>CM055119.1:355679269-358447769 GCA_029206835.1 Rana muscosa
AGAGCTAGTCATTACATAATGGGTTAAGGGTCACCAGCGGTGATTGGACACTGGCACAACCAATGGAAGACAGTTCCCCTCCATATAACCCCTCCCATCAGGGAAGTACCTCAGTTTTTTTGCCAGTGTCGAAAGGTGTTGGACGTGTTAGGAGGTGCTAAAGGAAAGCTCTACCAAAGAGACCCTCTGGGGGTAAAAGAGCTATGCTTTCGGATCCATCCAAGACGCCTACAAATGAGCTGAATCTGGATGGGATCCGGGCCTCATCCATGAGGCGTCGCCTGTAATGTCTCTCTTCGGAGGACTGGGCTCTAAGATCCAGCACTTTCGCTATTTCGCTATAAAGTCCTGGTAAGAGTCTTGTACAAGGCCCAGGGGAGAGGTATCCTTTAAATAGGAACCCATATCCCTGAAGGTTGGCACACATAGCCCACCGTGAAGGGTGAAGTTTGGTATCTGTCTGAAATCTTTCAGCAGAAAAACCTGCGGCGTGGATAAGGTGAGATTAGAAGGTCCATAACTAGGTTGGGACCTTTTTTCAAAAAGTGGATGTCTTCTTTTTTTCCACCACTGGGGGGAGTAAAGAGCTGAATATACTCACCTCACTCTGTTCAGTGTCGGCTTCGACGAAGTACACTGCTCGTCACCTCCGCTGCTGAGCTTGCTGGGGCACCCCGATCCTCCTTTTCGGTGGCCGACCAGACACCTGCAGATGCAGGTAAGTGGGAACAAGGGCTGATGAGAGTCCTCTCTCACTATGGCCACCGCCATAGCGCTAAGGGCCGCGCGCTGCGCGCGGGAGCGCGCTTTATCGGAGGGGGGGGGGGGCGAAGGCGTGCGCGGGCACGTGGCGCGCGCAGGCACAGAAACGGCGCCAAATTTAAAAGACTGTCAGTGTGAGAAGCACTGCAGCAGCAAGCAAGCTCATTAGTTCTCTTGTTCCTGGCAGAGAAACACAGCAGCTATACAGGGACGTAAGACTCCATGTGGTTGGATTGGGTACTTCCTAGAAGACATCCATGTTATGCATAGTTATGTGTTAAAAGTTGCATACTTAATGTATTTGCTAAACTGAACACGGTAGTATATGCATTTAGGTACCTTGTATTTTGTCTAAACAGTAAGCCTTCCAGGGGAAGTAATGCGGACAAAAAGAGATAAGAAAGCACCACCGCCTGAGAGGAGGCTCTAACTGTGCTGACTCGGTACCTTTCTCTCCTGTGTTGCTAAATGCACCTGTTCAGGATGAGCCATTACCTCTGTCAGGTATGGCGGCTTCCCCAGTGAAGCCTGGGCCTGTATATGTCACTGAGGACACTTTATCAGCTGCCCTAAATAATCTGGAGGAAAAAATTGCTACCTTAATCGCTAAGTCCTCTAAAAAGGGACAATAAGCGAAGCAGGTCTCTTCCAGTATTGGACCTCCCTTCAGAAGTACCTGAGGGAGGAGGATGAGGAGGAGGAGGCTACATCAGCAGAGGATGAGGAGCCAGATTTTAAGGTCACAGGTACAATGCTATAGCAGTGCATTTAAGTTAACCTCTGCGGAGGTAACGGAATTACCTGTCTCCTCCCTAGGGTCATTAAGATCCCTGCAAGGGGCATGCTCCTTCCCGGTTCATCCGTTACTAGAGGATCTAATATACGCAAACTGGCAACATCCAGATAAGCGTTTCTCACCTCCAAAAAGGTTTAACATTCTTTATCCTATGGGGGAATTTTTTTTTTTAAAGAAATGGAGCCTGCCTGCGGTAGATGCGGCTATTTCTTGTGTAATAAAAACCTGACATGTCCGGTGGATAATGTACAAGGGTTTAAAAGATCCTTCTGAGAGGAAGTTGAAATCCTCCTTCCTTTTGGCCGGCTCAATTACCCAACCTGCAGTAGCAGCAGTCGGTATGTGTCAGGTCATCAGCCAATAGGTAAAGCAGGGGCTGAAGGAACTGCCTTCAGAGCAGGCTAGAAATTGGGAAAATTTGCCTAAAGCCTTATGCTTCACAGTGGATGCCATGAGAGATTCTATCATACAGGCATCACGCCTTACACTCCAGCTGGTACAGATGCGCAGAGTACTTTGGCTTAAGCATTGGTCAGCGGAAACCCCATGCAAAAAGCTGTTGGCAAGTTCCCGTTCCATTGCGAACGCCTATTTGGGGAAGATTTAGAAAAATATATACAGAAGATATCAAGTGGTAAAACGACTTTTACCTGAGAGAAAGAAAAACAAGAGACCTTGTTTTAAACGCTCTCTCTCCCCAGCTCCCGGGAAATCTGACTCCAACCAGTGGCGGCGGCCTGTTTTAGCCGCCCACAAAAGCCAAGGGGCAAGCTCAGAAGAACAAGAAGCCGTGGGGTGCAAGAGCTAATAAGCAAGCCCCCAAAACCTCTCAGTGAAGGGGCGCCCCCGCTCGGCCGAGTGGGAGGAAGGCTTTGTCAGTTCTCAGCGACTTGGCGGTCAGAAATCCAGGACAATTGGGTGGTATCCACAATATCCTCAGGGAATGGCTCAAGGGGTGGTTACAGACGTACCCCAAAAATAGCGAGGTTCAGGTTTTTACTCAAACCTCTTTGTGATTCCAAAGCCAAATGGAGATGTCAGACCCATCCTGGATCTAAAATCCCTAAATCGGTTCCTGAACGTTCGCCATTTTCGAATGGAAACGATCCGATCCGTGGCCGCCACTTTAAAGGGCGGAGAATTCATGGCGCCCATAGATATCAAGGACGCACATTTACACATACCCATCCTCCCCGCTCACCAAAGATTCCTAAGGTTTGCGGTAGAAGATCGCCACTTTCAATTTGTGGCTCTGCCGTTTGGTGTAGCTACCGCGCCCATAGTATTCACAAAGGTGCTAGCTCCTCTGTTAGCAAACCTAAGAACACGGGGCATTGCGGTAACAGCCTATCTGGACGATCTACTAGTAATAGATCAGTCAAAGGAGGGATTGGGTCACGCTGTACACACTACAGTAGGATACCTGGAGCATTTAGGATGGATTATAAATTTACAAAAATCCTCTCTCCAGGCCCAAAGTAGGATAGTGTACCTGGGCATGATCATAGATACAGCCCAAAACAGGGTATACCTGCCAGAACCGAAGATACAGTCTCTGAAAGACCTGATCCACAAGGTCAAAGCAAACAAGAGGCCGTCTATTCGCCTTTTGCATGAGACTATTGGGAAAGATGGTAGCCTCCTTCGAGGCGGTCCCTTACGCCCAGTTTCATTCGAGACTACTTCAAGGCAATATTTTAGCTTCCTGGAACAGGAAGAGCCAAGCTCTGGATATACCCATGCGCCTGTCCTCACAAGTACGCCACAGCTTCGATTGGTGGCTAGAAGCCAGGAATTTACGGAAGGGAAAGTCCTTCCTCCCAGTGGCCTGGAAGGTGGTATCTACGGATGCCAGCCTATCGGGCTGGGGTGCAGTATTCGAGGAGGCTTCTACCCAGGGAACCTGGGCCAAGACTCAGGGGATCCTGCCCATCAATGTGCTAGAGATCCGGGCGGTATATCTAGCCCTCAAAACCTGGACATACAGGTTACAGGGCTACCCAGTTCGGGTTCAATCCGACAATGCTACTGCAGTAGCTTACATCAATCACCAAGGAGGCACCCGCAGTCGGGCAGCCCAAAGAGAGGTGAACCGGATCCTGGCATGGGCAGAAGAGCATGTACCTTGCCTTTCTGCAATCTTCATTCCAGGGATAGAAAATTGGCAAGCAGACTACCTGAGTCGTCAGCAGCTGCTACCAGGAGAGTGGTCTCTTCACCCCGAGATCTTTCAGGCCATATGTCTGAGATGGGGAAACCCAGATGTAGACCTGCTAGCTGCCAGGTTCAACAAGAAATTGGACAACTTTGTGTCCAGAACGAGAGATCCTCTAGCCTACGGGACAGACGCTCTAATAATACAGACGCTCTAATAACTCCATGGAATCAGTTCTCACTGATCTATGCATTCCCTCCGATCCCTCTTCTACAAAGACTGCTTCGCAGGATCAAGGAGGAGGGAATACCAGTAATCCTAGTGGCCCCAAACTGGCCCAGGAGGCCTTGGTACGCCGAGATTGTAAAAATGGCGATAGGAAGGCCCTGGAAGTTTCCACTTCGACACGACCTGCTGTCACAGGGTCCAGTATTCCACCCTTCCTTACAAAGGCTAAAGTTGACGGCCTGGCTGCTGAGACCCACATTTTTAAAAAGAGAGGGGTCTCTGGTCCGGCTCTTTCTACGCTCATTAATGCTAGAAAGCCAGCCTCCAGACTCATCTATCAGAGAGTCTGGAGAGCATACGTTTCCTGGTGTGAATCCAGATGTTGGAATCCTCAGAAATATGAAATAAGTAGGATTCTTGCTTTTTGCCAGTTAGGAGTGGATATGAATTTAGCCCTTAGCACCATCAAAGGGCAAATATCGGCTCTATTAGTCTTCTTTCAGAGACCATTGGCATCTCACTCCCTAGTTCGGACATTCATTAAGGGGGTACTGAGGATAAATCCTCCAGTTAGGACTCCCTTGTGTCCATGGGATTTGAATTTGGTATTGTCAGTGTTGCAAAAGCAACCTTTTGAACCTATTCGCCATATTCCTTTAATTATATTGAGTAGGAAGTTGGCCTTTCTGATTGCTATAGCTTCTGCTAGGAGAGTATCAGAGCTAGCAGCTCTTTCTTGTAAAGAGCCTTATCTAATTTGTCACAAGGACAAAATCGTACTACGACCCCATCCGGCTTTTCTACCTAAGGTGGTGTCGGCTTTTCACTTGAATCAAGACATTGTTCTGCCTTCCTTTTTTCCAAACCCGCGGACGGCGGGGGAAAAATTATTACACTCTCTAGATCTAGTGAGAGCGGTAAAGGTGTATCTGCAAGCAACCGCTCAGATACGTAAAACAGATGTTTTGTTTATTTTACCAGATGGGCCCAAGAAGGGCCAGGCGCTATCAAAATCCACCATTTCCAGGTGGATTAGACAAGTAATTATTCAAGCTTATGGTTTAAAGAACAGGACTCCTCCTTTTCCTGTTAAGGCGCACTCTACCAGGGCGATAGGTGCTTCATGGGCAGTGCGCCACCAGGCTTCGATGGCTCAGATCTGTAAAGCTGCAACTTGGTCTTCAGTCCATACATTTTCCAAATTCTATCAAATAGATGTGAAAGGACATGAGGATTCCGCCTTTGGGCGAAGTGTGCTGCAGGCAGCAGTATAGGGCTTCTGGTCCGCAAGCGGCCTGTTTTGATCTGTGTCTCCCCCCCCTTCATATGAGCATTGCTCTGGGACGCCCCATTATGTAATGACTAGCTCTGTGTCCCGTGGTGTACGATAAAGAAAATAGGATTTTTATAACAGCTTACCTGTAAAATCCTTTTCTTGGAGTACACCACGGGACACAGAGGTCCCCCCCTTCTTATGGGAACCTTACTGCTTTGCTACAAAACTGAGGTACTTCCCTGATGGGAGGGGTTATATGGAGGGGAACTGTCTTCCATTGGTTGTGCCAGTGTCCAATCACCGCTGGTGACCCTTAACCCATTATGTAATGACTAGCTCTGTGTCCCGTGGTGTACTCCAAGAAAAGGATTTTACAGGTAAGCTGTTATAAAAATCCTATTTTTTTTTTCATATCTATACACAAATGTTTTGCCTTTCATTCCTAATTTAACCACTTCCCACCCCCCATATAGCAAAATTACATCCGTAAAGTGGTTGTATTACCCTGACTGGGCGTCATATGATGTTCAGCAGGATAAACCGCTAGCGCGGTGATCGGTAGTGCGCTCTGACACACCGTATCTCCAATCCTGGTAAAAATCTGCTTTTCCTCTATTCCCGATGACGGGGGGGGGGGGGGGGGACGAGGGGGGGGGTGTGTCTGCGCTGGTGATCAGTGCATTCATTATCAGTGCAGACCCACCAGAGATGCCCACTAGAGCCCACCAGGGTTGAAAAACAGTGCCCATTAGGGATGCCAAGCTGTGCCTCCTCATCAGTGCTGCCTATCAGTGACATCTATCAGTGCCGCCCACCAGTGGCACCTATGAGTGCCCATCAGTGCCGCCTATGAGTGCCCGTCATTGTTGCTCATCAGTGTCTCCTATCAGTGCCCATCAGTGCTGCATATAAGTGCTTCATCATCAGTGCTCATCAGTGCCGCCTCATCAGTGAAGGAGAAAACTTACTTATTTACAAAGTTTTATAACCGTAAACAAAAGAAAACTTTTTTTTCAAAAATGTCTGTCTTTTTTTATTTGTTGCTCAAAAAATAAAGACCCCAGTGGTGATCAAATACCACCAAAAGAAAGCTCTATTTGTGGGATTAAAAAAAAAAAATGTCATATGGGTACAGAGTTGCATGACCGTACAATTGTCATTCAAAATGTGACAGCGCTGAAAGATGAAAATTGGCCTGGGCAGGAAGGGGGTGAAAGTGCCCGGTATTGAAGTGTTTAAACTGAATGAGTTGTTTTGCAAGTTGAGGGTTTAGATATACTTTAGCAATCATTACATGTGGTGAGTGCATCAGTTTTATTTTCTTTTGGATTTTTCCCTTTATTTTCACCTGGCGATCTGGCCAGTATAACACCTCCTGTATTTGTGAGACACAACTCTGGATGAATGAGTCCAGGAGGTACAGCAGGCAGCAGCATTGTCAGTCTGGGGGGAGGGGGAGTGTTAAATGTATTAGCAGATTTAATAAATTGAAGCCAAACTCCAGCTTACACTTTATAATCATTAACAGCAATTTTATTTATTTTATTTTTTTTTCCTTTGTCGGATAAAAGTTTTTCATGAATAAATAAAAGCTGAACGTTTTAATCACCCCATCCAGTGTTAAGTGGTTTGTCCCATCTGTGTAAACTGATACATTCTGCTGGAGAGCTTGTGTTTTAAAAAAACCTAGACTTGCTGGCTAGATCACCAGGTGAAAATAGAAGAAAGAAAGACTAAAATAGGGAAACTAATGCAGCCCTCACATCTAAGAATTGGTAAGCTGCAATATAATAAATGTTTGTTTTTGGGTTTAGTATTGCTTTAATCTGCTTGCCAATACATTTTTAAATTTCTCTTTTAAAAAAAAAATGCTTCTATTTTAATCATTTGTCATTAATATGATTTGGAGTTCATATTATTTCTTTTGAATGTTCTGGCTGCTACATATTAGATAACCTAGATCATGAAGTTGATCATATAAGACTGTATACACTATTATAGTCAGTTCATTTGTATAGATCATACTGTATCCTGTTAATCTACCACGTTCTTGGTTATAGAAAACTCTTTTCACAACTAATAATTAATTTTAATGGACCATGTCGTTTTTATATTATTCTCTGTCATGATATGTTCAAATGAATTTACAAAGAAATAATAGTAAATGGATTTTTTTTAATTGGATCATAAAAATTATACTTAGGAGTTTTAGATATTATTGGCTTTTTACATTTTCTCGACAGTTTTGGTATTTTTTTTTAATTTTTAGTTTTTTCAGTTTTGTATTTTAGTACTATATAATTGTTCAGATATACTAACCAGTGAATATTTTCATAATATTGTTGTAGACTAGTTACTTATTTGACTATATTTGTCAAATTCTTAGTTGTCACAGGGCTAGGAATCCTCTTTATGCAACAGCTTTGGGACTGGCACCTGAAGCTTAGGCACTCAGTTTCACCAGAAAGGAATGGGATAGAGTTAGTTACATGCTACCTCTACCCAGAAGCACTGGATAGTTCATAATTATAGTGTGGAACAGAAGGTTAGTAAAAGCAGCAAGGCAGGGCTAGGTTCTTAACCACCGCAATACCAGGCATTTTCACCCCCTTCCTGCCCAGGCCAATTTTCAGCTTTAAAGGGGTTGTAAAGGTCCGTTTTTTATTTTCTAAATAGGCTCCCTTAAGCTAGTGCATTGTTGGTTCACTTACCTTTTCCTTTGATTTACCTTCTAAATGTTTTTTTTCTTTGTCTGAATTTCTCACTTCTTGTTTCTCCTCAATAAGCTTGCCCCCATCAATACGAGTCATGTTTAGTCAGCCAGAACAGCTTACTGAGGAGGAACAGGAAGTAATGAATTCAGAAAAAATAAAACAAAGAAAAAAAAAACATTTAGAAGGGAAATCGAAGGAAAAGGTAAGTGAAGCAACAATGCACTAGCTTAAAGGAACCTACCATGTTTATCGGCGTATAACACGCACAGGTGTATAACACGCACCCTAACTTTAAGAAGGAAATTTCCGGAAAAAAACTTTCCACAGCCCCCTGTGTATAACACGCAGGCACAGTTTACCCTCTATTTTCAGGGTAAAAAAGTGAGTGTTATACGCCAATGAATACAGTATTTAGAAAATAAAAACGAACCTTTACAACCCCTTTAAGTGCTGTCGCACTTTGACAATTGTGTGGTCACGCAACATTGTACCCATATGAATTTTTTATCATTTTTTCACACAAATAGAGCTTTCTTTTGGTGGTATTTAAAGCGGAGTTCCACCCAATTTTTTTACTTTTTTTTATTCCACTCCTCACCCCCTTACATGCCACATTTGGCATGTAATTTTTTTTGGGGGGGTGAGTGGGGGCTTCAGTAGGAGTGGGACTTCCTGTCCCACTTCCTCCTTCCGCCCAGGGACCGCTTAGGCGACTCGTCATATCGCCTTGTGGCGGCTCCTCCCTGTAGGCGATCACCTGGGACGTGACAGGTCCCAGGCGATCGCCTGTCCACTCACAGAGCGCTGCGCCGTTCGCGCATGCGCAGTGAGTGCCCGGCCGTGAAGCAGAAAGCTGTCACGGCCGGGTGCCCACACTGTGAATGGACGCGCCGGCGGAGGAGGGGGGAGAGGAGCGGAGCTCCAGGCGGCGCGTCGCTGGACAGTGGAACAGGTAAGTGTACGTTTATTAAAAGCCAGCAGCTACACTTTTTGTAGCTGCTGACTTTTAATAAACATAAAAAAAAGGGTGGAACTCCGCTTTAATCATCACTGGGTTTTTTACTTTTTTGTTTAAAAACAAAAAAAGACAGAAAATTTTGAAATATAAAAAAGTTTTTGTCAGAAAATGTTGTAAATAAGTAATTTTTCTCCTTCACTGATGGGCACTGATGAGGCTGCACTGATGAGACGGCACTAATATGCCGCACTGATGTGCACTGATAGGTGGCACTGATATGCTGAACTAATAAGCACTAATAGGCGGCATTGATAGGTGACACTGAGGGTCACGATAGGTGCCACTTTTGGGCAACGATTGGCGGCACGGATAGTAAACAGTGTTCAAACCACACATAATAATTATAGCACAAGGCCTCTTCTGTAACTCTACAGGTAACCTGTAAAAAAAATTAAAGCATCGGCATCTATTTACTCAGCGTAACATATTTCACATTATACAAAAAAATTGGGCTATCTTTACTGCTTTGTCTTTTTGTAGTTCATTAAAGTGTATTTTTCCCAAGAAAATTGCATTTGAAAGACTGCACAAATATGTCACGTACACACGGTCAGAATTTCCGACAGCAAATGTTCGATTGGAGCTTGTTGTCGGAAATTCCGACCATGTATAGGCTCCATGCTGTCTGAATTTCTGACAGCAAAAATTTGAGAGCTGGTTCTCAAATTTTCCGACAACAAAAGTTGTTGTCGGAAATTCCGGGCGTATGTACACAATTCCGATGCACAAAATTCCATGCATGCTCGGAATCAAGCAGAAGAGCCGTACTGGCTATTGAACGTCATTTTTCTCGGCTTGTCGTATGTGTTGTCGTTCTTGACGTTTGCAATTTCTGACAACATTTGTGTGACCGTGTGTATGCAAGACAAGTTTGAGCCAACATCCACGGTTTTGTTGTCGGAATGTCCGATCGTGTGTACGCGGCAATACAGTTGGACATAAAATATTGTGATGGCCGCCATTGTATTTTCTAAGGTCTCTTCTAAAAATATATATATATATATGATGTTTGGGGAGTTCTAAGTAATTTTCTAGCAAAAATACTGATTTTAACTTGTAAGCAACAAATGTCAGTAGAAGGCCTGGTCTTAAAGTGATTGTAAACCTCAAACATGAAATATGAACAAAGCATATCCCTCTATAGTGTGTACTTGTGTGTCTCACCTAAGAGCACTAATTGTCATTTCTGTCTGCTGCTTCGTACCTCCGCTATTAGCACGACTCACTTCTGAGAGGTTTTCCTGACACCAAGAGAAAAAAGTGCCAGGGGAAGGAGCTCCAGCACACAGTCTGTAATTGACACCCTCAGCTCTGTTCCTGAGTGCTGTGTGAAGGGGGGGGGGGTGTCCCTTCCCTCCAATCAGCTGTCAGAGCTCTCCTCACTGAGCTCTGCAGAGTGTAATCCCTGTGTATCACCTGAGGCCAGTCACTTCACTCGGTATATGTAAGTGTATAAATACAACTTTTTTTTTTCCTCACAATTTTTTCTATTTAAACTGTCACAGCTTGGCAGCCAATTTGAAAAGCCATCCTTCATCAAAGATATTGAAGAAAAGGATTTCTGTAATCATGAATGTATCCATACAGAAAGATTTATAACAAATAGCCAGAGGTAAAAATCTAAAGCCAGTCACGCAATTTTGTTCCAGAAGACTATTTAATTGCCTGGTTTGATCCCAACACCAGCCTCTTCAATCCATATTGTACTCGGTAAAAACATTACAGCAAAAATGTTTTTGTTTCAGGCAGTCATTGCTATTGTGTTGAAGGGATGAGGAGAAAGCGGCCACGTCGGGGTCCAAAGCTTTTGTCTTTTTCTCTATTGCTATTTTTTTTTTTTTTTAATAGATTGCTCATGCATGATCAAGGTTTTTTTTTTTTTTTTTTTTTATCTTTTCCCGGTTTTGTTTGATATCTCATGCCCGAACAGAAGAAATTAAAAAGTGTAAAACTGTGATTTGTTTTAATCAAAAAGATATTGTCTTACATAAATCTCATCTTGAGTAGTGGAAAAGCCCTCAAGCAGCCAAGACAGTTTAAAAAATATATATATATCAATACTTTGTAAAGTAGAACTGATTGTTCCAATACAGAATTTAATTGACTTGAAGGGTAAATGAAAAGGAGGGTGGTGGGTTTTTTTTTTGTGGAAGCGGGACAGACTATAAAACATGAGATTGTACCCTCTTTAATGGTAATTGGGAACAGTAAGCAAATGTTCGGCATGAGTAGGGTTGTAGGATATGTTTATTGGAATGGAAAATTAAGAGATACTACTTTTCCTCTATGAAGTTTATCTTCAGAGGTGATACATTAGAAGTAGACTACACACGATCCAAATATCGTATAAAAAGAATCGTACGATAATCGGATCGTTAGTACAGAGCTTCCGTGAGCCGATCATGACAGTTCATCCGATATTATTTTATCGGACATGCACGAAAATTTTCCTCGTACGATACCTAATCGTACGATTTTCGTTTAGTCAGTACAGTTGTCGTCCGAAAATACAACACAAATACATTACAACACATGACATCACTTCCGACTTTTTTTTTTTCTGTTGTACGAGAATTTTCGTGACTTTAGTAACTTATTCAATTTCTGCTTGCGACTTGTAAACGGAAAAAGTCGGATGATCTGTCGTCCGATATTCGGATCGGGTGTACGTGGCATTAAAGAGAATGTAAAGGTTTGAGTTTTTTTTTTTTTTTAAATAACAAACATGTTATAGCTCTGTGCAAGGGTTTTGCACAGAGCGGCCCCAATCCTCCTCCTCATTGAGTGCCCCCACGGAGAGCCACATTCCTATCTACAAAATAGGGGATAGATTTATGGCATTTTTATTTTTTACTAGCAATGGCGGTGATCAGCAATTTTTAGCTGGACTGCAACATTGCGGCAGACAGATCGGACACTTTTGACACTATTTTGGGACCATTGACATTATTACAGTGATTAGAGAAAAAAATGTGCACTGATCACTGTATAAATGACACTAGCAGGGAAGGGGTTAAACACAAGGGGTTAAGTGTGTGCTAGGGAGGGAGGGGCTTTCCAACTGGGGGGGGGGGTGGTGGACTTACTGGGAGTACAGAGAGATCGCTATTCATGATCACTAGAAACAGATGATCTCTGTGTAGTCCCCTGTCAGAACGGGGATCTGCTTTATTTACATAGGTAGATCCCTGTTCTGCCTCTCTGAGGAGCGATCAGGGGGTGGCCGGCGGACATCGGGGCTGCTGGACCTGTGCATAGGCTCCCCCGCTGTGCAGCGGTCGCGTGCGCCTGCAGTGTCTCATGCACGAAACAATGTATGGGTAGGTCATTTGCGCAATAGGTCCGCCCTGCTGCAGTATATATGCTGTGGGCGGTCCTTAAGTGGTTAAAGTAGAACTATAAGCAAAACATTTTTTGTTTCATTTTGGATAGAGTAAGGGAGGGTTATAACCCCTGTCAGATTTTTTTTTTTTTACCATCTGTTTCCCATTTCGATGATTGTCCTTCAATTCCTGTTCTGTAGCCAAACAGGAAATAAGCGGAAATCCCTGCAAATGGAAATTCTATGGGGACCCCCAGGTCATCTGAACTAGTGAACTTGAAAGACTTCCTCCGCTATTACTTTTCTTTTTTGGGATTTTCTTTTACTTTCATTTTCAATGATGAGGGTAAACAGGACAAATATAGAGGGTGAAGCTCCCTAACAGGGGACAGACAGCAATAAAACCTGACAGGTGTTGTAATCCTTCTTCACGCTATCCAAAACTGAAAAAAAAGTTTTGCCTTTAATTATACTTTAAAGTGGTTGTAAGCCCAAACATATACCCAGTGATGTGGCAAAGATGAAACGAATCCTCCTACATAAGTTGTATCTGTCTATCTACAGTATTCTGTTCTCTACATCCGTTCAAAGTCCAGAATTTATAGCTTGTCTGAGCTGTCAGATAAAAGGGGACAAAGAGCTACATTTACACTTTGCAGAGCTCAGTGAGGAGAGGTCTGAGAGCTAATTGGAGGGAAGGGACACACCCCCTCCACACAGCACACAGGAACAGATCTGAGGCTGTCAATCAGCTGGAGGTCCCTCACCTGTCACCATTTTTCTCTTGGTGTCAGGAAAACTTGTCAGAAGTGATTTATGCTGATAGCAGAGGAAGGAAACACCAGACAGAAATGACACTTGGTGCTCTTAATTGAGACAAGTACACATGATAGAGCGATATGCTTTGTTCATATTTCATGCCTCAGGTTTACAACCACTTTAATGTACCCTTTCCTGTCTATCATAGCTGTATTAAAATATGGAGGACTTGATACCAGATCACATCACAATGAAAATTCCTTCCTGTCTTCAGCACGAGAAGTCACAGTGCTTCTCCTATGTTCTCCATAGCTTAGAGTTGGATGGTCTTGAGAGATTTTGCCACCAGTAAGAAGTATAGTAAGTGACTCAAGCCACCAGCATCTACCCTACAAGCCTACACCCAAATATAAGTTTTATAAACATCTTGGAAGGGATTATGCCTACCGTATGTTAGGGTAGGCCTAAAATCTGGGGAACTTGGCTGGATTGTGACTTCCTGAACCTACTGCAGAGAGGGTTAAAAGAGACCCTATCACCAACTTAACAAAAGTGTGAAAACATGGAAAAATTAAGTATTTTAAATGATTAATATTAGATTTTGTTGTTTTTTTCCATAAATTATGTGTTATTCTCTTGCAATGTGCCTTTATACTTCATAGGGAATTCATCTTCATCAGAAAGAGTTTATTCCCTTGCACAGTCAAGCTTCATCCTCCCTCCTGCCACATCATAGCCCTCTCCACTTCTTGGAGTGTCTAAATACTGTCAGTGCTGGCCCAGCTTCTCCACCCCTCCTCTCCCATCCCCTCTCTACATAACCTTTTATGTAGCTGCTGGGAAGGAGGGGCAAGTTTAGAGGAACGAAAGGGAATATTCTACAGCAGGGGTCTCAAACTGGTGGCCCTCCAGCTGTTGTGAAACTACAAGTCCCATCATGCCTCTGCCTGTGAGAGTCATGCTTGTAGCTGTCAGCCTTGCAATGCTGGGACTTGTAGTTTCGCAACAGCTGGAGGGCCACTAGTTTGAGACCCCTGCTCTACAGTGTCACTTGAGTGACAGCATTGAGTTTGCTGGGGCTGCTGACATCACATCCTAGATGGTGGCACCTAGCAGCTGTTCCAGACGTTCTGGATTCTTATACAAGTGAGGCTTTACAGGTTAATAACATTACTAAAAAAAAAGTTGCATGTTCATGTAGCACACAGACCCTTCCGCTCCATACATTTTTTGCAGTAAGGCACACCAGCTACTTGCCCGTTGTCCAACTCCAGATATGGAGAGGCAAGCGGTGTTAGATTTTTGGGCCTTGCGGCGAGTTACCTCTCCCAAACTGATCGCTGGTCTCCGTTGTCTAGACGAAAGTCCTTTTTTCTTAATAAAGCCAATGTCCACACAGGTGTAAAACCTAAGCAGCAAGGTTTTATTCTTTTCTTGAGGTAAAACTTGGAAGAGAGAGAGAGTAGAAACGACAAGTAGGGGAAGGTTCAGGCACGCAACACTTGGGGAACACTTTCGTCGCCACTCAAGCCTGAGTGGGTATTGCTCACCCGGATAGTCCCTAAGAGAGCGGTCCTAGCATCTGGAATGAAGCACAGATGTCGGAGATAATAGATCCCCCTTAAAGTTGGCCTACAGGCTTCTCCCCGAGATAGCAGTACTGTCGCTATCTCTGCCGGGACTGATCTTCCCCTGGAACTCCTTCCTCTAAAGATGGGCCCCCTTCAACCGGGCAGCCTGGGATCTCTCTCCGAAGCGTAGGCCCTCGATAAGAAAGCGGGGCCTACTATACAGCAGCAGAGCCTCGGGCTAAAGGTGCCCAAGACCAATCACATGCGTCTCGTGCCATGAGGGCCACGAGACACACTCACTGGACCAGAGGTCCCCCCAAACTCCTTGGGGTCCCCCTGGAATCGCCTCACGCCTAATGGCGTCTGCCCCTTATGTACCCTCTCCCAGCATGCACAGCGGGTAGAACACGCCCACTGCACAGTTGCCGAGAGAGAACACCCAATAGTGCTGCGATACCCCCTGTGGTTCAACCCGAGCCAAAGATGACAGCGCCACCCTCAGGCAACAGGAAACTATACTGCCAGGCAGCATTGCACCCAGAGCAGAAGCAATTTAATATATAAACAGGTCTGAGCCGAACTATTAGCTCAGATCACCCCTAAATTTGCACATATAGCATCCCATAAATTGGGATGGGCGCTACATACATATAAATTTAAATCATTGTTAGGCCTACAGACTGCCGTGACCCACTAGTTCCTATTTGAGTTCTTTTCCTCATTTGAGATCCAAAACAGAACTGAGTTGAACGGATCTTTAGTGGAGTGTACTGTGTTGGCATTTTTACCCCCCCCCCTGGATTACAAATGTGTTCCTGAAATGTGCACCACCGTTTAAAGACTTGCATGCGAAGAACTTCACCCCTACTAGAGACTGAGTTATATGGTCAGGCCTGGCCATCTAGGTAGTTTCTTTAGTTGCTGCGCCATAGGGCGCATAGTGAAGTACTGTTACACGTGGCGCGTGTGCGCCATATCTCTATAGTTATAGTGTGACGACTGCTGCAGGGCTCTGCAGATAGATTCTTATGATCTGTTATCACTGTTGATTTCCATTGCCATAGAAAGTAAATTCGTTATTCTTTTATCACTGTCTTGGTGTTTGAATTTAATCATAGAGCATAAGATATACACATATTACCCTAGACTAACTGTGCCAGTAGGGGGTCGAGTAAATTGCCGGGGTTGGCGAAGCTGTCTTCAGGGCCCAAACTAAATCTGCGGCCCTCTTAGTTGAAGGTATCGCTACAGTTGCATAGACTGACAATTCTGGAGGGAAAAGCTACTCACACTTTCATTATGGTCCTCACCATTTCATTCCATAAAGTATTTCTGTATATCTTTAGGGCCCCTCTGACATGCAAGGATGTGTTTTGTCATTCTTGTAGCATTTGGAAAAGATTTTTTTTTTGTAGCTTTGCTCTTAGCAGAAATTGAACTGTGGAAATGTTTCCGAACTCTAGATGTTGGTCTCACCATTTTACTGAGAGGAGGAAAAGAAAAAACTATTTACTAACCAGACTAACGGTAAACATGCTGTGATGGTGGAGAACGTCAAGATTATAAAGATAAACTAATTGGTCAGACAAATTTACCCTTTTACCTGTCAATTATGCTTGAGAGGACAAAAACGATCATCTAATGTATCCCAACAATCACCCACAACTGCAGGAGGTACACGATGGAGCCCACAAAGAAACTAAACTGGAGTCTTTCCTCTGCAGTGCCTGCCAGTGGGAGAAATGCATATTTCTCTTGTTTGAGAACTGCATTGAGAAGTACAGTGTTACTTGAACTGTATTCCAGGATTTGCTTGTCTTCAGCAAAACTTGCTTGTCTGCAGAACTTGCAATAATTTAAGACTTTATATGAAGTCTCAGAAATCTTTGATTAAGGTCTTCGTGTTAAATAGTTTGAATGGCATGTCATAGATATATTATTTATCAATGTAAAAGAACATATTCCACACTTTTTTCTTTCTCGTACATCACGGGACACAGAGCGACATAGTCATTACTAATGGGTTATATAGATACCGTCAGGTGCTGGCACTGGCAACTTCCAAAACCGGAAGTACCCTCCCCTATATAAGCCCCTCCCATCCGGGAGCACCTCAGTTTTTTGCCAGTGTCTAAGGTGTTGGCCAAGAAGAAACATGTGTTTTTCACTGAGCTTGCGTACAGGTTCTTTTGGGCCTCAGTAAGCTATTCCGGATCCGACCAAAAAAGCTTCATAGCTAAACGGTCGGTACCCGGGCCTTGCAGAGAAGAGCAAGGTTTTGCCTGTAATGCTTCTCTTAGGAGAGCTGGACCCTGGGATCCAGAGCTCTGGTCATACCCACGACCAAGATGTTTTCTGTGCAGGGTGCTATACAGGTCCAGGGGAGTGGAATCCTTGGGAACCCGGTCCCTGAAGGTTTGATTACAATGCCTGCCGTGATAGGTGAAGTTTGGGCTTTTGTGGACCAAACAAAGTCCTGCGGCGGGGAACAGGTAAGTGGGGGCCCCCAGGAACTTGGTTCTATTGGGGGACCCCCAAGCCTAATTTGTCTTTCTGTCTGTTACCTAATGGTATTCCCGCAAAATTCTGTGCATGCCTGTAACTACTAAAAAAATGTAATAATTTTTAATGGTGGTCAAGAAAAATTTGTTTTTTTTTTATATATATATATATATTTAATATATTAGACTGCGGTACCTGTGTTTGTCCACTAGAGGCCGCTGTGGAACGTTTCTTGTCATGTGGACTAGTTTCTTCTCATCAGAGCGAGTCCAGGCAGATGGTGAGTTCTCTTATGGGAAACTGCTTCCTCTGCCATGTTGCCATGCTCGTCCATCCCCCGGCCTGCGGCAAAGGGGCCCTGGCTCTTGTCCCTGGTTTCCATTTTCGAAATTAGCGCCGAAGGCGCACGTGGCCACGCGCGTGCACGCGCCTCTATATATAGAGGTGAGCCGGGAAAGGGGGCGGAGCCTGGGGGATGACGCTCTGTGCGCGCCGCAGCGCTTCTGCGCATGTGCGGGCGTCCCAGCATGTTAAAAACCACAATTTTGTGTGGTGAGCTGGCTATGAAGTACAGAGACAGAGCTGGCAACATTTAAATAAGGCATACAGCAAGCGGTTGATACAGGCATCCCCTAGAAAGGCACATTAGTAGACACCAACTGTTTCTTATAGCAGCATTTATGCTAGACTATTGTCAGTAACTGGTGTATTTTCGGCTGGAATACCTCAGCTTTGTGGCTTAGGAATATGCCGTCTAAAAACTCCGGGACTAGAAATTCCAGGAGGAATAGGGGGTCTCCATCGGGCTCTGAGGATCTTGGGCATGCTTTGGCTGCACCAGTCTCCCCTGAAGAATCAGAGGTTAGTGACCGTAGAGCACCCTCAGGAGTACCTGGTACTGTGGCTGTCCTCAGTTCACCTGCTCCTGTGTATGTAACAGAGGAGGTTTTTTCCTCAGCTCTGGGAGGGCTGGAAGAGAGATTGTCAGCATTGATCGCGGCTTCCCTGTCACAGGAGAAAAGCGCCCGATCTCCGTCTCCTCCCTCAGAGTGCCTGTTAACAGAGCAACAGTCCCATACAGGAATCGACCTACCTGAAGGGGATCAGGATGAGGTCGATTCGGTTGTAGAGGAATCAACAGTGGAAGAGCCGTTCTCAGCATCACATGCTGAAAGGTTATGGGTTCAGTCCCTGACTAATATGGTCCGATCAGCATTTAAAATGCCACTTGCGGAGCCATCATCCACTTCTGTCTCCTCGTTGGGGTCGCTAAAAGCTCCCCAGACTGTTTGTTCCTTTCCGATCCATCCTTTACTGGAAGGGCTCATTTACCAGGATTGGGAGCATCCTGACAAAATATTTACTCCCCCCAAGAGATTTCCGGTGGTCTATCACATGGAGGATAAGTTCATCAGAAAATGGAGGGTCCCTACAGTGGACGCAGCCATCTCTTGTGTGAATAAATCACTGACATGTCCGGTGGATAATGTCCAAATGTTCAAGGACCCAATAGATAAAAAATTGGAGTCCTTATTAAAATCTGCTTTTTCTACAGCAGGATTGGTGACACAACCAGCAGTGGCAGCTATTGGGGTCTGCCAAGCAGTGAAGGATCAGTTGAAACAGGTCTTAAGGGACTTGCCAGATCAGCAGGCTCTTGCCCTAGCTGATCTACCTAGAGCCTTATGCTTTGCGGTGGACGCTATAAAGGATTCAATCCATCAGGCCTCCCGCCTTACGCTGTCTGTAGTACATATTAGGCTTGTGCAATTCGTTTCGTAACGAATCAAAATTCGTCCGAATTTAGCAACTTTCGGACATTCGGAAGCATTCGAATTTCCGAACAGAGCAATTACGAATAAAACCGAATCCGAAATAAATTATACCGCAAAATAGCGAATGCCCGAAGGTCTTCGGCATAATTCGTTATGAAAAAAGTTACGAATGTACGAATCCATTCGAAGCACAATAACACTCACTCTGCTCTCTGCTTCTCCCTCACCATGCTGAACTCCCTCTCAAAATGGTGTACAGGGGCGGAGGCTATAGCCGCATGAAAAAACGAAAGTAAAATACGAGATTTCAAATCCATTCGAAGCACAATAACACTCACTCTGCTCTGCTCTCTGCTTCTCCCTCACCGTGCTGAACCCTCTCAAAATGGTGTACAGGGGCGGAGCCTATAGCCGCATGTAAAAAACGAAAGTAAAATACGAGATTTCGAATCGTTACAAATAACCGCTATGTATTTAGAAAAGTACAAATCCATTCGAAGCACATTAGGCATAATAGGCAGCGTCGTTGTGAGAGAGACACGGAAAATTATGAATCAACGAACCCAAAAAAAGTTACGAAAGTAGGAGTTGTGTCCAGAATCAACGAAAAACAACGTACTCTACCGAAAGTACGAATTATAAAGCAACAAAAAATTCAAGGAAAAATGTCGCTTGCAAAAATACGAATGAGTCCGAACACGAAAAATCCCGTCTAGCAAAATTACGAATGATTACGAATCAACAGGACCGGAAAGAAACGAACCGAAACGGAACGAATTTTTCCGTTGTGCACAAGTCTAGTACATATGCGCAGGCTTCTATGGCTCAAAAACTGGTCTGCTGAAGCTCCCTGTAAAAAATTGCTGGTCAGCTTCCCATTTCATGGTGAACGCTTATTCGGGGAAGACCTGGACAAATATATCCAGAGAATTTCCAGCGGTAAAAGTACACTTTTGCCGGTTAAAAATAGAGTTAGAGGTCCCTCTTTTAAGAGGCCTGCTTCTCCAGTCCCTAGGACATCGGCTGTGAAACAGTTCCGACGGCCTCCTCGGTCAAATCCCGGAGGTAAAAATCAGGGACAATTGCAGGGTAACAAGAAGCCCTGGAGCAGGAGAGGTACAAAACCTCCCCCAAAGTCAAATGCATGAAGGGTTGCCCCCACCCAATCGGGTGGGGGGAAGACTTCAGTTGTTCACAGAGACCTGGCGGGACACGATCCGAGACAGATGGGTGCTCTCCGCAGTAAATCTGGGATACAAATTGGAGTTAAAAAACTCCCCTCCTTCCCGCTTTATAAGGTCAAACGTGCCAGGGGATCCCCAGAAGAGAGGATCCCTCCTGTTGGCACTAGAACAATTATTGCTCCAAGCAGTAATTATAGAGGTTCCCCTGGAAGAATGGGGGTTCGGGTTTTACTCAAACCTCTTTACAGTCCCGAAGCCAAACGGGGACGTGAGGCCCATATTAAATCTAAAAGGGCTAAACAAATTCCTACATATCAGGACTTTCCGGATGGAGTCGATCCGATCGGTAGCCACTACCCTACAAGGGGAGGAATGGTTAGCCTCGATCGACATCAAAGATGCTTATTTGCACATTCCCATCTTTCCAGCCCACCAAAAATTTCTACGCTTTGCGGTAGAAGGGCGCCATTTTCAGTTCAGAGCCTTACCCTTCGGTCTGGCCACAGCACCAAGAGTGTTCACAAAAATTCTGGCCCCATTATTGGCCAATCTAAGAACACGAGGTGTAACGATAATGGCATATCTAGACGACTTGTTGCTGATAGACCACTCAGTGGAAAAACTAGAAGTGGTTGTTCACGAGACAATCAAGTATCTGGAATATCACGGTTGGATTATCAACCGAGACAAGTCAGCCCTAAAACCAGTCAAAAGTCTGGAATACTTGGGGCTAAGGCTGGATTCAGACCAGAGAAAAATTTTCTTGCCTCAAGAAAAGGGGTCGTCTTTGAGAGATTTGATCCACTTAGTGGGTTCAAAAAGACAGCCATCCATACGCCTGTGCATGAGGCTGCTGGGAAAAATGGTGGCATCATTCGAAGCAGTACCCTACGGTCAATTCCATTCAAGGAAGTTGCAAAGGGCCATACTGTCAGCCTGGAACAAAAAAGTTCAGGCTCTGGACTTACCAATGTCCTTGTCCCCTTCCGTTCGCAAGAGCCTCCGCTGGTGGTTGGTTCCCCAGAATCTGGAAAGAGGGAAATCCTTCAGTCCGATTTCCTGGAAGGTGGTCACTACAGATGCCAGCCTTATAGGCTGGGGAGCAGTACTGGAGCAATGGTCTCTCCAGGGCAGATGGTCGGATGCGGAAAAGGCCCTGCCCATCAATCTCTTAGAGATACGAGCAGCCCGGTATGCCCTAGTAGCATGGACATCCAAACTCCAAGGGTCCCCTGTCAGAATTCAATCAGACAATGCCACAGCAGTGGCATATATCAATCGTCAGGGGGGCACCAGGAGTCGTGCAGCCCAAAGGGAAGTAAATTACATCCTGAGATGGGCAGAAAGATATGTCCCAGCCATATCTGCGGTATTCATTCCAGGAGTGGAGAATTGGAAGGCGGACTTTCTAAGTCGCCAACAATTATGCCCAGGGGAATGGTCCCTTCATCCCGAGGTTTTCCGGACAATATGTCAGCGGTGGGGAACACCGGATGTAGATCTGCTAGCATCCAGATTCAACACAAAAGTGGACAGGTTTGTCTCTTGGACAAGGGATCCCCTAGCTTGCGGCTCGGATGCCCTAGTGTTCCCTTGGGATCAGTTCAAGCTGATATATGCATTCCCACCGCCACAATTGTTACCTCGATTACTCCGCAGAATCAGGGTAGAAAAGAAACCAGTGATTCTGGTGGCTCCAGCGTGGCCCCGAAGAGCATGGTATGCGGAGATTGTAAAAATGTCTGTGGGGAGTCCTTGGACCCTCCCACATCGTCCGGACCTGCTTTCGCAAGGACCGATATACCACCCTTCCTTACCAGCCCTAGGTTTGACGGCCTGGCTATTGAAGCCCACATTCTAAAAAAGAGAGGGCTCTCTAATGCTGTGGTATCTACCATGATCAATGCCAGGAAGCCGGTATCCAGGCAGATCTACTATAGAATCTGGAAGGCGTACATCGCCTGGTGTGAGGCCAAGAAATGGCATCCACGTAAATACGTAATAGGTAGGATTCTGGACTTCCTACAATGGGCTGTAGATAGGAAGCTTGCCTTGAGTACTATCAAGGGTCAGATTTCGGCCTTGTCAATATTTTTTCAAAGGCCCTTGGCTTCGCATTCACTAGTCAAAGCCTTTATACAAGGAGTGATGCGTATTAGCCCTCCGGTTAATATTCCCATATGTCCATGGGATCTAAACTTGGTTCTGTCGGTTTTACAGAAACAACCATTTGAACCATTACAGCATATTTCCTTGGTGCTTCTCACCAGGAAATTGATTTTTCTAGTAGCCATTTGTTCGGCTAAAAGAGTGTCGGAATTAGCAGCTATGTCCTGTAAAGAGCCATATCTGGTTATCCATAAGGACAGAGTAGTATTACGTCCTCAGCCAGCCTTTCTTCCTAAGGTGGTATCGAGGTTTCATTTGAACCAAGATGTGGTTCTTCCTTCTTTTTTCCCCAAACCTACTTCGGTAGAGGAAAAGTTATTGCATTCTTTGGATGTAGTAAGAGCAGTTAAAGCTTATCTAAAAGCCACTGCTCAGATTCGCAGAACGGATACTTTGTTTATTCTGCCGGAAGGCCCCAGAAAGGGTCAGGCAGCGTCAAAATCTACTTTAGCCAGGTGGATTCGACAGGTCATAATACAAGCCTATGGCTTGAGAAGGAGACCGCCTCCGTTCAAAGTTAGAGCGCACTCCACGAGAGCAGTTGGAACTTCATGGGCAGTGCATCACCAGGCCTCCCTGGCTCAAATCTGTAAGGCCGCAACATGGTCTTCAGTTCACACGTTTACTAGGTTCTACCAGGTGGACGTTAGAAGTCAGGAGGATGTCGCCTTTGGGCGCAGTGTGTTGCAGGCCGCAAAAGATCCTCATGTCTGATAGCGCTCAGCTTATATATGGTGTATCCCCCCCCTCATTTGGCATTGCTTTAGGACATCCCATTAGTAATGACTATGTTGCTCTGTGTCCCGTGATGTACGAGAAAGAAAATAGGATTTTTATAACAGCTTACCTGTAAAATCCTTTTCTTGGAGTACATCACGGGACACAGAGCTCCCGCCCCTCTTTGGGGACACTTATTGCTTTGCTACAAAACTGAGGTGCTCCCGGATGGGAGGGGCTTATATAGGGGAGGGTACTTCCGGTTTTGGAAGTTGCCAGTGCCAGCACCTGACGGTATCTATATAACCCATTAGTAATGACTATGTCGCTCTGTGTCCCGTGATGTACTCCAAGAAAAGGATTTTACAGGTAAGCTGTTATAAAAATCCTATTTTTTTTTTCATGTCTGGAAAAAAACGGCTTTAGAAAAAAAACATAATTTTTTCCAATTTTCCAGTTTTTTTTCTAGGCCTTCCAATCTCTAGTTGGGCCTTAAGCTCATTATAAATAAGTGTTTCTAGTGCTTTCAGAGTTAAGCCTGGCAGAAAATGGTTTCGACGCCTCATTCACAGCTTCACCGACGCTCACTTGGATGAATTGTTGAAATCTTTTCTGTTCCTCCTTGCGATCTAAACATATGGCATGAATTTTCTGCGCTCATTATGGACGCCGAGAGAAGGGAAAGACAAATATTTACACTACATTCATGTTTTACAGTAAAAACACTGTTCTGCTTGTTTATACAGTTTCAATGTTATAATTTTTATGGTCTGTTTGAAAACCGCTGTAAACCTGGATCTAAATCATAAAGGAGATTTGTTACATTCTCTCTATAAAGAAAAGATATACAGTGTCGAGTTAGAACAGCGTCAAGTCCACAGTCAGTGGGACTCGCTGCTTGGCTGTAGCAGAAATTACCCCACAGCAATTCATTTAGATTTATTTTGATTATACAAATGGAGAACTTGACTTTTTAAATTAATTAAAGTTATTTTATTAAGCTGATTGTCACGCAGTGAGTTGAGATTGCCAGACTGGAAATTTTATATATATATATATATATATTTTTTTTTTTTAATACAAGCTTGCACTTTTTGAACGGCCTTTTTAAATAGTGCCTCGTTTGTCATTTAAGTGAACCTGTCATGTGGAAAAAATCTGTTAAATAAAAAGTCCACTTGTGCGGTATGACTCTCACTTTTGCAGTTTACCCTGTTTTTCCTTTTTGCATGAAATGCCCTGGTAAGAGCTATTGTACTAAACTGCATGTGATTTTACTTAACCAATCAGGAGTCTATGGTGAAAACTGGGCCTAGATACTGATAGTAAGTTCCCCTCTGTCTGGAGGTGGGAATTTAGCTCCTTTGTAAAAAATGAAGGCACACAATAAGCTCTTCTCTGGTCCCCTGCCGGCGCTCTGGTCTCCAACACCATGCTGAGTGCTATGCAGCTTGCTACCTGGGCACTCGTGCGCGCTTGCTCCCAAGCCCCACTCCCCTGCTTCCTCCTCACTGGCTGTGATTGACAGGATATTAAATAAATTGGCTGCACACCGATGCGATAGAAGTCCATTTATAGAATATTTCATTAAAGGTACACGACGCACACCACAAGTGGGATAGCAGGAACAGAGGTAAAAAAGCACTTGGGGTGTGTGTCATGTACCTTTCATTGAATATTCAATATATGGATTTCTATCGTGTCGGTGTGCAGCCAATTTCTTTTATATTTATTCTTCCACTGCAGGCGAGCCGGGGCTTGCCCCCGTATGAAGTGTCCCTCCCAGTTGATTTCATTTTTTAATTACTCACCTGGAGCGGCGGTCTTCTTTGTTGTCTTTCCCTGTGATTGACAGGAGCTGAAGCCATTAGCTCCGGCTACTGTGTCTGAGCCCATGAGGAGAGAGAAAGCCAGGAGAGCTGCTGCTCTCGTGCACATAGTTGGATCAAGATCGAAGCTCAGGTAAGTATTGGGGGGGGGCTGCATGCAGAAGGTTTTTTACCTTCATGCATAGAATGCATGAAGTTAAAAAAAGCCTTCAGCCTTTAGAACCACTTTAAGTCTAGTGAGGTGCATGACACCACCTGGGCTCAGTGCTATTATTTTTATCTAAAAGCTTTAGTACTCCCAGAAGACAGCTATTGCTATAGTTCTGTGAGTGCGAAGCTGATCCTTCTGAGTTTTGCATGATGAACAGGAGAGTCGCTGCAGCTGCTATGCCTGCCCCTCCCCTACTCCTGCCCAATCACAAAAGCCTTGGTATTATGTGAAAACAATCACAAAATACAAAGGCTTCTGTGAATGGGCAGCAGAGGGGAGGGGCAGGCATAGCTGCTCGGTGTGTTTCTCAGAACTCCAGAGTGTCTCTTCAGCAGAGCATGTGAATCTCTGTAAATAATAGAGATAAGCCCAGGAGATGTCATGCAGCTCCTTGGATTTAACTCATAGTGGGCCTTGACTTTTCAAAGTGGCTACATTTCTGGAATTCAGCTTTAAGGCATGGTTAGTTCAAGAGGGGAATATAATATAGCTCATTGGTGGTCCATTTGGCAGAGGTGTACATTGTAATATGTCTCTGTGTAGGTCGGAGTCATCTTAATTATTTTAGGACTTAAATTCAGTTATTCTGCTGTACTTTTCCCTGGCTTACTATGTCAGATTTGTAAGAAACCAACCATTAAAGCATATAAGTACTGAAATGAATAACTATTAGACTAGATTAAACACAGGACTTCATAGCCCTTTATTTACCATTAATCTTAGGAGCATCAAAACCACGGGAGCTATATAATGCAGCTAAGAACCCTCCTGCATCTGTTTTGGTCCTTTACTGTGATGGATGGTCTCATTGACCATTGGGCATATGAGGAGGTTTGCTGGCTTTCCCTGCTATCCTAAAATGAGGAGTAACCACCTTATTTACATTTTTTTGACTTGCGTTGGAAGTGAGACACGCAGAAACTCTCTTTAAACAAAGGTTGTTTGACCATCTCGATTTTTTTTCCATTGGGTGTCCTAAATTGTGCATTATGTTTTAATAACTTTGATAATACTTGATCATATTCTTATGCCTTTTACACACGACCGGACTGTCCGTCGGAATAAAGTCCGACGGATTGCCAGACGGAATTCCACTCAAGCTGTCTTGCATACACACGGTCACACAAAAGTCCAACCACCAAAAACGCGGTGATGTACAACACGTACGACGAGCCGAGATTAATGAAGTTCAATAGGCAGTTTGGCTCTTCTGCTTGATTCTGAGAATGCGTGGTTTTTAGTCCGTCGGAATTGTATACAGACGAACAGACTTTCTGATAGAGAAATTCCAACGGACAAAAATTTCTATCTAAGTCCGTCTGAATTTCTGAAGGAAAAAGTCAGATGGGGCATACACATGGACGGAATATCCGATCCGTCTGACTTTTTCCATCGGAAAATCCGGTCGTGTGTACAAGGCATGAGTCTACTCCGTATAATTATTTTTCTTATGTGTGCTTGCTGAAGATTGTATATAGGACATTGGTGGTCAGCTTCATGTGCTGTTAATGTTTTATTTTTGTGTTCAAAATCACATGTGTTTGATTTATCGGAGATGTATTGATCTTTGTGAATTAGCAGAAGGTCTCCTGCAGTGCACTTAACATCTCCTGAGCTATACGCTGAATATTGTATTCACAGCTGTACATATGAGGATATGCTTCTGCAGCTGTCTTCTTAATATTTTGCTTTGCTCTAGGCACCTTAGAATGTTGCTTCATGTATGATGATTCAACTCTAGATGCCTGTACTTTTATACCTGCAGCAGTTTTTCTTTGAATGATAAAGTCTGTTTAGATAAGGGTAAGGTAAGTATAAAGGGTTTTTTAATTTATTTTTTATTCCATACTTCTCCTTAATATTACAGTTATAAAATCAACTTACATAAGAAAGGTTCCATACAACTTCTTATAAAGAAATCATGTACAAAGTGATATAAAATAATAACCTATGACTTTATTCAATTTACATTTTTAAACAGGCTGAGGGCCACATGACCCCAAAAAACCTGACATGTCTGAAGTATTAAATGTTTTTGGGGGTGCAGCAGGAAAAGAGTGATCCCTGATGCTGCAACTAGACAGATGAACAGGGAACTCTGGAGGGGAACTCTGGAGGGGGAGATCTTGCTGTTGGGACGACCAGACAGTGCTGCATTAGTCAAAGAAAATAACAATTTTGATTGCACACATAGATACTACTGGCCAGTATCTCTCTTGATCCAGCGATTAACTTCCCTACATAGATTTACATAGAAAATCCATATTTTTTAGTCCTCTCAAGGTTCCTGTTTTAACTGAAACTTTGATGAAGGGGTAGTTTTCTTTCTCGTACATCACGGGACACAGAGCGACATAGTCATTACTAATGGGTTATATAGATACCGTCAGGTGCTGGCACTGGCAACTTCCAAAACCGGAAGTACCCTCCCCTATATAAGCCCCTCCCATCCGGGAGCACCTCAGTTTTTTGCCAGTGTCTAAGGTGTTGGCCAAGAAGAAACATGTGTTTTTCACTGAGCTTGCGTACAGGTTCTTTTGGGCCTCAGTAAGCTATTCCGGATCCGACCAAAAAAGCTTCATAGCTAAACGGTCGGTACCCGGGCCTTGCAGAGAAGAGCAAGGTTTTGCCTGTAATGCTTCTCTTAGGAGAGCTGGACCCTGGGATCCAGAGCTCTGGTCATACCCACGACCAAGATGTTTTCTGTGCAGGGTGCTATACAGGTCCAGGGGAGTGGAATCCTTGGGAACCCGGTCCCTGAAGGTTTGATTACAATGCCTGCCGTGATAGGTGAAGTTTGGGCTTTTGTGGACCAAACAAAGTCCTGCGGCGGGGAACAGGTAAGTGGGGGCCCCCAGGAACTTGGTTCTATTGGGGGACCCCAAGCCTAATTTGTCTTTCTGTCTGTTACCTAACGGTATTCCCGCTAATATTCTGTGTATGCCTGTTACTACTGAGAAAATGTAAAAATTTTAATAGTAGGCAAGAAAAAAAAAAAAATGTAAGACCGCGGTACCTGTGTTAGACACTAGAGGCCGCTATGGTTCTTTTTCTTGTAATGTGGATTTTTTTCTTCCAGAATCAAATCCAGGCAGTTGGTATGTTCTCTTGGGAAGCTGTCTCCTCTGCCTTGTTGCTGCGCTCATCCATCCCCGGGCCCTGCGGCAAAGGGACCCTGGCTCCCATCTAGCTCCTTGTTGTTTTCAAAAAAGGCGCCGAAGGCGCACGTGCCCGCGCGCGTGCGCGCGCCTCTATTCATAGAGGCGATCTGGAAAAAGGGGCGGAGCGGGTGGATGACGCTCAGGTGTGCGCCGCGGCGCTACTGCGCATGTGCGGGCGTCCAGCGTGTTTTGAAGCACATTATAGCTGGCTGTTGAAGTGCACAGACAGAGCTAGCAACAATATAAAGGCACATAGAGGCGGTTGATGCAGGCATCCCCTAGAAAGGCACTTTAGTAGACACCAACTGTGATATAGCAGCAATTGTGCTAGACTATTCTCATTAAAAGTGGTGTATTACGGCTGGAATACCTCAGCTTTAGGCTTAGGAATATGCCGTCCAGAAGCTCCGGAACTGAATCTTCCAGGAAGCGAAGGGGGTCTCATCGGGCTCTGAGGATCTTGGGCATACTTCTGCTGCACCAGTCTCCCCTGAAGTTCAGAGGTAAGTGACCGTAGAGACCCCGCAGGGGTACTTGGTACTGTGGCTGTCCTCAGTTCACCTGCTCCTGTGTATGTAACAGAGGAGGTTTTTTCCTCAGCTCTGGGAGGATTAGAGAGAGATTGTCAACATTGATCGGTGCCTCCCTGTCAGGGAAAGCACGCCCGATCTCCGTCTCCTCCTTCAGAGTGCCTGTTAGCAGAGCAACAGTCCCATACAGGGATCGACCTGCCTGAAGGGGATCAGGATGAGGTTGATTCTGTTATAGAGGAATCAACAGTGGGGGAACCTTTTCTCAGCATCTCAAGCTGAAAGATTATGGGTTCAGTCTCTGACTAACATGGTCCGATCAGCATTTAAAAATGCACCTTGCGGAACCATCAACCACTACTGTATCCTCGTTGGGGTCGCTAGAAGCCCCCAGACTGTCTGTTCTTTTCCACTTCACCCTTTGCTGAAAGGGCTCATTTACCAGGATTGGGAACATCCTGAGAAAATATTTATTCCCCCAAGAGATTTCCGGTGGTCTATCCCATGGAGGATAAGTTCATCAAAAAAAAAAAAAAAAAAATGGAAGGTCCCTACAGTGGACGCAGCCATCTCTTGTATGTATAAATCACTCACATGTCCAGTGGATAATGTCCAAATGTTCAAGAACCCAATAGATAAAATATTGGAGTCCTTATGAAAATCTGCTTCTTTCTACAGCAAGCTTGGTGACACAACCAGCAGTAGCAGCTATTGGGGTCTGCTAAGCAGTGAAGGATCAGTTGAAACAGGTCTTGAGGGACTTGACAGATCAGCAGGCTTTGCCCTAGCTGATCTACCTAGAGCCTTAGGCTTTGCGGTTGACGCCATAAAGGATTCAGTCCATCAGGCCTCCCGCCTTACGCTGTCTATAGTACATATGCGTAGGCTCCTATGGCTCAAAAACTGGTCTGCTGAAGCTCCCTGTAAAGAATGGCTGGTTAGCGTCCCATTTCATGGTGAACGCTTATTCAGGGAAAACCTGGACAAATATATCCAGAAAATTTCCAGCGGTAAAAATACGCTCTTGCCGGTTAAAAACAGAGTTAGAGGTCCCTCTTTAAGAGGCCTGCTTCTCCAGTCCCTGGGGCATCGGCTGTGTAACAGTTCCGACGGCCTCCTCGGTCAATTCCCGGGGGTAAAAAACAGGGACAATAGCAGGGTAATGAGAAACCCTGGGTCAGGGGAGGTACAAAACCTCCCCCAAAGTTAAATTCATTGAAGCCCCCACTCAGTCGGGTGGGGGGAGGACTCCAGTTGTTCGCAAGAGACCTGGCGGGACACGATCAAGACAGATAGGTGCTCTCCGCAGTATGTTTGGGATACAGTTTGGAGTTAAAAGACTCTCCTCCTTCCCATTTTTGAGGTCAAACGTGCCAAGGGATCCCCGGAAGAGAGAGTCCCTCCTGTTGGCACTAGAACAACTATTGCTCCAAGGAGTAATTATGGAGGTTCCCCTGGAAGAATGAGGGTTCGGGTTTTACTCAAACCTTTTTACAGTCCCGAAGCAAACGCGGACGGGAGGCCCATATTAATTCTAAAAGGGCTATACAAATTCCTGTATATCAGGACTTTCCGATGGAGTCGATCCGATCGGTGGCCACTGCCCTACAAGGGGAGGATTGGTTAGCCGCGATCGACATCAAAGATGCTTATTTGCACATTCCCATCTTTCCAGTCCACCAAAAATTTCGACGCTTTGCAGTAGAAGGGCGCCATTTTCAGTTCAGAGCCTTACCCTTCGGTTTGGCCACAGCACCACGAGTGTTTACAAAAATTCTGGCCCTTTATTGGCCAATCTAAGAACACAAGGTGTAATGATAATGGCATATCTAGATGACTTGTTGCTGATAGACCACTCAGTGAAAAAACTAGACGTGGTCGTTCACAGGACAATCAAGTATCTGGAATATCACGGTTGGATTATCAACCGAGACAAGTCAGCCCTAAAAACCAGTCAAAAGTCTGGAATACTTGGGGCTAAGGTTGGATTCAGGCCAGAGAAAAATATTCTTGCCTCGTGGAAAGGTGTTGTCTTTGAAAGATTTGATCCACTTAGTGGGTACAAAAAAGACTGCCGTCCATACGCCTGTATATGAGGCTGCTGGGAAAAATGGTGGCATCATTCGAAGCAGTACCCTACGGTCAATTCCATTCAAGGAATTTGCAAGGGGCCATACTGTCAGCCTGGAACAAAAAAGTTCAGGCCCTAGACTTACAATGTCCTTGTCCCCTTCCGTTCGCAAGAGCCTCCGTTGGTGGTTGGTTCCCCAGAATCTGGAAAAAAGGAAATCCTTCAGTCCGATTTCTTGGAAGGTGGTCACTACAGATGCCAGCCTTATAGGCTGGGGAGCAGTACTGGAGCAATGGTCTCTCCAGGGCAGATGGTCGGATGCAGAAAAGGCCCTGCCCATCAATCTCTTAGAGATACGAGCAGCCCGGTATGCCCTAGTAGCATGGACATCCAAACTCCAAGGGTCCCCTGTCAGAATTCAATCAGACAATGCCACAGCAGTGGCATATATCAATCATCAGGGGGGCACCAGGAGTCGTGCAGCCCAGAGGGAAGTAAATTACATCCTGAAATGGGCAGAAAGATATGTCCCAGCCATATCTGCGGTATTTATTCCAGGAGTGGAGAATTGGAAGGCGGACTTTCTAAGTCGCCAGCAATTATGCCCAGAGGAAGGGTCCCTTCACCCCGAGGTTTTCTGGACAATATGTCAGCGGTGGGGAACATCGGATGTAGATCTTCTAGCATCCAGATTCAACGCAAAGGTGGACAGGTTTGTCTCTCGGACAAGGGATCCCCTAGCTTGCGGCTCGGATGCCCTAGTGTTCCCTTGGGATCAGTTCAAGCTGATATATGCATTCACACCGCCACAATGGTTACCTCGATGACTCCGCAGAATCAGGGTAGAAAAGGAACCAGTGATTCTGGTGGCTCCAGCGTGGCCCCGAAAAGCGTGGTACACGGAGATTGTAAAATGTCAGTGGGGAGTCCTTGGTCTCTCCCACGTTGTCCGGACCTGCTTTCGCAAGGACCGATATACCACCCTTCCTTACCAGCCCTAGGTTTGACGGCCTGGCTATTGAAGCCCACATTCTAAAAAAGAGAGGGCTCTCTAATCCTGTGGTATCTACCATGATCAATGCCAGGAAGCCGGTATCCAGGCAGATCTACTATAGAATCTGGAAGGCGTACATCGCGTGGTGTGAGGCCAAGAAATGGCATCCACATAAGTACGTAATAGGTAGGATTCTGGACTTCCTACAGTGGGCTGTAGATAGGAAGCTTGCCTTGAGTACTATCAAGGGTCAGATTTCGGCCTTGTCAATATTTTTTCAAAGGCCCTTGGCTTCGCATTCACTAGTCAAAGCCTTTATACAAGGAGTGATGCGTATTAGTCCTCCGGTTAATATTCCCATATGTCCATGGGATCTAAACTTGGTTCTGTCGGTTCTACAGAAACAACCATTTGAACCATTACATCATATTTCTTTGGTGCTTCTCACCAGGAAATTGATTTTTCTAGTAGCCATTTGTTCGGCTAAAAGAGTGTCGGAATTAGCAGCTATGTCCTGTAAGGAGCCATATCTGGTTATCCATAAGGATAGAGTAGTGTTACGTCCTCATCCAGCCTTTCTTCCTAAGGTGGTATCGAGGTTTCATTTGAACCAAGATGTGGTTCTTCCTTCTTTTTTCCCCAAACCTACTTCGGTAGAGGAAAAGTTATTGCATTCTTTGGATGTAGTAAGAGCAGTTAAAGCTTATCTAAAGGCCACTGCTCAGATTCGCAGAACGGATACTTTGGTTATTCTGCCGGAAGGCCCCAGAGAGGGTCAGGCAGCGTCAAAATCTACTTTAGCCAAGTGGATTCGACAGGTCATAATACAAGCCTATGGCTTGAGAAGGAGACCGCCTCCGTTCAAAGTTAGAGCGCACTCCACGAGAGCAGTTGGAACTTCATGGGCAGTGCATCACCAGGCCTCCCTGGCTCAAATCTGTAAGGCCACAACATGGTCTTCAGTACACACGTTTACTAGGTTCTACCAGGTGGACGTTAGAAGTCAGGAGGATGTCGCCTTTGGGCGCAGTGTGTTGCAGGCCGCAAAAGATCCTCATGTCTGATAGCGCTCAGCTTATATATGGTGTATCCCCCCCCCTCATTGGGCATTGCTTTAGGACATCCCATTAGTAATGACTATGTCGCTCTGTGTCCCGTGATGTACGAGAAAGAAAATAGGATTTTTATAACAGCTTACCTGTAAAATCCTTTTCTTGGAGTACATCACGGGACACAGAGCTCCCGCCCCTCTTTGGGGACACTTATTGCTTTGCTACAAAACTGAGGTGCTCCCGGATGGGAGGGGCTTATATAGGGGAGGGTACTTCCGGTTTTGGAAGTTGCCAGTGCCAGCACCTGACGGTATCTATATAACCCATTAGTAATGACTATGTCGCTCTGTGTCCCGTGATGTACTCCAAAAAAAGGATTTTACAGGTAAGCTGTTATAAAAATCCTATTTTTTCTGCCCCTCAAAAACCAGTAAGTAAATTTGGACTTGTTTATCCTTTGGTCTGGCTCTCTTACCATTGGTGCATGTTTCCATTCTGTTAGCTGGCTACTGAAATATCATTTTGGGTGAACTGACCCAATAATTGTCTGATCCTATCAGATTTGTGTATTTGGAGTTGACAACATACAGGCTTGGCCTCTGTATAATTCAGTAACCATCTGCTGCCGATTTGCCTAATTTACATGAGTTGAATGGCATTAAAAAGCTTTTAGAGATGTTATAGGCCAAAGAGTGTGTGTATCTGAAAAGAACAATCACATCTGCTTATATGGCATGGCTACATATATATGTGATATTGATGCCATTCACCATAGGATTAACAATATTTCTCTTTTTGTCCATGGACGGACACAGCCTTCTCAATTCTTGACATATGGTTATGTTCCTGTTCATAGGAGAGGACTAGGCAGAACATGTTAGATAATTAAAAACACATGTTACAATAATCAGAGATGAACAGCCCCGCCCAGGGGGCGGTCCCTCCAGACATAACCCCCCCGCCCTGCAGTCAGCAGCTCAGTTTTTTTCTGCCTAGCAGAGAAGGACGTGGCTCCCTTTGGGCCCAGAGTCCAGAAGAATTTTTTATTTTATTTGTATTTATGTGATCTTCTATCAACTGCCGGCTATTTGACAGGCTGGATATATAGATCCTTGTAGTCTTCCCAGTTCCGACCATCGAGCGTGCCAGTCCCTTGCTTCGCGCTTGGTTCTGACCACGACATACCCCATGGCCAGGGGTGGCCGGTAAGCACATGCTCCGGGGTCCACATATGACTGGGCTGCTTGTTGTCTCACTCACAGTGGATCGGGCCGACAGCTACTCCCACACGGTTGTAGGTCTGTCCAGAACGCACCAGCGGGTCCTCGCATGGATGGGTAAGTACTTTTCCTCCTGCCTCGGCAGGTGGAAACAGCTGGGCATCCGAGGGATTGCAGGGTTCTCCTGTCCTTCCCTTTCCCTGCTCTCTATCACTATCCCCTTCTGCCCTAGGGCTCGCTGTGACCGGGGTGTACCTGTGGGGGGACTTCGGTTCTTAGTGGGGGACCGCGGGGCGTCGGGGCCCGTTTTTTCTGTGGGGGGTGCTCTATTCTGGGGAAGTCCCTGCCTAGGCCTTCTCGTCCACATTGCGGTGCTTAGGCGCCATTTATGTGGCGCTGACGCTATTTCTCTTATCGTCCATGGACTGACACAGCTGGATACTGTAAACATGTGGGTATATGTCCCTGCTTGCAGGAGAAGATCTAGGCAGAATGTTAGATGTTAGAAACATTCTAGAACAAACCAGAGCTGAACAGCCCCGCCCAGGGGGGCGGTCCCTCCGGACATTACCCTCCCACCTGCAGCCAGCAGCTTCAGTTTTTTTCTGCCTAGCAGAAGGAGAAGACATGGCTCTCTCAGGAGCCAGTCTCCTGGAAGATTTTACTTTTAAAATGTATTCCTTTGGGAATTTTATTATTTTATTTTTGAGACCTTCAATCAACTGTCGGCTGGGCAACAGGTTGGGTACACTGGTATCCTCATAGTCTTCCCTGTCCGACCATCGAGCGTGCTGATCCTCGCCTTGTGTGCGTGAGACTCAGTTCACGACATGCCCCATGACTCCAGGGGTGGCCGGGTTGCTTTTATGCTCCTGCGGTCCTCTCAAGATTGAACAGTACCTGACTGACTGTATCTTTTGCAGTGGACCGGGCCAACAGCTACGCAGTACTGCTCTGTGATAGGTCTGTCTGAAACAAGCCAGTGGGTCCCTCTGGGAAGGGTAAGTAGTCTCTCCTGCTGCAGGTGAGTACATGCTGGCTGTGTTTCTTTATGTGGGGGGGTTTCTCCCTGTTTCCCCCCTGTTATGCTGCTCTCTGTACCCTGTACTGGTGCTGTGCTGTGGGGGTTTATGGGTCACTCTGGCCTGGCTGGGGACGCTCATGTCTGTTAGTGGACTCTGGGAAGAGGAGCAGTGTTCTGGTGTGTGAGGTGGGGACTTATTGCGTGCGCCATTAGTGCGCGCATTAGCGCTGGATGCTTTTTTGAATAATGCGCCCAGCGGTCATCTTGCTGTGGTTCAATGGCGCAGTTATATCTGCGGCCAGGGGCCGATTTCTTGAAGCCGCGGCGCTTTTACTAATCTCCTCACAATCTCCTCACAGATTCTTCACTCTCCTCAGGCTTCACAGCGCGGTTTCTTCAGCAGAACTGAGCAGTCCTTAAGGATTGGTGGGTCCTCCGGGTATCCCCTTCTCAGCCTCAGCGTAGCCAGTGGGTGGACTGTATATTCACTGTAGTAGTGTATAAGGTCTCAGAGGGTGGCGATATGGAGTCTGGTACACCTGCTTCTCCACACTTGCCTGAGGCAACTGGCAGTGCTCCTGCACCTGCGGTCCCTATGGACCAGTTGTCGGCAGTCCTGGAATCATTCCTTGTCAGAATGGAAGCGGTGTGTGAGCGCAAGGGAGCTGTAAAGCTCCCCCTCCCCACACATTCTCCTGTAGGGGAATGCTCTGTCTCAGATATGGGCCTAGCTACTGCCGCTCAGGACCCTAGCTCTGAGGATTTTGATGTTTATGGACAGGACATTCCTTGTGAGGAAGACTCCAGTTCTGAACCAGTAACTGACAGGGTGAGTGTAAGTGAACTCATTGATGCTGTGAGGGACACTCTCAAGCTGAATGTTGAGACTGAGGAACCCCAGGAGGATACTGTCTCCTTTGGTTCCTTTAAAGCCGTCTCTTCAAAAAAGGTCTTTCCATATGTGCCTTTTTTTAATACATTCATTGACTAAGTCTGGGATAAGCCGCAAAAGACTTTGATGGTCCCACGGCGCCTAGCCATAAGGTACCCCTTTGAGGAGGACCTGGTTAAGAAGTGGGCTCACCCCCTAGTGGTCGACCCCCCGGTCGCCCGTTTGAATAAGGCTACCACGCTCCCAATGGAAGGGACTCCTGCATTTAAGGATCCCACTGACAGGAGGTCTGAGGTGGTGAGTAGAACTATGTTTGCCTTATTGGGGTCTGCCTTACGCCCTATAGTGGCAAATCCTGGACCTCAAGGCTTTGAATACCCATGTGAAGGTTCAAAAATTCCATATGGAATCCATTCGCACGGTGATTGCGACCCTCCACCAAGGGGATTTCCTGGCGTCCTTGGATATCAAGGACGCTTACTTGCACGTCCCAATCTGCACAAGTCAACAGAGGTTTCTGCGCTTTGCCATAGGTGAAGTCCACTATCAGTTTGTGGCTCTTCCCTTCGGCCTAGCATCGGCACCACGGGTTTTCACCAAAGTGCTTGCCCCGGTTCTAGCTTTGCTGAGACAGCGAGGAATTGTTATCCTGGGCCATCTGGACGACCTCCTTCTAAGAGCAGAAACTGGCTCAGAATTGGAGGAAAATGTGACAATAGTCAGCCAGACCCTCCGGGACTTCGGGTGGCTTCTGAACATGCAGAAGTCGGTGCTAGTCCCGACTCAACGTTTGGAGTATCTGGGTCTGATCCTGGACACTTCGGCAGCGAAGGTGTTTCTACCCGCGGAGAAGTTACTGACACTTCAGTCCGAAAATGGTCGTCAATCCGTTTCTGCATGAGGGTCCTGGGACTAATGGTGGCCTCCTTTGAGGCAGTCCCGTATGCCCAATCACACACTCTGGCATTGTAGAAGGGAATTTTGTCTGTTTGGGACAAGTCCCCGTTGTCATTGGATCTTCAGATCCAGGTGAGTCACTCTGTCAAGGCGTCCCTGACGTGGTGGCTGAGATCCCCGAGTCTTCGGGCCGGGAAGTCGTTTCTCCCTATCCAGTGGACGGTGGTCACGACGGACGCCAGCCTGACGGGCTGGGGAGGAGTTTGGGGAGTCCTGTCAGCACAAGGCCTTTGGACTCCAGACGAATCTCGTCTCCCAATCAACGTTCTGGAATTGTGAGCGATCAGACTGTGTCTCTCTGCATGGTCAAAGAGACTACAGGGCCGCTTGATCAGAATTCAGTCAGACAATGCCACGGCCGTGGCGTATGTCAACCATCAGGTGGGCACTCGGAGCTCAGCTGCGGCATCCGAGGTTGCCCACTATCAGGCTTGCACGTACCTGATCAGCGAGTCCGCTGGAGCAGAGGAAGGTCACCCGTACGGATCCGACTCGCGGCCCCTGGTAGTGCAGACAGGAGGCACGGGAGTACGGAAGGGTAAGAGAGCCTGAAAGTAGTTGCAGGAAGACAGCTCAGGATCCGGGTACAGGAGAGTAGATGAGCCGGGTCGGCTGCGGGCAGGCAGGTAGGAAGGCAGGTGTACTGAGAAGCGCAGCTGGGTAGGTGCGGAGAAGAATGGTCAAGGCAAGCAGGGTTCGGCAATGGTCAGGCAGCACGGTACAGAGGAGCAGGCAAGTTCGGGGTCAAAGGCAGGCCGAGGTCAGATGCTGGCGGAGAGCAGGAGAAGTCCAGTAACAAGCCGGGTGGTCAGGAGATCAGGTTTCAGATGATTAGCAGGGGCAGGATACACAGGAGACTGTAGATCAGACAGCACCGGTCTGACGTGTTCCAGGGGTTTAAATGGGCAACTTGGCGCGCATCGGCGTGCGCAATGGCGCATGCGCGCACAGGCGCGCGAGCCCGCAGTCCGGGACGAGGGCCAGCGCGCACAGGAGCATGCACAACATCAGCGCGCATCGGCGCGCCCGAACGTGCACCAAAGCGACAACCGACACGCCTGGCAAAATGTCACGGAAAATGTAATTGACAAAATGTTGGAAAGTAGCTGGAGCATTAGAAGAAGAACAATGGCATAACTAGGTACTCGTAGTGCCCAAAACGCGTACGGAAGGCCGTTTTCCATTCGTCCCCCTCTCGAATGCAGATCAGGTTGTAAGCCCCTCGGAGGTCAAGCTTGGTGAATATGACTGCCGTTCCCAGCCTCTGAAAAAGTTCCGGCACGAGAGGTAACGGGTAACTTTTTTTACGGTAATCAATACAGGGGCGTAGGGAGTGGTCCTTCTTTTCAACAAAAAAGATGCCGGCACCGGCAGGCGAGGTGGAAGTGCGGATGAACCCTTTTCTTAGGTTGTCGTCAATGTAGACTTTCAGAGTGCCCAATTCCTGCTCGGTCAATGGGAAGATTCTCCCAAACGGTACTTCAGTCCAAGGTAAAAGTTCTATAGGGCAGTCGTACGGTCTGTGAGGAGGAAGGGTCTCTGCCCCTTTCTTACTAAACACATCCAAGAAGTCGTGATAGGGCACAGGGATTGTTTTCTGAAGGTCCGGGTCTGTATCCAGACAGAGCAGATGGGGATGGTCAGTAGAGGCTTGTGGCAGGCAGTGTTGCTGGCAATAGTCTGAGAGGAATCTGACCGTCCCCGTAGTCCAGTCAATACTGGGGTTGTGGGCTTGCAGCCAAGGCATCCCCAAAATGATGGGGAACAACGGTCAGGAGATGGCATCCAGAATTAGGAACTCCTGATGGTGGGTTGCCAAGGAGGCCAACAGAGGAACGGTTTCCTGAGTGAAAGGGCCAGATTTAATGACGGAACCGTCAGCGAGGTGCACTGCAAGTCCCCGGGATTTCGGCTGAAGGGGAATGTGGTGGTTGGCAGCAAATGTCAAATCGATAAAGCAGCTGCATGCTCCAGAGTCAATTATTGCGGAAACTGGGATTGCGGTAGTCCTTCCGGGAGGCTGTAATGAGATGGAGAGAGCTAAATGAGAAGTTGGGTTAGGCAACAAAGAGGCACAAGTAGAGGAAACAGGCAGGCACTTACGCATCTTGGCCGGGCAGGACCTCACGTAGTGTCCTGGTTCACCACAGTACATGCAAAGGTTGTTGCTTCGCCTGTGCTGGCGTTCTTTGGGAGAGAGAGAGAGGGGCGAAGTAGGCCCAGTTGCATGGGTTCTGGGTCATCTAAGGCCGGCGACGGGGAAGCCGGTGGTGCCGGACGGGCCAGGTTTGGAACCTTGGGAAGCAACCAGGTGAGTCGGAATTGGCTGGAGGTTCTCTCGGAGCGACGCTCTCTCAGGCGTCGGTCGATCTGAATTGACAGATCAATTAGCTTGTCCAGGGTTTGGGGAACTCCGACACGTGCTAGCTCGTCCTTGAGCTGGTCCGACAAGCCCATCCGGAATTGATAGCGCAAAGCTGCGTCGTTCCATTTAGTGTCAGAGCTCCATCGTTTAAACTCGGCAGCATAATCCTCAGCTGCTCTGCGGCCTTGCAGGAGGGAGTGGAGAACGGATTCTGCAGTAGCAGCTTGTTGCGGGTCCTCATAGAGTTGGGACATAGTGGCAAAGAACGTAGCAAGGGTCTCCAAGGAGGCATCCTTCTGCTCTAGAAGGCGGTGGGCCCAGGACTGTGGCTCGACGGTCAGCAGGGAGATGACGAAGCCCACCTTGGTTGCCTCCAAAGAAAAGGTGCGGGGTTGCAGGGCAAAGAAAATTTTGCAGTCGTTGCGGAACGCACGATATTTACTGCGGTCGCCCGCAAACTTCTCGGGTGTAGGGACCCTGGGTTCCGGAGGAAGCATCACGACAGAAGGTGTAGCTGAGTATCCCGTGGACGTGGCGCCTTGAGAGCTGGCAGGTGAGGACAGAACTTGCACTCTCTCCTCCAATCTAGTATAGCCGGCTTGGAGGTCTTTCACAGCTTGAGTCAGACCGTTTAGGTGTCTGCACAGTTCCTCCATGGGATCCCTTCCCTGCTCGGACTCGGACATGGCTGTCTGATACTATCAGGCTTGCACGTACCTGATCAGCGAGTCCGCTGGAGCAGAGGAAGGTCACCCGTACGGATCCGGCTCGCGGCCCCTGGTAGTGCAGACAGGAGGCACGGGAGTACGGAAGGGTAAGAGAGCCTGAAAGTAGTTGCAGGAAGACAGCTCAGGATCCGGGTACAGGAGAGTAGATGAGCCGGGTCAGCTGTGGGCAGGCAGGTAGGAAGGCAGATGTACAGTACTGAGAAGCGCAGCTGGGTAGGTGCGGAGAAGAATGGTCAAGGCAAGCAGGGTTCGGCAATGGTCAGGCAGCACGGTACAGAGGAGCAAGCAAGTTCGGGGTCAAAGGCAGGCCGAGGTCAGATGCTGGCGGAGAGCAGGAGAAGTCCAGTAACAAACTGGGTGGTCAGGAGATCAGGTTTCAGATGATTAGCAGGGGCAGGATACACAGGAGACTGTAGATCAGACAGCACCGGTCTGAAGTGTTCCAGGGGTTTAAATGGGCAACTTGGCGCGCAGCGGCGTGCGCACGCGTCATGCGCGCACATGCACCCGCGCGCACAGGCACATCATCGCGCACAGGCGCGCACGCCCGCACAGGAGCATGCACAACATCAGCACGCATCGGCGCGCGCGAACGCGCACTGAAGCGACAACCGACACGCCTGGCAAGGTACGTCCTCTGACACCCACATCCTAAAGTGGGCAGAAAGAAGCGTGCCGGCGCTGTCGGCCGTCTACATTCCGGGCGTAGAAAACTGGCAGGAGGACTATCTGAGTCGCCAGTCCTTGGACCAGGGGGAGTGGTCCTTGCATCCGGAGGTGTTTCAACTCCTTTGTCGGCGGTGGGGCACACCGGATGTGGACCTGATGGCATCTCGACTCAATCGCAAGGTGTCGAGGTTTGTGGCCAGGTCCAGGTACCCCTTGGGCGGATGCCTCGGACGCGTTGATGGCCCCGTGGGGTCAGTATCGCTTGATATACGCTTACCCTCCACTGCAGTTGATTCCTCGTCTGCTGCGCAGGGTAGCGGCCGAGGGCATTTAGGTGAACCTCATTGCCCCGGATTGGCCTCTGCGTCATTGGTACGCCGATCTGGTACGTCTCATCGCGGACATCCCTTGGCGACTGCCCATGAGGGAGGACCTTCTGTCTTAAGGTCCTATCTTTCATCCTGCTTTACAGTCTCTGGTTTTAACGGCATAGCTATTGAGAGCCAGGTGCTGAAGGACCAAGGCCTGTCGGATTCGATGATTTCAACCATGCTTAGGGCACGGAAGTCTTCTTCTAGAAAGATCTATCATCGTACCCGGAGAGCTTAAATCGCTATGTGGGAAGAGCTAGACTGGCGTCCACGGATGTACTCTGTCCCCAGAATCCTGCGGTTCTTGCAGCGTGGTGTAGCCCAAAGGCTGGCTTTGAGCACTATCAAGGGTCAGATTTCGGCCTTGGCCATTTTCTTTCAATGACCCCTAGCAGGTCCTTCTTTAGTTAGCACTTTTGTGTAGGAGGTTCGCTATGTGGTTCCCCCTGCCGAGCCTCCGCTCCCTCCTTGGGATCTGAACTTGGTGCCCTCGGTTCTTCAGGAACCTCCTTTTGAAAATATCAGAGATATTCCTCTTTTAACCTTGTCTCAGAAGGTGGCTTTCTTAGTAGCCATCACTTCTGTTAGACGGGTGTCTGAGTTGGCGGCTCTGTCATGCAAGTCGCCTTACCTGGTCCGCCATAAGGATAAGGCGGTGTTGCAACCTTGTGTCCTCATCCATCGCATCCTAGAGAGTTTGCGCTTCACAATTTGGATGTGGTTTGAGCCTTACGGATGTACCTGTCTGCTACTGCTTCCATTCGGAAGTCTGACTCACTCTAGTCTGACTCACTCTGAAACAGGGCCAAGCGGTTTCGTCTGCCACCATTTCTAGGTGGATCAGACAGACCGTTATACAGGCCTATGCCATTAAGGGGCGGGCGCCTCCCTTTCCGGTGACGGCGCATTCCACTAGGGCAATTGGTGCTTCCTGGGCTTTCCGACATCAAGCGTCGGTTGCACAAGTGTGCAAGGCGGCGACCTGGTCGTCCATTCATACCTTTTCTAAGTTCTATAAGGTTGATGTGGCTGCATCTTCGGATGCTTCCTTTGGCCTCAAAGTGCTGCAGGCCGCTGTTTAATGTTGCAACTCCTCCGTTGAGGAGCTCTGCTTGTTTGGAGTGAAGTTTTGGTTGTTCCTTTACTACTGCTCCCACCCTTCTGATACCGCTTTGGGACGTCCCACAGGTTTACAGTATCCAGCTGCGTCAGTCCATGGACGATAAGAGAAAATAGGATTTTTGTACTCGCTGTAAAATCAGTTTCTCTGACGTCCTTTGACTGACACAGCACCCACCCTTCTTTTAAGGTTTGTACTGCTTTGTTACGAACTGAGGCTGCTGGCTGCAGGTGGGAGGGTAATGTCCGGAGGGACCGCCCCCCTGGGCGGGGCTGTTCAGCTTTGGTTTGTTCTAGAATTTTTCTAACATCTAACATTCTGCCTAGATCTTCTCCTGCAAGCAGGGACATATACCCACACACGTTTACAGTATCCAGCTGTGTCAGTCCATGGACGTCAGAGAAACGGATTTTACGGTGAGTACAAAAATCCTATTTTTTTGTATGCCTGCTGGTTTCTATTGTAATTCCCATTGGCGGGCATTTTGCCATGGCTGCGCCATAGCACAGGTTGTTATTGCGAGTGGCCATTTTCTTGTGGTCGCGCCCTTTTTTTCTCTGAGGCATCTGGCGGCCATTTTGGTGTGGGTTTGGCCTCTAGTGCTGGCTTCCTGGACGGTGCGCAGCGCTATTCTCACAGATTTTTTCTTCCTCACACACGCTGTGGAGACGGAAAGGCGGGAAGCGCCGCTGAGCAGTCTCCTGCTGGGTTGGTGAGTCCCCTGGGTAACCCCCCAGTCAGTGCAGCAAGGAGGGTGGACCTTTTCAGTTTATTCTTTTTGACTGAGTCCCTGAGAGCTGTCAGCGGCGTCATGGAGTCAGTGTCTGGCCCTTCTTCCCCAAACTTGCCAGAGGTAGCAGCCGGTGCCCCTGCACCTGCAGTTGCCATGGAGGCTTTGTCGGCTGTCCTGGAATCATTTGTTGCCAGGGTGGAAGTGGCGTGTGAATGCAAGGGGGGTAAAAAGCGCCCCCTTCCCCGCTATCGCCAGGGGAAGGTTCTTGCTCAGACCCGGGCCTGGCTGCGGCACAGGACCCCGGTTCTGGGTTGTCAGAAGATATGGACCAGGTCCTTCCTGGTGAGGAAGACCCCTTGTCTAGGTCAGCGCAAGACAGGGCACTTGTGAGTGACCTTTTCAATGCTGTGAGAGACTCCCTTAAGCTGGACGCAGATGAGGCTTCCATGGGGTCGGTCTCTTTTGGGTCGCACAAATCGACCCGTTCTGTTAAAGTTTTTCCCTATGTGTCTTTCATTGATAAATTCATAGATAAGGAATGGGAAAAGCCGCAGAGGACCTTTGCGGTCCCTCAGCATCTGGCGGTCAGGTATCCTTTTGAGGAGAGCCTTTTGAAAAAATGGGCTTCTCCTCCGGTTGTTGACCCCCCGGTCGCTTGGTTAAATAAAGTAACCACTCTCCATGTAGAGGGGACCCCTGCGTTTAAGGACTATACTGATAGGAGGTCCGAGGCGCTGAGCAGGTCCATGTTCACCTTGCTGGGGTCTGCATTGCGGCCTATTTTGGCTGCAACCTTGGTGTCTCAGACACTCACTGACTGGGCAAAGATTTTGCACCAGACTGTGGAGGAACATCAGCTCCCTCAGGAGTGTGGAACACTGGCCGACCAGTTGGTGCAGGGCCTTGTGTATGTCTGTGATGCCACTTTGGATGCGGCCCCTTTAATATCCAGGTCCTCTGTATCTGCGGTGGTAATGCGCTGCCTAATTTATCCTTTATTTATAAGGCCTTGGCAGATTTACCCTTCAAAGGTGGGAGGCTTTTTCGTGCCTCGCTGGATGACATTATTAAGGCTGTCACTGGAGGTAAGAGCACGTTTCTACCTCAGGCCACTAAAGGGAAGGAGCCGCGCTGTAAGCCGGGGCCCTCCTTTCCCACACAGAAGCGGTATTTTCGTCCCTGTCAGGACCTGCCAGGAAGACCCTCCCAAGCGGACAAAGGTCCAGCTGGGGGACAGAGACGTCCCTGGGTGCGCAAGCCCAACAAGCCAGTGAACAAACCTGCTACTGCATGAAGTTTTGCCCCCGCCCGACTCCAGGGTGGGGGGACGGCTTCTCGAGTTTGCAGCTCGGTTGGACTCCCTGCTCTCCGACCAGTGGGTCTGCGAGGTGGTCACCTCCGGGTACAAGATAGAGTTCCTTTCTTGTCCACCGAACAGATTCTTTCCCTCAAATCTCCCTCTCCTTCCGGCTCGTCGGTCTGCCCTAACGGTGGCAGTGCAGGACTTGCTAAAGTGTGGAGTGATTCTACCTGTACCACTGGGAGAGTGGTTTCAGGGTTTTTATTCCAATCTGTTTGGACGGACTCCGTCCTTCTTCGGAACCACAATCTTGGACCTGAAAGCCTTGAATGTCTTTGTAAAGGTTCGGAAGTTCCGCATGGAATCCATTCGTTCGGTGGTTGCTGCGCTCCATCCGGGGGACTTTCTGGCATCCTTGGACATCAACGATGCATACTTGCATGTCCCCATCTGCGCAGGACACCAGAGATTTCTGCGCTTTGCAAGCGGCGAAGACCATTATCAATTGTGGCTCTTCCCTTTGGCCCTAGCGTCAGCACCGAGGGTTTTCACCAAGGTGCTAGCCCCGATTCTAGCTTTGCTGAGACAGCGAGGCATTGCCATTGTTGGCTACTTAGACGATCTTCTTCTGAGAGCAGCTTTGGGCTCAGAGTTAGAGGAAGATGTGTCTATAGCCATTCAGACCCTCCGAGAATTTGGTTGGGTGTTAAACATTAAGAAGTCGGTCCTGACACCGACTCTGCGTCTGGAGTACCTAGGTTTAATTCTGGACTCCAAGGAGGCGAGAGTCTTCCTTCCTTTGGAGAAGTTACAGACTCTAGTCTGCGGTGAGGTTGTAAGTCACCTGGTCAGGGCTTCTCTGAGTTGGTGGCCGAGATCCCCAGCTCTTCAGTCTGGGAAGTCGTTCCTTCCCTTCCATTGGACTGTGATTACGATGGACGCCAGCCTCACAGGTTGGGGGGGGAGTCTGGAGAGTCCAGTCGGCCCAGGGTCGCTGGACTCGGGACGAGTCCCATCTGCCGATCAAGGTCCTGGAACTCCGGGCGATCAGGCTGTGTCACTGAGACTACAAGGGCGTCCAGTCAGGATCCAGTCCGACAACGCCACGGCAGTGGCTTATGTCAACCATCAGGGGGGAACAAGGAGCTTGGCTGCAGCGTCCGAGGTCGCTCACATCCTACGGTGGGCAGAAAGAAGCGCGCAGACTCTGTCGGCCGTCTACATTCCGGGCGTAGAAAACTGGCAGGCGGACTATCTGAATCGCCAGATGCTAGACCAGGGGGAATGGTCACTACATCCGGAGGTGTTTCAGCTCCTTTGCCGGAGGTGAAGCACGCCCGATGTGGACCTCCTGGCCTCTCGACTCAATCGCAAGGTGTCGACGTTTGTGGCCAGGTCCAGAGATCCCTATGCAGACGCGTATGACGCGTTGGTGGCCCCATGGGGTCAGTATCAGCTAATTTATGCCTATCCCCCACTAAAGTTGCTTCCTCGTCTGCTCCGCAGAGTGGAGACCGAGGGGATCCCGGTGATTCTAATCGCTCCATTTGGCCCCGGCGTCCTTGGTACACCAACCTCGTACACCTGGTGGCAGATACACCCTGGCGGCTGCCAATGCGGGAGGACCTTCTGTCTCAAGGTCCCATACTTCATCCTGCTTTACAGTCGCTGGCTTTAACGGCATGGCTATTGAAAGCCAGGTACTAAGGGACCGAGTTCTTTCAGATTTGATCATTTCAACCATGCTGAGGGCAAGGAAATCTTCTTCCAGGAAGATCTACCATCGTACTTGGAAAGCATACATCTCTTGTGTGAAGAGATGGAGTGGCGTCCACGGACGTACTCGGTTTCCAGGGTCCTGCTGTTTTTACAGCATGGTGTGGATCAGAAACTTGCCTTAAGCACCATTAAGGGTCAGATTTCAGCCTTGGCTGTTTTCTTTCAACGGCCTTTGGCGTCCCATTCCCTGGTGGGTACTTTTGTGCAAGGGGTTCGACATGTGGCTCCCCCTATTAGACCACCTCTTCCTCCATGGGATTTAAATCTGGTGCTCTCGGTTCTTCAGGAACCTCCTTCTGAGAACATCAGAGAGATTCCTCTCTTGACACTATCTCAGAAGGTGGCCTTTCTAGTGGCCATTACATCGGTCAGAAGGGTTTCTGAATTGGCGGTCTTGTCTTGCAAGTCACCATACTTGGCCCTTCATAAGGATAAAGCGGTGCTACACCCGCAGCCTTCCTTCCTTCCGAAGGTGGTTTCGGCTTTTCACCTGAATGAGGACATTGTGTTGCCGTCCTTGTGTCCTCGACCGTCACATCCCAGGGAGACTGAGCTCCATAACTTAGACGTGGAACAGGCCTTGCGGGTGTACCTGTCTGCTACGGCTCCGTTTTGGAGGTCTGACTCATTGTTTGTGTCGGTGTCTGGTCCACAAAAGGGCCTGGCGGTCTCGTCGGCCACCATTTCTCGTGGATAAGGCAGACCGTCATCCAGACCTATGCCCTTAAGGGGCGGGCGCCTCCCTTTCCGGTCACGGCACATTCAACCAGGGCAATTGGTGCTTCCTGGGCTTTCCGACATCAAGTGTCTGTCTCACAGGTGTGCAAGGCAGCGACTTGGTCGTTTTTAAAATTTTGCAAGGTTGATGTGAGTGCATCTTCTGATGCTTCCTTCGGCCGCAAGGTTTTGCAGGTGGCTGTTTGAGGTTGCAACTCCTCCGTTGAGGAGCTCTGCTGGTTTGGGGTGAAATTAGTTGTTTTTTGATGCTGTTCCCACCCCTCGTTTTTTTGACACTGCTTGGGGACGTCCCATATGTCAAGAATTGAGAAGGCTGTGTCCATCCATGGATGAAAAGAGAAAATAGGATTTTTTGTACTCACCGTAAAATCCTTTTCTCGTTCATCCATGGATGGACACAGCACCCACCCCTCCTTTTTAGGTTTGTACTGCTTGCTACGAACTGAGCTGCTGACTGCAGGGCGGAGCGTTATGTCTGGATGGACCACCCCCTGGGCGGGGCTGTTTATCTCTGATTATTGTAACATGTGTTTTTAATTATCTAACATGTTCTCCCTATGAACAGGAACATAACCATTTGTCAAGAATTAAGAAGACTGTGTCCGTCCATGGACGAACGAGAAAAGGATTTTACGGTGAGTACAAAATAAACTATTTTTTTTTATATAAAATGTTTTATATATGAGTGTATTTAAGGATGAACAATTGACTATTTAGTCTAGTGACCCCACTGATGTGCCATGCTGTCAACCTTTTTCCAGCCTTTTCCTGCAATTCAGGCTTTTTGTTTTTTATTTTGTAGTGAATCACATTGCAGGAATTACAGTGGACCTAAACTATTAAGTTTGATCCATATTAATTAAACAGGGATTAGTTTGGGTGGGTAGGCATTCAAATCATTCATTGAGCATCTTCGCTCACACTTCTCCCGTCTCTGAATACCTGCTTCATGTTCACATTGGAAATAAGGAGGCTGGATGAAGGGAACTTCAACCTGGAGCGACAAATACATCCAAGTTTTCCTGTTTATGATAAATACAGATTCACACCTTCCAGCATCATGTTCGTGTAGTACTACCCCCGTGAGGGCTGCTTACTGAATTTGTACCCCACTGGTTACTCTGACCTTGCAAGTCCTCTGACACCCTGGTAATCAGGATAATTAAGACGCATACACAATTTAGGTGAAATACCGTATTGGCGCATAACACGCACTTTTTCCCCCTTAAAATCAGGGGAAAATCGTGGGTGCATGTTATACGCCGAACGGCTGCCTCGGAGGGAAGGAGCTCTGCCGAAATAGACAGAGCCGAATAGACAGAGCCGAGTGTACTGTGTACTCGGCTCCGCTCAGCTCCACTCGCAGTCACGCCTCCCGCCATTGGACCGGTGTTATGTCCATCATAGGAGCCGGGCCAAGGGGACGACTGCAAGACGAGCCGAGAGGAGCCAAGTACACAGGACACCCGGCTCTGTGTATCTCGGCGGCGCTTGTTCCCTCAAAGCTGCAGATTGACACTGGATGGGGGCAAGGCTGCAGATGGATGGGGGCAAGGCTGCAGATGGATGGCAAGGCTGCAGATGGACACTGATAAGGCTGCATTGATGGGCATTTAAAATTATTTTTTTTTCCTTAAACTTCCCTCTTAAAATTAGGGTGGGTGTTATACGCCAATAAATACGGTAGTTGAGTCTTTTTTACTGAAAAGTTAGAAACTTTAGATTCCAGTAACATAAACTTAGGCCTAGAAAAAGTTTCACTAGAGCAAATAATGATGGTAATATGAGACAGTAGAACAGAAACAGTAACTGATTGCAGGATATAAAGACTACTCACACAATACTCTGTTTAGTTGGAAACCAATGTGAACAGGCGGGAGAAGGGCAGAGGAATGACCTTTCTTATGTCAAATCACTCCCTCCTGTGCCTCAACTCCACAAGCCAGATATAACAGAAAGGTACAACACTGTTCTTATCTTAAATTGATGAAACAAATAAACCCTTGAGTATTTAAACTCACTCAACTAGCATATAGAGTACTGGGCAAGGATACTTGTCCTTATGGCACTAACTGCTTTAATCCCTTAGTGTGGGTGGAATGTTGTAGTCTCTCAGAAGAAAGAAACCCTTTTGTCTTCAGCTAGCTCTTTGTGAAGTAGCCTGGTGATGTCTTAACAAACAGTGTGTAGCAAAGTGTACTTGTAGTGTACTGTGGAAAGAGAAATGCTGTTGCTGCTCCACAAAGAGTAAGTGTAGCACCAGGTTCTACAGACTTAGGCAAAATAACAAGACAGTGGTGTCTGCATACAGTGTCTCTTGTGGTATCAGAATGGGCAAGTGCCCGCTCACCAGTCCCAATGACTCTTGGTAATGGAAAGTGACGTGGGTCTCCGCGATGGTCCTCGGTAGAGCCCTGCTCAAGGGGTAATGCGGTCCGGTGACACACCGCCCTTCAGCACGAATGGATCTGGCGTCGATGCGTAAAGAGCAGCCTCCAGGCTGCCGCTGGACAGTCAGAAGTAGCTGGCAGTGGATGCTCATGCACCCGCATGCGATGACTTTGTCTCTCCCTGTAGCACAGGCAGCGACTCAGCCACAGCACACACTGATACAGAGTCACTTGCTTGCAGTTCCAGGCAAGGGTCCCAAGAGGAAGATTTCACTTGCACACAAGCTTTTTATCACCTCTCCCAGCATTCTGTTCTTCTTCCCCAGCTGGCTGGTATTTGTAGTTCAAAACAGTCCAGCTGAATGCAAATCTTGGCTCCCTGGACTACACGTCCCAAGAAGCTTTGCTTTACTCTTATAACTTGGTCACTCTATCTTTAGGATATGACAACACAGAGTTTGGGCTGAACACTAAGAACAGCTTCACAGCAGCAATGCTGCCTAGTGTCTCCTGACAATGCAGGCAACATTAGCCCGCTCCTGGCTACATTCTTTTGCAGCCTTGGAATTTAGTCACATGACATTAGAGCTGCACAGTTAGTGCTGGAAGACCTCCCTCTGCCAGACACTGTAATCATAAGTCTAAATGGGGGCATGTGGGTATAATGCCCACCATGTGTCAATGACTGATTGAGGTCTAAATGGTGAAGTATCTCCACTTAGAGCCATCACCCAAATATATATCATTAGGACTGATCCCAGTTTCAAATGCCCCAGCCCTCTGCTGACTGCTAGGCTGCTGAGTTACTGCTGTCCCACGTGGGACAGGTGAGTGTCCGATTATTAAGTTGGCAAGTCCAACTTGGTAGCACAGAATGGCTTTTGCTTCAAAGAGTGCCACTTGACTTCTTAGCTTTCTTTGCATAAAAATGACCCCTTCTGCATATTAAATCATTAGCTGAATCTTTTGTGCCTACTGATTTTCCTAAAGCAGACAAGGAGAATCTGTTCAGCAGCGAGAGGGAGGGAGCAGGGTCCAACTGTGTAATTACAATCCAATATCCATACAGTCCAGTCAAACGATATTATTATTTGACATTGCAAGGCTGTGCTCTTTCCCCTGGAGTCCCCGCAGACACAGAGTTCATCCTAATTGGTTCCAGAGCACAACCCACCGACTACATGCCTTTCCGAAGCCACGGTGATGTTAATTTCAACAGCACTGTAAATAGACTTTGCAAACAATATAAACACGGTAATAGGGGGCTAGGTGGGTAATTAATGTATTTACAAGGAAGCTTATTTGCATTTTTATTTTTTTTAAGTCCTCTTTAAAAAGCAGCTCAGATTACTTCTCTCTCACGCTAAAAAAAACAGAGCTTTGTAAGAAGTATAACAGTAATTATTCTCTTTAGGGGGTTATTTTATTTTGCCGTTAGGGAATTAGAAGGAACAGATAAGCAGAATTATAAAAGCAGTTGTGTAACACATTAAACGTACAGTAAACACTTATCCCTGTATTTACCATAAGCCGGCCTCACCTTCTTCATTAATAGAATTTATTATGCACTTGTTTTACACACAAGATAATTGTGGGAGGCTACAGCATTTATAACCATCTCATTTTACTTTGCTTCTGTGGACGAGTTATTAAAAGAAATAAAGAATGCAAGCTGGCAATATACATGGGGCGAAAATAATGAAATTTGCTGGACTCACACAGATCTGCGGATAACAGGATGCTAGTTTTATATAAATCAAGTCTCGGGGCTGTACAGTATTTTGTTTAGCCATATACAGCTTGTGGTCCAAGGGACAAAAATGTGATTATGGAAGGGAAGGGGAAAGCTTTTTTTCTCGGATTTTATAGTAAAAGTCAAGGAATGCTATAAAGTTGCTAATTTCAGAAAAAATTATAATTAAAGAAGCTCTGTTTTTATATAAAATTGAAGCAATGCCACAGGTTAGTAGCAGATACTAATTTCTGAAAGTTGAAACCGCAAAAAGGCAAAGTAAGCACCCCACTATCCCAATATGATGAGACTCAGGCCTAGTAATTGACTGGTCAGACACTGAAAGCTTTGGGTGGAGGAGGGACTATTTGATATGTCCCATAGCTGAAATTGCTTATTTTATGGTGGATCAGGGCAGAAAGAGAACCAGTCGGGGTCATTTATTGTATGGTACCCGCTGCCATAGTTAATAACCATGTTTGAGTGTGAAAATCGAAGTGCCACGCCAAGATTTTAGAGTCAAAAATTAGGTTTTATTCCAAATATTTGGCAGGCGCTACATCCAACACGTTTTGAAGACTGTACATTGTCAGAACACTTAGCACCAAGTTCATCAGCTGCTGAACTAGTGCTGAGTGTTTAAAATAGACAGTTTAATTTTTTAATTTGAGTCTCTACCAGTACTTTTTTTTTTTAAGACCTGATTAAGGAGACAATGTACAGTCCTTGAAACGTGTTGGCTGTAACACCTACCATATATTTGGAATAAAACCTAATTTCAGACAATCTTGGTGTTGCTCTTCAATTTTTACACTTAAGCATTAATTCTAAAGTATGACGTCACTTTTCCAGCTTTTCGATTCACAAGAGTAGCCCATTACTTAGATGCCCCACTGGGAAACCACCAGTATATTTTAGTTAAATATATCAATCAGCACCCAAATACGTCTACCTAAACTTTCAGCGCCATCAATCCACCACTTCAACATAGTTAGTAACCAGGAACAGATTTGCTGTAAAACCCAATGGAACTTTCAGTTTATACAATCTAAATACATTCCTGGTGCATCAAAACAGAAGGTATGCAAAGTAGGGGCATATTTATAAACCAGTGAGTGTGACGTCTCTAATTAGGGAAATGTTCCTAAAAAGGTCTTGTGTTTCGATGCGGAATGTATTGTGATGTCTCCTATATGAATGGAAATGCTTGATCTCGTAAAAGCACAATCCCTGTATGCCTGGGTGTCTCCACCCCAGTCAGATAAGCTGGTACTGCAGAGTACCAATAGGTGGAGGGAGGTATTTCAGGCTGTGCTGTTTAACATTGGTCAAGAGTGGAACCGGTAAGCATGGCACTTATTAACAGTGTGGCAAGTAGTTTCACAGTTCCCTATGAGAGTACATACAAGTAAAAGGCGCAAGAAACTAAAACAATATATATCCCATAGACATTATTAGATTAACCACTCCCCTCCCCCTTCCTTATATTGCAACCTGAGAGTCCCCGTTAAACAGCTTGAAAAAGAAGCGCCGCTGTTCACGTCATCTACCGCCTGCACGATTGTGAAACGCGTCACATTCCGGTGACGTCATCCCCCTCAGCCTGGACACTTCCTTGCGCTTCAAGCCTTGTGTTGAGGACAAACTCCACCGCAGCCGGCCGAGCACCAGCCAGCGGTGTACGAGGAACACCAGAACTCACACAGGAGGAGAGATAAGGGATTGACTCCGCTGAGGACATCCTCATCTGGGATATCATTATATGCCTTACTTTGACTCCATAAATGTGAGTTGCTCGTGAAACTTCTATTACATATTAAAAGTTGTTAAAAATCTGCACCCAGAGGCGCCTCTTTTCCCTTTTTTGTCCCTATGAGAATACTCCTGGATATGGGTTTGTGTGGAAAGCACTCAGGTGAACTATCCATGAAATCACAAGTGACAGACATGTCGGAGGTCTCTCCATCAAATGCAGTGATGATCTCTGCTAGTGTGAGCTGAGCAGTGGTTGGTAAATGGCGTGTATATTGCCTCATTTTCTAGACATCATGAAAAGGAAGGGCCTAGAACTGGCGCGGCAACAGCATAAATTCTGGCCGTCAACCATAAAGAGGTACAGGCTAAGGTACCCAAAGACACTCTTAAAGAGATTAATGATGAGATTGGTGTGTGTGACAATTAAATGAACCATCAATTATGAAAGGTTATTGTGACTGAGGTTTTGGTTGCTAAGGCTAACCACAAAAGGGTTGATGAACCCAAAAGAACAGAGAGAGTGGTTGAAGTTGGTGCAAATGGGGGGAAATGGCTCTGCATTAGGCACAGTAGGTTTCTGACTTATTCAGCACAGGAAATTAGAAAAAAGTGTCAGGGAAGCTAGAGTAACCCAGGAAAGGAAGGATAAGATCAGGAACCCCATGAGAAGAGGGAGAAGGCTAATAAAGGACAGTGGAACACTGCCGAGATTCAGGGTAGAGGGGTCTGGAAGCACAGCTGGAAAAAGGGTTTGGCCTACGTGACTGGCACAGAGGTGTTCCAACCAAAGTGATTGGCTCCATTGGTCCGCCCTTTGGATTGAAACACAGATGGGAGGAATTATGTGACAGTACTAGGCTCTGCCGTGGTGTGAGAATAGGTAGAAAACACACAGGATTTGCATTAAAGCAGACTGTGAAGCTCCATAGCATTGTTTTAAACCTCAAAAACTGGCTTGTCAGTGTTTTCTGAGTTTTGTAATTCTCGATCAGGGCATGAAGCTTGAAGGCTTAAAAGTGTCTTGGGTGGAATGAAGCCTTTAATCCTGTATTCAGGTCTTGGAAACCTGCAGACTGTATAAGTGCACAGGTGTGCATATTTGTTATAAGTCAGGTACTGGCCATAGTTTAGGGCTCTTGTTTGGAGAGAGGTGTGTGCTGCAGTCAGGAGAGGTGATCCACTCAAGAGACGAGATTTCATGTTGGAAAGATTCCCTACCGCAGGAATGGGAGTGTTGGGACAGCTAGCGAGTCTGCAGGACTGAGAGAGCTGAGGCAACAAGCGAGTCCAGGGAGCTCTGTAGGTCTCAGAAGAGTAAGAGAGTCAGGGTGCTAGGAGAACCCTATCTAGAGGCCAGGAGTGGACCTGTGCAGGGAGATGCTATAATTAAGGCTGAATGAGCCAGGAGAGCCAGAGAGTTGGGTCTTAGAAACCACTGCCAATAGCGGTGCTGCTGACAAGGGAGCCAGGTGGCTCAATAAAAGCAGGCATCTGGGCCCTAAAATACAGTTCATGACTAATACAAACTCATTAAAAAATTCCATACCACTGAGATAACCAACCCCCATATGACACTATATATATCATGGATCTCTATGGGGTTGATTTACCTGATCACATGGAAGAAAAAAAAAACTGTATTTTTACTTGCACGTGATTGGATGATAAAAGTCAGCAGAGTTTCCCCACATTCACTAAGCTCTGGAGGAAATTATGTTGCTTATTTGCCTTTCGTATAAGTTAAGCCTATTTCACTAGTTAATAAGGTAGCTAAAAATGGCTAGGTCCACCCAAATTTGATGGCCTGATTTGAAAATCAGGAAAGGTTTGGATTATTATGTGCTACTTCAGAGGGTAAAATAACTTCTATCAGTCAGAACTACCATACTTGTTATGTTTTTCCAACTTTTTGTAAATCGTTATTAGAATGGGTGCAAAATCAATTCCCTTGTAAGACCAGACTTATTACTCAAAGAAAGAAAAATGGTTAGCTAAATCACATTGTTGTGAACTGTACTTACAAAACATAATATACATATAAGTAAGAAAGCTTATTGTATCACAACAATGTATAAAAGTTCAAAATTATACTCCAATGTGTATCCAAAAATCACCAAAAGTGTATTTTGGCCTTTATGGTTAGGGTAAAATGGTGGCAAAAATACAATTTTGATAGTTTTTGGATATACATAGTATAATTTTTACTTTTTTGTACATTGTTGTGACACGAAAAGCTTTTCTACTTGAAATTCACCTATTTAACCACTTTGCATCCGGGCCAATTCTGACACTTCGCTCCTACATGTAAAAAGCCACATTTTTTTGCTAGAGAATTGCAAATAACCCCCAAACACTATATATATATGTTTTTTTAGCAAAGACCCTAGAGAATACAATGGCGGTCATTGCAACTTTTTATCTCGCACGGTATTTGCGCAATAATTTTTCAAACGCATTTTTTGGGGGAAAAAAACGGTTTCATGAATTAAAAAATATTAAAACATTAAAGTTAGCCCAATTTTTTTGCATAATGTGAAAGATGAAGTTACGCCGAGTAAATAGATACCTAACATGTCACCCTTCAAAATTGTACACGCTCGTAGAATGGCGCCAAACTTCGGTACTTAAAAATCCTCATGGGCGACGCTTTACATTTTTTTATTGGTTACATGTTTTGAGTTACAGAGGAGGTCTAGGGCTAGAATTATTGCTCTCGCTCTAATGTTCGCTACGATACCTCACATGTGTGTTCTGAACACCGTTTTAATATGTGGGCGGGACTTACGTATGCGTTCGCTTCTGCGTACGAGCTACCGGGGACAGGGGCGCTTTACATTTATAAATTTTTTTTATTTATTGTTCATTTTACACTTAACTTTTTACTTTGACAGTTAGAAAGAAAAAAAAAATGATCACTTTTATTCCTATTACAAGGAATTTAAACATCCCTTGTAATAGGAATAAGCATGACAGGTCCTCTTTACAGTGAGATATGGGGTTAATAAGACCCCACATCTCACCTCTAGGCTGAGAAGCCTGAAATAAAAAAAAAAAAAAAAAAAGATCACCGCTTCCTAGCCGAAGCGGCGCCGTTTTTTTGAATGCAGAGGCCGGGCGTGACGTCATAACATCGCGCCCGGCCTCCGAACGATCATAGAGACTCCGGCGACCATCTGGTCCGCCGGAAATCTCTATTGTAAGAAGCCGGGGCCGGCGGATCCTGTCACCGACTCACCGATCGCTCAGGTGAGTCGGTAGAAGCACCGGAGGGCGGCGGGAGGGGGGGACATCCCCTCTCGCCGCCTGTAAGAACGATCAAGCGGTGGAACAGCCGCTATGATTGTTCTTAAGGTACAGAGAATCGCCGGCTCTAAAAAACGATATCTGAATGATGCCTGTAGCTGCAGGCATCATTCAGATATCCCGGCTGAAAGTCAAGGACGTCCATGGACGTCCTTAGGCGCGAAGTGGTTAAACCCCTAAAGATTCTGTTCCTTTTAAGGCATGAATAGCAGCACAGTGCTTGTGCTGTGCAATTCATCTCTTCCTAACTTGTAAAAAACCTGGTTGATCCTGCCAGTTCCCGAGTGCCTCTGCTTCTGCTGACCACGATAATCATAGCTGCTGAGCCCTGATTACTGTGGTCAGTTTACGTGCCTCATAATCTGCAGCTCTCGTCTCTCCTCTAACAGTCTCTCCCCCCTCCCTCCCTGTCAACATGAGAACGTTTCTTGCCCGCCCCTCCCACCTCTATTCCGCTATGCAGCACAATTCAATGTATCTAATGCAGATATGCAGCCATTAACAAAAGTGTATCTGTTTATTAGAAATGAATAGGCAAAATACAGTTTCTGACACCACAGCTGTTCGGCCACGCGATCCCTTTATGCTGGCCAGCCCCGATCTACGGAGAGAAGCAGGAGGGGCGGAGATTCCCCTTTGCTGGTTGGCTGGTGTCACAGGGGAATCTCGGCCCCTCCCGCTTCTCTCCATAGATCGGGGCCGGCCAGTACAGGGGGATCACGTGATCTCACAGCTGTGGTGCCAGAAATGCTATTTCATTTCTAACAAACACATACAGTTTTGTTAATGGCTGCATATGTGCATTAGATACATGGTGACTTTACAAACACTTTCATTGCTCAAGCACTGTCGCTGAGCTGCAGCAAAATGTGCAGCAGGTTCAAAAATAGAGAGATGTCTTTCTACTTATCATCCTCGAGGTGTCTTTCTACCCATCATGTTCATGGCTATGGCCAATAAAGAATGCTAATCACATTTCCTGATATACCAATGACTATTAGAGGGACAAATATAAATCTTAGAATGAAATACACTAATCAAATATGGAACAGAAATTTAGGGTAAATGTTAGAATATTAACTCAAAATGCATACTTACTATAAAAAGCAGTAGAATTTCCCCCTAAATGGAATAGAGTTCTTCTTTAAATATGTATATCTGTTATCTGTATTGCCTGTCAGTAAGTTAGTAAAATTCTTTTTTTTACAGTGTGTGTACCGTGCTGAAAAATACCTATCTATCATTGTAATAAAATGCAAAGCCTAGTGCATTTTACAAACAAGCAGAGGTGTCCACCTCTCCCGGCAATACCACTTTTCCTTAATTTTTTAAAAGGTATTAAACTGCAGCACTTTAGTGACAGTACAGCTTCTGCTATTACCAAATTGATTTACACGCACATTTTAGGTGTATTACCATCTCCTCAGCCTTCAACCCAAAGCAATTTTTTTTACCTTGAATTTAAAGAATGTACTTTAATCCAGCAGTAATAATATATGTTTATGTAAAGATCTCTTAACATTTTCGTACTGTAGTATCTGGGGGCTGAGGCATTATGTCTTGTATATTTTATCACATCCTTTATGTTTTACATACGGTATGTACCAGCTGAAGCCATGGATCTAGGTTTGCCACGGGGTAAAGCCTGCTATGTGACAGCAGGCCTCCAGAGACTCAGAGACCTGTTTATAGGGAAGTTGCAAAGTCAGGCAGCTTGGCATCATCTTTGCTGGTTTTCTGATGGACTTTGATGACCAGATAGCTGCAAAAATTTATAGTGCTGTGAAGAGAGGGCTTAAAAAGTTAGTTATAGAAAAAATACTTGTAGAAATTGATAAATGGGTTTATTCACATTAATGAAAAATATTGCATAAGATAAAATCATCATGGCAGAACAAAACAAATAAATGCAAAACACTTAGTACAAGTACTTATACATTCATGGAGATATACTAGTCTGACATACACTATATTGTCTAAAGTATTGGGACGCCTGCCTTTACACGCACATGAACTTTAATGGCATCTCAGTCTTAGTCCATAGGGTTCAATATTGAGTTGGCCCACCCTTTCTAGCTATAACAGCTTCAACTCTTCTGGGAAGGCTGTCCACAAGGTTTAGGAGTGTGTCTATGGGAATGTTTGACCATTCTTCTAGAAGCGCATTTGTGAGGTCAGGCGCTGATGTTGGACGAGAATTGTTCAAATCACTTGGTGGAGGGGGGATTATGGTGTGGGGTTGTTTTTCAGGGGTTTGGTTTGGCCCCTTAGTTCCAGTGAAGGGAACTCTTAAGGCATCAGCATACCAAGACATTTTGGACAATTTCATGCTCTCAACTTTGTGGGAACAGTTTGGGGATGGCGCCCTCCTATTCCAACATGACTGTGCACCAGTGAACAAAGCAAGGTCCATAAAGACGTAGGTCTGACTCAGTATGGCTTGTGGAACCTATGGCTTGAGACCAGTGCTTCCCTACAGAGGGCCCCATTCTACAGCTGTTGGCAGGGTGCAGTCTTTTCTACGTAGACTGTGTCTGTTTAACCACTTCCATACTGGGCACTTAAACACCTTCCTGCCCAGACCAATTTTCAGCTTTCTGCGCTGTTGCACTTTGAATGACAATTGCGCGGTCATGCTACACTGTACCCAAACAAAATTTTTATCATTTTTTCCCCACAAATAGAGCTTTCTTTTGGTGGTATTTGATCACCTCTGGGATTTTTATTTTCTGCTAAAAAAAATAAAAAAATACCAAAAATTTTGAAAAAAAACGTTTTTTTTTGTTTCAGTTACAAAACTTTTTAAATAAGTAAGTTTTCTCCTTCACTGATGGGGCTGCACTGACGGGCACCGATGATGTGGCCCTGATGAGGTGGCATTGATGGGCACTGATGATGGGCACTAATAGGTGGAACGGATAATCGGCACGGATGGGCACGGATAGGTGGCACAGATGGGCACGGATAGGTGGCACAGATGGGCACGGATAGGCGGCACGTATGGGCGCTGATAGGCGGCATGTATGGGCACTGATAGGCGGCACGAATGGGCACTGATAGGCGGCATGGATGGGTACTGATAGGCGACACGGATGGGCACTGATAGGCGGCATGGATGGGCACTGATAGGTGGCACGGATGGGCACTGATAGGTGGCACGGGTGGGCACTGATAGGCGGCACTGATGTACTGTAATGGATGCCAATCAGTGCCAAACAAAAATGCCTGCCAATCAGTGATGCCCATTGTGGGCACTGATTGGCATCCATTGTGGGCACTGATTGGCATCCATTAGGGGGCACTAACTGGCATCCCTGGTGGTCTAGGGTGGCATACCTGGTGCTGGCATCCCTGGTGGTCCAGTGGCATCCCTGGTGGTCCAGTGGGGGCATCCTCGGGGGGGCTGCGCTGATAATGGATCAGCACAAACCCCCACCTGTCAGAGGAGCAGCCGATCGGCTCTCCTCTACTCGCATCTGACAGACGCGAGTGAGGAAAAGCCAATGACCGGCTTTTCCTGTTTACACTGTGATCAGCCGTGATTGGACACGGCTGATCACGTGGTAAAGAGTCTCCGTCAGAGACTCTTTTACCTAGATCGGAGTTGCGGGGTGTCAGACTGACACCCCGCAGCAACGATCCCCGCGATGCGCACCCCCGGGGGCGCGCAGCGGCTCAAAATCCTGAGGACGTCATATGACGTCCTGTCAGGATTTTGCAACCACTTTGCTGACGTCAATCCACTATAGGGCGGGCGGCAAGTGGTTAAGATAAAAAAAAAACGTATTTTGATGCATCTGATTTAAACTAAAAATTAAATTGGACCTTAACCATCTCACAGGGTCGTTTTGACACCGTTTTGGCTTTAACCGCAATCTTTGGGATTGTGGTAGGAAGAAAGATTAGTTACCTTGGCTGGGGCATCTGAAGCTATTCATAAGCATAGATATGACATAATTGGTATCTGAACTTCCCAATTTTATCTAGGATGGACAGTAGTCTATATGTCGGTGTGCACTAGCAGGCCTTCCTAGACTTCACCAACCCTCTTTTCTCAGCGGAAATAGTAGGCAGTTTTTTTTATTTATCTGGTTATATCTATTGTTCTTGCCAAGATTCTCCAACCCTTGGGTTTCCTTACTGCTCTCTGCCTTTCCTCCATAGCAATACGATCTTTAACAAATACTATAAGGTCTTTTGTTGGTCAGTTTGTACTACATGTCCTTATAACCACCAGATGTGTTTGGACTTACTTATACCCTTTTGGTGGCTGTCTTGCACCTCCAGTAGATTTCATGTGCATCTACTAACACAAAACTTCTTCACTGTGGTAAGCAGGGCTGCTGTTAGGCTGTATGGGGCCCGTGATTTCTATCTGAGAGCCCACTCCCAAAGATACAAAAATGTATTTTTACAATTTTTACAAATGTTTTTTTTTCACAACTTTAAACATTATTTGTTACAATGTATTTTTTTTTTTACAATGCTGTTGGGGGGGGGCTTGGATAAAATTTTGAGACAGAAAAAGGAATTGAGGATGCAGATTCTTCAGTTCTTTTCTCTAGCCTCAGCTGCACTGAAGATGAGTGAACTGGAGACAGAGACTCCTGTTCATTCATTAATTGAAGTATAGTAAACACAGTTTACTATGCTCAGTTATCAAAGGACACATGAGTGATCAGCACTGTCCAATTCAGAAAAGGAAGGGGCCCCTTCCCCCACTCTCAATCTGCCTGTTTATCCGCAGCAGCTGGCAGGAGAGAAAAGCCAGCAGCGCTGCGTGGAGGGGCTGAGCAGAGAGGGGAATCAAATGTGGGCAGCGCAGAGAGGGGAATCGGTGCAGAGGGACAGGAGGACAATTACAGAACGATGCACTGTTTTTGTGTCTCTCCCTCCAGCAGCTGAAAGCCGGTGGGAGGAAGAGGGGGAGAAACTGGCTTTCTCTGCTGGAGGGAGAGACACAGTGCATCGTTCTGTAAGTGTCGTCCTGTTCCACCGCAACAATCCACTTGCTGTCCACGCCCCCCTATGTGCCCCCCTATCAGCGGCCCTGGTAGTAAGCCTTCCTCCATATCTACCAATGTAAATGCTAGGGAAATACGAAAGAGAATTCCACTGGTAGATGGAAGGTGAAGTATAGGTGATGGTGTGGGTATCCCTTCCCCTGCTATCACTTGAGAGTTGCGCTTCAAATAAATTGTCTCCTAGGCCAATAAAAAAAATAATAAGAACAGCCCTGTGGACAACAGAAATACTGTTTCAGCTGCACCTACACTTTATCTATACTGCACATATTCAATGCACGGTTGTTTTGGCTAGTCCGCTTTAAAAGACATGTAAACCCAATTTCTCTTATTTTGTTCCTTTTGGTATGTTAAATATTCCATTGAAAACATTTTGTTACTTCTGTTTGAAAAATACATAAATACATATTGAACCTGCCAAAAAACATGCCATGCTTACCCAGATAGAGGTTATTTTCAAAACCATTTAATCCCCTGTTCAGTTCCAGTGTTTCCAGCTATGTTTAAAATGGTTGTAAAACCTAAATATTTTTTACCTTAATGCATTAGGTGTCCGCATCCCCACTCACCCCCGCCCCCATTTTACTTACCTGAGACCCCATTCGATCCAGTGCCGTGCACATCTTGCAGCTCTTCTCTCCCCTCACGTCTGGGTCTCGCTGGCTTTGCTGGGGCACCGGGAGCCATTGGCTCCCAGTGCTGTCAATCAAAACAGTGGCGAGGGAGTGTCTGTGTCAATTGAACGCAACAGCGGGGCTCGGGTGCAAGCATGCACGAGTGTCCCCCATGAAAAGCGGATTCCTATGGGGGCACTAGAAGGAGGGGAGGGGAAAGGAGCGTCGGCGGGGGACTTGAATATTGGAGGTTCACGGCCAATCACTTTAAGGACTACAGAACCATGCTTCTTTAAGTGATAGAGAAGAGAAGAGTAGAGGAGAGGTGGATGTGCCCTAGGGTAATAATGCTACTTTTTTCAGAGATACAGTATGATAAGTGAGCATTGCCACCCTGTGACAAAAGGTGTAATTACTGGCAGGATCAACAAGTAAAAAAAAAAATGGAAAAAAGCCTGGAAATTAATGCAGACACCACATCTATGGAAAGATATACTTCAATATATTACATTTTTGTTCTTGGCTTTAGATACACTTTAATGGGTACAGTACAATACTTGCATAACACCAATGCTTGGTATTGTGAAAAATTTCAGGTTTATAGACATAATCATAACATCAAACATTTAGTCATTTATTTTTTAAGTGATTTCTAGCATTTACTTGAGATGGGGTCTGACTATTGTGATAAACAACTTTGGGGCCAGCACATACATAAATCAGAATAACAATTCTGCAAATTAATTTTTTGTAAACCGAATCGAGAGCAGCTTATGGAAATAATTAAATACAGCTCGGTATGAATATGTAAACTGATCATTATTCATAATGGGCTTGTCAATGTTAGTATTCGTATTCCATACATAAAAAAGCATAAATGCATTCATTATAAACTAATTTCAGTCATTATCTTTTCCAAACTGAGCCTGTTTTGTGCACTCGAATGGCATACTCCATTTGCTGTGTACTGTAGCCAATAAAAGTAAATTGAAATAACCATAGATTATGAACTTGTAAATTATATTTTTGTAAGACTTATTTTTAATCTTGTGGTAGAGTAAGCCAATTAATTCAGTTAAGTGAAGTAATGAGTGGTTAATTTAATAGAACACATTTTCTTTTTTTTTTTTTTTTCCTTTTAATAGACAGTATTAATGATTCCAGAGTCATCAAAATTTATGTTCGCTATATTAAAGATGCAAAAATATTTATGTGAGTGCACCAAAAGCATATATATATATACTGTATACATGCTAGGGGTTAATGGGAGGAACCCACATTCTGTCTGATACACCCAGAAGTGATGGCAAGAAGTGGGCCATTGAGCTATTCCAGAATAAAGCCTCTTCATTTAAAGAAGATAAGAAAATTGTCTGACATCTGTAAATTAGTAAGCACCGCATCCCTTTGAATTTGAGATTTAAATAGAAAGGAATGGGACTTTTAAGGTGCATTCACAACACAATATTTTATAAAAAATATATTTTATTTATTAGAAAAGTTTTATCGTTTACATCATTAATAAAAAACAACATAGTTACAGTAGGAAGCGATAAATACAGACATATAATCTCGACGTTTCGCCAATTGAACTGGCTTCTTCAGGAGTGTTATTATTGTCGTGTATTACTGAAACACAAAACATATACAATAAATATTCAAAATTACACCAATGAATTATTATACAACATAACATTAAATATTCAACAAAGGAGCGATATAAAGATAGCTTCAAGCTGTTTTCCATCAGTCTTGCCCACACACCATCAGTCAAAAAACCGACCGTTCCAAACGCGGTGATGTAAAACACTCCGATGAGCTGAGAAAAATGAAGTTTAATGCTTCTGAGCATGCGTCGACTTGATTCTGAGCATGCGTGGGTTTTTGATCCGATGGACTTGCCCATAGACGATCGGAAATTCCCATCGGTTTTTTATCCATCAGAAAATTATAAAACAAGTTCTATTTTTTACAACCGATGGAAAAAAGCCAGATGGGTACCATACACGATCGGTTGGTTTGATGAAAACCATCCATCGGACGGTTTTCATCAGTCAAACCGATCGTGTGTACGGGGCTTAACAGTTTTCTTCTAAGATTGTCCTGTATTTGGCTCCATCCATCTTCCTGTCAACTCTGACCAACTTCCCTGTCCCTGCTGAAGAAAAGCATCCCCACCACATGATGCTGCCACCACCATGCTTCACGGATGGTATGTTCAGGGTGATGTGCAGTGTTAGTTTTCCGCCACACATATCGTTTTGATTTTAGACCAAAAAGTTACATTTTGATCTCATCTGAACAGAGCACCTTCTTCTACATGTTTTCTGTGTCCCCCACATGGCTTCTTGCAAACTGCAAATGAGACTTCCTATGGCTTTCTTTCAATAATGGCTTTCTTCTTGCCACTCTTCCATAAAGGCCATATTTGTGGAGTGCACGACTAATAGTTGTCCTGTGGACAGATTCTCTGAATCTCTGAAGCTCCTCTAGAGTTACCATTGGCCTCTTGGCTGCTTCTCTGATTAATGCTCTCCTTGCCCGGCCTGTCAGTTTAGGTGGACGGTCACGTCTTGGTAGGTCCACCTCACAATTATGTGCCACTTTGTGTTGTTCTATCCCATAAAATTCCAATAAAATACATTTAAATTTTTGGTTGTAACATGACAAAATGTGGAAAATTTCAAGGGGTATGAATACTTTTTCGAGGGACTATATACCCACACACTATGGCTATTTATGCATTGTGCATTAACACCCATTCCCTGAAATTCATAAAAAGTGTCGCAGACAGATTTTGCGAAAGAGTCTCTCATGCAATTTTTAAAGTGGTGCAGCATGCATCAAATTCATGTACCTGTCTAGAACTTGTACTTGAATTTGGGGCGTGATGCGCCGCTTTTAGAATGCACACGAGACACTTTTGCAAAATCTGTGTGCGCCACTGTTTCCCTCTGTACGCCAAACAAGAGTTGGTCTTAAGTAGCTCCACTTTTGTAAGATACAAACTGGCGGTATTTGATTTTGAATTTGGCTCATTTATTGCGTCACAATATAAAAGTGTCTCATTTTATAACTACCTGCATTTGGTACATGAGTTGCTATCAGAACCAAAAATGTCACATATGCATTATGAATTTGGCACAATACATGAACAAGAGGGATTAACGTCAGAAATGTGGCACAGCAGCTTTATTGAATTGCCCCCATTGTGTTAAGGCAACCTATTTATTTTGAATGGGCTGCCAGTGCACCCCAATGTACAAAAAATGATGCCTTTTTTGTGAAGTACATTACCATGTGTTGTGGAGTTCCAAAAAGCAGTTACATCGCGTGTTGAGGTGCTATTCAAAATTAATATCCCTGCAGTGAAGCCGGCCTTATGCTTTGACATGTAATTTATTTATGCAAGTTTCATGCTAACAGGTTAATCACAAAATATGGTCAGACATCTTCTGAAAATTCCACTGATCTCTTTCCATACAAGGTCCATTTGTCCCAGTTGGAGCAAAATCTTTGCAATTATGCATTTTTTTTTTTAATTGGTTCCTATAGATTCTTAAAATGGTTCTAAAGGCTGAAAATTTATGTGATGTGCAGCAGCCTCCGCAGCCCCTCCAATACTTACCTGAGCCCCATCGCGATCCAGCGATGTGCACGAGAGCCTCAGCTCATTGGGGTATCTCCCTTCTCATTGGTTGAGACAGCTGCAGGAGCCACTGAGCCAGTGAGCCAATAAAAAGAGAGGGGGCTGGGCCGACCCGCGGCTCCTTGTGTGAATGGACACAAAGAGCAATGGGCGGGGAGCAAGCCTGCTTTGATGCCCCCATTGCAAGCTGCTTGCTCTGGGAGCACTCAGCAGGAGGGAGGTACCAGAAGTGCCGGTGAGGCATCTGAGAAAAACAGGATCGGGGCTGCTCTGTGCAAAAACGTTGCACGGAACAGGCACGTATAACATGTTTGTTTGTTTTTGCCTTTATTATCACTTTAAATACATGAAAACTTAAAGAGATCTCTTTATAAATGTTTTCACATAACTTTCACACAAGATGTACACATTTAAAAAAAATTATTTAATTAGAAAAAATGTGTGAATCCTGGGTGAAATTATTTATATATAGACCTCAAAGTGTATATAAATCTAAGAACAAACATAGCATTCGTTTTTCTTTTTTTCTGATTTTTTTTTCTTCTGATTTTTCAGCTGGTGATCCAGCAAGCAACACACTTCCTGCTCTAGAGCGACAGTGCTCTATCACTATTCTGTATCTATAAAGGAGCAGCATTCTAACTCTAGGCTATTCACTCCCACATTGGACTACAGAACACTTCCCCTCTTCTTATGTCCAAAGTTAAAGGATAAGTTTACCTTTCGTAATATGTTACACCCATATTCATGTTACGAACAGACCTTCTCCCCACCTACCCGATCCCCGCTGTGACAGCTAGCGGGGTTCTTCTTCCTCCCCACTGGCTGTCACAAGTAAAAAAAAAGCATTGCTCCGCCCGCCTGGCGGCGTCACTGATTGACAGGGCTCTGCGCATGGAAAACTACAAGGTCTGGCAGCCTTTGCGGTGGGTTGTAGTTTTCAATGAACTACCATGGCGCTATGGAGCACCAGGTAAGTTAATTCATGCTTCCTGTTGAATAGTATCTGCTTACCCGTACGTGATGTATGGGCAAGCGGATACACTGGCTTTGCTGGAGACCTGCATGGCACCAGCAATCTGCTGATTTCTGGTACTATGCTTTAGAGCAGGGGTCTCCAAACTTTCTAAACAAGGGGCCAGTTTCCTGTCATTCAGATTTTAGGGGGGCAGACTGTGGTCAGTGGGAGGAATTGTGCCCCATTGTTTGGGTCAGTGGGAGGAATTGTGCCCCATTGTTTGGGTCAGTGGGAGGAATTGTGCCTCAAGGGCCAGATAAAGGCAAGCAAAGGGCCACATCTGGCCCCCGGGTCGCAGTTTAGAGACCACTGCTTTAGAGACTCAATTTTTAAAAAAAATAAATGCACATTTTACTACGTGCAAAACAATTTGCATTTATTATTTTTTGTTGCAAAAAGTGAACTCATCTTTTAAGGGAGTGCTGTTCTGTAGTTCAGAGATAAACTAAGCAAGGCTGATAACATTGCTTGGGATTTCAGTGCAAAAGAGACAGAGTGCACAGTTCAATGGATTTCTGGCAGGATCAGCAGCAACTGATGTTCTAAAATGCTCTCAGTTGCATATTTAGCTCACTAAAAGGGGAGCAAATCAAAGTTCATTGTTAGGCCCCTTTCACACTGAGGCCCTTTGCAGGCGCTATTGCGCTAAAAATAGCGCCTGCAATGCGCCCTGAAAGAGCCGCTCCTTCACACTGGAGTGGTGCACTGGCAGGAGGGTAAAAAAAAAATCCTGCAAGCCGCATCTTTGAGGCGCGGTAGGAGCGGTAAAAATACCGCTCCTATAGCGCCCCTGCCCATTGAAATCAATGGGGTAGCGCCCACAAAACGCTGCAAAGCAGCGTTTTTGCAGGCGTTTTTAACCCTTTTTTGCCCGCTAGCGGGGGTTAAAATCATCCCGCTAACGCCCGCAAATCGCGGCAAAAGCGACGGTATAGCGGTGCTAAAAATGGCGGCGCTATACCGCCAGCGCTTCAGTGTGAAAGTAGCCTTATGCCGCGTACACACGATCATTATTCACGGCGGTTAAAAAACCGCCGTGAATAATGACAGGAAAAACGAGGGAACCGCTTGGTTCCCTACACACGGTCGTTTTTCCCGTCATTTTTTTCTCTTGACGAGAAAAACGACTGTCTGTGGGCTCCGCGGCAGTGTCTCCCTATGGGAAAACTGCCGCTGGAAAAAACGATGAGAAAATTTAGAACATGTTCTAATTTTTCTCGTCGTTTTTTATGCCGTTTTTCTCGACGAGAAAAACGACATAAAGCCCACAGACGATCGTTTTTCTCGGCTAAAAAAAAAAATGCAGTTTTTCTCGTCGAGAAAAGCGGTCGTGTGTACGCGGCATTAGGGTTTACATAAACTTTATTGAAACACAAGATGATAAAACGGCAAAGCCCAAAACTTTGTATCCAAATATATATATATAATATATATATATATATATATATATATATATATATACAATAAAAAGTGTTTTGAGCATGAGTAATTTGTTTTCTTGTAAGTGCCAGACGAAATAAAATAAGTTGTGAAAGAACAACTCCTTCACCCCGTACCAACTTTGAAACGTTTTGTCACATTATGGCAGAAATCATTACCAGCCTGATAGGTTTATTTATGAATACTTTCTACAATATTCAAAGTACATCTATCCTGGCATAGCTCATTTTAGACTGGGCTGAAGATCAAGACGAAGGAAAAATTAAATTATATATTGAGGAGATGTTAATTGAACTACACTGCATTTAACAAGGGAGACTGGAATGGACACATCCAATATTACTGAGATTTTTTTAATGTGCTCGATCACGGGATTGTCAATGTGTATTGGCAATTGCGCATAGACAGGGTGTTTCACAGAAGCCTGGAAAAGTTTATTTAATTTCCACACTCTCTATGCTGGAAGAGGTTTTCATAAACAACGCTAACTCTGAAACATTGTGAAATTTCCTTCTTTTTTTTTTTTTTTTTTTTACAATTTAAAGACATGCTAGAACAAGGCCTGTTAAAGTTTGGCCACAATCAAATTAAGTTTATGACTGTACTGAATATAGACCCATGATGAATCACGCTCATCGCTGTTAAAGGCTCATTTTAAAATGTTGGGTCTTTCTAGATAAAACTCTAAAAAAAAATAGTCCATCAAAACGTTTTCAATATAAATTTTATCTCCATTTCCTAAGGCAGTGTTAATTTCGTTTTGCAGTTAATCTATTGAACTGGTAAAATTTTATACTTTTACCACTAAGCGTTCTTTAAAAGCTAAATTATTTAAAGACATCTGAGGTAGAGGGTTTAGATGATGTTCATTATTAAACGACTTTTTAAATAATATCTACAATTCATTTTCTTTAGTGATAAGGATAAAATAACTAGAGGCATTTCTAGAATTTAAACAGATTTCGGGCTTTGAGATTTTAGATGGAACCCTGAAAGGCTTTGCTGACTATTTAGTACGATAGCTTAAGCATTAAAAAAAGCTTATTTTAGTTATAAACTGCTGCTTTTTAAGAAAAGTGAAGTAAAATTAAACTTTTTACTCATGTTCACTAGTGCCTTGTTCCCCAGTTGGAGGAAAATAGGATGTTTTTGAAATATGAAAAGTTTCTCAAAGGAACATTTCATATCTTCACCACCATAATTTGAAAGGGCATAATTAAGCCACGGGTATACAATTTGTGTAAAAATAGACCACAAAAATGGTATTGTATTTTATGATGAATTTATACAACAAGCACAGTGTACCTTCTTTATCTTTCAGCTTTGGGGCAGAAGGTGATAAATATGTATGATAAAACTTTGGTGATGACTGTCAAATAACTCAGACCTCTATCTCTATGACTGTGTTAGTAACATTATTATTATACAGTATTTATATAGCATATACAGTTGCAAAAAAAAGTATGTGAACCCTTTTGGAATGATATGGATTTCTGCACAAATTGGTCATAAAATGTGATCTGATCTTCATCTAAATCACAACAATAGACAATCACAGTCTGCTTAAAGTAATAACACACACAGAATTAAATGTTGCCGTGTTTTTATTGAACACGCCATGTAAACATTCACAGTGCAGGTGGAAAAAGTATGTGAACCCCTAGACTAATGAGATCTCCAAGAGCTTATTGGAGTGAGGTGTCAGCCAACTGGAGTCCAATCAATGAGATGAGATTGGAGTTGTTGGTTACAGCTGCCCTGCCCTATAAAAAAACACACACCAGTTCAGGGTTTGCTTTTCACAAGAAGCATTGCCTGATGTGAATGATGCCTCGCACAGAAGAGCTCTCAGAAGACCTACGTTTAAGAATTGTTGACTTGCATAAAGCTGGAAAGGGTTATAAAAGTATCTCCAAAAGCCTTGCTGTTCATCAGTCCACGGTAAGACAAATTGTCTATAAATGGAGAAAGTTCAGCACTTCTGCTACTCTCCCTAGGAGTGGGCATCCTGTAAAGATGACTGCAAGAACACAGCGCAGACTGCTCAATGAGGTGAAGAAGAATCCTAGAGTGTCAGCTAAAGACTTACAAAAGTCTCTGGCATATGCTAACATCCTTGTTAGCGAATCTACGATACGTAAAACACTAAACAAGAATGGATTTCATGGGAGGATACAACTGAGGAAGCCACTGCTGTCCAAAAAAAACATTGCTGCATGTTTACAGTTTGCACAAGAGCACCTGGATGTTCCACAGCAGTACTGGCAAAATATTCTGTGGACAGATGAAACCAAAGTTGAGTTGTTTGGAAGAAACACACAACGCTATGTGTGGAGAAAATGAGGCATAGCACACCAACATCAAAAGCTCATCCCAACTGTGAAGTATGGTGGTGGGACATCATGGTTTGGGGCTGCTTTGCTGCGTCAGGGCCTGGACGGATTGCTATCATTGAAGGAAAAATTAATTCCCAAGTTTATCAAGACATTTTGCAGGAGAACTTAAGGCCATCTGTCCACCAGCTGAAGCTCAAAAGAGGATGGGTGTTGCAACAGGACAACAACCCAAAGCATAGACATAAATCAACAACAGAATGGCTTAAACAGAAGAAAATACGCCTTCTGGAGTAGCCCAGTCAGAGTCCTGACCTCAACCCAATTGAGATGCTGTGGCATGACCTCAAGAAAGCGATTCACACCAGACATCCCAAGAATATTGCTGAACTGAAATAGTTCTGTAAAGAGGAATGGTCAAGAATTACTCCTAACCGTTGTGCACGTCTGATCTGCAACTACAGGAAACGTTTGGTTGAAGTTATTGCTGCGAAAGGAGGTTCAACCAGTTATTAAATCCAAGTGTTCACATACTTTTTCAACCTGCACTGTGAATGTTTACATGGTGTGTTCAATAAAAACATGGTAACATTTAATTCTTTGTGTGTTATTAGTTTAAGCAGACTGTGATTGTCTATTGTTGTGACTTAGATGAAGATCAGATCACATTTTATGACCAATTTGTGCAGAAATCCATATCATTCCAAAAGGGTTCACATACTTTTTTTTGCAACTGTATATTATATATATATATATATATATATATATATATATATATATATATATATACATATACAGTTTGCACAGCGCTTTACAATATAAAGGGAGAAAAAACAGCAACAATACAATTCAATACAAGAGGGTTAGGAGGGCCTTGCTCCCGTGAGCTTACAATCTAATAGGGAGGGGCTGGTGGAACAAAAGGTAATAACTGTGAGGGATGAACTGCTGAGGGAAGTAGAAGATTCGGTTATTAGCTGAAGGCAGGATAGGCTTCCCTGAAGAGATGAGTTTTCAGGGATTAACATCACTGCGGTCCAGCCAATCAAGTGACCAAAGGGTTCAAACCTGGAAGGAAGATCAGGAGAGGATAAAAGCACCTGTGACATCCAAGCGTTCTTGAGGGACCACTTGGCAGCTGTGTTTGTTCTCCATACTGTCTGAAGGGGGTGTCCCTTCCCTCCCCTCCAGTCATAGCTCAGAGCACTCTAACAATAGACCACTTCATCAAAAGAAAGTATAAAGTGCTCTATGAGGGATCTTCTACTTTATAGTTACATAAGGTTCTCTTGAAGAAGTTGGCAGTAGTGTAACTATTATTAAAATCATTTAAAATTTAAAACCAGCTTATTAACCAATAATTAGTGCACCAAGCATTATATACATTGACCTTGACAAAATACAACCGGGTGGCTTGCGAACACATCCTGGCATTATGATGTGTCCTCAATGTATTTCGTCACTACTGATATCATCCCTCTAGCACAATTATATACAGTATAAACTACTCTTCCTTAACCTTGGTCTTAGTCAGTTCTATGAACATTGTGTGTGTATGTGTGTATATATGTTATGTGTGCTTCAAGCTTGCTTTAATAAAATAAGTGATGAACCATACATGAACATTGTTGTCTTGTTGGAACTTATTTGCAATACTTAATTTTACTACCCGTTTAATTTACTAGCTTAACTAATTCAAGAATAATTATTGTTGCTTTCAACATAAAATCTTTGAGATATTTTTAATAATTAAGAACACAGGTCATATATTTATGGACAATAGCATGATTGTTCTTGGTTTCATTCATGACATGTGGCCATTAGTGCTCGACAAAAAAGTGTCGAGAATTAATTTTCTGTTCCTTTCCTGGAGAAAAAAAAATGAAGTTAGGAAGCATACTGTAGTTCAATTAAAATGAAATGAAAGAAGCCTTTTATAATAGTATTGTTAGCATAATTAAAATTCTGATTATCTTCCTTCAAAAATTTAATATTTTTTCAATTGAAATGATTAAAACTAAAATGATACATTAGTCACGCACTCAAAACATAATTGAACTAATTAATCTGAATAAGACATAGAGAAAGTATAGCCCTCGCTAATTCAACATATCTGGTGTGTTTCGTCTCTGCAAAGGTTCTCATAAATTTAGTTATTTCTATGTTGTTAATGGTTTCAGCATAGCTTTGTTCTTGTTTTTCTTGATTGATATATGCTACTGTTAAAAAACATCACCTTCCTAATATTTCCTTCCACTGCTGATTGATTAAAGGCCATTTTATTCACCCCATGGACCCAGCAAGGTGTTAAAAATCACTCAGCTTCTATGATGGCCCATCTGCTTCCTGTGGTTATGCTAAAATTGCTGGTAGAGGATGTCTTCTTCAGACAGTTTTTTTTTTTTAATCAATTGTACCTTGGCAGGCTCAAGACCCTCATTGTGTGCTTCATGCCCCAACAACTCAAGTACTGTGATGTCAATCATGTGACACTGCAGTGTCCCACTTTTCTTAAACCCATTCTCTCTGATGTTTAGAAACATCAGATTGTTGCCCAATTTACTGCCAGTACAAGCCTGGGGTTAACAATCAGTTTATAGTGCAAATGACCATAATATTTTTCTTTGGTATCTAACCCAAGAACAAGCGGCACACGGACTTTCAAACTGCCAGAGTTGCCAAAATAACAATTCGGGCATGGATTTTCATTGAGTAATTTTTGCATATTATAATTGTGGTTGATAGGGTCCATGGGTATTGGGGTGGAGCACATTTTGTTACTCAACAGTAGGTGAAAAAACGTCTCATACAGTGGTGTGAAGTCATACAGTAGGTGCCGCCGACATTGTATATTCATCGCGATCCTATCGCGGAGATTCTCGGCGACAGGGGTGCCGACATCTCGGCGACAGGGTGGCGACACATCTCGCGCTCGCTGCAATAGCGAGGAGACGCGGCACTGTATTGAACGGGGATCCGACGTGGATTCCCGCTAGAAGCGGCGAGATTGACACAATATCGGCGGCACCTACTGTACTTTTTGCACATAATGCAGATACTGCTTGCCACTCAACCTGATCCTGATTTTTTTCTCCTGCCTTGCATCGTGAATCCTGCCGCCTTTCTTCTGCACTCCTTGTACCTGATCCCAGTCCTGGTTTCCCCTTCCCATCTGTTCCCTTCATCTCCGGTTTTCTCTGTTTATCCATGTATCCCATTTATGTACATATTGTATATAGTTATCTTGTTAGTGTGGCTTCCTGTTACTTGGTTATATGGTTGTTGTTCACTTGTATCTTGATGTTTGCTGTGTTTCCAGTTTCCTGTTGTTTGAATGTTATTTGTTTTACTAATAATAAATTTACTTTACTATACTGTATATAGTCTATACTGTTGTGTCTTTCTACATGGTGTGCATCAACAAAAAACACAGCTCTGTAGCCTAGGATGGCAAGGTACTCCCCTGCTACTCCCTCCCCCCTTTTTTCTTCAAGCCAACATAATGACTGGAGACTGTACTGTCCACTGTTAACTTTTTTTTGTGATGATCTGAAGTTTAGGGAAGCAGCCCAGAGAAAGCAGAAGACTGCAGCATTGAAAGTTGTAAAGTGCAAGCCCTGGGGTAAGATATTTTCATAAAAAGTTTATTAGGGAATGTTTTTCTTGTTCATACATCACGGGACACAGAGCAGCATAGTCATTACTATGTGGGTTATATAGAATTACCTTCAGGTGCTGGCACTGGCAATTTCCAAAACAGGAAGTACCCTCCCCTATATAAGCCCCTCCCATCCGGGAGTACCTCAGTTTTTTGCCAGTGTCTAAGGTGTTGGCCAAGGTTAACATGTATTCATCTGGGCTTGTGTACAGGTTCTCTGGGCCTTAGCAAGCTATTCCGGATCCGACCAAAAAAGCTTCATAGCTAAACGGTCGGTACCCGGGCCTTGCAGAGAAGAGCAGGGTTTTGCCTGTAATGCCTCTCTTAGGAGGGCTGGACCCTGGGATCCAGAGCTCTGGTCATACCCAAAACCAAGAGGCTATCTGTGCAGGGTGCTATACAGGTCCAGGGGAGTGGAATCCTTGGGAACCCGGTCCCTGAAGGTCTAGTACAATGCCTGCCGTGAGAGGTGAAGTTTGGGCTTCTGTGGACCAAACAAAGTCCTGCGGCGGGGAAAAGGTAAGTGGGGGCCCCTCAGGAACTTGGTTCTATTGAGGGGACCCCCAAGCCTAATATGTCTTTCTGCCTGTTACCTAAAGGGTATTCCCGCTAATAGCTGTATATGCCTAAGAAATCCTAGAAATGTTTTTTCATAAGGGAAGTTTTAAAAAAACTGTAAACCTGGAAATGTTTTTCATAAAGGAGGTTTTAAAAAAAAAAAAAAAAGACAAAAGTGCGGTACCTGTGTTTGTCCACTAGAGGCCGCTGTGGAACGTCTTTTTTCTTGGGACTATTCCTTCCATGGTGAAAGTCCAGGCAGATGAGTGAGCTCTCTATCAGGGAAGCTGCATTCCTCTGTCATGCTGCCAAGTAGTTTCCTTCCATCCCCGAGTCCTGGTGAAACAGGGACCCTGGCTCCTCTCCCTACATGGCGCCAAGAGCGCATACGTCCACGCGCGCGCACACATGCTGTCTTTTTATAAGGTTTAGCTTCAAAAAAGGGGGCGGAGCCTGGCGGATGACGCGCTCTGTGCGCCCAGCGCTTCTGCGCATGTGCGGACGTCCCAGCAAGATAAAAGGACTCAGTCCACGCTGCTTGCTATGGACACAGAGCATGAAAAGGAGCTGGTAGCATGGTATAGGGGCTTACAGCGGGCGGTTGATACAGGCATCCCCAGAAAGACGCATTAGTAGACACCCACTGATGTACATAGCAGCAAATTGCATTAGACTATTTCAGTAAGGGGTGTATTGCGGCTGGAATACCTCAGCTTTGAACTAAGGAATATGCCGCCTAAAAAACTCCGAGATATACCTCTCAGGAAGTGTAGGGGGTCTCCATCGGGCTCTGAGGATCTGGAGCAGTCATCTGCACCCTCCTCCCCTGAGAAATCAGAGGTTAATACCCATAAGGAACCCCCAGGAGTGCCAGGTACTGCGGCTGTCCTCAGTCCACCTGCTCCTGCATATATAACAGAGGAGGTTTTTTCCTCAACTCTGGAGGGATTGGAGCAGAGATTGGCTGCATTGATCGCTTCTTCTCTACAGGAAAGAAAGCGCGCCAGATCTCCATCACCTCCATTAGAGTGCCTGTTGGCAGAGCAACAGTCCCAGGAAGGGACCGACCTACCTGAAGGGGATCAGGAGGAGGTTAGCTCTGTTTTTGAGGAATCGACAGTAGATGAACCATTTTCAGCATCACAGACTGAAAGATTGTGGGTCCAGACCCTAACTGACATGGTTCGATCTGCATTTAAAATGCCTCTTGTTGAACCATCAACTACTGCTGTCTCCTCATTGGGGTCGCTAAAAGCTCCCCAGGTTAATTGCTCCTTTCCAATACATCCATTATTGGAAGGACTTATATACCAGGACTGGGAACATCCTGATAAACTATTTGTTCCGCCTAAAAGGTTTCCGGTGATCTATCCCATGGAGGAAAAGTTCACCCAGAGATGGAATGTTCCTACGGTGGATGCAGCCATCTCTTCTGTGAACAAATCACTGACATGTCCAGTAGATAATGTTCAAATGTTCAAAGATCCAGTGGATAAAAAATTGGAATCTTTATTAAAATCTGCTTTTTCCACAGCAGGGGCTGTTACACAGCCAGCAGTGGCAGCTATTGGGGTCTGCCAAGCTTTAAAGGATCAAATGAAAATGGTCCTGAGGGATTTGCCAGACCAACAGGCCCAGGCTCTGGCTGATCTGCCTAGAGCATTATGCTTTGCGGTTGACGCCATCAAGGATTCTATCCATCAGGCCTCCCGCCTCACGCTGTCTTTGGTACATATGCGTAGGCTTCTGTGGCTCAAAAACTGGTCTGCTGAAGCTCCCTGTAAGAAGCTCTTAGTTAGCTTCCCATTTCATGGGGAACGCCTTTTTGGCGAAGACCTGGATAAGTATATCCAGAACATTTCCAGTGGTAAAAGTACTCTCTTACCGAGTAAGAAGAGGTCTAGGGGTCCATCTTTTAAGAGGACTACCTCTCCTATCCCTGCGACGTCTGCTACTAAGCAGTTCCGACGGCCTCCTCGGTCAAACTCAGGAGGTAAAAATCAGGGACAGCCACAGGGTAATAAAAAGCCCTGGATCCGAAGAGGTACTAAACCAGCCTCCAAGTCAAGCCTATGAAGGGCTGCCCCCACTCAAACGGGTGGGGGGAAGACTTCAGTTGTTCGCAGAGACCTGGCGGGAGACGATCAAAGACAGATGGGTGCTCTCCGCAGTAACTCTGGGATACAAGTTGGAGTTAAAAGAGTCTCCTCCGTCCCATTTTATGTGGTCAGGCATGCCAAGAGACCCTCTGAAAAGAGGGTCTCTCCTATTGGCGTTAGAACAACTATTGCTCCAAGGAGTAATTATGGAGGTTCCTATGGAAGAGTGGGGGTTGGGTTTCTACTCAAACCTTTTCACAGTCCCGAAGCCAAACGGGGACATAAGACCCATATTGGACCTAAAGAGTCTAAACAAATTTCTAAACGTCCGGTCTTTCCGGATGGAGTCGATCCGATCGGTCACCGCTGCCCTACAAGGGGAGGAATGGTTAGCCTCGATCGACATCAAAGATGCTTACTTGCATGTTCCCATCTTTCCAGGTCATCAAAAATTCCTACGCTTTGCAGTAGAAGGGCGCCATTTTCAGTTCAGAGCCTTACCATTCGGTCTGGCCACAGCACCACGAGTGTTCACAAAAATTCTGGCCCCACTGTTGGCCGATCTAAGAACACGGGGTGTAACGATAATGGCATACCTAGATGACCTGTTGTTGATGGACCACTCAGTTGCCAAGCTAGAAGTGGTAATTGTCGATACAATCAAGTATCTAGAATCTCACGGTTGGGTCATCAACCTGGACAAGTCAGCCCTACAGCCAGTGAAAAACCTGGTATATCTAGGGCTACGGCTGGATTCAGACCAGAGGAAGATTTTCTTACCTCTAGACAAGGTATCCTCTTTGAGGGGCTTGGTCCGTCTGCTTTGTGCAAAAAGACAGCCGTCCATACGCCTGTGCATGAGGCTGCTAGGAAAGATGGTAGCATCATTCGAAGCTGTGCCATACGCCCAATTCCACTCAAGGAATTTACAAAGGGCCATATTGTCAGCCTGGAACGGAAAAGTTCAGGCTCTAGACTTCCCGATGGCTTTGTCCCCTTCCGTTCGGAAGAGTCTCTGCTGGTGGTTGATCCCCCAGAATCTCCAGAAGGGAAAACCCTTCAGCCCGATATCTTGGAAGGTGGTCACTACAGATGCCAGCCTTACAGGCTGGGGGGCAGTACTGGAGCAATGGTCTCTCCAGGGCAGATGGTCAAATGTAGTAAAAACCCTGCCCATCAATCTCTTAGAGATACGAGCAGCCCGGTACGCCCTAGTAGCCTGGACATCCAGACTCCAAGGGTCCCCTGTCAGAATTCAATCAGACAATGCCACAGCAGTGGCATATATCAATCATCAGGGAGGCACCAGGAGTCGTGCAGCCCAGAGGGAAGTAAGTCACATCCTGGAATGGGCAGAAAAGCATGTCCCATGTATATCAGCTGTCTTCATTCCAGGGGTGGAGAATTGGAAGGCGGACTTTCTGAGTCGCCAACAGTTATGCCCAGGGGAATTGTCCCTTCATCCCGAGGTCTTCCGAGCAATATGTCAGCGGTGGGGAACACCGGATGTAGATCTGCTAGCATCCAGATTCAACGCAAAGGTGGACAGATTTGTCTCCCGGACAAGGGATCCCCTCGCTTGCGGCTCGGATGCTCTGGTGTTCCCTTGGGATCAGTTCAGACTGATATATGCATTCCCTCCGCTACAATTGTTGCCTCGACTCCTTCGCAGAGTCAGGTTGGAGAAGAAGCCGGTGATCCTGGTGGCTCCAGCGTGGCCCCAAAGGGCCTGGTACGCGGAGATCATCAAAATGTCTGTGGGGAGTCCTTGGACCCTTCCACATCGTCCGGACCTGCTTTCGCAAGGACCGATATACCACCCTTCCTTACTAACTCTAAGTTTAACGGCCTGGCTATTGAGTCCCACATCCTAAAGAAGAGAGGTCTCTCTAACTCTGTGGTATCAACTATAATCAATGCCAGGAAGCCTGTATCCAGGCAGATCTACTATAGAGTTTGGAAGGCGTACATCACTTGGTGCGAGGCCAGAAAATGGCATCCACGTAAGTACGTTATAGGCAGAATTCTGGACTTCCTGCAGTGGGCTGTAGACAGGAAGTTTGCCTTAAGTACTATCAAGGGCCAGGTTTCGGCCTTGTCAATACTATTTCAAAGGCCCCTGGCTATGCATTCACTTGTCAAATCCTTTATGCAAGGTGTGACTCGTATTATTCCACCGATTAAGGCTCCCATATGCCCATGGGATCTAAATTTGGTTCTGTCGGTTCTGCAGAAGCAGCCATTTGAACCTTTGCGGCACATTTCCTTGGTTCTACTCACCAGGAAATTGATATTTTTAGTAGCCATATGCTCGGCTAGAAGAGTGTCGGAATTAGCCGCCATGTCCTGTAAAGAGCCATATCTGGTTATCCATAAGGACAGAGTAGTATTACGTCCTCACCCAGTCTTTCTTCCTAAGGTGGTATCGAGGTTTCACTTGAACCAGGATGTGGTTCTTCCTTCTTTTTTCCCCAAACCAAGCTCGGTAGAGGAAAAGTTATTGCATTCTTTGGATGTAGTAAGAGCAGTTAAAGCTTATCTAAAAGCCACTGCTCAGATTCGTAGAACGGATTCTCTGTTTGTTCTGCTGGAAGGCCCCAGAAAGGGTCAGGCAGCATCAAAATCTACTTTAGCCAAGTGGATTCGACAGGTCATAATACAAGCCTATGGCTTGAAAAGTAGACCGCCTCCGTTCAAGGTTAGGGCGCACTCCACGAGAGCAGTTGGAACTTCATGGGCAGTGCATCACCAGGCCTCCCTGGCGCAAATTTGTAAGGCCGCAACATTGTCTTCAGTACACACGTTTACTAGGTTCTACCAGGTGGACGTTAGAAGTCAGGAGGATGTCGCCTTTGGGCGCAGTGTGTTGCAGGCCGCAAAAGACCCTCATGCCTGATGGCGCCCAGCTTATGTATGGTGTATCCCCCCCTCATGTGGCATTGCTTTGGGACGTCCCACATAGTAATGACTATGCTGCTCTGTGTCCCGTGATGTATGAACAAGAAAGTAGGATTTTTAAAACAGCTTACCTGTAAAATCCTTTTCTTGGAGTACATCACGGGACACAGAGCTCCCACCCCTCTTTTGGGGACACGTATTGCTTCGCTACAAAACTGAGGTACTCCCGGATGGGAGGGGCTTATATAGGGGAGGGTACTTCCTGTTTTGGAAGTTGCCAGTGCCAGCACCTGAAGGTAATTCTATATAACCCACATAGTAATGACTATGCTGCTCTGTGTCCCGTGATGTACTCCAAGAAAAGGATTTTACAGGTAAGCTGTTTTAAAAATCCTACTATTTTATTGTCCTCAATGTGTTAAGCTAAAAACTGCTGAGGCTTTAATACTACTTTAAGGTGGTTGCTCCCCAGTGTTTACATCTTCAGGCCAAAAATATTCTCTAGCACTGACTGCACCTATACAGTAACACCCCATAAACGTGCAAGATTATGAAGTACTCTAAAGATTTGTCCTGAGAGCAGTTGGGTCGTACCTGAGTCGTACCTGCATGTCCTTCTGCCCTCCTAAAGGGGAGTCTAACTATATGATACTTACAGTGGGGAAAATAATAATTTGATCCCCTGCAGATTTTATAAGTTTGCCCACTTACAAAGGAATGAAGGGTCTATAATTTTTGTCATAGGTGTATTTTAACCGCTTGCCGACCATCGCACGACGATATACGTCGGCAGAATGGCACAGACAGGCAGATGGACGTATATATACACGTCCCCTTTAAGAAGCGGCATTGTGGAAGCATGTGCGCCGCGAGCTCCGTGAGTCTAACCCGCGATCGTCTCACGGGATACCTGCGATCGTCTCACGGAGAGGAAGAACAGGGAAATTCTAATGTAAACAAGCATTTCCCCAGTCTTCCTAGTGACAGGACACTGAACACAGCTCCCTGTAATCGGGAGCGGTTATCAGTGTCTTGTCACACACAGCCCATCCCTCCTACAGTTAGAAGCACTCCCTAGTACACACTTAACCCCTTCAGCGCCCCTAGTGGTTAACCCCTTCACTGCCAGTGTCATTTTTACAGTAATCGTTGCATATTTATAGCACTGATCGCTGTAAAAATGACAATGGTCCCAAAATGGTGTCAAAAGTGTCCGATGTGTCCGCCATAATGTCGCAGTCACAATAAAAATCTCTGATCGCCGCCATTACTAGTAAAAAAAATAATAGTAAAAATGCCATAAAACTATCCCCTATTGTGTAGACGCTATAACTTTTGCGCAAACCTATCAAACGCTTATTGCGATTTTCTTTTTTACCAAAAATATGTAGAAGAATACGTATCGGCCTAAACTGAGGAAAAAATGTTTTTCTTATATATTTTTGGGGGATATTTATTATAGCAAAAAGTAAAAAAAATTGAATTTTTTTCCAAATTGTCGCTCTATTTTTTTTCATAGCGCAAAAAATAAAAACCAGAGAGGTGATCAAATACCACCAAAAGAAAGCTCTATTTGTGGGAAAAAAAGGACGTCAATTTTGTTTGGGAGCCACGTGGCACAACTGCGCAGTTTTCAGTTAAAGTGACGCAGTGCCGAATCGCAAAAAGTGGCCTGGTCTTTGACCAGCCAAATGGTCCGGGGCTTAAGTGGTTAAATGATAGCGATGGAATATCAACCAAAAATCCAGAAAACACACATGATACAAATTGAGTTGCAGTTCAGTGAGTAAAATAAGTATTTGATCCCCAAGCAAAACATGCCTTGGTACTTGGTGGAGAAACCCTTGTTGGCAGAACAAAGGTAAGACATTTCTTGTAGTTGGTTACCAGGTCTGCAAACACCTCAGGAGGGCTTTTGATCCACTCTTTGCAGTTCTTCTCTAAACCCTTAAGGTTTCTTGGCTGTCACTTGGCAACTCAAAGTTTCCGCCCCCTCTATATATTTTCCACATTACAGTCAGGAGTGGGCTAGGTCTCTCCAAGACCTTAATGTGCTTCTTCTGGAGCCACTCCTTTGTTGCCTTGGCGGTATGTTTTGGGTCATTGTCATGCTGGAAGACCCATCCATGACCCATCTTTAGTTTTCTGGCTGAGGGAAAAAGGTTCTCATTCAAGATTTTACAATATATGGCCCCGTACATTGGCCCCTCAATGCGGCAAAGTCGGCCTGTACCTTAATCAGAGAAACAGCCCCAAAGCATAATGTTTCCACCTGCGTGCTTGACTGTAGGGATGGTGTTCTTAGGGTCATAGTCAGCATTTTTCTTCCTCCAAACACGGCGAGTCGAGTTAATGCCAAAGAGCTCAATTTTTGGTCTTATCTGACTACGGCACTTTCTCCCAATTCTTCTCCGAATCATTTAGGTGTTCATTGGAAACTTCAGACGTGACTGTACATGTGCCTTCTTATGGAGGGGAACCTTGTGGGTGCTGCAGTATTTAAATTTATGGCGGCATTTTGTGTTACCAACTGCCTTGAGATCATTCACAAGCTCCTCCTGTGTAGTTCTGGGATGATCCCTCACTTTTCTCATGATCATCCTTACCCCATGAGGCAAAATTGTGCATGGGGCTCCAGACGGAGGGTGATTGATGGTTATTTTGTATTTCTTCCATTTGCGAATAATTGCTCCCACAGTTGTCTCCTTCACACCAAGCTTCTTGCTGATGGTCTTGTAGCCTATTCCAGCCTTGTGCAGGTCTACAATCTTGTCCCTGACGTTCTTTGACAGCTCTTTGATCTTGCCCATGATGGTGAGGTTTGAATGGAAGAAAGAGATTCTGTGGAGGCCGTCTTTTATACACATAACAAGTTGTCGTTAGGAGCACCTTCTTAAATTGACAGGACTAATCTGTGTACCACATGAGCACATACTGTAGCCAGTCTGTGGGAGCCAGAATTATTGTTGGTTTATAGGGGATCAAATACTTATTTTACTCACTGAACGGCAACTCAATTTATAACATTTGTATCGTGTTTTTTCAGGATTTTTGGTTGGTATACTGTCTCTATCATTTAAAATACACCTATGATAACAATTATAGACCCTTCTTTTTTTGTACGAGGTCAAACATAAAATCTGCAGGGGATCAAATAATTATTTTCGCCACTGTACCTCCCTTCAACGGTCTGATGTCCCTTGTTAACTCCAACATCTACTTCCCGACTTCTTGTAGGTGTCGGCCGTGGCTATTCCCATTGGCCGGTGCAGGATGATGATGCCCCTACGCAGGCGCAGGAGTGCATTCATCCCGACACACAAACGCTGTGCTGGAATATAAACAGCGCAGCATAGTGTACATTCCAAATAATATAGGTAGGGTTTATTTATTTTTTATTATTGCAGAATAGACATTTTTTTTTTTATTTAATAAATCTTTTTATTTGGTATTATAACATACACACTGAGAAAACAGGTAACAACAAACCAAAAAATTAATAAAAAACATACAAAAGGGGTAAAAACAGTAGAAAGGCGGCCCACACTCGAGACTAATATATTTATGCCAGGATTAATACCAAATTCAAACGTGCGTGTCGCCATTAGGCAAGGAAGGTGTGGAACCTCTGGTCAAATGTCATGAATGTCAGTTGGGGTAACAACATTTCTGCTCCCATCTAAACCCAGATACCAGGTTGAACTCCGTCACGAAATGATGCACACCTCACAGATACATGTGATTTTCATCCTCTGTTCCTTTAATACCAGGAAGACATTGTGTAATGGGGGTTGAAGTCCCGGAGGACCACTGTCCACTCCCCTGTGGAGGTGTATATTATGTTGTGGATGGCTCTGCTAACCATTTAGACCATACTTTCTGGTATTTTGCTGGACAACTTATTGAAATAAGTGTCTTTATAAAGGGGGAGATTCTGATTCACTAGCTGTTTCCAGAAAATACTCGTGGGCAGGGCTGTTTTTTTCCAATGGATGGCTTTTCTTGCATAGAATAATAACAAACTCACCATAGTGCGTTCGGCTACAGTGGGGATGAACTGCTCAACCAGTCCCAACAGGCAGACGGACCCAGAGACTTGTAATGGGATGTTACTGACCAAACGGATACACGACAACACTTTTTCCCAAAATCCCACTATAGCTGGGCATGTCCAGAAGATGTGGGCGAAATCTCCCAGAGATCCCCCACATCTCCAGCACTCCGCTGAGAGGCTGGGATTAGTTAGATCGTTACATAGTTACATAGTTAGTCAGGTTGAAAAAAGACAGTCCATCCAGTTCAACCATAAAAAAATTAATAAATAAAATAAAAAATATTGTACAATCCCATATACCCAATTCTATACCCACAGTTGATCCAGAAGAAGGCAAAAAACCCCAGCAGAGCATGATCCAATTTGCTACAGCAGGGGGAAAAATTCCTTCCTCATCACCCGAGAGGCAATCGGATTTACCCTGGATCAACTTTACCTATAAATGTTAGTACTCAGTTATATTATGTACATTTAGGAAAGTATCCAGGCCTTTCTTAAAGCAATCTACTGAGCTGGCTAGAACCACCTCTGGAGGGAGTCTGTTCCACATTTTCACAGCTCTTACTGTGAAGAAACATTTCCATATTTGGAGATGAAATCTTTTTTCCTCTAGACGTAAAGAGTGCCCCCTTGTCTTTTGTGTTGACCGTAAAGTGAATAACTCCACACCAAGTTCACTATATGGACCCCTTATATATTTGTACATGTTAATCATATCCCCCCTTATTCTCCTCTTTTCAAGAGTGATTCATTTGGTGTAGTCTGTATGGGGTATAGTAGGCCCTGTAAGTTATTTTAAACTGTATTAAACGGTCTCTAAGAGAGACCAAGGGTTAGAAGGGGAAGTCCCAGATATCATCCCAGTTATCTCCATCAAGTTCTGGGGCGTCGTAGAGCCAGCGGGCCCTAAGCTTGTCCAAGGCTGGGAGGGAGACTTGAAGGAGGTGAGAATAAATCTGGGAAGTCAATTTCTTTAACCAGTCAGATCGGAGGAGATCTTCCTGAGAGGCCTGGACAATCTGTGAACCAGCCGTGGGAAATTGGCATCTGAAGGCTTGGGAAATTTGTAAATATCTGAAGAAGTGTGACTCTGGAACATTAAATTTAGAGCGGAGGAGAGATAGCAGGATCAAGGAATTGCCTTCAACCACTTGGGAAAGCATTTTAACGTTAAATTTGGTCCATGCGTGAGGCTCTGGTATTGTGAAGAAGTGGGCCAAGTTAGGGTTGCACCACAGCGGGGCACTTGGGGAGTGTGCCTCTTTCTGATAACGCTCAAGTTTTAGACCAGCTCTCCACGCCTGTAGGGTAGTGTGCATAGATGGGGTCAGGCTATAGGGAGCATGAGGGCCCCGGAAGAGCAAAAATCTAAGGGCCTCCAGAGATTGTACCACTGCCGCTTCCAGAAGCACAGCAGAGTTGGCGGCATCTTGATTCAGCCATCATGCCGCTGTGACCAGTTTTTTGGCCAAGAAATAATTGTGCAGGTCAGGGAACGCCAGTCCCTCCTGGGAGGTCGGCCGCAGCAGTGTGGTCCACCTATACCTCGGGGACTGGGGGCCCCAGATAAAGGAGGAGAACATACTGTTGAGTTGATTGAAAAAAGATTTGGGAATCCACTGTGGTGAGTGCCTAAAAAGATAGGTACATTTTGGTAGAACCTTCATTTTAATCAGGTTTATGCGGCCTAACAGTGATAGGGGGAGGGACTCCCATGCCTTTAGCCTCTGCCTAACCTCCCGGACTACCGGAGACAGATTCAGAGTTATGTAGTCTGTGGCTGTCCTGGAAATCTCCACCCTGAGGTAACGGAAATGTTCCACCCACAGGAGCAGCAAATCTGGGGAGGCCTGCTCCCGGGCAGCCGGGTCAATGGGAAACAGGAGCGTCTTGGACCAGTTCACCCGCAGTCCTGTAATTGGGGCAAAGGAGTCCAAAACCTGCAGTGCACCTGTTAGAGATGATCCCGCGCCATTAAGAAAGAGGAGGAGGTCGTCCGCATACAAAGCTACCCTCTCTTCCAGCCAGCCAATCCGCAATCACCGAATGAGTGGGCAGAATAGACATTACATGTTTCTTCTGCATTAAGAGCCTGCCTGCTTGCAGTTTTTAAAGGGGGACTTCAGTTCTTCTTTAAGTTTATGTCAGAATAGGAATAAAAGCTCAGGATTTACTAATTTTAAAAGCAATTTAGCAATGACCTTTCTCATATTTCTATTTTGACAGGTTCCCTTTAAACCTACTAAATGCACCTTGATTATTTACATTAAGATTAAATTTACAGTTATAACTTAAAAAAAATAAAAGGTTATACAATGCCTTTAAGTTTATATGTCTTGTAGGTAATTAAGCAGTTAGACAGTACCATTCTATGTAATATTATGCTTAAATGACAATATATTTAGCGTACAATAAATTACTCCCTGTTGTTTAGTGGGATATATAGCTGCCTGAAAGGCAACCCCTTTTTTTTTATCTTTAATATGCAATAAAATGTCCAAACAGCATCCAATAAAGCTAGCCCATCACACAGGCTTAATTATTTTCTCAAGGGATGGCATGCGTAGCCCTCCTCGCATCCGGCGGTAAAACTGAAATGCCTTTTTGCTTGTTTAAATAAATTGTATAAATTATTTTTGCCACGCTTCATTGATTCAAGATTGGACACCAACCGATATGTGTAACAGTCTTAACTTGAGTGCAGTGGAATAACAATAAAAGAGGAAAAAAAAATAATATCTCAGTCGCTGTTTATTAAACACGTCCGAAGGTTTTAGTTAATGTTTACATGTTAATAGGTTTTTATCTTCGTGATGGGTTTCACGCTGTGCAGGTAAATTCGTACGCGGCATATCTTTGAGACTGCCGAGATAAGCCAGAACGCTGCTGTTTCTTTACCGCTAGCATTAGGCAATATTTTCAGAATGTTCGCAGACCTGCAAAATGCACATCCTGATCACAACTACAAATCTAATCCAAAGTGACAACTGGGAGCCTCTCCCAGACATATTTCTCTTTAATGTAACATGACTTTAAATTGATGCAGGCCCACAGTGATTGAAAAACTCTCGCAGCTTGTCTCTCGCGATTACATTTCTGATCTGTACAACTTAATATTTTAAACTTGGTAGCCTCGGTATGCAGAACGATTAGGGACCTTTTTTTTTTTTTTCCTTCTGTCTCTTTTAAGGGAAGAAATTCGTTTAGTGCACAAATGGGCTCTTTTAATTAACATTCAGGCTTGTATTGTGCTGCTGCCACTGTGTACAGCTGTGATGAAGACTGCCAATTAACATGTTAATAGCACAGTGTGTGTCAAGGGGTGGCAGAGGGGTTAATAGCAAAAAGCAAAACAAGAAAAACAACTTCTTATGTCTGTAATTTATATCAAGGGCTTACACTAGTTTTAACTTTTTTAAACCATATACACTATATTGCCCAAAAGTTTTGGGACACCTGCCTTTTTACACGCACATGACATTTAGTGGCATCCCAGTCTTAGTCTGTGGGGTTCAATATTGAGTTGGCCCACCCTTTGCAGCTATAACCGCTTCAACTCTTCTGGGAAGGCTGTCTACAAGGTTTAGGAGTGTGTCTATGGGAATGTTTGAACATTCTTCCAGAAGCGCATTTGTGAGATCAGGCACTGATGTGGACGAACGAAAATTCCTGGCTCACAGTCTCCGCTCTAATTCATCCCAAAAGTGTTCTATCGGGTTGAGGTCAGGGCTCTGTGCAGACCAGTCAAGTTCCTGCACCCCAAACTCGCTCATCCATGTCTTTATGGACCTTGCTTGTGTTCCAGGTAACATATTACGTTTTAATAACTATTATGGCAGCATGTTTTAATAGCCTTTTTGTTATAGGCAAACAGCTTAGCTGCATTTCATCTTTGCATTTCATCTTTGCTCAAAGCTAACTCATTCTTATCTTGTACTACACTAACAACCCACACAAGAGTATATATTTACCAGTGTTCAATGCAAGGAATGTAACCGAAAGTAACTGAATAGAATGGATAAATAACTAGGTATACTCTATTTGCATAAATCTTACAATGGGAAATATTTTTTTTTTTTTTTTTTAGTTTTAGTTTTTTCGGAATGCTGCCATATTAAACCTGTGTAGTAGCTTCGCCAAGGCTACTAATCTAAGTGTAGTGGGCAGCTAGGCTGTAGCCAGCCTGAGCTCTGATGGTTGTTGTTTTCTGCATTTACCGTTATCCTATGGCAGGGGTCCTAAAACTTTTTAAACAGGGGGCCAGTTCACGGTCCCTCAGACTGTTGGGGACTATAGTTTGAGAAATGCATGCATACATCCTATTTGTAGTGCAAAAAAACAGGAAAAAACATAACAATATTTAAAATAAAGAACAATTTTAATCAACATAAACTTATTTAGTATTTCACAGAATCCCCTAATCACAGACCCCCCCATCACAGAGCCCCCCATCACAGACTCCTCTCCATCACAGAGCCCCCATCACAGACTCCTCTCCATCACAGAGCCCCCATCACAGACTCCTCTCCATCACAGAGCCCCCATCACAGACTCCTCTCCATCACAGAGCCCCCATCACAGAATCCTCTCCATCACAGAGCCCCCCATCACAGACTCCTCTCCATCACAGAGCCCCCCATCACAGACTTTTCTCCATCACAGAGCCCCCCATCACAGACTCCTGCCCCTTACTGATCCCCCCATCACAGAGCCCCTTCATCATAGATCTACCCAACCCATAACAAAGCCCCATATCACAGATCCCCTATCACAGAGCCCCCATCACAAAGTCCCCATCACAAAGCCCCCCATCACAGATCCCCCCAATCATAGATCCACCCTTAACAGATCCCCCCATCACAGATCCCCCAGCGGTATTACACTGCTCCTCCCATGAGAGTGCAGCACTCCTTCTCCCCTACCTTTTTCACACAAGACGCAAAGCATGACAGGTCCGGACAAAGGGCAGGACTTTTCATGTGAAAGGCAGGTGTTTGATTGCTGGGACCCCCGAGCTGCCTAGTAACCAATCACCCTTCTTAACTCCAAAAGTCCCACCCTTTTAAGAGTGTTCTGCAGTAGGTAAAGCAAGATGATACAATATATGAGTTATACATATTTGGGAATAGTAAGTTATATAGGGAAAAGGTCAGGTTGAGGAAGATAAACCAGCTTTATATCAGGAGAGGCCATTACCCCGAAAATGTAATACAAACAGGACAGAGCAGAATAAGAACGTTGAATGATTACCCCCTGATAACATTAGTTTCCATAAATATGTTATCTACATATGGTTTTTATGTGTTTTGGGCTGCATGTGGCCCATATGATGTGAGTCAATTGTTTTTTTAACAATTTGTAATAAAAATACTTTTTTTTTTTAAACTAATGTTATCAGGGGGTCATCGTTCAACGCCGTTATTCTGCTCTCTTCCTGGTTATAAATATTTTTTTCACCTTTCCTGACCAATAAAAAGAAGGTTCATTGGCAGTGATGTTGGCTGGGAATGGAGATCCATATTCAGGGAGCCCTTCTAGAAGGGTCTTTGGTTTCCAAGAATTGAGTCCAAGAATCCAGTCTTTGCCTGGAGAGGAGGTCTACTGTGAGGAGCCCTTTTGCCTTTCAGGCAATGAGGCCTTTTCAGCTACAGAATCCAGTCCCAATGAATGGAAAATTGACCTGTGTTAGGATCAGGAAGATAGGAAGGTGGCTATATACAGGGAACACTTTTCGAAAACGTGTTCAGTCAATTGCTGGTCATGGCTTGAAGGCAGGCATTGAGGAATAGCTGGTTTCAGCTTAAAGCCATACATTGTAGAATTTCTGGTCTCAGTTTAAAAGAGAAGTATGAGATTTGTGAAGAAAAATTATACTCAGCTAGATGAATGCAACATCGATCCCCCGCTGGCTCCAGACAGAACTGATCTATCAAACACCGCTGATCGCTCAGCTCTCGGTCTTCAGGCTGCAGAGAGCTGGTGACTGACATTCTCTGCTCTGCCCCTCCAGCTCTCATTGGAGCGATGGTCTGTGGAGGGGGCAGGAGCAGCTGGCTCAAGCTCTCTGTAGCTAGCTGAGAGGCTGATCCAGCTGCCGGTCTAGGCATCTGGGTGGACATATGGTGGGGATCTTTTTAGAGGGCTTTGACTTGCTGTTGGCTGAAATCGGGTCATAGGAGTGCAGAACAATCCATAGGAGAGGTACAGCCAAAGTAAAAGCTTTGGCTAGACTTTTCCTTTAAAGGCACACCCTTGGCCTGTGGGAGAGGATGAAGTAATTTCTATTTGAGCAGAGGGAATTTTGTTGTTTGGGTATCCTGTAAAGCCTATCTCTCTCTCCACTGGACACTGAGCCAATAAAACCTGCATTTGGTTGCCACTGGTGAATCCTGTGTGCTTTGCGGCAGCTGTAATAATATGGCTAGGAAGGCCCATTAAATATAGGGGCTCCTTGGGGGGTAATTACTATATATGTCAATCCAAATTTGGCACAGAATTGCTCCCTAACCTTAAAAAGGGGTTGAGGTGCTAGAATTGAAGTGGTTAAGAGCTCAGCTCACTGTTTGAGGTCTGGCTTTGTCTCTTAATGGATCCAGAAAGTTTTCTGTATTTTTACATATATCTTGTTATTTAAAATGCTTTTGTAATGCTTTGATATATACAGTATGCTGTATATTTTAGAAATACGTCCACATTTTGTAGAGCTGTTTAGAAAATCTACTCTTGATATAATTGTCTCTATGGACCCAGAGCTGTCTGTTCCCTATTTATTTGTTATTGAACATCTAGCTGTGTCAAGGAAAGGGAAGGCATTTCTTGCAATGTAAAATATTCAGTTTTATGTATTGATTCAGGCTTAAGGTGTGTATTGCATTTAGAATACTGTTTTTTTCCCCCATTCTTTATACCTTTTTATTTTTAATTTAATTGCAACTTTTTTTTGGAGGCACACAGCACCCACAAACATCTCACTTGCCTCAAGGTAGGCTCTGCATTAGCTTCACCATATTAGTTTCAGAAACCTTAAAGTGATTGTAAAGGTAATTTGTATTTTATTTTTTAAATAACAAACATTTCTATACTTACCTGCTCTGCACAATGGAGTTCTTCTTTTCGGGTTCCTGGCTCCTTCCCTCTGTCCAGTGCCCCCATCGGAAGCCGCTTCCCATTGGGGCACTCGTGCATGCTCGCACCCGAGCCCACTGCTGCACCCATGGACACAGACAGCAGGATTCGGCCCCTCCCCCTGCTCCCTCGTCACTGGTTTTGAGTAGGGATGAGCTCAGGCGTGTTTGCATTGAACACATGCAGAGCCCGCCAAGGAAGTCGGCACCGTCGGAACCGCGCTGCGCTAATCACAGGCAGGGAGACATTTCCCGATCTCTGCAGCCGAGCATCGGGACAATTTCTCCCTGCCTGTGATTAGCGCGAACACGCCTGAGATCATCCCTAGTTTTGAGTGACAGCACTGGGAGCCGATGGCTCCAGGTGCCCCAGCAAAGCCAGCGAGACCCGGAAGTGAGGGGAGAGAAGACACAGCCTACATAAAGGTCGCTACTCTGCTGTGAATTCTGGAGCAATGCAGCATTGTTGCACCACCATTACAGGAAGCTGCATTAGGTGGACTTCATTGGTAGGCTTAAAGGGACACTTCACCCTTACCAAAAAACTCCCTATGCAGATAAGAGGCATCTGTGGATAAAACTTTGACCAAAATTGAATAATACCCTTGCTACAGGTGTAGGTCGTTTACGTACCTCATAAAGCCTGACAGAAAAACGTCAGCCAAGTTTGCTAACGAGTCCCGAGGCACATTGCAGGTCAATAAAAAGTAATTTATGGAAAGGAAAACCCTAAAATACGTAATTTTCACGCTTTTACCTTCACTATTGTAGCACTACCCCCCCCCCCCTCCGTAGGAGCCCAGTACCACCTCTTCAGGCACTGCCTGGCTGCAGCTGCCCCTCTCACTAGCCCTCCTGGCTACTTCTCCACAGTCCTCCCAGACTGACTCTGCATCCATCCCAGACTGCTTGGAACCAGTCCCTTCAGGCATGCCTCTCAGTCTTCTGACTGTAACACTCACCAGCCCTCCTGGCTGTCTTTCTCAATTGAGATTTGTCCGGCAGTGTTCTGCTGTCCTCTCCTTGCTTCCATTCCGTCTGGTCAGGATCCTTCTGTGTGTCAAGGGAGGGGGTCACTTTCCCACCCAAGCCCAGGTCTAAGTTTACTCCCCTAGACTATGAGGTTGTTTTCAAATGCCTTTGACAGCTTAACACTCCATCTCCATCTTCCACCCGAACTCCACTGCCCTAGCTGGGCTAAACCTGAGTATTTGATGGGGTCTGCCCCCTGCCAACCCATCTGTTGGGGATTGGTCAGGGCCCTCAGAATATTCCAGGCAGCTCCTCCTCCCCTCCACGCCCATCCTTCTGGAATCTTCTGCTAGTTTCCAGAAGTAGGGGGAGTCCCTCAACCCTGACCAAGAAAAACACACAGGCTTGACTGCCAGCCGAGCCTGAATTTACCTACACTAACAAAAAACCCTAATGCCGCATACAAACGGTTGGAATTTCCGACAACAAATGTTCGATGGGAGCTTGTTGTCGGAAATTCCGACCGTGTGTAGGCTCCATCGAACATTTGCTGTCGAAATTTCCGACCACAAAAATTTGAGAGCTGGTTCTCAAATTTTCCGACAACAAAACTTGTTGGAAATTCCGAGCGTGTGTACACATTTCCGACGCACAAAATTCCACGCATGCTCGGAATCAAGCAGAAGAGCCGCACTGGTATTGAACGTAATTTTTCTCGGCTCGTCGTATGTGTTGTACATCACCGCATTCTTGACGTTCGCAATTTCCGACAATATTTATGTGATCGTGTGTATGCAAGACAAGTTTGAGCCAACATCCGTTGGAAAAAAATCCACGGTTTTGTTGTCGGAATGTCCGATCGTCTGTATGCGGCATATCACTAGCACTCTAGCAACGCTAGGGGGTGCTTCACTATTTTAAGCTGGTGACGGCATCTCCTTAACATGATAATATAATTTTCAATACTTTTAAATATACAGCAGGCTTTTGATGATGGAGGTTACAAGATGCTGTTTCAACACATATTATGCAGATAAGGTCCACTGTCACCATCAGGAGACATGCCCTGAGAAATGCCGTGCAGCCATTGCTGGAGTGCATACATGTAGACAGGAAGTGGCTAAAAGACTGCAGGAGATCACAAGCACTGAGGTGCAACAAAGGTTAAAAACCCTAACAAGTGAAATACAACCTACCTGTTTTTTTTTTGGGTTGTTGAAAGAAATCAGAGAACCAAGCATTGGGAGAATGTACAAACCCGTTCCTTATGAGCAATGCTTTGCTCTCTAGGCTTACAATGACATTATTTTACCTAGATGATATCCATTAATGGTAGATAAGCACATCATATAAATGACAGATTTAAGAATATATTAGGACAGCCACAATCCTGTATAAAACAGTCTTTTTTTTTATTTCTGGAGGTTAATAATAAGTTAGGGATTGTACTTGTGCTGAGCAGCAAGTTTCTCTTGCATGGTTCTTTAGCAGATTATTCCTTTAAATAGTTATCGTCGGAACAGAGTAATGCAGGGTGATATGACATGTGATGGAGGATTGCCATATGAGCCCGTGCATTAAGGGTTTAGATATTACTGAGGATTCAACACAGCAGTAGCAGCAGATTAAGGAGGAGACTTCTTACAAAACTCAAATTACTTTCCGAACTTCATATAACATCCTTCCAAATGATTAAGCAAGTGGAAATATCACAGGCCATCCTGTTAATAACAGCTCTAAGATTAAGTTTGCTTCAGCCTGCACAAGAACGGGATGTAATACAATCGGTGGATCCTAGTTACAGAAGGCAACTTTAGGGTGGTATCCATAATTGCCTACTGCTGGCATTTAGCAGAAGGAAAGTATTAAGCGTAAAGAGTTTTACCAGATGACAGTGTGAATGGACAAAACGGAAAGTAAAATATTGCTAACATTTTCTACGTAGAATTAATTAAAGTGTCAGACCACCCAAAAATAATATTTCAGTGATAGGTGGAGTCTGATGGTTTGAGTTACGTGCTACCTTCATATATTCCTTGGGGATTCCACTTTCAAGATGTCTATGCCATGGACCCCAGCCCTGTTGTTGCCCACCTGGGAGTCACTCTTGCTACAGCAGTGGTGATTGCTCACTCCACATGCTGTATTCTCCATACAAAAAATAAATAAGCAAGAAAGGGCAAGACTTTCTTGTGCCATCTCTTGCCTTGGCTCTGGATCTGTTAACTCAAGCACGCTACTACTACTTAAATTCCTAAAAGACATAAGTGGTTTGTAGGGATGAGCCGAACACCCCCCGGTTCGGTTTGCACCAGAACCTGCGAACGGACCGAAAGTTTGTGCCAACTTTAGAACCCTATTAAAGTCTATGGGACTCAAATGTTCGAAATCAAAAGTGCTAATTATGAAGGCTAATATGTAAGTTATTGTCCTAAAAAGGGTTTGGGGACCCGGGTCCTGCCCCAGGGGACATGTATTTAAGCAAAAAAAAGTTTTAAATACTGCAGTTTTTTCGGGAGCAGTGATTTTAATGATGCTTAAAGTGAAAAAAAGAAAGAAATATTCCTTTAAATATTGTACCTGGGGGGTGTCTATAGTATGCCTGCGAAGTGACACGTGTTTAGAACTGTCCCTGCACAAAATGACATTTCTAAAGGAAAAAAAGTCATTTAAAACTAGACATGTGCATTCGTTTTCGTCCAAATGCATTTTCGTCCGAATTTCAGGTATTTTCGTTATCGTTTTAACAAACGAAAACGAAAGCACAGAATCCGAAAACCGAAAGATCCGACATAAACAAATGCTTTATTTTCGTTTTCGTTGCGACAACAGTTCGATATAGATAGGAGATTCGACGTGACGCTGACAATAACAATCTGTGTCTATCGAACCTGTGGTCGAATGTGCCTAACCTTAACTCTATTAGTCCAAGATTATTCTACATAGAGAGAAAAGATTCGACATTATAGAGGGAAAAGATTTGACATAGAGAGAAAAGATCGCTGCTTGAATTGGGTGGGGGAAGTAAAATAAAAATAATGATGATGATTAATGTTATTGGCTGATTGTAACCAAAGAGGAGGAGCAGTAAAATAGCTAGAACTAACTTGACAATTCAACATGAACAACGAAGATTCGACAAAGCATCGAAAAACATACAAACGTCGAATCTGTCATTTGACGGTGCAGCTAAACTGTACGACGCTGCAATCGTACATTTCCGGTCAAATGCATCCGCCCATAGGCTATAGAAGAATTCTAATGTTGGTTGAATAGTAATAGTAATTAATAAATATAATTATTACTAGTCATACAACATTAGAATTCTACTATAGCTTGTAGGCGGAACATTCGACCGGAAATGTATGATTGCAGCGTCGTACAGTTTCACTGCTCCGTCGAATCTTCTTTGAACATTCGACAGACACCATAAGCCTTCAATGACAGATTCGACCTTAATTAATTCAGATTTTCGAACGAATGCAATTTCTAACGAAAAACGAAATAAATAAAAACGAATTTCGGGAGTAACTAAATAAATTTATTTTTCGGACGAAAACTAAATTTCGAAACGAAATATTTCAGTGTGCACATGTCTATTTAAAACTGCTTGCGGCTTTAATGTAATGTCTGGTCCCGGCAATATGGATGAAAATCAATTGTAATTACATGCCCCTGTTAAAACAGGGGCAGAAAAATTGGGCCTTAGGCACTGGTGCTGGTGCCACAACACTGCAACCCCTCACAGATACTCTAGTTGGAGCGCAGGAATCAGCCCTGCTGCAAAGTATTGCATTAAAAATTGTAATTGCACGCCCCTGTTAAACAGGGGCTGAAAAATTGGGCCTTAGCCTCTGGTGGCAGTGCCCAGAAACAAAAATGTTCTTACATGCTATCAGCATGATCATTGAGGAGGAAGAGAATAGTCACTCAGCATAACAGGATAGTCACTCTGCATCAGCATAGGCAGTTTTGAAGGAATCTGACATTTCAAAGAAAATCATTCTGTTACATCAGCATCAGGTGCTTGGTAGCTGGTGGTGATCCAAGACTGATTCATTTTTATGAAGGTCAGTCGATCGACCGAGTCAGTGGACAGGCGCACCCTGTGATCGGTTACGAAGCCTCCAGCAGCACTGAATGTGCGTTCCGAAAGAACGCTGGATGCAGGACAGGCCAGTAGCTCAATTGCATACTGTGCAAGCTCTGGCCAGTGATCCATCCTCAAGACCCAGTAACCCAGAGGATTTTCGGTGGGAAAGGTGTCCAAGTCTGATCTTGCCCTTAGGTATTCCTGCACCATGTAAACCAGACGCTGGCGATGGTTGCTGGAACCGATCATATCTTGGGGCTGTGGACTAAAAAATTGTCTGAACGCATCGGCCACCTTCTCCACCGCTCCTTCTTTGACCGAAGCCTCAGCAACACGTTGTCCAGGACCAGTCTCTGGGAACGCGTTGCACAGACCTTTCTGCAAGGCCTCCCGAAGATGCTTCATCCTCTGCTCCCTCTGTGATGGCAAGATAAGGTCTGCAACCTTACTCTTGTAACGTGGATCAAGGAGGGTTGCCAGCCAGTAATGATCCTTCTCCTTGATAGCACGAATATGAGGATCCTTCTGCAGGCTTTGCAGGATCAGGGAGGCCATGCAGCGTAGGTTTGCTGAGGCATTCGGTCCAGAGTCCTCTGGGTCACTCAGGACAACATGATCCGCAGCCACGTTACAAGTGCATGGGTGTCTTGGGACTGTAATTGATCCCTTGAAGACTGCTGCTGATGCTGAGTGCTGGGCTCCACCTCCATCCTGACACAATCCTCCCTCTCCTCCTTCTCATCCTCTTCCTGTATGATAGGCGGGCCAGCAGGAACACTGTCTGGATAAAGGGGGCCTTGAGAGGTAAGGAAGTCCTCCTCTTCCTCCCTCTGTTCTGCCTCAAGTGCCCTGTCCATTATTCCATGCAGCGTGTGCTCCAACAGGTGGACAAGAGGGACAGTGTCACTTATGCATGCACTGTCACTGATCACTATCCTCGTGGCCTCCTCAAATGGTGCCAGGACAGTGTATGCATCCCTGATCATGGCCCACTGGCGTGGGGAAAAAGTCCAAGCTCCCCTGACCATGTCCTGGTGCCATATTGCAACAGATACTCATTGATGGCCCTCTACTGCATGTGCAGCCGCTGCAGCATTGCCAACGTAGAGTTCCACCTGGTGGGCATGTCACAGATTAGGCGGTTCTTGGGCAGGTTGTATTCCTTTTGCAGGTCAGCCAGCTGAGCACTGGCATTATATGACCGGCGGAAATGCCCACAGAGTTTCCTGGCCTGCTTCAGGACCTCCTGTAAGCCCAGGTACCTGCCCAAGAACCGCTGCACCACCAAGTTAAGGACGTGAGCCAAACAGGGCACATGGGTCAGTTGTCCCTGACGGAGGGCGGGGAGGAGGTTGGTGCCATTGTCGCAAACCACCTTTCCTGGCTTAAGCTGGCGTGGCGTCAACCACCTCTGAGCCTGCCCCTGCAGAGCTGACAGAATCTCTGCCCCAGTGTTGCTCCTGTCCCCCAAGCACACCAGCTCAAGCACCGCATGGCATCTTTTTGCCTGCGTACTTGCGTAGCCCCATGAATGCCTACGGAGCACCGCTGGTTCCGAGGACAAAGCACAGGAAGAGGCCATGGAGGAAGAAGAAGAGGAGGGGGTGGAGGAGAGCGGTGTGTCAGAATCACCAGTAGTAGCATTTTGGAGGCGTGGTGGCGGAACAACCTCCAACACTACTGCACCTTGTCCTGCATCCTTCCCAGCTGCCAGCAGAGTCACCCAATGTGCCGTAAAAAATAGATAACGTCCATTTCCATGCCTTCTGGACCATGAGTCAGCGGTAATATGCACCTTACCGCTGACCGACCTGTCCAGCGAGGCCAAGACATTGCCTTCCACATGCCGGTAGAGAGCCAGAATCGCCTTCCGTGAGAAAAAGTGGCGTTTGGGAACCTGCCACTGAGGAACCGCACATTCCACAAACTCACGGAAGGGGGCAGAGTCTACCAACTGAAAAGGTAGCAGTTGAAGTGCTAGCAATTTAGCCAAGCTAGCATTCAACCGCTGAGCATGTGGATGGCTGGGAGCAAACTTCTTTCGGCGGTGCAGCAGCTGGGGCAGGGAAATTTGCCTGGTACAATCGGACGTCGGTGTACCGATAGCAGATTGCCCGCAAGTACTTGGCAGTGACACACCTAATTCTACACCTTCATTCCTCTCAGTGCAGGTTTCAGAGAGGACTGAATGTATAGTGGGGTTGGAGATCCCAGCTGATGAGGAGCAAGGAGAGGTCTGTTCTTTGGTGTGGGTTTTTTTTGTATGCCTGCCAAACGACTGCATGGCAGGTCGACATATGTCTGGTCAAGCACGTGGTGCCCAAGCGGCTCAAGTTTTGGCCACGCGAGATACGCTTCAGACATATGTTGCAAATAGCAACGGTGTAATCTGCTGCACACATCTCAAAAAAGGCCCACACCAAAGAACTTTTGGAATAACGCGCAGAGAGAGACAGCAGCGCCCTGAACATGTGGAACACTGCGGTGTGATGCAGTCGGTTGGCTTCCCTTAAGCTGGCCCCTGGAGGGTATCCTGCCTCGTTGGAGATGTGCCTCCTCCTCCTCTCTCCTATCAGGCACCCACGTGGAGTCAGTGACCTCATCATCCCCTCCCTCCTCATCACTGGAGCAAATCTGGCAGTATGCAGCAGCTGGGGGAACATGACTGCCAGATTGCTGTTTTTGTTGGGCACCCCATCTCTCTGGGCTCACGTTACTGCCTTCCTCTAGCTGGGTACCATCATCGGAGCCTTCAAAACGCTGGGCATCCTCCTGGAGCATGTACCCAACACTGTTGTCATACAGTTCGGGGGACTCCTCAGGAGGACATGGTGGGGCTAGGGAAGGAGTGACTGATGCCATTGAGCCGAGGGAAGAGGCCGCTTTGGCAGATGCTTTGCCAGACAAAGTACCCTGAGTGTGAGAGGATGAGGAGGATGAGGACGGCTCGGTAATCCACTCTACCAAGTCTTTGGCATGGTGCGGCTCAACATGGCCAGCTGCCGAATAGAAGGACAAGCGTGTCCCATGGTCACGTGTTGATGCGGATGCACCGTGTCCACGACCAGCACTGTTGCCTCTATACACAGAGCCTGCTTGCCCTCTTTTATTGGCTCGTGACTGTCTGCCTCTCCTTGTTTCCCTTCCAGACATACTAATGGCCTGCAGTGAGATGTTGCTGCACAAAGGTGGGATGTATATATATATATAGATCTATAGTGATTATACTGCAGCTAGCACAATCAACTGCCTGCTGTGGTATTAGTATGAGAAAATAAGCAATTGTCTTCAGTTAGTTTTAGGTGCACACTGTGCAGAGGACACAGTACACTAACTGAAAATACAGCCGCTCCCTGCCTGTGGTATTGGTATGAGAACACCACCAATTGTATTCAGGTACCTTTAGGTGCATGCTGTGCAAAGGACACAGTACACTAAGTGAAAATAAAGCAGATCCCTGCCTGTGGTATTGGTATGAGAGCACCACCAATTGTATTCAGGTACCTTTAGGTGCATGCTGTGCAAATGACACAGTACACTAAGTGAAATCAATGCAGCTCCCTGCCTGTGGTTTTAGTATGAGAACACCACTAATTGTATTGAGGTACCTTTAGGTGAACGCTGTGTAAAGGACAGAAGTACACTAAATGAAATGAATGCAGCTCCCTGCCTGTGGTATTGGTATGAGAACACAATTGTATTCAGGTACACGCTGTGCAAAGGACACAGTACACTGAGTGAAACACTGCAGCTAGCACAATCACCTGCCTGCCTGTCAGTATAGAGAATAACCGGAACGGATCTAGCTAAACTGAATACAGTGTGTAAATATATATACAACACCTAGGATGCATATATATATCCTCTACACACTGTAACTGCAGCTTACTGACTCGCCTGTCTGCTCTTATCTAACGCAAAATAAATGACACTCTCTCTCTCTCTCTCTCTTAAACCTCTCTTTAACCACCGCAACACACTACACAAGGCCGCCACGGAGGCGGCCTTATATATTGTGGGGCGTGTACTAAACCCCTTGAGACATAATTGGCCAAAGCCACCCTGGCTTTGGCCAATTATGGCTCTCCGTTTTTTGCGCGCTGTGATTGGCCAAAGAATGCGGGTCATAGTGCATGCTTGGCCAATCATCAGCCAGCAATGCACTGCGATGCCGCAGTGAATTATGGGCCGTGACGCGCCACTCAAATTTGGTGCAAACGGCCCATAATGTTCGAGATTCGGCGAACAGGCGATGTTTGAGTCGAACATGGGTTTGACTCGAACTCGAAGCTCATCCTTAGTGGTTTGCTCTCTGGCATCCTCTAGTACAGTGATGGCAAACCTTGGCACCCCAGATGTTTTGGAACTACATTTCCCATGATGCTCAGCTACACTGCAGAGTGCGCGAGCATCATGGAAAATGTAGTTCCAAAACATATGGGGTGCCAAGGTCCGCCATCACTGCTCTAGTATGACACTTCAGGGCCCTATCACACCTATGCATTGAGGCAAAGCTTTTAACATAGTACAGTGCGTTGTGGTGTCATTCATTTTGAATAGCACCTCAAGACACTAGTACTGGCAAGCAACTGCAGTAATGCACATATGTGGTTCATTGGCAGACCATTGTAAATAAATTTGCTACCTTAACATAACACAGGTTAGCATGCTGCAATGCTAAAGCCTCGTACACACGGCCGAGAATCTCGTCAGGAAAAAACACGTTGTTTTTCCTGACGAGATTCTTGACAAGAATCTTGTTCCGGCCGAGTGGACACACGCTCGATTCAAAAGAACCACAGTTCTTTTGAATGGAACGAACGCGGTGACGTCATCGACTACGACGAGCGTGCGCTCGTCACATTCGATGCTGCCGCCGCCATCTTGCTACACCCTACCTATGCCTAGGAAGCTACCGCGCATGCGTCAGTCATTTCGAGCATGCGCGGGTTTCCACGGCGACAGATAAGCGTACATAATCTCGGGTTTCTCGTCGGGAAACAGGCCGACGAGAATCTCGACGAGAAAATAGAGAGCAGGTTCTCTATTTTTCTCGTCAAGATTCTGGCCAGTTTTCTTGACGAGAAACCTGAAAGCCTCGTACGTACGGCCGGTTTTTTGGCAAGAAAGCTCTCCCGGCAGTTTTCTTGACGTTTCTTGACGAGAAAAACGGCCATGTGTACGAGGCTTCAGACTTTTTTTTATAGAGGGAAAATTCAGTGTAATGAAAAAGCTTTTCTGGCTGTACTTCTCTTGAGAATTACAGGAGTACAATTATTATAAGAAACAATCAGCGCAACTCAATCAATCATAGAAAATATATTAAAACTTCAAAAACCTAAAACCCAAAACTAGTGAGAGGGCTTTCACACTGGAGCGATGTGCTAGCAGGACCGCTCCAAAAGTCCTGCTAGCAGCATCTTTGGAGCGGTGAGAGGAGCGGTGTGTACACCGCTCCTCCACAGCTCCTTCCCATTGAAAGCAATGGGAAACCGCGGCTATACCTGCAGAGGCGCATTGCGGGCGGTATTAACCCTTTTTCGGCTGCTAGCGGGGGTTAAAACCGCACCACTAGCGGCAATTCCGACGCAATTCCGAAAAATAGCGGCGCTATACCGCCAGCGCACCTCCTGCCCCAGTGTGAAAGGGGCCTAAAAGAAAAACCCACATTTTGGGTTTTCCCCAGAAAAGTAATAGAGGGAAAATCTTTCAATGGGGACACTAGTTCTGGTGACCTGGGGTTCCCCAAGGAAGTCCCTTAATTTGCAGGGATTTCTGCTCACTTCCTGTTTGGCTATGGGAGAGGAACGGAAGGAAATCTTCCCAATGGAAGACAGATAAAAAATAAATTTAACATGGGTTATAACCTTCCCTTACTCTTTCCAAAATGAAAAAAAAAGTTTTGCGTATAGTTCTACTTTTTGGCTCCGTGCACACTAGCGGTTTTCATAAGCTCAAAAAAAGCTAGAAAAAACGCTGGATGAAAAATGCTGATAATAGCATTTTTGTGCCAGCTTCTAGTATGTAGAATGTATAACTCTGCCCCGCCCCCAGCGCCCGCGTCATAGGTTTTGATTGACAGCAGCGGGAGCCAATGGCTGCGTTGCTATCAATCTACCCAATTAAGAGCTGGGACTTCGTGGAGAGAGGGACGGTCGAAGGAAATTCAGGGCTCAGGTAAGTAAAACGGGGGGGCTGGGGGGCCGGTCACTGCAAGGTGTTTTTTCACCTTAATGCATAGGATGCATTAAGATGAAAAAACACTAGGGTTTACAACCCTTTTAATTAAAAAGTCGATATAATATATTTTTTTAATATATATATATATATATATATATATTATGGTTTCTTTTTTTAACCACTTCAATACCAGCGTATTGTAATATGATGTCCACAAGGTGGCTTTGCCATCCTGGGTGGATGTCATATGACGGCCTCGAGCCTCCCGGCTGCTAGGGGGTGCACGCGTGCCTGGCGGCCGCGATGTCCGCCAGGTACCCGCGATCGGCAGTTACAGAGCAAGGGAGGTGGATCTCTGTGTGTAAACACAGAGATCCACATCCTGTCAGGGAGAGGAGACCGATGGTTTGTCCCTTGTACATAGGGACACCGATCGGTCACCTCCCCCAGTCAGTCCCCTCTCCCCACTGTTAGAATCACTCCCTAGGGAACACAATTAACCCCTTTATCGCCCCCTAGTGTTAACCCCTTCCCTGCCAGTCACATTTATACAGTAATCGGTGCATATTTTTAGCACTGTGCGCTGTATAAGTGTGAATGGTCCCAAAATAGTGTCAAAAGTGTCCGATCTGTCCGCTGCAATATCTCAGTCCTGACAAACATTGCAGATAACCGCCATTACTAGTAAAAAAAAAAAAATTATAAAAAAAAAAATAATTTATAAATCTATCCCCTATTTTGTAGACGCTTTTGTGCAAACCAATCACTATACGCTTATTGCGATTTTTTTTTTTTACCAAAAATATGTAGAAGAACACATATCGGCCTAAACTGAGAAAAAAAAATATATAATTTTTTTTTAAATTGGGATATTTATTATAGCAAAAAGTAAAAAATATTGTGTTTTTTTTTCAAAATTGTCGCTCTATTTTTGTTAATAGCGCAAAAAATAAAAAACGCAGAGATGATCAAATGCCACCAAAAGAAAGCTCTATTTGTGGGAAAAAAAGGACGTCAATTTTGTTTGGGAGCCACGTCGCATGACCGCGCAATTGTCATTCAAAGCGTGACAGCGCTGAAAGCCAAGTGCACCCTGAATTGTGGGTTTTCGGTTTCAGCACCGGAATTTTCATTTCGGTGCACCACAATTTGAAACCCTTGTGGTACTGGCCACTGTTTTGTATATGTTTCACAATATAGGGGGTATTCACTTAAGCTTTTTTTGTTTTTCAAATAATTTGAAGAATTTTACTTTTTTTTCCATTATAACATTGTGGACTATTTTGTGTAGATCAATGAAACAATCCCAAATAATTAAATTGTTTAAAAGTCCAAGGGGGGGAAAGCACTTATGCAAGGTGTTGGAGTTACACATTACATTCATCTTTTGCCGTTTGCCTTGTTGGTATCTTAGAACTTTGTTTGCCCCTTTATAAAGGGAGTACAGTGTATTATGAAGCACCCCATTACCTGATCCTTTCATTTGCCCTCTGCTGTATTTTTATTACTCCAGTAAATTATAATCATGCTCGGTTTTATTTTGCACTGCTGAGTTTGATATGAAAGAAGCATTAATTGTCCTTGATTCTAGTTGTCATTGACTCATAATATAACCATGTCTTCTACCAACGCAATGCTTCAGGCAGTCCAATGTGATTCATAGTAAAACCATTTATTGCGTCCGAGCTCTATGGGGGCACAAGATAATTCAAAGTTGTGCATTAAAACCTGAGCAGAACATTGAGATTTATTGGGTGAACGTTGGGAGAAAAACAGCTGTAAAAGCAGATTATTGCTGTATAGGCCAATGATACTATTGACCCGCGATGGAAATTTTCAGTAAGTGATCCCTTTTGGACATTTTGTTGCCATTATTTTGTGTTGGATTGTGAAAATGTTGAATAGGAATGCTTGCACCTCTGTCGGAGTATCTCTTTATTACGTATATATTTCTTAGTTGATATATATTTTATTTGTTTCTTATATGATCATAGCATTGATCAGCTAATGTATTCCCAGGGTTGATTGATAATAGGATTATATTTCAAGTGTTACCGTCATCTTGAAATAGTGCTGTAGCAACCTCAACATTTGTGGAGTTTGGTGTTAATCATTTTAATTGCAGCTCAAAAGGCAACCAAACTGTCCAGCTGAATGTATGGAGGAACGTTCCGCCTAGGAAGGACAGAGAGGTAAATTTGATGTGGTCTTTATTTTTGGTGGTCATGGTTCCTTCATCCAGTATCAGTTGACATCAGGAAATTCTGGCATTGTACAGAACTTGAACTAGAGTATGTCTGCTCCAGTAGCTCCTTAAAATGTTAAGCTTCAAGCTGAACATCAGGCTTTAAAATATTCAAATTGGAGAGCAACATTAACTGATGTTTATAGAGGAAGTAAACCCAGATGGGTTTTACTTCCTCTTTGTTTCCCTGCAAAGGTAAAACATAATGGGCTACTATGCATTCCTTCTGGGGTCGCGGACTCCGGCTCTGTGACTGGCCGGAGTCGCCAGTCATGGCATGACCTTTACTGGAAACGGCACGCCATGACCCTTCTAAAGTGCGCATGCTCCGAACACATTGGCGCATGCGCAGAAGAAATATTCGTACAGGGAATTGTAAATATCTCCTAAACCGTGTAGGTTTAGGAGGTATTTACAGCACCTACAGGTAAGCCTTAACCCCCTTAGCGGTATTACCGAGTCTGGCTCGGGATACGTTTTTTTATGCTAAAAGCGGTAACCCCGAGCCAGACTCGGGCTGCATCACAGTATCCAGGGGAAGTAACTTACCTTGTTCCCTGGATCCTTCGATGTCCTCCCGCAATGTCTACGAGCTGTGTCTCGCTCGATCCACACTGCCGATTGCCGAGCTCCACTCCCTGCGGCGTTGCGGTGCACGGTGACGGAGTTCGGCGCCAAATTCAAAAAGTGAAACACTTAGTATACATACAGTATACTGCAATTTCTTTCTCGTACATCACGGGACACAGAGCGACATAGTCATTACTAATGGGTTATATAGTTACCGTCAGGTGCTGGCACTGGCAACTTCCAAAACCGGAAGTACCCTCCCCTATATAAGCCCCTCCCATCCGGGAGCACCTCAGTTTTTTTGCCAGTGTCTAAGGTGTTGGCCAAGAAGAAACATGTGTTTTTCACTGAGCTTGCGTACAGGTTCTTTTGGGCCTCAGTAAGCTATTCCGGATCCGACCAAAAAAGCTTCATAGCTAAACGGTCGGTACCCGGGCCTTGCAGAGAAGAGCAAGGTTCTGCCTGTAATGCTTCTCTTAGGAGAGCTGGACCCTGGGATCCAGAGCTCTGGTCATACCCACGACCAAGATGTTTTCTGTGCAGGGTGCTATACAGGTCCAGGGGAGTGGAATCCTTGGGAACCCGGTCCCTGAAGGTTTGATTACAATGCCTGCCGTGATAGGTGAAGTTTGGGCTTTTGTGGACCAAACAAAGTCCTGCGGCGGGGAACAGGTAAGTGGGGGCCCCCAGGAACTTGGTTCTATTGGGGGACCCCCAAGCCTAATTTGTCTTTCTGTCTGTTACCTAACGGTATTCCCGCTAATATCTGTGCATGCCTGTAACTACTAAAAAAAATGTAATAATTTTTAATGGTGGTCAAGAAAAAAAAAAAAAAAAAAAAGAATGTTTTTTTATATATGTTTAGTATATTAAACTGCGGTACCTGTGTTTGTCCACTAGAGGCCGCTGTGGAATGTTTTTCTTGTCATATGGACTAGTTTCTTCTCAGAGAACAAAGTCCAGGCAGCTGGTGAGTTCTCCTACAGGAAACTGTTTCCTCTGCCATGTTGCAGTGTTCGTCTATCCCCCGGCCTGCGGCAAAGGGGGCCCTGGCTCCTGTCCCTGGTTTCCATGTTTGAAAATTAGCGCCGAGGCGCACGTGGCCGCGCGCGTGCACGCGCCTCTATATATAGAGGTGGCCGGAAAAAGGGGCGGGGCCTGGGGGATGACGCTCTGTGCGCGCCGCAGCGCTTCTGCGCATGTGCGGGCGTCCCAGCAGGTTTTTAAAAAGCCACATTATTGCAGTAAGCTGGCTATGAAGTACAGAGACAGAGCTGGCAACATTTAAAGGCATACAGCAAGCGGTTGATACAGGCATCCCCTAGAAAGGCACATTAGTAGACACCAACTGTTATATAGCAGCAATTGTGCTAGACTATTCTCAGTAAAAGTGGTGTATTACGGCTGGAATACCTCAGCTTTAGGCTTAGGAATATGCCGTCCAGTAGCTCCGGAACTGAATCTTCCAGGAAGCGAAGGGGGTCTCATCGGGCTCTGAGGATCTTGGGCATACTCCTGCTGCACCAGTCTCCCCTGAAGTTCAGAGGTAAGTGACCGTAGAGACCCCGCAGGGGTACTTGGTACTGTGGCTGTCCTCAGTCACCTGCTCCTGTGTATGTAACAGAGGAGGTTTTTTCCTCAGCTCTGGGAGGATTAGAGAGAGATTGTCAAAATTTATCGCTGCCTCCCTGTCAGGGAAAGCACGCCCGATCTCCGTCTCCTCCTTCAGAGTGCCTGTTAGCAGAGCAACAGTCCCATACAGGGATCGACCTGCCTGAAGGGGATCAGGATAAGGTTGATTCTGTTATAGAGGAATCAACAGTGGGGGAACCTTTTCTCAGCATCTCAAGCTGAAAGATTATGGGTTCAGTCTCTGACTAACATGGTCCGATCAGCATTTAAAAATGCACCTTGCGGAACCATCAACCACTACTGTATCCTCGTTGGGGTCGCTAGAAGCCCCCAGACTGTTTGTTCTTTTCCACTTCACCCTTTACTGAAAGGGCTCATTTACCAGGATTGGGAACGTCCTGAGAAAATATTTATTCCCCCAAGAGATTTCCGGTGGTCTATCCCATGGAGGATAAGTTCATCAAAAAAAAAAAAAAAAAAAATGGAAGGTCCCTACAGTGGACGCAGCCATCTCTTGTATGTATAAATCACTGACATGTCCAGTGGATAATGTCCAAATGTTCAAGAACCCAATAGATAAAAGATTGGAGTCCTTATGAAAATCTGCTTGGTGATACAACCAGCAGTAGCAGCTATTAGGGTCTGCTAAGCAGTGAAGGATCAGTTGAAACAGGTCTTGAGGGACTTGACAGATCAGCAGGCTTTGCCCTAGCTGATCTACCTAGAGCCTTAGGCTTTGCGGTTGACGCCATAGAGGATTCAGTCCATCAGGCCTCCCGCCTTACGCTGTCTATAGTACATATGCGTAGGCTCCTATGGCTCAGAAACTGGTCTGCTGAAGCTCCCTGTAAAGAATGGCTGGTTAGCGTCCCATTTCATGGTGAACGCTTATTCAGGGAAAACCTGGACAAATATATCCAGAAAAATTCCAGCGGTAAAAATACGCTCTTGCCGGTTAAAAGCAGAGTTAGAGGTCCCTCTTTAAGAGGCCTGCTTCTCCAGTCCCTGGGGCATCGGCTGTGTAACAGTTCCGACGGCCTCCTCGGTTAAATCCCGGGGGTAAAAAACAGGGACAGTAGCAGGGTAATGAGAAACCCTGGGTCAGGGGAGGTACAAAACCTCCCCCAAAGTTAAATTCATTGAAGCCCCCACTCAGTCGGGTGGGGGGAGGACTCCAGTTGTTCGCAAAGAGACCTGGCGGGACACGATCAAGACAGATAGGTGCTCTCCGCAGTAGGTTTGGGATACAGTTTGGAGTTAAAAGACTCCCCTCCTTCCCATTTTGAGGTCAAACGTGCCAAGGGATCCCCGGAAGAGAGAGTCCCTCCTGTTGGCACTAGAACAACTATTGCTCCAAGGAGTAATTATGGAGGTTCCCCTGGAAGAATGAGGGTTCGGGTTTTACTCAAACCTCTTTACAGTCCCGAAGCAAACGCGGACGGGAGGCCCATATTAATTCTAAAAAGGGCTATACAAATTCCTGTATATCAGGACTTTCCGATGGAGTCGATCCGATCGGTGGCCACTGCCCTACAAGGGGAGGATTGGTTAGCCACGATCGACATCAAAAATGCTTATTTGCACATTCCCATCTTTCCAGTCCACCAAAAATTTCTACGCTTTGCAGTAGAAGGGCGCCATTTTCAGTTCAGAGCCTTACCCTTCGGTTTGGCCACAGCACCAAGAGTGTTCACAAAAATTCTGGCCCTTTATTGGCCAATCTAAGAACACAAGGTGTAATGATAATGGCATATCTGGATGACTTGTTGCTGATAGACCACTCAGTGAAAAAACTAGACGTGGTCGTTCACAAGACGATCAAGTATCTGGAATCTCACGGTTGGATTATCAACCGAGACAAGTCAGCCCTAAAAACCAGTCAAAAGTCTGGAATACTTGGGGCTAAGGTTGGATTCAGGCCAGAGAAAAATATTCTTGCCTCGAGGAAAGGTGTTGTCTTTGAAAGATTTGATCCACTTAGTGGGTACAAAAAAGACAGCCGTCCATACGCCTGTATATGAGGCTGCTGGGAAAAATGGTGGCATCATTCGAAGCAGTACCCTACGGTCAATTCCATTCAAGGAATTTGCAAGGGGCCATACTGTCAGCCTGGAACAAAAAAGTTCAGGCCCTAGACTTACAATGTCCTTGTCCCCTTCCATTCGGAAGAGCCTCCGTTGGTGGTGGGTTCCCCAGAATCTGGAAAAAAGGAAATCCTTCAGTCCGATTTCTTGGAAGGTGGTCACTACAGATGCCAGCCTTATAGGCTGGGGAGCAGTACTGGAGCAATAGTCTCTCCAGGGCAGATGGTCGGATGCAGAAAAGGCCCTGCCCATCAATCTCTTAGAGATACGAGCAGCCCGGTATGCCCTAGTAGCATGGACATCCAAACTCCAAGGGTCCCCTGTCAGAATTCAATCAGACAATGCCACAGCAGTGGCATATATCAATCATCAGGGGGGCACCAGGAGTCGTGCAGCCCAGAGGGAAGTAAATTACATCCTGAAATGGGCAGGAAAAATATGTCCCAGCCATATCTGCGGTATTCATTCCAGGAGTGGAGAATTGGAAGGCGGACTTTCTAAGTCGCCAGCAATTAGGCCCAGAGGAAGGGTCCCTTCACCCCGAGGTTTTCTGGACAATATGTCAGCGGTGGGGAACATCGGATGTAGATCTTCTAGCATCCAGATTCAACGCAAAGGGGGATAGGTTTGTCTCTCGGACAAGGGATCCCCTAGCTTGCGGCTCGGATGCCCTAGTGTTCCCTGGGGATCAGTTCAAGCTGATATATGCATTCACACCGCCACAATGGTTACCTCGATTACTCCGCAGAATCAGGGTAGAAAAGAAACCAGTGATTCCGGTGGCTCCAGCGTGGCCCCGAAGAGCGTGGTACGCGGAGATTGTAAAATTTCAGTGGGGAGTCCTTGGACTCTCCCACGTCGTCCGGCTTTCGCAAGGACCGATATACCACCCTTCCTTACCAGCCCTAGGTTTGACGGCCTGGCTATTGAAGCCCACATTCTAAAAAAGAGAGGGCTCTCTAATGCTGTGGTATCTACCATGATCAATGCCAGGAAGCCGGTATCCAGGCAGATCTACTATAGAATCTGGAAGGCGTACATCGCGTGGTGTGAGGCCAAGAAATGGCATCCACATAAGTACGTAATAGGTAGGATTCTGAACTTCCTACAATGGGCTGTAGATAGGAAGCTTGCCTTGAGTACTATCAAGGGTCAGATTTCGGCCTTGTCAATATTTTTTCAAAGACCCTTGGCTTCGCATTCACTAGTCAAAGCCTTTATACAAGGAGTGATGCGTATTAGTCCTCCGATTAATATTCCCATATGTCCATGGGATCTAAACTTGGTTCTGTCGGTTCTACAGAAACAACCATTTGAACCATTACAGCATATTTCCTTAGTGCTTCTCACCAGGAAATTGATTTTTCTAGTAGCCATTTGTTCGGCTAAAAGAGTATCGGAATTAGCAGCTATGTCCTGTAAGGAGCCATATCTGGTTATCCATAAGGACAGAGTAGTGTTACGTCCTCATCCAGCCTTTCTTCCTAAGGTGGTATCGAGGTTTCATTTGAACCAAGATGTGGTTCTTCCTTCTTTTTTCCCCAAGCCTACTTCGGTAGAGGAAAAGTTATTGCATTCTTTGGATGTAGTAAGAGCAGTTAAAGCTTATCTAAAAGCCACTGCTCAGATTCGCAGAACGGATACTTTGTTTATTCTGCCGGAAGGCCCCAGAAGGGGTCAGGCAGCGTCAAAATCTACTTTAGCCAAGTGGATTCGACAGGTCATAATACAAGCCTATAGCTTGAGAAGTAGACCGCCTCCGTTCAAAGTTAGGGCGCACTCCACGACAGCAGTTGGAACTTCATGGGCAGTGCATCACCAGGCCTCCCTGGCTCAAGTCTGTAAGGCCGCAACATGGTCTTCAGTACACACGTTTACTAGGTTCTACCAGGTGGACGTTAGAAGTCAGGAGGATGTCGCCTTTGGGCGCAGTGTGTTGCAGGCCGCAAAAGATCCTCATGTCTGATAGCGCTCAGCTTATATATGGTGTATCCCCCCCCTCATTTGGCATTGCTTTAGGACATCCCATTAGTAATGACTATGTCGCTCTGTGTCCCGTGATGTACGAGAAAGAAAATAGGATTTTTATAACAGCTTACCTGTAAAATCCTTTTCTTGGAGTACATCACGGGACACAGAGCTCCCGCCCCTCTTTGGGGACACTTATTGCTTTGCTACAAAACTGAGGTGCTCCCGGATGGGAGGGGCTTATATAGGGGAGGGTACTTCCGGTTTTGGAAGTTGCCAGTGCCAGCACCTGACGGTAACTATATAACCCATTAGTAATGACTATGTCGCTCTGTGTCCCGTGATGTACTCCAAGAAAAGGATTTTACAGGTAAGCTGTTATAAAAATCCTATTATTACAGATTACAGTACTGTATGTAATAATTACACATCCCCTTTGTCCCTAGTGGTCTGCCCAGTGTCCTGCATGCAGTTTTATATTATAAAAACTGTTCTTTCTGCCTGGAAACTGGAGATTGTCCATAGCAACCAAAAAGTGTCCCTTTATGTCAAAAGTGGTTTTAGACCAGCCAGAAAACAGTGATAATAAATTAGAATCACTTGCAGAATTGAGCGATAGCGATTTGTAGGGAAATTCGTCATCAAACACTAAATCTAATGACAGCGACAATTCTGCAACTGAGAAAATTTCTGTGTTTTTTGATTTGATTACATTATTGAGTAATTTTTATTATAATTACATTACTATTTGTTATAATTATTTATAGTTATTTATTGTATTATAATTTATGATTTTGTGTTTCAAACTTTATCATACCCGGGATGTCTACTAGACTCTCTTGTTTGGTCAGGTTTACGTAAGAATTACAGGCCTACAATACAAAACACCAAATTTCCATGCAAAATAATTGTACCGCTTTTGGTACAAAATTCCAGACAGAATCATACCGCCAGGGAGGTTAATCTAGGCTAACCTGTAGGTGAAAGTGTGTTGTAAGGGTTTACAACCACTTTAAAGCCCAATTGAACTTTAGTTTAAATACACTCCAGTCCAGGTCCATTTAAAAAGGGATGCAGAGTCTTAGGCTGGGTTCACACATGTCCGTTGCGAATTGTATGTCCATTTTCACATCAAATAAAAAAAGCAATTGTTCAGGTACCTTTTTGATGCGGTTCTGATGTGAATTTGCAAGGCTTTTTGTCACATCTGCGATTTCAGTGCTGGCCAATACATAGTAGATAAAAAGTGTCAACTCCTTTAGTAGGAGAGCAATCCGTGCTGAAATCCTGAACTGAATTCTGAACACAAATGATGACATCTGCGATTCAGAAACGTTCCCGTAGTACTCAATGACTCTGAAATTCGCACTTGAACCGTACAGCAGTGCTCAGAAAACACACTATGGATGCACCCCATATATGTGAACAGCTTCAATGGAAATCAATGCGATTCGGATGCGGATTAAAATGCATCCAATTCGCATATATGTGAACCGAGCCTTAAAGTGGTTTCAAAGGCTAATTTTTTTTTACCTTTTAAAGTGGTTGTAAACCCACTTTTAAAAAAATAAATAAAATAACACCTGCAAGACAAAGGCATAATGAGCTAGAATGCATAGCTTACTAGCTCATTATGTAATATTCACCTCAGATCGAAGACCCCGCAGCCGTCCTCGTACACCTCTCCGGCGGCCAACATCTCTCCTGGGTGTTACTTCTGAGTATCGCGGCACTGTGATTGGCCGCAGCCGCGATGACGTCACTCCCGCACATGCACGTGGAAGACGCCAGTCACGGCATGATCTCCTTTAGAAACGGCACAATCGCCGTTTCTAAAGTGTGCCTGCGCCGTAGACATCGGCGCCTGTCATTATTGTAAATATATCCTAAACCGTGGAGTTTAGGAGATATTTTGAGCACCTAAAGGTAAGCCTTAATCTAGCCCATCACTCCAGTGAGCGTGGGGGGGGGGGGAGGGCAGAGCAGAGAGCCAGTGACTGATAGTCAGCAGCTCTCTGCTTGGGGAGCTCTGAGAACCGAGTGATCGGCGGTGTTTGGTCACTCGGTTCTCAGTGTTAGAGGTGCCAGGGGACAGATGCAGCATCCACCTAGGTAAGTATGATCCTTAAAAAAAAAAAACTTCTCTCTTCCCATACTTCTCTTTTAATGCAATCTCTGCATTAAGGTAATACACCTTTTATGTTCAGCTCCCCCCCATCTCGATCCAGTGCTGTGCCCAAGAGCAGCAGCACTGCTCTCTCTTTATCCTCATAGGGACTGAGGCAAAAGTGGGAGCCATTGTCTCCTGCTGCTGTCAATCAAATCCTGTGAGGAGGAAGCGGGAGGGGGCTGAACTGCACTGTGTGTGTCAATAGATACACACAGCCCGGCTCGGGATTAAGCCCACATGTGTGCCATCATAGGAAGTGGCTTCTTAAAGTTGCACCCGAAAAAGAGGAGAAACCGAGAGCGATGGCAGGAGACCCCAGTAGAAGAGGATAAGGGACACTCTGTGCAAAACCATTGCACAGAGCAGGTAAGTATAATTTGTTTGTTATTTAAGAAATGCTATCACTTCTTTGCTATCATTTTGTTTGTTTTCTTTAAAGAGTAGCCATATGCTGAGTAGAAAAGACTGTCCCCTGTCAGCATGCTGTACAGAAGCATCCTTGCATTCTGAGCAGAAGCAGTGGTCCCTCTGCAGAGGTCGGACACACCATCTGCTGAGTCAGGACAAGACGAGCTCACCAATCCTCAGTGAGCATGAGCCTAAAGTGGTATTAAACCCAAAAAACAAACATTTACTTTATTGCAGCTTACAAAATCTTAGATGTGATGGCTGCATTCGTTTTATTTTTTATTTTTTTATTTTTTATTTTTATCTGGTCTGTTGATAAATGTTCTTTATCAACAGAACAAGCTGACCTGTAAATGTATCAGTTAAGAGTGCTGAGACAAACCATTTACCACTGACAAGGGTGCTTAAAATAAGCTTTATTTATTCATGTAAAAGCTTTACCCCAAAAGGAAAAAATTGTTGCTGTAACTGCAGTGTTAGCTGGAGTTTGGCTTCAATTTGTTAGCGTGTCTAAATCTGTCAGTACATCTTACTGCCCCCCCCGACTGCCAGTGCTGCCATCCATATGATGTGCACCCCCCCCCCCCCCCGTCCTCCTTCATCCAAAATGGGGGCACTCTAATACAGGAGGTGTGTTACTGGCCAGATCACCAGGTGAAAAAAAAACGTAAAAAACATAAAAAATTGAAAATGAATGCAGCCACATCAAACAATTGGTAAGCTGCACTATACAGGTAAAACTCGAAAAATTTGAATATCGCGCAAAAGTTCCTTTATTTTACTAACTTAAAAGGTGAAACTAATATATGAGATAGATTCATTACATGAAAAGCAAGACAGTTCAAGCCGTGATTTGTCATAATTGTGATGATTATGGCTTACAGCTCATGAAAACCCCAAATCCACAATCTCAGAAAATTAGAATATTACATGCAATCAATAAAACAAGGATTGTACATAGAACAATATCGGACCTCTGAAAAGTATAAGCATGCATATGTACTCAGTACTTTGTGCCCCTTTTGCAGCAATTACTGCCTCAATGCGGCGTGGCATGGAAGCTATCAGCCTGTGGCACTGCTGAGGTGTTATGGAAGACCAGGATGCTTCAATAGCGGCCTTCAGCTCTTCTGCATTGTTTGGTCTCATGTCTCTCATCTTTCTTTTGGCAATGCCCCATAGATTCTCTATGGGGTTCAGGTCAGGCGAGTTCGCTGGCCAATCAAGCACAGTAATCCCACGGTCATTGAACCAGGTTTTGGTGCTTGTGGCAGCGTAGGCAGGTGCCAAGTCCTGCTGGAAAATGAAGTCAGCATCCCCATAGAGCTCGTCTGCAGAAGGAAGCATGAAGTGCTCCAAAATCTCCTGGTAGACAGCTGGACTTAATAAAGCACAGTGGACCAACACCAGCAGATGACATGGCTCCCCAAATCAACACAGACTGTGGAAACTTTTGCATGATATTCAAATTTTTCGAGTTTCACCTGTATTACATTTTTGGTTTTGGGTTTAATACCGCTTTAAGAATAATTATTAAAGTGTCTGCGCCCCATTGGGGCACTTCTATTCCATGCAAAGTGACAGGGTCTCTTTAGAGCACACCTTCCAGTTGTACTCCTGTTCAAATAGCATTTCCCTTAGGATGCTGCTACCAAAATGACCAGATGCTTTCAGGTATGGGGGAGCATGTAACTTCCAGTGATGCAGTTCTTGGGCTTAACTGCTACTCACTAGGACCACATACTGTCACTTGATGTAAGCTCCAACACATTTTTAGTGGCAGCTACGGTGGAGGAAGTAGCAACAGGGAATAAGAAAAAGAGTATGAGGTGGTCTGGATGGATTTTAAAAAGACCCTGTTAGGGCTCGTTCACACTAGTGCTTGGGGGAAAGTAAAACAACACGATTGAGCCATTATTTTCCTGCTCCCAACCGCTAACCTCTTTAGCTGCAGAGAGACATTGGTCGAGGGTGTACACATGCTGCTGCAGGAAATGTACCTCCTGTAGGATTTATAGTCCCTGTAGGAGTTTCTACCCCCTGTAGAAATTATACCCCCTGTAGGATTTATAACCCCTGTAGGAGTTTCTACCCCCTGTAGGAATCATACTCCATGTATGATTTATAGCCCTTGTAGGAGTTTCTACCCCCTGTAGGATGTATAGCCCTTGTAGGAGTTACTATCCCCTGTAGCAGGGCTCGACAAACCCCGGGTGCCAGGTCGCCATTGCGACTTGAATTAGCGACCTGGCGCCTGGGGCAGCACAGCTGGGGAATCCTTTCTCTCCGTGCCCCCCCCCCCCCTCCGCACCGCGGGATCGCGTCGGGCCGCGCCGGCCGGTAATTGAGGCCGCGGCTTTGCGGCCTTCTGCAGGCCTATGCTTCCTTCTGTGATCTAGCGCCATCTTGTGGTGGCCGTTGGTATGACAAGACAAACAGCAATGCTAATGGAGTTTCCCTGTCTGTTTTCACTGCCATCTCCTTCCCTCTAATTATAACCCCCAAACATTATATATATTTTTTATTCTAACACCCTAGAGAATAAAATGGCGGTCATTGCAATACTTTCTGTCACACCGTATTTGCGCAGCGGTCTTACAAGTGCACTTTTTTGGGAAAAAATACCCTTTTTTATTAATAAAAAAATAAGACAACAGTAAAGTTAGCCCAATTTTTTTTAATATTGTGAAAGATAATGTTACGCTGAGTAAATTGATACCCAACATGTCACGCTTCAAAATTGCGTCCGCTCGTGGAATGGCGACTAACTTTTACCCTTTAAAATCTCCATAGGCGACGTTGAAAAAATTCTACAGGTTGCATCTTTTGAGTTACAGAGGAGGTCTAGGGCTAGAATTATTGCTCTCGATCTACCGATCGCGGCGATACCTCACGTGCGGTTTGAACACCGCTTTCATATGCGGGCGCTACTCACGTATGCGTTCGCTTTTGCTCGCGAGCTCGGCGGGACGGGGCGCGTTCCTGGCTCCTAACTTTTTTAGCTGGCTCCTAGATTCCAAGCAAATTTGTCAAGCCCTGCCCTGTAGGATTTATAGCCCCTGTAGGAGTCACTACCCCCTGTAGGATTTATAGCCCCTGTAGGAGTTTCTACCCCTTGTAGGATTTATACCCCCTATTGCTTTCACGTAAATGCGCCTGCACTGTAATTGCAAGCAATTGTGCGGGGTTTAGGGGGTAAAGTAGGCATTGAAGAGGAGATACAACCCCTTCTTATCGCCTGTTAAATGCTCTCTGAAAAGCAATACGAACACAGATCGCTTTCCGGAAAGCAAAGCTAATGTGAACGGGCCCATACTTTGCCATGAGTGGGCAAGGCAACCGGGTCTCTTTAAAGTGGTACTAAAGGCCTAAGATTTTCAATGCATGAAGGTAAAAAACTTTCTGTGTGCAGCAGCTCCCCCGCGATCCATCGATGTGCACGTGAGCCTCGGCTGTCCGGGGACTCTCCCTCCCCATTGACTGAGACAGCAACGGAAGCCATTTTCTCTGTGTGGGGGCAGGGCCGAGCCATGGCTCTGTGTGTGAATGGACACGCAAAGCTGCGACTCAGGAATGAGCCTGCTTGGGGGGCCCCCATTGCAAACTGCTTGCTCTGCAGGAGGGAGGGGACAAGAGCGCCGCCGAGGGACCCAAGAAGAGATTTTAAATGCAAACCTCCTCCCATCAGCAAGGGCATTGAAGATGAAACGTGGCTGGGTCTGTCAGCATGACAATGATCCCAAATACACCGCCCGGGCAACGAAGGAGTGGCTTCGTAAGAAGCATTTCAAGGTCCTGGAGTGGCCTAGCCAGTCTCCAGATCTCAACCCCATAGAAAACCTTTGGAGGGAGTTGAAAGTCCGTGTTGCCCAGCGACAGCCCCAAAACATCACTGCTCTAGAGGAGATCTGCATGGAGGAATGGGCCAACATACCAGCAACCGTGTGTGAAAACCTTGTGAAGACTTACAGAAAACATTTGACCTCTGTCATTGCCAACAAAGGATATATAACAAAGTATTGAGATGAACTTTTGATATTCACCAAATACTTATTTTCCACCATAATTTGAAAATTATTTTCAAATCAGACAATGTGATTGTCTGGATTTGTTTCCACATTTTGTCTCTCATAGTTGAGGTATACCTATGATGACAATTACAGGCCTCTCTCATCTTTTTAAGTGGGAGAACTTGCACAATTGGTGGCTGACTAAATACTTTTTTGCCCCACTGTATATGTGATCCGACACTTCCGGGTAGGAGGCGCTCATGTGGACTGCCGGCGGCTCGCTTTCGCTGTGATTACACACAGCGGAAGCTGATTGGCGGGTGCGCGGTACCCGATGTCCCCCGGCACCCACCAGTCCTTAGGCAGAGAAACAGAACTGCAATCTGCCTATGTACACAAGAAGATCACAGTACTGACAGGAGGAAAGGTATGGAATTGGTGGCTCTGCAAAGCAGGGAATAAATATAATCTCTTCCCCTCGTAAAATCACTTCCCACAGTATAGTAAAACACAGGCTAGGCACACAGTTAACCCTTTGATCGCCCCTGATGTTAACCCCTTCCCAGCCAGTGTCACTAGTATAGTGACCGTGTATTTTTTTTTAGCACTGATCACTGTATTGGTGTTACTGGTCTCTAAAAAAAAAAGTGTCCGTTAGTATCAGAATGTCCGCTGCAATATTGCAGTCCCGCTATAAGTTGCTGATCACCGCCATTACAGTAAAAAAAATCCCATAGTTTGTAGACGTTATAACTTTTGTGCAAACCAATCAGTATACACTTATTGGGATTTTTTTTACCAATAATATGTAGCAGAATACATATTGACCTAAATTTATGAAGAAATTCGATTTTTTTCAATTTTGTTATTGGATATGTTTTATAGCAGAAAATAAAAACTATTGTGCTGGTTTTTTTTTTCAAAATTGTCTGTCTTTTTTCATTTATAAAGCAAAAAATAAAAACCGCAGAGGGGATCAAATACCACCAAAAGAAAGCTCTATTTGTGGGGAAAAAAGAGGACATACATTTAATTTGGTTACAGCAGGGATATGCAATTAGCGGACCTCCAGCTGTTGCAAAACTACAAGTCCCATCATGCCTCTGCCTCTGGGTGTCATGCTTGTGGCTGTCAGAGTCGTGCTATGCCTTATGGGAATTGTAGTTCTGCAACAGCTGGGGGTCCGCTAATTGCATATCCCTGGGTTACAGCATCACCATCAGTGCTGCCTTTTGGTGCCCATCAGTGCCGCCTATCAGTGCCCATCAATTCTACATATCAGTGCCACCTTATCAGTGCCCATCAGTGCCGCCTCATCAGTGCCCATCAGTGAAGGGGAAAACTACATTTTATGACAGAAACTAAGAAAAACTTTATTTTTTTTTCAATTTGGGTCTTTTTTAGTTTGTTTAGCAAACCCCAGAGGTGATCAAATACCACCAAAAAAAAAGCTCTGTTTGCGGGAAGAAAATTATAAAAATTTAGTTTGGGTACAGTGTTGCATGACTGCACAATTGTCATTCAAAGTGTGACAGCGCTGAAAGCTGAAAATTGCCCTGGGCAGGAAGGGGCGAAAGTGCCCTGTATTGAAGTGGTTAAAGTAACACAGTGGCGTATCGCAAAAAAATGGCCTGGTCCTGAAGGGGGAAAATCTCCTGGAGGGTCAAGTGGTTACTATCGCTTTAAACTTTCACATGAAAAAAAGACATATTCAATTCAGTTCAAAGAGCTTAGTGCAAAATCGCTTAGGAATTTAAATACATAACTATCCCTGTTAGAATTACCAGGAAATGCAACAGCAGATGTTGTTCTTCAAAATAAAAGAAGGATTTATACTGTGCCATATTAGAGGTATGAACAAGGTTGGGGTATAATGACACCTTCCATCAAACAGCCCAAAATGTAATTAAAAGAGAAGCCAATGTTTCAGTCTGCAGACCATGCCTTTAATTCCTAGGAACTTGCTTATTTTATTGGAAAGACATTTTCTAATCTGGGACATAAAATACAGCTAAATTCAACAATTCCTTAGGTTTGTTATATGGTCTATTAAAATGTAAATGTTTCCGCTTGGTAATCATGAACAAGCCAGCCTGCCATATAAAAGTTCTCGCCACCGTAACGCTCTTAGATTGGTGTGTCTGAGTCACACAATCGCACAATTCTTTTCAATTGTTCATTTTGCGGTAAATATTTGGGACGTGTCTGTGTTTATATGGCCACCACCAAGTTTGTTTAACTGACTCCTGCACCAGATTACTGTAGATATGCACACTCTATATTTTTGTTTCATAGATTGTTTTTTTTTTCCCCCTCCAGCTAATTAAAACTTCTGGTGCCAATTAAATGATCATTCTTCCTTCCTCATATCAGTATTCATCGCATTGCATTTTTTTAATTCTCAGAAGTCAGAATCACATTAAGGGAAACATCAGACAGAGCGGTCCAGCACTAATGCTGAACGTAGCAAGCACATCGCACATGGAGAGGAGTCGCTGTGTTATGCAGGATGAGCGATTTCTAAACATTTCAGTTTATAGATTACAGATGTGGATATGGATTCCCTTTTCATAAGCTAGTAAATAAATGTACAGTCTCTGTTTTTATATTCTGCTTATTATTTTAAATGTTTTATTTATGTTTTTTTTTGTGCAAAGGCGGCTTTTGTATAGAATGTTGTCCTTGTTTGTATTTATTTTTTACATCATTACAATTTCATCATAAATGGTTTTGAGCTCTTCTAAATTTTCTAAAACCCACCAAGAACAGTTATGGGGTTGCTTGTAGTGTTTTAGCCATTTGGCTGCTACAATTCTTTATTTTGACATATTTTATGTATTTGTGTATATATTGCTATAGTGCAGCCTTTTTCTTTTCTTTTTTTTTCTTTAAATCTTTATTTAAGGTATGCGGAATGAACAATAAGGTATGGCATTACATACAGTAACTAATGACATCCAAAAATAGACATTCAACCCATCACTTCAAATACGCAGCAGATATCAGCGAGAAAGCTAACAGAGTTCAGTAACAGCCATATGGGAAAAAATTATCAGCTGTAGGTTATTGCCTCCACATCCAATAATGCCTGTTTCTCAAACATCGCTGTGGTGGGAACCTCAAATTCCAAAAGACAGAAAGTTTTATGGGTCATACTCATACCGATAAAGAAAGAGAAATAGGGTGAGACCAAGGTGACCCTAACTAGCAAGTACCAAGCCAGTGATAGGTAGGGAACATCACTTATATGTCTTAAACTATATCAGTCATGGCTCTCTTCCCCGATGTTGTGGGGGCGGCACCTATTAGTGCAGCCTTTTTCAACAAGGATGCCTTGGCAAAATGCCTAAAAATTGCCCCAAAATTGTATACAAGCAAGCAGATGGATAAAGCCTGCCTTTTAGATACACAAAGCTACAGGTTATCATTGTGCACCATTAAGACCTAACCGCCGGCATCTTACCACTGACCCTCCCCTGCCCCTCTCTGTCAGCGCTGGGGTCACATTAGCTGAGTGATGGAAAAAACTGAAGGAGAAGAGAAACATTGGAATACTAGTCAGTACCAATGTGCAAAAGTGTATTGGATTTGGAAGAATAAATCACCTCTAATGTTGTGTAGCGGGGTGTCACTTTAAAGGGCTCAAAAGACTACCATACCCAGTGTGCAGCGGGACACCCAGAGTACATTGCCCGGCGCAAGGTCTGCTGGGGAAGGCCTATTTAAGGAGGAGCGGAGCTACACGCGGGTCTCTTTGGACGCCGCCCCCCTAGCAAGTGGAACCAACGCTGAGTTTGCCGCTAGACTGGGCCTAGGAGTTTGGGCCTTGAGATCCAGAGAGCCCTCCGAGCTTCACGGGAGAACCCATGAGTCATTTAGTTCATTATCCTTCCAAGGACTGTTGGGAGGATCAGAGACTACGGGTGTCGTGAGACTGTGTGCTGGAGCCCCAGCTACGGAAGTCGGTTGTACGGACTGGTTTGGTCGGGTGAGAGAGCACTTGCTAAGAGATTAACTGACTAATCTTAGGCCCAGTGTCCTTTGTCCAGGGACCACCGTTATCAGAGTGTTATTGCACACCAGAGGGACAGTGTGCTGTGCAGCGTTAGTTGAACTTTTTAGTAGTGCCAAGAAGTTAACTGTTTTAATGCCTGTGGATTACAAATAACCTGCAAAGTGCACCACCATTGCTAGTGAAGATCCTTCCCAACGGAAGCACCATATCTGCAATAGTCAGGCCTGACTGTAGAACTGTTAGAAATTGTTTGGGCGCAATCTTGGCCATGAGGGGGAAGCTCGCGAGCATAGTTAAATGACATTTAGCGTGTGTAATTTCTATTGGAACTTCGTGCTTGTTATATGCTGAATAGGTAACATTGCAGGGCTCTGCATATGCACATGTATTGCTGTTTAACTTGATGCTTTATATTCAGTAAAAAAGTACTTGTGGTTAAGCCAATCTACTGTGTGGTTATATGTTTATTGTGGTATTGTGATCCCCATAGCTAACGGGTTCCACAATCCCATCTTTACTGCTATCTGTGTCAGGGGAGGTTAGAGCCAGTTACTGGGGGTTGACAGCAGTGTATACAGGCCCAGAATCTATACCAGCAGCCCTCTTAGCTGGGGCTTTTGCTACAGTTGGGTGTCCTACGTGTGGATGTTGATGTGTTTTGTAAAACTATTAGAATAGTTTTTTTTACATTCTAGAATGGGGTTCATTGAGACTGTCCATAATTTTAGAGGAGGCCTGGAGATTGTCCATAATTCTAAAGGGTGCCTTGACTGAAAAAAGGTTGAGAGACACTGCTATAGTGCACCTTCAGTATATATACACATTTAAAAGTAGACTAGACAAATGGGGGGATTTACTAAAACTGGTGCAGCTGTGCATGGTAGCCAGTTAGCTTTTAACTTCAACTTGTTCAATGAAGCTTTGGCAATAAAACCTGTAAGCTCATTGGTTTCTCTGCAGAGCTGCACCAGATTTTGCATGCTCAAGTTTTTCCCTACATTCACACCTATGCATTTTTTTTAGTGTGTTATGCAGTTTGCAGAAACGCACTACAGTCCATTTAACATGGTTTCCTATGGTACAGGTTCACATCTATGTGTTTTTCAGCCTGTGCGTTTTTGGAAAGGGTCTTCCCACAGCAGATTGCGTTTTGCGTGTAATAGACTTCAATGGAGACAGACCAGAAACCTATGCAGGTTGCAGTTTGCATATTTCAGGTGCATTGTGCATTTTTCAATACATATTTTTGATCCATTGATGTCTACGGAGCAAAAAAAAAACCAGAAAGTCCCTGTCCCTTTCCTTAAAATGCACAGATTTGAATGTGACTCGTAGGAAATGGACTATAGTGTGTTTATGCAAAACTGAAACGCACTAAAAAATGCATAGGTGGGAACCAGGCCTAAAGGGGGAACCAGGGGTTGTACTTAGTTCTGTATTCAGCCGACAGCAGGCTAACATCCACTGTTGGCTAATGTCACTCAGCCACTCCAGACTCTGGAGCCATCCTGGCTTTAATGTCGGATTCCAGACCGGCAGCTGGTTCAGCCTTCCAGCATGCCGCTGGGAGCCTGAGCCAGTCACTCCCACCTCCTCTACAGCCCTGCGCTCCAGTGAGGAGGGGCAGAGCAGAGAGCCAGAGACTGACAGTCACCGACTCTCTGTTTACTGAAGACAAGAACTGAGCGATCAGTGGTCTTTGATCGGTTGGTTCTTGGTCTTAGAAGCAGTGAGGAACAAATGCAGCATTGGACCAATGCTGCATCCACCTATGGGAGTACAATTGTTTATTTTGTTTAAATTCCATACCTCTCTTTTAATGCATTACCAGGCAGAAGCATAGGTGTTACTGGGCCCTAAAACAGGTTTTCAGTGTAAGCTACCAGAGTTCTGTCCCCACAGAATAATGGATTGTGGGAGTCTGCTGCTGCACAGCTTTTAACTTCATGGAAGAAGAAAGTGTGTTTGCTTCAATGCACAAGCAAAAATATATGATTTTTATTTCTCTTGCACACTATTTTGCATTTATGGAGAACGCAACTTTAACTTATTTTCTAAACTATGTACAAAACGAATGTTCATCTTGTGGAGTCGACAACAATTTTAGTTAATCAACCCGAATGTAAAAATTCCAAATGCAGCAAACCAGTAAACTGAGCAAATGTTACCTTTCTTATTATAAGGTTACTGATTCTTGATAGGCTAGTCTTGGTTCATCCCATAGAAGGGGTGCCTACTCTAATTGTGGGTCACATGTATACTTGAATCTCTGTCATACTTTACAAAATAACCATCTGTCCAATTAATACATTAAAAATGAGGCTATAGGGCTTGATCCATTATGGCAGTAACAGGTCTGTAATGCATGCAGTGACATCTGCTAGTTACTGAATTCATAGTCCGGAGAATATTTAAATATGTTCTGTTTGTAGTTTATAGGTGCTATGCTGTGTGTTATCCTCCATCTATACCTATAATAACAGGTGTTCCACAAACAAAAAGAAAAAAAAAGAAATTTTTACTTTATAAAAAAGAAAAACTGTTCTGACCTTATCTTTCAAGAAGTGAAAATTTGCAATGCCTCCACCCTCATTAATTTTTCACGTGCTTGTGATGGATAGTCTTTATTTATATATGTCTGAGGTTGTGTTGTGTAAAAAGGACTCATTTTATAACATTACATATTCATGGCCAGGGATGGATGGGATACAGAACTTATTATTAATGTGTCACAGTGGGAAACTCTCTCTGCCTTCATTTGTGATCCTTGTTAAATCTGGTCAGGTCAGCAAACAGTTTTCCAACGCATTTCCCACCTTTACAGAAACAACAGTTTTTTTTTTGTTTTTTTTTATGTAGCACATGTTATTTGCGTACAATTTTTTATAACCTTTGGTTATTTTTTTTATTTTGTTGTGTGTCCTTTGTGGGATTGTGGCATGCAAAACATTAATTGGCTACATCTTCTCTAAGTATAGTGTGGTAATCCGTTTATTTTAAACACTTAGGACAAAAAAAAGAGTTTTTTTTTAGAAAAACAGGCTACAGCGATTGGGCTTTTAATGTTTCCAGTTCAATTAGGGCTTGTGTACACCAGCGTTTACAGCCCATCTGGCTTGCTGTCCAAGCTCTGTTTGCTTCTGTGTCCGCTCAGCTGCTTGCAAGGTTCATTGAACCCTGTAAGGCAGCACATCCGTCTGTGTATGGACACCAGAAAAGGTGCTGATGCAAGTAGATGGAACATGTTGCAACCGAGCTAAAGTAGAAAAAAAACAAAAGTTAAAGTAAAAAACATATAACATTGCAGTTAATAATTCTTAAATGTGTTGGCTGCATTCACTATCTTTTTGTAGTCTTGTTCTCTTTTTTTGCCTTTTATTTACACACTTCCTGTCATAGGGTGCAAAATAACAGGCTTACTGTCCAGATAATGGCATTGCCATTGGGGACATGTACCAATGCAAAAAAATAAAAATAAATACTAACGGGGAGCAACTGTTTTAATTAGGCTTACAGGGCAACAATAAAAATACATAACGTATTTTTCGGCGTATAAGACGACTTTTTAACCCATAAAAATCTTCTTAAAAGTTGGGGGTCGTCTTATACGCCGGTACGTACCTGACATGTAGAATCTCAGTCAGACCGCGTCCATTTTTCAAAAGCCGCGCCTCCTCCTCGTGCTGTTCCGTGATAGGCGGAACACTCAGCTTCCCAGCAGAGCCTCTGTTCAGTGTTCCGCCTATCACGGATGCCCTCTCGTCCTCGGCCTCGGATGAGAGGGCATCTGTGATAGGCAGAACACTGAACACAGTGTCTGCTGGGAAGCTGAGTGTTCCGCCTATCACAGAACAGCACGAGGAGGAGGCGCGGCTTTTGAAAAATGGATGGCTGCGGTCTGACTGAGATTCTACATGTCAGGGATAAGGTATGTGATCGTTGAGGGGCACAGTGAGGTATGCAATGGAACAGTGAGGCATGCAGGGGCACAGTGAGGTATGGTGAGGCAGGGATGGACTGGCCATAGGGACTACCGGGAGTTTCCCAGTGGGCCGATGGCTCAGTGGGCCGTTTTATGAAAAAAAAAAAAATTTTTTTTTTTTTTTTTTGTGGGCCGTTTTTTTATGCAGTTCGGCGGCAGCGGGAGCGTGGCAGCAAACAGCGGCCCCCACAAAAAATTAAAAATTTAAAAAGATAATTATTTTTTTTTGTGGGCCGTTTTTTTATGCAGTTTTGTGGCAGCGGGAGCGTGGCAGCAAACGGCGGCCCTCACAAAAAAAAATTGTGGCCCGTTTTTTTATGCAGTTCGGCGGGAGCGTGGCAGCAAACAGCGGCGGGGATTCGGGGAAGGTGGCCATCGAGGAGGGCAGTTGGATGTAAAATTCAGAGGGAGAAGAGCTCCACCCCCTCCCTGACCACCGAAGAGGTGGACAGTAGCGAGCGCGGCCACCCCGGCGCTCCCAGAACCTCGATTCCCCCATCTCCTCTCTGCTCCAGGAACCATGTGGCCTGGGCCGGAGGGCAGGCTGACAGGGAGCCCGGAGGAAGAGAACATGCGCCGCTGTAAGGAGCAGAGCAACGTGAGCACCCCCCGGATCAAGAGGGAGACTCGGCGCTGCCGCTGATGACCATCAGGTACCTGGCATCCTACACAAACATGCCAGAACACTGAGACAGCGGGGAGGTAAGCAGAGGAGGGACTTCAGAAAGGGACAGTGCTATGTGGTCTGTCTCAGCCCTCCCCTCTGTCTCTCTGCCCCCTCTGTCTCTCAGTCCCCCCTCTTTCAGCCCCCTCCTCTGTCTCTCAGACCCCTCCTCTGTCTCTCAGACCCCCCTCTGTCTCTCAGACCCCCCCTCTGTCTCTCAGAACCCCCCCCTCTGTCTCTCAGCTCTCCTCCTCTGTCTCTCAGCTCTCCTCCTCTGTCTCTCAGCTCTCCTCCTCTGTCTCTCAGCTCTCCTCCTCTGTCTCTCAGCTCCCCCTCTGTCTCTCAGATCCCCCATTGTCTCTCAGATCCCCCCACTGTCTCTCAGCCCCCTCCTCTATCTCTCACCTCCCCCTTCTGTCAGTCTCTCAGTCCCCTCCACTGTCTCTCAGACCCCTCCACTGTCTCTCAGACCCCTCCACTGTCTCTCACCCCCCTGTCTCTCAGCTCCCCCTCTGTCTCTCAGCTCCCCCTCTGTCTCTCAGCTCCCCCTCTGTCTCTCAGCTCCCCCTCTGTCTCTCAGCTCCCCCTCTGTCTCTCAGATCCCCCCATTGTCTCTCAGATCCCCCCACTGTCTCTCAGCCCCCTCCTCTATCTCTCACCTCCCCCTTCTGTCAGTCTCTCAGTCCCCTCCACTGTCTCTCAGACCCCTCCACTGTCTCTCAGACCCCTCCACTGTCTCTCACCCCCCCCTGTCTCTCAGCTCCTCCCTTGTCTCTCAGCTCCCCCTCTGTCTCTCAGACCCCCTCTGTCTCTCAGTTCCCGTGTCTCTCGGTCCCCCCTCTTTTATCCCCTCCTCTCTCTCTCTCTCAGACCCCTCCTCCGTCTCTCAGACCCCCCCCTCCCTCTCTCAGACCCCTCCTCCGTCTCTCAGACCCCTCCTCCGTCTCTCAGACCCCTCCACTGTCTCTCAGACGCCTCCACTGTCTCTCAGCTCCCCTCCACTGTCTCTCAGACGCCTCCACTGTCTCTCAGCTCCCCTCCACTGTCTCTCAGCTCCCCTCCACTGTCTCTCAGCTCCCCTCCACTGTCTCTCAGCTCCCCTCCACTGTCTCTCAGCTCCCCTCCACTGTCTCTCAGCTCCCCCCTCTGTCTCTCGGCTCCCCCCTCTGTCTCTCGGCTCCCCCTCTGTCTCTCGGCTCCCCCCTCTGTCTCTCAGCTTCCCCCTCTGTCTCTCAGCTTCCCCCTCTGTCTCTCAGCTTCCCCCTCTGTCTCTCAGCTGTCTCTCAGCTCCTCCTCTGTCTCTCAGCTCCCTCCCATTGTCTCTCAGCTCCCTCCCATTGTCTCTCAGCTCCCTCCCATTGTCTCTCAGCTTCCTCCTCTGTCTCTCAGACCCCTCCTCTGTCTCTCAGACCCCTCCTCTGTCTCTCAGACCCCCCTCTGTCTCTCAGTCCCCCCCTCTGTCTCTCAGTCCCCATGTCTCTCAGTCCCCCCTCTTTTATCCCCTCCTCTCTGTCTCAGCTCCCCTCTGTCTCTCAGACACCTCCCCTGTCTCTCAGACCCCTCCTCTGTCTCTCAGACCCCTCCTCTGTCTCTCAGCTCTCCTCCTCTGTCTCTCAGCTCCCCCCTGTCTCTCAGAGCCCTCCACTGTCTCTCAGACCCCTCCACTGTCTCTCAGCTCCCCTCCACTGTCTCTCAGCTCCCCTCCACTGTCTCTCAGCTCCCCTCCACTGTCTCTCAGCTCCCCTCCACTGTCTCTCAGCTCCCCTCCACTGTCTCTCAGCTTTCCCCTCTGTCTCTCAGCTTTCCCCTCTGTCTCTCAGCTTTCCCCTCTGTCTCTCAGCTTTCCCCTCTGTCTTTCAGCTCCCTCCCATTGTCTCTCAGCTCCCTCCCATTGTCTCTCAGCTCCCTCCCATTGTCTCTCAGCTCCCTCCCATTGTCTCTCAGCTCCCTCCCATTGTCTCTCAGCTCCCTCCCATTGTCTCTCAGCTCCCTCCCATTGTCTCTCAGTTCCCTCCCATTGTCTCCCAGCTTCCCCCTCTGTCTCTCAGACCCCTCCTCTGTCTCTCAGACCCCTCCTCTGTCTCTCAGCCCCCTCCTCTGTCTCTCAGCCATTCATTTCAATGGGCAGGAGCGGTGTGTACACCGCTCCTCCACCGCCCCAAAGATGCTGCTTGGAGGACTTTCACACTGGGACTGCAGCGGAGGCGTTTTTCAGGGGCTTTACAGGCGCTATTTTTAGCCCAAAAGCGCCTGAAAAACGCCTCAGTGTGTAAGGAGTCCTACACTCACCCCCTCTCTCTTACACTCACCCCCCTCTCTCACCCACCCCCTCTCATCCCCTTTCCCTCAACCCTCCCTCTCTCTCTCTCATTCCCCTCTCGCTCACCCTCTCATGATATACAATAATGGATGTAGGGGCCTTTTAGTGGGCGTGATTTTTTGGGGGGGCAGCATTTTATTGAATTAAAGTGGGCCGGTCTGGATGAAGTCCAGGGCCAAATTTTGGTCCCAGTCCAGCCCTGTGGTGAGGCATGGCTAGTCGGAAGGGGGTCGTCTTATACGGCGAGTATATCCCAAAACCAAAATTTTAGCTGGAAAATTAGGGGGTCGTCTTATATGCCCAGTCGCCTTATACACCGGCAAATACGGTATTTCCTTTAACCTCCCTGCCGATATGATTCTGTCTGATTTTAGGTGCTGAAAGCAGTACAATTATTTTGCATGTAAATTTGGCGTTTTATATTGTAGGCCTGCAATTCTTAGGAATAACTCACTTAAATCTGTCCAAACAAGAGTCTAGTAGACATCCCGGGTATGATAAAGTTTGAAACACAAAATCATAAATTATAATATAATAAATAACTATAAATAATTATAAGAAATAATAATAATAAAAATTATTCAATAAAGTAATCAAATCAAAAAACACAGACATTTGCTCAGTTGCAGAATTGTTGCTGTCATTACTTTTAGTGTTTCATGACGAATTTCCCCACAAATCGCTATCGCTCAATTCTGCAAGTGATTCTAATTTATTATCGCTGTTTTCTAGCTGGTCTAAAACCACTTTTGACATAAAGGGACACTTTTTGGTTGCTATGGACAATCTCCAGTTTCCAGGCAGAAAACAGTATTTGTAATATAAAACTGCATGCAGGACACTGGACAAACCACTAGGGACAAAGAGGACGTGTAATTATTTGATACAGTACTGTAATCTGTAAGATTACAGTATACTGTATCTATACTGTGTTTTTCACTTTTTGAATTTGGCGCCGAACTCTGTCCCCGTGTGTCGCAATGTCGCAGGGAACGGAACTCGGCAGTGTGAATCGAGCGGAGACACGGCTCGCACATACTGCAGGGAGACATCACAGGATCGAGGGAACAAGGTGAGTAACTTCCCCTGCGATGCAGCCCGAGTCTGGCTCGGGGTTACCGCTTTTGGTAGTAAAAACTCACCCCGAGCCAGATTTGGGAATACCGCTAAGGGGGTTAAATATCATGCTTGAGGAATGCCTTTCACCTGCCTGTAAAGTGGTGCACCTGTACAATGTACTACAGCAAAAATAACATACAAAGAAAAAAAAATTGCTGGATATTTAATGAAAATTCATGGCTGCTTCATCCGACATTCATACCAGGCCTTTTTTCCAGATCCTGATTTTTGGGTACCTCATGCCGGTTCTATTTTGTCTGTTTTTTTTTTTTTTTTTTGCGTGAGATTGCCCCTTAAAATTTATAGCAGAACACTATCTAGGATAAGTCTGGCATGGGGTTTTTCTTTTCACAGAATCATTACCACTATACCAGACTGTATAGTGGGCCAGCCTGCATAGCATCGTTGGTTTCTAGGACACAGGCGTCACTGCAGAAAGTTGTCATTTGGGCAAACAGACCAAATCTGGCCATCTAGATTGTCTGGTCTACAAATTGTGAACCTGTAGAGTTCAGTGCAAGCCTTGCATGGTCGCAAACGAAAACCTCATTCCTACAAGTGCCTTTTAAAATATTTTATATTTCTGTGCTTTTATCAGCAAATTTTAAAGCTGGTGACAGGGTTTCTTTAACCACTTGCCAACCACCCTGTAGCAGTTTTACTGCTACAGGGCGGCAGCTGTGCACAGGATCACGTATATATACGTGATTCTGCATTTCCCCCTGTAGGGGGAGCATGTGCCAACGGCAGGCCACTTCTGCTGTGGTTCTGCACAGCAGAAGCAGATCTGCGGGTTCCGGTCACTTGATGTCCTCCGGCACCTGGAGATCGTTGGCAAAACACAGAAAACTGAGATATGCCTATGTAAACAAGGCATATCTCAGTTCTGATGGAGGGGGGGTGGATTCTGGGTCTCTACAAAGCAGGGACTAGAATTGATCTCTTCCCCTAGTGAAAGCAGCACACTGCATACACAAAAACACTGGCTAGGCACACAGTTAACCCTTCGATTGCCCTAGATGTTTAACCCCTTCTTAGCCAGTGTCATTAGTACAGTGACAGTGCATATTTTTAGCACCAATTACTGTATTAGTGTCACTGGTTCCAGCAAAGTGTCAAAAGTGTCAGTTAGTGTCCGATTGACCGACGCAATGTCACAGTCAGGCTATAAGTCGGTGATCGCCGCCATTACTAGTATAAAATAAATAAAAATTAAATAAATATGTCCCATAGTTTGTAGATGTTATAAGGTTCGTGTAAACCAATCCATGTGTAGCGGGTATTTGAATTTGGGGGAAGCATCTGGGTGGTGGTGTAACCCAGATGCACTGATTGCTAGGGAATCTGGGACCCTTTCATGGTTCTTGGAGGACTCTGGTGGTGTGAGGTTCCCTGGGCCTATAGGTGGCGTTGTTGCCGGGGGCCGGAGGTGAACTCACACCGCAAGACTGTGCCTTTTTGTCCTCCCCTGGAGCTGGTACAGCGGGGCGGGGAACCCGCTGTGACGCAAAGGGAGAGGAGATAAAAGGGGTGGACGCCCTTACCACAGGGTTCAGAGTGCAGCGTTAGAGGACGCGGCTGCAGCCAGGCACCTTCAGCTTGGGTGCTGGCATTCCGGTGTTCCGGGCCCAGGTGCCTTTGACCTGGCCGGAGCGGAGATGGAGTCCATCTCAGGCACCTTTAGCCTGGGGTGAGGTACTATGGCGGATGCCTGGGGCTCAGTACCTTTGACTGAGTTCCACGAGGGTGGAGGAATCCGAGGGGGCCCTAACTCCTTGGGTGCCCGTGTCTGAGTTTGTCAGGTCTGGTGAGCAGAACTTCTCTGGAGAGTCCGGCGCAGCATCTCTGGTGACAGAGAGGCCTCCGGTATCTCCCTTGGACGGATATCCTTCCCCTGACAGGGGCCGTGCTAGCGAAGGTAATTCACGTTCTACTTCACATAGTCAGTGGCAGTGACTATTCGCCATTGGTGATACCACAGTGGTTGGCAAAAGAAGGGAAAGGATTGTGCCTTGACCTATTCCCATTACTACTAAGTTGTTGCAAAAGAATCTAACTTAACCGTGCTGTGTGTTTATTCGCTGAGAAGAATAAAACTGTGTTGGACCTATTCACTGTGTGGAACTCTGGTTACTAGGAGCAAAGGAGCAAAGGAGTCAGGGACGAAGGACAGGACTTGACTCTAGGACACCTACACAAAGCCCGATCTTTCGGGCCTTCACCTCGTCACTATGGAGGACATGGGCCGTGGTGTATCTTATCCCTCCCTCCAGTACTAACACCCCTAGACAGAGACAGACAAGCCGAGAATGAGAAGGGGTGAGAGGGGTGAGGTCGCTACACATACATATGCTTATTGGGATTTTTTTAACCTAAAATATGTAGCAGAATACATATTGGCCTACGTTTTATAGCAGAAAGTAAAACAATATATATATATTTTTTTTTTTTAATTGTCTGGCTTTTTTTTGTTTATAGCGTAAAAAAATAAATAAAATAATTGCAGTGGCGATAAAACGCCACAAAAAGAAAGCTCTATTCATTGGAAAAAAAATAAATAACACATTTTATTTGTGTACAGCGTTGCATGATTGCGTAATTGTCAGTTAAAATAACGCAGTGCCGTAACGCAAAAAGTGGCCTGGTCTTCCGGCGGTTAGCATAAAATATAAGGCCTTTGGGTAAAAATGGAAAATCATATAGCCTGAAGGATTATAAAGAGAGAGAGAGAGGTTTAAAAAGAAAACAATACTAATAGTTGAATATATGAGAGTTTTTTTTAGAGTCTAAGTATTTATTGATGTAAGAGCATTTTAGAAATTAAAATGATTTTATTGCATATTTTCAATTCTTCTCAGTGTTTTAGAAGGTAGAACTTCATAAAATGACAACCTGAAAGTTCTGTTTTTATGAGTGTGCAATGTCAGGCTATCCTTGCCTAAACTTTTTTCCCTGTAAAAGTTCATATAATGGTACATTAAAAACCAAAATCTTCAATTCTATTGCAAGGTCTAACTCACAAATAGAAGCCATTTCGATAGCTATTCCATAGCTAAGGTAGAATGAGCAGCAGGTCACAGATACAGAATATGAAATGATCACCTTTTGAAAGGAATATTCAGTTTCCTTACTTTTTCTAATCATGTTAATTATTGGAGCTCCTGCTTATAGGAGATAGTAACATTCTATTCTTTTAACTATATTAGCTGGCAATAAATTACATATAAATGTATTTGGTCTTCATGAAACCTTGAATGCTCAAGGGGATTCTAAGATATTGTAAAATAAAAGAGTATCGTTTACTAAAATACATGTTTTATGGGTAAAACCATATACGTTACATATTATTTGGCAACATAAACATTTTCCAATGGCTTCATGCAATTTGTTAAGGTAATGTAATAAATATATTTATTATTGTAAACTAACATCCTGATTGGTAATGGTAATTGCCTGATTGAGAACCACACTGATTGGTTCCCAGTCATTATTGTAGATCAGTGATGGGGAACCTTGGCACCCCAGATGATGCTCAACTACACTGCAGAGTGCATGAGCATCATAGGAAATGTAGTTCCAAAACATCTAGCGTGCCAAGGTTCGCCATCACTGTTGTAGACCAACAGTTGTCAGTGAAAGGGTGGTCCGAGGAACTAGGAGCACCTAGTATTGAGGAACCTGAATGTAGAGATTGTGGCTGAGAATGGGTTAGTAACCCCTTTGCCCCTTTAAGGGGTTTGGCATTACGGGAGGCGGGGTGCGGCTTGTGACTATGTGACTGCCGTGATTGGCTGTCGTGGCGGTCACATGATTGGAAAACTCCTGATCTTAAGAAGTGTTCTTAAAACGGCTCTATCGGTGCTAATGCAGGCAAATATGGGGCCCCTCTGCGCCAAGCCCAGCTGCAGAGAGGCCGCATATTTATGTGCGCTCATCGTCTAGGGGTTAAAGTGGGAGTAAACTCCCATGGTTTATATTTAGCTATAGGTAAGCTTATAACAAGGCTTACCTATAGGTACAGTAAATCTCTCCTAAAACGTGCGTTGTTTAGTAGATATTTACTTGTGAATGGGCCGGTGACATCACCTGTGCATGCGCTCTGAAGAAACAGCATTCAGAGTCCTGTGCCGTAAATGGCATCTTTCGCGCGCCAAGTGACATCATCGTGACGCGGCCAATCAGACACCTGGAGGACACGAACCAGGAAGCCCTGTCAGTGGTGACAGCGTGTCACTGGAGGGCTTCGTTTTTAGGTAAGTTTGACATAATGTGCTAGTATGCAATGCATACTAGTAAATTAAACCTTTACCTTGTAGGTTAAAAAAAAAAAAAGGCAAGGCAGTTTACTACCACTTTAACAAACTGTTGTGGGGGTAGAATGGGGCTCTACAGGTATGCTTAGATGAAAAACAAAATTTCTGAGCAGATACGCAAATTCAAATAAAATGCCTACCTAAAGTGTATCCAATCCCAAGTACAAAAAAGTGATATAAAGCTGTTACTATTCCTTAAATATGATGATGGCATTCATTTTATTTTAAGCTCTTAAGATTTTCTTTATTTTCACCTGGTGATCCTGCAAGTAACACACTTCCTGTCCTTGAATGACCACTCCCGAATATTGTGTTATAGCTATTGTGAGGGGGTTAGCTCGGCAGCGGGTGTGTGTGACCCCCGAGATGGGCTCCCCACACAAAAACAGGCCCAGCAAACGGAGGTTGTGGTTTTCAAAATCAAAAAGGTGCGGTTTATTTTCTATTTACAGTGACAAAACACAGCAAAGCAAAAGAAACATAAACAAAATAAATCCTGGTCAACTTGACCTCTGACTAAACATACAGGTTTCCTAACTAACAACTGGGATCAGCCTAGTGCTGTCCTAGTCCCTAAGTCCCTGGTTTTAAATGTCCAAGCAAATAGCCACACAGGCTTTGTCTCACCGCACAGGGGTTCACTCTCCCTAGACAGTCCACACAGGTCTGGTTCCAGGCATGAGCAAACACCTAATGAATCTGGGAGTTTTTATAAAGGCCTTAAATGAGCTGACAAGCTTCAGCTGGTCTCATCAACTCCCTGCCTGCACGACGCCCAGCCCTCTCTCTAGAGGTATGAGTCATCCATGAGCCCACTAGCCTTATACAACTCTCCACCTAGTTGTATAAGTCGGCGTAAAGCCTGAATCTGGGCGAAATATATCTACCCCCCTGGATGCAACCAGGTGACTTTACCTTCCTGCTGTCACATACCCCCCCCCCTCTTGTTTTAACCTCGGGGTTGGAACACCAGCAATCAGGCATTCATGTACTCGAGACAAAGCATCCACATTCCCCATTTGAACGCCAGGGCGATGCTTTACTGTGAAGTTGAATTCCTGGAGGGCCAGGAACCACCTATTCACTCTTCTATTTGTTTCCTTGTTTTGAGCCATCCACTTTAACGGAGCGTGATCCGTAACCATGTCAAAGTGCCTACCTAGCAGGTAGTACCGAAGGGAATCTAGAGCCCACTTCACCGCTAAACACTCCTATTCAACGGTGGCGTAATTTACCTCATGGGACTTCAACTTCCTGCCGAGGTAAATGACTGGGTGCTCTTCCCCGTTCCAGACCTGGGACAATACTGCTCCTAACCCCACATCTGACGCATCACTTTGTACGACAAAGTCTTTAGAGAAGTCGGGTGAGTACAACACTGGCTGGCTACATAAGGCTTGTTTCAAGAATTGGAATGCTGCCTCAGCCTCGGGGGTCCATTTAATCATGACCGACCCTTTCCCCTTCGTCAGGTTGGTTAGGGGCACAGCCTTAGAAGCAAAGTGGGGAATGAATCGCCGATAATACCCAGCGATTCCCAGAAAGGCTCGTACCTGCTTCTTGCTGTTGGGACGTGGCCAACTCTGGATGGCCTCGACTTTGTTGAGTTGGGGTTTTATTACTCCCCTCCCAATGGTGTACCCAAGATATTTGGCCTCCTCCTGCCCAATGGTACACTTCTTGGGGTTAGCCGTAAACCCCGCTTCCCGAACAGAGTCCAGGACTGCTTGCACTTTTGGCAGATGTGAGGCCCAATCTGTGCTATGGACAATTATGTCATCCAGGTAAGCCGCAGCATACTTCCGATGGGGCCTCAGCATCTGGTCCATTTTCCGCTGGAATGTGGCCGGCGCATTCTGTAACCCGAACGGCATTCTTTTATATTGGAACGCCCCGTCTGGGGTTACAAATGCGGTTTTCTCTTTGGCCGACTTGGCCAGGGGGATTTGCCAATACCCTTTTGTGAGGTCAAGAGTCGTCATGTATCGGGCTGTTCCCAGCCGGTCGATCAACTCATCTATACGTGGCATGGGGTAGGTGTCAAATTTTGTAACTTTGTTCAACTGACGAAAATCGTTACAAAATCGCCAGCTCCCATCCGGTTTAGGCACCAACACAATGGGACTAGACCAATCACTTTGGGACTCCTCTATCACCCCTAAGTTCAGCATTTTCTGTACTTCCTCCCGTATTGCCTCCCGTCGGGCCTCTGGGGTCCGATAGGGTTTTAACTTCACCCTTTCACCGGGCGGGGTAATGATGTCATGCTCTACCCCAGATGTTTGTCCCGGCAGCTCAGAGAATACCTCCTTGTTGCGAAGCACAAACTCCTTAACCTCCTGTTGTTGGGGTTGTGACAAGGTGGCTGCTATTCCAACCTCAGGAATCACGCAACCAGTTTGAGCTGGTGACCAAGTGTCTGCGACTAGGGACTCTCTATCCCTCCAGGCTTTCAACAGATTAACGTGATAGATCTGTTCGGGCTTTCGCCTTCCTGGTTGTCTGACCTTGTAATTCACTTCGCTCACTTTTTCCATTATCTCGTAGGGGCCTTGCCATTTGGCAAGGAATTTACTTTCAACCGTAGGGACAAGTACCAGTATCCTATCCCCCGGGGAAAAGGTACGGGTCTTGGCTCCACGGTTGTACACTCTCTGCTGTGCTAACTGCGCTTGGGCCAAATGTTCCTTCACGATGGGCATTACCTGTGCAATTCGGTCTTGCATCAGGGCGACATGCTCAATCACACTCCTGTGGGGAGAACTCTCACTTTCCCAAGTTTCCTTGGCAATATCCAACAGCCCTCTTGGGTGTCTCCCATACAGTAACTCAAAGGGGGAGAATCCCGTAGAGGATTGGGGCACCTCCCTAATAGCAAACATCAGATAAGGAAGTAAACAGTCCCAATCCTTTCCATCTCTATCCACCACTTTCTTCAACATTTGTTTTAGGATTTTGTTGAACCTTTCAACCAGCCCATCGGTTTGGGGGTGATACACAGATGTACGTAATTGCGTCACTTTGAACAATTTACACAGCTCCTTCATAACCCGGGACATAAAGGGTGTACCTTGGTCCGTAAGCAGTTCTTTACAAATACCCACCCGGCTAAACACAAGAGATAGCTCTTTGGCTATGGTTTTGGCCGAGGTATTTCGGAGAGGGATCGCTTCTGGATAACGGGTGGCATAGTCCATTATAACTAATATGTACTGGTGCCCCCTAGCGGACTTGATTATAGGACCTACCAAATCCATGGCGATCCTCTCAAACGGGACCTCAATGATGGGTAGAGGGACCAGCGGGCTACGGAAATGTGGCATCGGGGCCGACCTCTGACACACAGGGCAGGAGGAACAATAATTGTCTATGTCCTTCATCACCCCCGGCCAATAGAATCTCTGTAATACCCTCTCTCGGGTTTTCTCTGTCCCCAGATGACCTCTGTTTTAACTAACTCAGCCTTTATCAGGGTCACAAGGCTACCTGAATCCAACAATACCACAACATTTCTACCATTAACACACATTTTGCATAAATGTTTCTCAGTTCCTAGAATGGCAGTGCATGCGACTGTCGCACACAGCGACTGACGTCTGCCCGTCAGAAAGTCACACTGCATGGGTTCCTCCACAACTGGGCAATTGGCTGCAATATGTCCCGCTTGCCGGCAGCGGTAGCAAACGATCCTTCTTGCGGCCTCTTGAGCCGCTGATTTCCCAGGCTGTTCTCGCCAAACTTGGGGTAGAGCTCCCACCCTCTCACTCTCTCCACCCTCACCCCTTGGAATCCTCTTATCCGCCCCTGGGGATGGTCTGGTCTTAGGGTGGAAAGTCCGAGTGTCTCTGGAAGAGGCCGTCAGGTTCTCTGTAGCCAAGTATTTCTCCACACGATCCACAAGACCATCGGCCGTCTCTGGGTCTCCATGGCTTACCCACTTTTGGATGGCAGTAGGAAGAGCTCTCAAAAACCGATCCATTACAACACGTTCCACAATCTTTGGTGCGGACAAAGTCTCTGGCTGTAGCCACTTTCTGCTCAGGTGAATGAGATCATACATTTGAGACCTGGGGGGTTTTCCAAGCTGGAAAGTCCAGTTATGCACACGCTGAGCCCGGACAGCCTGGGTGACACCCAGCCTTGCCAATATTTCAGCTTTTAGCATCACATAGTCTTTTGCTTGGTTAGGCTCTAGGTCATAGTAAGCTTTCTGCGATTCACCAGTTAACAGAGGAGCCACCAGTCCAGCCCACTGCTCCTCAGGCCACTTTTCTCTTTCAGCGGTCCTTTCAAATGTGGTCAAAAATACCTCTGGATCATCCTCTCCAGTCATTTTTGTCAATAAACGACTCACCCCAAAGGACGCGGTATTAGTGGGACGGCTTTCCTCACTGGTCTGCGGACGTTGCTGCATTACTGCTTCCATCTGTTGTTGTAGTCTCTGCTCTTGCTTCTGCAACAGGTCTATGAAGCGGGCCTCAGATTGCTGCTGGGCTTGTTGCTGAGCCTCCAGACTCTGTTGCAAAGTTGCGTTTGTCTGCTGCTGGGCTGCAAGGCTCTGTTGATGAGCTTGCTGCTGGGCTGCGAAGTTCTTTTGCAAACCTGCATTTGTCTGCTGTTGATTGGCATTTGCTAGAGCCAGCTGCTTCAGTATCTCCTCCATGCTGGCTTAAAAAAAAAAAAAAACTGCCACTGGTTCTCCACCAACTGTGAGGGGGTTAGCTCGGCAGCGGGTGTGTGTGACCCCCGAGATGGGCTCCCCACACAAAAACAGGCCCAGCAAACGGAGGTTGTGGTTTTCAAAATCAAAAAGGTGTGGTTTATTTTCTATTTACAGTGACAAAACACAGCAAAGCAAAAGAAACATAAACAAAATAAATCCTGGTCAACTTGACCTCTGACTAAACATACAGGTTTCCTAACTAACAACTGGGATCAGCCTAGTGCTGTCCTAGTCCCTAAGTCCCTGGTTTTAAATGTCCAAGCAAATAGCCACACAGGCTTTGTCTCACCGCACAGGGGTTCACTCTCCCTAGACAGTCCACACAGGTCTGGTTCCAGGCATGAGCAAACACCTAATGAATCTGGGAGTTTTTATAAAGGCCTTAAATGAGCTGACAAGCTTCAGCTGGTCTCATCAACTCCCTGCCTGCACGACGCCCAGCCCTCTCTCTAGAGGTATGAGTCATCCATGAGCCCACTAGCCTTATACAACTCTCCACCTAGTTGTATAAGTCGGCGTAAAGCCTGAATCTGGGCGAAATATATCTACCCCCCTGGATGCAACCAGGTGACTTTACCTTCCTGCTGTCACACTATGGATAAGCAACACTGCCATCCTAAGGCTGGTCTGCAGAACATGTACCCCTCTCCTCTTCTCCATAACATAGGAAGAGGTGTCCTGTAGTCCACAGAGATAGCTGGGAGCAATGATGACTGATAACTGTCCACAGAGGAGGAGAACACAGGAAATTATCAGCCCACTGGATTTCTTGCAGGATCAACAGTTTTTTTGTTTGCACGCATCATTTTCCTGACCAAAAGGGGGCTAATAAGAAAAGTTCACTGTGAGGATTGACATACAATTTAAATTGATTTCTTTTTTTTTATAGGTTAAGGTGCTTCTAAAGGCTCAAGGTTTTTTAAAAAACCTTCCCAAACCCCCCACTCCCCAATACTTACCTGAACCCCATCGCGATCCATTGATGTGCATGAGAGCCTCGGCTCTTCGGGAACTCGCTCTGCTTATTGGCTGAGACAAAAAATATCAATCACAGCCAGTGATCCAATGAGAAGAGAGAGGGGGCAGGGGCGGGGCCGAGTTGTGGTGCTTTGTGTGAATGGACATGCAGAGCAGTGGTTTGCAGAGCCTGCTTGGGTGCCCCCATTACCAGCTGCTTGCTCTGGGGGCACTTGACAGGAGGGAGGGGCAAGGAGCGCTAGCGGGAGACCCAAGAAGAGGGGTATAGAGGCTGGTCTGTGTAAAAAAGAATTGCTTTTAATATCACTTGCAGGGCTCTTTCACACGGGCGGATCCCGTCATGATCCGCCCCGTGAATATCCGCTTGCTCAGCGGAGATCGCTCTGTTGATCCCCGCTGAGCCGGCGGATGACTTGTCCGTCTCTGCACACTGTGCAGAAACGGATCGGTCGGATCGCCGCTTTCCCCTATGGGGGGATTGGATGAAAACGGACCGTCTGTCCGTTTTCATCCAATCCGATCCGCAGACGGATGGAAAAGTAGGATTTTCCTCCGTCATGCTAAACGGACCATAGCGGAGACTGATGTCGTCGGATGTCAGCAGATCCGTAGGGATACATGTATGTCCGTTTTTCATCCGAAAACGGATGGATGAAAAACGGACATACGGAACGTCCGTGTGAAAGGGGCCTAAGGGTGATAGCAGACAGCTATGCAAGATTGTGTCCCCCCACTACTATGCAAAGCTATTTACTAGGGAGGTGCTCCTCCTCCCAACTTGCTGTGTACAGCACTGAAATGAGTGATAACTTTTGACGGTTGTCCATACAACCTGTAAATTACAATTTCTTTTTTTACTTTCTGCTATAATACATATCCAATAAAATATTGTAAAAAATCTAATATCTTTATCAATTTAGGCAAATATGTATTCTGCTACACATTATTGGCAAAAAAATCCCAATAAGCGTGATTGATTGGTTTGCGCAAAAATTATAGTGTCTACAAACTATTCAATATATTTATGGAATTATTTTTTTTTTTACTAGTAATGCCCATGATCAGCGACTTATAGCGGGACCGTGATATTGTAGCATAGAGGTCGGATACCTAATTGACACTTTTGACACTTTTTTGGGGACCAGTGACACTAATACAGTGATCAGTGCTAAAACATATACACTATCACTGTATACTTATGGCACTGGCTGGGAAGGGGTTAACATCAGGGATGATCAAAGGGTTAGCTGTGTGCCTAGCCAGTGTTCTTGTATAGTGTGTATGGTGCTTTTACTAGGGGAAGTCATGGATCCTTGTCACTGCTTTGCAGAAACACAGGATTCATACCTTCCCTACTGACAGAGGCAATCTGCCTTGTTTACATAGGCAGACTGCCGTTCTGCCTCTATACTGAATGATCGACGAGTGCCGGCGGATATTGAGTCCGTGGTACCTGCTGATCGGCTCCTGCTGTGTATAATCAAAGCGGGAGCGAGCCCCCGGTAGCGCGCATTGATGTCCGCTACCCAGAAATGCCAGATCACGTATATACTGTACATGATCCGGCCCACAGCTGCTGTAGGGCGGTCAGCAAGTAGTTAAAGTGGAACTTTAATCAGAAAATTAAGTCCTGCTAGATCACTTCAGGCTCACCCTTTTGCAGGTATATAGTAGCTATGTAAAATGTTAAAGAGTTCCTATACTGTTTAAAATCCAGCAATATACTGTCTCACCCTGCTCTGCACATGCTCAGTTGCTCTCTATTTTTTTAGCACTGTGCCAAATTTGTAGAGGTCGAACTGCTGACAGTCTAAAGATTAACTCAGGGGCTCTGGGCTTCAGCAAAATGGCAGCCTCCAGCAAGAAGAAACAGGAGAAAATGGTGGAGGCAATTTACAACACACATTGCCTTTGATAGGATAATTATTAATGTGGAATGTATGTTGCTTGCTAAAGAACTTTATTTTTTATCAATTATGGGAAAAATTCAGCTTTAAAAAATACTATAATAGAAGAATAAATATTATTCCCAAATTTAAATATTACCCTTTGTAACCATCTCATGAATGTTAACCACTTCCCATCCTGGCCATTTCTGACACTTCACTCCTACATGTAAAAATGGACTTTCTTTTTTTTTTTTTGATCGAAAATTACTTAGAACCCCCAAACATTATATATATTTTTTAGCAGAGATCCTATAGAATAAAATGGTGGGTGTTGCAATTTTTTATGTCATATGATATTTGCACAGTTGTTTTTCAAACGCTATTTTTTTTTCACAAATTAAAAAAAAAAAAACACTGAAGTGAACCCAATTTTTTTTGTAGAATATGAAAGATAATGTGGTGCTGAGTAAATAGATACCTAACATGTCACACTTTAAAATTGCGCCTGCCCGTGGAATGGCGGCAAACTCCAGTGCTTAAAATTCTCTATAGGTGCTTTAAACGCCTTTTACAGGTTACCAGTTTAGAGTTGCACAGGAGGTCTGGTGCTAGAATTATTGCTCTCGCTCTGACCTTCACAACAATACCTCACATAGGTGGTGCGATCACCGCTTACATATGCGTTCGCATTTGCGCGTAAGCACGGTGGGATTGGGTGCGTTTTAAATTTTTATTTAGTTATGCATTTTATACAACATTTTATTTTTATTTTTTTTACTAACTTCATTGCTATCGCAAGGGATGAACAACACCCCTTGTGACAGCATGGGCTGTGACGTCCTCTTTTTGGAGAGATGTAGGCAGTCCTGGGACAAGGCCATCCAGCACCCAGGGCAAAGATGCCAAACTGCACCCCTTTCCTTCCCTTCCCTTGGAGTTAGGGTCAGGACTCCCACATCCCTGCAAAAAATCACCCTAGTCCCAGCCCTGGATGTGGGGTCTATTAGACCCCACATCTCTCCTCTTGCCTCCCATGCAGCCGATCAGACACAGATCAGTCTGATTGGCTGCTTTCCTGGCCGCTGGTGGCCAGGTAAACAAAGGGGCTGAACCGGAAGTGACTAACTACTCATCACATCACGGTTTCTGGGGTTACAGAGGGAGGGGAAGGACGTCAGTTCCTCTCTCTGTACAGGGCAGCCATCGCCCCGCCGGCCGCATCGCTCCTGGGCAGTGGCATCAGCAGGAGGGGGGAGAGACCCCCTTCCACCACCTGCAGAAGTGATCAAGTGGCTAATTAGCCACTCAGACAACTACTGCATGAAAGAGAATCGCCGGCTGAAAAGATCGATACCAGGATGATGACTGTAAGTGCAAACATCATCCCGTTATAACCACTGAAACCTGAGAAAATCAATGTACATACTACGGGCGGCAAGTGGTTATGGTCAGGAATCTGGCTGTACTGTCTGGCAGGGACCAACATCAAGAGTGCCTCAACAGAATTTATTAGTAATTTATTAGTATTTTATTATTATTTATTATTATTTTATTATTTGTTATTATTATTATTTGCTAGTAATTTATTAATAATTCAACAGACATTCATTATTAATTTAGACATTTTTCCTTGGGTGTATTTCAAATGTGTATGTACCTGCTTGCCTAAAATTCAACTTGAATAAATAATTTAGAAAAAAACAAACGATTGTGCGTGACACATGGCTTAGAATATCAGTTTAGTAGAAATGTTTATAAAGATGATGTTACTCTGAAAAAATCTCTACAGTAGAATTTGTCCTGGAATCATTGTCGCCGGTAACGAAGGGTGATCCCTGAGATTGTAAAAGAACTCTATAGCCTTGTATAAGATTTGTGTAAGGTTCTTTTTTTTATTTTTATTTGCAAGTGTATGCAGTGAAATAATATCCAGTGTAATGTGAATTGACAGGCAAAATTACAACTTTTTTTTCCCTGCCGCAAGGGCGCTTCTCTGCCAAGCACCGTAATATTGTTGTAGCGGTGTTCAAGGCTGTCAGCAGTTTTGGGTTTCTCTACAGAGAGCCATAACAGTGTGTGGAAGCATGGAGCTTCCTGTCAGGGGAAATACAATAATTTTGATGTATATTTGTTGGTGCCAAACTGCAATTAAATGGATGTTTGGTAAAAAAAAAAAAGAAAAAAAGGGGGATTTATTTTTTCCAGCCTACAATTTGTGAATTGATTACAAAATCACATAATTTATGTATACACTTTTTTTCTTTTTAAATAGAGGTAGTAATCTGCATTAATAGTATACAAGACCGCCTTGGTCTGTTACCGATTTTCTGTCCCTGTCAAATTAGTGAAGTTCAAGAGCTTTCAGCACGTTCCTTTTTTACTCACACTATTCATTTTTTAAATATTCCCTTTTCACATATATTGACTTTCTGTTACAAAAAGAATAAGTATTTCGATGTTGGAGTCTGCAGCTGCTACGTATTCCTGGAAAGAAAGATTTAAAAACTAAAATAATTAACCAGTAAAAATAAAACTTTTTTTTAACACAGCGAACACATCAAAAGTTTTACAAGTCTAAATTTTTTTAAGATGAAAAAATTATTTTTGCAGAAATAAATAAATAAAATTATTAAATTGCATTGCAACTGTATTGTCCTGTCCTGTCTTTAGGTTGTAAAGCGCTGCGCAAACTGTTGGCGCTATATAAATCCTGTATGAAAATAATAATCACATTGCAGGAATTACAGTGGACCTAAACTATTAACCACTTAAGCCCCGGACCAATACGGGCCATTATGACCAGGCCCCTTTTTGCGATTCGGCACTGCGTCGCTTTAACTGACAATTGCGCGGTCGTGCGACGTGGCTCCCAAACAAAATTGGCGTCCTTTTTTTTCCACAAATAGAGCTTTCTTTTGGTGGTATTTGATCACCTCTGCGGTTTTTATTTTTTGCGATATAAACAAAAATAGAGCGAAAATTTTGAAAAAAATGACATATTTTTTACTTTTTGCTATAATAAATATCCCCAAAAAACATATTAAAAATTTTTTTTTTCCTCAGTTTAGGCCGATACGTATTCTTCTACATATTTTTGGTTAAAAAAATCGCAATCGGTGTTTGATTGGTTTGCGCAAAAATTATAGCATACAAAATAGGGTATAGCTTTAAGGCATTTTTATTAATTTTTTTTTTTTTACTAGTAATGGCGACGATCAGCGATTTTTTTCGTGACTGCGACATTATGGCGGACACATCGGACACTTTTGACACATTTTTGGGACGATCAGTGCAATAAAAATGCACTGGTTACTGTGAAAATGACAATGGCAGTGAAGGGGTTAACCACTAGGGGAGCTGGAGGGGTTAAGTGTGCCTAGGGGAGTGTTTACTACTGTGTGGGGGCGTGGCTACGACTGACACGTCAGCGATCTCCGCTCTGATTACACAGAGCGGAGATCACTGACATTGTCAGTAGAGGAGTGGGGAGATGCTGTGTTTACACACACATCTCCCCGCTCCGAGCCTCCGTGAGACGATCGCGGGGATCCCCGCGGCGATCGAGTCCGCGGGACCCGCGGTCCCACTCACGGGGAAGGCAGGGGTGTTGCGAGCGCGCCGCCGGCGGCAGTTAAAGGGCCACGTACAGGTACGTGATTGTGCCTGTACGAGCCATTCTGCCGACGTATATATACCGTGAGCGGTCGGCAAGTGGTTAAAGAGGAACTGCAGTCTGCTCACATAATTTGTAATAAAAACATATTTGCCATTCTGAAGATTCCCTTTGCATATTATTTTATATATACTGTGATTCTGTACTTGCCAAATATGCTGCAGAAATCTCCTTCCACTAAGGCTGGCGGCATCCATTTTAACTGTGGGCAGCTGAAGCTGCTGCCTGTTCACTTCCTGGATTTACACAGACACACATAGGCACACCTCCAGATCTGCAGCCCTGCAGCTCTCATTGGCCCTCTTATGACTCATCCCCTCTCCCTTCCTGGCAAACTCTCACGAGAGAGAGAGAGAGCCGTGCATGATGTCATAATCCTAGGCTTTTTACCAGACAAGAAACAGGAAGTGGGCTGTATAAGGTATTTACTGGCAGAAATGTTACTATCCAAAGTTAAAACAACAAGGACAGAAGATTTAATAGATGGAAAGATGAAGAAATTACTGAAGGTCCGCTTTAAGTTTGATCCATATTTATGAAATTGATTAGATGGGGTGGGTAGGCATTCAGATCATTATATAATAATAATTTAAAAAATTAGCATTTTGACAGAATGATGTCATCAGTCTACCTTTCTACTGAAGGCAGAAGAAATCATATTGATATGAGATGGGTGCATACACCGCCAAGGTTAGGGGAGTTTTTATTTCCCCTAAATTTCAACAATTAAAACATTTTGGCAAAATTTTGCTCTTTAGCCACTTCAGCTCTGAAAGATTTACCCCCTTTCATGACCAGGCCATTTTTTTGGCAGCGCGGTACTGCGTTACTTTAATTGACAATTGCTTGGTCGTGCGACACTGTAACCCAAATAAAATGTATGTCTCCCCGCCCCCCACAAATAGAGCTTTCTTTTGGTGGTATTTAATCACCTCTGCGTTTTTTTATTTTTTGCGCTATGAACAAAAAAAGACAGACGATTTCTAACAAAAAAAAAACAACACAATATGTTTTACGTTCTGCTATAAAACATATCCAATAAAAAAAAAAAATGAAAAAAAAAATCAAATTTTTTCATAAATTTAGGCCAATATTTACAAAAAATCCCAAAAAATGTATATTGATTGGTTTAAGACTTTCTGTCTCTGTCAAATTAGTGTAGTTTAAGAGCCTTCAGCATGTTCCTGTCATGGATATGCATTAATGTCTGTCTGCCATCTTACCTTCCTCCTCATGTGTTCATCTAGAGACCAGACCTCCTTCACCTGGCTTCCTTTATAATCTCCTCCCAGCCTGACTCCACCCCAGGCCCTATCACAGAACACTATATTAACCTGTGTACTGCAAGCCTGCTTTGCTGATCAACGTGTTTGTTAGGCATTGTGTGTTTGGGTTCCTGCCTGCCGTGTGCTACGTCTGTCTCTCTGTTACGTTATTGGCTTGTCCCCGACTATCCCTGTCTGCTCGTGACCCTTGACCTTCGGCTCGTTCTTCGTTATCCTTGTCTGCTTGTGGCCCCTGACCTTCAGCTTGTTATTCGGCTCTCTCTTATCGTGTGCTGCTGCTTCCCCTCTTTTCCCCTTATCCTACGGGGCGTGAGCTAGGAAACTCCAGGGGCCGCGACCTGGTCCCAGCCTGCAGCTAACATCCTCACCACTAGAGGCCCTGGAGAAGACCAGCTGGGTCTTAGACTCCGCGCCCTGGGGAATCTTGGCTCTAGCTTCCATTTGGATCCCGGTTGTGCTCCTCTGGTCCCGCTTTCCACAACCACCCAGTTTCCTATCCGCAGAAGCCAGCCATAGGGTTCACTACCTCGCGGTGCACTCCTGTCCCCCTACGGTGTGCATCTGTCACCTGGCCACAGGTGATCCTGACAGTTCCTTTTTACTTACACTATTCATTTTTTTAAATATTCCCTTTTCCAGGTATATTTACTTTCTGTTACAAAAAGAATAAGTGATTTATTTTGATGTTGGGGTCTGCAGCTTCTAAAATATTCCTGGAAAGAAAGATGTTCAAAAATAAGAATTAACTAGTAAAAACAAACTTTTTTAACACGTAAAAATCAGACACATCAGAAACTTTACAAGTCCAACATTTTCTAAGATGAGAAATTAAGTTTTGGAAAAAAAATAAAATTCTTGAGCTCTAACCAAATAAGCATTTTCACAGAATGATGTCATCAGTCAACTTTTCTACTGAAGGCAGAAGAAGTCATATTGATGTTAGATAGGTGCAAACACTGCCAAGGTTAGGGGAGTTTTTATTTCCCCTGAATTTCAGCGGTCTGGAATTTTTGTCAACACTGCGCTCTTTAGCCACTTCACCTATACGGTACCGCGTTACTTTAACTGACAATTGCGCAGTCCTGTGACGCTGTACCCAAATAAAATGTATGTCCTTTTTTTTTCTCACAAATAGAGCTTTCTTTTGTTGGTATTTGATCACCTCTGCATTTTTTATTTTTTTTTAACAAAAAAAGACAGACAATTTAGAAAAAAAAAAGAAAAACTGTATATTTTACGTTTTGCTATAACACATATCCAATATTTTTATTTATTTTTTTAAATCAAATTTCCTCCTAAGTTTAGGCCAATATGTATTCTGCTACATATTTTTGGTAAAAAAGAATTTCAATAAGCATATAGTGATTGGTTTACGCGAAAGTTATAGCACCTACAAACTATGACATATTTGTATTCATTTTTTTATTTTTTTACTATTAATGGCGGTATGAAATTTTGTTGGACACTAACTGACACATTTGGCGACCAGTGACACTAATACAGTGATCAGTGCTAAAAAATATTCATTGTCACTATACTAATGACACTGGCTGGGAAGGGGTTAACATCAGGGGCAATCAAAGGGTTAACTGTGTGCCTAGCTTGTGTTTTACTAGGAGAAGACATGGATCCTAGTTACTGCTTTACAGAGATACAGGATCCATGCCTTCCCTCCTGTCAGAACAGGGATCTGCCTTGCCATAGGCAGACCACTGCTCTGTGTTCCTGCAGGATGATTGGCGGGTGCCGGTATAATACACAGTGGGAGCGAGCTGCTGGCGGCACGCATTTGCACCCGCTACCCAGAAAAGTCGGATCACAGATATATATATATATACGTGATCTGGCACACAGCTGCCGCCCTGTAGCAGTAAAACTGCTACAGGTCAGTCAGTAAACTTAAGAAAGGGATGGGTTTTAGAGTATATAAAAACGCAAGAACAAAAATGTTGAATTAAATTTTGGGGGGTAAAAATGAACCCTTTCAATTAAATAGCAGTTCTTGAATTCTAATCAAGTTAGCATTTTGACAGAATGTCTTCCGTCTATTGTAGGCAGAAGTGATCCTCCAGTGTGACTGTTGTTACATTATCACGTTCTGGCCCCTTACAAGGTGAGAGGTCTCCATCTATGTGAGATGGGTACATATACATCCAGGAATAGAGATGAGTAAAATTGAAAGCTTTCTTTTCCACAAAATTTTGGCAAAGATCTGGAAATTTTGGCAAAATTTTTACAAATTGCGTCATTTTGGTGAAAAGCTATGGGGTAAATTTAAGGATGTGGCGGGCTTTGCTTATATTCAATCCAAGAACAAACATGTTACTGTATATATTGCAGCTTACCAGTCTTTTTATGTACATTATTTTGCCTTTTTCAGGTTTCAATTTGTTTTCAACCGCTGATCCTGCTAGTAACATACTTTTTGTCAAAGAAAACCAGAGAAAGCTAAACTTACTGACCTGCCGAATTGACAGCTGGCTCCAGCTTTCAGAGCTTAGCTGAGAGCCGGAGTCAGCTATGCCCGCATCCTCTCCTGCCCAGCGCTCCAGTGAGCACTTGAGGAGCAGAGAAGAGAAGAGTCATCGATAGTGACCAGCTCTCCGGTCACTGTGAACTGAGCGATCAATGTGATCGCTCAGTTCTTGAGCTTAGAGCCGGCATGGGACAGCTGCAGCATTGACTGAGGCTAGTATGTATATTATTATACACACCCAAAACGTCTCCTTTAAAGGAGGGTTACAAAAGCTCCTTTGAGATATACTGGAATTGTTCTATAAACTACCCCCTCATTATTTCAGATTTTACATACACAGAAAGAAAAAAAGCAGACAGTGGGGGAAAAATAAATATAAAATGAAAACCTAAAGTGACAGTGTACAAATGCACATAAATAGTTAAAAACACAAACATAAGGAACACTAAATAAAATAAACTGCTCTAAATACACCTCAAAACACCCTCTAAATAAAGGCAAAAATAATAGTTTTTGAAAGCAAATATTACCCAAGCAGTTCAAAGAGTAAAGCTGACTTTTCACTTTGTTTTTTTTTTTATTGTTTTTTTTTAAAAAAAGAAAAATATTATACAGAAGTATAAAATAGAATACCAACTCCGACATCACTGTTCACATCCAACACATTCTGGGATATTGTTAAATAAACTGGAACAAAAATACTTTATGTAGGGATATTATCCAAAAACAAAACAATTTTGCTGAAATTACGCCACACATGCCCAAGTAGGAGAAACGCTTTTCAATGGGGATACAGCTAAAAAAAAAAAAAAAAATCACCTTTCTGCGAACACCGGTGTCAATAAAATCCCAAAGCAAATTAACAATATCCCAAAAAAATATGTTTTTTTAAGTTTCACTTAAAAACCCAGAACTTTTTCTTATGAAAGTCAAAAGCACTGGTCGGGGATTACACCCCCACCCCCAATTAATGTTGCAAAACTTTAAATACAAAAAATATTTAAAAGCTCTTGTTGGCTAATTCAATGGTCATGTTTCATGTTAGGACATAGGTTTTCTGTCTTCTTTTTGAACTTTGAAACATTCAATAATCAGTCATAAAGGTTGGGTTGTTGTGATTGCATAATGTACTACTTATATGTTTTTATAATTAAATCACTTTTTAATTCAGTTTTGCTTTTTCTATGCAAATGTGTCTTTTTGCGTTTGCATTTGGGTAATAACTCCACCTGAAATTAGCATCTGTGGTCATTGTAGTCACATAGACTCAGGCTTCTCTAATATAATAAGATAGCAGTCTGATGAACCTTGTTTACACCAAGATAGAAGGGGACCCAGCAGACTGACAATTTTCAGCTACCACCTGGCAGCTGAAAAAGGCTTTGAAAAGCAATTTTTTTAAAAGGCATAAACTGTGTAATTCAGTAAAAAAGAAAGAAAAACAAAAACAACAAGAATCTTCACTTGTGACTAGTAAAGCATCCTCCTTATTCTGGTAAAACACAGGATTTATGACATACAGTAAAATAAAAAGATTAGACCCCAAATGAACTCAGGACATCTAAAATGAGAGTATAGCACCGACTCTAAATGTATGAAACGGTAACGGATCATATCAACCAATATACTACAGATATTTACAGAGGTCAAGAAAAATAATGGGTATCACAACTCAACCTAAAACACACTCAGGAGAGCTACTCTCAGGCTAAAACACCCAGGCCAATTCTGACAGTATTTCCACAGCGATTTTTCAAACGCAATTTTTTTGGAGAAAAAATACACTTTAATGGATTTTAATGCAAAAATACACAATATGTAACCCAACTTTTTGGTAAAATATAAAAGACCGATGTTACGCCGAGTAAATAGATACTGTAACGAGCCCCTTTGCTCGCTCGGTTCCACTCTCCCGACACTCCTCTGCTCTATTGGATCATCCGGTGCTCCAGGATTCAAACTACAGCTATGTGCCATTCGAATCCATTTGTGGTCGGTCAGAACAAACAGCAGGCAGGCTGTATGTAAGTTCAACCAAGAGAGACTTTATTAGAACCAAAAATCAAGTCTTATATACAGTAACAGAGGGTGTAACCAGAACATAAATTAACATGAGCTAATTAACTAAATCCTTTAGTCAGCCAAGGTGACTCATAGATATGACCGTTCAGGGTAGACATCCCGGCTCCTACCTGTCTCACCTGCTATACCATACACATTATCCTAAGTGTAAACATCACACATTTTAGCAGGGTCAAATTAGCACAGAGGACAGACAGATGGCTGGAGGTGATTGCATTTGCATATCCTTAGAGGGAATGTGTGAACGTCCCAACAGTATGACTCAGTCACTCTAATATGGCATATACAGGGTCCCCAGAGTCTGTGTGTCTTGGGGGGGACATGGACCTGAATCCAAAGTAACACCCCCTCAAGGGTCCCCAGGCATACAGCTCACAAAGAGCACCGTTCCCCCAAATGCCAGGGCCCATGGTCGCAAGGCAAGAGGCTTGCATTCAGTCCCCTCCAAAAGCCTCTGTCCCGGCTAGGTCCGTCACAGATACCTAATATGTCATGCTTTAAAATTGCGCACGCTTGTGGAATGGTGCCAATCGACAGTACTTAAAAATCTCCACAGGCGACGTTTTAAGTTTTTTTGCAGGTTAGCAGTTTAGAGTTACAGAGCTGATACCTCACATATGTGGTGTGAACACCGTTAACATATGCTGGAGCGACCTACCTATACATTCTTTTCTGCATGTTGACAGGGGTGCTTTAAAAAAAAATATATATATATATATATATATATATTATTCATTTCATTTTTTATTTTTACACTGTTCCTTTCTTTCTTTTTTATATCTCTTTTATTCCTTTCACAAGAAATGTAAACATCCCTTGTGATAGAAAAAAGGCATGACAGGTCCTCTTTATGGAGACATTTGGGGTATATATATATACAGTGGGGAGAACAAGTATTTGATACACTGCCGATTTTGCAGGTTTTCCTACTTACAAAGCATGTAGAGGTCTGTAATTTTTATCATAGGTACTCTTCATCTGTGAGAGACGGAATCTAAAACAAAAATCCAGAAAATCGCATTGTATGATTAAGTAATTAATTTGCATTTTATTTCATGACATAAGTATTTGATACATCAGAAAAGCAGAACTTAATATTTGGTACAGAAATGTTTGTTTGCAATTACAGAGTTCATACGCTTCCTGTAGTTCTTGACCAGGTTTGCACACACTGCAGCAGGGATTTTGGCCACTCCTCCATACAGAGCTTCTCCAGATCCTTCAGATTTCGGGGCTGTCGCTGGGCAATACGGGCTTTCAGCTCCCTACAAAGATTTTCTATTGTGTTCAGGTCTGGAGGCTGGTTAGGCCACTCCAGGACCTTGAGATGCTTCTTACGGAGCCACTCCTTAGTTGCCCTGGCGGTGTGTTTTGGGTTGTTGTCATGCTGGAAGACCCAGCCACGACCCATCTTCAATGCTCTTACTGAGGGAAGAATGTTGTTGGCCAAGATCTTGCGATACGTGGCCCCATCCATCCTTCCCTCAATACGGTGCAGTCGTCCTGTCCCCTTTGCAGAAAAGCATCCCCAAAGAATGATGTTTCCACCTCCATGCTTCACGGTTGGGATGGTTTTCTTGGGGTTGTACTCATCCTTCTTCTTCCTCCAAACAAGGCGAGTGGAGTTTAGACCAAAAAGCTCTATTTTTGTCTCATCAGACCACATGACCTTCTCCCATTTAATCCATGACGGCGTAGTGTGTTACTGTGACAGAACCCACTGTCACTGTGTGCTTTGGAAGGGACTGAGGGCGGGCCTCCTACCCACAGATTATGGCCCAGAGGAGACTGGAGACTCGGGGAGAAGCTGGCATTGAGATAATGTAATGTAATGCTACATCCCTTCTCCCCCATCCCCCCCCCTCTTGTTGCTGTGTTTAGCTGTGTTGGTTCATGGCACACAGACAATGGTCTGGACTGCAGACATCTCTCCGCAGGGGATGTGTATTGAGGGGTTGCCTGCTTACCATAATCCCTTTATGTTTATCTGTAGTCTCTGTTTCAATGTACAAGTGTTCAGTTCCCATTGATTCTTCCTTGTCCCCTACCCCCCCTCTATGACAAGGCTAAGGGGAGTGTCCCTAACTGTGTGTAAAAGTGTATGTTTTGGATTTAATAAACAGTTGATGCTCTGCATGTTTAACCCTCAACACCTGTGTGGATTGTCTCGTGATTGAGGGGTTAAGGGCTGGTTATGGCGAATCTGCAGGCTGCGGGTGCGTTTGGAGGACAGGAGACACAAGTCTGGCGGATGTGCCCATCTGGGGTATCTGAGATCTGTTACAGTGTTGGCAGCGGTGGGATGTCTCCTGCAGTCCGGGCCATCCAAACCACCACCAGGATTCAAGATCTGGGCAGCCGTCGAGGAGCAATACGGGGACCAGCCAGCATGAGAGCGGAGTTTGAGAGGAGGCTGCAAGGCATGCGGAAGCAACATCGGGGACCAGCGACAGAGCGCACCATGCTCGGCTGGGAGGATGTGATCCGCTGGCAACTCTGGCATGAAACGCTAAGCCACGAGCGGCGCCATCAGGGGAAGATCCTTCCCTCCTCCACAGAGATGTACTGGATGCAGTACCATGCGCGAGAGGTGTTCCTGAGGGAACGACCGCGAGATGAGTGGAAGACAGAGCTCGGAAGATTGGTCCAGGAGGAGATGAGGCTGGACGCCAGCTACAGAGCCCTCCGGTGGTTCGCGGCTCAACTGTGGCCAAGTACAGCAGACGGCAGCCCGACAGAAGGCGTTGGCTACGGCGGCGTGGGGCTGCTCCATCAAAAAATGTACGGAGACCCAGACTTTGGGAGCGATGAGGAGTGGCGGCTGGAAAACATCCTGGACTTCCGAGATGAGGTGCTGGACCTCCCTGAAGAGGCGTGTGACCTGGAGGAATTGGAGTTCCTGGTTGAGCAGGAATGGGAGCTCGAGATTGCCTACAAGCGGCTGTTTGACGGTGATCAGCAGCCTGGCATGGCTCCCGTTGCCTGGGACTGTCCTGGAGAAATAGCGGACAGTCACGAAGATGCGGAGCAAATGGGGCCAGGAGTGCCCCTACGTTTTCCCGTCCTAACCGCAATGGAAGAAGCGGCGATGATACAGAGGGCACTGCGACTGCTAGAATGCCGGAACGCACCAGAGGTTCCCCAAGCAGAGAGACAAGATAATAGCATAAAGGTCTCAGAAGGGGAAGTTGAGACTGGCGCTGGAAGGCTGGTAAATGGTGATCAGCAGCAAGTCGAGAGTATCGCATCCGGTGCCCCAGCAGAAGCGCTGGCTACAGGGCAGAGTGCCACTAGCCTCTGCCCAGCATCAGAAAAAGAGTTGGATCCGGAGAGTCTGAGAGATGATTTTCGTGAGCCGTTTCCCCAACAGCAGATATCCCCAACGGGAGTGGAGGAAGCAATTCTCCCTCCCCAGCAATTGGACATTACCCCAATGTTCATCCCCCCAGCAGAAGCGCTGACTGCAGGGCAGAGTGCCGCTGGCCTCTGCCCACCCTCAGAGTTGGATCCAGGGAGTCCGAGGGATGACCTCAGTGAGCTGGTTGCCCAGCACTTGGACACTACCCCAGTGTATATCCCCCCAGCAGAAGCACTGGCTGCATGGCAGAGTGTTACCGGCCCCGACCCAGCCCTCAGTAGATTTTTGGAGGGTTTGGGAGACAGCCCCTGTCAGAAGTCGCCTCAGAAGCTGGTCACAGAACCAGGAGGGGAGAAAATCCTTCCCCCTCTTCAGCTGCTGAACTCTACCATTGTATATGTCCCCCTAGCAGAAGCACTGGCTACGGGGCAGAGCGATGTTGGCCTCTGCCCAGCATCAGAAAAAGAGACGGAGAGTCCGGGAGACAGTCCCTGCAAGATACCTCCTCAGCGGCTGTTAGCTACTCCAGGAGAAAAGCAAGAACCTTTTCCTCCCCAACTGCATAGCACTGCCAGCCTATGTTCCCTACAAGCTGAAGCGCTGGCATCGGGGCAGAGGATTATTCAGCTCCCCTCAATATCTGCAACCCAGCCCCGGATCACGGGAGTGCGGACAGCTGTTCCCACTCTGCAGCGGCTGTTTTTATTCACGGGAGACCGTATGTGCGATTTTGCTCCCCAGCCCCAGAGACGTACTTTTCCTTTTCCTGGTTGCCTGGGGTGGAAGTTTGCGACTAACGCAGGTCCAGACCAGTTCGGGGTCAGGAACCTGGTTAGTCTGTTTTTAAAAGGGGAGAAATGTGACAGAACCCACTGTCACTGTGTGCTTTGGAAGGGACTGAGGGCGGGCCTCCTACCCACAGATTATGGCCCAGAGGAGACTGGAGACTCGGGGAGAAGCTGGCATTGAGATAATGTAATGTAATGCTACATCCCTTCTCCCCCATCCCCCCCTCTTGTTGCTGTGTTTAGCTGTGTTGGTTCATGGCACACAGACAATGGTCTGGACTGCAGACATCTCTCCGCAGGGGATGTGTATTGAGGGGTTGCCTGCTTACCATAATCCCTTTTATGTTTATCTGTAGTCTCTGTTTCAATGTACAAGTGTTCAGTTCCCATTGATTCTTCCTTGTCCCCTACCCCCCCCTCTATGACAAGGCTAAGGGGAGTGTCCCTAACTGTGTGTAAAAGTGTATGTTTTGGATTTAATAAACAGTTGATGCTCTGCATGTTTAACCCTCAACACCTGTGTGGATTGTCTCGTGATTGAGGGGTTAAGGGCTGGTTATGGCGAATCTGCAGGCTGCGGGTGCGTTTGGAGGACAGGAGACACAAGTCTGGCGGATGTGCCCATCTGGGGTATCTGAGATCCGTTACAGTTACTAATGGTTTTCTTTGAGACTGTGGTCTCAGCTCTCTTCAGGTCATTGACTAGGTCCTGCCGTGTAGCTCTGAGCTGATCCCTCACATTCCTCATGATCACTGATGCCTCACGAGGTGAGATCTTGCATGGAGCCCCAGACCGAGGGAGATTGACCGTCATCTTGAACTTCTTCCATTTTGAAATAATTGCGCCAACAGTTGTTGCCTTCTCACCAAGCTGCTTGCCTATTGTCATGTAGCCCATCCCAGCCCTGTGCGTGTCTACAATTTTATCCCCGATGTCCTTACACAGGTCTTTGCCATTGTGGAGAGGTTGGGGTCTGTTTGATTGAGTGTGTGGACAGGAGTCTTTTATACAGGTAACAAGTTCAAACAGGTGTAGTTAATACAGGTAATGAGTGGAGAACAGGAGGGCTTCCTAAAGAAAAAATAACAGGTCTGTGAGAGCCGGAATTCTTACTGGTTGGTAGGTGATCAAATACTTATGTCATACAATAAAATGCAAATGAATTATGTAAAAAATCATACAATGTGATTTTCTGGATTTTTGTTTTAGATTCCATCTCTCACAGTTGAAGAGTACCTATGATAAAAATTACAGACCTCTACATGCTTTGTAATTAGGAAAACCTGCAAAATCGTCAGTGTATCAAATACTTGTTCTTCCCACTGAATATATATATATTGTGACAGCAGGAAGGTAAAGTCACCTGGTTGCATCCAGGGGGGTAGGTATATTTCTCCCAGATTCAGGCTTTATGCCGACTTATACAACTAGGGAGAGAGTTGATGAAGCCCAGCTGAGGCTAGTGGGCTCATGGATGATTCATACCTCTAGGGAGAGTGCTGGGCGTCGTGCAGGCAGGGAGTTGATGAGACCAGCTGAAGCTTGTCAGCTCGTTTAAGGCCTCTATAAAAACTCCCAGCTTCATTAGGTGTTTACTCATGCCTGGAACCAGACCTGTGTGGACTGTCTAGGGAGAGTGAACCCCTGTGCGGTGAGACAAAGCCTGTGTGGCTATTTGTTTGGACATTTACTAAACCAGGGACTTAGGGACTAGGACAGCACCAGGCTGATCCCAGTTGTTAGTTAGGGAAACCTGCATGTTTAGTCAGAGGTCAAGCTGACCAGGATTTATTTTGTTTATGTTTCTTTTTGCTTTGCTGTGTTTTTTGTCACTGTAAATAGAGAAATAAACCGCACCTTTTGATCTTGAAAACCACAACCTCCGTCTGCTGGGCCTGTTTTTGTGTGGGGAGCCCATCCAGGGGGTCACACACACCCGCTACCGAGCTAACCCCCTCACAGTTGGTGGAGAACCAGTGGCAGTTTTTTTTTAAGCCAGCATGGAGGAGATACTGAAACAGCTGGCTCTAGCAAATGCCAATCAACAGCAGACAAATGCAGGTTTGCAAAAGAGCTTCGCAGCCCAGCAACAAGCCCAGCAGCAATCTGAGGCCCGCTTCATAGACCTGTTGCAGAAGCAAGAGCAGAGACTACAACAACAGATGGAAGCAGTAATGCAGCAACGTCCGCAGACCAGTGAGGAAAGCCGTCCCACTAATACCGCGTCCTTTGGGGTGAGTCGTTTATTGACAAAAATGACTGGAGAGGATGATCCAGAGGTATTTTTGACCACATTTGAAAGGACTGCTGAAAGAGAAAAGTGGCCTGAGGAGCAGTGGGCTGGACTGGTGGCTCCTCTGTTAACTGGTGAATCGCAGAAAGCTTACTATGACCTAGAGCCTGACCAAGCAAAAGACTATGTGATGCTAAAAGCTGAAATATTGGCAAGGCTGGGTGTCACCCTGGCTGTCCGGGCTCAGCGTGTGCATAACTGGACTTTCCAGCTTGGAAAACCCCCCAGGTCTCAAATGTATGATCTCATTCACCTGAGCAGGAAGTAGCTACAGCCAGAGACTTTGTCCGCACCGGAGATTGTGGAACGTGTTGTGATGGATCGTTTCTTGAGAGCTCTTCCTACCACCATTCAAAAGTGGGTAAGCCATGGAGACCCAGAAACGGCCGGTAAACTTGTGGATCGTGTAGAGAGATACTTGGCTGCAGAGAACCTGACGGCCTCTTCCAGAGACTCTCGGACTTTCCACCCTAAGACCAGACCATCCCCAGGGGCGGATAAGATGATTCCAAGGGGTGAGGGTGGAGAGAGTGAGAGGGTGGGAGCTCTGCCCAGGGTTTGGCGAGAACAGCCTGGGAAGTCGGGGGCTCAAGAGGCAGCCAAAAGGATTGTTTGCTACCGCTGCCGGCAAACGGGACATATTGCAGCAAATTGCCCGGTTGTGGAGGAACCCATGCAATGTGACTTTCTGACGGACAGACGTCAGTCGCTGTGTGCGACAGTCGCATGCACTGCCATTCGGGGAACTGAGAAACATTTATGCAAAATGTGTATTAATGGTAGAAATGTTGTGGTATTACTGGATTCAGGTAGCCTTGTGACCCTGATAAAGGCTGAATTAGTTAAAACAGAGGTCTCTGGGAATAGCAAGGTAGCTGTTATTTGTGTGCATGGGGACACCCGAGAGTATCCAGTGACTACAGTGTGTTTCAAGACCCCCAAAGGTACCCTCTCTCATCCAGTGGGGTTAGTATCTCAATTACCGCATGATGCCATTGTGGGAAGGGATTTTCCGAAGTTCTGGGAACTGTGGGATGATCCTGAGCCCCCCACTGGTGCCCCTATGTACCAGGAAGGTGATAGCCAGAACTCCTCTGAGAGTGGTGAGGACTCTCCAGAATTTCCCTTGTCAGTATTGGCAGGCGAGACTCAAGAAACTGGAGAGGAGCCCACCTCCTCAGACGAAAACCTACCGTCTGTGGAGTTTTCTGATCTTGAGGTTCACAGGGAAAATTTTGCCACAGAACAGTTAAAAGACCCTGCCCTAATAAAGGCACGGGAAAACGTAGTGGAAATAGATGGCGAGTTAGTGAACCCAGATAATACCTGCACTTACCCATACTTCAGCGTAGAGAAGGACCTACTGTATCGGGTGGCAAAAAGGGCGGAAGAAACCGTTGAGCAGCTTGTGGTGCCCAAACCTTACAGGAAGTTGGTGTTGGAGTTGGCCCATGGGCACATTCTTGGAGGTCATCTGGGGACAGAGAAAACCCGAGAGAGGGTATTACAGAGATTCTATTGGCCTGGGGTGATGAAGGACATAGAAAATTATTGTTCCTCCTGCCCTGTGTGTCAGAGGTCGGCCCCGATGCCACATTTCCGTAGCCCGCTGGTCCCTCTACCCATCATTGAGGTCCCGTTTGAGAGGATCGCAATGGATTTGGTAGGTCCTATAATCAAGTCCGCTAGGGGGCACCAGTACATATTAGTTATAATGGACTATGCCACCCGTTATCCAGAAGCGATCCCTCTCCGAAATACCTCGGCCAAAACCATAGCCAAAGAGCTATCTCTTGTTTTTAGCCGGGTGGGTATTTGTAAAGAACTGCTTACGGACCAAGGTACACCCTTTATGTCCCGGGTTATGAAAGAGCTGTGTAAATTGTTCAAAGTGACGCAATTGCGTACGTCTGTGTATCACCCCCAAACCGATGGGCTGGTTGAAAGATTCAACAAAACCCTAAAACAAATGTTGAAGAAAGTGGTGGATAGAGATGGAAAGGATTGGGACTGTCTACTTCCTTATTTGATGTTTGCTATTAGGGAGGTGCCCCAATCCTCTACGGGATTCTCCCCCTTTGAGTTACTGTATGGGAGACACCCAAGAGGGCTGTTGGATATTGCCAAGGAAACTTGGGAAAGTGAGAGTTCTCCCCACAGGAGTGTGATTGAGCATGTCGCCCTGATGCAAGATCGAATTGCACAGGTAATGCCCATCGTGAAGGAACATTTGGCCCAAGCGCAGTTGGCACAGCAGAGAGTGTACAACCGTGGAGCCAAGACCCGTACCTTTTCCCCGGGGGATAGGATATTGGTACTTGTCCCTACGGTTGAAAGTAAATTCCTTGCCAAATGGCAAGGCCCCTACGAGATAATGGAAAAAGTGAGCAAAGTGAATTACAAGGTCAGACAACCAGGAAGGCGAAAGCCCGAACAGATCTATCACGTTAATCTGTTGAAAGCCTGGAGGGATAGAGAGTCCCTAGTCGCAGAAACTTGGTCACCAGCTCAAACTGGTTGCTGGATTCCGGAGGTTGGAATAGCAGCCACCTTGTCACAACCCCAACAACAGGAGGTTAAGGAGTTTGTGCTTCGCAACAAGGAGGTGTTCTCTGAGCTGCCGGGACAAACATCTGGGGTAGAGCATGATATTATTACCCCGCCCGGTGAAAGGGTGAAGTTAAAACCCTATCGGATCCCAGAGGCCCGACGGGAGGCAATACGGGAGGAAGTACAGAAAATGCTGAACTTAGGGGTGATAGAGGAGTCCCAAAGTGATTGGTCTAGTCCCATTGTGTTGGTGCCTAAACCGGATGGGAGCTGGCGATTTTGTAACGATTTTCGTCAGTTGAACAAAGTTACAAAATTTGACACCTACCCCATGCCACGTATAGATGAGTTGATCGACCGGCTGGGAACAGCCCGATACATGACGACTCTTGACCTCACAAAAGGGTATTGGCAAATTCCCCTGGCCAAGTCGGCCAAAGAGAAAACCGCATTTGTAACCCCAGACGGGGCGTTCCAATATAAGAGAATGCCGTTCGGGTTACAGAATGCGCCGGCCACATTCCAGCGGAAAATGGACCAGATACTGAGGCCCCATCGGAAGTATGCTGCGGCTTACCTGGATGACGTAATTGTCCATAGCACAGATTGGGCCTCACATCTGCCAAAAGTGCAAGCAGTCCTAGACTCTATCCGGGAAGCGGGGTTTACGGCTAACCCCAAGAAGTGTACCATTGGGCAGGAGGAGGCCAAATATCTTGGGTACACCATTGGCAGGGGAGTAATAAAACCCCAACTCAACAAAGTCGAGGCCATCCAGAGTTGGCCACGTCCCAACAGCAAGAAGCAGGTACGAGCCTTTCTGGGAATCGCGGGTTATTATCGGCGCTTCATTCCCCACTTTGCTTCTAAGGCTGTGCCCCTAACCAACCTGACGAAAGGGAAAGGGTCGGTCATGATTAAATGGACCCCCGAGGCTGAGGCAGCGTTCCAATTCTTGAAACAAGCCTTATGTAGCCAGCCAGTGTTGTACTCACCCGACTTCTCTAAAGACTTTGTCGTACAAAGTGATGCGTCAGATGTGGGGTTAGGAGCAGTATTGTCCCAGGTCTGGAACGGGGAAGAGCACCCAGTCATTTACCTCAGCAGGAAGTTGAAGTCCCATGAGGTAAATTACGCCACGGTTGAAAAGGAGTGTTTAGCGGTGAAGTGGGCTCTAGATTCCCTTCGGTACTATCTGCTAGGTAAGCACTTTGACATGGTTACGGATCACGCTCCGTTAAAGTGGATGGCTCAAAACAAGGAGACAAATAGAAGAGTAAATAGGTGGTTCCTGGCCCTACAGGAATTCAACTTCACAGTAAAGCATCGCCCTGGCGTTCAAATGGGGAATGTGGATGCTTTGTCTCGAGTACATGAATGCCTGATTGCTGGTGTTCCAACCCCAAGGTTAAAACAAGAGGGGGGGGTATGTGACAGCAGGAAGGTAAAGTCACCTGGTTGCATCCAGGGGGGTAGGTATATTTCTCCCAGATTCAGGCTTTATGCCGACTTATACAACTAGGGAGAGAGTTGATGAAGCCCAGCTGAGGCTAGTGGGCTCATGGATGATTCATACCTCTAGGGAGAGTGCTGGGCGTCGTGCAGGCAGGGAGTTGATGAGACCAGCTGAAGCTTGTCAGCTCGTTTAAGGCCTCTATAAAAACTCCCAGCTTCATTAGGTGTTTGCTCATGCCTGGAACCAGACCTGTGTGGACTGTCTAGGGAGAGTGAACCCCTGTGCGGTGAGACAAAGCCTGTGTGGCTATTTGTTTGGACATTTACTAAACCAGGGACTTAGGGACTAGGACAGCACCAGGCTGATCCCAGTTGTTAGTTAGGGAAACCTGCATGTTTAGTCAGAGGTCAAGCTGACCAGGATTTATTTTGTTTATGTTTCTTTTTGCTTTGCTGTGTTTTTTGTCACTGTAAATAGAGAAATAAACCGCACCTTTTGATCTTGAAAACCACAACCTCCGTCTGCTGGGCCTGTTTTTGTGTGGGGAGCCCATCCAGGGGGTCACACACACCCGCTACCGAGCTAACCCCCTCACAATATATATATATATATATATATATATATATATATATATATTGATCTCTGCTTTCCAGGGAAAAAAATGCCAATGTTTACATTTGTCAGTGCTGAAATAACTTCCGGGCTCCCAGGTTCATAGAGATGACAGAGGGTGCACAGGCGCCACCCTTCTTTCCATGCGTCCGCCCCCTGATCTACATATCAGGCCGCCAGGCTATGGATTCCAATGCGGGGTGGGTGTTTTTTTGAAGAATGTGAATAGAGCCAGAGGCTCTAATAGGCTTCAAAAAATGGTGGGCTCGGGGCGCAGAGCACTGCGCTCCGAGCCCACCCAGTTGTGACGATAGCGAATTAATTTTTGCTATTTTCACACTAAAGCTCCTCCCCGACAATCAGCAGGCTGTGAGGCCTGTCAGGCGATCCTATTGGATGTCAAAAAACAGAGTTTCCAAGCTCAACTTACCAACCAGCCAGCAACCAACCAAATTCACCTGTCTAACAGTGGGTTAAAAACAGGCGTTTAGTTGCACGCATTTGCAAATACATGTGTAAGCTGCAGGCCCCGTCAAGGCTCCCTGTATACTGCAGACCCTAACTCTAAAATTTAAAGAGTCTCCTCAGTGGGAGCACATGTATGCTGATGGATAGATCTTATTGGATGCCTAGCGCTAAGACGGAAAAGACAGAGGAGAAACACGGTGGAGGAAGCTGCCGGAGGGCGGACCATGCTGGAGGTCACCACAGCCATGCCACCTAGATTGGGTAAGTGCCGGCCGCCTGGGCTAGGGAGGGGTTGGTAGGGTCTTTAGGATGGCTTTTACGTTAGAGCAGTGGTTCTCAACTCCTGTCCTCAGGACCCACTAACAGTCCAGATTTTATTTATTACCTTTGGGGAGATGCAGACTAGAATACTGCAATCACTGAGCAACAAATATCACCTGTGATGTATTTAAGTTTTTTTGCAAACCTGGCCTGTTTGTGGGTCCTGAAGACAGGCGTTGAGAACCACTGCGTTAGAGGGAATCTGTCACGTACCTGACGGTGACGAGCCCGGATCTGCAGAGGGAGGCCTCTCTTACGGCTTCCACCGGCGGCCCCTGGTACTGAAGACAGGAGGCACGGAGGTAGAAGGGGTACGAGTGCCTGGCAGGATGGATCAAGGTAGAGTAGAGTCTGAAGACTGGGACGGATCCAGGCACCCAGGAAGTATGGCAGGCTGAACCGGAACCAGGAACACAGCAACTGGACTGGAACTGAAGAGACTGGCTGGACTGGAACCAGGATACAGCAACTGGACTGGAACCAGGAACAAGCAACTGGACTGGAACTGATGAGGCTGACTGGACTGGAACCAGGACACAGCAACTGGAGAGATTGGTCGGACAAGCCGGGTCGGTAGTATTGGCTGACGGCAAGGTACTGGAGGATCAGGCAGAAGATTGGTCAAACAAAGCCGGGGGTCAGAGGCAGGCAGGAAACTGGAAGGGTCAAGGCAAGCCGGGTCGGATACAGGTAAATACACGAATCAGGTCTCTTTGGGTACTACACGCTGTAGAGCAGACAGCAGGGACTGTCTGTCACAGGCATGTTTAAATAGCTCTTCTGGCGCGCTTTGTGGAGCGTGCGCGCGCCCCCGCGCGCACGTGCTCGCCATCGCGCGCGCGCGTGGACGTACCCGAGATTCGGAATCAGGAAGTCCAGGAATCCTGTAGCTGACAGGATTTCTATGACAGAATCGCTGGCTGAAAAGAAAGATATCTGGATGATGTCTGTAGCTGCAGCCATCATCAAGATATCTCCACTTCAAATTCAGAATGTCATATGACGTCCTACAGATAGGAATCGGTACAATAGTAGGTCAACTTTTGTTAAAAAAAAAAAAGTAAATTCCTCTGTGTGATCATTGTATTGTAGGGATTATAACAAACTTTGTAGCAGATTCCTACCTTTTGTTGCTGTGAAGAAATAGCAGTTTGTCTTACCGGGCTGATCGCATTCTCATTCTGAATGAGAGGGAATGTTTCATTATCTGTCAGCCGATCCACTTTCTGTATTCCAATGAGGAAACTGCAGTGTGTGCATCCCTTTAGAAGTGATTCAATTGGTTCTAAAGGCTGAAAGATTTTTTTTATCTTAATGCATTCTCTGCATTATGGTAAAAAACCTTCTTTGTGCAGCTCCCCACCACCACCCCTTATACTTACCTGAGCCCAATTCCAATCTAGCGCTTTGCATGAGAACAGCAGCCCTATTGGCTCTCTTTCTCCATTGGCTCTCGCTGCTGTCACATCACATCCAGTGAGGTGGAAGCAAGAGGGGGGGGGGGTCTATGAGTGCGCACGAGTGCCCCTATTTCAAGTGACTTACTCTGTTGGGCACTTGGTGGGGGGGATGTGTCAGTAGTGCCAGCAGGGGACCTGAGAAGAGGAGGATCAGGGCTGCTCTGTGTAAAACCACTTCACAGAGCAGGTAACTATAACATTATGCATTTACAATTACTTTAACCCTGGAGTAGTATCTCACCAAAATTTGCATTTCTATTGCAGGGGATGCCCAAAATCTGACTTGTATCTTAGTGCAGACTTTTAGGAAATCAGTGAGCCAATCCCACAAGCAGGAAATTACACAACTGTGTACAAAACACTTCCAGGTTGGCATAATGCATTTAGTTTTACAGAAATTTTCAGTGCTGCAGACTGAAAAGGAAAGGTAATGTTTATTAATAGCCTTAAATTGCAACATGACTTATATAGCAATTATATATATATATACATTTACTGGCCACTTTATTAGGTACACCTTGCTAGTACCATGTTGGACCCCCTTTTGCCCTCAGAACTGTCTTAATTCTTAGTGGCATGGATTCATCAAGGTGTTGGAAACATTCCTCAGAATTTTGGTCCATATTGACATGAGAGCATTATGCGATTTCTGAAGATTTTTCGGGCTGCATATCCATGGTGCAAATTTCCCGTTCCACCACATCCCAAAGGTGCTCTATTGGGTTGAGATCTGGTGACTGTGGAGGCCATTGGAGTACAGTAACCTCATTGTCATGTTCAAGAAACCAGTGGTGAGATGATTGGAGCTTTGTGACATGGTGCATTATCCTGCTGGAAGGAGCCATCAGAAGATGGGTACACTGTAGTCATAAAGGGATGGACATGGTCAGCAACAATACTCAGGTAGGCGGTGGCATTTAAACGATTCTCAATTGGTACTGAGGGGCCCAAAGTGTGCCAACAAAATATCCCCCACACCATTACACCACCACCAGCCTGAACTTTTGATACAAGGCAGGATGGATCCATGCTTTCATGTTGTTTACGCGAAATTCTGACCCGACCATCTGAATGTCGCAGCTGAAATTGAGACTCGTCAGACAACTTTATCATTCTTCTATTGTCCAATTTTGGTGAGCCTGTGCGAATTGTAGCCTCAGTTTCCTGTTCTTAGCTGACAGGAGTGGCACCCGGTGTGGTCTTCTGCTGCTATAGCCCATCTGCTTCAGGGGTGTGTTGTGCATTTAGAGATGGTATTCTGCATACCTTGGTTGTAACGAGTGGTTATTTGAGTTACTTTTTCTTTTCTATCATCTCAAACCAGTCTACCCATTTTCCTCTGACCTCTGACATCAACGAGGCATTTTTGTCGACACAACTGCAGCTCACTGGATATTTCCTATTTTTCTGACCAATCTCTGTAAACCCTAGAGATGGTTGTTCGTGAAAATCCCAGTAGATCAGCAAATTTGAAATACTCAGACCAGCCTGTGCTTTGGAAGGGACTGAGGGCGGCCCTCCTACCCACAGATTATGGCCCAGAAGAGACTGAGACTCGGGGAGAAGCTGGCATTGAGATAATGTAATGTAATGCTACATCCCTTCTCCCCCATCCCCCCCCCCCTCTTGTTGCTGTGTTTAGCTGTGTTGAGTCATGGCCCATAGACAATGGTCTGGACTGCAGACATCTCTCCGCAGGGTATGTGTATTGAGGGGTTGCCTGCTTACCATAATCCCTTTATGTTTATCTGTAGTCTCTGTTTCAATGTACAAGTGTTCAGTTCCCATTGGTTCTTCCTTATCCCCTACCCCCCCTCTATGACAAGGCTAAGGGGAGTGCCCCTAACTGTGTGTAAAAGTGTATGTTTTGTATTTAATAAACTGTTTTATGCTCTGCATGTTTAACCCTCAACACCTGTGTGGCTTGTCTCGTGATTGAGGGGTTAAGGGCTGGTTATGGCGAATCTGCAGGCTGCGGGTGCGTTTGGAGGACAGGAGACACAAGTCTGGTGGATGTGCCCAGCTGGGGTATCTGAGATCCGTCACAGTGTTGGCAGCAGTGGGATGTCTCCTGCAGTCCGGGACATCCAAACCACCACCAGGATTCAAGATCCGGGTAGCCGCCGAGGAGCGATACGGGGATCGGCCAGCATGAGAGCAGAGTTTGGGAGGAGGCTGCAAGGCATGCGGAAGCAACATCGGGGACCAGCGACAGAGCGCACCATGCTCGGCTGGGAGGATGTGATCCGCTGGCAACTCTGGCATGAGACACTAAGCCCCGAGCGGCACCATCAGGGGAAGATCCTTCCCTCCTCCACAGAGATGTACTGGACGCAGTACCGTGCGCGAGAGGTGTTCCTGAGGGAACGACCGCGAGATGAGTGTAAGATGGAGCTTGGAAGATTGGTCCAGGAGGAGATGAGCCTGGACGCCAGCTACAGAGGCCTCCGGTGGTTCGCGGCTCAACTGTGGCCAAGTACAGCAGATGGCAGCCCGACAGAAGGCGTTGGCTATGGCAGCGTGGGGCTGCTCCATCAAAAAATGTACGGAGAACCAGACTTTGGGAGCGACGAAGAGTGGCAGCTGGAAGACATCCTGGACTTCCGAGATGAGGTGCTGGACCTTCCCGAAGAGGCGTGTGGCCTGGAGGAATTGGAGTTCCTGGTTGAGCAGGAATGGGAGCTCCAGATTGCCTACAAGCGGCTGTTTGACGGTGATCAGCAGCCTGGCATGACTCCCGTTGCCTGGGACTGTCCTGGAGAAATAGCGGACAGTCGCAAAGATGCAGAGCAAATGGGGCCAGGAGTGCCCCTACGTTTTCCCGTCCTAACCACAATGGAAGAAGCGGCGATGATACAGAGGGCACTGCGAGTGCTAGAATGCCAGAATGCACCAGAGGTTTCCCAGGCAGCGAGACAAGATAAAAGCATAAAGGTCTCAGAAGGGGAAGTTGAGACGGGCGCTGGAAGGCTGGTAAATGGTGATCAGCAGCAAGTCCAGCGTATCGAATCCGGTGCCCCAGCAGAAGCGCTGGCTACAGGGCAGAGTGCCGCTGGCCTCTGCCTAGCATCAGAAAAAGAGTTGGACCCGGAGAGTCTGAGAGATGCTCTTCGTGAGCCGTTTCCCCAACAGCAGATATCCCCAACGGGAGTGGAGGAAGCAATTCTCCCTCCCAGCAATTGGACAGTACCCCAATGTTCATCCCCCCAGCAGAAGCGCTGGCTGCAGGGCAGAGTGCCGCTGGCCTCTGCCCACCCTCAGAGTTGGATCCAGGGAGTCCGAGGGATGACCTCAGTGAGCTGGTTGCCCAGCACTTGGACACTACCCCCGTGTTTATCCCCCCAGCTGAAGCGCTGGCTGCATGGCAGAGTGCCACGGGCCCCTTCCCAGCCCTCAGTATGTCTTTGGAGGGTTTGGGAGACAGCCCCTGTCATAAGTCGCCTCAGCAGCTGGTCACAGAACCAAGAGGGGGAAAAACCCTTCCCCCTCTCCAGCGGCTGAACTCTACCGTTGTATATGTCCCCCTAGCAGAATCGCTGGCTACGGAGCAGAGCGCTGTTGGCCTCTGCCCAGCATCAGAAAAAGAGATGGAGAGTCTGGGAGATAGTCCCTGCAAGATACCTCCTCAGCGGCTGGTAACTACTCCAGGAGAAAAGCAAGAACCTTTTCCTCCCCAACTGCATAGCACTGCCAGCCTATGTTCCCTACAAGCTGAAGCGCTGGCATCGGGGCAGAGAATTATTCAGCTCCCCTCAATATCTGCAACCCAGCCCCGGATCACGGGAGTGCGGACAGCTGTTCCCACTCTGCAGCGGCCGTTTTTATTCACGGGAGACCGTATGTGCGATTTTGCTCCCCAGCGCCAGAGACGTACTTTTCCTTTTCCTGGTTGCCTGGGGTGGAAGTTTGTGACTAACGCAGGTCCAGACCAGTTGGGGGTCAGGAACCTGGTTAGTCTGTTTTTAAAAGGGGAGAAATGTGACAGAACCCACTGTCACTGTGTGCTTTGGAAGGGGCTGAGGGCGGGCCTCCTACCCACAGATTATGGCCCAGAAGAGACTAAAACTTGGGGAGAAGCTGGCATTGAGATAATGTAATGTAATGCTACATCCCTTCTCCCCATCCCCCCCCCCTCTTGTTGCTGTGTTTAGCTGTGTTGAGTCATGGCCCATAGACAATGGTCTGGACTGCAGACATCTCTCCGCAGGGGATGTGTATTGAGGGGTTGCCTGCTTACCATAATCCCTTTATGTTTATCTGTAGTCTCTGTTTCAATGTACAAGTGTTCAGTTCCCATTGGTTCTTCCTTGTCCCCTACCCCCCCTCTATGACAAGGCTAAGGGGAGTGCCCCTAACTGTGTGTAAAAGTGTATGTTTTGTATTTAATAAACTGTTTTATGCTCTGCATGTTTAACCCTCAACACCTGTGTGGCTTGTCTCGTGATTGAGGGGTTAAGGGCTGGTTATGGCGAATCTGCATGCTGCGGGTGTGTTTGGAGGACAGGAGACACAAGTCTGGCGGATGTGCCCAGCTGGGGTATCTGAGATCCGTCACACAGCCCATCTGGCACTAGACATGTGCAATTCGTTTCGTTCCGAATTTGTTTTTAACGAATTTCGACAAATTCGTTAATTCGGAAATATCCGAATCAACGAAAACTCATTTAACGAATTTTAACGAATATTCGTAAATTCAAATTTACGAATGTACGAATTTACCAATATACGAATTTACCAATGCACGAATTTACGAATATACGAATTTACCAATGCACGAATTTACGAATATACAACTATCCGGAAATTTGTAAATTTGAATTTACGAATTTCCGAATATTCATAAATTTGTACATTCGTACAATCGTAAATCAGTAAATTCGGAAATCTGAAATAATAATTAACTAATAACTTAACTATTACTAACTATTCAATTATAGGTATTGTAATTTCCTTTCAAATTTGGCTGTTAGTGAACTTAACGAAGTTACGAATTGTTTTCCGACATAATGAATGCCGTATCTAAACGAATAAAACGTAATGAATTAATTATAATAATAAATAACAATAATAATAATAAAAACGTTTTATTATTATTATTAATTTGTTCCGTTCCATTTGTTTAGATGCGGCATTTGTTATTTCAGGTTATGCGTAACTTCAGATAAATTTGTATTCGTTACGTTCGCTAACAGCCAAATTTGAAAGGAAATTACAATACCTATAATTTAATAGTTATTTTTTCAGATTTTCAAATTTTCGGGTTTTCGAAAATATCGAATTTCCAAATTTCCGAAATTACGAATGTATAAATTTACGAATGTACAAATTTACGAATGTACAAATTTACGAATTTACGAATTGCGATCATAACGAATGACCCGAAAAACGAAAAAAAAACAAAAAACGAATGAAACGAAAACGAAAACTAACGAATTTTTTGGCAGTGCACATGTCTATCTGGCACCAACAACCATGCCACATTTAAAGTCACTTAGACCCCCTTTCATCCACGTTCTGATGCTTAGTTTGAATTTCATCAAGTCGTCTTCACCACATCTAGATGCCTAAACACATTGAGTTGCTACCATGTTATTGGCTGCTTAGCAATTTGTTTTACTTTAAGGGCTGGGCTTTTCTTTCAGTGCACAGAGCTGCTCAGCTGTCAGTTGATTCCAGCCACCCGATGTTTCCACAGTGACTCACCTGGTTATCATTGTAGCGGGGTGTTGCTTTAAGGACTCAGAGACTACCGTATCCAGGGTACAGCGGGACACCCAGGGTGCATTGCCCCGCACAAGGACTGCTGGGGTGGGCTATAAAAAAGAGGGGCGGGCCGGCAATCGGTCTCTTTGGACATTACCCGCCCAGCAAATGGAACTCTGTACTGAGTCTTTTGTTCCTGATAGTGCCTAAAGTTTGGGCCCTGTGTTTCCAAAGAGTCTTCCGTTTTCCACTGAGGAGCCTGAGGGACATCTCATCCTGCCGCCTGTCTACTACTTCCAGGAGGACCGAAGACCCAGAGTGTCGTGGGATCTGTGTACCGAGACACAGCTACGGAAGATACTGACATTGACTGATCCGGTTGGGTGAGAGAGCACCTGCTCAAAGATTATTACAGGATCTCTAGGCCCTGTGTCTGTTGTTCAGGACCCACCGTTTATAGTTTGCATTTGCACGCTGGAGGGACAGTGCATTGAGTAGCCTAGTCACTTTCTGTTATCCATCGAGTTACCAGTACCTATTCCTGTGGATTACAATTTATCTTCAAAAAAGTGCACCACCATTTGCTAGCGAAGATCCTTCACTACGGAACTTGCATAAAGGACAGTCAGGCCTAACACCTAAGTTTAGATATTGCTGGGCGCCATCTTGTCCACGAGGGAGGGAAGCTGCAAGCAGGGTTCGTTAGTTGAATGTGTACAGGATTGTATATTCGTTTACTTGCTAAATACCCTTTTATTGCAGGGCTCTGCATACCTTAATGTGTACTGTTTATCTGCTTATCTATTTCACTAAAGTAAAAGTATCAGGATTAAGCAGACAAGTTGTTTGGTGTTATTTCTGTGTAGAAGAGACGGTTAGTGTCATTTGCACATATCATCAGTGTGCCCTTTGTTGCCGGATTGTGTTACCTAAAGCTACGGGTCTCACAATCCTATCATCCCCTACTAGCTGTGCCAAGGGAGGGTAGAGCGGATTACTGGGGGTTGACAGCGGTGCGTTACAGGCCCGAAAATCATACCAGCGGCTCTCTTAGCTGGGGGTATCACTACATCATTAACCTGCCTCATTAGTCCAGCCTACAGCTAGCCTCTTTTGGCTATTTAAGCAGCTTAGCTAATTTTCTCCTCGCCTTTGCATAATCAACAATATCCAGTGTGTTCCTGTCTATGACCTGGCCTGGCTGACTTCTCTTCTAATACCTGTTCCTGCTTTGGCTCCTTACTACGCTAATTTCTGGCTTCCTGACCCCGGCTCGTCTGATTACCCACTCTGGCATCCAAACCCTGGCTTCACTTTTTGACTGTTCCTGAACTGCGCTATTTTTTTGCTATTGCATTAAACGTGTGATTTTAACTGCATTTTCTGTGTCTGCTCGGTTTGTGGTTCCTGACCGTTACCAAGCAATTGACCAGGTGGCTGGTGGGTGTGTAAATGTATGTAGGTATATGTGTGTGTGTGTGCGTGTATATATATATAATTTTTCTTTTTCTTGCTATATGTTTTTCCACAAAAATGGGGTTACCATCTAAGTTTCACTTTACATAAAGAAGACCAGCAGTGGGAGCCAGCATTGAGCTGTCAGTATAAAACTAGGATCTTGATTTCAGAAGAGGAAAACACAGGGATGTCCTATTACTGTCTGGTCAGGCAGGCTGGAGTTTTCCGATCAGTTTATTAGAAAGGAGCATTGCTGTTATTTGGGGAGTGGCAAGTGATTCAATTTGCATATAAAGGAAGTTTGCTAGCATGATAAGTATAAGGAATAAAACATACACATTCAGATTAGGATTTTTGCCTGGAGTTCCACTTTAAGTTAACTCTTTGTAAGAGAAATAAAGGATGCTGAAGCCCATATCTGCATTCTTATAAATAACCAAAAACCTCTAGAATCCTGTGTTGTGTGACAGTGGTGGGCTGAGTCTGATTTCTCTATGTCAAGCTGCAGCTATAAAAGTAGACAGATTGCCCTCTAAGCTTCACTTTATTGGATATTGTAATTGACATATAGTTGTCATTTATAATCATCTGTCCATTCCTGTGAGTAGGGAGCAGTAAAGTTAATTGTGGCTGCTCATTTGCATTAATCTCACCTCTGAAGGGTACTGTAACCCATTAATATCATGTCATGATGAATTATCACAAATAACATTGAGCATATTGATTAATGATCTCTGAGATTTGTATCTCGTTAAAACATTTTGTTAGCTCTTTAAACTTTTAAGTATACAGCCCATGTACACAGGAGATAGTTACAGTTCATGGGTGAAGGGGGGGGGGAAGTTGATGGCGGCATTTTTGGATCACCAGTTAAAACTTCCCACTAACATAAGCAATTAAATCTGTTTGCTGGCTCGGCGTCCCCAGAGGACTAGATGGGAGTTTAAGGAACGCTGAACGTCTTTTTGTTTTGCTATGGCACATTACAGATGCAGCCACACAAAGCAACATGCGTTGGATGTTCAGTGCTCAGACATTTCACTTGACATTGCAATTAAAGTCTGTGCGTTAGCATTTGTAGCTCCTTCATAAAGCTTTATGTAAACATGCAATAAGCAAAATCATTTAGCACTTCATTGTGCATTAACTTTTTATGCTATGATGTGTTTGTTTGGTTTTTTTTGTATTACATACTATGGATGTCATATGACGGAATAATAGCATAATAAAAAAATGAATAATTTTTAAGGATGAGAAGTGAGAATTATGTTAGACAAAATAATTCCGTGCTGCCTTAAGGATAAGCTGCCAACACACCAAGTAGACAAATTTCAACAATGTGGAAACAAAAAAAGTGTAGCGCTAATCTGACTATATAAATGAATAAATAAATACGTAAAAACTTGAAAAATAAAAGTACTCAAATGATAATAGTGAACAATGTGAATAAGAATGTCCTCATAAGCGCACAATGAATGTCTATATGTAGGAAAATCAAAACAGGTGCAAAAATGCAAAGACTATCTGTCCTTAAAAGTGACCAAACTTTGGTGTTGACAAAGTTCAAAATATGGTGACGACTTCAAACCATGCAAATCTGTGCAAGTGAAGAGGTGATGAAGTGAAGGGAACCACCCCCACAGGTACTGTAAGAGGCTTACCAGAATGTTTGAACCCTAGAGAACCTACGTTCAATGGGTCAAACAGGCTTGCGTGGTGGAACCACAATGTACTTTAGGCAATCCTATGGGCTTCAAGATGCTGTGCCAGGGATGACAAAATGCCAGCAGGGTGGAGAGAGTCACTGAGAAGGGTGGCTTCCTAGTGGGTTATCTCATAAGAAGTGATGGTCCAGGGAATCCCAAATGGATGTGGAAGGGTTATGCCGTATAAGAAACGACCACATAGCGTAACTCTGTATTACAGATGAAAAATGTAATGAAGTCAGAACACTTGCATTTATGATGATTTTCAAGCGCTTTGTATAAAATGTGGCAACAATGGAGTTCTCCCGACGCGTTTCATCCACTAGGACATCATCTGGGGTGTCTCCACTCCTGCCCACCGGTTATTTATAAGAAATGATGACCCCAATTATGAGAAACCACTCCAGATGATGTCCTAGCGGACGAAACGCGTCGGGAAGACTCCATTGTTGTCGCATTTTATACAAAGCGCTTGAATATCATCACAAATGTAAGTATTCTGACTTTAAAATAAAATTTTTGATATGTAATACAGAGTTACGCTATGTGGCCATTTCTTTCTTCCATTATACGACATAACCCTTCCACATCCATTTGGGATTCCCTGGACCATCACTTCTTATGAGATAATGTAGGTTCTCTAGGGTTCAAACATTCTGGTAACCTGTAGGGGTGGTTCCCTTCACTTCATTACCTCTTCACTTGCACAGATTTGCATGGTTTGAAGTCGTCACCATATTTTGAACTTTGTCAACACCAAAGTTTGGTCACTTTTAAGGACAGATAGTATTTACATTTTTGCACCTGTTTTGATTTTCCTGCATATAGACATTCATTGTGTGCTTATGAGGACATTCTTATTCACATTGTTCACTATTATCATTTGAGCACTTTTATTTTTGAAGTTTTTACGTATTTATTCATTCAAGTTTTTACATATTTATTTATTCATTTATATATTCAGATTAGCGCTACACTTTTTTTGTTACACTATATATTACCTCTCGGCTCCATCTGGTGAGCATCTTTTGATTAGGACTCCCCCTAGCTGAGTGCTGCACATTCAGAAGACTAATCGATTAATTGCTGGACATTCCTTATGATTGGAATTGTGTTCAATGCTGTTTATTAATAGTGTTCTGGTGAGTGCATATTGGTAAAAAAGAGCACCGGGCACACTGTTTTTTTTACTGCTGCACTAGGAAGTGTCACTATTAGAGGACTTTTTCATCAACTGCCTCAATAATTGTATAATTTGTGTACTTTCTGATACATACAGTGGGGCAAAAAAGTATTTAGTCAGCCACCAATTGTTCAAGTTTTCCCACTTAAAAAGATGAGAGAGGCCTGTAATTGTCATCATATGTATACCTCAACTATGAGAGACAAAATGTGGAAACAAATCCAGACAATTACATTGTCTGATTTGGAAAGAATTTTTTTTGCAAATTATGGTGGAAAATAAGTATTTGGTCAATATCAAAAGTTCATCTCAATACTTTGTTATATATCCTTTGTTGGCAATGACAGAGGTCAAACGTTTACTGTAAGTCTTCACAAGGTTGTCACACACTGTTGCTGGTATATTGGCCCATTCCTCCATGCAGATCTCCTCTAGAGCAGTGATGTTTTGGGGCTGTTGCTGGGCAACACGGACTTTCAACTCCCTCCCAAGGTTTTCTATGGGGTTGAGATTTGGAGACTGGCTAGGCCACTCCAGGACCTTGAAATGCTTCTTACGAAGCCACTCCTTCATTGCCAGGGCGGTGTGTTTTGGATCATTGTCATGCTGAAAGACCCAGCCACGTTTCATCTTCAATGCCCTTGCTGATGGGAGAAGATTTGCACTCAAAATCTCACGATACATGGCCCCATTCATTCTTTCATGTACACGGTTCAGTCGTCCTGTTCCCTTTGCAGAGAAACAGCCCCAAAGCATGATGTTGAGACCCCCATGCTTCACAGTAGGTATGGTGTTCTTTGATTGCAACTCAGAATTCTCTCTCCTCCAAACACATCCTTCATCTGACCATATGACATTCTCCCAATCCTCTTCTGGATCATCCAAATGCTCTCTAGCAAACCTCAGATGGGCCCGGACATGTACTGGCTTAAGCAGGGGAACACGTCTGGCACTGCAGGATCTGAGTCCCTGGCGGCGTAGTGTGTTACGGATGTTAGCCTTTGTTACGTTGGTCCCAGCTCTCTGCAGGTCATTCACTAGGTCCCCCCCTGTGTGGTTCTGGGATTTTTGCTCACCGTTCTTGTGATCATTTTGACCCCACGGGTTGAGATCTTGCATGGAGCCCCAGATCGAGGGAGATTATCAGTGGTCTTGTATGTCTTCCATTTTCTAATTATTGCTCCCACAGTTGATTTCTTCACACCAAGCTACTTGCCTATTGCAGATTCAGTCTTCCCAGCCTGGTGCAGGTCTACAATTTTGTTTCTGGTGTCCTCCGACAGCTCTTTGGTCTTCACCATAGTGGAGTTTGGAGTGTGACTGTTTGAGGTTGTGGACAGGTGTCTTTTGTACTGATAACAAGTTCAAACAGGTGCCATTAATACAGGTAATGAGTGGAGGACAGAGGAGCCTCTTAAAGAAGAAGATACAGGTCTGTGAGAGCCAGAAATCTTGCTAGTTTGTAGGTGACCAAATACTTATTTCTCTTATCATCCATGGACTGACACGGTGTGTCTTTACACTTTACACGTGGGTTATGTCCCTGCTTGCAGGAGAAGACCTAGGCAGAATGTGAGATGTTATACATACATTCTAAAAGCCAGAGCTGAACAGCCCCACCCAGGGGGCGGTCCCTCCGGGCATAACCCTCCCACTACAGTCAGCAGACTTCAGTTTTTTTCTGCCTAGCAGAAGGAGAAGACGTGGCTCCCTCAGGAGCCAGTCTCCTGACCTATTTTATTCCTTTTTGGAATTCTTTTTTATTTTATTTTTGAGAATCTTCTATCAACTGTCGGCTGGGCAACAGGTTGGGTACAAGATATCCTCGTAGTCTTCCCTGTCTGACCATCGAGCGTGCTGATCCTCGCCTTGTGTGCGTGAGACTCAGTTCACGACAGGCCCCATGACTCCAGGGGTGGCCGGGTTTGCTTTCATGCTCCCACGGTCCTCTCAAGACTGAACAGCTCCTGACTGACTGTATCTTTCGCGGTGGACCGGGCCGACAGCTACTCAGTACTGCACTGTGATAGTCCTGTCAGAAACACCAGTGTGTCCCTCAGGGGACGGGTAAGTAGTCTCTCCTGCCTGCAGGTGAGTACAAAGGGCTGTGTGTTTCTCTGTGGGGGATTTTCCCTGTCTCCCCCTGTATTTTATTGTCGCTCTCTGTCACCATTACTGGCGCTGACTGTGTGGGGTGCTTGGGGGTCACACTGTTCTTGGGGGGCTCATGCTGGTCTGCAATGTATGCCTTGGGGCTTTTTTGTGTGTTTTTTTTTTTTGGGGCCTGAGCGCCGAGTGGCGCTGTGCGTTGTTTCATTTTAACTGCGTCATGGCGGCCATCTTGCCGCGGATCGCCTCAGTGAAGTGCGGCGGCCATTTTCTTGTAGCCCGCGCGCTTTTCAGCACTAGTTTGGCCTCTAGCGCTGCTATAGCAGCGCAAATCTCCTCACAGTCTCCTCACAGCTTACCAGCGCTGACACAGCGCGGTACAGACAGCGGAACTAAGCGGTCCTTGGTCCGGTTTGGTGAGTCCCCTGGGCGCCCCCTCCTCAGTCAGCACAGCCTGTGGGTGGACTTTTTATCTGAGAGAGTCTCAGAGAGGGACAATATGGAGTCTGTGTCACCAGCTTCCCCTAAAAATGTCAGTGGCAACAGGCAGTGCTTCAGCACTGCGGTCCCTATGGACCTGTTGTGGGCAGCCCTGGAATCAATTTCTGACCAGGATGGGAGCTGTGTGCAAGCGCAAGGTGCAAAAAGGCGCCCTCTCCCCACTTTATCTACTCGAGGGCAGTGCGCTGATTCAGATATGGGCCTAGCCACTATCGCTCAGGACCCTAGTTCTGAATGTATGGATGGTTTTGAACAGGACATTCCTTATGAGGGAAACTCCAGTTCTGAGTCAGTAAATGACAGGGCGCTTGTTAGTGTGCTCATGACTGTGGTGAGGGACACTCTCAAGCTCAAATGCTGCGGATGCAGAACCTCAGGCGGATACTGTCTCCTTTGGTTCTTTTAAGGCCAGGCCTTCTAAAGGGGTTTTTTCCATTGTACTTTCTTTGACCAGCTCATTGATAAGGTCTGGGAAAAGCCGCAGAAGAATTTTTTTTTTTTTATGGTCCCGCGGCGTTTGTCTATCAGGTACCCCTTGAAGATGCCCTACTTAAAAAGTGGGCTTCTCCCCCAGTGGTCGACCCTCCAGTCGCCCGGTTGAACAAGGCCATCACTCTCCCGATGGAGGGGACTCCTGCATTTGAGGACCCCACTGACAGGAGGTCAGAAGTGGTGAGCAGAACCATGTTTGCCTTGTTGGGATCCGCCCTACGACCTGTGGTAGCGGCGACCCTTGTGTCAAAAACACTTACAGGTTGGGCAAAAATGTTGCACCTAGCTGTACAGGAGCATATTCTTCCTCCAGACACAGTTGCTCTGGCCCACCCAACTGGTTCAGGGCCTGGTTTCTGTGTGCGACGCCACGCTGAACGCGGCCCCTTTAATATCCAGGGCCTCTGTCTCGGCGGTGGTATTGCGTCGTCTTATCTGGTTGAAATGCTGGTCTGCTGACCTAGCCTTAGGAAGCTCCTGACGGATCTACTATTTTAAAGGCGGTAGACCTTTCGGTGCTGCTCTGGATGACATCGTCATGGATGTCACGGGAGGTAAACGCACTCTTCTTCCTTAGACTAGCAAGGGTGAGGAGGCCCGCCGCAAACAGGGGCCTTCCTTTCCAGCAAACAGGGGTTTTTTCGTCAGTCAGAGTCCACAGGTAGGCCCTCTCAGACTGATGGCAGTGCGGCTGGTGGGCACAAGTGCCCCTGGGTGCGTAAGCCAAACAAGCGGCTCCCAAGCCCGCCTCCGCGTGAAGTCTTGCCTCCGCCCGACTCTGGGGTGGGGGGGACGACTTTGCAGGTTCATGGATCGGTGGACCTCCCGAATCTCCGACTGGTGGGTGTGCGAGGTGGTCACCTCAGGTTATAGGATAGTATTCCGATCCTGGCCCCCACACAGATTCTTTCCCTTGAATCTTTCTCTCCTTCCTACCTGTCGGGCAGCCCTCTTGGGGGCTGTACAGGTTTGATCAGGTCCGGAGTGATTGTGCCGGTTCCGTCACAGGAGAGTTTTCAGGGATTCTGCTCGAATCTGTTTGTCGTCCCAAAAATAGGACGTGGTTCGACCTATCCTGGACCTCAAGGCCCTGAATGCCTTCGAGAAGGTGCAGAAATTCCGCATGGGATCCATTCGCACGGTGATCGCTACACTCCACCAAAGGGATTTTCTTCTGGCGTCCTTGGACTTCACCAGAAGTTTCTGCGCCTTGCGATCAGCGAAGTCCACTCTCGATTGTGGCTCTTCCTTTCGGCCTTGCCTCGGCACCAAGGGTGTTCACCAAGGTGCTTGCTCCGGTTCTAGCCTTCTGTTACAGCGAGGTATTGCTGTTGTGGGCTATCTGGACGGTCTTCTGCTATGAGCAGAAAGTGGCTCAGACTTAGAGGAAAGGTGACTATCGTCAATTAGACCCTCAGGGACCTCGGGTGGTTCCTGAACATTCAGGAGTCAGTCCTGGTCCCGACTCAGTGTCTGGAGTCTCTAGTTCTGAACTCCTTGGAGGCAAGGTATCCTACCTCTGGAGTAGTTGCTGACACTTCAGTCTGCGGTGCGGGTGCTGACATCCCGAACATGGTTGTCAATCCGTTGTTTGCATGAGAGTCCCGGGACTCCTGGTGGCCTCCTTCGCGGCCGTTCTGTATGCCCAATCACACACCAGGGCATTGCAGAAGGAGATCTTGTCCACCTGGGACAAATCCCCGTTGTCCTTGGATCTTCGGATCCAGGTGATTCACCTGGTCAGGGCGTCCCTGACAGGGTGGTTGGGACCCTCGGCTCTTCGGTCCGGAAAGTCGTTCCCCTCCCATCCAATGGACGGTACTCACGACGGACGCCAGCCTGACGGGCTGGGGTGGAGTCTGGGGAGTCCTGTCGGCTCAAGACCTTGGACTCCGGACGAGCCCGTTTACCAATCACTGTTCTGGAAATGCGGGCCATCAGACTGTGTCTCTCCTCAGGTCGGAGAGAGTACGGGGTCGCTCCATCAGGAGCCAGTCGGACAACGCCACGGCGGTGGCGTATGTAAACCATCACGGGGGGACTCGGAGCTCAGCTGCGGCTTCCGAGGTAATCCGTATCCTGAAGTGGGCCGGAAGAAACGTGCCGGCTCTGTAGGGGCGGACTATCTGAGTCGCCAATCGCCAGACGCGGGACCAGGAAGAGTGGTCCTTGCATATTTCAACTCCTTTGCCGACGGGGGGGCACGTCGGATGTGGACCTGATGGCCTCTCGACTCAGTCGCAAGGGTCGAGGTTGTGGCCAGATCCAGGGATCCTTGGGCGATGACTCGGATGCGTTGGTGGCCCCATAGGGTCCTTATCGCCTGATATAAACTCCGGTGATCCTAATTGTTCCGGATTGGCCTCAGCGTCACTGGTACGCTGATCTGGTACGTCTCGTTGCGGACGTTCCCTGGCGGTTGCCGATGAGGGAGGACCTTCAGTCTCAAGGTCCTATGTTTCATCCGGCTTACAGTCTCTGGCTTTAACGGCAGAGCTGTTAAAAGCCAGGTATTGAGGGACCGAGGTCTCTCGGACTCTGTCATTTTGACCATGTTAAGGACACGGAAGTCTTCCAGGCAGATCTATCACCGTGCCTGGAAAGCTTATATCGCCATATGTGAAGCGCTGGACTGGCGTCCTCGGACGTATTCCGCCCCCAGAATCCTGCGTCCTCTACAGTGTGGAGTGACCCAAAAGCTTGCTTTGAGTACCATCAAGGATCAGATTTCGGCCTTGGCCGTCTTCTTTCAGCGACCTCTACCGGGTCATTTCTTGGTTAGCACCTTGTGTTGGGGGTTCGCCATGTGCTCCCTCCTGTCAAGCCTTCTCTCCCACCGTGGGATCTGAATTTGGTGCTCTAGGTCCTCCAGGAACCTCCTTTTTGGGAATATCCGGGATATTCCTCTCTTGTCTTGTCTCAGAAGGTGGCCTTTTAGTGGCAATCACTTCTGTTTGACGGGTGTCTGAGTTGGCGGCTTTGTCCTGCAAGTCGCCATATTTAGTCATCCATAAGGATAAGGCGGTGTTGCATCCGCGACCTTCCTTTTTGCCAAAGGTGGTGTCTACCTTTCACCTACATGAGGACATTGTCCTCCCGTCCTTGTGTCCTCACCCATCGCATCCCAGAGAGTTTGCGCTGCACATATTGGATGTGGTACGAGCCTTACGGGTGTACCTGTCTGCTACTGCTTCTATTCGGAAGTCCGACTCACTGTTTGTGACTGCCCCTGGTCCATAACAGGGCCAAGCGGTTTCGTCTCCAATCATTTTTAGGGGAATCAGACAAACCGTCATTCAAGCCTATGCTCTCAAAGGGCGGGCGCCTCCCTTTCCGGTTACGGCGCATTCCACCAGGGCAATTGGTGCTTCCTGGGTTTTCCGACATCAAGCGTCGGTTGCACAAGTGTGCAAGGCGGCGACCTGGTCGTCTGTTTATACCTTTTAAGTTTTTTATAAGGTTGATGTGGCTGCATCTTCGGATGCTTCCTTCGGCCGCAGGGTGCTGCAGGCCGCTGTTTAAAGTTGCGACTCCTCCGTTGAGGAGATCTGCCTTCTTGGAGTGGAAGTTTTTGGTTTTTCCATTTATACTGCTCCCATCCCTCTTGACACTGCTTTGGGACATCCCACGTGTAAAGTGTAAAGACACACCGTGTCAGTCCATGGATGATAAGAGAAAATAGGATTTTTTGTACTCACCGTAAAATCCTTTTCTCTGACATCCATGGACTGACACGGCACCCACCCTTCCTTTTTAAGTTTGTACTGCTTTGTTACGAACTGAAGTCTGCTGACTGTAGTGGGAGGGTTATGCCCGGAGGGACCGCCCCCTGGGTGGGGCTGTTCAGCTCTGGCTTTTAGAATGTATGTATAACATCTCACATTCTGCCTAGGTCTTCTCCTGCAAGCAGGGACATAACCCACGTGTAAAGTGTAAAGACACACCGTGTCAGTCCATGGATGTCAGAGAAAAGGATTTTACGGTGAGTACAAAAAATCCTATTTTTCCACCATAATTTGCAAAAAATGGATTTGTTTCCACATTTTGTCTCTCATAGTTGAGGTATACCTATGATGACAATTACAGGCCTCTCTCATCTTTTTAAGTGGGAGAACTTGCACAATTGGTGGCTGACTAAATACTTTTTTGCCCCACTGTATGTAATTTTTTCTATGGACACTATGTGATCACGCTTATGGTGTTTATAAAAAAATATTTTTACATGGTTTTTTCACGCTCATCAAGACTAACTTTATGATTGGTAGGGTTTTTTGCACTGCACTTGTTTGAATTCTACAAATGGCCTTTCTGGGAAAAGAAACAGGTTTGCTTCATTCTGCCATTCCTGCCCAGCATATTATTACTTTTCCTTTGCTTCTCCACTTCTATGTGTAGCACCAGTAGCCAAAGAAAGTACTTAGTACTTCCAGGTAGAGGATCATGTGACAGCACTGGGCCAGTTAGCACTGTCACAAAGGGAGTTCAAAGCCTTTCCTTCACTCGAGGCAGCTAAACTTTGCCAGGTTCTAGCTGCTAGGAGTGTCAAACTATTTTGCTTGAAGTAATTTAGAAGATAGAGCCGGCTACTCCAAAAGTCCTTATAATAGTAATAATTGATACATGTGTGATCAAGGCTTTTCTGCCAAAATGTGTAAGCTCTCATGTCTTTTACTCACCCATGTATCAATAAAACTATTTTAAGGACTTTTGGAGGCGCCAGCTCTATCTTCTAAATTACGGCTTATCCTTAGATGTTGGAGAGGACATCAGAGCCAGAGCACCTGCCAGTGGATTTACGTCTCAACCTGCATTGTCGTTACACTGCTCTGAGCTCTGCATTTGCTTTTCTTCTTTTGTTTGAACACCTAATCTAGTTATCCTTTAATTAACAGACTTCCTGTAAAGGCAATAGTCAAAAGTGGGGCAAACCTGGAGCCTACAAACTGGGATTATCACACAGCTAAAACCTTACCCCCTTGAGGGTATTCAGAGTAAAGACTGGCTGATCTTTTGACTTCACAACTGCTGCTGCCAACCTTGTGTTGGTCATGACAATTGCAGACAAATTCATTAAAAGGTTGCAAATTGCTAAAGCCGTCTAAACAAGCACACACACGGTTTAAATGCTAATATCCTGGTATAAAACTGGGGTTTCCCCACTGTTTTAACTTGTTGTGTTTATTGTTAGCTTCTGAATATTAAAAGCCATCAGCCTTACTGTTATAGCTAATGATGGAATTTTCTGTCGACGCTTATCAAATATACCAGCTCGTACTTTAATTGCAAAGCTCAGGGTTCAGTAGTATATTCAGAGTCATGATGAAATCCCTCTCTTCTGTAAAATTAGTATTCCATATTTGGTTTGTCTCTTTTCTTTTTTTTTTGTTCAATCTTATTCTAGTGCTTGCTTCTAGAGCTCTTGTACAATTCAAATTGGAACTTCGATATCACAACATACTAAAGTTAACTGTTAGATTTCTGCTCTTTGATTTTTGTTTTCTAATTCAGGTTAGATAATGACTGGCTGCTATGGGTAACTTGTGGTGGAATTTCAATTTCCACAATTTTTTTACAGGTCGTTGCCCTATTTTAAACAATGATATTGGTAATTCTGTTAAACATTATGTAAAATCACAATGTGGTTGACTTGAAAATTAGGGAAACAAAAATGAATACAGAATTCAAGTTTCAAAATTTGAACAAGAGTTCTGAATGGACATGGACAAAAGATCACATGTTGTTCTTTTGTACATAATAAGAGCACTTTATTTATCCTATAATACTTTATATATACTATGATGCGTTATAATTTCTCTCTTCCCTCTGCCACCACAATAACTATATGTAGCGATACCCTCAACTAAGAGGGCCGCAGATTTGGTTTGGGCCCTGAATACAGCTCCGCCAACCCCCGGCAATCTACTCAACCCTTTCTGGCACAGTTAGTCTAGGGGTATACACATATAATACTTATGCTTTATGAGAGACTCAGACACAGAACAGTAGTAAGGGGATAACAGATTTTACTTCCAGCTATGCAAAGAGAATGAACAGTAATAACTTAACTTTTAACTTGTATGCAGAACCCTGCAATAACAGTCACACTACCCCATAGAGAAGGGGGGGGGGGTGGGTAAGGAAACGCCACGTGGGGAGACCGTTAACTAGGCGCCCTGTGGCGTAACAGCTAAACTGGATACCTAATGGATCAGGCCTGATCCCTAATTCTAGAACTCAGTCCTGTAAGGATGATGGATTCTTCAACGGCAATCTGTAGAGGTGGTGCACATAAGAATAAACAACATTTGTAATCCAAAAAAGGGGAATCTTGATAACTGACAACACTTCACTGAAGATCCTCTGGATCAGTCCTGCTGTGGATCTCCAGTGAGAGTCTTTAACGTGAGGTAGTAGGCCTCGGCAGTCTATAGGTACAGTACTATCAAACAGGTTATGGAATGAGCTTACGCTCGCTCACCCTCCGGACGCGATCTCAGTCTGGGACTTCCACCGGCTGTGTCTTCACTCGTACACAGCGGTTGCTGCGATCGGGTCCCCGATCCAATCTAGACTGTAGGTAAGAGATGTCGGATGCCACCCAGGCTCGCAGTGGGGTGGAAGGCTCTTTGGTCAGCTGCAGAAGGCCCCAGGCTTCAGGCCTTACACAGCACAGGTCCGCACAGGTGTATCAGTCTCTGCCGTCCCATGTCCAAAGAGACCGAGACAGGCCTCGCCCCTTCCTTATATCTCTCCACCCATGAGTCTCTGGGGCAAAAGTAAAACATCCTGGGAACCAGTGGGGTTCTGGGAACAGTAGTTCAAGAGTCTTTAAAGGAACCCCGCTACACACATATATATATATATATATAAATCATGTAGATCAGTGAGCTTCTCAAGGATTCACCTAGCAGTATAATTTACGTGCTTTGTTTTGTTTAAGTTCAGGTGAACTGAAACTAACTCCATATTCACAGTAATTAATATTAATATAAGATTTGGCTTGTCACTGAATTCTAACGCTAAATGCCTTTGTACTTAACTGGTGTCTAAAATTAGGATATAATCTCATGGCTTTATGGTCTCTCAATCAAAATGACAAGCTCAACTGGTAATTTGTGCAAAAAAGGAGATGGACACATCGTTATGGTGTTGTATTTTAAATGGTATCCTTGATTTTTAGTGGGAATTTGGATTTGGCAAAATTAAATGTAATTAATTGTATCCTCATGTAAAAGAATCTTGTCTGGCAGATGATTTTGCTTTTTGGGTTCATCACAAAACCTCCCACAATGGCCAATCTGGACAGGATATTTAGAAGCACATTAGCAACACACAGGATCATTAAGTCAGAGTTATGGTTTTCCTGGGGGTGATCTGTGTCTTCAAGAGTTGGACCACAGGGAAGCCTGAGTTCTGAAGAATCAATGCTTTTGAGTTGTGGTCTTGGAGATTACTACTGAGAGTTCCCTGGACTGAAAGAAGATCAAACCAGTCAATAATCAGGGTATATAAAACTGGGCTGATAGGAAAGCTAAAACTCCTAGTACTTTGAACACATAAAGAGAAGATAGTTATGCTGAGAAGGGTGAAAAGCCACAAATAGATAACGGTAAAGTAAAAATTAACTTTCTGACATCTGATGGTTTCTCAAAATTCATCAGTAAACCATTGATGGGCTAAAATACTTGAAGTGACACTGTCACTGGATAAATTATTTAGAAAAGCATAGCCTGTAAAGAAAAAAGTAAAAGCCGAACTAAAGCACCCAAAAAAGAAAATTGAAAGGAGGTAGACTTTTTGGGTCAAAGTGTAATGCAAAGTATCTTCTGCCCAAAAAACTTCCTATTGTGCCCTGCTATTTTTCATTTTGTGTACACTGCATGTGACATATATGCAGTGCAATGTACATCGCCAACTCATTTTATAAAATGCCAGTAAAATGGAGGTAGGTGCTGGGACGCTGTAACTCTAGTGTAATTATGCAGAAGTTACATCATTTATAGCTGCCCAACGACAGACCCAATAGACATGGTATAAAACTGGCATGAGTTGATATCGATAGAGCAATGAGAGTGAAGTGTGGACTTCCTATCACTGATTTGTCTGCATTGTATAGAGAAGTATTTGGTCTCAAAAAAGTTACTTAGTGAAAACAGGTTTTATGTAAAAATATTGTTAGCGTATTGATAAGGGAGGGGGGAGAAACCAATTAAAGGTAAAAGACATAGGTAAGATTTGCAGTTGCTTCATTACTTATCTTTATTTTTCTTTGAGTTAATGGATCACCTAAATGTAAATAAGGCCCCATGCACACGAGACGTCTGTGCAAACTCTGCTGAACACACGTTTTTATAGGCTAAAACCGGCGTTTAAAAACGCCCGTTTTGCCGCGATTTTAGCGGCGTTTTACCGCGTTTTACCGCGTTTGCGTCTATAGGCGTTTAGTTAAGAAACATCATAAGACCCTCCCTAAGCTCAAAAAACAGTATTATTTAACCATTTCAGCCATTTTGGGAGACCAGCAGCTGAGAGAGCAGCAGTGTACTTGTATTTAGCGTATCACTTGCCACATCACAAGCTGTGGATTGTCCACTTGCCACGTCACCTGATACGTCACCTGGCCACGTCACCTGCCACAAGTTGTGAATTGTCCACTTGCCACGTCACCTGCCACGTCACCTGGCCACAAGTTGTGGATTGTCCACTTGCCACATCACCTGGCCACGTCACCTGGCCATGTCACCTGCCACAAGTTGTGGAATGTTCACTTGCCACGTCACCTGGCCACGTCACCTGCCACAAGTTGTGGAATGTTCACTTGCCACGTCACCTGGCCACGTCACCTGCCACGTCACCTGCCACAAGTTGTGAATTGTCCACTTGCCACGTCACCTGCCACGTCACCTGGCCACAAGTTGTGGATTGTCCACTTGCCACATCACCTGGCCACGTCACCTGGTCACGTCACCTGCCACAAGTTGTGAATTGTCCACTTGCCACGTCACCTGCCACGCCACCTGGCCACAAGTTGTGGATTGTCCACTTACCACATCACCTGGCCATGTCACCTGCCACGTCACCTGCCACAAGTTGTGGAATGTTCACTTGCCACGTTACCTGGCCACGTCACCTGGCCACGTCACCTGCCACAAGTTGTGAATTGTCCACTTGCCACGTCATCTGCCACGTCACTTGGCCACAAGTTGTGGATTGTCCACTTGCCACGTCACCTGGCCACATCACCTGGCCATGTCACCTGCCACGTCACCTGCCACAAGTTGTGGAATGTTCACTTGCCACGTTACCTGGCCACGTTACCTGGCCACATCACCTGCCACAAGTTGTGAATTGTCCACTTGCCACGTCACCTGCCACGTCACCTGGCCACAAGTTGTGGATTGTCCACTTGCCACGTCACCCCTGGCCATGTCACCTGCCACGTCACCTGCCACAAGTTGTGGATTGTCCACCTGCCACGTCACCTGGCCACATCACCTGCCACATCACCTGGCCACGTCACCTGCCACAATTTGTGGATTGTCCACCTGCCACATCACCTGGCCACGTCACCTGCCACGTCACCTGCCACAATTTGTGGATTGTCCACCTGCCACGTCACCTGGCCACGTCACCTGGCCATGTCATCTGGCCACATCACCTGCCACAATTTGTGGATTGTCCACTTGCCACGTCACCTGCCACGTCACCTGCCACGTCACCTGGCCACGTCACCTGCCACAAGTTGTGGAATGTTCACTTGCCACGTCACCTGCCACGTCACCTGCCACAAGTTGTGCATTGTCCACTTGCCACGTCACCTGGCCACGTCACCTGCCACGTCACCTGCCACAAGTTGTGGATTGTCCACTTGCCACGTCACCTGGCCACGTCACCTGCCACAATTTGTGGATTGTCCACCTGCCACGTCACCTGGCCACGTCATCTGGCCACGTCACCTGCCACAATTTGTGGATTGTCCACTTGCCACGTCGCCTGGCCACGTCACCTGGCCACGTCATCTGGCCACGTCACCTGCCACAATTTGTGGATTGTCCACTTGCCAGGTCACCTGCCACGTCACCTGGCCACGTCACCTGCCACAAGTTGTGGAATGTTCACTTGCCACGTCACCTGGCCACGTCACCTGGCCACAAGTTGTGCATTGTCCACTTGCCACGTCACCTGGCCACGTCACCTGCCACAAGTTGTGGATTGTCCACTTGCCACGTCACCTGCCACGTCACCTGCCACGTCACCTGCCACATCACCTGCCACAATTTGTGGATTGTCCACCTGCCACGTCACCTGCCATGTCACCTGGCCACGTCACCTGGCCACGTTACCTGCCACAAGTTGTGGATTGTCCACTTGCCACGTCACCTGGCCACGTCACCTGCCACAATTTGTGGATTTCCACCTGCCACGTCACCTGGCAACATCACCTGCCACAAGTTGTGGATTGTCCACTTGCCACGTCACCTGCCACAAGTTGTGGATTGTCCACTTGCCACGTCACCTGCCACAAGTTGTGGATTGTCTACAGTGCAATGCAAGCAATTACAGTTTTTTTTTTCATATTTTTTTGATGGTTTTTCATCATTTGCCATCATTTTTGAGATTTCTAATGTAAAAAAATAGGTCACCTTTAAAAACGCTAATAAACGAAATCGCGGCAAAACGCCGGTACCGCGTTTTGCCGCGTTTAGCGGCGTTTAGCCGCGTTTTGCGTCTGAAACGTGGAAAACTTTTGCGTCTGAACCCATTTTTTTGCTTCTGGAAAAACGAGGTTAAACGCAACTGCCTAAAAACGACAATAAACGAGACTGTGTGCATGGACACATAGGATAACATTGAATGGGTTCAGGAGCAGTTGAAAAAAGTGTCCAACTGCCTCTGAACGCGCGTTCAACAGCAAATAACAGCGTCTCGTGTGCATGGGGCCTAAAAGTGTAGCGCTACCTAGGTAGAATGGTGTATAGAAATGAATACATACACAATATGAATATAGTACTAATATGGTAAACACGTGCAACACCCAAAAATAACGTGCTAAGTGATTCTTGTGTTAAAGTGAATAAACAATATAACTCATGATGTTTAACACAACATAAGATTACATTTCTAGTCACATAAAGTCCATGGAAAGAAAATAGTTTGTGAAACTAATTTTGAAGTGTCAAAATAATAAGGTTCAATCCAGGAAAACGTGTTCAATCAAGGTGTAAACTTGCAATCCAAATTTTTCTGTGTATAGGAGTGATGTGAAAACCGCCACCAAGGTTGAGTTGAAGGAGGCTTACCGGAAATCTCGGACTTGGAGAGGCATACGCCACCCAAATCAGAGAAGGCTTAAGGGTTAATTGAACCCAATATAGATGGTCTGGCGTTAAAGGGTAGTCTGCAGTCAAAGGAGTTCATCCACTTCGATCAAACAGGACATCCAACACGCAAATCACCAGTATATGTAAGGGCTCGGTATCCAGGATGCGTACGTATGGAGATAAAAAACTCACATAGCATGATACCGTTTGGAAAGGATTTAATAGTAAAGCATAACAATGTAACACTCACATTTAAGATGGTCTTAAAGGCATAGGTTCAGGTACAAGAGCGATGTGTACGGACACATTACATTGTTATGCTTTACTATTAAATCCTTTCCAAACGGTATCATGCTATGTGAGTTTTTTATCTCCATACGTACGCACTTGGATACCGAGCCCTTACATATACTGGTGATTTGCGTGTTGGATGTCCTGTTTGATCAAAGTGGATAAACTCCTTTGACTCCAGACTACCCTCTAACTCCAGACCATCTATATTGGGTTAAATTAACCCTTAAGCCTTCTCTGATTTTGGTGGCGTATGCCTCTCCAAGTCCGAGATTTCCAGTAAGCCTCCTTCAACTCACCCTTGGTGGCGGTTTTCACATCACTCCTATACACAGAAAAATTTGTATTGCAAGTTTACACCTTGATTGAACACGTTTTCCTGGATTGAACCTTATTATTTTGACACTTCAAAATTAGTTTCACAAACTATTTTCTTTCCATGGACTTTATGTGACTAGAAATTTAATTTTATGTTGTGTTAATCATCATGAGTTATATTGTTTAATCACTTTAACACAAGAATCACTTAGCACGTTATTTTTGGGTGTTGCACGTGTTTACTATATTAGTACTATATTCATATTGTGTATGTATTCATTTCTATACACCATTCTACCTAGGTAGCGCTACACTTTTATTTACACTTATCACCAGCTTTTTTCTATCAGCAGTGTTGGCGGCTTCTTTTGGTATATCTTTTTGTCCAGCGCAGTATTACCCCCCCCCCTCTTTTTTTGCACTAATGGATCACCTAAAGCCTGATCGCACATAATGTACTCTCCGTTGTTTGGAAAACATGTCTGAGGACATCAACCGGTCAGTTTACTGATATGACAATTATGACTTGTACAATATTTACTGTCTTTTTATTTTCTCACTTTGTATTATATACCCTTTTTTCTGTTTAAAGTTCTTTACTTTCATTTGTAGCTTTAAAACATCACCGTGCACCTAAAAACCCACTTTTTCTGCCACTTAGCAGATCATCTCCCCAGCCAAATATTTGCCTCACTTGGAAGTACAGTGAAAGATAGTTTGAAGGAGAATTACAGCCAAAGCTTTTTTGGCTGTACTTCTTCTGTGAATCATAGGAGTCCAGTCCGTTCTGCACTTCTATGACCCATTTTCAGCTGACAGCAGGCTCATAGAGCTGGGGAGATGAGCCAGCCACTTTAGTGAGGGTGGGGGACAGAGCAGAGAGTGGTGACTGACAGTCCTCAGTTCTCTGCTCAGGGAGCAATAAGAACTGAGCGATCAGCTGTGTTTGATCGCTCAGTTCTCAGCCTTAGCCCTGGTTCCCACTGGTGCGATTTGACATGTCAAATCGGTGAAATTTGCCGCAAATTGCGGGCAATGGCACCGTACTAATCGGTGCGACACCGCATCTGCGGCGCTGCACCGATTTCAAAAAGTAGTTTATGTACTACTTTTTGCGATTTCAGCCGCGATTTACATTGACATCTGTGTCAGATGTCTCTGTAATCAAGCTGAAATCGGGACTGACAGGCAGGAGTGAAATCGTGCGAGTTCAGCTGAACTCGCACGGCTTCACTCCCGCAGCCCCAGTGTGAACCAGGGCTTAGAGCCGGTGGGGAACAGAAGACACATCGGACTAATGCTGCATCCATCTAGGTAAGTATTATTCTAAAAAATAAAAATACCTGTACTTCTTTTTTAATCCCTAACATGAAAAAACGACTAAGACTAGGTGCCACACATAGAAAAAAATGATTAAGAATAAAAACGTGCATTTTGATTGTACAAAACATTAAAAAAAGATTTAAATGTAAATGCTAAACATCCAAGTATTGTTTCAGAACCATTGCAGTTACATATCATGACATTAGTGAAAACTGTATCCCAGGTTGGTAATAAAGAGGATCTTGTATACATATATTCATTTCCAATATGTTTCACAGGACAACGCCCGCTTCTTAAGGGAGAACTGGCAAATATCTCTGCTATGAGGGTTTATATTACATGTAACTTGTTCCCAGAATTGCAGCCACAGAGATAAAGGGACCCAGCCAATAAAAATGATATATATCTTGGATAAGAAGGAGCTGGTATATGCCCCCTTATGAGAAACATGGCGGGGGAAGAAAACAGAGATGAGAAGTACAGTGCTGTGTTGCTGGCAGTGGCCTAGCAACACAGGGTGCTAACAGCTTCCTACAGGGTGCCAAAATAGTGATCTGCCTTGGAAAGTGTAGCTTTTTTTCTGCTCTAGCCCATTATTGCCAGCCAAAGGTAGCTGCAGTAATGACAGGGGAGTTCTTTGCTCCCCTTTCATAGCCAATGCAGCCACTGATAATTGCCTCATTAAATAATCCTGGCTATACCATGCAGGTATTCTGTACTCCCAACTTCTCCCACAGGTTGCCACCAAAGGGAACTCAATCAGAGCCTGGCAATGATGTTACAGAGCAGAAAAATATAAATATTTGGAGAAAAGAGGCATGTAAGTTTTTGATGACTTCTAAGGTTTTGGAGAGGGAGGATTCATAGTGTATGTTTTTAGCCTTAAAAGTGAACCTACATTTTAATCAAAACCCTTTTTATTCAAATATCTCTTTAGACACGGAAAAAAAACAAGAAAGCATTTCTTTTTTTTTTGCAGAGCCTCCAGCTCCACCTGTTTTTTGGCTTTGAGTTATGGATAAATATCAACTTTTTGATTTATGTAATAGTGTTACAAACACTAAAAACAACTCTCAGTGTTTTAATAGGCACGTCAGCCACCCTGTTATCCTCTGAATGATAGTCCTCCTCAACGCAGTCTCTCTTAACATAAATGAGGAACGGCCAGCTATTTGAGGCTTTGTTTTTATGCGTGGGTTATTTTTTTTCCCTCTCAACCTGAGGTGCAGATATTAATACCATTGCTCGTACTTTATTTCTGCCCACAGTATTAATTTTTATTCATTTTTAAAATTTGCTAATGGAAAGGCTTCTGTTTGGGTCATTAATCAGCTGTGAATTTCATTCCCTTGTTTTGTAAAAGCTGCTGCAACAAATAGTTTTTTTTTCTTTGCTTTATTTCTTTTTTTTCACAAGGCAAAAATCTTGGAGATAGATTCAGCCAGCGTAATTAATTGTACCCAGTTACAGAAGATCAGCAAGTTTGTAGGATTCACATGCTGCTTTACCATATGGCTGCCCAGTAGGCGAAAAATTTGATTAATGTTTTGAAGTGGATTTTTTCAGCAATATTAGAGCCCAGATGAGGAATTTTCCTTTCTAATGGTAATAAACAGCTGATTTCCACCAGAGCACGCAAGTTGACTGGTATATTACCGATCTGAAGATATCTACACATCTGCATGTGTGACATGGAAGTCAAATGCACCTACAGACTATTTAAATGAAGCTCTTCTTTTAACCCTCTTTTACATAATTTCTAACACTTTACAGAATGACTTTATTGTAAAAGTACAAATAGAAAAAGGAGGACTAAAATCATTTGATTAGGTGACATAATTGCATATCTGACTGCCATCTGTCTATGGTCAAGGTAAAGTGGACATAATCCTAAATATAACATTAAAAGGACAGGCAGTCACCTTAAACCTGTAAACCTGTTGTAAATGCAGCATACAGTGCCTTGAAAAAGTATTCACACCCCTTCAAATTTTCCACATTTTGTCATGTTACAACCAAAAACGTAAATGTATTTTATTGGGATTTTATTTGATAGACCAACACAAAGTTACAGCTGCAAACTTACCAAGACATGGCCATCCACCTAAACTGGCAGGCCAGGCAAGGAGAGTATTAATCAGAGAAGCAGCCAAGAGGTCCATGGAAAATCTGGAGGAGCTGCAGAGATCCACAGCTCAGGTGGGAGAATCTGTCCACAGGACAACTATTAGTCATGCACTCCACAAATCTGGCCTTTATAGAAGAATGGCAAGAAGAAAGCCATTGTTGAAAGAAAGCAATAAGAAGTCCCGTTCTCAGTTTGCTAAAAGAGCGCAAACATGTTGAAAAATGTGCTCTGATCTGATGAGACCAAAATTTTACTTTTTGACCTACAAGCAAAATGCTATATGTGGCAGAAAACTAACACTGCACATCACTCGGAACACACTATCTCCATTGTGAAACATGGTGGTGGCAGCATCATGTTGTGGGGATGCTTTTCTTCAGCAAGGACAGGGAAGCTGGTCAGAGTTGATGGAAAGATAGATGGAGCCAAATACAGGGCAGTCTTAGAATGAAAACTGTTAGAGTCTGCAAAAGACTTGAGACTGGGGCGGAGGTTCACTTTCCAGCAGGACGACGACCCTAAACATACAGCCAGAGCTACAATGGAATGGTTTAGATCAAAGCATATTCATGTGTTAAAATGGTCCAATCATAGTCCAGATCTAAATCCAATTGAGAATCTGTGGCAAGAATTGAAAAATACTCTTCACATCCAATCTGACAGAGCTTGAGCTATTTTGCAAAGAAGAATGGACAAAAATGTCACTCTCTAGATGCGCAAAGCTGGTAGAGACATCCCCAAAGAGACTTACAGCTCTAATTGTAGCGAAAGGTGGTTCTACAAAGTATTGACTCAGTGGGGATGAATACAAATACACGCCACACTTTATAGACATTTATTTGTAAAAAAAAATTACAACTATTTATAATTTTCCTTCCACTTCACAATTATGTACCACTTTGTTTTGGTCTATCACATAAAATCCCAATAAAATAGATTTACATTTTTGTTTGTAACATGATAAAATTTGGAAAATTTCAAGGGGTATGACTACTTTTTCAAGGCACTGTAAGTGAAAAAAATTTTTTTACAACATGCCTAAACATCCTTTGTTGCTGAGCTAACTCAGGAACCCCTAACTTATGCATGCTTAGTATACAAATAGCAACAGGAGGTCCAACACTGCCTTCCCTATCTCCTATTGCCTTGTGGGCAGCTCATTAACCAATGTACACATTGCATTGAAGGATGGGTGGTTGGGTGTGCCAAAACTCTAGTGTGAAGTTGAATTCACTATCTGCATAATAACCAAAGCACTGAGAAGATCTAGGGGAAAAAAAGAGTTCATGTGATGTTTTTTTACAACATGCTTAAAGTTCAACACTACCAGGTTCTTTTTGAAAAGAGAGAAAGTGCCCCTGTGGAGTTGGGGGTGATGAAAGGATGCTTAATCTCAAACTCGACTAGGTGTTTGCTTTTAACTTGTTACCCATCACAATTGATTTTAAATCAAAGGTTTTCTTTGCTGATTCATGGTACTATCATAAATTTATTTTAATAGAAAAAAAAAATACACCAATTCCTTTACTGAAAATACTAATTATTGTGATATGTTAAGAGGGCTAAGTGGAAAAATCTATAATTGTGACCATTTTGTATATTTATATAGAAAGGAAAAAAGAGACATGTCCAAATTCAACCTCAAAAGAGGAGTCATGTTATAAAATATATTTTAGTTTTTCTTCCTTCCCTTTTGAGGTACCCCTTCTGTTCTATGTTAATTTTTTTTCCATCTGCACCCATTTTCCTTTGGGTCTTCAGAACAACATACAGGATGCAGAGATATTTGATGCTAGCCTTGCACATCCTCAGCACCCTGGTGGTGTTTTACTGGGGCAGTAGAGCTATGGAGGAGAAGGTGATCTTCCGTTTCTTTTTCAAATCTTTTCTGTAGTGTTGGGCTTTGGAGTCATTGAACCTTCATCTATGAATTAAATGCACTCTACTTTTTTCAGTGGACTTGGGACACTGGGTTATATTTACCTGCTCCCTCCCCTCCTGGCACGCCCATTCCTGGTTATTGCAGATCACTCCTGGTACCACACATGCTTTGAACATTAGATGCATTTGTTTCTGGATATTCAAATCTTGGTACATTTTGTACACCATATTTTCCTCTATAGTGCAAAAAAAATAAAAAATCTATAAAAATGGCATAGAGAAAAAGAAAATTCCTTAAAATCTAAAATGTTAATATATTTAATACTACATCAATAATTTTGTTAAATTAGTTTGTTATGTAGATGGGACCAAAAGTAAATCTGAACTCTAACTTAATGACATTTAGCTTGCTAAAGTATTGTGTATCACAGTGGTCCCCAAATTTTTTGGCACGGGTGACCGAAAAACTTTGCCGAGGACGATTGCCTTTCACCAAATGCAGCTTCCCACTATCCTTCCACCAGATGTAGAATGTCACTGTAGCCTGCCACCAAAAAAAACAAGATACAGCTTATCACTTTAAGAATTTAAGGCCAGATTTAAAAAAAAAAAAAATTCTGCAGTGAAAGAACTTGTACACACTATAGGAAAATCGGGCGAACGATCATCCGGTTTTCCGCGATTGTTCACTGCCAGTCAAAAGTGGTGATGCTGTCTCGTCAATCTCATATGGCAAAGGCTAGACATAGAAATGTTTAAAACATCGTTTTTCTTATTTCCCCATGTCTTTTCTAGACACTTATAGTCTTTAATGCCTGTGCTCCAGCATCAGCTGCACATCATTGCTCTAAACTGGCTTCTTCATAGTGACAGTGGAGGACCATGGAAGTGCAGTGTTTCAGCAAAGCATTATTCTTTTAATGAATTAAAAACAACATCGGTACATGCATTACATTTTTAAAGCTTATATGAGATTTTGATTTAGAGCTACTTAAAAAAATGCATCCCTGCATGAACTACTACCTTCATTAGACTAAGAGCCATGCAGTTTCAACATTTTGGTCTTTTAGTGGGCAGTAAGGTCTGTCTGAGACAAGATTCGTTTTTTTTTCTTCTGTGGTGTGGGCAACAAACCTTAAACAGAAACAGCCCTGAAGTTTACAGTAAGAAAAAATAGCAAGTGCATATAATCATCTGATATTTCTTGGGCATTTTTCCCTAGAGTAGAGTTCTTTGTATGCTGAGCTTCTAAGATTAGGTCAGGGCAGGGTAGGATTTTAACCCCTTCACACCTTAGGGTAAAACAAATGTAAATGCCTAAGCACAATTTTGCAACTTTGACATGTTTTGGTAAAACTGTACATCTCGTCACAACTACTTTGTGAATCCAGGTGGATTATACCTTGTTTTTTTCAGGACAAATTGGGCTTTATTTTGTTGGTAAATAGTAACAGATAGCTCATGATTATTATTTTTTTATTATCAAAGGAACACTGGCTCAAAATAGTAAAAAAAATATTTTTTAATTTAGCTGTATATTTATTGCTATTATCATAATTTACCACCAAAGAACAACCCAAAATAAATTCTCCTGCTCCTGACGATTGCAGCGATACCATATATGTGTATGTTAGTTGTTGTACAGCCCAGAAACAATGGTGCACATTTTGCTTTGTTTATCCTGCGTAAAACACACTAACTGACACTGATACTAATTTAAATTGTATTTTTTGAGATTCTACCCAAAATATGCTGTTTACATTTTCCTTTCCTGCAAGAATAGGAAGATACAATGTATCTTTCTCTTCATTCAGAGGAGGAAGTAAACACAGGGCCTGGCTCACTGTGACTTATTACTGTGATAGCCAATCAGAGGCTATCAGGTGACCTGGAACCAAAAATCCTGTGTCCTGATCATTAGTAGGAGACCCGGGGCTCTCGGTGAGAGCCCGGTCACTGTGCTGGGAGCGTGCTGTGCGGCGTGCTCTCAGCACAAAGGGAGATACGCATATATGCAGCCCCACAGAAAAAAAAAACACGTCCGTGAGGCCGCATATATATGTGCAGTTGGCGGGAAGGAGTTAATATTGGCTGGCCAAGCCATGTAGAAGTGTTGTGAGATCTTATATCAATAATAAAGAAACTCATTAAGGAATATAATGAAGAATAGTACTCTACAACAATTTTGATTTATTGGATGCATATGATATTTGAAATGTATATTAGACAAGAGAAAGATTGTCTAAAAGTATTGAGTCAATCGTGGAAAATGGATGGCTATTGCCCTTTTTTCCAAACCGTTTTGCAAGTAATTAAGAGAGGAATATACTAAGTCATTGGCGTGCATCGTTATATTGACAACTGAAGATGCATAAATTGGGTGGGAGGAAAATCTTTTGACGTTCAGGAAGTTGATCTGGAATTTAGTACCTCCACTAGGTATGGATAGCAACATTTGCACAGTGGTTTCTTTATGCTATTCAAGCAAAACAACAGTAACTATAAGCATCTTATACAGAAAACAAATCTCTGTTAAAGCAAAGCAAATCTTTTTAGAAACGTACCACCTCTGATGCTTTGCAGTGGCTCTTATAGTCAAAAACCAAGGTTTTTTTGTTTAACTTATTTATCATTAGACATGAGTGAATGGGCTCGTGTTCAGTTTGTGGAGGGTCCCCAAAACCATCATGAAGTCCTCAAAACCCTGAACTTAACACTAAACCACTTTTGAAGGTTCTAGGAGGCAAATGTAATTTGTTTTTAAAACATTTTTCATTTTTAAAGCTAATAGGTAAGCTATTGTTGAAAAAGGGCCATAAGTGTCGTATTTAAAGGATTTGTGTATTTACAATGAGCCACATATAAAGATCCTCTCCACTTTGTACAGTATGTAAATAAATGTCAATTTTTTTGCTATGCAGTTAACATTAAGGGTGGCCGCAACATTTGGCCAATGAGTCGGTACAGACTAATAGTCTTTTTATTAGTACATGGTGCAATCAAACTGGTATTGGAGTCTAGTATTGAACGTTAAAAACTGAACATTAAGTGGTGACGGTCCGTTTTATATTTGTTAATATATTAAAGATGAGAGGGAGGCCTCATTCAATGAATTGCAGGCTATGGTTTAGATTGAAAGTAAGATTTCAATTGGTGGGTCATTGGTTAGTAATCAGGTTTTATACCGCTGAATGTATCAAAGCATTGTGCTATCAATTGTTGTGTGTTATTAGATAGGGTTTGAATAAAGGATTCCTAAATGTCAAAGCATGTATGTACCTTTTGATTCTTTTTGTGAGGAGGCCTTCTCTATTCCATACAAAACTTATGAGACAGCATTTCTATAAACTTTGAGATAGAGGGGGGGTTGGGCTAAATCTGTTTATGGAGTATTTCTTGCCACAAGATGTATAATAGTGAGCAATTGGTTGCAGCCTTTGGGAATCTTTACTCCAGGAATATCTACTATCCCAGAAAGTGCCCACTCCGGGGTAGATAATTCACTAGCTGTGAAGTGGCATAGCGTACTACTGCATTCCAAAATGATTTGATTTTGAGACAAAGCCAGAAAGCATGAAACAGGTCCACATCTGGATGTCCACATTTAAGACAAGGTAAGTAAAAAGGCAGAGTAGAGTACATCAACAATGTAAGAAATACCTGGGCAGTGACATCATCCATAGGCTTACTGTAGGGCATCTGTTATGAGCTGCCCCCCCTCTCCACTGAAACCAGCTGCTGTGAGTGATCACTTGACTGGCCCAGAGTGTCATGAGAATAGGTAAGTATACGCATTTTCCTACTAGAGGGTAGTTGGTATAGGTGTTAGTAGGGGGTAAGAGCAGTTTTGAGCTTAGTTCTTTTTTAGGATTGCCTTGGCAGCTGGGCAGACTTTGGAGCTCAGACTCTGATCTCATTGTGGTAGTCCCTGAGATATCCAAGCTGCTGTTAGCTTGTTCAGAGCTGCCTCATCAATCCAAAATGGAAATCTATATAAAATATATATTGTGGATAGGCTTACTCTTAAACATCTTTTGCCTGACACCTATTATTTTAATGTAAAAATGTCCTTCAGTTACATGTGTTAATGCACAGGCGTCAAACACAAGGCCCGCGGGCTGAATCCGGCCCTCCAGGCCATTTGATGTGGCCCTCGTACCTCTCCTGCAGCTGCAGGAGAGCTCCAGCCCTCCTCTGATCCTCCTCCAGACCCTTACTTTCTGCTTTCAAGAAATGCATCCAGCTTCTTCCCAGCAGGAGCATAAATAAAGGGGAGTACACTGTGAAGTAAGGCAGTGTGGGGGCACTCAACTTCTGATGGTGGGGTGGCTCTTGACATCTAATGTAAAGGGAGGGGATGCGCTGGACATCTAATCTTACAGATACAACCGGCCCTTTTGAGAGCAATCATAATGCTGATGCCGCCCACAATGAAATTGAGTTTGACACCCCTGACAGTTAATGGATGAAATAGGCTATTGCTTCAAGCTGCATTTGGCTGGTGAAGGTAAGATAGAAAATCAATTAATAATGTTACATTTTCTGCAGTTAAAGTTTAATGTAGTTGTTCCAACCAGTGTTGGTAGAGCTCATATTGATCAAGTTGACAACCTCTGTCAATTAGAATGAACTACTCTAAGACAACTGATGATATTGTGTGATGGATGAGAAGGATTATCTTCATTTAGATCTGGAACTCTTCCCTAAACAACTGGGTGTGTTTTTGTCTGTACCAGACCATTGTCCGTGGTGCAAATCCTAATAAATCAAGGGTAAACATGTTCCTCACATTTGCCATGTTTTTTTTTTAAATTACTGTATCTGTCTAAGAAAGAAACATGGTTGTCTCTTTGACATATTGTTGCTTCTTTTCTACAGTACCTACACTCTGTACAGAGGTTGAGCAATTGATGGTCATAAGCCTTTTCATCCTTATGTACTGTGTATATATTCTCTTCTCCATACCAACTTTCTTCTTTGATTTGCTCATTTATGTTCTGTTAATTATTATAATGTGCCCTGTCTAGTGACAATGGAGTTGCACAACAAAGGGAAGTCTTCTGCATCATGGATGAACATGCATTATGGTGCACCACAATACTTATGTCACAAGGTCAAGAATAGGCTGTAGAGGCAAGGACTCCACCAGTCTGCCAGCAAAGACAGCATATTCTACAGCAGCATAGAAGATTATGCTTAGATATCGCCTAGCACTAACCAGTGTACCACTGGTTGTCTATAAATTATTGCTTCAAAGGACAAGTTTAAAGGGAAACTATGCTGTTACCTTATTTTGTGTACTTTCTTTCCTGTAGCATTTTAGAATGAGTTAGTGATTGTAAAGTATAATAATAATCAGAAGTTTTTTTTTTATCTTATTGCATTTGATGCATTAGGATAAAAAGCCTTCTGTGTGCAGCAGCCCCTCTAATACTTACCTGAACCCCATCTAGATCCAGCAATGTTGTAGGAGTGTTTTAGCTGCCCAGGACTCCCCTCCTCATTGGCTGAGACAGCAGTGTGGTGACATTGGCTCCCGCTGCTGTCAATCAAAGTCATTCAGCCAATCAGGAGAGAAAGGAGGCGGGGCCTGGCCACAGCTCTGTGTCTAAATGTACATGGAGCTGTGGCTCAGCTCGGATGCCACCATAGCAAGCTGCTTGCTGTGAGGGAACTCAACAGGAGGAAGGGGCAAGAAGCACCAAAGAGGGACCTGAGAAGAGGAGGATCTGGGCTGCTCTGTGCAAAACCACTGCACAGAGCAGGTAAGTATGACATGTTTGGAATTTTTAACTAAAAAAAGAGTCTTGGTGGTTTGCCGGGATCCTCCTATCATTTCTCATGCTTCCTCTACCATTCAGATTTTAATTCATTCCCATAATGCACTGCTTTAGCACTTGGCTAGTGTGCACACAATAAGTGATAATTGAAGGCACGTCATGCTGTACAATAGTAAAGAATTGGAGAGAGGAAGCAAAACAAGTGGGATTGTATGCTGTATTAACCACAGATAGAAAAGTGAGAGTGAACTGATTAGAAAGTGCAGATAGGGAAATCCATCAGAGAGAGAAAATGAAGTACAAAAATAATGAAACAATTGTACAGGGACCTGTATTGTATTTATTAAGCAATAGTCACCAATGATTTATACTTTATTGGTAACATTTTTACTGTCTTTTCTTCAATATCTTTAGCACTTAAAGAGTAAATCTCGCCAGTTGACATATTTAAGCTCAGAAAGTGCCAAAGGAAACCCTGTTGGTAATTTGCCAAAGATCAGCACTGAGTATTTGGCCAGGCCTGTATAATTAGAAAGACAAGTCTTCCTGAGTAAGAGGAAATACCCTACCGGCATCACCATGTGGTGTTCTGCATTATTACCGAACCATGTAAAATGATGCCACAGCAGGAGGAGTTGCCTTTCTCACATAATCACGGTCATTGCTATGAGTACCAGCAGCTGCCGAAGTAAAGAGTGAGGGTGCTGGGAAGAGAGCAGATTTAAATGGAAGTCATGCTGGGTTTCTGGAGAGCTGTAAGGTGAGGAATTACAAGGAGACAACCTGGGTAGAGGAACATTGCCATTCTGTGCATTGTGGATCCCTATGAACATGCTGCAGATGGAATGGACTTGTTGAGATGCCAAAGTCATACAAGTCTCTACTTAAAAAAAAAAGACAATATAAACTCCATAGAGTGTGTTATTGGCATGGTTTTGATGCTTTAATCCTTTAAAAAAAAAAACACTCGTAGTAGCTAAGTAAGGGCATCTTTACCAACTTTATTCATTTAAAGGCCACTTTTACTTTTATACCATTGTCTACCAGTAACAAATTAGCTGTTTTGTAAATTTTTTGTTTCTATTTAAAGTAGAAAAAACTAACAACTATTAAAAATGCTTCTGTTCTAACTAATCTGTGTAAAAAACTCTGTATCTATTTTCAGGCCCCTCTGGTCCGGTCATGTGATGCAGCTCCCCTGTCAAGCGTTGGCTGCAGGGGAGAGAAGCAAGCACTGATAACGGATGGGCCATAGAAGCCTATTAGTGACATAGTTACATAGTTAGTCAGGTTGAAAAAAGACACAAGTCCATCTAGTTCAACCAAAAAAATAAAAATAAAAAATACAATCCCATATACCCAATTCTATACCCACAGTTGATCCAGAGGAAGGCAAAAAACTCCAGCAAAGCATGATCCAATTTGTTACAGCAGGGGAAAAAATTCCTTCCTGATCCCCGAGAGGCAATCAGATTTTCCCCGGATCAACTTTACCTATAAATGTTAGTACCCAGCAGGGATGAGCCGAACACCCCCCTGTTCGGTTCGCACCAGAACCTGCGAACAGACAGAATGTTCGTGTGAACTTTAGAACCCTATTAAATACAATGGACTCGAACGTTCAAAATCTAAAGTGCTAATTATAAAGGCTAATATGCAATTTATTGTCCTAAAAAGTGTTTGGGGACCCGGGTCCTGCCCCAGGGGACATGCATTAATGCAAAAAAAGGTTTAAAAATAGACGTTTTTACGGGAGCAGTGATTTTCATAATGCTTAAAATGAAAAAAATTAAAGTGAAATATTCCTTTAAATTTCGTACCTAGGGGGTGTGTATAATATGCATGTAAAGTGGCGCATGTTTCCCGTGCTTAGAACTGTCCCTGCACAAAGTGTCATTTTTGAAGGAAAAAAAGTCATTTAAAACTCACTCGCGGCTATTAATGAATTGTCGGCTTTTATCAATACATAGAAAAGTCATTGATAAATAAAAAAAAAATGCGTGGGGGTTCCCCCAAATTCAATTACCAGGCCCTTTAGGTCTGGAATGGATATTAAGGGGAACCCCGCCGCAAATTTAAAAAAAAATGGCGTGGGGTTCCCCCTAAATATCCATACCAGGCCCTTGAGATCTGGCATGGATTTTAAGGGGAACTCCACCCCAAATTAAAAAAAAAATGGTGTGGAGTCCCCCCAAAAATCCATACCAGACCCTTATCCCAAGCACGCAACCTGGCCGGCCGCAGGGGAAGAGGGGGGGACGAGAGAGCGGCCCCCCCTCCCACCTGAACCGTACCAGGCCACATGCCCTCAACATGGGGAGGATGTCCCCATGTTGATGGGGACAAGGGCCTCATCCCCACAACCCTTGCCCGGTGGTTATGGGGGTCTGCGGGCGGGGGGACTTATCGGAATCTGGAAGTCCCCTTTAACAAAGGGGACCCCCAGATCCCGGCCCCCCCCTATGTGAATTGGTAAGGGGTACATTGTACCCCTACCATTTCACGAAGAAAGTGTCAAAAAATGTAAATAAAAACACACACACCTTGGAAAAGTCCTTTATTAAAAAAATAAAAATAAAAAAAAAACATTCCAGCGATGAAATCCAGTGTCCCGCGGTGATCCCGATGTCCAGCGCTGTCCGTCATTGGTTGTGCCTGTGCGGACCTGATGCGGAACTTCCTCGCTGTGTTTTAAATGTATAGACCCGCCCCTTCTAAAGTTCCCCATCAGGTCCGCTCAGCGGACCAGATGCGGAACATGAGAAGGGGCGGGTCGATACATGTATTACACAGCGAATGAAGTTCCCCATCAGGTCCGCCCCCTCGGTATGTCCGACCCCGCCTACGTCATTGGCCTGAGCGGGGAACTTCCTTCACTGTGTAATTAAAATTTACACAGTGAAGGAAGTTTCCCGCTGAGGCCAATGACGTAGGCGGGGGGGACCTGATGGGGAACTTCGTTCGCTCTGTAATACATGAATAGACCCGCCCCTTCTCTCGTTCCCCATCAGGTCCGCTCAGCGGACCAGATGCTGAACATGAGAAGGGGCGGGTCTATTCACGTATTACAAAGTGAGAGAAGTTCCCCATCAGGTCCGCCCCCTCGGTATGTCCCGACCCCGCCTACGTCATTGGCCTGAGCGGGAAACTTCCTTCACTGTGTAAATTTAAATTTACACAGTGAAGGAAGTTCCCCGCTCAGGCCAATGACGTAGGCGGGGTCGGACATACCGAGGGGGCGGACCTGATGGGGAACTTCATTCGCTGTGTAATACATGCATAGACCCGCCCCTTCTCATGTTCCGCATCTGGTCCGCTGAGCGGACCTGATGGGGAACTTTAGAAGGGGCGGGTCTATACATTTAAAACACAGCGGAGGAAGTTCCCCATCAGGTCCGCACATGCACAACCAATGACGGACAGCGCTGGACATCGGGATCACCGCGGGACACTGGATTTCATCGCTGGAATGTTTTTTTTTTTTTTTATTATTATTTTTTTTTTTAATAAAGGACTTTTTTATGGTGTTTGTGTGTTTTTATTTAAATTTTTTGACACTTTCTTCGTGAAATGGTAGGGGTACAATGTACCCCTTACCAATTCACATGGGGGGGGCCGGGATCTGGGGGTCCCCTTTGTTAAAGGGGTCTTCCAGATTCCGATAAGCCACCCGCCCGCAGACCCCCACAACCACCGGGCAAGGGTTGTGGGGATGAGGCCCTTGTCCCCATCAACATGGGGACATCCTCCCCATGTTGAGGGCATGTGGCCTGGTACGGTTCAGGAGGGAAGGGGGGCCGCTCTCTTGTCCCCCCCTCTTCCCCTGCGGCCGACCAGGTTGCGTGCTCGGATAAGGGTCTGGTATGGATTTTTGGGGGGACTCCATGCCATTTTTTTTTTATTTGGGGTGGAGTTCCCCTTAAAATCCATGCCAGATCTCAAGGGCCTGGTATGGATATTTAGGGGGAACCCCACGCCATTTTTTTTTTAATTTGCGGCGGGGTTCCCCTTAATATCCATTCCAGACCTAAAGGGCCTGGTAATTGAATTTGGGGGAACCCCCACGCTTTTTTTTTATTTTTTATCAATGACTTTTCTATGTATTGATAAAAGCCGACAATTCATTATAGCCGCGAGTGAGTTTTAAATGACTTTTTTTCCTTCAAAAATGATACTTTGTGCAGGGACAGTTCTAAGCACGGGAAACATGCGCCACTTTACATGCATATCATACACACCCCCCAAGTACGAAATTTAAAGGAATATTTCACTTAAATTTTTTTCATTTTAAGCATTATGAAAATCACTGCTCCCGTAAAAACGTCTATTTTTTAATCCTTTTTTTGCATTAATACATGTCCCCTGGGGCAGGACCCGGGTCCCCAAACACTTTTTAGGACAATAAATTGCATATTAGCCTTTATAATTAGCACTTTAGATTTCGAACGTTCGAGTCCATTGTATTTAATAGGGTTCTAAAGTTCACACGAACATTTTGTCTGTTCGCAGGTTCTGGTGCGAACCGAACAGGGGGGTGTTCGGCTCATCCCTGCTGGGTACTAACATTTATAGGTAAAGTTGATCCGGGGAAAATCTGATTGCCTCTCGGGGGATCAGGAAGGAATTTTTTCTCCTGCTGTAACAAATTGGATCATGCTTTGCTGGAGTTTTTTGCCTTCCTCTGGATCAACTGTGGGTATAGAATTGGGTATATGGGATTGTATTTTTTATTTTTATTTTTTTGGTTGAACTAGATGGACTTGTGTCTTTTTTCAACCTGACTAACTATGTAACTATGTCACTAATAGGCTTCTATGGCCCATCCGTTATCAGTGCTTGCTTCTCTCCCCTGCAGCCACCGCTTGACAGGGGAGCTGCATCACATGAATAAAGTTGGTAAAGATGCCCTTACTTAGCTACTATGAGTGGTTTTTTTTAAAGGATTAAAGCATCAGAACCATGCCAATAACACACTCTATGGAGTTTATATTGTCTCAAGGGCCTGGTATGGATATTTAGGGGGAACCCCACGCCATTTTTTTTTTTAATTTGCGGTGGGGTTCCCCTTAATATCCATTCCAGACCTAAAGGGCCTGGTAATTGAATTTGGGGGAACCCCCACGCTTTTTTTTTTATTTTTATCAATGACTTTTCTATGTATTGATAAAAGCCGACAATTCATTAATAGCCGCGAGTGAGTTTTAAATTACTTTTTTTCCTTCAAAAATGACACTTTATGCCGGGACAGTTCTAAGCACGGGAAACATGCGCCACTTTACATGCATATCATACACACCCCCAGGTACGAAATTTAAAGGAATATTTCACTTTTATTGTTTCATTTTAAGCATTATTAAAATCACTGCTCCTAAAAAAACGGCCGTTTTTAAAACTTTTTTTTGCATTAATACATGTCCCCTGGGGCAGGACCCGGGTCACCAAACACTTTTTAGGACAATAACTTGCATATAAGCCTTTATAATTGGCACTTTAGATTTCTCCCATAGACTTTTCGAATTTGCCGCGAACACCCCAAATTGTTCGTTGTTTGGCGAACGGGCGAACAGGCAATGTTCAAGTCGAACATGAGTTTGACTCGAACTCAAAGCTCATCCCTAGTACCCAGTTATATTATGTACATTTAGGAAAGAATCCAGGCCTTTTTTAAAGCAATCTACTGAGCTGGCCAGAACCACCTCTGGAGGGAGTCTCTTCCACATTTTCAAAGCTCTTACTGTGAAGAAACTAGGGCCGAAACAACTAATCGATTAATCGACAACTAATCGATTATGAAATTAATCGATTACTATTTTCATAATCGATTAATCGGCCAGTAACATAATGGGGTTTAAAAAAACTAAAATGAGCCCTTTTATAGTACAAAAAGAGCAAATCGCTACCCAAAATAATACTCTTCACTGTCCCACCGTAAAAAATGAACCCCTTACTACAGCGATTATTTGCTCTTTTTGTACTAATTTTAGTTTTTTTAACCCCATTATGTTACTAAACATCTCAGGCCTGGGTCACACCTCTGTGGGTTTTTTAGTGCTTTATGCAGAAACACACTACAGTTCATTTACATGGTTTCCTATGGGACACGTTCACATCCATGATTTTTTTCAGCTGCTGCGTATTTGGAAAGGGCAAGGACTTTTTTTTAACGCAAAACGGTGCTATTTTGTTTTTTTGGTTCAATATACTTCAATGGAGAAGCTGCAGAAAAGCATGTAATAATGTGTTTTTGCAGCAATTTGTGTTTTTTTTATCTGCCCAACATCAAATTGGCCAAAAAAAAATGTAAAAATGCAAATCGCAGCAAAATTACCTTTTTTTTTTTTTTACGGGTATTAACCGATGAATCGATTAATCTAAACAATAATCGGCCAACTAATCGATTATGAAAATAATCGTTAGATGCAGCCCTAGAAGAAACCTTTCCATATTTGGAGATGAAATCTTTTTTCCTCTAGACCAGTGGTTCACAACTCCGGTCCTCGGGACCCACTAACAGGCCAGATTTTAAGTATTACCTTGGGGAGATGCAGACTAGAATACTGCAATCACTGAGCAGCAAATTATATCACCTGTGATGTATTTCAGTTATCTTGCAAACCTGGCCTGTTAGTGGGTCCTGAGGACAGGAGTTGAGAACCACTGCTCTAGACGTAAAGATAAAGAGTGCCCCCTTGTCCTCTGTGATGATCTTAAAGTGAATACCTCAACACCATCACCGCTTTCAGACATTACCAGCCATTGTTGAGCACCCTCTCCTCTTGCAGCCAGCCTGGTTGAAACATGGGGAAATCACGTGACCAAGGCAGAGCAGCCTGAAAATAGGTAAGTATACAGAGATTTCTTACACAGGTTAGTCAGAATAGGTGTTAGCAAGGGGGAGGGAACCCTTTTTAATAGTAGTTACAGTGGCGAAAATAATTATTTGATCCCCTGCAGATTTTGTAAGTTTGACCACTTACAAAGAAATGAAGGGTCTATCATTGTTATCATAGGTGTATTTTAAATGATAGAGACAGCATATCAACAAAAAATACAGAAAAAAATAATTTTTACAAATGTTATAAATTGAGTTGCTGTTCAGTGAGTAAAATAAGTTTTTGATCCCCTATCAACCAACAGAAATTCTGTCTCCCACAGACTGGCTACAGTATGTGCTCATGTGTTACACAGATTAGTCCTGTCATTTTAAGGAGGTGCTCCTAACAACATCTCATTATGTGTATAAAAGACACCTGTCCACAGAATCTCTTTCTTCCATTCAAACCTCACCATCATGGGCAAGTTCAAAGAGCTGCCAAAGGACATCAGGGACAGGATTGTAGACCTGCACAAGGCTAGAATAGGCTACAAGACCATCAGCAAGAAGCTTGGTGAGAAGGAGACAACTGTACTGCCTTAAATCTTTCTGTCTCTTCATGTAATCACAGACAGACTTAATGATGTTGAGATTAGGGCTCTGTGGGGACCAAACCATCACTTCCCGGACTTCTTGTTCTTCTTTTACGCTAAAGATAGTTCTTAATGGAATTGACTGTATATTTGGTGTCCAAAGTCATAATAGAAAATGCGCTGGCAGGTGCAAAATCGAGCCGCTGCCAAAAAAGCAGTCAGATAAACTGTGTAGCAAAATAAATAAGTAATTTATTGCACTAACTATGATAATGTGCAAAATGAACACTCAATTCAATTTGAAATCTCCCAAAAAATATAAAGTCTGCTTTATATATGCGCAAAAAATATATAACAGCCCCAATGAAATACTAAAGCACCACTGTGCTGTTATAAAGAACGTGTTGAATCAAATCTTTTGATCACCACGTGGACCATCACCAACAAGAAATTGACTTTTACCTGAACGGATAGACCCAATTACAGAGTCAAATTAGCCGGTAAATGATAGTCTCATTATGGAGGGGTTTGACCCACACTGCTTAGCTGGACTCCTGCAGTTTCTCCCAGTCTCCAGTGTATATTAAAATATTTCACGAGATCCACCAGGCCGGCCTGCCTGGCCCAGGGTCATTGTTCTGCTGCAGAATAAATTTGAGGCCAATCAAACGCCTCCCTGATGGTATGGCATGATGGATAAGTCCCAATGCATACAGTTCAGACCTCAGATTAGCCCCAATGCATGCATGCGCTCCAAATATCAGATCATCCACAAATCGTGCACTTCAAATCAGGCTTAGTGCATGCACTTTACACCTCAGATCAACATTATAGCCTGCATGCATTTTAAACTTCATATCAGCCTCAATGCATTCATGCACGCCAGACATACATCGAAGATCTCAGATCAGTTTCAAACCTTGTATGTTTGGAAAATGAAGAGTACCGCTGGAGGTACATGGCCAGGTTCCGATGTCAGCTGCTGTGGGGTCTTCCTTGACTCGGGGGATTGGGTGGGTCTGGCTTTACAAGATGGTCAATTAGTGTAGCTTTACCATTTATATGCAGTGGCTGGATTTGTTTTCTTTTGCAGGCTTTTACTGCATTATCACCAGGTGATTCTACCAGTAACGTGCTTTCTGTCCTAGGGTGACAGTGTTCACTTACTGTACTGTATCTATGGAGTAGCAGCATTGTCACCCTAGGCTGCTCTCTTGATTTCATTTACAAATATGTTACCCTCTCTCATCTCCATTACATGAAATGGTGGTGTTTTGTAGTTCACAAAAGATAGCTAAGTAGGCCAATAACATAGTTATAATAATATAAAAACTGCAATATTCTCTATGCCTGATGGCATAACAGATTATAAACACCATGACTTCAGTTGGGCTTTAACTCCTTGTTGTCCATTATCTCATTATCAACACTTTGATTTAAGTGTATTGAAAAGGAGGTTACTGCCAACGAGTAGTTGAATGAGTAGCAAAGACATATTTAAAGTGGAAATAAAGTTCCGCTGTAACGCACTATGATCAGGCAGGCTTTTTATTGCATAAGAGAACTGTAATGTCTCTTTTGCAATACATTACTCCTCCCTGCTGCTCACAGCGATCCTTGGAATGTAAGCTAAGCTGCATTCGGAAGGCCCAATCCTATGTTTCGGGATGACTAGTTGCTGTGCATGAGTGACGTCATCTCGCACCAGGCAATGAAGAAGCCCAAAAACCTGCACATAAGATGCCAACGCCGGAGGGGAAATTAAACAATCAACTTTTATCAAACTGAGTAGTGCCAGTAGGGCCATACACGGCCAAATACCAAGCCATGTAATGGCATCTTTAGGTCTAACTGTATGACTGCATGCACACTATACCCTGGTGATCATAAACCGAGCCATTCATAATGACGTCGGGTGATGTTATGTCCATTGACAACAAATCTGCATTTTTATTTTATTTTATATATTTATTTTGCCTTACCTTGTATTTAGCTTTTTACCTTTATTACTTGTAACTATTTTTATTTATTTTTTATGTAAAATTTGTTATCCACATAATTCTACATGCTCAGTAATATTATCCTATAGATAAGGCAAGGTAAAAAAACATATATATGATCCAGAGAACATTTTTTATTGTGCAAAAGCAGAGCAAACCATGTGCATAAAGTAGACTTTTCAGTGTAATGAGAAGTTATTTGTCTACACATGATATTTTGCTGAGCAGTTCTCTAGTAGAGGCTTCCCAGAAAAATTGATGCCGCTGAAAAGGTCACTATGAGATAACATGAGAATCTTTCCTGCCTTAGGCAGTGCCTACTAGGGGCAGATAGAGACAAGGCTCTTGTCTTGCCACCTTTAGCTTACTATTCCTACTAGAAATAGGTTGTTTAATTTGTTTATTTATTCTAATTTTAACATATACATGATCATTATGTAGTACTTCCAAAGTAATAGTTATAAATAAAATGCATGTTGTTTGTCAGTGCATATTCATTATTAAGCACACCTGATTGGTCCTTGTCATGCCCCTCCCTCTCCCAGTGTATGTACTTCTACAGGAGAGGAATATAAGAGGCTGATATCATGTAAAATGCAGGTGCTTACACTGGTGGCATTAAAAAAAAATTAAATAATGATGGGTTTTTGAATACCGTATTTATCGGCGTATAACACGCACCGGCGTATAACACGCACCCCAAGTTTAGGAGGAAATTTTAGGGAAAAAAACTTTTAGCAGGGAAGTTTAAGGAAAAATAACTTACATTTAAATGCAGCCTTGTCAGTGTCCATTGCAGCCTTGTCAGTGTCCATTGCAGCCTTGTCACAGTGCAGCCTTGTCAGTGTCCATTGCAGCCTTGTCACAGTGCAGCCTTGTCAGTGTCCATTGCAGCCTTGTCACAGTGCAGCCTTGTCAGTGTCCATTGCAGCCTTGCCCCAGAGTCGCCGTGCAGCCTTGCCCCCAGTGTCACCGTGCAGCCTTGCCCCCAGTGTCGCCGTGCAGCCTTGCCCCCAGTGTCGCCGTGCATCATTTTAAAATTGGCGCCGAGACTGTGCGAACACCGGGGACGCAGGGACTGGGCGGAGCCGCCGCCGAGATACACATAGCCGAGTGTACTCGGCTATACTCGGCTTTTCTCGGCTCCGCTCACAGTCACGCCGAGTCCCGCCCTATGATGGACATAACACAGGTCCAATGGCGGGACTGGGCGTGACTGTGAGCGGAGCCGAGAAAAGCAGAGTATAGCCGAGTACATTCGGCTATGTGTATCTCGCTCCGCTCCGCTCACAGTCAGCGGAGACAGCTCAGGGATGACAGTATCGGCGTATAACATGCACCCACGATTTTCCCCTGATTTTCAGGGGAAAAAAGTGCGTGTTATACGCCGATAAATACGGTACTTTGTTTTGTTCTTTATGTCTTTCTGGATTTCAGTTTTAAAGAATGATTGTTCCTACAGGATTTTAGAATTGGTAAGAGTTACGAGTTAAAATGCCCTTATTATTTTCATAATATCTCTAGGTCCCCAAGGCTGTGCTCTGCTACTTAGTTCCCAGCCCAGTTTTCCATGACTAAGGATGAGTGGAGAGATTTTGGCAATTCAGTGAAATGACAGGTTTTGGCAAAATGTTGTCACAATTAGATTCAGGTTTCGCAGCTTGGACTGCTAAGATTAAATTTAGCGTTGTTTTCTTACAAAGCCACATGATAACCATGTCAATGCAGACTTGGCCATCAATATCTCAGGTGGTTTGTTTTTTAACAAAGCCAACCCTAACTTAAACCCTAACCCTATCCTACCCTCAGTCACCAAAACCATGTGATCACCATATTAGTGCAGATATGATCACATGGCTTTTTCTTGGTTAACAATCAGGATGAGCATAGTGGTTTCTCTGTTACTTAATGTATATATTTGTCATGTTCCTTGATAATGTGGGGCTGTTGTTTGGTGCAAGAACATGTGTGGGATAGGTGAAAGAAGCCCCTGCAACCCTCGGGAGCTATTTAATAAAGTCCTTGCACAATTAAAACCACCTAACTGCGCCTTTCCTTTTTGACTTTAATGCATTTTTCCAAAATTATTATTATTATACAGGATTTATATAGCGCCAGCAGTTTGTGCAGCGCTTTACAACTTTAGGGCAGACAGTACAGTTACAATACAATTCAATACAGGAGGAATCAGAGGGCCTTTACAATCCAAAATGGCAACATTTCCCTGAAATTTCACCAAACTGTGGCAAGCAAAAACAATCTTTTTATTGGTCTTTTGCTGGATACCCTTGATGAAAGTGTTGCAGTGCCAATGCCAAGCTTTTTACTTGACTTAAAATGCACAAGACCAAAATGTATATAAAACACGTTTGGATCTTGGTTTACTCCATAAACAGCAATTTAAAAAAGTGCAGGTATAATGAGCCCTTTTTCGCTTGTAGTGCTGTTGTTGGCCTAGCCGACTCAAAGAGCATTTTTTTGTTCTTTGAAACTTTTTTTGTTTATGCAGCTGAAAGGCAAACTCTAGATCCATCAATTATAGTGCAGAAGGTTTTTAGAGTTGCCATGGCTGGATTATTTATCCAGCGCAGCTTAGCGCTCTCAACATTGGTGAAATAGGAACCTGTGAGATTTAAGATGAAAAGGAGCAGGTTTAGGGCTTTTTAAAAGCCGTTGTTGTGTTACAGTAACTTGAACGGTCTTAAAACAGCCTTATCAAATAAATACAGGGTAAATGGATATAGCGGACATTAATCTTCCTCCCGCTATTTCACAGAATATTTGAGAAGGTATCTGGAAACTGTTTCCTTGTGGGCTTGGAGTCCAGCCTTTCCGTTGCGTAAAATACGGAACCTTTACATAAAGACGACAGCGTTGTTTTACTCTGGCTGAAGTTCAGAATTTCGGCAGCTCTTCAGATAAACACAACGCTTAAACTACATTTCTTGAATAGTTTCTACAATAACACTCATAATTATGTTTAACCACGAAGTGCCAAAACACTTGGTCTAAATAGTAGCCTTATTCTATGACTTTTTTTTTTTTTTTTTATTTAATGCCTTAGTAGTTACTTTTTGTCAGGTTTCTAAAGGCTGTGATGAGAGAAATTATCATTAAAATGGAATTCCAAGCATGCAGCTGAATACACAGATAAAATACATGAATGTGGACTGTTCTACATGCCAAAGTTTTTGCAATTCTGTTCAGCTACTCTTGAGAATCACACATGACTATCACACTGTGTGTCTGATATTTTGTCATGTTACAACCAAAATTGTAAATGTATTTCTCTTATCATCCATGGACTGACACGGTGTCTCTTTACACTTTACACGTGGGTTATGTCCCTGCTTGCAGGAGAAGACCTAGGCAGAATGTGAGATGTTATACATACATTCTAAAAGCCAGAGCTGAACAGCCCCACCCAGGGGGCGGTCCCTCCGGACATAACCCTCCCACTACAGTCAGCAGACTTCAGTTTTTTTCTGCCTAGCAGAAGGAGAAGACGTGGCTCTCTCAGGAGCCAGTCTCCTGACCTATTTTTATTCCTTTTCTGGAATTCTTTTTTATTTTATTTTTGAGAATTTTCTATCAACTGTCGGCTGGGCAACAGGTTGGGTACAAGATATCCTCGTAGTCTTCCCTGTCCGACCATCGAGCGTGCTGATCCTCGCCTTGTGTGCGTGAGACTCAGTTCACGACAGGCCCCATGACTCCAGGGGTGGCCGGGTTTGCTTTCATGCTCCCACGGTCCTCTCAAGACTGAACAGTTCCTGACTGACTGTATCTTTCGCGGTGGACCGGGCCGACAGCTACTCAGTACTGCACTGTGATAGTCCTGTCAGAAACACACCAGTGGGTCCCTCAGGGGACGGGTAAGTAGTCTCTCCTGCCTGCAGGTGAGTACAAAAAGCTGTGTGTTTCTCTGTGGGGGATTTTCCCTGTCTCCCCCTGTATTTCATTGTCACTCTCTGTCACCATTGCTGGCGCTGTGCTGTGTGGGGTGCCTGGGGGTCACACTGTTCTTGGAGGGGCTAATGCTGGTCTGCAGATATGCTTGGGGCCTTTTTTTGTGTGTTTTGGGGCCTGAGCGCCGAGTGGCGCTGTGTGTGTGTGCTGTTTTTTCACTTTTGCTGAGTCATGGCGGCCATCTTGCCGCGGATCGCCTCAGTGAAGTGCGGCGGCCATTTTCTTGTAGCCTGCGCGCTCTTCAGCACTAGTTTTGGCCTCTAGCGCTGCTGTAACAGCGTGAATCTCCTCACACTCTCCTCACAGCTCACCAGCGCTGACACAGCGCGGTACAGACAGCGGAACTGAGCGGTCCCTGGTCCGGTTTGGTGAGTCCCCTGGGCGCCCCCTCCTCAGTCAGCACAGCCTGTGGGTGGACTTTTTATCTGAGGAGTCTCAGAGGGGGGCAATATGGAGTCTCTGTCACCAGCTTCCCCTAAATGTCAGTGGACAACAGGCAGTGCTTCAGCACCTGCGGTCCCTAGGGACCAGTTGTGGGCAGTCCTGGAATCATTTCTGACCAGGATGGGAGCTGTGTGCAAGCGCAAGGGAGCAAAAAAGCGCCCTCTCCCCACTTTACTTCATGAGGGCAGTGCGCTGATTCAGATATGGGCCTAGCCACTACCGCTCAGGACCCTAGTTCTGAATGTATTGGATGGTTTTGAACAGGACATTCCTTATGAGGAAAACTCCAGTTCTGAGTCAGTAAATGACAGGGCGCTTGTTAGTGTACTCATGACTGCGGTGAGGGACACTCTCAAGCTAAAATCCTGCGGATGCAGAACCTCAGGCGGATACACTCTCCTTTGGTTCTTTTAAGGCCAGGCCTTCTAAAGAGGTTTTTCCATATGTACTTTCTTTGACCAGCTCATTGATAAGGTCTGGGAAAAGCCGCAGAAGAATTTTTTTATGGTCCCGCGGCGTTTGTCTATCAGATACCCCTTGAAGATGCCCTACTTAAAAAGTGGGCTTCTCCCCCAGTGTCGACCCTCCAGTCGCCCGGTTGAACAAGGCCATCACTCTCCCGATGGAGGGGACTCCTGCATTTGAGGACCCCACTGACAGGAGGTCAGAAGTGGTGAGCAGAGCCATGTTTGCCTTGTTGGGATCCGTCCTACGGCCTGTGGTAGCGGCAACCCTTGTGTCTTAAACACTTACAGGTTGGGCAAAAATGTTGCACCTAGCTGTACAGGAGCATAATCTTCCTCCAGACACAGTTGCTCTGGCCCACCAACTGGTTCAGGGCCTGGTTTATGTGTGCGACGCCACGTTGGACGCGGCCCCTTTAATATCCAGGGCCTCTGTCTTGGCGGTGGTATTGCGTCGTCTTATCTGGTTGAAGTGCTGGTCTGCTGACCTAGCCTTAGGAAGCTCCTGATGGATCTACCATTTAAAGGTGGTAGACCTTTCGGTGCTGCTCTGGATGACATCGTCATGGATGTCATGGGAGGTAAAAGCACTCTTCTTCCTTAGACTAGCAAGAGTGAGGAGGCCTGCCGCAAACGGGGGCCTTCCTTTCCAGCAAAACAGGGTTTTTTTTGTCAGTCAGAGTCCACGGGTTGGTCCTCTCAGACTGACGGCAGTGCGGCTGGTGGGCACAAGTGCCCCTGGGTGCATAAGCCGAACAAGCGGCTCCCAAGCCCGCCTCCGCGTGAAGTCTTGCCTCCGCCCGACTCTGGGGTGGGGGGACGACTTTGCAGGTCACGAATCGGTGGTCCTCCCAAATCTCCGACTGGTGGGTGTGCGAGGTGGTCACCTCAGGATACAGGATAGAATTCCGATCCTGGCCCCCAGACAGATTCTTTCCCTCGAATCTTCCTCTCCTTCCTACCTGTCGGGCAGCCCTCTTGGGGGCTGTACAGGATTTGATCAGGTCCGGAGTGATTGTGCCGGTTCCGTCACAGGAGAGTTTTCAGGGATTCTACTCGAATCTGTTTGTCGTCCCAAAAATAGGACGTGGTTCGACCTATCCTGGACCTCAAGGCCCTGAATGCCTTCGAGAAGGTGCAGAAATTCCGCATGGAATCCATTTGCACGGTGATCGCTACACTCCACCAAAGGGATTTTCTTCTGGCGTCCTTGGACTTCAAGGACGCCTACTTGCATGTTCCGATCTGCGCAATTCACCAGAAGTTTCTGCGCTTGCGATCAGCGAAGTCCACTATCGATTGTGGCTCTTCCTTTCGGCCTAGCCTCAGCACCAAGGGTGTTCACCAAGGTGCTTGCTCCGGTTCTAGCCTTCTGTTACAGTGAGGTATTGCTGTCGTGGGCTATCTGGACGATCTTCTGCTAAGAGCAGAAAGTGGCTCAGACTTAGAGGAAAGGTGACTATCGTCAATTAGACCCTCAGGGACTTCGGGTGGTTCCTGAACATTCAGGAGTCAGTCCTGGTCCTGACTCAGTGTCTGGAGTATCTAGTTCTGATTCTGGACTCCTTGGAGGCAAAGGTATCCTACCTCTGGAGAAGTTGCTGACACTTCAGTCTGCGGTGCGGGTGCTGACATCCCGAAAATGGTTGTCAATCCGTTTTTCTTTATCGTACACCACGGGACACAGAGCTAGTCATTACATAATGGGTTAAGGGTCACCAGCGGTGATTGGACACTGGCACAACCAATGGAAGACAGTTCCCCTCCATATAACCCCTCCCATCAGGGAAGTACCTCAGTTTTTTCGCCAGTGTCGAAAGGTGTTGGACGCGTTAGGAGGTGCTAAAGGAAAGCTCTACCAAAGAGACCCTCTGGGGGTAAAAGAGCTATGCTTTCGGATCCATCCAAGACGCCTACAAATGAGCTGAATCTGGATGGGATCCGGGCCTCATCCATGAGGCGTCGCCTGTAATGTCTCTCTTCGGAGGACTGGGCTCTAAGATCCAGCACTTTCGCTATTTCGCTATAAAGTCCTGGTAAGAGTCTTGTACAAGGCCCAGGGGAGAGGTATCCTTTAAATAGGAACCCATATCCCTGAAGGTTGGCACACATAGCCCACCGTGAAGGGTGAAGTTTGGTATCTGTCTGAAATCTTTCAGCAGAAAAACCTGCGGCGTGGATAAGAAGATATCAAGTGGTAAAACGACTTTTTACCTGAGAGAAAGAAAAACAAGAGATCTTGTTTTAAACGCTCTCTCTCCCCAGCTCCCGGGAAATCTGACTCCAACCAGTGGCGGCGGCCTGTTTTAGCCACCCACAAAAGCCAAGGGGCAAGCTCAGAAGAACAAGAAGCCGTGGGGTGCAAGAGCTAATAAGCAAGCCCCCAAAGCCTCTCAGTGAAGGGGCGCCCCCGCTCGGCCGAGTGGGAGGAAGGCTTTGTCAGTTCTGAGCGACTTGGTGGTCAGAAATCCAGGACAATTGGGTAGTATCCACAATATCCTCAGGGTACAAACTGGAATTTCGAGAGATCCCACCTTCTCAATTCCGAAGTTCAAGACTCTCCAAGGATCCACAAAAAAGAGAATCCTTCTTCAAAGGTTTGAATCACTTAATGGCTCAAGGGGTAGTTACAGACGTACCCCAAAAAGAGCGAGGTTCAGGTTTTTACTCAAACCTCTTTGTGATTCCAAAGCCAAATGGAGATGTCAGACCCATCCTGGATCTAAAATCCCTAAATCGGTTCCTGAACGATCGCCATTTTCGAATGGAAACGATCCGATCCGTGGCCGCCACTTTAAAGGGCGGAAAATTCATGGCGCCCATAGATATCAAGGACGCACATTTACACATACCCATCCTCCCCGCTCACCAAAGATTCCTAAGGTTTGCGGTAGAAGATCGCCACTTTCAATTTGTGGCTCTGCCGTTTGGTGTAGCCACCGCGCCCATAGTATTCACAAAGGTGCTAGCTCCTCTGTTAGCAAACCTAAGAACACGGGGCATTGCGGTAACAGCCTATCTGGACGATCTACTAGTAATAGATCAGTCAAAGGAGGGATTGGGTCACGCTGTACACACTACAGTAGGATACCTGGAGCATTTAGGATGGATTATAAATTTACAAAAATCCTCTCTCCAGGCCCAAAGAAGGATAGTGTACCTGGGCATGATCATAGATACAGCCCAAAACGGGGTATACCTGCCAGAACCGAAGATACAGTCTCTGAAAGACCTGATCCACAAGGTCAAAGCAAACAAGAGGCCGTCTATTCGCCTTTGCATGAGACTATTGGGAAAGATGGTAGCCTCCTTCGAGGCGGTACCTTACGCCCAGTTTCATTCGAGACTACTTCAAGGCAATATTTTAGCTTCCTGGAACAGGAAGAGCCAAGCTCTGGATATACCCATGCGCCTGTCCTCACAAGTACGCCACAGCTTCGATTGGTGGCTAGAAGCCAGGAATTTACGGAAGGGAAAGTCCTTCCTCCCAGTGGCCTGGAAGGTGGTATCTAGGGATGCCAGCCTATCGGGCTGGGGTGCAGTATTCGAGGAGGCTTCTACCCAGGGAACCTGGGCCAAGACTCAGGGGATCCTGCCCATCAATGTGCTAGAGATCTGGGCGGTATATCTAGCCCTCAAAACCTGGACATACAGGTTACAGGGCTACCCAGTTCGGGTTCAATCCGACAATGCTACTGCAGTAGCTTACATCAATCACCAAGGAGGCACCCGCAGTCGGGTAGCCCAAAGAGAGGTGAACCGGATCCTGGCATGGGCAGAAGAGCATGTACCTTGCCTTTCTGCAATCTTCATTCCAGGGATAGAAAATTGGCAAGCAGACTACCTGAGTCGTCAGCAGCTGCTACCAGGAGAGTGGTCTCTTCACCCCGAGATCTTTCAGGCCATATGTCTGAGATGGGGAAACCCAGATGTAGACCTGCTAGCTGCCAGGTTCAACAAGAAATTGGACAACTTTGTGTCCAGAACGAGAGATCCTCTAGCCTACGGAACAGACGCTCTAATAATACAGACGCTCTAATAACTCCATGGAATCAGTTCTCACTGATCTATGCATTCCCTCCGATCCCTCTTCTACAAAGACTGCTTCGCAGGATCAAGGAGGAGGGAATACCAGTAATCCTAGTGGCCCCAAACTGGCCCAGGAGGCCTTGGTACGCCGAGATTGTAAAAATGGCGATAGGAAGGCCCTGGAAGTTTCCACTTCGACACGACCTGCTGTCACAGGGTCCAGTATTCCACCCTTCCTTACAAAGGCTAAAGTTGACGGCCTGGCTGCTGAGACCCACATTTTTAAAAAGAGAGGGGTCTCTGGTCCGGCTCTTTCTACGCTCATTAATGCTAGAAAGCCAGCCTCCAGACTCATCTATCAGAGAGTCTGGAGAGCATACGTTTCCTGGTGTGAATCCAGATGTTGGAATCCTCAGAAGTATGAAATAAGTAGGATTCTTGCTTTTTGCCAGTTAGGAGTGGATATGAATTTAGCCCTTAGCACCATCAAAGGGCAAATATCGGCTCTATCAGTCTTCTTTCAGAGACCATTGGCATCTCACTCCCTAGTTCGGACATTAATTAAGGGGGTACTGAGGATAAATCCTCCAGTTAGGACTCCCTTGTGTCCATGGGATTTGAATTTGGTATTGTCAGTGTTGCAAAAGCAACCTTTTGAACCTATTCGCCATATTCCTTTAATTATATTAAGTAGGAAGTTGGCCTTTCTGATTGCTATAGCTTCTGCTAGGAGAGTATCAGAGCTAGCAGCTCTTTCTTGTAAAGAGCCTTATCTAATTTGTCACAAGGACAAAATCGTACTACGACCCCATCCGGCTTTTCTACCTAAGGTGGTGTCGGCTTTTCACTTGAATCAAGACATTGTTCTGCCTTCCTTTTTTCCAAACCCGCGGACGGCGGGGGAAAATTATTACACTCTCTAGATCCAGTGAGAGCGGTAAAGGTGTATCTGCAAGCAACCGCTCAGATACGTAAAACAGATGTTTTGTTTATTTTACCAGATGGGCCCAAGAAGGGCCAAGCGGTATCAAAATCCACCATTTCCAGGTGGATTAGACAAGTAATTGTTCAAGCTTATGGTTTAAAGAACAGGACTCCTCCTTTTCCTGTTAAGGCGCACTCTACCAGGGCGATAAGTGCTTCATGGGCAGTGCACCACCAGGCTTCGATGGCTCAGATCTGTAAAGCTGCAACTTGGTCTTCAGTCCATACATTTTCCAAATTCTATCAAATAGATGTGAAAGGACATGAGGATTCCGCCTTTGGGCGAAGTGTGCTGCAGGCAGCAGTATAGGGCTTCTGGTCCGCAAGCGGCCTGTTTTGATCTGTGTCTCCCCCCCTTCATATGAGCATTGCTCTGGGACGTCCCATTATGTAATGACTAGCTCTGTGTCCCGTGGTGTACGATAAAGAAAATAGGATTTTTATAACAGCTTACCTGTAAAATCCTTTTCTTGGAGTACACCACGGGACACAGAGGTCCCCCCCTTCTTATGGGAACCTTACTGCTTTGCTACAAAACTGAGGTACTTCCCTGATGGGAGGGGTTATATGGAGGGGAACTGTCTTCCATTGGTTGTGCCAGTGTCCAATCACCGCTGGTGACCCTTAACCCATTATGTAATGACTAGCTCTGTGTCCCGTGGTGTACTCCAAGAAAAGGATTTTACAGGTAAGCTGTTATAAAAATCCTATTTTTTGCATGAGAGTCCCGGGACTCGTGGTGGCCTCCTTCGCGGCCGTTCCGTATGCCCAATCACACACCAGGGCATTGCAGAAGGAGATCTTGTCCACCTGGGACAAATCCCCGTTGTCCTTGGATCTTCAGATCCAGGTGATTCACCTGGTCAGGGTGCCCCTGACATGGTGGTTGAGATCCTCGGCTCTTCGGTCCGGAAAGTCGTTCCCCTCCCATCCAATGGACCGTACTCACGACGGACACCAGCCTGACGGGCTGGGGTGGAGTCTGGGGAGTCCTGTCGGCTCAAGGCCTTGGACTCCGGACGAGCCCGTTTACCAATCACTGTTCTGAAAATACGGGCCATCGGACTGTGTCTCTCCTCAGGTCGGAGAGAGTACGGGGTCGCTCCATCAGGAGCCAGTCGGACAACGCCACGGCGGTGGCGTATGTAAACCATCAAGGGGGGACTCGGAGCTCAGCTGCGGCTTCCGAGGTAGTCCGTATCCTGAAGTGGGCCGGAAGAAACGTGTCGGCTCTGTAGGCCATGTACATTCTGGGCATAGACAATGGGCAGGCGGACTATCTGATTCGCCAATCGCCAGACAAAGAAGAGTGGTCCTTGCATATTTCAACTCCTTTGCCGACGGTGGGGCACGCCGGATGTGGACCTGATGGCCTCTCGACTCAATCGCAAGGGTCGAGGTTGTGGCCAGATCCAGGGATCCTTGGGCGATGCCTCGGATGCGTTGGTGGCCCCATAGGGTCCTTATCGCCGATATAAACTCTGGTGATCCTAATTGTTCCGGATTGGCCTCAGCATCACTGGTACGCTGATCTGGTACGTCTCGTCGCGGACGTTCCCTGGCGGTTGCCGATGAGGGAGGACCTTCAGTCTCAAGGTCCTATGTTTCATCCGGCTTACAGTCTCTGGCTTTAACGGCAGGGCTGTTGAAAGCCAGGTGTTGAGGGACCGAGGTCTCTCAGACTCGGTCATTTTGACCATGTTAAGGACACGGAAGTCTTCCTCCAAGCAGATCTATCACCGTGCCTGGAAAGCTTATATCGCCATATGCGAAGCGCTGGACTGGCGTCCTCGGACGTATTCCGTCCCCAGAATCCTGCGTCCTCTGCAGTGTGGAGTGACCCAAAAGCTTGCTTTGAGTACCATCAAGGATCAGATTTCGGCCTTGACCGTCTTCTTTCAGCGACCTCTAGCGGGTCATTTCTTGGTTAGCACCTTGTGTTGGGGGTTCGCCATGTGCTCCCTCCTGTCAAGCCTCCTCTCCCACCGTGGGATCTGAAGTTGGTGCTCTCGGTCCTCCAGGAACCTCCTTTTGGGAATATCCGGGATATTCCCCTCTTGCCTTGTCTCAGAAGGTGGCCTTTTAGTGGCAATCACTTCTGTTTGACGGGTGTCTGAGTTGGCGGCTTTGTCCTGCAAGTCGCCATATTTAGTCATCCATAAGGATAAGGCGGTGTTGCATCCGTGACCTTCCTTTTTGCCAAAGGTGGTGTCGACCTTTCACCTACATGAGGACATTGTCCTCCCTTCCTTGTGTCCTCACCCATCGCATCCCAGAGAGTTTGCACTGCACATATTGGATGTGGTACAAGCCTTACGGGTGTACCTGTCTGCTACTGCTTCTATTCGGAAGTCCGACTCACTGTTTGTGACTGTCTCTGGTCCATAACAGGGCCAAGCGGTTTCGTCTGCCATCATTTCTAGGGGAATCAGACAAACCGTCATTCAAGCCTATGCTCTCAAAGGGCGGGCGCCTCCCTTTCCGGTTACGGCGCATTCCACCAGGGCAATTGGTGCTTCCTGGGTTTTCCGACATCAAGCGTCGGTTGCACAAGTGTGCAAGGCGGCGACCTGGTCGTCTGTTCATGCCTTTTAAGTTTTATAAGGTTAATGTGGCTGCATCTCCGGATGCTTCCTTCGGCCGCAGGGTGCTGCAGGCCGATGTTTAAAGTTGTGACTCCTCCGTTGAGGAGCTCTGCCTTCTTGGAGTGAAGTTTTTGGTTTTTCCATTTATACTGCTCCCATCCCTCTTGACACTGCTTTGGGACATCCCACGTGTAAAGTGTAAAGAGACACCGTGTCAGTCCATGGATGATAAGAGAAAATAGGATTTTTTGTACTCACCGTAAAATCCTTTTCTCTGACATCCATGGACTGACACGGCACCCACCCTTCCTTTTTAAGTTTGTACTGCTTTGTTACGAACTGAAGTCTGCTGACTGTAGTGGGAGGGTTATGTCCGGAGGGACCGCCCCCTGGGTGGGGCTGTTCAGCTCTGGCTTTTAGAATGTATGTATAACATCTCACATTCTGCCTAGGTCTTCTCCTGCAAGCAGGGACATAACCCACGTGTAAAGTGTAAAGAGACACCGTGTCAGTCCATGGATGTCAGAGAAAAGGATTTTACGGTGAGTACAAAAAATCCTATTTTTATTGGGATTTTATGTGATAGACCAGGGATAGGCAATTAGCGGACCTCCAGCTGTTGCCAAACTACAAGTCCCATGAGGCATAGCGAGACTCTGACAGCAGCAAGCATGACACCCAGAGGCCGAGGCATGATGGGACTTGTAGTTTTGCAACAGCTGGAGGTCCGCTAATTGCATATCCCTGTGATAGACCAACACAAAGTGGCACATAATTGTGAAGTCGAAAGGAAAATGAGAAATGGTTTTCAATATTTTTTTACAAATATCTGAAAAGTGTGGCGTGCATTTGTATTCTGCCCCCCCTGAGTCAATACTTTGTAGAACCACCTTTCACTGCAATTACAGCTGCAAGTCTTTTTAGGGATGTCTCTACCAGCTTTGCACATCTAGAGAGTGACATATTTGCCCATTTTTCTTTGCAAAAAAGCTCAAGCTCTGTCAGATTGGATGGAGAGTGTCTGTGAACAGCAATTTTCAAGTCTTGCCACAGATTCTCAAGTGGATTTAGGTCTGGACTTTGACTGGGCCATTCTAACACATGAATATGCTTCCCTGTCCCTGCTGAAGAAAAGCATCCCCCCAACATGATGCTGCCAACACCATGTTTCACACGGGGGATGGTGTGTTTAGGGTGATGTACAGTGTTAGTTAGTTTTCCACCACACATAGCGTTTTGCATTTAGGCCAAATAGTTCAATTTTGGTCTCATCTGACCAGAGCACCTTCTTCCACATGTTTGCTGTGTCCCCCACATGGCTTCTCACAAACTGCAAACAGACTTCTTATGGCTTTTTTTTCAACAATGGCTTTCTTCTTGCCACTTTTCCATAAAGGCCAGATTTGTGGAGTGCACGACTAATAGTTGTCCTGTGGACAGATTCTCCCACCTGAGCTGTGGATCTCTGCAGCTCCTCTAGAGTTACCATGGGCCTCTTGGCTGCTTCTCTGATTAATGCTCTCCTGGCCCGGCCTGTTAGTTTAGGTGGACAGCCATGTCTTGGTTGTGCCATACTCTTTCCATTTTCTGATGATGGATTGATCAGTGCTTCGTGAGATGTTCAAAGTTTGGGATATTTTTTTATAACCTAACCCTGCTTTAAACTCCTCCACAACTTTATCCCCGGCCTGATGTGTTCCTTGGCCTTCATGATGCTGTTTGTTCACTAAGGTTCTTTGACAAACCTCTGTGGGCTTCACAGAACAGCTGTATTTATACTGAGAATAAATTACACACAGGTGGACTATTTACTAATTAGGTGACTTCTGAAGGCAATTGGTTCCACTAAATTTTAGTTAGGGGTATCAGAGTAAAGGGGGCTGAATACAAATGCACACCACACTTTTCAGATATATATTTGTAAAAAATATTGAAAACCATTTATCATTTTCCTTCCACTTCACAATTATGTGCCACTTTGTGTTGGTCTATTACATAAAATCCCAATAAAATACATTTATGTTTTTGGTTGTAACATGACAAATTGTGGAAAATTCAAGGGGAATGAATACTTTTTCAAGGTACTGTATGCATACCCCTTGATTAGACTGTCAAAATCTTCATCATCACCACTCCAGTTAGGTACGATTATGACTTTAAAAAATATCCATAGCTTAGTTTTACTTTACATTAGAAAAGCTATGGACAAAAGAGCTAAAATATTATTATATTATTCTATGTTATATTATATTATATTTAATAAATGAATAATTACTAAATGATAAGGATTTTATCATCTTTATATAAAAAGCATCACAAATACACAAGCTAGCTACATATAGAATCTCACTGTTGTTTTTGTTACTGGCAACAATGTTACACGCTTGTCATCTAACACATCAGCTCTATTTCTCCACTTTCATTTCAAGTTCAGTAATGCAGAGAATCCAGTTTCAAGTTATTTTTAATTACTTCTAGATCCAGTCCCATATCCCCATCATCTTGTTCCCATTCCCCCAGTTAAGAAAACTTAGTCAAATGTCTCGACCATACTCATGCATACTCTAGGGCCAATTTGGTTAGAAGTCAATTAATCTACCAGAATATTTTTGGGGTGGGGTAAGAATAGAGGAACCCCAGAGAAAACCCAGACATGTACAGCAAAAGTATATAGTAAAGCTTCCTTGGTAGGATTTGAATTCAGAGCTGCAAGCCGAGAGTGCTAACCACTTAGCCACTACACTAATAACGAGCAGCTATTGTAGCCCATGTGTGAAAATGCATGATATCATTTTGATCTCTTTTATGGTTCTTTCTCTTTTCGTTTTACTGTGCTAAGAACATCCTTTCTCTAAACTAATATTATCTGTTTTGAATACTAATCTTCCAAAAGGCTGCTACCTCGTGTTTAGCAAGTCTATACTTCATATTTTATGGGCTCCTATGAGTCATTTTTACTATGTGCAGACATAATTAAATACAATTCTAAATCATTTGCTCAACAAGAGGAAAAGGGGGCATTGCTTTTGTTCTTTGATCTGAGTGTATTTTCCTGAATTCACAGCTGCAGTTCTAAAACGGGGACACTGGAACATAAATACACACCCATATTTTCTTTTTTTCTGTTCCCCGAAGTGATACACCTTGAAATCTGGAATGAAAATAAACTCAGACAACATGAGCTTGTTCATTCAGCTGAAATAATTTTTATAACATGAATGTACTCAATATGTAAAATACTTTTATGCCCTCAAAACATGTTTAGTAAGAGTACAGCATAGTTTCCAAATGTCTTTCTTTTGAACCCTGTGTTTCCATCCATCCTTCCTCTACATTTGTCTAACATACACTGTAGTATCAAAAGCATTGGGACGCCTGCCTTTACACGCGCATGAACATTTGGCATCCCAGTCTTAGTTCGTAGAGTTCAATATTGAGTTGGCCCACCCTATGCATCCATAACAGCTTCAACTCTTCTGGGAAGGCCGTCCACAAGATTCTATTGAGTTGAGGTCAGGATTCTGTGCAGGCCAGTCAAATTCCTCAACCCCAAACTAGATCATCTATGTCTTTATGGACCTTGTTTGTGCACTGGTGCACAGTCATGTTGGAACAGGAAGGGGCCATCCTCAAACTTTTCCTTCAAATTTGAGAGCATGAAATTGTTTGAAATGTCTTGGTATGCTGACAGTCATATTTTTTTCCCTGGTTTTATACATTATAACCAGAAATATGAGGTGATTTTGTAACTATGAGCTCCTTGTAAGCTCCTTGAGGGCAGGGATTGATGTGAATGTACAATGTATATGTAAAGCACTGAGTGAATTGACAGCGCTATATAAGTACCTGAAAAATAAAAAAACTTGCAGCCGGTTTGCAGATTTTTTGCAAAGAAAGTTTATCTGGAGTCATGCAATGCGGACTTGCTGCAATTGTGCAACAAACTTGTGAAGCCTGGCAAGTCTAGCAATAGCTTAGCAAGTCATTTTCAAACTTGCAGCTCAATTGCTTGCTATCTGGGAAAACGCTGTGAATGAATGATGCAACCAGATGGGTGGAGCCAAGTTGGGAAAAAAATTGTGACAGCAAGATCGGGGAAAAGATTCCTGGCTCGCTGTCACTACAGGCACCCTAAAAATGGGTGGAACATGTGACATGTTCCCTAAGGTGAACTTATCCTTTACTATAGTTTCAATAGTAATTTTTCATTGCTTTTACATCACATTGCCACAGCCGCATAGAAGCACATGCTCTCTCAAGGCAGTTGAAGACCCTCCCCTGTGGCCTTTTTAAAAGATACTTAACCATTCAGCCATTGATCAAAGCAGGACTTATAGTCAGTGACACACAGTGGGCATTGGTTATCTATCGGCTCCCAGTTTAGAAGTGTTATGACTACTTCTGGCAGAGGGAAGTCATTCAGCACCAGTCTTTTGAGGTTCTAAGATCTCATATGACCGTATGTCAAAAGTTGGAAAGGAAGTTTCTGTACTTATAAGGGCCACTTGGTCATGTTTTCCCTTCACAAGCACTGTGCTGTTTACTCTGCTTTAAAGGACCAGGATCTGTATTTTTTTATTTTTTTTGGGTTAACAAACACTTTAAATGGTTTCAACATTAAAGTGATACTAAAGGTTCAAATTTTACTATTTAAAAATAACAAACATGTTATACTTACCTCCACTGTGCAGCTCGTTTTGTACAGAGTGGTCCCGAACGCCATCTTCTGGGGTCCCACGTGGCTCTCTCGGCTCCTCCCCCCAATAGCTAACCCCCTCTGGGAAGCTCTCTTCTGAGGGGGTTACCTTGCGGGCGCACACTCTCGTTTCATACACTCTGCGTCCATAGTCGCTGAGTGTATGACTCGGTCCCGCCCCTCGGCGCCGGTGTCATTGGATTTGATTGACAGCAGCGCAAGCCAATGGCTGCACTGCTATCAATATATCCATTGAACAGCCGAGAAGACCGGGCAAAGATCGAGCGCGTTTGCGACGCGGAACTTTCCAGGGCTCAGGTAAGTAAAACGGGGGGCTGGGGGGCCGGTAATCGTCAGATGTTTTTTCACCTTAATGCATAGGATGCATTAAGGTGAAAAAACATGAACCTTTACAACCCCTTTAAGGTTAAAGACAGAGGTTAAGCAACTTGGCCCCATCAGGGCACCTCTGCAAATACAGTGGGTGTCCGCGAGATTGTATTTCCAGCGCGATGGGATCGCACTGGAAATCGGCACTGCGGGGCTGTACTTCTCGCGCTCGCCACCCCCCACGAGATGCAGCATATCCATAGGAATCTCTTGGGGGCGGCGAGCGGGAGAAGCCACAGAGCTCGGCGCTGGCTCGCACGACGGGGTCGGGGAGGGTCAATATCGCCGATGCAGAGCCGCTTTTATACACAATGTCGCGGTCACCTACTGTACCTTATGCGTATTTAAACTTTTTAAAACTTTTTTAGCTCCTTGTCTGGGGTTAAAAAACTCTTTCTCAGTTTCAAGGTATAAATAATGTCACAGAAGTTTTTTTTTTTTTTTTTACCACCACCTTTCCCCATTTCCCCAGTCTAAGCAATTCTCCAGAGAATGTTCAGAGGTCAGCATTTCTGTCTTTTGACAAGATTGTGGAATTTGAGCAGAACATGACCTGATGCTCTCAAGCTTCCTGTCCTGCTGTCAGTTCCATTCATGTTGGACTAACATTAGCATTTGCCCTAAAATCAATAAGGTTATGCACATACACGTGTAGGATAAATAATTAAGAACATGCTGGAGACATAAGACAGATGTTTCTAAAAGTTTTGAACAAGAATTGTTCTTCTAAATAAAAAAACTGACTGTTCATAAACTGATTAATCTTAATGATTGTCCATCCTCCCATTTTGTTTACAAAAATAAAAAATAAATGATCAATGTATTGCTCAGTCATTACCACACAACTGGTAGATTTAATTCACATTTGAGTACGACCTTGCTTGTGTTATTCTCATGGGCAATGTCTATCAAAATGACACAATTTGGTTTGCACATAAAGAAGAACAATTTACATTTGTATTGAGTTTGACATCGGGTATGTGTCTCTTGGGGACAGTGATTTAAAGCACCTACCGCAATTTGGGATAAAGTCCTATCTATCTATCTATCTATCTATCTATCTATCTATCTATCTATCTATCTATCTCCTCTTTCCTCTCTCTCTCTCTCTGTATGTATATATATATATATATATATATATATAAATACAATGTGTGTGTGTGTGTGTCCAGTGGTTGCAGGACTCAGGATTTTCATTATAGCAAAATCAGGTTAACAGTGTTTGATACATACACTACAGTTTTGGCTTACATCAGCCCTTCATCACACAAGAAACTCACAAACACAATAATATACACAAGCAGGAATTGGAAACACTGTAACCAGTTAATAAAACATAAAGCCATCTAAATGAGGCAAGTACATTCAATGGAGAAGTAAAACACTAGAAAGCATTTGTATAAATAAGTGATACAGTACATACTTAGGGTAATAAATATATGATCAATTCTGATGTCAAAATAATTTCCATCCTGATAATGAATCAAAAAAAGAGGAAGAAAGGATAATGGCAAATGTAAATATAACATCAGTCACAAAAATAAATGCAAATCAAGGTCTGAATTTCAACCCTGGGGTTTGATTGTATCTAAATAGTGTATCCAGTGTGGTTCATGTTTTTTAACCAACAACTCACAATCCACACCTCTCCTGTTCTTGGGAATGTGAGCTATCATGAATTTCAACTAGGATATGGAATGGTCTGAAAAATGTCTGGCAACCAGCAACTGAATCAATTTGTCTCTGATAGAATATTTATGATGTACAATCCTATCTTTAGCCTTCTGGATAGTATCATACACGTAGCATTGTCCATATGGACATTTGAGAATGTACGCTACATAACTAGCTCGGTATGTTGGATAAAACCCTACATTTTAATTTGGTACCCTTGATGTGAATAACTAAATAATGATTTCTTAATCATGAATGCATATAAAGTAGAGCTATAGGCAAAACATATTTTTATATTTTGGATAGAGCAAGGAAGGGTAATAACTCCTGTCAGATTTTTTTTCGCCATCTGTGTCCCATTGCGGACATTTCCCTTCATTTCCTGTCCCAAAGCCAAACAGGAAGTGAGTTTAAATCCCTGCAAATTAAGGGAATTCCTTGGGGACCCACAGGTCTCCAGAACTAGTGCCCCCATTGGAAGATTTCCACTCTATTACTTTTCTGGTGACAACCCAAAATGTGGTATTTTCTTTTACTTTCACTTTCAATGATAATATTAAATAGGACAAATAGAGAGGGTGGATATACCTAACAGGGGGCACAGATAGCTTTCAAAACCAAAAAAAAAAAAAAAAAAAAGAAGTTTTGCCTTTTTGTTATACTTTAAGGCTAAGAAATTATTCAAAGTTTCTAGGTCCTAAAAATGTAGAGAGAGAGAGAGAGACGATTTCATTGGATTAGCGTTAGATCTGTCCATTGGTTACATATAATATGAACCTTTCTATATGAAATTTATTATACAAAAGGGTGGGCTCCAGACGCAGCGGCTCGCTGAGACTGCCATCAATCAGGGCAGCTGGCGGATCCTAACTTGGAAGTCGTGATGATGCGCTGCCCTGACTGATGGCAGTGACGTCAGCAGAGAGGGGACTTCAGACCACTCTCCGCTGAAAACGGGTCACAGGAGTGCAAAACGAATTGCACTCCTGTGACCCAGAGGAGAAGCCCAGCCTAAAAAGCTCAGGCTGGACTTCTCCTTTAATCATTTAACCTGGAAGATGATGACTACGCTGCTACTGTAATACTGGTGGATGGGGGGTTTCAAATCAGAGGGAATTGCGGGACAGGTTGAAGTTGGAACACAAGTGGAGGCAGCTCCTCTAATAGGCCCTGAATACCTATAGTAAGTGAGTGAGTGTCTCTACGCATATCTGTTCTTTTACCTCCAGAAGGCTGGCGCCCTCTTCCTCTACACGGTGTAGAGGAAAAGGGCGCCAGCCTTCTGGAGGTAAAAGAACAGATATACGTAAAGAAAAAAACACCACGATAAAAAATGATGGGGGAAAAAAACTCACTTTAGGATGTGAAGAAGATGCTTATTATCGTCTGAGGAGCAGTGGGTCTTGCTCGGACTCTGTGACGGAGGACGGTGCGGAGGCTACACTGGAGGATATGAGTGGGACAGATGCCTGTGGTGTGATGGTATGGAGTCTGCAGGAGGGATGTCCAGCTGCTCGGGTGGATATTGGCGGCTGCCGATAAGATGTCGGCTCCATCCTTGGATATTCTCACCGTAGTATCCAGGGATGGAGCCGCTGCTTACACTCAATCTGCAGCTGTCAACATCCCAGATGGGCATATTTAATGTTAAGGGGCAAATTTTGGTGCATCCCTTAACATAAAATGTGCCCATCAGCATGCCCCTTATTTTGTTAAGGGGGCACGCTGATGGGGACAACTGATGTAAGGTGGCACTGTGATGGGGGCACCTAATGTAAAGGAGCACTCTGATGGGCACACCTGATGTAATGGAGACACCTGATGTAAGAGGCACTCTGATGGGCACACCTGATGTAAAGGGGCACACTAATGGGAGACCCCAGATGTAAGCGGGGATTCTAATGAAGAAACCTGATGTAAAGTAGCACTGTTATGGGGGCACCTGATATAAGGGTGGTGCCGATGGCAACTGATTTATGGGGGTAGTCTGATGGGGGCATGAAGGGACTCATTGAGTACTAAAAGTCTGCGCGTTAGGGGGCGCAAATTTCTTGCCTTGCCCCGGGCGCTGACAACCCACGCTACACCACTGCATGTGTGTGACTGTCAGCCTTTGTACTAGGCCACAATTTCAGAAGCAGAGCCCAGGTACGTATAATCATGAAATCTAAATATATACACAGTCTATTTCTCTCTTTCTATATACAGTATCTCACAAAAGTGAGTACACCCCTCACATTTTTGTAAATATTTTATTATATCTTTTCATGTGACAACACTGAAGAAATGATACTTTGCTACAATGTAAAGTAGTGAGTGTACATCTTGTATAAGTGCCGGCTCACACTGCAGCGACTTGGGATCCGACTTGTCAGACCTCAAGTTGCCCCAAGTCGCTGGACATAAGAAATTCTATTGAAGTGTATGAGAGCTGTCTTAATGTACACTACTGAAGTTGCTCCGACTTCAGAAAAGGTTCCTGTACTTTCTTTTTCGTACATCACGGGACACAGAGCGACTTAGTCATTACTAATGGGTTATATAGATACCTTCAGGTGCTGGCACTGGCAACTTCCAAAACCGGAAGTACCCTCCCCTATATAAGCCCCTCCCATCCGGGAGCACCTCAGTTTTTTGCCAGTGTCTAAGGTGTTGGCCAAAGAGTAACATGTGTTTTCACTGGGCTTGCGTACAGGTTCTTTTATGGGCCTCAGTAAGCTGTTCCGGATCCGACCAAAAAAGCTTCATAGCTAAACGGTCGGTACCCGGGCCCTGCAAGAGAAGAGCAAGGTTTTGCCTGTAATGCCTCTCTTAGGAGGGCTGGACCCTGGGATCCAGAGCTCTGGTCATACCCACGACCAAGATGTTGTCTGTGCAGGGTGCTATACAGGTCCAGGGGAGTGGAATCCTTGGGAACCCGGTCCCTGAAGGTTTAATTACAATGCCTGCCGTGATAGGTGAAGTTTGGGCTTCTGTGGACCAAACAAAGTCCTGCGGCGGGGAACAGGTAAGTGGGGGCCCACAGGAACTTGGTTCTATTGGGGGACCCCCAAGCCTAATTTGTTTTTCTGTCTGTTACCTAACGGTATTCCCGCTAATATCTGTGTATGCCTATAACTACTGGAAAATGTAAAATTTTAATAGTAGTCAAGAAAAAAAAAAAAGAGGACCGCGGTACCTGTGTTAAACCACTAGAGGCCGCTGTGGTCCATTTTTCTTGTCATGTGGATCTTTGGTTTTCTCAAGTCAAAAGATCCAGGCAGTTGGTAAGTTTCTCTGTGGGAATCCAGTTCCTCTGCCCTGTTGCTGCGCTCATCCACCGCACAGGCCCTCCGGCAAAAAGGGCCCTGGCTCCTAGTCCCTGCTTGGTTTCAAAAAAGGCGCCAATGGCGCATGGGCGCGCGCGCGGGCGCGTGCACGCGCCTCCTATGAAAAAAGACACAGTACAAGTGTCAGCTGGATGCAAACAGAGCTAGCAACAAAACGGTGGCACACAGAGGCGGTTGATGCAGGCATCCCCATAGAAAGGCACTTTAGTGGACACCAGCTGGTATATAGCAGCAACTGTGTTAGACTATTACCAGCAAAATTGGTGTATGACGACGGGAATACCTCAGCTTTGTGCTTAAAGGATATGTCGCCCAGACGCTCTGGAAATAAGTCTTCCAGGAAGCCAAAGGGGTCTCCATCGGGCTCTGAGGATATTGGGCATGCTTGTACTGCACCAATCTCCCCTAAAAATTCAGAGGTCAGTAGCCGTAGGAACCCCGCAGGAGTGCCTGGTGCTGCGGCTGTCCCCAGTCCACCTGCTCCTGTATATATAACAGAGGAGGTTTTATCCTCAACTCTGGGAGGATTGGAAGAGAGATTAACAGCATTGATCGCTGCTTCCCTGTCACAGGGAAAGCGCGTCCGATCTCCGTCTCCTCCTTCAGAGTGCCTGTTAGTGGAGGAACAGCCCCACACAGAGATCGACCTACCTGAAGGGGATCAGGATGAGGTTGATTCAGTTATAGAGGAATCAACAGTGGAAGAACCTTTCTCAGCATCTCAGGCTGAAAGATTATGGGTTCAGTCTCTGACTAACATGGTCCGATCAGCATTTAAAATGCCTCTGGCGGAACCATCAACCACTACGGTTTCCTCGCTGGGGTCGCTGAAAGCTCCCCAGGCTGTCTGTTCCTTCCCAATCCACCCTTTATTGGAAGGGCTTATTTACCAGGATTGGGAGCATCCGGATAAAATATTTACTCCCCCCAAGAGATTTCCAGTGATCTATCCCATGGAGGATAAGTTCATAAAAAAATGGAGGGTCCCTACAGTGGACGCAGCCATCTCTTGTGTGAACAAATCACTGACATGTCCAGTAGATAATGTTCCAATGTTCAAAGACCCAATAGATAAAAAATTGGAGTCTTTACTAAAATCTGCTTTCTCTACAGCAAGCATGGTGACACAACCTGCAGTAGCAGCGATTGTAGTCTGCCAAGCGGTGAAAGATCAGTTGAAACAAGTCTTAAGGGACTTACCAGATCAGCAGGCTCTTGCCCTAGCTGACCTACCTAGAGCCTTGTGTTTTGCGGTGGACGCCATAAAGGATACAATCCAACAGGCCTCCCGCTTTACGCTGTCTGTAGTACATATGCGTAGGCTTCTATGGCTCAAAAACTGGTCTGCTGAAGCTCCCTGTAAGAAATTGCTGGTTAGCTTCCCATTTCATGGAGAACCCTTATTTGGAGAAGATCTGGACAAGTATATCCAGAAAATTTCTGCCGGTAAAAGTTCACTCTTGCCGGTTAAGAACAAGAGTAGAAGTCCTTCTTTTAAGAGGCCTACTTCTCCAGTCCCTGGCACATCGGCTGTGAAACAGTTCCGACGGCCTCCGCGGTCAAATTCAGGGGGCAGAAATCAGGGACAATCACAGGGTAACAAGAAACCCTGGGTCAAGAGAGGTACAAAACCTCCCCCCAAGTCATGAAGGGTTGCCCCCACTCAATCGGGTGGGGGGAAGACTTCAGTTGTTCACAGAGACCTGGCGGGACACCATCAGAGACAGATGGGTGCTCTCCGCAGTAAGTCTGGGATACAAGCTGGAGTTAAAAGACACTCCTCCTGCCCATTTTATGAGGTCAAACGTGTCAAGCGATCCCCAGAAGAGAGGATCCCTCCTTCTGGCACTAGAACAACTATTGCTCCAAGGTGTAATCATGAAGGTTCCCTTGGAAAAAAAGCGGGTTCGGGTTTTACTCGAACCTTTTCACAGTCCCCAAACCAAATAGAGACGTGAGGCCCATATTAAATCTAAAAGGGCTAAACAAGTTCCTACATATCAGGACTTTTCGGATGGAGTCGGTCCGATCGGTGGCCACCGCCCTACAAGGGCAGGAATGGTTAGCCTCGATCGACATAAGGGATGCTTATCTGCATATTCCCATCTTTCCGGCCCACCAGAAATTTCTACGCTTTGCAGTAGAAGGGCGCCATTTTCAGTTCAGAGCCTTATCTTTCGGTCTGGCCACAGCACCACGAGTGTTCACAAAAATTCTGGCCCCACTATTGGCCAATCTAAGAACACAAGGTGTAACGATAATGGCATATCTAGACGACCTGCTACTAATAGACCACTCAGTGGAAAAGCTGGAAGTAGCTATTCACAAGACAATCAAGTATCTGGAATATCACGGTTGGATTATCAACCGGGACAATTTAGCTCTAAGACCAGTCAAAAGTCTGGAATACTTAGGGCTAAGGCTGGATTCAAATCAGAGAAATATTTTCTTACCTCCAGAGAAGGTGTCGTCTTTAAAAGATTTGACCCACTTAGTGGGTACAAAAAGAAAACCATCCATACGCCTGTGCATGAGGCTGCTGGGAAAAATGGTGGCTTCATTCGAAGCAGTACCCTACGGTCAATTCCATTCAAGGAACTTGCAGAGGGCCATACTGTCAGCCTGGAACAAAAAAGTTCAGGCTTTAGACTTACCAATGTCCCTGTCCCCTTCCGTTCGCAAGAGCCTCTATTGGTGGTTGGTGCCCCAGAATCTGGAAAAAGGGAAACCCTTCAGTCCGGTTTCTTGGAAGGTGGTCACTACAGATGCCAGCCTCATAGGCTGGGGGGCAGTACTGGAGCAATGGTCTCTCCAGGGCAAGTGGTCAGAAGCAGAGAAGGCCCTGCCCATCAATCTCTTAGAGATACGAGCAGCCCGGTATGCCCTAATAGCATGGACATCCAAACTCCAAGGGTCCCCTGTCAGAATTCAATCAGACAATGCCACAGCAGTGGCATATATCAATCACCAGGGTGGCACCAGGAGTCGTGCAGCCCAGAGGGAAGCGAATTGCATCCTGGAATGGGCAGAAAGATATGTCCCAGCCATATCCGCGGTTTTCATCCCAGGAGTGGAAAATTGGAGAGCGGACTTTTTAAGTCGCCAGCAATTATGCCCGGGGGAATGGTCTCTTCACCCCGAGGTTTTCCAGGCAATATGCCAGCGGTGGGGAACACCGGATGTAGATCTGCTAGCATCCAGATTCAACGCAAAGGTGGACAGATTTGTGTCTCGCACAAGGGATCCCCTAGCTTGCGGCTTGGATGCCCTAGTGTTCCCTTGGGATCAGTTCAAGCTGATATATGCATTCCCACCGCCATAATTGTTACCGCGATTAATCCGCAGAATCCGGGTAGAAAAGAAACCAGTGATTCTGGTGGCTCCAGCGTGGCCCCGAAGGGCATGGTACGCGGAGATTGTAAAAATGTCAGTGGGGAGTCCTTAGACCCTCCCACATCGTCCAGACCTGCTTTCGCAAGGACCGATATACCACCCTTCCTTACCAGCCCTAGGTTTGACGGCCTGGCTATTGAAGCCCACATTCTAAAAAAGAGAGGGCTCTCTAATCCTGTGGTATCTACCATGATCAATGCCAGGAAGCCGGTATCCAGGCAGATCTATTATAGGATCTGGAAGGCATACATCACGTGGTGTGAGGCCAAGAAATGGCATCCACGTAAGTACGTAATAGGTAGGATTCTGGACTTCCTACAGTGGGCTGTAGATAGGAAACTTGCCTTGAGTACTATCAAGGGTCAGATTTCGGCCTTGTCAATATTTTTTCAAAGGCCCTTGGCTTTGCATTCTTTAGTCAAAGCTTTCATACAAGGAGTGATGCGTATTAGCCCTCCGGTTAGTATTCCCATATGTCCATGGGACTTAAACCTGGTTCTGTCGGTTCTACAGAAACAACCGTTTGAACCATTGCAACACATTTCCTTGGTTCTTCTCACCAGGAAATAGATTTTCTTAGTAGCCATTTGTTCGGCTAAAAGAGTATCGGAATTAGCCGCCTTGTCCTGTAAGGAGCCATATCTGGTTGTCCATAAGGACAGAGTAGTATTACGTCCTCATCCAGCCTTTCTTCCTAAGGTGGTATCGAGGTTTCATTTGAACCAAGATGTGGTTCTTCCTTCTTTTTTCCCCAAACCTAGCTCGGTAGAGGAAAAGTTATTACATTCTTTGGATGTAGTAAGAGCAGTTAAAGCTTATCTAAAAGCCACTGCTCAGATTCGTAGAACGGATACTTTATTTGTTCTGCCGGAAGGCCCTAGAAAGGGTCAGGCAGCATCAAAATCTACTTTAGCCAAGTGGATTCGACAGGTCATAATACAAGCCTATGGCTTGAGAAGGAGACCGCCTCCGTTCAAAGTTAGGGCGCACTCCACAAGAGCAGTTGGAACATCATGGGCAGTGCATCACCAGGTGCCCCAGGAAGAAGTAAACTGTTACGAAACGGACGTAGGGCGGAGCGGAGCGCTGTCGTCACCTCTGATATTTCCAACAAGGACGGGTGTCTGTTGAATGTGCTACGGCCGGCACACCAGACGTAATCAGGCGATTTTTTAACTGCATACATGTAAGTGCAATACTTGCTTTTTATGGAATAAATTTTAAAAAAAGATATAATGCACTATGTGGAGTGTGTTCCATTCTTTTTATACATATGAGCCCATTGATGAGAACCGGAGGTCGGTATCTTAGGAATCTCTTGTGTTGTGTGCTGCGGTGACCTGTGGGAGAAACTACTGAATGCATACACTGACCCTCTGTAATAGGGGGTCATGTACAGCTGGTAAGGAGAAATCCTGAGTTTTGGTGGTGGAATGTCACAGATGAATGTGGACACAGCACAATTTGTTTATGATTTCTACATAAAGCACTGGTGTTAATACTTTGGACTTTATTTAAACAAACTTTTTTGATGGACCATTTTTTATTTATCTAATGTTCATAGATTTATAGTTTGTTTTATATACATAACCTTTTTTCACTTATCCGTTCATTTCTGATTTGTGATGTATGGGTTAACTGTTTGATTTTTAATCCACTTGTTCACTGTCACAGTGATTGGTCACGGGGTAGCGCGATTTCCACCAACTTTTTTTCCTTAATCATTACCATGTATGGTAGTTTACATCTCTAATCGCAGCTCTCCATAGCTACAAAGCTACCAGTTAAACGTCTGGAGTTTTTTTCTTTCTTTTTTTTTCTTAATTTATTTATTTAGCGCAGTTTTTCTCCTTCTTCTCCAGTGCATCACCAGGCCTCCCTGGCTCAAGTCTGTAAGGCCGCAACATGGTCTTCAGTACACACGTTTACTAGATTCTATCCTCATGCCTGATGGCGCCCAGCTTATGTATAGTGTATCCCTCCCCTCATTTGGCATTGCTTTGGGACGTCCCATTAGTAATGACTAAGTCGCTCTGTGTCCCGTGATGTACGAAAAAGAAAAAGGGATTTTTATAACAGCTTACCTGTAAAATCCTTTTCTTGGAGTACATCACTGGACACAGAGCTCCCACCCCTCTTTTTGGGACACTTATTGCTTTGCTACAAAACTGAGGTGCTCCCGGATGGGAGGGGCTTATATAGGGGAGGGTACTTCCGGTTTTGGAAGTTGCCAGTGCCAGCACCTGAAGGTATCTTTATAACCCATTAGTAATGACTAAGTCGCTCTGTGTCCCGTGATGTACTCCAAGAAAAGGATTTTACAGGTAAGCTGTTATAAAAATCCCTTTACTTCAAGGCGACTTCTAGGCAACTTGTACCCATAGATTTCAATGGAGGTTGCCTCCAAGTCGGATCTCCATCTTAATTGAAGCAACTTTACAGGAAAAGAAAATGGTTTGCCCAGGCAAACCCCTCCCTCCCACAGAGCTGATTATTCTGTGATTGGCCACAGCCAAAGTCGCCTGTCCTGGAGGCAACTTTAAGTTGCGTTGTAAGATGCTCAAAGTCACGCTGAAGTCGCCTCCAAATCGCCTTGCAAAGTCGCGGTGCAAGTAGGGTTGCCCCTGTGTGAGCCGGTGATCTGCCGAGATCTGCCCCCCTGCGGATTCTGCCAGCCCTGGACTGCGCAGGCGCATTGCTCTAGCTCCGAAAATTGCCGAACATTAAGAGGTGTGCATGAGCTGTAGACTGCGACTGCGCAATCAACAGGGTATTGTGACAGTCGTTGCCGCACTCTGCAAGGTGGGCGGTTGTGTATTACTATTATAATGGGCGGATATTATTATCGTCCACGGCACGCCCCCCTTAATACACATGCCCCTTGCAGAGTGGAGCAAGCATCGGGAGCGTGCGTGATGTGTTAGTTGGCATTCAGCTATTTTCGGAGTTCTGCTCTGAGTGTTAGTGCGCAAGCGCACGCTGACACACGCAAGTGATGCGCATGCGCAGTCCGGGGCTGGCAGAATCCGCTGAGGGGCAATTCTCGGCAGGTCACCAGCACTAACACTGCACATTTGCTGTCCCCTCAAAATAACTCAACACACAGCCATTAATAAGTTAAAAAAACAAGCTGCGCTCCTAAATAACACATGAACCAAATAAATGTGAACACATACAGTGATTGAAAATAAAAAAATTATGAATAAAAAGCAAAAACAGATGAAACACAAAAGATCTCCCAGGCTGTGATACATGTGACAAAATATAAAAGTCCTCCAATAGCAATTGTGAATGGATTATGGAATCTTCATACAGGACGGACCAATGGCGAGAGTTTCAATGAAAATCCTGTGACTTATTTATATCTATAAAGTGAATCCACCACCATATAAAGTGCATGCTTACCAGCTGCACAAGTTGTAAAAACCTGTGGCTAAGACCCAGCCAGGGCCTTTTCCTCAGTGATCTGCTCCTGAGATGTAGCAACTCGTTTGGTCAGGAACGTGTTTTGACACTGTGGTTCATGGACCCATCAGCAATGAGGTAGTAGTGGCTCTGCTGAGATCTATTGCAATGTTCTCCTCCCCGCTGTCATTCCACCCTCTTATTCTGAGGTGGCAGAATGACAGCCCCACCTCAAAAGTAATTGGACAATTGAATCAAAAGCTGTTTCATGGTCAGGTTTGAGCTACTCCTTTGTAATTTCTTCATCAATTAAGCAGGTAAAAGGTCTGGAGTTGATTCTAAGTGTGGTATTTGCATTTGGAATCTATTGCTTTGAACCTGCATCATGCGTTCAAAGAAGCTGTCAATGCAAGTGAAACAGGCCATTGTAAGGCCATTAGGAGTGGCCAAATCAACAGTTTGGTACATTTTGAGGAAAGAAGAACGCACTGGTGAGCTCAGCAACATAAAAAGGCCTGGACATCCACAGAAGACAACAGTGGTGGATGATCGCAGGATCCTCTCTAAGGTAAAGAAAAACCCATTCACAACCTCCAGACAAGTGAAGGACACTCTCCAGGAGGTAGGGATATCATTGTCAAAGTCTAAAATCAAGGGCAGACTTCACAAGAGCAAATACAGAGGGTTCACGACAAGGTGCAAACCATTCATAAGCCTGAAGAATAGAAAAGCCAGATTCGACTTTGCCAAAAAACATCTTAAAAAGCCTGGCCAGTTCTGGAAAAGCATTCTTTGGATGGATGAAACGAAGATTAATCTGTACCAAAATGACGGGAAGAAAAAAGTGTGGAGAAGGCTTGGAACAGCTCACGATCCAAAGCACACAACGTCATCTGTAAAACATGGTCCAGGCAGTGTGATGGCATTGGCATGCATGGCTTCCAGTGGCACTGGGTCATTGGTGTTTATTGATGATGTGACAGAAGACTGAAGCAGCCGGATGCATTCTGCAGTGTTTAGAGATATAGTGTCAGCCCAGATTTAGCCAAATGCAGCAAAGTTGATTCGACGGCGCTTCACAGTGCAGATGGACAATGATCCAAAACACACTGCAAAAGCAACCAAGGAGCTTTTGAAGGAAAAGAAGTGGAATATTCTGCAATGGCAGGCTGCATGTTGAGCAGGGGAGACAACACAAAACCTATTATTCCAATCAACAGGATGAGACGTTTGCTTTCTTTTTTATTTTCTTTCTTTCATCATTCTTTTTTTCTTACTAATTTGGAGCTAATGCTGCTTACTATACCGGTTACATTAGAAAAGTGATGCATTTGATACATTACTATTTATTTTGTGTTGGATGGGTTCTGATTTGTGACGTTACCACTAGCATCATCGACAGATTCAAGATTCTTTTTTTTTTTTTGCATAACTGTATGACATATGCAGACTCAAGCCCAGCCTTCTGGAACCCAGTTCTATTTGATGGTCTTTTATTCAGCGTCTGTTGCTAAGTGCTGTAGAGGAAAGACTGCACAGACTGTGTGACCTTTTATTGAAACCAAAAATCAACATTAGAATATATTTATTTCACAGAATAAGAAAAACAAAATATTGTAGGTCTGTGAACAGTATTTAAGCACTTGTACTAGGGCCACATTTTAAAAAGAATGACAACAGACAACTTTTAATCCTCAAATCAACACCAGAGTAATAGATTTCATAGAATAAAACTGACAAAATTTGATATTACCGTATATACTCGTGTATTACCAGAGTTTTTCAGCACATTTTTTTGTGCTGAAAATGCCCCCCTCGACTTATACTCGAGGCTGTGTCCATCTTCACCTTTGTGCGCCTGATTCCAGAAAACTTGGCACATATGTAGCGCCACTCTTCCTCTACAAGTGTGCAAAGTTTTTTGTCTGGGGGATCTATGGCACGGGAGCACCGATTTTTCAAATCCGGGCACCCCTTCCATTGACTCCCATGTTAAACTGTCATTTCTCTGGTGATTTTGGGGACCCTGTACCGGCTGGCCCTAGGCCCCCTGGAGTGTGCCCAAGTGTGCAAAGTTTGTTGTCTAGGGGACCTATGGCCGGGGAGCACTGATTTTTCAAAGCCGGGCACCCCTTCCATAGACTCCCATGTTAAACGTCAGTCTAGTCACACAGCGCAGGAGATCAGGTAGGGAAATTGGGCACAGTGTGGCATGGGCTCAGTGAGGCATGGGCACAGTGAGGCATGCACATTGTAAGGTACCTGTGATAGGTAGTGTCCGAAGTGGAACTTGTGTGCTGAGGATTCAGGCGAAAACGTAGTCAGGCAGATTAGGTTGGCAACAGATCAGGCAAAATGGTACACGATCGAAATCCAGAGAGTGGTCAGGCAGGCAAAGGTCATACACGAGCTGGCAGTGAAGTACAAAATCAGCAGGCTGGAGAGTAGTCAGGAATTCAGGCAGAAGTTCAACACGAAAATCAGGATCAAAAAGCAGTCACAACACCCAGGGAGCGATTCCACACAAACGGGCACTGAGAGATAGCATCACTTCCTTTTTAAGGGCTGCTTTGATTGAAAATTGTCCACAGCTGGCAGCAGGTGGGGCTAGTGAGTCCAAGGTAATGTTTAACACTGAGAGGACATTTCCAAAAGTCCAGATCTGCTCAGTAGTGCAACAGGTAAGGCTGCAGCTTTGGGACCAGGAAGATCCCGGTTCAAATACACCCAGGTACATGACAGGGCCCCCTCCCCAGTGGACCCCTCCGGGGGCCTAGCGGGGCTTAGTGGGAAAGGAGGCATGGAAGTCTCGAATAAGAGAAGGGGCATGCAGATCTTTGGCTGGAACCCAGGAACGGTCTGTGAGGATATCCCTTCCAATGAACCAGATACCGAAGGCCACGACCCTGTCTTCTAGAATCAAGAATCTTGGAGACTTCAAACTCAGTTTGTCCATCAACAAGAACAGGAGGAGGTAGCTGTTGCGTTCTGGAGTAGCGATTGAAAATTGTTTTTTTGAGGAGGGAAACGTGGAACACAGGATGAATTCGGAGAGAGGAGGGTAATTTCAACCGATAGGAGACTGGCCCGACTCGAGCAATAATTCTGTAAGGACCAATGAATCGAGGGCCCAATTTGGTAGAAGGTTGTTTCAGTCTCACATATTTGGTTGATAGCCAAACTCTGTCCCCCACCACATATGGAGGTATATGGCGTCTTCGTTTGTTGGAAAAAAGTGCATACTTGCCTGCTGACTTCCGTAGTAATAAGCAAATCTTTTTCCAATGTAGCAGAATATTTTTAACCCGCTGATCTGCTGCTGGTACACCAGAAGAAGGCTGAAGTAGGGGAAAAGTCTGAGGGTGATAGCCTAGGGCTGCGTAGAATGGTGTGGTATGAAGAGCACTGTGCCAACGGGAATTAATGGCGAACTCAGCTAAAGGCAAATACTCAGACCAGTTGGAGTGTAAGGCATTGACATAATGTCGAAGATAGGTTTCTAGGGTCTGGTTCATGCGTTCGGTTTGACCATCTGTTTGAGGGTGATGTGAGGTAGAGAGTGAAAGCGTTACTCCCAGTTTCTTGCAGAACGCTCTCCAGAATCGGGAAACAAACTGGGATCCGCAGTCTGAGACGACATTGGTAGGTATACCATGATATCTCACAATATGGGAAAGGAAGAGAGTAGACAGTGCTTCCGCTGTAGGTAATCCCGGGAGCGGCACAAAATGAGACATTTTTGAAAAGCGATCCACTATGACCCATATAGCAGTTATGCCCTCGGACTTGGGTAAGTCTGTAATGAAGTCCATAGTCAAATGGGTCCAAGGCTGACGAGGTGCTGAAAGTGGTTGTAACAGTCCAGTAGGCAATGTACGGGGTACTTTATTAGCAGCACAAGTTGGGCAGGCAGCCACATAGTCAGTAACATCCCTTTTCATATGAGGCCACCAGACATGACGCTGCAAGGTCTTAAGAGTGATGGTGACACCAGGATGACCAGATAAAACACCATCATGTACCCAGAGGAGTACAGGTTTTCTGAGGCTAGGGGCTACGAACAGGCGACCTGGTGGTATCTTCAAGCCTTGGTGAACACAATTCTGGGTTTCTTGTAACTGTTGGGAAAGAGCCATAGAGATCTGTGCGACAATTTTGTGAGGTGGGATTATATACTGCTCGGTAGGTTGGTCGTCTTCAGAGGTAGCAAACTGTCTGGAAAGAGCATCGGCTTTCTTGTTTTTATGCCCAGGAACATAAGAAAGAACAAAATTAAAACGGGAGAAAAACAGAGCCCATCGAGCCTGACGTGAGTTCAAACGTCTTGCAGTCTGAAGGTACAGTAGGTTTTTATGGTCAGTGAGGGTAGAAAAAGGTTTGGGAGCCCCTTCCAGAAGATGTCGCCATTCAGACAATGCCAATTTGATGGCCAGTAGTTCTCGATTCCCAACATCGTAATTCATCTCCGCTGGAGAAAACTTTCTAGAAAAAAATGCTAGTGGATGGATTCTACCAGACTTAGGCTGTCTCTGGGAGAGCACGGCACCTGCTCCTACCTCAGAGGCATCAACCTCAACTATGTACTGGAGATCGGGATTTGGATGCTGAAGAATTGGAGCTTTGCTGAACATGTCTTTTAATTGCTGGAAAGCCAATTCTGCTTCTGAGGACCATACCTTGCAATTTGTACCTTTCTTAGTCATAGCAGTAAGGGGGGCCGCAATGGAGGCAAAACCTTTGATGAAGCGTCTGTAGTAATTTGCGAACCCTAGAAAGCTTTGGAGCCCTCTTAAAGTGGTCGGTTGGGGCCATTGCAAGACAGCGGAAAGTTTTTGAGGGTCCATTTGGAAACCGGCAGCACTTATAATGTATCCAAGGAAAGGAATACGGCTTTGATGGAAACTGCATTTCTCAATCTTCGCGTAAAGATGGTTTTCTCTCAGTCGTTGCAATACCTGCTTTACATGCGAGATGTGCTCTAGATGAGTCTTGGAAAAGATTAAAATGTCGTCCAAGTAGATGATCACAAAACTGTTGCTGAAATCATGAAAAATTTCATTCATGAAACGTTGGAAGACAGCAGGGGCGTTACACAACCCAAATGGCATAACCAGATATTCAAAATGTCCATTACGAGTGTTGAATGCTGTCTTCCACTCGTCCCCGTCTTTAATTCGAATTAGATTATAAGCCCCTCGTAGGTCTAGCTTGGAGAAGATAACAGCCCCCTTAAGTACATCAAACAGTTCAAGAATGAGAGGCAAAGGGTAGGAGTCTTTTACAGTGATTTGATTTAACCCTCGATAGTCTATGCATGGTTGAAGACCCCCATCTTTTTTTTCAACAAAGAAAAAACCTGCCCCTACTGGAGAAGAAGAGGGTCGGATAAAACCTCTTTCCAAGTTGTCTTTTACGTATTCCTCCATGGATTTTTGTTCAGGCAAAGACAGGGGATAGGTCCTTCCTTTGGGAAGAGGTGCTCCAGGAATCAATTTAATTGCACAGTCAAAAGAACGATGTGGAGGTAAAACCTCTGCCTTTTGCTTGCAAAATATGTCTGCAAATGCATGGCATTCATGAGGCAAGGTAGGTGGGACGGCCACGGAAGCCAACATACAAGCAGGAAGTCTTTTGGGTTGAGACAAACAGTTTGAATGACAGAACGACCCCCAAGAGGTTAGTTCTCCATTTTCCCAATCAAAAGAAGGGTTATGTTGTTGTAACCATGGGTAACCAAGGATAACAGGCAGAAGTGGAGAATCAATAAGAGACAAGACAACTTCCTCTTTGTGGAGTACGCCTACCTGAAGGGTGATTGTTATAGTCTCAAATTTTACAATGCCATCTCCCAAGGGTTGTCCATTCACGGTGGTAATGTTCAGGGGTCTAGATTTTGGAACAAATGGGATATTATTTTTTTTAGCAAAAGTGTAGTCCAAGAATATGCCAGCAGCTCCAGAATCCACAAAAGCCTCACAGGAGACAAGTTTAGAGGGTAAATGGATAATTGCAGGAATGGTAATCTTGGTCTTGGAGGATATACCTGTAAGGTCTAAGCCAGCTCCTCCAACACTGGTTAGACCCTGCCTTTTACTGGACGGGAAGGGCAGACAGATAATAAATGTCCTTTAAGTCCACAGTATAGGCATAGGCCCAATGCACGCCTCCTTTGTTTCTCAGACTCAGTTAGGTGGAGACGGCTTACATCCATGGGTTCCACAGGTGTCTGGGGTTCAACTGAGATTTCAGGTTCTGGCTGAGGTGGTGCTTGGAAGTTAGGGGCCAAACGGTAGACTGGCCGAGGAAACTTGTGAGTTCTAAGTCTCTCTTGGCACCTTTCATGATACCGGACAACCAGACGAACACAGAGCTCTATGAATTTCTCTAGGTCTTCTGGGGAATCCTTATAGACTAATTTGTCTTTGATGCGATCTGCAAGACCTTTTCGGAAGGCTGCACGTAATGCCCTTGAGTCCCAAGTAGTCTCAGCAGCAAGGGTACGAAACTCAATAGCATATTGTGCCACAGACCTGGTGCCTTGTTGCATGTCCAAGAGTGAGTACTCAGCTGCAGAAGCTCTATCTGGCTTGTCAAATACAGTCTGGAGAGAAGCCAGAAATTTGTCAGCGTCTTGCAGCACAGGATCATTGCGTTCCAGATAAGGAGAGACCCAGGCCAGGGCCTTCCCCTTTAACAAGGAAATTACAAAAGTCACTTTGGCAGAAGAAGTGCTAAAGGTCCCAGGGTTGTTGCGGAAATGCAAACGGCAAACATTTAAAAAGCCTCTGCAGTCCTCAGTATCACCACCAAATTTGTCAGGCATAGGAAGTTTGGGTGGTACAGAAGAGGTGGGTTGGATCGTATTAGGAGTAGGATCCAGAGTCTGGACCGTTGCAGAGGAAGCAGACAAACAAGATTTAAGCATAGTACAAAGTTCATCTAACTTGGCGTCCAGGGAAGAAAGATGCTGTTCATGAGCTCCAATCAATTGTCCCTGACGTGAAATCGCCTTAACAATCTCAGCAGGGTCCACTGTCATTGTGGCCCGTTTGTAATGTAAGGTACCTGTGATAGGTAGTGTCCGAAGTGGAACTTGTGTGCTGAGGATTCAGGCGAAAACGTAGTCAGGCAGATTAGGTTGGCAACAGATCAGGCAAAATGGTACACAATCGAAATCCAGAGAGTGGTCAGGCAGGCAAAGGTCATACACGAGCTGGCAGCGAAGTACAAAATCAGCAGGCTGGAGAGTAGTCAGGAATTCAGGCAGAAGTTCAACACGAAAATCAGGATCAAAAAGCAGTCACAACACCCAGGGAGCTATTCCACACAAACGGGCGCTGAGAGATACCTTCCTTTTTAAGGGCTGCTTTGATTGAAAATTGTCCACAGCTGGCAGCAGGTGGGGCTAGTGAGGCCATGGTAATGTTTAACACTGAGAGGACATTTCCAAAAGTCCAGATCTGCTCAGTAGCGCAACAGGTAAGGCTGCAGCTTTGGGACCAGGAAGATCCTGGTTCAAATACACCCAGGTACATGACACACATGGACACAGTGAGGCATGCAGATGGACACCCTAGGCCTATACTCGAGTCAATAAGTTTTCCCATTTTTTTGTGGTAAAATTAGGTGCCTCGGCTTACATTCGGGCCGGCTTATACTCGAGTATATACGGTAACTCTTTATAGAGTATATAAGCCATTTTACTATGCTGCTTTTGATAGGACAGGACACACTAGGCATCTTTCTTTTTCGTACATCACGGGACACAGAGCGACTTAGTCATTACTAATGGGTTATATAGTTTACCTTCAGGTGCTGGCACTGGCAACTTCCAAACCGGAAGTACCCTCCCCTATATAAGCCCCTCCCATCCGGGAGCACCTCAGTTTTTTGCCAGTGTCTAAGGTGTTGGCCAAAGAGTAACATGTGTTTTCACTGGGCTTGCGTACAGGTTCTTTTGGGCCTTAGTAAGCTGTTCCGGATCCCACCAAAAAAGCTTCATAGCTAAACGGTCGGTACCCGGGCCTTGCAGCAGAAGAGCAAGGTTTTGCCTGTAATGCCTCTCTTAGGAGGGCTGGACCCTGGGATCCAGAGCTCTGGTCATACCCACGACCAAGATGTTGTCTGTGCAGGGTGCTATACAGGTCCAGGGGGAGTGGAATCCTTGAGAACCCGGTCCCTGAAGGTTTAATTACAATGCCTGCTGTGATAGGTGAAGTTTGGGCTTCTGTGGCCCAAACAGAGTCCTGCGGCGGGGAACAGGTAAGTGGGGGCCCCCAGGAACTTGGTTCTATTGGGGGACCCCCAAGCCTAATTTGTCTTTCTGTCTGTTACCTAACGGTATTCCCGCTAATATCTGTGTATGCCTGTAACTACTGAAAATGTAAAATTTTAATAGTAGTCAAGAAAAAAAAAAAAAAAAAGAGGACCGCGGTACCTGTGTTAAACCACTAGAGGCCGCTGTAGTCCATTTTTCTTGTCATGTGGATCTTTGGTTTTCTCAAGTCAAAAGATCCAGGCAGTTGGTAAGTTTCTCTGTGGGAATCCAGTTCCTCTGCCCTGTTGCTGCGCTCATCCACCGCACAGGCCCTCCGGCAAAAAGGGCCCTGGCTCCTAGTCCCTGTTTGATTTTCGAAAAGGGCGCCAATGGTGCACGGGCGCGCGCGCGGGCGCGTGCACGCGCCTCCTATGAAAAAAAAGGGGCGGGGCGGGTGGATGACGCTCGATGCGCGCCACGGCGCTTCTGCGCATGTGCAGGCGTCCCAGCTTGTATAAAGACACAGTACAAGTGTCAGCTGGATGCAAACAGAGCTAGAAACAAACAGTGGCACACAGAGGCGGTTGATGCAGGCATCCCCATAGAAAGGCACTTTAGTGGACACCAGCTGGTATATAGCAGCAACTGTGTTAGACTATTACCAGCAAAATTGGTGTATGACGACGGGAATACCTCAGCTTTGTGCTTAAAGGATATGTCGTCCAGACGCTCCGGAAATAAGTCTTCCAGGAAGCCAAAGGGGTCTCCATCGGGCTCTGAGGATATTGGGCATGCTTGTACTGCACCAATCTCCCCTGAGAATTCAGAGGTCAGTAGCCGTAGAAACCCCGCAGGAGTGCCTGGTGCTGCGGCTGTCCCCAGTCCACCTGCTCCTGTATATATAACAGAGGAGGTTTTATCCTCAACTCTGGGAGGATTGGAAGAGAGATTAACAGCATTGATCGCTGCTTCCCTGTCACAGGGAAAGCGCGTCCGATCTCCGTCTCCTCCTTCAGAGTGCCTGTTAGTGGAGGAACAGCCCCACACAGAGATCGACCTACCTGAAGGGGATCAGGATGAGGTTGATTCAGTTATGGAGGAATCAACAGTGGAAGAACCTTTCTCAGCATCTCAGGCTGAAAGATTATGGGTTCAGTCTCTGACTAACATGGTCCGATCAGCATTTAAAATGCCTCTGGCGGAACCACCATCCACTACGGTTTCCTCGCTGGGGTCGCTAAAAGCTCCCCAGGCTGTTCGTTCCTTCCCAATCCACCCTTTATTAGAAGGGCTTATTTACCAGGATTGGGAGCATCCTGATAAAATATTTGCTCCCCCCAAGAGATTTCCGGTGATCTATCCCATGGAGGATAAGTTCATAAAAAAATGGAGGGTCCCTACAGTGGACGCAGCCATCTCTTCTGTGAACAAATCACTGACATGTCCAGTAGATAATGTTCCAATGTTCAAAGACCCAATAGATAAAAAATTGGAGTCTTTACTAAAATCTGCTTTCTCTACAGCAAGCATGGTGACACAACCTGCGGTAGCAGCGATTGGAGTCTGCCAAGCAGTGAAAGATCAGTTGAAACAAGTCTTAAGGGACTTACCAGATCAGCAGGCTCTTGCCCTAGCTGACCTGCCTAGAGCCTTGTGTTTTGCGGTGGACGCCATAAAGGATACAATCCAACTGGCCTCCCGCTTTACGCTGTCTGTAGTACATATGCGTAGGCTTCTGTGGCTCAAAAACTGGTCTGCTGAAGCTCCCTGTAAGAAACTGCTGGTTAGCTTCCCATTTCATGGAGAACGCTTATTTGGAGAAGATCTGGACAAATATATCCAGAAAATTTCTGCCGGTAAAAGTTCACTCTTACCGGTTAAGAACAAGAGTAGAAGTCCTTCTTTTAAGAGGCCTACTTCTCCAGTCCCGGGCACATCGGCTGTGAAGCAGTTCCGACGGCCTCCGCGGTCAAATTCAGGGGGCAGAAATCAGGGACAATCACAGGGTAACAAGAAGCCCTGGATCAAGAGAGGTACAAAACCTCCCCCCAAGTCATGAAGCGTTGCCCCCACTCAATCGAGTGGGGGGAAGGCTTCAGTTGTTCACAGAGACCTGGCGGGACACCATCAGAGACAGATGGGTGCTCTCCGCAGTAAGTCTGGGATACAAGCTGGAGTTAAAAGGCACTCCTCCTGCCCAATTTATGAGGTCAAGCGTGCCAAGAGATCCCCAGAAGAGAGGATCCCTCCTTCTGGCACTAGAACAACTATTGCTCCAAGGTGTAATCATGAAGGTTCCCCTGGAAGAAAGCGGATTCAGGTTTTACTCGAACCTTTTCACAGTCCCCAAACCAAATGGGGACGTGAGGCCCATATTAAATCTAAAAGGGCTAAACAAGTTCCTAAATATCAGGACTTTTCGGATGGAGTCGATCCGATCGGTGGCCACCGCCCTACAAGGGCAGGAATGGTTAGCCTTGATCGACATAAGGGATGCTTATCTGCATATTCCCATCTTTCCGGCCCACCAGAAATCTCTACGCTTTGCAGTAGAAGGGCGCCATTTTCAGTTCAGAGCCTTACCTTTCGGTCTGGCCACAGCACCACGAGTGTTCACAAAAATTCTGGCCCCATTATTGGCCAATCTAAGAACACAAGGTGTAACGATAATGGCATATCTAGACGACCTGCTACTAATAGACCACTCAGTGGAAAAGCTGGAAGTAGCTGTTCACAAGACAATCAAGTATCTGGAATATCACGGTTGGATTATCAACCGGGACAAGTCAGCTCTAAGACCAGTCAAAAGTCTGGAATACTTAGGGCTAAGGCTGGATTCAAATCAGAGAAAGATTTTCTTACCTCCAGAGAAGGTGTCGTCTTTAAAAGATTTGACCCACTTAGTGGGTACAAAAAGAAAACCATCCATACGCCTGTGCATGAGGCTGCTGGGAAAAATGGTGGCTTCATTCGAAGCGGTACCCTACGGTCAATTCCATTCAAGGAATTTGCAAAGGGCCATACTGTCAGCCTGGAACAAAAAAGTTCAGGCTTTAGACTTATCAATGTCCCTGTCCCCTTCCGTTCGCAAGAGCCTCCATTGGTGGTTGGTGCCCCAGAATCTGGAAAAAGGGAAACCCTTCAGTCCGGTTTCTTGGAAGGTGGTCACTACAAATGCCAGCCTCATAGGCTGGGGGGCAGTACTGGAGCAATGGTCTCTCCAGGGCAAGTGGTCAGAAGCAGAAAAGGCCCTGCCCATCAATCTCTTAGAGATACGAGCAGCCCGGTATGCCCTAGTAGCATGGACATCCAAACTCCAAGGGTCCCCGGTCAGAATTCAATCAGACAATGCCACAGCAGTGGCATATATCAATCACCAGGGTGGCACCAGGAGTCGTGCAGCCCAGAGGGAAGCAAATTGCATCCTGGAGTGGGCAGAAAGATATGTCCCAGCCATATCCGCGGTTTTCATCCCAGGAGTGGAAAATTGGAGAGCGGACTTTTTAAGTCGCCAACAATTATGCCCGGGGGAATGGTCTCTTCACCCCGAGGTTTTCCAGGCAATATGCCAGCGGTGGGGAACACCGGATGTAGATCTGCTAGCATCCAGATTCAACGCAAAGGTGGACAGATTTGTGTCTCGCACAAGAGATCCCCTAGCTTGCGGCTCGGATGCCCTAGTGTTCCCTTGGGATCAGTTCAAGCTGATATATGCATTCCCACCGCCACAATTGTTACCGCGATTACTCCGCAGAATCAGGGTAGAAAATAAACCAGTGATTCTGGTGGCTCCAGCGTGGCCCCGAAGGGCATGGTACGCGGAGATTGTAAAAATGTCAGTGAGGAGTCCTTGGACCCTCCCACATCGTCCGGACCTGCTGTCGCAAGGACCGATATACCACCCTTCCTTACCAGCCCTAGGTTTGACGGCCTGGCTATTGAAGCCCACATTCTGAAAAAGAGAGGGCTCTCTAATTCTGTGGTATCTACCATGATCAATGCCAGGAAGCCGGTATCCAGGCAGATCTATTATAGGATCTGGAAGGCGTATATTACGTGGTGTGAGGCCAAGAAATGGCATCCACGTAAGTACGTGATAGGTAGGATTTTGGACTTCCTACAGTGGGCTGTAGATAGGAAGCTGGCCTTGAGTACTATCAAGGGTCAGATTTCGGCCTTGTCAATATTTTTTCAAAGGCCCTTGGCTTCGCATTCACTAGTCAAAGCTTTCATACAAGGAGTGATGCGTATTAGCCCTCCGGTTAGTATTCCCATATGTCCATGGGACTTAAACCTGGTTCTGTCGGTTCTACAGAAACAACCGTTTGAACCATTGCAACACATTTCCTTGGTTCTTCTCACCAGGAAATTGATTTTCTTAGTAGCCATTTGTTCGGCTAAAAGAGTATCGGAATTAGCCGCCTTGTCCTGTAGGGAGCCATATCTGGTTGTCCATAAGGACAGAGTAGTATTACATCCTCATCCAGCCTTTCTTCCCAAGGTGGTATCGAGGTTTCATTTGAACCAAGATGTGGTTCTTCCTTCTTTTTTCCCCAAACCTAGCTCGGTAGAGGAAAAGTTATTACATTCTTTGGATGTAGTAAGAGCAGTTAAAGCTTATCTAAAAGCCACTGCTCAGATTCGCAGAACGGATACTTTGTTTATTCTGCCGGAAGGCCCTAGAAAGGGTCAGGCAGCATCAAAATCTACTTTAGCCAAGTGGATTCGACAGGTCATAATACAAGCCTATGGCTTGAGAAAGAGACCGCCTCCGTTCAAAGGTAGGGCGCACTCCACAAGAGCAGTTGGAACTTCATGGGCAGTGCATCACCAGGCCTCCCTGGCTCAAGTATGTAAGGCCGCAACATGGTCTTCGGTACACACGTTTACTAGATTCTACCAGGTAGACGTTAGAAGTCAGGAGGATGTCGCCTTTGGGCGCAGTGTGTTGCAGGCCGCAAAAGATCCTCATGCCTGATGGCGCCCAGCTTATGTATCCCTCCCCTCATTTGGCATTGCTTTGGGACGTCCCATTAGTAATGACTAAGTCGCTCTGTGTCCCGTGATGTACGAAAAAGAAAAAGGGATTTTTATAACAGCTTACCTGTAAAATCCTTTTCTTGGAGTACATCACGGGACACAGAGCTCCCACCCCTCTTTTTGGGACACTTATTGCTTTGCTACAAAACTGAGGTGCTCCCGGATGGGAGGGGCTTATATAGGGGAGGGTACGTCCGGTTTGGAAGTTGCCAGTGCCAGCACCTGAAGGTAAACTATATAACCCATTAGTAATGACTAAGTCGCTCTGTGTCCCGTGATGTACTCAAAGAAAAGGATTTTACAGGTAAGCTGTTATAAAAATCCCTTTTTTACTAAAGACAAGAGTGCATTTATTTCACTGAAGAAAAAGCTGCTAAATATTGGACTGACTATTTAAAACTAATACTGTAATTGGCTGCATATTGAACAGGGGAGACCCCAGGTAGCTTTTAATTAAAAAACAAAAAAACTCTAAATTAGAGTGTGTGCTTTTTTTTCATCAAAAAGTCTGAATTTTGTACTCATCCCATGCACAGTATGTAAGCACTTTTACCAGCCCGCAGTTTAACATGCATTTTTTTATGAAGACATCACAATTAGAGTATACTATTTCAGAGAGAATTTTTTTTTTCATTATTTAGGAGCCACAAATATTTTCAAATGCTAGAGCAGTGAAATATGCTGTAAGCTAGGAGATACAGAGCAACATTTAACGTAAACACTATACGTTTTGAGGCTGAGGACCAGATGCAGAAGGTTTGTGTGTGGCACCTGTACACCAGAATACTGTACACTTGAAACATTTAGGCAAAACGCAGGATTGACCCTGCAGAAAAAAATACAAATCTTGCACCCGAGGACAAGCTGTGAAAATATTATTTGGTGCACCTTCACAGTGCCAGAGCGCCGGAATAGGGCATTAGAAGCAGCATGAGATGGTAATGGTGGCAGGCTGGCAGTGGTAGCAAGAAACGGTAAGAGTGGCAGGCAAGCAGTTGTGGAAGGAGCTGGAAATGGTGACAGACCAGCAGTGGTGGATAGAGATAGTAGTGTTAGAAGGCTAGCAGTGGTGGAAGGAGCAAGGTAATTGTTTGGGGAGATAATGGTTTCAGGCCAGCAGCAGTGGCTGGAAATGGTAATGTTGGCAGTACAGCAATGGTGAAAGATGCTTGTAAAGGTGGCAGGCAAGCAGCGGAGGTGCTTCAAGCTAGATTCCAAGAAAATGTATTCATTAGCATCAGCTGCAGGGATTTTGTACTTAATGATGATCCAGGGTTTGTTCTTTTTTATTAAAAAAAATGGTGGCTGGGACCGCAAAGTTGCAGACGGGGCTGACTACACCAGCTGGAACAGGAGAAGCTGTAAGTCCATAAATTTTGCCAAACTGGCATTCCAACCCTGGGCATGGGGTCACTGGGTGACAATTGTTATGCTGCAGTAGCAAGGCAAAAGACACCTGCCTGGTGCCTGCTTGATGTGCTTCTCAAAACCCTTTTCAGGCTTGCGTCCCTATCACTTGAGGCCACAGATGTTGCAGAGGATGGAGATTCTTGTGGAGTGTCGGAAAGAGTGAGGAGGAGTGCGGGCCTTTTGCTGTTAGCCAGTTATGTTCCTATGTTTCTCCCACCCACTTTTGTGGTAAAGAATCATGGACCTCCTCATGCATGTGGTTTCAAAATAACTGGTACATTACCACACTTGATTCACTGCAAACCACTACATTGATGTCAGTAGCAGATGTGTGTAAAAAGGTCCAGAATACTGAGCTATGTGGAGCAGCCCTTTGTGTGCATTCCTGGGCATCCAGCAGCAAGTTAGTGGCAGCGTGCTGAAATATTTCAGTTGACTCCTCCATGCTAATTAGAAGGGCAACAATGGGATTAGCTTTAAAGGAGTAGCTGCTGATGAAAATGCACTGCTCTGCACCTGGGGGGTAAGAGGATGAGGAAGTATCCACTCCATACCCTCCTCTGCATGCTGTGGCTATACAACACACACACTGCTAGAAACAAAAGGTGTGCTCTGCCTCTCAAAAGTGTGGCCCGACCACCACTTTGGTCTGCTGATGCAGACATTGCTTGCCCTCTACTACAGTAGGTGCCGCCGATATTGTATTTCTATCGCACTCCCATCGCCGAGATTCTCGGCGACAGGAGTGCCGAGATCTCGGCAGCAGGGTGGCAACACGTGTCGCGCTCGCTGCAATAGCGAGGAGACGCGACACTGTATTGAGCGGGGATCCGACGCGGATTCCCGCCAATACCAGGCACTGCGTTTGGTATGAATCCTGAGCGGGAACTCCACGCCAATTTTTAAAGAAAAAAACGGAGTGGGTTCCCTGTCCAGGGGCATACCAGGCCCTTGGGTCTGGTCTGGATTTGAAGGGGAACCCTACGCCGAAAAAACGGCGTGGGGGGTCCCCCTCAAGATCCAAACCAGACCCTTGTCCGAGCACGCAACCTGGCAGGCCACAGGGGAAGAGGGGGGGACGAGAGCGGCCCCCTCCCTCCTGAACCGTACCAGGCCGCATGCCCTCAACATGGGGGGTTTGGTGCTCTGGGGCAGGGGGGTGACCTGCGGCCCCCCCACCCCAGAGCACCCTGCCCCCATGTTGATGAGGACAGGGCCTCTTCCCGACAACCCTGGCCGTTGGTTGTCGGGGTCTGCGGGCGGGGGGCTTATCGGAATCCGGGAGCCCCCTTTAATAAGGGGGCCCCCAGATCCCGGCCCCCCCACCCTATATGAATGAGTATGGGGTACATCGTACCCCTACCCATTCACCTGGTGGAAAAAAATGGTAATAAAAACACAACACAGTTTTTAAAAGTATTTTATTGCACCGCTCCGGAGGTCTTCTTCCGACTTCGGGGGTCTCCGGTGTCGTCGCCGCGCTCTCTGGTTCTTTCTTCTGCCGGGCCTCCGCTAACTTCTTTTTAGCTCTTTTGCTAGCGGAGGCCAGGTCTTCTCCGTCGCCTTCTTCTTCTCCCGCTCTCCGGTTCTTCTCCCGCTCTCCGGTTCTTTCTTCCGCCGGGCCTCCGGTAACTTCTTTTTAGCTCTTTTGCTAGCGGAGGCGACGGAGAAGACCGGGCCTCCGCTAGCAAAAGAGCTAAAAAGAAGTTAGCGGAGGCCCGGCGGAAGAAAGAACCGGAGAGCGGGAGAAGAAGAAGGCAACGGAGAAGACCGGGCCTCCGCTAGCAAAAGAGCTAAAAAGAAGTTAGCGGAGGCCCGGCAGAAGAAAGAACCGGAGAGCGCGGCGACGACACCGGAGACCCCCGAAGTCGGAAGAAGACCTCCGGAGCGGTGCAATAAAATACTTTTAAAAACTGTGTTGTGTTTTTATTACCATTTTTTTCCACCAGGTGAATGGGTAGGGGTACGATGTACCCCATACTTATTCACATAGGGTGGGGGGGCCGGGATCTGGGGGCCCCCTTATTATAGGGGGCTCCCGGATTCCGATAAGCCCCCCACCCGCAGACCCCGACAACCAACGGCCAGGGTTGTCGGGAAGAGGCCCTGTCCTCATCAACATGGGGGCAAGGTGCTCTGGGGTGGGGGGGCCGTAGGTCACCCCCCTGCCCCAGAGCACCAAACCCCCCATGTTGAGGGCATGCGGCCTGGTACGGTCTGGTACGGCCTGGTACGGGAATGCGCGTCGGATCCCCGCCTAACGGCAATGCGTGTCGCTCATCGTGAAAGGACATTTTTTTCCTTTCCCGATGATGAGACAGCTTGGCGCTGGCTCTCGCGTTGGAGCTCATAGGGTGTCAATATCGCCGCTAGAAGCGGCGAGATTGACACAACATCGGCGGCACCTACTGTACCTGTGCTGAATGAACCAATGCCTCATCCTTTAGGCCTCCTAGACATGATGAGCAGCTTTGGCAATAGCAGCTAATGCAATAGAGGAATTGAGGATGTTGTGCTTTGGTGCACCTAAAGTGATATTAAAATCTTGTTTTTAAAATAACAAACATGTTATACTTACCTGCTGTGTGCAGTGGTTTTGCACAAAGCAGCCCAGATCCTCCTCTTCTCGGGTCCCTCGCTGGCGCTCCTGGCCCCTCCCTTTTGCCGAGTGCCCCCATAGCAAGCAGCTTGCTATAGGGGCACCTGAGCCAGGCCGCTGCTCTGTGTCCATTCAGACACAGAGCCATGACTCTGCCCCTGCCCCCTCTCTCTCATTGGCTCACTGAGTTTGACCACATCGTGAGCCAATAGTGCCTGCTGTTACAAAACACAAATCTTTTGAGCTTGAGTTAATATAAATCCTAACATATAGCGACTAGCACAGTATTGTTGGGGACAATAAACAGTAACAAGTGGTAATGGTGCAGCGCTGCACCATTACCACTTAATAGTGCCCGCTGCTGTGTCTCAGCCAGTCAGGAAGGAAAATCCAGGGCATCTGAGGCTCTCATGGATCGAGATGGGGCTCAGGTAAGTATTAGGGAGCTGTTGCACACAGAAGGTTTTTTATCTTAATGCATAGAATTTTTTATTTTATTTTTGCGTTTCTACTGGGGACACCAGTTTTGGTAACAACTGTTTAAGAGGGTAACTCCCCTTACTTTTCAGAGATTTCCTCTCAATTCCTGTTGTATCTCTGGGACAGGAAATAAATGGAAATGCACATGGCAAAAAATAAACTGGTGGGGTTTTAACCCTTCGCTACTCAAAATGTAAAATGCTACAATCACCTTGAACATCATCAAAATCTTTGAAAGAGATATGTTCAAGTCACCAGGTATTAGTGAATATGTGTGCTTCTATTGAAATGTTTCACCATCTTCTCTATTCTATTGTGTTAAAATATATTTCCTGTTGGGTAGAAACCCAGAAAACCCTTCAATTCCTGTCCTGTAGACCGGTGTTTCTTAACCTTTTTTTCAGTCAAGGCCCCCCTTTAAAATTATAGACAATCTTGAGGCACCCCATTCTAAAATTTTAAAACTATTTGCATAGTTTTACATAATGCAGCAACATCAATGCACGTAGGACACACAACGTTAGAGGTGATTTATTCTTCCAAAGCAAATACACTTTTGCAAACTGGTACTGACTAGTATTCCAATGTTTCTCTTCTCCCTCAGTTTTTCTCCATCTCTTAGCTAATGAGACCCCAAAGCTGATATAGAGAGGCAAGGGAGGGTCAAACAAGGATGATATGTAGCCAACTGACATCCTCCTTAATAACTGATGATGTCATTGGTCGTTAAGGGGTTGGCAGCTAGAGGGTTGTAATTGTGTACAATGAAAACCTGTGGCTTTGTGTAATTAAAAGGCAGTTTTCATTTGTGTGCACAAGTATACATGGTGCAGTGCAGTGCATCATGTATAGTTTATCTGGTCTAATCAATATCCCTAATTGGGGACAAAGACAGCAATAGAAACCTGGCAGGGGTTTAACTGCTCACTACTTTATCAAACAAAAAATCTCTCTAATCTTAAAAAAAAAGTTTTGCCATTATTTCTACTTAAGATTCCTCCACTAATCAATTTATTTAGGGCCAAGTTTTTTTTTTTTTTGGTGTTGGTGTATATTTGCACCTGCATTGATAAAAAAAACAGCCACTTTTAAGATCTGCCAGTTGAGCCAGGTAATATAGAAAGGAAGACTTTCTCTGATTTATGAGGAGTATAAAGAATTGTTTTTAAAAGCATCCAGTGCTTTGTGCCAGATTTGCTTTATTGAGATGGGTGTGGGAACCTCTGGCACGAATGTCTGCTTTAAGCTTTCCTCTTGCTAGTTGCCAGCTGTCTATTGTATGCAATAGATTTTCTGTGTCTTTCAGCCAAGCTCTTTGGCTGCCTCGATCCTCCTCAAAGAATGGTGTGTCTGTGACTAAACAGATTTGTAAACAAAGCTTCAAGCTCCTTGGACGCGAAGATCACCATTTCAAGCCATGCAGCTATTAGCGCGTTTGATAAATCGCAATCTTGTCATTAAGTGAAGGAATAAGTACAGCTCCCTGCACGGTGTAACCATTATTTGATTATATGCAACATTGCCAGGTTTATTTTCACTGTAGCTATTGTATGATTAAATATTGAGAGTATTGCTTTTCCAATTGTTCTATTGCAGGATTTAATGAGTGCAATTAAATGGAAAAATTGCCTTTTTAAGTGATGATAGTCCATTAGTGTCTGTGTCTGTTCTGAGAAGAAAAGGAGCAAATTATTGGAATGATAAATGAGTCAAAGTTAACGCCGTGATGGAGAGGTGTGATTTTCCTTGCACATAATCTTCAATTAGTGATCTTTCTAAGAGGATGTTTTTCAAAAGGGTAATAGAGAGGTAATGAGATCAGAAGGAGGTCAAACCCGGCCTTCTTCGTTTGGCAGCTTGATTAATTTATTTCTCCTTCTTGCACATTGCTCTGGGGGGCTTTTGTAACCCACAAATTTGATTCCCCAGGAATGAACTTGGACTGATTGCTTACATCAGCCTTTTGGGTGTCATGGCACATCATGTTTAACTATATTTTTTTATAGATGCTTAAAAGTCAGAGTACCAAATGTATACCCTCTCAGCTTTTTGAGGAAACAGGACCATTTTTGAGGAAAGTCATGTTTTTCCCCAATTTATTGATAATTGCAACTTATAAATTAAAAAAAAGCAAATCAGACTGACCACCAGAACTTCACATCAAGAGGTCTTGGCTACGATGTCTTGTTTATGGGTGTAGTGAACTTATGCTGAGCTAGAGAAGAATGGAGAACAGTAAGTACCAGATAAATAATAAAAATTGGGGATTTAACGTAGTGTGACAGCAGGAAGGTAAAGTCACCTGGTTGCATCCAGGGGGGTAGATATATTTCGCCCAGATTCAGGCTTTACGCCGACTTATACAACTAGGTGGAGAGTTGTATAAGCCCAGCTGAGGCTAGTGGGCTCATGGATGACTCATACCTCTAGGGAGAGTGTGGGGCGTCGTGCAGACAGGGAGTTGATGAGACCAGCTGAAGCTTGTCAGCTCATTTAGGCCTCTATAAGAACTCCCAGCTTCATTAGGTGTTTGCTCATGCCTGGAACCAGACCTGTGTGGACTGTCTAGGGAGAGTGAACCCCTGTGCGGTGAGACAAAGCCTGTGTGGCTATTTGTTTGGACATTTACAAAACCAGGGACTTAGGGACTAGGACAGCACTAGGCTGATCCCAGTTGTTAGTTAGGAAACCTGTATGTTTACTCAGAGGTCAAGTTGACCAGGATTTATTTTATTTATGTTTCTTTTGCTTTGCTGTGTTTTGTCACTGTAAATAGAAAATAAACCGCACCTTTTTGATTTTGAAAACCACAACCTCCGTTTGCTGGGCCTGTTTTTGTGTGGGGAGCCCATGCCGGGGGTCACACACACCCGCTGCCAAGCTAACCCCCTCACAGTAGTTACAAAAATATATCACTAATCCCAATTTGTGGACTGTCTATAAAGTATACATGATAAATACCGGTAAGTAACTAAAGTAATTTTTTTGGACATTTCAATAACACATGGTAAAATGCATTAAGTTTGCCTTATACATCCAGAAATTCTTTTTCCCAGAGGGACACACTTTTGCCAATCATCTAGGGATGCTACAAAAAACACAAATCGCTTAAACACATTTGACAATTAATTTTAACACAGTTGTGCTGTCCATGGCAATCCAATTCCATCATGTTTCTGCAGTATTTTATAAAGTGAAAGAAAACAAAATATTTGACTCGGAAGTGGACTTTTCTGTTCTTCTAGTAGTGTTCTTAAAGAAATTATAGAATGATGTATGAACCGATTTTAAAATTATGACCAGAAGCATTATATTTAGTATAGTATAAATATTTGTGACAGCGGAAATCCATATCACAGTGTGAAGAGGATTCTGTGGCACCCAAGGTTCTCATCTATACAAGGTAAATGGTTCCTGGATGCATGTCCTACGGGGGGGGGGGGTGGATTTTTAGTTTCCTCCAATATTTTTAAATCCTGGAATTGGTCCTGGAGCCTTTGTGGAGTATTAGGTGGGTTGACCTTTACTAACTATCCTTCCAGATAGCAAGGATAACTTGCCACAAATTTGTAGCATTGTTGAATTGTCTTGTTAACTTGCTGCACGTTTTCACTGACAAGTTGTACACTTGCAGAGCACGTGAATAACAAGTTCTAGTTGATACTTTTCCCATTTGTAGCAAATTTGTGTGGCAAGTCTCTAGCAAGAGCAAAGTTGCAGTGGTGAGTCTACAGCAAGAGCTCTGCAAGTCTACAGCATGAAAATTCAGCCACAGTGACCCCTGTGGTGGGATGACTATTGCACAACATAATTGAACCACAACTTGCAGCAGACTTACAGACGGTTTGCAAAGAAAGTTGATCTGGAGTCCTGCAATTGTGTAGCAAACTTGTCAAGACTGGCAAGTCTAGCAGTAGCTTAGCAAGTCATTTTCAAGCTTGCAGCACAATTGCTTTCTATCTGGGTTGTAAAAGTAAGATGCATATACTTACCTATTCTCCAGTTCAGTCATGTGATCGGCATCCAGCAGCCAGTTGGAGGAGGGACAGCAGACAACGGATGCCCCATAGTAAGCCTATGGGTGATGTGTCTGCCCAGGCATTTCATGTATTATTGGTGCTCTCTCCTCTCCCCCGAAGCCGGATGCTGGAAGCCGATCACATAACTGGACTGGTATGCCCTTTAAAATAAAAAAGTATAAGCATCTTTCTTCTACAGGATACTTAGTATAAGTGTTAAAAGGTGGGTGGGAGGAGTTTTAAACTTGGTTAGTTCTAGCCTGGATTTTCATTTGACCCAGAGTTCAGCTTTATTATATTGCAGCTTGCTCATCCAGGACCTGTTGCACATGCACTGCGCAGTGTACACAGAAAACTAAACATTTTTGCATATCTCTTCTGCCCAAAAAATTTGCGCCTTGTGATTTTTGTTGCAATTTGTGTCCTTTCTATATGTCTGTATTTTACCATTTACATTAGGAAAGGTTAGTGTTGGGTTATAAGGGATAGTGGGAGGAAAGCATAGGGGTTAGGGCATTACGCTCTGCACTGCAAACTACATAACTTATCAACTTATCTTCCATCGTGGAAAACTAATGTAACAACTCCTGCTGTTTCTTTAAGCTGTAGACAGCCCCAAATGATTCATAACACTAGAGGAGGAGTGGAGAAGTGTTATAGATTAAATCTGCCTTGGCTACGTTTTCACATTATTGTAAAACATTAAAAAGCCAGGCCTGTTTCTTTTCAAGGCAAAGATTCAGAACCAAAGTTAACAGTTGCTAGGGGGGTGCTTCATCTGTTATATAGTTACTGCTTACTGATGTTGCATCAAAGTTATCAAGCAAATAATTGAAAGATTACAAGCTATTTTGCATTTACATCACAAGCCAACAAAAATCATTTCCTTCTGAATGCTTTGCACTGTAGATAGTAACCGTTCGGCGCAAATTACTTTGAAACTCAACAGCTTGTATGGGCAGATTCGGAATCACGAGACAGATGCAAATGGCTAAGCGAAAGAGCGCAGAGCCTCCCCAGCAAAAGTAATCCTAAAATAAATACTCTCTAGGTACACATGGCTGTGAATGGAATACAATGACCATAAACATCTGCTAGAGAACTTCTCACCCACGCCGATAATTGTACAAATAATTTTATTGGAGAAACAAGACGGTTCCCAGTCATTTTCTAAAATGTATTCCAACAGAATAAAATGCTTTCAAGATTATTTTTTTTATTTTTTTGACATGGCACATTAAGCTAGTCTCAGGAAATGTAGAATTGATGGCATTCCATCGTATAATATATACAGTGCTGTTCCTGTGCTAACAGTGCTTACAGAGCACCGATACGAACACCTATGTTTGGGGAATTTTTGCAGTCCTATTTCAGATTTTTGAAATATATTTAGTTATTTTGTACTAAGTCAATCAAATATATCTGTCTTCAAATAAGCTAAAATACATTTATCACCCTGTTATGACTTTCTATATATTTATTCTATTTACTTATTTATTTATTTTTGTTTCTATTGGTTAAACCAGGGCTTAACAAATTTGCTTTGGATCTAGAAGCTAGCTCAAAAAGTTAGGAGCCAGCTTTTTTTTTTAACTAACAAATTTTACGGGTGGAACATGTAACCTGATCCCGAAGGTGAACTTCTTTAACCCCTTTGCTGCTAGAGCCGTTTTTGCACACGATTAAGAAAAAAAAAATTCGGCCTGAAGATTACATAAAATCCACAAACATTATAAATTTTGTGAAAGCAGACACCCTAGAGAATAAAATAGTGGTAGTTACAATTTTTTATGTCACACGATATTACGGCAAAAGTCTAGGAAGAAAAACATTTCAGTAAAAATGCATGTAAAAAGTTCATTTTAGGGGGCATGAAAACGAAATACGTTTCCCAATTTTCTGATAAAATATAAAAGTTGAGGTTGCACCGAGTAAATAGATACCCAACATGTCATTACCCTATATTTTCCACAGTCAACGCTTTAAAAGCCCCCTATAAGTCATCAGTTAAGCAATACGAAGGAGGTCTGGTGCTAGAATTATTGCTTTTTCCGGCGTGTGCGCCGATAGGGAACAGGAGTATCGCAATCAACATTTTCAGGCGTGGGGGGGACGGGGCGATATTGTGTGCTTGGGTGTAACTTACATTTTTTACAATCAGAATGGCCAAAAAGTCCCCTATGTGATGTCTCCCCTGTGCTCCACTGACTGTAATGCTATGCACATCGCACTGCATTACATTCTTTCTCAGCCTTGATGGCCGGGAAAACTGTCAACTGTGACCCAGAAATTACATAACACATCACTTCCGGGTCAAGGTGAGGAGGTAATGACTAAACGCTAACTTTTGTGCGAAACGTGCCTACCTCTTTGAACCCTGCTCCATCCATCAACCACTTGTCATATGCAGTGTTAATAAAAAGGATTTTTGGAATTGCAGCCATCCGGAATAATTTTTGTTACATAGGTGAGGACAGCGGCACCCGCTATGCCATACTTTTAGTTTTACTAAAGTAGTTACTAGTTACGAGTTGTAAAGGCAGAAGTTTTTTTTTATCTTAATGCATTCTATGATATAAATTCTAGATTTAATTATTTTTTCAGTTTACTTACTGTACACTTATCTAAAAAATATTAATGAAAAAAAATGAAACTCTGGATGTCACCTATTTACAGTGCTCACATTACCTCCACCACAGCCATATTCTAGGACTGACAGTCAGAGGGAGCCCAGAGCACTTATACTGTAGGTATGTACTACAGTGGGTTTTAGTAGCATTGACAGTTCTAGGACAAACAGGGTTGCCAACCTCCCGCAGCATTTTTTACTGACAAAACATGGAAAATTTACTGGCGGAGCTCATTTTTTCCTGTCAACTTGAGAAATTACAGAACTCCTATTGAAAACTAACACTGTGAATATCTGAACAGTATAAACATGATATGGAAACACTGACAATACCTATAACAAAGTAAATTGCTTGATTTACACTTAAAGTCAACACAGCATGAAATTATCGGCCCCTGATATTTACTGGCAGATGTAAAAAAATTCGCAAATTTTTACTGACTGACAGGAAATTTACTGGCGGTTGGCAACACTGAGGACAAAGGAGAATACTTTAGGTATATTACTGGTTATAGGGATGAGGTTCCAGTTAACTGCTATCATGGGTTTTTAGACGATTCCTGCAGGTTTGAGGTTTGTGGCCTGGGCACATTTATGTGCAGATTTTACTGGGCAATTTTTTCAAGCATAATACACTGAATGGCTTTCTTAGAATGGCCAATAAGGTGGCTTGTTGTTAAACTAGTCCTCTAACTATAAACGGAGGGTGCAGATCATTCCTAGTGTCTGTGAATTTGAAGCTGTTGCAGGAAAAGCTAGCAAACCACCTGAGGACAGATTAGAGTCAATTAGGAAATTATACTTTAAATCTGATTGCTAGCTCTTTGGACAACCAACCCCCTTGCTTCCTTTTTTTGTTCTTATTATTGGGGACATTTCGTCTTTCGTTTTATTTGTTTATTTTTTTTTGCAGCAATACATTTAAAAACAGGGCTTTTGTTTTAAGTGTTGATATTTTTTTAGGTTTTTGTTTATTTTTGGAGTATATTTGCCATGTTGACGGACTCTTCATTTTAGGTGAACTGTTTTGTTTTTGTGCAGGACTTTATATGCCTAGCATACGTTTCTTGCCACTTTCCTGCACCCAGAGAGCCGCCGGAGGCAAACTCTTGTAAATGCTGATTGCATTGGTATTTACTCATGCATGCAGGTGGTGGGACAGGAGCTCTAAAGTAATCAGAAAGTGAGCACTAGTTTTAAATAAGTAAGTTGGACTGCCTAAGAAACAAAGGTTTCTATCTATTTTTAAGTTTGGGGTGCGAAAACAGCATTTTCTTGTTGCTGTATCTTTTCTTGTAGTTTTTTTAACAGCACCTGTTGCAAGATTTGAAAGAAAAAGATAATTGCAAGAACTGTGTGCACCTTCATCATCTAAAATTATATCACCCATATTCATCATACAACACTATCCCCATAAATAAAATAAATGTTAGGCATGCACTAGTTTGGCCTACTATCCCTAATTAAAATTGCCTTGCTGTTTGTCAGTTTTACACTGCTGTATAATCCATGGTCTCCTAATTCTTAATGCAGTATTAAACCCAAAAGCAAACATTTATTTTATTGCAGCTTACCAGTTCTTACATGTGATGGCTGTATTGGTTTCCTTTTTAAGGCTTTCTTTCCTCTATTTTCATCTGAAGCAGCCAGCAAGTCTGTTGTTTTTTAAAAGTACAGATTTTTGAACTCTCCATCATAATTTTTCAGTTTACATGAATGAGACAATCCATTTAAATGGAGAAAAAGCAGGAAGATTTCGGACTATACAGGCCACACAAGGAGCAAACAATTTATGCTATAAAATCGTATAATTTATTGATAACAAAGATAAAAAAAAGAGATCATACAAACATGTATGTCTCAATATATAAAAAGAATAAAGGTGCTGATATAATTCACTGTGTGTTAGATGTGCTTCAGGGATGAATGCTGATACAAAGGGTCTTCTCTTTGTGTACCGACACGTTCCACCAACTGTTGCTTCATCAGGGTAGATGAAAACCATACAGCACTCATCTAAGGAGAAACAATAACATTTGCACACTGTACATAAGTTTACATATTATCAATAGTAGTACCTCCCATAACCATGCTTTCACTGTATTGGACCCACCTCAGCACAAAATAGCAAAAGAGCCACTGTGATGGTGCTATTCTGTGCTGAAGTGGGTCACATACAGTGAATGCATGGCTATGGGAGGTACTATTATGGATAACATGTAAACTTATGTAGAGGTCGACCGATATGGGTTTTTCTCTGGCCGATGCCGATATATGATGCTGATTTTTTTGGGCCGATTATGTTAGGCCGATTTTTTTTAGATTTTATGAGATGAAGGGGGGGAAAAAAACTAACAGTTGGACCCCTTTCACACTGGGGCGTTTTTCAGGCACTTTTGGGCTAAAAATAGCACCTGTAAAAATGGCTGCAAAACAGCTCCCCTGCACTCTCAGTGTGAAAGCCTGAGTGCTTTCACACTGAGGCGGTGCGCTGGCAGGACGTTAAAAAAAAGTCCTGCAAGCAGCATCTTTGGAGCGGTGTATACCGCTCCTCCACCACTACTGCCCATTGAAATGAATGGGCACTGCTGCCGAAGCGCCTGCAAAGCGCTTCTGCAGCGGTGCTACACGGGCGCATTTAACCTCTTCATCGGCCGCTATCTGGGTTATAAGCTCCCCGCTTGCAGCCGAATATCGCCACTAAAATGATGCTAAAGCGCAGCTAAAACTAGCTGCGTTTTACCGCCAACGACTGCCCACTCCAGTGTGAAAGCAGTGGAGTTCCGCCAAAAAATATATATATATTAAAAGTGAGCAGCTACAAATACTGCAGCTGCTGACTTTTAATATATGGACACTTACTTGTCCTGGGCGCCCGCGATGTCGGCACCCAAAGCCGATCTCTCTCTCTCGGCTCTCGGGTGCTGCCGCCGCCATCTTCAGGAAGCAGGCACAAAAACAGGTAATCAAAACTTTGACGAAAAAAAAAAAGTTTTTAGTTTTATTTAATATTCATTAAAGTGTATTTTTTCCCAAAAAATTGCGTTTGAAAGACCGCTGCGCAAATACCGTGTGACATAAAATATTGCAACAACCGCCATTTTATTCCCTAGCGTCTCTGCTAAAAAAAAAATATATAATGTTTGGGGGTTCGAAGTGATTTTCTAGCAGAAAATACAGGATTTTTACTTGTAAGCTACAAGTGTCAGAAAAGATTTAGGCTCGGTTCACAAACAGGGGCGACTCCGGACGCGACTTCAGGTCGTCCCGAGTTGCCCCAAGTCGCGCTATTTTTAAAACTAATTGAAGTCAATGGAGATGTTTTAATGTACACGACTGCGGTCGCTCCGGCTTCAAAAAAGGTCCCTGTACTACTTCAATCCGACTCCTAGGCGACTGCTAGGCGACCTGTACCCATTGATTTCAATGGAAGTCGCTCAGAAGTCGTATTCCCTGTCTTAACAGGAGCAACTCTCCAGGAAGAGAACACATATATTTCAGGCAAACCCCTCCCTCCCCCCTCCCTCCCACAGAGCTGATTCTTGTTTTATTGGCCACTGGAATGTCTCCTGTCCTGGAAGTGACTTCAAGTCGTGTTGTAAATCACCACAAGTCTCGCTGAGGTCGCCCTGTGATTCATGCTAAAGTTGTGTCTGAGTTGCCTCTCAAAGTCTCGCTGGAAGTCGTGTTGCCCCTGTGTGAACCGAGCCTTAGCCTTTAAATGGTTAAACTGAGAACTTCTACACACAGAGTTCAGTTCATTGATAAGAAGAAACATTTGTAACTCTTTTCTTTCACTTGGCAGGCTGCCCAGAGATGAGTCACTCCACCTCCACGGGAAACTTCAGGCAACTTGCATTGACTTCTATGAAAGATGTTATTTGCAAGCCGCGCTGAAGTTTTTTTTTATATCGGCTTTTGTTTTCAGAATAATCGGCCGATGCCGATTAATTAAAAAGTGCCAAAAATCGGCCGATGTATCGGTCGACCTCTAAACTTATGTACATTATGTAAATGGTATTGTTTCTTCTTAGATGAGTGCTGTATGGTTATCATGAACCCCAATGAAGTAAAAGGTGGCAAAATGCATCTGTACATGAAGACCCCTTGTATCAGCATTCATCCCTGATGCACATTTAACACACCATGAATTATATCAGCACCGTTATTGTTTTTATATATTGAGTCATACATGTTTATATAAACTTATTTTTTATCTTTGTTATCAATAAATTGTATGATTTTATGGCATAAATTGTTTCCTTTTTGTTTGGCCTATACAGTCTGAAATCTTCCTGCTCATTTTCCATATCCATACAATACGGATAATGGTGCTGAGTGTCTGCAGACTTGCAGAATGTTTGTGTAGGGAAGTGTTCTTTTGTAAACTGTCTGTGAGGTTGTTTGCATTCATGCCTGGTACCTATCATAGAGTTCTTATTACAAACTGATTCTTCCTGTTAAGAGGTTGTTTCCTGACCTTGCTTAAAGAAGAAGTCCAGCCTGAGCTTTTTATGCTGGGCTTCTCCTCTGGGTCAGAGGAGTGCAATTAGTTTTTCCCTCCTGTGACCCATTTTCAGTGGAAAGCGGTCTGAAGTCCGCTCTCCGCTGACGTCACTCCAATCAGTTGGGGCAGAGCGTCATCACGACTTCTAAGTCGGGATCCACCAGCTGCCCTGATTGATGGCAGGCTCAGTGAGCCACTGAGACAGCCTCTGCCCGCCCTTCCGCTGCTCAGCACTCCAGTGAGCGTGGAGAAGCAGAGAGGAAAGACACTTCCTCTCGGGGATCTGTGAAAACCGAGCCATCGGTGATGTTCGGTGGCTCGGTTCTCAGTGCAGAGACGCCGGGGGACAGATGGAGCATTGATCTGATGCTCCATCCACCGAGGTAAGTATGACTCAAAAATAAAAATAAAACCCATACTTCTCTTTTAAGGGTCAGGAAACCCCTCAAGGATATATATGTGGATGTCTTACAGAAAGTGAAAGAGTGTGTGACCAGCCACATGCTCTGCAAGGCAGGAGGTGCTGCAGGCTGATTTTGTGCTGTTTCCATCCATTCATCCTTCCAGGCTGAAAAGGGACAATATAGGCAAGTGTTACTGCACTGTGTAGCTCGCTGTTTGTTATATTACTGTCACTCCTGTGTAATCACTTCTGTGTGGGAAACAGAGATAGTTGTCAGAGGCTTCTCTGATTTACTGAAATTTTTTATTTGCATACTGCAATATACTTGGGCTATTCTCAAGTTATGAGAGCAAAGCTCATTTGATTATAACCTATCAAGTGACTGGTTTGTGTTGAAGTGTATATCTGCCACTTTTTTAAAGTAACAGTGTCCCTTTTTGGTCTGGGGTGGGTTCCTAGTTATTATTAGCCTAGGGAACGGTAAACAGCTTAGTGTAGCATCAAGCTAGGCTTCCGACGACCATTTAGATAGGTAGAGGCCCGGTAGCGTTAATAGTCTATAGTCAGGTTAGGGACCAAGAGATAGGCTAGATAGGCCTTACAGGTGGCATGTTCCAGACTTCTTCGCCATCGGGGTGTTCGTCTGTACAAGCGCCCCCAGGAAGCCACCGCTCCACAGATGCATTAGTGTTTGTCCTCTCAAGCCGGATTGTGTTACGCCTTGCAAACCAGCTCATCAGGGGCCCCTACAATCAAAATGTGCCACAGGGCCTAATTGGAGGTGTTGGTGTTAAAGGCCTTTAGTTATATATGCAGAGATATAGATACATATATACACTGTTCTTCTCAGACATATGTACATTCTTCCTGTTATTGCTTTGATGATATGTAATATATGTCCTATATAAAGTTACACTAATCATCTGCTGGTATGTCTGCATGTCTTTACTCTTAGAAATCTATGCTGGGTGTATTAGTACTACTGCTGTCAGTTATTTTAGGTGAGTTACTAGTTATTGTCCTCTCAAAGGGATCACCTCTACATGTGCTGGAGCCCTTTTCTAGGTGGAGGCACTGCCAATTATATATTCATAGTCCAGTCCTCCTTTAGCGAAGGCTCTGGCTCATTTGGTTACCTGCAGGTTAGCGCCATGGCCTATGTGGAGAGGGAAACTTCATATGACCCCCCCCCCTATAACAGGGCTACATTTGCAAAGGAAGTTGATTTTGAGTCATGCAATGTGGACTTGCTGCAATTGTGCAACAAACTTGTGTAGCCTGGCAAGTCTAGCAATAGCCTAACAAGTCATTTTCAAACTCCCAGCACAATTGCTTGCTATTTGGGTTTAAAGCAGAGCTTGGAGAGGTGAAGGGAGAAGCAGTACAAGGACCAAACAGTTGTGCTGCAGTTGAAAGGAGCACGATGATAGGAGGAGAGTAACAGAAATATAATTTGATTAGTGTGGTTCAGGCACGCGATAGCAGATGGACAAGGCCTTTAAATGTTACGTAGCTGCAGCAGAGAAAGACAAGTCCTCCTCCCTTGGCAGCCAGGGCTGTGCTGTGTAAATCTAAAGACTGGATGGACAGGAAATGAAATACTTTGGCAGGTAAAACAGCTCCTTCCATAAGTATTTTGTCTGTTTGCCCAGAGTTCAGTTTTAAGAAAGTTTACTGCCAGTTTATGTGTTGGCCAAATCTCTCTGGAAGTGATAAAGATTTTTTTTTTTTATGTGTGGCCAGTATTAGGAAATGATTTACATTTTTACAATTGCTACTCCATTACTGTTAAAGTAACATTGATCATGCGTTTTCGTACCGCACCTCTTAAAAAGCCGTAACATAAATATTTTTACATACGTAGACCTCATTTCAGGCCCTATTTTTACATTCATTTATATCCCCTTTTATACAGGCTTAATGAAGTTGGTAAGTATTTTTTAATACTGTCCTTTGTATGTGTGCTTCTGGGGAGCTGGGTGTTTATTGATTAATGAGAAACTATATCCAGCTATATAAAACAAAACTGCTTCATTTGGCATGAAAGAGAGAAGAAAAATACACCTGTGTAGGCTTTTCTATTACTCTCTTTTAAGTAAACTTCAGCAGAGCCAGGAGCTGCTTATTATCTGTCCACTAATAGCTGCCAACTGGAAGTGATATTCAGCATATGGTTTTGCTTAGTAAGTACAAATGAGCCAGACTATAAATTTCAGGGCACTGAAGATAAGCATTATTATATAATACAATCTGCAAAGTTGACATTCTAAATGTAACAGCACTGGACAGGTCAGGCCTTGTTAAAGTGACTGTTATTGCTCAGTAGGAACTTATCGGTTAGTTACGTAGGGAATGACGAGGTCTAACTGGCTACTTGGTAACCTTAAATAGCATTGTCATGCTCCAAAAACTGGCTACTCCATTAGCAGCAGGCCAAGCCAATATTGTAGAATGCCAAGGCCTCAGTCTAAACAGGTAAGGGAAGGTGCTCCAAACGCATTGATCTGCTTAACCCCTTGCCACCCAAGCCAATTCTGACACTTCCTACATGTAAAAATCATCATTTTTTTGCTCGAACCCCCAAGCATTACACAGGTGTATCTCATAAAATTAGAATATCATCAAAAAGTTAAATTATTTCAGTAATTTAATTCAAAAAGTTAATATATTTTATATAGGAGTGATATATTTCAAGCATTTCTTTCTTTTAATTTTGATGACTATGGCTTATAGCTAGTGAAAACTCATAATTCTGTATCTCAGAAAATTTGAATATTATATAAGACCAATAAAAAAAAAACTTGAATATAGAAATGTTGACTTACTGAAAAGTATGTCCATGTAAGTATAGTATGCACTCAATAATTAGAAAAAGAAATGCAGTGCTAAAAATCAAAGCGGTACCAGAGAAATTCTATGTGAATGACCACAGAGAGTAATCTCCAGATATAACTCACTCAAACTGTGACGTAAAAAGTGCAAAAATGAATCAGGTATGCATAAATATGTCTGAAACATATATAAAAATGTATAATGTATCCAACACCCAAATATAACTGTTATGATGCACACCAAAGTGTCCTATAACAAAATGGATAAAAAACAGAGTCTATGTTGATCCACAATGGATGTGCAGAATCTAATATGAAGCATGGACTGTCACCGTAGCAGATGGTATTGCATCTAAATACCCCAAGTGTACTGGAAGTGTCATCCAACATCAATGGTAGAAAGGTAAGTAATGGATACTCTTAAGCCCCATATACACGGTCGGACTTCCATCGGACTTTTCCGTGTTCTTTTGTCCGAACGGAGTTGGTAGGGAACACCCATAGCATACACACGCTCAGACTTTTCTGCAAACTTTCCCAAAACTTTTTGCAACATCACGTGGGTTTTTCTGCTCTTTTCTGCTCTTTACCGCCACCCTTAGGTCAACTTCTGCTATTGTTGGTTGATTTTAACATTAGTTGTTTTGTCCATCGGACAAAAGTCCGATGGTTTTCTGTACACACGGTCGGACTTTGCTCCATCGGACTTTTGTTGGGCAAAAGTTTGTCCGTTTGCAGACCCAACTTTTGTCCGATGAAAACAAGAAAAAAGCAAAAAAAGTTTGTCCGATGGAGCGTACACACGGTCGGATTGTTGGTCCAACTTGCTCAAAATGAAGTTTGCTGGCCAAAAGTCCGACCGTGTGTACGGGGCTTTACCGTGGGTCAGATGAAAATAGACATGGACGAGATCCCGGATCCAGGTGCTCAGAAGGGGATGTCTCCAATCCAACTTCTAAACAGTAACACTACTGTGATACGGAAGGGCCTCTCTCAGCAGAGATAACACAGGAGGCATGAGCCCCAACGAACCTTCCGAGGTGGATGTCCCCTTGGGCCAGATATCATAAGAAAGAAACAGAATAGCTCCACATAGTGAAAGTAAATCCAGAGAGTGGTAAAAAATGGACAGCCTTTATTGGCATAGATATCCAGAGAAATAACAATACATGTAGCCTTAATAGTTACAGGTAAAAAATTGTGAATCCTTGAGGTAAAAAGGAGTGATGACAAGGGTGTAGCAAACTAAAAACCTGACATGTTTCGAGCAATGGCTCTTCAACTGGGGTGTAAAACCATTGCTCGAAACATGTCGGGTTTTTAGCATTTCTTTTTCTATTTATTCTTATAGCAATACTATCTTATTGTTTATGTCAGCTGCTTTTTCCACACCTATTTATTTCCACTGGTAGCGCAATTTTTTCCATTTTGTCTGCACTCAATAATTGGTCGGGGCTCCTTTTGCATGAATTACTGCATCAATGCGGCATGTCATGGAGGTGGTCAGCCTGTGGCACTGCTGAGGTGTTATGGAAGCCCAGGTTGGTTTAATAGCAGCCTTCAGCTCGTCTGCATTGTTGGGTCTGGTGTCTCTCATCTTCCTCTTGACAATACCCCACAGATTCTCTATAGGGTTTATGTCAGGTGAGTTTGCTGGCCAATCAAGCACAGTGATACCATGATCATTAAACCAGGTATTGGTACTTTTGGCAGTGTGGGCAGATGCCAAGTCCTGCTGGAAAATGAAATCAGCATCTCCATAAAACTGGTCAGCAGAGGGAAGCATGAAGTGCTTGAGAATTTTCTGGCGGAGGGCTGCGCTTAATTTGGACTTGATAAAACACAGTAGACAAACACCAGCAGATGACATGGCTCCCCAAATCATTACTGACTGTGGAAACTTCACACTGGACCTCATGCAACTTGGATTCTGTGTCTCTCCACTCTTCCTCCAGACTCTGGAACCTTGATTTCCAAATGAAATGCAAAATGTTTCACAGTCTGTAAAGATTTGGGGAGCCATGTCATCTGCTGGTGTTGGTCCACTGTGTTTTACCAAGTCCAAAGTCAGCGCCGCCCTCTACCAGGAAATTCTAGAGCACTTCATGCTTCTCTCTACTGACCAACTTTTTGGAGATGCTGATTTCATTTTTCAGCAGGACTTGGCACCTGCCCACATTGCCAAAAGTACCAATACCTGGTTTAATGGTCATGGTATCACTGTGCTTGATTGGCCAGCAAACTCGCCTGACCTAAACCTCATAGAGAATCTGTGGGGTATTGTCAAGAGGAAGATGAGAGACACCAGACCCAACAATGTAGATGAGCTGAAGACCGCTATCAAAGCAACACGGGCTTCCATAACTCCTCAGCAGTGCCACAGGCTGATAACCTCAGTGCCATGCCACATTGATGCAGTAATTGATGCAAAAGGAGCCCCAACTAAGTATTGAGTGCATACTATACTGTACATAGACATACTTTTAAGTAAGCCAACATTTCTGTACTAAAAATGCATTTTTTATTGGACTTATGTAATATTCTTATTTTTCTGAGATACTGAATTTTGGGTTTTTGAATTGAATTACTGAAATAAATAAACTTTTTGATGATATTCTAATTTTATGAGATGCACCTCTATATATTTTTTTAGCAGAGACCTCAGGGAATAAAATGTCAGTCGCAATTTTTCAAACGCGATTCTCTTGGAAAATAAAACACTTTTATGAATAAAAAAAAAAAACACAATATATACCCCAATTTCTTTGTATATTGTGAAAGATAATGTTACACTGAGTAAATAGATACCTAACCTGTCACACTTTAAAATTGCGCACACTCGTGTAATGGCACCAAACTTTGGACCTTAAAAAAAATCTCCATAGGCTATGCTTTAATTTTTTTTTTTTTAACAATTTAGAGTTCTTTTGGAGGTCTTGTGCTAGAATTATTTCTTTCACTCTAATTCTTGCCAACCCCTTAGTGTCTCAAAGTGTTGCTGGGATTTTATCAAATTCCCCTGATTGTCTTTACAGTTCTTTATTATAGCATGTACTCCTTAAAAGGGCACTAGAGCATACAGTAAAAGAGAGACTGCTGAGATATTAAAGAGGAACTGCAGTCTGCTCACATAATTTGTAATAAAAACATCTTTACCATTCTGAAGCTTCCCTCCAACCACTTTGCATATTATATTATATATACTGTGATTCTGTACTTGCCAAATATGCTGCAGAAATCTCCCTCCACTGAGTCTGGTTGCAACCATTTTAACTGTGGGCAGCTGAAGCTGCTGCCTGTTCACTTCCTGAATTTACACAGACATACAGAGGCACACCTCCAGCTCTGAAGCCCTGCAGTTCTCATTGGCCCTCGTATGACTCTTCCCACCTCCCTTCCTGGCAAACTCTCACGAGAGTGAGAGAGCGAGCTGTGCATGATGGTGCTGAGTTACTAAAACTATAGAGTGCAAATCTGGTGCAGCTGTGCATGGTAGCCAATTAGCTTCTAACTTCAGCTTGTTCAACTAAGCTTTGATAGAAAAAAAAAAACTGGAAGCTGATTGGTTTCTGTGCAAAGCTGCACCAGATTTTGCACTCTCCAGTTTTAGTAAATAAGCCCCTGTATCTCTGTGGAGGAGTAGCACTCTCCTAATTTGGCCTACAAAAGCTTCATTTACTCATCTTTATAGCATAGGGAGGAGGTGTTTAATAGTTACCATAATAATGTTCTTAGCAGGCCCAGACTGGCCATAGGGCATGCCGGGCAATTGCCTGGTGGGCTGGGGCATCCAGGCCACATTCCCAACAAGAGCAGCCTGTTGATGACTTGGCCACACAGCAGGAGGTAAGCAGCGACCACAGTCTGGACAGGCCTAACACAGACCTTCCGCTATGTGGCCATGCCTGTGTCTCCTCTCCCACCCCACCAATGATGTCATCCTATTAGCAGTGGGCAGGAGGAGCTGGAGAGCTGCACAGAGAGCGGGAGTTTTTTTATATTAACAAATGGGTAATCACCCATTGTTAATATGATAAAGATCTGCAGCTCCGACCACCCCCTACCCTGCTGATAGGATGACATTGTCGGCAGGGCAGGAGACCCTGTAGAGGATACACAGGCTGAATCCTGCCTCTGCCCCCTGTGGAGGGGAGGAAGAGAGTAAAAGAGGGCAATGTGATTAGAGAGGGAATTTTCACAGTCGGTCCCCCGCACTGTAATCCCAAGGGGCACTGTGATATAAAGGGGACTGCACTGTCATGGGGAACTTGTAACCATTACAATACCCCTTGACAGTGCAGACCCCTTTATATTACAGTACCCCTTGGGATTACAGTGCGGAGGACCGACTGAATATTCCCCCTTCCCCCCAGTCCACATTCAGTCTATAATGCCTGGGCCTATTTTGTGTCCCAGTCCAGGCCCGGTTATTTAGGAAGGAAACAAAAACAACCACCACATGTAAGGACTAGAAAGCTGCAATTTTTGTTCTTGGGTTAAGATATTTTTTAATGATCAATCAAATGTGATCAATGTTTTGTGTTCATCTTTTACTATGTAACTTCTGCAATAAGAATGCTGTATGTTTAATTTAGTTTGCGTGTATATTTTATATATAGATAAACCTACATTTTAAAACCAATCTTATCACTAGGATTTCCTGAGCATTCACATCCTATTTGCATACAACAAAAGAGTTTATCAGAATCTCCTGCAGAAAATAATAAATTAGATTTTGTACATCAGGGATGTGTGTTTCTATTATTTGCAGTGGTTAGGAGGTAAAATGCTGCTGAATTTTTTATTTTATTGTAAGCTGCTCTCCATACTGTAAATAATGTACCAGCTAGTACCATCTACTTGTTTAATTTAGACAGACCAGAATCTTTTTCACGATTGGTGAGAAATTGAGGAAATCAGTGAAGTAGTAAATAGAACAATTTGTTTCTCCCCAAAAAGATTAAAATATAGATTTTGCTTCACTTTGTGCCAGATTAAATCAACGGAAATTTTCTTGTTTCATCCAAAGTGTTATTTACAAAATTTTAACCAATTATGTTATCAGTTTCTTGTCAATTTGAACATACTGTATTTTTTTTAAGAATGCTGCTTTTTAATACTTTTTCTTATGTGCAGTGCAATTATTAGATTAAATACCTGACCCATTTTGATGACTTTAAAATAGTTTAGCACTAAATTCAAAAAAATTATACCTTAAGAACGTTAATAAACACATATACTGTATATATAATATATATGTTATTTTAACGTTAATTACCAAAATAAATAATATAGTATATGCAATAAACTTTCCCCCCTCCCCCAATTTCCTAGTGAATTAAAAATTATACTTCAATTTAGTCTTCCAAGGAGCACAAAATTTTCACTTTACTGTTTTTTCCTCTGTAAGGATTTTTCCTCCTGTAACACGGATTTAAAAAAAATATATATATAACATATTATATAATTAAACTATTCGCAAGCTAACAGTGGTAACCAATAAAACCATGCCGCAAAATCTCAGAATATGTATATATCAATTGTGAGGGGGTTAGCTCGGTAGCGGGTGTGTGTGACCCCCTGGATGGGCTCCCCACACAAAAACAGGCCCAGCAGACGGAGGTTGTGGTTTTCAAGATCAAAAGGTGCGGTTTATTTCTCTATTTACAGTGACAAAAACACAGCAAAGCAAAAAGAAACATAAACAAAATAAATCCTGGTCAGCTTGACCTCTGACTAAACATGCAGGTTTCCCTAACTAACAACTGGGATCAGCCTGGTGCTGTCCTAGTCCCTAAGTCCCTGGTTTAGTAAATGTCCAAACAAATAGCCACACAGGCTTTGTCTCACCGCACAGGGGTTCACTCTCCCTAGACAGTCCACACAGGTCTGGGTCCAGGCATGAGCAAACACCTAATGAAGCTGGGAGTTTTTATAGAGGCCTTAAACGAGCTGACAAGCTTCAGCTGGTCTCATCAACTCCCTGCCTGCACGACGCCCAGCACTCTCCCTAGAGGTATGAATCATCCATGAGCCCACTAGCCTCAGCTGGGCTTCATCAACTCTCTCCCTAGTTGTATAAGTTGGCATAAAGCCTGAATCTGGGAGAAATATACCTACCCCCCTGGATGCAACCAGGTGACTTTACCTTCCTGCTGTCACACAATATATATAAGTGACATAGGACTGAAATAAATACATATTACTAATAGTATAAAAATGTATATGTAATATAAATATTTCAGTAAGTAAACCACTGGCGATGTCTATCTCATGTAGGCGCCATGTACCATATATGGTGGAGTTGCTCTGCTTTGCGCCCATTTTGGGATAATGTTTTTAAAATATACAGTACTTTTACCTCAGAGATAGTGCTTCAAAATCTCCAAATAGCACTATTATCTATGTTCCCAGAATCTGTATCAAAAGTTAAGAAGGGGATTTTTCGTTTTTACTTGGATAATTCCGGGACATTGGAAACCTCAGCACATCGCTTCAATAACAGAATAGATAACTGAATTAACCGGTTTCTGACCGGCTCACATCTATATACTGCGGCAGAATGTCACCGCTGGGTGAAACCCCGTATGGGTACGTCGTACCCTTTAGGAGCCACTAGGAGGCGTGTGCGGCGGGGGTCCTGATGTGCGTAGCCGGCGGGCGCGGTCGCGCGCACAAGCGCCAGCATGGGAATTTGTGTGTGCAAACACACAAATCCCTGTTCTGTCAGGGGAGAGGAGACATATAGTTTGTTCCTACTAAGTAGGGACAGCAATATGTCTTCTCCCCCCCAGTCAGTCCTATCCCAATACAGTTAGAAACACTAACGAGAGATCACATTTAACCCATTAATCGCCCCCTAGTGTTAACCCCCTTCCCTGCCAGTGACATTTACACAGTAATCAGTGCATTTTTATAGCTCTGATTGCTGTATAAAGGTCGATAGTCCCAAAAATGTGTCAAAAGTGTCCGATCTGTCCGCCGCAATGTTGCAGTCCCAATAAAAATTGCAGATCGCCACCATTACTAGTAAAAAAATAATAATAAAAATGCCATAACTTTATCCCCTATTTTGGAGATTTTATAACTTGTGCGCAAACCAATGAATATACGCTTATTGTGATTTTTTTTTTTTTTTTTACCAAAAATATGTAGAAGAATACATATTGGCCTAAGCTGATGAATAAATGTTTTTTTTTTTTTTCAAATGTGGAAATTTATTATAACGAAAAGTAAACAATATTGTTTGTTTTATTTTTTTCAAAAATTGTCACTCTTTTTTTGTTTATAGTGCAAAAACAAAACGCAGAGGTGATCAAATACCACCAAAAGAAAGCTCTATTTGTGGGAAAAAAAAGGACGCCCATTTTGTTTGGGTACAGTATGGCACGACTGCGCAATTGTCAGTTAAAGCAACGCAGTGCCAAATTGTAAAAAGTGCTCCGGTCAGGAAGGGGGTAAAATCTTCTGGGGCTGAACCGGTTAAATGAGGTTATGAGAATGGAAGAACTATCGGCGCACCTACATGACCGATATCTCCACTTACAGGATATCGGTCATGTAGGTTTCCCTTTATATCCTTTATGAAAAACCCTGACTTTGCAAACTTATTATCCTAGAATTCCTCCATCTGACCTTAAAACACCAATTTTTTTTTATTATTTTTTGTCTTTCTCTACAATTACTCATGGTTTTCAATGCTTAATTTCTTAAGTTACAATTGTAGTTCTATTTAAAAAAAAATCATGGTAATCTACGTTAGGATCCATAGGTATATCACTAAACATATTTAAGGCACCTATGAGCTTTTCTGTATATTCCCATGTTGTTACTTGTATGTTTATTTTTTCTGGTCATTTTTTATCAATTTCTATGATGAAAATTTCAATAAAGATATATTTATAAAAAAAAAAAAGTAAAACATTTTTTTATGTTGGTGCCATTTGTAATTAGTTTCTTGCAAGCTTGACTAATACCATATTTGGAGGGGGGGTTGGGGCAAGAGAATAGTTGCTGAGGCTAACCTCAGAGCCCCACCCACCCAGTTGGTAGAGGGACTGATAAAACATCATAAGCATAATTGTATAAAATTGTTATAAAATAAAATTACAAAACAGACAAAAATACATATCACAGATTGGTCAGGGTCTCAACTAGTTTCGCGGCGATACACCGCTTCCTCAGGTGAGCCAATCTATAGAATAAACAATGCAATAAAATACATATAAAAATCAGCAATAGAGTATAAAATACATATGGAAAATAATACTAGCTTACCCAATGACCCCCCCTCCTTTGTTTTACTTTAAACAGGATTATGGTACGCTACTACTATTTATCATTTATTTCTACATGAGGCCATACTCCAATTTTGTTCATAATACCATATTTGGAAATCCTAATATGTATTTGGATTTTTTTCTAATTGATTTTTTTCACCGTATTTGTTTCCCAAGAAAGATTGTCAAACTACCGCATTTTTTATCAGTCTGACGACCATATTGTTATTTATATATATATATTTTAAGAGTCAAATGATACCACACAGTATTCTAAAAGCATGTGTTGAGAATGGTAAATATTTCATGCGTTTTGCATAATGGCCATCCTTGTTTTTCCTCAGCAAGGTAAATGGAGAGTAAATGTATGTGTGTTTTAGACAATAAAAAAAACATTGCTCCATCCTGCCTCCATATAAAGATGCAGATTTGATTCCCACTCTTCTCCTGCCGTAAAAGAGAAAAGTTTGTAAAGTGGTTAGCCCTACCTGGCGATGTAAATGCACTCGCTTAATGTAATGCCTGAGAAAAATTAAGACAAATGATACTGCATTGCTGCCACAAACTGCGGCTAGTACAAAATTCAGTTTAGTTATTACACCAGGAATGCCTGTACTAAGCTTTCTCTGTGTATGCACAATTTATGTTGAATACAACATGAATCATTTTAATAGACCGAGAAAAAAAAATCCCTAAAGTCAATTTTCAAATTATAAACCTTAGGGAAAAAAATGAGGAAAATGTGTCAGTCTTCATGTTAAATTATTATTCATACTGTTAACTGCTTTCCTCCTATAATTTCTCAGCTTTGAATTGGCAGGAGAAAGGTTAAAGTTTCATTTTGGCAATTGGGAAAATAAATCTGCAAGTGGTTTAAGCCCCTGTGGCAAAATATACTGTATTTTTTTTTCTATTATTTACCAATTATTATTTTTTTTTTTGAGAAAATATAAACATGCATTCGTATTTTAAAAACCTTGTTTTTTTCATATATTTGTACAGGGGGTAGACAACATAATTGGGTGTAGCTGCTAAGTTCTCATTGGAATTCTATGTGCAGTTTAGATTGTAGTTTTACTGAAGGCCAAGGGGGTAGTATTATACAGAATTTTTTGCCAGCTTAGATTACATGCAGTTTTGACAAAAAATATTATTAAATTTATCATGTAATTTACAGTATGTCTTGACAGCAGTTCAGCAGAGATGTTGATTGTGCTGTTCCATATAGAGTATAGATGTATCCCATAATGGTTACAAATCAATAATATCATAAAAAAATAAATAAAAAAAAACTATAATTCCGCAGATACATGACACATAATATTTCTTCAATATAATGTTTTTATGCTATATTAACATCACATAATTTACATTTGAAGTACCATATTTGTGCTGTTGTCTGGCCATTTTGGTATGTAAGTTGTATTAAAATTGATTGTACAGTATATGTATGGACTCATGTACTAATAGATTGTAACCAGCATTTGGCACTGTAAGTAAGGTATGTAATGGATGATGCGCTTGATTCCAGTAATTCCATCATGCCACAATACGGCAGGAATTCTTAGATGAAGGGGCAAAACAAATCTTGGAAATTCTTTTCCTTTTTATCAAAGTGATGAAAACGTTAAGCTTATCTTTATTTTGACTCTTCTTTTTGAGAAAAAAAAACTGAAGGAATAAATCGGAATTAATATAAACAAAATAATGGACTCTGTACACTATTGCATACCTGCCATATTTCTAATACAAAAGTGAGTCACTTTTAGGGCACAGAATTTTTAGGCAAAACAACACACACTTGCAACATCATAGGGACTTGCAGTAAGTCCATCTTTACTTATTATGGAGAAACTGTAATGGTCTAGGATTTATTTATTTTTTGGGGATTATAATTTTTTTAAGTGGTAGTTTTAAATATCTTTTATTTACCATTTATATTTAATCTTTGTTTTAGAAATAAACATTTAAGACAAGACAAAGGAGTCCCAGATTACTATGGGTTAGCTAAAGAGCACAGTAAATACTGTTTGTTTTTCGAGGTTTCCTTTGCAAGATTAGAATGTTGGAGTGAACACTCTCATAAGAGATGAATCACTTCTTTGAGACACTTAAGGTATTTTATGCTCTTAAAGCTGAACTTTGGAAGCAAAAAAAAAGAAAAGAAGAAGAAAAAAATAAATAAATAACAAACATGTCATACTTGCCTGCTCTGTGTAATTTTTTTAAATTTTTTCACAGAGTAGCCCCGATCCGACCCCTGGCTCGTCCACACTTCTCCTCTAAAGCCAATGCCCCCAAGAGCAAGCTGCTTGCTCTTGGGGTTCTGGTGCATGCTCGCTCCCGAGCCCCACTCTATTCTTCCATAAGACACACAGAGCTGCGGCTTGGCCCCGCCCCCCGCTCTTTCCTCTTTGCCTCACTGGCTGTGATTGACAGTAGCAGGACCCAATGGCTCCCACTGCTGTCTCAGCCAACAAGGAATGAGAGACCTGGGAGAAGCTCAGCTCTCGTGCACATTGCTGGATCGAGATGGGGCTCAGGTGAGTATTTGGGGATTCTGGGGGCTGCTGCACACAGAACGTTTTTTAACCTTTATGCATAGAAAGCATGAAGGTAAAAAACCTTGAGCCTTTAAAACCACTTTAAGTATATTCCTTAAAGTGGAACTTTGGTCAATTGTGTTTTCTAACTGTCAAACCATCAAATGACTGGTGTCATAACTGACCACATGTGCATCACAATGCCAGTTTCAGATAAAACAGATGGCAGCTTCCTAGGCTGAAAAGGATGGGGAGTTTAAGTTTTGCTTTAACTGCTGCTCAGGGCTTTGGGCTTCAACAAAATGGCAGCCTCCACAAGAAGAAACAGGAACAATGCTGGAGGAAATACAACACACACTTATCTAGGGTTATTATTAACGTGGAATGTATGTTTCTTGCTAAAGAACATTATTTTTTATCAATTGTTAAAGTAAAGTTGTTCCTTCCGGGACGCCCTAGGCCAGGCATGTCCACGTTCCGGTTTCGAACGGCCGACTGGTAATTTGGACATGTATATCTTTTGTGGCCCCCAACACATCTCAGAGCGCCGGGGGGCACAAAAGATATACATGCTAGCTGCCTTGGAGGGGACAGGGAGGAGGCGGGACGAGTGCTGTACAAACAGGTAAATTTCCTGTTTGCACGGCGGCCTCTGTAATAGGAAGTCCCATCTCCTGCGCTGCGATTGGATGAATGTTCTGTCCATCATAGGTGGCAGGACTTTGTATTAAAGAGGCCACTAAAAAACAGATTCAGCTGTATGTAATCTGTTGGCGCTCGTCCTGCCGCCTCCCTGTCCCCTCTGAGGCTGCAGATAGGCATCAATCAGGCTGCACTGATGGCAATGGGGGTGCTGCATTCCTGGCAATGGGGGTGCTGCATTCCTGGCAATGGGGGGGCTGCATTCCTGGCAATAGTAAGGCTGCATTCATGCCAACAGTGGGGCTGCATTCATGCCAACGGTGGGGCTGCATTTTATGGAAACGGTGGGGCTGCATTTTATGGAAACGGTGGGGCTGCATTTTATGGAAACGGTGGGGCTGCATTTTATGGAAACGGTGGGGCTGCAATTTACGGCAACGGTGGGGCTGCATTTTACGGCAACGGTGGGGCTGCATTCACAGCAATGGTGGGGCTGCAAATGGGCACTGGCCCTTATTTTGCTTCACAGTTCTTTATTTAAAATGTACGTTTTTTCCTGAAACTTCCCTCTTAAAATGAAGGTGTGTGTTATACGCCGATAAACACGGTATAGCCAAATATCACGCCCAAGCTCATCTTTTCACCCCGCACAGCCACAAAGGCAAGAGAATTCTTGTTGGGCAGTGTATTAGTTCTTGGACAAACACATTTAGACCAAATTTTAATGGTTAAAAGAATGTCAGGAAAAGTGGTCGGCCCTCACGCATGTTCACTTCATCAAATCTGACCCTCTTTTAAAAAAGTTTGGACACCCCTGGCCTAGTCGAAATGCCTCATGGCAGGAAGAACACACATATAGACCATCAGGGGCTGCAATCTGTGGACTGGCTCCCATCCTCCACAAATAAAAACCTCTCTCCTTTTGAGGCAAAATAGGCCCCAGTGATCACTGACTGTACCATCCTTGGAAGCAATCGCCAAAAGATCTCTGTGGGCTCACTTGAGCCCCTGGATCAAGCTGGCCACCCATTTTTCCATCTGGTGCAAATGCATTGGGTTTATTTTAAGTATAGATGATCGTAAGGCACTTTGATCATCTCACATGAAACTTTCAAACACATCTCCTCCAAATATACCCCTGAAGAAAAGATTGACCTCCTGAAATGCGTTGGTTGGGAGTGGAGAGAGTGTTGTGTCTGCTCACTTTTACTGTTGTAATACCAGCAATGGAATGTATTAATAAATATATGAATTTATACCATACAACCTTATTGGATACAGAAGTTGCCCTTAAAATCCAATCCACCTTGGGGGTATTGTATTGTATTTCATCACAAATCGGGATGTTGGCAAATCACTATGGTTTTTCTATGGTGGACCTTCTGCTTAAAAATTACCAGAGTATCATTGTGTTACCATGTTTTGTAGTAATGCATGTTAAAAAGTGTGTTATACCACTCATCATTGCAGTGCATGAATGCAAAAGAGGCCTTGTACTTTATATGAGATCCACAAGTATTACTTTTTCCAAATCTTGCTGATCAACGTTTTGTTCATAACAGTGCTTAATTTTATTTGACAAATCCTAATTATTTTATTAAATCCTAATTCAGAATATTGGACCTTTTGATATTTTCTTCTAATGAAAGGAAAAATATTTAGAATTATGTGTTTTTTCTTTCTTTCACTATTTGTGCAGTTTGTCTTTAGCTGCACAGTTTACATTGTGCTCCTCATTAGTCTTTTCCAGTAAGATCAGGTATACCATGCAAAGGGCACTAAGAGAAGGTGTGCAATTAGCAAGTTACACAGTTTTGAGCAGAGTATTCAGCCAGGTGTAGAAGAAAATGCATGGTACTTATGAATGGAAGTCATTACATTGACAGTTTGATAAATGAACACACCTGGTTTTGGTAGATAACTTTGTCGAGCTGGGCCTCATTGGCTTGGTCAATACAAGGACTAAAGGGAATAGAAAAATTGTATGTGCGTGCTATGTGCTATTGAAGACATTGAAAATTTAGGACCAATGAAGCAATTATGTGTAATATTTTAATTATGTTTACTACCTAGATAACAACATAAATATAAATTATAGATATAAAAGACATGCATTACTGTAGCTCTAAAATCATAATACATCATTAACCAGTTCCATACCGGGCCAATTTTGGCACTCCTCTCCTACATGTAAAAATCATAATTTTTTTGCTAGAAAATTACCCAGAACCCCCAAAACATTATATATAATTTTTTAGCTGACACCCTAGGGAATAAAATTCAACTTTTTATCTTGCACTGTATTTGCGCAATAATTTTTCAAACGCCTTTTTTTGGGGGAAAAAAACAGTTTCATGAATTAAAAAATAACAAAGCAGTAAATTTAGCCCAATTTGTATAATGTGGAAGATGATGTTACGCTGAGTAAATAGATACACAACATGTCACGCTTTAAAATTGCGCACACTTGTGGAAAAGCGCCAAACTTTGGTACTTAAAAATCTCCATAGGCATTTTGTGGGAAAAAAAAAATCTCCATAGGCGACGCTTTCATTTTTTTTACAGGTTACCAGTTTAGAGTTACAGAGGAGGTCTAGTGCTAGAATTGTTGCTTGCGCTCTAACGCACGCGGCGATACCTCACATGTGTGGTTTGAACAGGGTTTACATATGTAGGCGTGTATGGTCGCTTCTGAGCGCGAGCTACCAGGGACGGGCGTTTTTAAATTTTCTTTTTTTATTTCACTTTATTTTTTATTTTGACACTTTCTTTTACATTTAACTTTTTTGATTACTTTTATTCCTATTACACGGAATGTAAACATCCCTTGTAATAGGAATCTATTGCGACAGGTCCTCTTCATGGGCTGGAAAGCATGATATCGGAAAAAAAAAATCACCGATCTCATGCTGACAGCCGCGGCTTTGTTTACATCCAGGGCCTGGGGGTGATGTCATAACGTCTTGCCCGGGCCTCCGACGGTCATAGAGATGACTGGTGACCATTTGGTCAATGAAAATCTCTATGGTCGTCATCCGGTGGTGGCCGATTCTTTCTACGGGTCCCTGATGACACGGGAGAGCCCGGAGAAGCACCGGATGGTGGCGGGAGGTGGGGACATCCCCTCCCGTTGCCTATAAGAATGATCAAGCAGCAGAACTGCCGCTATGATCGTTCTTATCGTGCACAGAATGGCTGGCTTGAAATAATGATATCTGAATGATGCCTGTAGCTCCAAGCATCATTCGGATATCCCCCCCCCCCGAAAGTCAGCGACATCATATGACAGCATGCGGTAGGGAAGTGGTTTTTAAATATATTTATGTGTAGCTTCTCGTTTCACTGTCCAGTCACAGGGTGGGGATTGAAAGGAGACCTCTAAGTAAAAGTGAAACTGCAGCAGAGAGAGATTATGTCTCCCTTTGACCAGTTCTGCCATTAATGAAGTGCTACCATACTTCTCTTTCACTGTACCGGCTTTGCCATAAGAGTGTGTGTGTAAGTATATACATTTTATATATATATATATATATATATATATACACACAGTTGTGCTCATAAGTTTACATACCCTGGCAGAATTTATGATTTTTTGGCCATTTTTCAGAGAATATGAATGATAACACAAAAACATTTCTTTCACTCATGGTTAGTGTTTGGCTGAAGCCATTTATTATCAAGCAACTGTGTTTACTCTTTTTAAGTCATAATCACAACAGAAACTACCCAAATGACCCTGATCAAAAGTTTAAATACCCTGGTGATTTAGGCCTGAAACATGCACACAAGTTGACACAAAGGGGTTTGAATGGCTATTAAAGGTAACCATCTTCACCTGTGATCTGTTCTCGATTCTGCGTCATGGGGAAAGAAAAAGAATTGTCAAAGGATCTGCGGGAAAAGGTAGTTGAACTGTATAAAACAGGAAAATTATATAAAAAGATATCCAAGGAATTGAGAATGCCAATCCGCAGTGTTCAAACTCTAATCAAGAAGAGGAAAATGCCTAGCGAGATAAACCACAGATTTGTCCAGTATTACCAGCACCTGTACTCCTCCAGGGTGGATTAATCCCCTCAGGAGCTCTCTGAGTTCCTGGGGGGATCCCCCTTCCCACACTTGGGGATGGGGCATGTACTGCTTTGGAGGCAGATATCAGCCTGGAGGAGGTGCAGATTGCTCTCTCCCAATTACAGAAGGGGAAGACTCCTGGGACGGACGGCCTGCAAACGGAATTTTACTCCCAGCATCAGGACCTACTTGCTCCTCGACTTTTGTCACTGTTTGCTCACTCATTTGAGCTGGAGGCTCTCCCCACATCCATGTCTGAGGCGGTGGTGGTTTTGATCCCCAAGCCAGGCAGGGATCCTGAGGACTGCTCCTCGTACAGGCCAATTTCACTCTTGAACGTGGACGCCAAGATTTTGGCCAAAGTCCTGGCAAACAGATTGTCTACGGTCCTGGAGGAGGTGGTCCACCCGGATCAAACTGGGTTCATGCCTGGGAAGGGAACTGACATTAACCTCCGTCGTCTGACATTAACCTCCGTCGTCTCTTTATTAACATGTCGACAACACATGACAATAGTGGTGAGAGGGTCATCGCCTCGTTAGACGCCGAGAAGGCGTTTGACTCGGTCGAGTGGGTCTTTCTTTGGGAGGTCTTGCACCGGTTCGGATTTGGGCCTAGATTCCTCCGTTGGTTGCTAATGCTCTACCGGACGCCCTCGGCTCGTATCCGAACCAATGACAGGCTGTCGGCACCATTCTCGCTGCAGAGGAGCACGCGACAGGGATGTCCTTTATCCCCAGCCCTGTTTGCACTTTCTCTTGAGCCCTTAGCCGTCTCTATCAGGAACTCAGACAGGGTGAGGGGCTTGAGGGTGGGTTCGCTTGAAGAAAAACTTTCTCTCTATGCTGACGATGCCCTATTGTATTTGCAGGACGCGGGGGAATCACTGACATTGGAGTTATTTGACACCTTTTGGCAGGTTTTCGGGGATACGTATTAATTGGTCCAAATCGATTATTTTTCCCCTTGACTCACAGGTCCGGGACCCGGGTGGGGAGACACCTTTGCTCTGGGTGGATCAATTCAAGTATTTGGGTATACAGGTGCGGAGGGAACTATCGAGTTTCAAGGAACTTAATTTGCTCCCGGTCCTGTCCCAGCTTCGGTCTAGGTGCGCCTCTTGGGCTTCCCTACCTCTGAACCTTATGGGGCGTATAAACCTTTTAAAAATGCTGTTTCTCCCAAAGTTCCTATATGGTTTTAGAAACAGTCCTATCTGGATAACCAACTCCTTCTTTGACGAGGTGGACCGCTGCGTGGGCTCCTTCATCTGGGGTGGCACGACCCCGAGATTAGCTAAATCAACCCTAACACTCCCCGTTCGCTGTGGGGGCCTGGCGATGCCGAATTACCAAACCTACTTTTGGGCGGCGGTGCTAGTTACGGTCCAGTGGTGGTATGTCCTTTCCAAAAGTAACGCAGCGGTTTGCATTGAGGCGGCGGTTCTGGGTTCGCTACGAGAGTTGGGTAACCTAGTCTACAGGGGGCATAGGGCTTATGCAGCTCTTCCACAGCCAACACGCACGACCCTGAGGGCCTGGACGGTGGCCAGACGGGGGCTCATCGGCCCACGAAACTGGTCCCCCTTTTGCCCACTCTGGGGGAAACCCTAACCTTCCGCATCTTAGGACGTTCCCTGATCCCCAGATCTGGGCCAGGTACGGAATCAAAACGCTTGGGGATGTCTTCTCGGTGGGAGCTCTGATGCCATTTACGACCCTACGGGCCAAATGTATGTATTTCAGGTATCTCCAGATACGTCATGCGGTTCGGGCCCAATTCCCATCTCCGCCCAGACTGTCTATGGATCCAATTGAGAAACTGTTGGCCCAAGAGCAACTCCAAAAGCCCTTATCCGCCTTATATTTTGACCTGCTGAGGACTGATTCTGCTAGGGTTGACAGGCTCTGGGATCAATGGAAGACGGACATACCGGACCTCGATAGGGAGGATTGGGATGACTGCTTAGCTGACAGTACTGCCTTACTGATTTCCACGAAAGAAAGGTTGATTCAGGTCAAGTTCCTGCATAGGGTATACTATACTCCCCAGAGACGCCACAAGGTGTATCCACAACGCACACCGCACTGTCCCTGCTGCCAAACTGATGTGCTGATTCTACTCTTTTTCCCTTTTTTTGATTGGGTCCATTTTGGACAATTGATGTATTATGCTTAACTTTTTGTGCCTCAATAAAGGAACATTTTTTGTTGTAAAAAAAAAAAAAAAGAAGTGGAAAATGAGAGGTTCTGTTGAAACCAAACTACGGTCAGGTAGGCCAACTAAAATTTCAGCCACAACTGCCAGGAAAATTGTTCGGGATGCAAAGAAATCCCCACAAATAACTTTGGGTGAAATACAGGACTCTCTGAAAATATGTGGTGTGGCTGTTCCAAGTTGCTCAATAAGGAGGCACTTGAAGAAAGATGGGCTGCATGGTCGAGTTGCCAGAAGAAAGCCATTACTACGCAAATGCAACAAAGTATCCCGCTTACAATATTCCAAACAGCACAGAGACAAGCCTCAAACCTTCTGGCACAAAGTCATTTGGAGTGATAAGACCAAAATTGAGCTTTTTGGCCACAACCATAAACACTACATTTGGAGAGGAGTCAACAAGGCCTATGATGAAAGGTACACCATTCCTATTGTGAAACACAGAGGTGGATCGCTGATGTTTTGGGGATGTGTGAGCTACAAAGGCACAGGAAATTTGGTCAAAATTTATGGCATGATGAATGCAGCATGTTATCAAAAAATACTGGAGGGACATTTGCATTCATCAGCCAGGAAGCTTCGCATGGGATGTACTTGGACATTCCAACATGACAATGATCCAAAACACACGGCCAAGTCAACCTGTCATTATCTACAGCAGAATAAAATGAAGGTTCTGGAGTGGCCATCTCAGTCTCCTTACCGCAATATCATTGAGCCACTCTGGGGAGATCTCAAACATGCAGTTCATGCAAGACAGCCCAAGAATTCACTGGAACTGGAGGCTTTTTGCCAAGAGGAATGGGCAGCTTTACCACCTGAGAAGATAAAGAGCCTCATCCACAAATACCACAAAAGACTTCAAGCTGTCATTGATGTTAAAGGGGGCAATACACGTTATTAAGAACTGGGGTATGTAAACTTTTGATTAGGGTCATTTGGGTAGTTTCTGTTGTGATTATAATTTAAAAAGAGTAAACACAGTTGATTGATAATAAATGGCTTCAGCCAAACACTAACCATGAGTGAAAAATGTTTTTGTGTTATTCATATTCTCTGAAAAATGGCCAAAAAAATCATAAATTCTGCCAGGGTATGTAAACTTATGAGCATGACTGTGTGTGTGTGTGTGTGTGTGTATATATATATATATATATATATATATATATATATATATATATATATATTGTGAGGGGGTTAGCTCGGCAGTGGGTGTGTGTGACCCCCTGGATGGGTTCACCACACAAAAACAGGCACAGCAGACAGAGTTTGTAGTTACAAAAACAAAAGATGCCGTTTATTTAAACTATTTACATGGGAAAAACAGCAAAACAAAAAGAAACATACAAAAAGAAATCCTGGTCAGCTTGACCGCTTACTACACACGTAGGTTTCCTGTCTGACAACTAGGTACAGCCTTGTGCTGCCCCAGCCCCTATCTCCCTGTTTTTTTAAGGTTTTAGCCACACAGGCTTTGTCTCACCGCACAGGACAGAAACACACTCCCCAGTCTTGCACAACACAAAACTGGTTCCAGGATGGAGTATCTCCCTTAGCATGCTGGGAGTTCTTGTAGAGGCCTTAATGAGCCACTTGATTCAGCTGGGCTCATTAACTCTTCCCCGCAAGACTCCCAGCACTCCCCCTAGTGGTATGAATCTGCATAAAGTCTGAATCTAGGGCATACATATCTACCATCCTGGATGCAACCTGGTGATTTTACCTGCCCGCTGTCACAATATATATATATATATATATATATATATATATATATATAAAATGTATATACTTACACACACACACACTCTTTTGGCAAAGCCGGTACAGTGAAAGAGGTACGGTAGCACTTCATTAATGGCAGAACTGGTCAAAGGGAGATATTTACCATCTCTCTGCCGGCACACAGAAGATAATGCTAATGTGCACGGGGTAATTTGGGTGTGCCAAGGCACATCCGGCACACCCCCTGCGTACGCCTGTGCCAACTCTGCAATATCATAAACATGGTATACAACTGGATAAATGGTTCTTTCTGGCACATCCCTAATTTACTAAGTTAGGGACAGATCTGGAGGCTTGGTGTACAAGCCCATGGTTCTCATTTGTCATTCAATGCTTACAATATTATCGTTAGGGTTGTCCCGATACCGATACTAGTATCGGTATCGGGACCGATACCAAGCATTTGCGCGAGTACTTGTACTCGCGCAAATGCTCCCGATGCTTCACCCGATACTTTTTTTTTTTGTGGCCGGAGAGGGCGGGGAGGAGTCAGTGGCTGGGGAGGGCAGGAGAGAGGGCGGGGGAGTGCGGGCGGAGTCTGGCCGGAGAGGGCGGGAGGAGTCAGTGGCTGGGGAGGGCGGGAGAGGAAAGTGCGGGCGGAGTCTGGCTGAAGAGGGCGGGCACAGTCGGTGGACGGAGTCCGCGGGCGGAGAGCGAGTCCCTCACCTGCAGTTGAACCTGGTAAGCTGGCAGGGGTTCAGGGTGCAGCCGCATCAGGATCGGTGACCGGTGCTGTCAAATTCGGTCGCCGTCAGCGGCTGAACGTCCCCACGCCCATCTTGGTACACCCTGCACTCGGCTGCAGTAAGCAGCAGCAGACATCTTGTTACACCCAGCCCGAGCTATATGGGCTGGGTGTAACAAGATGTCTGCTGTTGCTTACTGCAGCCGAGTGCAGGGTGTACCAAGATGGGCGTTGCAGCAGTTTTTTTTTTCTTAAATCCTGTGTCATTTCCCCCCCACCCCCCGCAGCATTTCAGTGCCAGCCACCTATCAGTACCCACAAGTGCTACCTATCAGTGGAATCAGTGCCATCTACCAGTGCCACCTATCAGGTGGCACTGGTAGATGCCACTGATTGCACTGATAGGTGGCACTTATGGGCACTGATTGCACTGATAGGTGGCACTTGTGGGCACTGATAGATGGCACTGATTGCACTAATAGTGCAATCAGTGCCATCTATCAGTGCCCACAAGTGCCACCTATCAGTGCCCACAAGTGCCACCTTTCTGTGCAATCAGTGCCACCTATCAGTGCCCACAAGTGCCACCTATCACTGCCCACAAGTGCCACCTATCACTGCCCACAAGTGCCACCTATCTGTGCCCACAAGTGCCACCTTTCTGTGCCCACAAGTGCCACCTTTCTGTGCCCACAAGTGCCACCTATCAGTGCCCACAAGTGCCACCTTTCTGTGCCCACAAGTGCCACCTATCAGTGCCCACAAGTGCCACCTTTCTGTGCAATCAGTGCCACCTATCAGTGCCCACAAGTGCCACCTTTCTGTGCCCACAAGTGCCACCTTTCTGTGCCCACAAGTGCCACCTATCAGTGCCCACAAGTGCCACCTATCAGTGCCCACAAGTGCCACCTATCACTGCCCACAAGTGCCATCTATCAGTGCCCCCAAGTGCCACCTATCAGTGCCACCTATCACTGCCCACAAGTGCCACCTATCAGTGCCCATAAGTGCCATCGATCCGTGCCCATAAGTGCCACCTATCAGTCCCCATCTTTCAAACTGTCACATGACATTGAAAAAAAGTATCGGTAATCGGTATCGGCGAGTACTTGAAAAAAAGTATCGGTACTTGTACTCGGTCTTAAAAAAGTGGTATCGGGACAACCCTAATTATCGTCAATAGTTTTGCTGTTGTATGGCACAGCCACACAATTTAGCATTACATTGAAAAAAATAGAAGTGTGACAGCAGAAAAAAGAGTGGACCATCAAGTCTGCCCCTTTTTTTTATTTATTTTTTAAATATTTATGCATGTTTTTTATTTTTATGTAATGATCTATGTTTGTCCCAAGCATGTTTGAATCCACTTACTCTTGACTGACTTAATACCTCTGCTGGAAGCTTATTCCCACCATCAACTAGTCTTTCAGTAAAATAACACTTTGTATGATTCATTTTAAACGTTCCTCCTGCTAGTTTATAGGTCACGTCCCCGTGTTCTTGACCTTAACTTCATACTGAGAATACTGACCTCCTGAACCTTATTCACACCTTTCATGTATTAAAGTGTTACTCAACCCAGGACTCTACATTCACTATATCTGGTCTCCCACAGTACACAGAACATGGAAATGCAATTATTTTATTAAATATAAACAGATAAATACCTTTTCATCAGCAGTATATAGCAGTCTTGTGACTTTTATCAGTGTCCGGCTGAGCACTGGTTAACTACTTCAGGCCCAGAGGCCGTCATATGACGTCCTCGGCTTTTTGGGGGTATATCTGAATGATGCCTGCAGCTACAGGCATCATTCAGATATTGCCGGTTCAGCCGGTTTCAGCCGGCGATTCCCTGCACCATGAGAACAATCATAGCGGCTCTTCCGCCGCTTGATCGTACTTACGGGCAGCGGAAGGGGACATCCCCCCCTCCCGCCACCCTCCGGTGCTTCTCCCGACTCACCTGTGCGATCGGTGAGTCGGTGATAGGATCCGCCGGCCCCAGATGTTGATCACAGAGATTCTCTATGATCGTTGGAGGCCGGGCGCGATGTTATGACGTCACGCCCGGTCTCTGCATTAAAAAAAATTTTGCCGCTTTGGCTTTGAAGCGGTGATCGTTTTTTTTTTTAGGCTTCCCAGCCTAGTGGTGAGATGTGGGGTCTTATTGACCCCATATCTCACTGTAAAGAAGACCTGTCATTTCATTCATATTCCTATTACAAGGGATGTTTACATTTTTTGTATAAAGGAATAAAAGTGATCAAAATGTTTTTTTAAGTGTCAAAATAAAAAAAAATAAGTAGAATTAACAATAAAAAAATAAATATTTTTTTACAGTGCCGCTGTCCCCATGTGCTCGCATGCAGAAGCGAACGCATACGTAAGCCCCGCCCACATATGAAAACGGTGTTCAAACCACACATGTGAGGTGTTGCTGCAAACGTTAGAGCGAGAGCAATAATTCTAGCCCTAGACCTCCTCTGTAACTCAAAAAATGTAACCAGTAAACAATTTTAAAGCGTCGCCTATAGGGATTTTTAAGTACCGAAAGTTTTTTTTTTTTTTTTAAAGTTTTATTTATAATTTTGACAAAACAAACAGACCCAATGGGCCAAACACAAACTAAATACAAATCTTCAGCATTGGCTCCCTCTCCCTCCCTCCAGACCCCCACCCATCAACAGGAATAATACAGTTATAAAGTCACTTTAACTCAATCACAGTCATATGATGTTTGGAAATGTCACATAATCACAACCATAATCAACTCTTACTGCAAGTGCATTTATAATGGGTGCCACTCAATCCGCCACCGTAAGTTCACTATTCATCCAACCACCCCATACTTTATCAAATTTCTGAGGTGCGCCCCTACTAGCATACGTAGCTTTGTACAGCGGTACAGCTCTATTCACCACCCCCTTCCATGCTGACACAGTGGGCGGATTGGGCTTTTTCCATGATAACACTATCAGTTTCCTGGCGTAATATATGAGAATCGTCAACAGAGCCCGAGTCGCTCTCCTTGGGGCTAGATTGTCTACCAGACCCAAGAGGCATACCTCAATTGAAGGCTGTACCTGGATGGTGGTCACCCCAGCTATGCAGTCGGCAACCCCTCTCCAGAACCCCTGGATGAATGAGCAATGCCAAAATACATGCATGAAATCGGCCGTGAGGGAACTGCACCACCAGCAACAAGGAGACTGTGTAGGGAATATCTTGGCCAGTCTAGCCGGCGTAAGATAGATGCGATGCAAAAATTTAAATTGGATGAGATGGTCCCTGGCAGAGACCAATCTGGTAAAATTAATGTCCCCTACATCATCCCAGTCATCCCTGTCCATCTGGGGGAACACCTCACCCCACGCCGCCCTACACTTTGCCAGGAGATCCCCTCCCTCACTCAACAGCTGTTTATATATTGTAGACAAGGCCTTGTCTAAAGTGTCCTCTCTCAGTAAAGACTCCATATCACTAGTTTGCATGGTGATACCAATATCTCCAAATTGGGCCTTAAATGCATGTCTGAGCTGAAGAAAACGAAACAAGTGCGTATTGGGCAGATCAAACTTGGCTTTAAGGGCGTCAAACTGTAAGAGTTTCCCACCCCCCACTATGTCCCTCAGAGTCCTAATGCTATACTTAGTCCAGGTGACTGGATCGGGGTACTCACAAAAGTGTGGTAGCTGAGGATTCTTCCAAAGTGGTGTGTAAGGAGAAATTTCAGAGGCGCCACCCACCTTATTCACTGCCACCCATGCCCTACAGGCGGCACGCATGGATATCGTGAGCCTATACGGAGCCCTGATTCCCCGAAGCGGGAGATGCTTCAGTGCCTCATACGAACCCACAACAGCCGCCTCCAGCGTATTAGCAGTGTCGTCCTCAGGTAGAGTGAACCACCTGTGGACAAATACCAGCTGACCAGCTAAGAAATACCTGTGGAAGTCCAGGACCGCCAGTCCCCCTTGTTTCCACGGCAGTTGTAACACCCGGAATTTAATTCGAGGGCGTCGTCCCTGCCATAAGAAAGTTGTTATGAGACTATCTATTTTCTTAAAAACATATCTCGGTATCCAAACAGGGGAATTCCGAAATATATACAAAAACAAAGGTAAAAATTTCATTTTCACTAAATTCACCCTACCAATGAGCGTCAAAGGTAAGTTTTGCCATGCCTGTAGCCTGGATTTCAGTTTAGTCAAAAGTGGATCGACATTTAAGGCAATAAAATCAGACACGGAATTAGAAATGTTTAACCCCAGAAATTTGAGCACCTCCACCCGCTGTAAAGGACAATCAACAGGAATCTCGCACCTGGGGGATGGCGTCCTGAGTGATAGAATTTGGGATTTTCCCCAGTTGACTTTCAGACCCGAAAAACGTGCAAAAGAATTCAGGATCTCTAGTGCTGCCGACAAGGAATTTCCGGAGTCCCGCAGAAAAAGAACCATGTCGTCCGCATAAAGTGCCGTCTTTTCGTTCAAGTCACCCACCATGATCCCCCGCACCTCCTCAGAGGCCCGCAAGGCCGCAGCCACGGGTTCAATCATGATGGAAAATAGACCCGGGGACAAAGGGCAACCCTGGCGGGTGCCCCTCCGCACTGAAAAAAATTCCGACAACATATTGTTTAACTTAATGGCCGCTGTAGGGGAATGATATAGAATGTCGATCCACTTCCTGAAATGAGGCCCGAAACCGAATACCTCCAGCACCACCCTCATGTAATTCCAATCAACGGAATCAAAGGCCTTCTCCAAATCCAAAAAGACCAGTATCCCTCCGCTGGAACTGTCCGGGCCCAACTGCGTGTGGGTGAAAACCCTACGCAAATTGATATCCGTGGCTTTCCTGGGCATGAAACCTGTCTGGTCAGGGGAAATAACATGGTGCAAGACCGACATAAGTCTAGTAGCCAACATCTTAGTAAGTATTTTGAAGTCCATATTCAGTAAAGAAATGGGCCTATACGAAGAACATAGCATTGGGTCTTTGTCCGGCTTGGCCAACAGTACAATATGAGCCTCATAGAAGGAGGGGGGGAGGCCCCCCTTCTGAAAACAGTCGGCATACAATTGCAGTAATAAAGATAATAAAGCTGCGCAAATAGTGAAAATTGGTATATGAGCACCACCTTAAAACATAAGTGAAAAATATATAATAAATAATAAAATAATAATAATTGAATAGAATTAATATACTCGGACTAAATCATAATTGCCAATGTGACAAATAGAACTGATGAAAGTCCCGACTGTCAATCAGACACCTACATCACATTCAGCAAGAGTCTTGTATAGTGAAAGAATTGATATTGAATAGTAACTGTGTGAATTTAAACAGTCCTGATAGCCAAAACTGCAACGAAGTGTGGATAAGGATCTTCTCGTTCAGCTAATTGGTGACTTCAAACGCACAACACCCAATGAAAAGTGCCAAACACTTGATAGATATAGATTCCACCACCATCAGTTCTCACTGCCGCTTACCAGAACTAGTGATCTCCACAGAGATCGATACAAACAGATGGCTATTCCCCAGCCAGGGTCTCTAGATAATTTCAGCTTATCTCCCGAATTTCACGCCACTCCTCTCCACATATCGCGATGTTGGTATGCAAATGGAAAGAAAGCCACCATAGCGTGAAACCGATAAAACAATTTATTATAAAAAGTAATGCACTTACATGAATCGCAAGTAATTAAGGCGTGTAGTATATTTAGCCGGCCGGCTAAGACTGCCCGTTCCTTCCGGGACTCGTTGGTATGTCGGTGACGTCAGCACGCCGCTCCTCCCTACGCCGTTTCGTCACAGATGACGTCGTCCAGGGGCACGGGCGGCGTGCTGACTCACCGCCATAAATACTCATGAATACAATAGGAACGCCCAGATCTGATCATTCAGCACTCCTGACAAATGAATCGCCATGTTGACTATTGGCAAACATGCCCATACAGCAACAAAGTGATAAGGCGATAATCCATATTGCCACCTAAAAATGTAAACAATCCTAATCATAGGACAGAAAAAAAAAAATTCTGATTGGAACATGGGGACGAAAGAAGGAACTTTAGTCTGTAAATGGTATGCGGGCTGGCTGGTGGTGCCGTGCACAGCACAACCATAACTGACCATATCACATCTTCCAACATCAACCCCATATATTAAACAATATATATCGCCAACTCATATATGTTACCTTTATTAGAAATACAAGTTGGTTCATATTTATTATAATCCAACTCAAATTGACAACATTAAAATATAATTAAAAAATATTAGAAGATGAAGCAGCCCTCTAGCGGTCAAATTCCAACATTAGCATGGAAATAGACCCAGACAGGATGCTCTACATAATGGCACTTCCAAAAAATGTTAAAAGTGAAAATGCTTATTTAAATATTTGCATCGTGCAGCTAGGTGATAGAACACACATCAAAGGACATAAGATGTATGGCTACCACCCCCCAAAACCAATGCAAAAATAAGAAGAAAAGGAAAAAACAAAAACAAAAAACAAAAATTAATTGGTCATTGGACCAATAATTATTCATTAGGTCGAATAATAGCTTCTCACATTTTATGAGTACTCTCTGTGATATTAGTAACTCACAATGTGTGATGTCATATCATCATACGGGGTCAAAAAGATGTATCCCATTATAAACGTCTAGATGTATCTATTCAAAGATCTTAACATTTCGTTGCATCATAGAAACAAAAAACTGAGCTTCATACTCAGTGGGATGTGGCCTATTTAGAGACATACATTAAACTGAGTATGGTCCCAAGGAGCTTAAGGTGGGAAGTATGCCCACAAAAGGGAGAAGTAGATCTGGAAAGTTGGTTCCGCTATTTCAACGAAGCTGGGGTCAATTTTTTACGTTTCTTGGTACAAAGAAAAAATAGTAAACTTACCAGATTAGATACGGAAGTGAAATCTCTCAAAGATGGCCTTCTCCCGTTTAAAGATACGGAAGAATATAAGGAAAGATCAGCCAATCTTTTAAAAATTTTAGATAAAGAGGAAAAGGAACAAAAAAACAAAAAAAGAAAGAAATACAATAGGGACTATGGGGATTATCAAGCTAATAGCGTTTTTGAATGGCAAAAAAAACTAGCCAGTGAAGAACGAGATAAGCAGGAGTCAAGGATGGAGGCCATAACTCAAGGTGAGAATGGGCCCACAGTATCTTCTGGGGAAATACAACACCTACCGGTTAGGGAAGTGCCCCAAAAAATTTCAAAAAAGACTTTCAATACTAATAAAACTGGAAAGAAAGGTAGGAGAGTATCCTACCAATCTCCATCCAGATTTCAGGGCCCTAATAAAGGAGTTCAATATAATAAAAGCAATAATTGGAACCATCAATATGGAAATGGGGATCAAGTTCACCATACCCAATACAATAAACCTCAATACCAGCAATATAGGGAACCTCCAAGATCAAGGAGAGACTCTGAAAGATTCTCTTATAACAATTATGGTCAAGAGAGACCATCTCATCAGGATATATATCATGATGAGTGGACACGCCCAGAAAGAGGTAGGGATGAATGGGAGTATAATGGTGGAGGAGACTCCAGGAATCGTTTTTTTCCCTTAAGAGATAGAGATGGTCCGACTCAATCAGACCAATTTGATTATGGAGACCAGGATTATTCTTGGACTCCTAGGGACCACTCCAATGGATCGGATGATAACTCCTATGAACAACACCATTGGGGTTTTCCCAGGCCCAATCAAGGCACAAAGAGGCCAATAGAAAGCAAAGAGGAACTAGAGGTGGGAGGAGAGCACAATCAAAAAAAGCCAAGGAATTGACTGGAGAGGGCATCTTTAATTTGAGCTCACAAGTTTTATCACCATCAGAGACTGCATTGTTGAATAAAGGTTTAAAATACGCTCCACCAAAAAAACTTAACAAATTTGAGACATACATGGACATACACAAGTATGTAAGAAGAATTAACATCAAAAGACATTTTGCCAGTATGCCATCTTTACAGGGAGGATGCACTGTATCCAAATATCATTATTCGGGATTGTCTAATGCCTCCACATTTAACCCCCCAGGAACATTGGCTCCTTCACTAAGGGTATTCCGTGATGTGGTGTTAAGGGATTTGGAATCAGTGAAGGTCAGAAATAAAGAAATGGAAAATAACTTGAAAAAGGGTTTAGACTCTTTGTGCAATAACAAAGAGTTGGTTATCCGCCCTGCAGATAAGGGGGGAGGGATTGTTGTCCTGGATCGAAAGAGTTATCTCCAGGAACTATCTAGGATTGTAGGAGATAGTGATACGTATGTGCCTCTATTGGGAAATCCAGTAGTACAATACAAAAAAACATTGGAATCATTGATCCAGAAAGGTGCATTACTTGGTATTTTGAATGAGAAGGAGCAACTATTCCTGATCCCCAAAGCACCAAGGGTTCCTATCCTTTACTGTCTGCCGAAAATCCACAAAAGCCTCACTTGCCCCCCGGGTCGTCCGATCATAAGCAGGATAGATTCCATCACGTCCCGGGTGGGCAAGTATGTAGATTACTTTTTGCAGCCGTTGGTACAACAAATGCCATCGTATCTTAAAGATAGTCGGCATGTAATCAATCTATTGGCGAACCAGAAAACAACAGAATCCACTTGGATGGTTACGGCTGATGTAACATCATTGTACACGGTCATACCGCACACGTTGGGATTATTTGCTGTAAAATATTATTTGAATCTCCTTTCTAAAATCCCACATGAACAGCAAATGTTTGTGATGGAATTATTGGAATTTGCTGCTAACCATAATTATTTCTGGTTTAGCCAGAATTTCTACAAACAGAAAAGGGGTGTTGCCATGGGGGCCAAATATGCCCCCAGTTTGGCCAACCTGTTCATGGCCAAATGGGAGGAGGACGTCATCTATAAAGATCAAAATCCTTGCCTTACATTTTGGGCAGGATATATTGATGACGCCCTCCTCCTATGGGAGGGGACGGCCCCCCAATTGGAGGAATTTTTTGTGAAAATCAATGCTAACGATAGAGGTATACATTTTGTCTATGAGGCCAGTCAGGATAGGATACACTTCCTTGATCTCACAATCGGAAAGGAGGGAACTGGCTTCAAAACAATTACATACTTCAAACAGACGGATCGCAACTCCTACATTCCTTTGGGGAGTTGCCACAAGGAATCATGGTTAAAATCAGTACCCAAGAGTCAGTTTTTGAGAATAAGGCGGAACTGTTCGGATGTATCTGACTACGTTCTTCAAGCTAACATTTTGAAGAACAGATTGATGGATAAAGGTTATGATGCAGACTCTTTGGAAACAACTTTAAAAGAAGTTGAAAAAATAGAAAGATCTGTTTTGTTGGATACAAATTCTAAAACTAAACGTGAGGGACCATTGATACAATTAATCACTACCTATTCTACCCAACATTATTTAGTGAAGAAGATTGTACGTAAACACTGGCATATTTTGAGAAGTGATCTAATTATCAACTCATTCTTGCCAGCTACTCCACAAGTTATTTTTAGGGGTGTCCCTTCACTAAGGGATAAAATAGCGCCAAATGTGGTTGACCCACCCCCAAAAAAAGTTTCTTTCTTTCAGAACATTTCTGGCTACCACCAGTGTCGTAGGTGTCAGGTATGTACACTGAATAAAACTAAATCAAAGAAAACAATGTCGTTTAAATCAACTAGCACCTCTAGGGAACATAAAATCGAGGCCTTTGTGACTTGTAGCTCCACGGGTATGGTCTACCTGTTGGAATGCCCATGTGGCATGCAATACATAGGTAGAACAAAAAGATCTATGCAGGTGCGTCTTGGTGAGCACATCACAAACATTAAGAGTGGATTTAAGGATCACTCGGTTTCAAGACATTATGATTTGCATCACCAACGTAATCCAGCTGGAACACTATTTTTGGGTATAGATAGGTATAGTCCACATTGGAGGGGAGGTTCCCTAGTGAGAGAGATATCGAGGATGGAAATGTCTTGGATATATAGGGTTCGTAGCTACACCCCTTATGGCCTCAATATCAACATAGATGTGAACGCATTTATAGATAATGCATAGGACATGAGTTTATGGTTTTCATAATTTCTCTGTTTTTGTTATAGAGATCTGTGAACTAGATCTGATCATTTAGTGGTGTCTGTCTACTAGCTACATAACATAACCATTATACTCATCATATGAACGGAAACTATCAGTTTTTTGTTTCTATGATGCAACGATATGTTAATATCTTTGAATAGATACATCTAGACGTTTATAATGGGATACATCTTTTTGACCCCGTATGATGATATGACATCACACATTGTGAGTTACTAATATCACAGAGAGTACTCATAAAATGTGAGAAGCTATTATTCGACCTAATGAATAATTATTGGTCCAATGACCAATTAATTTTTGTTTTTTGTTTTTGTTTTTTCCTTTTCTTCTTATTTTTGCATTGGTTTTGGGGGGTGGTAGCCATACATCTTATGTCCTTTGATGTGTGTTCTATCACCTAGCTGCACGATGCAAATATTTAAATAAGCATTTTCACTTTTAACATTTTTTGGAAGTGCCATTATGTAGAGCATCCTGTCTGGGTCTATTTCCATGCTAATGTTGGAATTTGACCGCTAGAGGGCTGCTTCATCTTCTAATATTTTTTAATTATATTTTAATGTTGTCAATTTGAGTTGGATTATAATAAATATGAACCAACTTGTATTTCTAATAAAGGTAACATATATGAGTTGGCGATATATATTGTTTAATATATGGGGTTGATGTTGGAAGATGTGATATGGTCAGTTATGGTTGTGCTGTGCACGGCACCACCAGCCAGCCCGCATACCATTTACAGACTAAAGTTCCTTCTTTCGTCCCCATGTTCCAATCAGAAAAAAAAAAAAAATTCTGTCCTATGATTAGGATTGTTTACATTTTTAGGTGGCAATATGGATTATCGCCTTATCACTTTGTTGCTGTATGGGCATGTTTGCCAATAGTCAACATGGCGATTCATTTGTCAGGAGTGCTGAATGATCATATCTGGGCGTTCCTATTGTATTCATGAGTATTTATGGCGGTGAGTCAGCACGCCGCCCGTGCCCCTGGACGACGTCATCTGTGACGAAACGGCGTAGGGAGGAGCGGCGTGCTGACGTCACGACATACCAACGAGTCCCGGAAGGAACGGGCAGTCTTAGCCGGCCGGCTAAATATACTACACGCCTTAATTACTTTTCATGTAAGTGCATTACTTTTTATAATAAATTGTTTTATCGGTTTCACGCTATGGTGGCTTTCTTTCCATTTGCATACCAACATCGTGATATGTGGAGAGGAGTGGCGTGAAATTCGGGAGATAAGCTGAAATTATCTAGAGACCCTGGCTGGGGAATAGCCATCTGTTTGTATCGATCTCTGTGGAGATCACTAGTTCTGGTAAGCGGCAGTGAGAACTGATGGTGGTGGAATCTATATCTATCAAGTGTTTGGCACTTTTCATTGGGTGTTGTGCATTTGAAGTCACCAATTAGCTGAACGAGAAGATCCTTATCCACACTTTGTTGCAGTTTTGGCTATCAGGACTGTTTAAATTCACACAGTTACTATTCAATATCAATTCTTTCACTATACAAGACTCTTGCTGAATGTGATGTAGGTGTCTGATTGACAGTCGGGACTTTCATCAGTTCTATTTGTCACATTGGCAATTATGATTTAGTCCGAGTATATTAATTTTATTCAATTATTATTATTTTATTATTTATTATATATTTTTCACTTATGTTTTAAGGTGGTGCTCATATACCAATTTTCACTATTTGCGCAGCTTTATTATCTTTATTATTATTTCTTTTTTGTGTGTGTCTCACATAGAAGTTGCAGCAACAATTTATGGAGAGATAGATTCACTAATTCAGTGTTTTATGTCTCACCTAATGGACAGCGCAGTATAATTTACACAGTTTATACAATTGCAGTAGTCTAGGCACCAGGATCTCCGAGTAACGACGGTACCAGTCAATAGGCAGACCATCAGGACCCGGAGCCCTGCCACCAGGAAACGACCCAACTGCGGAGACCACCTCCTCCTCCCCGAACTCGGCATCAAGCAAATTACGAGATTCCTCTGGCAGCTCAGGCAACCGCAGGGCCCCCAATGTGACCCCAAGGTCACCTGTTTCAAAGTACCGAAGTTTGGCACCATTCCACGAGCGTGTGCAAATTTGAAGAGTGACATGTTAGGTATCTATTTACTCAGCGTAACTTCATCTTTCACATTTTGCAAAAAAATTGGGCTAACTTTACTGTTTTTTTTTTATTTAAAGCTTGAAACTTTTTTTTCCCCCATAATAACGCGTTTGAAAAATTTCTGCGCAAATACCGTGCGAGATAAAAAGTTGCAATGACCGCCATTGTATTCTCTAGGGTCTTTGCTAAAAAAAAACATATATAGTATTTGGGGGTTCTATGTAATTTTCTAGCAAAAAAATGATTTTTACATGTAGGAGCGAAGTGTCAGAATTGGCCCGGGCCTGAAGTGGTTAAAGTTTGTAGGAGTAGTTTTCATTCTCCTCTGACCTATGAGGCTGCACCCCTGATCCTCTGTCTGGACAGTGCTGATTGACCCTGTGCCGACCACATGCACCCTCCCAAGAAAAAAAATAAAAAACTTTCTAGCAATACACACCAAACTGAGTGACTCCAAAGGCTCTGACTTATCAGGAGATTGATTTGGCACTTTGGAAAAAGAGGAGGATCAGAGAAGACAGGATCAAACAGCCTTTTTACACAATGTAGAGGATTAACCCCTTAGGTTCCACAGTGAGTATAACAAGCATGCTTTACTGCATACAGACTGATTTTACTGTTGTGGGTTTAGTAACACTTCAAATGATGGTATCAATCATGCCTCCTTTTTCCCTTCTTTCCTCCAGGCTGTACTTAAGATCGTAAAGTCTCTCTTGATAGGCTTTATCCCTCAGACCTTTCACCATTTTTGTTGCCCATCTCTGTATATTCGTTCTATCTTATCAATATCTTTCTGTAAGTGAGGTCACCAGAACTGGACGCAGTATTATAAATGAGGTCTCACTAAAGATCTATTTGGAGGAATCCGGACCTCATTCCTCCTACTAGTGATTCCTCTAGTGATGCATCCTAGAATTCTATTTGCTTTTCCTACTGCATGGTCACACTATTTAGTCATTTTGCAATCATCTGAAAATAAGTACTCACAAATCTTTTTTTATTTTTTATTATAGTGTTTGGTTGGCTATGGTGACTTCAATGGCAGCTAGTTAAGATCTCGATACTTCATTTAACCATGTAATCATTACTCCTGAAGTAGCCAATATACGGCATTTAGTAAATTATTGCTTTGTCAGTCCTTCCTCCCATTTTTCTCCTAGAATGTTTTTTTATCACTATGTTTTTAGGTTCATATTAAACCAGGACTCTTCACTAGAAGTGACTTTTAGAGTTACACCAGGCTAGCTTTTCTCTAAAGTCGACTTATCAGAATTTGTCAACCACTGGAACATCTGCTTGGAACAAAGATTGTCATTGTTCTTTGAGTGACCCAGGTTGGAACAAACTTTCTCACCTGGATTGATGTCGTCTGTTTAATTGTCAGCACCAGATTGGCATTCAATTGTTTATCACATCCTGCCATCCTTTTGGGTGGAAAGATAGAACTTTAACCATCTACTGGAACTAAGCAGAAGAGTTGCTCATGTTACTTTGTATTTCATGGTCCTAATGACACTTTTGCTTTTTGCTTATTGTTGGTATTTTGCTCTCTGATGTTTGAGTATATATCATACTTTTGTTCTCTGATGACTGAGCATGCTATGCTGACAGAGTTCCCTTCACTGGAACTAAGGGACCAAACCCAACCCCTGAAAAACAACCACACACCATAATCCCCCCTCCACCAAATGATTTGGACCAGTGCACAAAGCAAGGTCCATAAAGACAGGGATGAGCGAGTTTGAGGTGGAGGAGCTTGACTGGCCTGCACAGAGTCCTAACCTCAACCTGATAGAACACCTTTGGGATGAATTAGAGTGGAGACTGCGAGTCAAGCCATCTCATCCACATCAGTGCCTGACCTCACAAATGCGCTTCTGGAAGAATGGTCAAATATTCCCATAGACACACTCCTAAACTTTGTGGACAGCCTTCCCAGAAGAGTTGAAGCTGTTATAGCTGCAAAGGGTGGGTCAACTCAGAATTGAACCCTACGGATTAGACTGGGATGCCATTAAAGTTTATGTGCGTATATAAAGGAATGCTGATGACTGGCACTTCCTAGTTACGCTGTATTAAGCTGTGATTGGACACAGCTGATCACATGGTAAAGAGCCTACCTCATAGGCTTTTTACAGAGATCGGAGATGCGGTGTGTCAGGGTGACACACTGCACTACAGATCGCTGCACTGCGCGCCTTGTTCTGAAAGACGTCATATGACGTCCAGTCAGAGCGGCAGAGCCAACACCTGGCCGTCATTCTGCTATAGGCTGGGCGGGAACATGTTAACCTTGTGTAGCGCCCTGCTCCTGTTGGTTGGCGCTATGTGTTAAATTTAGTTGTCTGAGCTGTAGTTTAGCTCAGGAGGATTACGCTAAATTGTTGGCTCTGTTTCAGTCCAGCTGGGTTGCACGTTTTCCACTTGACAGTAGGTGTCACTGTCACCACAGGTCAAGGTTGGAAATGCAGCAGGCTGGATGTATTGGGTATTCCTTTCCCAGAAGTGGCTCAGAGTGCGTGGTCCACCCACTGTGCATTCTGGGAAGGGGTACTTAAGGGACATAGACTAGCGGGGTTTGTTTGCCGGATCCTGACCTGAGGGCCCTCCTGACCCCAGGGATGTGCGAGCTGTTTTTTGGCCTTGAGGCCTGCTGGTCCGAGGCTCTGCAACTGAGAATAGGCCCAAGAATTTCTGGGGCCTACTAGTCCAAGGATGGTCCTACGCGGTCTTGCCTGCGGGAAGAAGCGGAACAATTGGGGACTCAATTGAAGGACGCATCCTGGCCAATTTACCTCACAGTGCTGCCGGCTGGCTGAAAGATTCTGGCACCGTGAGCTGTGTGTTTCCTGAGGAACTTTGCAACGTGTCAGTGTGGTTGCACGATCTTGTGGCAGAAGATTGTGAAAAGACTCGACGGCACTCACCAAATCTGTGGCAGAAACTTTGAACAAACTTCGCACCGGTTGCTAGGCCAGTGAGAGTTGGGCTATTCGGTGGTTGTTGAATCCAGTGTGGAACCGATTTGTCCTCTGGATCTAAGATTGTGCCTGATCCGCAAAGCAAGGTACCTGAACCTCCCCTATCCCTCTACCCCTCTGTTGGAACTGTTTAATAAAACTCTTGAAGAAAAAGTGTGGACATTCATGAAAGCTCTTAAAGAGGGACCCTTGAGACGAGTGTGGTGAACAGAAAGGTAACGGCAGGCCCAAATCTAAACCAGCGGCTCCTACGGGGTAGTGCTACACCTGTAAAAGAGGTAAGTAAGATCATCTCAGAAACTAAGCCAAAACAGCTATGGTGCATAAATAGTTATAACTGTATTAGAGAGTAGGGATGAGCTTTATGTTTGAGTCGAACATGAGTTCGACTCGAACATTGGCTGTTCGCCAATTCAGCGAACAGCGAACAATTTGGGGTGTTCGCGGCAAATTCGAAAAGCCGCGGAACACCCTTTAAAAGTCTATGGGAGAATTGTAAAGTGATAATTTTAAAGGTTAATATGCAAGTTATTGTCATAAAAAATGTTTGGGAACCTGGGTCCTGCCCCAGGGGACATGTATCAATGCAAAAAAAAAGTTTTAAAAACTGACGTTTTTTCGGGAGCAGTGATTTAAATAATGCTTAAAGTGAAACTATAAAAGTGAAATATTCCTTTAAATTTCCTACCTGGGGTGTGTGTTTAGTATGCCTGTAAAGTAGTGCATGTTTCCCATGCTTAGAACTGTCCCTGCACAAAATGTAATTTCTAAAGGAAAAAAAGTAATTTAAAACTAATCGCGGCTATAATGAATTGTCGGGTCCCGGCAATACAGATCAAAGTCATTGAAAAAAACAGCAGTCTATTACCAGGCCCTTTGGGTCTGGTATAAATATAAAGGGGAACCCCGAACCAAAAAAAAAGCGTGGGGGTCCCCCCCAAATTCCATATCAGGCCCTTCAGGTCTGGTATGGATATTAGGGGAACCCCGCACCAAAATTAAAAAAAAATGGTGTGGGGTCCCCCCCAAAAATCAATACCAGACCCTTCAGGTCTGGTATGGATTTTAAGAGGAACTCCGCACCATTTTTTTTTTTTAAATGGCGTGGGGTCCCCCCAAAAATCCATACCAGACCCTTATCCGAGCACGCAGCCTGGCAGGCCGCAGGAAAAGAGGGGAACAAGAGAGCGCCCCCCCCCCCTCCTGAACTGTACCAGGCCACATGCCCTCAACATGGGGAGGATATCCCCATGTTGCTGGGGACAAGGGCCTCATCCCCACAACCCTTGCCCGGTGGTTGTGGGGGTCTGCGGGCAGGGGGCTTATCGTAATCTGGAAGCCCCCTTTAACAAAGGGGACCCCCGGATTCTGGCCCTTCCCTGCCATTTCACAAAAAGTGTAAAAAATTGTAAAAAAACACACAGACACAGTTGGGATAAGTCCTTTATTAAAAATAAAAACTCAAAAAAACATTCCATCAGTGTAATCCAGTCTGTCCAGCATTTTTCTCTATGTCCCGCGGTGATCCGATGTCCAGAGCTGCAGTTTCCACTCCACTCCATACCAAACCCCCATGACGTAAGAGGTGGCGGGGTCACCCGCCAAAATCATTGGTTATTCCCTGCTTGCCGGGGAATACCCAATGACGTGGGCAGGTGACCCCGTGGTGCGGGTTTCCCCTAAAATCCATACCAGACCTGAAGGGTCTGGTATGGATTTTTGGGGGGACCCCACGACATTTTTTTTTATTTGGGTGCAGGGTTCCCCTTAATATCAATACCAGACCTGAAGGGCCTGATATGGAATTTGCGGGGGACCCCCACACTTTTTCTTTTTTTTTTGGTTCGCGGTTTTTTTGCCGTTTTTTTCAATTACTTTGATCTTTATTGCTGGAACCCGACAATTTATGAATAGCCGGTAAGGAATTACATTTTGTGCAGGGACAGTTCTAAGCACAGGGAACATGCGCTACTTTACAGGCATTCTATAAACAACCCCCAGGTACGAAATTTAAAGGAATATTTTGCTTTTATTGTTTCACTTTAAGCATTATTAAAATCACTGCTCCCGAAAAAACGTCCGTTTTTAAAACTTTTTTTTGCATTGATACATGTCCACTGGGGCAGGACCCTGGTCCCCAAACACTTTTTATGACAATAACTTGCATATTAACCTTTAAAATTAGCACTTTAGATTTTTCATGTTCGTGTCCCATAGACTTTAATGGTGTTCGCGTGTTCGAACAAATTTTTTGCCTGTTCTCATGTTCTAGTGCGAACCGAACCGGGGGGGTGTTCGGCTCATCCCTATTAGAAATTGTCTATAAAAGGGTTTCTCAATCAGGGTTCCATGAAATATTGGGTTTTTCCAAAGGTCGCTAGGGGTTCCTTGAGCAATGATCAATTTTTGCCTCTCAGGTTTCATCTGACACCATTGATCTTTTCAGCTATCTGCAGGGGGGTAATTCCACGAGTGTAAAGAACATTCTCCCCACTGACCATCACACTAATGTATCATGAGTTGTAGATAGAGTAATTTTTAGTGTCTCCCCAATACCGGAATTTTTTTTTCAAGGTTTAAAAGTCTGAGAAAGGCTGGTTTATAACATAGTATATTCATTAGACTTGTGCACAACGGAAAAATTCGTTCCGTTTCGGTTCGTTTCTTTCCGGTCCTGTTGATTCGTAATCATTCGTAATTTTGCTAGACGGGATTTTTCGTGTTCGGACTCATTCGTATTTTTGCAAGCGACATTTTTCGTTGAATTTTTTGTTGCTTTATAATTCGTACTTTCGGTAGAGTACGTTGTTTTTCGTTGATTCTGGACACAACTCCTACTTTCGTAACTTTTTTTGGGTTCGTTGATTCGTAATTTTCCGTGTCTCTCTCACAACGACGCTGCCTATTATGCCTAATGTGCTTCGAATGGATTTGTACTTTTCTAAATACATAGCGGTTATTTGTAACGATTCGAAATCTCGTATTTTACTTTCGTTTTTTACATGCGGCTATAGGCTCCGCCCCTGTACACCATTTTGAGAGGGTTCAGCACGGTGAGGGAGAAGCAGAGAGCAGAGCAGAGTGAGTGTTATTGTGCTTCGAATGGATTTGAAATCTCGTATTTTACTTTCGTTTTTTCATGCGGCTATAGCCTCCGCCCCTGTACACCATTTTGAGAGGGAGTTCAGCATGGTGAGGGAGAAGCAGAGAGCAGAGTGAGTGTTATTGTGCTTCGAATGGATTCGTACATTCGTAACTTTTTTCATAACGAATTATGCCGAAGACCTTCGGGCATTCGCTATTTTGCGGTATAATTTATTTCGGATTCGGTTTTATTCGTAATTGCTCTGTTCGGAAATTCGAATGCTTCCGAATGTCCGAAAGTTGCTAAATTCGGACGAATTTTGATTCGTTACGAAACAAATTGCACAAGCCTAATATTCATAGCTACTGTAGTATAGGGTAAGCACATGGCATAGACATGCACTAAGAGCACAGACAGAGTACGCAAGAATATACTAGAGCTAGATATTGCTCTTTTTTTAAACCTAACAGAGAATCTCTCTATGGCCTTTGGCTTCATGTTTCACTAGCATGTGTCAGTAAAATATGTGTTTGCAAAAAATATACCTGTAACAGCCCAACCTTTCTGGGGGCGGAGGGGAAGTGTAATATGTATTTTAGAGAGATCAAGCAAGCAGGATTTTATCAGATGGGTCAGAGTTTTCAAATTTAGTGACTAATAATTGCGTGGGTTATCTCGGGTGCTCTGGTTTCCTCCCACACCCCAAAGACATGTTGGTAGGTCAATTGGCTCCTATGTAAATTGGTCCTGGTATGTGTATGTATGAAGGTGAAGTAGGGACCTTAGATTTGAAGCTCCTTGAGGGCAGGGACTAATGTGAATGTACAGCATATATTTAACTACTTTCCGACCGTCTCACATCGATATACATCGGCAAAGTGGCACTGCTGCACAAATCGCCTTACCCATACGGCGGCTCCTTTAATAGTTGTAGCAGGCACGCATCCACTGCACAGCGGGGGACCTGATGTGCATGGCCGGTGGGCGTGATCGCCTCCGGCCACTCGCGATCGTGGACACAAGACCCAGAATGGGGATTTGTGTGTGTAAACACACAAATCCTTGTTCTGACAGAGGAGGAGAGACAGATCGTCTGTTCGTACTAAGTAGGAACAATGATCTGGCTCCTCCTCTAGTCAGTCCCATCCCCTCACAGTTATAAACACACCTAGGGAACACATTTAACCTCTTGATCGCCCCCTGTTAACCACTTCCCTACCAGTGACATTTACACAGTAATCAGTGCATTTTTATAGATCAATGTATAAATGTCAATGGTCCCAAAAAAGTGTAAAAAGTGTCCGATCTGTCCGCTACAATGTCGCAGTCTTGATAAAAATTGCTAATCGCCGCCATTACTAGTAAAAAAAGAAAAAATAATAAAAATGCGATAAAAGTGCCATAAATCTATTTCCTATTTTGTAGACGCTATAACTTTTGCGCAAACCAATCAATATACGCTTATTGTGTTTTTTTTTTACCAACAATATGTAGAAGAATATTTATCGGCCTAAACTGATGAAGAAATGTGTTTAAAAAAATTGGGGATATTTATTATAGCATAAAGTAAAAATATATATATATTTTTTTCAAAATTGTCTATCTTTTTGTTAATGGCGCAAAAAATAAAAACCGCAGAGGTGAGCAAATACCACCAAAAGAAAGCTCTATATGTGGTAAAAAAGACAACGTCAATTTTGTTTGGGTACAATGTCGCACGACCACGCAATTGTCAGTTAGAGCGACGCAGAGCCGTATCTCAAAAAAATGGCCTGGTCAGGAAGGGGGTAAATTCTTCCAGGGCTGAAGTGGTTAAAGTGCTGGGTAAATTGACGGCGCTATAAAAGTATCTGTAATAAATAAATTTATCTTGGGATTAGGATCTTGGCAAGATGGTGGGATGGAGGGTCTTAGAGACAGATATTAGGGTGCAGACAACAGAATCAAGTGGTAACAAATATGCCTTCACTCTACCAAAATGGCAACCCTATCCCATGTCTGAGTCAGGAAATCTTGAAGTAGAACTGTAGGTGCTGCCGTGCAAGATCTGCAAGAGGATTTCTTATTAAACCCAAGAACGAATTTCCTGACGCGGTTGATATTTCTAAACGAAATGCTGCTGCTTGTTACAAGATATATAGCGGTCCTAAAGAAGTATTAAAAACATATTAAAATAAGCCTAATGCTAATTTGGTACAAGCCACATTACCTGAATAGACGGTTCTGCAAGTTCAGCAATTATGGGGAAGTTAAATAGAAACAGCTTCAGTGGCTTTAACTTTACCCGTGCCCTTGACGAGGTGCGGAATTGTCAGTATTCTCGTAAAAATTCTTCAGTGATGTTCTCTTTATTTCCTTAAGTGAACATCTGTCTAATTGTTCACCTCCATTGCTTTAGTGCCTTTCTCATGCTTTCTTTGTTTCCAGACAATAAACTTTATTTTCTTCATAAGAATTCAATCTACACAAGGGTATTAGGCAGCTTGTTTGCACCTTTCAGCTGCTGGAGAACATCCAAGACATTTTTTTTTTTTCGATTTCTCCCTCTTTAGGTTTTGTCGGTGACTTGTGTGACTTAACAACGTAGTGTTTGTGTTTTCTTGTATGACTACCTTCTGGTGCCACACATCTGTTTTGTCATGTTAGCAACCCCTCTAGTTTTGTTTTTCACCCTACGCAGACGCAGCGCCTTATCCTCATTTCCATCACTGACGTAGCCATTGCGACCTGCGCAATTGGCCTCCGCGGCATCATTCCATCTACGAAAATGTTCCGGCCCAGCTTGGTTTGGTCACATTGCGGAAATTGCATTTTCGAAGGCTTGCTGGGTTAAGAGTGGCTTTTTATCCACTTCCTTCTGCATTTTTTTTTCTGTAATACGCTTTGCTGATATTCCCAATGGCTTTATTCACAGTTGCCGAACATAACTACTTAACCTTGCAAGGAAAAAGAACATCTTAATTATCCTTTCACCCCTTCAGTGCCAGATGAGCATTCTTCCCTCGGGCAGTGAAGGATTTCAAATCATTAGCTGGAACTTTTATAGATTTCCTTGTGTTTTATAAATGTTTTAGGGACGTGCAAAACATCTAATTATGTTGAAAGATTTTTTTTTTTGTTTGATTAAGTAAAAAAAAAAAAAAGGGTTTTAAAACAAGCTGCGTTTTTAAAATGTGGGTTATACGCATGATTACTTTACTTTTATCGTAAAACTGTGGTGGCTATTAAACAAGAACTCCAGGGCAGGTGGGTAAACAGAAGAGAGAATTTTTTATTTTATTTTTAAATGTACATTTTCAAGAGAGATTTTTTAGGTTACTGCTGACCTGCTTCTAAAATTGCTAGTTTCCTGGTGATGATGCTGCTCCTCTGACTTAAAGCGGTTGTGTAGTTAGATAAACATTTTTTTTTGTCACCTGTAAGGTAAAAGGCATAATGCGCTAGTATGCACCGCATACTAGCTCATTATGAAATACTTACCTTAGAACGAGGCGTCGGTAACTTACCTGGTCCACGTCGAGGGAGATGACATGTTACCTCGGCGAGTCTTCCGGGTATCACGGCTCCAGCGCTGTGAGTGGCTGGAGCCGTGATGTCGTCACTCCCGCGCATGCGCGCGGGAGACTTCTTTCCGGCAAGGTCCGGTGTCTGCCGGGCCTGCAGCTGAGAATCCCCTGTGCGCATACGCCGCTGCAGTCAGCGGCTCATTGCGAGGGGAATATCTCCTAAACCGTAAAGGTTTAGGAGATCTTTTTTTTACCTACAGGTAAGCCTTATTATAGGCTTACCTGTAGGTAAAAGTTACCAAAATGACTATACAACCGCTTTAAAAAGGATTCAAAAGGCTGAAGGTTTTTTACCTTTATGCATTCTATCCATAAAGGTAAAAAACCTGAAGTATGCAGCTTCCTCCCCTAGCCCACCCTAATTACATAGTTGAACTGGATCTCGATCCAGCAATGTGCATGAGAGCAGCTGCCCTTCTTGCTCTCTGCCTCCTTTATGGTTTAAAGACAGCAGCAGGAGCCATTGGCTTCTGCTGCTGTCAATCACAGCCAGTGAGAAGAGAACGGGGACAGGGCGGAGCCCCGCTCTGTGTGTCCATAACAGCAAACACGCAAGGGGCGAGAAGTCAGGAGCTCCGGGGGGGACCAGCGAAGAAGAGGATTGAGGCTGCTCTGTGCAAACGCATTGCACAGAGCAGGTAAGAATGACATGCTAGTTATTTAAAAAAAAAATACTTTCAGTATACCTTTAAATTTCCCCATGGGCCTCCTCCTGTATTGCATTGGTTAAATGATCATTTATTCCCCAGGGATCAGGAGAAAGGACTTGTTGGTCCACCCAGTTATCCCCGAGATAACATAATTCTTATAAGCATGGGAGCATCTGTAAATTGTTTACTCTAAAGCTCATCTTTGAAAAAAATTCAATAAACCTTTTGCATACTGTGACAGCAGGCAGGTAAAATCACCAGGTTGCATCCAGGATAGAAGGTATATATGTCCTAGATTCAGGCTTTATGCCGATTTATACCACTAGGGGGAGTGCTGGGAGTCTTGCAGGGGAAGAGTTAATGAGCCCAGCTGAAGTAAGTGGGCTCATTAGGGCCTCTACATGAACTTGCAGCATGCTAAGGGAGATGCTCCAACCTGGAACCAGATCTGTGTGGATAGTCTGGGGAGTGTGATCTCTGTGCGGTGAGCCAAAGCCTGTGTGGTTATTGCTAAGAACTTCTAAAAGCAGGGAGCTAGGGACTGGGACAGCACAAGGCTGTACCCAGTTGTTAGTTAGGGACACCAACGTGTGTAGTGAGCGGTCAAGTTGACCAGGATTTCTTTTCATGTTTCTTTTGTTTTTGCTGTATTTTTTTGTCTGTATATAGTTCAAATAAAACCCCACCCTTTTGTTTTCTCCTACCACTGTCTGCTGTGCCTGTTTTTGTGTGGTGAACCCATCCAAGGGGTCACACACACCCGCTGCTGAGTTAACCCCCTCACAATACCCATTCCATATGCCCTTAGCTAATCATTACTTTTTATTAAAAACCACAGTCACATGACATGCCAGGTCCCAACCCTTCCTCCTTCTAGTCTTTTGCGTGTGTAAGGGCCCTTTTGGCGGTGTTCACATAGCCAGACCATTTGACTGGCCTGGACTGCAGCTTTCCTTTCCTAAGAGGATCATCACATGACAGCTGACTTAGGGAGAGTGAATGGCTAAGAGTGGGTGGGATGAAGGACATTGGGATTTTTCTTTCCTGGAATAAAAAAAAAAAAAAAAGAAGTATTTTTTACTATGCATCTGTGATTGCCATTTTTATACCATGTCAGACATATTTTATGTAATGTTTTGTTTGAGGCCTTTTCTCCCGCTGATGATATCACTGCAAGTGTCTGTTTTTATTGCCTGAATAGCAGATGAACTAGAGCAACGTTTAAATATGAGATACTGTTTTAATGCTAATTTATGAGTTGTTCACTTGGATTTTTATTATGCAGTGTTTTAAATATTTTTTTCCCTTACTGCTTCCAAAAGGGCAATTTGCCCAGGAACATCAGTGGTCATCAACCCATTTAATTCTCAAATGTATTTTTTTTTTTTTCTTTTTACATTTTAGTCATTCCTCTGTGAAAAAAAAAGAACAGGAATAATACAAAGAAAAAAAAATTGTGGTTTTAGCAAAGTACAAATAAACCGTTTGTCGTGACTCCAGCTGACATTTATCAGCTTATTTGTAGATGTGTTTCCTCTCTCCGTTTAATACAAAATATAATTTGTCACTTTGTAAATACATTCCAAGCCTAAGTCCCTGCCACGGTCTGTTAGTGTTTGAAGGATTAATGCATTGCTCTTCACTTGTCTCCATGCAATGGCTGGGCTCATGATTGTGGATTTTGGACTACTGGGATTTGGGTGTCCTAACTACAGGGTCTAAATATTTATTTTACCTCAGTTATTGTGTTTATGGCCCATTATTTGTTTGCTAAACAAATGTGTGTTCTATATACTTGAGAAAGAAAGTTTGTCATGTTCTAATAATAAATATTAGAAGCATGCCCTACTTGTCGGGGAATGCTATGGTTTTTCAGTCCTACAAGTTGTAGGAATACATGAACAAAGCTCGAGTTTTATGCCAAATGAAAATACGTAAATTGGTTCAAATCAAATTTAATTTTTTAAACACAGAATGAAAAGCTGCACTCAACCTCCCCTATCCAACTGATTAATGAAAGTCACCAGTGCTAAGACTGTGGCCTCTCTTAACATTTTCATAAAGAATCCTTCACTAGTAACAAGCTGGCAACTCAGTAAAAAATCTTTCAGTAGTAACAAACTCGGCAACTCGTTAGGCCTTGACTAAGGCCTAATGGCTGAAACGCGTATGTTTTCTGTACAGACTGGATTTTAACAACAAGTGCCAATAAAATAGTTTATTCTCTTAAGACTTTACCGAGTTGCCAGCTTGTTACAAATTTCATGATGTGTAAAGGGAATGATCAACATATCCTAATTCTGTTAGAAGAGAATAAGGGTGGCAAATAAACACGGCAGATTGAGTGTCTGGAGCTCTGGTCTTTTGGCCTTTTTTGGCCTTTTAATAGCTCTTCTTCTTTTATTGTAAGGCTCTAATAAGCTTGTTAAGTATAGGACTTTTTCCCATCGGAAGACCGGTCCCACGAACCTGCTCCTCTTCGCTGGTAGTGTGGACTCCCCCCTTGTCAACGTCATTATGTACAATGCAGAACCAGCTATCCTGTACTATATGTGAGGATGAGAACCTGCCTGCATTGCGGGAGTGGAAGAGAACATCAGCTGTTGATGTAGTGAGGAGTAAGGTAAGTATCATTTTTATTATTACTCCATAGACTTAACGAGCAGTAGAACAGTATTCGAGTAAGGGGGCACTACCAAATGGTCAAAATTCAAAAAAGTTTGGAGTTCAGCTTTATTGGCTTTTTTTTATGAACCTTGCTTTGTGCACTGGTGCGCAGTAATGTTGGAACAGGAAGGGGCCATCCCCAAACTGTTCCCACAAAGTTGGGAGCATGAAATTGTCCAAAATATCTTGGTATGCTGACATCTCCCCCCTCCACCAATTAATTTGCACCAGACCAGTGCACAAAGCAAGGTCCATAAAGACATGGATGATTGAGTTTGGGGGTGGAGGAACTTGACTGGCCTGCACATAGTCCTGTCCTCAACGTGATAGAACACCTTTGAGATAAATTAGAGCGGAGAATGCGAGTAAGGCCTTCTCGTCCACATCAGTGCCTGACCTCACAAATGCGCTTCTGGAAGAACGGTCAAACATTCCCATAGGCATACCCCTAAACCTTGTGGACAGCCTTCCCAGAAGATTTTAAGCTGTTATAGCTGCAAAGTGTGGGCCAGCTCAGTATTGAACCCTACGGACTAAGACTGGGATGCCAATAAAGTTCATGTGCGTGCGAAGGCAGGCGTCCCAATACGTTTCATAATATAGTGTATTTGTCAAAGGGGCATTATACTAAAAGGAGGCATTTTAAAAGAGTAAATATAAGTAAATGTTTTTCTTCTTCCTTTTTTTTTTATTGAAGAGGTCAGAATTATTAAAAATACAAAGCTTTTGCTGCAATACTTGCCTTTAATTTGGAGCTGACCCACACAGTAATACAACTAGATGCCACCACTACAATATTTTGCCACTAGATGCCACCAGTCCTTTAAATTTAATAATGACCAATGTAATTTCACCCACTTTCTGAGCCCATGCTGTCAAGGAGCCACCCCCTGGGCCTAGAGTTTCACTGCAGTGGACATAGCTCACAAGTCAAGCACTGCTGAGTGCAGCAGTAAGGAGCTTTTCTGTTGCTGCAGAACAGTGTTAATTTCATTGAATAAAATATTTGTTATTTTATTTGACTAAATATGACTAAAATTAAAACAATTGAGATAACTAAAATGTTTTTTTAATCAAAAGACTATGAATAAAACTAAATTGAAATTTGACATCACAATTAACACTGCACTAGCACATAAGAATATGTAGGGGCCCTCTACTAAGCTGCTAAAAAGAAAGAAAAAAAATAAGAAAAAGGCTTTTCTTTTTTCTTAATATTTAATGTTGGTAATATATTCAGGTAATATGTGTAATGGCATTACAGCCAATAGAGTTTACAGTTTTTTGGTTTTTTTATATTACTTCTGCTTGTCAAAAAGCAATATATTTGTTTCTTTATGAAACTTGGTTTTATTTATAAAGACGTTATATATTGCAATCGCTAAATCTGTGTCTGTAGTGCATGGTCAAACCTTAATACCATAAATAATAACATGTTATTAGATTTTTACTCCAGCAGTATATAATGAGTTTGGCAAACTAAAATGTACTGGAGATTTTAGTCTACTAAAATATGACTAAAACAATTCAGATGACTAAAATGCGACTAAAACTAAAATGAAATTGGATGTCAAAATTAACACTGCTGCAGAATGAGAAGAGGAAGGTCCTGCAATGTCTTCTGACTCGCCAAAACACACATAAAAATTGGTGTGTGTATGTATATGTGGATACATATAGGGTTAATTTACTTAAACCTGGTGCAGCTCTGCATAGAAACCAATCAGCTTCCAGTTTTTATTTGTCAAAGCTTTATTAACCACTTGCCCACCAGCCGCCGTCATTATACTGTGGCAGGTTGGCACGTTCCCGCGATTCGCCGTAGCTGTTTGGCGGCTTTTTTAAGAGCCTTAGCAGGCGTGTGCCCCGGCTGCTCGGCAGGGGACCCGATGTCCGCCGGCCACCCGCAATCACGGGCACGAGAGCCAGAATTGGGATTTGTGTATGTAAACCCACATGTCCCTGCTCTTAAAGGGGAGGAGAGACAGATCGTCTGTTCCTACTAAGTAGTCAGTCCCATCCCCCCACAGTTAGAAACACACCCAGGGAACACACTTAATCCCTTGATCGTCCCCTAGTGTTAACCCCTTCCCTGCCAGTTTACAATTGTCAACGGTCCCAAAAATGTGTCAAAGGTGTCCAATCTGTCTGCCACAATGTCACAGTCCCGCTAAAAATCGCAGATCACCGCTATTACTAGTAAAAAAATAATAATAAAAATGCCATAAATCTATTTCCTATTTTGTAGACGCTATAACTTTTGTGCAACCAATCAATATACGCTTATTGCGATTTATTTATTTTTTACCAAAAATATGTAGAAGAACTATATATTGGCCTAAACTGATGAATACATTTAAAAACAAAAAAATTAATTGGGGATATTTATTATACCAAAAAGTAAAAAATATATTTTTTTTTTCAAAATTGACACTCTTTTTTTGTTTATAGCGCAAAAAATTAAAATCACAGAGGTGATCAAATACCACCAAAAGAAAGCTCTATTTCTGGGAAAAAAAGGTTGTAAATGTTGTTTATGTACAACGTCGCACGACCGCGCAATTGTCAGTTAAAGCGACGCAGTGCCGTTTCGCTTCCGGTCCTTAAGTGGTTAAAGAAGCTGAAGTTAGAAGCTGATTGGCTACCATACACAGCTGTGCCAGATTTTGCACCAGTTTTAGTAAAACAACCCCATACTGTATATAAAACTATGTTTTACATTTTATGTCGGGCATAATTTGAAGAGTTATAGATTCCCTCAAGTGCACAGTATAAACTAGGAAAAACAGTCTCTCAATATATAATATTCCTGAAATCTGGGCTAAACAACAAAAATGTTTTTCATTTATATTTTAAACTGAGTGGGTTGTTATACAAGGTGATCGTTTAATTACCATCACTTTAACATATTTAAAATGTAATTTTGTTAGGATGCCTTTGGCTAGTCCACACCTTGCTAAGGTCTATAGCAGACTTTCTCAATCTTTTTACCTTAAAACAATTTTCAGGTCTCAGCAAACCCCTGATTAAACAAATTCATGTAGGGTTCAGTCGGGAAATGCCCCTTATATTGGTGGCTATTGGGAAGGATGCTTCTCTTACAATGATGGTCAGACAGCAACAATTACAGACAGCTAAAAAGATAATTGGTAACAGGCAGTGCCAAGAGTCTTTGGCTCCAGAACTATAAAGGCAGCATCAAATGGCAGTTAGCAACCTCTGGAGGAACTCTAGTGGAGAAAGACTGGTCTATAGGCCTGAAACCTATCTTAATATATAATGGGATAAAAAGTATTTTACCAAGTGTCCATTGCATTTATATATAATCTTTATTTAATGTTTTTGGATGTACAAAACATATATAAATGAGAGAGAGAGAGAGAGAGTTTTTTTTTTTATAGAAACAAAAATAATATTAATAATAGAACCCTAAAAAAAAGGGGGGGTCATGAACTAGGTCCGTGAGCCCTATCAGGTTTGTAGGATCCATGAGGGAATCCCTAAGTCCTGGACAATAGGTCCCTGTGGATAGAAACACTCTTCCTACAAGGAGAGAGTAGGGAATTTCCGCTTGTTCAAGCACCATCTTGACTGATATGAGTTCTCAAAGGCGGGCATAATCATGACGACCAAAAATATTGGGAAAATAATAAAGATTATCAGAAATATATATATATATATATATATATATATATATATATATATATATATATATATATATTGCTGTCCACACCGGACTCAACACTTAATTATTTTAAATGGGTTGCTATCGGTGGAAGCATGGTTTACTCGGCCCAATTGATCAAATTGAGGATCAGCCTAGGCCAGTAAGGCAATATCCAAGCTAGAAGAGGGTGGGGCTGTGCCGGAGATGTGGTCACTCTAGGATGCCCAAGTGGTGTCAAACCTTTTTCGATTGTCCTTACACGTGGCCAGCCGCTCCTTTTCCGCCATGATCTCCCCCACCTTCTCAATCCATTCCAACTCACTCGGTTTTCGTGGGCTTTTCCAGTACAGTGGTATAAGGCATTTAGCCGCATTGACAAGGTGGGGTAGAGCACTTTTCTTTACCACCTCATTCAAATTGCAAACAAAGCAACATGAACTAGCCTGATAGAACCGTACAATATTTATATATTGGTATATAGCCCATGACACTTACTGAACTCTTCAGATATTTTTATGGAGGACTACAGTAAGTCAATGACATCTCTCCAGGATACAAATATTTTTTACAATCCAGCATTGGATTTAAACCCACCCACATTGTGTAACTACTAAAGTCATTTTGTTCTATTTTATGGAGCCTTGGATTGAATGCTTAGCTCTTTTGATCTGTGGACTAGTGCTATGCAAAGATAGTTCTGCATGCCAAGCTTTTATTGCATGTTGTCTTTCCTTTTTAAATAGCTTTTTAACCCATTCCCTTGACTTTCAGGTTGAGCAGGTTTATTGTTTAAGTGCTGTTATAAATATTTTTGCTTGCTATTTAAATATACGCATGTGTCTGCCTATTCCATGCTTATTGATTTAAGTAGACCTGAATCCGCCATTTTGCTTTGTTCCAAAGCCCATTTTAAAGGCAGATGTTACTTACCTGGGGTACAGATGATTCCAATTCGTTTTATTAAGAGGCATCACCAGTGTACAAATCGAACGTTGTCAAACGTAATGGCATGTGTTGAAGTACTCTTTGTCATATAAATTTACCTGTAGTCATGTATTATTTATCCCTTCTATTTTATATGCCATTATAATAAGTATTATGGCAGAGAAAGCTTTTATGCTCCAAGTTATTGTACCTCTTCTCATTTCTTGCAATCTTTCAGGCAAATGTGTCCATACTTTATCCAGATTTAACATAAATCTTTTTTTTAACATTAGAAAGAAAAAAATTGCGGTGAAAAATTGCTGTATTGCCAATACTGCAACATAAAGAGATAATTCTGTATTAACGTTGAATTGAAAGAGTAAAAACATTTTTAAGATTTTGTTTCTGTCTGGCATTATTTTTCAAAAGAGCATTTTGATTGAGTATAGACAGTGATTTTAGACACAGTACTAACAAGACAATAATACAGAGTGTTCTTGGCGGCAAGATATTTGTGCAAGCCCTGGGAACATTTGCTATCAATACTTTGGACACGCATCATTTACAGATCTGCATTGGTTAGGGCAGTGCTTGGGACTAGACTAGAGAAGTCTTTCTCAACCAATGTTCTGTGGAACCTTAAGGTTCCTCCAGAGCTTGCTAGAGGTTTCTTCAGCAATGAGTGATTTCTGCTTCTCAGTTAAGTAACCACTAACACCAATAATCTTTTTGGCTATTTGTAAGAGGGGGATTCTACCAAATGATCACAATCGTAAGGAGCAGTCTTCCCAAGGACCATCACACTTATGTACAGTGAGCTATAGATATACTGTAATAATTATTAGCAAGGGTTCCTTGAAATCGTAACGTTATTTCAACTGTTCCTCTGTTTAAAAAAAAAAAAAGGTTCAGAAAGGCTGGATAAGGGTTACATGGGTGGTTTAAAATTAGGTTTAAGGCCTCATGCCCACGGACGTTTTTACAGCCGCGTTTTTTAGCGTTTTTTACAGCTTAAAAACGCCTGTCCATGTTAGTCTATAGCTTCATGCCCACCTAGGCGTTTTTGAGCTGCAAATAGCATAGGCGTTTTTAAGCTGTAAAAAAAACCCAGGACCAGTGCGTTCCTCGGCGTTAGGCATAAAAAAACGCAAAGCATTAAAAAGCACTGAAAACGCACAAAAACGCCGCAATTGCGTTTTTGAGCTCCGACGTTTTTTTTTTTTTTTCCAAAAAAATACGGTCAAAAAATGTATACAATATAATGGACAGGCGTTTTTAAGCTGTAAAAAACGCTCAAAAACGCGGCTGTAAAAACGTCCGTGGGCATGAGGCCTCAAGGTTAAAGAGAGCCTATAATATCCCTGCACAATTCAAAATGAGAATAAGTTATCAAAATCCATAAGGAGATGTCCCCTACAGTGGGCAGAAGTATGTAAAATCATCAGAAGATCCATCAGTAGATCCAGAGATACAACCAGATAAAAATCTCAACTGTTTCTGTGAAAGTCTGACTGTTTTTGCTTTGCAAGCCTCACTAATGGTCAGTTAGGGTACCCATCACAATAAAGGACCAAGATGGCTCAAAAGTTAAGCATGATGGGGCAACGCCTAAAGTAGTTGTAAACCCTCTCATATACCAAGTGAAGTGAACAGCCTCAGATGATACACAGAGATGAAACAAATCCTCTTATATAAGTTCTACTTGTTTATCTGCAGTCTTCTCTTCTCTCCTTCAAACGGGCAGAATCATGTTAAAATCCACCCTCATCTGTGAGGAGCACAGAGGAGGGGTGGAGAGCTGCAGTTACAGTGTGTGAGCACTGGTTTGAGGAAAGGCACACAGAGCTGTGTTCTAAATAAACAAGCTGTGCTAAACTCCCTCCCCATCACAAATTTATCTTGTGTGTCAGAAAAACTTCTCAGAAGTGAGACATGCTGATAATATAGGAACACAGCACCAGAGAGAAACAACACTTAGGGTACTTTCACACTGAAGCGCTGGGTGCGTCGGTGGTAAAGTGCCGCTTTACCATCGTTTTTGCCACGATTTTCGGCCGCTAGCGGGGCGGTTTTAACCCCCACTAGTGGCCGAAAAAGGGTTAAACCCGCCCGCAAAGACGCCGCTTTTCAGCGCTTAGAGGTGCTTTGTGGGCGGTTTGGAGGCGCTGCCCCATTAATTTCAATTGGGGGCACTGTAGGAGCGGTATATTCTCTGTCCTGCCTGTGCAACGCTCCAGTGTGAAAGCCCTCAGGCTTTCACACTGGATATAAAGGTGTCGCTCTTTCAGGGCACTTTCTTTCTCGTACATCACGGGACACAGAGCGACATAATCATTACTAATGGGTTATATAGTTACCGTCAGGTGCTGGCACTGGCAACTTCCAAAACCGGAAGTACCCTCCCCTATATAAGCCCCTCCCATCCGGGAGCACCTCAGTTTTTTGCCAGTGTCTAAGGTGTTGGCCAAGAAGAAACATGTGTTTTTCACTGAGCTTGCGTACAGGTTCTTTTGGGCCTCAGTAAGCTATTCCGGATCCGACCAAAAAAGCTTCATAGCTAAACGGTCGGTACCCGGGCCTTGCAGAGAAGAGCAAGGTTCTGCCTGTAATGCTTCTCTTAGGAGAGCTGGACCCTGGGATCCAGAGCTCTGGTCATACCCACGACCAAGATGTTTTCTGTGCAGGGTGCTATACAGGTCCAGGGGAGTGGAATCCTTGGGAACCCGGTCCCTGAAGGTTTGATTACAATGCCTGCCGTGATAGGTGAAGTTTGGGCTTTTGTGGACCAAACAAAGTCCTGCGGCGGGGAACAGGTAAGTGGGGGCCCCCAGGAACTTGGTTCTATTGGGGGACCCCCAAGCCTAATTTGTCTTTCTGTCTGTTACCTAACGGTATTCCCGCTAATATCTGTGCATGCCTGTAACTACTAAAAAAATGTAATAATTTTTAATGGTGGTCAAGAAAAAAAAAAAAAAAAAAAAGAATGTTTTTTTATATATGTTTAGTATATTAAACTGCGGTACCTGTGTTTGTCCACTAGAGGCCGCTGTGCAATGTTTTTCTTGTCATATGGACTAGTTTCTTCTCAGAGAGCAAAGTCCAGGCAGCTGGTGAGTTCTCCTACAGGAAACTGTTTCCTCTGCCATGTTGCAGTGTTCGTCTATCCCCCGGCCTGCGGCAAAGGGGGCCCTGGCTCCTGTCCCTGGTTTCCATGTTTGAAAATTAGCGCCGAGGCGCACGTGGCCGCGCGCGTGCGCGTGCACGCGCCTCTATATATAGAGGTGGCCGGAAAAAGGGGCGGGGCCTGGGGGATGACGCTCTGTGCGCGCCGCAGCGCTTCTGCGCATGTGCGGGCGTCCCAGCAGGTTTTTAAAAAGCCACATTATTGCAGATAAGCTGGTTATGAAGTACAGAGACAGAGCTGGCAACATTTAAAGGCATACAGCATAGCGGTTGATACAGGCATCCCCTAGAAAGGCACATTAGTAGACACCAACTGTGATATAGCAGCAATTGTGCTAGACTATTCTCAGTAAAAGTGGTGTATTACGGCTGGAATACCTCAGCTTTAGGCTTAGGAATATGCCGTCCAGTAGCTCCGGAACTGAATCTTCCAGGAAGCGAAGGGGGTCTCATCGGGCTCTGAGGATCTTGGGCATACTCCTGCTGCACCAGTCTCCCCTGAAGTTCAGAGGTAAGTGACCGTAGAGACCCCGCAGGGGTACTTGGTACTGTGGCTGTCCTCAGTCACCTGCTCCTGTGTATGTAACAGAGGAGGTTTTTTCCTCAGCTCTGGGAGGATTAGAGAGAGATTGTCAAAATTTATCGCTGCCTCCCTGTCAGGGAAAGCACGCCCGATCTCCGTCTCCTCCTTCAGAGTGCCTGTTAGCAGAGCAACAGTCCCATACAGGGATCGACCTGCCTGAAGGGGATCAGGATAAGGTTGATTCTGTTATAGAGGAATCAACAGTGGGGGAACCTTTTCTCAGCATCTCAAGCTGAAAGATTATGGGTTCAGTCTCTGACTAACATGGTCCGATCAGCATTTAAAAATGCACCTTGCGGAACCATCAACCACTACTGTATCCTCGTTGGGGTCGCTAGAAGCCCCCAGACTGTTTGTTCTTTTCCACTTCACCCTTTACTGAAAGGGCTCATTTACCAGGATTGGGAACGTCCTGAGAAAATATTTATTCCCCCAAGAGATTTCCGGTGGTCTATCCCATGGAGGATAAGTTCATCAAAAAAAAAAAAAAAAAAATGGAAGGTCCCTACAGTGGACGCAGCCATCTCTTGTATGTATAAATCACTGACATGTCCAGTGGATAATGTCCAAATGTTCAAGAACCCAATAGATAAAAGATTGGAGTCCTTATGAAAATCTGCTTGGTGATACAACCAGCAGTAGCAGCTATTGGGGTCTGCTAAGCAGTGAAGGATCAGTTGAAACAGGTCTTGAGGGACTTGACAGATCAGCAGGCTTTGCCCTAGCTGATCTACCTAGAGCCTTAGGCTTTGCGGTTGATGCCATAGAGGATTCAGTCCATCAGGCCTCCCGCCTTACGCTGTCTATAGTACATATGCGTAGGCTCCTATGGCTCAGAAACTGGTCTGCTGAAGCTCCCTGTAAAGAATGGCTGGTTAGCGTCCCATTTCATGGTGAACGCTTATTCAGGGAAAACCTGGACAAATATATCCAGAAAATTTCCAGCGGTAAAAATACGCTCTTGCCGGTTAAAAGCAGAGTTAGAGGTCCCTCTTTAAGAGGCCTGCTTCTCCAGTCCCTGGGGCATCGGCTGTGTAACAGTTCCGACGGCCTCCTCGGTCAAATCCCGGGGGTAAAAAACAGGGACAGTAGCAGGGTAATAAGAAACCCTGGGTCAGGGGAGGTACAAAACCTCCCCCAAAGTGAAATTCATTGAAGCCCCCACTCAGTCGGGTGGGGGGAGGACTCCAGTTGTTCGCAAGAGACCTGGCGGGACACGATCAAGACAGATAGGTGCTCTCCGCAGTAGGTTTGGGATACAGTTTGGAGTTAAAAGACTCTCCTCCTTCCCATTTTTTTGAGGTCAAACGTGCCAAGGGATCCCCGGAAGAGAGAGTCCCTCCTGTTGGCACTAGAACAACTATTGCTCCAAGGAGTAATTATGGAGGTTCCCCTGGAAGAATGAGGGTTCGAGTTTTACTCAAACCTCTTTACAGTCCCGAAGCAAACGCGGTCGGGAGGCCCATATTAATTCTAAAAGGGCTATACAAATTCCTGTATATCAGGACTTTCCGATGGAGTCGATCCGATCGGTGGCCACTGCCCTACAAGGGGAGGATTGGTTAGCCACGATCGACATCAAAGATGCTTATTTGCACATTCCCATCTTTCCAGTCCACCAAAAATTTCTACGCTTTGCAGTAGAAGGGCGCCATTTTCAGTTCAGAGCCTTACCCTTCGGTTTGGCCACAGCACCACGAGTGTTTACAAAAATTCTGGCCCTTTATTGGCCAATCTAAGAACACAAGGTGTAATGATAATGGCATATCTGGATGACTTGTTGCTGATAGACCACTCAGTGAAAAAACTAGACGTGGTCGTTCACAAGACGTTCAAGTATCTGGAATCTCACGGTTGGATTATCAACCGAGACAAGTCAGCCCTAGAAACCAGTCAAAAGTCTGGAATACTTGGGGCTAAGGTTGGATTCAGGCCAGAGAAAAATATTCTTGCCTCGAGGAAAGGTGTTGTCTTTGAAAGACTTGATCCACTTAGTGGGTACAAAAAAGACAGCCGTCCATACGCCTGTATATGAGGCTGCTGGGAAAAATGGTGGCATCATTCGAAGCAGTACCCTACGGTCAATTCCATTCAAGGAATTTGCAAGGGGCCATACTGTCAGCCTGGAACAAAAAAGTTCAGGCCCTAGACTTACAATGTCCTTGTCCCCTTCCGTTCGCAAGAGCCTCCGTTGGTGGTTGGTTCCCCAGAATCTGGAAAAAAGGAAATCCTTCAGTCCGATTTCTTGGAAGGTGGTCACTACAGATGCCAGCCTTATAGGCTGGGGAGCAGTATTGGAGCAATAGTCTCTCCAGGGCAGATGGTCGGATGCAGAAAAGGCCCTGCCCATCAATCTCTTAGAGATACGAGCGGTATGCCCTAGTAGCATGGACATCCAAACTCCAAGGGTCCCCTGTCAGAATTCAATCAGACAATGCCACAGCAGTGGCATATATCAATCATCAGGGGGGCACCAGGAGTCGTGCAGCCCAGAGGGAAGTAAATTACATCCTGAAATGGGCAGAAAAATATGTCCCAGCCATATCTGCGGTATTCATTCCAGGAGTGGAGAATTGGAAGGCGGACTTTCTAAGTCGCCAGCAATTAGGCCCAGAGGAAGGGTCCCTTCACCCCGAGGTTTTCTGGACAATATGTCAGCGGTGGGGAACATCGGATGTAGATCTTCTAGCATCCAGATTCAACGCAAAGGGGGACAGGTTTGTCTCTCGGACAAGGGATCCCCTAGCTTGCGGCTCGGATGCCCTAGTGTTCCCTTGGGATCAGTTCAAGCTGATATATGCATTCACACCGCCAATGGTTACCTCGATTACTCCGCAGAATCAGGGTAGAAAAGAAACCAGTGATTCCGGTGGCTCCAGCGTGGCCCCGAAGAGCGTGGTACGCGGAGATTGTAAAATTTCAGTGGGGAGTCCTTGGACTCTCCCACGTCGTCCGGCTTTCGCAAGGACTGATATACCACCCTTCCTTACCAGCCCTAGGTTTGACGGCCTGGCTATTGAAGCCCACATTCTAAAAAAGAGAGGGCTCTCTAATGCTGTGGTATCTACCATGATCAATGCCAGGAAGCCGGTATCCAGGCAGATCTACTATAGAATCTGGAAGGCGTACATCGCGTGGTGTGAGGCCAAGAAATGGCATCCACATAAGTACGTAATAGGTAGGATTCTGGACTTCCTACAATGGGCTGTAGATAGGAAGCTTGCCTTGAGTACTATCAAGGGTCAGATTTCGGCCTTGTCAATATTTTTTCAAAGGCCCTTGGCTTCGCATTCACTAGTCAAAGCCTTTATACAAGGAGTGATGCGTATTAGTCCTCCGGTTAATATTCCCATATGTCCATGGGATCTAAACTTGGTTCTGTCGGTTCTACAGAAACAACCATTTGAACCATTATAGCATATTTCCTTAGTGCTTCTCACCAGGAAATTGATTTTTTTTTAGTAGCCATTTGTTCGGCTAAAAGAGTATCGGAATTAGCAGCTATGTCCTGTAAGGAGCCATATCTGGTTATCCATAAGGACAGAGTAGTGTTACGTCCTCATCCAGCCTTTCTTCCTAGGGTGGTATCGAGGTTTCATTTGAACCAAGATGTGGTTCTTCCTTCTTTTTTCCCCAAGCCTACTTCGGTAGAGGAAAAGTTATTGCATTCTTTGGATGTAGTAAGAGCAGTTAAAGCTTATCTAAAAGCCACTGCTCAGATTCGCAGAACGGATACTTTGTTTATTCTGCCGGAAGGCCCCAGAAGGGGTCAGGCAGCGTCAAAATCTACTTTAGCCAAGTGGATTCGACAGGTCATAATACAAGCCTATAGCTTGAGAAGTAGACCGCCTCCGTTCAAAGTTAGGGCGCACTCCACGAGAGCAGTTGGAACTTCATGGGCAGTGCATCACCAGGCCTCCCTGGCTCAAGTCTGTAAGGCCGCAACATGGTCTTCAGTACACACGTTTACTAGGTTCTACCAGGTGGACGTTAGAAGTCAGGAGGATGTCGCCTTTGGGCGCAGTGTGTTGCAGGCCGCAAAAGATCCTCATGTCTGATAGCGCTCAGCTTATATATGGTGTATCCCCCCCCTCATTTGGCATTGCTTTAGGACATCCCATTAGTAATGATTATGTCGCTCTGTGTCCCGTGATGTACGAGAAAGAAAATAGGATTTTTATAACAGCTTACCTGTAAAATCCTTTTCTTGGAGTACATCACGGGACACAGAGCTCCCGCCCCTCTTTGGGGACACTTATTGCTTTGCTACAAAACTGAGGTGCTCCCGGATGGGAGGGGCTTATATAGGGGAGGGTACTTCCGGTTTTGGAAGTTGCCAGTGCCAGCACCTGACGGTAACTATATAACCCATTAGTAATGATTATGTCGCTCTGTGTCCCGTGATGTACTCCAAGAAAAGGATTTTACAGGTAAGCTGTTATAAAAATCCTATTTTTCAGGCGCAATTTTTAGCGCAAAAGCGCCTGCAAAGCACCTCAGTGAGAAAGCAGCCTTAGAGCTTTGGGGGGAGATAAGTAAACACTACATATATGAGCTTAGTTCAGATTCCATGACTGAGGTTTACAACCACTTTAATTTTTAAAGGAAACATCAAAATCTCTGGATCGACTGATTGTTTTAAAAATGCATTTTCCTGAAGGTAACATCTGCTTATGCAATTTTTTCTAAATATACACCCAATGGGAATTGGCCAGGTTTGTAACAGCTTTACTTCAATTAGGAGATCACCAGACACCTCTCTGCTCCCAAGCTCTAGCTTCTGTCCTCAGCTGTTGGTGCGCCAAGTGCTGGACACTGGAGTCTGTTCCTGTTCTGTCCAAGCAATGTACAAAGGACAAAAGCCACACATTTATGTTGTCACCTCCTTCGAAAATCTTTGCCCCGCCTGGGTCTCCAGACGGGGATTCTCAATATGCACTGTTTGGCTAAATAAAAATCTTTGAAGCTAAAGTTATCGCCAGTGTATGGCCTCCTTATTTTTGCACAGTTTTAATTCAATATTAAAATGTAGGTGTTAAAGAAGAAGTTCACTCCTCCCCCTTTAGGCCCCCCCCTTACCTTGACCGCTGGTTTTCCTAAAAAAATACCCAGAAGACCATTGAATCCAGCGTTGTCTGGTGTAGCCTGTTGCACTGCCACTTCCCTCCGGGTTCAGTGCTGCCATCTTTTACACTGACTTAATCAGTATCAGGGGTAATTGGGTGTCTATTTTGTGTTCTTGCACCCAGCTCCCCGATGCCATGCCTCTGCACATGCACAATGTGCCTGATACTGCCCGGCGCATGATCAGTGTGCCAGAGATAGCCCTGAAGCTCCCTGGGATGTATGACATAAGTAACCCAGGAGGCTGGGGGAAGGGGGCATTATTTTTGCCTAGGTGAGAAAAGCAGATGTTGTGGGGTCGGGACTCCCCAAACTGGTATTTTTGGGGGAAAATTTCAATATCTCATTTTTTTTTACAGGAGGAGAAAAAATATATAATGTTCCTTGAGGGTGAAGGTCCATTTTAGGTTTTAGGGCTCTGGATAAGTGTAAAGGGTCCATTTGAAAGGTGAATTAAAATGTTATGTTTAGGCTAATGGTCACAGTTTTTTATCAATGGTTATAGAACTTCTTGCTGATTTGGAGAAAGGGGATCTGTCTGGGCCAACAAATACAGCTTGTTGCCTGTACCACACACTTCGATAATGAATCTTGGGATAAATTTACAATAAACCACATTAAGACATTTCAGACTTAGTATTTGGTAGTACGTTTAGTGTGGTCTGTAGAAACTATTAAAAATAACTTCCTAGGAAGCCCAAGAAATCCCATCCTTCCTATGCATCACATCACATACATAGTGCTTACTGCTCAATAGATTGCTAACTCTCCACATTTCATCAAGGGATGCAGGGCCTTGCTTGCTGAAATCCCAAATAGTCACCAGATGGTATATATTATCAGCATATTCGTTTATTTGATTCATATAAAGAAGATTTCCTTTAGCAGAACATACATTAAAGAGCATTAGCTTTGGCACTTTTTTTTGTTTTATGCAATTTCTAATCTGGCTTTCCCACTAACAGGATCGAAAACAGGTATAATGGGAGATTATCTAGGCAGCACACAGAAAAGAACATCGTAAAGCACATTTTTGAAAAGGGCTGCATTTGTTTGACCCGTTTCCTTTTTGTGCAGGTGATAAAAACCGTGCACGCTTCCTGACAGCAAATGGTTAAATTGCTCTTCAGTCGTATGATGGATTGTGTAACTTCACCCACTGAAGGATACTTGGCGCTGTCTGTTTTTAATTCATAGCCTTTAATAAACTTGTTAGACACCTATGCTCTGTATTTAGCCGATCTACGCTGCTACAATGCTACCTCTGGCAGTGATCACTCCTCTCTCATCCATTCGAGTGATTTACTCACACTGTAGGCATTTTACATTAAGCAAGCAAACTCGGATATATTCCACAATGCATTAAGTGTAATGTGATACCCCGATCCAAGTTTACAGTTATTTATCATTTACGCTTTTTTTTTTTTCATTGCAGCACAAAGCAAAGATTGAAGTCATGAGCTTGGATCTGGCCTCTCTACGCAGTGTGAAAAGCTTTACTGACGCATTTCGCAGCAAAAACCTGTAAGTTTATACTGGAAGGGTTGCAATGCTGTTTACTCACACTCTAACCTGCTACTTAAAACAGCTGTTTAGGTTTTTGATAGCTTAGAGTTTAATCACTATAAAGCCCTGTACACGCGATCGGATTTCCTATAGTTTTTAAACCGATGGATTTTTCCATCGGAAAACCGATGAAGATGACTTCCATCAGTCTTGCCTACACACCATCAGTCAAAAAACCGACCATTCCAAACGCGGTTACGTAAAACACTCCGATGAGCTGAGAAAAATGACGTTCAATGCTTCTGAACATGCGTCAACTTGATTCTGAGCATGCGCAGGTTTTTTAACCGATGGACTTCCCCATAGACGATCGGAATTTGCTATCGGTTTTTTATCCATCGGAAAAATTTAAAACATGTTCTATTTTTTGACACAGATGGAAAAAAGACTGATGGGGACCATACACGATCGGTTTGTCCGATGAAAAAAATCCATCGGACTGTTTTCATCGGTAAAACCGATCGTGTGTACGCGGCTTTAGAGTATGTGTAGGTATTTCTCAAATTTAACTTCAAACTTTCCTCTCCCCTATTTTTTTTTTTTTTTTGGAGTTGTCTCCCCCTGTCAGTAGTGGGTCGAGGTAGCCTGATTAAAATGGCTTGGTTGCCTCAACTTTCTAAACATCCTGCACAACTCACCAATATGGATTCATGGAGTGTGGTTTAGGAAGTTGGAGGGCCTCTTTAAGGGAACTGATTTGGAGGAAAGGGCAAGCTAGAGTCCGTCTACGAGTGTGGCGGGAGTGGGTAGTTTCAAGATATGTGTTTTTGGAAAATATCTTACTGTTTTTTGTATGGAAATGTTGTTTGTTGGGAAAATTACCATAAAGATGATGTTTAAAAAAATAATAATGCTGAACTCTAGGCATTTATGAGGTACAAATACATGAACATACGTTGCTAGTGCTGGGCACTCTGGGCATGTGTCCCACATCTCCTGCAGGGTTTCCTGGGTCCCCAACACAGCAGACCCTCACCACTGCATTTTTCCTAGCCGCCTGCCTGTCAAAAATAGTAAAAATCAGAGATGAGGGAAGCTACCCCTCTGCTCCTCCTCAACTCTGAGGTATCAAAATGAGGAGGAGCCTGGGAGGAAGGACATCCCATGGCCATCTTGCGTGCTGCATCTGAGGTCTGTAAGTTTCAGAGAGGGAGGGGGAATTGTAGTGAGGACACAATGGAAGGGGAGGGATAGCACACATTTGTGCTGGGGATGAGAGGATTTGTATTCAGAGGGGGATTTGGAGGAAGGGGGGTAAGAGAATTTGTGCCAAACTGTGCCACCCACATCATGGTGGGGATGCAGTTTGGTATCTTAGAACCGGGTGCCAGACTGTCTTGTCCTATCACTGAGTGCAAGTACCTGAATTGAACTTGAAATCAGCCTCTTGCAGTTTACTGTACAGTATGTACATTAGAGCTTAAAAAAGGGAATGAGAAGAAACACAGTAAACCAGTCAGGTGTGCTGCAGTGCAAGGAGCATGCTGAGCAAGAGGAGACAACAGAATAACAGTGAGGTGAGGTTATCAGTGTGCTGATTCTCTTTTAACTGTCTAGACACAGGGTGAGGAGGAGACCCGTAAGTGAACGTGAAACAGCAATAAAGGAAAATCCGGTCCCAATCCCCTGCAAGGAAAGACTGTGCTGTGTTGCAGAGATGTGTAAATTGAAGGACAAGATAGACCAGCCTTGAGGTTCCTTCAGGGGTGCCTTGGCAACATGCCTAAAATTGCCCAAAAATTGTATATAAGACAACATGTGGATAAAGCAGCCTTTTAGTTACACAAAGCAGTGGCGGCTTTTTTTGGGAGGGTGGCAATCAACCCCCTCCGCCGGGCAGCCGGTGGCGTGGCACTACCCCCCCCTGTGGCGCAGCACTAGCAAATACCCCCTCAGTGTCTGCCGGGTAGTCCTTACCCCATCTAGGTGACGGGCTGTGGGCAGCTGCTCCAGTGTCCCTTCCAGCACGGCAGGCGGGCCCAATCTAGGTGGCGAGGTGCGGGCAGCAGCTCCAGTGTCCCCTCCAGCATGGTTGGTGGGTCCCATCTAGGTGGTGGGTGGCAAGATGTGAGCAGCGGCTCCGGTGTCTGCTCCTCCTGCAGCTTCCGCCATGCATCTTCACTTTCTTCCTCCTAAGCGTTAGGCATCCAATAGGATTGCCTGACATTTTGGCCAGTGGGGAAACAGGTCTCATGACCCGCTTCCTGATTGGCTGGGAAGAGTTTGTGTGAAAATAGTGTGGGCTTTGGGCGCAGTGCTCTGGGCCCGGAGCCCATCCTTTTTTGAAGCATCTGACTGCAAATTAGTGCCACCTATTAGTGCCCATCAGTGCTGCATATTAGTGCCACCTATCAGTGCCCATCAGTGCTGCATATTAGTGCCACCTCATCAGTGTCCATCAGTGCAGCCTCATCGGTGCCCATCAGTGAAGGAGAAAACATACTTATTTACAAAATTTTCTGACAGAAAGAAAGAATCTTTTTTTTTTTTTTTCATACTTTCTGGTCTTTTTTTATTTATTTTAGCAAAAAATAAAAACCCCAGTGGTGATCAAATACCACCAAAAGAAAGCTTTATTTGTTATTCAAATTTTGTTTGGGTACAGTGCTAAAAGCTGAAAATTGGCCTGGACAGGAAGGGGGAAAGTGCCCTGTATTGAAGTGGTGAATTGGTTTGTGAAAAAGTTGTAGTGTCTACAAACTATGGGATATTTTTATTTAGATTTTTTTTAGTTACATTTTTTTACTAATAATGCTGGCGATCAGCGACTAATAGCGGGATTGCAAAATTGTGGTGGACATTCTGACGCTAATTGACACTTTTTTGACACTTTTTGGGGACCGGTGACACAAGTACAGTGATCAGTGCTAAAAAATATGCTCAGTCATTGTACTAATGACACTGTCTTCGAAGGGGTTAAACATCTAGGGCGATCAAAGGGTCAACTGTGTGCCTAGCTAGTGTTTCTGTGTACTATGGGAGGTGTTTTTACTAGGGGAAAACATGGATCCTTGTCCATAGTTGCCAACAGTCCCGATTTTCCTGGGACATTCGACAGAGAGCCGGATTACGTATATATACGTGATCCGGCGCACATCTCCCACCCTGTAGCAGTAAACCTGCTATGGGACGGACAGCAAGTGGCTAAAAACAAAGATTGGACATACAATAATACTTATTCATCATGTTTAAATAACAGAAGGATTTTATTTGCCACTCCAGAAAATCTACACAGTATCACTGTCCTTCGTACTGAAAGGAGTATTTAATACAGCTAATAACTTCTAAGCTATAGCTATTGTCAGTGATAAATTCTCAGTTGAATACGCAGATGATATTTCTTTGCCCTCAAGCCTTAGCAGGGAGCAGAGACTGATAGAACTCAGACACAACTGTGGCAATTTAACCTGTTTAATATTATCATTGCTCTATTACAGTTCTTAAGGCCACGTTTTGAAAGCATAACTTTATATTAATGGAATAATATCATTGTTACACACACTCTTAGAGGAAAACTTTTGTGGTATGAACGTAATAATGAGGGAGAGAAATTACAAAAATTATACTATTGAAAATGTGTAGGTGTACAACTAATATACTGAAGGCTGACAAACTTTTATATCTTTGAAGAAAAACAAGGTAATTTTACATATATATATATTAGTTTCATTTTTCCAAAGATGTGATTTTCATATGACTTTGCTTACGCCCGAGTCTCAGTGATGTAAAAGATATATATGCCAAATTTCAAGAAGATTGGGTAATATTTAGGGGTTGCACACATTGATCACTTTCATCACAAACTAGTGAAATTTCTAACATTAAACTAAGTGTTCAAAAGAACGTTAGTGCCTGACCTCACAAATGCGCTTTGGGAAGAATGGTCAAACATTACCATAGACACACTCCTAAACCTTGTGGACAACCTTCCCAGAACAGTTGAAGCTGTTATAGCTGCAAAGGGTGGGCCAACTCAATATTGAACCCCACGGACTAAGACTGGGATGCTATTAAAGTTCATGTGCATGTAAAGGCCGGTGTCCCAATACTTTTGAAAATATAGAGTATGTATGTATGTATGTATGTGTGTGTGTATATATATATATATATATATAAATATGTGTGTGTGTGATTAGGGTTTTTATCACCCAAGGTCCTCATCCAGGCTGATTGAGGGGCTCCAGGGTGCTTGTGTCATTTTCACAGGAAACTGTGTTATCTGTTTTTTCAGAGATCGCTAAAACCTGATTTTGGTCCTGGAACCCAAAGGTTTTTGTAGAGACTTGGACAGGAGTCTCCAAAACTCCAATCCTGGTTCTAGGTTTCGCAAACAACGAGCACACTTATTGTTCCGGTGTGTGCAGGACTTTTGTTAGTGACGTTATTATGGTTCAGGACTCCACCCCTGCAGACAGAGGAGGTCTCAACATAGGAGACAGGAGGAAGCCAGTGCATGTACATGCATAGAGTTTGTGTGAGAAGTCTGTCTGGAGGAAACAAACAAGGGCCTGAGAATTGAGGCCAGAGCAGCAGCAGCACTGCATTTGTAAGTCTGGAGGCTGGTTTGCTTTGTGCACTGGTGCGCAGTCATGTTGGAACAGGAAGGGGCCATCCCCTATTCCCATACTGTTCCCACAAATTTGGAAGCGTGAAGTTGTCCAAAATGTCTTGGTATGCTGACCCCTTAAGAGTTCCCTTCATTGGAACATAATCCCCCCTCCACCAAATGATTTAAACTAGTGCACAAAGAAAGGTCCATAACAAGGATGAGCGAGTTTGGGGTGGAGGAACTTGACTGGCCTGCACAGAGTCCTGTCCTCAACCCGCTTGAACACTTGTGGGATGAATTAGATCATTGCTTGACCTCACAAATTTGCTTCTGGAAGAATGGTCAAACATTCCCATACACACACTCCTAAACCTTGTGGAAAGCCTTCCCAGAAGAGTTGAAGCTGTTATAGCTGAAAAGGGTAGGCCAACTCAATATTGAACCCTACGGACTAAGACTGGGATACCAATAAAGTTAATGTGCGTGTAAAGGCACACGTCTCAATACTTTTGGTAATATAGTGTATTTTCAGCACCTTATAAGTTTAATCAATAATGAATATTCATCTGCACATTTGTTATATATAGGCTTGATTTACAAAGCGTTAACACAAGGATGAGGATCTTATCTGTTACCAGCACTGCCTGTGGTCTCCTTCCAAGTAATCTTTACCTATTACCGACTTTCAATGCCTTGTTTTACACTGTGTCTCTGTGTGGAGGCGGCTATCTTCATAGTGGCAGAGTTTTCCTTCCACATATCAGAGACTCCAGCAAGAACAATAAGCACTAGTAGTGACATTACCAAATCTCCCTCCAAATCTCCAGATACTAGCAGTCAGATGCAGTAGTGCCTTAGCTCTCACACTGAAGATATACAGATAATAGGCTGCAGGTACAGGAGTGCCTAGACACCCTCAAATACCAGAAAGAGCACTGTTATTTTTCAGGAATAATTCCAAACAGTACAAAAAGGTATGATTTCACAATACTACTTAGGCACAATTAACATTTCTAAATATTCCTTATAAAATAGCAAATCTTCACCAGTAAGTTCAGGTCCACTACTAACTGTATTTATTGGTGTTGTAGCTTTTCATATTTACAATCTCTTTGACTTTTGTTTGGTATAAAATATTAAAGCCCCAATCTAGGATAAATATAAGCCCCATCCCTTCCCTTTCACCCACCCTCCTCCAAACCAATCTTGCTACGCTTTTTACTTCCCTGGTGAAATGAGATATACTTATCTAAGTCTCCCATCCAGGTCCCTCTCTGCTTCCATTTCTGGGTGCAGGAGACTGCTGGTCCAATACTGTGTAGCGGCCTCACCTCTCTCCCTTTCTTTATCGGTCATATGGCTGTTGTCTAGGAGTACCTGGGAGAGAGAGATGATATACACCACGGCCCATGTCCTCTGTAACTAGGAGGTGAAGGCCAGAAGATTGGGCTTTTGTGTAGGTGTCCTAGAGTCAAGTCCAGTCCTTCGTCCCTGACTCCTTTGCTTTAGTAACCCAAGTTCCACACAGTGAATAGGTACAACTCAGTTTTATTCTTCTTGCCAAGCAATAAAACAATCTTTCTCCTTTGGAAAATGGGGACAGATCGAGGCACAATCTTTTCCCTTTTTGCTGCTGCCCAGTGTACTGTCACCAGTGGTGGATAGTCACTGCCACTGACTAGGTAATATAGAACGTGAATTACCTTCGCTCACTTTGCCCCTGTCAGAGGAAGAAATCCTTCCAAGGGAGAAGTGGAGGCCTCTCCGTCACCAGCGATGCTGCGCCGGACTCTTCAGAGAAGTTACTGCGCACCAGTCCTCACGAACTCAGACACGGGCACCCAAGGAGTTAGGGCCCCCTCGGATTCCTCCACCCTCGCGGAACTCAGTCGAAGGTACTGAGCCCCAGGCATCCGCCATAGTACCTCACCCCAGGCTAAAGGTGCCTGAGATGGACTCCATCCCTGCTCCAGGTAGGCCAAGGACGCCTAGGCCTGAAACACCGGAACGCCAGCACCCAATAAGCACTAGTAGTGACATTACCAAATCTACCTCCAAGGAGTTAGGGCCCCCGCGTCCTCCGACTCTCTTTTCCAAATCAGGGCGTCCGCCCCTTTTATGACCTCTCCCTTTGCGTCACAGCGGGTTCCCCGCCCCGCTGTACCAGCTCCAGGGGAGGACAAAAAGGCACAGTTTGCGATGTGAGTTCACTCCGGCCCAAGGCAACAACGCCACCTGCAGGCCCCAAGGAACCTCACACCACCAGAGTCCTCACATAAATTCAAACACCCGCTACAACTGCAACCTACCCAAGAACCTCCGTTCCCTGGCCGACCCCTTCAGATGATGTAAGTCTCCTTCTGGATCTTGAGAAGACTCTTTGTTGGACAGCCAATAGGATGTGTCCATGTCACACAGGCAGTGACATGAACACCCAAAGAAGGACCCCACAGGAAGTAGATAAAAAAGGGAGAAGGATCAGGCCTGCATTGTCACGGCTTCGGGTAAATAAAAATTTCATACCATCAATTAGCTGGGATGGTGGATGAGTTGCTACTATCCAAGAGATCAGCTTTAATATAATGTAATTTTTAATAAGCCATTGGTTTTAATAAAGTTATTTTGAAAATAAATATAAATGCATATATACAGTAAATGCATGTACCATACAAGAAGGAGCGATTCACTTTTTTCCTGTACTTGCTTTATATTTTTTTTCCATATTGAATATAGCGCCATTCTCACGTCTTGTAATAATAGTTTTTGTTTTCTTGGCTCCGTGATTCCCAAGCCTCTCTTCTCTACTTGGGAGCTTTTACCTGACAATCCATCTGTCAATAAACACTACATTGTCTTTTGTCTGTGTTTTAATTCTTGCTGTTTTATATTGGAGAACAGCCAGACCACACACGCACACACTCTCGCACAGTGAGCCTAGAGCACTCCGGTCTGCTTCTAAAGAGAAGAGAAAGAGTAAATCTGCACGGCACAAATATAGAGTATTCCATGTAGGACAGTGCAAGTTTTTTCATTTTCAAAGATTTGTTTAGCAGTTTTCACTTCAGTCAGAATTGAAAATTACACCTCGAAACACACACAGGGAGAAAAGCATATATTCTCACTTTCATTTCTCCATTCTGGCCTAGATTTAGTTCAACGGGCCAGCCAAGTACTTAAAGTTAAAGTTGTTCTAAAGGCAATTTTTTTTATTACCTTAAACGCATTCTCTACATTAACATAAAAAACCTTCTAGGCGCAGGCCCCCCATTATACATACCTGTGCCCCCATCTCGGTCCGGCAATGTACGTGAGAGCAGCGACTCTCCTGGGTACTTCTTTCCTCATTGGCTCACATAGCACAGGAGCCATTGGCTGTTGCTGCTGTCAATAACAGCCAGTGAATCAATGAGGAGAGAGCGGGGGGGGGACCACAATCTGTGTGTGAAGGGACAAGGTTTGGGAGCGAGCCTGCTCAAGTGCCAACATAGCATAAAGTTTGCAATTGGGGGCACTCAGCGCGGTTGAGGAGCCAGGGGTGCCAGTGGGGGGGACCCCAAAAATTATAGGGTTGGGGCTGCTCTATGCAAAACCATTTCACAGAGCAGGTAACTATCATGTTTGTTTATTTTTTTAGTTTTTTGGGGTTTTTATTCCAACCTTTTGAATCGCTTAAAATCTGCTTATGTTTTGCCTTCTCTGGTTTCTCCCTTCAGCAAAATTACTAATTACATTTTGAAATAACCTTTCCATTTTCATTACATACCTTATTTTAGACCCAGTGATATCACCATTGGGTTTCTCGCTCATCCATGTCTTTATGGACCTTGCTTTGTGCACTGGTCCAAATCATTTGGTGGAGGGGGGATTATGGTGTGGGGTTGTTTTTCAGAGGTTGGGCTTGGCCCCGTAGTTCCAGTGAAGAAAACTCTTAAGGCGTCAGTATACCAAGACATTTTGGACAATTTCATGCTCCCAACTTTGTGGGAACAGTTTGAGGATGGGTCCCTTCCTGTTCCAACATGACTGCGCATCAGTGTACAAAGCAAGGTCCATAAAGACATTGGATGAGCGAGTTTGGGGTGGAGGAACTTGACTGGCCTGCAAAAAGTCCTGACCTCAGCCCGATAGAACACCTTTGGGATAAATTAGAGCGGAGACTGCGAGCCAGGTCTTCTCATCCAAAATCAGTGCCTGACCTCACAATTGCGCTTCTGGAAGAATGGTCAAACTTTCCCATAGACACACTCCTAAACCTTATGGACAGCCTTCACAGAAGACTTGAAGCTGTTATAGCTGCAAAGGGTGGGCCATTTCAATATTGAACCCTACGAACTAAGACTGGGATGCCATTAAAGTTCATGTGCGTGTAAAGGCAAGTGTCGCAATGCTTTTGACAATATAGTGTATTTAAAGCAATGACAATTTATGCAGCTCTTTCCATTTATTGTACATTCATCACCAGACCATGTCCTCATGGAGCTTACAGTCTATGGTCCCCCTCTCATTTCTTACATTTTGTAAAAACACAGTAGACTAGGTATTCATGCAATGCACTATTGTTTTGAAAGATTGCAAGATTACGCCTGATACAAGGATTCTTATTGCACAAGCCCATTTACCATTAAAAATAAATGTCAAAGAACTGTACAATTACAATGCAGATGTTACAAGGCCATCTATTCCTATAAAACACAATTGAATCTAATAGAACGTCTACTCTATTTTGCCTATAATGATTGACTCTGAGTGCTCATGCATGTCAAGATTTCCCTGCAAACTGTGGATTTTATATTCAGAATAAATTGCGTTGTTGGTGCCTTTTCAGTGGTTAAGGCATTCAACAGAGACTTTTTGAGTCACAAACATATACTGTAGAGTGCTCTTGAGTTTCCATGCTATGTTTGCATTAAAAGGAACAGCAAAACACGTGATTTTCTCCCTCTGTAGTAATTCTAAATATCCCTGGCTGTACATTACAGCCAATCTGAACTATTAGACTGGGTATTTGTTTTGGATCGGATATACCGTACTCCGGAATGCCTACAGCAATGTATTTATATTACTTATAATGCACTGTGACCACAATGTCCATATATTTGTAAACCGAAGCATAGTAGCCTTCTGGAAGGAGGCCATACTCCCCTGGAGTTTTCATGCTTTGCGTACACAGAAAGAAATTAGAAACCCAATTTGTTTAATTACTCTGCTTTAGTAGAGAATATCCATAAATTAATTGTGCTGTGGTTGCTTGATTAGACATATTGGTAATAAGTAAAGAAACTGAACCTCTTGAAGCTGAAGTACAGGCATCTAAGTACATTGGAAAAGGAAAGACAATCTAATTGTTAAAAAAATTATCATTCTGTCTAGGAAACCTTGCCAGACAGCATAGTTGGGTCCTCATCCCCTAGGATTCTGCAAGACCTGGTTTTGACGGCTCCTAGGCCCCTTTCACATGGGCCAGATCTGTTTTTCTCAGAAGTCCGCTGATACCCTGCTGAGCTGAGAAAAAGCAGGAGGGTGAGAGGTCAGTGTCTGCTCCGCTTATGCAGAGTGGACACAAACACAGCCTGCTCTCCTCTATGGGCAGTCAGATGTAAAGGGACCGACCGGCTGCCCTCCATTTACACCTGACTGCCCTCTGATCTGGAAAGACCAAGGGGAGCCGATCCTCTTCTGGCTTCTTTTTGATCAAATTGGAGAATGGAGGGTCAGCTGAAAAACAGACAGGCAGACCCAGTGTCAGGGAAATGGCCGTGGAAGTACTGGCAATCTTGCCAGTAGAAGAAATGGATGCCATAGGCACATCATGTGGCAGGTGGATCCCCCTGCTGGCCTATAAAAGGCTGCCTCTGTCTGACCCAAATTGCTGGATTGTCGTCAGCTTCCTGTACTCCTGAACCTCTGTGTTACCTTTTGGATCTCCTGTTCTTGACCCGGCTCGTTCCAGACCTGTTGACCTCCTCTCCTGGCTCATCCCCTGGCTGGCTCCTTGACCTTCCTTTTGCTGATTATCCGTGCATGACCCCGGCTTTGCTATATGGACTTTGCCTGATAACCTGTGCATGACCCTGGCTTGCTGTATGGACTTTGCCTCTGCCCGATTACCTGTGCATGACCCCGGCTTGCTATATGGACTTTGCTCCTGCTTGATTACCAGTTTATGACCTCAGCTTACTTCACGGACTTGCTCTTATTTCTGGCCATTCTGTGTTTGACCCTCAGCCGGGCGTCCACTGGCCATTCTGTGTTTGACCCTCAGCCGGGTGTCCACTGGCCATCCCGTGTTTGACCCTCAGCCGGGTGTCCAGTGCTGTCCTCTGAAGCAGTCTATTCCAAGCACAGCGTGAAGTTCCTGACCGCCTGTGCACCACCACACCCTGGCAGTCCTCACAAGGTGACGCTCTTCTGGACCCATCCAGATCCTGCCGGCAACCCGTGCTACTTCGGGCTGTATACCTTCTGTGGCACTTTCAGAGGTATACTGCACCTAGCCGCAAGGGGAGCCCCTCTCTGCATATTGGCTTTGGATCAGGTACATGACAGTACAATCCAGCCATGTCAGAAGTCGACAGAGGTAGCTCTCCACTGGAGGCTCTGTGCCAACAAGTTACCGCCCTTACCCAGGCAGTTCAAAGACTCCAGGAGGGTTACTTCCAATTGGAAGGGTGTCTGCAGCATCTGCCAGTTTCTCCTGCTATGGCTGATCCCAGTCCACCATCCACCAGCGCTGCTTCAGCTTCCTCTGCACAAGAACGCACCACTCCTACAGTGATAATCCCTCCTCCTGAGTCTCGAGTACCTACGCTCGAAAGATTCCTTGGTGATCGGAAGAAATTCTGGGCCTTTAAAAATGCCTGCATGCTTTACCTAGCTCTTCAGAGAACCTTCTCTATAGAGACTGTGAAAGTTGGGTTTATTATCTCCCTTTTATCTGAAGAACCCCAGACCTGGGCTCAAAATCTGCTTGAGCAAAAGAGTACTGTACTCAATTCTGTATACTCCTTCTTTGAAGCAATGGCCCAACTTTATGAGGACCCGCAGCGTACAGCCACTGCTGAGTCCGCCCTGCATACCCTGACCCAAGGAATACGCACAGCAGAAGACTACACTGTTGATTTTCGTAGATGGTCTGCTGACACTGATTGGAATGAAGCAGCCCTCAAGTACCAGTACCGTCTAGGGCTATCTGAAACCCTGAAAGATGAACTGGCCCGGGTTGGGACCCCAGCTACCTTGGAGGATCTGATTCAACTGACTATTAAACTGGATAGATGCCTGCGGGAACGGCGATCAGAACGATTTCAAAACCCACGACCTACTTGGGTGATGCCCAGAAATTCCGCACGTCTCTGCTCCCCTACCAGCACCTTCTGTCACCCCAACTGCAGAGGGGAAGCATATGCCACTGGGTTTAGTCCGTTCCCCCCTTACCCCTGAAGAGAAGCAATGCCGCCAGCAGACCAACCTCTGCCTTTATTGTGGAGGAATTGGGCATTTCCTGTGCAACTGCCCCATAAGACAAAGTAAGTCTTCTCAACAAAGGCCTATGAACTTTCAGGTATCTGGATCTTCCCCCTCTCATCTTGTTCTTCCTGTCTCCTTACAGGTGGCGCATGGGCAGGTCAGGCTCTTGGCGATCGTTGACTCAGGGGCCTGCAGCTGCTTCCTGGATTCCTCTCTGGCTAAAAGACTATGCATACCACTTCATGATAAAAAAACAGAAACTTGAAGTCCATTTGGCTGATGGGTCTTTGCCTAGTTCTGGACTTGTCACTCAAGAAACTAGACCCATTATGACAATTACAGATTCCGGCCACCAGGAATTCATTTGTTTTGATGTACTAGATTTCCCTTTGTTCCCTGTCATCCAAGGACTCCCTTGGCTGCAAGCCCATAACCCCCAGATCCATTGGGGTAAAAAAGAAATCTCCTTCTCCTCAGTCTATTGTCTACAGCATTGCTTCGTCCCTGGTTCTAGCAGTCCGGCTAACTGTGTTGCCATCCAAACCACATGCAGATTACATCAAAATGTCCCAGCAGCTTATCAAGAATTCTTGGATGTTTTTGACAAGAAAAAGGCTGATGTTCTTCCACCTCATCGGCCCTACGATTGTCCCATAGAATTACTCCCCGGGGCAGAAATTCAGTTTGGACAAATTTTCCCGTTATCTGAAGTTGAGTTGGAGGCCCTCCGAATATACATTGATGAAAATCTGGAAAAAGGGTTCATCCGTCCCTCTTCCTCTCCCACTGGGGCTGGCATCTTTTTTATTGAAAAGAAGGATGGTTAACTGAGACCTTGGGTGGACTATAGGGAGCTTAACAAGGTCACCATAAAGAACCGGCATCAGCTCCCCCTCATTCCTGAACTGTTCCAAAGGTTTCGAACCACGCAGGTCTTCACCAAATTAGATCTGCGGGGAGCCTATAATCTTGTTCAAATATGTGAGGGAGACGAGTGGAAGACGGCATTTAGAACCCGATTCGGACACTTTGAATATCTCGTTATGCCGTTCGGCCTGTGCAATGCCTCAGCTACATTTCAATACCTGGTAAACGATATCTTCCGAGAATTCCTGGACAACTTTGTTATCATTTACCTTGATGACATTCTCATTTTTTCTGCCACCTTAGAGCTCCATCGTCCCCATGTAAAAAGGGTATTGTCTACTCCAGGTGTCTCAAACTGGCGGCCCTCCAGATGTTGTGAAACTACAAGTCCCATCATGCCTCTGCATGTGGGGGGTTTGCTTGTAACTGTCAGCCTTGCAATGGCTCATGGGACTTGTAGTTTTGCAACAGCTGGAAGGCCACCAGTTTGAGACCCTTGGTCTACTCTGAGGGAGCATGGACTATACATTAAAGCTGATAAATGCGATTTTGAAAAATCATCTATTCAGTTTTTGGGATTTGTCATCTCCACTGATGAAATTGCCATGGATCCCCAGAAAATAAAGGCAATCTTAGAGTGGCCAGCTCCTTCAGACAAGAAAAGCATTGAGCGATTCATTGGCTTTGCTAATTTTTATCGGAGATTTGTGAAGGGCTTTTCTGCAATTATCTCACCCATTACCCAGTTGACTCGCCAACAGGTGCGATTCCAATGGTTCTAAGAGGCTCAAATAGCCTTTGACAAACGTAAAAAGCTGTTCATTCCTGCACCAGTCCTACAGCACCCAGACCCGGCCTTGCCTTACGTACTAGAAGTTGATGCCTTAGAGATAGCCACAGGTGCGATTTTATCCCAGCGTCAGGGACCTAAAGCCCTGCTGCATCCTGTAGCTTTTGCCTCTCAAAGTGAGTCCACCAGAGAGGAATTATGATGTGGGTGACCGTGAGTTGCTGGCTATTAAATTTGCTTTGGAGGAATGGAGATACTTACTGGAGGGGGCCGCACACCCAATTTTGATTTTTACGGACCACAAGAATTTGGAGTATCTCAGAACAGCTAAAAGGCTAAGACCCCGACAAGCCTGTTGGGCACTGTTCTTCTCCAGATTTAATTTCCATATTTCATACCGACCAGGCTCCAAGAATGGGAAAGTGGACACACTTTCCCGGATGTTCCCTGATACCCCTGAAATAACAGAACCTGGCACCATCCTGTCTGCAAAAAATCTTTTACTACTCTTGCCTGACTTGAGAACAGCAATTAGACAGGCATCTACCCAATTTACAGAGCCAGAGGTGTCTTCTCTAAGAAACCAGGGAGGCCTGCTCTGGTACCAAACCTTTTGTTCCACAGCAGGTCAGACTTCAGGTCTTGAGGACTTTTCATGATCATAAACTTTCTGGACATTTCGGAATACGAAAGACCTCTGAGCTAGTCCAACGCTCTTTTTGGTGGCCCAGCCTGAGTCAAGACTGCAGGAAGTATGCAAACTCTTGTACTATCTGCCAACGGAACAAAGGGTCCAATGCCAAATCTTGGGGTCTATTAAAACCATTGCACATTCCGGAACAGCCATGGAGAAAGCTTTCTTTGGACTTTATTGTAGACTTACCACCCTCAGAAGGGTTCCCTACCATCTTGGTAGTTAACCGTCTCTCTAAAATGGCCCACTTCCTGCCAATGATAGGCACACCCTCTGCGGTAGATACCGCCAACATATTTATTAAGGAAATCGTCAAGCTGCACGGATTACTAGACAATATTGTGTCTGACAGAGGAGCACAATTCACGTCCAGGTTTTGGAGAGATCTTTGTAAATCCTTATCCATTGAGGTATGTCTATCATCTGCCTATCACCCTCATAGCAATGGTCAGACTGAAAGAACAAACCAGACTTTGGATCGGGTAAATTTTTTTCAAGCTAACTACCAGCGATTTCAGGAGGCAATGCAGGAGGCTCAGGAAAGCTACAAGAAATTCCATGACAAAGGGAAGAGAGGAAGTCCTGTTTTCAGGTAGGAGAAAAGGTGTGGTTATCGGCCGTTAATCTTAAACTCTCTTGCCCTTCTCGGAAACTTGGACCAAAATTTATTGGTCCTTTTGAAGTCAAGAGGATAATTAATCCAGTAGCCGTTGAACTGGCATTACCAGACTCCTATAGAATCCATCCAGTATTCCACGTTTCTCTTCTCAAACCAGCGGTTCCCAGCCCTTTTCCTGGAAGGGAAGAATTGCCACCACCTCCAGTGTTGGTGGAGGGTGAAGCAGAGTTTGAAGTGGAAGTCATCATGGATTGCAGGAAAAGAGGTACGCAAGCCAAGTGGGCCAATGTGGTGCCTATATTTAAAAAGGGAACAAAGTCTTTACCAAGTAACTATAGACCTGTTAGTTTAACTTCCATAGTTGGGAAGATACTGGAGAGATTAATAAAAGACCACATAGATGAGTTCTTGCTGGAAAAAAACTATTTAAGCAACAGACAGCATGGATTCATGAAAGACAGAAGTTGTCAGACAAACCTGATTTCTTTTTATGAAGAGGTAAGTAAAACCTTGGACAGAGGCGTGGCTGTGGACGTGGTATACTTGGATTTTGCAAAAGCGTTTGATACAGTTCCCCACACACGGCTCATGTGTAAGGTAAAGTCTACAGGATTGGAAATATCAATTTGTAAATGGATAGAAAACTGGCTAAAAGACAGAATTCAGAGAGTAGTAGTTAATGATTCTTACTCTGAATGGTCTAAGGTTATCAGTGGTGTACCCCAAGGTTCAGTGCTGGGACCCTTACTTTTTAATATCTTTATAAATGATATTGGGTCTGAGATCAAAAGTAACATTTCTGTCTTTGCAGATGACACCAAGCTATGCAGTGGAATAACGTCCTTACAAGATGTCTCCAATTTACAAGCCGACCTCGATGCCCTGTCTAATTGGGCGACTATGTGGCAGATGAGGTTTAATGTTGATAAATGTAAAGTTATGCACTTGGGGGCTAAGAATATGAATGCATCATACATACTAGGGGGAATACAACTGGGGGGATCCGTAGTGGAGAAGGATCTGGGGGTTTTGGTAGATCATAAGCTCAATAATAGCATGCAATGCCAAGCTGTGGTTTCCAAGGCGAGCAAAGTCCTTTCTTGTATTAAGAGAGGTATGGACTCCAGAGAGAGAGATATAATTTTGCCCCTGTACAAATCATTAGTAAGGCCTCATCTGGAATACGCAGTTCAGTTTTGGGCACCAGTTCTCAAAAAGCATATCGGGGAACTGGAGAAAGTGCAGAGAAGGGCAACCAAACTGATAAGAGGCATGGAGGAGCTCAGCTATGAAGAAAGATTAGAGGAACTGAATTTATTCACTCTTGAGAAGAGGAGAATAAGGGGGGATATGATTAACATGTACAAATATATAAGGGGTCCATATAGTGAACTTGGTGATGAGTTATTCACTTTACGGTCAACACAGAGAACAAGGGGGCACTCTTTACGTCTAGAAGAAAAAAGATTTCATCTCCAAATGCGGAAAGGTTTCTTCACAGTAAGAGCTGTGAAAATGTGGAACAGACTCCCTGCAGAGGTGGTTCTGGCCAGCTCAGTAGATTGCTTTAAGAAAGGCCTGGATACTTTCCTAAATGTACATAATATAACTGAGTACTAACAGTTCTTGGTAAAGTTGATCCAGGGTAAATCCGATTGCCTCTCGGGGGATCAGGAAGGAATTTTTTCCCCTGCTGTAGCAAATTGTATCATGCTCTGCTGGGGTTTTTTGCCTTCCTCTGGATCAACTGTGGGTATAGAAGTGGGTATATGGGAGTGCACGATATTTTTTTTTTTTTTTTTTTATTTATTTATTTATTTATTTTTATGGTTGAACTGGATGGACTTTGTCTTTTTTCAACCTGACTAACTATGTAATTAAGTGGAAGGGTTACCCCCGGAAAATAATTATTGGGAGCCTTCCTGCAATATACATGCTCCAAGAGTGTTACAAGACTTTAACAGGAGACATCCTGAGAAAGTGGCCCATTTGGGCATCCGGAGGCTGCCCCTTGGGGGGGGGGCACTGTCAGGGAAATGGCCGTGGAAGTACTGGCAATCTTGCCAGTAGAAGAAATGGATGCCATAGGAACATCATGTGACAGGTGGATGCCCCTGCTGGCCTTAAAAAGGCTGCCACTGTCTGACCTAAATTGCTGGATTGTCGTCAGCTTCCTGTACTCCTGAACCTCTGTGTTACCTTTTGGATCTCCTGTTCTTGACCCGGCTCGTTCCAGACCTGTTGACCTCCTCTCCTGTCTCATCCACCGGCTTGCTCCTTGACCTTCCTTCGGCTGATTATCTGTGCATGACCCCGGCTTTGCTATATTGACTTTACCTTTGCCTGATGACCTGTGCATGACCCCGGTTTGCTGTATGGACTTTGCCCCTGCCTGATAACCTGTGCATGACCCCAGCTTGCTATATGGACTTTGCCTCTGCCTGATTACCTGTGCATGACCCCGGCTTGCTATATGGCTGGAGGAGTATTTAAACTAGGATTGAGGGGGGAGGGTGAACTAGAATTACATCGGACACACTGGTCAGTTAGAGGTCAGACATTAATGGAGAGTGGAATGGGGATAGATGGGGGAGGGTTATGGCAGGTGACACAAAAGTTCCCATGTTGCAAACAGCCATTGGAAACTATAGTGCCATTTGTACTACTAAAAATTATATGAAAACCACCAGAGAAAAGTGTAATACATTAAAGTGTTCACCAATGCCAGAAGTCTGCCAAGCAAAATAGGTGAGTTGGAAGCTCTGGTGCACGAGGAGAGCTATGACGTAATTGGTATTGCTGAAACTTGGCTTCAATCCTCACATGACTGGGCTATTAATATTCCTGGCTATGCACTCTTTCGGAGAGACAGGGTAAAAAGGAAAGGTGGCGGGGTCTGTCTCTATGTGAGAAGTGATCTCAAAGCAAGAGTGAAAGAGGTCCTGGTTGATGGAGAGTGTGATGAGGCTGAAGCATTATGGGCGGAACTGCATAAAGATGTGCGTAGTTCAAAGTTAATCATTGGAGTTTGTTATAGACCACCCAATGTTAATGAGGAGGTGGAGACTCCGCTCCTTGCACAGATGGAAAGGGCTGCAAGGGCTGGGGCAGTGATAATAATGGGGGATTTTAACTACCCAGAAATTGACTGGAGTAATGGCACTGCTGGGACAGTTAAAGGGCAAAAATGTATAAACCTATTGCAGGACAATTTTATGGTCCAGTTTGAGGCCCCAACTAGGAATAATGCTCTTTTGGACCTGGTAATCTCAAACCCTGCAGAGTGTATTAATAATTTTCAGATAAAGGAACACCTGGGTAGCAGTGACCATAACATGATTTCATTTGATGTTAGCTGTAAGCAAGAAATACATACAGGAAAGATAAAAACACTTAATTTCAAGAAGGCAAATTTTCCAAGGATGAGGGCTGCTCTCCAGGACTTAGACTGGGAGGGAATATTGGCATTGATAAACACAGAACAGAAATGGGAATTCTTCAAAAAGACTGTTTGGGACCTCACTGCAAAGTATATTCCCATGGACAATAAGTTTAAAAGGCTAAAAATAAAACCTATGTGGCTCACGGTTAAAGTTAAAAAAGCTATAAACAATAAGAAAAAAGCCTTTAAAAAATATAAAAATGAAGGAACACTAGTGTCATTTAAATGTTACAAAGAATATAACAGGATATGTAAAAAGGAAATCAAGGATGCAAAAATTCAAAACGAACGACAGATTGCAAAAGATAATAGGACAAACGCCCAAAAATTCTTCAAATATATTAATAGTAAAAAGGTCAGGTCTGAGCATGTAGGCCCTTTACAAAATAATCTAGAGTGGGTGACTGGGGACAAAGAGAAGGCTAATTTATTAAATACTTTCTTCAGCTCTGTGTATACAAAGGAGCATGAGGATGTCCATAATGGGGGTGGTAGTGACACAGCCCCAAATCCACAATGGCTCAAAAGTGATACGGTCCAGAAATATTTAGACAGAATAAAGGTGGATAAAGCACATGGACCAGATGGCATACACCCACGGATCCTAAAAGAAGGGCCAATGTGGTGCCTATATTTTAAAAAGGGAACAAAGTCTTTAACAAGTAACTATAGACCTGTTAGTTTAACTTCTATAGTTGGGAAGATACTGGAGAGAATAATAAAAGACCACATAGATGAGTTCTTGCTGGAAAAAAACTATTTAAGCAACAGACAGCTTGGATTCATGAAAGACAGAAGTTGTCAGACAAACCTGATTTCTTTTTATGAAGAGGTAAGTAAAACCTTGGACAGAGGGGTGGCGGTGGACATAGCATACTTGGATTTTGCAAAAGTGTTCGATACAGTTACGCACACACGGCTCATGTGTAAGGTAAAGTCTACAGGATTGGAAATATCAGTTTGTAAATGGATCGAAAGCTGGCTAAAAGACAGAATTCAGAGAGTCGTGGTTAATGATTCTTACTCTAAATGGTCTAAGGTTATCAGTGGTGTACCCCAAGGTTCAGTGCTGGGACCCTTACTTTTTAATATCTTTATAAATGATATTGGGTCTGGGATCAAAAGTAAGATTTCTGTCTTTGCAGATGACACCAAGCTATGCAGTGGAATAACGTCCGTACAGGATGTCGCCAATTTACAAACCGACCTCAATGCTCTGTCTAATTGGGCGACTATGTGGCAGATGAGGTTTAATGTTGATAAATGTAAAGTTATGCACTTGAGGGCTAAGAATATGAATGCATCATACATACTAGGGGGAGTACAACTGGGGGGATCCGTAGTGGAGAAGGATCTGGGGGTTTTGGTAGATCATAAGCTCAATAATGGCATGCAATGCCAAGCTGCGGTTTCCAAAGCGAGCAAAGTCCTTCCTTGGGGGCGTGTCTAAGATGGCGGAGTGAGAGGACGTGCTTTTTAGAGCTCTGCTGCACAATTTATCCTGTACTACCTCCATTCGGCTTTTTTTCCCCACATAATACCCGCCTGAACGGCGGTGGATGTCTACTAGACGATCCGGGCGCGGCAGGGGGGGTAAGAAGCTTAATTTTCCCCCCGTGGTGTCTCCGGAGACGAGTCCTGCAGTCCAGAGGCCTAGCAGACAGGCGCCTCGTGTCAATATGGCGTCGCAGACGAATGCCCAGGAGGGCCCTGCCACCTCCACTCCTGGCATCCCGGAGGTCATGGCGGCAGTTGCTGCATGTCAGGCCGCGGTGGCCTCTTGCCAGGCGGCCCTGACCAACAAAATTTAAATGGTGCAGGTGGATGTGGGTCTCATCCGACAAGACCTGGACAAGGTCCGCTCCAGACTGACTGAGGCGGAGAGTCGGGTGGGCCGGGTGGAGGACGCCGTGGGCGAGAACACCGGGGCGATCCGCTCACTTACCTCTCGGGTGAAGCTGCTGGAGCATCGCGCGGAGGATTCTGAGAACAGATGCCGCAGGAATAATATCCGCATAGTGGGACTCGCGGAAGGTGCCGAGGGTAAGAACTCTACTGCTTTTGCGGAAGAACTGCTTCGATCCCTTCTCCCGGCGGCCCGTTTGTCTCCTCACTTCACGGTGGAAAGAGCGCATAGAGTGCCACCGCATCCCGGCCCGCAGGGTTTCCCCCCCCCCGTACCTTCATCCTGCGGCTCCTGAACTTTAGGGATCGGGACGAGCTGCTCAGGGCGGCTAGAGCGGCGGGGGAACTGCTACACGGTAATGGCCGCCTGATGTTATTCCCTGATTTCTCCATAGAGACTCAGAAGCTCCGGCGCTCCTTTGATGGAGTTAAAGCAGCTCTCCGCTCCAAGGGCATTAAATATAGTGTACTCTTTCCTGCCAAGCTGCGAGTCATCGACGGAGAAACGGTCCGCCTCTTCGCCACACCGAGGGATGCTGCACGGTGGATAGAAACTCTCCCCCCTCAGGGATGAGGCCAGCGGAGATTCTACTAGTAAGTTAGACCTGTCTGGTGCCGGGACCCCTTGGATTGCCTTACTTGCCACTGTACTTTCTTCAGCAGCCTGCTGTGCTTTGCTGGCCGGATGATTGGATGTCGGCCCCATTCTACTATACTTTCATGCTGACACTCGTGGGGAGTTTACAGCATGGCATGCTCTGGTTGCTGCCTACTGCTGTCTGCATTTCATAACTGCTCTGCATCCTAGAGGGAGTTGTATGGGGGGGAACTGACTGCCTGAGCGTAACAGCTGTACAGGAGCACTGATTCCCCAGTTGATCTGGCTGCTGCTCATATCTCCCCCAACTTTCCTTCACTGACTCCAACCCGGCCCCCTTTGTCCTGTGCTGGCTATTGAGGGGAAATCTGTTAATTTTTTCTTTTTCAATATATTTTGTTGTATTTTGATCTGCACATTTCTACTGTTGCCCTGTTGAACCGGTTACTTATAAGCAATGAGCCCCTGGTGATACCAGGTGAACTATACAACCCGATTGGTTTATTATAGCAGCATCTCTGGACTCATAGGCTGATCCTTCAGTTGACCCCATTTTGGGCGACTACACCTTACTTTGCCTCAGGGTGTTTGCCGCTTGAACTTGGGCGATGCTGACTCTCTGCCTCTTGGGAAATGTACACACGCCTCCCAGACATTAGTTGCCTTTGGGCTGGTTATTGGGGTAATATGCAGTCTTGCCGTGGGTGGGATCTGCGGGGTGGGGGGAGGGGAAGGTTGGCCGTTGCTGACCCCTTTTTATATGCTCCGTTGGGCATGGGATTTGATGTTAAGTTGCTACTGTTTTGTTTTTTGTTTGTTCCTTTATGGCATGGTCGCATTTACACTGTCTATGATTGTGATGTGGGGGGGTCTGGGAGGGGTGCCGCCGGCTGGTTGGACCCTGGAGGTGGTGGAGGGCGAACATCCCAGGCTCACTACTTATCACCCATTATCACACATACGCTACAATGGCTCAGATTTCCATAATGTCATGGAATGTGAGAGGGACTCAATTCTGCCCATAAAAGATCCCTGGTACTTAACTACATCAGAAGACACTCCCCTCATATTTGTGTGCTACAGGAGACACACCTCCTGGGATCTCGAATCATGGGCCTTAAAAAGGCCTGGGTGGGTCATCATTATCACGCAACGTACTCCACCTACTCCAGGGGGGTCAGTATCCTGGTGCACAAGCAGCTGGCTTTTCGGCTCTTGGACGTCAGATCGGACCCCGGAGGTAGGTACATTATTATCCATGCCCTGATTGCTAATAACCCGTGTGTCTTGGTGGGGCTCTACCTTCCTCCACCGGCAGATAAGACGTTATTGTATACTGTTATGCAAAATGTGATTGATTACGGGGTGGAGGATGTCATAGTACTAGGGGACTTCAATATGACTGCGACCGCTGACATGGATAGACTACACTCTGTCTCTCGGTGGGTACCTGGGCTGACGGAATGGGCACACACCTTTGCCTTGACGGATACCTGGCGCCACTTTAATCCCTCATCTAAGCAGTTTACTTGTCACTCCAATACGTTTAGAACTCTCTCCCGTATTGACATGATCTACGCCTCCCGATCCCTGCTTAATAAGGTTACAGCAGTGGATATTCTATCTCGGGGCATCTCCGACCATGCTCCCCTACTTCTTAAGCTATCCGTGGGGCCACCTGGAGAGCGGTTGTGGAGGCTATCTAGGTACTGGATTGAGGAGGAGGGTATTCAGGAAGCTGTGCAGGAGGGCATGTGCCACTATTGGCTGGAGAATGAGGGTGTTGCTTCTCCCCTGGTCACCTGGGATGCCTTTAAGGCCTGGACCAGGGGGGAGTACATGGCGCGTATCTCCATCGCTCGTAGGATGGCTGCACGTTCCCTGGAGGAGTTGGAGGAGACGGCGAGAACGACCGAAGCCGCATATGTGGCTAATCCCGATCAGGTGACCTACGGGGCTTGGCAGTTCGCTCTGCATCGGTTGTCCCTATGTAGGGTGGAGGGGACACAGAAATCTCTCCTCTCCACGGCACAAAAGATCTTTGAGTACGGTAATAAGAGTGGTCGGTTAATGGCATGGTTGGCCAGGGAACAGTTTGCCGGTACGCACATAGGTGGGGTCCGGGATTCGGGGGGGGGGTTCTGCTACAATCTCCTAGTGAGATAAATGATAGATTTGCACAATACTACAAACACCTGTACTCCACCAGGGTGAATTATTCCTCTCAGGAACTCTTGGAGTTTCTAGATGGGATCCCTCTTCCCACACTTGGGGACGAGACCTGTAATGCTTTGGAAGCTGATATCACCCTGGAGGAGGTGCAGGTTGCCCTCTCACAACTCCAGGCGGGTAAGACACCCGGGGCAGACGGGCTACCGACGGAATTCTACGCTCAGCATCAGGGTCTGCTGGCCCCGCGACTTGTAGCTCTGTTTGCTGGGTCGTTTGAGCTGGAGGCTCTCCCTGCATCCATGTCTGAGGCGGTGGTGGTGTTGATCCCCAAACCAGGCAAGGATCCTGAGAGCTGCTCCTCGTACAGGCCAATCTCGCTCCTGAACGTGGACGCCAAGATACTGGCGAAGGTTTTGGCAAACAGGCTATCTCCAGTTCTGGAAGAGGTGATCCACCCGGACCAGACTGGGTTTATGCCTGGGAAGGGAACTGACATTAATCTACGACGCCTGTTTCTTAATATGTCAATACCTCATGACAACAGTGGTAAGCGGGTCATTGCCTCACTGGACGCTGAGAAGGCGTTCGACTCGGTCGAATGGGTCTTTTTATGGGAGGTCTTGCGCCGGTTTGGCTTCGGGCCCAGGTTCCTTCGATGGTTGCGGATGCTCTACCGGATGCCCTCGGCCCGAATCGGAACTAATGACAGGTTGTCTGTGCCGCTCTCATTGCAGAGGGGCACGAGGCAGGGGTGTCCTTTATCACCAGCCCTGTTCGCACTTGCACTGGAGCCCCTTGCCGTCTCTATCAGAGCCTCGGACAGGGTCCGGGGGTTGAAGGTGGGTTCCCTGGAGGAAAAGCTCTCTCTCTCTATGCGGATGACGCACTACTATACCTGCAAGATGCGGATGAATCGCTGACGGCAGCTTTAGAGATTTTTGATATTTTCGGCAGATTCTCAGGGATACGTATTAACTGGCCCAAATCAATTATTTTTCCCCTCGATCCGCAGATCGGGGATCCGGTTGGGAGGACACCTTTGCTCTGGGTGGATCAATTTAAGTATTTGGGTATCCAGGTGCGGAGGGAGCTGTCGAGCTATAGGGAACTTAATTTGTCCCCTATCCTGTCCCAGCTTCGGTCCAGGTGTGCCTCATGGGCATCCTTGCCTCTGAACCTCATGGGACGTATAAATCTCTTGAAGATGTTGTTTCTCCCCAAGTTTTTGTACGTATTTCGCAACAGTCCCATCTGGATACCCAACTCCTTCTTTGCGGAAATAGACCGATGCGTGGGATCCTTTATCTGGGGTGGCACAACCCCCAGACTGGCTAAATCAACTCTAATGCTCCCAGTTCGTAGCGGGGGCCTTGCGATGCCGAACTACCGGACATACTTTTGGGCGGCGGTGCTAGTTACAATCCGGTGGTGGTTTGTCCTCTCCAGGAGCAACGCTGCGGTATGCCTGGAGGCGGCGGTTCTGGGTTCGCTCCGGGAATTGGGCAATCTAGTCTACAGGGGGCACAGGGCATATGCTGCTCTCCCGCAGCCGACTTGAACGACTCTGAGGGCCTGGACGGTGGCCAGGCGGGGGCTTTCGGGCCCGCGGGACTGGTCTCCTCTTTGCCCACTGTGGGGGAATCCTAATCTGCCGCATCTCGGGACGGTTCCTGACCCTCAGGTCTGGGCAGGGTATGGGGTCAAGACTCTTGGGGATGTATTCGTGGCGGGAACTCTGATGTCGTTTACAGTCCTCTGGGATAAATTTCATTTGCCCGGATGGATGTACTTTAGGTACCTTAAGGTCCGACACGCTATCGGGGCCCAGTTCCCGTCTCCTCCCGGACTGGCTATGGACCCGCTTGAGGAGATGTTGGCCCAGGTGCAACTCCCGAAGCCCCTATCGGCTATATATCTGATGTTGCTGAAGACTGGTTCTGCGGGAGTAGAACGACTTTGGGACTTGTGGAAGACCGACATACCAGGTCTTGACAGAGAGGATTGGGATGACTGCTTAGCTGACAGTGCTGCCTTACTGATCTCGACTAGAGAACGGTTGATACAGGTCAAATTCCTGCATAGAGTTTACTTCACTCCCCAGAGACTCCACAAGGTATACCCGCAGCGCACGCAGGATTGTCCCCGTTGTCAGATTAGTGTGGGCACATATTTCCACATGTTTTGGAGCTGTCCTGGGATCGCCAGGTATTGGGCTGGGGTGGTTGACACTATTAATGGCCGCCTCGACCTGACACTCCCTGTATCCCCCGAGCTGGCACTCCTGGGGATCCAGGATGATGATCAGAGACCCCGTTATACCAAATTACTTCTTACGTACCTCTTCTTTTATGCAAGAAGGGAGATTGTTTTGCGCTGGAATGCCCCCTCCCCCCCAACAGTGGAGTCTTGGGAGAAATCTATTAATACGGTGCTGCCACTATACAAGTTGACTTACATGTGCAGGAACTGCCCACAAAAGTTCGATAAGATCTGGCATCCTTGGACGGAATAGGAGGGAATGACCCTCCGACCCTGGACACTGGGGGGTGGGGATGGGGGTACTGCTATGAGTTCTGGTTCGCCTGGGGTATGATTCTATTCAATTGTATAAGTGATGCTATTTTTGGATGATCTACGAAATGCCCTTCTTATGTACTCGTTTATATGGCTTTCTATGTACTGTACTTTCTCTTTTATCTCGGTGTATGACTTGGTCCATTCTGGACTTTTGTGTATAATGCTTGTCTTTTTCTGCCTCAATAAAGGAACATTTTGTTGTTAAAAAAAAAAAGTCCTTCCTTTTATTAAGAGAGGTATGGACTCCAGAGAGAGAGATATCATTTTGCCCTTGTTCAAATAATTAGTAAGACCTCATCTGGAATACGCAGTTCAGTTTTGGGCACCAGTTCTCAAAAAGGATATCGGGGAACTGGAGAAAGTGCAGAGAAGGGCAACCAAACTGATAAGAGGCATGGAGGAGCTCAGCTATGAGGAAAGATTAGAGGAACTGAATTTATTCACTCTAGAGAAGAGGAGAATAAGGGGGGATATGATTAACCTGTACAAATATATAAGGGGTCCATATAGTGAACTTGGTGTTGAGTTATTCACTTTACGGTCAACACAAAAGACAAGGGGGCACTCTTTACGTCTAGAGGAAAAAAGATTTCATCTCCAAATACGGAAAGGTTTCTTCACAGTAAGAGCTGTGAAAATGTGGAACAGACTCCCTCCAGAGGTGGTTCTGGCCAGCTCAGTAGATTGCTTTAAGAAAGGCCTGGATACTTTCCTAAATGTACATAATATAACTGGGTACTAACATTTATAGGTAAAGTTGATCCAGGGTAAATCCGATTGCCTCTCGGGGGATCAGGAAGTAATTTTTTCCCCTGCTGTAGCAAATTGGATCATGCTTTGCTGGGGTTTTTTGCCCTCCTCTGGATCAACTGTGGGTATAGAATTGGGTATATGGGATTGTAAAATATTTGTTTCTTTTTTCAACCTGACTAACTATGTAACTATATGGACTTTGCTCCTGCTTGATTACCAGTTTATGACCTCAGCTTACTTCATGGACTTGCTCTTGCTTCTGGCCATCCTGTGTTTGACCCTCACCGGGGCATCCACTGGCCATCCTGTGTTTGACCATCAGCCGGGTGTCCACTGGCCATCCTGTGTTTGACCCTCAGCTGGGTGTCCAGTGCTGTCCTCTGAAACACGGTCTATTCCAAGCACAGCGTGAAGTTCCTGACCGCCTGTGCACCACTACGCCCTGGCAGTCCTCACAAGGTGACGCTCTTCTAGACCCATCCAGATCCTACCGGCAACCCGTGCTACTTTGGGCTGTATACCTTCTGTGGCACTTTCAGAGGTATACCGCACCTAGCCGCAAGGGGAGCCCCTCTCTGCATATCGGCTTCAGGTCAGGTACGTGACACCCAGTCAGACCGCTCATGTGAAAGGGGTCTTAATTTTTTGATAATGTTGTGACTCCTAGCCTGCCTCCCTTCAGTCTATTACCACTTAGTGACTGCCCCACATACATGTACTGCGGCAGGGCGCCGCTCTGTGACAGATAATGTACCTAGTATGTGATCTAACACTTCGGGGGTCTGGGGTGTGCGCGTTCGCCGCATGTGACCTGCTTCCGCTGTGACAGCGGGAGACAATCAGCGGTCCAGCAGACCCGATGTCTGCCGTGACCTGCCAATTGTTCCAGAGATTAGCAGAACGTCAGTCTGCTTATGTAAACAAGGCAGATCCCCATTCTTTGAGAAGGGAAGGTAGAGATCCTGTGTTTCTGCTAAGCAGGAACACGGATCTCTGCCTTGCCACAGTAAATGCACCCCCCACACAGTCAGAAAGCACTACCTAGGAACACATTTAACCCTTTGATAGCCCCCTAATGTTAATCCCTTCCCTGCCAATGTATTTAGTACAGTGACGGTGCATATTTTTAGCACTAATCACTGTATTAGTGTGATCAGTTCCCCAAAAAATTTCAAAAGTGTCCGATTTGTCATCCGCAATGTCGCAGTCACGCTATTACTTGCTGACTGCCGCCATTACCAGTTAAAAAAATAAGAAATAAAAATTACATAAAAATATCCCGTAGTTTGTAGACGCTATTTTGCTCAAACCAATCAATATACACTTAATGGATTTTTTTTTTTACCAAAAACATGTAGCAGAATACATATTGCCCTAAATTGATGAGGAAATTTTTTTTTTATTGGATGTGTTTTATAGCAGAAAGTAAAAGAAAATTGTTTTTGGACACAGCGAGTAGTGCATTGCTGGAATACCTGGTCTGTCCGTCCCCGCTCAGTCCTGCCACCTAGCTTAGTATTTCCACGGTTCCACCTGGCAGCAGAGTTTGTTCACCTGCACCCACAGCCTCCTGTTCTCGAACTACAGGTCGGCGACAGACCAGGTGAGGGGCCCCGCCAGGTGCAGTTCGTCCTCCATCTGCCTCTCCACCCTACGCCTGAACTCCTTCATCTCAGCTTGCAGCCCCTGCACGGTCCCCGGTAGCTGACATTCCCTCTCCTCATCCGGTACGCTCATGCAGACTGGCCACACCGACATCTCCACCCCAAGCTCCATGCTGGTGGGCGATGACAGGCAGCAAACGGAGCTTTGGGTTGACTTCAGCTCTAGTGAGCGGTGTTTACCATCATCCAGTGAATGACCTTGTTCAGTGCAGGGATCACAGCTCACTTCCGCTGTGTGCAGGTGCACCGGTGTATGCGGGGGAGGGATGGTGACATCCACGAGGATGAGGAGGTGTTAGGAGAGGAATGTGACACTGGTAATGGCTAGTGGTAGCACCAGCCCTACACGGTTTAAATCTTGGCTGGTTCAGCAGGAACCGGTCGAGCTTCAATCCGTTAATGGGCAGGCTAAGTGTACCAAGTTGATTGATAAGCAAGGACTGGCTGAGATTCAAACCATCTATGGGCACGCTGTTTTTATCCAAGTCAATCCATCAATCAACTTGGGTGACCCCTCCGTCCGGGATAAACACAATGGCTCTGCGGGAGGGATTCCCCCATCAACACTGACTGCCTTAGCCAGTTCTTCAAACCTAGAGATATAGTTGTCTTCCACATCTCTGGTACAGGGGATCTAGAAATCATTATAAATATAGAAATTCTAGTTCTTTCCATCTTGGAATGGGTACCACTCTGAAACCGGCTGTTATCTGGAGTTTTTGGGCGATTTCATTTGAAATCATTTTTGCAAAGTTAAAATATTATAGTCCAATATGATAAAATTTCTTCATACATTCACTAAGTATTTGAAAAGGAGCCGATCGCAGCCCCACAGCGCCAACACATTTTTAACAGATACAGAATCTTTCATTTTACCCTCTGTGGTTTCATATAGTAACGCGCTAATAGGTCTGTGGCCAGTTTTAAAAATAAGAATGGAGATTTGTAAAGACTCTAGAAAATGGAAAAGTTTATATCTGTTTTTGGATTTATTTGTATATTTTAAGTAGCACGCTACGATTAATTACAATATATTAATAACAAAACGTATAAATTTGCTTTAATCTAAACCTTGCTAATATTATAACCATGCTTCTGTGCGTCACCACAGTCCCAAAGCACCTTTATTGCAGCTCTGTGTGTGTATATATATATGTGTATGTGTGTATGTAAGTATGTATATATATAGATATATATATATATATATATATATATATATATATATATATATATATATATATAATGTATTTCCTTCCAGTGGCATAAAATAGCTGGTGTGTGAATAGAAGCATACAACAGTTAGGGGGCTTCTTGAACTCTATTATAGCCTTGTATTTCTCCAGGGAATCAGAAGAACGGGCTGTCATTGGGAAAAGTAACGTACTAATACATGTAATGCTTTTGTCAAAATGATTTGACCGTGGTCTTTAAAAGCACTCGTCTGTAACCCTTGGGCAATTTCATATTTTTCTAATCATTTCACCATCCGTTTACAAGCTTGGTGTGCAGCAATAAATCAGGAGCCGCGCTCGTCGTAATTAGCTGGCAGATTTAGACATGTAATTGTGCTGTTTACACGTATGTCTAAATTTCTCTGTTTTCCATAACAGTTACACACAGCGGCAATTAGCCACAGCAGTTCTCAGTAGATAATTTTAGCATTGTGAAAATATTCTTGAAATATAAAGCTGAACTTCCAGCAAGCGGTTAAAGAGGAAGTAAACCCTCTCAAAAAAAAAAACACCCTGCAGGACAAAGGCATAATGAGCTAGTATGCATAGCATACTAGCTCATTATGAATTACTTACCTGAGATCGAAGCCCCCGCAGCGACCCTCGTTCACCTCCTCCGTTGCCGCCAAATCTCCCGGAGTGACTTCCGGGTATCGCTGCTCCAACGCTGTGACTGGCCGGAGCAGCGACGACGTCACTCACGGCATGATCGCCTTCACTAATGGCACGCTCAGTGCGCCTGCGCCGTTGTCTACGGTGCGAATGCGCCGTAGACATCGGTGCCCGCTTTTTTGAAAATATCTCCTTAACTGTGAATCAGTGTCTACAGGGAAAACATTAGGTGGTGCGAGATGCTATTCACTCCGCATGCTACTTTACCAAGGGACTGAGAGTTTCTAGGACTCCAGGAGTGATCCAGCAAAAGCTGTACAAAAGGCAACCAGGTTTGTGCAGGAGGAAGGAAGAAGACGAATCTGTAAATAGAGAGGAAGTTGTCCCTGGCTCTGTTTATTGAACATTTGCAAGTTGGGCATCCCATAATCTCTTACCCCATCCAAATTATCATCCCCTAATAAAAAGGAAATGCTGTATGACTAGCTGTGTACTGTAGCATTGGGGAACCCTGACATCAGCAACTTCTACGGTGGTAGTGCTACAACTATGTCACACCCAGACATTTCAGGCAGTTCTGTACTTCTAAACATTTGGCATGATATGACGAGTTTCGCATTTAGGACCTGCACAAGATTGCAAACCATATCTTCCCATCCAACATTAATACTTGAACTTACACAAACTGTTTTGGTGGAAAAGGCACAAATTCCCGCAAATAGACCTCTAAATATTCTGGATAGGCCTTCCAGATAAGTGGAGGTTCCTAGCCTTTGTAGTAAAGCCGTTTCCCAAGTATGCAGGAAATGTTGCCTGATATTTCATAAAAACTTTGGAGTCCCATTTATGCTAAGCCCTACCCGTTCCGCCAAAGCCCTGCCCCTTGTCATAACTGTTAGAAATACTTTGCATGGCTACTGGCACCGAATTCAGTCAGAATGGTTCATGATTATCTGATCAGCTGTGACGTATTGATCACATGCAGACTTTTTTTAACAAAATAGGTCCTCAGTCGGCAGATCACACTACAGTTGGCAGTGAAGCCTGAAGGTGGCATTGTTTATCTGTTTAATTCTGTAATTGCCAGATACAATTACTGTATTAAAAATTTACTAAAAAGTTTGTGTTATTTAGATATGTGGATTACCCAACATATACTGACACTGCTAAATTTGGCCTGGGATCTAGGCATCAATGACCCATATGTTTGATAAGCTTAAGCAGATAAATATTTAAAAACAATTCTACCTTATAAGGTTTTTTTAAACCGCCATAGAACATTCATATGAAAGTACTTTCCATGTTCCTGTTCTAAAATACAAGATATTAGCATCACACTTCATAGAGATTTTCTTCTGCACCTTTATGTATTTACTGTCTGTTGTTGAATTATTTAATAGTTTAGAGATTAAGGTGCTAATTTTCCCATAATTTCCTTGCACTTCTAATTCACCCCCCTCTTTTTTGTTTTTCCACTACTAGTGGTGGGGAGGCAGCTTAAAGCGGAGCTGCACCCAAAAGGGAAGTTCCGCTTTAAAGCCTAGTACACACTATTCATTTTTTTCATTCAACCAAGCAGGGCTGAAAGATTAAAAAACTGAAAGCTTTGGAGAACCCGCTGTACTAACAATTGGAAACGTCACAGGTCCCAGAAGACTGCAGGACCATTCAAAATGCACGGCTTGACTCATGCATGCGCAGTGGGCACCCGGCTGTGAAGCCGCAAGCTGCCACAGCCGAGTGCCCACAGTTAAAATGCAGATGACGGGAGAGAAGCCTGTGGGAAGGGTCTGCTAAGGTGAACACATCACTGGATCCTCGGACAGTGTATGTTGATAAAGTTTCCAGTTTTTGTGGCTGCTGACTTTTAATAAACACAAAAATGACTGGAGCTCCTCTTTAAAGTAGAAGCCTCCCCATTTTTTTTTTTTTTATATATTGTTTTGAATTGATGGCGAAGGGTCAAAACCTCTGTCTGTGTGCTTTTTTTCTACAGCATGTTGACATGAGGCAGGCTTTTTTTTTACCCAGGCTTTGACTGCTTTCTAAAGAAAATAAACTGTTAGCCTGGTACACACTTATGCGGCTCTGCAAAACACGTTTTTGCACGGGCACAGCAGTCCATTCATTTAAATGAGCTGCCGTACCTCCCGAGATGCAGGGAAAATGCTCCATTTTTGGAAGTGCAGTGTGGTTCCGAGTGTGTGAGCGAATTCCAGTTTGTGCAGCTGGCCAGTAGGATTAGTGGTACCGCACACATCTCCTACAGTGTTCCGTACAGGTTGTTCTACCTGATGGTACAGGTGCGGACCTGCAGTGGCAATCACCCACACAGATGTCAATCAGGCCTAAGGCTGGCTATACATGGGTCAAATTCTGAAATTATTTTCTTTTAAAAATCTTATCAAATATTTTCATTCGAATTTCGCACCATTAGTGGCCCACAGCAGTTTCAGTGATCTGGCATGTTGGAAGTTTTTTGAAATACGAACAATTTTCTAATCAATGACGGAAGAATCGTGTGAGAAAAATAATCGAAAAAGAAATGCACATAAGCACAAGAATTTTTTTTTCCAGGGCATGAAAATTATTTTCTGTAGCAACTTGAGGTGAAATTGAAGACTTGAATGGTCGAATTTCGAAATCAATGGTGGCACCATCGGGTCACAAAACGCACAAAGTTTCTGATTTTCAAAAGAAAATTTGTTTGGAATTCAACCCATGTATGGCCTGCATAAGACTTTGAACAACTTTTGTTTTGATACACCTGGAATTTAGCTGATTTAAACCTGTCTTAAGCTGGTCATAGATGGATCGAAATTTGGCTAGTTCAACAGGGACCAGACAAATTCCGTTCCATCTATAGCCCTTCCCGCTCGAGAGAAGCCGATCTTTTGACGGGTATGTTGGAAATTTTTCATTTGATCAGCAGTGCTGATCGGTGTATTCTGACAGTGGAGCAGTCCCCACCTTCAGAATACAATAAGGCAGCAGGGAGGATTCCTCCATCTGCCTCAGTTGTTTGGATGGGGGAACCCATTGGTTTTTTCAATCAGCCCAGTGGCTGATCAAAAAAAAAAAAACATCCATCTATGGTCAGCATTAGAAATAGGAGGTGGGCAACTTTTAGCTCTTCCTAGCAATGTCAATGGCTGGCCTTCCCCTCTTTCTCACATTCATGTTGACCACAAAGGACACTCATAGTGATGGACTATTGAAGAGGTTTTGGAGAGAGTGGATGGTGGGGCTAGCTCTTATTACAACTTATGCCACGTACACACGACCATTTTTCTCGTCGGGAAAAATTAAATTTTTTCTCTTTGACGAGAAAATGACCGTGTGTGGGCTTTTGATCATTTTTCCCAACGAGAAAAACGGCATGAATCACGACGAGAAAAATTAGAACATGCTCTAATTTTTCTCAACGTGATTCACTGCATTTTTTTCTGCGGCAGTTTTCCCATAGGGAAACACTGCCGGGGAGCCTACACACGGTCATTTTTCTCGAGCAAGAGAAAAAATGTCGGGAAAACCGGCCGTGTGTAGGGGAACAAGCCGTTCCTCGTTTTTCTCGTCGATTTTCTCGACGGTGTTTTCACCGTCGAGAAAATCAATCGTGTGTACACGGCATGAGAGATGTTGACACTTGCATATGATGGGCATTCCGGGCACCAGGAATGCTCCAGAAGCCATTCCCAGGAATGTGGAGGCACCAAAGATTGCCAGCTTCTGGGCCATTTTAAGTGCTCTGCTTAACCTACTACTTAATATTGTAATCTCTAATAATTATCTTAACCCCCTAACCCTGGTTTCTAACATTTAACTTAAGTCTTAAAACTAATTTCCACAGGGTCCTATATACTTTCTCAGCACCTGAAGCATTGACAATGAAAGCTACCAGCTGAGATCGAACTGTGCTTAGTCCTAAGCACTAAAGATACTCGTACAACCAATAAGATGGCCCATATAGGGCAAATTAAACAATGTAGCAGGAAAGAAATAAAGTAAAAGTACATTTAAAAAGAAACTGAAAATGCCCTGAATTAATCTTAAATTTTTGACACATAGGGAATTCTGTCAATACAAACCATATAAGACAATCTGTATAAAAGATGAGTTCACTCATTCTTATTTCCCTGTGTGCGGATTAGTTGCTGGATTATAGTTGCATTGAAGCATTGCTTTCATAATAATCGTTCGGATCGAAACGTGGGGACGAGATTTTGACCTTCATGGTCACTTTATAGTATTCTTGTTTAATTGCAGAGGGCCCCTTTCCTCCAATAGCTATAGGGCAAATTATTAGTGTGACCAGCAGTGAGTACAGCGCTTGTCTAGAACGTCCTTGGTGTTTTATAGACCTAGTTAACAACATAATAAAAGCAACGCAGTCTGTAGAGCGCGTATTATGAAGGAAAGCCTATACGTGTGTTGTATGGATATGGTAATAATAGAAATCTCTGGATTGCATTAAAGGTATTTTATCATACATATTTTAGTGGGTATTCATTTTGAATGGTTCTTGCTAAGTTTACCTAAAGGAACATTTTCAAGTGATATTTAAATATACCTGCTTGATATGCCTACATATCATGTATACATTTGTTGGTCCTTGGCCTCCATTTTGTGGCTACCTGTATTGTCAGGCAGATGGGAACAGCATACTTGTGAGAAAATCAAATAAAAAAAATGATTCTCGAAGTGTGATACACTTCCGTTCAGAGAGGCTGAAGAGCAGCCCGGATACTGGGCACTATGTCTACCCCTCTCTGTCTCTTTAGATATCTTTAACCAAATGGGGCTTTACTCACTTTGGTGAACACTAAAGGCCCGTACACATGATCAGATATTCCGACAACAATTGTGTGATGGACGTGTTTTTTTGGTTAATCCGACCGTCTGTATGCTCCATCGGACAACTGTTGTCAGAATTTACAACAACAAATGTTGGATGTCACAAACATGCATGCTCCGAACCAATGCTAGCCATCAGACAACATTAGCAGAAGTTGCCCAAAGGGTGGCGCTAAAGAGCAGAAAAACCATGTAGTTTCGTGAATGTTGGCTGAAAAAGTTCTGCCGTCTGCATGCAGAACAAGTTCACGGCCAACGCCCTTCGGACAAAAATCCACGGATTTGTCTGATGGAAATCCGATTGTGTGCATGAGGCTTAAGGGAGAATTAAGAAATTAAATACTGATTAGGATCTGGTGATAGCTGCATTACTAGGCTAGGGCAGCCATTTTGGGATGGCTTATGTCATGAATGGACAATCGATCTCTTAATGGGAAAGGTGTGGGAGCAGCTACTGTACGCTCACATATTTAATCATGCTTGCAAAATGCAGGGCACACCAATACCACCAAACTTACTGAGCAGGAAAGAGGACATACTTAAAGTGGTTCTAAAGTTTTTACATTAATGCATTCCTTGCATTAAGGTAAATAATGTTTAGGCATTAGCATCTCCCCTCACCCCCCCTGTTATACTTACCTGAGCCCTCATTCAATCCAGCACTGGGCACATCTGCAGCTCTTCTCTTGCATCTCTTCTGGGTCTTGTTGGCTTTATTGGGGCACTGGGAGCCATTGGCTGTCAATCAAAGCCAGTGACGAGGGAGCGGGGGGCTGTCTTTGTCAGTAGATTTAGCAAAGGAGCTCAAGAGCGAGCACGCACAAGGGCCCCCATGGGAAGCGGCTTCCCCATTGGGGGCACTGGACAGAGACGAGGGGCCAAAACCGCTGGCGGGGCACCTCAGAAAAGGAGGTGTGTGGCCGCTCTGTGCAGTTCCATAGAAAGCAGGTAAGCATAGACATGTTTGTTTGTTAAAAAAATAAAATAAAATACTTTTACAATCTCTTTAAAATGAGGGGGCAGCAGCCATGGATCAGTTAGTAAGGGGTAAGTCTAGAAGCAGCATTCATGATAGACTGAAGGGGGATAGCTTGTGTTCAGGTAGGCCAGTAAGGAGGGAGTTGCAATAGTCAAGGCAGGAGATAATCTATAAAAGCCGTATGTTTTTGTCGAACTTTAAAAAAATAAAATATTTGTATAATTTTAATTACATATTTAAAAATGATAATTTATTGATAAACATAATAACAGTAAGAACAAACCTATCCTGAAAAAAAAAAGAAGGTTATCGTTGCCGACAATGCTAGTTGCCTGACTGCCTTTCTAACTTTCCCGGACAAGCATGCACATCATAAAAGTCAGAGATCCTAATCTGCAAATTTCCTGTTCTGTGTCCGAGAAAGTAGTGGGGCCAATGAATCAGTGTGACTGCCATGCAAATGATAATTTCAGAAGGGAAGGTAAGCAATGGTAGCCTCCATACTGCATGTTTCCTTTAATATACAGTAAAACCTTGGATTGCGAGCATAATTTGTTCCGGAAACGTGCTTGTAATCCAAAGCACTCATATATCAAAGCGAATTTCCCCATAAAAAATAATGGAAACTCAAATGATTCGTTCCACAACCATTTATTCATATAAAAATTATTACAGCAATACAAAATACAGTATAAAGTGTACTGTAAAAATAAAACAAATTAATGCAAAAGTTATAGCATCTTCAAAATAGGGGATAGATTTATGGCATTTCAATTATTTATTTATTTTTTACTAGTAATGGCGGTGATCAGCGATTTTTAGCGGGACTGCGACATTGCGGTGGACAGATCGGACACCTAAGTGACATTTTTTACACTTTTTTGGGAACCAGTGACATTATTACAGTGATTAGTGCTAAAAATATGCACTGGCATTGTACTAATGACACTGGCAGGGAAGAGGTTAACATCAGGGGCAATCAAAGGGTTAACTGTGTGTCCCTGGGTGTGCAGCCCATCCCCCATACAGTTAGTAAACACACCCATGGACACACAGTTAACCCTTTGATTGCCCCTGATGTTAACCTCTGATGTTGAACGGGGCTCTGCCTGTGTAAACAAGGCAAATCTCTGTTCTGTCAGGGGATGCCACAGAGATCTTGTCTTTCTGCTATGTAGGAAGACTGAAAGACCAGATCTCTGTGGCATCGTCTGACAGAACAGGGATTTGCCTTGTTTACACAGGCAGATCCCCGTTCTCTCTCTGCAGGGACCCGCTGATTGGCTGCCCCACTGGCAAATCAGCGTTCACGCCCACAGAAAGCCATGTACGAGCCCGACGTACACCTACGACGATTCACGCAGCCGAGCCAGCTTGCCGCAGTATAACTGCGGCGACTGGTCGTCAAGTGGTTAAGACAGCTCTCATTTACTAAAATGGGATTTCACGTGCCACGTGACTTGGAGTCTCACAAGTTGGATCTCAAGTCGCAGCAGTGTGAACTGAGCCTTTATACTCAGTTGTGATGTGACGCTACTCGTATTGCAAGGCCTTGCTTGTTTATCAAGTTAAAATGTAAAAAAAACACTCGCAGACCAAGTTACTTGCAATCCAAGGTTTTATTGTACTTGATTTTTAGACATATTGGGGTTTATGTATTAAGGCTGGAGAGTGCAAGCATCAACCTCACTTCTGCATAGTAACCAATCAGCTTCCAGGTTTTATTGCCAAAGCATAATTGAACAAGCTGAAGTTAGAAGCTGATTGGCTATCATGCACAGCTGTACCAGACGTTGAGTGCTCCAGTTTTAGTAAACCAACTCCTTATGCCCTGTACACACAATCAGGTTTCCGATGGATTTTTCCGTCGGAATTCCGATGAAGCTGACTTTCATCAGTCTTGCATACACACCATCAGACAAAATTCCGACCGTCCAAAACGCTGTGACGTACAACACGTACGACGGCACTATAAAGGGGAAGTTCAAATCTAATGGCGCCACCCTTTGGGCTGCTTTTGCTGATTTCGAGTTACTGCGTGTTAGTAAAAATTTGGTGAGAGCCGATTCGCGCTTTTCATTCTCCGTGCTTTTCAGTCCGTTACAGCATGACGAATGTGCTATCTCCCTTACGAACGCTAGTTTTACCAGAATGAGCGCTCCTGTCTTGTAATTTAGTCTGAACATGCGTGGATTTTTCTCCGATGGAGTTCCCCGCAGACGATCGGAATTTGCTATAGTTTTTTTTTTCATCGGTAAAATTTAAAACATTTTCTATTTTTTTACATCGATGGAAAAAAGACCGATGGGGCCCACACACAATCGTTTTTTTCATCAGATGTATGCGGCATTAGTGACCAAATGGTATAACTGCATGACGCCTTCCTTTGTATTTACTGTATATGGTTTCTGAACTCCTTATCAGATGCTGATAGTTTTAACAATTCATTGTATGGGGTATGTTGTTCCATATAATATAGATGACATAGTAGACAGATTAACAGACAGTGATGGATGGTGGATGATACACAAAGACTGCGACAACACACAATAGCTGGTTGATGCACAGACATCATTAGTGACGCACAGACAAACTCGGTTACCGTAATTCTCTTTAACAAAATGGCCTTTCTTGCAGCTTATTGCCAACAAAAGGCATGCCTACATTATACAAAAGAACACAGTTTTCAAAAGGCAGTTTAATCGAGAACTGTGCAGCTTGCTTTGCTAATGGACATGTTTTTTTCATGATATTGTAGATAGTTAGATATAGTATTAAAAATACTTATAAATGCAGTACATATTCATTGAATTTTTTTTATTTCTGCTAGCCCAAATACCTAATATGGCCATTATATCAGCCTGTAACCTCTTCCACAGCATCAGATTGGGAGAAGAAAATAAGTACTCCGAGACAATCAAACTCTGATGCATGCACATGAGCTTTCAGTGAACTTGCTAACTGCAGTACAGAGCAGAGAGATGACAAAGTAGTTGTAAAGAAACAAAGTTTTTTACCTTCATGCATGAAAGTAAAAAACCTTCTGTGTGCATCAGCCCCCCGGCCCCCTATTACTTACCTAAACCCCCTCTCGATCCAGCAATGTCCAAGACAGCCCTCCTGAGCCATCGGCTCCCACTGTTGTCAATCACAGCCAGTGAGCCAATCAGGAGACAGCGGAGGCTAGGCTGAGCCGTGGCTTCGTGCGTGAATGAACACACAGAGCTTCGGCTCAGGAGTGTGCCTGCTTGGGTGCCCCCAGAGCAAGCTGCTTGCTGGGAGCACCCGGCAGGAGGGAAGAGCAAGGAGTGCTGGCGAGGGACCTGAGAAGAGGAGGATCGGGTCTACTCTGTGCAAAACCAACTGCACAGAGCAGGTAAGTATAATATGTTTGTTATTTTAAATAAAAACAAGGCTTTAATATAACTTTAACCACTTCCCGACTACCCACCGCAGTTATACTGCGGCAAGGTGGCTGGATAACGCGAATCACCGTAGGTGTACACCGGTCCATGCATGTGATATAGCGGGCATGCGCAAGTCTGGTGGACTCAATGTTTTTCCCACAAATAGAGCTTTCTTTTGGTGGTATTTGTTTACCTGTGCAGTTTTTATTTTTTTGCGCTATAAACAAAATAAGACCGACAATAAAAAAAATTTTTTTTATATATATATATATATATATATATATATATATATATATATATAGTGACAGCAGGCAGGTAAAATCACCAGGTTGCATCCAGGATGGGAGATATATATGTCCTAGATTCAGGCTTTATGCCAATTTATACCACTAGGGGAAGTGCTGGGAGTCTTGCAGGGGAAGAGTTAATGAGCCCAGCTGAAGCAAGTGGGCTCATTGGGGCCTCTACAAGAACTCCCAGCATGCTAAGGGAGATGCTCCATCCTGGAACCAGTTCTGTGTTGTGTAGACTGGGGAGTCTGCTTTCTGTCGTGTGCGGTGAGACAAAGCCTGTGTGGCTAAAACTTCTAAAACAGGGAGATAGGGGCTGGGGCAGCACAAGGCTGCACCTAGTTGTTAGATAGGGAAACTTCGTGTGTAGTAAGCGGTCTAGCTGACCAGGATTTCTTTTCATGTTTTTTTTTGTTTTGCTGTTATACTTTACACTGTAAATAGTTTAAATAAACCGCACCTTTTTGTTTTTCACCTACAACTCTGTCTGCTGTGCCTATTTTTGGTAAACCCATCCAGGGGGTCACACACACCCGTTGCTGAGCTAACCCCCTCACAGTATATATATATATTTTACTTTCTGCTATAAAACACACCCAATATTTTTTATTTTTTTATTTAATTTCTATATCAGTTTAGGCCAATATGTATTCTGCAAATTTTTGGGGAAAAAAATCCCAATAAGCATATTGATTGGTTTGCGCAAAAGTTATAATGTCTAAAAACCATGGGATATTTTTATGGAAGTTTTATTTATTTATTTTTACTAGTAATGGCGGCGATCAGCGACTTATAGCGGGATTGCGACATTGCAGCGGAAAAATCGGACACTAGCATAGAGGTTCTTGGACTTTGAATGAGGTACATGATAACATGCACCGCCATCCCTAAATCAGAAATAAGAAAGGGGTTTTGGGACTTTGAGTGAGGCACAAGACACGTGGTAGGAGGAATTGTAAAATTGTTTAATTGGCATATAAACAAAGCATACCTCATAAACATGTGATACATGGTTGAACATGAGTATTTTCTATATACAAAGCAATGGCATACAAAAAAGAGGAATTTATATATATATATATATATATATATACATGCACGCATCTGAAATCGCATTGTATCCATTACTCAATAAGCATTTGGCTTTTTATACTAATTATTTCTATGGGATACAATGTGATTTCAGATGCGTGCATGTATATGTACATATATAAATTCCTCTTTTTTGTATTCCATTGCCTTGTATATAGAAAATACTCATGTTCAACCATGTATCACATGTTTATGAGGTATGCTTTGTTTATATGCCATTTAAACAATTTTACAATTTCTCCTACCACGTGTCTTGTGCCTCACTCAGAGTCCAAAAGCCCCTTTCATAAATTTGACACTAAGTGACACTTTTTGGGGACCAGTGACACCAATACAGTGATCAGTGCTAAAAAAATGCACGGTCACTGTACTAATGACACTGCCAGGGAAGGGGTTAACATCAGGGGCGATCAAAGGGTTAACTGTGTTCCCTGGGAGTGCTTTCTAACTGTGTGTGGGGGGTGCTTTATCTGTGGGAAGACAGAGACCCGTGTTCCTGTTTGGCAGAAACACAGGATCTCTGTCTCCCCTTGTTACAGAACGACGATCTGCCTTGTTCACATAGGCAGACCGCCGTTCTGCCTTTGTCGGGAATGATCAGCGGGTCCGGGAGGACATTAGGTCTCCCGGACCCGCTGATTGGCTCCCGCTGTGTCCAATCACAGCGGGAGCTGGCCACCGGCAGCACTTATGCGCGCCACAAACCCAGAAGTAAAAATCACATACAGGTATGTGATTATGCCTGTAGGAGCCACTGCCCCACAGTACATATACAGTATGTGAGGTAGTCGGCTACAGGTTAACGGTGATCTGCTTGTCCTTCATTGTACAATAAGCAGGTTGCATACCTCCCAACTTTCTGAGATTGGAATGAGAGACACCTATTCGCAAAAGTATGTCGACATAGGACACTGCCACGCCCTGCTTAAAGGTGAATGGTGCAAAAAAATGATTGGTTAAACCCACGAGTGCTTTTTGACCACTACTATTCCTTCATATTGGCTTTTGAACATTTACAAATGCAGCAATTTAGAAATTGAATGTAAGGTTTAGCACTTTTAAAACACTTTTTGATAGATAAGTAGTGCATTTTCTATACAACTATATAGATTAGATCAAAACGAGGGACAAATGAGGAGGACAGAGGGACATTGTTCCAAATCAGGGACAGTCCCTTGAAATCAAGGGACAGTTCCTGGAAATCAGGGACAGTTGGGAGCTATGAGGTTGGAGTGTATTTGACCGGTGTGGTTAACCACGCTGTCCTGTGGAGGTCAAAGATCTGGCTGTGCTGTCAGGCAAGTCACAAAATTGACTGCATTGATTTACAGAGACTGGCAGTTCAAATATTTCCTATATTTATAGTCCAAATGTGTATTGTTATGCTTGCCTGGAGTTCAGCTTTAATTTGAATACCAATGAATAACAGATACTATTATTCCGAAGGTATAAACAGTGTAAAAATACATCATTTTTAGAAATTCCAGAGGCACGCAATAGAAGTGAATATAAAATAGACTACACATTCCCTTTAAACCTTTCTACAAAAAAAAAAAAGAAAAGAAAAGAAAAAAAGGATAAAATTCGAGCTGAAGTCACAGCTTGTTGTAGAGTCTGAATTAAAAATTCAGTCCTTGTCCCTCTTGCACTGAGGGTCAGGTTGAAGTTCCAGCTCTTGAAATAATTCAGGTGAGATTTCTGATAGGGTTGTGAAAGGGTCACTTTAGGATAACACGAACAGATAGTGTTTGAAGAATTATGTCCTGACTTGTTTATTTTAGCAAGGGACCTGTCTTCACCGTGCAGGTAGTGAACCTTTCCATTCCTTCTGTTTTTTTTCCATATTCTTTCTGATAAACCAAGCTGGGAAAGTCAAGGCAGGAGATGGGGGGGGAGTGGAGGCGGCAGCTGCTCAAGGGAGCGAGGGGATACATTTCAGGTGCTCCTATTTAATTTCTGTAGACTTTTATCGAGAGAGAGGAACCAGGGTCATTTGACAAGTGACCAGGAGCTGTTCACATTTCTCCACTCACTTTGTCATGACAATCGTGTTAAATCACCCGCTGCATCACTTTGAACAAGAGTATCCATGTAAGTTCCTGTGCTGGAGATATTCTGCAGCTTTCTCATTGAATATTTGTGCATTTGCAGTTCAGTTGTACCTATGATTTGTTTGGAAATTTCCAAAAAACAGTTGAAAGTTGAAATAAATGATCACATCTGTATGTTTAAAGCCCAAGTTTATTCACAAATTATTATAATTTTTTTAGTACAATTGATATTACTTTTTTTTGGAATTCCTTTATTCGTATAAAAAGAGTCATTAGAAAAACACAGACAATAGAGATATGTTGCTTCGTACATCAACAATAGAAACTTCAACATATGGACGGCTGACAAAAAACACTAATGCCGCGTACACGTGGTCGGAATTTCCGACAAGAAAAGTTCGATGTGAGCTTTTGGTCGGAAATTCCGACCGTGTGTAGGCTCCATCTGGGTTTTTCTGTCGGAATTTCCGACAACAAAAATTTGAGAGCTGGTTCTCAATTTTTCCGACAAGAATTCTCTGACAGAGAATTTCCTTTCACTCCCTGCTTTGGCTATGGGACAGGGAATTTAATGGAAAGCTCCTCAATGGAACACAGATTGCAAACAAGTAGACACCCTCCCTTACACTATTCAAAATAAAAATAAAACGTTTTGCCTTTAGTTCTACTTTAACCACTTGAGGACCGCCACACACCGATGTACGGCGGCAGAATGGCACGGCTTGGCACATGGGCGTACAGGTACGTCCCCTTTAAGAGCCCAGCCATGGGTTCGCGAGCGGGCCGGCAGGCAGCGCGCATGCGACCCGGTCCTCTTCTCCGTGACCGTCACCGTGCGAACAGCAGACCCGATCACCGCTGGTGTCCCGCGATCGGGTCACAGAGAGGATGATCGGGGAGAGGTAAGTGTAAACAAACCTCTCCCCGTGCTTCCTAGTGAGCCTGTCACTGATCGTCTGTTCCCTGTGTAGCGGGGTCTTCAGATTTAGTGGGATACACCTGGGGGTAGTGTGACCCAGGTGTGTAATTATGTCAGGGTTTAGACCCCTTTTTGTTATTCGTGGAGGATTGGGGGATGTAATATTCTCCTTTGCCTGTGGGTGGCGGAGTACCTACAGGCTTCAGGTAGAATCATCACCACAGTGCTACCCTTTTTGTCCCTTCCTGGAGATGGTACGGCTGGGGCGGGGAACCCGCCGTGGTGTTGATGGGAGGAGATAAAAGGGGGAGACGCCCTCGCCACGAGGTCTTCGGGGATCATCTCGTCACGCACCCAGGCACCTTCGGCCTGGGTGCGGGCGGTTCAAGGTTCCGGCCTAGGCGCCCTAGGCCTGGCCGGAATGAAGCTGGGATTCCATCCCAGGCACCTTCAGCCTGGGATGAGGTACTATTGAGGAGGCCTGGGACCCAGTGACTCTGACTGGGTCCCGCAAGGGTGAAGTGATTCCAGGGTGCCCCTTGCGAGGGGACCCGCATCTGAGGTGAGGAGGCTGGGGAGGTCACCCGTCCGAAGATTCCGGTGCAGCGTCAACCCGGTGACGGATGGGCCTCCGGTAACTCTCTTGGAGGACATCTTCCCCTGATAGGGGCTGCAACGCAGTGGAGGTATTCAAATTAAGACTCCTGCAACCCTTGGTCATAGCACAGGGGGTGTAGGGACCCAGATCAGTATAGTGCGTCGACCTGCTCATCCCACCGTATCCTGCCATCGCATTGCCAGGAATGTGGAGATACGAAATAAAACGAACAGTTGGACTGTGATCGGTGTATGGACTCTGTTAATGGGAGCAAAGGGTGGTTTGGTGGTTTCTGCACAACAGACTCGGTACATGCCCAAGACACACCGGCCCGAGGAAACATCAGATATTGGCCTTCACCTCACCCACAGTTATGGGGAGGACATGGGCCGTAGCACACCTCACTCTGTCGCGTGACATACCCCTAGCTAAAGAGGACGGGGTGAGGCCGCTACACCTGTCATAGGGAACGGCGATCAGTGACGTCACACGCTAAGCCACGCCCCCACAGTAAGAAACACAAATCAGGGCACACTTAACCCCTTCAGCGCCCCCTCCTGGTTAACCCCTTCACTGCCAGTGTCATTTTTACAGTAACCAGTGCATTTTTATAGCACTGATCGCTGTAAAAATGACAATGGTCCCAAAATAGTGTCCAAAGTATCCGATGTGTCTGCCATTTTTTTTTATATATTTTTGGGGGAAATTTATTATAGTAAAAAGTAAAAAAATATTGAATTTTTTTCAAAATTATCGCTCTATTCTTGTTTATAGCGCAAAAAATTCAAACCGCAGAGGTGATCAAATACCACCAAAAGAAAGCTCTATTTGTGGGAAAAAAAGGACGTCAACTTTGTTTGGGAGACACGTCGCAGGACCGCGCAATTGTCAGTTAAAGCGACGCAGTGCCGAATCGCAAAAAGTGGCCAGGTCTTTAAGCTGCATAATGGTCCGGGTCTTAAGTGGTTAAGAAGGGTTTTATGATGCCTCTCCTATAACCTGACTAGTTATCCAGTCCCAAAGAGAATAAAATATTAAAGGGAAACTATATAGCTTTTGGATCTATTTTATTTTATATTTATTACAATTGAATGGTGTTTTTTTTAATTACTGTATTTATTGGCGTATAACACTCACTTTTTTACCCTGAAAATAGAGGGTAAACTGTGCCTGCGTGTTATACGCAGGGGGCTGTGGAACGTTTTTTTCCTGAAACTTCCCTCTTAAAGTTAGGGTGCGTGTTATACGCCTGTGCGTGTTATACGCCGATAAATACGGGTATACGTATAAAATCTTAAGGGGAGTAAAGTGTCTCTAATGCAAAACTCTCAGGAAGTCAGGCAGATAAGCATCCCAGAATTCATAAAGACTGCCGCAGACAGATTTTGCGAAAGTGTCTCTTGTGCATTCTAAAGTGGTGAAGAATGCACCAAATTCATATACTTGTCTAGAACTTGTACTTGCTGTGGTACATGCTGTGCCACTTTCAGAATGCACTTGAGACACTTTCGTAAAATCTGTCTGAGCCTGTTGTTCTTTCTGTACGCCAAAAGAGAGTTGGTCTTAATTAGCTGCACTTTTATATTTGGCACATTCAGTGCGACACAATGTAAAAGTGGCATATTTTAGAACTACCTGATTTTGGTGCACAAGCCGCTGTCAGAACTAAATGTGCCGCAAATGCTTCATGAACTTGGCACAATAAAGTAACAAGAGGGATTAACTCCAGAAAAGTGGCGCAGCAGCTTTATTGAATTCCACCCATGCTGTTCTTCCTGAGCTGCCTGCCAAATAACAGGCTAGACGGGAGCTCATTTTCAGAAGTCATAAAAGAGTTGTTTCCCGTTGGACATAAGGATTCTGGATCAATTTGTAGGTATGGCAGAGAATTTTTTAAAGTGGAACTCAAAGCAGAAAGTTATTGTTGATGATTTGAGGCATATGGAAATGTTAAAGCTTTGATTTTTTTTTTGCTGTCTTTGGGAAGGTTTGCTTTTTCTCTTTTGTGGTCAGTGTGCAGGAATTGAAGGTTAAACTCCCAGTGGGGCGACACGGTGCTTTAGCCGGCCATAGACGGATAAAAATTTGGCTGCTTCAGTAGGAACCGGACAAATTTTGATCCATGTATGAGATGACTGGTTAGTACTGAAGTCAATCTGCCTGTTGGTTTTTTTTGTACGATTATTGTATTCTGATGGCTCGTAAACCTCCTGCTGTCAGACAATAGCAGAGTGGGAGGGTTTCCTCTGTGTTGTTGGGGGAATTAAGTAATTTTCTTTCCTTCAACCCGTTGTTGAAGGAAAGAGAATTTCATAATGTAAAATGTATAATTGTATAATGTTTTGTATTTAATTTAGAAAACCAAAAAATTTTGGTTTACATTCTGCCTTGTAAATTGCAATTTTATTAAATCATCATTTACCATAATAATAAAGCATAGTGCATTACTAATGTTGACCTGCCTACATGTTTCTCATTTAAATCCAAGGTAGCTACTAAACATTATTTTTCCTATCTTTTACATTCAGTAAAGGTAGTTCTGGAAGTTGTAGAGAAGTACTTTACCCAAATACTAAGTAGGTGGACTGGACTGTAATTATATAACATCCTTTTTTTTTCTTACTTTTTATACAATGTTGCAAATTAGAAAAAGATGTAAAGCCTTATTTTAAATGTCACTATTGTCTTATCACAGGCCTCTCCATGTGCTGATTTGCAATGCGGCCATTTTTGGGCTTCCCTGGCAGCTGACAGAAGATAACCTTGAATCAACTTTCCAGGTCAATCATCTTGGCCACTTTTATCTGGTGTCTCTTCTGCAAGACATATTACGCCATTCTGTCCCATCCAGAGTGGTTGTAGTGTCTTCTGAATCCCACAGGTCAGTCATCTATTAGCACTTCATCATTTTGATTGTGGTTATTGAATATCTGTTAGAGAGTTCCCAGACCACTGTCTGGAAATTCGCATACGGCTCTCACCACCCATTGTTGTTGCATGCACTGCAGAAGGTTATTTGCAGGTGTGGTAAAATGTTGTCTTTCTGAACACCCGCTGCATTTTTCATATTATATAGTCATGTCTTCCTTATATCTACATGTCTCAACTCCAGTTATCAAGTATCTTCTTCATGGTATTAGATTTAATAAACCTGAACTGCTGAAAATTATTCAAAGCAGGTAGTTTAAGGCAACAATAAACATAGATTAATTAACATATGCAGCACTAAGCTTTAATGCCTAAGCTGCCTGGAGTACCTTCACCAAACTGGACTACCTCCTGAAGTAAGGAAAAACGTACCGCTCAAAAGCTTAAGAATTCACCAAATAGCTGCTTCCGCCCGGTCACTCACACAGGTGCTGGCTCTGCACTGATGCATGGGAGAAAAAGAAACCCTGGACTGCCGCACTCTGTATAGACAGTTATTTATTCCAAAATTTCTAATAAAAAATCCAAATTCAAAATAAATCCATAGATCCAAAACAACAAATGCAAATAGTGTGCATGCAGGGAAGGGTGGCTAACGCGTTTCACGTCACGAAATTGACGCTTACTCATAGCTGTGATTGGAATAAATAACTGTCTATACAGAGTGCGGCAGTCCAGGGTTTCTTTTTCTCCCATACCTCCTGAAGTACCTTCACCAAACTGGAGTACCTCCTGAAGTACCTTCACCAAACTGGAGTACCTCCTGAAGTACCTTCACCAAACTACCTTCATTCCTTTTCAGTGAAGCCACCTCTTTTCCTTCCCACTACTACAGTATAACATCCATTTCTTTAGCAACCTATCTCCAGGACCAGACATTTTTATGAAGGATTAAGAGGTATGACATGGCTTTTCCAATAGTGATCAGTGGAAAAGTTATTCTGGAAGGTGCTGCACAGTCAGGGCATGCAGATAAAGGTATGTCAGCTTTTACTATATATATATATATATATATATTTGCCCACAGTATCTTTTTAAGGATACAAGCAGATATGTTCATATATGGTCCACTTTCAACCAATCAACTGTCAAATGCCAGAACTTCAGTGAGCAATAGGGGTTCTGGCATTTGAATGACAGGAGGTGGAGCTTAGTGCAAGGAAGAGGTGGAGCTTAAAGTGGAACTAAAGACACTCAACCTCCTCTCTAACGGTCCCAAGTCCATGAATGGGTCCCTCGCTGCTGCTGGGTGCCGGTTTTGGAGCATCTTCATTGGTCAGCACAGGATGACGTGCTGGTAAAGTAAACTGAGCGATGTAAACGCATGTGCAGCTCAGTTTACATGTTGCAGAAGACTGCGAGCAGGCAGGTGCATGTCTCTAGTGTGATAAATAGCCTGCCTGCTTGCAAGTTTTTGTAAAAATGTCTTCTGTTCCACTTTAATCTCAACATCTGCAGAAGTCATTGTCTTGTGTGTTGCCTAAGCTTAGTGTCCAAGAGCCCCCACAAGAACATAGTTAATCAGGTTGAAAAAAATACACAAGTCCATCTAGTTCAACCAATATAAGGTTTAAGTGAAGACTAACACAGCTATATACAGACATCACAAGGGGCTGTTTTTACCTTTTAGGCCAGGCTAGATTCACTTTAATACAAAAAAAAAAAAGGTTAACTTTTTTTTACTTTTAGCATTGCTGAAGAAAGAAATAATATCTTTATTTAAACCTACCAGCAGGCCTTTGCTTTTCTTTCTTTCCTATGTGTTTATGTAAACCACTATTAATCATGAAACAAGCCTCCCTTTCTGTCGCAGTTTAATCTGCCCATTGAGCGGTCTCGGAGATGGAATAATAATTGATTATATCTGAATGCCACGACCCTTATTGATTTGTCATTCAACAACTTCGGCATCTAACCAAGAAGAATGGGAAGATATACTAAATTGTAAATAGTCTAGTTAAGGACGGGAGACCAAGTCTGTTCATTATGGGCTGCTTTATTCATCTCCCCCTCTTTAAGGTTGGGTGGTCTGCGAAACACGTTCTCTTTCTGAAATCCAGCCCTCATGCTTTGTAATGGCCGTGAAACAACACACTTCGTTTTCTTTTCCATTCGAAGAGATCTGTATAATGACAATAACCTATTATTGAAACCCATCATTTTCCAAACACGCTCAATTCCTTCTCCAAACTGTAATCATTTTAAAGCAAATCTGTAAATACATTACTATTGGTCTTTGCTTGAAATGACAATCCATATTAATGAATGCTGTAGAATCAGTTGTAAAGAAAGTGCCGATACAAATGTAACTGTGCGAATTTTCATAAATAACAATAATTTGGCTGTAGGCTTGTGGTATAATGTGCAGTACAAAGATGTCACATTAGATGGGAATGGGGGTAATATTCCTACTGTTTTTATTTTACTCCCTGAGGCAGCACGTAAAGGCCCACTGTAGCAAAAAATACTATATTTTGGAAACTGTATGTGATTAATACCTATACTCCTATTTGGCACATGAACTCTTTTATTTATTTCATATACAATATCTCACACAAGTGAGTACACCCCTCACATTTTTGTAAATATTTTTTCTTTCTCGTACATCACGGGACACAGAGCGACATAGTCATTACTAATGGGTTATATAGTTACCGTCAGGTGCTGGCACTGGCAACTTCCAAAACCGGAAGTACCCTCCCCTATATAAGCCCCTCCCATCCGGGAGCACCTCAGTTTTTTGCCAGTGTCTAAGGTGTTGGCCAAGAAGAAACATGTGTTTTTCACTGAGCTTGCGTACAGGTTCTTTTGGGCCTCAGTAAGCTATTCCGGATCCGACCAAAAAAGCTTCATAGCTAAACGGTCGGTACCCGGGCCTTGCAAAGAGAAGAGCAAGGTTTTGCCTGTAATGCTTCTCTTAGGAGAGCTGGACCCTGGGATCCAGAGCTCTGGTCATACCCACGACCAAGATGTTTTCTGTGCAGGGTGCTATACAGGTCCAGGGGAGTGGAATCCTTGGGAACCCGGTCCCTGAAGGTTTGATTACAATGCCTGCCGTGATAGGTGAAGTTTGGGCTTTTGTGGACCAAACAAAGTCCTGCGGCGAGGAACAGGTAAGTGGGGGCCCCCAGGAACTTGGTTCTATTGGGGGACCCCCAAGCCTAATTTGTCTTTCTGTCTGTTACCTAATGGTATTCCCGCAAGATTCTGTGCATGCCTGTAACTACTAAAAAAATGTAATAATTTTTAATGGTGGTCAAGAAAAAAAAAAAAAAAATGTGTTTTTTTATATATATTTAGTATATTAGACTGCGGTACCTGTGTTTGTCCACTAGAGGCCGCTGTGGAATGTTTTCTTGTCATATGGACTAGTTTCTTCTCAGAGAGCAAAGTCCAGGCAGTTGGTGAGTTCTCCTATAGGAAACTGCTTCCTCTGCCATGTTGCAGTGCTCGTCCATCCCCCGGCCTGCGGCAAAGAGGGGCCCTGGCTCCTGTCCCTGGTTTCCATGTTTGAAATTAGCGCCGAGGGCGCACGTGGCCGCGCGCGTGCACGCGCCTCTATATATAGAGGTGAGCCGGAAAAGGGGGCGGAGCCTGGGGGATGACGCTCTGTGCGCGCCGCAGCGCTTCTGCGCATGTGCGGGCGTCCCAGCAGGTTTTAAAAAGCCACAATATTGTAGTAAGCTGGCTATGAAGTACAGAGACAGAGCTGGCAACATTTAAAGGCATACAGCAAGCGGTTGATACAGGCATCCCCTAGAAAGGCACATTAGTAGACACCAACTGTTTATTATAGCAGCATTTATGCTAGACTATTATCAGTAACTGGTGTATTTCGGCTGGAATACCTCAGCTTTGTGGCTTAGGAATATGCCGTCTAAAAACTCCGGGACTAGAAATTCCAGGAGGAATAGGGGGTCTCCATCGGGCTCTGAGGATCTTGGGCATGCTTTGGCTGCACCAGTCTCCCCTGAAGAATCAGAGGTTAGTGACCGTAGGGCACCCCCAGGAGTACCTGGTACTGTGGCTGTCCTCAGTTCACCTGCTCCTGTGTATGTAACAGAGGAGGTTTTTTCCTCAGCTCTGGGAGGACTGGAAGAGAGATTGTCAGCATTAATCGCTGCTTCCCTGTCACAGGAGAAAAGCGCTCGATCTCCGTCTCCTCCCTCAGAGTGCCTGTTAACAGAGCAACAGTCCCATACAGAGGTCGACCTACCTGAGGGGGATCAGGATGAGGTTGATTCGGTTGTAGAGGAATCAACAGTGGAAGAGCCGTTCTCAGCATCACATGCTGAGAGGTTATGGGTTCAGTCCCTGACTAATATGGTCCGATCAGCATTTAAAATGCCACTTGCGGAGCCATCCTCCACTTCTGTCTCCTCATTGGGGTCGCTAAAAGCTCCCCAGACTGTTTGTTCCTTTCCGATCCATCCTTTACTGGAGGGGCTCATTTACCAGGATTGGGAGCATCCTGACAAAATATTTACTCCCCCCAAGAGATTTTCGGTGGTCTATCCCATGGAGGATAAGTTCATCAGAAAATGGAAGGTCCCTACAGTGGACGCAGCCATCTCTTGTGTGAATAAATCACTGACATGTCCGGTGGAAAATGTCCAAATGTTCAAGGACCCAATAGATAAAAAATTGGAGTCATTATTGAAATCTGCTTTTTCTACAGCAGGATTGGTGACACAACCAGCAGTGGCAGCTATAGGGGTATGCCAAGCAGTGAAGGATCAGTTGAAACAGGTCTTAAGAGACTTGCCGGATCAGCAGGCTCTTGCCCTAGCTGATCTACCTAGAGCCTTATGCTTTGCAGTGGACGCTATAAAGGATTCAATCCATCAGGCCTCCCGCCTTACGCTGTCTGTAGTACATATGCGCAGGCTTCTATGGCTCAAAAACTGGTCTGCTGAAGCTCCCTGTAAAAAATTGCTGGTCAGCTTCCCATTTCATGGGGAGCGCTTATTCGGGGAAGACCTGGACAAGTATATCCAGAGAATTTCCAGCGGTAAAAGTACGCTTTTGCCGGTTAAAAATAGAGTTAGAGGTCCCTCCTTTAAGAGGCCGGCTTCTCCAGTCCCTAGGACATCGGCTGTGAAACAGTTCCGACGGCCTCCCCGGTCAAATCCCGGAGGTAAAAATCAGGGACAGTTACAGGGTAACAAGAAGCCCTGGAGCAGGAGAGGTACAAAACCTCCCCCAAAGTCAAATGCATGAAGGGTTGCCCCCACCCAATCGGGTGGGGGGAAGACTTCAGTTGTTCACAGAAACCTGGCGGGACACGATCCGAGACAGATGGGTGCTCTCCGCAGTAAATCTGGGATACAAATTGGAGTTAAAAAACTCCCCTCCTTCCCGCTTTATAAGGTCAAACGTGCCAAGGGATCCCCAGAAGAGAGGATCCCTCCTGTTGGCACTGGAACAATTATTGCTTCAAGCAGTAATTATAGAGGTTCCCCTGGAAGAATGGGGTTCGGGTTTTACTCAAACCTCTTTACAGTTCCGAAGCCAAACGGGGACGTGAGGCCCATATTAAATCTAAAAGGGCTAAACAAATTCCTACATATCAGGACTTTCCGGATGGAGTCGATCCGATCGGTAGCCACTGCCCTACAAGGGGAGGAATGGTTAGCCTCGATCGACATCAAAGATGCTTATTTGCACATCCCCATCTTTCCAGCCCACCAAAAATTTCTACGCTTTGCGGTAGAAGGGCGCCATTTTCAGTTCAGAGCCTTACCCTTCGGTCTGGCCACAGCACCAAGAGTGTTCACAAAAATTCTGGCCCCATTATTGGCCAATCTAAGAACACGAGGTGTAACGATAATGGCATATCTAGACGACTTGTTGCTGATAGACCACTCAGTGGAAAAACTAGAAGTGGTTGTTCACGAGACAATCAAGTATCTGGAATATCACGGTTGGATTATCAACCGAGACAAGTCAGCCCTAAAACCAGTCAAAAGTCTGGAATACTTGGGGCTAAGGCTGGATTCAGACCAGAAAAAGATTTTCTTGCCTCAAGAAAAGGGGTCGTCTTTGAGAGATTTGATCCACTTAGTGGGTTCAAAAAGACAGCCATCCATACGCCTGTGCATGAGGCTGCTGGGAAAAATGGTGTCATCATTCGAAGCAGTACCCTACGGTCAATTCCATTCAAGGAAGTTGCAAAGGGCCATACTGTCAGCCTGGAACAAAAAAGTTCAGGCTCTGGACTTACCAATGTCCTTGTCCCCTTCCGTTCGCAGGAGCCTCCGCTGGTGGTTGGTTCCCCAGAATCTGGAAAGAGGGAAATCCTTCAGTCCGATTTCCTGGAAGGTGGTCACTACAGATGCCAGCCTTATAGGCTGGGGAGCAGTACTGGAGCAATGGTCTCTCCAGGGCAGATGGTCGGATGCGGAAAAGGCCCTGCCCATCAATCTCTTAGAGATACGAGCAGCCCGGTATGCCCTAGTAGCATGGACATCCAAACTCCAAGGGTCCCCTGTCAGAGTTCAGTCAGACAATGCCACAGCAGTGGCATATATCAATCGTCAGGGGGGCACCAGGAGTCGTGCAGCCCAAAGGGAAGTAAATTACATCCTGAGATGGGCAGAAAGATATGTCCCAGCCATATCTGCGGTATTCATTCCAGGGGTGGAGAATTGGAAGGCGGACTTTCTAAGTCGCCAACAATTATGCCCAGGGGAATGGTCCCTTCATCCCGAGGTTTTCCGGACAATATGTCAGCGGTGGGGAACACCGGATGTAGATCTGCTAGCATCCAGATTCAACACAAAAGTGGACAGGTTTGTCTCTTGGGCAAGGGATCCCCTAGCGTGCGGCTCGGATGCCCTAGTGTTCCCTTGGGATCAGTTCAAGCTGATATATGCATTCCCACCGCCACAATTGTTACCTCGATTACTCCGCAGAATCAGGGTAGAAAAGAAACCAGTGATTCTGGTGGCTCCAGCGTGGCCCCGAAGAGCATGGTACGCGGAGATTGTAAAAATGTCTGTGGGGAGTCCTTGGACCCTCCCACATCGTCCGGACCTGCTTTCGCAGGGACCGATATACCACCCTTCCTTACCAGCCCTAGGTTTGACGGCCTGGCTATTGAAGCCCACATTCTAAAAAAGAGAGGGCTCTCTAATGCTGTGGTATCTACCATGATCAATGCCAGGAAGCCGGTATCCAGGCAGATCTACTATAGAATCTGGAAGGCGTACATCGCCTGGTGTGAGGCCAAGAAATGGCATCCACGTAAATACGTAATAGGTAGGATTCTGGACTTCCTACAATGGGCTGTAGATAGGAAGCTTGCCTTGAGTACTATCAAAGGTCAGATTTCGGCCTTGTCAATATTTTTTCAAAGGCCCTTGGCTTCGCATTCACTAGTCAAAGCCTTTATACAAGGAGTGATGCGTATTAGTCCTCCGGTTAATATTCCCATATGTCCATGGGATCTAAACTTGGTTCTGTCGGTTCTACAGAAACAACCATTTGAACCATTACAGCATATTTCCTTGGTGCTTCTCACCAGGAAATTGATTTTTCTAGTAGCCATTTGTTCGGCTAAAAGAGTATCGGAATTAGCAGCTATGTCCTGTAAGGAGCCATATCTGGTTATCCATAAGGACAGAGTAGTGTTACGTCCTCATCCAGCCTTTCTTCCTAAGGTGGTATCGAGTTTTCATTTGAACCAAGATGTGGTTCTTCCTTCTTTTTTCCCCAAGCCTACTTCGGTAGAGGAAAAGTTATTGCATTCTTTGGATGTAGTAAGAGCAGTTAAAGCTTATCTAAAAGCCACTGCTCAGATTCGCAGAACGGATACTTTGTTTATTCTGCCGGAAGGCCCCAGAAAGGGTCAGGCAGCGTCAAAATCTACTTTAGCCAAGTGGATTCGACAGGTCATAATACAAGCCTATAGCTTGAGAAGTAGACCGCCTCCGTTCAAAGTTAGGGCGCACTCCACGAGAGCAGTTGGAACTTCATGGGCAGTGCATCACCAGGCCTCCCTGGCTCAAATCTGTAAGGCCGCAACATGGTCTTCGGTACACACGTTTACTAGGTTCTACCAGGTGGACGTTAGAAGTCAGGAGGATGTCGCCTTTGGGCGCAGTGTGTTGCAGGCCGCAAAAGATCCTCATGTCTGATAGCGCTCAGCTTATATATGGTGTATCCCCCCCCTCATTTGGCATTGCTTTAGGACATCCCATTAGTAATGACTATGTCGCTCTGTGTCCCGTGATGTACGAGAAAGAAAATAGGATTTTTATAACAGCTTACCTGTAAAATCCTTTTCTTGGAGTACATCACGGGACACAGAGCTCCCGCCCCTCTTTGGGGACACTTATTGCTTTGCTACAAAACTGAGGTGCTCCCGGATGGGAGGGGCTTATATAGGGGAGGGTACTTCCGGTTTTGGAAGTTGCCAGTGCCAGCACCTGACGGTAACTATATAACCCATTAGTAATGACTATGTCGCTCTGTGTCCCGTGATGTACTCCAAGAAAAGGATTTTACAGGTAAGCTGTTATAAAAATCCTATTATTATATCTTTTCATGTGACAACACTGAAGAAATGACACTTTGCTACAATGTAAAGTAGTGAGTGTACAGCTTGTATAACAGTGTCAATTTGCTGTCCCCTCAAAATAACTCAACACACAGCCATTAATGTCTAAACCGCTGGCAACAAAAGTTAGTACAGCCCTAAGTGAAAATGGCCCAATTAGCCATTTTCCCTCCCCGGTGTCATGTGACTCGTTAGTGTTACAAGGTCTCAGGTGGGAATGGTGAGCAGGTGTGTTAAATTTGGTGTTATCGCTCTCACTCTCTCATACTGATCACTGGAAGTTCAACATGGCACCTCATGGCAAAGAACTCTCTGAGGAGCTGAAAAAAAGAATTGTTGCTCTACATAAAGATGGTCTAGGCTATAAGAAGATTACCAAGACACTGAAACTGAGCTGCAGCATGGTGGCCAAGACCATACAGCGGTTTAACAGGACAGGTTCCATTCAGGTTCCATTCAGAACACGCCTCGCCATGGTCGACCAAAGAAGTTGAGTGCACGCGCTCAGCATCATATCCAGAGGTTGTCTTTGGGAAATAGATGTATGAGTGCTGCCAGCATTGCTGCAGAGGTTGAAGGGGTGGGGGGGGTCACCCTGTGGCGGCAACCAGATGGGGAGTACAAAGACAAGTGTGTGTTGTCTACAGTCAAGAATGGTGGTGGGAGTGTCGTGGTCTGGGGCTGCATGAGTACTGCCGGCACTGGGGAGCTACAGTTCATTGAGGGAACCATGAATGCCAACATGTACTTCGGAGACTGGGCCGCAGGGCAGTATTCCAACATGATAACGACCCCAAACACACCTTCAAGACGACCACTGCCTTGCTAAAGAAGCTGAGGGTAAAGGTGATGGACTGGCCAAGCATGTCTCCATTGTCTACGCTTTACAAGCATGTCTCCAGACCTAAACCATATTGAGCATCTGTGGGGCATCCTCAAACGGAAGGTGGAGGAGAGCAAGGTCTCTAACATCCGCCAGCTCTGTGCTGTCGTCATGGAGGAGTGGAAGAGGAATCCAGTGGCAACCTGTGGAGCTCTGGTGAACTCCATGCCCAAGAGGGTTAAGGCAGTGCTGGAAAATAATGGTGGCCACACAAAATATTGACACTTTGGGCCCAATTTGGACATTTTCACTTAGGGGTGTACTCCCTTTTGTTGCCAGCAATTTAAACATTAATGGCTGTGTGTTGACTTATTTTGGGGGGGACAGCAACCTGCACACTCACTACTTTACATTGTAGCAAAGTGTAATTTCTTCAGTGTTGTCACATGAAAAGATATAATAACATATTTACTAAAATGTGAGGGGTGTACTCACTTTTGTAAGATACTGTGTGTATATATATATATATATATATATATATATATATATTTATAATATATATATTGTCAAAAGTACAGGGACGCCTGCCATTACACGCACATGAAATTTAATGGCATCCCACTTTTAGTCTGTAGGGTTCAATATTGAGTTGGCCCACCCTTTGCAGCTATAACAGCTTCAACTCTTCTGGGAAGGCTGTCCACACGGTTTAGGAGTGTGTCTATGGGAATGTTTGACCATTCTTCCAGAAGCACATTTGTGAGGTCAGGCACTGATGTTGGACGAGAAGGCCTGGCTCCCAGTCTCCTCTCTAATCCATCCCAAAGGTGTTCTATCTGGTTGAGGCTAGTCAAGTTCCTCCACCCTAAACTCGCTTATCCATTTCTTTATGGACCTTGCTTTGTGCACTAGTCCTGGTCGATTCTGCATTCTGTACCTGCCTTGAACCTTTTCCACATCTTGAAGCCATCTGATATGATACATGAACTCTCTCTCTGAGGGTTTTTAGGTCCTGCAAATATAGTATTGTGCTTTAAGCTCTGGGTACCAGTAGGCATACCAGCCTTGAGTGAAACACAGCTGTTATAGGTAAAACTGCTGCTATTTTTGCAGAACAGAACACAAACTGGTAATCCTTACACCAATCCTTATACTGGATGTCAGTGGCCTAGAGCGGATCATGGGTTATTTGAGCTCCATTTAAAAAAAACAATAGAATCCAACAAAACAGGATTATAAATGCATGTTAAAACACATATGTTTTTTAAAACTTTGGGCCCTGAGGCAGTCATGACATAATAAGGGAATAATAACTGTTGCAGGATGCCAGGAATCCAGGCAAAAGTTGTGATATTTTCATAGGCATCAGCTGGGAGGTAAGAAACTAATTTCATTCACTTCAAGATTCACACTTTGCCTCAGGGCAGGAAGAGTCCTGGTTTGGAGGTGTCTGCAAGCCAAGAGTTAACAGGACTTTCTCACATTAGTATAGAGCATTACATGTCTTGGATAGGAGACCTTGCAACCAGGCAAAAACGGGGGGGGGGGGGGGGGGGGGCGGGGAATCCAATACTTATTCTGAAAATGTTTAAGTGACCCAGTACAGAGCTTATTTTTTAATCATGTATCCATAAATGTAACCCTTGGGACTCAGAACAGTGAGACCAGCCAAGGGTCAGGCTCAAGCCTTTATCACTACCAAACACAGGGGCTTATAGCCTAACTGACACACTGCAGATTGATTTACATAGAACATTTAAAATTTATGGTAGCTGAAATGAAAAGAGGCAGCATGAAGCACAAGCAATAATCCCACCCAGCCCTGAAACACAGAGCATCTCCTAATTAGGTGGTAACTAAATCTGTGTTGCCTTATCATTGAAAATCACATAGGGTTTTGTGAAAAGAGATCAGTTTGGCGTTATTAAGCAATGGGGGCTACTGTAGGCCATCCAGAGCTCGCTCTCGAAAATAAATCTGCCAACTCCCTGACTTGCCAGATGTGGAGGGCACCAGGGGATAGGCTATAAACGAGCTGTTATTTAATGGGAGATTAGGCTGAATTGTCAGCTGCTTGTCTCGCCTTGCAACCTTCTGCCTCCAATAAGAATCTGCACCATTCCTCCTTATTATTTGGAGAGCACATTTGTATCTAGGCTTTTCCAAAACGCTGGATTTTTAAAACCTCTCTTGTGCTATAAAATCAGTCAGCGTTTACAGCCAAATACCTTTTTTTCAACTAAAAATAATAAGATGTTTCTTTACTGCATACAACAGTGGAGCTGTAAGGACAAGACATACTGCAGAGTTGACAGGAAGGTGAGCAAAAGTGGAAGGGTCAGACCAGCAAACATTGACATTTTATAGTAGATGCTGATGATGAACCACATAACTGTTATATTCCTGCAAGACTCTTGTAGCATCATATCGGCTGAAAGTCCCTAGCTGAGTTCTTCTTCACTTTTGAGATTTAGCAATTAAAGTGGTTGTGAAATTCAATATTTGACTTGTACCTATAGGTAAGCCTATAATAAGGCTTACCTATAGGTACTGTAAATATCTCCTAAACGTGCATTGTTAGATATTTACTATACAGTATCTCTGCCGGAACTGGGGAGCTACAGTTCATTGAGGGAACCATGAATGCCAACATGTGCTGTGACATACTGAAGCAGAGCATGATACCCTCCCTTCGGAGACTGGGCCGCAGTGCAGTATTCCAACATAACGACCCCAAACACACCTCCAAGATGACCACTGCCTTGCTAAAGAAGCTGAGGGTAAAGGTGATGGACTGGTCAAGCATGTCTCCAGACCTAAACCCTATTGAACATCTGTGGGGCATCCTCAAATAGAAGGTGGAGGAGCACAAGGTCTCTAACATCCACCAGCTCTGTGATGTCCTCACTGAGGAGTAGAAGAGGACTCCAGTGGCAACCTGTGAAGCTCTGGTGAACTCCACGCCCAAGAGGGTTAGGGCAGTGCTGGAAAATAATGGTGACCACACAAAATATTGACACTTTGGGCCCAATTTGGACATTTTCACTTAGGGGTGTACTCACTTTGTTGCCAGTGGTTTGTACATTAGTGTGTTGAGTTATTTTTAGGGGACAGCAAATGTACACTGTTATACAAGCTGTACACTCACTACTTTACATTGCAGCAAAGTGTCAAAAATCTAAAACTCATATAGTCCATATGATAAACAGCGCTAGTTGTGGATAAGTGTCCAAAAACACATAAAACACTTGAGTGATGACTTTGCAACAGTCAAACTAAAAGTGATGTTTCTTCTATGGATACGGTCTGTAGTGCACCCTACACCAATCCCAAATCTTCACCACGAGTGAGGCACGCTCCCCCTCCGGGGTACAAACTCACCACAAGGATGAAAAAGGTAAGCCTTTTAGTCTGTAAGTAGTCTCACTCCAACTTCCGTCATCACCACCAGGGTAGTATGGGTTAAAATCCTCAGGCAAACATATAAGGACATAAAAGCACCAAATAGTGTAATATTGCTTTAATAAAGAAATCCCCCAATACAAAGTCCCTGTTTCAAATGCACGTACATTTCAATCACTTGTAAAAAAGCACATAAAGTAAAGAGTGTATTCACCGCTATCCTGTCCCAAGAGGGCGCCCGTGTTGCAAGCGTGGCGCTGCAGTCTTTCTTCCGGGTATGGGACAGCTGGCCGTGGAGCTCACTCTGTACTTCCCTAAAGGGCTCAGATACCGCAGCGTCTCTGTAACCAGGAAGTACAGAGTGAGCTCCACGGCCAGCTGTCCCATACCCGGAAGAAAGACTGCAGCGCCGCGCTTGCAACACGGGCGCCCTCTTGGGACAGGATAGCGGTGAATACACTCTTTACTTTATGTGCTTTTTTACAAGTGATTGAAATGTACGTGCATTTGAAACAGGGACTTTGTATTGGGGGATTTCTTTATTAAAGCAATATTACACTATTTGGTGCTTTTATGTCCTTATATGTTTGCCTGAGAATTTTAACCCATACTACCCTGGTGGTGATGACGGAAGTTGGAGTGAGACTACTTACAGACTAAAAGGCTTACCTTTTTCATCCTTGTGGTGAGTTTGTACCCCGGAGGGGGAGCGTGCCTCACTCGTGGTGAAGATTTGGGATTGGTGTAGGGTGCACTACAGACCGTATCCATAGAAGAAACATCACTTTTAGTTTGACTGTTGCAAAGCCATCACTCAAGTGTTTTTTGTGTTTTTGGACACTTATCCACAACTAGCGCTGTTTATCATATGGACTATATGAGTTTTAGATTTTTGATATGATATTTTAATTTTATTATCTTTTATATGTATGAGGTTCTCATTTATATAAATTTAAATAGCTGCTTCTTTTTTTATATATTTTATCATAGTTTAACAACTTTGATATCTTTGGGCTGTTTTACTTTTTTATTCCTCACTACCCTCTCAGCTGTCCAGTTGGAGGAGTGACCTTCAGGAATTGCAATCCAACACCTAGGCGCCGAGAAGTGCAAATTTGGGCCATTTATTTTGCACCTTCTTTCTTATATTTTATGATATAATATATAAAATTTTATTATATATAGTGTCCTGATTGGGAATTGATAGAGCACTCCAACACTTTAACCACCTCAAAAGTGGACCCTTTCACCCCCTTCCTGCCCAGGTAATGTGCGCTGTCACATAGATAAAGCTGTCACACAGATATAGCTTTATTTTGGTGGTATTTAACCATCACTGAGTTTTTATTTTTTTGCTATATAAAAAAAATATATCTAATATGTTGAAAAAAAAAATGTTTTAGTTTCTGTTATAAAATTTTGCAAACATTGTATCTTTCTTCATAAATTTAGGCTAAAATATATTATGCTGCTTTTTTGGGGCAAAAATTACCTAAATCAGTGTATATTATGTAGTCTGTGTGAAAGTTATAGTCTACAAGCCTTGCTACATATATTTGAAAATTCGCTAAAGCCTGATGTACTGACTGCTTATTTTATTTCATGAAGCCCTAAAATGCCAGGACAGTACAAATACCCCCACAAATGTTCCTTTGTTTTTGGAAACTAGACAGTCTAAGGCAGGGGTGTCAAACTCAATTTCGTCAAGGGCCGCATCAGCAGTGTGGTTGCCCTCAAAGGGCCAGTTGTATCTGGGTCGCACTACATACAGAGTGCAGAGTTCAGGATTATGTCAGGATTATGCTACGTACAGAGTGCAGGGTTCAGCAGTGCGCTATGTACAGAGTCCAGGAATTCAGGGGTGTGTTACGTACAGAGTGCAGGAATTCAGGGGTACGCTATGTACAGAGTGCAGGAATTCAGGGGTGCGCTATGTACAGAGGGCAGGGATTCAGGGGTATGCTACGTACAGAGGGCAGGGATTCAGGGGTGCGCTACATACAGAGGGCAGGGATTCAGGGGTGCGCTATGTATAGATGGCAGGGATTCAGGGGTGCGCTACGTACAGAGTGCAGGGGTTCAGGAGTGCGCTACATACAGAGGGCAGAGATTCAGGGGCGCGCTAAGTACAGAGGGCACGGAGTGAGTGGTGCACTACGTACAGAGGGCAGAGATTCAGGGGTATGCTACGTACAGAGGTCAGAGATTCAGGGGTGCGCTATGTACAGAGGGCAGATATTAAGGGGTGTGCTACGTACAGAGGGCCGGGTTCAGGGGTGCGCGACGTACAGAGGGCAGAGCTTAGGGGTGTGCTGTGCCCAATGTGCAACATCTCACTTCCACCCCTCCTCCTGAGTTCTAACCCCTGCACCCAGCACTCTGCCCCCATCCCCCCACCTCTAAACACATCTTCCTACACACTCCCCCCACCTCCCAAAGCAAACCTCACATCTGTACTCTCTTCTATTTGGTGTTAGATGGCATTTACAAGAATGCTTTCATAGCCACACTGCAAGTCCTCAAAACCCCTCCCTCAAGATGCAGCCGCTGGATGTAGATTGGAACACACAGCCCGGCCGCCAGAGCCGTCAGGTCCCTCTGCCAATGACAGGCTATGCCGGTGTTCTGACGAGATGGGTCCCACTGTTCAAAAAATCTGAGATTTTCGGCGGCTCTGTTTGCACATGCGCAGTCCAGCCCGGGCATTATCCGATGGGGGACCCATCTCGACAGGACACCTGATCAACAGCGCATGCGCTCAGCTACACACACAGCCGACGCCGCTGGGGAGACTGAGGAGGAGAGTGGAGGAAGTGTTTACTCCGGTTGCCAAGGAGACCTGTTTGTGACAGCAGAAAGTGGCTGTGAGAACAGGAGGTGGAGGATGGCACATGGTCACATGACAAGGCCTGGTGGGCCGGATTCGGCCCGCGGGCCATGTGTTTCCCACCTGTGGTCTAAGGTATTCAGTAGGAGGCATAGTGAGTTTTTTGAAGTTGTAATTTTTAGGAATATTAGGAAATTAAAAACATTTATTTGTCATTTTATTTATTTTATAAGTAATTTCTCACAAATAGCATAGGTATATTTATAATTACACCCCAAAACACATTCTGCTGTGCCTTCTGAGTATGGAGCACCTTTGGCTTTTCAAGAAGCATAAATTATACATCTAATTTCCTGACTACCTGTCAGATTTTTTTGAGGTCCTAGAGCACCAGGACATTGGAAAAAACTCACAAAATGACCTAATTTAGAAAAAAAAAAAAAACACTTTAAGGTACTTTATGAAAGGCATACTGAAAATTTTGAAAAAAATATTTTTTGCTGCATGTTTTTGGAAATGCAGGAAAAAAATTATAATATTGTTTTTATGTATCATCACTTATAGCAGTCCCAGTTCTTATAAGCCAAGCAAACCTAGCCTACTGGTACGTGGCTAGCCATGTTCACTGGCCAGGAAGAACAGGAGGCTGAAGGAAGGAAGAAGAAAAGAGTTCCCGTGGTTTCTGGAGTGTAGTTGTCCACGGGATGGCTGGGATTTGGGTATCACAGGAATATAGTCAGCAGGATGTGCAAATGGCTCAGGTCAGATCAGCCTCAGGATGGCCCATGGTTAGCAAACAAGCAAAGGATTGGTCCAGGGTTGGTACAGACAGCTGGCAGAGGCAACATTGCACTGATGTGGTGGTGATCAGGAACACTGTTGCTGGCTGGACTGGTTTGGTGACAATGGACTTGTGTAGCAGTGATCATAAACATTGTTGCTGGATTACACTGGTCTGGTGAACTGGGGATGATGTGTCGGCAATCAGAGACAACATTGCTGGCTTTCACTGGTGTGGTGACACTGGGACAGGTGTGGTGGTGATCAGCCAATGTTTACTACTTTTCATGTGATCACTGTGATTAGTCACTGCGCTCACGTGTTACAATTCCCAATCACAATCACATGGTACAAGGGCCCGGGGAATCAAGCGATGCGCATCAAACAAGAAAGGCTTGACGCTTATACTACCATGTGATATATTTTTTAAACACTTTACACATTTACCAGAATACAAATAATGTCCCAAACAAGCATACTGTGGTTGTAGTCTCTTCTCCAGGAGTATGGGCGCTCGCTTACCCTGTCTTGAGAGAAGGGTGATAGTCATTATAGAAAATAGAACAAATAGTGACCCACCTCCCTTATCTACCACCCCTTATTTTTGCACTCCCCATCATACCATATGCCTCATTTGCCTTTCCCCATCCCCATATCCTCCTCCACTTACTGCCTCCCTCCCTCCTACATAGCTCCTTATGACATTAAGGCTGGGTTCCCACTAAAAACAGATGCGGCTCACAGCAGGGGACCGGTGCATCCCTGTTCTTTGTTTCAGGGATGAATCAGGCCTGAATTTTTGCCTGAATTCAGACCTGAAATAGAGCCAAAGACCCACAGGACCCCTGTGCAATTCACTCCGCAGCCGCCCCGGAGATGTGTGAACCGGCTCCATTAGGATGGCCCATACACACGATCCTAATATCGTACGAAAACTGTCCTTCAAGGAAGAATCGTACGATAATCGAATCGTTGGTACAGAGCTTTCGAGAGCCGATTACGACAATTCATCCAACATTATTCGATCGGACAAGCATGAAGATTTTCCTCGTACAATACCAGATCGTATGATTTTAGTTTAGTCAGTATAGTTGTCGTCTGAAAATACAATACATATACATTACAACACATGACATCACTTCCGATTTTTTTTTTCTGTCATTAGAGAATTTTCGTGACTTTAGTAACCTATTCAATTTCTACTTGCGACTATTAAGCGAAAAAAGTCATACAATCTGTTGTACGATATTCTGGAATTCATACCTGTATTGCCAAGAAATGTAAATAAGGAATGTATGTATACCAAAACTTGTTGGTTTTATCTTAGATAGAGTAGGAAAAAGTTCAAAATCCCTGTCAGTTTAATGTGCTTTTGCACCTGGTTGGAGATATTGCCTGTTACATACTTTTTTTCAGATACAACAGGATACAAAGAAATCTTTCCACGATTATGCCCCTTACAGACAGAGCAGATCCATCCAAGCGGATCTGCCTTCTCAGCGGGGGATGTCTGATCCTTGCTAAGCAGGTGGATGACAGATCCGTGTCCTCTCCACTATGCAGAGTGGACACGGACACAGGCGGCTCTCCTCTATGAAGCGGCGGATGGAAACGGGTTGCACGTCTGTCCGATTGTCATCCGATCTCATCTGCCGGACGGATGGTGAACGTATCCCCATACGTCAATTTTTATCATATTTTATCAGATCGGATGCCTGCCCCATAGAGAACAATGGGTGGTCCAATCGGGTCCACCTGAAAAACTAACAGGCAGACCCGATCGGTCTGCTGGTGTGAAAGGGGACACCTCTCAGACAGCTGTCACAGGAACATTCTACCATCGGAATGTTTACCCTCATCTTTTTTTTGGGGACAACTATAAAACTTTGTATTTGGAAGGGTCACCAAGACAAATATAGAGGGTGAATATACCTATTGAGGGCACAGACAGTAATATAAATCTTAAAGCGGTTGTATACCCTTTTCTTTAACTTTTACCTACAGGTTAGCCTATAATAAGGCTTACCTGTACGGTTTAGGATATATTCCCCTTGCAATGAGCCGCTGACTAAAGCGGCGCATGTGCTCCGGGGATTCTTGGCTGAAAGTCCGGCAGACGCTGGACCTTGCCGGAAAGAAGTCTCCCGCACGCATGCGCGGGAGTGACAACATTGCGGCTTCGGCTACTCACAGCGCCGGAACCGCGATACCCGAAAGACACGCCAAGGCAAAATGTCAGCTCCCTCGGTGTGGACCGGGATCACCTGCGATGCCTCGTTCTAAGGTAAGTATTTCAGAATGAGCTAGTATGCGGTGCATACCAGCTCGTTATGCCTTTTGCCTTACAGGTTAGAAAAAAGAAATAAATTGGCGGGTATACAACCGCTTTAAAGCGGAGCTCCACCCTATTTTATAACATTACATTAATCATACCGCCGCAATGAACACAGTTAGAAACTGATGTTTTTTTTTTTTTTCTACGGTACCTTTGTTATCTTGATTTTCCTCTCTGTTTCCTGTCTGTAAACTGTGGATATAGGCGGGTATGCTGCGGCTATTATGTCATCTCCTTTTCCCGCACTGTCTCCTGGGAGCTTGTGTCATTTCTCCCAGAGGCCTGCTGTGAGATATCGCGGGATTTAGAAAGGGGGCTCTTCCTACGATGCCGCTGTTTTGATTGCAACCCCAGAGGTTCTCGGCGCTGCGGTGAGGTGCTGAAAGCGCATTCGCGAGAATGGAACGGTGCATGATGGTCATACATCATCACCGTATCCAGGAAGTAAGTGCTTGTGGGCTTCACATGCCCACAAGCAAAATGAAAACTGCCGAGAAGAGTTTTAAAAAGTGTCTTTCTAAGATTACTCGGGAGATCGGTGGCGGATTTAAAAACAGTAGGTGAACTTGCATATACAATGTGATTGCATCATGAGATATATTTATGGTTAAAATTGTTAAATGTAGTGGGAGCTCCGCTTTAAAGAGGTTCTAGCTCTTCCTTACTTTATCAAAAACAATGAAAAAGCTTTGGCTAGACTTACATTTTAGGTACAACATTGCCTTCCTAGATGAAAATACAGTATGTTGCTGTCATTGCTTTCAACACAAATAAAAAACATGGGGTTTAATATTCATTTTCAAATTGTGGGTAGAGTTCTGCAAATCATTTCTTCTTGCCTTTGGACCAGTTGTGCATCAAGAACCTCTGTTTTTTAGCACGGAAACAGGACTACAATTATACAGCCATTGATTTCCAACTTACAGACGCGCTGCCCTTTACGTTGATTTGGTAGAGGGTTTTATAGTTCCTATTGGCCCCTTACTGTAAGCTCAATGGGTATCTACTCTCAATGTTTAAAAAAATCAAATGGGTATTTTAGGTAACTAGAGTTTCATGGACTTTAAATGACTTTGTAATATACAAAAGACCAGAGAGTTGTTATTTTGTCTGTTGCTGGCCTAAGAAGTTAATGTTTCTGCCAATCAAGCTTGAATTTTGTTTCCCGTAAGGTAACCCATTCCAGGGAGAAGGAAGAACATTTGCTACTTGTTTCCTTGCATCTTATTTATAAAACAGTGTAAATAAAGCCTACATTTTCCAACCTAGGACTGAACCTGTTTGGTTGGTTAGAGTTGTCTGAGACAATTTTCTTTTTAAAAGGAGGCTTTTTATTACCATAGCGTGCATCTTAAAATAAGAAGCAGGCACACTACATTTGTTGTTCATGTTGCATGAGCCATCGGATCTCTTGTTGTGTGTGGAATTTTCTTTTAAAAACCCGATGGTGTGGATGCTACATTTTAACATGATAAGCTTTATAAAATTGATCAGTTCAATTATTGGCACACAATGTTCTTGAGGTTATACGTGGTTATTTACAAACAGCCATAAAATAATCACATTTTAGGACATAAGGGGCAACTCTACCCTTGGCCATAAACACTTGTAATTTAAGCTGGTGTCAGAGTAAAACATGTTTATGTATTCTTTGCCTGCAAATGATGCCACAATAAAATTTAAAACCAAGTTATCTTTTAAAAGTCAAATAAAATTATTTGATTTTAGTTGACCAATTTAAAGTGTAACTAAAGGCAAAGTTTTTTGGTTTTGGATAGCGTGGAAAGGGATTAGAACATCTGTCAATGCCCCCGTTAGGGAGATTCACCTTCTCTATTTGTCCTGTTTACTGTTATCATTAAAAGTAAAAGAAATCCTAAATTTTAGGTTATCATTATTATTATTATTATACAGGATTTATATAGCTCCAACAGTTTACGCAGCACTTTACAATATAAAAGGGAGACAATACAGTTACAGTACAATAAAATACAAGAGGGTTAAGAGGGCCCTGTTCAGAAGAGCTTACAATCTAATAGGGTGGGACAGGTGGTACAAAAGGTTGTAACTGTGGGGAATGAGCTGATGGAAGTGGTAAAATGTTGGAGGCGTGATAGGCTTCCCTGAAGAGATGAGTTTTTAGGGATCGCCGTAAGGCAGCCAGAGTACGATTTAGCCAGACAGATTGAGGTAGAGTCTTCCAGAGGATGGGAGAGGCTCTGGAGAAGTCATGGAGACGAGCATGGGAGGAGAAGACAAGGGAGCTTGAGAGCAGGAGGTCTTGAGAGGAGCAGAGAGAACGGTTTGGGTGATATTTGGAGACAAGATTGGTGATGTAGCTGGGGGCAGTTGTAAAATGGCTTTGTATGTTGTTGTTAGTATTTTGAATTTAAATCACTAGGCGATCAGAAGCCAGTGTAGGGATTGGATGAGAGGGGTGGCAGACACTGAGCAGTTGGTAACGTAGATGAGTCTGGCGGCAGCATTCATGATAGACTGAAGAGAGGTAGACCTATGAGGAGAGAGTTGGAATAGTCAAGGTGAGAGATGACAAGGGAGTGAATGAATAGCTTGGTGGTTTCATTAGTAAAAAAGGGGCGTATTTTAGAGATGTTATGGAGTTAAAGTCTACAAGCTTTTGACAACAACTGGATTTAGGGCTGAAAGGACAGGTCAGAGTCTAGGATTACACCTATTACCCTGACGTGATAGGAGGGATTAATGGTTGCATTGATTTTTATGGAAAAGTCATTTAGGGGGGCATGGGCGGGGGGGTAATATTTCAGCTCAGTTTTGGAGAGATTTTGTTTAAGGAAGTGGTGGGACATCCATGCTGATATGTCAGTAAGTTAGGAATGCCAGAGGAGACCGAAGGAATGAGGTGAGGAGTAGATTTGGATGTCAAAAGATTTGGGTATTGATGGTATTGGAAGCTGTGGGAGGTTATTAAGTGACCAAGTGAGGAGGTGTAGATAGAGAAGAGAAGAGGTCCAAGAACAGAGACTTAGGGGACCCCCACAGAAAGAGGTAATGGAGAGGAGGAGACAGAGTTGTAGGTAATGCTGAAGGAGCGCAAGCGCTGTGATAGGTAGAAGGAGAACCAGGATAGAGCAGAATCTTGGAAGCCAAGGGAATGGAGTTTATTGAGAAGGAGCGGGTGGTCAACAGTATCAAAGGCCACAGAGAGGTCAAGTAGTAGGAGTACGAAGTAGTGGCCATTGGTTTTAGCAGTTAGTAAATTGTTAGTGAGTTTTGTTATGGAGATATTCCTAACCTCGCTTAAATGCTTAAAATAAGTGATTAAAAACCTTTTGTCTATATAAAATTAAATCAAACGATAGCGTCGGGAAACGAGAAAACAATGACATTTATTTATACAGAACTGGTACCACCTAATAGCAAGGTGATACCAATGTTACACGATACATAATAGGAATATTGCTATGACAAACATGATACCAATGTTACATGATAATAGGAACAAGAGAGCAAACGCAAAGTAATATTAATCTTAAACATGGGAGAGAGAGAGAGAGAGAGAGAGAGAGGGAGAGAGAGAGAGAGACAGAGAGAGAGAGAGACAGAGACAGAGGGAGAGGCAGAGGGAGAGAGAGAGAGAGAGAGAGAGAGCTTATTACGTCACCATGTCGTCTGCGTCAGATCTTCATTCGCAAGGGGTCTAGCCATGAGTGTATCTGACTTTTATACCCCCTATGCCAACCAGAACCCAAAATCCTGTGGTCTCATTGGTTTAAAGCTGACCACCTGATTGGTTGAAATCTCAAACCTCTCTACTTAGCCTTCCAAATCTAAACCAGAAATACTTGCTGCTTTTATCAGATAGGTGTGTTCCTTTGATGCTCAGTTCAACAAGTTTCTCACATTAGCAAGCATGCTAAGATAAATTTAAGTCATCTTAATAATAAAGTATTGTAAAAACATATACAACCATATATACACGTAGCTTCTTGTTATAAATATGGATTTGAAAAATCTCCACCACAGTCCCCCCTGAAGTTCATTCTTGAACTTATGAAGTCCCTTAATGATTTTGTACCCACCCACAACGGCCCAGAAGCCCTGACCCTTCCCCCACCACCACTGCGGCCTCTTCCTTTCTTGAACCCGCCGTAACCCATCAAGGTAGACTTGAGACAGTTCTGGTGCCTTTGAGACTTCACATCCGACCCATGAGAGTCTGTACTGCAATGCTTCATCGCCCCGCTGCATTGAAGGAGCGGAATTCAAACATTACTGGCGGGATCCTTGCATATTTAGTCCTGTAGCTTGGAAATATGGTGTTATGATTGTCACGATTGGATCGGACCGCGAGACCGCACTTTTCAGCATGGTGAAGGAAAGTTTCAGAAGAGTCTTATTCGTGGCACGTTTTTCTTAAGAGATGCGTTGCTTCTTCAGGTGGTGGTTGGGCGGGCCTCCGGACAGTCGTGCATGAATACAAAAAAAAAAGAACAAAAAGGAGAATGTCAAACAGGAGTTATTGGCGGAATGTCAGACAAGAGTAGTGGCTTGGCCATTAAGACTAAATACCTATGAGGGGTACAATGTGTACGAGTAAGGTGGGATCCCCACAGGGTACCGAGACCGAGCCACGGCCAGTATCATCCATTGCCCTTGATGGTAGGGATAGTCAACACTGCCTGCTATTGTTAGGTCCCTGGGTTCACCACACCTGCTCACGGGGCTCAGGTTAAAGCAGTGGGCAGATTAGGGGAGGTAAAATTACATTAAGACATGGGACCTGGATGTTCAGGGATACTTTGTGAAATCTGGTATTTGTATGTTTCAGGAACCCATTCTATGGAACCCACTGGACTCTTAAAAAAATGGAGTCAGGCAGAGACAGTAAACCCTTACAATTCACAACTCATCTCTGATATTCAAACAAACGTTCCAGAAGATGAATACATTTATTTTCCAAGATAAAGCAGAATATGAACCAAAGAAAGTAGGAAGGAGAAAAGAAAGAGAGAAAAAAATAATAATACAATAAGCAACAAAACATACAGGTTCAATGCTGCTTCGACCCAGACCGTTTGTCACCCATTTCCCTTTATGTCAAAGAGCACTGACTCTGCATTCATAAAAACAAACAAACAATATATAACTGTCCTGAAACAGTGCCTCGAAAAATAATATATTGTGGCTGTTGCAGCAGCAGCTTGGCAGAAAAAAATAAAAAATAACTAAAAATAAAAATAAAATAAAGGAGGAAAAAAATAAAAATAGATAACTCTTCTATCCTATTAGTGATCAACAGGTGAACAGGATCACTGTCACTAACCATTTACAAGTCGGGTAGAAAAACAAAGAAATAAAAATATTTTAAAAAGGAGAGGCTAAACCAATGGTTGCCAAAAAAACTTTTTTAGAATTTAGTCACCCCGACTGTCCTTTAATATTACAGATTGAACAGGCTTATCCCTAGAACAAAAACAAGAAAAATATAGTTCTAGGGTCCTCTCTTAAATGCGCAAGCTACTCTAAATCGGTCTCTTAATAGTGACCCGCATTGGGACCGCAACAGGGTGGAGTTTACTAAAGTTTTTGGCCCCAGAACATCCTGATTTCCATCTCCCTTGTTATCTCCTCCCATGCTCCACCTCAGGACTGCTCCAGAACCTCTGGACCTCCCCACCTTTAAAACCATACGCCCAGCCAGGCGCTCCCCTTTCCACACCTACATACTCTTTTATTCCAGGAAGCCTACCCCGCCTCCACCTAAAATGTTACCCCAGCCCGCTCCATATCAGATAATTCCCAGCGGCTATTATTTTTGTTCCACCCCCTCCTCTTAGATTATCAACCCCTAGAGAAGGGCCTTTTTATTCACGCCTTGCCCTAACTGTTGGCACCAATTAAATCCTGTTGCCCAAAGTTTAACTACCCATCTTTTAACTCCTCCCCGAATCTCAACGGAAGTTTCACTAAGTGTAAGGGGATATCAGGTTTTATAAAAAAACTTTCTTTCGGGGCTATAGGGGTGAAACCCGGGGTTCCTTCTATATCCCTCCCAAGGACAAGAGTGTAGGTACAATAGACTCCCCGAGGTAGTGTACCCTGCTGAGTACAATTCAACCTGATGCTGAAAACAGTGTATCATTAGCCATGTGATGTCAGCATCAGTACCCCAGCATCCGGTATTGAGTCTAACACCTACACCATCGAAGCAATGACAAAAACCCACAAAATTCTATCCCAGTGACCATGCCTAGGGTATATCATGCACCCCTACCTACTGTTAGGTTCAAGAAACACCCTTGTTCCATGCCTAATGCCACATCAGTATCCTCTAGGTCAAATAACCAAACTCGCCTATATCCCAAATAATACCCAGGTGCTTCCTTCCCAGCAATGATCTCCCTATCCAGAACACAGCGTGAAATACATTCACCACTGTGTATTGGCCGTGCAAGGGACATTGTGTTCACACCTCTGACAGAGGGAAATATCAACATGCCCATGTGTGCACACCAGAGCCAATGACATATATCTGCCCTGTACCATCTCACACTCTCTACCAACCTCTCACCATGGTTGATGAAATCTTGAGCCACTTTACACTGTGGTTCTCTTTCCCCCCCCATATAGTGCTGAACACATCCCTCCTCTCCTGGTTATTCCTCCGAGATAAGCGTCCTGTACTCTGTGTCCGCACATCTCTGGGAGCAAGCCACTGGTACCATGACCGCGCTTGATTCAGTGTGTATTCAGTACATATAGGATAATAGGTTTTCATCAACCATTATAAGATGCTGGAGCGCCATGTGGTGATGGAATACTGTAGATACCTGCACCATATTCAGTGTCCCACCTGTCCCCCAAAAAAAACATTTCCTCCTTTCCATCCCTGTCCGGACTCAAACCCCTCAGAACCAGATGGACTCCAGTGTGTAACCCAGTAAAGTGATAGGATAGTACCCAAATTGACCGTAATATAGGCACAATGTTCCGTCCCTGCCATTAGGGATGAGACTAGCACTAGTTACATTTTGACAACCCTGAACTGAGTCATCCACCACTCCATAGGACTCATAGTCAATTCAGATACTACCCCACCTGCCTGTCTTTATAAGGTGGAACTTGTCACACTGAGTAAGAGTCAGTCAACTCTCCGAGGTTTTTAATTCTGGCCAGTGCAAGTTGAATGTCCTACCCTTTCCCTGATATGTAGCCCAGGACCTCCCAATGTGTTCCTGATTATCTCCAACTCCATAGTGTTTATGGTACCCAGTGACCCGCCTCCCGCTCCAAAGACAGTCGCCATCAAGCCTCTCTTTTTCCTAAGTCATGGGATATGGTCTGGATACCCGGATTGAAAACCACCTGCCACCAGGTACACCCAATCCCTCATATAGACTGCACACCTTCTCCCTCCTCTTTCAATTCGGTATTCAGACAGTGTTATACTTCACCCCTACAACACAAGCTGCCTACACTATTCAGACAGGACTCCCATGAATGACAGGAGCCTAGTGCCACACTGGGGCACTGGTCTTCTTGGCCTGCAAGACACAGACAACTAGTTAAGGTACACAAGGACTCTCGGACAGGAAGGACACCTATGGGTGTAAACTGAGGAGAATACGGCATGCCCACGCATACCTCGGACGTGAGGGCTCTTGGAACAGCCAAGCGCTGGTAACACCCCATACAACCTTCCTGCACAATTTTTCCCCAGACTCAACCAAAATTATACAATATGAGGCCAGACCTATACCCTCTCAACTTGTATGCAATCAGGCAGGCCCTCATACCACACATCTGCAGGTAAATCTAAAATAAATGGGAAAACAAAATTGCATAATGTGTATCCAGCTTGAGAAACTGCTGCTACCAGACACACCTGACCAGCAGACTAAGACAAATCCCTTGCAGCACTGAGGCGCTGGGACCACTGAACAGTAGGGGGTACCCGAGCCGACCGGTGTGCCTTGAAACACACAGATATTTATTAGGCAATTGGTAACAAATAGCCACATAAACAGTCCCAGCAGGAAACTATGAGAAGGGTTGGTTTCCCCTATTTCAGAGAGATGGGATTGCTTGGTGACACGGTAGGAAAACAGGTTTGAACTACATTTGAGGACACACAGATAGCTAGGGACATTAGCATACCTTAGCTTCAGGCAATGAGCCAAACTCGTACAGCCAGGTATGGTTGGGCGTGTACCTAATTACAATGACAGCGAGGGGGGGTGTAAGCAGTCCTACTCCTGAACACAAGTTCGCCCAAAGTAACATCAGACCATTACCCTTTTACCACTAAGTGCAGCACCCCTGGCAGAGATTTATAATGCTCCTTAGCCTCACATATGTGTTAGAGTGCCAATTATCCCCAGCAGTCTTACTCAACTTTTATGCAGACTTCAGTTAATTGGTTCTGCTACTCAGTAGATCAGAACATACAACACACGCTGGGTGGTCCAAAACACAACCGAATGGACTGACAACTAGACATTCCAACTAGATAATGGTGGCGACAACCTAAAACATTTTACATGTGAAACCCGACCAACCAGGAAAAAACACTTTTTTATCGCGTTGTTCTCTGGAGGCTACGATTTCCTCTTGTTCTGAAAGCCAGAAAACCCAATTATCGACTCTGAGGGATAAAATTCCAATAACAGTTAGTGATAAACATTCAATTTTTCGCAATTTACACAAAACAATTCCAGTAACAAGACATTAGCATATGAAACACAAATATACATTACATTACATAACCCGTGCACTTTTTTTAAAATACCAAAAATTGTTGAGCTCAACTTTTAATTAATATGTATTACATAATACACATTAATACCACATGGTTTTGGTTTCCCCAAAAAAAATTATTCACCATGGTGAGAAAAAAATTAGCAACTTGTACTGTGCTGGAAAAAACTGTCACTCTTACATTTATCATTCTCCTCCCATTTTCTTCCTCATTACAGACTGACGGAAGAAATGCGTGGTGCAGGAAAAAAGAAACAATGAAATAGCCTATGATACTTTTACCTCCCTTAGACTCATGTATTTATCCATATGTACCGCTGTCTACATACACCTGTTCTCTGAGTACAAAACTCCTTGGACCTGAAAAATACTTATAAGCAAAATCATTACTCTATCCTTCATATTTGACCTGCAAAGAATGGTAAAACAATAATGACATTCCTGTACATTGGTAAATTGTCAATGACATTCTTTCAAAACCAATTCAAACAAAACCCTCTGTAACCCTTACTTTTCCCGTTCCTACAAACATACAACAGCCGCGACGCATCGGAGGATCGCCGCGGTAAGTTCGAACATATTCACGTTACTACATACAAACATTCCGATACAAACGTGGGGGAGATACTTCATAGTTTCCAAAACCACAAATGAAAAAAACAAAAACAGCCAGCATTCTACCTTCACTCTTTCAGCAACAGGAGAAAAAAAAAAATACAATGGGAAAAACATGAGAGCAGCTCGAGAACCTGGCCTGGACCAGCCATACAAAGTTCAAACAAATGGGCATGAGAATCTAACCACCGTTCCGCCTCTGAGAATCACGAAAGCGTGTACTACACCTCCATCAACACTCATCATTACAGATTTCTGAAGCCACAGCTCAACTACATCCAAGGTACCTTTTATTCTGAGGTCTCGTCCTCCAGACATCAAAAGTACCTTCCAAAGGAGTACACCTTACTGTACCCTCTGACCAGATATGTCATCCTTTAAGGGGTCTCATGTCCGGAGCCCCAAACCCAGATCTCATGTGCGGTGCAGCTGTCTGACTGGTGGGGAGCCTAATTTTTTCCTCCCAAGCATGGACGGCACATTACCCATGACGATTCAAATCGCTTATGAAGTGTCCCGCGTCCAGGACACCCTTGCGCTTTCTTTTCGGAGCGATTATGGTTTACGGCTTTATTACCATAATCGACCCCCGGAATCCCAGTTATTTTACACGGCCTGACCGGGGCTGTTAGCGTACTACTCCTCACGTTTATGTTAATCACAGGAATTCCGATTATTCTACACGGACCGACCTGTCTCGCGATAAACGTGTTTGTCAGACGAGCTGCAAAGCACCATGAAATCCTCCACTATTCAAAACAATATTATGGCTTCTTTCTACCTGCATCTAGATGTTACAATAATGGTGATGCCTCCTGTTTGCTCTCCACCCAAAACTGTATTACAGTACAAAACTTCACAAAATTGGAACGAAATGTCCTAAACTTTTTTAACGGTACCATTTATCAACCAATCATAATACTTCACCACAAAATACCTTGCTGAATCGTCTTCTGTAACACAAACACATTTTAGTAAAAGCACTTTCACAAAAAACTATTACAGCCTGGCTCAGGTCATTTGCATGTCAATACAATTCGTTTTACATTCTCACAGATCTGGTTGGAAAGAAAGGGGGGTCATTTCGGGCTGTCAGCAGCTGAGAACATAATGTCACAGATCCGCACTACACCTCTCGCATAGTCTCCACACACACATATTCACACACTTGGTCAAAGATGATCTCTAGACATCACACAAATCAGAATCTTTTCTATCATAACCTGTACTTCTTAAACCCATAACATCTGTTTGGTCAGGTTCTTCCTTGTCCCCCTGTTCATCATTATTCTACCATCCATGCACAATAAGCATCTCTTTCCCAAGCATTTGGCTTGACCGTACCATTTTTTTTTTCAAAATACAATTTCCCAGTCCACCATTCCCAACATTGCATATTTCCCAACTCAAGGCCCCTGTATCAATCCTTTCTTCCTTCGGGGTCAAGTGGTAAGGTTCCCCACGGTTAGACTCCCTCTTTGAAGCGATTTTATTACCCATCCTTTACGGACGAAAGACCTTGAACTGTTTCCCAGAGTTAGCTACTCTCTGACCAATGATTGGGTCGACAGGTACCGCCCCTGTCGCCGTTGCAAACCTTTTTTCACTACTCTGCCAGAACAACCACTGCTCTGACTATAGTCCTTCAAAAAATAAGCCTGGAAATCTTCCCAACTAAATAAATAGTTTAATCTCCCCGTGGACTTCTCCAAAGTATTCCAAAAAAAAAATGACTGTATCACAGGGCTTCCCAAGCGTTAAGCTTGATTAGACCCTCTGATTGCTTGTAGTGCAGGAGGCAGTTTTGTTTGCTAACCTGGAACTTCCCATCTCAAACTCTAAACGCCTCTCAAGATGGCCAACAAGCTAAGCCACCACAAAATGGTGGATGACCACCGCACATCTCATGGACATGACAAAATGGTGGATGATGCCCAATTTTTCCCGCCAAAACCAGCTTGGCACATACCACATGGGTTCCCACACACACAGGAAAACAAAAAATAGTCTCCATCAGATTGCAACACCGAAAAAAACGCACTACTCCATTCGCACCAAACATCAAAATCTGCCCCAAAAGCTTACAATCCCCCCGTTAGTAGTTTACACAGAAAGATAGGTTCGCATACATCCAGCTAATTCAGTGTGATTTAGTCTCTGTTTCCACTGATGCAATTCGCCATGCGACCTTGGACACAAAGTCGCATTACAAATCGCTTACCATTGATTTCAATAGCACCCATTCCAATCTATGTGACTCAAAGCTGCAGTGACTCTATCAAAATCGCATTCAACACCACACCACAGTCGCACTAAAGCTGCATTTCAACGTCACATGACATTGGAGTTGCGCCAGTGGAAACGCAGCCCTATACGCACAGGTTTGTTTCAATCCCAAAGATTGGCCTAATCTTAATCAAAGGGTCAACTGAAATTGATTCCAAACAGAGCCCTTATCATTCATTCTGATACCCTGCTGCAATTTCATTTTATATACATACATTATTCAAAAATCAGTCTCATCAAAATATTCGCCTAGACACGGGGCACCATCTGTTACGGAGATATTCCTAACCTCGCTTAAATGCTTAAAATAAGTGATTAAAAACCTTTTGTCTATATAAAATGAAATCAAACGATAGCGGCGGGAAACGAGAAAACAATGACATTTATTTATACAGAACTGGTACCACCTAATAGCAAGGTGATACCAATGTTACACGATACATAATAGGAATATTGCTATGACAAACATGATACCAATGTTACATGATAATAGGAACAAGAGAGCAAACGCAAAGTAATATTAATCTTAAACATGGGAGAGAGAGAGAGAGAGAGAGAGAGAGGCCGAGCGAGAGGGAGAGAGGGAGAGAGAGAGGGAGAGAGAGAGCTTATTACGTCACCATGTCGTCTGCGTCAGATCTTCATTCACAAGGGGTCTAGCCATGAGTGTATCTGACTTTTATACCCCCTATGCCAACCAGAACCCAAAATCCTGTGGTCTCATTGGTTTAAAGCTGACCACCTGATTGGTTGAAATCTCAAACCTCTCTACTTAGCCTTCCAAATCTAAACCAGAAATACTTGCTGCTTTTATCAGATAGGTGTGTTCCTTTGATGCTCAGTTCAACAAGTTTCTCACATTAGCAAGCATGCTAAGATAAATTTAAGTCATCTTAATAATAAAGTATTGTAAAAACATATACAACCATATATACACGTAGCTTCTTGTTATAAATATGGATTTGAAAAATCTCCACCACAGTTTTAGTAAGGCAGTTTCTGTGGAATGCTGTGATCAAAAGCCAGACTAAGTTTTTTTCAATGAGGTAGGAGCTAAGACTGTTGTGGACTAAGCGTTCTAGAAGTTTAGAGGTGAATGGGAGCAATGAGATGGGTCTTAAGTTGTTCAGATTGGTGGGGTCCAGTGAGGGCTTTTATAGTATGGGAGTGATCTGTGCATGTTTTAGAGGGGAAGGGACATCAGAACAGTAATAGAGGGGAAATCTTCAAATAAGGACACTGGTTCTGGTGACCTTGATGACACCCCAGGATTCTCTCACTTTGGAGGGATTTTCTCTCACTTCCTGTTTTGGCTATGGGGCAGGAAGTGAAGGGATGTCTCCCCTATGGGACACAGATGGCGAAAAAAAACTGCCAGGGGTTATAATCCTCCCTAATGCCTTGTACACGTGATCAGATTTTCAGACGGAATTCCGTTCAAGCTGTCTTGCATACACACTGTAACACCAAATTCCGTACCGTCAAGAACGCGGTGACGTACAACACTACGACCAGCCCAGAAAAATGAAGTTCAATGCTTCCGAGCATGTGTCGACTTGATTCTGAGCATGCATGTTTTTTTCTCCGTCGGAGTTCCATACAGACGAACGGAATCATGTTCTCTTTTTTTCCGACCAAAAAAATTTCTAACTCCGTCGGAATTTCCGACGGAAAAAGTCAGATGGGGCACACGCACAGTCAAAATATCCGATGAAAAAATTCCGTCTGACTTTTTTCATCGGAAATTCTGACCCTGTGTACAAGGCATAACTCTATCCACTTACACTTAAGTCTTTTTAAGTTCTTTTAAGTTCTTTTTAAGTGACAGACTATAACAGTGTCTACTTATGTAACCAAAATACCAGTCTATCCAATCAGTGCTGTCATGGTGTATCAGGCAATAAATAGGTGACTATTAAAATTTCCCTTAGAAGCAGGGAACAGGGCATAATTCTCTTGAGCTGCCTGATAGGGCAGGGTGCCTGCTGTGTACATAAATTCCTGAACGCGGATTCTGGTGAAACTTGGCTGATGGGTTCTTATACAGTACTATTCACACTATTTAAATGCATAAGCATCTGTTTGTTAGCACATAAGGTTTAATAAACCTTTCAAAGAGTTCTCTTCTGTTTTACACAATTGACCTGGAGCAGGTGGGTTCACCCACCGTCAATATTGATTTATAAGAACACTACACGAAGAACAAGATGGCCACGAGTAGTTATTTCATTCTGAGCATACAGCTCTGCCTTTATTTATCCTATGCTTAGGGTAATGTATGTGCTCAATTTCCATTCAGTACGACAAAAAAACTCATCTGGGATTGTTTATTTTCATTTAATACAGGTACTTGTATAACGCCGTCAATTTACACAGGACTTCAAATATAAATTGTACATTCACACCAGTCCTTGCCCTCAAGGAGCTTACAATCTAAGGTCCTTCACTCACATTCATACATACACATATTAGGGGCAATTGTAACAAGATACATTTAACTTACCAGCATGTTTTCGGAGTGTGGGAGGAAACCGGAGTACCCAGGGGGAACCCACACAGGGAGAACTTGCAAACTCCAGGCAGGTAGTGTTGGAATTCGAACCGATGACCCTAGTGCTGCTAGGTGGTAGTGCTAACCACGTAGCCACTGTGCTGCTCAGTTATTAAGAAAATTATTGGATGTGGCAAAACATTTCTTAATTTGAACAACTACACAAGTATCTTAATGTCTTTTATACTTAGAGTTGTTCAAACATGCGTATGATCAAATTGTAAATTGAATACAATCAAGCACAGTCCTTTAGTGCTGCAGGGAGCAAAAGTAAATTGTACATCTGTACAATAAGAAACATGTAGACTGCCATTGCAGACCTACTTTGGAAAATGCTAGTTGACTTGATGTGTCTGGGTACAATACTTTAAAGCGGTTGTATACCCTCTTGTGATGCATGCACCTACAGGTAAGCCTACATTAAGGCTTACCTGTAGGTGCTTGCAATATCTCCTTAACCTACATAGTTAAGGAGATATATGCAGAAAAGCGAGCACCGATGTCTTTGGCGCATACGCGCCGTAGATCACGGCGCACTGAGCGCGGCGGCTCTTGAATGGGAGCCTGCCGGACAGTGGCGGAATGCGCGCAATGCGCGGGGATCGTGCCGTTCCTCGCGCATGCGTGGGAGTGACGTCATCGACACTCCGGCCAGTCACAGCGCCGGAGCGGCGATACCCGGAAGTCACTCCGGGTATCATGGTGACGAGGGAGGACGTGTCCGAGGACCGCTGCAGGGGCTTCGATCTAAGGTAAGTATTTGATAATGAGCTAGTATGCTAGTCATACTAGCTCATTATGCCTTTCCCTTGCAGGTTTAAAAAAATAAATAAAATAGTTTTGGGGTATACAACCGCTTTAAGGTCCAATGTCAGTAAACTTGAAAACTCCCCCTTGCAATGGGGCTATGCCTGTGCTCCAAAGGTTAAGCGGTTGTTTAGGTGTAGGAGGCATGTAAAAATTTGATTTACTTACCCACTCCATATCACTGCTAGACTAGTCCCAGCAGCATCTTCTCCCCCACGATCCAGCATTCTAAGGTCCTGACATCATCAAGACCGATGCAGGTATGAGAGGACGCTGAGGGAAAGTCCACCACTGGAGCATTGGGAAGTGCCATCTGCCAGGGGAACAAAGGATCTAGTAAGTAAGAGTGATTTCTTTCTCGTACATCACGGGACACAGAGCGACATAGTCATTACTAATGGGTTATATAGATACCTTCAGGTGCTGGCACTGGCAACTTCCAAAACCGGAAGTACCCTCCCCTATTTCTTTTTCGTACATCACGGGACACAGAGCGACTTAGTCATTACTAATGGGTTATATAGATTACCTTCAGGTGTTGGCACTGGCCAATTCCAAACCGGAAGTACCCTCCCCTATATAAGCCCCTCCCATCCGGGAGCACCTCAGTTTTTTGCCAGTGTCTAAGGTGTTGGCCAAAGAGTAACATGTGTTTTCACTGGGCTTGCGTACAGGTTCTTTTGGGCCTTAGTAAGCTGTTCCGGATCCCACCAAAAAAGCTTCATAGCTAAACGGTCGGTACCCGGGCCTTGCAGCAGAAGAGCAAGGTTTTGCCTGTAATGCTTCTCTTAGGAGGGCTGGACCCTGGGATCCAGAGCTCTGGTCATACCCACGACCAAGATGTTGTCTGTGCAGGGTGCTATACAGGTCCAGGGGAGTGGAATCCTTGGGAACCCGGTCCCTGAAGGTTTAATTACAATGCCTGCCGTGATAGGTGAAGTTTGGACTTCTGTGGACCAAACAAAGTCCTGCGGCGGGAATCAGGTAAGTGGGGGCCCCCAGGAACTTGGTTCTATTGGGGGACCCCCAAGCCTAATTTGTCTTTCTGTCTGTTACCTAACGGTATTCCCGCTAAATATCTGTGATTGCCTGTAACTACTGAAAATGTAAATTTTTAATAGTAGTCAAGAAAAAAGAAAAAAAAGGGACCGCGGTACCTGTGTTAAACCACTAGAGGCCGCTGTAGTCCATTTTTCTTGTCATGTGGATCTTTGGTTTTCTCAAGTCAAAAGATCCAGGCAGCTGGTAAGTTTCTCTGTGGGAATCCACTTCCTCTGCCCTGTTGCTGCGCTCATCCACCGCACAGGCCCTCCGGCAAAAAGGGCCCTGGCTCCTAGTCCCCTGTTTGATTTCAAAAAGGGCGCCAATGGCGCACGGGCGCGCGCGGGCGCGTGCACGCGCCTCCTATGAAAAAAAGGAGCGGGGCGGGTGGATGACGCTCGATGCGCGCCGCGGCGCTTCTGCGCATGTGCGGGCGTCCCAGCATGGTTAAAAGACACAGTACAAGTGTCAGCTGGATGCAAACAGAGCTAGCAACAAACAGTGGCACACAGAGGCGGTTGATGCAGGCATCCCCATAGAAAGGCACTTTAGTGGACACCAGCTGGTATATAGCAGCAACTTTGTTAGACTATTACCAGCAAAATTGGTGTATGACGACGGGAATACCTCAGCTTTGTGCTTAAAGGATATGTCGTCCAGACGCTCCGGAAATAGATCTTCCAGGAAGCCAAAGGGGTCTCCATCGGGCTCTGAGGATATTGGGCATGCTTGTACTGCACCAATCTCCCCTGAGAATTCAGAGGTCAGTAGCCGTAGAAACCCCGCAGGAATGCCTGGTGCTGCGGCTGTCCCCAGTCCACCTGCTCCTGTATATATAACAGAGGAGGTTTTATCCTCAACTCTGGGAGGATTGGAAGAGAGATTAACAGCATTGATCGCTGCTTCCCTGTCACAGGAAAAGCGCGTCCGATCTCCGTCTCCTCCTTCAGAGTGCCTGTTAGTGGAGGAACAGCCCCACACAGAGATCGACCTACCTGAAGGGGATCAGGATGAGGTTGATTCAGTTATGGAGGAATCAACAGTGGAAGAACCTTTCTCAGCATCTCAGGCTGAAAGATTATGGGTTCAGTCTCTGACTAATATGGTCCGATCAGCATTTAAAATGCCTCTGGCGGAACCACCATCCACTACGGTTTCCTCGCTGGGGTCGCTAAAAGCTCCCCAGGCTGTCTGTTCCTTCCCAATCCATCCTTTATTAGAAGGGCTTATTTACCAGGATTGGGAGCATCCTGATAAAATATTTGCTCCCCCCAAGAGATTTCCGGTGATCTATCCCATGGAGGATAAGTTCATAAAAAAATGGAGGGTCCCTACAGTGGACGCAGCCATCTCTTCTGTTAACAAATCACTGACATGTCCAGTAGATAATGTTCCAATGTTCAAAGACCCAATAGATAAAAAATTGGAGTCTTTACTAAAATCTGCTTTCTCTACAGCAAGCATGGTGACACAACCTGCGGTAGCAGCGATTGGAGTCTGCCAAGCAGTGAAAGATCAGTTGAAACAGGTCTTAAGGGACTTACCAGATCAGCAGGCTCTTGCCCTAGCTGACCTGCCTAGAGCCTTGTGTTTTGCGGTGGACGCCATAAAGGATACAATCCAACAGGCCTCCCGCTTTACGCTGTCTATAGTACATATGCGTAGGCTTCTGTGGCTCAAAAACTGGTCTGCTGAAGCTCCCTGTAAAAAACTGCTGGTTAGCTTCCCATTTCATGGAGAACGCTTATTTGGAGAAGATCTGGACAAATATATCCAGAAAATTTCTGCCGGTAAAAGTTCACTCTTACCGGTTAAGAACAAGGGTAGAAGTCCTTCTTTTAAGAGGCCTACTTCTCCAGTCCCGGGCACATCGGCTGTGAAGCAGTTCCGACGGCCTCCGCGGTCAAATTCAGGGGGCAGAAATCAGGGACAATCACAGGGTAACAAGAAGCCCTGGATCAAGAGAGGTACAAAACCTCCCCCCAAGGCATGAAGCGTTGCCCCCACTCAATCGGGTGGGGGGAAGACTTCAGTTGTTCACAGAGACCTGGCGGGACACCATCAGAGACAGATGGGTGCTCTCCGCAGTAAGTCTGGGATACAAGCTGGAGTTAAAAGGCACTCCTCCTGCCCAATTTATGAGGTCAAACGTGCCAAGAGATCCCCAAAAGAGAGGATCCCTCCTTCTGGCACTAGAACAACTATTGCTCCAAGGTGTAATCATGAAGGTTCCCCTGGAAGAAAGCGGATTCGGGTTTTACTCGAACCTTTTCACAGTCCCCAAACCAAATGGGGACGTGAGGCCCATATTAAATCTAAAAGGGCTAAACAAGTTCCTAAATATCAGGACTTTTCGGATGGAGTCGATCCGATCGGTGGCCACCGCCCTACAAGGGCAGGAATGGTTAGCCTCGATCGACATAAAGGATGCTTATCTGCATATTCCCATCTTTCCGGCCCACCAGAAATTTCTACGCTTTGCAGTAGAAGGGCGCCATTTTCAGTTCAGAGCCTTACCTTTCGGTCTGGCCACAGCACCACGAGTGTTCACAAAAATTCTGGCCCCATTATTGGCCAATCTAAGAACACAGGGTGTAACGATAATGGCATATCTAGACGACCTGCTACTAATAGACCACTCAGTGGAAAAGCTGGAAGTAGCTATTCACAAGACAATAAAGTATCTGGAATATCACGGTTGGATTATCAACCGGGACAAGTCAGCTCTAAGACCAGTCAAAAGTCTGGAATACTTAGGGCTAAGGCTGGATTCAAATCAGAGAAAGATTTTCTTACCTCCAGAGAAGGTGTCGTCTTTAAAAGATTTGACCCACTTAGTGGGTACAAAAAGAAAACCATCCATACGCCTCTGCATGAGGCTGCTGGGAAAAATGGTGGCTTCATTCGAAGCGGTACCCTACGGTCAATTCCATTCAAGGAATTTGCAAAGGGCCATACTGTCAGCCTGGAACAAAAAAGTTCAGGCTTTAGACTTACCAATGTCCCTGTCCCCTTCCGTTCGCAAGAGCCTCCATTGGTGGTTGGTGCCCCAGAATCTGGAAAAAGGGAAACCCTTCAGTCCGGTTTCTTGGAAGGTAGTCACTACAGATGCCAGCCTCATAGGCTGGGGGGCAGTACTGGAGCAATGGTCTCTCCAGGGCAAGTGGTCAGAAGCAGAAAAGGCCCTGCCCATCAATCTCTTAGAGATACGAGCAGCCCGGTATGCCCTAGTAGCATGGACATCCAAACTCCAAGGGTCCCCTGTCAGAATTCAATCAGACAATGCCACAGCAGTGGCATATATCAATCACCAGGGTGGCACCAGGAGTCGTGCAGCCCAGAGGGAAGCAAATTGCATCCTGGAGTGGGCAGAAAAATATGTCCCAGCCATATCCGCGGTTTTCATCCCAGGAGTGGAAAATTGGAGAGCGGACTTTTTAAGTCGCCAACAATTATGCCCGGGGGAATGGTCTCTTCACCCCGAGGTTTTCCAGGCAATATGCCAGCGGTGGGGAACACCGGATGTAGATCTGCTAGCATCCAGATTCAACGCAAAGGTGGACAGATTTGTGTCTCGCACAAGGGATCCCCTAGCTTGCGGCTCGGATGCCCTAGTGTTCCCTTGGGATCAGTTCAAGCTGATATATGCTTTCCCACCGCCACAATTGTTACCGCGATTACTCCGCAGAATCAGGGTAGAAAAGAAACCAGTGATTCTGGTGGCTCCAGCGTGGCCCCGAAGGGCATGGTACGCGGAGATTGTAAAAATGTCAGTGAGGAGTCCTTGGACCCTCCCACATCGTCCGGACCTGCTGTCGCAGGGACCGATATACCACCCTTCCTTACCAGCCCTGGGTTTGACGGCCTGGCTATTGAAGCCCACATTCTGAAAAAGAGAGGGCTCTCTAATTCTGTGGTATCTACCATGATCAATGCCAGGAAGCCGGTATCCAGGCAGATCTATTATAGGATCTGGAAAGCGTACATTACGTGGTGTGAGGCCAAGAAATGGCATCCACGTAAGTACGTGATAGGGAGGATTTTGGACTTCCTACAGTGGGCTGTAGATAGGAAGCTGGCCTTGAGTACTATCAAGGGTCAGATTTCGGCCTTGTCAATATTTTTTCAAAGGCCCTTGGCTTCGCATTCACTAGTCAAAGCTTTCATACAAGGAGTGATGCGTATCAGCCCTCCGGTTAGTATTCCCATATGTCCTTGGGACTTAAACCTGGTTCTGTCAGTTCTACAGAAACAACCGTTTGAACCATTGCAACACATTTCCTTGGTTCTTCTCACAAGGAAATTGATTTTCTTAGTAGCCGTTTGTTCGGCTAAAAGAGTATCGGAATTAGCCGCCTTGTCCTGTAAGGAGCCATATCTGGTTGTCCATAAGGACAGAGTAGTATTACGTCCTCATCCAGCCTTTCTTCCCAAGGTGGTATCGAGGTTTCATTTGAACCAAGATGTGGTTCTTCCTTCTTTTTTCCCCAAACCTAGCTCGGTAGAGGAAAAGTTATTACATTCTTTGGATGTAGTAAGAGCAGTTAAAGCTTATCTAAAAGCCACTGCTCAGATTCGCAGAACGGATACTTTGTTTATTCTGCCGAAAGGCCCTAAAAAGGGTCAGGCAGCATCAAAATCCACTTTAGCCAAGTGGATTCGACAGGTCATAATACAAGCCTATGGCTTGAGAAAGAGACCGCCTCCGTTCAAAGTTAGGGCGCACTCCACAAGAGCAGTTGGAACTTCATGGGCAGTGCATCACCAGGCCTCCCTGGCTCAAGTATGTAAGGCCGCAACATGGTCTTCGGTACACACGTTTACTAGATTCTACCAGGTAGACGTTAGAAGTCAGGAGGATGTCGCCTTTGGGCGCAGTGTGTTGCAGGCCGCAAAAGATCCTCATGCCTGATGGCGCCCAGCTTATGTATCCCTCCGCTCATTTGGCATTGCTTTGGGACGTCCCATTAGTAATGACTAAGTCGCTCTGTGTCCCGTGATGTACGAAAAAGAAAAAGGGATTTTTATAACAGCTTACCTGTAAAATCCTTTTCTTGGAGTACATCACGGGACACAGAGCTCCCACCCCTCTTTTTGGGACACTTATTGCTTGGCTACAAAACTGAGGTGCTCCCGGATGGGAGGGGCTTATATAGGGGAGGGTACTTCCGGTTTGGAATTGGCCAGTGCCAACACCTGAAGGTAATCTATATAACCCATTAGTAATGACTAAGTCGCTCTGTGTCCCGTGATGTACTCCAAGAAAAGGATTTTACAGGTAAGCTGTTATAAAAATCCCTTTATAAGCCCCTCCCATCCGGGAGCACCTCAGTTTTTTGCCAGTGTCTAAGGTGTTGGCCAAGAAGAAACATGTGTTTTTCACTGAGCTTGCGTACAGGTTCTTTTGGGCCTCAGTAAGCTATTCCGGATCCGACCAAAAAAGCTTCATAGCTAAACGGTCGGTACCCGGGCCTTGCAGAGAAGAGCAAGGTTTTGCCTGTAATGCTTCTCTTAGGAGAGCTGGACCCTGGGACCCAGAGCTCTGGTCATACCCACGACCAAGATGTTTTCTGTGCAGGGTGCTATACAGGTCCAGGGGAGTGGAATCCTTGGGAACCCGATCCCTGAAGGTTTAATTACAATGCCTGCCGTGATAGGTGAAGTTTGGGCTTCTGTGGCCAAACAGAGTCCTGCGGCGGGGAAAAGGTAAGTGGGGGCCCCTCAGGAACTTGGTTCTATTGAGGGGACCCCCAAGCCTAATATGTCTTTCTGCCTGTTACCTAACGGTATTCCCGCTAAATATTATGCATGCCTGTAACTACTAAAAAATGTAATAATTTTAATAGTGGTCAAGAAAAAAAAAAAAATATATATATAATAGACTGCGGTACCTGTGTTAATCCACTAGAGGCCGCTGTGGAACGTTTCTTGTCATGTGGACTAGTTTCTTTTCATCAGAGCAAGTCCAGGCAGATGGTGAGTTCTCTTGTGGGAAACTGCTTCCTCTGCCATGTTGCAATGCTCGTCCGTCCCCCGGCCTGCGGCAAAAGGGGCCCTGGCTCTTGTCCCTAGTTTCCCTCTTCAAAATTAGCGCCAAAGGGGCACGTGGCCGTGCGCGTGCACGCGCCTCTATATATAGAGGTGAGCTGGGAAAGGGGGCGGAGCTTGGGGGATGACGCTCTGTGCGCGCCGCAGCGCTTCTGCGCATGTGCGGGCGTCCCAGCATGTTAAAAACCACAATTATGTGTTGTGAGCTGGCTATGGAGTGCAGAGACAGAGCTGGCAACATTTAAAAAAAGGCATACAGCAAGCGGTTGATGCAGGCATCCCCATAGAAAGGCACATTAGTAGACACCAACTGTTTTTATAGCAGCATTTGTGCTAGACTATTGTCAGTAAGTGGTGTATTTCGGCTGGAATACCTCAGCTTTGGGCTTAGGAATATGCCGTCTAAAAACTCCGGGACTAAAAATCCCAGGAAGCATAGGGGGTCTCCATCGGGCTCTGAGGATCTTGGGCATGCTTTGGCTGCACCTATCTCCCCTGAAGAATCAGAGGTTAGTGACCGTAGAGCACCCTCAGGAGTACCTGGTACTGTGGCTGTACTCAGTTCACCTGCTCCTGTGTATGTAACAGAGGAGGTTTTTTCCTCAGCTCTGGAAGGGCTGGAAGAGAGATTGTCAACATTGATCGCTGCTTCCCTGTCACAGGAAAAAAGCGCTCGATCTCCGTCTCCTCCCTCAGAGTGCCTGTTAGCGGAGCAACAGTCCCATACAGGGATCGACCTACCTGAAGGGGATCAGGATGAGGTCGATTCTGTTGTAGAGGAATCAACAGTGGAAGAGCCATTCTCAGCATCACATGCTGAAAGATTATGGGTTCAGTCCCTGACTAACATGGTCCGATCAGCATTTAAAATGCCCCTTGCGGAGCCATCATCCACTTCTGTCTCCTCGTTGGGGTCGCTAAAAGCTCCCCAGACTGTTTGTTCCTTTCCGATCCATCCTTTACTGGAAGGGCTCATTTACCAGGATTGGGAGCATCCTGATAAAATGTTTACTCCTCCCAAGAGATTTCAAGTGGTCTATCCCATGGAGGATAAGTTCCTCAAAAAATGGAGGGTCCCTACAGTGGACGCAGCCATCTCTTGTGTGAATAAATCACTGACATGTCCAGTGGATAATGTCCAAATGTTCAAGGACCCAATAGATAAAAAATTAGAGTCCTTATTAAAATCTGCTTTTGCTACAGCAGGCTTGGTGACACAACCAGCAGTGGCAGCTATTGGGGTCTGCCAAGCAGTGAAGGATCAGTTGAAACAAGTCTTAAGGGACTTGCCAGATCAGCAGGCTCTTGCCCTAGCTGATCTACCTAGAGCCTTATGCTTTGCGGTGGACGCTATAAAGGATTCAATCCATCAGGCCTCCCGCCTTACGCTGTCTGTAGTACATATGCGCAGGCTTTTATGGCTCAAAAACTGGTCTGCTGAAGCTCCCTGTAAAAAATTGCTGGTAAGCTTCCCATTTCATGGTGAACGCTTATTCGGGGAAGACCTGGACAAATATATCCAGAGAATTTCCAGCGGTAAAAGTACACTTTTGCCGGTTAAAAACAGAGTTAGAGGTCCCTCTTTTAAGAGGCCTGCTTCTCCAGTCCCTAGGACATCGGCTGTGAAACAGTTCCGACGGCCTCCTCGGTCAAATCCCGGAGGTAAAAATCAGGGACAATTGCAGGGTAACAAGAAGCCCTGGAGCAGGAGAGGTACAAAACCTCCCCCAAAGTCAAATGCATGAAGGGTTGCCCCCACTAAATCGGGTGGGGGGAAGACTTCAGTTGTTCACAGAGACCTGGCGGGACACGATCAGAGACAGATGGGTGCTCTCCGCAGTAAGTCTGGGATACAAATTGGAGTTAAAAGACTCCCCTCCTTCCCACTTTATAAGGTCAAACGTGCCAAGGGATCCCCAGAAGAGAGGATCCCTCCTGTTGGCACTAGAACAATTATTGCTCCAAGCAGTAATTATAGAGGTTCCCCTGGAAGAATGGGGGTTCGGGTTTTACTCAAACCTCTTTACAGTCCCGAAGCCAAACGGGGACGTGAGGCCCATATTAAATCTAAAAGGGCTAAACAAATTCCTACATATCAGGACTTTCCGGATGGAGTCGATCCGATCGGTGGCCACTGCCCTACAAGGGGAGGAATGGTTAGCCTCGATCGACATCAAAGATGCTTATTTGCACATTCCCATCTTTCCAGCCCACCAAAAATGTATACGCTTTGCGGTAGAAGGGCGCCATTTTCAGTTCAGAGCCTTACCCTTCGGTCTGGCCACAGCACCACGAGTGTTCACAAAAATTCTGGCCCCATTATTGGCCAATCTAAGAACACGAGGTGTAACGATAATGGCATATCTAGACGACTTGTTGCTGATAGACCACTCAGTGGAAAAACTAGAAGTGGTTGTTCACGAGACAATCGAGTATCTGGAATATCACGGTTGGATTATCAACCGAGACAAGTCAGCCCTAAAACCAGTCAAAAGTCTGGAATACTTGGGGCTAAGGCTGGATTCAGACCAGAGAAAAAATTTCTTGCCTCAAGAAAAGGGGTCGTCTTTGAGAGATTTGATCCACCTAGTGGGTACAAAAAGACAGCCATCCATACGCCTGTGCATGAGGCTGCTGGGAAAAATGGTGGCATCATTCGAAGCAGTACCCTACGGTCAATTCCATTCAAGGAATTTGCAAAGGGCCATACTGTCAGCCTGGAACAAAAAAGTTCAGGCCCTAGACTTACCATTGTCCTTGTCCCCTTCCGTTCGCAAGAGCCTCCGTTGGTGGTTGGTTCCCCAGAATCTGGAAAGAGGGAAATCCTTCAGTCCGATTTCTTGGAAGGTGGTCACTACAGATGCCAGCCTTATAGGCTGGGGAGCAGTACTGGAGCAATGGTCTCTCCAGGGCAGATGGTCGGATGCAGAAAAGGCCCTGCCCATCAATCTTTTAGAGATACGAGCAGCCCGGTATGCCCTAGTAGCATGGACATCCAAACTCCAAGGGTCCCCTGTCAGAATTCAATCAGACAATGCCACGGCAGTGGCATATATCAATCATCAGGGTGGCACCAGGAGTCGTGCAGCCCAGAGGGAAGTAAATTGCATCCTGAAATGGGCAGAAAGATATGTCCCAGCCATATCTGCGGTATTCATTCCAGGAGTGGAGAATTGGAAGGCGGACTTTCTAAGTCGCCAACAATTATGCCCAGGGGAATGGTCCCTTCATCCCGAGGTTTTCCGGACAATATGTCAGCGGTGGGGAACACCGGATGTAGATCTGCTAGCATCCAGATTCAACGCAAAAGTGGACAGGTTTGTCTCTTGGACAAGGGATCCCCTAGCTTGCGGCTCGGATGCCCTAGTGTTCCCTTGGGATCAGTTCAAGCTGATATATGCATTCCCACCGCCACAATTGTTACCTCGATTACTCCGCAGAATCAGGGTAGAAAAGAAACCAGTGATTCTGGTGGCTCCAGCGTGGCCCCGAAGAGCATGGTACGCGGAGATTGTAAAGATGTCTGTGGGGAGTCCTTGGACCCTCCCACATCGTCCGGACCTGCTTTCGCAAGGACCGATATACCACCCTTCCTTACCAGCCCTAGGTTTGACGGCCTGGCTATTGAAGCCCACATTCTAAAAAAGAGAGGGCTCTCTAATTCTGTGGTATCTACCATGATCAATGCCAGGAAGCCGGTATCCAGGCAGATCTACTATAGAATCTGGAAGGCGTACATCGCCTGGTGTGAGGCCAAGAAATGGCATCCACGTAAATACGTAATAGGTAGGATTCTGGACTTCCTACAATGGGCTGTAGATAGGAAGCTTGCCTTGAGTACTATCAAGGGTCAGATTTCGGCCTTGTCAATATTTTTTCAAAGGCCCTTGGCTTCGCATTCACTAGTCAAAGCCTTTATACAAGGAGTGATGCGTATTAGCCCTCCGGTTAATATTCCCATATGTCCATGGGACTTAAACCTGGTTCTGTCGGTTCTACAGAAACAACCATTTGAACCATTACAGCATATTTCCCTGGTTCTTCTCACCAGGAAATGGATTTTTCTAGTAGCCATTTGTTCGGCTAAAAGAGTGTCGGAATTAGCCGCTATGTCCTGTAGGGAGCCATATCTGGTTATCCATAAGGACAGAGTAGTGTTACGTCCTCATCCAGCCTTTCTTCCTAAGGTGGTATCGAGGTTTCATTTGAACCAAGATGTGGTTCTTCCTTCTTTTTTTCCCCAAACCTAGTTCGGTAGAGGAAAAGTTATTGCATTCTTTGGATGTAGTAAGAGCAGTTAAAGCCTATCTAAAAGCCACTGCTCAGATTCGCAGAACGGATACTTTGTTTATTCTGCCGGAAGGCCCCAGAAGGGGTCAGGCAGCGTCAAAATCTACTTTAGCCAAGTGGATTCGACAGGTCATAATGCAAGCCTATGGCTTGAGAAGGAGACCGCCTCCGTTCAAAGTTAGGGCGCACTCCACGAGAGCAGTTGGAACTTCATGGGCAGTGCATCACCAGGCCTCCCTGGCTCAAATCTGTAAGGCCGCAACATGGTCTTCAGTACACACGTTTACTAGGTTCTACCAGGTGGACGTTAGAAGTCAGGAGGATGTCGCCTTTGGGCGCAGTGTGTTGCAGGCCGCAAAAGATCCTCATGTCTGATAGCGCTCAGCTTATGTATGGTGTATCCCCCCCCTCGTTGGGCATTGCTTTAGGACATCCCATTAGTAATGACTATGTCGCTCTGTGTCCCGTGATGTACGAGAAAGAAAATAGGATTTTTATAACAGCTTACCTGTAAAATCCTTTTCTTGGAGTACATCACGGGACACAGAGCTCCCGCCCCTCTTTAGGGACACTTATTGCTTTGCTACAAAACTGAGGTGCTCCCGGCTTATATAGGGGAGGGTACTTCCGGTTTTGGAAGTTGCCAGTGCCAGCACCTGAAGGTATCTATATAACCCATTAGTAATGACTATGTCGCTCTGTGTCCCGTGATGTACTCCAAGAAAAGGATTTTACAGGTAAGCTGTTATAAAAATCCTATTTTTACTCTCCTCTAGAACATAACAAGAGGTTAACCCTTGCAGTGCAGGCACAGCCCTACTGCAAGGTAGAATTTTCTGATTTTCCAGAGTTCGGCTTTAAAAAGACTTGGAACAAGAAGTTATGCTCATTTAGCATACTGTAGGTTTCCTTTAAAGCTTCAAGTTCATTTAAAGCATAAGATGCAACTGCTAAATGTCCCAATACTGGGATTAGTCAGCATAATAAACTACCATCATGATGATCACTCACTCCGATCACTAATTCGACCACCGTAAAAGGTGGCCAGAACCTGAGAATGCAAGGATTAAAACAACTGTACAGAAAGCACATTGCTCTGAACACTGGTTAGACACACACAGACTGCTCAGAACTATGTTCAAGAAGGCTGCATTCACACCTGAGTGTTGTGTTTTTCAGGCGTTTGTATGCACATTTTGTAGTGTTTTTAACTTTTTTGAGCTTTGGTGATTTTTTTTATTAGCCAATAGAAGAAAAATATCATAATTTGTTGCTATGTTTTTTCCCTTTCATTCGCTTTTGTTTATTTTATTTTATTTATTATTATTTATTTATTAATATTGTTAGGTTAGGATTAGGGATAGGGGTTAATATTAGTGCTAGGGTTTGGGGTTAGGATTGGGGTTATGGTGAAGGATTATTTTAGGGTTAGGGGTTATTATTAGGGTTTGGATTAAGGGTTCTAGTTAGGGTTATTTTATTTATTATTATTAAATTTGTATTTATTTTCATTACTATTTTTTTCTATTAAATATGTATTTATGATATTTTATTTATTACGTTATTATTATTATTATTATTTTTTTTGCATTTGAGCAGAAAAACACTCAAAAATGTGCAACAAAATGTGCTAAAATTCTCAAAACTGCTCAAATCAAGCATTTTCATGCATTTCTATGGAAAAAAAAATGCTTAAAAAATGCACCGATCTGTCCTGTTCGAGCTACAAAAAAAGCTCCAGAACTTTTTTGAGCTTCTGGTGACCTGTAAAGAAGATGTGAACCATCTCCAAAGAGAATCGTTTATTTTTTTCTCCTCCCAGGGTTTTGGAGCTCCAAGCTACAAAACACTGAGGTGTGAATGGAGCCTAAAGCCTAGTACACACGGCCGAGATTCTCGTCAGGAAAAAACCCGTTGTTTTTCCTGACGAGATTCTTGACAAAAATCTTGTGCCGGCATGCGCAGGCTTACCGGAGGACAGGTAAGCTTGTTGCCGCATACACACACACTGTTTTATCGTCGGGAAACAGGCCGACAAGAATCCAGATGAAAAAATAGAGAGCAGGTTCTCTATTTTTCTCGTTGAGATTCCCGGCAGTTTTCTCGACGAGAAAACATACACACGACCGGTTTTCCCGGCAAAAAAGCTCTCCCAGCAGTTTTCTTGACGTTTCTTGCCGAGAAAACCGGCCGTGTGTACGAGGCCTAAATGTCTTAATTCACCCTCTCAAGTAACTTCCTTCAACTCAGAGGTTTCCATCACACCCATTATGATGGGGGTGGAGGTACACCAGACACAGCCGTTTACTTTTGACATGTTAACAGCTATCTTCAACTCTCTGGCCTTCAGGAGTGGCCTTAACATTTATGTTAGAAAGAAAAAGAAAATAAAGGAGGGTGCACCGACCTAGTGCATTACCAAATATAAAAGTTTTATTAAAAATAGAATAAAAGTAGGGCTGTTACTGATTAAAAATTTAGTGTTTGATTAATCTTTTTTTTTTTCTTTTTTTTATCGATTAATCAACTAATTTCGATTAATTATAACGCACATACAGATCCAACTACTTTTAGCTGATCTCCTTGCAGGCTGATTCCCAGCTACCAACCACTGGAAAAATGGATAGCAGGATACAAAAAACACACAAAGGCAGCGCTCGATGGGAAAAGCATTAAAACTTTTATAGTCTTCAAGTAGGTAACAAAATAAATATTGCACTGGAGATAAAATCGAAAAAATCGAAAAAAGCGAGGAATACCTAACGGTAGCAAAAGCAGTCATAAAAACATGTAGCCAAGTATGATACTGGTATACAAATGTGTACAATGATACCACTGCTGAATCCAGATGAGGAGGGGTTAACATCAGTCCCTCGGCATGTAGATGTCCCATGAAGGGAACTATCACAAATCCCAGTGGATGGCTGTAGAATCCCAGGTTGATATAGGGAAGTGATAGAGGGAAGTGTAACAGCCCTTGCGTGTGGCAGATAGTAAGGTCCCGCCAGCATGCAGATATGAAGGCACAGCAAAGGAGCCCTTCAGATGGACACGGCAAGCCCCGCCGGTGTCCGTGACGTCACGGGATCTCCGACGGAACTCCCTGAAGCCAGCGGAGAGGTGAGCACTAAATAAAAGCAATAGTCCTACCCACAAACGAGCTTAGATAAAGGCTTTTCTGACAGTCAAGCTGGATCTCTTGGCACCTGCAAACAGGGCTTGATGACAAGAGGATCGGACGATACCCCAAACAGCTGAGCGGCTAACCGTCCCATCCTCTTGTCATCAAGCCCTGCTTGCAGGTGCCAAGAGATCCAGCTTGACTGTCAGAAAAGCCTTTACCTAAGCTCGTTTGTGAGTAGGACTATTGCTTTTATTCTATTTTTAATAAAACTTTTATATTTGGTAATGCACTAGGTCGGTGCGCCCTCCTTTTTTTCTTTTTCTTTCTAGCTATATGAACACCCATTGTTTTTCGGAGGGCTGCAAGACTCTAGTCTTTGCTTTTAAAGTAAAGACTGGACTACACTACCGGTGTCTAGCGAAACACCGGAGTGCAGGAGATTTTTTGTTCTCTTAACATTTATGTACCACACTGCTTTTAGCCTGTTGTTGTAGATGCCATATTAGTTATCTTCTCCAGCCATGAGTAGTTCTCCTTACCCAGACTGTTAGGCCTTTCAGATGTGTTCTCTGACCCCAGCTCAGTGGTTCCCTCTCCATAGTTGTGCACAGCAGGCTTTGAGCCAAATGTGACAGCCTACTACCTGGTGTTTGTTGTCTCCATATGTGATCATCATATCAAACCGTTGTTAGTGCTGCCAGTTCAAACTATATTTCTCTACATAGATTTCTATAAAGCCATGCCAATGACAGATAACTTAGTGTTTCGAGATTCCAACTCAGCCAGCAAGTTTTCTTGAGGACATTTTTTACGGCTTTGGTTCCATAGCAAAAGATAAAAAAAGTGGAGTCAGAGACAGCTGGTGTTTAATTATTCTGTCTGACTCAATTACAAAACATCAACTAGTTATTTTGATTTGTGTTTAAGCCATGCCATGGGTATACTTAAGAACATAATAGCCTGCCAAAACCCATCCCAGCTCTGTTTACATTTATCTTTTAAACATGTGAGGATGCTCATGGCAAGATACCAAGGTTATCATCACGGCATTACTGTCTGTGTCTATTCCACAAGTACGAGGTCACTGGGCGGCAGACAAAAAGCCTGCAAAGCTTGCCTGCAAATCAGAGAGATGAACCATGGAGGCACGATAACATTTCAAAGAGGTTATACTCTTTTGTCAGACGCTGTTCCCCGTTTTATACATGTAATCTGTGCCACCTCCGGATATCAGCCCCTTATGCCGCATCACACACGATTGGAATTTCCGACAGCAAAACCGTGGGGGTTTTTTTTCCCGTCAGGTGTTGGCTCAAACTTGTCTTGCACACACACAGTCGCACAAATGTTGCTCGGAAATTCCGATGGTCAAGAACGCAGAGACGTACAACACTACGACGAGCCGAGATAAATAAAGTACAGTGATTCCGAACATGCGTCAAATTGATTCCGAGCATGCGCAGCACTTTTGTGCATCAGAAATGGTTACACACGGTCAGAATTTCCGACAAGAACTTTTGCCGTCGGAAAAATAGAGAACCTGCTCTCAATCATTTGTTGTCAGAAATTCCGACAGCAAATGTCCGATGGGGCCTACACACGGTCAGAATTTCCGACGAAAAGCTCACATCGAACATTTGTTTTCGGAAATTCTGACCGTGTGTACGCGGCATGAGAGTGGAAAATACATTTGCATCATTGTGTGAAGTTCAGAAATGTGTGCTGGAATGGTGGTCAGAGCCAGACACCTTTCCATAAAAGTGTGGTAAGGTCTGCAGCTTCCCCTTTTTCTATTTACTTGGACACAGAGCAGCGCTCCTGCTCCTTTTTTTTTTTGTGAATTTTTTTGTGTGCTTAACATTAGAAACACAGAAAAGTGACGGCAGAAAAAAGTGGTCCATTGAGTCGACCCTTTTTTTTAAAATAAATTTATACATGTTTTTGTATTTTTTCTTTGTTGACTTTCTTGTCTATGTTTGTGCCACGCACGTTTGAAGCCACTTACTGTTGACTTACTCACTACCTCTGCTGGATGTCTACTCCTAGCAGTAAACTACCCTTTCAGTAAAGCCATACGTACCTCTTCACGTTATTATTATTTTATGCTAGGAAACAAATAATTTTGTCCTGGAAAAAAACATCTGCACCATCCCTAAAGTGGCTGTAAACCCGGTTTTGTAATTTTTACCTACAGGTAAGCCTACAATAAAGCTTACCTGTAGGTAAAATTAATATCTTGTAAACATGCACCCTTTAGGAGATATTCGTCCTGCATGCAGCCAGTGACATCACCCCCCCCCCGATCCCCCTGTCCCCCGTGTTAGCATCCTTTGCTGTAAAGTAACTTTCCTTTATTGAAAGTGGGTTGAAAAGCCCCTTAAACAAAAATTGGCATATGGACTAGGTTCTTACACTATATATAGCCCCTTTTCCTCCTCGACATGCCATAACTTAGGCCCCATTCACACCTGAGCGTTTTGTAGCTCAAAGCTTGAAGCTCCAGAATGCTCACGGAGAAAAAGGTACATTTTGGCGGTTCACATCTCCATTCCAAAATACCTGAAGCTCAAAAAGTTTGGTGCTACTTTTGTAGCTTGATTTGGGCAGATTGGTGTGTTTTTGAAGCAGTTGAAAGCAGAAACACATAGCAATACATTATGTAACAGGTGATAGTTTTTTCTATTGGCTAATACAAAAATGCCAAAGCTCCCAAACACTTGGAAAACGCTGTACACAAAAGCTCAAAAACTGACATAAAAACGCACTACAAAACACATGAAAGAAAAAACGCTCAAAAGCGCAACATTTAGGTGTGAATACTGGGGGGGGGGGGGGGGTTATTTACTAAAGGCAAATCCACTTTGCACTGCAAGTGCACTTGGAAGTATAGTTGTCTTAGATATGAGAGGGACATGCAAAAAAATAAAAAAACAGCATTTTTGCTTGTACATGATTGGATGATAAAATCAGCAGAGCTTCCCCTCATTTCAGATCTTCCCCTCAGATTTATAGCGACTGCACTTCCAAGTGCAGAGTGGATTTCCCTTTAGTAAATCAACCCCAAAGTGTAATATCACACATTCTGATTGAACATGCACCACAGTATACAGTAAATGTAATGAGGGGGGACAGTTATCAAGTGAATTAGTGCCACAATTAAACACAAATCAAGGTGCTTTTTTGCAAAGTGAAGTTAGAATCCCGGCATCCAACTGAGACAGCTGTTCACAGGTGGGAGACGTTTAGCAATGAAAGTGGTACAGATTTTAACTCCAAATAGATGCAAAATAAAAATGTGGTCATAGGAAGGTTTTATTATGTCAATGTGCTATCTAAAGCCTGGTATACACGATCAGATTTTCCGCAGACAAAGCGTAGGACTTTTGTCCGAAAGGACGTTGGCCAGGAATTTGTCTTGCATACAAACGGGAAAGAATTGTTGGCCAACAAACACAAAACTATGTGGTTTGTCAGCTCTTTAGCGCCACCCTTTGGGCAACTTCTGCTAATGTTGTGTTATGGTTAGCATTGCTTCTGAGCATGCATGTTTGTACTTTGGAGTTTTGTCCGAAGGACTTCTGTAAACACAATCGGATAATCCGACAACACACATTTGTTGTCGGAAAATTTTAAAGCATGCTATCCAACATTTGTTGATGGAAATCCGACAACAATTGTCCGATGGAGCATACAAACGGTCGGATTTTCCGACAACTGCCTGCCATCACACAATTCCCGTCAGAAAATCCGATCGCGTGTATGAGGCTTTAGAGTAGCAGAGGCACTTATGCTGTCCAAAGATGGAAAAAAAAATGGTTCCTCCATCCACACAATTGAAGTGAATTGAGAAATCCTCTCCACTTAGATATTGTATGAAGAAATTCCCAACATTCCTGTTCAACAGAAGCCAATTGTTAGATTGACTTCCTTCGAGCAGGAACGGCCACACATGGATCTAACTTTGGCCTGTCCTTGCTGAACTGTCTGAATTTCAATCCATCTATGGCCAGCTTAAAGTGGTATTAGGACATATACTAAAATTGGAACGATACAGAGAAGATTAGCATGGCCCCAGCGCAAGGCTGACATGCAAATTTGTGAAGCGTTCCATAAAAAAATATATATATATATATATATATATATATATATATATGTAGCGGCCTCACTCTCTCTCCATCTTTTCTGCAAATACACACCAACTCATGTCTAGGGGTTCCTGGGTTGTGAGAGTGAGATGCGCCACGGCCCATGTCCTCCCCATTGTAGTAGGGAGGTGAAGGCCACTTACTGATGTTTCCTCGGGCCGGTGTGTTCTGTGAATGCACTGAGTCTGTAATTGCAAGCTCACCAGCCTCCCCTTTGCTTCCAGTAACTGGAGTTCACACACCGGAGAAAGGTCCAACACTTGTTTATTTGACACTCCAATAAGCAAAGCACAATAAACAGTTCTTTTGCAGCAAACTGGTTGGGACCTATAACCTTGCCAACGGTGGGGCGAGCAGATCGAGGCACTTCCTAAAGTTTAAGTTCTATGCCACTGTACTATGACCAGTGGCGCCTAAGCCAATCCGGCTGTTACAGAACAGGAAAGATGGGGTCTCTTCCAGAAACCCCTATGAACAGCAATGGAGCCCTCTTCGATACGCTGTGGCCCCTATCAGGGGGATGTGTCCTCCCAAGAGAGTTCCCAGAGGCCCACTGTCACCGGGTTGGTGCTGCTCCGGGTCTCCAGTGGGTAACCTCTCTGGCCTCCTCACCTCAGATACGAGTCCCTCCGCTCAGGGACCCTCGGACAGTCCACCCTAGCGGGACCCAGTCGAAGGTACTGGGCCCCAGGCCTCCTCGATAGTACCTCACCCCAGGCTAAAGGTGCCTGGGATGGACGCCAACATGACTCCGGACCAGGCCATGGGCACCTGGACCAGACTCCTGGATCTCCAGCACCCAGGCCTAAGGGGCCTGGGTGCGGACCGCAACCCTCCTCCTCCGAGGACCTCCTTCTCCGCAAGACCTCGTGGTAAGGGCGTCTCCCCCTTTTATCTCCTCCCATCAACGGCCCGGCGGGTTCCCCGCCCCAGCCATACCATCTCCGGGAAGGGACAAAACAGGGAGCACTGCAGGAGATGATTCTACCTGAAGCCTGTGGGTACCCCGCCACCCACAGACAAAGGAGAATACTACATCCTCCACGAAACAAAAAGGGGTCTGAACCCTAACACAATTATACACCTGGGTCACACTATTCCCCAGGTGTATCCCATCAATTTGAGGACCCCGCTACACATATATATATATATATTTTGTGGTAGTGTGGTACCCCACCAGTGTATAAATACAGGATTTTCAACCAGGCAGGTTGAGGGGCTCCAGGGTATTTGCTTGTTTTGGAGGAAACTGGCTTTTCAATTTCCTCATGTTTTACTAAAGTCCACTTTGGGACCTGGAGCTTGGGGATTTCTTAGAGATCCGGGTGGGATGAAATCCCCAGTCCTGTATCCGGGTTTTGAGACTCAACTGCACACTGATTGTTCAGGTGTGTGTGGGCCTGATAGTAGAGTCAGGACCAGCATTCTGGGCTCCACCCTCCCGACGAGTGCAGGTGTGCACTGGGGAAGCCAGAGAGTGCAAGTGTGCACTGGGGAAGCCAGAGAGTGCAAGTGTGCACTGGAGAAGCCAGAGGGTGCTTGTCTGCACACTGGAAGCCAGAGACCCAGGTCTGAGGGTCAGAGCAGTGAGGGGCTGCTATCTAAATGGACGGTGTTGCCAAGGGAAAAGTCTGTAGGAGACAGATGAAAGCCTGAAGTGGAAGGCCTGGGCAGCACTGCTGTATGTATAAGCCAGGATGCTAAATTACATTTTGTTGATGAATAGGAGTGCTGAAACCCCAGCGAGGGAAACCTTTCATTTTGTTTTGAACTTCTTTTAATAAAAATGGGCAAACAAAGCCCTTAAAAAGAAGAACCAGCGAGTGGCGGTGTCCTTCAAGTTCTACATTTGATGCTAGTCCTTCACACGATAGATATATATATATATATATATATATATATATATATATACTGTATATATAAAACATATTGAAACTTACCGATCATTAGATGTGGTGGCTTCATTTGTTTTCTTGTTTTCTCTGGTGATCTGGCCAGTAACACACCTCCTGTAGAGTGCCCCCACTATGGATGAAGGAGCACAGAGGGGATGTTAGATGTACTAGCAAACTTTTGCAGCCATCACATTTAAGAATTGCATCTAAGCTGCAATATAATAAATGTTTGCTTTTGGGTTTAATGCCACTTTAAAGGCACTAAACCCCAGTGTTGTCTGTCGGAAGGTATTGCATGTCTTGTGGAATGTTGATCAATGTTTTTTTTTTTTTTGTTCAAACGTTTTTATTGAGCTTCATATACATATACAGGATAATCACTTGTGTAGCTTGGGCAATACATCATCCTTCAATACAAGATAAAAAAATGCAAAATAAAACAAAAGAGGAAAATAAGAAAAAAAGGGGAGAAAATAGTTGGAGAGAGTAGAATACAGGAGGACCAGAGGAGAGGTCCTCGTGACTCATTCAATACAGGGTATTTATCCATAGGTGTAGTCCTAGCGTATCTTGTTTTATGCAACATTCTATGTTTTCAAGTAAGAGTATTTTTTTCATATCTAGCCAGCGGTCCCAAATCTTGTTATACTTGGAGGGGCAACCTCTATTTATATATGTAAATTTCTTATAAGGTAGGCTGCTATTGATCTCGGATTTCCATTCTTCGAATGTGGGGGGTGTCTGTCTCATCCATTTTCTGGCGAGCACCTTCCTAGCTAGGAATAATGATTCGCGTAAGAAGGTCAATGTAAATTTATCACTATCAGGTTCAGGGAATATCCCCAAAATGCATGGTTTCGGGGTCAGAGTGAGAGGTGAGCCCATAGTGTCGTGGAGGAATGCCACAATTTGTTTCCAATATCCCTGAATTTTAGTGCAGGTCCATATTAAATGGAAGAACGTCACTGTCTCGTTTAGGCACATAGGGCAAGTACTTAGGTGTTCTGGTCGGAATTTGGAAATGCGAAGCGGGGTGAGGTATGCCCTATGTAGAATGTACAGCTGTGTCAGCCTATCCGACAGTCTGGGTGATACCGTCTTACAGGCTTCCAAAGCCTCTCCCCACTCTTCATCATCCATCTCTCCCACCTCCTCCGTCCAGCGTGGTTTGATGTCATACGCCATTTTCGCTGATGTTGCGGTAAGAAGCATGGAGTAGAAGGCAGATATGAGTTTTTGTGGATCTGAGCTCTTGACTATAGCAATGATTGAATTGGGAAAAGGCTGCGGCAATATATTTGAGAATTGTGTGAACATGGCGTGTCTCACCTGCAGGTATCTATAGTACATGTGGTCCGGAAGGGCATACTCCTCTTGTAGAGCGCAAAAAGATTTTAGCTCACCATCCAAAAGGAGTTGGTGTAAGTACCGGATCCCGTACATATCCCAAAGCCCTGCCTCAGAGATTCGGGACAGCTCGGTGAGTAGCTTGTTGCGCCACAGTGGGGTGTAGTCATTAAGCGGGGTGATCTTTAGTTTAGCCATGGCGACATCCCAGATGCGCCTGTAGTGATACAGAAGGGTGTACCTTCCAGTTGGTTCCGTGCACCGAAGTCCCGTTGCTATTTCACTAATTGGGTCCAGTGGAGGCCGCATCAAAGTGCGGCAGCTCAAGACGGCAAACCTGTCCCTATCCATTTTGTCTATGTGGAACAGCTGCGATAATTGCGACGCCACATAGTACAGGTTAAGATCGGGCATGGCCAGACCTCCCAAATCAATGGGATTTTTCAGTGTTCGCCAGGCTAGCTTATGCCTGCTGTTTCCCCAAACAAAGGGTTTAAGCAACGCTTCAAAGCACTGAAAGTGTCTAAAGGGGATGTATACTGGGGAGTGCCAGACGACATATAATATTTTAGGGAGGAGAACCATCTTTATCAAATTGACGCGCCCCCACACCCCCAGCGGCAGACGGGACCAGAGTTGAATTTTGGATTTAATTAAAGTGTATAAGGGTTCAATGTTCAGGGTAATATATTCCGTTGAGGACCTGGAAACAGAAATCCCCAGATATTTGATAGTGCTGGCTCTGGTGAGTGGCAGCTGTGCCTGTGCATGTGATGGTGGGAATATATCAATTGGAAGGATTTGAGACTTATCCCTGTTTATCCGAAGGCCTGAAAACGAACCAAACCGGTCAATAGTGTCTAGAGCAAGGCGCAGGGAGGGGCCCGAGTCCGCTAAGTATAATAAGGTGTCGTCAGCGTACATGCTGATCTTTTCTACTACATTAGCCCTGGATAGACCCCGGATCCCCTGATTATCCCGAATGGATATAGCCAGGGGTTCAGCCGCCAGGGCATACAAGAGCGGGGACAGGGGGCAGCCTTGCCGCGTGCCCCTAGTAAGGCGGAATGTATCTGACGGCCACCCATTAGCCACCACCCTAGCTGAAGGGTCCTGGTAGAGAAGCCGTATCCATTTAATGAAGCGGGCTCCGAAACCATACCCCTCCAGGCATCTCCAGAGGTATCCCCACTCAACAGAATCAAATGCTTTGGCCGTATCTAGGGTTACCACCACCCGTTCCCCTATATTATCGTGTGTGGCCTGGAGGTTAATATGTAATTTCCTAAGGTTAAATGACGTGTTCCGACCAGGCATAAAGCCCGCTTGGTCCTCATGTATAAGGGAAAGGACAACCTTATTTAATCGAGTGGCCAATATTTTCGCTAGAATTTTAATGTCTGTTTGAAGTAGGGAGATGGGTCTGTAGGATTCCGGGTAACCTGGGTCCTTACCTGGCTTTGGGATCAGTACTATAACTGCTTCTCTCATGGTAGGGGGCAGAGCGAAATTATCATACAAATAGTTATACAGTGCCAGGAGTTTGGGGGTTAGTAGCTCACTATACTGTAAATAGAATTCGATGGGTAACCCATCTGAACCCGGGGCCTTGGACCTAGCGAAGGTGGCCATGGCCTGCGATATTTCACTACTGGTTAGGAGTTCCTCTAGCAGTGATACTTGCTCCTCTGTGAGCTGGGGGAATGAGATGTTCTCTAGGAAGCCCTGCATCAGTGTCTCATCGGCAGGTGCCCTAGACGTGTATAATTCTGAAAAAAAATCTCTAAATTTTGAAGTAACCAGGGGGGGGGGGTCCGTAATGCGTTCCCCATCTTGCCCGTGGAGTGATATAACCACTGGCGGGCGGTCTTCGCTGTGGATCATATACGCCAGGAGTTTACCAGCTTTATCTCCGTGTTCAAAGTATTTTTGTCTTGAAAAGAAGAGTTTACGCCTAGCCTTTTCATAATGCATCTGATTAACAACCCTAGTATGTAACCGGAGAAGATCCGCCTGGGCCGGTGTGGGATCCAGTATAAACTGGTGTTCCGCTAATTCAAGGTTCGCCTCCGCCCCAGCCATGGAGGCTGCGGAATCCCCCTTAATGTTATTGATGGCAATACTCAGGGCTGACCTAGCATGTAATATAAAGGAGTCCCACACTGCCACCGGGGATGCCGAGGGGTCATTGACCTCAAAAAACTGATTAAATTCCTGTAAGAGACCATCATCCTCAGGGAGCAGCGTGAGCCAAAAGGGGTTGAGGCTCCACGCTCGGGGGGGTCTATTGAGTGGTACACTAAGTGTGATCCAATAAGGACAATGGTCCGACAGTAACCCAGGTCCAAACGCCGCCTCCCTCAACCTAGGGAGGAGGGGCTTGGATAATAGGATAAGGTCGATACGGGACATCGTGTTGTGTGTGGTCGAGAAACACGAATATTGTCTGGTGTGTGGGTATAAATACCTCCATGAGTCCACCAAATTAAAGTTGGACAGGAGTCTAGAGAATCTGGTGGCGCGTGGGGTTCGCGCATGCAGATTAGCGGGCCGCAGCCTATCAATTGCAGGGCTGAGGGTCTCATTAAAGTCCCCCAGCCACACAGCCTTCACTGTAGGGAATCGGGACATATATGTGAATCCCTCAGCGATAATCGTGGAGCTAAATGGAGGGGGTACATAGAAAGCCATTACTAGGAGGGGCTCCCCATAGATTTTAACATAGGCAAAGACATATCTCCCTTGTGGGTCAGATGAGACATCACACAACTCAAACTGGAGGGATTTTGCCACCAGGATTGAGACTCCACGAGCGTGGGACGTGTGGGTAGAATGTACCACCCACCCGATCCACGGTCTGCGGAGCGCCAGCTGAAGCCGACCCTCAACATGTGTTTCCACCAATACAATTATGTCTGCACGTTGTTTTTTAAGGAATGTAAGGGCTGCCGATCGTTTAACCTTGTCCCGCAGGCCCCTCACATTCCATGTAAGCAACTTTATAGCAGCCATATTATCTATATAAAAGTAGACATGCAGGGTGAATTATGGGCAAAGCCCAAGACAATAAATGTACATATTTTTTCAGTGCATTATTTCCTCTACCTAGGCATATCAGAAGAATCACGAGTACTAGTACAGAACACAACCATTTTGCATAATTAAACGGACTTGTATTGCCAACCCAAAACTTAAACACTCCCTCCCCCCACCCCGCCCTACACCCTCCCAAACTGGCGTGGGCATCATCCCTAAACTTGTTGTACCCATCCCTCAGGTGGTAGGGGCTAGAGTCAAACTCAGGCGTATGTCCAACGGGGACATAAGTCAGCAACTGGTATAGGATTAAGAGGCTCAGGGCCAAGTAGAGATAGGGTGACAAAAAGAGGGTAATAAGGCCTGACCTCAATAGTCCAAACTCGTTGAATCTCTCGTATAGCCCTGACCTGTGGAGTTTGCCTGCTATGACCAGCAGAACTCTGCAGCTAGCCCCCCAGATAATTACCAGTGGTCCTGAGGTGGGTAGGGCGAAAGTACACTGCAGCGTGTATCTTCCGGGCAGGTCAACATCATGTCGGAAGTCTCCGTATCTATTAATGAGGAGGTTGTTGCATCAGTTCTCAAAGGGGGAAAAAATGATAAATGATAAACGGCGAGCAGGGCCCAATATGTTGGCAATCAGGAGCTAAGGTGATAAGTCAAACAGAGCTGCACAGTGCAGCATTACAGGATTCAACAGGTCAATATGTCGCAGTCTCTCTGCTTAGTCTCACCCAGCATAGGAGCAATAGATATGGGCACCAGCAGACTCAAAAAAGAAGAGGGAAGGGGGGGAGGAGGACCGTCGAATGCAACCTCATGTCACAAGGATAGGAATAAGAAGTACCGTGGTCTCTGGAGGCCGCATCCACTCGGCCTTAACAGCAGTCGGCTTCCGGAGTTAGCGCTCTTCAGCGCCACGGCCCTCGCGTCTTTCCAGCCAGGTAATCGCTTCTTCAGGGCTTTCAAAGAAGAAGGCTCGGTTATCCGCCTCCACCCTCAGCTTAGCTGGGAACAACATGGCGTACTTCAGGTTTTTATTTCTGAGCTTGAGCTTTACTTCTTGGAAGGTCTGGCGTCGGCGTTGCACATCCGCAGAGAAGTCAGGGAAGACTGCCACTCTGCCTCCACCTAGGGGTATGTTGCCCTTCTCTCTGGTCAGCCTCAGCACCATATCCCGGTCTTTATAGTTCAGGAACTTTGCTATAAAGGTACGAGGAGGAGCGCCCGGAGGGGGGGGTTTTGCTGGCATCCGATGAGCTCTCTCCACCGCCAAAATGGCGGAGAAGGCCTCCCGGCCGTAGGTGGAGATCAGGAGTTGTTCCAAATATGTGGTCGGATCTCTACCCTCCACACCCTCCGGGAGGCCAATGAAGCGGAGATTGCATCTCCTGAGACGGTTCTCCATCTCATCCTGCTTCACGAGCAGCATGGTGATCTGCCTCTGCATGCGCTCAGTCCCCGCCTGTAATGGCGGGATAGCATCCTCCACCAGGCCCAGTCGGTCTTCAGCCTCTGTAACTCTGCCACGGAGTGTCTGAAAGTCCTGACGAATAAGTGAAATGTCGACTTTCACCTCTTCTATCTGTGCTGTGAGAGCAGTCCGGCACAGCGTTATAGCCTCGAGGAGCTTTGCTCCGTCCACCACCGCTGGGGGAGGGTCAGTACTCGAGGCCCCGCCATCTTCCCCCGCTTCCTCTCCCTCCGCCCGCCGATACTGTGCGAGCTTGTTCGCGGCCGCGACTGCCGCCACCGCCGCCGCCTTCTGAGCCTTGGTCGGGGACATCTCGCAGGGATCTTCCGGTATTGTAGAGACTTTGTAAGGTAGTTTAGGGTCTCAGGATAAGGTATGTGCAAGGATCATAGGACGGAGCTCCACTTAGATGCGACCTACTCCATGCCGCGCTAGGCCACGCCCCGTTGATCAATGTTTTTAATGGAAATACTGTGGGGGTTATTTACGAAAGGCAAATCTACTTTGCATTACAAGTTCATTTTCAAGTGCAGTCGCTGTAGATCTGAGGGGGACATGCAAGGAAAATAAAAAAACAGCATATTGATTGCACATGATTGGATGATAAAAAACCAGAAGAGCTTCCCCTAGTTTCAGAGTTTCCCCTCAGATCTACAGCAATCTACAGCGACTGAACTTACAAGTAAACTTTCAAGTCTATGTTGTTAACATGTGTGAGATGGCCTCAGCCTTCCACCACTCCACAAGCCACATCCTCTGACATGTTTCGCCCAATCCAACGGGGCTTAGTCATAGAGGTCCAGGTGGGTGACTTTAAAGTTAAACTCCAGGCTGCTTTAACATGAACCCTTACAGTGAGGTCCTCTCCACAATCCATGGATTAAACGCACATTTAGCAGGATGAGGAAGGATTAAGTACAAATACTTATCTTATTCCTCTCTTTCGGGTAGGCCCTCACTGTCTTCTCATTCATAGCACAACTGCTGGTCCTGCATTTTACATAATGACATCAGAGAATTGCAACTGATCATGCAGTGAATTAACTTTGGGGACCGGTCACATATAGGGGAGAAAGCCTGTGAGAGCGAGGAATAAGGCAAGTATTTAAACTTATTCCTTCCCTCCCCCTAGCCAAAGAGCATTTAATAGTTTTAAAACCTGAGCTGCTTTTAAGTGTATTCATGTAGTGGGATCCCTCCCCAACTGCATGGATATCTCCACCTTTGGCAACATTTACATGTTACTTCTGTATTTAGGATGTAGCATGTTGCTAAGCACCCCATCCCTCACCCCCTGGCACCCTTTTGACAATAGGCAGGTGTTCTTCTCCCCAATAGTCATTGTTACATTTGGAGCCCACACAGCTACAGTTGCAAAAAAAAGTATGTGAACGCTTTGGAATGATATGGATTTCTGCACAAATTGGTCATAAAATGTGATCTGATCTTCATCTAAGTCACAACAATTGACAATCACAGTCTGCCTAAACTAATAACACACAAAGAATTAAATGTTACCATGTTTTTATTGAACACACCATGTAAAAATTCACAGTGCAGGTGGGAAAAGTATGTGAACCCCTAGACTAATGAGATCCCCAAGAGCCAATTGGAGTGAGGTGTCAGCCAACTGGAGTCCAATCAATGAGATGAGATTGGAGGTGTTGGTTACAGCAGCCCTGCCCTATAAAAAACACACACCAGTTCTGGGTTTTCTTTTCACAAGAAGCATTGCCTGATGTGAATGATGCCTCGCACAAAAGAGCTCTCAGAAGACCTACAATTAAGAATTGTTGACTTGCATAAAGCTGGAAAGATTTCATCAGTCCACAATAAGACAAATTGTCTATAAATGGAGAAAGTTCTTGCTGTTCATCAGTCCACAATAAGACAAATTGTCTATAAATGGAGAAAGTTCAGCACTGCTGCTACTCTTCCTAGGAGTGGGCGTCCTGTAAAGATGACTGCAAGATCACAGCGCAGACTGCTCAATGAGGTGAAGAAGAATCCTAGAGTGTCAGCTAAAGACTTACAAAAGTCTCTGGCATATGCCAACATCCCTGTTAGCGAATCTACAATACGTAAAACACTAAACAAGAATGGATTTCATGGGAGGATACCACAGAGGAAGCCATTGCTGTTCCATAAAAACATTGCTGCATGTTTACAGTTTGCATAAGAGCACCTGGATGTTCCACAGCAGTACTGGCAAAATATTCTGTGGACAGATGAAACCAAAGTTGAGTTGTTTGGAAGAAACACAACACTATGTGTGGAGAAAAAGAGGCACAGCACACCAACATCAAAACCTTATCCCAACTGTGAAGTATGGTGGTGGGGGCATCATGGTTTGGGGCTGCTTTGCTGCATCAGGGCCTGGACGAATTGCTATCATCAAAGGAAAATGAATTCCCAAGTTTATCAAGACATTTTGCAAGAGCACTTAAGGCCATCTGTCCACCAGCTGAAGCTCAACAGAAGATGGGTGTTCAACAGGACAACGACCCAAAGCATAAAAGTAAATCAACAACAGAATGGCTTAAACAGAAGAAAATACGCCTTCTGGAGTGGCCCAGTCAGAGTCCTGACCTCAACCCAATTGAGATGCTGTGGCATGACCTCAAGAAAGCAATTCACACCAGACATCCCAAGAATATTGCTGAACTGAAACAGTTCTGTAAAGAGGAATGGTCAAGAATTACTCCTGCACGTCTGATCTGCAACTACAGGAAAGTTTGGTTGAAGTTATTGCTGCCAAAGGAGGTTCAACCAGTTATTAAATCCAAGGGTTCACATACTTTTTCCACCTGCACTGTGAATGTTTACATGGTGTGTTCAATAAAAACATGGTAACCTTTTAATTCTTTGTGTGTTATTAGTTTAAACAAACTGTGATTGTCTATTGTTGTGACTTAGATGAAGATCAGATCACATTTTATGACCAATTTGTGCAGAAATTCATATCATTCCAAAAGGGTTCACATACTTTTTTTTGCAACCGTATGTCATTCATCGCAGAGATCTGAGAATGAATAAACTATAAGTCCCATCTTCCAGTGTGGCAAATAGATTTGTAATTCTCAATGGACTACAATGGTGCTAATCAGCGACCTTGCAGTCTCTTGTCACTTTCTGCAGCTCAGTAATTGAAAGCCTGTACAGAGTGTACAGGACGCCAAGGTTGGGTCCTGGACGGGTGCTATATAGCAACAATATTTGGGTTATGGTCCCTTTAATGAGTAGTAACGGTGCTCAGGAGGTCACCCAGAATGGGTGAGGAGTTCCGGGCAAAATAAATAGCCCAGAGAGGACTGGCTCGCAGTCCTCTTTGTATTAATAGAGAGGTATTTGGGGCCCTGAATTTCGGAGGCTCTAAAGTGACATTTGGGTGGGATAGAGCCTCCACTCCTGACCACTGAGAGTCAGCACACAGGGGGTTAAGGGCTTCCAGGAAAACAGCTCATATAACAGGAAGTAGTGCTAGAGGTGTGAGAGAGAGGAGTATGAGGATTGCACCTGAGATGAGCTGTGTGTCTGCTAGGAGCTGGTAAAGTTCAGCAAGAGCCCTGGAAGTTCCCCTACAAAACTGTACAGTATGTGCCTTTTTCTTTGATTTATACTTGTGCTGAAGACAAGCCGGACTTTGTTTTGATACTTTTCTGTGTGCTGAATCAAGCTTGTTTCTTTTGGTTTGTTCTCGAATAAAAGCCTTTCTGCTCAAAGTACAACGGTTTATGCACTTAGTCCCGTGGAGCTATAACCCCCAAAGTTTACAACTGGTGCCTTGGATGCGTGCAAAGTGCATTTGCAGCTGCAAAAACCATTTAAAACAAACTGACATTTAAAGAGACAGGGTGCTTATGGCATGTCTTGGGTGAAGTCAGCTCAGACATTGCAGACAAAGGCATGGAGGAGGTCATCAAGGCTTTGGCACAAGCCACTGTGACCCAACAGCAAGCCACTGCGGCCCAACAACAAGCTCTAGCAGAAGCAAACCGTCGCCATGAGGAAGCGATGGCTCAGCAGCAGGAAAGCACACGGCTGCTAGCCGCCCAGTTTACGGCCCAGCAGGGGTCCACTCAAGCACAGGTGGCCGCATTGCAGGAGGCAGTACAGCGGCTGGCTCAGGGACGAGAGCAAGTGGTCGTTGCCGCTGGCAACCAAGTGTCCGTGAGAGCCACTCATTTTTTACAAAAGCTAACACCCAGTGATGACGTAGAAGCTTTTCTCACTACCTTTGAAAGGATAGCAGAGAGAGAGGGGTGGCCCCGTGACCAATGGGCTGGTATTATCTCCCCTTTTCTCACCGGTGACCCGCAAAAGGCTTATTTTGACCTCCCATCTGAGCACATCAGCGACTATGAGCGGCTGAAAGCAGAGATCCTGGCCCGCCTGGGAGTGACCACAGCCGTCCGGGCTCAGAGGGTGCATCGCTGGCGGTACAAACCTGACCGACCACCTAGGTCCCAAATGCACGAACTAGTGCAGCTGGTGAAAAAATGGCTGCAGCTGGAAGAATTGTCGGGCCCACAAATGGTGGAACGGGTGGTGATGGATTGGTACCTGCGGTCCCTGCCAGACGACCTACAGCGCTGGGTAAGCCATGGAGACCCTGCAACTGCTGACCAGCTGGTTGAGTTGGTCGAAAGGTACACAGTGGTAGAGGACCTGCTTGGGCCTGCCAAGCGTCGGGAACCCACACCAAGGGCAACCAGACCAGCCACAGCACCTAGGAGAGAAGCCCTGCCTGACATTGGAACCCGCAAACCTGCATCATCTGCCGCAGAACCACGAAGGTTGGTTCCCGTCCCACGGATGGGGGACCTACAGTGTTGGCGATGTCGGTCCTGGGGGCATACCCGGGCACAGTGCCCACTGCAGGAGGAGCCTATGGACTGTGGGACCGGTCGGAGAAGCTCCTTCGATGTTCAAAGAGTGTGTGCCACTCATCTTGATCTGGCTGAAGGACGGTTCGAGTGTGGAGTGTGGGTGAACCACCTTCCTGCTAAAGCGCTACTGGACTCCGGTGGCATGATAACACTGGTACATGCCAGGGTGCCCGGGAGACTCGGCCCAGTGAATAAGACTCTACGGGTAGTGTGTATCCATGGGGACACCAGGGAGTACCCCCTGGTCCCGGTAACAGTTTCCTATGGCCATATTTCAGTTACACAAGAGGTTGGGGTGGTGAAGAGTTTAATACATGACATCATAGTGGGGCGGGACTGTCCACTATTCCTTGAACTATGGAACCAGATACAGATAGGGCCGCCCGGAGAACTGGGGACACTGGGCCGGGAAGGGACAGAGTCTGAGGGATCCGGGCCGGAAACCCCCACAAATATGGAGCTACCTGTCACTGACAATGAAGTTACAGAAAATACTAATTTGGATGATAATGTTTCTGTTCCAGGTCTTAAAACCGAGTGGATCTCTGAGGGGGGGGAAGTTTTCCCATTACAAGTCATGCTGGGGGAGGAAGATGAGGGGCTCTCTCCGGCTGAGGAGGATGAGGGGGAAACATCCTCGAGGCCAGTGCATCCAGACCTGGATGTATCCAGGGGTGCATTTGGCACCGCCCAATTACAGGATCCTACCTTGATTAATGCTCGAGAGCAGGTTTCTGTCATTGATGGGGTCTCACAAGTGCCAGGGGCAGATCAGAGGTTTCCTCATTTTGCATTGAAGGGGAACTTGGTATATCGGGTAGCTGAGAGCCGAGGGGAAACTGTAGAGCAGTTGCTAGTTCCCCAACTATATAGGCGGATGCTCCTTGATCTAGCCCACAACGACGCACTGGGAGGACACCTGGGGGCAGAGAAAACGGAGGCCAGGATAACCGACCGGTTCTACTGGCCAGGAGTGATGGTCGAGGTTAAAAGATATTGTGCATCTTGTCCCATTTGCCAGTTAACGGCCCCAGTGCCCCACTATAGAAACCCTCTAGTACCCTTGCCAATTATTGAGGTCCCATTCGAGCGGATCGCTATGGATCTGGTGGGACCCCTGGTAAAGTCGGCAAGGGGGCACCAATACATATTAGTCATCCTAGATTGCGCAACTAGGTATCCAGAAGCAATCCCTTTGAGGAAAGCTTCCTCTAAGGCCATTGCCCGGGAGTTGTTTCAAATGTTCTCACGAACGGGGTTCCCCAAAGTGATGCTGACGGATCAGGGCACCCCTTTTATGTCAAAGGTGATGGCGGACTTGTGTAAACTGTTTCAGATTAAGCAGTTGCGGACGTCCGTTTATCACCCGCAGACCGATGGCCTAGTCGAGAGGTTTAATAAAACCCTAAAGTCCATGTTGAAAAGAGTGGTCCAAAAAGACGGGAAGGATTGGGATATGTTACTCCCTGCCTTGTTGTTTGCCATCCGGGAGGTTCCAGAAGCATCCACGGGCTTCTCACCGTTTGAGCTAGTGTATGGACGAAGGCCCCTGGGGGTTGCTCGACCTAGTAAAAGAAACGTGGGAAAGTGAGTCCTCACCACATAAAACCGTGGTAGAGCATATCTCTCAAATGCGAGAGAGGGTGGCTAAGGTGATGCCGCTGGTGAGGGAGCACATGCAGAAGGCTCAGGATGCCCAAAGAAGAGTGTACAACCGGTCGGCTAAAATTAGACAATTTCAAGTAGGAGATCGGGTGGCTGTTCTAATACCCACGGTGGAGAGCAAATTCTTAGCCAAGTGGCAAGGTCCGTTTGAGGTAGTAGAGAAAGTAAATGAGGTGAATTACAAAGTACACCAGCCAGGGAAAAGAAAACCCTACCAGATCTATCACGTGAATTTATTGAAACCCTGGAGAGACAGAGAACAGGTATCTGCGGTGGTAGGGGTACACTCAGGGAACCATGCAGGGATCGACCTGGTGCAGGTTGCTGCCACCCTGACTAGACCCCAAACCCAGCAAGCAAAAGAGTTTCTGCAAAGAAATAGGGTCATGTTTTCAGAATTGCCCGGGCTCACCAACGTCATCAGACATGACATCGTAACTGAACCCAATGTAAAAATCCGGTTAAAGCCTTACCGTATCCCAGAAGCTCATAGGGTGGCGGTATCTGATGAAGTTAAAAGAATGCTCGAACTTGAAATCATTGAAGAGTCACAGAGCGAGTGGTCGAGTCCAATCGTGTTGGTACCCAAACCCAACGGCACCCTCCGCTTCTGTAACGACTTTAGAAAACTTAATGAAGTCTCCAAATTTGATGCGTATCCCATGCCACGGGTAGATGAGCTAATTGAGAGGTTAGGTCCTGCCAGGTACATCACCACGCTGGACCTCACGAAAGGGTACTGGCAGATCCCCCTGACCAAGGAAGCCAGGGAGAAAACAGCCTTCTCCACCCGGAAGGCCACTTCCAATACAAAAGGATGCCATTTGGTCTACACTCTGCCCCTGCCATGTTCCAAAGGGCCATGGACAAAACGTTGCGCCCACATCAACAGTACGCTTCTGTCTACTTAGATGACATAGTCATCTTCAGCACTGATTGGGAGTCCCATCTTCCCCGGGTTCAGGCAGTGGTAGACTCCTTGAGAAGAGCAGGGTTCACCATCAATCCGGAGAAGTGTGCCATTGGAATGGAGGAAGCCAAGTACCTAGGGTATATTGTGGGTAGGGGGTTGGTGAAGCCCCAAATGAGTAAGGTGGAAGCCATACAAGACTGGCCCTGTCCCCTAACCAAGAAGCAGGTCAGAGCGTTTTTGGGCATAGTTGGCTATTACAGGAGGTTTGTCCCCAACTTCGCCACCATTGCTGCACCGCTGACTGACTTGACCAAGGGCAGAAAGTCAGTGATGATAAAGTGGAATGCCGAAGCCGAGAAAGCTTTTCAAAAGCTTAAGACGGCATTATGCCAGGATCCGGTGCTGGTAGCTCCGGACTTCGCAAAAGATTTTGTAGTGCAGACAGACGCTTCAAGTGAGGGATTGGGAGCAGTCTTGTCGCAGGAAAGCAATGGGGAAGAGCATCCCATAGTTTTTCTTAGCAGGAAGCTGACGGCAGCTGAAAAAAACTACGCTGTGGTAGAGCGGGAGTGTCTGGCCATCAAGTGGGCTTTGGACTCCCTACGATATTTCCTCCTGGGTAGGAGGTTTCGCTTGATGTCAGACCACGCTCCTCTTACCTGGATGAGACAAAACAAGCACACCAATGCCAGGGTGACAAGGTGGTTTCTTTCTCTCCAGGAGTTCAATTTTGTGGTAGAACACAGACCCGGGAGACAACATCAGAATGCCGATGCCCTCTCCCGAGTCCATTGTATGATATCGAGTGGTGCCTCCAACACCTCCGCGTTGAGGCAGAGGGGGGGGATATGTACAGGACGCCAAGGTTGGGTCCTGGACGGGTGCTATATAGCACCAATATTTGGGTTATGGTCCCTTTAATGAGTAGTAATGGTGCTCAGGAGGTCGCCCAGAATGGGTGAGGAGTTTCGGGCAAAATAAATAGCCCAGAGAGGACTGGCTCGCAGTCCTCTTTGTATTAATAGAGAGGTATTTGGGGCCCGGAATTTCGGAGGCTCTAAAGTGACATTCGGGTGAGATAGAGCCTCCACTCCTGACCACTGAGAGTCAGCACACAGGAGGTTAAGGGCTTCCAGGAAAACAGCTCATATAACAGGAAGTAGTGCTAGAGGTGTGAGAGAGAGGAGTATGAGGATTGCACCTGAGATGAGCTGTGTGTCTGCTAGGAGCTGGTAAAGTTCAGCAAGAGCCCTGGAAGTTTCCCTACAAACTGTATGTGCCTTTTTCTTTGATTTATACTTGTGCTGAAGACAAGCCGGACTTTGTTTTGATATTTTTCTGTGTGCTGAATCAAGCTTGTTTCTTTTGGTTTGTTCTCGAATAAAAGCCTTTCTGCTCAAAGTACAACGGTTTATGCACTTAGTCCCGTGGAGCTATAACCCCCAAAGTTTACAAGAGGTATGTGCAGAGAGCTATAGGAAGTGTCTGCAGAAGCCTGACATTGCACTTGCGATTTACTGATCACAGGTGCAATGCTTTATTAAAGATAATGCACTTTTTTTTTTTTTACCAAAAAAACTTGCATTTATTATTTTTTTATTTTCTTAAAGGTGAACTTAACCTTTAAAAGCAGCCCCAGGTTTTAAAATGATTATGTCCCGTGGGCTGGCATAATAGCCAGACAACTGGGGTAAACAATGGCAGCCCCCATATTTTTCACAGTACAGGTTTTTTTTATTCCATCCAACATGTTTTCTTATAGTTACAGTTTCTGTTGTAGAGTTTCTAGCTCTGTTTGGTTCTAGCTCTTTTTTCATTTACTTCCTATCCTGGTGACTACACAGCCAGGGGAAATCTTTCTAAAGGACTTAAAGGCATTCAACAGCAATAAAAATGTTTTATTAGAGGGAAGTATAGCTAAAACACTTTACATTTTTCCATGTGTCCCTTTATTAGGTTTCTTCTCACTTCTAAGCAACGTCTGGAGAAAAATTCTTAAACGGGGACACAGAAAGCAATGAAAACCTGAAGGAGGTTTTACTGTTCCACTGGCTATCCAAATAGAAAATGTTTTGGCTGTAGTTATACTTTAAATACACAATCTAATATTCTGGCTTCTCTAGTTAACTTAATTTTTTTAAATGTAACTTTATTCTCTTGGAAAATTAATGAAAGTAATTTTGTAGCTCGGCTTCCTACCTTATTCATGCTCCACTGATGCCAAATCCACTCCCTCAGTCAACCAAAAAAGCATAGTTATGGGGCTCACGTGACAGTCTACATCCCCCCATTCCTGATTCTGACCTGAGCAATGAACAGTCAATTGGCAGACCCAAGTTGCATAGAAATTTTAGGGGGCTGAACCAACAAATCAGAGAAGTGGGGGAGGCCAAACAATGTACACAGCTCAAATGATACATTTTATTAAAAAGTAGTACAGAATCTTTTTACTCTAAAGTTTTTATAGGGTAATCAATCCAAATATTGATATCCAAATATCCAAACCTCCAACATTGATTCTTCTGCTGCAGTACCACTGGTACAAAAAACCGCCTGCTGTCAACATTAATGACTTTAAAGAACTACAGATCTCTGCATTACTTGTAGCTATCTAGACACCAGAGACCTGTATCAAAATTAAAACAGGCTACAGGTCACTCACCCCTACAACATTTCTTGTAGCAGTAGACTGGTGCTGGACATTTTTTTGCAGGTTATCAAAATGTGCACAAAGATAATTACTTGAGCCCAATTGGCCTGTATTCAACAGCTCGCCACAGAAAAGGGGATCCCACCAGGAGAGTACATTTACCCAAGTTCAGAAATCCAAGTGTATAAGAGCTGCAAATTAAAAATCCTTAGGAGTCCAAAGTCTTTATTGTTCAACTGGTTACATCAAGCAGAGCAGAAATCAGCTAACACGTTTTGGGGGCCACACAATCCCCCGTCATTAGGGCTGGATGATATTGACTTGGCCATTTTTATTGTGAACACCAGCATTGACTTTTGTTTATAACATCCTTTGCCTGCAGGAGTACTTTTGAGTCCATTTAACAATCTGCCTTTTCACCCAGTCCTGATTAAGGGGGATTGGGCAGCCCCAAAATGAGTTTGCTAGTAGGGATGAGCCGAATACCCCCGGTTCGGTTTGCATCCAGAACATGCGAACAGGCAAAAAATGTGTTCAAACACGCGAACACCGTTAAGGTCAATGGGACACGAACATGAAAAATCAAAAGTGCTGATTTTAAAGGTTTATATGCAAGTTATTGTCATAAAAAGTGTTTGGGGACCGGGTCCTGCCCCAGGGGACATGTATCAAAAAAAAAAAAAAAAAAGTTTTAAAAACTGTTGTTTTTTCGAGAGCAGTGATTTTAATAATGCTTAAAGTGAAACAATAAAAGTGAAATATTCCTTTAAATTTCGTACCTGGGGGGTGTCTATAGTATGCCTGTAAAGTAGCGCATGTTTCCCGTGTTTATAACCGTCTCTGCGCAAAATGACATTTCTAAAGGAAAAAAAGTAATTTAAAACAATTCGCGGCTGTAATGAATTGTCGGGTCCCGGCAATACAGATAAAAGTCATTGAAAAAAAGAAAAAAATGCGTGGGGGGTCCCCCAAAATTCCATTACCAGGCCTTACAGGTCTGGTAGGGATATTAACCACTTAAGGACCGCCGCACAACGATATACGTCGACAGAATGGCACAGTTGGGCATAAGGGCGTACAGGTACGTCCCCTTTAAGATGCGAGCCGCCATGGTGTTGCGCTCACGACCCGGTCCGGAGCACCGTGACCGCGCTCCGTGGGACCCGCGGACCCCATCGCCGTCGGTATCCCGCGATCGGGTCACAGAGCTGTAGAACGGGGAGAAGTAAGTTTAAACAAACATCTCCCCGTTCTTCACAGTGACACTGTCAGTGATAGTCTGTTCTATGTCATCGGGAACAGCGATCAGTGACGTGTCACGCCAAGCCACGCCCCCTAACAGTTACAAGCACTCCCTAGGTCACACCTAACCTCTTCAGCGGCCCCTACAGGTTACCCCTTCACTGCCAGTGTCATTTTTACTGTAATCAGTGCATTTTTATAGCACTGATCGCTGTAAAAATGACAATGGTCCCAAAATGGTGTCAAAAGTGTCCAATGTGTCTGCCATAAAGTCGCAGTCACGATAAAAATCGCTGATCGCCGCCATTACTAGTGTAGCGCACCCACCCCTCTCTTTACCTGCCTTGTTTGGCTCCTTGCAGGAATAGAGGGGCATGCCACGCCACAAGCCGTACCCTCCTGTGTGAAGAGGTTGAGCGGTGTTGTTGATGGGTCCTCCACAGTCAGACAGCCAGAGAATGTTTCTCACCTCTATATTAAATAAAGACAAGTCTTTGTATCCCCACAGTAACTTGAATGTCCACACCGGCTGCAACTCCAACGTAGAGTTTATTTTCTTATAAAACACAGTCTCTGACAGAAAAGGTTGGAGGGAGGACAGGACAGCATAAGGTGTGGAAGAGGTCCAGGCACAAATGTAACCCAATTCACTACTCCGATTCTCAAGCAGACTCAGCCCATTCGGATAGTCTCCCCAGCTTGGGACTAGCAGCCGATATGGTGCTCAAACTTTACCCAAGGTCTCTGCCACAGACCTGGTGAACTTGGCCTCTGCCACAGACCTGGTGAACTTGGCCTCTGCCACAGACCTGGTGAACTTGGCCTCTGCCACAGACCTGGTGAACTTGGCCTTGGCCACAGACCTGGTGAACTTGGTCTCTGCCACAGACCTGCTGAACTTGGCCTCTATTAAGGAGAAGAAATCCCTCCAGAGAGTTACCGGGACCCTTCCTTCACCGTGACTTCTGCACCAGTCCCTCGGAACGGTTCCTCCCCCGGCCTCCTCATCTAGGATACGGGTCCCCTTGCAAGGCGGCACCCTGAGACTCCTCGATCCTTGGTGGGCTCCAGCCAAAGATGCTGGGCCCAGGCATTTGTTGCAGCCCCAAGACTAAAGGTGCCTGGGACTGATCCACCAACCTCTGCCCCTGGGCCAAAGGTGCCCAGGACGAACAGGAACACACACTCCCTGGGGTAGGACCCCCGACAACGAACCCTGAATAGGCAGCGTCTGCCCCTTTTATATCCTCTCCCAGCATGCACAGCAGGCCTACCACACCCACCGTACGTTTGCTGAGAGGGGACACACAAGGGACAGCACTGGATTAGCGGTTCGACCCTGGCCTACTATGGCAGCGCAACCTGAAGGCCACAGGGAACTATACACCAATGCTCTCCCTGCAGACAAAAATGGTTGCAAGAACTCTAACAATTAAGGTGTTTGGGCATAACTACCACCCAACACTTCCCCTAAATTTAGCACCCCGCTACACTAGTAAAAAAAAAAATATTAATTAAAAAATGCCATAAAACTATCCCCTATTTTGTAGACACTATAGCTTTTGCGCAAACCAATCAATAAACGCTTATTGCAATTTTTTTTTTTTTTTGATTAGAAACAAAAGTTTATTGAGTTATTCAAGTTTGTACAGAAAAAAAAAAGAAGGAAAAGTTATGCAAGGAAACGGTACATTGTAACATATGCAATGGGTATAGTCATACAGCTCAATAAACTACATATAAAATCACAAGGTTATTAGATAAACAACATAAATTCAACCGGTACTGCTGGCGTCAACTATTTTCAGAAACAAGGAAGACCATGTATATTGTGCACTTTCACATTAACAATAGGAAATCAAAGGGTTAAAGTGCAAAAGCATGTAATACGGCAGTCAAAGTTACGAGGTGCAGGTTGTGGGGGATTTCAGCCATCTATCCCAGATTTTATTATATTTGGCTGGGCACCCTCTATTCATGTAAACCACTTTTTTGTACGGTAGAATTTTATTGATTTCGGCAATCCAGGCTGATAGCGTGGGGGCAGTCGCCTGAATCCAGTTGCGCGCTATAATATTCTGATTTTTTTTACCAAAAATATTTAGAAGAATACGTATCGGTCTAAACTGAGGAAAAAAATCATTTTTTTATATATTTTTTGAGGATCTTTATTATAGCAAAAAGTAAAAAATATTGCATTTTTTTCAAAATTGTCGCTCTATTTTTGTTTATAGCGCAAAAAATTAAAACCGCAGAGGTGATCAAATACCACCAAAAGAAATCTCTATTTGTGGGAAAAAAAGGACGTCAATTTTGTTTGGGACCCACATCGCACGACCGCGCAATTGTCAGTTAAAACGACGCAGTGCCGAATCGCAAAAGGCGGTCTTTGACCAGCGAAATGGTCCGGGGCTTAAGTGGTTAAGGGGAACCCTGCACCAAATTTAAAAAAAAATGGCATGGGGTTCCCCCAAAAATCCACACCAGACCCTTATCCGAGCACGCAACCTGGCAGGCCGCAGGAAAAGAGGGGGGCGAGAGAGTGCCCCCCTCCTGAACCGTACCAGACCACATGCCCTCAACATGGGGGAGTATGTCCCCTATGTGAATTGGTAAGGGGTACATTGTACCCATACCATTTCACAAAAAAATGTGTCAAAATGTTAAAACCACAGGAGACGGCTTGGGACAAGTCCTTTATTTAAAATAAAAAAATAAAAAATAAAAAAAGAGATTCCAGGGATGTAATCCAATAAATCAATGCTTGATCTCCAGCGATGTAATCCAATTCTCGATCTCCAGCGATGTAATCCAATTCTCGATCTCCAGCGATGGATGATCTCCACTTCTCCAGCGACTCCAGTGAGGAACAGCACACGATCCTGCCTCCACCGGAGGTACCCAGCAATGACACGGTGCCAGCTTGACAGCTCTTATGTAGCTGAGGGCGGGGCCACCCGTCATGTGTCCCCGTCCCCCTCTGACAAGGGGAAAGGCCGGGGTTTCCCAGTGATGTGTACGGGTGACCCAGCCCCCCTCTGATGCAACGGGAAACCTGAACTGAATCTTTCTTGACCACAAGCATGTATACATAGTTGTATCTTCATAATCAACTCTATTAGCTGTCTTCACACGTCTCCTTTCTCATAAATGGAGTTGATTACTAAAAGTGTAGACATACTCTTAGCAAAGTGATTTTTCAGTTAGGTTAGTGAATAGGGTGAATGTTTGCTGACTTCAATCGTCCAATCATGTGTTTTTTTTTTTTCCTTAAAAACATGATTGGGTATTCTTTGTATAGTGAATTTTAACTTGGCTTCACCTCATTCACTAAGTAAGTAAACATTTACTTTGCAAAAAGAACATGCTTTACTCCTTTAGCTAAAAATGTAAGCTTGAGTAGACTATACAGGGCTTTTACTCACAAAAAGTCAACTACTAATCCTTCCTCTTCAACCACTCCCTCTGACATCTGCACAGATCTCTGACGCATCATCATCACAGGAATAGCATTGGTGTCTTGGAGGTGCTTGGTGCAGCACTCTCTATGCTAGGAGGGACAAGATGGCAGCACACATTGGGGGAATAATTGAGTCCTAGGGGACAGACTGTAGCAGAGTTTTTTTTCACTGTTTATAAGCTGAAACATTTATATTTGGCAGAAGTGTATTAAGCTTTGGAAAAAGAAAGGGTTGAAAGAGTTTGAGAATAAATTCCAACAGCCATGCAAGTGATTTTTAATAATTATGGTAGCTACACAGTACAGTAAATAAAAAATAAATCAACAACTAGCACAAATAAAATGGGCCAAAAAAAAAAAAAATCTTTGTATGTTGGGTTTATATTCTACTGCTGTTATTATTATCCCTTGTTTTTTCTCTGACTCTTTTATTACAACATGCATGTATTCCAGCATTACATTAAAAAATCAACACCTCTTGCAACTGAAAAACAGATTATAAGAGGTGCTAGTTTTATTTTTTTGGCCGACAGTTAAGGTTTTACTGGCAGGAGGTCTGAGACATATTTTATTTTATTTTATTTCTTGAACTTAGATTCACAGATATTAAAGATTCATCTGGGAAACTTGACCTCAACCTGCTTTCTCCATCGAAGAAGGACTATTGGGCCATGTTAGCCTACAACCGTTCCAAGCTGTGCAACGTTCTTTTCTCCAAGGAGCTGAACCGCCGCCTCTCTCCCTATGGGGTGACATCCAACACGCTGCATCCGGGAAATATGATGTATTCCTCTATTCATCGGAGCTGGTGGGGGTACACAATACTGTTTGCTTTGGTTCGACCCTTTACAAAGTCCATGGTGAGTGAACTTTTTTACATATTTTTAGCGTTTTTGGCTTGAGATCAAAGTGTATTGAAAATCCAGATGTTCATGTTTATATTAGCCTTTGATACCTGTTAGACTTGTGTCGGTAGTTTTAATGGCACTCAGACACCACAATCTCAGGACAATCCTCTAAGTATCCAGTCCAGTTTCAAGTTCCGTTGCAGTAGAGATCTTTCTTTCTTCTGATAATTTGATGATGTGCAATACATTTTGTCTGCAGAGTGGAGACAAGAGAAATGTGATAGGGTAGAATCATTGAAACTGTGTTTTAGGATCTCAGCACATAAAGATAAATTGAAAAACAGTACAGGCTTTGGCTGAGCTTTTTTGTACATGTGTTTACCCAAAGAAAGAGATGAGTGGTGACAAGAGCAATGGTGACCTTTGAACTTTTCCAGTTATAGATTTCAAATTAAAAAAATTCTGTTTATTATTTTCAAAGCTAGAATTGTAGAAATGGAGCTGTTTAGTGCTTTAAAGAAAGTGAAGTATGATGTTCTTTAAAGGTGTTATGAAATATATCAGAATTTTCTTTCTCGTACATCACGGGACACAGAGCGGCATAGTCATTACTATGTGGGTTATATAGTTTACCTTCAGATGCTGGCACTGGCAACTTCCAAACCGGAAGTACCCTCCCCTATATAAGCCCCTCCCATCCGGGAGCACCTCAGTTTTTTTGCCAGTGTCTAAGGTGTTGGCCAAGAAGTAACATGTGTTTTTCACTGAGCTTGCGTACAGGTTCTTTTGGGCCTCAGTAAGCTATTCCGGATCCAACCAAAAAAGCTTCATAGCTAAACGGTCGGTATCCGGGCCTTGCAGAGAAGAGCAAGGTTTTGCCTGTAATGCTTCTCTTAGGGGAGCTGGACCCTGGGATCCAGAGCTCTGGTCATACCCACGACTAAGATGCTTTCTGTGCAGGGTGCTATACAGGTCCAGGGGAGTGGAATCCTTGGGAACCCGGTCCCTGAAGGTTTAATTAAAATGCCTGCCGTGAGAGGTGAAGTTTGGGCTTCTGTGGACCAAACAGAGTCCTGCGGCGGGGAAAAGGTAAGTGGAGGCCCCCCAGGAACTTGGTTCTATTAGGGGACCCCCAAGCCTAATATGTCTTTCTGCCTGTTACCTAACGGTATTCCCGCTAAATATCTGTGCATGCCTGTAACTACTAAAAAAAATGTAATAATTTTAATAGTGGTCAAGAAAAAAAAATAAAAAATAGACAGACCGCGGTACCTGTGTTAATCCACTAGAGGCCGCTGTGGAACATTTCTTGTCATGTGGACTTTTTTCTTTTCATCAGAGTCAAGTCCAGGCAGATGGTGAGTTCTCTTGTGGGAAACTGCTTCCTCTGCCATGTTGCAATGCTCGTCCATCCCCCGGCCTGCGGCAAAAGGGCCCTGTCTCCTGTCCCTAGTTTCCTTTTTCAAAAAAGAGCGCCGAAGGCGCACGTGCCCGCGCGCGTGCGCGAGCACGCGCCTCTATATATAGAGGTGAGCTGGAAGAGGGGGCGGAGCTTGGGGGATGATGCTCTGTGCGCGCCGCAGCGCTTCTGCACATGTGCGGGCGTCCCAGCATGTTAAAAGGCACAATTATGTGTTGTGAGCTGGCTATGGAGTGCAGAGACAGAGCTGGCAACATTTAAAAAAGGCATACAGCAAGCGGTTGATGCAGGCATCCCCATAGAAAGGCACATTAGTAGACACCAACTGTTTTTATAGCAGCAATTGTGCTAGACTATTGTCAGTAAGTGGTGTATTTCGGCTGGAATACCTCAGCTTTGGGCTTAGGAATATGCCGTCTAAAAACTCCGGGACTAAAAATCCCAGGAAGCATAGGGGGTCTCCATCGGGCTCTGAGGATCTTGGGCATGCTTCGGCTGCACCAATCTCCCCTGAAGAATCAGAGGTTAGTGACCGTAGAGCACCCTCAGGAGTACCTGGTACTGTGGCTGTCCTCAGTTCACCTGCTCCTGTGTATGTAACAGAGGAGGTTTTTTCCTCAGCTCTGGGAGGGCTGGAAGAAAGATTGTCAACATTGATCGCTGCTTCCCTGTCAGAGGGAAAGCGCGCCCGATCTCCGTCTCCTCCCTCAGAGTACCTGTTAGCAGAGCAACAGTCCCATACAGGGATCGACCTACCTGAAGGGGATCAGGATGAGGTTGATTCTGTTGTAGAGGAATCAACAGTGGAAGAGCCATTCTCAGCATAACATGCTGAAAGATTATGGGTTCAGTCCCTGACTAATATGGTCCGATCAGCATTTAAAATGCCCCTTGCGGAGCCATCATCCACTTCTGTCTCCTCGTTGGCGTCGCTAAAAGCTCCCCAGACTGTTTGTTCCTTTCCGATCCATCCTTTACTGGAAGGGCTCATTTACCAGGATTGGGAACATCCTGATAAAATATTTACTCCTCCCAAGAGATTTCAGGTGGTTATCCCATGGAGGATAAGTTCATCAAAAAATGGAGGGTCCCTACAGTGGACGCAGCCATCTCTTGTGTGAATAAATCACTGACATGTCCAGTGCATAATGTCCAAATGTTCAAGGACCCAATAGATAAAAAATTGGAGTCCTTATTAAAATCTGCTTTTGCTACAGCAGGCTTGGTGACACAACCAGCAGTGGCAGCTATTGGGGTCTGCCAAGCAGTGAAGGATCAGTTGAAACAGGTCTTAAGGGACTTGCCAGATCAGCAGGCCCTTGCCCTAGCTGATCTACCTAGGGCCTTATGCTTTGCGGTTGACGCTATAAAGGATTCAATCCATCAGGCCTCCCGCCTTACGCTGTCTGTAGTACATATACGCAGGCTTCTATGGCTCAAAAACTGGTCTGCTGAAGCCCCCTGTAAAAAATTGCTGGTCAGCTTCCCATTTCATGGTGAACGCTTATTCGGGGAAGACCTGGACAGATATATCCAGAAAATTTCCAGCGGTAAAAGTACACTCTTGCCGGTTAAAAACAGAGTTAGAGGTCCCTCTTTTAAGAGGCCTGCTTCTCCAGTCCCTAGGACATCGGCGGTGAAACAGTTCCGATGGCCTCCTCGGTCAAATCCCGGGGGTAAAAATCAGGGACAATCGCAGGGTAACAAGAAGCCCTGGGTCAGGAGAGGTACAAAACCTCCCCCAAAGTCAAATGCATGAAGGGTTGCCCCCACTCAATTGGGTGGGGGGAAGACTTCAGTTGTTCGCAGAGACCTGGCGGGACACGATCAGAGACAGATGGGTGCTCTCCGCAGTAAGTCTGGGATACAAATTGGAGTTAAAAGACTCCCCTCCTTCCCATTTTATAAGGTCGAACATGCCAAGGGATCCCCGGAAGAGAGGATCCCTCCTGTTGGCACTAGAACAACTATTGCTCCAAGCAGTAATTATGGAGGTCCCCCTAGAAGAATAGGGGTTCGGGTTTTACTCAAACCTCTTTACAGTCCCGAAGCCAAACGGGGACGTGAGGCCCATATTAAATCTAAAAGGGCTAAACAAATTCCTACATATCAGGACTTTCCGGATGGAGTCGATCCGATCGGTGGCCACTGCCCTACAAGGGGAGGAATGGTTAGCCTCGATCGACATCAAAGATGCTTATTTGCACATTCCCATCTTTCCAGTCCACCAAAATTTCTACGCTTTGCAGTAGAAGGGCGCCATTTTCAGTTCAGAGCCTTACCCTTCGGTCTGGCCACAGCACCACGCGTGTTCACAAAAATTCTGGCCCCATTATTGGCCAATTTAAGAACACAAGGTGTAACGATAATGGCATATCTAGACGACTTGTTGCTGATAGACCACTCAGTGGAAAAACTAGAAGTGGTTGTTCACGAGACAATCGAGTATCTGGAATCTCACGGTTGGATTATCAACCGAGACAAGTCAGCCCTAAAACCAGTCAAAAGTCTGGAATACTTGGGGCTAAGGCTGGATTCAGACCAGAGAAAAATTTTCTTGCCTCAAGAAAAGGTGTCGTCTTTGAGAGATTTGATCCACCTAGTGGGTACAAAAAGACAGCCATCCATACGCCTGTGCATGAGGCTGCTGGGAAAAATGGTGGCATCATTCGAAGCAGTACCCTACGGTCAATTCCATTCAAGGAATTTGCAAAGGGCTATACTGTCAGCCTGGAAAAAAAGAGTTCAGGCCCTAGACTTACCAATGTCCTTGTCCCCTTCCGTTCGCAAGAGCCTCCGTTGGTGGTTGGTTCCCCAGAATCTGGAAAAAGGGAAATCCTTCAGTCCGATTTCTTGGAAGGTGGTCACTACAGATGCCAGCCTTATAGGCTGGGGAGCAGTACTGGAGCAATGGTCTCTCCAGGGCAGATGGTCGGATGCAGAAAAGGCCCTGCCCATCAATCTCTTATGCCGCGTACACACGATCATTTTTCCCGTCGGGAAAAATGACATTTTTTTTTTTGCCGAGAAAAACGATCGTCTGTGGGCTTTATGCCGTTTTTCTCGTTCAGAAAAACGGCAGGAAAAACGACGAGAAAAATTAGAACATGTTCTAAATTTTCTCATCGTTTTTTCCATCATTTTTTTCCGCGGCAGTTTTCCCATAGGGAGACACTGCCGCGGAGCCCACAGACGGTCGTTTTTCTCGACAAAGAAAAAAATGACGGGAAAAACGGTCGTGTGTGGGGGAAAATGCCGTTCCCTCGTTTTTCATTTTTTTTCATGTCGTGATTCACGGCGGTGTTTTCACCTCCGTGAATCACGATCGTGTGTACGCGGCATTAGAGATACGAGCAGCCCGGTAGGCCCTAGTAGCATGGACATCCAAACTCCAAGGGTCCCCTGTCAGAATTCAATCGGACAATGCCACGGCAGTGGCATATATCAATCATCAGGGTGGCACCAGGAGTCGTGCAGCCCAGAGGGAAGTAAATTGCATCCTGAAATGGGCAGAAAGATATGTCCCAGCCATATCCGCGGTATTCATTCCAGGAGTGGAGAATTGGAAGGCGGACTTTCTAAGTCGCCAACAATTATGCCCAGGGGAATGGTCCCTTCACCCCGAGGTTTTCCGGACAATATGTCAGCGGTGGGGAACACCGGATGTAGATCTGCTAGCATCCAGATTCAACGCAAAGGTGGACAGGTTTGTCTCTTGGACAAGGGATCCCCTAGCTTGCGGCTCGGATGCCCTAGTGTTCCCTTGGGATCAGTTCAAGCTGATATATGCATTCCCACCGCCACAATTGTTACCTCGATTACTCCGCAGAATCAGGGTAGAAAAGAAATCAGTGATTCTGGTGGCTCCAGGGTGGCCCCGAAGAGCATGGTACGCGGAGATTGTAAAAATGTCTGTGGGGAGTCCTTGGACCCTCCCACATCGTCCGGACCTGCTTTCACAAGGACCGATATACCACCCTTCCTTACCAGCCCTAGGTTTGACGGCCTGGCTATTGAAGCCCACATTCTAAAAAAGAGAGGTCTCTCTAATCCTGTGGTATCTACCATGATCAATGCCAGGAAGCCGGTATCCAGGCAGATCTACTATAGAATCTGGAAGGCGTACATCGCCTGGTGTGAGGCCAAGAAATGGCATCAACGTAAGTACGTAATAGGTAGGATTCTGGACTTCCTACAGTGGGCTGTAGATAGGAAGCTTGCCTTGAGTACTATCAAGGGTCAGATTTCGGCCTTGTCAATATTTTTTCAGAGGCCCTTGGCTTCGCATTCACTAGTCAAAGCCTTTATACAAGGAGTGATGCGTATTAGCCCTCCGGTTAATATTCCCATATGTCCATGGGACTTAAACCTGGTTCTGTCGGTTCTACAGAAACAACCATTTGAACCATTACAGCATATTTCCCTGGTTCTTCTCACCAGGAAATTGATTTTTCTAGTAGCCATTTGTTCGGCTAAAAGAGTGTCGGAATTAGCCGCTATGTCCTGTAGGGAGCCATATCTGGTTATCCATAAGGACAGAGTAGTGTTACGTCCTCATCCAGCCTTTCTTCCTAAGGTGGTATTGAGGTTTCATTTGAACCAAGATGTGGTTCTTCCTTCTTTTTTCCCCAAACCTAGTTCAGTAGAGGAAAAATTATTACATTCTTTGGATGTAGTAAGAGCAGATAAAGCTTATCTAAAAGCCACTGCTCAGATTCGCAGAACGGATACTTTGTTTATTCTGCCGGAAGGCCCCAGAAAGGGTCAGGCAGCGTCAAAATCTACTTTAGCCAAGTGGATTCGACAGGTCATTATGCAAGCCTATGGCTTGAGAAGGAGACCGCCTCCGTTCAAAGTTAGGGCGCACTCCACGAGAGCAGTTGGAACTTCATGGGCAGTGCATCACCAGGCCTCCCTGGCTCAAATCTGTAAGGCCGCAACATGGTCTTCAGTACACACGTTTACTAGGTTCTACCAGGTGGACGTTAGAAGTCAGGAGGATGTCGCCTTTGGGCGCAGTGTGTAGCAGGCCGCAAAAGATCCTCATGTCTGATAGCGCTCAGCTTATGTATGGTGTATCCCCCCCCTCATTGGGCATTGCTTTAGGACATCCCACATAGTAATGACTATGCCGCTCTGTGTCCCGTGATGTACGAGAAAGAAAATAGGATTTTTATAACAGCTTACCTGTAAAATCCTTTTCTTGGAGTACATCACGGGACACAGAGCTCCCACCCCTCTTTTGGGGACACTTATTGCTTTGCTACAAAACTGAGGTGCTCCCGGATTGGAGGGGCTTATATAGGGGAGGGTACTTCCGGTTTGGAAGTTGCCAGTGCCAGCACCTGAAGGTAAACTATATAACCCACATAGTAATGACTATGCCGCTCTGTGTCCCGTGATGTACTCCAAGAAAAGGATTTTACAGGTAAGCTGTTATAAAAATCCTATTTTTGTTACTTTTAGCAAAAATTGCCTATCTAGTTTACATAACCATGTTTCCTGTACCTGCATATTCAGGCAAGAGTTATCCTAACTATAACATTTTCATTACTACTGTGGACAACTTTCATGCAGATCCTTCAAAAATGTAAGCTATTGATATTTTGAAAATAATAAGTTACAAGCATACTGTTCTTTCTTGACAGTGAAGTCAAGTTACAATATATTCATACTTCTAGAATAGTCATACTATGTATGTGTTTTTTCGCAGTGTTTCGTAGTGTTCTTTTGGAAGTCATGTTGTTTTCTAATAACACCTTAAATAAAATGTCTAAATGGTATTTAATGTTAAAATATACCCACTTATTTGTTGTAGTTTTGCTTAATAAGAAAAAGGTTTGATCCTTTACTGGGTCTTTTGCTATGGAGAATGCAGAATTATGGTAACACTGCCCTCTTTATGATAATCCATGGGAAGATATAGCGTGTGTGTCACAGAGAGGACAATAGGGCCCAGTGGGTCAAAATGAGTAGTAGATCAAAGCCTTTCTCCAAAATGAACAAAAAAAGAATCCATTTTAAAAGACTCCCCTTTGTAGTCCCATTTTACAAAAAATTATAGGCCATTGCTTCTAAAGCAAATAAATCAGATATAGATTATGTTTGCATTCATGTTTGTTTTGGGAACTGTACATGTAATTATTCTTGAGATGTGTTCTTGCATCATTTAACTCTGGAATTAAATAAGTTTAAAGCATAATGAGGTATTTCTCTTAACAACATGCTGTACCTGCTAATTTTTGACAAAAATTTCTCTTGTTCTTGCCCTTTATTGTTGAGTTGGGTTGGCATGGGACTGCAGAAGTAATTGTGAATTGTGAATTTGGGGGAACTTGTAGATTGCTTTGTTATTTCTTTCTTGCTTTTTACGATGCAGACTTAATAAAAAAAAAAATCAAAGTTGAAGGGAAAGAAGACTTTTTTTTAGAGATAATATAAGTGATATGAACTTTCATAGTGTGTGTGGATTAGGTTGGACCCTTCCTGTTAGATTTATGTTGTGATGTAGCTTGTAAACATTAGTTTGATCTGCTGGCATATTCTTGGTAGCGTTTCCTATTGGATATCCCACACAGGACATTTTATTAAGAAACTCTGAGCTCAACAAACTTTTTACATCAACTGCAACATTTTTCTTTTGCATCAAGTTAGTGTTGGATATGTGTTTTCACTCTGCAGCCTGAACAACTTAATGTTATCTTCTTTTAGAGTGGATGCTCGAGAAAGGTGGGTTTAAAGACTTCCTTTGAGTTTACCAGTTCACTGTGGCTTTTTGGTGTAATGCAGAACATACAACATAACTGTATAATGACATGAGACCATATTGACAGTTTTTTTTTAATTTCAGTAGATTTTTATTGAGGTTATAAAAGTATCAAATAAACAAAAATACAGACAGTGCGCCAGTTGGCGATTGCTCGTTACAAGGTTGTGCACAAAGGGTAAAGAATAATTTGTCTTGGAAAAACTAAATAAAGATATTGTCAAACGTAACTTGTGAACGTAACAAAATAAAAGTGAGTATACAGTCATTGTATAAGTTACTGATAGCAAAGTACTTATAATGTACATTTAGAATGAAAAAGGCAATTTAAGGGCGTTGGGTTTGATCATACCAATTGTTTAATTTCTCCCAGGAAGATTTAACCAACTGGAAGTTACCAACAGATAAGGCAAAAGACAGTTTGTACGTGGCATGAGTGTGGATTAGTTGTATCACTTAATTAATGAAAGGTGTTTGGGAATCTTTCCAGTGCCTAACCAATGACAGACGAGTTGCCAATACAATGTGGATGATTGGACCTTTTATTTTAGGTGGCACTTTATCTAAACCCAAGGAGAATAAAGCTTGTGTCATGGAAGATGGAGATTGTGAGTCCGTAGACCTTATTGATCTGTCGGAATATTGCTATCCGAAGGGATGGTAGTTTTTGGCAAGTCCACAGTATGTGGTAAAGTGTACCGATATTGCTGCAATTCCTCCAACATAAGGGTGATGACTGCGGCGAGAATTTGGATATCCTATAGGAAGTCAGATACCATCTTAATTATATTTTCTGAGTGAGTTCCCACATTTTAATGCTTTTAGTGGCAGAATAGGTGGATCTGAGTGCAGCTTGCCACTGCTCAGATGTATATACTGATCCTAGTAAATGTATCCTTGTTATTAGGTGTGTTGTACATTAAGGCTATGCCCTTAACTTTGATATTAGGTGAAGTAAAAATTTAACAATTCTCCAGGGCAATGAGAAATTGGGTGACTGAGTTGAGAGTAAAAAGTGTGATATTTGTAAGTATGTGAAATCTAAAGGTTTTAGTAGCTGAACCTACTAGAATGTCATCCATCAGTCTGATCCCTTTGTCTATTGACAGTTTTTTTTAACAAAACAAAATGTAAACTAAAGCTGGACATACATGGGTCGAATCCTGAACAATAATTTTTTTGGAAATCATAATTATGAATTTTGGTTTAGATTTTGCACCATTGCACCACCTTAGGATTGCAACTGCTCCTAGAGACTATAGTTTTTCTTTGAATTCCTCACTGGTTTAAATCTTTACCTAATGTTTGAGTTTGCACCGCTATGGATTTGCTTTATAGGTTGTCACACATTTGAAACTGTTTGATTTTGCTTTATAGACTCACCACACTGTGTATTATGTATTAGGCCCCCGACCCTCTAGTACTGCTACTATTTGAAGGGACTGGGTAAAGTCCTACAATGCCTATGAGCACTCCTGGGTTGGTTTAGTTTTATGTGTATTCTTATGCGGAGCTCTCTGCTTAGTTTTAACTATAGGCTTTGGTGCTTCTCCCATTGGGGTTGTGAGACTTCCTGCTAGCGTAGTGTTGATTGCACTTTTTAGATTTAATAGTAGCCAATATGGCTCGGTGTGGACTTGGCCCCCTTGTTCGGGTCAATGTTTCTAATACACTTCCTCATCCATTGAGAAACCTTCCTGCATCCTCCTTAACAGGGGGTCTTTTAAATTGCAGGTCGGCAGTGGCTAATGCAGCTAATATTGCGGCCCTTATTATGGATGAGGATCTGGATTTTCTGTGTCTCACCGAGACTTGGCTTCAAGATTTTAAAGCCCCTATCTTGGACGAGCTGGTCCCTCCCCAATATAAAATATTTCAATGTAACCGCCCAACTGGCAAGGGGGTGGGGTAGCCGTGATTTTTAAAAAACATTTTTTAGTATCAGTTTCAGAGAATTTTAACACTATTTACAAATCTTTTGAAAATTTAGTCTTTTCTTTTCAAGTAGCTAGCAAGCTCACTTATGGGTTTGCTCTGATTTATCGCCCCCCTGCGTTAAAACTTGATTTTGTTTTTGAATTTCTCAGTCTAGCCTCACAGATGTCAATTGTGCTTAAAGGCTCCTGCATCTTGGGCGATCTGAACTTCTGGGTGGAGGATCTAAGTGATTCCCCCACCCAATTTCTTATCCAAGAACTGTTGTTTTTGGGGTATAGGCAACACGTGACAGCGGCTCCCCACACTGCTGGTCATGTGCTGGACTGGCTCCTGTTCAGTGGATTGTTGGCAACCTGTGCGCTGCCTAGGTAGTTGACCTGGTCGGATCACAGGTTTATTTCCTTTAGCCTGGCCCTGCCAGAAGGGAAACTTCCACATATCCCAGATCGCTTTGGCCCCAAGGTTTTCTCAAGAAATCTATCAAAAGTCTGCCCAGACAGATTTGGAAACCTTGTGGCTAAGGGCATTAACCAGCCAATCTTTTTCGAGCTGGGCAACCAGGTAGAGAAGCTGAGTATTTTTCAGGAGTCATTTGAAATGGCCCTTGATGTGGTAGCACCCCGTAGGATGAGATCTAATCCCCATCCCCTGGGCAAGAGCCTGCAATGTTTTACAGAGGAGCTTAGGCTCCTTAAAGCGGGTTCGGTCCAGGGAGAGACGCTGGCGGAAGTTCCTTCCTGAAGCTGACAAAGAGCTGCATCTGGTGGCCCTCTATCTTTATAAAAGGGCTATTAGAGAGGCTAAAAAGACATACTTCCAGGAGCGAATCAGGAAGGCAGCCAACAGCACGGCCAAACTTTTCAAGATCTTTTCGGAGTTAACCCATCCCGAAGCTACCAGCTCTGCTACCAAGGAGTCACAGGACTGGTGCCAGGAGCTCACTGACTTCTTTGTCTTTAAGGTTAAGACCATTAGAGACAACATTCCCAGGCCGGAGACTGTGCAAGAGGACATCGGCCACACATTGATGGCCCCTGGATTGCCCGGTTTCCAACCGGTTACGGTTATACAGGTGGTTGAGGTAATTGCCTCTTTGAAACCATCTTCCTCTCCATTAGATGTATGTCCTGCCGGGCTGGTTAAAAAATCTGCTGCCCTTTTGGCCCCCTTTATTGGGGAGATAATCAACTGATGATTCAGGACAGGTATCATCCTGGGCGCTCTATAGCGGGCCATGGTCTTGGACCTGGACATATTGGGCAACTGCATGCCAATTTCCATCTTGCCTTTTGTGACAAAGATGATGGAGCGTCTGGCGGTTATCCAGCTACAGGCTTACCTTGAGTCTTTCCATCTTTTGGACAAATTCCAGTCCGGATTTCGACCTGGACATGGAATAGAGACAAGCCTCATCTGTGTTTATGATGATGTCCTTCACAGCTTGGACAGGGATGACTCGGTAGCTCTGGTTCTCTTGGATCTGTCGGCCGCGTTTGATACCATAAATCATGGAATCTTACTGGAACAGATGAGATCTGTTTTGGGTATGAGTGGGTCGGCTTTGGCATGGGTGGCCTCTTTTTTAGAGGGTAGAGTTCAGGGAGTTAAGACTGGCCCCTTTTACTCTAAGTACACCGCCCTGGACTGCGGAGTGCCACAGGGCTCTGCCTTGTCACCCCTTTTGTTTAATATCTACATGAGGCCCCTTGCTGACCTGCTAAAGTCCCATGCCGTCCAGTACTATGTTTATGCCGACGACACCCAGGTCTACCTGAATATTCCTAGGAACCAGACGGCTGATGCCACCCTTGCCAGCTGTTTGGAGGCCATCAACACATGGATGTCTGCCAACTTCCTGGAACTTAATGGGGGAAAAACTGAGCTGATCATCTTCAGCGATCTGGCCACCCCCCATAGATATCCAACCTTGGCCTCCCTCATTTGGTCCTGCTCCGGAGGTGGCCCCCCAGGTCCGTGATCTGGGATTTGTCCTAGATTCAGGTTTAACCCTGGCTCCTCAGGTAAAAAAATCGTCAGTGCATGTCACTGGCAGCTAAAACTCCTGAATGGGCTGTTTAAATATCTGGATATTTCGGACAGAAAAACTGTCATCTGTGCCACGATAGGTAGCTGCCTAGACTACTGCAACTCTCTTTATCTGGGATTGCCAAAGATGCTAGTGCAGAAGCTTCAACTTATTCAAAATGCTGCGGCAAGGTTACTCATGGATGTCCCGTTGAGAGATCATATCCAGCCTGTCCTCTGCGCCTTGCATTGGCTGCCGGTCCACTATTGCATCTTATTTAAGGCAGGATGTATCATGTTTAAGATTATGAGAGGCCTGGCCCCTAGATATCTCTGCTCTCATTTTCATAAACAAGCTCTTGTCAGATCACTCAGATCTACCGGCAGGGATCTCCTCTACATCTCAGTGCCCAAGAAGATCCAGCGTGGTGGTCGGGCCTTCTCCCACCAGGGTGCCTTATTATGGAATAGCCTCCCTGTCGAGCTCCAGGAGGCCACTACTTTTCACGCAAGCCTTTCCTGCGTAGCCTCTCTCTTCCACCCTTTCTGACGCTCTGTGCTGCTTTTGGTTCCTGGGTCCTCTTTTCCCAGGAACTCTGCAATGCGCGTCGGGACCCTTTGGGGTAAGACCGCGCTATATTAAGATACCTCTCAACTCAGCTCAACCCTCAACTCTTAGTGGGGCGCAGCAACGGGCAATTTTCATGCAGCAACCAAACATGAGTGCCCAGGCATGTTGGAAATTGTTTGAAAAACAAAACAAATTTCTAATTTAAATTTATTTCTAATCTAGGTTGGTTCAGAAGGGCAATTTAAAGGGTATTAAAAAAAATGATCTTATTTGTGTATTTCTGTGAATAGAGGATAGATTTATTTTTGATGAAGTCAATTCTAAATTTAAAAGGTTGGTATTTGAAATATGCCATTTTTTGTTTTGGATAGAATTAGAAGGTGTTAGCTGTCCTTTTTTTTGTCTTTCTATTAGTGCTAAAAAACATTGTTCAAGTAAATAAAGTAAGGGGAAATCCAGATTTTGAGTTGCTGCAGAAACAGGAACACACGTGTATTGTAATGGGAACCCTGGTTGCAGTAACAACCGTCTTAAACAGTCATGGCAAACCTTGGCACCCCAGATGTTTTGGAACTACATATCTCATGATGCTCAACTACACTGCAGAGTATCATGGGAAATGTAGTTCCAAAACATCTGGGGTGCCAAGGTTCACCATCACTGGTCTAAGAGATGATTTTTTTGGAGAGATTTGGCAGTGAAAGGTAGTGTGAGAATTACAAGGGGGGTAGTGTGAAGTTTAGTGTTAAGAAAGGTGGAACTAAAGACTTCCTATGAGTTTACCAGTTCACTGTGGCCTCTTGGTGTAATGCAGAACATACAAAAATAAAGCATATTGCATAATAACATGAAACCATATTGACAGTTTTTTTTTTTTAACTCTGTTCATAATTTTGATGTCATACATTCAATTCAGTGCACAAAAAAACATGTAAACTAAGCACTTTGAGCATTTTATGTTTTTCGACAAGTAGAGCAACTGCAATACACTTTTGAGCATTTTATGTGTTTCAAGTAGAGCAAATGCAATACAAAAAAAAAGACATTTCCTATTCACTAGAGTCCATATTTGAAACTTTTTTTGACTAAGGACACTTGTCGTTACTGTCATCACTTTCTCCAGGTTGGTTCAGAAGGCCAATTCAAAGGGTGTACTCAAAGCTCACCAAACATTTTAAACTATTCCTTGTGGGCATCTTGGAAACATATCTAATCTTTACTAAACCGTCAAACTTCAATATCCAATAGGTTCATAGACATTTTGCTGAAACCATCCATTAGCTGATGCATAATCCTCTTTGATGTCCTCAGAGCAGTCATCTGAAATAGTTGGGAGTCTTAGAGCCCACGTCCTATTATCACACACTCACTGCAGCCTCTAATAGAACCAAATATTGTTTTTGGCAGCACTGGGAGTTGAAAGAATATCAAGTGTTAGGGGGCAGCAAGCGCTTAGCAGATGTTACAACAAGCTAAAATTAATAAAGAGGAAAAAAAAAAAACTCTCTTTCTAACATTTGAAAGTGGGTCAGGTTTGTTGAAGTTCTGAGACTATTGGGTTACGTTTCCTGTTTCGGTGCAAAGCCAGCCATTGTGCAAGAACTTTAACAGATGTGCTGTTCCCCTTTTTTAATAGATGGGAATAAAAACCCTGGTTCTGTTGCAGAGTTATAAATTACAGTGAGAAAGCTCAAGCTGTCACTGTGTTAACCTTAACTCGCCAGAGCAGCGTGATTCTGCCCTCAAATAACCTGATGCCGAAAGATTTATAACTCAAAAAATGTAACAGATTCCAGAAAGGATGGAGATGTGTTGACTCCACTGTCAGAGAGAGATGAACATTTCAGATTCTGTGCAGAGAAAACATTTTTCTAAGATGCATTCCAATTCCATCGGGAGCGATCCCACAAAATGGCACAGTATTTGTGTTATACAAGCAAACCAGCATGACATGACTGCAAATTCAAAGAAATGATGGCAGGGTTTGGTTCTGAGCTTGCTAATTTTTTTTCTTCTTTTGTTAAAAAAAAATATCTTATTTGTGTATTCCTGTGAATAGCAAAGAGATTTATTCTTGATGTCATCAATTCTAAATTTAAAAGATTAAAGTGTGACATTTTTTGTTTTGGAGACTGTTAGAAGGGGTTAGCAACACTGTCCATTTTTTTCCTTTCTGTTAGTGCTAAAAACCATTGTTCAAGGACTTAAAGTAAGTGGAAATCCAAATTTTGACTTGTCGCAGAAATAGGAATGCATGTGTATTGTAATGGGAACCTTTGTTGCAGTACAACTGTATAAGAGATGATTTTTTTCACTTTGGAGGGATTTGGAGAAAAGTAGTGTGAGAATTACAGGAGGGTAGTGTGAAGTCTAGTGTTAAGGTGACATAGAGGAACAGTGTGAGGGTTAGTATTAGGGCTACATGAAGGGGTAGTGTTAAGGTTACATGGGTGGGGGTAGTTTTATGTGGCTTCTTCTGCTGGGACAAACGGGCACTGAAGTTTCCCATGACACCATCCCTGCAGATGATTTAGGCGAAGGGGGGGACAGTAATCGCTTGCCCCTTTTTGAAGAAAGTCGCTATATAAGACCTCCACTAATGGATGCCTTAAACGTAACATAATTCTCCTGTGATTGGAACTATGTCTGATCCTCTCCTATGTGAACTAATTAGGGCCTGATTACATATAGGTCATCGCCTGTCCCTCTCATTCTAAACTTCCGTTAATACGTAATCGGCAGTATTTGGGAAGTATCAATAAGATCTTTCATCTCTGAGGTGTCTTGCTGGGGCTCCCCCTGTTTCTCCGGTGCCCATGTGGGGAGCCATGTATGCAGTGATGCTGAGGGGATTACTGTACTATACTCATGCCTCCTGATGAAGCTTAACTTCGGCAAAACACATTGACACATGATGATCTCTTTTCACTGGACTTATCAAGCAAGAGTACTGTAATCGTGTCATGTACAGTTGATCCATTAAGCACCATATTTGCTTTTATGAAAGACTATGTATAATAAAAAAATTTTTTTTATTTAAGTCTCCTTGTCTGGCCTATATAGTCTGACTTTTTCCCTAGTTTTGGTAGTTTGAGGGTTGGAGGTTACATAGAGAAATAGTGTGACAGTTTGTGTGAGGGCTAAAGGAATGGTTAATGTAAGGTGTTCTGTTTACAGGGAGGGGTAAGTTAAGGGTTACATGGAGAATTTATGTGAGAGTTAGAGTTACAGAGAAGGTTAAAGTGATGGAGGACATTTTCTTTGTCAAAAAATGCCGGTGCTCATCTCATGATACTGAAAGCTAGAGTATCAGTAATATACCATTATTTGACATAAATTGCAGTAAAAATGTATATTTCCCTGACAAGTCATGTCCAGTTGGAAAGAAAACATAGGCGCCAGAAGAAATCTTTCAATAATTTTACTATATAAATAGATTGTTATAGCAGTACTAGTTTATTTGGTTCTTAACAGAGGATTTGGCAGAGTGCTATCTATCTCTGTTTTTACTATACAAGATTTTATGTAGAAGTTGTTGCCAAAGTTCTTAATATCAGAGGCGCAGGCGGTAGGTGTGTTTTTGACTGTAAATGTGCTGATAATAAAAAATAAATCTTTTTAGAATTGTTAAGTTTGTCAACTTCAACTGCATGCTTACCCACACAAAGGCAAATATTATAGTAAATCACACGGACTGAAGATTAAATAATTGAGAAAAAAAAAAAAAAGTATTGTTAGTAATTGTGGAGATATAGTGATTTTGTCTCATATTACTGACTTTAGAATTAATTTACAGTATTTTCAAGATGTTTTTAGCCAAATAGGGTTGAAGACTAACTCAAAGTTGTTTTGAAAACAGTTCTCTTCTGTGGAGAACCTTTTCATGTTAATGAGTTTCTCCATGATGTCTAAAGTTTGGTTTGCCATATACAGTTTGTTAAGTACCAGCTAATCAACTGATTCAAGCATCACTTTCATTGATAGAGCCATATAGGAATTAACTGCAGAAAAATGATGTGCACTTGGTGATCATCTGCAGTGGTTGTGATTATACTCAGAGATGTATGCTGCAAACCCTCTGCAAATCATTGAATCACTGCCAATCCGTCACGTTTCTCAGGTCAGGGAACATTTTCTTCATAGATCAAGTAGAAGCACACCTCAAGGCAAGACAGGTAGATTTGATGTTTTTGGTGAAAGTGCCACCCATGTGCATGTTACCTTACCTGGTTTGAAACTTTCCACCTCCAGGTAGGCTTTAAATATTGAAGCACCCTTTATGATTTGAGTCAATAGCTCTGTCTTGACCTGCTGAGGTTAGGGCGACTGGCGGCAGCTATTCTCTATTAAAAAACGTTCAGTACCTTGAGCATTTAAGGTACAGGATCTAATATAGCAAGCAGTCCATACAAGAACAGTTAATGCTATATAATGCCAAAGAAGCTACATGAATTGTTTTTTTTTTTAACAGAATAGGTAATTAGCTAAATGATCAGACAGATAGTAACCATAACTTGCAGTTTACTAAGCAGGTGGAAAGTTAGAAATTGTAATGTACAATAGGTTAAGGGTGGCAAGAAACATGCATACACTAAAGAATAAAGAAAGCTGCACAAATATAGACTTTTTTCAGCAATGTCTCTGTGACCAATCAGGGTAACATAAGGCTGCATAGCATAGTCTCTGTAAGACAATAGAACAACAGAGCCCAAGGCACCCATTAAGCATCTCAGTCCTTAGTCCCTGTTTACAATTCATTCCCAAATTTTTGCCCTCACTGACCCCTCCACGAGGCATGTGTAATCACTACACCCTAATAGACATGTGCAGTTCATTTCATACGAATCAAAAATTCATACATTCGGAAGCATCCAAAATCCGAATTGCTATGCTTCCGTATTGTATACGAAATACAAAATTTCTTTGACGAATTTCGGATCCAAATTCCGTTACAACAGAAATGTGACTGGTGTTTTGTTGACCAATCAGAGGTTTTCTTCTGCTGCTGAGTGAGGGTTGGGAAAATTACCTTTTTTAATATGGGAGTGGAAGACTGGTACTGGTAGTCGATGGGAGATTCAGAATCGGACAAAAAAAGAATGTTCGTTAATATTGTTTTATTATTGTCATAATAATTACGATTATTCGTTATGATGAAGTTAAAAACCCAGGAAGTCAGCACAGCACAGGGATGCTGGGAGCCCCTTATAATGAGCACCGCAAGGGTACAGCCCCAGGAGGAAGTCAGCACAGCACAGGGATGGTCGGATCCCCTCATAATGAGCACAGCAGGGGTACAAACCCAGGAAGTCAGCACAGCACATGGATGGTGGGAGCCCCTCATAATGAGCACAGCAGGGGTACAGCCCCAGGAGGAACTTCCTCCTGGGGCTGTACCCCTGCTGTGCTCATGGGGCTGTACCCCTTCTGTGCTCAGGAAGTCAGCACAGCACAGGGATGGTGGGAGCCCCTCATAATGAGCACAGCAGGGGTACAAACCCAGGAGGGAGTCAGCACAGCACAGGGATGATGGGAGCCCCTCATAATGAGCACAGAAGAGGTACAGCCCCAGGAGGAAGTCAGCAAAGCACAGGGATGATAGGAGCCCCTCATAATGAGCACAGAAGGGGTACAGCCCCAGGAGGAAGTCAGCACAGCACAGGGATGGTGGGAGCCCCTCATAATGATCACAGTAGGGGTACAAACCCAGGAGGAATTCAGCACAGCACAGGGATGGTGGGGGCCCCTCATAATGAGCACAGAAGGGGTACAGCCCCAGGAGGAAGTCAGCACAGGAATGGTGGGAGCCCCTCAAATAGAGCACAGAAGGGGTACAGCCCCAGGAGGAAGTCAGCACAGCACAGGGATGGTGGGAGCCCCTCATAATGAGCACAGCAGGGGAACAAACCCAGGAGGAAGTCTGCACAGCACAGGGATGGTGGGAGCCCCTCATAATGAGCAAGCATAATGAGTCGACGACTGCCATATTGAGAAAGGTATTTTTTGCTTTTTAAATTCATCATAACGAAAATTCGTATTTCGTACGAATTTTCATTGCATTTCGGACACGAATTATGAAATACGAATTAACGGCTAATACGAAACGGAACGTAAGGAAACAAATTTCTACACCCTATGGCGGAGTCCCTGCCTCCATAACTCCAAAGGTAATTCTGAATACTTTGTCGGAAGCTTATTGGCAGCTATCAATAGGTTTGATGGCTTGTCCAGGCTCATCTTTTTCTTAGAAAAGTATTGTTAGAACAACAACTCTGTGAAATTAGTGACTTGTGGGCTGGTGTTGAAGAAACACCCAATTTTCTGGCCGTGGAAACATCCACACACAACAGGAGAGTCACCCACCACATCTTTGGTTCTAGGACAGGGAGCTTGACTCCTGACAGTGGGACCGGCTTGACAAAAATATTGCTGGGAATGTCCCCAATGTACCTTCATATAACCACATCCTGTAGTGTTCTTAAGTGATGAACATGTTCTCCTATGGAGTTTTCTAAACCATTGTTTTTTATTTTTTGCTTTGACTTACACATCTATCAAGATCAAACTGCTTATTTCCTCAGGGCTCCCTACCAAGTTTCTTGACTGTCCAGGGAACCTGGTTCCCACAGGATTCAAGGCTCCCTATCAACATTCTGGAACTGCAAGTAAAAGCAAAGTAATTTTCACCTTTTTCAAGGTGAGGAAATCTGCCTCATAGAATCTACCATCACACCTGGAGGGTCTACTTTGGCTGGTGAGAAAGCAGGCACCTCACACCATGGGAATATTCTATTCCTCGCATCCTGGCCTTTCCTCCAATCTGATCTGAATCAGCATCTGGTTCTTAGTACTTTATAGGGATAGGTTTCTGCCTTATCCATTCTGTTTATTTCTTGGGGACATTCCATCATCTATGACTTCCTGGCCTGTACTGTACTATTAAGATAATAAGAATTTTGATCTAACAGTAAATTCCATAAGGTCCCTACTAACTCCCCTCTCTCCTCTTTTTCTCTATATTGCTTGCTACAAAACTGGATTTCCACGGAGTGGGTGGGGTTTTTTGGGGGGGTCACTGGGGGTGTTTCGAGCAAAGATTTTGCTCAATCGCCTGTTAGCAGCATAATTAACCCATGGTCAATGATTTCCTGTCCTGTGTCCTCTACTGTACTCCATGATATACAATTTACTGGTAAGTTTAAATTCCCATTTTAGAGGTCATCATTATATTACATGTACAGTATAACATCCCTATGAGTAAAGGATCTTATTTTTATAGATTTAGGTGTCCCTAAATATAGGGACACCTTTAATTTAGACATAATAAAGTCTAATGCTGTGTACACACGATCGATTTTTTTCGACGGTGATAACACCGTCAAGAAAATCGATGTGAAAAACGAGGAACAGCTTGTTCCCGTACATGTGGCCGTTTTAAATTACATTTTTTTCTTGGTCGAAAAAAACGACCGTGTGTGGGCTCCCCGGCAGTGTTTCCCTATGGCAAAACTGCAGCGGAGAAAAATCAGAGCATGTTCTAATTTTTCTCATCGTGATTAATGCCGTTTTTCCCGTCGGGAAAAATGACAAAAAGCCCACACACGGTCGTTTTTCACGTCCAAAAGAAAAAATTAAATTTTTCCCGACGGGAAAAATGATCGTGTGTACGTGGCATTATAGTGAATTGTTTTTATTTTAGGAACATGTGTTCAAAACAGTTATTCTACACTTGTTTTCAGACTTGTCCAATTAAAGGCAATATGGCCTGCTCGTGCTAATTTTATTCCTAATTTATTTCCTTTTTTTCTGTGCAGCTTTGGCCATGTGGGGTAAAATCAAGAAAGAGAACTGTCTCGGGAAGGGGGTACAGAGGATGATAAGAGAAGTTAGGAGGCCTATTTAGTTGAGGAAGCATCTATCGTATAGCTTGTATGGTGATTTCACAAGCTAAACAGTAGTTCTGTATAGTTAGCAGACCACATGCTTTCTCAACAACATGTTCATTTTTACTTGAGCAATCACATGACTCAGATTGGAGCTTTTACTGTACGAAATCTTCATTCAAGTATGTCTAGGGCAGCATAATGTCAAAATGCTCCAGCGCCAAAACCCAAATCTACTGATAAACTTTTAGAGGATAATTGTTAACACTGTTGATTGTATGTACAGTTAAAGAAACTAGCCTTCGGCATGCTCATTCTCATCTAGCTTTACAGTTTGTTGAAACTCATTAGTGCTGAAAACACACTTACGTTTATAAAGTCTGATATTAATTGTAAGGAAAGAGTACATGAATTAAAAGCAGACAATGCAAGGTTTGCTTATTTTCTTCCTCCTTTCCAAAAATAAACTCATAATTTATAACTAAAATAAAATAACTGAGTGTAAAAAAGGGCAAATACTCACCTTACACGGCTGGCTCTCAAATAACTTACAAACCGTTAGCATATCAGTCTGAGATCTAATGTAGACTTAAACAATGTTCCTAAATTGGCAGTTAAAGGAGTAAAGTTTGTCTACACTTAAGAAGGTGAGAACTTTTGAAAATGTATTTTCCAACTTTGAAGTCACATAATCCACTGCAGAATCTACCTCCCAACTAAAAGGTGGTTTCACGCCGCCAAGACTGCATGCTTTCCGCACACTGCACAATCTCGCAGGCTAATCCAGAACCAACATCACACTGGCAAGCAACCTGTTCATTTCCATGCAGTGTAGGAGGATGTAAGGAAGCGCTAGGCAGCAGACCTGTAATTTTCCAGAGGCTCAAAACTATGTAACATACGGTTTATATTTTGGATTGGACATGGATCAGAGACTGGAAAATTCCCCATTTGTCTCCAGAACAGTAAAAGTATAATGTGCCCCAATGATAAGATGCCAGAACTCTTACTGGACGTGAAAACTATACTTTAACTCGTGGGGTATCAATAGGATCTGTTTACCTGGCGTTGGCTTTTTCTGGATTACTAATGAAAAAGCACATTGAAATCTTTGGAGATATCGAAAAACACTGGTAGAGTCATTACATTGATTATACTTTGTCCACTGATTGCTCTTTGAATATTTTTCTTCATCTGGCTCCAAACCATACTGTAAAACTACGATTTTCTAAAAGCCTGGTTTGTAAGCCTAAAGAAGAACCAAATAAATTAACGGGAGTAAGAAATCCACCTATTATAATAATCTAACCAAAAATTGACCATGGGCTGCTTTAGTTACCGAAAGGACCATATTTACAGCAATAGAAAGAAAAACAGTATGTTTGATTTTTTTTCTTTTTAAGTGAGAATTCTAAGACACCATGATGCAGTCCTCAACATTTGATATAGTATATTTTTTTTGGATCGGGCAAATAGGATTTTACAACAGCACTCTGAAAGACAGAGCTTTCTAGCTCCGGTTTCTTGGACAATCTTTCTGTTTACCCTTCATTTTTTTGTAAAGTCAGAAGAGATTTCTCCCAGTATTTCAAATAAATAAGATATCCAGCTGAACAAACATGATTTATTCTGCTAGATTACATTGGCTTCTTGTGGAAAACTTAGCTTTTTTGTTAATGTAAATGATTAAAGAGAAATGAACGGGGTAATTGATTGGTTCGTCTAGTCTGAGGGGGAGGTAGGTGTTGTACTTTTTTTTTTTTTAAAGATATATATATATATATATATATAACTCTCTAGTGATCGCAGAACCATATCACTGTCATTTATGAATCCTCTGCTTCATAATCCAACAATTTCATGTGGGTTACTTACAATTGTGGAGCTAACTAGACATGTATTATAAGGGCTGGAAGGCAGATAAGTATCTGCAGCTACACACTTGCGATAGACAGCAGATCTGCATACATAGTGGAAATTTGTTAGAGTTCACAGACTCAGTGGGAATTGGAGTGGAAGATGTTAATGAAGTCCTTGTTGTACTTTGATGATTTATAAGTACAGTATTTAACTATCTGCATTCAGAATGTGAATTCTGGCACTAATCTCTCTTCAGCCCATACAAAGACCCTGGTTAGCCCACTGCAACTGTCCAGGTTCCTTCAGTGTTGAACATCCCATTAAGCCAACAGGTAATTTTTGGAACCAAAGCAATAGTGGCTTTTGAAACATAGCTGACAAAATAAAATATTTTCAACTTTTTCATGAATTTGATGTAAGCATGTGATACTTTTATATTTCTGAATTAGCTTTTGTGTTTAAAAATGTGTTTAAAATAAAATATAAAGCTCAACCATTAAGCAATACATTGGAAATCCTTATCCAAGCCCTAATCTACCCAAACGTTGCCTCAAGTTGGTCATGTTTGGGTAGATTATGCCATTTCTAGGCAAGGACACCTGGACAGACATGCTAGTATGCACAACTATTTTGGATGGTTGGATTGCCCTACATAAATTGATTACTCTGCGGATTCTGCATATATCTGTTGTGACAGCAGGAAGGTAAAGTCACCTGGTTGCATCCAGGGGGGTAGATATATTTCGCCCAGATTCAGGCTTTACGCTGACTTATACAACTAGGTGGAGAGTTGTATAGGCCCAGCTAAGGCTAGTGGGCTCATGGATGACTCATACCTCTAGGGAGAGTGTGGGGCGTCGTGCAGACAGAGATGAGGAGACCAGCTGAACCTTGTCAGCTCATTTAGGCCTCTATAAGAACTCCCAGCTTCATTAGATGTTAGCTCATGCCTGGAACCAGACCTGTGTGGACTGTCTAGGGAGAGTGAACCCCTGTGCGGTGAGGCAAAGCCTGTGTGGCTATTTGTTTGGACTTTTACTAAACCAGGGACTTAGGGACTAGGACAGCACTAGGCTGATCCCAGTTGTTAGTTAGGAAACCTGTATGTTTAGTCAGAGGTCAACTTGACCAGGATTTATTTTGGTTATGTTTCTTTTGCTTTGCTGTGTTTTGTCACTGTAAATAGAAAATAAACCGCACCTTTTTGATTTTGAAAACCACAACCTCCGTTTGCTGGGCCTGTTTTGTGTGGGGAGCCCATCCCGGGGGTCACACACACCCGCTGCCGAGCTAACCCCCTCACACTGTCTAACACTGCCATGCTCAATAACATGAGCTATAAATAAGAGCAGTTTTAGATAACTTGCCAAACCATCAGTAGTAGCATGAAATCAGCTGACCTAATATCAATATGAATTGGCCTGAAACAGACTGTCTATGGTCAGTGTAAATACCAGAGTTGGGGGGCTGGTAGCTTCTGGATATTCAGGGGAGGCAAATTTGCATATATTTAGTCTATAATGTGCATAGTTGGTCCTCAATGCTGGAAGGGGATTGTAACAAATATAGAAATAAGTAGTTCTGACGCTTATTTACATTCTTGTTCTGGGACCATGACAACTAGGGGCCCTGATTGTCATACTGAAGTCAGACACTGCCAGACACCAAGCATTTTCAAAAGGAGTCCTGCCAGGGCAGCCTCATACGTCTCTCATGAGTTGCTTTCGGGTTCCATTAAGATTGTACGAACTTCATGATCTCTTTGAGTCCAGTTTTTCTGTCACTGTAGTATTTTGTAACAAACTCATGTATCACAAATAGGAAAATTTCTGTAGTATTTGTTTACATGAAGGAAAGGTGTCATTCTCTTTCGTTCATTGTAGGACACAGCTTATCATCTACTGGGTATAGTACAACCTGCAGGAATAGGATCCAAGGTACAACTAAAATAACAAAAGTCTGCCCTGACAAAGGCTTCCACACTGTAGAACATGCTCAGTTATTAGCTTAGTGTCCAGGGGTTAGGACAAGATATTTCATCCTGGAAATCCTAGTTCCTTTGGTGTTACTTCAAGCAAATCGCTGGCTGGTGTAATATGCTGGATAATATAGATCCTGGTCGTCTCCCCTGTTTTAGCAATTGATAAAATGCAGTTCCTTGCTTTCTGCAAGACAGGTTCAGCCTGTGATTTTTCACTCCATGAAATGCATATTACTGGTCAGGCTGGGGTTGTCCTGTCACAGCACCCCCCTCAAGCAAGCAGTGTCCTGGATGTGGCAAGTGGCGCTATGCTCTTACTTCTAGCACACCTCTATGATCCTGATCTGGGCAGCAGTATAGTAAGCGGAGGGTATCCCTCTATTTTTTTTACCCCTCTTACCCTACCTGGTGAATGGTGTGTGGTTCTTCTCTCTCCCTTCTGGATGGGAACAGTGTGGAGGCTATGTTTACTTTCTATGTCCCTCCTGGAAACCTCTTACCCTTATGGGGATGGGGATTGACATGTGACAGCCATGGCTGTATAGGGGCAGTGAAATGTCTTTAGCAGATCTGTTCAAATGTTTCAAAAGCTGCCTTTTGAAACCTTATCCTAAAGTAATGGCGACTAGGCATACTATTTTCTCCCTAATATCATTATGATATTAGGGAGAAAATGGCATGCCTAGTCGACATTACTTCCGCATGTAGAGTAGGGCTGGGAAAAAAAATCGATTTTAATCTTGAATCGAGTTTTGAGCTCAAATCGATTCAGATTTGAAGAAAATCGATTTTTTTAGATTTTTTTTTAAATGTATTTATTTTTTTCCTTCAAAGTTTCCGTAGCAGGACTGCAGGGGGCCTATCCGGAATGGCACTGGGCAGCGTTACCCCAATTACATCTACTCGCCGCAGCCGCCGTCTGCCTACCTGATCAGCGTGTCATGCAGACAGACGGCGACCATTGCAGTGTTCAAAAGCTGCGCCTCCCGAGTCCTCGTTGTCTGTGATAGGCGGAACACTCAATTTCACAGCAGGCAGTATTCAGCCTATCACGGACATCCTCTCATCCTCATCTGTGTTATGAGGATGACCATGATAGGCGGAACACTGAATGCTAGGAAATTGAGTGTTCCACCTATCACAGACAAGGAGGAGGCGCGGCTTTTGAATACTGGAATGGCCACCGGTGTAGCAGTAAAATCCGTATACCATGAAAATCTGCATCAGGTACGGGCACAGTGATTGAAGCATGGGCACAGTGAAGCACGGGCACAGTGAGACACAAGTACAGTGAGGCATGGACACAGTTCAATTCAACTAAGAGTAACCTCAGGATTTTTTGTTGTTTTATTAGCTAAATCCAAATACAGTATTAATAATTTGGTTGTTTAACAATCTTTGTTGCACACTGACTTTGCAGTTAGAGAAAGGGTTTGCCTTTGCAATTTTGTTTGTTGATGCACTTTAATTAATATAATAAAAAAAAAATCGTAAATCGAGTTTTTTATAAATAAAAAAGCTGATTTTTTGGGGGGGGGAAATCGCCCAGCCCTAATGTAGAGTGTGAACTGGTGGTAGTGTCTTGCAAGGCTCAATTTATGGTTCTTTATAAGGATAAGGTTGTCTTGCACCCCTCTGGCTTTGCTGATGTTAGGTCCCTTTCACACTGGGGCGGGCAGGAGCGGTGGCGGTATAGCAGCGCGATTTTCAGCGCTGCTATACCGTCGTTCTTACCGCGGTATGCGGTCGCTAGGGGGGTAATTTTAACCCCCGCTAGCGGCCAAAAAAGGGTTAATACCGCCCGCAAACCGCGGCTATTGGCGCGGTTTGCGGGCGGTATTACCGCTCTGTCCCATTGATTTCAATGGGAGACCGCGGTAAAGGAGCGGTGAACACACCGCTCCTTCACCGCTGTAAAGAAGCGGCTAGCAGGACTTTTGGAGCGGTCCTGCTAGCGCACCGCTTCAGTGTGAAAGCCTTCGGGCTTTCACATTGAAGGCTAAAGGGCATGATTTTTTCATGCGGTATAATAGCGCTAATATTAGCGCTAAACCGCATAAAAAACGCCCCAGTGTGAAAGGGGCCTTAGTGTGTTTAACTGAGCTTGTTCCACAGTGTGGGGGCTTTGGCCTCCAGCAGAGGCCACCCCAGGGCTGTCATTTCTTTTTTAGTTATACTTAGTGTCTACACCTGTAGGTGTCATTGTACCCATTAGATGATAAAGGTTGTTATGGTAAGTACAAAAAGTCCTCTTTTATGTATTTTTAATCAAATAAACCTAAAATATCTAAAACTATGTAACAATCCAAATAAAAAGCTGTAATATCAGGAAAAATACTTTTAGTCTGCACCAGCCACCATAGCTGTATATTTCCAGAATCTCAAATAATTCATAAGATCTCAGTTGGCATCCACCTTTATAGTCTGTCTTAGTGCATATTTGATGTTGACGCTAAAACCACAATGCCATAAATCACTTGCTCTCCATGTGGTATTACTGCAGTCATCTTGATACATTGCCTACAGTGAAAATGTAACATTTAGGGTCAATGCAAAAGCTAGATGTCTATCAATCACAAGAGGCATTTAAGGAGATCATTACTATTGTCTATGGAATGGATTATAAACAGGGAATCCTGAAAAAAAAAAACTTAATGTGTATCATGCACACAATAAAAATAAAATAAAAAATTCACATTAGTAAAAGCCTAATAGTATTAATTGGGTGTTGTCACAAATATATTAATGATTTATGCCAGCTGTAAAATGTCTTCTTGTACAACCAGGTGTATGCAATTCCATGGCAAGAGCTGTTACGCTAAACTATATGATCAATAGCAGTCACTTAGAATTCTGTGGTGCACTGCAGCAAGTCTTGCACATATAACGCTCTGAAAAACAGTGCAAAATGTAATTAAAACTACTTAAAAAAAAACAAAAAAACTTTGATCTCTTTATGGTGTCATGGTGGCTTTGGGGTTTGGCATCTTATATGGATGGCTTAGAATTTATATGTTCCTTCCACTCAATTCATAAATCTGCTAGTAAATTTATTGAATTCTGACCAAATTAACTTGACAGTTTGTATGTAAATCTGAGACATTTGATTACATTAGTTTCTTAGTGCCAGGATGTAATATGAACGGCTCCATTTGCACTGTGCAGCATTGAAAAATAGGTTGCCCGCATATAAATAAGTTCTTGTATAGAAGGGAAATGCTGCATGCTTTCAGGTGCATTCAACTTGCATTTGAGATGCTTCTGAGATCTCTCCAATTTGCGTCTTACCGCCTTCTAATCTGCTTCAAATTGTTTTTAGCTGTGTTTGCATTTCCATTGAAATTTGTGCGCAAATGCCTATAATGCATTGTGAAAACAAGGTTGGCCACTCGGCACTGCCGCCATTCGGAGAATGCTTTGCATTTTCTGAATGAATGCAAAGTGTTTTCTGATTTGATGAGGTGGAGAAGTGGGGCGGTGACATCTTGCTCTCCGCCCTTTCCAATCAGAAAATGCTTTGTTTCATTGAGAAAATGCTAAAGGGTCCCTGCAGCCGACCTGTGTTCACAATGCAGTAGGCCAGCTGCTCAGCATGTGACCCAGAAGCTAGACATGTGCGATTAGTTTCGTACGAATCTAAAATTCGTACGAATTTCCGGAAATTCGTACATTCGTACGTATCCGAAATACAAATTTTTATTCATACAAATTCTGTACGAAATACAAAATTTTGTTTACGAATTTCGGATCCAAAAGTGAAAAATTCCTTTAAATTTCGTACCTGGGGGGTGTGTATGATATGCATGTAAAGTCGCGCATGTTTCCCGTGCTTAGAACTGTCTCTGCACAAAATGTCATTTTTGACGGAAAAAAAGTCATTTAAAACTCACTCGCGGCTATTAATAAATTGTCGGCTTTTATCAATACATAGAAAAGTCATTGATAAAATAAAAAAAAAAAGCGTGGGGGTTCCCCCAAATTCAATTACCAGGCCCTTCAGGTCTGGAATGGATATTAAGGGGAACCCCGCCACAAAGACAAACAAAAAAAAAATGGCGTGCGGTTCCCCCTAAATATCCATACCAGGCCCTTCAGATCTGGCATGGATTTTAAGGGGAACTCCACCCCAAATAAAAAAAAAATGGCGTGGAGTCCCCCCAAAAATCCATACAGACCCTTATCCGAGCACACAACCTGGCCGGCTGCAGGAAAAGAGGGGAGGACGAGAGAGCGCCCCCCCCTCCTGAACCGTACCAGGCCACATGCCCTCAACATGATGAGGATGTCCCCATGTTGATGGGGACAAGGGCCTCATCCCCACAACCCTTGCCTGGTGGTTGTGGGGGTCTGCGGGCAGGGGGCTTATCGGAATCTGGAAGACACCTTTAACAAAGGGGACCCCCAGATCCTGCCCCCCCTATGTGAATTGGTAAGGGGTACATTGTACCCCTACCATTTCACGAAGAAAGTGTAAAAAAATGTAAATAAAAACACACAAACACCTTGGAAAAGTCCTTTATTAAAAAAAAAAAGTTCCTTCACAGTGTAATACATGAATAGACCCGCCCCTTCTCACGTTCCGCATCTGGTCCGCTTAGTGGACCTGATGGGGAACTTTAGAAGGGGCGGGTCTATATATTTAAAACACTGCAGAGGAAGTTCCCCATTAGGTCCGCTCAGGCTCAACCAATGACGGACAGCGCCGGACATTGGGATCTATTTTTTTTAATAAAGGACTTTTCCAAGGTGTTTCCAAGGTGTTTGTGTGTTTTTATTTACATTTTTTTACACTTTCTTCGTGAAATGGTAGGAGTACAATGTACCGCTTACCAATTCACATAGGGGGGGTGGGATCTGGGGGTCCCCTTTGTTAAAGGGGTCTTCCAGATTCCGATAAGCCCCCCACCTGCAGACACCCACAACCACCGGGCAAGGGTTGTGGGGATGAGGCCCTTGTCCCCATCAACATGGGGACATCCTCCCCATGTTGAGGGCATGTGGCCTGGTACGGTTCAGGAGGGGGGGGCGCTCTCTCGTCCCCCCCTCTTTTCCTGCGGCCAGCCAGGTTGCGTGCTCGGATAAGGGTCTGGTATGGATTTTTGGGGGGACTCCACGCCATTTTTTTTTAAATTTGGGGTGGAGTTCCCCTTCAAATCCATTCCAAACATGAAGGGCCTGGTAATTGAATTTGGGGGAACCCCCACACTTTTTTTTTATTTTTATCAATGACTTTTCTATGTATTGCCGGGAGCCCACAATTCATTAATAGCCGCGAGTGAGTTTTAAATGACTTTTTTTCCGTCAAAAATTACATTTTGTGCAGAGACAGTTCTAAGCACGGGAAACATGCGCAACGTTTAAAATTTACGATTCGTACGAAATTCGTATTTCCTACGAATCTGAATTAAATTTCGTACACGAATTACGAAATACCATTTTTTTAATACGAAACGGAACTAAACAAATTTTTTGACGGCGCCCATGTCTACCAGAAGCAAGTGGAGGTCACTGGGGTAGCAATATCTACTTCAGTGTTTTCGGCTTCCAAGGACAAGTATGGTATATATGTAGTTACATTGGTACATGCTGTACCAATGTAACTATGTATAAAATATCCTTGTGCTAAACTCTTCTGATGTTTCCGTATCAATCAATTATACATGTAGCACCCTCGTCCTAGAAGAGGGCTAAAGGAAAATTTAGTTATACTGGGTGGTAGCCAGCCTGGCTAATTTGTAGTGTTTAGTGAGAAAAGCCTGCTAAGGATCCGGAAATGATTCTCAGAGGGATGGAGTTCTAATAAAGCAACAGAGGGGACTCCTTATGAGATGGAGGCTATGAAGTGTCTAGGAGGACTTCAAGAGAGAACTCATCCAAGGGAATCTGTGTATGACACAGTGAGTAAAGTTCAGTTACTAGAGGAGACAGCCTATCCTACAAAGTACAGATGTACTGGTCCAGCTTAAAGGCTCTTTTTTCCTATACTGCTGTCTACCTTATTTCCCCTTTTTTTGTCTAAGGTGTCTGCCAAATCTGCCTGTTGCTAATCGTTACTAAGGGTGTCCTGTGCCCTATCCCCTCTCTCCCACATTTTTCCTGTTTGAAAAATAAACTTCTCTCTTGTTTAAGCATAAAAGTGACTGGTGCCCAACCTTTTTTCTTGTTCATCACCCACCATGCCCAATACTCTGCACCCTGAGGAATTATGTCTGCCCTCCCTACCTCCCTCCTACATCAGACTCCTGGAAAATCGGTTTAGGCGTTACATACATATATCAACATGTTCATAAATTCATGAAACTTTAGCAACACTCATCAGTATATAGAAATTAAAAAAATAAATCCAGTCCATAAATGCAGTAGCAAGTATGTTGCCAATGAAAGTAGTGAGTGAAAGGTTCATTAAGATAGGGCATAAAAGGTTCATAAAAATATCTAAATTAAAAGTGCTCCGTGCTTGTGCAATATCACTGCAAAACCAAACGTGCAAGCTTCCACCAGGGTGCACACTCACCCAGCGCTATGGACTCCCTGGGCATATGCCGAGGTAGGTCTGCAAGGCTAATATGGATTTGTGTCCACCCGATGGCATGGGATTCCTCTCATATAGCCCGGTTCATAGAAGAGAAGCAATAACACAAAACGGACATAGCGTGATACTGTTTATTAAAATCAATTTAAAAACATTCAAAATGTTACTCACATATTGTAGTGCCATGTCCCAGCACTGGGAATGATCTGCCAGCTGTAAAGTGTAAGTGGGCTGCTTCTCCACAATTCCCTGGAGCCAGCGTGCATTCCAATTGGTGGAAATGACGTCAAACATGACTTGTAAGCCCACCTCAACGCGTTTCATCATCAAGACATCATTTATTTTAAAGAATACCTGGACATCTTTAAAAAAGATGTAAGCCTATGCACTAAAATCTCAACATATTTTCAACAAATAAAACTCTAAATTCTAACAACTTACAAAGCCATCCTCAACTCTGCTTCAGCTACAGTACATCACTAACCTGGTCTCCAAATACCAACCAAACTGATCCCTTTGGTCCTCTCAAGGCACACTGCTCTCTTGCTCCCTCGTCACTTCTTCCCATCCTCTAAAGCTCCTTACCACGATCTGTCCGAGTATCTTCTAATCTATCCAGCTTTAGGCGATCCCTGAAAACCCATCTCTTTAAATAAGCCTATCCTGCTTCTAACTAATACACCATGGGATTGGTTTACTAAAACTGGAGAGTGCAAAATCTAGTGTAGCTGTGCATCGTAGCCAATCGTCTTCCATTTTTTTTGTCAAAGCTTTATTGAAGAAGCTGAAGTTAGAAGCTGATTGGCTACCATGTACAGCTGCACCAGATTTTGCAATCTCCAGTTTAAGTAAATTAACCCCTATGTTTTTACTTTTTCCATCTGCTCGTCCCTCATGGTTATTACCTTTTGTATCACTTGACCCTCCCTCTTAGATTGTAAGCTCTAAAGGGCAGGGCCCTCTGATTCCTCTTGTATTATATTGTCTTGTAACCGTAATGTGTGCCTTCATTATATAAAGTGCTGCAGTGCTATATAAATCTTGTATAATAATAATATAATAATTATAACAAGTACTTTTCAATCTATAATCCTTACATGAAGGTATTTGTTCAGGCACTCCCTTTTATTGGGTAACAGTGCTCTGTCCCTATCTTCAAATTGCTCTCCTGCATCACCCTGTTATATGGACTTCTGTAAGCTGCTGTGCTGTTGCTTGTGTTCCACTTTTGTCACCATCAGGAAGCTGGACATGACCCATGCCAGGGCATATAAATGTAGATAGGAGGGGCTGCACAGGGGTTGAGGAGGATCAGCAGCATTGAGATGCCTGAATGGAGGAAAAATAAGTGGAAACATTATTTTCTAAAAATAAGAAACTGTCAGTTGTTTATGATACCCAGGGGTTGATTTACTAAAGCTAGAGAGTGCAGAATCTAGTGCAGCTGTGCATAGTACCCAATCAGCTTCCTACTTCAATGTAAAATAGGGAGTGTAGTGCCCAAAATATCAATATAAATTAATCTAGTGAAATCTAAACCCGGAAGTTGACCGGCAGCCATGTTGGTGTAGAACCGGAAGTGGATCAATGGCCATGTTTGTTAAGGGCCGGGAATGAATGTATGGGCAAAATGAAGGGCAAGAACAATTGATCACTAAATTGAGGAAGGAGGTATCAATATCAAACAAGGTAAATGTATAAGATAAACCAAACAATAATAGCACAACATCCAGTTGGTTGTGATAAGTGGGCAAACCAACAAATTAAACGATAATGGGCCAGTGTAGTCAGAAGCTCAACAATGAATACAAAAGTAAAACTATGTATCCTGCAGAAGGGTTTACAAAAATCTCCAAATAGATATGCATCTTCTTACTTTAGCTTGTTCAATTAAGCTTTGACAAAAAAAAAAACCTCGAAGCTGACCATATTTTGCGCTCTCCAATTTTAGTAAATAAACCCTCCAGTTCTTTAACAAACTTAATGTCAAGCAGTTGGGGTTTACTCATACTTTAATGTATTTTTGTTTATTTATCTGCTATAGAAAGACATTTCTTCTTGATTTACAGTACATGCATGGTTTTTAGCTACCAGATTTCTGGTTCCTTGGTGGACTGACATCTGCCTTTACACATGCAAAGGGGAACACAGATCACCACTATATCTGCATGCTTCTTTTGCCATTGATCATACTCTAGGTGTGAAGCCTGTAATTGCAAGCTATTATCTTTGTAAAATCCAGTATCTGCAGCTGGAATAGACTTTGTTACTACACAGAAACCCACAGTGTACAGATGTTTTCTATCTGAGTTCGATTTCCCCTTCAGTATAATTTAGTAGATACGCAACAGGTCCACTTTATTCAACTGCATGAGAAATACTAAAATGAAAAGACAGACAGAAGGATGTTCAGTTTTATATATAGAACTGTCCACAAGTTCTGCTGAGTAGTGTAATTGAGCCATACCTCCGTGTTTTGCTTTCCATTGGAACTTGGCAGTTTTAATTGAGTCCTAAATGAAATACTGACAATATTGTGAGCAGATAGCAACCAATAAAAATGCCACAAGCACTCTCCATATCATAAACCAAAGGACATTCCTCCAGGACCCCTAATTCATTCCTACTGATCCAATATGCATTAAGGCATGACCAGCTCCTGTCAACATTTTCGATACACACCATCAGCTGTTAAATGAGGTGGTTGGATGGGAATACTCAGCAAATTATTTTGATGCTTAACCATCGTAGTACATTGAGAGCAGCTCTATAATTACCTGCTACTGCCAAAAAGGTTCTTGGAAGCAAATGCTCCTGTTGCCTGGTGTATGGAAAGCTGAGGGAAACCCAAGACAGGTATAAACAGTCCATTCGTAGACATAGGAACAGGTATTTGTGTATCGATTTGTAAAGTTCTTTAAAAAAAAAACAAGAAAAAAAACAGTTGATAGATATATTACAAATTATGTACAATTTACTGTGGAGGTGGAAATAAACATTTGAGTCCAGATTTATACATTTATGAAGATACAATGACACGTAAAGCTGAACTCAAGGTATGAGCTTTATTGCATGATTACATTGGTCCAGCTTTGTCCAATGTAAGTATGCATATCTCATACCTGGGCCACTGGGGAACCTAACAATCACTGTCACTACCACAGAAATAGCTGTAATTTTGTGTGACTTCCCCTCTACACACTGGCCACAGATGGTTGCTCGCTTGGCATGGCCACCATTCAAAGAATGCCTTGCAAGCTGGACCATTGTACGTATGTAATAAAGATCATACCTGCAGTCCAGCCTTAAAGCTGATCTCCACATTTAAAGTGTTGGTTACCCTATCACTTCATATCCCTGATATGGGTCTGCTGTACCATCATGTACTTGTATGAGGAAAGTATCCTGTTCTCTTTGTATTGCTTCCTTTGTGTGAAATCCCTGGTGTCCCTGCCAGTCCCCCTGCTTTCCTATTAAAAACTGACCACACTAAGCAGGAGAGCACCTTATGGTCTCCCACCAGCTCTTATGCAGCTGAGAACAGAGGAAATGTGATGACTTATAAAAAAGGGAAAAAAGGTATTTGTAATGTTTTTTATATCTGTATAAAAATGTTTTACATTTAATTTCTATTTTAAACTGAATGGGTTATTTTACAAGGTGATTGTTTACAATCACTTTAATGTCCCTTTATATAGTTTGTTTGGGTGCGCTGTATTAACTATATGCGAGTCGGAGATTATGATGTCACTCGCTCACTTCTTCAATTAAGCCAATCAGAGGAAGCTCTGTATTCATTCATAGGATACAAAGTTTCTCATGAATGGCTAAGGAAAGTCCCCATATCACTGCCAGAACACAGCAATGCATACTGTATGTAGCTGAGACTACACACAGTTAATACATGAAAAAAAGAAAGGCGCCCCTAAGTGCAATATTAAAAGATTTATTGTAGAGCAATTAAAAACACTTACAAGATTGTAGTAAGAATAAGGCATATAATGGAGAGTCCTCATGCAAGTCGCTTATCCTTCGTCTGTCTACAGGGGGAGAAAAGAGAGCTGTCCAGCAGCTGTCAGATTCCCAAATGACATGCGGAAGTGAGGGAGCGAGGAGATAGTGAGACGGCCCGGGTTCCGAATCCACGCTGGAATGCACGCGGCCGATGTGATGTCAAGTGAGGGCGGTAACGCGGTTCAAAGCATGTGTGGCTCCTTCGTCAGACCTCGTTCACCAACCCCACTTGAGGTCACATCGGCTGTGTTCATTCCAACGTAGATCCAGAAACCCGGGGCCCCCTCACTGTCTCCTCGCTCCCCCGCTTCTGCACATCATCTTGGAATCTGACAGCTGCTGGACAGTTCTCTCTTTTCTTCCCCCGCAGACAGATGAAGGATAAGCGACTTGCATGAGGACTCTCCATTATATGCCCAATTCCTACTACAATCTCATAAGTGGTTTTAATCCCCTTGTGCTCTGCAATAAATCTTTTAATATTGCACTTAGAGGCGCATTTCTCCTCATATAAGCGCTGCCTGAAGTGCCATCTCTTCTCTTCTACTCAGGAGCAGCCATCCACCCTCACGAGAGCGCCCTTACCTCTTTCTCTATACAGGTAATACAGCATGCACAGCAAGCGCACTGGCTAACTTGGCCCAAAACAGTTTCAAGGGACATTAAACATGTAGATCAGCTTTAAGGAATGCTAAAACTTTAGGCAATAATATGATTCAAAGGCTACTTTGCATGCCTAAAAGTGGCCCTTGCTAATACTTTCTCTATCCTATTAAACAGTACATTTGCACAGATGTCACAGGTCTCTAGCAATTCTTAGGTAGCAGCTGTGAAAATTATGTATAAAGTATTTGGAACTTACCTTTACTATAATGCCCCATATTTACCAACCTCTTTGCCCCAGTCCCTGGGACACTCACCTATGCCCCACACTTGATGCATCCACTTTCTGCATTGTCCCACCCAGATCACACCCACGTTCTGGATGGTTCTGCCCCTAATTACACAGGAACCTCCCACTTGCAGCCACAAATACCTCCCTGCTAAGTAACGCAAAAAAGTATCATGCTGTGACCTTGTAACACAGCCATGGCATAGCATTATTGGGACAGAGGACAAAGATACAAAATATAAAGACAGTTGGCATCTGTGATGCCCGTGTACAGAAAGTACAGGTATTCAGTGTATCCGTAAACCATGAAAACCTCTCCTTTTCCTGTTTGGCTTTAAATAATCCATCATTATTATTGTTAAACATTTCAAAACAAATTGGGAAAGGAAGAGTGGCTGTTATGTAGCAGAGAAGTCTATGAGGTGCCATACATGCTTTTGAAATTAAACTCTTATAAGCCAGTACATTTTAAAAAGTACTGCAACTCCTAGAGTTCTAATTTAAGCAAAATAAATTACACTTTTGGTGCCTTAAAGCTGAACTCTTTTTTTTTTTTTCCCCCATGCAGCGGGACTGTGCCAGCACTGCACGGTTTAACTGTTTGTTTTTGTCTAGGTGATTGGAGAGTGGAGGTATACTTACATAATCCTCTGATCCTCCCAGCACAAGTCTGGTCCTTGCGGCTCCTGCTCCCCCTCTTACCGCAGTCTGGTCTTGTGCAGTGGACTGTTTTAGGCGTCATGTTGCCCATAGACCTGCACTAGACGTGAAGGCGTCAGGAACAGTCCACCGCTGGATTAAGGGGGAGTGCTTTTTGCTGCTGGGGCGAAGGATTGGATGAGTAAACAGCTTTCTGGTCAGTATCCCACGCAGTGCAGGCACAGCCCCAATGCATGAGGAGAAAAAATACTAGGTTAGGGATGTAGCTGTGGACAGAGTTGTGGATGGCTTTGTAAATTATTGTTAGTAGTTTGAATTTTATTTGTTGGGTGAGTAGAAGCCAGTGGACGGATTGGCAGAGAGGGGTGGAGGACACTGAACAGTTGGTAAGGTGGATGAGTCTTGCAGCAGCATTCATGATGGACTGAAGGGGGGTTAGTCTATGTAAAGGTAATCCAATGAGGAGGGAGTTGCAGTTGTCGAAGCAAGTGAATTAGAAGCTTGGTGGTGTCATTGGCTAAAAAGGGGCGTAGTCTAGAGATGTTGCAGAGGCTAAGACAGCTTGATTTGGACAGAGATTGGATGTGGGCCTGAAAGGACAGTTCAGAGTCTAGGTTTACCCCTGGCACCCTGGCATGCGGGGACAGACTGATAGATGTGCCATTGATCTTGACAGAGAAGTCAGGGGAAGGGGCACGTGAGCTCCATCCAAAAAGAGAAGCTCTGCTTGTTCGCACCCTCCCCCCCCTCCATTTCCACATTTTGCACTTTTTGGGGGGGAGCAGTTACCTGTCAAAACCAGGTACCAGCTCCCACTTCCGGGTATGAAATTTCCGGCCCCTCCTCCTTCCCCCCACTGCCTTCTGAGAGACACAGAGGTCCCAGAAAACAGCGGGACCATTCAGAAAGCACAGCGCGACTTGCACGTGCACAGTAGGAAGCGGGCAGTGAAGCCAGAAGGCTTCTCTTTCTGTTTCCCTTAGTGAAGATGCCGGCGCCTGCACCCACAGCCGATGGACGAATCGGCTAGCGGTGCATACATCGCGGCATACCTGGACATGTAAGTGTCCTTATATTAAAAGTCAGCAGCTACAGTATTTGTAGCTGCTGATGTTTTAATTTTATTTTTTTTCTTACAGGCTGGAACTCCTCTTTAACCCATGGGGAGTATCTTACCAAAACTGAAATTCCTTTTGCAGTGTGTGTCTAAAACTAAAATTAAAACAACTAGTACCTTAGTGCAGAGCATCAGTGAGCCAATCACAGAAGCAGGAAATTAGATTTCTGGGGGTTTTCTGTGCAAACACTGTGTACAGAAGGCCTCCGGGTTGCCATATTGCACTTTATTTTACAGAAAATTACAGCAGCTGCAGATTGATAAGGAACGGTAATTTTTAAATAACATTAAATTACAATATGGCCTGTGTAGCAACTGTATATGCTGTTTTTTTTTTTTTTTTTACTTGCTATATTTTTTTACACGAAAGTGGAGTTACTCTTCAACAGACAAGAGCTTAAAAAAGAGAAGTTACTTTTTAGGGTTTGCATATACTTGGGTGCTATTGCAGCTGGATTAATCAAGGTCATATATTATGTCTATAAGCACAGCTCAGGCTAGACCTTTGTAAGATCTTCAGATTGGTCAGATCCAAATGTATACCACACCTGCTGGAATGAGAGCAATGCTTCCAAAACAGACTACTTACCTGGGTGGACATTAAAAGACATAACCCCTTCCCTCCATACAAATAATACATTTTAAAGCCTAATTTCAGGCTCTGGAATTATTTTTAGAACCTTCATTTTTTTTTTACCACTCAGTCACACACACTGTCCATAGGATCCTGTTTTCTTCCTTCGTCTTCCTACAAAACCATACATTATGCAGCTGGCAAAATACCTATTTAGACATATATTTATCCGCCAGTGAAGTGCGCTTATTATGCATTTCGTGTTTACATTTTCTAACATTTCACTGTAAATGTCTGGTTCACATTTCCTTAATTGAGCTCACCTCGGATAGCTTGCGTGTGGTAAGATGCTGTTGTACCTTACATGACTCTTTAATGGATCTCACTATAAAAACAAGCTGAGAGTTTTTAGAATTCTGTCAAGAATCTCCACTTGACATAGGGAAGTTACATTGACAGCTGTGTTGTTGGGTACTTTCCTTGTTCTAGGTGCCTTCCTCTGGATCAACACAGTATAGAGGGGTTTAAAAGAAGGACATATATATAGGGAAAAAATATTGAGGAGCTAAATATATAATCTTTTAAACAAACAGATTCCCTGGCAATCAGCCCTGAACCCTGCTTTAATAAAAGCAGAAATCTCAGCTGCACATATTTGCCTATAAACAGTATCTCACAAAAGTGGGTACACCCCTCACATTGTAAATATTTTATTATATCTTTGCATGTGACAGCACTGAAGATATTACACTTTGCTACAATATAAAGTAGTGAGTTTGTATAACAGTGTAAATTTTCTGTCCCCTCAAAATAACTCAACACAGCCATTAATGTCTAATCTGCTGGCAACAAAAGTGAGTACCCCCCAAACTGAAAATGTCCAAATTGGGCCCAATTAGCCATTTTCCCTCCCCGGTGTCATGTGACTAGTTAGTGTTACAAGGTCTCAGGTATGAATGGGGAGCAGGTGTGTTAAATTTGGTGTTATCGCTCTCACTCTCATACTGGTCACTGGAAGTTCAACATGGCGCCTCATGGCAAATAACTCTCTGAGGATGTGAAAAAAAGATGTGTTGTTCTACATAAAGATAGCCTAGGTTCTAAGACAATTGCCAAGACCCTGAAACTGAGCTGTATCATGGTGGCCAAGACCATACAGCTGTTTAACAGGACAGGTTCTACTCAGAACAGGCCTCACCATAGTTGACCAAAGAAGTTGAGTGCACGTGCTCAGCGTCATATCCAGAGGTTGCCTTTGGGAAATAAACATATGAGTTCTGCCAGCATTGCTACAGAGATTGAAGGGGTCAGCCTGTCAGTGCTCAGACCATATGCCGCACACTGCATCAAATTGGTCTGCATGGCTGTCGTCCCAGAATGAAGTCTCTAAAGATGATGCACAAGAAAGCCCGCAAACAGTTTGCTGAAGACAAGCAGACTTGGATTACTGGAACCATGACCTGTGGTCTGATGAGACCAAGATAAACTTATTTAGTTCAGATGGTGTCAATCGTTTGTGGTGGCAACCAGGCGAGAAGTACTAGTCAAGCATGGTTACGGGAGTGTCATGGTCTGGGGCTGCATGAGTGCTTCCGTCACTGGGGAGCTACAGTTCATTGAGGGAACCATGAATGCCGAAATGTACTGTGACATATTGAAGCAGAGCATGATCCCCTACCTTCGGAGACTGGGCTGCAGGGCAGTATTTCAACATAACGACCCCAAACACACCTCCAAGATGACCACTGCCTTGCTAAAGAAGCTGAGGGTAAAGGTGATGGACTGGTCAAGCATGTCTCCAGACCTAAACCCTATTGAGCATCTGTGGGGCATCCTGAAACGGAAGGTGGAGGAGCGCAAGGTCTCTAACATCCACCAGCTCCGTGATGTCCTCATGGAGGAGTGAAAGATGACTCCAGTGGCAACCTGTGAAGCTCTGGTGAACTCCATGTACAAGAGAGACACAGGAGAGGTTCCATCCAGGTCCACCAATACACGATCTATTTGAAAATTTGAGCTGGGTTATCCCACTCTTTGGGGCTATCTTTGACAGATTACCACTGTTTGGCCCTAGCAACAGGCCCCCATTGTTACAAAGTGCCTGGTGTTTCCTGACTTAGGATACCTGGAGGAACGCTCTCATTCTACTTACCAGTAGACTGTGCATGTTACCCATTTATTTAATTACTTGATCACGGTCCAATACGACTGTCTTTACACATTACTGGCTTTCTGTTACACACGGACTGCTAGTTCAAAAATATCCAGGCTTGTGCTATTATTCAACACGGCCCTGTTAACATTATGCTCCTGACGAAGCGTCTCGGAACGCGAAACTAGTTGAGCAAAGCAAGATTTACATCTTTGAACGTACCGGATTTATGAATAAGGCTATCCACTCCCTGTGTACATCGTCCAACCTGGTTTTGTGTTTGCTGGATACGCACTGTTTTATTTGAGTTTTACATGTCATTGTAACCTCTGGGAAGTGTTTTTAGTACTTTATTAGGGATCCTATATTGATATTTATCAGAAATGTCATTTTTCTAAAATGTATTAATGTACTTTTTATTAAGATTTATTATACTTTTTTTCTACAAATAAAAAAACCCCTAGATGTTTTACAATACTCACCTATTTGCCGCCTAAAGTCCATTCTTAGTTCTATTTAATGTCTCTCCATGTCCAAGAGGGTTAAGGCAGTGCTGGAAAATAATGGTGGCCACATAAAATATTAACACTTTGGGCCTAATTTGGACATTTTCACTTAGGGGTGTACTCACTTTTGTTGCCAGTGGTTTAGACATTAATGGCTGTGTGTTAAGTTATTTTATGGGGACAGAAAATTTACACTGTTATACAAGCTGTACACTCACTACTTTATATTGTAGCAAAGTGTCATTTCTTCAGTGTTGTCACATGAAAATATATAATAAATTATTTACAAAAATGTGAGGGGTGTACTTACTTTTCTGAGATACTATAAATGGAATTCACCTTCCACAATGCTCAGCCATTGCGATCACACATTAATGAATGAGACTATCAAAACCAGGATATTTTATACAATTCACTAAACAATGAGCAAAGTTTACCTGATGGTTACGCTAGAGTTACTGCATTAGACCACTTATGTTTGTGTACCAAACAATACAAGAAATAAAAATGATAAGCAGCTCCTTCAGATTATAAGCAGGAAAGAAGGTATAGCAATGGCATAGCCATGTGCACCTTTTTTCATGCTTATAATCTAAAGGAGCTGCTTATTTGTATTTCTTGTATTGTTTGGTGCACAAACATAAGAGGGCTAATGCAGTAACTCTAGTGTAACCATCAGGTAAACTTTGCTCATTGTTTAGTGAATTGTATATAATATCCTGGTTTTGATTTCATTCATTAGAGTGTGATCACAATGGCTAAGCATTGTGGTAGGTGATATCCATTTATAGTATCTCACTAAAGTGAGTACACCCCTCACATTTCTGTAAATATTTTATTATATCTTTTCATGTAACAACACAGAAGAAATTACACTTTGTATATACAGTGCCTTGAAAAAGTATTCGTACCCCTTGAAATTTTCCACATTTTGTCATGTTACAACCAAAACCGTAAATGTATTTTGTTGGGATTTTATGTGATAGACCAAAACAAAGTGGCGCATAAATGTGAAGTGGAAGGAAAATGATAAATGTTTTTTCAATTTTTTCTTCAAATAAATATGTGAAAAGTGTGGCGTGCATTTGTATTCAGCCCCTTAGTGTCAGTACTTTGTAGAACCACCTTTCACTGCAATTACAGCTGCAATCTTTTTGGGGATGTCTCTACCAGCTTTGCACATCTAGAGAGTGACATTTTTGCCCATTCTTCCTTGCAAAATAGCCCAAGCTCTGTCAGATTGGATGAAAAGTCTTGCCACCGATTCTCAATTGGATTTAGGTCGGGACTTTGAGCCATTCTAACATATGAATATTCTTTGATCTAAATCATTCCATTGTAGCTCTGGCTGTATGTTTAGGGTCATTGTCTAGACAGAGGGTCAGGGGTCATGCAGCCTCATAGGACAGTCAGAGGAGAATGAAAACTTCTCCTTCAAGCTTTAACCAGTGCTCAGTCAGACGCTGGTAGAAATCATAAGACTTCTATATACTGCTTATGAGAAACGGTATTTAGCAGTTTATATTTACTAAAATAATTGCATTTCCATGTTTTGTGTACTGTGGGGGACCAGATATAGTGAATGCAGGGTCCTGGGTTTAGTAACTCTTTAAGCGTGGTTCTTCTTCCTATTAATTGTTGTGCTTGCTGTCCATCTTCAGGGTGGTCATGGTGTATATACCAACAGTGAAATCCTCGTCAGAGTCCACAGTGGCAGATGTCAGGCTCTTCTTCCAGTACAGGAAGTGTCTCCTCATCCCCAGTACTCTCCACCTTCAACACTCGCCGATCCCCCTCAACTTCACTCCACACAGACTGCACCTCACACTGCTTCATCCCACACTAGACTTGCAGCACCAGGGACAAGTAGATCCTTTCTGTACTGGCAGAGGAGCCCAACATCCACCACCGTGGACTCTGCTGGGGATCCTGCTGTTGGTTTATACACCATGACCACCCTGAAGACAGACAGTGAGCACAACAATAATAACCTGGAAAAAGACCCATGATTAAGGCCTGAAGGCCAAACGCATTGGCTGTTTTACAGTTGTTATTCATGTTCTTTTAATAAAGGAAGACCGTTATGTTATGCTATTCCAGGTGCTGACTTTTCCTCTAGTGATTTATTCAGGGAGGCAATGCAATAGTGTTAATTTGTAAAATTGAATAATGTTAAGCCAACCAATGATGTTTCAGTTTGTCTGCAGTCTGATCAAAGATGGTAGCACAGTGGCTTACTCTGTAGCCCTTCTTCCTTGCAGCCCTGGGGTCCTCTGGTCAAGTCCTGGTCAGGGCACTATCGGCCTGGAGTTTTCATGTTTTCCCTGTGCTTTTGTGGGTTTCCTCTGGGTACTCTATTTTCCCCCCACACTCCAAAGATATGCTGGTACATTAATTGGCTTCCTCTCCATCTACCCCAACAGCAGAGTCTTGGGACATGCAACCTTATGGGCCAGTTCTCCCTCTCCCAGGGTGTCTCCCTTTGTGGGAGCTCCACCTAGTACTTGGGTGGACCTTGCTTTGGCACTTACCCTGAAGAATGGACTATGAGTACCTCAGTCCTTTCTCATTGGAGGAAAGCAATGAGTACAAACTGTGGACTTTTTTTGTGTGTTCAACTTTTTTTATCGCTTCTGTGTTAGTTTCGCACCACAGAGCTTGGAAAAAAAAAACATAAAGCGCTAAAGAAATATAAATTAGTGATTTAAAAATATTATTTCTGATTGGTATCTATGAGCTACTGCACATGGCCCCACCTTATTAACTAAGCCTGATGTATGATAATTTTGTTTGTCGCCATCCACAGTGTACCGTCTCATGAAATCTACCCTTTTCTGGTACAAGCTGTACAGTGTTTATCTTAGCACACAATAAATTCCTCGGCACAGTATTTCTTTATTTTATTCCTGTAAATTTATAGGCCATGCCAACCAATTCCTCCTGGTTTATTTACGAGGAAGGATTCGGAAGCGCCGTGCCATCATATTTCCATCGTACCTCGGCATACATGTGGCATCTGACAGCTGCACGCCAGTAAAACTGGGCCGTTCGCCTTGCGTTTGAAGAAATACAGTTGTAAGAATTTTATGTTCCTTAACTCAGCCAGCCAGCATTTGCCGTCTCGCAGCCCAAAGACCCTCAGCAGACCATTTTCAGCATTTTGCTGCAATTAAACTCCTCTGGTTTTAGCCCACAGGCAATTTAGTGCCTTTTTACATATGCACATTATGAACTTTTGACCAGGAACTAGTAGTCATATATTAGAAGGCAGCGTGCGAAAAGCCAGCTTAACAAGTTCCTTTGAGTATTCAGCCGAGTCAGTTGTGGAAAAGGGTAATTTAAACAACTTGCAGAGAGGCCATTGAAAATCTTACTTATGATCCTAAATATGTATTTTTCCTCTCTGTCTTTCTCCCGGAAGCCGGTCGCCGCAGCGCTCAGATATGTGATTGATCTTTTATTCAGCAGCTAACGAGGGCTGTGATTCTATTAGTGCTGTACAAGGCAAGGGAGTAGTGATTTAATGAAGTGCCTAGCGAGCCGACTTTGGATTCGTCCTGTTGCGTGTAATTTGCAGCACCCATCGCGAGCATAACTGAGAATGGGCTTGCGTTGGCCATAAGACAGTTACTTCCTTTTGAAAATGGTTGTAAGGTCAGGTGTAGGCATCTTTTCAAAGAGCCAGCCTCCCCTCAGCAGCTGCGGAGATGGCAGGAGCCACGGTAAGCGCTCAGTGGCATGGAAACATAAAGGAGCAGAGGTCTCTCTCCGATCCCCCTTCAGCTGACGCCAGAGCAGATGAACTGCCAAGCAGGACTAATAGAGTCATAATTGGCGATTAGAACTGAAACAGGGCAATAACATCTTAATACAAACTGGCGTATATAATACTTACTGTCAGTTGTATTAAGGTTCCACAGTAGCCTGCTTTAACAGCTACAGCCCTCCTTATTAATTCACAGTTATGAGGCAATCAGTTTTAATAGGAGCTGTACAAATAAACAGCGGCCTGTCAGCCTGGCTCCTGCTTCATAGTGACACCGCTAAGCCCTCAGTGTTTTGCTTTGGCTGTGAAATCCGACAGATGTTTTTAATGGGAGATATTAAAATACGTTTGGCTATGCCTGTAGCCTAGTTAACTGCTTCATCAGACAAGAGGTCTGCACCGTGCTTCGCCACTGGCTTCTTTGATATTATTTATACATGTTAATCGGTGTCAATGTCATTGTTGTTTCTTGTCATTTTCTGTTTAAAGCTGAATTAAAGGGTGAATACTTACCTGTCCAACAGTCGCTGGGTTTCAGGCCTCTTCGATGCCTGATTGGTGATGACGTTACTCCTGCAGATTTGCAGGAGCTGGATATCCTGGCACTCAGAGACTGGCCCGGCACTGTAGGCTGAGCTGCACATGCACAACTCATTTTACAGCATCGGAGCAGGTAGGGTGCCTTTTATTACAGAAGAGCCAGTGCATGTCTCTTCTGCAATAAAAGCCTGCCTGCTTCCTGAAATGGTAAATTTATTAAAAAATTAAAGTTAAAGTGGTTCTTAAGGTTTAAAGTTTTTTTTACTTTAAGGCTGTAGTAAAACGCTGTTTGTTTTTTTTTGTTGCAACCTGCAAGGCAATGTCATAATGTGTGAAACTTACCTTAGGACGAAGCCTTCCAGCAGCGAGCTGTCACCGCTGAAGGCGCTTCCAACTTCACCTGGTCTTCCTTCCATGTTCGCGGACATCGGGTGTGTGATTGTTCGGAGCCACAATGTCATCACTCCTGCACATGCACGTGGAAGCTGCCATTTACGGCACAGGACTGTAAAGGAACTGCCGTTCCTTCAGGACTCGAAAGGACACAGGAATCTAATGGGTGGTCATTCCTTCAGAGCGCATACACCCCTGCATCTACAGTAAATATATCCTAAACGGTGCACGTTTAAGATATATTTACAGTACCAATACGTAAGCCTTATTATAGGCTTACCTATAAGTAAAAATTAAGCATGGGAGTTTTCTCCCACTTTAATGCATTCTATGATCTCGATCCAGCAATGTGCACAAAAGCAGAGGCTCTCTCTCTCTCCTTATTGGCTCAGACAGAGTAGCTGCTGTCAATCACACAGCCAGTGAGGAGGGAGTGGGGGCGGGGCCGAGCCCTGTTCTGTATGTCTTATGGACACACAAAGCGGAGCTTGGGAGTGAGCACGCATGAGTGCCCCCATAGCAAGCAGCGTGCTATGGGGGCACTCAGCAGGGGGGGCGGAGCCCAGAATGCCAGTGGGGGACCCAAGAAGAGGAGGATCATTGAGAGATATATATATATATAAATCTTCCAAATATGATAAATATATATATTGCACGCCCATGAATATTTTCCTAGTGAGGTGGAAATGCACTGATTATTGTCTGATTATTTTCTTTAGAACAGGTGTCCCCATTGAAAAACTTGACAGGGTGACAGTGGTTGTCAGCACAAGTAGAGAGGGCAAATCTCCCCACACATATGGCAATTAAAATCTGAAAGATGTTTAACCATCTTTTACTTTATACAAAGCCAAAAAACTAAAACTTTTGAATGTACATACCCTTTAAGCACTAACACTTTTTGCTTTATATGACTTAACTAATAATGTTTCAAGTTCTTTTCTTGCTCATGTAAATGAAACAATACACAATATTTATTCTTGTATTTATCTAAATGCAAATGTGCATTTTCTAGGAAATAACTACAAAATGCAATGGTTATTTTTAAAAATTCCTTCATTATTGCCATTTGTAACTGCCACACAATGTCTGTGCATGAAAGGCATAATTTTCGCAGGGAAAGTGATGCCTGTGTAATTTTGCCGTATTGACACTTGTGTCCTCACGTTATCTCATCATTGTATTATTGTCTACTGATGTACCATTTCATTACACTCTCTACAATAGAGCCGGAGTCTAAGCCTTTTAGCCCATAGCTCATTGCACAAAGAAACGCTGCAAATGGCTTATTGTATATGAGATGATGTGGATCAAAGCACATGGGAATCAATAAGCAGCCAGTCCCAAGCTGCTAGAGTCTTCTTGGACGGGTTCTTTTTAGTAAGTACGAATTCCAAAACACAATGTCAAATACACAATCAAATGAGGGTGCAGCAATAAAGCACTGCCTTGACACATTTGTGGTTACGTACAACCCCTTTTAAACCTATTGACCTTTTTTAAATGGTTTTATGAAAAGGAAGGGTGAAAAATATGTTCTTTTTTTTACATCTTATGATACAATAATAAGTTAATGAGGAGTGAGGTGGTTAAATATCCTTGTTATGGTCCCAAGGACATTAACTAGTTGGTTCTTTTGACCTCTGATCGCAAGAGATTGTTACTTTAAAGTAACAATTTCTCTCTTGTCTAACCGCCTAATCAGCAGCACAGCTTGAAGTGAACCTGTAACCAGTCTATGGGCATTCACGTAGTTACACATTTCTGATATGAAGTAAATGGACTTTAAAAAAATAAAGCCCTAATTGACCTCTGTAGTTGAAGGGACTTTGGAGTATTTCATCTTCAATGTTACAAGAGAAGCACCCTGCTCCCCTGCACAGCAGTAATTTGCCAACCTTCTAGGTTAAAGGAGATCAGAGGGAGATATAGATGCTCAGAGTGCTGACTTGGATGACTGCACTGAAGATGAATTACTTCACAGTTGTTGTAGATTCAGAGGTCAATGAGGGCTTGTTTTAAAAAGGATTCAGTGATTTTTAAGAGTACATAAATACTCAACTGTCCAAAGCCCAGCCACAATCTAACTTTGAAACATCTGTAAGTACCTTTGTCAAATGCTTCTGTCCATCCATGGGTCCTCTCAGTCCTGGACACATAGCATAAATGAGACTTTAGCTGTCCTACTACTCAATGGGATTGCTGTATTGATAGATAAGATAAGGTAGCAAAAGGGAGAATTGTGGCAGAGCTCTCAAATGGAGATAGATTTGAGAACACTATGATAGTGTTTGTCAGGGGGCTCCGTGAACACAAAGAATTCTATCTAGTTCATGTTTAATTCCAAATCCAACCAAAATATTTAACTATGTTTTGCATATAGCAGAAAAGGGATAGGCTCCTTTAACATGAGAGGTCCAATTGGGTTTACCCATCCGTTTTTCAAGCGGACCAGATCTGACCCTCCATTCTCCTCTACGGGCAGTCAAATGTAAACAGACTTGTGTCCATTTATACCCAGCTACCTCTGATGTGATCCGGCAAAAATAAATGAAGGGGATCTGTTCCCCTCTGTCTGGCTGGATCAGAAGGCAGACGGGTGTAAACAGACCGCTGGTTCGTTTACATCTAACCGCCCATAGAGCAGAGCAGGCTGTGTCCGGGTCTGCTCTGCATAAGCAGACTTGTCATCCAGCCACTCCGCTCAGATCAGCAGGGGATCGGCGGATGGATCCCCTGCTGAGGAAAAACGGATCCGGCCCGGGTTTGGTTTTAATTGCAGGAATAAATAGGACTTGGAATTTAAAAATGCAAAGAATGTTAAGATAGGGGCACTATCATTTGCCATAGGGTTTTGGATGGTGAGGTCCCTCCCATAATAATCATAAAACATATTCCACCTTTCAGATCAAGAAACACTTCATATCTTCTACATCTTACCAGCAAAATGCTTTGTAACTGTACACTTTAAAGAATATTAGGATGATAAGCTTTTTTTGCTGGTCAAAGCCACCATCATCGCTGGTCAAAAACCATATCCACACTTGCTGAGCCCTGCTTCTTTAACCACTTAAGCCCCGGACCATTTCGCTGCCAAATGACCGGGCCACTTTTTGCGATTCGGCACTGCGTCGCTTTAACTGACAATTTTGCGGTCATGCGACGTGGCTTCTAAACAAAATTGACATCCTTTTTTTCCCACAAATAGAGTTTTTTTGTGTGGTATTTGATCACCTCTGCGGTTTTTATTTTTTGCGCTATAAACACAAATAGAGCAACAATTTTGAAAAAAATACAATATTTTATACTTTTTGCTATAATAAATATCCCCTAAAAATATATAAAAAAACTAATTTTTTCCTCAGTTTAGGCCGATATGTATTCTTCTACATATTTTTGGTAAAAAAAATTGCAATAAGTGTATATTGATTGGTTTGCGCAAAAGTTATAGCATCTACAAAATAGGGGGTCGTTTTATGGCATTTTTATTAATATTTTGGTGGCGATCAGCCATTTTTATCATGACTGCGACATTACGGACACTTTTGACACATTTTTGGGACCATTGTCATTTTTACAGCGATCAGTGCTATAAAAATGCACTGATTACTGTGAAAATGACATTGGCAGTGAAGGGGTTAACCACTAGGTGCCGCTGTAGGGGTTAAGTGTGACCTAGGGAGTGATTCGTACTGTTAGGGGGCGTGGCTTGCCGTGACAAATCACTGATCGTTGTTCCCGATGACAGGGAACACAATCAGTGACAGTGTCACTAGACAGAACGGGGAGATGTTGTGTTTACACTAACATCTACCCGTTCCTTCAGCTCTGTGACCCGATCACGTGACACCGGTGGTGATCGGGTCCCACGGTGCGCGACAGGATCGCGAGCGCGCCGCCGGCGGCGCACGCATGACCACACGGCAGGCAAATTAAAGGGGACGTATATATACGCCCTTCTGCCTGTCTGTGCCATTCTGTCGACGTAAATGTTCGTGCGGCGGTCGGCAAGCGGTTAAGGGCAAGAAAATCTCCGGCATCTCCAAGAATTATATGAGAGCAGGAAAGTGACTTTACTCCATGGTGTGTACCTGTAACTGCGTTATCAGTTTTGAGCAGACATAACCTATAAATGCAATCCAATTTTTTTTTTGATTCAATTTGTCAAAATTTGTTTAAAAAAAACGTTAAAATGTTTGTCTTGCCTGTCGTTCTATACCTTTTCCTTGTAGCGCAATACCGAATAATCTATGCACCGAAGATGTATATAAATTTGTGACAAGGCTTTGTTAGCTACACGAGAGAAGAAAAAAAAAATCTTCTTGTTTGATCACTTTATTGGCCAGTTAAACTTATATATTTGTCTGTACTATTAATAATGCATGCATTGCAAATCTCTGTCCATTAAGGGCTTTGATCCACACTCTTTCCTGTTAGTATTGTTACACGAGCGAGTGGCTGGAAACGCTGCAGCAGGCGGCGCATCAGCTGCCACCCATCTCAGTTAATGAAATCCCTATTTTAATACATTATAAAAAAATCAAGACAAGCCTACTGTAGTTTGCAGGTAATTTAATGTATCGGGGTAGATTAAAACAAACTGCAAAGACTTTCTACTGTGCAGAGATCAAAGGCATTAATTTCATTGTTCTACTTTACTGTTTATGGACTTCAAAAAGATGGTACGACTCGAAACGCTTTTAATGTCATCTGCCGAGTTGCTTTGAAAAGCAAGGAGAATGTCTTCATTAACTAAAGCTGATTCTTGGAGTTGTGTTTCACGTTTCAAAGAAAATAATATAAATTAAAATGTGTCTCCTCTAATCAAGTGTATGTGTGTATGTATATATATATATATATATATATATATATAATGTGTGTGTGTGTATAATATTTTTTTGTGGTAGGCAGTTGTATGTATGTATGTGTATACAGTATGTATATTATTTACTATATATATATATATATATTTACTAATAATTGTTAACATCATTGGTAGTTACATTGTGTGTACCTACCAGAAATTTTACTTTATACTGTTCAATAACTTCCTGCTTTAAATCTGGGTTAAACTGCTGTAGGAAATGAGAGGGAAGGCAAAAAGCACTGCTAATTGACGGAAACTATTAATTGCAGTCTTACGTATTAATTACTGTGTCAGTGTCATGTTTCAAGCAATGGGAATGGGTGAAGGTGAATGTACATGCGTAGCTCAGGCAATAGCGTTTAACCACTTAACGACCGCTCACTGTATATTTACGTCGGCAGAATGGCACGGACAGGCACAATCACGTACCTGTACGTGACTGCCTTCATATGGGTGGGGGGTCCCATCGGACCCCCCTCCGGTACAGTGAGCGGTGGTTATCCATTCGGGAGCGTTCCGTGATGAGGGAGCGGCCATTAGTTTCTGGCCACCCCCTCGAGATCGCTCCCAGCAAATGATATGCTTCCTCTGCTGTGTAAATGTAAACACAGGCAGAGGAAGTGATGTCATCTCTCCTCGTGGCAGTCTTTTCGTCCGCAGAGCCGAGGAGAGAAGACACAGGTTAGTGCACCAACAGCCCACTGACACGTAGGTACACATAGGCACACATTTCACCCCCCCAGTCACCCCCAGGTCAGCCCCCAGTCACAGTGTCACTGATTGCAGTGATCATTTATTTACTGATCGCTGCATTTAGTGTCATCTGTGACAGTAAAAAGTTACAGGGCAGTTAGGTATAGGCCCCTTTAGGTCCAGGGTAGCCCCCTAACCCCCCCTAATAAAGGTTTAACCCCTTGATTGCCCCCCAGGTAACCCTTTCATCCCCTATTGCCAGCGCCACTAAGCGATCGTTTTTCCGATCGCTGTATTAGTGTCGGTGGTGCCCCCACGTAGCAAGTTATTTTTTTTAGGTTCGCCGCAGGTTTTTATAGCATCAGGTACCCCCATATATTATATAATAAAGGTTTAACCCCTTTATCGCCCCTAGAGTTAACCCTTTCACCAGTGATCACTGTATAAGTGTCACTGGTTAGCCAGTTAGTTATTTAGTTATTTAGGTTACCCGTCAGATTTTTATATAGCGCCAGGTACCCCCATATATTAACTAATGAAGGTTTTAACCCTCTGATTGCCCCTAGTTAACCCTTTCACCAGTGATCACCGTATAAGTGTTACGGGTGACGCTGGTTGGTTAGTTTTCTTTTTATAGCATCAGGGCACCCGCCATATATAACCCAATAAAGGTTTAACCCCCTGATCGCCCGGCGGGTGATATCAATTAGGTTTTAGTGCCAGAGAGGGTCTGCGTCGCCCCAGGCAGCGTTCGGTTAGTGCCAGTAACGCTAACACCCACGCGCAAAGCATACACCTCCCTTAGTGGTATAGTATCTGAACAGATCAATATCTGATCTGATCAGATCTATACTAGCGTCCCCAGCGGTTTAGGGTTCCCAAAAACGCAGTGTTAGCAGGATCAGCCCAGATACCTGCTAGCACCTGCGTTTAGCCCCTCCGCCCAGCCCAGCCCACCCAAGTGCAGTATCGATCGATCACTGTAACTTACCAAACACAACACACGTAACTGCAGCATTCACAGAGTCAGGCCTGATCCCTGCAATCGCTAACAGTTTTTTTTTGTAGCGTTTGATATATTTGCTGACGACAGTCACGTGCTTTTTTTCCTGTGAATCTTACTAGTGTACCCCTAAATTTAGAGCCCAAAATAGCAAATCGAAGGTACACTAGTAAAGAGGCCTACGAGATTTTGAGCATGACAGATAGTGAAGAGGAGGTCACGGATCTGTCAGATTCAGGCTCGGAATACCTTCCCGTAGAAGACAGCAGCTCCATGTCAGATAGCCCGGGCGACGAAGATGATGAGATCCCTGCTAAGGTCAGGCGCACCCGATCCCGATCTTCTGAGGTTGTTGAGGAGCAAGAACTGCAGGTCTCTCGTATGATGGAGCAGAGTAGTACTAGCGCCGCTATTCCTTCTGGTGAACTGGCAAGCACCAGCGGCCTAGTACAGCCTGGGCGTACATCCAGCACTGCAGTATCACGTGGTGACGTGGCGAGTCCCATAAGTGCAGTTCAAGCTGGCGAGGTGGCAAGCACAAGTAGTGTCCCGCTGCCACCAAGAAGAAGAAGACAAAGGCAGGCCCGTCGTGCCCATAGTGCCCTTCCTGCAGAATTTACCTATCCTGATTGGGTCCCCACCACTTCTGCAGCACCCGTACTTTCCCCATTCACTGCCCAACCCGGTATTCAGGTGGAAACCGCAGATTTTATGCCACTTGATTTTTATTTGCTGTTTTTTACGGAAGATCTCTATAGATCTATTGTGGACCAGAGTAATTTATATGCTGGTCAATTCATCGCCGCTAATCCCCAGTTGCCTTCCATTGCCAGAGATTGGAGACCAATTACGGTTTCCGAATTTAAGACCTTTCTGGGCCTTTCCCTCAACATGGGCACACATAAATTTTCGTCAATACGTGCTTATTGGTCCACGCACCCAATTGACCACATGCCCGTGTTCTCTGCCTCCATGCCCAGGAAACGATACGAGCAGATCTTGCGGTTCATGCACTTCAACGACAATGAACTTTATCGTCCACGTGGAGACCATGAATACGACCGGCTCTACAAAATTCGGCCCCTCATAAACCACTTCAACGAACGTTTTGCAGCCTTGTTTATTCCCGATCAAGTTGTCTGCGTTGATGAGTCCCTGATTACATTTTCTGGCCGCTTGTCTTTCAAACAGTACCTTCCCAGCAAGCGTGCCAGATATGGGGTCAAGCTCTATAAGTTCTGTGACAGGGCAACAGGCTATGTATGGAGCTTTACGGTTTATGTGGGAAAAGATATTCAGGTTTAGCCGGTCAACTGCCCAGATTACATAGGGAGCACTGGCAAGATAGTGTGGAACTTGGTGTCACCCTTATTCGGAAAGGGGTACCACTTGTATGTGGACAATTATTACACGAGCGTGCCACTTTTTAGTCACTTGTTTGATCATCAGATTTGAGCATGTGGCACCGTCCGACCTAATCGCCGGGGCTTTCCCCAGGGGCTTGTAGATTCCCGTCTTAGGCTGGGGGAGAGAGAGCCTGCTTAAAGTGTAATAATTTGCTCGCTGTGAAGTGGAGGGATAATAAGAATGTTTTCCTTCTTACCTCCCTTCATGCAGACACGACAGTCCAAATTCGTACGGCGACTGGTGTTGTGGAGAAACCCCTCTGTGTCCACGAATATAACCAAAATATGGGAGGGGTGGACCTCAACGACCAGAAGTTGGCGCCGTATCACATTGCCCATAAGGCGAGACGCTGGTACAAAAAAGTGTCTCTATCCTTATTTCAATTGGCTTTGCTGAACGCTCATGTGCTATACAGAGCTTCAGGCGGGACTTTATTTCTCCTAAAATTCCAGGATGAAATAGTCACAGAACTCCTGTATCCAGGCGGTTCTGCACCTCTCCATCCCCTACCAAATGCAGTAAGCCGGCTGCATGAGAGGCATTATCCGTATGTCCTCGAGAATACCCCTACCCAACGAGCCCCCCAAAAAAGATGTCGTGTCTGTATCAACCGCAGATTTAGGCGTGACACACCCGTTATTTTTGTCCACTCAGTCCTGACAATCCTGGTCTGTGCATTGGTAAATGTTTTGAACGCTACCACACAAAAGTGAAGTTTTAGCGTAGGGTACAGCATTGCCCAGAACAGGACACACTTACACAGGGTCTCCCAAGATGCCATCACATTTTGAGAGACCCGAACCGTTACAGTTGAGTAAAAAAAAAGTGTAAAAAAAAACGTAAAAAACAAAACACCAAAAATATATAAAATAAAAAAAAAAAAAAATAGTTGTCGTTTTATTGTTCTCTCTCTCTCTCTCTCTCTCTATATTTTCTCTCTATTGTTCTGCTCTTTTTTACTGTATTCTATTCTGCAATGTTTTATCATGCTTGCTTTTCAGGTATGTAACTTTTTGTTTTCAGGTACGCCATTCAGTTGCAGCGCGGATTTATTTATCTTGACAGCAACAGCGTTTGCTCCCACGATACATAAAGCCGTGACTCCAACGCTGTAGGAGGTGATTTCACCACCACAGTAAAAAAAGAGCATATATGCCGAAGCATGGGGGCAGCAGGGGCGGAGGAGCGATTTTGCTCCTAATGCCGCGTACATACGGTCGAAATTCTGACGGAGGCTTGCCCGTGGAAAAGTCCGACCGTGTGTACGCGGCATAACTTTTTTGCGGGAGGATGCCCCCATGCTTCGGCATATATATATTTTAGACACAGGTTGCGTTAAATTTATTTTTTATTTTTTACTAGTTTTTTTTTTGGTGTTTGCTTTGCAGGTATGGTATGGTAAGGTCTTACTGTTATACTGTAATGTTACTTTGTTTTAATGTTAACCATAATTTGCTTAGCAGGTACGCCATTCAGTTGCAGCGCGGATTTATTTATCTTGACAGCAACAGCGTTTGCTCCCACGATACATAAAGCCGTGACTCCAACGCTGTAGTAGGTGATTTCACCACCACAGTAAAAAAAAAGAGCATATATGCCGAAGCATGGGGGCAGCAGGGGCGGAGGAGCGATTTTGCTCCTAATGCCGCGTACATACGGTCAAAATTCCGACGGAGGCTTGCCCGTGGAAAAGTCTGACCGTATGTACGCGGAATAACCTTTTATGCCGCGTACATACGGTGGAAATTCCGATGGAGGCTTGCCCGTGGAAAAGTCAGACCGTGTGTAGGCAGCATAACTTTTTTGAGGGAGGATGCCCCCATGCTTCGGCATATATAAATGATGCATGTATGCCCATCATTAGAAGTGGGTGGATGAAGGGAGGTATTCCAATGGTGGGCATACCCACCGATCAATCTCTTTTTTTCATGCAGCCAACAGGCTGCATGAAAAAAAAAAAGATTACAATACATGTTCAACAAGGACCAGCAACGTACTGGTATGTTGCTGGACTTTGAATATGTATACCAGAATGATGCCTGCGGGTTTAGGTATCATCTTGGTATCATTCTTTTCAGCCAGCGGTCGGCTTTCATGTAAAAGCAATTATAGTGGCTAATTAGCCTCTGGACTGCTTTTACAAGCAGTGGGAGGGAATGTCCCCCCCCCCGGATAAAAACAGCGCCATTGGGAAATTAGGAAAGCATTTTATCACACCAATCTTGGTGTGGTCAGATACTTTGAGGGACGAGGAAAGATCTAGGGTCTAACCACCCAATTTTTTTCAAAAAAAGAGTACCTGTCACTGCCTATTGCTATCATAGGGGATATTTACATTCCCTGAGATAACAATAAAAATGGTAAAAAAAAAAAAAAAAATGGAAGGAACAGTTTAAAAATAAAATAAAAAAAGCAAAATAAATAATAAAAAAAGAAAAAAAATAGCACCCCTGTCCCCCCCTGCTCTTGCGCAAAGGCAACCGCAAGCGTCGGTCTAGCGTCATATGTAAACAGCAATTGCACCATGCATGTGAGGTATCACCGCGAAGGTCAGATCGAGGGCAGTCATTTTAGCAGTAGACCTCCTCTGTAAATCTAACGTGGTAACCTGTAAAGGCTTTTAAAGGCTTTTAAAAATGTATGTAGTTTGTCGCCACTGCGCGTTTGTGCGAAATTTTAAAGCATGTCTTGTTTGGTATCTATGTACTCGACCTAAGATCATCTTTTTTATTTCATCAAACATTTGGGCAATATAGTGTGTTTTAGTGCATTAAAATAAAAAAAAGTATATTTTTTCCCCAAAAAATGCGTTTGAAAAATCGCTGCGCAAATACTGTGTGGAAAAAAAAGATGCAGCACCCACTATTTTAATCTGTAGGGCCTCTGCTTTAAAAAAATATATAATGTTTGGGGGTTCAACGTAATTTTTTTGCAAAAAAAAAATATGTTTTCATGTAAACAAAAAGTGTCAGAAAGGGCTTTGTCTTCAACTGGTTAGAAGAGTAGATGATGTGTGACATAAGCTTCCTAATGTTGTGCATAAAATGCCAGGACAGTTCAAACCCCCCCAAATGACCCCATTTTGGAAAGTAGACACCCCAAGCTATTTGCTGAGAGGCATCTTGAGCCCATTGAATATATTTTTTTAAATCAAAATTTTACGCCCTTAGAAATCCTGAAGGCGGTGATTGGTTTCGGGGCCCTGTACACGGTTAGGCTCCCAAAAAGTCCCACACATGTGGTATCTCCGTACTCAGGAGAAGCAGCTAAATGTATTTTGGGGTGTAATTCCACATATAACCATGGCATGTGTGAGCAATATATCATTTAGTGACAACTTTTTGTACATTTTTTTTTCTTTTTGTCATTATTCAATCACTTGGGACAAAAAAAAAATATTCAATGGGCTCAACATGCCTCTCAGCAAATAGCTTGGGCTGTCTACTTTCCAAAATGGGGTCATTTGGGGGGGTTTTGTGCCATCTTGGCATTTTATGGCCTTCAAAACTGTGATAGGTAGTGAGGAGTGAAATCAAAAATGTATGCCCTTAGAAATCTTGAAGACGGTGCTTGGTTTTTGGGGTCTCGTACGCGGCTAGGCTCACAAAAAGTCTCACACATGTGGTATCCCCGTACTCAGGAGAAGCGGCAAAATGTATTTTGGGGTGTAATTTCACATATGCCCATGGCATGTGTGAGCAATATATCATTTAGTGACAACTTTGTGCAAAAAAAAAAAAAGTTTGTCATATTCCCGCAACTTGTGGCAAAATATAAAATGTTCCATGGACTCAACATGCCTCTCAGCAAATAGCTTGGGGTGTCTACTTTTCAAAATGGGGTCATTTGGGGGGGTTTTGTGCTATTTTGGCATTTCATGGCCTTCGAAACTGTGATAGGTAGTGAGGAGTAAAATCAAAAATTTACACACTTAGAAATCCTGAAGGCGGTGATTGGTTTTCGGGGTCCCGTACGCAGCTAGGCTCCCAAAAATTCCCACACATGTGGTATCCCCGTACTCGGGAGAAGCAGCAAAATTCATTTTGGGGTGCAATTCCACATATAACCATGGCATGTGTGAGCAATATATCATTTAGTGACAACTTTTTGTAATTTTTTATTTTTTTGTCATTATTCAATCACTTGGGGCAAAAAAATAAAAATCTTCAATGGGCTCAACATGCCTCTCAGCAATTTCCTTGGGGTGTCTACTTTCCAAAATGGGGTCATTTGGGGGGGGGGTTTGTACTGCCCTGCCATTTTAGCACCTCAAGAAATGAGATAGGCAGTCATAAATTAAAAGCTGTGTAAATTCCAGAAAATGTACCCTAGTTTGTAGACGCTATAACTTTTACGCAAACCAATAAATATATGCTTATTGATATTTTTTTTACTAAAGACATGTGGCTAAATACATTTTGGCCTAAATGTATGACTAAAATTTAGTTTATTCGATTTCTCTTATAACAAAAAGTAGAAAATATGTATTTTTTTTCAAAATTTTCGGTCTTTTTCCGTTTATATCGCCAAAAATAAAAATTGCAGAGGCAATCAAATACCATTAAAAGAAAGCTCTATTTGTGGGAAGAAAAGGACGCAAATTTTGTTTGGGTACAACATTGCATGTCCGCACAATTTCCAGTTAAAGCAGCGCAGTGCCAAATTGTGAAATCACCTCTGGTCATTATGGTCCGTATTGATCCGGTCCTTAAGTGGTTAATGGAATGTTGTAAGACTAATGTGACTAAGCTTGATCTCTCCAAGTCAAGTTACACAGTCAGCCAAATTTTGTTTCAGTTTTGAATAAAGTGTAAAAGAATTAGAACCTCTTGTCAGGTTTTTTTTTTGATCCCCACCGAAGAGATTTGTACTTCCTAACCTCAACTGAGAAAATCCCGATGTGACGAAACGTGTTGGGACGCAGAACAAGGCATGCACTCAGAATACCCTTCTGACAGCGATAGTGGACACATGAAAGACAACTTAGAACAATGCTGCAGCGTAAAGAGATTAAAGTGTTACTAAACCCACAACAGTAAAATCAGTCTTTATATGCAATAAAGCATGCTTGTTATACTCCCTATGCAACCTAAGGGGTTAACCCTCTGCATTGTGTAAAAAGGCTGCTTTATCTTGTCTTCTCTGATCCTCCCCTCCTTCCACTGACTCCTAATAATTTCCTGAGAACACAGACTCTATGGAGTCTCTTTGCACATGCTCAGTTTGGTGTAAATGGCTAGTGAGTTTTTTTTTTTCCTTAGGACGATGCATGTGATCAGCACAGAGCCAATCAGCACTGTCCAGACAGAGGTTCGGGGGTCTTGCAGTCTCATAGGTCAGTCAGAAAACTCCTCCTACAAGATTTAACCAGTGCTTGGCTGGACACTGATAGAAGTCACTGACTGCTGAGACTGCAAGACTGCTATATACTGCTGATGAGAAAAGATATTTAGCAGTTTATATTTACTAAAATATTTGCATTTCCATGTTCTTTGTACTGTGGGAGACCAGATATAGTGAATGCAGGGTCCTGGGTTTATTAACACTTTAAAGCGTTTGTTAACTTAAAAACAAAACAAAAAAAACGGATTCTGTTCCCTTAAAGCATGTTATACAGCACAGTGCTTGTGCTGTGTCATTTGCCCCCCTGTATCACCTGTAATACCTGTCTGATCCTGCTTGGCTATGCCCTTCCCCTGACCACGATATATCAGGGCTGAGCCCTGACACCTTTGTTAGCATATGTTCCTCCATCAGCCACAGCCCTGCTCTCTGTTTTCTGTGTCCTCTCCTCCATCATCTCCCCTCTCTGACTGTCTGCTCGTGTCAGCAACCTACCCCCCCCCCCCCCTTCAGCTCCTGCTTCTCTCATACTTAACATTAAAAGCTCCAATCCCCTCTGTATTAAAACAATAAGTTCCCCTGTGTCTGTGTTATATCATAAATATGCTTATCTGTACTGATAACACAGCGTCTTCCTGCGATCATGTGACTCCTCAGCTCTGTCTCTCCTCTTTCCTCTTTTCCCCTGGCAGTTGGCCCCACCCGCTGGAACTGTCAGCCTGGCAGAGGAGAGGAGAGACAGAGCCAAGGAGTCACATGATCGCAGGAAGACGCTGTGTTATCGGTACCGATAAGTATATTCACCGCTCCCGCAACACCCCAAACATGCTGCTTGCAAGACTTTTTTTCCCCGTCCTGCAAGTGCACCGCTCCAGTGTGAAATCATTTGGGCTTTCACACTGGGGCTGCAGGGGAGGCCCTTTACAAGCACTATTTTTAGCCCTTTAGCGCCTGAAAAATGCCTCAGTGTGAAAGTAGCTAAGTGTTGTGATTCCTCCCAATAGCTGCTGCTACCATTATAATATAAGTTATTTGTGGTTATAAATAAATTAAGAAAATTGTTGTGGGTGTAATTGCGTTATGGCTAATACAACACTGTCTACTGCTAATCTGAATGCTACTTACCTATGTCACTGTCATTTTTCTACCTTTACACAGTTACATCTTGAATCTGACCTGAAAACATTTGCAGGGGGGGCGTGTCCAAGATGGCGAACTGAGAGGAAGCCTGATCTAGAGCTCTGCTGGTTACTCTCCTATTATCCTTGCTCTTGCCTGTCTTACCTGCTCGGATCCATTCCGGATGTCCCACAGGACTCGGCAGAGGGGAAAGAGCCTTCATTTTCCACAACAAGCGGAGGCTGTAGCTCCGCAGGCGGTGGCGCACGTGGGGACTCCATCTGAGAGAGCTCGCAGCATGGCGTCGCAAGCGGAGCTGGAGGATCCGACGCTTGAGACCCGGCTCGGATTTCAGGAGGTGATGGCGGCAATTGCGACGTGTCAGGCCACCTTGACCAGCAAGATTGAGGCCGTGCAAATGGAGGTTGGCCTCGTTCGGCAGGACCTAGACAAGCTCCGCTCGAGGGTGACGGAGGTGGAGCAGCGGACTGGCCAGACGGAGGACACTGTCCTGGAGCACTCGGTGTCTCTCCGCACTCTACAGACGAAGGTGCGGGCCCTTGAGTACAAGGTGGACGACGCAGAGAAACGGAATAGAAGAAACAATCTCCGGATTCTCGGCCTGCCGGAAGGTGTGGAGGGGAAGAATCCGACGGTGTTCGTGGAAGGCCTGCTGAAAGACCTGCTGCCGGATGCGCAGTTCTCTCCGTACTTTACTGTGGAGCGCGCGCATCAAATCCCTCCAACCCTGGGTCCCCCTGGAGCTCGCCCTCGCACCTTTATTCTTCGGGTGCTCAATTTTAGGGATCGGGATGAGATCCTTCGGGCGGCGCGCAGGGCGGGTGAGTTGAGATTCCAGAATGGCAATTTATTGTTTTTTCCTGATTACTCGGCGGAAACTCAAAAGCTCCGTAGGTCATTTGACCAGGTGAAGGGGGGGCTGCGGGCAAGGAACATCAAATATAGTGTCCTCTTTCCTGCCAAGCTGAGGGTACAGGATGGGGAAACTGTTAAGTTTTTCACTTCCCCCCGGGATGCTGCGGCCTGGTTGGAGTCGCTGCCTCCTCTTCGTGGATAGCCAGCTGCTCCTCCTTTCTGCCTTGCCTTGCCTTTGTTTCGCTTGTGCCTACAATATGTTTAACTGCCTGTGCATGGATATAATGCCAATGTGACCTATGTGCCTTGTAGACCGCGGCTCTGGAACTAAATTCACTCCTGCACACAGTATTTTAGGATGGTGGGGGGCGCGGAGCTGCGCAGATGGGACCCCCACTTTTATCGACCATCTAGGGGGCCTTTGGACCTGGGATGCTGGGGACCTCCCTCGGAAACTGTGACTGGTTGCTATGCTCCTATTACTTGGAGGATCCTCTACACTTCTCCTTGGCGCTCTCGTTTGGCGCCGCTTGTGGGTTGGGGGAGTGCAGCCATTGCTGAAGATGCTGGACTGACCTATGGCTATCTGCTACATGGATGTGTTGTCGTCCCCCTCCCACCATCCCTGCACTTGATTCCCTGCAGCTCTGCGCGCCGCTGTGCACTACTGGTCCTCCCCTCCCTGGTTCTAGCTCTGGACTTACTGGTCTGTGCTGGGGGCTGGCGGGTGGATACATAACTTGCTGCCCTTCTGTGGGCTGCACTCTCATGAGGCACAGGCGACTGTTCAACTGTTTCAATGTTTCCTAAGTAACCAAGTTTTGTACCCCTGGGTTCGCCTAGGAGACTGATTATGCTAGTTTTTACCAGCATCTCTATAGATCTTTTGGAGGATATCGCTCGCGTTCGGTGCACGCCCTCTCTGAACTAATGTTATTGTTGGGGTTAGGGGAATTGATGCATCACCGGTCTTTGCTGGGGGTGTGGGGTGGGGGGGAAAGTTTCTGCCGTTGCAGACAATTGGGGAATGTTTTAATAGTTTTGTTTTTCAGGAGTTGCTTAATTCTAAGGCTGCTGTTTCTACTGTACTTATACATGGTGCTGCACTTGCTACTCACAGTGTGTGCTTCATTGGGATTGCATGCTCCCTGGATTGGGGGGGGGGAGATCTGCGGAATTGGCCCTTTCTTTATACCCACTAGGTTATGGCGAATATTAATATTATTTCCTGGAACATTCGGGGCCTCAATTCGGCCACTAAGCGATCACTAGTTTTTAAATATCTGCAAAAATACAACCTTCAGGTGTGCGTTCTCCAGGAGACGCATTTGGTGGGCACCAGGATCCTCGGTCTCCGGAGGGCCTGGGTAGGTGCCCACTACCATTCCACTTATTCTACTTATGCCAGGGGTGTTAGCATTCTGATCCGCAGGTCTCTCCCACTTCAGGTATTGGATGTCCGGACGGACCCTGGGGGCCGTTATGTAATAATACATGTTTTGCTGTATAACAAAAAAATGGTCTTGGTTGGCCTCTATCTGCCACCTCCAGCCAATGCCCAATTGCTATATGATATTATGCAGATAGTGATGGGGTTTCACACACAGGAGGTGTTTCTCCTTGGGGACTTTAATATGGTGCCATCACAGGACCTGGACAGACTGCATGCGGTGGGACGCCCTTCCTCAGAACTCCGAGGCTGGGCAGATACGTTTGCTCTCACAGATGTGTGGCGAGAATTTCACCCTCAGGATAGGGAGTACACATGCCACTCCGCCTCCTACAGGGCCCTGTCCCGCATAGACCTGGCATATGCCTCACCAGGGGCATTGTGCTGGACTAGAGAGGCCAAGCATTTACCCCGTGGAATTTCGGATCATGCCCCTGTTCAGCTCACTATTTCCCTAGCTAGGCCCCCCAACCTGAAACTTTGGCGTCTGTCTAGGTTCTGGGCATTGGATGAGAGGGTGCAGGATTCCGTGGTGGAGAGGATTTGTAATTATTGGATGCTGAACGGGGAGTCTGCTACTCCGGCCACATTATGGGATGCTTTCAAGGCTTGGATAAGGGGGGAATATATATCCCGAATTTCTTTCCTGCAGAGAGAGGCTTCTCGGTCACTGGCGAATTTGGAGGGGGTGGCTGCACAATGCGAGAGGGACTACGTGCGCTCCCCCAGTGAAGAGGCTCACCTCCGTTGGCGGGGGGCCCTGCGGGATCTCTCCCTACACAATGTTGGGTTGACAAAAAAATCTATGCTGTACTCTAAGCAGAGAATATTCGAGCACGGCAATAAAAATGGACGGTTGTTGGCCTGGCTGGCTAGAGCCCAGATGGCCTCCACGCATATTGCTGCTGTCCAGGATAATCAGGGGCGCCTGGTGTCCTCTCCTGAGGACATCAGTGCTAGATTTTTGGAGTTTTTTCAGGGGGTATACTCCTCGAGGGCCTGTTTCTCTCCATCTGAACTTCAGGAATATCTGGATGCTGTCCCCTTTCCTGCCCTGTCGGAGGACCATAGGACACAGTTGGAGGGGGATATATCTCTGGAGGAGGTCCAAGCTGCGATTGGGGGTCTCCAGAGTGGTAAGACCCCGGGAGCAGATGGCTTACCTGCGGAGTTCTATTCTCAGCATGCGGATCTTCTTGCCCCTAGAATTCAAAATCTTTTCTCTGAACTCGCAAAAACGGATGTTTTACCCAAGTCTATGGCAGAAGCCATCATTGTCTTGATCCCCAAGCCCGGTAAGGATCCCCAGGATTGTGCGTCGTACAGGCCCATTTCGCTGCTCAATGTGGACGCGAAGATACTGGCGAAGATTTTGGCCACCCGTCTGTCGTCGGTAATTTCTACATTGATACATATTGACCAGACTGGTTTTATGCCGGGTAAGGGTACAGACATTAACATCAGGCGTCTGTTTCTAAACCTGTCCATAACCCATGATAATGCCGGTTCGAGAGTGATTGCCTCACTGGATGCTGAAAAGGCATTTGACTCAGTAGAGTGGGAGTATCTTTGGGGAGTCCTGCGACGCTTTGGTTTCGGTCCCAGTTTTGTGCGCTGGATTCAACTACTATACAGGGCCCCGAGGGCCAGGGTACGTACCAATGATTGGGTCTCTGAGTCCTTCCGTTTGCATAGAGGCACGCGTCAGGGATGCCCCTTGTCACCCGGCCTGTTCGCCCTGGCGCTGGAACCTCTGGCGATTTTGGTCAGGGAGTCTCTGGCAGTCCGGGGGCTACAGATCGGTACTCTGGAGGAGAATTTGTCCCTCTATGCGGATGATGCCCTCTTATATCTGAATGATGCAGGCCCATCCCTGACAGCGGCCCTGGAGTTGTTTGATAAATTCGGGTCCCTGTCGGGTATCCGTATCAACTGGTCGAAATCTATCCTTTTTCCCCTTGATGATCGGACTCAGTTTCTGCCCAATTCCGCACCGTTACAGTGGGTTGAGGAATTCAGATACCTCGGGATACGAGTTACTAGGACTCCTGCCCGATACTATTCACTTAATATACTCCCATTGCTCCAGCTCCTGAGGGAACGGTGTCAATCCTGGTCTGGCCTTCCGCTGAACTTGATTGGGCGTATCAACATCTTAAAGATGGTTGTCTTACCTAAGTTCACTTATCTATTTCGGAACTGCCCGATATGGATTCCGGCGGCCTTCTTTCGGGAGGTGGATAAGTGTATCATTTCCTTTGTCTGGAATGGGGGCGTCCCGAGACTGGCGAGATCCACTTTACAGTCCCCTACTCACCTGGGGGGATTAGCCCTTCCTAATCTACGGGTATACTACTGGGCAGCTATGTTGGTCACTGCGTACTGGTGGTTTGGTGCTCGGCGCTCAAATGCTGCGGTTTATGTGGAGGCGGCCCGGCTGGGCTCCTTGCAGGCACTCCAAAATCTAGCCTATAGAGGATCAGGAGCTTATGAGGACCTGCCGGTCCCGACTAGGGCGACGCTAAAGGTGTGAGTGATGGCACGGCGCAGATTCTCACGGGTGGGGCGCTGGTCCCCGGTTCAGCCACTATGGGGAAATCCTAATCTGCCTCACTTTCGAACCATACCAGATCCTCAGGTGTGGGCGAAATATGGCATCAAGACGTTAAGAGATATTATGCCGGCGGGAGTCTTGCTGACATTCTCCCAGCTGACCCGGACCTATGGCTTTCCCGGCTGGATGTACTTTCGTTATGCCCAGCTTCGGCATGCGGCTAGGGCCCAATTTCCCTCGCCCCCGTGTCTTCAATTAGACCCGGTGGAAGACTTATTGTCCTGTGATGGCCTACAGAAGCCTCTCTCTGCTCTTTATAACACCTTGCTTCCCCTTGATTCCATCAAGATGGACAGACTCTGGGAGGCTTGGAGGGCGGACTTGCCGACATTGGAGAGGGAGGACTGCTTGGAGAGGGGACCTAAGCTGGCTGTGTCTGCGGGTGATAAACTTATACAAACCAAATTCCTCCACAGAGTTTACTTTACCCCAGTGCGTTTATCCAGAATTTATCCAGATAGGGACCCGCAATGCCCACGGTGTCGGACGACCCAGGGCACTTACATCCATATGTTCTGGTCATGCCCTGCTCTGGCGTCTTTCTGGTCAGGGGTATTTGAACAATTAAATGTTAGACTGGAGCTGTCTGTCCCCATGACGCCTGAATTAGCTTTGCTGGGTATCATTGATGATGAACAAAGGTCCCATCACAGTAAACTGCTGATCTTCTACCTTCTGTTTAATGCCAAAAAGGAAATCTTATGTCAGTGGACTTCCCCTTCCCCCTCTTCTGTATCTTCCTGGGAGGGCAAAATCAATGCGGCTCTACCTCTTTACAAATTGACATACATTAGTCGTGGATGTCCCTGGAAGTTTGACAAGGTCTGGTCGGCTTGGACAACATTCTGAGGCTCTGGAGATATCTGGGTGTTGTCCCTTCCCTCCTTGTCTGCCTTCCTTCCACCCCTCCCCCTCTTACCCCCCCCCTTCCCCCCCCCCTGGGGTCCTCGCCCCCTCTGTCCCCCCCTCTCTCTTCCCCCCCACTCATCATCCCCCCCCTTTTTTTTTTTCCCCCCCTCTCCTCCTCTTTTTTCCTTTTCTCCTCTGGGGATCTGGGGTCGGGTTATTCTACTTTTGCTATATCTCTTTCCCAGCTGAGTCTACTCTTTTTTTTCTCACTTGTCCGCAGTTTGGTACTTGCAGTGAGTTTCGCTAGGCTAGATCCAATTTTGAGTTCGAACAGTGTACATACCATGTATTGTATTCAGTGATTGTACTGTGTTACTTCTAACTTTTATTGTTCTCCTTTGTACTTGACAAAAGTCTGTAATGCTGACCTACTGTACTGTACTTATCCTTCAATAAAGCACTCCTGTTTTGTTAAAAAAAAAGAAAACATTTGCAAATCTACTAGTGTTTCTAGCATGTTGCGTGTATCTGCAAGTGCCTGACCCAGCACAGCTCTTTCCTTCATGTTAACTGGTCCTCACAGCTGGGTTTTGTAGATGGATTTCACCTAATATATTGACTACCCTAAGCACACTCACCTTCACAATCAATTTTCCTGAATTATTTTGGGTGATGATATTCTGTACCACTCAAAAAAAAAGCTTCATAAAGCTGAGATGATCCTTTCAAACGCAACAGCCCTGCAACAGTTCCCAAGAAATACTATTCAGACTTTGGCAACTTTGGTTTACCAAGTTAAAAACACTTTAAGGGATTTTTCTGATCTGTTTAGGATTATTAGCAAAATTGTTCAATAACACTGCCTAATGTTGAATATATTATTTACTAGAGAAACGCTAAGCTTTACAGCTTAGTCCTGTCATTGCAATTTGAAAATTACAATGTTCCTTCACAGCTTTCGCTGTAGAATGCCACCCACCTGGCTGAGCTGCCCAGGAGAACCAGACTCCTTTTACCGCTATGTTCACACTGCCGTCGCCAGATTAATGTACTCCTGGAGATATAGAAAATGTGCTCAAATAAGCATCTGGCCGGAGCAGGCCCTGGTCATGCAGAATACGTTGTGGGAGGTTTGGAGCCTTGGCAGTCCAGGGGCAGGCTTCACATTGCCAGTTCCTGCAGAGTCTGATGAGGTTTGAGAACTACTTAAGGATTGGCCAAGTATCCTCGTGTGTATTATTTGGAAATAAATTATTCTGTCATGTCTTTGTACTTACTGTGAAAAAGTTTAATTCCTGTAATGTCAATCTTAACATTTTGAAGTGTGTTAGAATATACCAAGACAGGTGCTTGCTAGTTCTTTGCCTGCTGGGAATGGGGTGCATGAGTAGGTTATATAAGTAATCACCAATACATTCCCTTGGTCTTCATTTTAAGAAATTCCAATTTAGTTGATTGTGTATAAATTGTATGGTAATTAACCACTTGCCACCAGGTAACGTACAGGTACTTTCAGTGGTAATACCTGGATGATGCCTGCAGCTGTCGGCATTATCCCGATATTGTTTTTTAGAACCAACTGAGCTCTTTCTTGTAAAAGCAATCCTAGTGGCCAACCCCCACCACCGCTGCATTCTGACGCAGACCATAGAGCTGATCAGGAACTGGAATGACTCAGATCATCTCTATGGTCTAAGGAACCAGAAGTGATGAGTATTTTGTTACTTCTGGATTTGCCAGGTGTAAACAAACCATTAGTGTTTTGTAAAAAGCATCGTATCACACCGATCTTGTTACAGTATGATCCAAAGCTTTTAAGGGCAGAAGAGACATTTGGTGTCTAATAGAGGACCTGTCACTGCCTATTGCTATCAATAAAAGTAATAAAAAAAAAATTAAAGGTACAGTGTAAAAATTCAAAACAAAATAAATAGATACATTTTTTTAAATGCTCCATCCCCCCAGGCTAGCACAAAGGCGAATGCCTGCTTTGGTTTCACGTTGGTATGCAAACAGTAAACATACCACACATGAGGTATCACTGCGAACGTTAGATTGAGAACAATAATTCTAGCAACAGACATCCTGTGCAAATCTAAAGTGGTAACTTGTAAAAGCTTTTAAAGTGTCGCCTATGGATAATATAACTTACGTAGTTTGTTGCCATTCCACGGACGTGTGCAATTTTAACATGTGACATGTTTGATATGTATTTAATTGGTGTAACAACATGTTTTATATTTTACTAAACAATTATAACAATGTATTGTATTAATGTTGTAATTTACTAATTAATGCAAGTATTATATTGTGTTTTGGTCTTTAAATGTGTTCTAAGCTATAAGTGTTTGTGTACTATGAAGACTAAAGCCCCGTACACACGATCGATTTAACTGATGAAAACCGTCCGATGGATGGTTTTCATCAGACAAACCGATCATGTATGGTACCTATCGGTCTTTTTTCCATCGGTTTGAAAAAATAGAACTTGTTTTAAATTTTTCCGATGGATAAAAAACCGATGGGAATTTCCGATCGTCGATGGGCAAGTCCATCGGTTAAAAAACCCACGCATGCTCAGAATCAAGTCGACGCATGTTCAGAAGCATTAAACTTCATTTTTCTCGGCTCATCGGAGTGTTTTACGTCACCGCGTTTGGAACGGTCGGTTTTTTGACTGATGGTGTGTGGCCAAGACTGATGAAAAACAGTTTCATCGGATTTCCGATGGTCAAATCCATAGGACGAAAATCCATAGGTTATCCGATCGTGTGTACAGGGCTTAACACAACTTGAAGCTTAAAGTCCATGTACAACAAAAGTTTTCATGAAAGGTTTGGTAAAACCTAAGCGTTGCACCATCTTAACTCTTGCCACCACAACCCCCCTCCCCCCTTCCAAATAGAGCTGTATGAAACATTGGTGTTCACTGAGCACCGGTGTACAAGCACCATGAACTTAGAACTCATTTTGGATGGAGTGGGGAATATTTAGACCCTGTATGCCCCCGGTGAGGAAATATCCCAGTACTTTTTGTTCTGAGGGTACATCAGTAAGGCTGATGTCACTCGAGTGAGGAATCACTAGCGGAAGATTCACATGTGAGCAAAATCTCGCTGACCTTGCTGGTGAAGGGGTCACTCTGTAAAGACATGCAGGTAGTCTCTTGGCAATCCCGACACTGGTAAATTGTCATCATTGACAAGATCGCCCATGTAATATCAACCTAAGGAAATCTCCTAAAAGAGGACACATACAAATAATATTTTATACAGGTTGTAATCCTTTCTAATCTACTTATAAAAGGGTTTCTATTGCGGTCCTTCTCCCCTGTTGGAATTATTATCTTAACTTCTATCCACAAGACCAAGTACAGGGAAAGCTCCTTAATGGGGACAAAGGCAAAATGTCACAGTCAAGGGTCAAGCTCGGAGACGAGTACCTATAGCAGTCAAGAGGCTCCCACTGACCAGCAAGATAAATGCACAAGCAGGTCACCCTGGCAGATGATGCAGGCTGACCCAAGGCACAGTGCCTAAGCACTAACTAGTATTTATCAGAGCTCCTGCGGGGCCAATATGTTTTGCAAGTCAAGATTAAACAAGGGTTCAGACAGGATGGTGTCCATCATCTCTGGTGGCTCAGCAAGAGGAAACCTGACAGAGGTTCTAACCCTTCTCCATTGTATCTAAAACAAAATTAATGTATCTTTTAAAAGTAATAGGCCATTTGCTGAGCTTGACTATTTCATCAGAATCTGGCAGTGACTTGAAGACTGGTGCGGGGTACCCCAGGATCAAGAAACACATATTTGGCTCATAAATAGTAAGGACTAGCCCATTTACAAATATGGACTTTGGGATTGAGATAAGAGTATGCTGGGCAAGTTTTCAGTATACTTTGACACAACTTTAAAATATTAGCTTTTATAACAATCAGACCACCATCCAAAGTCAATTTTAAACTATAAACTTTATACTATAAAAGAGTATCCGCTAACTGAATTGCTCTTACGTTATATTGGGAATACATTTTACTGGACAACCTCTATAAAGTTCATCTGAAGGGCTATGCTAAGTTTTGGTTAGATTTAATTACATGGATTTGTTTGTTTGGAAGTCTTTTCCTTGGACTGAGCACACTACTGTCCATCCAGAAATGATAAGAACTGAAATATGTGCTTATTATTTTAGAGGTTTGTTTTCTTCCTCTCTAAATTATAAAGATATCCATGTTACAATCAACAAGGCCTCTTGGAAGACTCTATTGTTGAGGGTACTGTTCATGTAGGATATGCTGTTAATTTTCTTCTCTTCTCTATTTTAATTGATCTTGATTCATTATGCTAATTTTATTGGTAAAATTCTAATATATTTTGCAGTGCATTACACTTAACCCCAAATTAACTTACAATCTTACAGCACAATCACATCAACACAAATATCAGTTTAGTCATAATCCATTTAAAGTATAACTAATGGCAAAACTTTTTTTTAGGTTTAGACACAGTGGGGAGTGATTAGAATGCCGGTTAGGTTTGAATTGCTACCTCTATTTCTGTATGGTAGGTTCATCCTCTGTATTTGTCCTGTTTACCATATTAATCAAAATTGAAAGTAAAAGAAAATCTCAAAATGTGGATTGTTCCCAGAACAGTAGTAGAGGGAAAATCTTACAATGGGGACAATAGTTTTGGTGACCTGGGGGTTCCAATGGATTCCCTTAATTTACAGGTATTTCCTCTCACTTCCTGTTTTGGCTATGGGAAAGGATATGAAGGTAAATCTCTCCAATGGGACATAGATGGCACCTTTACTCAATCCAAAATGAAAAAAAGTTTCCCCTATAGTATATAATAATGTACCAGATATGTTTTTGTTTTTTCTAATGGAGGAAGTGTTTTGCCGCGTACACACGACCGTTTTTCATGACGAGAAAAATGCCATTTTTTAATTTGGTCATAAAAAACGATCGTAGGCTCCAGAGCATTTTTCGTGACGTGAAAAATGGGCATTAAAAATTTGGAACATGCTCGATTTTTTCTTGACGTTTTTCTCGTCGTGAAAAACGACCGTGTGTAGGCTTTAACGACGTAAAAAAAATGTGCATGCTCAGAAGCAAGTTATGAGACGGGTAGTTTTCTGGTAAAACTAGCGTTCATAATGGAGATAGCACATTCGTCACGCTGTAACAGACTGAAAACCACGAGGCTGAAAAGCGGGAATTGTCTCTCACCAAACTTTACTAACACGAGGATCAGCAAAAGCAGCCCAAAGGGACTGCTTTTATAGTGCCGTCGTACGTGTTGTATGTCACCGCGCTTTTCTCAAGCATTTTTTTTCACGATAGTGTGTAGGCAAGGCAGGCTTGAGAAGAATCACGTTGAGAAAAACGTAGTTTATTTCAATGACATTAAAAACGGTCGTGTGTACGCGGCATTAGTGTACTTTTCTGCTGTATTTGCTATTTGGCACAAACCATAGGATTTTGGAGTGTGTATTTGAGAATTTGTAACCATTCAGCCAAGGTAGCATTTATGAGGTCATGTGGGACAAGAATATTTGGGTCATCATCAACTTTTCAATTCATCCCAAAGGTGTTCAGTGAGATCAAGGTCAGGGTTCTGTGCTAGCTTTTGCAAAGGGACACAGTCATGCTGGAACAGAGAAGGGGCTTCCCCAAACTTTTCCCTCAAGTTAAAAGTGCACAATTGTCTAAAATGTTTTGGTTTACTGTAACATTAGAAATACCCTTCACTGGAAACATCTGAATTGAAAAATTTGGAGAGGTGTTCACATACAGTATAGTTTACAAGCTGCAGATAAGAGTCCATAATCAAACCCATGGATCTACCATAGCAAGTCATCAGTGATGACCATCAGGGAATAAATTAGAGGGAGAAAACTGTTAGAAAATTGCCTGCCATTTTGCCATTTGTATAGTCACCATAATTAATATGTGGTTAGTGCTCTTGTCCTTCTGTTCTCCAGGCCCTGAACTCAAACTTTAGCAATAGCGCTATCTGCAAGGGGTCTGTATGATCTCTTTGTGTTAGTGTAGATTTCTCGAGAAATCCAACATATAGCTATAGTTTGCTTCCTAGTGTGTGTGTGTGGGAGGGTATGGAGGACATGTAGTAATGCTTTTGGTTGTATGTATTCTGTATACTGTTGCATAAAATGTTGGTGGCATGACAGTGGAGTGGAAAATAAATGGATGTACATAGATGTAAATTATAAAGGGGTCTTGTGGGGCAGCAGATAAACTCCAGATAACAAGGGGGGTCATCCAAGTTACAATGGGAGGCACCACCACTGAAAACATGAGCTATTGAGGAAAGAAAGGGTCAAACACCAAGATCTGTAGAGGAACCAGATGTTTAACTGTTAAGAGTGCACTGTGGCATTAGACATGGAGTTCCTAGAACAGTGGTCTTCAAACTATGGCGGGGGAGGCTGGATGCAGTCCTTTGCTTGCCTTTAACCGGCCCTTGGGGTACTATTCCTTCCACTGATACGGAACACTATTCCGCCAACCATTTCTCCCACTGACACCAACAATGGGGCACTATTCCTCCCAATGATACCAGCAATGGGGCACTATTCCTTCATCTAATCCCAAATGTGGTGATGTTTGCTCCTACTGATACCAGGAAAACCTCCACTCCTGCTGGCCGCAGTTCGGCCCCCTGAATTTTGAAGGACAATAAACTGGCCCTTTGTTTATAAAGTTTGAAGACCCATGTCCAAGAAGAAACAGATGAAAGAGGAATCCTGCAAGCATCCTTTTTAGAAGAGAAAAGTAGTGAGGTGGCATGCTAACAATAGGCTGCATATGTGTGGAATAACTGTGATTAGTGTTGAAGGGAGCCCAAATCATTCCTCTACGAGGCATCCTCTGTATTCAAGGTCCATTGACAACATTTATTAATATTACCTGAGGTGTGTAGGAGAGGGGCACATTAAAAGTTGCCTAGCCAATCCTGAAGGTATAGCATGATTGGTTACTACAGGCAGCAACACAAGATCTTTCTTCAGACATTTTGATAAATGAGTCGTAACCTCATTTCATATATTTGTTTCTTTACTGTCTGAAGTTCTAATGATTTGAAGAATCTCTATTATGGTATCCTTCGGAATATGTCTGGAGCTGTTTAAATAATGAAAACTTTGTGTTCTTGATAAATCGCTTAGTGGGATGCAGTGTAAAAAGTTCAGAGCATATGCGTCTATCAAAAGACCTTTGCTACTTTGTCTTCACTGCCAAATAGCATGATTTATAACCAGCTCTTTTAATGTGTCATTTACAAAAAGGCATTACAAAGGCATTGCAAATCTGATAAAATTGCTCAGCTTAAAAAAGAACACGGGAAGACTTATTGTAGTAATACAAAGAGCTATGCGTGTGTGCAGTAATGGGTACCAGCCAAAGAGAAAACATTTTAAATTTGGGTACTATAATCTATAATCTGATTGATTACCAATGGGATATTTACAAGCCATGGTGTTCCATGGGCTCCCCCAGAGAGTGGACAACACAGCTCTGTGTGTTACTCAGAAGCACTGTAAAAAATGTATTGAGTCTTCATGGTAGGTAGATTTAATAGGGTATATGCCAGTGGATATCAACACATGAGCTAATGGAGGCCTCAAATGAGGCCCCTGACATCACTAAAGGGCTGCACATAATGTTCAATATGTGTCATGCTTGTGAGGACTATCAGAGACTGCAGACTTATTAGCGGAAATGAGGGTCAGAGAGTGTGGGCATGCCACATTTTTGGTTGGCGATATGCTGCAGAAGACAGTACGAAACTGGGAATATGTTACATGAGGCTAGTATATATCAATGCTATTACCCTAATCAATGTCCCCACTACAGACTGCTGAAATTCGAGGGCTACACATCATACAAGGTTGGGCACCAGGGGTATAGGCAATGTCAACAGTTTAAGCTGTTCCCTGTCATATTGAAGTTCACAAGTCATCAGAACTATAGTCACTTTTTGGCCCTTGCGCACTCAAGTGTTTAGACTATCAAGCCTGGCATGACAGCACTCTCAAAGAATTATATATATGTAGCGCACTCACCCCCTTTCACCTGCCTTTGGCTCCTCGCAGGGAGAGAGGGCACACCACGCCACAAGCCCGTACCCTCCTGTGCGAAGAGGTTGAGCGGTGTTGTAGGCAGGTCTCCCCAACCGGAAAGTCAGAATCCTCCGGAGAATGGTTCTCACCTCTATAGTTACAAGAGATAAGTCCTTGTTTCCCCCCAGTGACTTGAATGTCCACACCAGCTGTAACTCCAACGTAGAGTTTATTTCTCATAAATAACAGTCTCTGATAGGAAAGGTTGGAGTAAGAACAGGACAGCATACGGTGTGGGAGAGGTCCAGGCACAAACGTAATCACTTCCCTGCTTGGCTTCTCAAACAGACTCAGCCCATATGGATAGTCTCCCTAGGTAGGGACTAGCAGCCAAATGGTACTCTAACTTAACCGCACGGTCTCTGCCACAGACCTGGTGAACTTGGTCTCTGCCACAGACTTGGTGAACTTGGTCTCTGCCACAGACCTGGTGAACTTGGTCTCTGCCACATACTTGGTGAACTTGGTCTCTGCCACAGACCTGGTGAACTTGGTGTTTCAAATCTTGACCTCTTTGTAAGGAGAAGACATCCCTCCAGAGAGTTACTGGGCCCCTTCCTTCACCGTGACTTCTCACCGGTCCCTCAGAACGGTTCCTCCCCCCGCCTCCTCGTCTAAGATGCAGGTCCCCTCGCAAGGCGGCACCCTGGGATTCCTTGCTCCTTGGTGGGCCCCAGCCAAAGGTGCTGGGCCCAAGGCCTTTGCTGCAGCCCCAGGACTGAAGGTGCCTGGGACTGATTCACCGACCTCCGCTCCTGGGCCAAAGCTGCCCAGGGCTGACAGGAACACACTCCCTGGGGTAGGACCCTCGACCACGACAGACCGATCGAACCCCGAACAGGCAGTGTCTGCCCCTTTTATATCCTCTCCCAGCATGCACAGCAGGCCTGCCACACCCACCATACGGCTGCTGAGAGGGGACACACAAGGCACAGCACTGTACCAGCGGTTCAACCCTGGCCCACCATGGCAGCGCCACCTGCAGGCCACAGGGAACTATACACCGAGTCCTGGCAATTGCGGTGTTTGAGCACAACTACCACTCAAACATTTCCCTAAATTTAGGACCCTGCTACATATGAAAATCTAAAGTTAGAGTAGAGTTTCTAAGTTAAAGTGTTTGTTAACCAAGCATTTCATATTCCTTATATGTGGCTGCTGCACCATGTACTTGTGTGAAAAGTATCCTGTGCTCTTTGTATTGTTTCCCTTGTCTGAAATCCCTGGTGTTCCTGCCAGTCCCTCTGCTTTCCTATTAAAAACTGACCACGCTAAACACGAGATGACATTGTAGTCAGTTCTCTATCTCTGCTGGGAACTCAGCCTGCTCTCCTCCAATGATAAGACTTTTCCAAACACACCCCCCTCCTGCACAGCCATTCCCTGGGAAGCTCAGGGAATTTGATTACTTATAAAAAAGGGAAAATAAGGTATTTATATATTTGTTTTATATTTCTACAAAAAATGTTTTGCCTTTCATTTCTATTTTAAGCTGGTTGTTTTACAAGGTGATCGTTTACAATCACTTTAAGTGCATATGCAGTGTTTCCTGGATATAGGTAGCAGGTAACTGAACTTAGAATACAGCATAAGCATTGTTAAAAAAACAAACAAATGTACCATTTTATAATTAAAAAGTAGTCCTTGAGTTTCAGTCCAGTGACTTTGCTTGGGCTGGAATGATGTTGTCAGTCTGCTGCAGGCATGAGGAAGCAGTTTTTCAGTCTCCTCTCTCCCACTGATCAGACTGGAACATTTTTACATTGAAGCAGGTCATAAGGCTGCAGTCATGTGGTGATCTATGTCAAACATCTGTGTACAAAGCCAGAAATTTCATAGACTCTCTGGGGTTGATTAACTAAAACTGAAAATGCAAAATCTGGTGCAGCTGTGCATAGAAACCAATCCGCTTTTAACTTCAGCTTGTTCAATAAAGCTTGGACAATAAAACCTGAAAGCTGATTGGTTTCTATGCAGATCTGCACCAGATTTTTCAATTTATATGTAGCAATACCCTCTTCAGGGCCGCTGATTAGTTTTGGGTTTTGCATGTTACCTCTTCAGCTGCGTTGTCCGGGTAGGAAAGTCTGTAGTAATGCAATGTCCACACCAATGTAAAACCAGGGCTGGACTGGGAATAAAAACCAGCCCAGGAAAAAAATTCATACCAGCCCCACAGCATTATTATACCAGCGTAACAGCATAACGTCATTATTTTCTTGTTCATGAAGGGGAAAACCATACATTTTAAAGCACATTTGAAGAGTGTATTATATATAGAGAAGACAGATATGAAAGCACATAGGGCTTTATATATATATATTTATATATATATATATAAATAAACGCAAATTCCAGTTAAAAGTGGTCAATCATCAAGGGGGACCCCAGGAATTTAGAATGTGGGGGGGGGACCACCTTCCGCAGAAACTATACACTAAGGTAAGGGGGGGTGGGTTACTGATATAGGGGGGAAATCTTTATATCAGTGCCCCCTTAAATTATCGTATTCACTCCCCCCTTACATCAGTGACCCCCGCCAGACTTGCCTAGCGGTGCTGTCACTGACCTCCTCTCAGGTGCACCGTGCAGGGCTCAGTCAGTCGGCTCCAGCTTGGTGGCTCTGGTTTTATCCTATATAGTCTCCTCTCCACAGTCCACACACATCTGACTTCTCCCATGACCCCCATCCCGGCGGTGCTCCCACTCTTGACTCCTCTCCAGACTCCCTCAGAGACTGCAGACATGATACAGGAGATGGTCAGAGGCTGCAGACATGATACAAGAGCTCAATGCAGCCTCACCAGTGCCCATCAAATGCAGTCTCATCAGTGTCAATCAAATGCAGCCTCACTGTGCCCATCAATGCAGCCTCACTGTGCCCACCATTGCAGCCTCACTGTGCCCACCATTGCAGCCTCACTGTGCTCATCAAATGCAGCCTTACTGTGCTCATCAAATGCAGCCTTACTGTGCTCATCAAATGCAGCCTCACTGTGCTCATCAAATGCAGCCTCACTGTGCCCATCATTGCAGCCTCACTGTGCCCATCATTGCAGCCTCACTGTGCCCATCATTGCAGCCTCACTGTGCCCATCATTGCAGCCTCACTGTGCCCATAAATGCAGCCTCACTGTGCCCATAAATGCAGCCTCACTGTGCCCATAAATGCAGCCTCACTTTGCTCATCAACTGCAGCTTTACTGTGACCATCATTGCAGCCTCACTGTGCCCATCATTGCAGCCTCACTGTGCCCATCATTGCAGCCTCACTGTGCCCATGAATGCAGCCTCACTGTGCCCATCAAATGTAGCTTTACTGTGCCCGTGAATGCAGTCTCACTGTGCCCATAAATGCAGCCTCTCCTATGACCCATGTCCCATCAGCAGGCAGGGTCTGTTCTCGCTTTGGATGGGGACAGTGCTCCTTCCAGAGGATCTGTTTGCTGGAGAGCACTGTGGGGGCTAAGAGTGTGGGAGGTAAAGAGCACTGGGGGGATCGTGAGAGCACTGGGGGGGGCAGAAAGAACAGGGGTGTAGAGCATGGGGGCTGGAGAGCACTGGGGGGTACAAAGAGCAGAGGGGAGTGGAGAGCACTGGGGGGTGGAGAGCAATGGGCGGAGCTTGAGAGCACTAGTGGGGGCCAGAAAAAACAGGGGTGGAAAGTACAGGGGGCTGGAGAGCACTATGGGGGGCAAAGAGCACTGGTGGGGTTGGAGAGCACATGGGTGGGGGCAAAAAGAACAGGGGTGGGGAGCACGGGCTGGAGAGCACTGGGGTGGGGGCTGGAGAGTGATGTGGAGAGCTGGAGAGTACTGGGGGGGGAGAAAGAACAGGGGTGGGGAGCACGGGGTGCTGGAGAGCACTATGGGGGGCGTAGAGCACTGGCGGGGTTGGAGAGCACATGGGTGGGGGCAAATGCAGGGGGAGCGGAGAGAGCACTGGCGGGGTTGGAGAGCACATGGGAGGGGGCAAAATGCAGGGGGGAGTAGAGAGTACAGGGGTGGGGAGCGGAGAGTACTGGGGGGAGCTTGAGAGCACTGGGGGGGCCAGAAAGAACAGGGGTGGGGAGCACGGGCGGGGCTGGAGAGCACTGTGGGGGGGGCGGAGAGCACTGGGGAGGGGGCTGGGGAGTCATGGGGAGAGCTGGAGAGCACTAGGGGGGGAAAGAACAGGGGTGGAGAACACTGGGGGGCAGAAAGAACAGGGGTGGGGAGCACAGGGGGGCTGAAGAGCACTGTGGGGGGCGGAGAGCACTGGGGTGGGGGCTGGGGAGTGATGGGGAGAGCCGGAGAGCACTGGGGGGAGAAAGAACAGGGGTGGAGAGCACGGGGGGGGGACAGGGGTGGAGAGCACGGGGGGACAGGGGTGGAGAGCACTGGGGGAGTGGAGAGCACTGGGGGGGGAGAACAGGGGTGGAGAGCACTGGGGGAGTGGAGAGCATTGGGGGGGAAAACAGGGGTGGAGAGCACTGGGTGGGGGGAGTGGAGAGCACTGGGATGGTGACTGGAGAGTGATGGGGAGAGCTGGAAAGGGGGGGGGGGCAGAAAGAACAGAGGTGGAGAGAACTGTGGGGGCGGCCTGGAGAGTGGTGGGGAAGCAGAGCACTGGGGGGAGCCACAAGGAGAACTGGGAGGGGCCAGCAAAAGAAGTTGGATAGGAGGAGAAGCAGGGGGACCGCATATAGAGGAAATTAGCTTTCTATATTCCTCCATACAGCCGCGGAATGCTTGATTCTCCTCCTCCCCCTCCTGCAAGCATTCAGTGGCTGTATGGAGGAATAAAGAAAGCTAATTTCCTCTATATGCGGCCCCCCTGCCGATCCTCCTATCCAGGCACACTGCAGGCTGTACGGCGAGCATCTCCTCCTGTGTATCACGACACGGAGCTGCCTGGCTGGGTCTGTGTTCGGCGGTGACGCTGTAACACGGTCCCGCCCCCCTAGACGGGCTCCTGTTTTAGTAGATGGAGTCAGTGTTCAGCCTATCACACGAGCCGGTCTAGGGGGGCGGGACCGTGTTACAGCGCCGCCACCGCCGAACACAGACAGAGCCAGGCAGCTCCGTGATACACAGGAGCAGGAGAGAGGGGACAGGGAGCACTGCAGCCTCAAGTGAAACCGGACCCTGGACAGCCGGGAAATCTCCTGGTCTCCCGGTAGGCCAGTCCGGCCCTGTGTAAAACCTCAAACAGTTAGGCTTTATTTTTCTTATGCAGTAAACTTTGAGAAGTAGAAGGTTTAGAAGAGTAGGGGAAGGTTTAGGCACTTACCACAAAAAGTTGACAAAAGGTAGAAGTTCAAAGTCACTCACCACTCTCAATGTTAGAGTGGGTATTGGTCACCCGGATAGTCCCCTCTCACATGGCCTAGCAGCCGGGATGACACACGAATCAGCAAGAGGGCAGTCTCTGCCACAGACTGCCCAAGGTGAAGAAGGTCTCTGCCACAGACCTGTTTGAATTTGAGCAATGGATAGTCCAGGAATCCTCTGCTGCAGGATTTCAAAGTCCCAAACTTCCAGCCTTACAGTTAAAGAGCCTTTAACCCAATCCGGCGAACTGCAGGGCTTGTAGCCTAATGGATCCCTCTTTAATAAAGTTGCCAGGCCTCACCCGAGACAGCAGCATTTTTCCGGTCTCCTCCGGGGCAGGTCCTCCCCTGGTCTCTTTCATTAAGATGATTCCTTTCCATTTTGAGTGGACAGCTTGGGATCCCTTCTCTGGATATAGGCCCCAGCCAGACTAGCCGGGTCTACTAAGTAGCGATGCAGCCTCAGGCCAACGTGGCCACGAGACCAGGACCACACTCGCACACCTCGCGCCCGGAGGGCTGCGGGGCGAGAACGAATCCCAATAAATGGTGTCTGCCCCTTAAGTATCCCCTCCCAGCAGGCACAGCCGGTCGACCACTCCCACTATACCACCGCTGAGAGGGGCCACTCAATGTACATTGATCTGCCCGTGTTCCAACAAGTACCTGAGGTGATAACGCCACCTACAGGCAAAAAGGGAAATCACTACAAGGCAAAACCATAACTGAGACAGAGGCGAAATTAAATGTAATTATCAACCATCTGAGCCCATCTACTGGCTCAGACATCCCTCTTTTAAATTTAAATAGCGTCCCAACCTTTTGGGATGGGCGCTACATATACAGTGGGGAAAAAAAGTATTACTCTTTCGTCCATGGACCGACACAGCTTCTCTATTGACAAAGTGGGTATTATCCGTTAATTAGGAGTGACTAGGCAGAAAAACTTGTAAAAAGTGTTGCATCACACCTTCTACAGTACCGCCCAGGGGGCGGACCCTCTGGGTATACCCTCTCAGTCTGCACATCGCAGATCAGTTTTTTTCTGTCTAGCAAGGAGTAGGACATGGCTCCCTTCGGGCTCATTGGTCCGGGGAAAAAAGATATATATATTTTTTATTTTTTTGCTACATTTGTTGTTTCCTGCGATCTTCGATCAACTGCCGACTGGGTGACAGGCTGGATCCTCGATCCTTGTAGTCTCCCCAGTTTCGGCCATCGAGCGTGTGCCGACCCTAGCTACGCGCTGGGTTTTCCACGACATGCCCGTCGCTCCACGGGTGGCCGGTGAGCCTACGCTCCAGGGCCTGCATCGGACCGCTCAGCTTCGGCTGACCTTACGGCCGAGTCGCAGCAGCCTGGCCGGTGAGCTTACGCTCCAAGGCTTGCATCGGACCGCTCAGCTTCGGCTGACCTTACGGCCGAGTCGCAGCAGCCTGTCCGGTGAGCGTCTTGCTCCAGGGCATACATATGATCGTCCCTTCTGGGTCCAATCACAGCATGCCTGGCCAACAGTCACCTTCCGTGCGCGGACGATGATCTGTTTGGAATGTCTTCCAGCAGAATACATGCAGGATAGGTAAGTAAAACTCCCCTGCCTCGGCTGGGTGATTTAGCTGGACATTCCTGGAGAGATCAAGTAAGTGGTTGTGGCCCCTTTCTTCCCTCTCTCCCTGCCTTTCCCTCCTCCCTGGGCTTCTAGCTAAAGGTTGCTGGGTGCTGGGGGTCACCTAGGGGGTCCCACTGGAGCGGGGCTGGCTGTAACTAACATTTAAAAGAAATGTCATTTTTGCTTACCTGTGTTTCTGTGTCTCCATGCTGTCGGCGGCCATTTTGAGGTGGTCCATGCCAAGTTTGGCCTCTTGTAACTGCCTGGCGGCCATCTTCCTGTGGTTCGGCCACACCCACTGGCCCCTATCAGGTGATCGGCGGCCATGTTGGTCCACCCTGTATGCAGATATTGCCGTTCGGCGGCCATCTTTTTGGGGGCTATGGCTGCCTGACCTCTATCTTCTGTCGGCGGCCATTTTCTTAGAGCCCACATTATCTTCCATACAGACGTTTTTGGCAACCATTTTGCGAGAGCCTCCGGCCTCTAGGGTGCATTACACTGGCGTGAAAATTCACACAGGAAGTGCTGATAAAAGAAGCAGACTGACACAGCAGCAAGGGGACAGCATCACAGGCGCAGCATAGCAGTACCTATCCAGGGTGGTGAGTCCTCTGGGTAACCCAGCATCTCTGCAGCGCAGGAGGGTGGCCTATTGATATCTTGCCTGGAGCCCTGTGAGTGTCAGCGTGTGGTCAGCATGGCATCTGAGCCAGATGTCTTCTCCCCTGAAACACCAGATTTAGCAGCTGGTGCCCCTGAGGTGTCTATGAACGCTATGACTGCAATCCTAGAGGCGTTTGCTGCCAGGGTGGAAGCAGCACACGGGAATACAGGGGGTAGTAAACGCCCCGTCCCCTGCAAGCTTCTGGGGATATTTCTGATGCAGAACCAGGTCCAGCTACGGCTCATGGCCCAGATTCTGATGCATCAGAGACTGCAGACCGTGACCGATCGGACAGTGAGGAGGACTCCAAGTCCAGGTCAGTACGCGAGACGGCTTTGGTATCTGACCTTATTACTGCAGTGCGGGATACGCTAAAGTTGGAAAATACTGCAGAAGCAGCAGAGACTCCGGTCCACTTGGGTTTCATAGACCTGCCCGCACTGCTAAGGTGTTCCCTTGTGTGTCTTTTGATAAACTCTTATACAAGGAATGGGAGAACCCACTGAGGGTCTTTACAGCCCCAAAGAGGTTTGCGGTACGGTACCCCTTTTGAGGAGAGTTTTCTGAAGAAATGGACCTCTCCCCCCTATAGTGGACCCTCCGGTGTCCAGACTTAATAGAGCCACCCCAATTCCTGTAGAAGGGGCTCCTGTTTTCTAGGACCCTGTGGATAAGAAGGCTGAAGCACTCGCTTGCTACCTATACTCAGTGGTAGGCTCGGCAGTACGCCCGGCATTGGCGGGGGCCCTAGTGTCTCACACACTTACTGAATGGGCAAGATTGCTACTCCAGGGGTTAAGGAGCGAGATGCTCCTCCTGATGAGATAACATTGGCCGACCTGTTGGTCCAGGGCCTTAGGTTTGTCTGCGAGTCAGACATGAATACTATTCCCCTGCTGTCTAAAACTTCGGTTTATGCAGTAGCAATACGCCGCCTGATCTGGCTAAAAGGCTGGTCTGCGGACCAGACTTCCAAGAAAGCCCTGTTGGATCTGCCTTTTAAGGGCGACAGACTTTTTGGGGCTTCTCTGGATGACATCATCAAGGATGCCACAGGAAGTAAAAGCACTTTGCTTCCCCAAATTAGCAAGGGTAAGGGGCCACGCCAAGGGCAAGGGCCCTCCTTTACTGCACACAAGTGGTTTTTTCGTCCCCCTAGGGCGACAGGGAAAAGACCCCAGGCCGATAAAGCGCCTGCCCAAGGACAAAAGCGTCCTTGGTCCCGCAGACCCAACAAGCCTGCGGACAAATCTGCGTCCACATGAAGGTCCGCCCCCACCCAGCTCTCGGGTGGGGGGACGTCTTCACGAATTCGCGACTCAGTGGACTGCTCTAGTCTCCGACAGGTGGGTTTGCGAAGTAATCTCCTCAGGCTACAAGATAGAATTTCTCTCTTGTCCACCAGACGGATTCATCACCTCCAATCTCCAGCTACTACCGACCCGTCGGGAGGCCCTGTATGGGGCGGTCCAGGGTCTACTGGAACACGGGGTAGTTATTCCAGTTCCAGAACAGGAACGGGGTCAGGGTTTTTACTCAAATCTGTTCATTGTGCCAAAGAAGGAGGGGGTTCGTCCAATCTTGGATCTCAGAGCCCTCAATTGCTTTGTGAAGGTACAAAGATTTCGGATGGAGTCGGTTCGATCCGTAGTCACGGCTCTCCATCCGGGGGACTTTCTGGCCTCCTTGGACATCAAGAACGCATACCTGCATGTCCCCATATACTCCAGACACCAGAGGTTTCTGCGATTTGCTATCGGGAAGAACCACTACCAGTTTGTGGCCCTCCCGTTTGGCCTTGCCTCAGCACCCAGGACGTTCACCAAGGTGCTCGCTCCGATTCTGGCACTTCTAAGACAGCGGGGTATCGCTATCACAGGTTACTTGGACGACCTTCTGCTGAAGGCCCCTTCAAGCTCAGAATTAGAGGTAAGCGTGTCCATTACCTGTCAGACTCTTCGAGACTGTGGTTGGATACTAAACACGCAAAAGTCAGTATTGGTGCCCACTCAACGCCTAGTGTACCTGGGGTTGATTCTGGATTCCTCAGAGGCAAAGGTATTCCTCCCTGTGGAGAAGTTGCAGACCCTCCGGGCTGCAGTACGGCAGCTGACTTCCAGGAATTGGTCGTCACTCCGTTTTTGCATGCGAGTGTTGGGCCTCATGGTAGCCTCCTTCGAGGCGGTCCCATATGCTCAATACCACACTCGAGTGTTACAGAAGGAAGTTCTGTCCAGATGGAACAGATGCCCTTCATCTCTGGATTATCAAATCCGAGTGAGCCACCTAGTCAGGAGATCCCTGGTATGGTGGCTGACCGCACCGGCTCTAATGGCCGGGAAGTCATTTCTTCCGGTTTACTGGATAGTGATCACGACGGACGCCAGCCTTACAGGTTGGGGGGGAGTCTGGGGTGTCCAGTCGGCGCAAGGTCGCTGGACCCCAGAGGAAGCCCTCCTGACGATCAATGTCCTGGAGATCCGGGCGATCAAGCTGTGCCTCTTCAAATGGTCTCAGAGACTGCAAGGGCGTCCAGTCAGGATCCAGTCAGACAACGCCACAGCAGTGGCATATGTCAATCATCAAGGAGGAACAAGAAGCTCAGCTGCAGCATCGGAGATCGCTCGCATCCTGAAGTGGGCAGAGAGGAGCGTACCGGCACTGTCGGCCGTGTACATTCCGGGTGTGGAAAACTGGCAGGCGGACTACCTGAGCCGCCAGATGCTGGACCAGGGAGAATGGTCCTTACACCCGGAGGTGTTCCAACTCCTCTGCCAAAGATGGGGCACACCAGACGTAGATCTTCTGGCTTCCCGACTCAATCGGAAGGTATTGAGGTTTGTGGCCCGGTCAAGAGACCCATGGGCAGACGCAACGGACGTGTTGGTAGCATCGTGGGGTCAGTATCGGCTAATCTATGCCTTCCCTCCCTTAAGGCTTCTTCCTCTTCTGCTCCGCAGAGTGGAGGCAGAGGGAATTCCAATGATCCTAATCGCTCCAGATTGGCCTCAGCGTCCTTGGTACGCCGATCTAGTACGTCTGGTAGCAGACGTCCCCTGGCGCCTACCACTACGGAAGGACCTGCTATCGCAAGGTCCCATATTCCATCCTGCTTTACAGTCATTGGCTTTAACGGCATGGCTGTTGAGAACCAGGTACTGAGAGATCGGGGCCTGTCAGACTCAGTAATCTCTACTATGAGAAGTGCTCGGAAACCGTCCTCTAGGAAGGTCTATCACCGCAATTGGAGGGCCTACATCTCCATATGTGAGGAAATGAAATGGCATCCGCGTACCTATTTGGTTTCCAGAATCCTGCTGTTTTTACAGCATGGGGTAGACCAAAGGCTTGCCCTAAGTACGATTAAGGGACAGATATCTGCCCTGGCTGTCTTTTTTCAGCGACCCCTGGCGACTCACTCTCTCGTGAGTACATTTGTGCAGGGGGTTCGACATGTGGCCCCTCCGGTCCGCCCCCCGTTACCTCCGTGGGACTTGAACCTGGTCCTCTCGGTGCTTCAGAAGGCACCGTTTGAGAATATTAGAGATATTCCCCTGTTGACACTTTCTCAGAAGGTGGTCTTTTTGGTGGCTGTTACGTCAGTTAGACGAGTCTCTGAGCTGGCAGCCTTGTCCTGCAAGGCTCCCTATTTGATTTTCCACAAGGATAAGGTGGTGCTGCGGCCGCAGCCTTCCTTTCTTCCGAAGGTCGTTTCGGCTTTTCATCTCAACGAAGACATTGTACTTCCATCCTTGTGTCCTCAGCCGTCGAATCCTAAGGAGTCGGCGTTGCATTCCTTGGACGTTGTCCGAGCTTTGAGAGTATACATATCTGCTACTTCCCTGTTCCGGAAGTCAGACTCACTGTTTGTTTCGGTGGCTGGTCCCAAGAAGGGCCAAGCAGTCTCATCGGCCACCATCTCTAGGTGGATCCGACAGATAGTAATCCAGGCTTACGCCTTAAAGGGTCAGGCGCCCCCCTTTCCTGTCACGGCGCATTCGACCAGGGCAATAGGTGCCTCTTGGGCTTTCCGACATCAAGCGTCTGTTTCCCAACTATGTAAAGCGGCGACTTGGTCGTCCGCTCACACTTTCACAAAATTCTACAAAGTTGATGTAGGTGCATCTTCGGATGCCTCTTTCGGCCGCAAGGTTTTGCAGGCGGCTGTTTAGAGTTGCAACTCCTCCGTTGGAGGAGTGCTGTTTTGTGTTTTGGGGTGAAGTTTGTTTTTATGCTGTTACCACCCCTCGTTTTTTCTCTGACACTGCTTTGGGACGTCCCACTTTGTCAATAGAGAAGCTGTGTCGGTCCATGGACGAAAGAGTAAATAGGATTTTTTACTCACTGTAAAATCCTTTTCTCTGAGTCCATGGACCGACACAGCACCCACCCCTCCTTTTAAGTTTGTACTGCTTTTTGACGAACTGATCTGCGATGTGCAGACTGAGAGGGTATACCCAGAGGGTCCGCCCCCTGGGCGGTACTGTAGAAGGTGTGATGCAACACTTTTTACAAGTTTTTCTGCCTAGTCACTCCTAATTAACGGATAATACCCACTTTGTCAATAGAGAAGCTGTGTCGGTCCATGGACTCAGAAAAGGATTTTACGGTGAGTAAAAAATCCTATTTTAGTCAGCCACCAATTCTGCAAGTTCTCCCACTTAAAATGATGAGAGAGGCCTGTAATGAGAGACAAAATGTGGAAACAAATCCAGACAATCACATTGTCTGATTTGGAAATAATTATTTTTTTGCAAATTATGGTGGACAATAAGTATTTGGTCAATATCAAAAGTTCATCTAAATACTTTGTTATAAATAGACATGTGCACTGCCGAAAAATTAGTTTTTTTAGTTTTAGTTTTTTTTTTGCTTTTTTTTTGCTTTTTTCGGGAAATTCGAAAATTCCGAATTTTCGAATTTCCGTATTTCCAAAAAAACGAATAAAACGAAAAAAACTAATTTTTCGAATTTCCGAAAAAAGCAAAAAATTCGGAAATTTTAAAAATTCGGAATTCGGAAATTCAACTTTCCAAATTTCCCATTTTCGAATTTTATATTTTCGAATTTTGCAATTTAGAATTTTCAAAATTCGTAAATTCGGAATTTCGAAAATCCGAAAATCCGGAAATTCGTAAATGGAAAAATTCGGAAATTCGAAATTTCCGGAAATCCAAAAATCAGAAAATTCGGAAATTGAAAAATTCGGAAATTCGGAAATTTTGGAATTGACGAATTTCTCTAAATTCGTGAAAAATGAATTAGAAACTAAACAAATTGCACATGTCTAGTTATAAATCCTTTGTTGGCAATGATAGAGGTCAAATGTTTTCTGTAAGTCTTCACAAGATTGTCACACACTGTTGCTGGTATTTTGGCCCATTCCTCCATGCAGATCTCCTCTAGAGCAGTGATGTTTTGGGGCTGTCGCTGGGCAACACGGACTTTCAACTCCCTCCAAAGGTTTTCTATGGGGTTGAGATCTGGAGACTGTCTAGCCCACTCCAGGACCTTGAAATGCTTCTTACGAAGTCACTCCTTCGTTGCCTGGGCGGTGTATTTGGGATCATTGTCATGCTGAAAGACCCAGCCATGTTTCATCTTCAATGCCCTTGCTGATGGGAGGAAGTTTGCACTCAAAATCTCATGATACATGGCCCCATTCATTCTTTCATGTACACGGATCAGTCGTCCTGTTCCCTTTGCAGAGAAACAGCCCCAATGTATGATGTTGCCACCCCCATGCTTCACAGTAGGTATGGTGTTCTTTGGTTGCAACTCAGCATTCTCTCTCCTCCAAACACGACGAGTTGTGTTTCTACTAAACAGTTCTACTTTAGTTTCATCTGACCATATGACATCTCCCAATCCTCTTCTGGATCATCCAAATGCTCTCTAGCAAACCTCAGACGGGCCCGAACATGTACTGGCTTAAGCAGAGGGACACGTCTGGCACTGCAGTATCTGAGTCCCTGGCGGCGTAGTGTGTTACTGATGGTAGCCTTTGTTATGTTGGTCCCAGCTCTCTGCAGGTCATTCACTAGGTCCCCTCGTGTGGTTCTGGGATTTTTGCTCACCGTTCTTGTGATCATTTTGACCCCACGGGGTGAGATCTTGCGTGGAGCCCCAGATCGAGGGAGATTATCAGTGGTCTTGTATGTCTTCCATATTATAATTATTGCTCCCACAGTTGATTTCTTCACACCAAGCTGCTTGCCTATTGCAGATTCAGTCTTCCCAGCCTGGTGCAGGTCTACAATTTTGTTTCTGGTGTCCTTCGACAGCTCTTTAGTCTTCACCATAGTGGAGTTTGGAGTCTGACTGTTTGAGGTTGTGGACAGGTGTCTTTTATACTGATAACAAGTTCAAACATGTGCCATTAATACAGGTAATGAGTGGAGGACAGATGAGCCTCTTAAAGAAGAAGATACAGGTATGTGCAAGACAGAAATCTTGCTTGTTTGTAGGTGACCAAATACTTATTTTCCACCATAATTTGCTAATAAATTCTTTCCAAATCAGACAATGTGATTGTCTGGATTTGTTTCCACATTCTGTCTCTCATAGTTGAGGTATACCTATGATGACAATTACAGGCCTCTCACATCTTTTTAAGTGGGAGAACTTGCACAATTGGTGGCTGACTAAATACTTTTTTGCCCCACTGTATATATATTTTGACTTTGATGTCATGTGCTTAGTTTAAAGTCCCAGGGTAATGTCAGTTTGTATGTATAGATTTAGGGATGGAGGCACGCGACCATAGATGATGCTCCAGACCATAATTTTCTATTTTTTTTTATATATGACTTGATTTTAAATTTTCTTAGGTAAGGCCTAAATGGTTTTGTAGTAATTATTTTAACCAGTCATTCTAAATAGTATTCAGAATACCCATTTTTATCTGTGTAAACTAGGAATCAAGTATGCGCAGGCTCAATTGTGTCACCTGTTTATTCAGGGCAGAACAGCCACAGAATGAAGTGATTATCCAGCCGGCACAGCCTTGTCTTCCTTGTATCAAGATCAGCGCTCTGCAAACTCGAGTGGTTAAAGGTTTCCATCTCTCAAGCCATCAAGACATAAGCCACCAAGTATTAGGGGACTGAGACTTAATTCCACTTTCTCTATTTCCCTGGCTCATCCAATTAATTATTTATCAATTGTACACACTCTTAAATAAGTGTGATTATCCAGGGCACACAGTGTATAAACCACTTGAAAGCTAAATCCAGGCATAGCTATTCCACGGCACGTCCGACAATCTAAATATTGCTCTTAGACTAATCGAACAGCGGGAGAAGTCAGCACCGTTGATGGACTATTTTTTAAATTGATTTCAAAAATGTATTTAAGGGGATGATCTTCCACTGTAGATTACCTATTGATTTTTAATATGAAAAGCTCATTATATAAGCAGTAACGGCATATAAAAACCCAGCAAACCTTTGCATAAATCCTTTAATTGAATTTCTAGCTGCTGTTGAGTTTTTTTTTTTGTAATTAAATCTATTGTATGTGTCTTGCGTCCATGTTTTTGGTGGAGGTCGCTTTAGTGCATCAGCTTTAGTTATGAGAAGTTGCAGCTTAAAGGCTAACTCCAGGAAAATCGAATACTGTTGTTTAGCATAGTATCCACTACGTCAAACACCTGTTGGCTATCCCTATATCTCAGGTGAGGCCAGCGGTGAGATATCACCCCAGTAGCTTCTATCTCGTCTGGGGAAAGAGGGACAAGTTGGAGTACAGGTACCTAGGGATGCCTGCATATACCTACAGCAGCCTCCCAGTCATTGCCAAATTCTGGGCCATGAGGATAAGCAAAGTCTATAGAAACGCTTAGGGATATGACTCAGTAGGAAACTCTGACCCTACTTATAAAAATAAGAGTTTGTCGCTAAGCCCCAGTTCCACACATTCCTATAGGTCCATCAGTGGTGTTCTTACTATCCCCTGTTCAGTAGGAAGTGAAGGATGTGCAGGAGCTAGAGCAGACAGACAAGCTTGGGCACTATCAGAAAGTGTTGGAGCTTTGCCAGGTTAGAACAGACAAGATGTTTTGGTAGGCTACTGCTGTTTTGTGAAGGTTCCTTAAAGCGGGATTCCACCCGCAATTTTTTTATTTTATTTTTTAAAGTCAGCAGCTACAAGCACTGTAGCTGCTGACTTTTAATAAGGACACTTACCTGTCCTAGGCGCCTGCAATCTCAGCCCCCCCGAGGCCGACCCCTCGTTTGTGGAGGGTCCCTGCGCCGCCATCCTCACTAAGGGAAACAGGCAGTGGAGCCTTGCGGCTTCACTGCCCGTTTCCTACTGCGCATGCGCGAGTCTAGCGGCGCTGTATGAATGGGCGGCTGTTCTCTGGGATACACAGTTCCCAGAAGGCAGCGCGCCCCATTCCCCAGAAGACAACGCGAGCAGGATGCGGAAGAAGACCAGCCGCGGACTAGGAAGAGGCAAATTAGGAAGAAACCCCTAGCAACCGCACTTTCTGGTAAGTAAAAAAAAAAAAATGTTTATTTTTTTCTTGGAACATTTTGGTGTATTTTTTTTTTTTTTTTTTTAGGGTGGAACTCCACTTTAACATTATACTCGCAGCAGTTTGTCTTCTAGAATCCCCCCCAGTGACAGTCTTTATAGAACTAAACTCCAGACAGACGGTTAAAGCCTAAACTAAACCCTCCTATCTTTTTTCGGCCAAGGAAGCTACCATCTTGCCCTCTGTTTGATCTTCAACTGATATGATGCTGAACATGTAATCAGTTATGATACCAGCCATTTGATGGTTTGACAGTTTGGCTGAGAGCACAACCAATGTGACAGTTACATTCCTGTCACATACCGGGAATGTAACTTTTTTGAAACCCTTAAATCGATGTGTTTGGTTCCGCTTTAGGCCTCGTTCACACCATGGTGCAGAGACGTCAGTTTTTCTGCACACATTCTGCAAGGGCACAAAAAAAACAATTGTTCTCTATGTGCCTTGTTCACACCACAACTGAAACTATTAAGCCCTATTCTTAAGACTAGAAAGCAAAGCAGCAGCTGCACACTGATGATCAGTCTGCTTACTTTGTTCTCTGCTTCTGTCCAGTGTTAGTTAATTAACCACCTCGCGCCCGCCGTACGAGAATATACGGCCGCAAGGTGGTTGTCAAATGCCGGGAGGCCGTTAATATACGGCCTCCGCTATTTGGCCACTGGGGGGCGCGCGAGCGCCGCCGGCGGCACGCGCGCGCGCCCAGCGCATCACTGAGATGCCGATGCGCGTGCCTGGCGGCCGCGATGTCCGCCAGGCACCCCCGATCGGCGGTTACAGAGACAAGGACATGGATCTCTGTGTGTAAACACACAGATCCATGTCCTGTCGGGGAGAGGGGACCGATGCTGTGTCCCTTGTACATAGGGACACAGATCGGTCACCTCCCCCAGTCAGTCCCCTCCCCCCACAGTAACAATCACACATAGGGAACACATTTAACCCCTTCCTCGCCCCCTAGTGTTAACCCCTTCCCTGCCAGTCACATTTATACAGTAATCAGTGCATATTTATAGCACTGTTCGCTGTATAAATGTGAATGGTCCCAAATTAGTGTCAAAAATGTCCGATGCGTCCGCCATAATGTCGCAGTCACGAAAAAAATCACTGATCGCCGCCATTACTAATAAAAAAAAAATATATATAAAAATGCCATAAAACTACCCCCTATTTTGTAAACGCTATAACTTTTGCGCAAACCAATCAATAAACGCTGATTGCGATTTTTTTTTACCAAAAATATGTAGAAGAATACGTATCGGCCTAAACTGAGGAAAAAAATATATATAAAAAAAAAATGGGATATTTATTATAGCAAAAATCAAAAAATATTGCTTTTTTTTTCAAAATTGTCGCTCTATTTTTGTTTATAGCGCAAAAAATAAAAACCGCCGAGGTGATCAAATACCACCAAAAGAAAGCTCTATTTGTGCGAAAAAAAGGATGTCAATTTTGTCTGGGAGCCACGTCGCACGACCGCGCAATTGTCATTCAAAGCGTGACAGTGCCGAAAGCTGAAATTTCGCCTGGGCAGGAAGGGGGTTATGTGCCCAGTAAGGAAGGGGTTAATAGAACCTGACTGTATGACTGAGTAAATAAACAAAAATTATATTCATTTAGGACCTTCATCTGATTTATTCCTGATGGGGAGATATAGCCCAGAAGCTATCATCTTTGAAAATGATGTGCATGTTAAGGCCTAGACATGTGCAATTTGTTTAGTTTCTAATTCGTTTTTCACAAATTTAGAGAAATTAGTTAATTCCAAAATTTCCGAATTTTCGGATTTACGAATTTTCAATTTACGAATTTTTGGATTTCCGAAATTTCGAATTTACGAATTTCGGAAATTCGGATTTTCGAAATTCGGAATTTCCGGAATTTCGGAAATGCGAAAATTGGAAATTTCGAAAATTCGAGATTCGAAAATGTGAAATTGCAAAATTCGAAAATCTAAAATTCGAAAATGGGAAATTTGGAAAGTTGAATTTCCGAATTCTGAATTTTTAGAATTTACGAAAATCGGAAATTATTTTTTTTTTGCTTTTTTCGGAAACTCGAAAAATCCTTTTTTTTCGTTTTAGTTTTATTCGTATTTTTGGAAATTCGAAAATTCGGAAATTCAGAATTCTGAATTTCCGAAAAAAGCAAAAAAAAAAAAAAAATTTTTTTTTTCGAATTTTCAGAATTTCCGAAAAAAGCAAAAAAAAAAACGAAAGAAAAAAAAAAATCAAATTTTTTGGCAGTGCACATGTCTATTAAGGCCTCTTGCACACTGCAGCTTGAAAAAGCTCAGTACAGCTTTTTTATTACTGAGCTAAAATCCTATGCAAACCAGCGTGCAAACAAGCGCTGTGCATTTTTCATAAAAAAAAATAATAATTGCAAAATCTGCATTTTTAGTCAGTAATTTACGCCTCACGCACTCAAATGCACGCGATTGTGTGCAAATTTACATACTGTGCAGTACAAAAATGCGAAAATACATTTTCGTGCGAACGCAAATGCGCGAAAATGCACAGAAATACATATATAAGAAAAAATCATCGAAAAAAAGTAGATGCTCAAACAGGCATATCGTGTGCAAGAGGCCTAATTGACAACACAGCTTTAAAAAGAACTGAACATTTGCATTACATCATTCTGTATAGGTTATGTATAAAATAATACATAATCTAAATGATAAAGAAAGTTTGGATTAAAGCAGATTTATAGGCACACACACTTCTCTTAGTTCCAAGAGTCTGAGGCCCACAAGGTCCCCCACTTCGGCCGGCATCTTCTCCCTGGGTTCCGCCGGCTGCTGGTCTTTGGCTGTTTTGATTGTATGTTCCAATTGGAAATGTATTCATGTCATTTTGCACATTTATTTGAACTTTCACTGGCCACATGCTTGTTCACTAATTTATATTTTCTCACTGCCTTTCTGTATACATGATTTATGCACAGTATTAGCACTTTATTTTACTATATTTTGGGTTTGTTCACATTGTGGTATATATAGTTATATATACAATTTTTCCCATATGTTTGACCTTTGTCATGCACAGCAGCGGCAAGTCTAACCCCAATTTTGCACGTAGTGCGGGTGATTGACTGTTTTAAGACTTGAGAATTGCTGTTCACAGACGCTCTCCATCCAATCTGACAGAGCTTGAGCTATTTTGCAAAGAAGAATGGGCAAAAATTTCCCTCTCTAGATGTGCAAAGCTGGTAGAGACATCCCCAAAAAGACTTACAGCTGTAATTGCAGTGAAAGGTGGTTCTACAAAATATTGACTCAGGGGGGCTGAATACAAATACACGCCACACTTTTCACATTTATTTGTAAACAATTTTGAAAACCATTTATCATTTTCCTTCCATTTCACAATTATGCGCCACTTTGTGTTGGTCTATCACATAAAATCCCAATAAAATACATTTGCGTTTTTGCTTGTTACATGACAAAATGTGGAAAATGTCAAGGGGCATGAATACTTTTTCAAGGCACTGTATATAGTTATAACTGTACTAAACACTTTATGTTCACAACTACTTTAAGCCCTCAGACCCCACCTTATCATAGAGAGTCTTCAAGATAAATTTAGAGAATGGGCAAAAGTTGGGGGCACCCAATTTACTGGGATTCAAGCCTAACAATATACAGTATATACAGCATATAACAAGCTGGTTGGTAGAAAACCATGGGTACTATACAGTAGGTGCCGCCGATATTGTGTCAATCTCGCCTCTTCTAGCAGCGAGATTGACACCCTATGAGCCCCGTCCCGAGAGCCAGCGCCGAGCTGTCTCGTCATCGGAAAAGGAAAAATGTTGTTTTTCCTTTCACAATGAGCGACACGCATTGCCGGTAGACGGAGATCCGACATGGATTCCCGCCAATACCAGGCACTGTGTTTGGTATGAATCCTGAGCGGGAACTCCACGCCAATTTTTAAAGAAAAAACCGGCATGGGTTCCCCCTCCAGGAGCATACCAGGCCCTTGGGTCTGGTTTGGACTTTGAGGGGGACCCCCACGCCAATTTTTCGGCTTAGGGGAGTCCCCTTCAAATCCATACCAGACCCAAGGGCCTGGTATGCTCCTGGAGGGGGAACCCATGCCGTTTTTTTCTTTAAAAATTGGCGTGGAGTTCCCGCTCAGGATTCATGCCAAACACAGTGCCTGGCATTGGCGGGAATCCACGTCGGATCCCCGTTCAATACAGTGCCGCGTCTCCTCTCCTCGCTATTGCAGCGAGCGCGAGATGTGTCGCCACCCTGTCGCCGAGATGTCTGCCCCCCTGTCGCCGAGAATCTCCGTGATAGGATCGCGATGAATATACAATGTCGGCGGCACCTACTGTACACATACATTCAAATTTCTTCACATATACCGGTCAGTTAGATGCATGGGAATCCCAAAAAACATAAGCCTTCAGAAAAGGTTGTAGATGTTCTCAAAACATCATGAGTTGTCATAATTGACTACATTAAAAATGAATTGAGCTCAATGGAAGTAAAAGCAGCATTTTGTGTACTGCATGTACTTTGCTTTGGTGGAGAACAAATTGGAAATAATAATCTTTCTAGGCTGCTGTTTTCCCTTATGATGTTTTCAGCGTTCAGGCAGATATAAACGTCAATTTTGCCTTTCGGCATTTATAATATTTAACATTTGTTATTTAAAATCACTGACATACCCCAGAGATACGGACATAATCAATACAAACACAGATATTACCTATAGTAGCTGAGTTATGATATGGTTAGAAGAGGCTGCAAATTGAAAAACCAAGCAAATTAGATGTGCTGTAAAGTCTAATCAATTTCCAGCTTGTGATCAAGACTACAAGTGAAAAACAAGAGTATTACTATATTTTTTATTAAACTATAAATTGGTAAACACTATTAAATATATCTTTGTTTTAACATTGTAAGGCAGCTTTAAATCTCATTAAATTACACTTAAAGGTGTACTCCAAGCACGGAATCTTTCACTTAAATATATTAATCAATAGTCACAAAAGATTTACAGTATATCTACTTTGTGAGCACCAAATGCCTTTGCAAATCCTGACATCACCTTGCAAAATTAGCATTGACATCCTCACTGTGCTCTACATAGGCTGTACAGAGAGCAGAGTTAAAGGAGGGACCAAGCAGGCCCCACCCACTACAGGCTGCCTGTAGAAAACTACAGGAGGAGGCGGAGAAAAGACCCTGCACAACGAGAGAGAGCAGCAGTGACTGTTCTCCTGCACAAAGGCAAAGTTTCACACTGAAATACTATACAAATTTTAAAGAAATAGACAATGCACAACAAGATTCAAGTAAGAATGCACATGCCTTTTGTATTTAGATTAAAAAAAAAATGTTTTCCCAGAGTGCAGCTTTAAGCTGAACTTAATTTAGAAGTCCAGTCTAAGCCTAAACCTGCTCCCACCGCATTTTAAGTTCTTTACTAACTAGCCTGTAAGGGAAAGATGTGTATATTTACCTAATTTAAGGGTTCTCTGGTCTGGTCAAGTAATCGGCTCCCAGCATCGGCTTCAGGGGAGAGGAAGGACAACGGATGTTCCATAGTAAGTCTACTATACCATTCAGGCACTGCAGCTGTTGTCGCTGCTTTCTCCTCTTCCCTGAAACAGGCCAATGGGGAGATCAAGTGACCGGAGCACCCCTAAAATAAGTAAGGTAAGTATAGCCTCTTTCCTTTACAGACCAGTTAACATAGAGCTTTGAATGGGTGTGGGAGCAGGTTTAAGCTTAGCTAGGTGTAGACCAGACTTCTACTTTAAGGAAAACAGCTAGACATTCAGCTGAAATACATATATGTCAACTGTTCTAGTTATGATCAGCACTTGGGGGCTCTAAATCTATTTATTTCTATAAATTGTTCTACTGGTTGCCAATTACTCAAAGGATAAAAAGTAGGATTTTTAAAACAGCTTACCTGTAAAATCCTTTTCTTGGAGTACATCACGGGACACAGCGGCATAGTCATTACTATGTGGGTTATATAGAATTACCTTCAGGTGCTGGCACTGGCAACTTCCAAAACAGGAAGTACCCTCCCCTATATAAGCCCCTCCCATCCGGGAGCACCTCAGTTTTGTAGCAAAGCAATACGTGTCCCCAAAAGAGGGGTGGGAGCTCTGTGTCCCGTGATGTACTCCAAGAAAAGGATTTTACAGGTAAGCTGTTTTAAAAATCCTACTTTCTTGTTCATACATCACGGGACACAGAGCGGCATAGTCATTACTATGTGGGACGTCCCAAAGCAATGCCAAATGAGGGGGGGGGGATACACCATACATAAGCTGGGCGCCATCAGGCATGAGGATCTTTTGCGGCCTGCAACACACTGCGCCCAAAGGCGACATCCTCCTGACTTCTAACGTCCACCTGGTAGAACCTAGTAAACGTGTGTACTGAAGACCATGTTGCGGCCTAACAAATTTGAGCCAGGGAGGCCTGGTGATGCACTGCCCATGAAGTTCCAACCGCTCTCGTGGAGTGCGCCCTAACTTTGAACGGAGGCGGTCTACTTCTCAAGCCATAGGCTTGTATTATGACCTGTCGAATCCACTTGGCTAAAGTAGATTTTGATGCTGCCTGACCCTTTCTGGGGCCTTCCGGCAGAACAAACAAAGAATCCGTTCTACGAATCTGAGCAGTGGCTTTTAGATAAGCGTTAACTGCTCTTACTACATTCAAAGAATGCAAAAACTTTTCCTCTACCGAGCTCGGTTTGGGGAAAAAGAAGGAAGAACCACATCCTGGTTCAAGTGAAACCTCGATACCACCTTAGGAAGAAAGGCTGGGTGAGGACGTAATACTACTCTGTCCTCATGAATAACCAGACATGGCTCTTTACAGGACATGGCGGCTAATTCCGACACTCTTCTAGCCGAGCATATGGCTACTAAAAATATCAATTTTCTGGTGAGTAGAACCAAGGAAATGTGCCGCAAAGGTTCAAATGGCTGCTTCTGCAGAACCGACAGAACCAAATTTAGATCCCATGGACATATGGGAGCTTTAATCGGTGGAATAATATGAGTCACCCCTTGCATAAAGGATTTGACAAGTGAATGCATAGCCAGGGGCCTTTGAAATAGTATTGATAAGGCCGAAACCTGACCCCTGATAGTACTTAAGGCAAACTTCCTGTCTACAGCCCACTGTAGGAAGTCCAGAATTCTGCCTATAACGTACTTACGTGGATGCCACTTTCTGGCCTCGCACCAAGTGATGTACGCCTTCCAAACTCTATAGTAGATCTGCCTGGATACAGGCTTCCTGGCATTGATTATAGTTGATACCACAGAGTTAGAGAGACCTCTCTTCTTTAGGATGTGGGATTCAATAGCCAGGCCGTTAAACTTAGAGTTAGTAAGGAAGGGTGGTATATCGGCCCTTGCGAAAGCAGGTCCGGACGACGTGGAAGGGTCCAAGGACTCCCCACAGACATTTTGATGATCTCCGCGTACCAGGCCCTTCGGGGCCACGCTGGAGCCACCAAGATCACCGGCTTCTTTTCCAACCTGACTCTGCGAAGGAGTCGAGGCAACAATTGTAGCGGAGGGAATGCATATATCAGTCTGAACTGATTCCAAGGGAACACCAGAGCATCCGAGCCGCAAGCGAGGGGATCCCTTGTCCGGGAGACAAATCTGTCCACCTTTGCGTTGAATCTGGATGCTAGCAGATCTACATCCGGTGTTCCCCACCGCTGACATATTGCTCGGAAGACCTCGGGATGAAGGGACCATTCCCCTGGGCATAACTGTTGGCGACTTAGAAAGTCCGCCTTCCAATTCTCCACCCCTGGAATGAAGACAGCTGACATACATGGGAGACATGCTTTTCTGCCCATTCCAGGATGTGACTTACTTCCCTCTGGGCTGCACAACTCCTGGTGCCTCCCTGATGATTGATATATGCCACTGCTGTGGCATTGTCTGATTGAATTCTGACAGGGGACCCTTGGAGTCTGGATGCCCAGGCTACTAGGGCATACCGGGCTGCTCGTATCTGTAAGAGATTGATGGGCAGGGTTTTTACTACATTTGACCATCTGCCCTGGAGAGACCATTGCTCCAGTACTGCCCCCCAGCCTATAAGGCTGGCATCTGTAGTGACCACCTTCCAGGATATCGGACTGAAGGGTTTTCCCTTCTGGAGATTCTGGGGGATCAACCACCAGCAGAGACTCTTCCGAACGGAAGGGGACAAAGCCATCGGGAAGTCTAGAGCCTGAATTTTTCCGTTCCAGGCTGACAATATGGCCCTCTGTAAATTCCTTGAGTGGAATTGGGCGTATGGCACAGCTTCGAATGATGCTACCATCTTTCCTAGCAGCCTCATGCACAGGCGTATGGACGGCTGTCTTTTTGCACAAAGTAGGCGGACCAAGTCCCTCAAAGAGGATACTTTGTCTTGAGGTAGGAAAATCCTCCTCTGGTCTGAATCCAGCCGTAGCCCTAGATATACCAGGTTTTTCACTGGCTGTAGGGCTGACTTGTCCAGGTTGATGACCCAACCGTGAGATTCTAGATACTTGATTGTATCGACAATTACCACTTCTAGCTTGGCAACTGAGTGGTCCATCAACAACAGGTCGTCTAGGTATGCCATTATCGTTACACCTCGTGTTCTTAGATCGGCCAACAGTGGGGCCAGAATTTTTGTGAACACTCGTGGTGCTGTGGCCAGACCGAATGGTAAGGCTCTGAACTGAAAATGGCGCCCTTCTACTGCAAAGCGTAGACATTTTTGATGACCTGGAAAGATGGGAACGTGCAAGTAAGCATCTTTGATGTCGATCGAGGCTAACCATTCCTCCCCCTGTAGGGCAGCGGTGACCGATCGGATCGACTCCATCCGGAAGGACCGGACGTTTAGAAATTTGTTTAGACTCTTTAGGTCCAATATGGGTCTTATGTCCCCGTTTGGTTTCGGGACTGTGAAAAGGTTTGAGTAGAAACTCAACCCCCACTCTTCCATAGGAACCTCCATAATTACTCCTTGGAGCAATAGTTGTTCTAACGCCAATAGGAGACACCTTCTTTTCAGAGGGTCTTTTGGCATGCCTGACCACATAAAATGGGAAGGAGGAGACTCTTTTAACTCCAACTTGTATCCCCGAGTTACTGCGGAGAGCACCCATCTGTCTTTGATCGTCTCCCGCCAGGTCTCTGTGAACAACTGAAGTCTTCCCCCCACCCGTTTGAATGGGGGCAGCCCTTCATAGGCTTGACTTGGAGGCTGGTTTAGTACCTCTTCGGATCCAGGGTTTTTTATTACCCTGTGACTGTCCCTGATTTTTACCTCCTGAGTTTGACCGAGGAGGCCATCGGAACTGCTTAGTAGCAGACGTCCCAGGGATAGGAGAGGTAGTCCTCTTAAAAGATGGACCCCTAGACCTCTTTTTAATTGGTAAGAGAGTACTTTTACCACTGGAAATCTTCTGGATATATTTATCCAGGTCTTCGCCAAAAAGGCGTTCTCCATGAAATGGGAAGCTAACTAAGAGCTTCTTACAGGGAGCCTCAGCAGACCAGTTCTTGAGCCACAGAAGCCTACGCATATGTACCAAAGACAGCGTGAGGCGGGAGGCCTGATGGATAGAATCCTTGATGGCGTCAACCGCAAAGCATAATGCTCTAGGCAGATCAGCCAGAGCCTGGGCCTGCTGGTCTGGCAAATCCCTCAGGACCATTTTCATTTGATCCTTTAAAGCTTGGCAGACCCCAATAGCTGCCACTGCTGGCTGTGTAACAGCCCCTGCTGTGGAAAAAGCAGATTTTAATAAAGATTCAAATTTTTTATCTACTGGATCTTTGAACATTTGAACATTATCTACTGGACATGTCAGTGATTTGTTCACAGAAGAAATGGCTGCGTCCACCGTAGGAACATTCCAGCTCTGGGTGAATTTTTCCTCCATGGGATAGATCACCTGAAATTTCTTAGGTGGAACAAATAGTTTATCAGGATGTTCCCAGTCCTGGTATATAAGTCCTTCCAATAATGGATGAATTGGAAAGGAGCAATTAATCTGGGGAGCTTTTAGCGACCCCAACGAGGAGACAGCAGTAGTTGATGGTTCAACAAGAGGCATTTTGTTTCAAAAGTTTTTTATTAGAGCATAATATAGAGTACAACAAGAAGTAGTCAGAAATGGTGAATGTATATCGTTCACGTTACATATAAAGCATAACTATTACAGAACATCAGAAAATTAGTGGATTAAGTGCTATCATTTGTCGCTGATCAATATTAGGGAGGGTGTTGACACGGTGGCATCAGTGTGTATCAGCGGGGGTGGTCCCCAGAACTTCGACAACGGGTAATGTTATGCGTTTACATCAGGTTCATGGGGTATCAGAAAATGTGAAATCATAGCCTCAGAGGCCTGTTCTTGTTGAGGAAGTAAGGGAACATGGGTACAAGCGGGGTTCACAGATGAGGGATAGGCGCGTGAGGAGAGGGGGGCACATAGGGGAAAAAGAGAAAGAGAGAGAAGAGAAGGGGGAGAGGGAACGTTGTCGGCGGAGCCGCAGTGTGGCCAGGGGGGCCACCACGCGCAGTGGTAGAGAAAGGTGGAAGATCATGGGATAAGGAGGTTGGGATCAAAGTCTGGGGGTAGAAAGTTATCCACCCATGGGGTCCATATGCTAGTGTGTCGAGGGACACGGTCTAACAATGTGGCCTCAATTTTGCTGTGTATCATGGCTTGGGTTACTCTATTCTTTGTTTCTGCTATGTAGAGTTTCGGAGTTTTCCAGGCTTTGGCAATAGTTTGCTTGGCAGCAGTGGTCAGCTGGAGGAGAAGACTGATTTGATTTCTGGTATATTCTCCCTGTATGTGGTTTAGGAGTGCCAGGGCCGGGTCAGGGATCACTGTTTCATGCAGTATTGTGGAAACCATTTGAAAGATAACCTTCCAGAATTGTTGTGCTATCTCACAAGACCACCAGATATGAAGATGGGTACCCTGGTCACTGCAACCTCGGAAACAGGTCGAGGGATAATTCGGTACAAATTTAGATATTGTTGCTGGAACCAGGTACCAGCGCATTAAAACTTTATAGTTTGTTTCAAGCGCTACCACATTTTGGGAAGAAGATTTGGTGGTGGCCCATATAGCAGACCATTCTTCAGGAGAGAAATATTTAGGTCCTTGGACCACTGTGCAGCGTATAGAGGGAGGTCAGCTGATAGAGTGGAGAAGTGGCTATATAGGCTAGATATAATGCCTGGGGCATGAGGGTCTGCTGCGCAGATTTTCTCGTATATAGATTGGGTGGTCAGACTAGTGCACGGGCCGACTATTGATTTGGCAAAGTGGAGTACTTGAAGATAACGGAAAGATTCAGAGGTTGGGAGTGAGGCGCTGGATTGGAGATCTGAAAAAGATTTAAAGGTGGAGTTGGCAGTAAGATCGCATATTTTAGTTATGCCCGCTTGCGACCAGCGAGAAAAGGTGCTGGGTTGAGTGTAGGCAGGGTAGAATGAAGGGTGGTGTAAGAAGGATAATAAAGGGTTATGCGGAGAGATCAGTTTGAAGGGGTCGCGTAGCCTGTCCCATAGCTTTAAGGAGTGGTAGGTGATGGGGTTGGTAATATGACCACGGACGGGAGGGGGTAGCCATAGAATGTTATTAACTGTTAGTGGGTAAAGGTCTATAGCTTCGAGGGAGACCCATTTCGGGGTTTCAGTAAGTGCATGTAATAGAGCTAGTTGGGCTAGTTGGGCTGCCTGGTAATATTTGGCAAAGTTCGGGATGCCCAGGCCCCCGTGTAGTTTATGGCGAAGAAGGATAATTTTCGGGATTCTGGGTTTGGTGAGGCCCCATATATATTTAAAGACTCTAGATTGAATAATCCGGTGGAAGTAAGAAGGAACATCGATCGGGAGGACTCTATATAGATATAATAGTTTGGGAAGCAAGGACATCTTAACAGCGGCCACCCGCCCCAGCCAGGAAACACACAAAGGTTTCCAGGTGTCCAAGATAGATGACAATTGTGCCAGCATGGGGAGATAGTTAGTTTGGTATAAAGAGGTTGGGTTTCCGGTCAGTTTTATGCCAAGGTACGGGAGAGAGGTAGCAGACCAAGTAAAGGGGAAGTTTAGTTGTAAATGGGTGACTTTGTGGGGTGGGAGAGACACATTAAGAGCTTTAGACTTTGTTTGATTAACCTCCAAACCTGAAATGGAGGCAAATTTATCCAGGGTTTGAATAAGGTTAGGGAGAGTGGTGCGGGGTGAGGTCACAAATAAAAGTGCATCATCTGCAAAGAGGCAGATTTTATGCGAGGTGGAAGCGATTTCTAGTCCTTTAATATTAATGTTTGTTCTAATCAGAGCTGCCAATGGTTCGATAGCTAATGCAAAAAGTAAAGGGGAAAGGGGGCATCCCTGTCTAGTACCTCTTGCTATAAGAAAACTGTCCGAGCGAAATCCCGAGTACCTAATATAAGCTTGCGGCTGGTTATAGAGGGAGTTTATCCACTGTAGAAAGTGTGGGCCAAAGCCCCAGCGTTTAAGAATGTAGTCTAGGTATGGCCAGGACACCGTGTCAAACGTCTTCCTTATATCAAGAGATAATAAATGCATTGGGATATGACGGGTTTTTGCAATATGCTGGAGGAGTATCACTCGTCTGATGTTATCGCTGGCTTGCCTACGGGGTATAAAGCCTACCTGGTCTTTGTTTATTAGTTTGCCGATAAGAGGGTTGAGGCGAAGTGCCAATATTTTAGCCAGGAGTTTGATGTCCAGGTTAAGTAGGGAGATGGGTCTAAAATTAGACCAAAGGGAATTATCAGTGTTAGGTTTGGGTATCATTGCTATATTAGCTGTCAGTGTGTCTCGGCCAAAGACCTGATTCTGAAGTAGGGAGTTGAACGTTTTACTTAAGAGGGGGGCTAGAGTTGTAGCAAATTTTTTTAAGTATGTGGCTGATAGTCCATCTGGGCCTGGCCTCTTATGGGGTTTGAGGGTTTTTATCGCTGCAAGGACTTCTTCTGTAGAAATGGGTGCCTCTAAGGGTTCACGGTCTGAGTCCGAGAGAGCAGGCAAAGGGGTGTCGTGAAGGAGTGAGTCAGCGGCAGAGTGGGAAAAGGTAGATTTAGCTTTATAGAGGTCTTCTAGACGCTTGCGGAATTCCTTTAGAATTTTGATAGGGTTACTAGTGTATGTATTTTTCTCGATCCGTAATCTGATGGGAACATGGTTCCGTTCTGGTCGACGGAGACGCATGGCTAGGAAAGTATCGGGTTTGTTGGCCTTAGTGTAAATGGTATGGCTGGATCTGCGGATGGCCTTATCAGCCGATTCAGCCAGCAGCAGATCCAGTTCAGTTCTGGATTTTTCCATTGCTATCCTATGGGGCTCAGTCTGGGTTTTCTGGAACTGAAGAAAGTTCTGGTGGTACTCCTTCTCAAGGTTGGCTAGTTGGAGCTTCTTATCTCGTTTAAGATGTGTAGATACTGATATGCATGTGCCTCGGATTACCGGTTTGTGTGCCTCCCAGAGGAGAACTGGAGAGATATCAGGAGTATTATTATGACGCAGGTAATCTCCAAGGGCCACCTGAATGTCAAGGCAGTATGACGGATTAGTAAGATGAGCTTCATTAATACACCAGGAGCGGTCGCTGGTTTGGGGAATCAGAGAGGAAACCGTGGTAAGGACTGCACAGTGGTCCGACCATGGTATAGGTTGTATAGAGGAGTTGACAAGTGTTGGGGAGGACGCAACCAAGAGGAATATGTGATCGATCCTAGAAAAGGATTTATGGGGATATGAGTAGAACGTGTAGTTCTTCTTCGTTGGGTTGCATTCTCGCCAAGTGTCAAGCAATGAGGCTTGTTGCAGTAATTTTCTAAAGCGTGTAGAAGAGGCATACTGGTCTGGAGCATATGGGGATTTATCCATATGTGGCTGAAGTACTGAGTTAGAGTCGCCGCAAAGGATCACCGTGCCCCTGCAATGTGTCCGGATGACTTGTAGGAGGTGAGAAAAGAAGGGGTTTGGGTTATCATTTGGGGCATAATAGGAGACCAAGGTAGTTTCCACTTCTTGAAGCATGCCTACAAGGATTATATAGCGACCTTCCGGATCTTTGATTTCTGAGATTAATACGAAAGGGAGGGATTGGTGAAGGGCTATGAGTACACCGCGCTTTTTCACATTAGCCGAGGCAGTATACACTTGAGGGTATCGGGGGCTAAAGAATTTTGGTGTCGCTTGCGTCGTGTAATGAGTTTCCTGGAGGGCTACAATACTAGCTTTTAATGCTATGAATGTTTGGAGGCCTTAACTCTCTTATGCGGTGAGTTGAGTCCCTTTACATTAAGGGAAAGAATGTTCAGGGGGGCCATGGGGAAGGAGATGAGATATTAGGCAGAGGGGCCCCAAGGGCCCCGCAGCCCCGCCGACAAGGATCAGGAAAAGAGAAGATACAAGGGAGAAGGGAGGGAAGAAAGGGGAAAAGGAGAGGGTAGTAGTTGTAAGGCAAATGGATGAATAGATATAGGAAGTGGCAATGGGGTTTGGTCGCCCGACCAGGTAGTGGACAGACTCGCCAGTCGGCCAGCCGACTCGCGAGTGTGCACACCATGCAGAGGGGGGGCAATGACAGCCTCCCGCCGCTAAAGGGGGATTGTGGTTAAAGTTTTTAAAAGTTAAACCAACAAGAAGTAACAGGAAAGACAGTGGTTATGCAGGTATTGCTATGTAACCTATGTTTGTCTGGAGGCACACGGACCTCCAGATTGACTCTGTGGAGACACGGTACAGGGACACACAAATACTCAGGTAGGGTGTATCCGTATACATATATCCTCCCATAAGCATTTAAAGTGAGAAACAGAGAAAGAAAACAAGTTACTGTTCAGAACATTTCAATTTACCAAGGTCAAGCACTAACAGACAAAGAATAGGCGGCAGTGTCCGGGTCGCCGCATGCGCCCAGGGGGAGCCCCGAGCACATGCGGCGAGCCAGAAAACAGGCGCCAACCAAAATGTCACACAGTGAATGTTGTGCAGGAATCATAGTACATTTTCCCAAAAAGGAGAAATGGCACAGGGACACACAAATACTCAGGCAGGGTGTATCCGTATACACATATCGTCCTATAAACATTTAAAGTAATAAACAGAGAAAGAGAACAAATAACCGGTAATGACATTTCAATTTACCAAAATCATGCCCAAATGGACAAAAAAATAGGCGGTATCGTCCGGGTCGCCGCATGCACCCAGGGAAAGCCCTGAGCCCATGCGGCGAGCCAGAAAACAGGCGCCAACCAAAATGTTATGTAGTGAATGTTGTGCAAGAATCATAGTACATTTTCCCCAAAAAGGCTCTTTCCATCCCCACACCTGGCTCATGCGTCACATGATGCTGGCGGAGATACGCCCCTCACTGTGGACATTTATCCGGTAGCCACCTGGGGAGCTTCACTTCACAGACATCCATCTGATGAGAGGTTCCAGTTTCTCTCTTTCTCTACACTTCAAGGTAATTTCCAATCCTTATTTCAGGATTCACATAGTATTCTTTACATATATACTCTTTTTACCTGCTTTTTTACATTTTGCCTTGCACTCTGCTCACACTGCTTCAAACATACATTTAATTTCATCGCTATTTAGCATTTTTGGGGATCTGGTTTGGCTTTTTTTCAAACCAGATTTATTTACACCAACACTCAGTTGATTTGCCAACTTTGGCTGTTAACCCTTTCAGTCATGTTATATCATTAACCCCCTTTTTTGTTCAATTTCTCCCAGTACCCATTACACATTATTCCCATTAGGCATCCACCAGCACATCATTTACATATTCACTCCCCTCTTCCTTTGCTCCCTTTTTGTTTTTTGTTTTTTGTTTTTCCTTCCCCTCCCTTCCCCCAATCACATTCTAATTTTGGTTCTCAAACCATTCAACCTTCTTTTTCACTCATTGCTCATTTTCATTTCTCCATCCCTTCACCAGCATTCTGCCCTTGCACCCTGTCTGTGCCTCTCCGTCAGTTTGGTGCTGTGCCGTGGCTGTCCGGGTTTCTCCTTGATGGATGTCCCATGCCATCTTCTCTTTGACTCTCCTCTTGATCGAGTGGCCGTTGAAGTGTTTATTGGGGGGCCTTCCCCGCCTCAGCCCCGGGTGAGACACTGTATCCAGGACCACCATTCTACGCCATATTTCAAATGCTTGGGACAACCCCATTCCGGGTTTTGCCATTGGTAACGTATCAGACTACCTTATTCTGTTTCAAATATGACATAATTTTTTCAAGACTTTATTTGATCTGTCTATCCATCTCCCCTTGTAGTCAAATGACATGCACCCCACTCCTGATGACTGGCTTTAAACGCCAAGAAACGCGTCGAGTCCATGCTCAGGGATGCCAAGTAAAGCCTGCCCAACTACGAATCTACAAAGTGTATTCTTGACATTTCAATTGGATAATTAATTTCACTGTTTCTGTATGTCCATTTAACTGTCACTACTTGCTCCAGCCATGTCTCAACAATGAATTGCGATTATGTCTATGTGATAACTTCTATTTACATTATGCCTTTGTTTGCATGATCTATGTGTACTTTTACCATGATACAGATCTCCATTCTTTAGACTGACTATGCAGCATGTATACCTGGCTACAGACCACTCCCCAACGGGACAGTGATGTTTACCAATTTTTGATATCTTAGACCCTTTTCCCCATGCCCATCCATGAGTCCATGCTCTGGCATGTCAAGTAAAGCTTGCCCAACTATGAATCTATTAAGTGTATTCTTGACTTTTTAACCGGATAATCATTTTCACTGTTTCTGTATGTCCATTTAACTGTCATTACTTGCTTCAGCCATGTCTCAACAGTGAATTTTGATCATGTTTTTGTGATAACCCCTATTTATACTATGCCTTTGTTTGCATGATCCATGTGTACTTTTACCATGATACAATACATTTTTATATTTATATCCATGCCTTGATCTCCATTCTTTAGACTGACTATGCAGCATGTATATATGGCTACAGACTATTCCCCAACGGGACAGTGATGTCTACTCATTCTTGATATCCTAGACTTTTTCCTACGCCCATCCATGCCTCATTTAAAGTCCCACAGCCCATTTTCTCTTTTCATTTTCAATGTACCAGGGATGGAGGCATGGGTATGGCATTTATGGGTCTCAATGGATCACCTGCCTTTTCTTGTCACACAGTGAATGTTGTGCAGGAATCATAGTACATTTTCCCAAAAAGGAGAAATGGCACAGGGACACACAAATACTCAGGCAGGGTGTATCCGTATACACATATCGTCCTATAAACATTTAAAGTAATAAACAGAGAAAGAGAACAAATAACCGGTAATGACATTTCAATTTACCAAAATCATGCCCAAATGGACAAAAAAATAGGCGGTATCGTCCGGGTCGCCGCATGCACCCAGGGAAAGCCCTGAGCCCATGCGGCGAGCCAGAAAACAGGCGCCAACCAAAATGTTATGTAGTGAATGTTGTGCAAGAATCATAGTACATTTTCCCCAAAAAGGGGACACCGTAGGAAAAGGAAGAAAAAAATATATATATATATAACCTTCCTGGTTTTCCTGAGTAGTAAGGTAAAAAAAATAAAACAATAATAATAATGAAAAAAGAGGGGAGAAAAGTGTATAACACTTGTTGATGAGAAAGGGAATATAAAAGATTCATGGGGCCTGAGCCCCCGCAACCCCGGGAAGAGGGGGGTAGGTGGACTGCACAGACATCCCCCATACCATTAGGGGGTGTCTATCACAGGACAGTCCCCCTTTAACTTGATTGAAGAGTTATCATCACGTCATAAAGTATAGGTTAGCTTCAATCAAGGGGCCTCCGGTGGCAAAAAGTGGTTGTGAAAAGAGCAAAAGTAAATTCAACGTGGAGAGTAGACTTGTCGGTCCCGGGAGATGTCCCTGGGTGGGCGAGCTGGTGTACCTCTACGGATGGATGAAGGGCCAGGATTAGATCTCCTTGGAGTGGTATTATAGGGATGCGTTGCTGCCCGGGCGGGGGTGCGAGGCAGTGTCGTCTCCGCAGGTTGCTCCGGGGTAGTTAGGTGCAGGGCCTCAAGAAGACGTTGGAGGGATTCCGGTGATGTGGAGGAGTGTTGCTGGCCCTGGTAGGAAAATTGCAAAGCAAAAGGGAAGCGCCAGGTGTATTTAAGTTGGTGCTGCAAGAGAATCTGGAGTTGTGGTTTCATGGCACGGCGTTTAGCAATTGTAGATGGAGCTAGGTCAGAGAACAATTCATACGTGTGACCCTGGAACAGGAGAGTGTCCTTATTGCGAGCAGCAGCTAGGAGTTGTTCCTTTGTACGGAAAAAGTGCAGTTTAATGATAATATCTCGCGGAGGCCCGTCTTGCTGTCGGCGGGTCAGGGCCCTGTGTATTCTATCGAATTCCAGGCGTTCTATTGGTATAGCAGGTGATAGTTCTTGGAATAGGGCCGTTGAGAAAGATTGTAGGTCTTCCACATTTTCTGGGATACCTCTCAGGCGTAGATTTGATCTACGGGAGCGATTTTCAGCGTCCTCGAGACGTGAGAGTAGCATGTTGTTCTCATCACGGAGGGCTGCCTGCTCTTGAACCTGCTCTTGGAGTGTAAGCTCTATATCATCTACCCTGGTTTCCAGGTCTGCCGTGCGCTGCCCTAGCTCCCTGATCTCACGTGACAGCCTGCTTGTTCTCTGATCAGATGTAGTTTTTAAGGCCTTTTGCAGCATGGCTTCCATAAACTGTAGAAAATCACCCTGGGACATACCTGAGGAGGGCAGGAAGGAAGGACCGCTGATGGTGGACTCATCCCCGCTGTCGGCGGTGGCTTGTTCTGGCTTGTCTGGTGAGGCAACGTGCTGTTTAGTCAGGGCCTTCGCCGCCATCTTGGACGAGGCGCGGGCCAGGGCGTCTTTGATCGGTTTAGATTTGGATCTACCGCGATGGCCGGTTAAAACCATCCCAGACGATGCTGTGGCCGTTCCGGAGGCTGTATTCAGCAAAAGCGGGGTTGCAGGGCGGCTCAGGCGCGGTGTATGATCCCGATGTTGCGGCGGGAGGTGCGGAGCTCTAGTGGAACACGTCCGCCATACAGAGCCTCGCGCATGCACCCCCCCAACAAGAGGCATTTTAAATGCAGATCGAACCATGTCAGTTAGGGTCTGGACCCACAATCTTTCAGTCTGTGATGCTGAAAATGGTTCATCTACTGTCGATTCCTCAAAAACAGAGTTAACCTCCTCCTGATCCCCTTCAGGTAGGTCAGTCCCTTCCTGGGACTGTTGCTCTGCCAACAGGCACTCTAATGGAGGGGATGAAGATCTGGCGCGCTTTCTTTCCTGTAGAGAAGAAGCGATCAATGCTGCCAATCTCTGCTCCAATCCCTCCAGAGTTGAGGCAAAAACCTCCTCTGTTATATATGCAGGAGCAGGTGGACTGAGGACAGCCGCAGTATCTGGCACTCCCGGGGGTTCCTTATGGGTATTAACCTCTGATTTCTCAGGGGAGGAAGGTGCAGATGACTGCTCCAGATCCTCAGAGCCCGATGGAGACCCCCTACACTTCCTGAGAGGTATATCTCAGAGTTTTTTAGGCGGCATATTCCTTAGTTCAAAGCTGAGGTATTCCAGCCGCAATACACCCCTTTGTTGAAATAGTCTAATGCAATTTGCTGCTATGTACATCAGTGGGTGTCTACTAATGCGTCTTTCTGGGGATGCCTGTATCAACCGCCCGCTGTAAGCCCCTATACCATGCTACCAGCTCCTTTTCATGCTCTGTGTCCATAGCAAGCAGCGTGGACTGAGTCCTTTTATCTTGCTGGGACGCCCGCACATGCACCGAAGCGCTGGGCGCACAGAGCGCGTCATCCGCCAGGCTCCGCCCCCTTTTTTGAAGCTAAATCTATAAAAAGAAAGCGTGTGTGCGCGCGCGCATGCACGTGTGCGCTCTTGGCGCCATGTAGGGAGAGGAGCCAGGGTCCCTGTTTCACCAGGACTCGGGGATGGAAGGAAACTACTTGGCAGCATGACAGAGGAATGCAGCTTCCCTGATAGAGAGCTCACTCATCTGCCTGGACTTTCACCATGGAGGGAATAGTCCCAAGAAAAAAAGACGTTCCACAGCGGCCTCTAGTGGACAAACACAGGTACCGCACTTTTGTCTTTTTTTTTTTTTTTAAAACCTCCTTTATGAAAAACATTTCTAGGTTTACAGTTTTTAAAACTTCCTTTATGAAAAGACATTTCTAGGATTTCTTAGGCATATACAGCTATTAGCGGGAATACCTTTAGGTAACAGGCAGAAAGACATATTAGGCTTGGGGGTCCCCTTAATAGAACCAAGTTCCTGAGGGGCCCCCACTTACCTTTTCCCCGCCGCAGGACTTTGTTTGGTCCACAGAAGCCCAAACTTCACCTCTCACGGCAGGCATTGTACTAGACCTTCAGGGACCGGGTTCCCAAGGATTCCACTCCCCTGGACCTGTATAGCACCCTGCACAGATAGCCTCTTGGTTTTGGGTATGACCAGAGCTTTGGATCCCAGGGTCCAGCCCTCCTAAGAGAGGCATTACAGGCAAAACCCTGCTCTTCTCTGCAAGGCCCGGGTACCGACCGTTTAGCTATGAAGCTTTTTTTGGTCGGATCCGGAATAGCTTGCTAAGGCCCAGAGAACCTGTACACAAGCCCAGATGAATACATGTTAACCTTGGCCAACACCTTAGACACTGGCAAAAAACTGAGGTGCTCCCGGATGGGAGGGGCTTATATAGGGGAGGGTACTTCCTGTTTTGGAAGTTGCCAGTGCCAGCACCTGAAGGTAATTCTATATAACCCACATAGTAATGACTATGCCGCTCTGTGTCCCGTGATGTATGAACAAGAAATCAGGCTTCTAACTATGTCCTATACCTAGGCCTAGGTATATGCCTCTACAGCCTTGTCACTCCATACAATTCTACATTTAGATACCATCCCAACTCAACAGCCCCTCTGTACATGAACCTTTCCTCTACGACACTCCTCAGTTAGTCATTTCTCATACACCAATATCTAGAATTTCTCACATGCAAATGCCTTTATCAGTCATTCTGTTCTGCATACCATCCAGCACTTCCCAACCCAGGGAACCTTCAAGTTCTTCCTCTAAACCCACCTCTTTAGACATCACATTGCTGAATTCCTCTTTTTGGTCGCTGATCCATCACTGCTTCCTCATCTGACAAGGCACATGCTCTTACTTGAATCTTAGTGCTAGGTGCTGGAAGGCATACTGCAGACCTTTAGGAGCTTATACCATTGAATTCTTCATTGAGACTCAGCACATGTTCAGTTATAATTAGATCGATGCTAATGAATAGATTGTGCTGAAATACAGATGCTGCCTTAAAGAAAATCTATTGGGTTTTTATATATTTTCTTTTTGCCTTGTACTAAAAAATAATGTTAAAATATAGTTGTATGTTTAATCAGGTAGTTATAAAGTAGGAGTATTTCTTATGTACCATCTGCAGCCAGAAGTTGGAGCTTTAAGTATGTCTAGATAGATAGATAAAGCTGCTTTCAGGTAGCAGTGTGATTTAGAGGAGAGAAACACTCACTCCCTCTTTAAAAGCACAGTTTCTGAAGTGTTAGAGCTGAACTGCAGGAAACCTCAAAAAATTCCTGCACGGCAAGGGTTAACCGCTCGTATATATATATATATATATATATATATATATATATAAGTATGGGTTTTCCACAAGATTCTCCTCTTCCTCTGGCCCTAGAGTGACCCCCTGGGTTGCAATTTCCATCAATGCCCACTATGATATGTTTTCATCCATTGATTCTCCTTCTGCCATATTTGATTCAGGAAAGTCTGTCTTTGTGCCATGTAAGGCAAATCTGTCCACTCCACTGTCATTTCCTCAAGACATGCCTTCCATAAAACTGATAAGGGTGACCAAACTGGTTTGTTCTTTCCTACCAAAACTGTCTGTTCCACCAAACTTGGTTTGGGTATAAGGAGTTGAGCACCAACTGCTTCCGTTCTTCACAAACCACTGGTTTTATCAGGGAGGGCTAAGAGGATTCCTTCAGTGTCATAGGCCATTCTTTCCTGTGTATTTTCTCTATGTGGCTGTTTTATTGATACTGCAGTCCATTATTTTGCAGAATTGATTTCAGTCAAGGAAGCCATCACAGCCAAGTTTATATACCATTGTGGATGCTACCACTGCAACCCATCCCAATACTGTCTGTTATCAAAAATTTAAACTAGTGATGCTGGCACATGAAGTGCCCTCTTCTGTTTGCCCTCCAGGCCATGGACTGCCATCTCTTTAGAGTTGTTTCTGCTCCTAGAGCAGGGGTCTTTAAAATTTCTAACCAAAAAGCTGGTTAACTGTCCTTCAGACTTCAGGGGGAGCCGGACTGTGGCCAGTGGGAGTGGAAAATGCCTTTAGGTCAGTGGTAGTAAACAATGCCCCGCCTTTGGTGTCAGTGGGAGAAATAGTGCACCATTATTGGTGTCAGTGGGAGGAATAGTGCCCCATCGTTGCTGTCAGTGGGAGGAATAGGGCCCCATCGTTGCTGTTAGTGGGAGGAATAGTGCCCCATCGTTGCTGTCAGTGGGAGGAATAGTGTCCCATCGTTGCTGTCAGTGGGAGGAATAGTGTCCCATCGTTGCTGTCAGTGGGAGGAATAGTGTCCCATCGTTGCTGTCAGTGGGAGGAATAGTGTCCCATCAACGACGTCAGCAGGATGAATGGACCATTGTTGGTGTTAGTGTCAGAAATGATGCCCCATGGTTGGTGTCAGTTGGGAGAATAGTGCCTTTTATTAGGGGGAAGCATAGTGCCCCAAGGTCTAGATAGATTTAATCTAAGGGCCACATTTGCCCCCCCCCCCCCCCCCCGGCCGCAGTTTCGAGACCACTGTCCTAGGGGATGCTGACTGGGACAAGATTGTCACTTAGAAAGAACAAACACAACTTTACGCTGATAGTGTTGGATCTCCCATTCTTGTACTATTAACCCCCTTGTGTCTCTGAGTAGTATCTTTAGGGACCATGGCTTCTTGACTGTTTTAGCCTCTTATATCTCTTTAGTGATCACTCGAAGGTAAGTGCCTGCGATCAACAAGAGTGGGCAGTAAGATTTATAATGTATTTGTGCTAGCTGATTGCCAGAAGAACATGCCTTCCCCAATGGTGCTGTACGCAGACTTGAAAAATCAATAGGGATTAACCTCTAACCCCCCTCACATACTTATACTGTGGTCTGCATGGCTTACCAATATTTCATCTGTTTCTCCTAAATGCTCTTACTCAATAATGTTCAGCTGTCCCTGCATGTTACTAATTAATGACAAAAATTCCGCCGCACTGGAAAAAGAGGGAAAAAAGTGATTAAATATTGCATCAACTATCTCTCCAAATGCAGGGACTTTTAATGGGCACAAACTGCTAATTTCACATCAATTATTGTTTGTTGGTCATTGTCCCGGCCTTGTAATATGTGTGAAGTTAATTTAAAGATTAAATGGAAATTAGACCAACTAGCTGCTAGTATCTTATGCCAGCAATACTTCTGCTGCTAAGATGTGTTTTTTTTCTAGTACAGAAAGGTATTTATAATGAAATTTTAATGCTATTATTTTTGAAATAATATTAATTATTATTATTACAATATTTTGGTCTCATGTAATCCTTTACAGTTTTTAAACAAGAAATGTAAGGGAAATGACAAGGTATCAGTCAGCCTCTGATGCAGTACATGTGCTGACAGGGAACACGCTGACAAGAGGAAAGAGCAGAGTGATGACTCACTGCTCTACTTCTGCTCCTTCACTGCCCGTTCAGCAGGCAGGGGGGTATGTCCTTGCCTAAGCTGTGCTGCTGCATGTTACTCATGGTTTATTAATGTGCCGCTCAGGCTAGATCACTGTGGGTGATGCCGTGTCTGCTGCAGGAATGCCAGCAAGGGATGGAGCTTGTCCCAGCTCCTGTAGTCACTGGAAGGAAAAGAGGAAAGATCACTGGTGCCGCACATCCACGGAGTCCTATAGGGGTAGTAAGAGTGTTGCATGGAGGTCTAGGACTTGCCTGTCTGGCAGTGGTACCTACTGTAGAACACAAAGAGAACAAAATGAACATTTTATATTGTATTACTACAGCAGTATAATGGAAAAACCAAAACCAAAAATGTAATATATTGCAGCTTACCAATGTGGTGGCTGCATTTGTTTTATTTTTATTTTTTTAGGCTTTCTTCCCTCTGTTTCCCCCTAGTGATCTGGCCAGTAACACACCTTCTGTTTTAGAGTGCCCCCACTCTGGATGAAGGAGCACAGAGACACTTTTGGACAACAGCATTGTCTGTCTTGAGGGAGGGGTGTGTTAGATATACAGATTTTGATAAACAAACAAATTTAAGTCAAACTGCAGCTAGTACTTTATAAGAAGTAATTATTTTTTCCTTTTGGAATAAAGTTTTTACGTAAAAAAAGCGGATCATTGAAAGCACCCCTGTCAGTGGTAAATGGTTTGGCTTATCCCTCTAACTGCTACATCTGCATGAGAGCTTGTTCTGTTGTAAAACAACAGACTTACTGGCCAGATCACCAGGTGAAAATAAAGGAAAGTGTTGGCAAATCTGTATACAGCATACCCCCCAACTTTTTGAGATGAGAACGAGGGACACCTATTAGCAAAAGTATGTAGGCATGGGACACACCCCCTGTTACACCCCTTAAGGGAGAATTATACAAAAAAAAAAAGTTAAATCCACAGTGCTTTTTTTACCACTAGAATTCCTTTATATTGGCTTTTGATGTTTACAAATGCAGCAATTTAGAATTTGGATGAAATGTTTAGCACTGTGAAAATCTTTTTGAAAGATGAGTAGTGCATTTTATATACAACTATATAGACCAGATCAAAATGAGGAACAAATGAGGAAGAAAGAGGGACAGAAGGACATTTTTCCAAATCAGGGACAGTCGCTCAAAATCAGGGACAGTTTGGAGCTATGTATTAAGCCCTACAGAACAGACAGTGCACAGCCCACGTGGGCTTTGCTGCTTAAATGCAGACAGGAAACAGGAACTTTATTATACAGAGAAAAGATGTACAGTTTACCATATAGCAGCTACAAACTTAGAAACACTGCCATCTTCTGGCTGATGTAGTTTTTGCACCAAATACATGAACATATTATACCAACAGAAGGAAAGCCTAATAAAGAAAATGCATGCAGCCATTACATCTGAGAATTAGTAAGCTGCAATATAGTGTTTATTTTTGGGTTTAATGATTCTTTAACCCTTGAAATTCATACAGGGAACACGCCACCTACTCTTACCTGGGTATAGCAGTATGACAATAAATCTCATTCCTTTTATCAGTAACCTAGGAACCCCTCTTGTTTACATGTTTGTAATGCTGGAAAGGCTTTCCCTAACTCATTAGACGTAGGCAAACTAAGGAGTTCCTTACAGCTACCAGTCATATTCATTCTTGCATTCGAAATTTGAATCTGACTGGTGCAGGGTACACTACACATGCATGCCCATTAACTTTCTTTCTTGCAGCTGGGAGACGGTGGTCGCACATACGCAGGGTGCTTTACATGTTGGCTGTGAGAAGTTTGGGCAAGGGGGGCAGTAACTGTCAGAGCAGAGATAAAGCTACAAGCCAGTAGAAGGGAGACTGCAACCCACTGGTTGCACATCACCATTCCGGAGTGTTCATGCAGTGAGGTGCCCCCCCACCACAAGAGGGCAGCTGTCCATCCTGCCCCATTTTGTTATTGTCCCGGTCCTGCTTGTAACCAAATCTAGAGAAACTTCCAGAAAATGGTTAAAAGAGAAGTGTGGCAAAATCTTTTTTGACTGTACTTCTCCTATGGATCACAGGTGTGGAATTTGTTCTGCATTTCTGTGACCCGTTTTCAGCCAACAGCATGCTAGAGCCCACTGTCGGCTGGCATCACTCAGACAGCCCAAGCTGGGGAAAGATCCTGACTTTACAGTTGGGATCCACCCAAATGGCTGGACCGGCAGCTGGCTCAGCTTCTCGCTCCTATCCCCAGCCCAATGTTCCAGTGAGCATTGGAGGGGCAAAACAGAGAGCCGGTGACTAACATTCACCAGCTCTCTGCTCAGAGCAGAGGGGAGAACTGAGCGATCCACAATGTTTAATTGCTCAGTTCTCAGTGCAGAGGCAGCGGGGAACAGATGCAGCATCACATCGTTGCTGCATCCACTTAGGTGAGTATAAGGGGTTTTTTTTTTCTTGTTTGTTTTTGTTTTTTTGGTTTTTTTATATACCCAATGATTTTCTGTTAAATAGCTGTGAGCAAAGGCAACACTTCAGCAGAAGAACAGGAACACAATCTCTAAGACCCCTTTCACACTGGGGCGGGCAGGTGCGGTGGCGGTATAGCAGCGCGATTTTCAGCGCTGCTATACTGTCGTTCTTACCGCGGTATGCGGTCGCTAGGGGGGTTAATTTAACCCCCGCTAGCGGCCGAAAAAGGGTTAATACCGCCCGCAAACCGCGGCTATTGCCGCGGTTTGCGGGCGGTATTACCGCGCTGTCCCATTGATTTCAATGGGAGACCGCGGTAAAGGAGCGGTGAACACACCGCTCCTTTACCGCTGTAAAGAAGCGGCTAGCAGGACTTTTGGAGCGGTCCTGCTAGCGCCCCGCTTCAGTGTGAAAGCCTTCGGGCTTTCACATTGAAGACACAGGGCAGGATTTTTTCATGCGGTATAACAGCGCTATTATTAGCGCTAAACCGCATGAAAAACGCCCCAGTGTGAAAGGGGCCTTTTTCTTATTGACCAGTCTTGTTAAAATTTGTAGGTTGGCCAGTCTAGACCTTTACCCCTGTAAAAATGCTTTACCCTACTTGTGTTGTTGATGGATATTCTTACATTTACCCCTTACATTGGGCACAATTCCTTTTAGCTATTCCACCTAGGAGATTATTGTCTGTTGTCTGTTCAGCCAGTGTCTTGGTTTGCCAACCCATGCTCATGCCTGCCTTCTTGCAAACCTTGCCAGGACCAAGCTGCCAAACTTTTGCATCTGCTGATGTTTTGACTTTTCTCTGAAATGGAAATGTTTAGACTAGCCCTTTTTTTTATAAGGCTAAGCAGCACTGATGTGAGCTGCACTTTCCCCCAGACAATCACCTAATGCCGCGTACACACGATCAGAATTTCAGAAAAACCTTGGATGGTTTTTCCGACGGAATTCCGCTCAAGCTTGGCTTGCATACACACGATCACACAAAAGTTCTCTGATATTTAGACCGTCAAGAACGCGTGGCGTACAACACGACGACGACCCGGGAAAATGAAGTTCAATGCTTCCGAGCATGCGTCGAATTGTTTCCGAGCATGCGTAGGAATTTTGCGTGTCGGAATTGCTACAGACGATCGGAATTTCCGATAAGAATTTTTTCCGTTAGAAAAATAGAGATCCTGCGCTCAATCTTTTCTTGGCGGATATTCCAACAACAAAAGTCCGATGGAGCCTACACACGGTCGGAATTTTCCGACAAAAAGCTCACATCTGACTTTTCTTGTCGGAAATTCCGATCGTGTGTACGCGGCATAAGACTTTGGACTTCTCTTCTCAACAAGCACATCTTGCCTCTAAACTAAACTGTTTGAACAGCCCTAGGAGAACAATAGACTGCACAGAAACGTTGCATAAATGCTGAATGCTTTATTTTTTGTGCAGATATGGCAAATTTTACATATCTAAAGAAACTTTTTATTCAAGATTAATTCGTACTGATGCGAGTCTGATATAAGGAATGTATCTAACCATTTATATTCCTGGGACGCAAGCAAAAACACATTTAAAGGAAACTGAACATCTTTGTCCACTTGAGACCTTTACAGTGGACCATAACTGTGCTGGCTGTTGTAAGTAGAGGACAATTGACTAGTAACCAATACTACCTGCGGTTTACCTTTTTCAGTCATTGACTTACTACACCTTGTTCTACGTTGTGTCTCTATGTGAAGGTGACCATCTTGGTAGAGGAGAAAGCTTTGCTTCCTCATGTGATAGCTGACCCCCTGATGACAGATGATCTGATGACTGGTGGGGTAAATTAATGCAAAAGATAATAATTTCAGGCCACCACTTAAGCACAGTTAAAGAAGAAGTATTGCCAAAGTTTTTTAACCACTTAAAGACTCAACCTTTTTCTGACATTCGTTGTTTACAAGTAAAAATTTGTATTTTTTGCTAGAAAATTACTTAGAAACCCCATACATTCTATAAAATTTTAGCAGAGACCCTAGAGCAGGGGTGTCCAAACTTTTTTGAAAGAGGGCCAGATTTGATAAAGTGAACGTGCGTGAGGGCCGACCATTTTGCCTGACATTCTTTGAACCATTAAAATTTGGTGTAAGTTTGTTCGTCCGAGCACCAATACACTGCCCAACAAGAATTCTCCTACCTTTGTGGCTGCATGTGGTGAATATATATATCTCTTCTTTGGTCCCCAACAAATCCCAAATCTCCGCTCAGGGTAAGGATGAGCTCAGGTTGTAAAAAATATATTTTTTCTCTATCCCCTGAGAAATCTGGCCTTTATCTCTTCTGTGGCCCCTAAGCTCCACTCAGGGCAAGGATGAGCTTTTTTTTTTTTTTTTTATATATTCTCTCTGGCCCCCACTTGTAATTTGCCCTTATCTCTTCTGTGGCCCCCAAGCTCTAAACAGGGCAAGGATGAGCTCCTTTTTTAAAATTCTTATATATATTGAAATATTCGCTTTATATCCGTTACAGTAGTAAACTTAGCTTATCCCCTGAGAAATCCTCAATGATCTCTGGCGAGCCTGCTAGGACGCTGACAGCATGCAGCGCCGTAGCCAATCACAGGTACTGAGACACAGAGCTCTGCAGCTGTGGACCGGGAAATGACTTAGTGTCTGTTATTGGCGATGCGCGCTTCCCAATGGGCTTTAGAACATGCCCCAGCAACACCCAACAACACGCCCAGCTTATCAGTGAGAGGCGCTCAGGGATTAGAGAATATATTATATATATATATATATATATATACTGTGAGGGGGTTAGCTCGGCAGCGGGTGTGTGTGACCCCCGGGATGGGCTCCCCACACAAAACAGGCCCAGCAAACGGAGGTTGTGGTTTTCAAAATCAAAAAAAGGTGCGGTTTATTTTCTATTTACAGTGACAAAACACAGCAAAGCAAAAGAAACATAACCAAAATAAATCCTGGTCAAGTTGACCTCTGACTAAACATACAGGTTTCCTAACTAACAACTGGGATCAGCCTAGTGCTGTCCTAGTCCCTAAGTCCCTGGTTTAGTAAAAGTCCAAACAAATAGCCACACAGGCTTTGCCTCACCGCACAGGGGTTCACTCTCCCTAGACAGTCCACACAGGTCTGGTTCCAGGCATGAACTAACATCTAATGAAGCTGGGAGTTCTTATAGAGGCCTAAATGAGCTGACAAGGTTCAGCTGGTCTCCTCATCTCTGTCTGCACGACTCCCCACACTCTCCCTAGAGGTATGAGTCATCCATGAGCCCACTAGCCTTATACAACTCTCCACCTAGTTGTATAAGTCGGCGTAAAGCCTGAATCTGGGCGAAATATATCTACCCCCCTGGATGCAACCAGGTGACTTTACCTTCCTGCTGTCACATACCCCCCCCCTCTTGTTTTAACCTCGGGGTTGGAACACCAGCAATCAGGCATTCATGTACTCGAGACAAAGCATCCACATTCCCCATTTGAACGCCAGGGCGATGCTTTACTGTGAAGTTGAATTCCTGGAGGGCCAGGAACCACCTATTCACTCTTCTATTTGTTTCCTTGTTTTGAGCCATCCACTTTAACGGAGCGTGATCCGTAACCATGTCAAAGTGCCTACCTAGCAGGTAGTACCGAAGGGAATCTAGAGCCCACTTCACCGCTAAACACTCCTTTTCAACGGTGGCGTAATTTACCTCATGGGACTTCAACTTCCTGCTGAGGTAAATGACTGGGTGCTCTTCCCCGTTCCAGACCTGGGACAATACTGCTCCTAACCCCACATCTGACGCATCACTTTGTACGACAAAGTCTTTAGAGAAGTCGGGTGAGTACAACACTGGCTGGCTACATAAGGCTTGTTTCAAGAATTGGAATGCTGCCTCAGCCTCGGGGGTCCATTTAATCATGACCGACCCTTTCCCCTTCGTCAGGTTGGTTAGGGGCACAGCCTTAGAAGCAAAGTGGGGAATGAATCGCCGATAATACCCAGCGATTCCCAGAAAGGCTCGTACCTGCTTCTTGCTGTTGGGACGTGGCCAACTCTGGATGGCCTCGACTTTGTTGAGTTGGGGTTTTATTACTCCCCTCCCAATGGTGTACCCAAGATATTTGGCCTCCTCCTGCCCAATGGTACACTTCTTGGGGTTAGCCGTAAACCCCGCTTCCCGAACAGAGTCCAGGACTGCTTGCACTTTTGGCAGATGTGAGGCCCAATCTGTGCTATGGACAATTACGTCATCCAGGTAAGCCGCAGCATACTTCCGATGGGGCCTCAGCATCTGGTCCATTTTCCGCTGGAATGTGGCCGGCGCATTCTGTAACCCGAACGGCATTCTTTTATATTGGAACGCCCCGTCTGGGGTTACAAATGCGGTTTTCTCTTTGGCCGACTTGGCCAGGGGGATTTGCCAATACCCTTTTGTGAGGTCAAGAGTCGTCATGTATCGGGCTGTTCCCAGCCGGTCGATCAACTCATCTATACGTGGCATGGGGTAGGTGTCAAATTTTGTAACTTTGTTCAACTGACGAAAATCGTTACAAAATCGCCAGCTCCCATCCGGTTTAGGCACCAACACGATGGGACTAGACCAATCACTTTGGGACTCCTCTATCACCCCTAAGTTCAGCATTTTCTGTACTTCCTCCCGTATTGCCTCCCGTCGAGCCTCTGGGATCCGATAGGGTTTTAACTTCACCCTTTCACCGGGCGGGGTAATGATGTCATGCTCTACCCCAGATGTTTGTCCCGGCAGCTCAGAGAATACCTCCTTGTTGCGAAGCACAAACTCCTTAACCTCCTGTTGTTGGGGTTGTGACAAGGTGGCTGCTATTCCAACCTCAGGAATCACGCAACCAGTTTGAGCTGGTGACCAAGTGTCTGCGACTAGGGACTCTCTATCCCTCCAGGCTTTCAACAGATTAACGTGATAGATCTGTTCGGGCTTTCGCCTTCCTGGTTGTCTGACCTTGTAATTCACTTCGCTCACTTTTTCCATTATCTCGTAGGGGCCTTGCCATTTGGCAAGGAATTTACTTTCAACCGTAGGGACAAGTACCAATATCCTATCCCCCGGGGAAAAGGTACGGGTCTTGGCTCCACGGTTGTACACTCTCTGCTGTGCCAACTGCGCTTGGGCCAAATGTTCCTTCACGATGGGCATTACCTGTGCAATTCGATCTTGCATCAGGGCGACATGCTCAATCACACTCCTGTGGGGAGAACTCTCACTTTCCCAAGTTTCCTTGGCAATATCCAACAGCCCTCTTGGGTGTCTCCCATACAGTAACTCAAAGGGGGAGAATCCCGTAGAGGATTGGGGCACCTCCCTAATAGCAAACATCAAATAAGGAAGTAAACAGTCCCAATCCTTTCCATCTCTATCCACCACTTTCTTCAACATTTGTTTTAGGGTTTTGTTAAATCTTTCAACCAGCCCATCGGTTTGGGGGTGATACACAGACGTACGCAATTGCGTCACTTTGAACAATTTACACAGCTCTTTCATAACCCGGGACATAAAGGGTGTACCTTGGTCCGTAAGCAGTTCTTTACAAATACCCACCCGGCTAAAAACAAGAGATAGCTCTTTGGCTATGGTTTTGGCCGAGGTATTTCGGAGAGGGATCGCTTCTGGATAACGGGTGGCATAGTCCATTATAACTAATATGTACTGGTGCCCCCTAGCGGACTTGATTATAGGACCTACCAAATCCATGGCGATCCTCTCAAACGGGACCTCAATGATGGGTAGAGGGACCAGCGGGCTACGGAAATGTGGCATCGGGGCCAACCTCTGACACACAGGGCAGGAGGAACAATAATTTTCTACGTCCTTTATCACCCCCGGCCAATAGAATCTCTGTAATACCCTCTCTCGGGTTTTCTCTGTCCCCAGATGACCTCCAAGAATGTGCCCATGGGCCAACTCCAACACCAACTTCCTGTAAGGTTTGGGCACCACAAGCTGCTCAACGGTTTCTTCTGCCCTTTTTGCCACCCGATACAGTAGGTCCTTCTCTACGCTGAAGTATGGGTAAGTGCAGGTATTATCTGGGTTCACTAACTCACCATCTATTTTCACTACGTTTTCCCGTGCCTTTATTAGGGCGGGGTCTTTCAACTGTTCTGTGGCAAAGTTTTCCCTGTGAACCTCAAGATCAGAAAACTCCACAGACGGTAGGTTTTCGTCTGAGGAGGTGGGCTCCTCTCCAGTTTCTTGAGTCTCCCCTGCCAATACTGATAAGGGAAATTCCGGAGAGTCCTCACCACTCTCAGGGGAGTTCTGGCTATCACATTCCTGGTACATAGGGGCACCAGTGAGGGGCTCAGGATCATCCCACAGTTCCCAGAACTTCGGAAAATCCCTTCCCACAATGGCGTCATGCGGTAACTGAGATACTAAGCCCACTGGATGAGAGAGGGTACCTTTGGGGGTCTCGAAACACACTGTAGTCACTGGATACTCTCGGGTGTCCCCATGCACACAAATAACAGCTACCTTGCTATTCCCAGAGACCTCTGTTTTAACTAACTCAGCCTTTATCAGGGTCACAAGGCTACCTGAATCCAGCAATACCACAACATTTCTACCATTAACACACATTTTGCATAAATGTTTCTCAGTTCCTCGAATGGCAGTGCATGCGACTGTCGCACACAGCGACTGACGTCTGCCCGTCAGAAAGTCACACTGCATGGGTTCCTCCACAACCGGGCAATTGGCTGCAATATGTCCCGCTTGCCGGCAGCGGTAGCAAACGATCCTTCTTGCGGCCTCTTGAGCCGCTGATTTCCCAGGCTGTTCTCGCCAAACTTGGGGTAGAGCTCCCACCCTCTCACTCTCTCCACCCTCACCCCTTGGAATCCTCTTATCCGCCCCTGGGGATGGTCTGGTCTTAGGGTGGAAAGTCTGAGTGTCTCTGGAAGAGGCCGTCAGGTTCTCTGTAGCCAAGTATTTCTCCACACGATCCACAAGACCATCGGCCGTCTCTGGGTCTCCATGGCTTACCCACTTTTGGATGGCAGTAGGAAGAGCTCTCAAAAACCGATCCATTACAACACGTTCCACAATCTTTGGTGCGGACAAAGTCTCTGGCTGTAGCCACTTTCTGCTCAGGTGAATGAGATCATACATTTGAGACCTGGGGGGTTTTCCAAGCTGGAAAGTCCAGTTATGCACACGCTGAGCCCGGACAGCCTGGGTGACACCCAGCCTTGCCAATATTTCAGCTTTTAGCATCACATAGTCTTTTGCTTGGTTAGGCTCTAGGTCATAGTAAGCTTTCTGCGATTCACCAGTTAACAGAGGAGCCACCAGTCCAGCCCACTGCTCCTCAGGCCACTTTTCTCTTTCAGCGGTCCTTTCAAATGTGGTCAAAAATACCTCTGGATCATCCTCTCCAGTCATTTTTGTCAATAAACGACTCACCCCAAAGGACGCGGTATTAGTGGGACGGCTTTCCTCACTGGTCTGCGGACGTTGCTGCATTACTGCTTCCATCTGTTGTTGTAGTCTCTGCTCTTGCTTCTGCAACAGGTCTATGAAGCGGGCCTCAGATTGCTGCTGGGCTCGTTGCTGAGCCTCCAGACTCTGTTGCAAAGTTGCGTTTGTCTGCTGCTGGGCTGCAAGGCTCCTTTGCAAACCTGCATTTGTCTGCTGTTGATTGGCATTTGCTAGAGCCAGCTGCTTCAGTATCTCCTCCATGCTGGCTTAAAAAAAACTGCCCGCATTCTCCACCAACTGTGAGGGGGTTAGCTCAGCAGCGGGTGTGTGTGACCCCCGGGATGGGCTCCCCACACAAAACAGGCCCAGCAAACGGAGGTTGTGGTTTTCAAAATCAAAAAAAGGTGCGGTTTATTTTCTATTTACAGTGACAAAACACAGCAAAGCAAAAGAAACATAACCAAAATAAATCCTGGTCAAGTTGACCTCTGACTAAACATACAGGTTTCCTAACTAACAACTGGGATCAGCCTAGTGCTGTCCTAGTTCCTAAGTCCCTGGTTTAGTAAAAGTCCAAACAAATAGCCACACAGGCTTTGCCTCACCGCACAGGGGTTCACTCTCCCTAGACAGTCCACACAGGTCTGGTTCCAGGCATGAGCTAACATCTAATGAAGCTGGGAGTTCTTATAGAGGCCTAAATGAGCTGACAAGGTTCAGCTGGTCTCCTCATCTCTGTCTGCACGACGCCCCACACTCTCCCTAGAGGTATGAGTCATCCATGAGCCCACTAGCCTTATACAACTCTCCACCTAGTTGTATAAGTCGGCGTAAAGCCTGAATCTGGGCGAAATATATCTACCCCCCTGGATGCAACCAGGTGACTTTACCTTCCTGCTGTCACAATATATATATATATATATATATATATTTAAACCGAGCCCTTACCCTGTGCGGAGCTTGGGGGGCCACAAAAGTGACAAAAACAAATTGCAAGTGGGGGCCGTATAAAACTGGCCCGCGGGCCGGACTTTGGACATGCCTGCCCTAGAGAATGAAATGGCGGTCATTGTAATTTTTTATGTTACACGGTTTTTGTGCAGCGTTTTTTGGGGAAAAATATACTTTCGAGAATTAAAAAACAAAACATAATATATCCCCCAATATTTTGTATAGTATGAAATATAATGTTACACCGAGTAAATAGATACCTAACATGTCATGCTTGTGGAATAGCGCCAAACTACGGTACTTAAAAATCTCCATAGGCGTTGTTTTAAAAATGTCAATAGGTAACCAGCTTAGAGTTACAGAGGAGGTCTGGCGCTAGATTTATTGCTTTCACTCAGACGGCGATACCTCACACATGTGTGGTGCATATTTACGGTTACATATGTGGGTATGACCTACAGATGCGTTTATACTGCGCGCGAGCACGCAGAAATGGGGGCACTTTAAAAAAATATATAATACAGTTTATTACATTTTTTTTTTTCATTTTTACACTGTCCCTTAAAAAATGTGTTTCACACACATGAACTTTAATGGGATCCCAGTCTTAATCCGTAGGGTTCAATATTAAGTTGGCCCACCCTTTGCAGCTATAACAGCTTCAACTCTTCTGGGAAGGCTGTCCACAAGGTTTAGGAGTGTCTATGGGAATGTTTGACCATTCTTCCAGAAGTGCATTTGTAAGGTCAGGCACTGATGTGGATGAGAAAGCCTGGCTCGCAGTCTCCGCTCTAATTCATCCCAAAAGTGTTCTATCGGGTTGAGGTCAGGACTCTGTGCAGGCCAGTCGAGTTCCTCCACCCCAAACTTGCTCATCCATGTGTTTATGGACCTTGCTTTGTGCACTGGACCAAATCATTTGGTGGAGGGGATTATGGTGTGGGGATGTTTTTCAGGTGTTGGGCTTGGCCCCTTAGTTAATTCTTTATGGACCTTGCTTTGTGCACTAGTGTGCAGCCTTGTTGGAACAAGAGGGGGTCCTCCTCAAACTGTTCCCACAAAGTTGGGAGCATGAGATTGTCCAAAATGTCTTGGTCTTGGTATGCTGACCACTTAAGAGTTCCCTTCACTTGGAACTAAGGGGCCAAACCCAACCCCTGAAAAACAACCTCACACCGTTCTTCCCCCTCCACCAAATTATTTTTGCCAGTACACAAAGCAAGGCCCATAAAGACATGTATGAGTGACTTTGTAGTGGAGGAACTTGACAGTCCTGACCTCATCGCCGTAGAACACCTTTGGGATGAATTAGAGGGGGAGACTGCGAGCCAGGCCTTCTCATCTATATCAGTGCCTGACCTTACAAATGCTTTTCTGGAAGAATGGTCAAACATTCCCATAGACACACTCCTAAACCTTGTGGACAGCCTTCCCAGAAGAGTTGAAGGTGTTATAGCTGCAAAGGGTGGGCCAACTCAATATTGAACCCTACGGACTAAGACTGGGATGCCATTAAAGTTCGTGTGCGTGTAAAGGCAGGCGTCCCAATACTTTTGGTAATATTGTGTGTGTGTGTGTATATATGCACACACACACACCTTCTTTATTAATAAGTGTAAGGTCTAAAAGTCCAAATTTGAAGACATTGGATGCACTATTTTTGGTATACCAAAAGATAATATTCAGAATTTTCTAATGTTCACACCTCCAGTTTAGAGGCATCACACAGTTATTTCTTTTCTCTCAGACAGACCTGCAACACATTTACCTGCCTAGATCAACAGCTGCAGTTCCTTATTCACAGCTTATTATGCAAGGAGGCCCGCTCCCAGGGGTGCGCTATTAATTCAGGAGTCTGTGCTCAATGTGGTCGATGTTCCCTGTAACAAGTTTAGGATAGCAGATACTCCTTACCTGATCTATTACTCTCAATGATGTATTTGCAAATTGATTAATTCTCACAGTTAGACTTATTAGCTGCATTCAATCAGGCTAGTACCCCCAAATGACTTGGTAAAATGGAAATGTGCGACAAAACAGAATTCATTCCAGGAGATATTTATGCAAAATTTACGAAAAATGGAGAAAAGAAATATATAGGTATAGGCAGCTTGTAAGGGAAAGGAGCACATTCCCCAGCGTGCCATGCATATTAACATTGTTATATACATATTATAAATAATGTAGCCTCCATGTATGGATTTCCAGCTCACACCAACCGTTGTCTAGAATTGTACGCAAATCTGATATTCATTCAGGTATCCGTCAGGAACTTCAACAGTGATATTAGTTTTCTATTTCCCAGACTTCCAGATCTGACCCCCCCCCCCCCCCCTGGTTTCCTCTGTGTCAGAGCGGTTACCCTCACACGGGTTCCCTGGGACTCCTCTTCGGTTGTAGACCCAGTCAAAGGTACTGGGCCTACCTGGAACTCTGCAGCCTCAGGCTGAAGGTGCCCGAGACTCCCCGATCAAGATGGGGCGCACCCCCCTCTGAGGGGTAGCTCCCTCCGGGGAAATGGGCCCCGGGAATTAGCTTTGCTCAGCTCCACTCCACCCTGAGCAATGGCGTTTGCCCCTTATATATCCTCCCTCGGCATGCACAGCAGGCCAGAACTGCCCACCAACGGCAGTCGAGAGAGGACATCCAATACCTACTCCATCACCTGTGGTTCAACCCCGGGTACAGGTGACAGCACCACCTATACGCCAAAAGGGCACTGCACGCCAGGTGACACAGCAGTAAAGCAGAGTCCAAATAATTAAGAGACCCGAGCCAAACTATTGCTCTGGTCACCCCTAAATTTAAGTATAGCGGGGTTAAATTTGGGGACCCCGCTACACTTGCATTATGAATCCACTGCAGTGAGGTCACTGACCTAGATATATTCTCCTGCAGGGGGGACCTGGATTACAAAACTGGCTAAACACATTTAACATATCCTTTGACTCAGGGGCATATCTAACATTTGCCTTGGGTGGCATTTTTCAGGGGGGCGGCGCCTGTACCGGGAGGATGCCTGTAGCTGCATCAGCCCAGTATCGTTTTTTGGAGTTGGCGGTCAGCTCTCTTGTAGTAGCAATCGGAGCAGCTCACTGCCGAATTGCTATTACAAGCAGCCGGAGGGGACGTCCCCCTCCCGTCACCTTCTGCGGATCTCTCGGGCTCTCCCATCCCACCGGGAGATCTAAGCGACTAGCCGGCGTGTCCCATGGCTGGCCAGACAGCCAAGCAAACCCAGGATTGGCTTTGATCGGCTGTTTGTAACAGTAAACCGGTGACATGACATCACTTCCGGTTTACTCAGAAACCTTCGGTGACAGTTTTTAAAAATCAAAAGCATTAAAAAACACAGATCTTGGTGTTTTGAATGCTTTTAAAGCGGCGTTACGGTCTCCCCCTCCAAAAATGAAATATCAGCAGCTACACATACTGTAGCTGCTGACTTTTAATATTAGGACACTTTCCTGTCCTTGAATCCAGCGATGTTGGCACCGCCGCCGATGTTTCTATCAGCTGTCGGGTATTGCCACCGCCATTGCTGGTAAGAGAACCGGGTCCCTACTGTGCATGTACGAAGCATGCTGCAGTGTTTTCCTGGCCCGGTAGCAGGGGTAGGAGGAGGGGGCCGAACTTGTGACGTACCTCGCCGCGACGAGGTCTGAAGGAAGTGGGGACAGGGTACCTGTCAAAAACAGGTACCATTTCCCCCCTCCTCCCCTGAAAGGTCCCAAATGTGGCACTGGAGGAGTGAGGAGACAGATAAGCGGAAGTTCCACTTTTGGGTGGGACTCTGTTTTAAGTGCCCCGTCCTCCCGTGCTCGCACGCAAAGGCGAACACGCATGTCCGTCCCGCACGCGTGCAAACAGCGATCGTCCCACACATGTGAGGTGTCACCGCGAAGGTCAGATCATGGGCAGCACAAAACCAAAATACACAACTGGTTTGTCTGTTAGGCCACTTTGTATATGTTTTTTCAACTACATATTTGGCTGTGTGCCTATCAAATTGAATATTCAGATTTCTGCATAAGCCTATTAGCGGATGGTTCTCTTTAAGCCTTACTCATTACATTTTCCCTTCAGTCATATACAGGATATGTACACAACAGTGATGATGTCACTGCTATGTTTACAAGGTAATAACCAGGCTTGCAAAGGCTTTTGATGCACGCAAATTGTGTTTATTTACTTTGTGGCTGATAAAGAATATATTTAAAGTCAAAACTTTTTTCAAAGGCAAAAGGCAAAACTTTTTTTTTTTGTTTTGGATAGAGAGCAGAGGGATTATAACGCTTGTTTTTATTGATGTCTGTGCACCTGTTAGGGAAATTCAGCCTCTCTATTTGTCCTGTTTACCATTATCATTGAAAGTAAAAGAAAATGCCAAATTTGGGGTTTTCCCCGAAAATGTAATAGAGGGGAAATCTTCCAATGGGGACACTAGTTCTGGTGACCTGGGGGTCCCCAAGGAATTACATTATTTGCAGGGATTTCCTCTCACTTTCTGTTTGGCTATGGGACAGGAAGTGAAAATAAATCTCTGCAATGGGACACAGATGGCGAAAACAAAAATCTGACAGGGGTTATAACCCTCCCTTACTCTATCGAACATTAAAAAAAGTTTTGCCTGTTGTTCTACTGTAAATGAAAGTTTTTGTGCAGAAGTTCAGTGAGAGATGGTCTTTAGATATAAATCATGGAAAAAAGAACTTCTAAGTTTCATACATACATATATTATATATACAGCAGTGGCGGCCCGTAATGCAGGGCGCAGGGGCACCGCCCCCTAATCCATGCACCCGGCCCCTAATCTACAGGCAAGGCGCCGGATGCATGGATATCAATGTTTTTTTTTTTTTATGAAGCACATGATTAGAGCCCGAGGCTCTAATTTGCTTCAAAAAAGGGTGGGCTCGGGGCCCACCCACTTGTGTGACAATAGCGAATTAATATTCGCTATTGTCTTTCTCGTTCTCCTCCTGCCCATCCGGAAACCCCGATTGGCCAGGGAGTGTTAGGACTCCCTGGTCAATCGTGTCTCAGGACACACTTCCTGTTCCTGTTAGGTCGGGAGGAGAATGTCTCTCTGTTTGCTGCAGACGATGCTGGGAGAATCGGTCAGAGCGGCCCCGGCTCTTCCTTCCCCCTCCCTCCATAACGGTAAGGCATCTGATTGGCACATTCACATTCCCACAAGGGGGGGGGGGGCATGTCATCTGCTGGTGTTGGTCCAATGTGTTTTATCAAGTCCAAAGTCAGTGCAGCCCTCTACCAGGAAATTCTAGAACACTTTATGCTTCCCTCTGCTGACTAGACATGTGCACACTGAAATATTTTGTTTCGGAATTTAGTTTTTGTCCGAAAAATGAATTTATTTAGTTACTCCCAAAATTCGTTTTTTATTTATTTTATTTAGTTAAAAAATGCATTAGTCCGAAAATCCGAAATAATTAAGGTCGAATCTGTCATTGAAGGCTCATGGTGTCTGTCGAATGTTCTAAGAAGATTCGACGGAACAGCAAAACTGTACGACGCCGCAATTGTACATTTGCGGTCGAATGTTCCGCCTACAAGTTATAGTAGAATTCTAATGTTGTATGACACTAGTAATAATTATATTTATTAACCACTTCAATACCATGCACTTATACAGCTTCCTGCCCAAGCCAATTTTGAGCTTTCAGCGCTGTCGCAATTTGAATGACAATTGCGCGGTCATGCTACACTGTACCCAAACAAATTTTTTATCATTTTGTTCCCACAAATAGAGCTTTCTTTCGGTGGTATTTGATCACCTCTGCGATTTTTATTTTTTGCACAACAAATAAAAAAAGAGCGAAAATTTTGAAAAAAAATAAGTTTTTCTTTGTTTCTGTTAATTTTTTTTGTAAATAAGTACCTTTTCTACTTCAATGACGGGCACTGATAAGGCGGCACTGATAAGGCGACACTGATGGGCACCGATGAGATGGAACCGATGAGGTGGCACCAATGAGGTGGCACTGATGAGGTGGCACTGATGGGCACTGATGATGGGCACTGATAGGCGGCACTGATGGGCACTGATATGTGGCACTGATGGGCACTCATAGGTGGCACTGATTGGCACTCATAGGCGGCACTGATGGGCACTCATAGGCGGCACTGATGGGCACTTATGGGTGGCACTGATAGGTGGCACGGACGGGCACTGATAGGTGGGCACTTATGGGCACAGATGGGCACTGATAGGTGGCACTGATGGACACTAGTAGGTGACACTGGTGACACTGATGCCCAGCAATGCCAGCCACCGCACATTGAGGTTGTGCTATGATAGTGCCAGTCAGTGCCCATTTGTGGGCACTGATTGGCATTTTTTATGTATTTTTTATTTGTTTTTTTGTTTTACTACATGTGGATGGCCATGGGGGCCATCCACATGCTTTGGGGTTCCCTGGTGGTCCTGGGGGGCTTCCCTGGTGGTCTAGTGTGGGTATCCGAGGGGGGGCTGCGCTAATAAACAATCAGCGCAAACCCTCCCTGTCAGGAGAGCCGCCGATCGGCTCTCCTCTACTCGCGTCTGTCAGACACGGCTGATCACGTGGTAAAAAGCCTCCGCCGGAGGCTTTTTACCGAGATCAGTGTAGCGGTGTGTCAGACTGACACACCGCTCCACCGATCGCCGCGATGCGCGCCCCCCTGGGCGCGCGGCGGCTGTTATCCCGCAGGACGTCATATGACGTCCAGTGTGGATAACACAACCACTTCCCGGACGTCAATCTGCTATTGACTGGGCGGGAAGTGGTTAATTATTATTACTAGTCAACCAACATTAGAATTCTTCTATAGCCTATGGGCGGAGCATTTGACCATAAATGTCCGCTCGCGGCGACTGCTTCGTCGAATCTTCATGTCAAATCTTTTTTCTCTATGTTGAATAATCTTGGACTAATAGAGTTAGGTTAGGCACATTTGACCTTTTTTGCTATTGTCTCTATAATATCGAATCTTTTCTCTCTATAATGTTGAATCTTTTCTCTCTATGTAGAATAATCTTGGACTTATAGAGTTAAGGTTAGGCACATTCGACCACAGGTTCGATAGACACAGATCGCTATTGTCAGCGTCATGTCGAATCTCCTATCTATATCGAACTGTCTGCAATGAAAACGAAAATAAAGCATTTGTTTATGTCAGATCTTTCGGTTTTCGGATTCTGCGCGTTCGTTGTCGTTTGTTAAAACGATAACAAAAATACCCGTAATTCGGACGAAAATGCATTTGGACGAAAATGAATGCACATGTCTACTGCTGACCAGCTTTATGGAGATGCTGATTTCATCTTCCAGCAGGACTTGGTTGGCACCTGCCCACACTGCAAAAAGTACCAATACCTGGTTTAATGATCATGGTATCACTGTGCTTGATTGGCCAGCAAACTCGCCTGACCAAAACCCCATAGAGAATCAAAGCAACCTTGGCTTCCATTACACCTCAGCAGTGCCACACGCTGATCACCTCCATGCCACGCCACATTAATGCAGTAATTCGTGCAAAGGAGCCCCGACCAAGTATTGAGTGCATACTATACTGTACATGGACTTTTCAGTAAGCCAACATTTCTGTATTAAAAACCCTTTTTTTTTTTTTATTCTTTCGTAATATTCTAATTTTCTGAGATACTCAATTAAAAGAAAGAAATGCTTGAAATGTATCACTGTGTGTGTAACACATCTATATATAATACGAGTTTCACTTTTTGAATTGAATTACTGAAATACATTAACTTTTTGATGATATTCTAATTTATGAGATGCACCTTTATAACTATAGCACTGTGTAAAAGTCTTAGGCAGGTGTGAAAAAATGCTGTATATTAAAGAATACTTTCAGAAATAGTTTATTTTTATCAATTAACAAAATGGAAAGTACATATAGCCAATGTCATTAAAGCAGAGTTCCGCCTGAAAAAAAAAATAGCTTCTGACTTTTATAATAAGGACACTTACCTATGCAGGGTGCCCGTGATGTCCTCACCCAAAGCCGACCCGTCCCTCGGCTCTAGGTGGAGGCGCTGGCATCTTCAGTAAGAGAAACAGGAAGTGAAGCCTCACGGCTTCACAGCCTGGTTCCCTACTGTCGCACTGCGTGTTCTGAGTGGTCCCTGCTGTCTTTTGGGACCTGTGTGTTTCCCAGAAGACAGTGGGGGGGATGGAGGAGGGGCCGGACATGGTGTAGATCCCCGCGGATACTGCCGGTGATCTTTTCGCTGGAAGTGGAAGCAAAAACCTGGATTAGACAGATCTGTGCCCCCCTGAAAGGTGCCAAATGTGACACCGGAGGGGGGGGGGGATGAACCAGATCAGCAGAAGTTTCTGGGTGGAACTCTGCTTTAAGAACTATCTTCAGTGTAAAGAAGAACAAGGAGTCCTGGAAGTGATGGTTTGGCCCCCACAGAGCCCTGATTACAACATTGAGTCTGTCTGGGATTACATGAAGAGACAGAAGGATTTGAGACAGCCTACATCCAGAGAAGATCTGTGGTTAGTTCTCCAAGATGGTTGGAACAACCTACCTGCCAAGTTCCTTCAAAAACTGTGTGCAAATGTACCTAGAGGAATTGGTGCTCTTTTGAAGGCAAAGGGTGGTCACAGCAAATATTGGATTTGATTAAATTTTTTATTCTGTTCGCACACTTTGCATTTTGTAAATTTCTAAAAAGAAACAATTAAAATATATATTTTTGAAAACATTCTTACTTTACAGCATTTCTTCACACCTGCCTAAAACTTTTGCACAGTACTACGTATATATAAATAAATATTCTTCAGATCTGTTGTACGTCAGTGAGCCTCACACCATTCATTGCATGTACCCATTTATCCTCCCGTAATAAATTACAGTGGAATTTAACTATTCTTTTATCTGCTTCCCATCTCCTCAATGCTCTGAAAGAATGGGAACAGTTATATTATTATGATAGCGTCTGTGCTGTGTTCTTCCTTCCTCTCTCTGCTCTTAGCTGGAAATTCTGCGAAACATTTCTGCACCTGAAACTGGCTAATTGCTTCGTCCTGCTCCAGATATCTTGCTGCAAAAGAGTTTTATTTCTCTATGCAATTTTTCAACATCATTATTTGGGCTTTGAAACATTACTCAACAACCTGCTAAATTAATATATACTGTGTTCTTTATTTAATGGGTAGGGGGACTTGTCTCACAGCGGTGCGTTTGTTCTGGTCGGCTTTCAAAAAGCGCTGCCTGCCGCGTGAGGGACATCTGTTCACAAATGAGTGATTGTGCTTTTGATTCGGAGCATCACCGTCCCCTCTAAATCCTGGCCGCAGATGAAAGCGGCAGATTGTTGTGATAGCGCCTTTGTTTAGGGTTCCACCAGCCTGTGTACGCCTTCATGAATTATTGAGAACCAATTCGCTCTCTGCTCGCTGCACCGAGCTCTCTTATGTTAAAGGGGTGTCCCAGCTTACACCAAAGCAGATGTATCAAAAACGCGCACTTTTATCGTGTCTTTTGTCAAAATGTCCAGTCATGCGTCACCCATAATTAACCCTGAACCTCCCTGCTGCTGGAAGGTCAGTTCTTAGCAGTGGCGGCTGGTGCTCAAAATTTTTGGGGGGGCGCAAACAAACTGAAAAAAATAAATCATCAATTGCCGCCACTGTGCCCATTAAACGCAGCCACTGTGCCCAAACGCCACCAGTTTTCCCCCCAAAATGCAGTCAGTTTCCCCCCAAAATACAGTCAGTTTCCCCCCAAAATACAGTCAGTTTCCCCCCAAAATACAGTCAGTTTCCCCCCAAATGCAGCCAGTTTGTCCCCAAATACAGCCAGTTTCCCCCCAAATACAGCCAGTTTCCCCCCAGCCCTGCACTTACCTTCCTCAGGTAAGCGCCGTCCTTCTTCCATTCTCAATGTCTTCTCCCACCCTCGATGTCACTTCAGCCAATCAGGTTACCGGTAACCAGACCCGGTGAACCTGATTGGCTGAGACGCCTGTCAGTGTTAACCAAGGAATGCACCCCCCGTGCGTCCTCTGGTTAACTATTTGAAGGCCGATTACAGCCCTCAGACTGTAATCGGGAAAAAAAACTTCCAAAAACCAACCAGCCGCTGTTATTCAGATGGCCAGCGCACAACAGGGGGCCGGCCATCTGAATAGTTGGCGGCAACAATACATAGGTTCATGCAATGCATGAACCTATGTATTGTTGTTTTGAGTGACGGGCGCAGGGGAGAGAGGGGGGGGCGCTTCTGCGCCCACTGTGGACGCACCGCCACTGGTTCTTAGGATGTAGCACGGTTTCAAAACTACATCTTCCAAGAGCTTCCAGGCAGCAGCACTGTTATGTCTTAAAATATATATATATATATATATATATATTGTGACAGCAGGAAGGTAAAGTCACCTGGTTGCATCCAGGGGGGTAGATATATTTCGCCCAGATTCAGGCTTTACGCCGACTTATACAACTAGGTGGAGAGTTGTATAAGCCCAGCTAAGGCTAGTGGGCTCATGGATGACTCATACCTCTAGGGAGAGTGTGGGGCGTCGTGCAGACAGGGAGTTGATGAGACCAGCTGAAGCTTGTCAGCTCATTTAGGCCTCTATAAGAACTCCCAGCTTCATTAGATGTTAGCTCATGCCTGGACCCAGACCTGTGTGGACTGTCTAGGGAGAGTGAACCCCTGTGCGGTGAGACAAAGCCTGTGTGGCTATTTGCTTGGACATTTAAAACCAGGGACTTAGGGACTAGGACAGCACTAGGCTGATCCCAGTTGTTAGCTAGGAAACCTGTATGTTTAGTCAGAGGTCAAGTTGACCAGGATTTATTTTGTTTATGTTTCTTTTGGCTTTGCTGTGTTTTGTCACTGTAAATAGAAAATAAACCGCACCTTTTTTGATTTTGAAAACCACAACCTCCGTTTGCTGGGCCTGTTTTTGTGTGGGGAGCCCATCCCGGGGGTCACACACACCCGCTGCCGAGCTAACCCCCTCACAGTTGGTGGAGAATGCGGGCAGTTTTTTTTAAGCCAGCATGGAGGAGATACTGAAGCAGCTGGCTCTAGCAAATGCCAATCAACAGCAGACAAATGCAGGTTTGCAAAAGAGCCTTGCAGCTCATCAACAGAGCCTTGCAGCTCAACAACAGAACTTCGCAGCCCAGCAGCAAGCTCATCAACAGAGCCTTGCAGCCCAGCAGCAAGCTCACCAACAGAGTCTGGAAGCTCAGCAACAAGCCCAGCAGCAATCTGAGGCCCGCTTCATAGACCTGTTACAGAAGCAAGAGCAGAGACTACAACAAATGGAAGCAGTAATGCAGCAACGTCCGCAGACCAGTGAGGAAAGCCGTCCCACTAATACCGCGTCCTTTGGGGTGAGTCGTTTATTGACAAAAATGACTGGAGAGGATGATCCAGAGGTATTTTTGACCACATTTGAAAGGACTGCTGAAAGAGAAAAGTGGCCTGAGGAGCAGTGGGCTGGACTGGTGGCTCCTCTGTTAACTGGTGAATCGCAGAAGGCTTACTATGACCTAGAGCCTGACCAAGCAAAAGACTATGTGATGCTAAAAGCTGAGATATTGGCAAGGCTGGGTGTCACCCAGGCTGTCCGGGCTCAGCGTGTGCATAACTGGACTTTCCAGCTTGGAAAACCCCCCAGGTCTCAAATGTATGATCTCATTCACCTGAGCAGAAAGTGGCTACAGCCAGAGACTTTGTCCGCACCAAAGATTGTGGAACGTGTTGTAATGGATCGGTTTTTGAGAGCTCTTCCTACTGCCATCCAAAAGTGGGTAAGCCATGGAGACCCAGAGACGGCCGATGGTCTTGTGGATCGTGTGGAGAAATACTTGGCTACAGAGAACCTGACGGCCTCTTCCAGAGACACTCGGACTTTCCACCCTAAGACCAGACCATCCCCAGGGGCGGATAAGAGGATTCCAAGGGGTAAGGGTGGAGAGAGTGAGAGGGTGGGAGCTCTACCCCAAGTTTGGCGAGAACAGCCTGGGAAATCAGCGGCTCAAGAGGCGGCAAGAAGGATCGTTTGCTACCGCTGCCGGCAAGCGGGACATATTGCAGCCAATTGCCCGGTTGTGGAGGAACCCATGCAGTGTGACTTTCTGACGGGCAGACGTCAGTCGCTGTGTGTGACAGTCGCATGCACTGCCATTCGAGGAACTGAGAAACATTTATGCAAAATGTGTGTTAATGGTAGAAATGTTGTGGTATTGCTGGATTCAGGTAGCCTTGTGACCCTGATAAAGGCTGAGTTAGTTAAAACAGAGGTCTCTGGGAATAGCAAGGTAGCTGTTATTTGTGTGCATGGGGACACCCGAGAGTATCCAGTGACTACAGTGTGTTTCGAGACCCCCAAAGGTACCCTCTCTCATCCAGTGGGCTTAGTATCTCAGTTACCGTATGACGCCATTGTGGGAAGGGATTTTCCGAAGTTCTGGGAACTGTGGGATGATCCTGAGCCCCCCACTGGTGCCCCTATGTACCAGGAATGTGATAGCCAGAACTCCCCTGAGAGTGGTGAGGACTCTCCGGAATTTCCCTTATCAGTATTGGCAGGGGAGACTCAAGAAACTGGAGAGGAGCCCACCTCCTCAGACGAAAACCTACCGTCTGTGGAGTTTTCTGATCTTGAGGTTCACAGGGAAAACTTTGCCACAGAACAGTTGAAAGACCCCGCCCTAATAAAGGCACGAGAAAACGTAGTGAAAATAGATGGCGAGTTAGTGAACCCAGATAATACCTGCACTTACCCATACTTCAGCGTAGAGAAGGACCTACTGTATCGGGTGGCAAAAAGGGCAGAAGAAACCGTTGAGCAGCTTGTGGTGCCCAAACCTTACAGGAAGTTGGTGTTGGAGTTGGCCCATGGGCACATTCTTGGAGGTCATCTGAGGACAGAGAAAACCCGAGGGAGGGTATTACAGAGATTCTATTGGCCGGGGGTGATGAAGGACATAGAAAATTATTGTTCCTCCTGCCCTGTGTGTCAGAGGTCGGCCCCGATGCCACATTTCCGTAGCCCGCTGATCCCTCTACCCATCATTGAGGTCCCGTTTGAGAGGATCGCCATGGATTTGGTAGGTCCTATAATCAAGTCCGCTAGGGGGCACCAGTACATATTAGTTATAATGGACTATGCCACCCGTTATCCAGAAGCGATCCCTCTCCGAAATACCTCGGCCAAAACCATAGCCAAAGAGCTATCTCTTGTGTTTAGCCGGGTGGGTATTTGTAAAGAACTGCTTACGGACCAAGGTACACCCTTTATGTCCCGGGTTATGAAGGAGCTGTGTAAATTGTTCAAAGTGACGCAATTACGTACATCTGTGTATCACCCCCAAACCGATGGGCTGGTTGAAAGATTCAACAAAACCCTAAAACAAATGTTGAAGAAAGTGGTGGATAGAGATGGAAAGGATTGGGACTGTCTCCTTACTTATCTGATGTTTGCTATTAGGGAGGTGCCCCAATCCTCTACGGGATTCTCCCCCTTTGAGTTACTGTATGGGAGACACCCAAGAGGGCTGTTGGATATTGCCAAGGAAACTTGGGAAAGTGAGAGTTCTCCCCACAGGAGTGTGATTGAGCATGTCGCCCTGATGCAAGACCGAATTGCACAGGTAATGCCCATCGTGAAGGAACATTTGGCCCAAGCGCAGTTAGCACAGCAGAGAGTGTACAACCGTGGAGCCAAGACCCGTACCTTTTCCCCGGGGGATAGGATACTGGTACTTGTCCCTACGGTTGAAAGTAAATTCCTTGCCAAATGGCAAGGCCCCTACGAGATAATGGAAAAAGTGAGCGAAGTGAATTACAAGGTCAGACAACCAGGAAGGCGAAAGCCCGAACAGATCTATCACGTTAATCTGTTGAAAGCCTGGAGGGATAGAGAGTCCCTAGTCGCAGACACTTGGTCACCAGCTCAAACTGGTTGCGTGATTCCTGAGGTTGGAATAGCAGCCACCTTGTCACAACCCCAACAACAGGAGGTTAAGGAGTTTGTGCTTCACAACAAGGAGGTATTCTCTGAGCTGCCGGGACAAACATTTGGGGTAGAGCATGACATCATTACCCCGCCCGGTGAAAGGGTGAAGTTAAAACCCTATCGGATCCCAGAGGCCCGACGGGAGGCAATACGGGAGGAAGTACAGAAAATGCTGAACTTAGGGGTGATAGAGGAGTCCCAAAGTGATTGGTCTAGTCCCATTGTGTTGGTGCCTAAACCGGATGGGAGCTGGCGATTTTGTAACGATTTTCGTCAGTTGAACAAAGTTACAAAATTTGACACCTACCCCATGCCACGTATAGATGAGTTGATCGACCGGCTGGGAACAGCCCGATACATGACGACTCTTGACCTCACAAAAGGGTATTGGCAAATCCCCCTGGCCAAATTGGCCAAAGAGAAAACCGCATTTGTAACCCCAGACGGGGCGTTCCAATATAAAAGAATGCCGTTCGGGTTACAGAATGCGCCGGCCACATTCCAGCGGAAAATGGACCAGATGCTGAGGCCCCATCGGAAGTATGCTGCGGCTTACCTGGATGACGTAATTGTCCATAGCACAGATTGGGCCTCACATCTGCCAAAAGTGCAAGCAGTCCTGGACTCTGTTCGGGAAGCGGGGTTTACGGCTAACCCCAAGAAATGTACCATTGGGCAGGAGGAGGCCAAATATCTTGTTTACATCATTGAGAGGGGAGTAATAAAACCCCAACTCAACAAAGTCGAGGCCATCCAGAGTTGGCCACGTCCCAACAGCAAGAAGCAGGTATGAGCCTTTCTGGGAATCGCTGGGTATTATCGGCGATTCATTCCCCACTTTGCTTCTAAGGCTGTGCCCCTAACCAACCTAACGAAGGGGAAAGGGTCGGTCATGATTAAATGGACCCCCGAGGCTGAGGCAGCATTCCAATTCTTGAAACAAGCCTTATGTAGCCAGCCAGTGTTGTACTCACCCGACTTCTCTAAAGACTTTGTCGTACAAAGTGATGCGTCTGATGTGGGGTTAGGAGCAGTATTGTCCCAGGTCTGGAACGGGGAAGAGCACCCAGTCATTTACCTCAGCAGGAAGTTGAAGTCCCATGAGGTAAATTACGCCACCGTTGAAAAGGAGTGTTTAGCGGTGAAGTGGGCTCTAGATTCCCTTCGGTACTACCTGCTAGGTAGGCACTTTGACATGGTTACGGATCACGCTCCGTTAAAGTGGATGGCTCAAAACAAGGAAACAAATAGAAGAGTGAATAGGTGGTTCCTGGCCCTCCAGGAATTCAACTTCACAGTAAAGCATCGCCCTGGCGTTCAAATGGGGAATGTGGATGCTTTGTCTCGAGTACATGAATGCCTGATTGCTGGTGTTCCAACCCCGAGGTTAAAACAAGAGGGGGGGGTATGTGACAGCAGGAAGGTAAAGTCACCTGGTTGCATCCAGGGGGGTAGATATATTTCGCCCAGATTCAGGCTTTACGCCGACTTATACAACTAGGTGGAGAGTTGTATAAGCCCAGCTAAGGCTAGTGGGCTCATGGATGACTCATACCTCTAGGGAGAGTGTGGGGCGTCGTGCAGACAGGGAGTTGATGAGACCAGCTGAAGCTTGTCAGCTCATTTAGGCCTCTATAAGAACTCCCAGCTTCATTAGATGTTAGCTCATGCCTGGACCCAGACCTGTGTGGACTGTCTAGGGAGAGTGAACCCCTGTGCGGTGAGACAAAGCCTGTGTGGCTATTTGCTTGGACATTTAAAACCAGGGACTTAGGGACTAGGACAGCACTAGGCTGATCCCAGTTGTTAGTTAGGAAACCTGTATGTTTAGTCAGAGGTCAAGTTGACCAGGATTTATTTTGTTTATGTTTCTTTTGGCTTTGCTGTGTTTTGTCACTGTAAATAGAAAATAAACCGCACCTTTTTTGATTTTGAAAACCACAACCTCCGTTTGCTGGGCCTGTTTTTGTGTGGGGAGCCCATCCCGGGGGTCACACACACCCGCTGCCAAGCTAACCCCCTCACAGTATATATATATATATATATATATATATATATATATATATTTGCATGTGGAGTTGGACACAAAGGAGTGAGGAGAGGAGCGAAGTTCTATAGTCCAGTGGGCAGGGCTGCTTGGGATTTCAATACAGCATAGGCACCATGTTGTCATCTCTAACAGGAAGTTAGGAGTACAGTGATTTCTTGAGAATCAACAGGTATTTACAGGTGTTCTATCAGAAATCCGCTACCCATCAGAAAGTGCAACCGAAGCGACGTTTCGTGGTGGCCATCTTGGTACACCCGCACACGTCAGCAGTAAGCCTACAGTCTGAAGTCGCCAAGCGGACATCTTTTTACACCCACCCAAGTCTTGCATTTCACACTTATTGTTACCAGTAAACTGAGCTTATATAGTGAAATGCTGTATTTAGAAATCCGTCAAACTGTTTTGATGTTGAATTTTAAAAGCAGCGGTGATCTGTCAGATCTGTCGGATTTCAAAATAGTGTATTTCACAATATAAGCTCAGATTACAGGTAAAAATAATTGTGAAATGCAAGACTTCGGTGGGGGGGGGGGGGGGGCGGGGGGGTGTGTGTCCGCCTGCCACCTTCTGACTGTAGGCTAACTGCAGGTGAGGGCGGGTGTATCAAGATGGCTGCGACAGAACGTCACTTCTGTTGCATTTTCTGATGGGTAGCGGCTTTCTGACAGGACACAGGGTTTTTAAAAGGATAAGGCCCCATGCACACGAGACGCAGGTGCAAACTCTGCTGAACACACGTTTTTAAACGCTGAAACCGGCGTTTATAAACGCGCGTTTTGCCGCGTTTGCGGCCGCGTTTAGCGGCGTTTAACCGCGTTTGCGTTTATAAGCATTTCATCATAGACCCTCCCTAAGCTCAAAAAACAGTAAATTTTAACCATTTTGGCCAGTTTGTGAGACCAGAGTGAGTAGCAGCAGCTGAGAGAGCAGCAGTGTACTTGTATTTAGCGTATCACTTGCCACATCATCTGCCACAAGTTGTGGATTGTCCACTTGCCACGTCACCTGGCCACGTCACCTGGCCACATCACCTGGCCACGTCACCTGCCACAAGTTGTGGATTGTCCACTTGCCACATCACCTGGCCACATCACGTGCCACGTCACCTGCCACAAGTTGTGGATTGTCCACTTGCCACGTTACCTGGCCACGTCACCTGGCCATGTTACCTGCCACGTCACCTACCACAAGTTGTGGATTGTCCACTTGCCACGTCACCTGCCACGTCACCTGGCCACGTCACCTGCCACAAGTTGTGGATTGTCCACTTGCCATGTCACCTGGCCACATCACGTGCCACGTCACCTGCCACAAGTTGTAAATTGTCCACTTGCCACGTCACCTGCCACGTCACCTAGCCATGTTACCTGCCCACATTACCTGCCACGTCACCTGCCACAAGTTGTGGATTGTCCACTTTCCACGTCACATGGCCACATCACGTGCCACGTCACCTGCCACAAGTTGTGAATTGTCCACTTGCCACATCACCTGCCACGTCACCTGGCCACGTCACCTGCCACAAGTTGTGGATTGTCCACTTGCCACGTCACCTGGCCACGTTACCTGCCACGTCACCTGGCCACGTCACCTGCCACGTCACCTGGCCACGTCACCTGCCACAAGCTGTGGATTGTCCACTTGCCACGTCACCTGGCCACATCACCTGACACAAGTTGTTGATTGTCCACTTGCCACGTTACCTGCCACAAGTTGTGGATTGTCCACAATGCAATGCAAGCAATTACAGTTTTCTTTTATATTTTTTAATAGTTTTTCATCATTTGCCATCATTTTTGAGATTTCTAATGTTAAAAAATAGGTCACCTTTAAAAACGCTTATAAACGCAAACGCGGCAAAACGCCGGTACCGCGTTTAGCCGCGTTTAGCAGCGTTTAGCGTCTGAAACGTGGAAAACTTTTGCGTCTGAACCCATTTTTTTGCTTCTGGAAAAACGAGGTTAAACGCAACTGCTTGTAAACGCCAAAAAACGAGAGTGTGTGCATGGACACATAGGATAACATTGAATGGGTTCAGGAGCAGTTGAAAAAAGCGTCCAACTGCCTCTGAACACGCGTTCAACAGCAAATAACAGCGTCTCGTGTGCATGGGGCCTAAAGCATACTTTTCATTTTGCTAACTGATGAAAAGAAACAATTAACACTTCTATTTCTGAAAGCATTATTATTGTATAGGATTTTTTCACACCTGCTTAAAACTTTTGAGCAGTACTGTGTGTGTGTGTATATATACACACTATATTACCAAAAGTATTGGGACACCTGCCTTTACACGCACGTGAACTTTAAAGGCATCCCAATCTTTCCTCTAAACTGAAGGTGTGAACATTTGAAAATTCTTAATATACCGTTTTGGTATGCGCAACATAGTGTATCAGACGTCTTCCAAAGAGCAATCCTTCAGATTCCAATTTAGCCTTTTAGACCGACCCTTACACTTATTAATAAAGAAGTTATGTATGTGTATTTGTGCAGCTTGATGAAGGACATGTGTTTGTCAGAAACTGTGAAGTCGCTTGGATTGTAAACCTTTATAAGCTTTAAGATTAACTGAAACTGAGATTGCATCTCCAATTTTTTGATACATTTCTGGTGGAAGAAAGGAGTGCCACATCAGATGTAATCCTTTTGATGGAAATCAACCACATGGCAGAGGTGTCCCACCTTGGTAATGTATTTTTATGTGTGTGTGTATATATATATATGTAGCGGGGTGCTATATTTAAGGGAAGTATCTGAGTGGTAATAAGGCTCAGATACACAAATTGCTAGGGTTCATGGACCATTTCTATCCCTGGGAGATAGTATTGATGTACAGTTCCCTGGGGCCTATAGGTGGCGCTGTTGCCATGGGCCCGGGTTGAACCACAGTACAGGGTTGTTTCTTTTCTTATCCCCTCTTGACAGCAGTGCGGCGGGCGGGGAACCTGCTTTGCCTGTCGGGAGAGGGTATAAAAAGGGGCGGCCATCTTCCAGAGGGGTCGGTCGTCGTGGTTCCGCACCCAGGCACCTTAGGCCTGGGTGTGTCGCCTCCGGGTGCCCTAGGCCCGGAGGCCTGGTCGGTTGGTCGTTCTGCGCCCAGGCACCTTAAGCCTGGGTGCGGGTCTGTGTCGCCTCCGGGTGCCCTAGGCCCGGAGGCGGAGTTGCTGTTCCATCCCAGACACCTTCAGCCTGGGGTGAGGTACTAAATAGGAGGCCCGGGGCCCAGCAACCTTCGGCTGGGGTCTGCTAAGGATCGAGAGCTCCCAGGGTACCGTCTTGCGATGGGACCCGTATCTTGGATCGAGGAGGCCAGGGAGGTGACCCTTTCTGAAGACCCAGCGCAGAGTCGTGGTGACAGTAAGGGCCTCTGGTAACTCTCCGGAGGGAAGTTCTTCTCCTTGACATGGGCCAAGTTCTTCAAGAAGGCAGTGCATGTTCTGTAGGTCATAGTGGCAGTGACTCTACGCACACCAGGTCAGTGGCAGTGTGACCAAATAGGGCAAGGCCCTATTCACCCGGTCAGTGGCAGTGACCATCCACACCAAGTCAGTGGCAGTGACTTTCATATTCATTAGGTCTGTGACAAAGATCGTACGCCAAACCTGTTTGTGCATATCAGAACAGTAAGAGAACCAAGATTAAGTTTGTGCCTGGACCTCCCTCCCACCTTATCTGAACTGTGTCTCGTCTTAACCTGTCTGCTCTTAAAGGGACTATTTATTATCCATGTGAAATAAATACAGAGGTTGGACTTTCAGTTGGTGTGGACAGTTACTTTACTGGGGAGAATTAAGGACTTGTTTCTGGCCAAGGCAGAAGCGAGATCATCTCGGGAGGATTCAAACACCAGCCGCAGGCAGGCCCCAGAAAACTAACACCGCTCAACCTCCCCATCCAGGAGGGTACGGGCTTGTAGTGCGGTGTGCCTCAGTCTTCCCTGCGGAGGAGCCAAATTAAGAAAAACAGGTAAAGTCTGGGGTGAGTGCGCTATATATATATATATATATATATATATATATATATATATATATATATACACTATATTAAGTATTGGGACCCCTGCCTTTACACGCACTTGACCTTTAATGGACTCCCAGTCTTAGTCCCTAGGGTTCAATATTGAGTTGGCCCACCCTTTGCAGCTATAACAGCTTCAACTGTTCTGGGAAGGCTGTCCACAAGGTTTAGGAGTGTGTCTATGAGAATGTTTGACCATTCTTCCAGAAGTGCATTTGTGAGGTCATGCACTAATGTTGGACGAGAGGGACAGTCTCCACTCTAATTCATCCCAAAGGTGTTCTATCGGGTTGAGGTCAGGACTCTGTGCAGACCAATGAAGTTCCTCCGCCCCACACTCGCTCATCCGTGTCTTTATGGACCTTGCTTTGTGCACTGGTCCAAATCATTTGGTGGCGGGGGGATTATGGTGTGGGGTTGTTTTTCAGGGGTTGGGCTTGGTCTATTAGTTAAAGTGAAGGGGTCTCTTTTGGCGTGAGCATACCAAGACATTTTGGGCAATTTCAACTTTGTGGGAACAGTTTGGGGATGGCCCCTTCCTGTTCCAACATGACTCTGTGCAACAGTGCACAAACAAGAATGAAAACGACCCATCAATGGCCAGCTTTAAATAAATGTTTTGTCTAGAGTCCCACATTAATATAGCATTTAAAGTGGAACTAAACCCTCCTACCCTTTAAAGGCAAGGTAGCTTCCCCTGTTTGATCTGTAATTGTCATGGTGTTGCACATGTGATCAGTTATGGTACTAGCCATTTGACGGCTTCACAGTTTGGTTGAGAGTGGAAGCAACTGTGACAATTATCATTCACAGCATGAGTGTACAGTATCTCACAAACGTGAGTACACCCCTCAAATTTTTGTAAATATTTTATTATATCTTTTCTTGTGACAACACTAAAGAAATTACACTTTGCTACAATGTAAAGTAGTGAGTGTACAGCTTGTATAACAGTGTAAGTTTGCTGTCCCCTCAAAATAACTCAACACAGCCATTAATGTCTAAACCGCTGGCAACAAAAGTGAGTACACCCCTAAGTGAAAATGCCCAAATTGGGCCCAATTAGCCATTTTCCCTCCCCGTTGTCATGTGACTTGTTAGTGTTACAAGGTCTCAGGTGTGAATGGGGAGCAGGTGTGTTAAATTTGGTGTTATCGCTCTCACTCTCTCATACTGGTCACTGGAAGTTAAACATGGCACCTCATGGCAAAGAACTTTCTGAGGATCTGAAAAAAAATAATTGTTGCTCTACATAAAGATGGCCTAGGCTATAAGAAGATTGCCAAGACCCTGAAACTAAGCTGCAGCACTGTGGCCAAGACCATACAGCGGTTTAACAGGACAGGTTCCACTCAGAACAGGCCTCACCATGGTCGACCAAAGAAGTTGAGTGCACGTGCTCAGCATCATATCCAGAGCTTGTCTTTGGGAAATAGACGTATGAGTGTTGCCAGCATTGCTGCAGAGGTTCAAGGGGTGTGGGGGGGGGGGTCAGCCTGTCACTGCTCAGACCATACTCCCCACACTGCATCAAATTGGTCTGCATGGCTGTCGTCCCAGAAGGAAGCCTCTTCTAAAGATGATGCACAAGAAAGCCCGCAAACAGTTTTCTGAAGACAAGCAGACTAAAGACATGGATTACTGGAACCATGTTCTGTGATCTGATGAGACCAAGATAAACTTATTTGGTTCAGATGGTGTCAAGCGTGTGTGGCGGCAACCAGGTGAGAAGTACAAAGACAAGTGTATCTTGCCTACAGTCAAGCATGGTGGTGGGAGTGTCGTGATCTGGGGCTGCATGAGTGCTGCCGGCACTGGAGAGCTACAGTTCATTGAGGGAACCATGAATGCCAACATGTACTGTGACATACTGAAGCAGAGCATGATCCCCACACTTTGGAGACTGGGCCGCAGGGCAGTATTCCAACATGATAACGTCCCCAAACACACCTCCAAGACGACCACTGCCTTGCTAAAGAAGCTGAGGGTAAAGGTGATGGAGTGGGCAAGCATCTCTCCAGACCTAAACCCTATTGAGCATCTGTGGGGCATCCTCAAACGGAATGTTGGGGAACGCAAGGTCTCTAACATCCACTTCTCCATGACGACATCAGTGGAAGAGGACTCCAGTGGCAACCTATGAAGCTCTGGTAAACTCCATGCCCAAGAGGGTTAAGGCGGTGCTGGAACTAATTGTGGCCACACAATTGACACTTTGGGCCCAATTTGGACATTTTCACTTTTGTACTCTAATGGCTGTGTGTTGAGTTATTTTGAGAGGACAGCAAATTGACACTGTTATACAAGCTGTACACTCACTACTTTACATTGTAGCAAAATGTCATTTCTTCAGTGTTGTCACATGAAAGATATAATAAAATATTTACAAAAACTTGAGGGGTGTACTCACTTTTATGAGATACTGTGACTGTTGTGTAAAAAGCGTTAAATTGATGGGTTTAATTCCACTTTAGGAACCAGTCGATGCCAACACGTGCCCTCTGTGTGACTGCAGATGCCCACTGCTAACTTTGGCTGCCCACAAGTAGGTAGACCTCATAGACAAGAACAAAATGTTATCTGCTGTCAAATAGAGATGTTGCTAAATTAAGTTATCAAATACCACCGTGGGCGGTATGCTGGAAATTTGGCTAAACTTTGTAACCGGCTACACCGCGATCGCCACACAGTTGCCACAAGCAGTGCTCCGATCAGTTACAGAGCTTACAACTGTACGGCTTGCATAGTGTTCCTGTGGATTTCTCTCTCTCTTCTATGCCCACCGAAGGTCGTCTAGGAAGATTAAGCCGATAAATTATTTACAGTGTTTAATTATGGTTTTACAAGTTTATTAAAGTTCACCGTTACCAAGCAACCAGGGCAGGTTCCACTGGGAGAGTTCATTGGTGCCGCGGAGAAATAAAGAAAAAAAAACAATTTTAATATCATAAAATTGTGTTTTAAATAGCCCTGTAAATTGAATTTCCAGAAACAACTTGTTTCTTATGAACTTTTTTTTTTTTTTTGTTGAAGACTCATAATACATTCGTAGCTCAAGGCTTTTCATTGTGTTTGCTAGTGGTGTGAGCTGCGCTATTAAACACGGAAGAGCCATTTGAAGTGCTAACAGTCCGACAGGCAGCAAGGAATTGTTCTTTACTTATTTCTATTCTGGTATTAAAAAGGGTCATCTCAGTGGAGAGGGGGAGTTGACTTTCAATTTTTGGCTAAAATGTCTAAGTAGGAGAGTAGTTGGTTATAGTAACCAATCAGATTTATTTATTTATTATAGGTACTTATATAGCGCCATCAATTTATGCAGTGCTTTACATGTATTATACATTCACATCAGTCCCTGCCCTCAAGTGGCTTACAATCTAAGGACCCTAAGCCATACACGGTTCGAATCTCGGCTGGTTCACTTGGAACCAGTCGAGTTTTGAACCATTAGTGGGCAGGCTAAATGTACCAAGTTGATCGATTGATCAACTTGGGTACAACCAGCTTGCCGGAATCGCTTCTGATTATTACAAGCGGCTGCTATAGCCACTAGCGATAATCACTGTCTTCTCCCAGGCAGGAACGGCTACGCCTGCCGAGAGAAGACAGTTGCTCGGTAGGATGTATTCCACTGTCAATGCTGTATGTGTTGAGGCAGGATTTGAGCTGCCTTACTCACATTCATACATACACATTCTAGGGCCAATAAACCTACCGTCACATCTTTGGAGTGTGGGAGGAAACCGGAGTACCCGGAGGAAACCTACGCAGTCACAGGGAGAACATGCAAACTCCAGGTAATGCCGTTGTTGGGATTTGAACTAAAGGCCAATTGTGTTCTGGATGAAATTTTTGTCTTGTAGGCCAGCCTCCTGTCTGTATTCTATATCAGGAGTAGAATGAAAACAGGGATTGTGTGACTTAAAGCGGAACTCCACCCTAAAGTGGAACTTCCGCTCATCGGAACCCTCCCCCTCCGGTGTCACATTTGGCACCTTACAGGGGGGAGGGAGGTGCAGATACCTGTCTAAGACCGGTATTTGCACCCACTTCTGGGAGTCCTCTCTGCGGGTATTCTGCGGGTAGTACGTCACTTCCCGCCCCCGCCCGTTGTGTTCTGGGAAACACACGGCTCCCAGAACACAACGGCGACCAGTGAGGACGGCGCTGCGCGACTCGCGCATGCGCCGTAGGGAACCGGTCAGTGAAGACGGAACGCTTCACTTCCTGATTCCCTCCCGAGGATGGCGGTGGGGGCAGCAGATAGACGAGCGATTGCTCGTCTTCTGCTGCAGACGTCGCTGGACTCCAGGACAGGTAAAAGTCCATATATTAAAAGTCAGCAGCTGCAGTATGTGTAGCTACTGGCTTTTAATATTTTTTTAACGGCGGAGCTCCGCTTTAAGCCTCATTCATATGGGTGTACCTATCCATACACCTGTGCAATGGGCTATCTTTATCCATATGGAATACACAGGCATTCTGTGCATCTGCATGCAGGCAGTCTCATTTATGTCTGTTGGGATGCAGCAGCTGCAAGGACACAGCCGCTGGTCTCAATTTGAAAGCCATGCATGTGCATGTCCCTGAATGCACACTGTTTGCATTCACACATCCAAACAGCTGTCAAATTGAGACCCGTGCAGCTGCTGCATCCCAATAGACATAAATGGGATTGACTGCTTGTGGTGGATGCATGGAACACTTGTGCATCCTGGGTGGGCAAAGGCAGCCCTTGGCATGGGTCTATGAATAGGTACGCCTGTGTGAATGAGGCCTTAAAGCTGAACTTTAATCTTATTATATTTTGCCTTTCCTGGTTTATCCCTCCCCTCCTCATCAATGTTCTAATTAAATATTTTGTATAAAACCCTTCCGTTTTATATTATATATTATTTTAGGTCCAGTGACATCATTACTGGATCTCTGTGCTTCTGTATGCAATACCGATAGATCATGGCTGGTAGAATGGACCTGGAGGGTGCTTCTTGAAAACATTACAACACCCTGCCCCAGTACTCCTCTCCAAATTCCCTTAGCCCTCATGCAAGCAGTCGGCTGGCTCTTAGGATGAGTTATGCAACCATCGAAATGCCTCAATAGGTGGGTAAAAAAAAAAACTGTACAAAATAGTTGCAACTACCCCAACCTATAACTGGCATTTGCAGCAAGGGGCACATGGAAGGGCAATGCTCATCACAAACAAATAAAAGATTTCCCAGCACACTTACCAGCCAGCCTGCAAAACAACCAAATTGACCCTGTCTAACAGTTTATGTTAAAAGCAGAGGTGGGTGTAAGTCTGGAGGAGTGGACGTTCCTAGGCAGACTGCATGTAGAATGCCCTAGGTAGCACCCACATGTATCACTGAAATCCACTTAATTAAAGCTGTAGACCAGGGTTGATGAGCATGGGGAGAAAAGAGCTATATGTTGTTGGATGTCCACCAGCCAGGTAATGAGGTAAGCTTTAGTTCATCTTTAAAGCACAAGTCTAGCTTGGCTATACCTTAACACCTTGGTGCCAGCCGCACACAAATATGCTGTCTCTTGGTGGATGGGCCTTGGCACCGAGCGGCCGCATATTGAGGTGAATTGGTGTAAATACAGCTGTGCCGAGAAAGCGTGCCTTGCACTCTCCCGGCACAGTTACCGGTGGCTAACGGAAAGTTCCCTATTGCTGCTTGCAATTGGGAGCTTTCCAATCATGTGACCACTGTGACAGCCAATCACAGCAGACACATGATCATTAGCCCCGCCCCACCTCCCAGCATCCAAAACCTCTTAAAGGGCCAGGAGGTGGCGGCCCCAAGAGGTTAAAAGGGAACTGAAGTTCTACTGTAAGAAACAGCAAGCAGGCAGGCTTTTGTTGCAGAAGAGACATGCGGTGTCTCTTCTGCAATAGAATGAGCCTACTAGCCTGTCTGCTTGCTGTCTTCTCCAGTGCTGTAAACTGAGCTGTGCATGCACCAGCACAGCCTGATCTCCAGAACTGCCCCCTGCAGACTTACTGCTTCGACACCAGGCCGCCACTGCTCCTTTTCCAGGATGACTGACTCCCATCATCATTTAACAAACTCTGAATGAGCAAAAGGGGTCAAGGCTCCGCTCTGCACCCGCAGCAGGAGCAAAGCCACATCATTATATCATCCCTCCCTGCACTCTGTGCATTACATACTTCTGGACCCTACACTCTATGCTTTACATACTTCTGACCCCTGCACTTTGCATTACATACTCCTGAACCCTATGTTTCGTGTATTACAAACTCCCGAACCCTGCACTCTGTGCGTTACATACTCCTAACCCCTGCACTGTGTTCATTACATACTCCTACCCCTGCACTCTGTATTTTACATACTTCTGACCCCTGCACTGTACTCCTGGACCCTGCGCTCTGTGCTTTACATACTCCTGACCCCTGCAGTCTGTGTTTTACATTCTCCTGACCCCTGCACTCTATACTTTACATTCTCCTGACCCCTGCACTCTGTACACTAGTTTCCTGACCCCTGCACTCAGTACAGTACATTCTCCTGACCCCTGAATTCTGTACATTACATTCTCCTGACCCCTGCACTCAGTACAGTACATTCTCCTGACCCCTGAATTCTGTACATTACATTCTCCTGACCCCTGCACTCAAAGAATCTGTCCAATAAGAATCTGCCCAGCTCCAGAGGAGAACGAAGAGGACCTGTGCTGTCGTCACAAAGATACCTTGAAAAATGCTTTGTATAGAGGTATTTTTTTTACAGTGGGAAGGGGACAGGGAGCCTGGAGTTGGGAGTTAAAGCTGAGGTCCACACAAAAATGTAACTTCCGCTTTTCGGAACCCCCCCCCCCTCCGGTGTCACATTTGACACCTTTCAGGGGGGAGGGGGGTGCAGATACCTGTATAATACAGGTATTTGCACCCACTTCCAGGTGTAGACCCCCGCAGAATCCTGCAAAGTCTATGCCACTTCCTGTCTCTCCCCGCTGTCTTCTGGGAGACACAGGGGTCCCAGAAGACAGCAGAGACCATTTGGGTTGCGCGGCGCGACTCGCGCATGCGCAGTAGGGAACCAGGAAGTGAAGCCGCAAGGCAGAGCTGCACGTTAACCCTTAATCTGACTTATCACTGTTATGAAGCTCACCCAGCAATGCTAGCATTAATGGGTGTTACAAATGTTATATAGCCAACCTTAGAGATTCCGCAGCAGATTGTGTATGTGTGCAAATGTATAGCATTGCAGATTTAACGGTTTATTTCCCATGATGGACAGTCCTTAAAGTAGGAAAAAACAATAGCAAACCTTTTTTCCATTTTGAATAGAGTAAAGGAGGGTTATAACCCCTGTCAGTTTTTTATTTGGCACCTGTGTCTCATTGGGGAGATGTCCCTTCACTTCCTGTCCCATAGCCAAAACAGGAAGTAAGAGGAAATCCCTCCAAAGTGATGGAGACCCCCGGGTGTCCCTATTGAATGATTTCCTGTTGTGGTGACAACCCAAAATTTTGTATTTTCTTTTACTTTCGGTAAACAAATAGAGAAGATGAATCTCCCTAAATGGGGCACAGACAGCAATAAAAACCGGCGTTCTAATCCACTCCATCCAAACCTTAAAAAAGTTTTGCCTTTTTTGTTATACTTTTAAGAACATTTTACAGTGTATGTGTGAACTGCATATATGTAGCATGTTTAGCTTTCAGGGTTACAAAGAATTGTAACATTTTGTGAAGACCAACTGATACATGTACAATAATCAAACTCTAGAGCTCAGTAAGGAAGAAATAATAATCAGTATAAGTATGGATGGGTTAATCCGCACAGGATTTATGTAATACATCAGAAGCTCCACCAGGGGGAAGCATAGGTTGTTCCAGTATTACATTCCCCTAGCTGCGCTTACTTCTATACCGGGATACAATGAATAAATTTGCTGAGCTGAAAAAATGTTTTAAATGTTTGTATTTTTAGAACTGCATTTGTTCTCACAGACATTTTGTTTAGGGTTTTGTGAAATGTAATCAAGTAATATATTGTCTTTTGTCCTTTTTTTTTTTCTGTTATCACTGCTGTGGGGTATTCTAGTGGTCTAAAATGTAAATGAAAACCACTTATAGTGAAGCTGTGCTCAAAGAAGGCACTTTACAGTGGTCCCCAACCTGGGGTACATGTCAGAATATTTGGGGGGCATATGTTAAAAATGCAACATACCTTTTCGGTTACTCAAGTTACAAGCAGTGTAAATACTATGCAGATTTCACCAATGTAACCACTTGATGTGCATTTGTTCTGTGCTTGGTAAATCATAGGACTCCTTTATATGACTTTTATGATTGATCAAATACAGAACAAATGTACAAAGAGTGGTTACATTGGTGAAATCTGTAAACGTGTATCCCAGGTTAGGAAACTGCTGTCATGAGAGGGGGTTGTAATAGGAAGGGAGGGGGGAGTTTTGGAGGGGGGCACTGTTATACACTCCTAACCCCTGCACTATGTGCATTACATACTCCGGGCCCCTCGACTCTGTACATTACATTCTCCTGACCCCTGTACATTACATTCTCCTGACCCCTGTACTTTACATTCTCCTGACCTCTGCACTATGTACTTTACATTCTCCTGACCCCTGTACTTTACATTCTCCTGACCCCTGTACTTTACATTCTCCTGACCTCTGCACTTTGTACTTTACATTCTCCTGACAACTGTACTTTAGATTCTCCTGACCTCTGCACTCTGTACTTTACATTCTCCTGACCTCTGCACTTTGTACTTTACATTCTCCTGACAACTGTACTTTAGATTCTCCTGACCTCTGCACTCTGTACTTTACATTCTCCTGACCTCTGCACTTTGTACTTTACATTCTCCTGACAACTGTACTTTAGATTCTCCTGACCTCTGCACTCTGTACTTTACATTCCCCCGACCCCTGTACTTTAGATTCTCCTGACCTCTGCACTTTGTACTTTACATTCTCCTGACCTCTGCACTCTAAATTCTCCTGACCCCTGTACTTTACATTCTCCTGACCTCTGCACTTTGTACTTTACATTCTCCTGACAACTGTACTTTACATTCTCCTGACCTCTGCACTCTGTACTTTACATTCTCCTGACCCCTGTACTTTACATTCTCCTGACCTCTGCACTTTGTACTTTACATTCTCCTGACAACTGTACTTTAGATTCTCCTGACCTCTGCACTCTGTACTTTACATTCTCCTGACCTCTGCACTCTGTACTTTACATTCCCCCGACCCCTGTACTTTACATTCTCCTGACCTCTGCACTCTAAATTCTCCTGACCCCTGTACTTTACATTCTCCTGACCTCTGCACTTTGTACTTTACATTCTCCTGACAACTGTACTTTAGATTCTCCTGACCTCTGCACTCTGTACTGTACATTCTCCTGACCCCTGTACTTTACATTCTCCTGACCTCTGCACTCTGTACTTTACATTCTCCTGACCCCTGTACTTTACATTCTCCTGACCTCTGCACTTTGTACTTTACATTCTCCTGACAACTGTACTTTACATTCTCCTGACATCTGCACTCTGTATTTTACATTCTCCAGATCCCTGTACTTTACATTCTCCTGACCTCTGCATTACATATTCCGGACCCGGAACCCTATGCACTACATACTCCTGACCCCTGAACTCTGTACTTTACATTCTCCTGGACCCTGCACTCTATGCTTTACATACGTTTGACCCCTGCAACTTCAGCTTGTTCAATTAAACTTTGGCAAGAAAAACCTGGAAGCTGATTGGCCACCATGCACAGCAGCATCAGATTTTGCACTCTCCAGTCTTAGTAAATCAACCCCAATGTTTAGTGGAAGTCAGTTGCTTACATTTTTTTTTTTCTAAATGACCTGTTTTTTGGACATGATACAAGTTGCTCTTCTGCAGTTTCCAAGGTCAGATGAGCTTCTGATCTAGTATTAATGTCTGCCGTGTATACAGAGAATTGTATCAAGTAGCAGTATTTGATGCAGGACCTCCAGATAAGCCTTCCGGTGTCATTGCACCTAAATGCTGATCCAACTCCTTCTCTTGTTTGCAAATCTTATTTGCGATACTTACACTTAATTGAAAAGATTACTCAATCAGCGCAGCCACCCCTGATGGATTGGGCCTCGGTGTACACATCAGTGTTTGCAAAATGGATCCGCCGATGTCGCAGGCGGCAAAGGGGGAGACAATGAAAATGATTCCAGAGACGACTGCCAAAAAACGTTCTGAGAGATTACATTAACCTTGCCCAACTTAATTATGAGGCCCAACAATATTAACCTCTGGGGGGGGGGGGGCTTATGAAGTTACTCTAGTGAAACAACCGTCCATTTGGGATTAGTTTAGAGCAAACAAAAAATGTTTCAATACCTCCACTAATATAAGAATATATCTTATTTGTCCTGGATACAATATAGACAGAGCTAAAGAAAAACCAGCTGCTGGTCAAACATGGGGGCATTTTTTTCCCAAAAAATGATGGAAAATCGAATAATTGAACATTCCGAATCTGAACATCAGCATGCTTCTTTTTTTAATACTGAGCTGAGCTGCAGGCATATATAATTGTATTCATTTTTTTTTTAACAGTAACATTTAAATGTATTTTTTTTTTTTAAATCTAAGCATTACTTTGAATGGTTTCAGACTCTTGCAATCTATGTACAGCAGAGCTCAGACTAGGTGAAGGAAGAAGCAACACAAGGAGCCAATTTATTGTACTCCAGTGGTCAGGCACTAATAAGGGCCTTGAAAAATTATTCATACCCCTTGAAATGTTCCACAGGTCATGTTACAACCAAAAACGTAAATTTAATTTGTTGGCATTTTATGTGATAGACCAACAGAAAGTGGCACATAATTGTGAAGTGGAAGGAAAATTATAAATGTTTTTTACATTTTTTTTACAAATAAATATCTGAAAGGTGTAGCGTGCATTTGTATTCATCCCCCTTTTACTCTGATACCCCTAACTATAATCAAGTGGAACCAATGGCCTCCAGACTAATTAGTAAATAGAGTCTACCTGTGTGTAATTTAATCTCAGTATAAATACAGCTGTTCTGTGAAGCCCCCAGAGGTTTGTTAGAAAACCTTAGTGAACAAACAGCATCATGAAGGCCAAGGAACACACCAGACAAATCAGGGATAAAGTTGTGGAGAAGTTTAATGCAGGGTTAGGTTATAAAAGAATATCCCAAGCTTTGAACATCTCACAGAGCTCTGTTCAATCCGCCATCCGAAAATGGAAAGAGTATGGCACAACTGCAAACCTACCAAGACATGGCCGTCCACCTAAACTGACAGGCCAGCCAAGGAGAGCATTAATCAGAGAAGCAGCCAAGAGGCCCATGGTAACTCTGGAGGAGCTGCAGACATCCACAGCTCAGGTGGGAAAATCTGTCCACAGGACAACTATTAGTCGTGCACTCCACAAATCTGTCCTTTATGGAAGAATGGCAAGAAGAACACCATTGTAGAAAGAAAGCCATAAGAAGTCCCATTTGCAGTTTGCGAGAAGCCATGTGGGGGACACAGCAAACATGTGGAAGAAGGTGCTCTGATCAGATGAGACCAAAATTGAACTATTTGGCCTAAAAGCAAAACCCTATGTGTGGTGGAAAACTAACACTGCACATCAGCCTGAACACACCATCCCCACCGTGAAATATGGTGGTGGCAGCATCATATTGTGGAGATGCTTTTCTTCAGCAGGGACAGGGAAGCTGGTCAGAGTTGATGGGAAGATGGATGGAGCCAAATACAGGTCAATCTTAGAAGAAAACCTGTTAGAGTCTGCAAAAGACTTAAGACTGGGATGGAGGTTCACCTTCCGACGAGAAAAACGAGAATCCTGACGAGAAAATAGAGAGTAGGGCCTCTATTTTTCTCGTCAAGATTCCCGACAGTTTTCTCAACAAGAAACCATACACACGAATGGTTTTCTCAGCAAGAAACGACAAGAAAACTGCTGGGAGAGCTGAGAAAACCGGTCGTGTGTACAAGACTTTAGAATGGCCCAGTCAAAGTCCAGACCTAAATCCAATTGAGAATCTGTGGCAATCTGACAGAGCTTGAGATATTTTGCAAGAAAGAATGGTCAAAAATGTCACTCTGTCTCTAGATGTGCAAAGCTGGTAGAGACATCCCCAAAAAGACTTGCAGCTGTAATTGCAGTGAAAGGTGGTTCTATAAAGTATTGACTCAGGGGGGCTGAATACAAATGCATGCCACACTTTTCACATATTTATTTGTAAAGCCATATATAATTTTCCTTCCACTTCACAATTATGTGCCACTTTGTGTTGGTCTATCATATAAAATCCCAATAAAATATATTTACATTTTTGGTTGTAACAAGACAAAATGTGGAAAATGTCAAGGGGTATGAATACTTTTTCAAGGCACTGTAATCTGATAGGAGAAGTGATGGGAAGATGAGCTTGTAAGTCTGCTGCTTCCTTTCATAGGCAGAGGGAGGGACAAGGCCAAGGATGAGCTTCAGATTCTAGTCCAGCCAAAGCATTTGCTGCCCTATGTATGCATGCCTCTTGTATAAGGCTGCCCTGCAGCCACATGTATGCATGCCTCTTGTATAAGGATGAGCTCTGGCGTGTTCGCACAGTCCACGTGCAGAGCCCACCCAGAGGTGCACACCTTAGACTTGGCACCCAAGCACACATAGAATAAGAAAGACCTGGTCAGAAGGGCGCACATCAGGGTGGCCGTGCAAAGACCCAGCATGGCAGCCAAACCACCCTGGAAGCAAAATTTATGGACACCAAAACGTTACAAAGCCAATTTTGTGAAAAATAGTGGTTGCACATGAAAAAGGGGACAGAAAGGAGAAAAAATTAAGATGAGGTATACCAATGTATATATACAGTTATGATTAAAGCCATGTAGGCTGAAACGCGTCAACTGATTGCATCTGGGTACTGTACACTGTGGTTTCCTGAATAAAAAGCAAGATTTTAGCGCAATAGGTTTGTGCGGATCATCTTTTATGGACTATTACTCTCAGATTAGGGACTATATGGGTAGCAGCACTGAAATCTTTGTTTGCAATATATACAGTATATATGTTTTTGAGACACTGCTTTGGAATGTTCCTATGATCAAGAATCAGAAGAGCTGAGTCCATCAATGAATGTAAGCGAAAACTGGATTTTTGTTACTCACTGTTCATTGACGGACCCGGCACCTACCCCTCTTTTTGGAGTTTATACTGTACTTCTGATACTGCTTTGAGACTAACTGGCTTGCCTATAGCAGAGAAGGGGTTTATACCAGCTAGGACTGCCCATAGGCGGTGCTGTGTTGTTTTCTGCTTAGTGTCCTACTCCTGTAGGTCACAATGAGGATATTTGCCAGCAAACCATGGATCATCAAGTAGAGTCCAAACGGTTTTTATTGAAGTATGATCACATCACAAAAAAAGGTAGTGCAAAGTTTCGGTGTCACACATGTCCCCTTTGTCAGGCATGGAACAAAGGGGTCCTGCGTGACTCCGAAACATTGCACTACCTTTTTTTGTGATGTGATCATACTTCAATTAAAGCCATTTGGATTCTACTTGATGATCCGTGGTGTGCTGGCAAATACCCTCATTGTGGCTTTCTGATCCAATCTCCAGCTGGTGGTTGCTGCAGCACCCAAAACTTTACAGCTTTCTCCAGGAACCTGTGCGATGGGAAAATGGAGTACTACTCCTGTAGTTGGCACTATAAATCTGATGGTCAAGAATCAGAAGAGCTGTGTCCTTCAATTAACTCTGATTTTACGATGAGTAACAAAAATAAATTTTTTGGGTTGGTGCTTGTACATATCCCAACATGCTTTGCCTGCTAGCGGCAGGGCAAGTTTATTTCAGTACATGGACTTATCAAATGCTATCCAGGAGTGTAGGTTGATGTTTCACTCTGGAGTTGTCAAGAGTTAATTCTGAACCGCGCAGCCTTAAGCCAGTGCTCTTTTTCTGCGCTTAACGAATGTTGAATGCTAATTACATTGGTGCTGGGCTCCTCGCAGGGTTAGAGGCAATGTCACTTGCAGAGGAAAGTCGGAGTGATGGAAAAGTCTGATGTACCCTTTTGATGTTTTTATGCATATGGGGAACCAAGAACAAGACTTTGTCTCCAGATGACAACTGAAACATATCGTCTGTTTAGATGCTTAAAAGTCATTGCAAGCCGATTAACCACTTTAATACAACCCAGTGAAAAGGAAATTGCCTTATTGTATTTTTTTTTTTTTGGGGGGGGGGGGGGGGGATTAAATTGTAATTTTTGTTTTTTCTTTTCAGTGGTAAATAAAGACAAATTTAAAATGATTGATTTACTAAAGCCATATAGCCTGTTCACTTTGCAAGGGAAAGATCTTTGTAAATAACTTGAATCTTTGCTGACTTCAATCATCCAATAACATGCAAGCAAAAATGTTTTATTTTTAATTTTTCCCTGCTCTTGATTTGCAAAGCGCAATGACCCCTATGTTCTTTAAGTTCTGGGACAAATTTATTTGCACAAAGCATACACGTACACGCTGTTGTGTGTGCGTTTCTATGCACATAGGTATTTCTACGCACATATGCCTGCACATTCTTGCGGGTTTAGTTAGGCTGCCGTGCCCAAAGATATGTTCATGCGCATACACATAAACCTTATGGCTGGCACGACTTTTACACAATGTACCTGACTTGTGGGAACAGGTTCCAAAAAGGAGATTCAGGACTTTGAAGTGATGCATCAAATTTGTTAAGGAGAAAAAAAGATAATAAGGCCGATGACACACGGGCAATTCTGCTGCTAGAGGCAAATCACCATCAATAGGATTGCTATAAAGGCTGCCTGTGTGTCCCTATGGAATCCCCCCCCCGTAACCAGATGCAGCAAGAGCTCACTCTGTGGCTGGTCTAAATGCTCCTGAATCTCAATTGCTAGTGTAGCGCCCTGCTCCTGATGATCAGGTGCTATGTTAAATTTAGAGGGTGTCTGAGCTGGTAGTTAGCTCAGACTTTGTAATGATTAGGGCTAAATCAGCCTCTGTTCCGGCTATAGCTGTGTTTGGAAGGACTTCCCACTGTTTGCCTGTAGGTGGCGTTACCACCCCAGGCCAATGTTGGAACGCAGGCCAAAGTGTATTGGGTGCTTTCTACCGGGTACATCCCAGTGGGAGTGGTCTCCCCACTGGGCATGCTGGGGAAGGGTACTTAAGGGGCAGACGCCATTTCTCTGGGCTCTCTTTGCCTCGTGGCCCTCCTGGCTTGAGGTATGTGATACTGGAATTTCAGCCGCGGAGCCATGTTGGCCCGAGGCTGCATCTTTGCCAGGTAGGCCCAGTTGTCCTGACTAGGGCCTACACTTTGAAGGTGATCCTGTGCTGTCTGTCCTGCGGGAGGAAGCCACTCAATGGAGCAAACCAGGGGAGGACCTGTCCTGAAGAGGACCAAGTGGAAGGCTGGTATCTTGAGGAAGGCCTGGTGACCCTATTGGAGGATGCACCATAGCTAATGTTACCTTACAGTGTGCCGGGTCGGCTTAAAGGCTCTTAAACTGTAAGGCTGGATATCCGGGTACTAAAATCCTGTGGCAGAGGATCATTGAACAGTTCATCTTAATCATCCTAAAGGTCTGTGGCAGAGACTGTTATTTCTTTATTTGTTCGTGTATCATCCCGGCCGCTAGGCCAAGTGAGAGGGGCCTATCTGGGTGAGCAATACCCACTTGAAGGAGAGTGGTGAGTGTGACTTTTGAAGCTTAGAAGTTTTCCCCAGTGATCTGCTGTGTGCCTGAACCTTCCCCTAACCCTTCATCCCTCTACCTATGCAAGTTTGTTTGGAAATAAAGCCTGAAGAAATAGGATTCATAACTTGTGTGGATATTGAACTTTCTATAGACTCTCATCCCCTAGACAACGAATGGTGAGGTAACGTGCAAGGCCCAAATCTAAACCAGCAGCTCCTACGGGGGTAGTGCTACACTAGCGATGTAAGGCTGGGTTCACACATATGCAAATTGGATGCAGGTATCCCCACATCCATTTCGCATGACAGGCGAGTGTGACCGGCCCTCAATGGAGCTGGTTCACACAAGTCCTGGGTGGCCGTGGTCCAGATTGTAGAAGGGTCCTGTGTGTTCTTGGGTCCGGTTCACGTGCAAATTCAGGCAAAAATTCAGACCTGAAACGCACTTAAACTAGTGAACAGACACACACCGGACCCCAGGCACGAACCCACGGCCACACATATGTGAATGCTGCCTCAGCTACCGAAAGAGCAGAGAGACAAACAAGCAGCCTCTTAACAATCCTGCTGCTGGCAAGCTCAACAAATCACCAATGGCAGGATTGCTGACTGCAAAGTCTTCTTTATCCACATTAGCCTAAATGGAAAACGCTTGTCTTGACACCATAAAGTTGACCCCTCCCAAAATCATGGAAGGATGCAAAGTCACTGTTGGGAGGGGGAACATTGTGAGTTAAGCTCCTGAGAAAATATCTTGAATGACTTCAGTGCTTTCACTGTGAATTTTTCAGGATAAATTGCTCCACAGCTCCTGCAGCTACAAAGGTCAGGGAGGATATTTTTAAAAGATTCTTTGCCACCTGTTAAGAATATGTAAACACTTGAATGTCTATATCCTGGCGACAGGTTCACTTTAATCTGTCGGTACTCAGCTTAGCATGTTATTGTTTTTTTGTTTTTTTACAGCAGTTAAGTATGTTAGTTTAATACTTCTAAGTCAGGGGTCTCCAAACATTTCAAACAAAGGGCCAGTTTACTGTCCATTAGACTTTAGGGGGGGCCAGATTGTCGCTGGTGGGGGTAGAAAATGCCCCAGGCCCAACATCAGTGAAAATAAACATGGCCTCAGGCTTAGTGGTCAGTAGGAGGAAGAGTAGTTACCCATGATTGGCATCAGGAGAATGGACACACAGAGCTGCCTCTCGGGAGCACGCCTGCTTGGGTGCGCCCACAGCAAGCTGCTTGCTTTGGGGGAACCAGGCAGGAGGGAGGAGTCAGGAGCGCTGATGTGGGACCCGAGAAGAGGAGGATCCAGGCTGCTCTGTGCAAAACTACTGCACGGAGCAGGTAAGTATAATATATATATTTTTTTTTTAACAAAGCTTTAATATTGCTTTAAAGTCAGTGGCAGGATTTATGCCCCACTGTTGGTGTCAGTAGGAGGAATCGTTCCTCATATCATCGGGGGGAATAGTGCCCCAAGAGCCAGATAAAGGCTAGCACATGGCCACAGTTTGGAGACCACTGTTCTAAGTGTTCTATTGGTTTACAGGGTATGAAAGTAGCAATTATTTTCCTATGAAGAAGAAGAATAACATTTAAAAAAAAATATCTCATTGGGGATATTTGTACTGTATATGAGCAAATTTGAAAAGTTTACAGATTCCTGTTGGTCTTTGACACAGCATCCAATGCTTTTGCATGATTGTAGAAGCCTGGCCGTCCAGAACATCATGCCAAGCCAGAGACAAAGAGTATTGGTAGCAAGACACTTATCATAGTGTTGGCCTGGCAATTCATTGCATCTGCAGAAGTTCTGTGCCAGTGTCTTTGGATAACAAACAAAATGGCTCTAAGCATTTGAAGAGTCTGCTGAAATACTTGGTGCCAAAGGCCATTAAGGCAACTGTGCTGCAACTCCAGCTGACGCAGGCAAATCAAATTTGTATGGAAAGCTGTTTCCATTAGTTGTGCTGATGCCTTGTTACCTCTACCCCTCCTGTTATGAGTTCTTTGGCCCATTTTAAAGGTGGGGTAAACCTCTATACTAGATTTAGTGTAGAGGATTTTACACAATCAGCTGAACAATGGAGTAATGTAAGTTCAGCACCGCTATGTATTGTAATAAGTTGACATGCTAATATTGCTCCGGTGTACGATTTTTAAGAACAAGATTCCCCAATCTTGTGTCCAAATTGCATTTTAAGAAAAGGCACAATAGAAGCATATTGGATAGGAGTTGGAATGCCTAATTTATTTGAGTTTATTTAACCACTTCAGCTCCGGAAGGTTTACCCCTTCATGACCAGGCCATTTTTTGCGATACAGCACTGCGTTATTTTAACTTAACATTGCACGGTCATGCAACTCTGTACCCAATCAAATGGGTGTCCTTTTTCCCCCACAAATAGAGCTTTCTTATGGTGGTATTTGATCACCTCTGCGGTTTTTATTTTTTGCGCTATAAACAAAAAAACTAGTGATGATCCGAATGGGTTTTTTGGTGCCGAAACCGATACCGAAAACAAATCTTGATTGATCCCAAAAACCGAAAGCCGATACCGAAACAGCACAGATACCGAATGTGACTGTTTTTAAATAATATTTTTATACAGGAGATGGCCAGAGACTGGGGCCATGGTACATGAGATGGCCAGACACTGGGGCCATGGTACAGGAGATGGCCAGAGACTGGGGTCATGGTACAGGAGATGGCCAGAGACTGGGGCCATGGTACAGGAGATGGCCAGAGACTGGGGCCATGGTACAGGAGATGGCCAGAGACTGGGGTCATGGTACAGGAGATGGCCAGAGACTGGGGCCATGGTACAGGAGATGGCCAGAGACTGGGGCCATGGTACAGGAGATGGCCAGAGGATTGGACGGGTGATCTGTCTGTCAAAGTGCCCGGACAAAGAGGAGGGGCTGTATGTGATGGCTGCAGTATCGGCCTAATTTCTCTTTTGGCCGAAAGAGCCATTATCGGCCGATATGTTTCGGTGGCCGAAATTTCGGTGCATCCCTAAAAAAAACACCAACAACTTAAAAAATAACAATATTTTTTACTTTCTGCTATAAAACATATCCCATAAAAAAAAACGTATTTCTTTATCAATTTAGCCCAGTATGTACTCTGCTACATATTTTTGGTAAAAAATCCCAATAAGTTTATATTGATTGGTTTGCGTCTACAAACTATGGCATGTACAATGGAACCTCAGTTTATGAGTAACGCGGTTAACGAGCATTTTGAAAGACAAGCAAGTTTTTAAAAAAAATTCTGACTTGGTTTGCGAGTGTTGTCTTGCAAAACGAGCAGAATTCAAGCTAATAGGGCCGGCAGTACCGCATTTGGCCTGAGATGCGGGGGCGCCGGAGCCGAGCAGAGCCGTTCAGAGCCGTTTGGAAATACTCGGAAATACCCGAAAATATTTAGTTCCCGGGTGCTTCCGAACATTTCCGAGGTCAGCCAAGCTGTCCTTGGGCCTTTCTGTGTGTTTTTGAGGCTCTCCAGCGCCCCCCTACCTCTGACCACATGTGGTATTGCGTGCCATTAAAGTCAATGCGGAAATAATTATTTTAGTTTCCATTGACTTCAATGGGGAAACTCGCTTTGATATGTGAGTGCTTTGGATTACGAGAATTCTCCTGGAACGGATTATGCACGTAATCCTAGATTCCACTGTATATGGAATTTTTATTAATTTTTTTACTAGTAATTGATGCGATCGGCGACTTATAGCGGGATTGCGGTGGACAAATCGGACACTAAGTGACACTTTTGACACTTTTTTGGGGGACCAATGGCACAACAGTGATCAGTGCTAAAATTTTGCACTGTCATTGTACTAATGACACTGGCAGGGAAGGGGTTAACATCAGGGGCGATCAAAAGGTTAAATGTGTTCCTGGGGAGTGCTAGCTAACTGTATGGGAGGTGCCTGTACTGTTGGAAGGCAGAGATCCATGTTCCTGCTTAGGAGAAACACAGGATCACTACCTTCCCTACTGACAGAACGGCGATCTGCCTTGTTTACATAAGCAGACCGCCGTTCTGCTTTTCTCGGGACAGATCGGTGGGTCCCGACGGACATTGAGTCCACCGGACCCACTGATTGGCTCCCGCTGTGTCCAATCACAGTGGGAGCAGGTTGCCGGCAGCGCGTGTGCATGCCCCAGACCCGGAAGTGCGAAATCACGTACAGGTACATGATTTTGCACAGGAGAGCCGCCTTGCCACTGTATATGTACTGTATACGGTTGGCAAGCGGTTAAAGTGTAAGCCTAGGCAAGCAGCTAAATACAGAACTGAAATTGCATATGTGTTTATTTTAATTCAGAAATGCCATATTATCAGAAAAAGGCGTGCATATGTGAAAGGAGCGCCAGACCAAAAGATAAAAGAATTCACATTCATTTATTGATATTGTGTTAAAAGACAGCCAACGCAATTCGGGGGTCAAACAAGCTCTCCCTTTATCAGGGCTTCAGTTAAACATGAAAACCTTGAGTGGACTGAAAGTAAGGCTTTCCTGTTTAAATCTGTGGAGGGAAGCTGAAGAATATAGCAACAAATTGTTTCTTATTTTGACTGCTGATGCAAATACTGCTGTCCAGGAATCCCAATCCAGCAATCAGCTTCCCTGTACAGATTCAAACAGGAAAGCCTTATGCCCTGTACACACGAGCGGAATTTCCGTTGGAAAAAAGTTGGATGTTTTTTCTGACGGAATCCCGCTCAAGCTTGGCTTGCATATACACGGTCACACAAAAGTTCTCTGAACTTTCGAGCGTTAAGAATGCGATGACGTACAACGCTACGACGAGGCGAGAAAAAGAAGTTCAATGCTTCCGAGCATGCGTCAAATTGTTTCTGAGCATGCATGTTTTTTTTCCAGTCGGAATTGCATACAGACGATCAAAATTTCCGAACCTGCTCTCAATCTTTTGCTGGCGGAAATTCCGACAGAAAAAGTCTGATGGAGCATACACACGGTCGGAATTTCCGACCAAAGGCTCACATCAGACTTTTGTTGGCGGAAATTCCGCTCGTGTGTATGGGGCATTACTTTCAGTCCACTGAAGGTCCTCATTTTTAACTGAAGCCCTGATGAAGTTCCTTTGACCCCCAAAAATGCATTGGAGGTCTTTTAACACTATATAAATTTACCTCATTTTCAAAATTGTATTTCCTATGTACTTTGTATATTTATAGATTCTGCCTATTTATCAGAGGGTGGAGTCTGCTGGAAAACTTAAAGTGGAAGTAAACCCTCCTATCATTTTCAGCCAAGGAAGCTGCCATCTTGACCTTTGTTTAATCTTCAACTGCCATGATGCTGCACATGTGACCAGTTATGACACCAGCCATTGGATGGTGTGACAGTTTGGTTGAGAGCACAACCAATGTGGCAGTTAGCATTTCTGGCATGCCAGGAATTTAACAGTTTTTTTAAAATGTTAAATCAATGGGTTTACTTCCACTTTAAGAGACAGAATTAACCAGCCACAGAATTCTTCTACAGACTTCATTCACTTTTTTCTGTGTGAGTTTTCTTACGCTGCCGCCGTCATTGGTAGACCCTACTATGCACATTGATGCATCAAAAAATAAACAGCGCACATCAACATATTGAATAGATGTAAACTGGAACAATTTAAAACTCTGTCTTGTCAGAAACCATGAATCAGACCGAGACAGAAGTACAGTTAAATCACACTTGTTTAATAATAATAATACAAAGCTAAACAGAGTAAGCGTAGTCAAAACATAGCCAGAGTTCAGTAACCGGATCGGGTAGCCAGCCAAGCCAATGTACAAGAGCCAGCGATAAAGGTACTAGTACAGCAAGCAGGATCTGTAGCCAGAGGGGACGTCAGTCAAGCAGGTCTTCAACTGGAACGCAGGAGAAAGTCTCTTGTGATGTTAACACAGGCGAAGGTGAAGAGCAAATTAACTGGAAGTCCTTAAGTAGGCAGAGCTGACCATCAACAGGTGGATCACTGTGGAGAGATGGAAGCTGGCAATTAGCTAACAGCTGAGCTGCCAGCACAGAGAAGGAAGGGCTTAGCCCAGCCCTGACATGTCTAACCTGTGTACTTACGTGGACCTGCATTAAAACACTTGAGTGTGAGAGGGCCCCTAAAATTGACCTGTCATAAACCTTGGCAACTTAAACAGAGCATCTGGAAAATAAAAAGCTTGAGGAAACTCTTGGTGATTGCTCTGGTGGTCACCTGGGTTACTGGACATTTTGGTTCAAGTATCCAGGGAGGTGGCAATACATTCCTGCAAATGTGGAAGCATTGGGTCACTTTTGAGGGCTTCAGCAGAGTAATGGAGCTGTAGGGCAGTATGGAAAGGGTTCATTTTAGAAGGTTGGGGCTTGACTTTTCCCATCTTCTGAGATTTCCTATACTGTAGCTCCTGACCATTATCATTAATTTAATAAAGATATATAGGAGGTATGGTTTTGTCCAAGCTCCCCTTTTCCTGGAAAAGTCTAGATTTGAATATCATTTTAGCTGCCTGTATTTCTGAATCCATTGATCGTATTGACATGCAGTTTTCACTAATTGTAACCCCATCCTTTGGATATTTTTTTATCATGTGCTCAGTTTAAAGCAGAGTAGGTGTACATAAACATGTATGTAAACATTAACAATAAACTTCTCTAATTTGTCCTGTCCACATTTAAGCCGACCATAGACAGTTCCTGCTGAACTGGACGAGATTCGAACCATGCATGGGTAGGCTGTATGTACCCAAGTTAAAACGATTGGTCAACTTGGGTACAACTCGCCTGCTGGATTTTACCTGCCATTATAGCTAGAAATAATCACTGTGTTCTTCCTGCCAGGAGAACACAATGGCTTCACTGGAGGGATTCCCCTTCGTGATTGCAGGAAAGAAGTTTTCTCCATTTATGGCTGACCCTACTTTGTTATCATAAGAAGCCTGATTAGTCCTCCCAGATCTTTTCTTGGACTACAGATCCATTAGTGCTTATGTGGACATGTGAAGAAGAGTTGTGATTTAAACAAAAGACAACTGGGCAAGGATGACACCATTCAGTCCACAAAAATATGTGTGTTTTTAGTCTACAACAGGACTTAAAGCGGAGGTCCACACAAAAATGCTTTTCGGAATCCTCCCCCTTTCCGGTGTCACATTTGGCACCTTTCAGGGGGGGGGGTGCAGATACCTGTATAATACAGGTATTTGCACCCACTTCCAGGCATAGACCCCCGCGGGGGTTACGCCACTACCCCCCCCCCGAAGCTGCAAGGCTTAACTTCCTGATTCCCTTACCAAAGATGGCGGTGGCAGCATCCAAGGACCGAGCGACAGATCAGCCTCGGGTGCCGACATCGCGGGCGCCCTGGACAGGTAAGTGCTTTAAGAACTGGGTGCATTTCTAGGAGATAACCAAGATTTCTTTTGTATTTGCAAAGTCTTTAAAGGGGGTAAAACATGGGAAAATGTTTTGGAGAGATGTACTACATAAGTTTTTATTTTTTTTGCCCTGACATGCATTTTAAAGCCCAAGATAACTGAAAAGCATCTTCTTTCCCCTGCTTCACCAGTCTAAGGTTCTGACTGTCATCAATGCCAGTGCAGGGTCCATAAGGGACAATCCACCACCGGGCATGGCGGGGAGTGGTGGATCAGGTAAATTAAAGTGCTTTTACTCTCCCCTAGACTAAACAAGCAGTAAACCCCTGCAGTCTCATTGTAAGGGAGGATTTTCTAATTTCCTGGAGTTGGGCTTTAAGGTAAATTGACATCAGCACAGTTGCAATATTTCCTGGATAGCGTCCGCAGTGAACTAAATGCGCTGTTAGTTGTTGGCCTGAGTTTTTAGGAAAAAATACTTTTTCTGATTGTCTTGGACAGATCGTAGTGTGGGACAGCTCACAATTCACAAGCGCTTGATAGATTTCTTAATGTATGTCTTGGACTTGACATGTCCAAATGCACAGTGACAGCGGCTTCCCTTGGCCTCCACCTCTGTGTACATCTCTTGTTATTCTACCGGAGTCCTGCTTTCAGACAGAGGTTGCCAATAAAGTTTATTGTAGAAGCTAAGTGTCAATATCTGTAGCACCCCCCGCCTGCAGTGCTTGTAATTAAAATGCCACGGATAGTCTTGGAGAGGCATGAAAATTTGATGGTAAATTGATTTTAGGTTCATCTTGAAATTTGTCCTCAGCTGGACTCGATACTCTTGGCAGACATTGGATGGCTTTTGTCAGAGGGGTTTGTTGGGATGAGACAGAGAGATGTTGATAGGAATATTAAATACCAGTCTGTAGGTACGACAGAATGCCCATGTCTGGTTAATATATTCTGGATGTTTATATGTATGAGCAAAAACAAATATGTATAGTATGTGTATGTATAATGTCCTACTTATGTACTATATATGTAAGAGTTAGTGGATAGCTTAAATAGAACATACATAAAAATGTTTTTTATTATTATTATTATTATTATTATGTCATCATTATTAGTAGTACTAGTATTATTTATTATTATTATTATTAATAATATTTTTCTTCCCTGACTCTACAACAAAAAATTAGAACACCAGACAGATCTAAAATATTTAATACAGCTATTTATTTATTACATTTTTTTTTTTTTTTTTACAACTTTTATAAGTACCTGGATGTTGTCTTTACTTTGGCCAGCTATAATCTCCTGGGCAGCAGCCCTCAAACTGGGAGTAGGTAGGGCTAAAAGACTGAGCCAATCAAGGCTATCTTACTTTGCTTAGTATTGTGGTCTACTGCTGTGAATATACTGTATTTACGGGAGAGGAACCTTCAGTCATTATCTAGACCAGCCAATCTCAAGTAGGGTTCTTCCAGAAGTTGCTGGGGGTTCCTTTGGTTGTTGCTAATTGTCCTCCCATTCTATGGTGCCTGCATAATTTCAGGGCCAACACCACCTGGCAGAGCTAGTAAGAAAATACATGGCTGCACATCCAGGAATTCCAATTGCCTTTTATTGTTCAAAGTGATAACACCAAAGACACCAACACGAGGTCACGTAGACGCGTTTCACACAAACATCTTGTGCTTAATCATTAATGATTAAGCACAAGATGTTTGTGTGAAACGCGTCTACGTGACCTCGTGTTGTTGTCTTTGGTGTTATCACTTTGAACAATAAAAGGCAATTGGAATTCCTGAATGTGCAGCCATTTCTTTTCCTACAAGTTTCCGACGGAGGCGGGCTGGGGCTGGCACTGTACGAGACATTCCACCTCAGGTTATCATCATACACCTAGAGCAGCGGCTCTTTTTCTTTGTACCTGGCAGAGCTAGCTTCATGACACCAATAATCTTTTAAGCTTTCTGTAAGCAGGCATTCTCACTATCGCTGTTACGGGAGCTTTCTTCACACTACATATCAATGTAAGGTGCATTTTTCCCACTGGGCACCAATGAATTGGTATTTAGCAGGGGTTCTTTGAGATCTGAAAATAATTTTAAGGGTTCATCGGATGTTAAAAAGTTTGGGAAAGGCCGATCTAGACAACAGGCACAGGTTCTTGATCAAGTTGTGCTTCTTCACTGCACTTTATATCATGAACCTGGTTGTACTATCTGGTAGGTGTATAATACAGACTATAAACATGATACAAATCTTGGTATGTAAGAAAATGATTTATTGTGTACTTAGAAGTTTGCATGGCATTCAGCTGTAAGGGTAACCACTTTAGCAGTAATTCTAGCAGTAGGCCTTTTGGACCTACTCTGTGTAAAAAAAAAAATTAGCACATAATTTGCATTTTTAAACTGATTTATATAGTAGAGATTCAAAAATCCACATGTTTAAATTGGGCAGACTCGTGTAGAGGAACATGTAGGTGCCATCATCCCTTGTAAGTTTAAGAAAAAATGGAATAACCTCTAAAATTGGATTTTTTAGGCAACAAACAAAATAGAAAAAATATATAGAAAAAAAACATTCATTTATTATACAAAAAATATTTGAATATTGAACAATGCGCTGGATCAGGTACCTAAAGGCCACAACGCCCCCGGGTCTAAATGAGGCAGAGAGCTTTAGACCCTTTTTGGAGGGGTACAGCTCAGGTAAAACAGATTAATGTCGGGGACATGTGTTTTCATGTCTTGGACATGGGTAACATGATGATGTTTTTTTGTTCATCCCTGATATACTCTGAATTATTGTTTGTGGTTTTTGCTAATGGCACCTAGCATCATTCCTGCATGTTCATGCCTACGCTGTTTGCATCAACGTGCATGTTTTTTTCCGGCTACTGCACTTCCCTCTTGGCCCTTCTCTTCAGGCCCGGGCTCTATTTGGAGTCCTTAGACATGGATTTGAGATACATATATAGTGTATCTTACTAATGTATTTGATGTAAATAATTTTGCAGTTGTATTGCTGTATAAGATTTTTGAATATACTTTATGGTTTTTGTATTTATACAATACCCTTCTGGTGCCCATGGCCAGAATAAATGTGTCATGCTTAATGCACAGTGGCTCTGCATTTCCCATGTATAGGTATGTGACAAGATGGGGTATGCGGTTTACGGAACTCCTCTTTCTCAGATCTAGTTGGGCCACAATTATAATAACTTTTTGATGGCACTAACCTGATGGAGAGAGCTTTATATTTGACCTTTTGCATTTCTCCTCATTTTTCTTGCCCCCTTTTTCCTATCCGTTGCCAGAGGGGGGCAACGCAATATTATGCGCGGCCCCTCTTCAGCCTCATTGGGTGTACTCACACCCTTAGAGGCTTTTATGGCAATGGTGGTATTAGTCCCTCACCTCTATGCTCCTCTTATATTCCATCTATGGTGTAGAGGCCAAGACTCCAAGTCTGCCTAATTATCCAACAGGCAGACATTGTTCCGCCCTGTGCTTTTGCACCAACGTTGGGCGGAGTCCTTTTGCACATAGTGCAACTTCCATCAGTACCCATTTTTCAATGGTGCCCTTTTCCAACATGGCCGCCAGGCCACTTCCAGTAATCCTCCGGACGTCCGGAATTGATGTCACCCCATTCTGTCCAATCGGATAGAGCGGACAGCGATGTGCACGGGGCGCATGTTGATGACGCGGCGCTCTTCTTTATGCGCCGTAGGATCTCCACATGGAGGCAGCGGCATGTATTTGGGAGGCGCGGCGTCGTCACATGCAGGCTGAACCTGTGAGTATATAAGGACGCTGTCACGGGTGTACTTACCGAGGCCGAGATGCCGAGAGTGGTTCACCCTTGCGACTTGGCGCACTCCGCCCCCTGGAGGTGGAACAGGGAGAGGATGGCGCGAAGAGGCACTGGCTACCAGCAGGTGAGGAAGTCTTGGTAGAGGATCGGGTGACCAGGAACAGGCTGAGGGCCTAACACCAGGCTGATGAGGGCTCTCACAAGATCCAAGCAAAGACACAAGTCCAGGGCACTACAGGGGCCAAGCGGGTAGACTGAGTCCAGATACTGGCTGTAGAAACAGGTACTGAGGGTGCAGGCCGAGGGTCTAACACAGTAGACAAGTGATCAGTCCAGGAATATTGAGCAGGTAATCAGAGCTGGAGGCAAGTAGCAAATCCGGAATACAAGCAGGAGATCAGGGATTGGAGATTGGTAGAAAGTCCGAGTCACAGGCCGAGGGTCAAACACAGCGGGCAGGCAGAAGAGGTCCGAGAGGCAAGTCAAAGGTCAGGTCCAGGAGAGAAGCAGCGTAGTCAGGTCGATCCGGGTCACAACAAGGGTTCAGACGTGTATACAGGAAACCAGGTACAAGGCAGGAAGCTGACGACAAACCAGCAACCTGTCAGCGCCACTAGGCTTCTTTAAATAGGCCTGTCAGAGTTCTGATTGGTGCGCCATGGCGCATGTGCGTGCGCCATTCGCGCACACCATTGCGCACGCGCCGTTCGCGCACGCGCCAAAGCGCCATTCCACCGCGCATGCGCACAGGGCTGCGGCGGCTGAATAGGGGATTTCCATGACAGACGCTGAGGAGGGCATATGGCGTCATTTTCCCTCCTCAGCCAGAGAGCTGTAGGAGTTATTCTAAATGCTACAAAGACACTTGATGTGGAGTCTGGTGGACACTGCCACATTCAAGAAGCACCAGGATTTCCTCTTACCTCCCTGAGATCATAGGTCAGCCTTGACCACTATTGTCTTGGATACCACTGTTTGATATGTGGGTAAGTGGCTTTTTGTATGCCCTTTTTCCAAGTATCTATTGGAGATATAGTACTGGCAGCTACTTTCAATACTTTTTGTTTTTGTCTTAGTTTTTTGTTTCTTTGGTACAGCATTCACTTTTGTTTAAACGCCATCTTTAGGATTAAAGTATCCTGCCCCCCTATAGGATATAGGGACAAGGATTCCTATGGAGAATATAAAGTGAGCTCCCCTGTCAGGGTCACCATGGGAAATGCATCTACTTGTGTTGAAATTATTGATATGTAAAAAGTGAGTCACCATTTTGATTGCTTTGTTTGACACTAAATGGAAATTTATGTCTTGATTTATTGTAGATTGTGATACTACTGTATTCCCTGAGGAAGAATGTTTTTTTCATTTGAAACGCGTTGGATTTCCCTCCTCTACTGCCACCAGTTGATCTGGGGGTCTTGTATTTGATGACAGACAGTATTACCGCATAATTCAGATTCCATCAATTTCTATGTTTTTAATGTTGAAAATCGTGATAGCATCTAATCCAGGGGTCTTCAAACTACGGCCCTCCAGGTGTTCAGGAACTACAATTCCCATCCTGCCTAGTCATGTCTGTGAATGTCAGTGTTTTACAATGCCTCATGGAATTTGTAGTTCCGCAACAGCTGGAGGGCCGTAGTTTGAGGATCCCTGATCTAATCTGTCTTAACAATGTATTTATTTTTTTATTAATAAATTCATGTTTTTTTCTATATATATTTATATTTTGTTTGTTGCCTAAAAAATCCCATTTTAGAGTTTATTCCAATTTTTCAAAAATCCACATGTAGGAAGGGTAAGATCCCTCATAACATCTGCAGCAGATAGGTGGAGCTGGGAACTCAGGTGCATAATTGTATTTGTGACCCATAATATCTTCGTATGCCGCTCAGGCTCGGTTGACGTGGGGTGTAAGAGTGAATTCCTCTGCCTCTGCTGCTGGGATTGCTGGCAGGGGATCGAGCCCATCCTGGCCCCTACAATGGCTCAAGAAAGAAATGGGGTAGACCCTAATGCCACACATCCATGAAGTCCAGTAGAAGTGAACAGAGTGGCAACCTCAGCCTGGACTTCTACCAGGCCACGAACCCAATGCGTTTCACTTTGCCCCTGGAGCTTAGTAAAAGGGAATGACTAAGCTCCAGGGGGCGGAGAAACGCACATTGGGGGCGTGGCCTGGCAGGAGTCCAGGCTGAGGTTGCCACTCTGTTCACTTCTACAGGAATACATTGATGTGCGGCATTAGTGATTACCTAATTTCTTTCTTGTAGAATTTTATTTGTTAGTGTTACCATCCAATCAGAATTCAAATATCAGCTTTGATTTTTAATTTAAAGGAATAAATTATTTTCCCTGAAATTTTGTGTAAAGGTAGTTCCTCTTAAAGAATAAAAAAAAAATACTGTGGGTTGAATCCTCAAATGATCTGTCTCAGTATAACTCTCAGTGCTTCAGTATTACTTACAACACAATCAAAAGCTGCCTGTTTTTATTTAAGGCATTAAAACAACATTGTATCTAATGACCAGCTTGATAGTTTAGTAAACAGTGCTTCTGCTCATTTCATTGAATGGCGCACTATATTCATCTAATTGTGTTTTCCTTGTTGCAATGAATTTTATTTGATTTGTAATGCCGAAACGATTGTCCTGCTGTAAAAACACTAAATAATGACATCTTTGGTTTTTCAAATGGTAGGCTTGTTGTATTGATGCTTTTTAAAGGAACAAAGGCAAGCTATTGAATATAGATATTTGTGTGTGTTTATATGATACGCTGTTCTTCAGCTTTATTCTGTAATTCATTGATGCTTAAAGCCTGCACTTAAAGGTAAAGTAAAGCCTTTGTTTTTATGTAAGATATACATATGGAAGTGATTTTTTTTTATTGGAAATATTCTTATCTTTGCACACTTATGCCTAAAAAAACACAATGCTCTCTTTAAATTGAACTTATATGTGTAGGGATCTACTGCCCACTACTATTAGCTGCTAATAACACAGTTTTATGTATAATTATGTATTAACACTTCCTGTTTCTGGCAGGCTGGCTCTGAAACCCCAGAAGGATGAAAGTAGAGAGAGAGTTAGAGAAAGTCTGAGGACACATGTCCTGTCCTGTCTATTAGAAAGTTGTTGTATTTCACCCAGACCAGAATCAGAGACTATTATGCAATTATTGCTATGTTCTAATAGTTTAATGGCAGCTGCCCATAGCTTCTTGAGTGTATAACTGAATCCCTGTGACTGACAGAGTATCCCTGTCCTATTGTTATTATCTAACGTGCACAGTGCCAGGTAGCTAGGTCTGTGCTACTGTATGTACTCTATGTAGTGGTCACCTTGCTGTATATTAGTAGGTGAATCTGTTTATTGCAATAGAGTTTATATACAACTATTGTTATTTTAGTTAACCCTGTCCTTTCTGGTCTGGGATTTTAAAGCTAGTTTTAGCTTAGGGTTTGATAACCAGCATAGGCTAGGGCCTAGTTAGGCATCCAACGGCCACTTCTGGTAGTTAGGGGTCTGGTTGAACTACAGATTAGAAGCTACTAGGGACAAAAGATGCAGAGTAGATGGGAAACTCTGAACTCCAGTGCCGCACCACAGTTTTTGCCAGTAAAGAGCTGAATTCCAGGCTGGTTGGACAAAGATTGGAGGATCTCCCCATAACCCTAAACTTGCCTTCGGGTCTTTGAAACAAGGAAAGACACCGCATTGTGATCATCCTCAGGTGTCCCTGCAACTGAATATTGCTTCAACATTCATTTGAAGTCATCTTTATTAATAACTGTGTATACCTGGGTATATGTGCACATTCTATCAGGACTCTTGTTGAGCCCTTTGCAGATAATACCCGTTTGTACATTGGATGTGTGAACTATTATTAATCTTTTCTTAGATAAAGCTTGTATTTTTTCCTTACTGGTGGGCATCTATATACTTATGTTTACTGTTATATGCTGGTTGCAATAGTTCCTCTGCTCCCAGTTACTTTTTTTAGATTACTGATTTCCCAGGTAGGGAATTCCCTCTGTTCATAGAGGCCCTGTCCTAGGTGGAGGCACTACCGACGTTATCATTAAACTCACTTCCACTTAGCGAAGGTTCTGTTTCCCATTTTATCTACAGGTTTAGAGCAGTATCATGTTTGGGGAGGGCCATTTCTCAACCTCCCCCCATTTCCCTGAAAAGAAGGCTACATGGCTTTCTTCTTGCCATTCTTCCATAAAGGCCAGATTTGTGGAGTGCACGACTAATAGTTGTCCTGTGAACAGGTTCTCCCACCTGAGCTGTGGATCTCTGCAGCTCCTCCAGAGTTACCATGCCACCTCTTGGCTGCTTCTCTGATTAATGGTCTTCTTGCCCGGCATGTCAGTTTAGATGGACAGCCATGTCTTTGTAGGTTTGTAATTGTGCTATACTCTTTCCATTTTCGGATGATGGATCAAACAGTGCTCCGTGAGATGTTTAAAACTTGGGATATTTTTTTATAACCTACCCTGCTTTAAGCATATCTACAGCTTTATCCCTGACCTGTCTGGTGTGTTCCTTGGCTTTCATGATGCTGTATGTTCACTAAGGTTCTCTAACAAACTCCTGAGGGCTTCACCGAACAGTTGTATTTATACTGAGATTAAATTACACACAGATGGACTTCTGAGGGCAATTGGTTCCACTAGATTTTAGTTAGGGGTATCAGAGTAAAGGGGGGCTGAATACACATGACCGCCACACTTTTCAGATATTTATCTGTAAAAAAAAAAATGAAAACCATTGATCATTTTCCTTCCACTGCACAATTATGTGCCATTTTGTGTTGGTCTATCACATAAAATCCCAATGAAATACATTTACGTTTTTGGTTGTAACATGACAAAATGTGGAAAATGTCAAGGGGTATGAATACTTTTTCAAGGCACTGTATATTTCCTATCAGTACAGGTTTGGTTTAAATATGAACTTTTCTCTACAGTGCTCACTTCCCCTGGCAGCGGAATGGTGTAAGGTTGTATTTTTGCAGCATCCGTGTATTTTTTGGGGTATTTTAAAAGTGGAATAAAACACACATCTTCAGGGAGTGCGGGTGATTTGTGACAATTTCTATTTGGAAATTACAGCATCAGAACCTGCCGTGTGTACCCAGCAGAGATTCCACTCCAGCGTCTATTGTGTATTATTCGGAGCACAGAGCTCTGCTAAGTTTGGCACTTGGCGCCGCTTTCTCCTGAGTCATCATGTTGAATCATGTGACACAGTTATCTGAGCTTCCACCTGCTCGTGGGAATTTTCTGGTGAATTTATTCCTTCCAAAAAAAAAAAGTGCTTTATACCGCACACAAGGAAATGAGCATGAAAAGTAAATAAAAATACCTTATGACGATGTTTCTATTGTCAGTTAGTGTTCTGCCTGGAAAAGATTTTAAGGAAATATTAAACCGTACTCTAATCTTAAGTTGCTTCCAATTTCTTCTTTCATTTTAGGAATCCTAATTTTCCTCTTTTTTTTTTTTTTTTTTTTTAATAGCCTCAAGATGCCCGGCTACAGAACTTCTCAATCGTACACACATTTATAACATTTGCCCACAATAACTTTTTTAGATTGCAGCTGTCTTCTACTGACTTGTACAAGTTAAAACAAAGAATTGTGTTGCTAAAAAAGCTATTAAATACCAGATAGCAAGCAATTGAGCTGCACGTTTGAAAATGACTTGCTAAGCTATTGCTAGACTTGTCAGGCTTCACAGGTTTGTTGCACAATTGCAGCAAGTCCGCATTGCATGACTCCAGATCAACTTTCTTTGCAAACATTCTGCAAGTCTGCGTCAGTTATGTTGTGCAATAGTCATCCCACAAATTCACTGTGGCTGAATTTTCAAGCTGTAAACTTGCAGAGCTCTTGCTGTAGACTCACCAGTGCAACTTTGCTCTTGCTAGAGACTTGCCATACAAATTTTCTACAAATTGGAAAATTGTCAATCAGAACTTGTGCTTCAAGTGCTCAAGTGTACAATTTGCCAGCGAAAAATGTGCAGCAAGTCTACAGACTTACAATTCAACACTGCCACAAATTTGTGGCAAGTTATCCTTGCTATTTGGGATAGTCCCCTTTCTGTCCCCAACCCCTGCTGCTGAACTGATGGGGACCAGTGAACTTCAATTATATCGCTGGGAGCCACAGCCTTTGGGATTACTGTGCATGTGTCCTTAGGGATTTAAAGAGTCTCCTGTCTGCCCTGGGCTCCCGGCTCTCCATGTGCGAGACCGATGTCCCACAGACAGAAGCCGGTAATCGCCTTTTTTTTTTCACCTCACGCTATCAGCTATCTTCTGTTTACATTACGTGACCAGCTGTCATTGGCTGACAGCTGATCATGTGGTAAGGGGTTGGGATCGGCCCCTTACTCCAATCTGTGATCAGCCAAGTCTCATTGATTCGCTGATAACAGAGCTTGCCGCGCAGGCAGCTCATGCAGAGGGCGCTTATGCATGGGAGGACATACGTGGATGCCCTCCTGGCAATTTAGGCCCGTACTGTAGCCATCTTTCGGCTATAGCGTGGGCATAAAGAGGTTAAAAAGTTGAATATAATACAATTATTTATAGAAATATATATGTATTTTTTTAAAACCGTTGATTTTGGTTTCAGGCCAAGAGCATCCTGACTTTTTGGTTTCGGCAACAAAATTTTCGTTTTGGTGCACCACTTTGTAGAGATTTCCTCTCACTTCCTGTTTCCTTCCTGACAGGAGTATAACCCTCCCTTAGGCAAGCCATGCGTGGTCGAATTTCGAAAGAATTTTCTTTTGAAAATCATAAAATGTGTGCGTTTTGGGATCCGATAGTGCCACCATTGATTTCGAAATTCGACCAACCAAACCTTCAATTTCACCTCATGTTCCTACAGAAAAGAATTTTCGTGTCTGGGAATCTTATCTGTGGTTTGGACTAGCGTGTCTTACATGTAACAAGTCTCCGATACTTTCCTCAGCCAATCTTGAATAGAGGGGGTCGGGTGCATTTCCAGAGGAGAGGTATCAGGGATTTGGCAGCGTTCAGTAAGTGTTTGGTTAGGGATTGTTTATAACGGTTAAGAGGGAAATTAGTTATATGGAGCAGGCAGCAGGCTGCAGTCAACTCGATTCTGGTTTTGGTGATCTGCTTCACAACCTCCTTAACTGTGGTCCAGAAGGAGCTTAACACCGGGCACTCCCAATGAAACCAGGTTTTATTAAATTGTTCCTACTTTCGTTTTAAAGCAGCCGTTAATTGTTTCATCAGGTTGATTTCATTCACCACAGCTATCCACTGACCAACTGTTGGGGGCTTTGGGCATTGCCACCTTTGTGGTATACATATTTTAGCATCATTGAGAAGGTTGATTAAGAGGGACTTCTTATGTCTATGCCATAGGTGAGAAAGTGTCTAATCTGTGTTGCGCACCACCTTTTCAAGGGGGGCGACAACATTGCTTAAATTTCCTCAATAGTGCACCACCGACCTTGGTGAAGGATGTTTTGGAGTATGAACCGGGTTATCAAAATGAATTCCTTGAATCTCCTCCCTGACAGACTGGAGGGAAACTCTTGAGCACCAATAATAGGCGACATAGGAGAGGGGATTGTAGGGTTCATCGTGACACAACCCGTTGTAGCTATTATGACAAAATAGTGCCTAACAGAGGGTGGGATTTCAGGGACGCCGGCAGATTGGAAGTCTGCCACATCAAAGTTGGAAGTGGAAAAGGTGACATGACCTGTTCCACTCCTTCTCTGATGAATGTTTGATCCAAACTGGTGCTCTAGATAAGTGGACTGCATAGTAATTTTTTAAACGGGCCAGAGAACCCTATACCACCCCATTCCTTTGATAAGGTCAAGGAATCAAGTGGTTCTTGAGTGTGCCAACAGTGTTGGTCCCAGAGGGTGGAATGCGGCCCTTGCCGGTCTGCACCCAGGTGGGAGAATTCCAAGAAGGAAGGCATATCCCTAGCCTGTCCCTACAAGTCAGGAATCTCTCCCTACCACTAGCCACTTTCCCTGAAAGACGAGAGATTTGTCCCTAACCTGTCCACTTGCAAAATGTGCACCAAGCCTGGGAGCCCGATACTTAAATAGGCTCTGCCTGACCCAAAAAGGCTGCTAGAGTCACTTTAGGTAGTAGCATTCAATTAGATAGCTTCCCCAGTGACCCAGTAAACCATAGAAAAAACATTTTCCTCTTGACTTCCTCTCCCCCCCTGCAATGCTGCTGCGGTTGAGTGCCACCTGCAGTGGAGAACATAGACTGCACCTGCCTGCTTGTCAGAGTGGAATTTGCCAGATCTAATTGCTGTTTATCTATGATCTGTACCAGTGCCAAAAAGAAAGACCCAAGAATTGTGGGATATCTTCTCATGAAATGTCAGTTCTCAGACTACAGATTCATGCATTAACCTGGGAGTGTGAATGTTTACAATAGGCTGTGCACACAGGCCAACAAATGACACCATGAAACTATATGATCAGTGCACATCTTACGCAGATGAAAAACACAAGGTGCGGGTACAAAGGTTTATAATGTCTTTAGGTTTTCAATGTACCAAAATTTTTAATTGAAGTGCCACACGCACTGCTACAAGGTCCAGATAAACTTTATCACAATAAGACTCAGAGAGACAAAAAATTATTCATTTTGGGAACCAAATGACATCCCCTTCAACAGCTGTTGACAATGCCTGTGCTTGTAATCACTCTGGAAGAAATAACATTAAAGCGTAATTTCACCCAAAAATGGAACTTACGCTTTTCCGGTCTAATACAGGTATTCTGCTTTCACTTCCAGGCATAGATACCCGAGCCACCCGCGGGTATCTACGCCCCTTCCAGCGCCTTCTCCGTCTCCCCCCCCTGCTGTCTTCTGGGAGACACAGAAGACAGCAGGGACCAGTGGGAACGCGCGAGTCGCGCATGCGCAGTAGGGAAGCAGAAAGTGAAGCCGCAAGGCTTCATTTCCTGATTCCCTTACCGAAGATGGCGGCGGAGCCGAGGGAGAGATCGGCTTCGGGTGCCGACATCGCGAGCGCCCTGGACAGGTAAGTGTCCTTATTTTAAAAGTCAGCAGCTGCTGTATTTGTAGCTGCTGACTTTAAAAATAAAAAATAAAATCGGAGGACCTCCGCTTTAAAGGTCCAGTTAACTTCTAGTCTATTCATAATGTTTTCAAGCCCAGATGAAAGGGGTGTCTTAGGAACCCTGAAATGCATTGGATACCTTTTGGATTGCCCCCCTGATATTTATTGGAATGAAGTTGTATCTGGCAGAGGTGTGACATTTAAATTTCTGTTTTTGTTAAATTACACTACAGACCAAAGAAACCCGTTGAGACCCTTTGGGGTGTAGAAGCCGCCCTCTTGGGAAATAGATCACTTATGGCAACATCTGTACTTTAAGATAGCAATACCAATAAGATAACCTTACAAGTCCAGAACTATTTTCCCACTTTCCTCAAATGATAAGCCCTGTACACACGATCGGATTTCCTATGGTTTTTTAACCGATGTATTTTTCCTTCAGAGAACCGATGAAGCTGACTTTCATCAGTCTTGCCTACACACCATCAGTCAAAAAACCAACCGTTCCAAATTCGGTGACGTAAAACACTCCGATGAGCCGAGAAAAATGAAGTTCAATGCTTCTGAGCATGCGTCGACTTGATTCTGAGCATGCGTGGGTTTTTTATCCGATGGAGTTCCCCATACGATAGTAATTTGCTATCGGTTTTTTAACCATCGGATAAATTTAAAACATGTTCTATTTTTAAACACCGATGGAAAAAAGACCGATGGGGCCCATACACGATCGGTTTGTCCAATAAAAAAAGTCCATCGGACTGTTTTCATCGGTAAAACCTATCGTGTGTACAGGGCTTAAGTTTTAAATGACTTTCTAGACGCTTATGGTGGTTTTTGCTGCTTTAAGCAGTGAGTAGCACCTGAGTTTACAGGCCTGCCTACCATATAAAGGGGCCCACAAGAAAAAGAAGAGATCCACTAGCTCCTAAAATCAGTTTAGGATAGACTGACACTTTGGTTCTTCGCGATTTATAGTGTTTGTGCCTCTTGTTGTGATATTACCTCTCGGTGTCAGTATTTCTTGCTAGTAAAATGGCAGTTTCCTTCCAGCCATAAAACATAAGCCGTGTTTTTTTCTGGGTTAGTTATATTTTTTCCTGTGGCACCCTTCAGTAGAATTAAGTGACCCTCTACATGTAGCACTTCACTTCATACTTGAACGCCTTCAGTCATGTATCATAAAATTAGGACATAGGATTCTGGGAAATCTCTGACAGCTGATAAATTCAGCCACAAACACAAAGGGCTTTAAATAAAGAAGGAAATTGAGAAAGTTAATAAATGTAACCGCTATTGTCTTTGATTTACTCAAGTAAAGCTCCACAATTACCTCTAGTTTTGAAAATGTAATATTGTAAGACAAAGGAATATGATAGTCAACTCAGTAAGTAATATTACATGAATTTCTTGAGTTTACAGTAATTTGCATGAAAGCAAATGATTGGTAGTAAAACGTGCTTAGTTCTGACAGTCAATTGTTTACAATTAGCGGGCCATCAAGGCAACGCTACCCCTACACTTCTTAATTAACCCTAACCCTATCTATAACCTAACACCACAATAAAGCTTTGCCTAAATCTCTGGGTTACTTGGGTAGGAGATTACCAAAAGTATTGGAATGCCTACCTTTTCACGCACATGAACTTTAATGGCAACCCAGTCTTACTCCGTAGGGTTCAATATTGAGTTGGCCCACCCTTTGCAGCTATAACAGCTTCAAATCTTCTGGGAAGGCCGTCCACAAGGTTTAGGAGTTTAGGTGTCTATGGGAATGTTTGACCATTCTTCCAGAAACTCATTTATGAGGTCAGACACTGATGATGGACGAGAAGGCCTAGCTCACAGTCTCCACTCTAATTCACCCCAAAGGTGTTCTATTGGGTTGAGGTCAGGACTCTGTTCAGGCCAGTCAAGTTCCTTCACCCCAAACTCGCTCATCCACACTATATTGCCAAAAGTATTGGGCCACCCATCCAAATTATTTGAGGGGGGATTATGGTTTTGGATTGTTTTTCAGGTGTTGGATTGTTTTCAGGGGTTGGGCTTGGCCCCTTAGTTCCAGTGAAGAGAACTCTTAAGGCGTCAGCATACCAAGACATTTTGGTCAATTTCATGCTCCCAGCTTTGTGGGAACAGTTTGGGGATGGCCCCTTCCTGTTCCAACATGACTGCGCACCAGTGCACAAAGCACGGTCCATAAAGACATGGATGAACGAGTTTGGGATGGAGGAACTGGCCTCAACCCAATAGAACACCTTTGGGATGAATTAGAGCATAGACACACTCCTGAACCTTGTGGACATCTTCCCAGAAGAGTTGAAGCTGTTCTAGCTGCAAAGGGTGGGCCAACTAAATATTGAACCCTATGGACTAAGACTGGAATGCCATTAAAGTTCATGTGCGTGTAAAGGCAGGGGTCACAATATTTTTGGTAATATAGTGAAGTCAATTTGGGTCAGAAATGCCAAAATGCATGATTAAGCCTCAAAGAAGCTCCAGATGTCAACAGGTATAATAGAATGAAATGGAAATCTAAATGTCGAACCTTTAAGATCTTCTGGTTTCAGATCTCTACAGCTTAGTACCCTACCCCTAGACTTAAACAATAAAGCCTTGAAGTGCAGGGGGCTCCACTGCAGGGGACTTTTTTTTGTGTAATTCATAGAGTTCAGCTTTAAGTAATAACTCAAGTTTAAAAAAAAAAAAACAATAGAGAAAAAGATTATTTGAATTCCTTGAAAAGCCTGCCTTATGTATGTATACTGTTTACGTGGAGATCAATACAATGTATGACAAAACATTATGATTCCAGGATTAGTAAGCAACATCTCAGGAGGTTTGTAAATCATTTCAGCTTAAATCACTCTTACAAGACAATACCTGGTGTCTCCCTATGTCATTATTCCAAACTCATTGCTATGTGTATGTTATATGTTGGAACCATTAGTGTACAGCCTCACATTACACTTCATTCTGACTCCCTCCAGAGAGTTGCTGCAAGCCAGGAAGTGGCTTTAAATGAGGATGTCTTTAATGGCTATCAGGGAGCTTTCACTTTCTGCCGATGTTTAATGCTCCGAGTATGCTCTGTAGCCCCATAGTGCTGCGCAAATTTTCCGGGATGCTATGCTGTGAGGGGATGGAGCAGGGTTTCCTAGGGTTCCTAAAAAACAAAACATCCAATGTGTGAACGGACAATATTGTTGAAGTCATGTTGCAGCTTTACTAAAGTTTCAATTATTCACCTACTTTTCTTTTTATTTGAATTTATTTATAATCCCTTAAAAACTATTTAATGGTGCCCTAGGTCTGTATCTTCTGGTCACATGATTTTGTACATATTCCTCCATTCCTCTGTGGAAGAAGAAAAAGTAAGCTTAGAGAAGCTAGGAACCAGGGAACACATCCGTACATTGTTTTAGATTTGGAGCCATTTAGAAGATAAGAATACCAGCAACTAGAGGAATTTAACTTGTAGGGATGCGTGAAAATTAGAGCTTTCATTTCTGTGAAATTCTAGCAAAAGATTTGGAGATAATGGTCTATTGCATTTTAGGGTGTCAACGAGGAAGATATTTTTTTAATGTGAATTTTAAGGGTGCAATGAATTTAAGTCTCTCCTCATTGTTACTGAAGCCCCTTTTAATTATACTAGACCTATTCTTGGGCAACAAAATGGCCAATTATTACCCAATTAAGCCTCGTACACACGACCGATTTCGTGTGTATGGTTTCTCGTCGAGAAAACTGCCGGGAATCTCAACGAGAAAAATAGAGAACTTGCTCTTTATTTTCTCGTCAGGATTCTCGTTTTTCTCGTCGGGATTGTCAGCGGACTGTTTTGCGACGAGAAAACCGGTCATGTGTATGCTTTTCCGAGTCTTAAAAAATCGCGCATGCTCAGAATTAAGGATGAGACGGGAGCGCTTCTTCTGGTAAAACAAGCGTTCGTAATGGAGATAGCACATTCGTCACGCTAAAACAAACTGAAAGCACGAAGACTGAAAAGCGCAAATCGTCTCTCCCCAAACTTTTACTTCACACGCGGTAACACGAGATCAGCAAAAGCAGCCCAAGGGGTGGCGCCATTGAAATCGAACTTCCCCTTTATACTGCCGTCGTACGTGCTGGACGTGACCACGCTTTCCAACAACGAGATTTGGAATTGACAGTGTGTATGCAAGGAAAGCTTGACAAGAAGCTCGTCAAGCTTGACAAGAATCTCGTCGAGAAAAACAACAGGTTTTTTTACGACGAGATTCTCAGTCGTGTGTACGAGGTTTCTCTTTTACATTTTTCCTAGACTAAAAGACAGTAAAATACATAAAATAAACAATTTAAAGCAAAAGTGCACAATAATGATCAAAAACACAAAAAAACGAAAAAACACAAATGCAAATAACACTAAATAAAAAAAAATATTCAACTGCCCTAAATATGCCTCTCCCTCAGAAAAAAACACCCCTTAAACAAAGAAAATTTTTAATTTTTTTTATATGATTTTTTTTTTCAACCACCCCATTGAGCTAAACTGAGAGTTAATGGTTTGTCAAAATTGATAATGCAAAATTAAGTTTGCGAAAAGCACGTTGCTCATCCCCATTAACCAGCAGAGTGGAACCTTAAAGGAAAACAAATATTTTTTTACTTTGCAGGCGGAGAGTATTCGTTCTGAATAAATTTTAGTGCAGAATTTAAATTTTGGCTCTGGTTTTACCAATGTAATAACTGTACAGTTAACACATTTTAAGTATGGAATGCATACCCCCCGGTATTCTATAAATGCAAAAGGAGATATAGTAAGCTTGCATCTGATTAGCATAACCGTGTCCAAATTTTTTCTATAGTTCCTGCCAAATTAGAAGAGTGTGGAATTATATAGATATTTTCTAGATGGGACTTTGCAGTCTCATTTTGCTTTAGGGTTAGAATGGGTGTGATTTAACCTTTCTTGTCATGCGATTTTAAATGTCTTCATTTACTTGACTTGAAAGGCAGCCTGCAAGACATCCTACTCAATTTGTAGCATGAAGGACATCTTCAGAACTGGTTGCAATAATGAGAACTGGCCCCGTTGACATAAATTAATTTTTAGGTTCAAAACACAGCAAGCGTCTTGGAGTTGCATGTGGTGTGTATGCGTTTTGTGTGCTGGTGCACAGTGGTACCATCCATTCTGAATGGTACTCTAATGCACCTTGCCAAAGGACATGCATTGCAGTACACCACAATGCACAGTAATGCACTACAATGTGTTAGTACATGTACCTTTTGTGAATAAGCTGCCTTTACCCAGTACACAATAATATGTGTTATTTTGCACCTCAACTGTGTGAACCCAAACTAAAAAGAATAATATAGGTAATAAAAGTTCCCTGCAATAGAAACCTATATCTCCTAAACTCTGTGATAGGCGACAAATCTGAATGTTATTATCTTCAACACTACAATCGTTAAAATAATTTTCATATCCGACACATTTGCAGATGTATCAGAAGCCCGGTCCCTTACTGTACTCAGTGGTTCTTACCATCAACTCCTTCATTACTACTGTGTCCTATAGGGATGTCAGGGTCAGCTGATGGATCCAAAGCACACAGTGGGGGACGCAGTCACCCGATACTCCCATAGGCGGTAAATGTTAGACATTGCCAGAACCTGTACTGCTTGAAGACAATGGTATTTGATTTCCTTGCCCACCAGAGAAGAATGTATTCAGAGCTTTCTATTGCAGGGAGATTTTAATACTTTTTATTAGGTGAGATCATCATTTTAGGGAAAACTACAGTCTTTTAAAGAGGAAGTGAACCCTGATGGGTTTTACTTCCTCTGTTTTTCCCTGCATCGCATAGTAGCCCATTATGTGTAATTTACCTGAAACCGAAGCCTGTGATGTCACCGCTGTCCCCTCTTCCACGAAGCGTCCATCTTCCTTCCGGGTATCGCGGCTATGACGCTGTAAATGGCCGGAGCCGCAATGACATCACTCCCCCGCATGCGCGCGGGAGCCGGCAGTCACGGCACAATCTCCTTTATAAACGGCACGCTCGCCATAGACATCGGCGCCTGTCTCATTTCTAAATTTCTCCAAACCGTGGAGGTTTGGGAGATATTTCGGGCACCTACAGGTAAGCCTTAATCTAGGCTTACCTGTAGGTAAAAGTGGTTGTAACAGGTTTACAACCACTTTAAATATTTATTTTAGACATACATGCAAGTAATTACCTTAATGTGACTACTTTTAGTCCTTTTTATTGTTTTAAAAACATTCAGGAAAATTCGTAAAGAGTGTCTAAAACACTCTTTAGAATTCCGATGTACTTTTACAGGACAAATGTCAGTACGGGTGAGAGATTTGTGTACTTGATGTAGACAGGTTGTCATGGTTATGCAGTAATGTTTGTCTGTCAGCTTACCTCTCCATGTGTTTAGCTTAAGAGGCCAACCACTCTCACCTGGCTGCTTAAGTAATCTCTCCTCAAAGCATGGCTCCACCCCAGCCTCTATCTGGAACTCTATATTAACCTGTGCACTGCAAGCCAGCCCTGCTGATCAATATTGTGTGTTTGGTTTCCTGTCTCCTGCTTGCCGTGTGCTCTACGTCTGTCTCTGTTCCCGATCTTGGCTTGTTCTTTCACTATCCCTGCCTGCTTGTTACCCTGACCTTTGGCATGTTCTCTGTCTTTCCTTGTCTGCTAGTTGCCCTGACCTTTGGCTTATCTCCTGACTATCCCTTGTTGTCCTGGGCTGCTGCCTCCTCTATATCCTCCTATAACCTACCGTAAGCGTGAGCTGGGCGACCCTGGGGGCCGCAAACCGGAGCCAGTTGCAGGGCAGTACATCCCCACCACTAAAGACACTGTAGAACACCTGCTGGCTCATAGACTCAACGCCCTGGGGAATCTTATGCTCTAACTCCCAGTGGGAGCTGTGTTGGTTCTCCAGTGGACATGCCTTCCTAAACCACCCAGAGTTCCATCCGCAGCAGTCAGTCGTAGGGTTCACTACCTTAGCGGTGCACTCCTGACTCCAACGGTGTGCATCTGTCACCTGGATTCAGGTGACCTGACACAGGTATATGAATATGGGGCATACACCAAGTGTGGAGGTGCACTGAGGCGGGAGTATCTATACAGACACCCAGCCCTCAGTGCAACTGTGTTTCCTCCCCAGCACTTCTCTGTCTGACTGGTGCAGTGGCGGGGAGGAAAACCAGTTGCCCTGAGGACCTGATTTTGTATTTGGAGACAGAGCCTAATGGGAATTGACAGACACCATCAGGTTCACTCCACTTATGATTGACAGTGAGCAGTGGGCAGATCCTTAGCCAATAGTCTCTGTAGCCAAGTTAGAGTAGGTCTTAATTACCTAAAGTTTTGTTATCTTTGGACTGGAGGCAATTATTTTTTAATCTGGTGCATTATTAGCACCACTTTTTAAAACTTGCCAAACTGGCTGTTAGGAATTTTTTAACCTGGTGCAGGACATAATGCCAGGAAACTCCTAGCAGTGCTTAATTGAATGCCCCAAATTGTTTCTATGTGTGTGTAGCGGGTATATACTTTTTAAACTGGTGAGGACACCAGTGATGCATAGTTCCCTGCGGCCCAGCAGGTGGCGCTGTCACTTTGGGCCGGGGTTGAACCATCGCTGCAGTGCCGTACCCTTTGTGACCTCTCGCAGCGGTTGTACGGCGGGGCGGGGAACCCGCCGTGCATCCTGGGAGAGGGTATAAAGCGGCGGACATCTTCGCCACGAGGTTTGAGTCCCGGGCACCTTCAGCCTGAGGGCTGTGGTTGCGGTTGGTGTCCAGGCGGCCTAGGCCTGGACACCTGGAGTTCGTGTTCCATCCCAGACACCTTCAGTCTGGGGTGAGGTACTCAGCCGGAGGCCTGGGGCCCAGTACCTTCAGCTGGGTCCCGCGAGGAAGGGATTGTCCTAGGGGGCCCCAGGAGTGGGGCACCCGAATCCAGAGGTGTAAGGGACCGGAGGAGGGACTCGCCCGAAGACCTGGTGCAGCAGATTGCCAGTGCCGGGTGAACCTCTGGAGACCGCCCGGAGGGATATCTTTCCCGAACAGGGGCCAAGTTCAAAGAGGAAGTTCAGTCCACGTTCAATGACCTGTGGCAGCGGTCCAGCTAATTCACTGCAATTAGGCCTGTGGCAGGGGCCTCAACAGTTCATCCGGTCGGTGGCAGCGACCAAAACTCACGGTCGGTGGCAGAGACCGTGCGCCAGGCCTATTCGCTAAAAAGGAATAGGAGAATACAGTTGTGCCTGGGCCTACTCGTTCCCACACCCCCATGTTCGTTGTTAATGGAAGTTCAACTGATTGTGTTACGAGAAATAAAGGAGTGTTGGACTTTCGATTGGTGTGGGGCTCTATTATTGGCAGACACGCTTCCAGGGAACAACAAGGCTTCGTATGCAGTGGACAGACCCGGAGGTAAATCAACTAACTTTGCTCAACCCTCTTATACACACAAGGGGAGAGCTTGGCGTAGTGTTCCTGCAATCTCCTCTCCCAGGTACCCCTAGACACAAGCCATTCACAATAACCAAGAGTGAGAGTGAGGTTTCCGCTACATGCGCTTTTTTTAATTATAGCTGTACCTCTATGCAGCCATACTTGCTTACTACATACTCAGACTCTGCTTCCAGTAAAGTCGTGTTGTCTAATGGCTGTGCCACACTGCTTATCTTACTGAGTGTAAAGACAGCCATAGATGATTTGATCCATTGATGGAATTGAGGAGTTCTAGGCCCCGCCTTTCCCACCGTGAAAACACAATAGCTTTGTGGGAGGGATTCCCCCATCAACACTGACTGTGTTGATGGGGAAACCCGTGGTTGCAGAAAAGAATATTGCATTATCTATGACCTGCCTAAGTTTAACAGTGTGGAGACAGTGTTCGCTTACTTAACCTGTACAGTATGTGGTTATCTAAGCGGTTCTAAATTGTTCTTGGTATCCTAACATTCTATCCGATATATCTTCTATATCTATCTATTACCAAAAGTATTGGGTTGCCTACCTTTACACGCACATGAACTATAATAGCATCCCAGTCTTAGTCCATAGGGTTTAATATTGAGTTGGCCCACCCTTTGCAGCTATAACAGCTTCAACTCTTCTGGGAAGGCCATCCACAAGGTTTAGGAGTGTGTCTATGGGAGTGTTTGACCATTCTTCCAGAAGTGCATTTGTGAGGTCAGGTACTGATGTGGACAAGGCGGCCTGGTTCGCAGTCTCCACTCTCTCATCCCAAAGGTGTTCTATCGGTTTGAGGTCAGATCTCTGTGCAGGCCAGTCAAGTTCCTTACTTTGTGCACTGGTCCAAATCATTTGGTGGAGAGGGGATTATGGCATGTTTTTTTTTTTTTTTTTTCAGCAGTTGGGCTTGGCCTCTTAGTTCCAGTGAAGGGAACTCTTAAGGCGTCAGCATACCAAGACAATGTCATGCTTCCAACTTTGTGGGAACAGTTTGGGGATGTCCCTTCCTGTTCCAACATGACTGCGCACCAGTGCGCAAAGCAAGGTCCATAAAGACATGGATGAGCGAGTTTGGGGTGCAGGAACTTGACTGGCCTGCACAGAGTCCTGACCTCAACCCAATAGAACACCTTTAGGATGAATTTGAGTGGAGACAAAATTGAACATTAGGGACTAAGACTGGGATGCCATTACAATTCATGTGCGTGTAAAGGCAGGTGTCCCAATACTTTTGGTATTATAGTCTATCTATCTATCTATCCATCCTATCTATCTATGCCTCCACGTGTCTACACAAATATTTATATGTACATGTGTGTAGATTAGACAAATCTTACATTCTCTGGTATTCCAATTAATATTTCCAGACAATGGAGTGGACATTTCTAATGGATGAGCTTGGCGAGCTGTCTGCTGTATGATGAATAGATTCACTGATGAATGAACAGGACCGTAACAAATCACAATTGTCATGACATTCACTTGTACTATGTGGCTTTCTTGTGCCTGAGACGCAGATACATTCATTATAGTACTTTGGTCAGTAAACAGTCTTATCAGAACGAAAATTGTCTGAAGTGTAAAATCACGATTTCATATAAATATAACCACCGGCTGCACAGAAAATTGCTTTAATCTCTTTTGAAAAAAAAAAAAAAAATAATACACTTAAAGGGGAGCTGAAGTCCTTCTATTATCTTCACTAAACATGTAAAGGAGATTAGCTCAAAGTAAAGGATATTATCAGCGTGTGCTGATGCAGTAAAAACTTTGCTTCTATTGATAGTTTGTAATTTCACATGGGGACAGTCACATTTCCTCCACTCCATGACATATGCTTTTTTTTTTTTGCTAAATAATGCTGCATAATGATTGTGCCTTGCTGGTCCTCTGATCTCACCAGACAGGGTCTGTTAGTTTGAAAACAATGGACTGTCTGCAATAATGTAAAAAGCCCACAATGCTCCTAGCATGTTTGTACTAGGATCCAAATGCAGGTGTGTGAGCCCACCCCCAGGACAGTCCCTGCCCCGCAGCTGCATGTATATAAAGGGTATGTATGCATGCAACTTCGGAGCGAGGAATACCCTGGGCCTCAGATGATTGGCCTGTACAGGTGACAGCTTCCTGGCAGGTTCACATACACTATATTACCAAAAGTATTGGGACGACGGCCTTTACACGCACATGAACTTTAATGCCATCCCAGTCTTAGTCCGTGGGGTTCAATATTGAGTTGGCCCACCCTTTGCAGCAATAACAGCTTCAACTCCTCTGGGAAGGCTGTCCACAAGGTTTAGGTGTGTGTCTATGGGAATGTTTGACCATTCTTCCAGAAGCACATCTGTGAGGTCAGACACTAATGTTGGACGAGAAGTCCTGGCTCGCAGTCTCCGCTCTAATTCATTCCAAAGGTGTTCTATCGGCTTGAGGGCAGGCCAGTCAAGTTCCTCCACCCCAAACTTGCTCATCCATGTCTTTATGGACCTGTCGTACGTTCTGGTATCGTACGAGAAAAAAACGTTTTGGATAAGTTTGCATGAACTGTCGTGATTGGCTCTCGAAAGCTGTGTACTAACGATCAGATTATCGTACGATTGATTCGAAAGCGGTATTTTTCGTCTTTTTTTCTGATCATGTGTTCAAGGCATAATTCTGATGAAAGTGCTTAACTGTTTCAGCCCCGGACCATTTTGCTGGTCAAAGACCAGGCCACTTTTTGCGATTCGGCACTGTGTCGCTTCAACTGACAATTGCGCGGTCGTGCGACGTGGCTCCCAAACAAAATTTACATCCTTTTTTCCCACAAATAGAGCTTTCTTTTTGTGGTATTTGATCACCTCTGCGGTTTTTATTTTTTGCGCTATAAACAAAAATAGAGCGACAATTTTGAAAAAAATGCAATATTAAATATCCCCCAAAAATATATAAAAAAACTATTTTTTAATTCAGTTTAGGCTGATACGTATTCTTCTACATAGTTTTTTTTTTTTTAAATCGCAATAGTAATGTAATGGCGGTGATCAGCGATTTTTATCATGACTGCGACATTATGGCGGACACATCGGACACTTTTGACACATTTTTGGGACCATTGTCATTTTTACAGCGATCAGTGCTATAAAAATGCACTGGTTACTGTAAAAATGATACTGGCAGTGAATGGGTTAACCACTAGGTGGCGCTGCAGGGGTTAAGTCAGTACTAGGGAGTGATTCTTAGGCCTCATGCCCATGGACGTTTTTACAGCCACGTTTTTGAGCGTTTTTTACAGACTAAAAACGCCTGTCCGTGTTATTGTATACATTTTTAGACCGTATTTTTTTCGAAAAAAAATAAATAAACGCTGGAGCTCAAAAACACAATCGCTGCGGCTTTGCGCGTTTTTGCAAATTTTTGCGCGTTTTTTAACGCTTCACGGTTTTTTATGCCTAACGACGCCAAGGAATGCACTGGTCCTGGGTTTTTTTTACAGCTTAAAAACTCCTATGCTATTTGCAGCTCAAAAAACGCCTAGGTGGGCATGAAGCTATAGACTAACATGGACAGGCGTTTTTAAGCTGTAAAAAACGCGGCTGTAAAAACGTCCGTGGGCACGAGGCCTTACTGTTAGGGGGCGTGGCTACACATGACACGTCACTGATGACCATTCCTGATCACGGGGAACAGTCATCAGTGACAGTGTCACTAGGCAGAATAGGGGAATGCCTTGTTTACAAAGGCATTTCCCTGTTCTGCCGTTGCCGACCGCAAACGCGGGCTGCCAGGGAACATCGGGTTCCCGGGACACGCGAGCACACTCACGAGGCATGCGGTGAAGGGACGTACCTGTACGCCAATGTGCCTGCCCGTGCCATTCTGTCGACGTACATCGTTGTGCGCCGGTCGGAAGGCTTAATATCACTTTAACCTCTTTCCAACCATATAAATTACATATACGGCAGCAAGGTGGCTCTGCTGCGCCAGATCACGTACCTTTGGACGATGACCCTAAACATACAGCCAGAGCTACAATGGAATGGTTTAGATCAAAGCATATTCATGTGTAAGAATGACCCAGTCAAAGTCCAGACCTAAATCCAATTGAGAATCTGTGGCAAGACTTGAAAATTGCTGTTCACAGACGCTCTCCATCCAATCTGACAGAGCTTGAGCTATTTTGCAAGGAAGAATAGGGGAAATATGTCACTCTCTAGATGTGCAAAGCTGGTAGAGACATCCCCAAAAAAGATTTGCAGCTGTAATTGCAGTGAAAGGTGGTTCTACAAAGTATTGACTGAGGGGGGCTGAATACAAATGCACCCCACACTTTTCACATACTGTATTTATTTGTAAAAAAAATATTGAAAACCATTTATCGTTTTCCTTCCACTTCTCAATTATGTGCCACTTTGTGTTGGTCTATCACATAAAATCCCCCCCCAAAAAAATTTACGTTTTTGGTTGTAACATGACTAAATGTTCAAAATTTCAAAGGGTATGAATACTTTTTCAAGGCACTGTACTACTATTTCATGCACAAAGTACGGTGGAGGATGCCCCTGTTACTAGAAAGACCCTTCATATTTTATAACGGTCTTTTTTAAAGCCTAAGTTTATGTGAAAAAAAAAACAAATGGCACAGAAGATGATACTTTTGATACATTTAATGAGACTTGTTCTGGTGCTGGCTGTCCTGGCTGAAACCTTAAAACAGAGTTCCAGACGCAATTTTTTTTTTTTTTAAGTCAGTCAGCAAGTACTGTAGCTGCTGACTTTTCATAAGGACACTTACCTGTCCAGGGAGCCCGCGATGTCGGCCCCCCAAGGCAGATTCGTTCACCAGCTCAGGTGTAGGCGCCACCATTCCAACTAAGGTAAACCGGCAGTGGAGTCTTCAGGCTTCACAGCCGGTTTCCTACTGCGCATGCACGAGTCACGCGATGCTTTGTGAATGACCAGCTCATCTTCTGGGACACACATACAGGTCCCAGAAGACAGCGGGGGTAAAGAAGGAGGGCTCGCCGCAGAAGAGGACATGACGTCCTGTGCCGTGGCCGAGATAGAACAGAAGTACACTTAGTACTTCAAAGAAGGTAGGAAATAAAAAATAAATATACAAAATTGATCTCCAATAACGAGGGGTGGAGTCACCAGGCCCTCCTGAGAGACCAGCCTTCATCCTGGCTCTCTCCAGCAAAGGGTCCTCCCCTGGATCTCCTCAGCTTGGCTTGGCTTCTTCCACCCAGGCAAGACAGCCTAGTACCACCTCAGGATTAGTAGGCCCCCAGACAGGATGCACCTAAGCTAAACTACCCTCACAGTACTGCCGGATGGTACTGTGAAGCTGATCTACAATTGTAATTCAAGGTAGCTAACTCCCGGCTGCTAAGTCTGTCTTTAGTTTAAGACCACCTTGAAAAAGTGTGTGGAACTCCGCTTTAAGTCCCCTGACCCTCGAGTCCCCCCTCCCCCCCACACTCCCGCAGCTGTAATCTTCCTATACTCTCGAGGTTAAAGTGTATTACCCCAACATTTCATATTTCTGATATGTCTGCTGTACTGTGTACTTGTATGAAAAAGTCTCCTGTTATCTTTGTATTGCTTCCTTTGTGTAAAATCTTTTGTTTTCCTGCTAGGGTGCCCACGTGTCCCGGATTGCCCGGGACTGTCCCGCAATTGGCATGTCTGTCCTGGGTCCCGGGCACCTTCATTCCGGGACAATACAGTGTCCCGGAATGAAATAGAGGACACCGCCACCTCCTACTAACTAGTAACTACATTTCCAGAACTGGTTGCTAGGATCGGCGCTGCCTGGCGTCTTGCAACCAGTGACAACTTACTCTCAGACAGTGAGGCCGGGAACGAGGCCTGCACCTAGTGCAGCACTGCTATGCCCACCCATCTCGGCACCTCCTCCTTCTCCGGCACCAAGTGGCAGGGACTGGTCTGATCTTCACTCACCAGATAACGACTCCACTCCCTTCCTTCTACGCATGCGGCTCATGCAGAGGGAGTGACAGCAGCACTGCATCTAGTGGCAGGCTATGGGTGGCAAGCGGCACTGCATCTGGTGGCAAGTGGCACATTCACCTGACAAAAAACCCGCTGCCAAATTCCCCATCAACCCCCAAGACTACATTTCCCCCCACCCACTCATCTTTTTTTGGAGAAGGTGAGAGATGGGGTGTGTCCCTGAATGGCAGTTTGGAAATGAGTAAGCAGGAGAACAAACCGTGGTCAGCTCTTTAGCTATGCTGGGAACTCAACTTGCTCTCCTCCAATAATAAGACTTGTCCTGACACGCCCCCCCCCTGCACAGCCATTCACTTGGAAGCTCAGTGTGCTGCTTTTTCTCTTCTCCCAGCTCTTATGCAGCTGAGAACAGATGGCATGTGATCACTTATAAAAACGAGGAAAAAAGGTATTTATAATGTTTTTTCATATCTATACATACATGTTTTGCCTTTCATTTCTATTTTAAACTGAATGGGTTGTTTTACAAGGTGATCATTAACAATCACTTTAATATGAGCTCTAACCCCATCATAGGCACTCCTCGAGTTCTGACTTAGCCTGCCCTTTCCGCTCCTCTCGCTCAATTTATTCATGAAAGCTATAGTACAGCTTCTATGAATGGAGAGGTGGGGTAGGCAGATCCAGAGCTCATATTAACCCTCCACAGCACCAGAAGATTGTGGCTATAAGGGTATTGGGGTGGCATAGACATTCGGATTTCAACTAAGACCGCTGGCACCAGCACAAGGGACATATCCCAATAAATGGAAGTACTGTACCTTGTGCGGATTTAAAAATAAATAAATCTAAACTTAGGATTTCAATAAAATTGATACATATATGAAGCTAACAGAAGCTTCAAATAGTTCTGAAATACATACCTGTCTGCTTGATTCCCTGCAATTCTCTCCATCATCGGTCGCTTGATTAGAGCTTAGGCAAAGTTGTTGATTGGGCAGCACTTCCTGTCTATAATTCCCTGCACAATAACGCTCAGCGCGTGTCTATTGCGATGATTCATTGCTCCTCTTCTAACATAGGACATTTTGTCTTTTTCCAATGTAAACCCTGGTGAGGGGGTATTGTTTGACCCCCGAAATACCTTGGCTATCTTTTATTCTCCTGTTGTCTAATTTTTATCAGTAATATATGATATGGACTCTTAAAAAGACTGTCTGAAATTATTCTTGTTGGTTTTGCTTGGCTATCTCCGCTGTAGAGGCCATTATTAAGTCATCAACCGATGCTTGATGGAAAAATTGATTCAAGTCCAGCACCCCCATCTACTTTTTGTAACTCGACATGGCTTAGTGTGCTGCTCAGGCTCTCTGGAACGGGGTGTAAATACTGAGCTTCCACCGCTGAGAGTGCTGGACTGGCACGGGAGGGAGCTATCCTAGCTCCTGCAATCTCTGAAGGTTAAGGAAGGACTCCCTGTAGCCACACATTGATGCTGTCCTTAAGATGAGTGTGTAAGTGGTAACCTCAACCTGGACTCCAGCCAGGCCAATGCTCCTGTAGCGCCACCCTGGATATACTGGGAACAAAGAGGTACCTCCAGAAACAGGGAGCGAGCTTACATTCACCCCAGGGCTGAGTCCATGGCTATAATGGGAAGTTTAAAACAAATGCGGGTGCCAGTCACTTTAGTATTTTTCAATGCTTTAATGAATAACTTGGAAGTAGTAGTAGGATAGAGGGTTAGGGGAGGTTTCAGATACCTTAGCAGATCACTTGCGGACTCCTTGAATCAAAAGGACAAAAACAGCTTTCTTTTCAGCAGATCTTGGATACCTAGATAGGCCTCTCACACAGACCTAGCAACCAGTATGACTCCTGGACAAGCCTCTCTCACAGACTTAGCAGCCAGTAGCACTCACGGATAAGTCTCTCTCACAGACTTAGCAGCCGGGAGTTAGCTACCTTGAATTACAATTGTAGATCAGCTTCACAGTACCATCCGGCAGTACTGTGAGGGTAGTTTAGCTTAGGTGCGTCCTCCAAACGAGTCACCAGGCCCTCCTGAGAGACCAGCCCTCATCCTGGCTCTCTCCAGCAAAGGGTCCTCCCCTGGATCTCCTCAGCTTGGCTTGGCTTCTTCCACCCAGGCAAGACAGCCTAGTACCACCTCAGGATTAGTAGGCCCCCAGACAGGCTTCTGGGCCTACTTGCAGAGTTTTCAGCAGCGTAGCCTCAGGCCAGAAGGGCCCCGAGGTCCGGACTGACTAGAGCACATGGCATCTGTCCCATAAATACCCTTTCCCAGCATGCACAGCGGCAGAGAACCTCCTACTGGACTGTTTCTGGAAAAAGAATATTCATTACAGCTTAACTGTGTTGTAATTCTCATCCTGGTCTGTGGTACCAATGACACCTACTGGCAACAGTGAGAAATGCAGAACAAGCCAAGTTCAAGGCGGAGACCAAATAAACTATATACAATAAATCTGAGCTGTTTCCAGCTCAGCCAAAAACTAAATTTACATTATAGCCCCAGTTTTAGGAACAGGGGGCTACACCCCCAATGCATTTCGCTCTGCCCATCATACTTTTTCTTGGACTTGAACATCACCCTATGGCAGTGTCCATGTAACCTTGACATTGGTCACACAACAGTTCCTAGAAGGCAGAAGAATTCCACGGATAAGTAGACCGGCTTTTCAGCACACTATAACTTTATTAGGCATAGGGAATATCAAAATACAGTTTTAACACAATGTCAATGACACAATAAAAAAAAAAAGCACATTTGTTTTTCGGAGTGATGGTATATGATGGTATGTAGAATGACGATGGAGTTGCATTTTCTTTCTTCTTTAAGAGTCTAATTGGAATTACAAACAGGCTAATGCACATCCCTGTTTCTAAATCCTGCACAATTACATCAAGCGATGATAATAAGTTAACACGCTGCAGTCAAAACACTGTGCATGCAAAGTACCTAACCTCTTGTGTATGGAACAAGCATGCTGAGATGTCGAGCATCAATCCAATAACACGAGAGGGAAGGAGGGAGGGGAGGCCTGTGTGAAGCGGAGCTGAGATGCTGACAAACCAGTGATGAAAACACACTTTATAGTAAATTGTGTGGTCCTTGTGGCTTTGGTGGGCCAACCACTCATGTGATTAAAAATCAGAAAGCTTTCGCTGTTAGTTTTAAGTGCATTTTAGACCCTCCCAGAGGGAAATGCAGGGATGGGTTTGCTTAATCATGGCCTCAGAAGAGCTTAAGATGCTGTTGACAATTCGCTGAAAACTGTGGTTTATTGTGGCTATGTAAACTTTTAAGCCTAGAGAAAGACTTGGATCCGAATTTGAAGATGGAATGCAGCCGCTAGTGATTTTACAGCAGCAAAGAAATTCCTGAAAATGTAAAATAAAATAAAAAATGTGTTTCAAAATGCTAAACTTTTAAAAATAAAAATATGCTATCTGTAATTATCTGTAACCCACCTTTAGTTTATAGCAGTAGAAAAGTCAGTAGGAAAGTAAGTTAAAGTGGTTGTAAACCTCAAATATGAAATATGAAAAAAGCATAAACCCTTTGTAGCTGCCTTTTTCAACCAGGGTGCCCAGGCACCCTGGGGGGCCTTGAGGTTTCTTCAGGGGTGCCTTGGCAAAATGCCTAAAAATTGCCCAAAAATTGTATACAAGCCAGCAGGGGGATGAAACCTGCCTTTTAGCTACGCAAAGCTTTCATTGTGCACCATTATGACCTTCTAGCCGCCGGCATCCTAACAACCAATGATGTCATCAGTTGATAAGGAGGATGTCTGTTGTCTGCACAGCATCCTTGTTTGATTTTCCCCTGCCCCTCTCCGTCAGCACTGGGGTCACATTAGCTGAGTGATGGAGAAAAACTGAAGGAGAAGAGAAACATTGGAATACTAGTCAGTACTAGTGTGGAAAAGTGTATTTGTTTTGGAAGAATAAATCACCCATAACATTGGGTGTCCTGTGTGTGGATGTTGCTGCATTATGTAAAACTATTTGAATAGCTTTTTACATATTAGAATGGGATGCCTGGAGACTGTCCATAATTTTAAAGGGTGCCTTGACTTGGAAAAAAAGGTTGAGAAAAACTGCTCTATAGTGTGTACTGCTATCTGTATGAGTCACTTCTGACAACTTTTCCTGACACCAAGATCGAAAAAGAGACAAGGGAGGGAGCTCTAGCTGATTGACAGCCTCAGCTCTATTCCTGTGTGAAGAGGGGTGTGTCCTTTCCATCCAATGAGCTCTTATGCAGTGTGTAATTTCAGTTCTCCATCTCCTTTTTTTTTCTGACAGCTCAGACAAGCTTTATAAATTCTGGAATTGTATGGGATGTAGAGAGGAGAAGACTGCAAATAAACAGGTACAGCTTATGTAGGAGGACGTGTTCCATCTCTGTGTATCACCTGAGACCAGTTACTTCACTGGGTATATGTGAGAGTTTACAACCACTTTAATGGCATATTGTGCTAGTATACACATACACATGATAACAGACTTACCTGTAAAAGGGATCCCTCCAGCAGTGCAATGCTGACAGGGCTTACATCTTCATCCGGTCTTCTTTCTGGGTCCGCGTGCTCCTGCCATTTGGATGGTCGCACTGTGATGACGTCACTCCCCTGCATGCACATAGGAGTAATGGCCAAAACACAGCGGTCTGGATTGATAGCACATTCAGTTTGTTCGCATTTCAAAAGTTGCATGACCGCCCAATTGTCATTCAAAGTGTGACAGTGCTGAAAGCTGAAAATTGGTCTGGGAAGGAAGGGGGTTTAAGTGCCCAGTAGGCAAGTGGTTAACAAAATTTGTTGCAGATTCCTGTTTGTTCCTTTGTGTCCATTTGGGAAAGTGAGTCTAATGGGAGTGGTTTCATAATTATCAATCAGCTGCTGCACCTGCAGGGCACCAATGAAAAAAGCTGCTGGGCCTGCATCCCTTTAGACGTGTTCCATTTGGGAGTCTGTCACCAAAAATGAAATTGTTGTTGCAGGGAATGCCTGAAACCTGACTTATAGCTTAGTTCAGACTTCTGGGAAAATCAGTGAGCCAATCACAGAAGCAGGAAATGATGTTTCTGGGGGACGTTCTGTACACATTCAATGTACAAAACACCTGCAGGTAGCCATATTGCATTTTCAGAAAATGACAGAGCTGCAGATTGAAAAGGAAAGGTAATTTTTAATAACAGTCAATTCCAATATGTCTTGTGTCGCAATTGTATACGCTAGATTATCTTTTCTTTATTTGCTATCCCCCCCCCCCCCACCAAAAGTGGAGTTACCCTTTAACTGCTCAAAAAAAACTTTTACAGATAACAGACGCTGTCTGTGGATTAGAACAACTAGACAGGCATCTAATGGATATGTCCTGGGAGCGATATAATCTCCAGTGACTTAGGCAAATTAACTTCACCTTTTGCACTTGAACAGTTATATTTTAATTTGGACAGGCCCAAAGATTGTAAATTAATTTTCTATTTACATAAGCACACGCCGTCTTGCAGATTTGCAGGTTTCCTCCCAGAGAGTTTAAAATGGCAAAATATTAGTACACAGACTTGCCAAGATCATTTTTTTTTCCTTTAAAGCTTGAGCACTGTGCCAAAATGTGGTCACGCATCAAACAAATGATACAATTTCCAAAGATTATAAATAGTGATACCTTGCAGGGCAGTGTGCGCACTCAAAAGAACATGTTTCGGTTGCCAGCTAAAGAAAAAAGATATTCTTAATGTTCTGTACGGTGCGTTATTATATTGTACTTGGCTATAACAAATCTAATGTGTGCGCACTTCTCCAAGAAAAAATACCACAAAGGTGGTCATCATTATAAGAAGCAGATTGGGATGCCCATAGTCAAATGCATTCACAAGCGGACAGTAGGGGTCATACCTTGGTTTTATTTGCCTAATAAAGTATTTTTCTATTAGTGGTACGTGAACCATAGTGGGCAAAGTCTGACAGATTGATGGGGTGCTTCTAAGTTTTATTCTTAAAACATCTGTTAAAGCTTTAGAAAATACAACTTTAGCACCCCCTTACCCATGGGTAGATAAGGAGGACATCCAGGGGGTTTGGTGGGAAAGCATTTCAACACTCAAGGAGGAATCCTAAGCTTGTTGTAAAGCAAAAAAAGAAACTTGGTTGCCAGTCACTTAAGAGCCCATTCACACAGGGACGACTTTGGATCCGACTTCAAGTCGCCCCAAGTCGCCTCAAGTCGCGCTGCATGAGAAAATCAATGTAAGTGAATGGAGCCGTCTTAATGCACACTACTGAAGTCGCTCCGACTTCAAAAAAGGTTCCTGTACTACTTCAATCCGACTTCTAGGCGACTGCTAGGCGACTTGTACCCATTGATTTCAATGGAAGTCGCCTCAGAAGTCGGATCCCCTGTATTAACAGAAGCAACAATACAGGAAGAGAACATGCATTTCTCAGGCAAACCCCTCTCTCCCCCCTCCCTCCCACAGAGCTGATTCAAGTTTGATTGGCCACTGGAAAGCCTCCTGTCCTGGAGGTGACTTCAGTTGCGTTGTAAGTCGCCCCAAGTCACGCTGAAGTTGCTCCAAGTCGCACTGTGATTCAAACTCAAGTCGTGTCCAAGTTGCCTCCCAAAGTCGTGTTGCCCCTGTGTGAATGGAGTCTTAGGAAAATTTCATAGGTTTCTTTGTCATAATAAATTCCATAGGAGAGGCCCAAAAACAGGAACAATATCTCAGACCTTCTAGTAACAGTCAATACAAGTTGTGGGACTTTAGGCCAAGACTGCTAATTTGTAACTGTGAACAGTTTATAGTAACCAGGTAGTACAAGTACCTTCTAAAATGAACAGCGAGAACTGCTTACAATGTTCACTGGCAGCAGCTTATACCCAGCTCTTCAGGAAATTGTTCAGCTCAGAAGCTCCTTTAACCACCTCTTGACCTTCGGAAGATTCCCCCCACTGCATGACCAGGCCATTTTTTGCAATATGGGACTGCGTTATTTTAACTGACAATTAAGCGGTCATGCAACGCTGTACACAAATGAAATGTATGCCCACAAATAGAGCCTTCTTTTGGTGGTATTGGATCACCTCTGCGTTTTAAATTTTTTTGCACTATAAACAAAAAGACCGACAATTTTGAAAAAAAAAAAGTATATTTTTTACTTTCTGCTAAAAAACATATCCAATAAAAAATCCCCAAAAAATCTAATTTCTTTATAAATTTAGGGCAATATGTATTCTGTTACATATTTTTGGTAAAAAAAAAAAAAAAAAAATCCCAATATGCGTATATTGATTGGTTTACACAAACGTTATAGTGTCTACAAACTATGATATATGTTTATGGAATTTTTATTTATTTATTTTTTATACTAGTAATGGCAGCGATCCGCGACTCAATATTGCAGCAGACAATCGGACACTAACTGACACTTTAGTTACTTTGAGGGAACCAGTGAAACAAATACAGTGATCAGAGCTAAAATATGCAGTCACTGTACTAATGACACTGGCTGGGAAGATGGTTAAACATCTAGGGCGATCAAAGGTTTAACTTTATTACTAGCCAGTATTTTTGTGACATGCGTGTGCTTCTTTTACTAGGGGAAGAGTTGGATTTTATTCCCTGCTTTGTAGGGACACAAAATCCATCCCTTCCCCCCTGTCAGAACGGAGATCTGCCTTGTTTACATAGGCAGATCTCCGTACTGTGTGTTTTACTGACGATCGGCGGGTGCTGGGCACTGGATTAATCACAGCAGAAGCGGCCCGCCGGCTGTAGGCGTAAGTGAAAAATCATGTGTGTGTGTATATATATATGTGTGTATATATATATATATATATATATATATATAACACACAGACCCCTCTTCCTTACCTCTGGCTCACTTGTAGGAAAAGGGGCACACCATGCCACATGCCCGTACCCTCCTGTGTGAAGAGGTGGAGCGGTGTAATGTACCTGGGTCTTTATGGTCAGGTTCTCCAGAGAATGGTTCCCGTCTTCACTGCAATAAAGACAAGTCTCTATTCCCCAATAACTCCAAGGTCTTGAGTTGCTCAGTTTGAGCAACTCAAGACTATACCTGATACACCGGATCTTTGGCTCTTGCCACTTGCTTCTATATGCTCACCGTTATATCAGCCTTGGTCTGCTGGTTTGGCATTTTCATTAAGATGGAATGTTTCTACGTTATACAATTTTGAAGCATTGTTAAAGCACTAGCCCTAACCCTGTATCTGAATACAAACAAACTGTTACTGTTTGAATGTTTATATATTTTTTCTTACCATGTTGTTTAAAATAAAACCCTTAGTTTATAACAATATATACCCATGTGCCACCTAAAGTCCATTCTCTTAGTTTACATATATTTCCTCTATTAGGAAGATGACATCCCTCCAGAGAGTTACCGGGCCTCTTCCTTCACTGTGATCTCTCACCAGTCCCTCGGAACGGTCCTCCCCCGGCCTCCTCATCTAGATACGGGTCTCCTCGCAAGGCAGCACCCTGGGATTCCTCCTCCCTCAACGGGTTCCAGCCGAAGGTGCTGGACCCAAGGCCTTCAGTTGCAGCCCCAGGGCTAAAGGTGCCTGGGACTGATCCGCCAGTGTAACGGGCCAGGCACTCCTTTAGCCCTGGGGTGGCCACGAACAGAATCACACACTCCCGGGGTCGGTCCCCCGGGAACTCACCCCTTACAGACAGGGTCTGCCCCTTTTATATCCTCTCCCGGCATGCACAGCAGGCCGACACGCCCACCATACCACCACCGAGAGGGGACATCCAAGGCACAGCACTGTACCAGCGGTTCAACCCTAGCCTCCGATGGCAGCGCCATCAACAGGCCACAGGGAACTATACACCAGCATCCCACCTGTAGTATAAAATGGGTTTTACAGAACCCTATCAAATAGTGTGTTTGAGTACAACTACCACTCAAACATTCCCTTAGATTTAAAAGCCCCGCTACATATATATATATATATATATATATATATATATATATATATATATATATATATACGTGATCCTGTGCAGGAAGGCTGCCCTGTAGCAGTATATCTGCTATGGGGCGGTTATGAACTGGTTAGAAATGTTCCACTCAGGCAGCCATTTTCCTGTCCCACTCCTTTTGGATGTGCCATCTAGCAAAGCAGCAAAAAATACCTAGACCCTGGCTCAGACCCCTCTTTCAGCATTAAAAACCTCCCCAGGCAGCATTCCTGGGAGGCACAGATTCCAACACAACCTTGACTTCAGGCCGTACTGCAGAAGGCAAAGACCCTTTCTGGAATTCATCCGCAGATATTTATAACGTTCCCCAGCATGCACCACTGGCAATGGACCTAAATAGTGATTTGCAGGAGAGGAATAAATATTCATAGTTCAGTAATATTGTTTCTTCTTGCTTTATTTGCTGGCCACACTCCCTGGCAACAGGCATAAGTAAGCAAAAGTCTGAACTTAGAGGAAACCCAGCGAACAATCAGAGCTTAGGCTAACTACAGCCTAACTTCAACACTACGTTTGGAATAGGGGCACCCCTGTGTATGGCAGGGTCCCTACACTACATTGTATTTGAAACAGAACTGTGTCAATACCACATTATTTAATCTGGTTAATCTACTTATTAAAAAAAAAAATCATTGAATAGAGTTTTGCATAACAGTAACATAAATGCCTGAATGTATCAACAATATTAATATTTGGTAATGTTAGGCACATCAGTATTCATGCTGGGAAGGGGGTGAATTTGGACAGCACTGTTAGTGAATCAGGGCTTTTCTGCTGTACATTGGGGTTGATTTACTAACCCGGGGAGAGTGCAAAAATCTGATGCAGCTCTGCATAGAAACCAATCAGATTCCATTATTTTTTTTTTGTCCGAGCTTAATTGGAGAAGCTGAAGATAGAAGATGATTGACTACCATGCACAGCTGCACCAGATTTTGCACTCTTCAGTTTTAGTAAGTCGGGCCCATAATCTGGGTGTGACCTGTGATATCTGTAACTAAAAAGATGTCGAAGGCCTGGGCACCAGTATTGGCTCTGGTCCACCTGCAGGTGGTCTTTCCCCATTACTGACTTACCATTTTTCAATATTGTCTTAGTCTGAGGGCGGCCATTTTGATAGAAGCAGGATTTTCAGAACTGCCTTCTGATGATTAATGATTTGAGGAGGAATAATCAAAAAGCAGCAGGAGCATTTCTTTCTCGTACATCACGGGACACAGAGCGGCATAGTCATTACTATGTGGGTTATATAGTTTACCTTCAGGTGCTGGCACTGGCAACTTCCAAACCGGAAGTACCCTCCCCTATATAAGCCCCTCCCATCCGGGAGCACCTCAGTTTTTTGCCAGTGTCTAAGGTGTTGGCCAAGAAGTAACATGTGTTTTTCACTGAGCTTGCGTACAGGTTCTTTTGGGCCTCAGTAAGCTATTCCGGATCCGACCAAAAAAGCTTCATAGCTAAACGGTCGGTACCCGGGCCTTGCAGAGAAGAGCAAGGTTTTGCCTGTAATGCTTCTCTTAGGAGAGCTGGACCCTGGGATCCAGAGCTCTGGTCATACCCACGACCAAGATGTTTTCTGTGCAGGGTGCTATACAGGTCCAGGGGAGTGGAATCCTTGGGAACCCGGTCCCTGAAGGTTTAATTACAATGCCTGCCGTGATAGGTGAAGTTTGGGCTTCTGTGGACCAAACAGAGTCCTGCGGCGGGGAAAAGGTAAGTGGGGGCCCCTCAGGAACTTGGTTCTATTGAGGGGACCCCCAAGCCTAATATGTCTTTCTGCCTGTTACCTAACGGTATTCCCGCTAAATATCTATGCATGCCTGTAACTACTAAAAAATGTAATATTTTTAATAGTGGTCAAGAAAAAAAATATATATATATATAGAATGCGGTACCTGTGTTAATCCACTAGAGGCCGCTGTGGAACGTTTCTTGTCATGTGGACTGGTTTCTTTTCATCAGAGCAAGTCCAGGCAGATGGTGAGTTCTCTTGTGGGAAACTGCTTCCTCTGCCATGTTGCAATGCTCGTCCATCCCCCGGCCTGCGGCAAAGGGCCCTGTCTCCTGTCCCTAGTTTCCCTTTTCAAAAAAGAGCGCCGAAGGCGCACGTGCCCGCGCGCCTCTATATATAGAGGTGAGCTGGGAAAGGGGGCGGAGCTTGGGGGATGACGCTCTGTGCGCGCCGCAGTGCTTCTGCGCATGTGCGGGCGTCCCAGCATGTTAAAAGGCACAATTATGTGTTGTGAGCTGGCTATGGAGTGCAGAGACAGAGCTGGCAACATTTAAAAAAGGCATACAGCAAGCGGTTAATGCAGGCATCCCCATAGAAAGGCACATTAGTAGACACCAACTGTTTTTATAGCAGCAATTGTGCTAGACTATTGTCAGTAAGTGGTGTATTTCGGCTGGAATACCTCAGCTTTGGGCTTAGGAATATGCCGTCTAAAAACTCCGGGACTAAAAATCCCAGGAAGCATAGGGGGTCTCCATCGGGCTCTGAGGATCTTGGGCATGCTTCGGCTGCACCAATCTCCCCTGAAGAATCAGAGGTTAGTGACCGTAGAGCACCCTCAGGAGTACCTGGTACTGTGGCTGTCCTCAGTTCACCTGCTCCTGTGTATGTAACAGAGGAGGTTTTTTCCTCAGCTCTGGGAGGGCTGGAAGAGAGATTGTCAACATTGATCGCTGCTTCCCTGTCACAGGGAAAGAGCGCTCGATCTCCGTCTCCTCCCTCAGAGTACCTGTTAGCAGAGCAACAGTCCCATACAGGGATCGACCTACCTGAAGGGGATCAGGATGAGGTTGATTCTGTTGTAGAGGAATCAACAGTGGAAGAGCCATTCTCAGCATCACATGCTGAAAGATTATGGGTTCAGTCCCTGACTAACATGGTCCGATCAGCATTTAAAATGCCCCTTGCGGAGCCATCATCCACTTCGGTCTCCTCGTTGGGGTCGCTAAAAGCTCCCCAGACTGTTTGTTCCTTTCCAATCCATCCTTTACTGGAAGGGCTCATTTACCAGGATTGGGAGCATCCTGATAAAATATTTACTCCTCCCAAAAGATTTCAGGTGGTCTATCCCATGGAGGATAAGTTCATCAAAAAATGGAGGGTCCCTACAGTGGACGCAGCCATCTCTTGTGTGAATAAATCACTGACATGTCCAGTGGATAATGTCCAAATGTTCAAGGACCCAATAGATAAAAAATTGGAGTCCTTATTAAAATCTGCTTTTGCTACAGCAGGCTTGGTGACACAACCAGCAGTGGCAGCTATTGGGGTCTGCCAAGCAGTGAAGGATCAGTTGAAACAGGTCTTAAGGGACTTGCCAGATCAGCAGGCTCTTGCCCTAGCTGATCTACCTAGAGCCTTATGCTTTGCGGTTGACGCTATAAAGGATTCAATCCATCAGGCCTCCCGCCTTACGCTGTCTGTAGTACATATGCGCAGGCTTCTGTGGCTCAAAAACTGGTCTGCTGAAGCTCCCTGTAAAAAATTGCTGGTCAGCTTCCCATTTCATGGTGAACGCTTATTCGGGGAAGACCTGGACAAATATATCCAGAAAATTTCCAGCGGTAAAAGTACACTTTTGCCGGTTAAAAACAGAGTTAGAGGTCCCTCTTTTAAGAGGCCTGCTTCTCCAGTCCCTAGGACATCGGCTGTGAAACAGTTCCGACGGCCTCCTCGGTCAAATCCTGGGGGTAAAAATCAGGGACAATTGCAGGGTAACAAGAAACCCTGGATCAGGAGAGGTACAAAACCTCCCCCAAAGTCAAATGCATGAAGGGTTGCCCCCACTCAATCGGGTGGGGGGAAGACTTCAGTTGTTCGCAGAGACCTGGCGGGACACGATCAGAGACAGATGGGTGCTCTCCGCAGTAAGTCTGGGATACAAATTGGAGTTAAAAGACTCCCCTCCTTCCCATTTTATAAGGTCAAACGTGCCAAGGGATCCCCAGAAGAGAGGATCCCTCCTGTTGGCACTAGAACAATTATTGCTCCAAGCAGTAATTATAGAGGTTCCCCTGGAAGAATGGGGGTTCGGGTTTTACTCAAACCTCTTTACAGTCCCGAAGCCAAACGGGGACGTGAGGCCCATATTAAATCTAAAAGGGCTAAACAAATTCCTACATATCAGGACTTTCCGGATGGAGTCGATCCGATCGGTGGCCACTGCCCTACAAGGGGAGGAATGGTTAGCCTCGATCGACATCAAAGATGCTTATTTGCACATTCCCATCTTTCCAGTCCACCAAAAATTTCTACGCTTTGCAGTAGAAGGGCGCCATTTTCAGTTCAGAGCCTTACCCTTCGGTCTGGCCACAGCACCACGCATGTTCACAAAAATTCTGGCCCCATTATTGGCCAATATAAGAACACGAGGTGTAACGATAATGGCATATCTAGACGACTTGTTGCTGATAGACCACTCAGTGGAAAAACTAGAAGTGGTTGTTCACGAGACAATCGAGTATCTGGAATATCACGGTTGGATTATCAACCGAGACAAGTCAGCCCTAAAACCAGTCAAAAGTCTGGAATACTTGGGGCTAAGGCTGGATTCAGACCAGAGAAAAATTTTCTTGCCTCAAGAAAAGGTGTCGTCTTTGAGAGATTTGATCCACCTAGTGGGTACAAAAAGACAGCCATCCATACGCCTGTGCATGAGGCTGCTGGGAAAAATGGTGGCATCATTCGAAGCAGTACCCTACGGTCAATTCCATTCAAGGAATTTGCAAAGGGCTATACTGTCAGCCTGGAACAAAAGAGTTCAGGCCCTAGACTTACCAATGTCCTTGTCCCCTTCCGTTCGCAAAAGCCTCCATTGGTGGTTGGTTCCCCAGAATCTGGGAAGAGGGAAATCCTTCAGTCTGATTTCTTGGAAGGTGGTCACTACAGATGCCAGCCTTATAGGCTGGGGAGCAGTACTGGAGCAATGGTCTCTCCAGGGCAGATGGTCGGATGCAGAAAAGGCCCTGTCCATCTCTTAGAGATACGAGCAGCCCGGTATGCCCTAGTAGCATGGACATCCAAACTCCAAGGGTCCCCTGTCAGAATTCAATCGGACAATGCCACGGCAGTGGCATATATCAATCACCAGGGTGGCACCAGGAGTCGTGCAGCCCAGAGGGAAGCAAATTGCATCCTGAAATGGGCAGAAAGATATGTCCCAGCCATATCTGCGGTATTCATTCCAGGAGTGGAGAATTGGAAGGCGGACTTTCTAAGTCGCTAACAATTATGCCCAGGGGAATGGTCCCTTCACCCCGAGGTTTTCCGGACAATATGTCAGCGGTGGGGAACACCGGATGTAGATCTGCTAGCATCCAGATTCAACGCAAAAGTGGACAGGTTTGTCTCTTGGACAAGGGATCCCCTAGCTTGCGGCTCGGATGCCCTAGTGTTCCCTTGGGATCAGTTCAAGCTGATATATGCATTCCCACCGCCACAATTGTTACCTCGATTACTCCGCAGAATCAGGGTAGAAAAGAAACCAGTGATTCTGGTGGCTCCAGCGTGGCCCCGAAGAGCATGGTACGCGGAGATTGTAAAAATGTCTGTGGGGAGTCCTTGGACCCTCCCACATCGTCCGGACCTGCTTTCGCAAGGACCGATATACCACTCTTCCTTACCAGCCCTAGGTTTGACGGCCTGGCTATTGAAGCCCACATTCTAAAAAAGAGAGGTCTCTCTAATCCTTTGGTATCTATCATGATCAATGCCAGGAAGCCGGTATCCAGGCAGATCTACTATAGAATCTGGAAGGCGTACATCGCCTGGTGTGAAGCCAAGAAATGGCATCCACGTAAGTACGTAATAGGTAGGATTCTGGACTTCCTACAGTGGGCTGTAGATAGGAAGCTTGCCTTGAGTACTATCAAGGGTCAGATTTTGGCCTTGTCAATATTTTTTCAGAGGCCCTTGGCTTCGCATTCACTAATCAAAGCCTTTATACAAGGAGTGATGCGTATTAGCCCTCCGGTTAATATTCCCATATGTCCATGGGACTTAAACCTGGTTCTGTCGGTTCTACAGAAACAACCATTTGAACCATTACAGCATATTTCCCTGGTTCTTCTCACCAGGAAATAGATTTTTCTAGTAGCCATTTGTTCGGCTAAAAGAGTGTCGGAATTAGCCGCTATGTCCTGTAGGGAGCCATATCTGGTTATCCATAAGGACAGAGTAGTGTTACGTCCTCATCCAGCCTTTCTTCCTAAGGTGGTATCGAGGTTTCATTTGAACCAAGATGTGGTTCTTCCTTCTTTTTTCCCCAAGCCTAGTTCAGTAGAGGAAAAATTATTACATTCTTTGGATGTAGTAAGAGCAGTTAAAGCTTATCTAAAAGCCACTGCTCAGATTCGCAGAACGGATACTTTGTTTATTCTGCCGGAAGGCCCCAGAAAGGGTCAGGCAGTGTCAAAATCTACTTTAGCCAAGTGGATTCGACAGGTCATTATGCAAGCCTATGGCTTGAGAAGGAGACCGCCTCCGTTCAAAGTTAGGGCGCACTCCACGAGAGCATTTGGAACTTCATGGGCAGTGCATCACCAGGCCTCCCTGGCTCAAATCTGTAAGGCCGCAACATGGTCTTCAGTACACACGTTTACTAGGTTCTACCAGGTGGACGTTAGAAGTCAGGAGGATGTCCCCTTTGGGCGCAGTGTGTTGCAGGCCGCAAAAGATCCTCATGTCTGACAGCGCTCAGCTTATGTATGGTGTGCCCCCCCCCCTCATTGGGCATTGCTTTAGGACATCCCACATAGTAATGACTATGCCGCTCTGTGTCCCGTGATGTACGAGAAAGAAAATAGGATTTTTATAACAGCTTACCTGTAAAATCCTTTTCTTGGAGTACATCACGGGACACAGAGCTCCCATCCCTCTTTTGGGGACACTTATTGCTTTGCTACAAAACTGAGGTGCTCCCGGATGGGAGGGGCTTATATAGGGGAGGGTACTTCCGGTTTGGAAGTTGCCAGTGCCAGCACCTGAAGGTAAACTATATAACCCACATAGTAATGACTATGCCGCTCTGTGTCCCGTGATGTACTCCAAGAAAAGGATTTTACAGGTAAGCTGTTATAAAAATCCTATTTTCAGAAAGTATAGATCTGCAGAATGAATGAAGCAGAAGCAGGGGGAACCTTGTGTCTGCAGATCCAGGGGTACAGCTTTCTCCGCTCTCCAGCAAAGAGAACAATGAACAGCACAGTAGTGACATCACCAAATCCCTGTCCAAATTTCCTCAGACCAGCAGTCAGAGGTGCAGTCCCTCTCGCGCTACAGATGAGGCTGTACGCACAATGGTGCCTAGGCACAGGAAGTGAAGTGTTCTGCTATCTTTTAGGAGAAATTTTAGGCAAATGGTATGTAGCCCCCCCCCCGCCGATTTAGGGGGCGCTATGTTCAAATTTAGGGGCTAGTCTGAGCCAATAGTTGGGCTCAGACTGTTCATTTCCTAAAACTTGCTTCTGCTCTGGTGTGATATTGCCTGGCTGCAGTTTTCTCTGTTGCCTGTGGGTGGCGCTGTCATCTCCGGCTCAGGTGGAACCACAGGGGGGTATCGCAACACCATTGGGTGTCCTCTCTCGGCAGCTGTGCAGTGGGCGTGGTCTACCTGCTGTGCATGCTGGAAGAGGGTACTTAAGGGGCAGACGCCATTAGGCGTGAGGCGTTGGAGAGGACCCCTTGGTCCAACAAGAACAGACACGTACCTCACCTTCGGTGGCCCTCATGGCCAGGGGTACGTGTGTGTGTGTTAGGCCCCGGGCACCTTTAGCCCAAGGCTTCATCGTTCCAGGTGGGCCCAGCACCTTTAGCTGAGGCCTACACTAGAAGAGGAGTCCCAGGGTGCCTAAGTGAGGGTGACCCGCTCTGAAGGAGAGGAAACCAGGGAATTCGTGAAGGAGGTCACTGTCTCGGGAGAGACCTGGTTACCTATCAGAGGGAAGGATTCCATAACTCACCACAAGCCTAGTAATGTGCCCTATTGGCACCTAAGGGCTTAAAATATTACTAGGCTGGGAAGTTTAGGACTTAGAGATTATTTCCTAATCGTATCCCTAGGAAACTACAAGTAAACGTTTCGTGCTCCACACCGGCTGCTAGGACCGCTCTTGGAGAGACTATACGGGTGAGCAAAACCCACTCAGGCCTGAGTGGCGAGGATTGATGATTAAGTGCTGCGTGCCTGAACCTACCTCCTAGTTCATTTCTCTCTATCTCCAACTTTCCTATCAAGTTCCTAAGCAACCAAAATAAACCTTTTATTGGGTTTCAATACTGTCTGGACAATGGCCTTCTTGAAGTAAAGAGAGAGAATAGACTTCTTCCTATACTTTAGGGTGAAGAATCCAATGGAAGGAGGTAACTTGCTGCAGGACCCAAATCAGATAACACCGCTCACCCTCTGCAATAAGGAGGATACTGGGCATGTGGCATGGTGTGTCCCACCTGCTAGCGGAGGTAAGCAAGGAAGGGATCTGTGTGCTACACGTACATTTTTCAGTGTACTGTTTTTTAGCACAGTTAACATTTTTAGATGTTCCCTGCAACAGGGGTCCCCAACCCCCGGGTGCGGACTGGTGCCAGTCTGTGGCCTGCAGGGGCCGGGGCCATGCTGCACAGCAGGAAGGTGGGCAGCAGGTGAGCAAGCCAGCACAACCTGCACTGCCACCCTCTGACCACCAGAGAGCGCCCACTCCCTTTCTTCCGGCACCACTTCTTTCTTCCCTCGCTGTGGCCATGAAGAAGGAGAACAAGTCAAGGACAGAATCTCATAGAGCACTGGTGAAACCCCATCCCCCACCCGAGGTGACATGCTGCTGCCAAAAACCTATATGGTGACCTTCTAATTTTGCTCAGATCCTGTATTTCTGGATCAGCCATGCTGGTAAATATGTGGAATAAGTTTGAACTTCTTACTCCCCCCTTGACCCCATTTTGTTTTTATCTAGGTGGTCATGGTGCCTCCCTGCAGTCACTCTTACTCTCTAGCTGACACTCACATTGTTGCATGTAATATGTCCTGTCAAATCACTCTGTCCAGCAGACATGCTCTTTGCTCTGATTTTTTTCTTGGAAATACCAATCCTGTCCCCTGACTGTTTTGGCTCATCCACAGTGTGAGCTAACAATTATGTCCTAATCAAAGTGACACCACCAAGACCCCACCCCAGCCCCCCAAACCCCCCGGCCCGTGAAAGGTCTGTCTTCTGCACGGCTGGTCCCTGGTGCCAGGGAGGTTGGGGACCGCTGTCCTATAATATAGTGCTGCTTGTTCTTTATTATCCAATCAAAAGCTGGAAGCAAGTTGCTGATCAAGCTGTATTACCTTAATGCAGCAGAGAAAAAGTCTCTGGCCAGAGGGGTGTCTGGGTCACTAGACTGGCTAAACATGAACCTTTGGCAGGTAAAGCAGTATGTAAATGCATTGTGCCTGTGTATTTAGTGTATTTCTGGTGTTAAGCTTTAGTACATAAAGGATTTTTAGTAAACATTTATGCACAATTGAATGTAGACCTGTCAAATTCTAAAACAGATCTACACTTACAGATTAATTCAGGCTTATTGTACTGTTCCAGTTGAATGATAATAGTAAATGGTAATTGATGGATAGAGAAATGTACCTTTCTGTGCAGAAATTGGAAATTGGACTGGCCACATAGTGAGCTATAGTCCGGTTTACTCAGCAAAAAGTTTTTGAAGATCAAGATTTATCATTTACTTATTTTATTCAGCTGAAGTGATAAAATAACTTGCTGCTAATTTTTCAGTATAGGTCTGCTTAAAACTAGGTGAGCTATTTCCCTAACAGCCTGTACATAGTTAAAGTGGAAGTAAACCCCCCTATCGTTTTCAGCCAAGGAAGCTGCCGTCTTTGCCTCTGTTTAATCTACAACTGCCATGATGCTGAACATGTGATCACGTATGACACCAGCCATTGGATGGTTTGACAGTTTGGTTGAGAGCACAACCAATGGGACTGTTACATTTCTGGCATGTGCCGTAAATCAAACTGTTTTATGGATGGGTTTACTTCTGCTTTAACAATGGATAAGTAGACACATACAGCTGAGAAACAGTTGACCAAAATGACCAACCCTGTCCTGATCCTGCCCAGTCTGAATTGATGCAGTCCATGGGGTGGCGTGCTGGTTCAGCGGAAATTGTGTGATGAGGGCTAATCATTTACAGGCCTGCCGTGTAAAAATGCCATGTACTCAGAAGTCCTTTCTGGCATCAGGCATATTTGGTTGGGCCAGCAGCAAACAATATGGGCATACTTATGTCACGTACACACGATCGGATTTTCCGTCGGAAAAACCTTGGATGGTTTTTCCGACGGAATTCTGCTCAAGCTCAGCTTGCATACACACGGTCACACAACAGTTCTCTGAAGTTTCGACCGTCAAGAACGCGGTGACGTACAACACTACGATGAGCCGAGAAAATTAAGTTCAATGCTTCCGAGCATGCATGATTTTTTGCGCTTTGAAATTGCATACAGACGAACGGAATTTCCGAACGGAATTTCCGATAGGAACTTTTTCCATCGGAAAAATAGAGAACCTGCTCTCAATCTTTTGCTGGCCGAAATTCCGACAGGAAAAGTCCAATGGAGCATACACACGGTCGAAATTTCCGACCAAAAGCTCTCATCTGACTTTTTCTGGCGGAAAATCCGACCGTGTGTCCGCGGCATAAGAGTATATATAAACACTTACACAAAGGTATACAGCTAGCAACCCAACCGTCATTCCTCATCAGTTTTTTTCTTTTCCTTGATAGCATGTAGGTCTTGTACAGCTTCGTACTGCTTGCACCTTGGTATGGCTATGTAGAGGCACGTAGATGATTGACAATTAATTATGGGTGCGTGCAGACCATAATTTGTGCTGTGCCTGCCCTTGTTTATATCAAGAATGAATGATTGTGTGATATGTCCTTCATGTAACCTTCTCCGGTCCTTGAGATGCAAGGGAGTAAAAAGGAAAAAAAGCTTAAAATGTATTTGTAACCACTGAGCATTGATCTATCGGAAATATTTGATTTATTTGACATTTACACTAAATATGTTATTGATGTGTTGCATAGTATTTTATATAGTTTTATATTGACTATGCTGTGATATTTTATCTGAAAGCTTTTATACAGCATCTAATATTTTGAGAAAACGCTGTACAGCCGTAGGCAACCTGCTCTATTTCTGGGGCCACGTATATAGTCCACATCTTCTCTTTGGGGCAAATTATTCTGGTCTTGAAAAAAATAATTTCTGTATGTCTTTAGTCTAATGACAGAACTTGTTTTATGAAGCTGGGAGGGCTATATGTCTGTGCCCACCCTAGATTGATGAGTGAGGGACAGGGCTAGAGCCATGCTGTGTCCATGCCCACAAACTACTGTATTTTTCCATAATGCATTTTATTAAAATGGCTTCATAAATACATCAAAGATATAAATGAACATATCCAGAACATACATCCGACAATGACACAGCCAGAAAAAAAAAAAATTATCAGCAAAGTTAGACGTGTGTGCCGTATAAGGAAGCGAAGGTTAACAAACTTAAAGTGTTGCTAAACCCGGGACTTGAACTGAGGACCCCAGGGCTGCAAGGCAGAAGGACTATGGAGAAAGCCACTGTGCTACCATCTTTGATCAGACTGCAGACAAACTGGAACATCATTGACTGAATTAACATTATTCAATTGTGCATTTTAACATTGTTGCATTGCCTCCCTGAATAAATCACTAGAGGAAAGGTCAGCACTCGGGATAGCAACTAACAGGAAATAACATGAATAACAGCTGTAAAAACAACGCGTTTCGGCCTTCAGGCCTTAATCATGGCTCTTCTTTCAGGTATTATTGTTGTGCTTTGTCTTTAGGGTGGTCATGGTGTATAAACCAACAGCAGGGTCCTCAGCAGAGACCACATTGGTCGGTGTTGGGCTTCTCTGCCAGTACAGAAAAGGATCTACTCAACCCTGGTGATACAAGTCTAGTGTGGGATAGATTGGTGTGAGGTGCAGTCTGGGGGGGAGGTGGGGTGAGGTGAAGGGGGAGAGTACTGGGGATGAGGAGACACATTCTGTACTGGCAGAAGAGCCCGACACCCACTACCATGGACTCTTAATGAGGATTCCACTGTTGGTTTAAATACACCATGACCACCCTGAAGATGGACAGCAAGCATAACAATTATTAAAGTGGAAGTAAACCCTCCTATCGTTTTCAGCCAAGGAAGCTGCCATCTTGGCCTCTGTTTAATCTTCAACTGCCATGATGCTGCACATGTGACCAGTTATGACACCAGCCATTGGATGGTGTGAAAGTTTGGTTGAGAGCACAACCAATGTGACAGCTAACATTTCTGGCATGCCGGGAATGTTAACTGTTTTTTAAACTATCAAATCGATGGGTTTACTTCCGCTTTAATAGGAAGACGAGCCATGATTAAAGAGTTGCTAAGCCCAGGACCCTGCATTCACTATATCTGGACTCCCACAGTACACATAACATGGAAATGCAATTTTTTTAGTAACAAATAAAATGCTAAATACCTTTTCTCAGCAGTATATAGCAGTATATAGCAGTATTATGACTTCTATCAGTGTCTGACCAAGCACTGGTTAAAGCTTGTAGGAGGAGTTTTCATTCTACTCTAACTGTCCTATGAGGTTACATGACCCCTGACCCTCTGTCTGGACAGTGCTGATTGGCCCTATGCTGATCATGCACCCTCCCAAAAAAAAAAGCCTCTCTAGCAATACACACCAAACGGACCATGTGCAGAGTGCCTCCAAGGCTCTGCTCTATCAGCATATGGGTTGGGGACAGTAAAAGAAGGGGAAGAGCAGAGAAGACCGGATCAAACAGCATTTTTACACAATGCGCAGGATTAACCCCTTTTGTTCCACAGTGAGTGTAACAAGCATGCTTTACTGCATCTCGAAGATTGTAAGCTCTAACGAGCAGGTCCCTCTGATTCCTCCTGTATTGAATTGCATTGTAACTGTACTGTCTGCTCTCATGTTGTAAAGCGCTGTGCAAACTGTTGGCGCTATATAAATCCTGTATAATAATAATAATAATAATACACAAACTGATGTTACTGTTGTGGGTTACAGCAGTTTCCACTTCACAGGATTATGGTCACCTGAGCGGGGCCCCTAAGCAACATTCAGGGTTCTAGTCAGATTTAAATCAAAGCGGAACTTCACTCTCTCAGTCAACATTGACTATTGTTAATCCTCATGCTGCTAGCATTAGTAAATAGATTTAAAAAGTATATCATATTGAGGTAGCGAAGCCTCACTCTCCCTCTCCGCTTCTCCTGGTTAATGGCTGGTGTGGTCTAGGGGTACCTGGGAGAGGAGAGTGCAGGAACACTACGCCAAGCTCTCACCTCGTATGTGTATGAGGGTTGAGCAAAGTCACTTAAATTACCCCCTGGGCCTGCTCACTGCATACGAAGATTCCACTTGTTCCGTGGAGATGTGTCTGCCAATAACAGAGCCCCACACCAATTAAAAGTCCAACACTCTTTTATTTCTCCATTGCCAGGGTGAACATTACAGTTGAACTTTCTGTAACAGACAGACAGGGGTGTGGGTACGAGTAGGCCCAGGCACAAATGAACTCTCCTATTCCTTTGCAAGCGAATAGGCCAGACGCACGTTGAGGCCCCTGCCACAGGCCTAATAGCAGGTCTCTGCCACTGACCTGAGCTGACTAGTTGGACCGCTGACACCGGTCATTGAACATGAACCACCTTCCTCCATGAACTTGGCCCGTGTTCGAGAAAGACATCCCTCCGGGCAGTCTCCAGAGGTTCACCCGTCTCTGGCAATATGCTGCACCAGGTCTTTGGATGAATCCCTCCTCCGGTCCCTTACGCCTCTGGATTTGGGTGCCCAACACCCGGGGCACCCTAGGACAGTCCCTCCCCGGCAGGACCCAGTGGAAGGTACTGGGCCCCAGGCCTCCGGCAGAGTACCTCACCCCAGACTGAAGGTGTCTGGGATGGAATACGAACTCCAAGTGTCCAGGCCTAGGCCGCCTGGACACCGACCGCGAACAGCAGCCCTCAGGCTGAAGGTGCCTGGGACTCCGACCTCATGGCGAAGATATCCGCCCCCTTTATACCCTATCCCAGCAAGCACAGCGGGTTCCCCGCCGTACAACCGCTGCGAGAGGTCACAAAGGGTACGGCACTGCAGTGACGGTTCAACCCCAGCCCAAAGTGACAGCGCCACCTGCTGGGCCGCAGGGAACTGGTCATCACTGATGTCCTCACCAGATTTAAACACTCTGAAAAGTACATACCCGCTACACTTACTTGTTTTATCCTTTGTTTTTTAAATTTCTTCAGTTACTTCCTGGTTTCTAGACTTAGACAAATGATGTCATACATCTCAGGAGTCTTCAGGAGGGGAGGAAGGGAGGAAAGGTTTTCTCAGCTAAGCACACACTTCTGCCTGAATGCCTGAGCTAAGGGCAGATAGAGTCCAGGAAGAAATTGCTACATAAATTATCTGCCCATCTGCCCAAGATGGCCACAGCCAGAAATGCTAGGGGTTGTTTTTCAAAGTGTTTTTTTTTAGAAAAATAAAACATGGAGACACAGATGGATGGGAGAGTTTGCTTTGAATATTTAAAGTGAATTAAATAATGTTTTTGGTTTGTGTTGCTCAGATGCAGTGTAGTTTCACTTTAAATATATATATTTTTTTCATCCTGCCCGTTGAATATCTGGTAAGTTTTAAAAATGCTGTAATACATAAATGTGCTGTATACAGTGCCTTGAGAATGTATTCATACCCCGTGAAATGTTCCACATTTTGTCATGTTACAACCAAAAACGTAAATATATTTTATTGGGATTTTATGTGATAGATCAACACAAAGTTGCACATAATTGTGAAGTGAAAGGAAAATGATAAACCGTTTTAATTTTATTTTTTTACAAATATGTGAAAAGTGTGGCACACATTTGTATTCAGCCCCCTTTACTCTAATACTCCTAACTAAAATCTAGTGGAACCGATTGCCTTCAGAAGTTACCTAATTAGTAAATAGAGTCTACCTGTGTGTAATTTAATCTCAGTATAAATACAGCTGTTCTGTGAAGCCCTCAGAGGTTTGTTAGAATTTGGCCTTTATGGAAAAGTGGCATTAAGAAAACCATTGATGAAAGAAAGCCATAAGAAGTTCTGTTTGCAGTTTGCGAGAAGCCATGTGGGGGACACAGCAAACATGTGGAAGAAAGTGCTCTGGTCAGATGAGACCAAAATTGAACTTTTTGGCCTAAAAGCAAAATGCTGTGTAAGGCGGAAAACTAACACTGCACATCAACCTGAGCACACCATCCCCACTGTGAAAGATGGTGGTGGCAGCATCAGGTTGTGAGGATGCTTTTCTTCAGCAGGGACAAGGAAGCTGGTTAGAGTTGATGGGAAGATGAATGGAGCCAAATACAGGGCAAACTTAAGAAGAAAAACTGTTAAAATCTGCAAAAGACTTGAGACTGGGGCAGAGGTTCACCTTCCAGCAGGACATCGACCCTAAACATACAGCCAGAGCTACAATGGAATGGTTTAGATCAAAGCATATTCATGTGTTGGAATTGCCCAGTCAAAGTCCAGACCTAAATCTGATTGAGAATCTGTGGTAGGACTGAGAATTGCTGGTCACAGATGCTCTCCATCCAATCTGACAGAGCTTGAGCTATTTTGCAAAGAAAAATGGGTAAAAATGTCACTCTCTAGATGTGCAAAGCTGGTAGAGACATCCCCAAAAAGACTTACAGCTGTAATTGCAGTGAAAGGCGGTTCTACAAAGTATTGACTCAGGGGGGCTGAATACAAATGCACACCACACTTTTCACATATTTATTTGGAAAAAATATTTAAAACCATTTATCATTTTTCTTCCACTTCACAATTATGTGTCACTTTGTGTTGGTCTATCACATAAAATCCTAATAAAATACATTTACATTTTGGTTGTAACATGACAAAATGTGGAAAATTTCAAGGGGTGTGAATATTTTTTCAAGGCACTGTAATACAATAGCATATAAGGACTGACCCTGATTTTCCCCATCAATATATATTGTAAGATGGACAAGTTCAACTGGTGGTGGTAGCAGTAAACTTTGTATGACTCATTACAAGAGCTAGATTCCAACATCAAAAACAAAAGTATCACCTAGTATTTTAAGTTTGTAGTGCCCTATAAGCCAGGAGAATTTTCTAAAAGGATCAGAGGAAATTAAAAAGTCCTCACATGGACAATAAAACAAAATATTGCATACATTTTTTTTTTTTACAAAATTGTTTAATTTTGTGTAGCGGGGTGCTATATTTAAGGGAAGTATCTGAGTGGTAATAAGGCTCAGATACACAAATTTTTAGGGTTCATAGACCATTTCTGTCCTTGGGAGATAGTACTGCTGTACAGTTCCCTGGGGCCTATAGGTGGCGCTGTTGCCAAAGGCCCGGGTTGAACCACGGTACAAGGTTGTGCCTTTCTTGTCCCCTCTCTGCAGCAGTATGGCGGGGCGGGGAACCTGCTTTGCCTGTCGGGAGAGGGTATAAAAAGGGGCGGCCATCTTCCAGAGGGGTCGGTTCGTGGTCGGGCCCCCCCAGGCACCTTAGGTGGGTCGTCTCCGGGTGCCCTAGGCCCGGAGGCCTGGATGTGTTGCCTCCAGGTGCCTTAGGCCTGGAGGTGAAGTTGCTGTTCCATCCCAGACACATTCAGTCTGGGGTGAGGTACTAAAGAGGAGGCCCGGAGCCCAGCAACCTTAGGCTGGGTTCCAACAGGGATCGAGGAGCTCCCAGGGTACCGCCTTGCGAAGGGACCCGTATCTTGGTTCGAGGAGGCCAGGGAGGTGACCATTTCTGAAGACCCAGCGCAGAGTCGTGGTGACAGTAAGGGCCTCTGGTAACTCTCCGGAAGGATGCTTTTCTCTTGACATGGGCCAAGTTCTTCAAGAAGGCAGTGCATGTTCTGTAGGTCATAGTGGCAGTGACTTTACGCACACCAGGTCAGTGGTAGTGACCAAATAGGGCAAGGCCCTATTCACCCGGTCAGTAGCAGTGACCATCTTCAACAAGTCAGTGGCAGTGACTTTCATATTCATTAGGTCTGTGATAAAGGTCGCACACCAAACCTGTTTGTGCATATCAGAACAGTAAGAGAACCAAGATTTGTGTTTGTGCCTGGACCTCTCTCCCACCTTATCTGACCTGTGTCTCGTCTCAACCTGTCTGCTCTTAAAGCGACTATTTATTATCCATGCAAAATAAATACAGAGGTTGGACTTTCAGTTGGTGTGGACAATGGCTTTACTGGGGAGAATTAAGGACTTGTTTCTGGCCAAGCCAGAAATGAGATCAGCTCGGGAGGATTCAAACACCAGCCGCAGGCAGGCCTGAGAAAACTAACACCGCTCAACCTCCCCATCCAGGAGGGTACGGGCTTGTAGTGCGGTGTGCCTCAGTGTTTCCTGCGGAGGAGCCAAATAAAGAAAAGCAGGTAAGGGCTGGGGTGAGTGCGCTATATTTGTTTCTCAAAATATGCAATTTAGGACAATGATGGAAAGGGGCTGAACAGTAACCCTTTGAAACTGTGGGCCAACCTTGCTCCTTTCTTATACCTCTGCTGAAAAAAATTGGCTGCATTTCCCCAGTGCAAGGTTTTCCTTTCTCCGATCCACGCAATTAATTTCCCATACATTCTCTAGTAACATGTCTCTGTATGGATTTCTTTAAACATTTTTTTTTTCCCCTTTATTTTTATTTAGGAGATGAGTTTTTTGCAAATCCACTGATTGAATTTAAATGTACATATGTAATGCTCCTGAGCTGTTGATTCCTCAGTGATGTAACTCCTGAAGCATGAATTAATGCCGCATGTATGCACTAATGCCATTGTCCTCCGTCACAAATAGATTCATACTTCATCTATTCGATACACAAAGCTTATTTAAAAATAAATTTCGGAGAATGTTCGATCTGATTGAATCTGCCATGCCTCTGTTAATATATTTGTTGGAGTCGCTCTCACTGAGAAGCTTTTAGACAGAATATGCATTTTTATATTATTCATGGTAATGTAATTCCCCCTTTAATCTCCGAAGGGTTTCACATTAAGTCACGATACACAGTTCAGAGGAGTTTGGATCTCCCATTAATCACTGTGTCTTCAGTTTGGTGTTTCTACTTTTTGTCCATCTGTTAAATCAGTCAATGGCTGATGGGAGGCGACTTGGGAACTGCACAGGTTACATGATTAAACACGAGCGCTAAGAATCCCCGTCTACTTAATAAGACCTTAAACCGGCTATGTCACTACTTTAAAGTTAGATATTTTGATCTTTCCTGATTAAACAAGAGTGCTGTTATTGATGAGCGCATTATCAAGCCGAGTCATATTTTATTTTATGATTGCATGGCCTGCAGGTGTCGCTGTTTTTATTATGGGTTATGACCAGATCTTCCCACAGGCCAAATGCTTTCTTTGGGAGAAAGTTGTAACATTGACATCTGCAGGCTAAGAGGTAGTACTGCACATGACCAAATAAATCTGATGTGTAAAGTAAAGTATGTGTGATAGCGCTGGACTGAAAGAAGTGGGAATTGGTTCTGATATAAAGTGAAGTGGGTCTTCCTTCAAGGAAGCAAACTTGCAGGTAAAGTAGTGTGTACGTGGACCTTGTTCTGTTTCTAGGTTGCTACCACTCTGATCACAATTACCATATCACTCCACAGATGATCAGCTCTTGAATGTGTTCTGAGTGCCAAATGATTGTATAAAAAAAGTCTTAAGTCTTCCTGAAACACCTATTGGTTAGAAGCATCAAATGCAGCCAACATGTTTTGGGGAATGGTCTCCCACTTCAGGTATTGAGCACTAGTTGTTACTGGAATAACGATACAATGCACTAGAGGACCTACACTATATTACCAAAAGTATTGGAGCGCTTGCCTTTAAACACACATGTACTTTATGGCATCCCAGTCTTAGTGCGTAGGGTTCAATATTGAGTTGGCCCACCCTTTACAGCTATAACAGCTTCAACTCTTCTGGGAAGGCTGTCCACAAGGTTTAGGAGTGTGTCTATGGGAATGTTTGACTATTCCTCCAGAAGAGCATTTGTGAGGTCAGGAACTATGTGGACGAGAAGGCCTGGCTCACAGTCTGCACTCTGATTCATCCCAAAGGTGTTCTATCCAGTTGAGGTTATGGCTCTGTAAACTAAAAACCAGCGCTCAATGGGCAAAGATCAGATAATAAAAATTCAATTGATAAAAATGCCTTTTAATTAAAGTTCATAAGGCAAAAATAATAACAAGTTCAATAGTTCATACACAGTAACATTTAAAACCAGGGAAAGGTCAATAATAGTAATCATAGAACCTGACATCCATGGAGGTGGGAGCTGAATCCAGGTTGCAGAGTGTAATGAAGAGAGGGCTCAGCCGTCTGACTCGCTGGGACTCGAATGGGCCAATGGGCAGTAGTCCGGCAGAAGGGAGGACTTCCCAGTGATGTATAATGCATTAGGGAAGGCGGATGGCCTTTGGTGAGGAAAAGGCAATGAAAGAATCCAATCCGACAGACCGCGCTAAGTGCTGGGGGTAGCGACAGGCTGCAGCTTCTGAATCCTCCTGTGATGAGAACAGCACGGAGGGGAACCGCCGCTGTGATGAAATCACTACACTAGCACTTCCGCTGGTCAAACCAACCAGCTGTGTGGCCTGCGGCTGAAAACAAGGGGGCGGGTCTGAAACTGCAACTCGGTGACCCCAGCAGAGGGAAAGTCCTTCTTCCGGAGGGCACAGATACAATGGTGGGGGGACAATATTGCCCAGGTGATATAGCTTCCTAGGAAACTTCTCAAAGGATCTAGTGCCGTACTGTAGATCATTGAAGCTCAGCTAGAGCTGCAATTTCTGGAAATAATTTCAATGCGATATTATTTCCAGAAATTATTTCCAATTATTTCCAAATTATTTCCAGAAATTGCAGCTCTGGCTGAGCTTGAATGATCTGCAGTACGGCAGTCGCTCTCACTGAGAAGGAGGACTTTCCCTCTGCTGGGGTCACCGAGTTGCCGTTTCAGACCCGCCCCCTTGTTTTCAGCCGCCGGCCACACAGCTGGTTGGTTTGACCAGCGGAAGTGCTAGTGTAGTGATTTCATCACAGCGGCGGTTCCCCTCCGTGCTGTTCTCATCACAGGAGGATTCAGAAGCTGCAGCCTGTCGCTACCCCCAGCACTTAGCGCGGTCTATCGGATTGGATTCTTTCATTGCCTTTTCCTCACCAAAGGCCATCCGCCTTCCCTAATGCATTATACATCACTGGGAAGTCCTCCCTTCTGCCGGACTACTGCCCATTGGCCCATTCGAGTCCCAGCGAGTCAGACGGCTGAGTCCTCTCTTCATTACACTCTGCAACCTGGATTCAGCTCCCACCTCCATGGATGTCAGGTTCTATGATTACTATTATTGACCTTTCCCTGGTTTTATATGTCACCGTGTATGAACTATTGAACTTGTTATTATTTTTGCCTTATGAACTTTAATTAAAAGGCATTTTAATCAATTGGATTTTTATTATCTGATCTTTGCTCATTGAGCGCTGGTTTTTAGTTTATTTTATTCATGTTTGTGCTCCAGCCATAGGTTCCATGCAGCACTGGGCACTTTGATCATTCCTTATTAAATTTTTCTCCCCCTCCCCCCCCCCTTTCCCTTCCTTCCCACTCCACCAAAATTGTGACTAGTTCTGCTGTGGGTTTTAGCGCTGATGTTTTTTGTTTTATGTTATGGCTCTGTGCAGGCCAGTCAAGTTCCTCCACCCAAAACTTGCTCATCCATATCTTTATGGACCTTGCTTTGTGCACTGGTCCAAATCATTTGGTGGAAAGCGGATTATGGTGTGGGGTTGTTATTCAGGGGTAGAGCTTGGAACCTTAGTTCCAGTGAAGGGAACTCTTAACCCAAGATATTTTGGACAATTTCATGCTCCCAACTTTGTGGGAACAGTTTGTGGATGGCCCCTTCTTGTTCCAACATGACTGCACACCAGTGCACAAAGCAAGGTCCATAAAGACATGGATGAGCAAAGTCAGAACTCCTCCCCTGCAAACTTTTTGCAGATGAAAGACTGACACAACTGGATCGGCATAGTAGGCAGCAAACTACTGGAATCGGTAGGAACAGTGAGCAGTTTTATGCTTCCTTAGTACAGGTTTCCATGAAGACTACCTAAAATACACTCAAAGTGGTAGTAAACTCTTGCTGATAAAGAAAAGCAATGGGTACCCCAGCAGGCTTAAGCCATAATTTACTAGTATGCACAAGGCAGCAGTCAAAAAGTTTGTTTTCTCCATATTAGACTCAGACCCTGGAACCCTTTACCATATGTTTGTAGGTGAGAAATCTGGATGACATAGACTTTGTGAGTTCTGTGAGCAAGTTCTTCTAATGGCTGCAGCAAGTGTGCATAGGTAAGGACTCTCACAAATAATTTTGTCAAATTCATCGGTGGGTGGCGCTGTCAGCACCATCCAGCTCAACAAAACTGGATTTAGAAATACATACCAAAAAAAGCATTGTAAAGATGGGACTTTCGAGGCACAACATTTACATAAAATGCAAATTGTTATTACAAATGCAGCATGTATAGAAAATTCTACTTGTTAATAAAATACCAAAATACTATAAAAACATAGAATCTAAAATTAATTTGACATCTTGTTGTATCCATATTATATGGCCCGACGTGTTTCCTGGACATGGTCCACTTCCTCAGGACTGGAGCCGTCAGTATCTTTTTTTTTTCTACATAACAAAAAAAACAAGTCAAACTATAACAACATCAATACATTGAATGTGTCAACATCTAAGTTATCCCAAGCCGTTCACAAATACTTTCATAGATATTCGGGAACATTCAAAAACCTTCAAAAGTATTTAAAGGTTGTACTCAGAAGTACTCAGGAGCACATATAAATCCTCAGAAATACGCTGGAGCAGATAATATCTAGATATTTTGGCAGATCCTTCCCCATTAAAAACATGCTCAGTATTTAGCAAGGGCTTAAATTAGAACGGGAGGCAATAATCCATTTTTTCCAATTCCTTTTAAATTTCCAGAAGATGTTACTTTGAGTATAGGTATGTTTTTCAAACATTACGTATTTATCCATTTCCCATCGGGCGGCTATCGGCTTACTTGCTATAAAAAGAGATCTCATGATAGCGACTGTCTGATCATAATCCATACTACTAGAACTTACATAACACAGAAGACATAGAACAGGGTCTGGAGATAGCCTTTATATTGTATACAGATCTTAGCAAATCCAAAGCTTCCTGCCAGTACCGAAATAACTTCGGACATCTCCAAAAGAGGTGGATAAATAAGCCAGGAGATTGAGCACATCTTGCGTCGTCAGTATCTTTGTATACAAAAGATCTAGATGAAAGTTGATTGAGAATAGTCTGAGCCATGTAGAAAATTCTCAGCCAAACAGTTGACTGCATCCAGGCATTCAAGCAATACAATAGCGGACAAAAAGGATTCCCCCTCCACGCTGTTTTGCATGGATGGAGGAATCTATTGAGAGAGACCTAGTTATGTGCGACTAAACCTATTCCCTCTCTAGGGATATATGATCCCAGTTAAGTTCTCCAATGGTAGGAAAAATAAATAAACTTCCTTAAATGGGTTGTAAAGGAAAAAAAAAATTTCACCTTCATGCATCCAGTGATACAGTGAGCGCACCCGCAATCACTCACCACCATGCATATAGGTGGTGAGTGATTGCGGGGAGGAGCCGAGACAGCCACCGAGGGACCCCAGAAGACGTGGATCGGGGCAACTCTGTGCAAAACGAGCTGCACAGCGGAGGTAAGTATGACATGTTTGTTATTTAAAAAATAAATTTAAAAAATTGTTTTGTGATCCTTTAATTTTTCCCCAGATAGCAAGGATAACTTGCCACAAATTTGTGGTATTGTTAAATTGTAAGTCTGTTAACTTGGGATATTATATAAAACCTGCAGCCAGGGAGGCATCGCAGCATAATAGTGTCTGGTGGATATACCATAGATTATGATGACCATATATCTTGACATAATAACATAATAACCAACATAGTAAAATAGGAAAACTTTATTCCATGACATAATACATAGTAGTATGATAGCATAATGGCATAATAACATAATGGTTCACAATAATAACATAATAGAGACGCCAGACTCATTGCGTATCTCCACAATGAAAAACATGATTTGAATCGGTATGATCCAATGAAACATAATATTGGTAACAGTTGTAAGATGTAAAAAGGGGGAGAGCATCCAATAGCTTGACGCGTTTTGTGCTAAAGTGCCACTCTTCAGGAGAAGATGCAGGATAGATGTCAATAAAAATGTTAAAATAAATATTAAATTGGGTAATTATATAAAGGAAAAAATTAAAGAGTAAGTCCCCCACTCATACTTACAAACCAACCAAGAGTCTGGGCAAGGAGAGGGGAGGGTCGGCCGGGAGGATCATCAGCCTCGGGAGCTGAGGCAGCGACCCCAATGAAACTGATGGAATAACCAACAAAAGAGGACAGTCCCCAGTGACAATTCCCCCATGGGAAATGCTCCTATATATTTCCAAGTATCGGGATGGAGGTACAATTATTTGGCCTCATATAAAGTCCCAAACCCTTTCTCCTTTTTTTCAAAGTCTGTTAACTTGCTGCACATTTTCACTGCCAAGTTGTACACTTGCAGAGCACTTGAAGCACATGTTCTAGTTGACACTTTTAAATTTGTAGCAAATTTGCGTAGCAAGTTTCTAGCAAGAGCAAAGTTGTAGTGGCGAGTCTACAGCAAGAGCTCTGCAAGTCTGTAGCATGAAAATTCAGCCACAGTGACCCCTGTGGTGGGATGACTATTACACAACATAACTGAACCAGAACTTGCAGCAGATTTTCAGAATGTTTGCAAAGAAAGTTGATCTGGAGTCATGCAATGTGGACTTTCTGCAATTGTGCAACAAACTTGTGAAGCCTGGCAAGTCTAGCAATAGCTTAGCAAGTCATTTTCAAACTTGCAGCTCAATTGCTTGCTATCTGGGTCTTGAATATCAAAAGAGCTATGTTTTTTTTTCTCTAAGAAATACACTTATTCTTTAAAGTCTGTGTTTCAGGGTGGTCATTTTTTGCAGGGTGCCTACTATTATTAAATATTTGTAAAGCTCTCCAGATTTTGCTCATAGTGCCTTAGTATTCAGAGGTGCAAAATCTTCTCTATCCAGTGCTGAAACAGCGCCGTGGCATTAAGTGATTGTAACAAGATTCATGTAAACTCCCGTTCTCTCGCTAGATTCTACTTTTCCACAAATTAGACTAACAACTTCAAACAGTAAAATGTAATTTGATTTGTATCATCCCATCTGCCTCCATAAAGGTTTTTTGGCATCTGTATCTTTCATAACATCTGAATCTTAATGAATAAAAGCTTTGAGAGTCCTTTAAATCCGGTAGCGTGGCTCTTTTTATATTTGTGCAGTTTATTATGACATAAATCTGCATTCAGTATTTACTGTTAGTTAGGCAGGGAAATTAGCTCCTGCACATAAATTTCTATCCAGCTACATCTAATAAGAAAAATGAGTGCGCGGTGTGGGGATTATCAACTGCATACATGAATCAACGGTGTATTTTATTGGCTCAGACTACAATTAAAAGCTTGTGGAAAGGGATTATGAATTCCTGATACTGCCAGTGAGTTAAGTAGATGGTAAAGAAGTGCTGGCCATGTGAGAACCCTGTGGTCACGTTTTCATACTAAACACAAGAAAATTTCACATTCTGACCCAATATTCTTCAGAACCTGTTCCCCAAGATCATTTAAACTGAAAGTCGGACAAACGGCTAAATATGTCATCAAAATACATATATGGTAGCTGTTTTACCTGCCAAAGGATTTGTGTGTTTGTCTATCCATTCCTCATATTTACACAGCCCTTCCACGCAGCACAGCCAGGTGGATGACACCTCTTATAGATGAAGAATTCAGCCTGTTGGCTGGACAGTGAAGGAGCAGCAGTAACTGATGAGGTCATCCCTCTGCTCTGTACTTCCAATCAGCATGTTTTTGTCCTGCCCCTCCTTTTCCCAGTATGAACTCTGCTATAAAGGGAATTGCAAGAGGCCAATACCAAGTCAAATTCAAATACTTAAACTGGTTGGATTTAAAAATTGCATGAAATTTATGAATTACTAACTCATAGCAATATTTGTGTATTTGCTATTTCCTTAACATAAAACTCTACAGCTCAAAGCTCCAGACAGTTAAAAAAAAAAAAAAAAAAGAAAAATTGGTGCTTGCTACCCAGAAAGCAAGCAATTGTGCTGCACGTTTGAAAATGACTTGTTAGGCTATTGCTAGTCTTGCCAGGCTTCACAAGTTTGTTGTACAATTGCAGCAAGTCCGCATTGCATGACTCCAGATCAACTTTCTTTGCAAATATTCTGAAAGTCTGCTGCAAGTTCTGGTTCAGTTATGTTGTGCAATAGTCATCCCACCACAGGGGTCACTGTGGCTGAATTTTCATGCTTTAGACTTGCAGAGCGCTTGCTGTAGACTCACCACTGCAACTTTGCTCTTGCTAGAGACTTGCTAGAGACTAGCCATGCAAATTTGCTACAAATTGGAAAAGTGTCAATCAGAGCTTGTGCTTCAAGTGCTCTGCAAGTGTACAACGTGCCAGTGAAAATGTGCAGCAAGTTAACAGACTTATAATTCAACGCTGCCAAAAATTTGTGGCAAGTTATCCTTGCTATCTGGTACAAGGTGACACATTTTCATTCTAATTACCGAAGGAGAGGAGACTAAGGAAATGGTTCCTCTTGCCTGCAGTAAACTGATGACATAATTTCAGCCTAGGCAAAGTCACGTAAACGTAAAGGAGTATTAAACCTCAAATCAAAAATGTAATATATTGCAGCTTACAAATCATAAGATGTGGTGGTTGCATTTGTTTTTTTTGGCTTTTTTCCCTCTGTTTTCACCTGGTGATCTGGCCAGTAACACACCTCCTGTAATAGAATGCCCCCATTCCGGATAAAGGAGCAACAGGGACACCTTTGGACAGCATCATTGTTAAAGGGGTTGTAAAGGTTCGTGTTTTTTCACCTTAATGCATCCTATGCATTAAGGTGAAAAACTTCTGACAGTGACCGGCCCCCCAGCCCCCCCCCCCCATTTTACTCACCTGACCCCCTTCGATCTCTCGGTGAAGACACGCTACTTCTGTGTCCAGGGTTCTCGGCTCTTGAATGGATAGATTGATAGCAGCGCAGCCATTGGCTGTCGCTGCTGTCAATCAAATTCAATGACACGAACTCCGGGGGGTGGTGCCGAGTCCTACATCCGGCGTCTATGCTGGACTAGGGAGCGCGCCCGCAAGGTAACCCCCTGGGAGAGCGCTTCTCCTAGGGGGTTATACGATGCGGGAAGGAGCTGATAGAGCCGCCGGTGGACCCCAGAAGAGGAGGGTCGGGGCCACACTGTGCAAAATGAATTGCACAGTGGAGGTAAGTATGACATGTTTGTTATTTAAAAAGACAAAAACAAAGCTTTACAATTACATTAATCCAGGGGGGAGGGGCATGTTGGATGTACTATCAGATTTAAATACACTAACACATGAAGCCAAACTCCAACTAATACTTTATAATCGGTTACCGCAACCGTTTTTTTCCCCCTTTTGGGATAATAGTTTTATATACGGTAAATAAAAAAGCTGATCATAGTTGGTACCTGTCAGTGGTAAATGGTTTGTCTCATCCCTCTAACTGCTACATCTGCAGGAAAGCTTGTACTGGCCAGATCACCAACTGAAAATATAGGAATGAAAGCCTAAAAAAGAAAACAAATGCAGCCATCATTTAAGAACTGATAACCTACAATATACCGTAATCAATATTTGTTTGGGTTTAATACTGCTTTAAACTGGACCTTCTCCCATAGATATGACTTCCTCTCCTCTGACTCCTCCCTGCTCCCACTTACACAATTGGGATTAAAAAAAACCCTTTAAACTGTAAATACCTCTAACCACTTTCCACCAGCCGTATGCATATATACAGCTGTATGTAAACATTCTCTGTGCTGAAAGCGTGCGCTCCGTGCGCTCCCAGGACAGTCACCAGTAGGTAAGCCAAAAGCTCCCAATGCATACTTGCGATCGGAAGCTTTCCGAACATGTGACTGATGTGACAGCCAATCACAGCGGTCACATGACCCTCATGCCTGCCTCCTAGCAGCTAGAAGCTCTTAAAAGGCTGGAGGTGGCAGAGGTGGGAAAGGGTTAAAAGCAAACCCAGCAGAGACTTGCAGCATGTCCACCCATGTGCTGGATATCGGTCCAGGATAGCAACACAGAAAAGAGGAACAAAGAAGAACTTTGGACTGGTAGTGGTTAGAGGACACCCTTGTCTATGTGAGAAATTTGGAGGTTGTGTGTTTCTCCACTCTATAGCACAAAATATTATCTTTTCCTATAAAATAAAAATTAGCTGTGATTGTATAAGAGGGAGGGGTCCCAAAAATTTCTAGTCATGCTCATCTTGAGTAAGACCCCTTTCACACTGGGGCTGCCCATGCGTTAGCGGTAAAGCTTTACCGCTGTTTTAGTGGTGCTTTTCAGCCAGTAGTGGCTGAAAAGAAGGGTTGCAGCGAAGGATTGCAGCGCTTCCGAATCGCTTTCCAGGAGCTTCGGAAGCACTGCCCATTCATTGCAATGGACAGGGGCGTTTTGGGAGCGCTGTATACAGCGCTCCCAAACCGCCCCAAAGATGCTGCTTGCAGGACTTTTTCTAACTTCCTGCTAGCGCATCGCCCCAGTGTAAAAGCACTCGGGCGGCATGAGAGGCAGTTTTCAGGCGCTATTTCTAACGCTAAAACGCCTGAGAACTGCCTCAGTGTGAAAGGGCTCACAGGGCAGATACATTGTGTAGCATTTACTTTCTGGAATCCATCTGCCCTTTGCACAAGCATGCAAGCAGGAGGGTGGGCCTGTACCTTCCTGAAGATTCCTGTGATATGACATAATTTGCCTAGGCCTGGAAACAAGGAAATAACTGAAGAAATGGAAAAGAAAAGTTTAAAACAAGTAAATATAATATATTACTATCTATTTACTAATATTAGTAGCATAAGGATTAACTGCTTCCGAACCGCCCCATGTACATTTACTGCGATGCAAAATCACGTACCTGTATGTGATTGGGATTGCCGGGTCTGGAGCGCGCGTGCCAATCAGTGGGTCCGGCGGACGCGCCGATCGTTCCTGTAAACAAGGCAGATTGCCGCTCTGTCAGAGGGGAAGATGGAGATCTTGTGTTTATGTTAAGCAGGAACACAGATTTCTGTCTTCCCCCAGTCAAAGCATCCCCCACACAGTTAGAAAGCACTCCCATGGAACACATTTAACCCTTTGATCGCCCCTGATGTTAACCCCTTCCCTTCCAGTGTCATTAGTACAGTGACAGTGCATTTTTTTAGCACTGATCACTGTATTGGTGTCCCTGGTCTCCAAAAAATGTCACTTAGTGTCAGATTTGTCCGCTGCAATGTCGCAGCCCCGCTAAAAATCACTGATCGCCGCCATTACTAGTAAAAAAACTAAATTGCCATAAATATATCCCATAGTTGGAAGACGCTATAACTTTTGCGCAGACCGATCAATATATGCTTATTGGGATTTTTTTTTACCAAAAACGTGTAGCAGAATACATATTAGTCTAAATTGATGAAGAAATTTGATTTTTTACATTTTTTTTATTAGGTATGTTTTATAGCAGAAAGTAAAAAATATCGTTTTTTTTCTTTTTCAAAATGGTCTTTTTTTGTTTTTAGCGCAACAAATAAATACCGCAGAGGTGATCAAATACCACCAAAAGAAAGCTCTATTTGTGGGAAGAAAAGGGACATACATTTTATCTGGGTACAGTGTCGCACGACTGCACAATTGTCAGTTAAAATAACGCAGTGCTGTATAGCAAAGAAATTACCTAGTCATGAACCTTTCCGGAGCTGAAGAGGTTAATAATAGTCAATGTTGATTGAGAGAGTAAAGTTCCACTTTTAAAGCTCTGTACAAAGTCCAGTATTTGTGTGAGCAATTAAACAGATTTAACGAGGAACTTCACCCAAAGGGGGAAGTTATACTCCTCCTGCCCCCTCCTCTGCCATATTTGGACAATCATTTTTGACAGGTACCCGCTCCCACTTCCACTCCGATCGCCTAGGTGATCATTTGTAGTGGGCAGCCCCCTGTGATGCCGCAAGGCAACTGTCAGGTCACCTGAGTTGCCAGATGACAGATGCACACCGTAGGTCAGGAGGGCACCACAAGGTAGTGAACCCTATGGCTGACTGCTGCGGATGGAACACTGGGTGGTAAGGATGGCAGATCCACTGGAGCACAACAGGGATCCCACAGGGAGCTAGAGCCCAAGATTCCCCAGGGTGCAGAGTCTAAGATCCAGCAGGTGTTCACCAGAGCCTCTAGTGGTGAGGATGGCCTAAGCTGCAGCTGGATCCAGGTCGCGGCCCCCAGAGTCCCCTAGCTCACGCTCCGTGGGGTATAGAGGATAGAGGGGAAGCAGCAGCTCAGGATACAAGAGATAGTGAGGAGATAAGCCAAGGTCAGGGCGACAAGCAGACAAGGATAAACAAAGGACAAGCCAAAGGTCAAGGTCACTAGCAGACAGGGATAGTCGAGAATAAGCCAATATCGTTAAGACAGAGACAGACGTAGCACACGGCAAGCAGGAACCCAAACACACAATGCTTAACAAACAACGTTGATCAGCAAGGCAGACTTGCAGTGCACAGGTTAATATAGAGTTCTCTGATAGGGCCTGGGGTGGAGCATACTGGGAGGAGAGATTATAAAAGCAGCCAGGTGAGAGTGTCTGGCCTCTAAGGTGAACACATGGAGAGAAAGGTAAGCTGACAGACAAAAATTACTGCATATCCATGACAGCAACACAGCGGGCTACCCACAGTTAACATACAGGTGTCGGGACCAGAAGACCGGTGAAGAACCGGTCCGGGTGAGGAGAGCGCTGGATTGTGGGAAAATGCCTGTGTATTAAAAGTCAGCAGCTACAGTTTTTGTAGCTGCTGACTTTCAATTTTTGCACATCTAAATGAAAGTCTTCTTTAAGCATCGCTTCCAATAACTGTGTAGGGGTTAAATTTGTAGCCGTAACAAGTGTTGGAATAACACGAAAGACTTGTATGGTGGAAAATCTTTGCAACTCATTCTTACGTGCAATTGAGTTGGAGAGAAGTACTCCACCCAGAGTTGTGTCACTTTACTTTTAAAGTTATCATTCCTTGTTCTGGTTAATGTTTTGTACCCTACCCAAAGAACCCACAATCGCATTTGGAAGAAGGAGGACAAAAGGGATTTCAGTTTGAAAATTAGACCATTAGGAGGGCAGATTTTTAGGTGTTTGTTGGGTACATAGAGCTAACTATTGTGGTTCTGTTCCTCTTACTTGTTTACACACACCTCACTAATTTCTCTAGAAGTTGCATATTTAGCGGTGAACGTTTGCAGTAAGCTGAGCCAGTCTGCACGCTGTGGTCCAGGGAATTGCAGTCCAATATGGGAACTCTCAGCAAACGAGTGGTCCAGCCAACTCTGGCTATTAATCATCACCCTCCATTATTTACCGAGGATTCATTCATTGTTCGGTTAAGGTACCAAGAGGGTCAATTAGAGACTACAGACAGGATTTTTCAAAGACACAAGAGGGTCAATTAGGCCCTCATCGTAATTTTCTGCTTTAACAGCAAATGCCAGCCTATCACGCAACAGATGCAGTAGAATTTGGAAATGGGGTGCTGATTTAAAAAGAAAACGAGAGGAAAAAAAAAATAAAAAAATCCTGCGGTGAGCTGGCCTGTTCACTCGGCAACATATGGTATAGTGTGACAGCCGGGTTCAAATGAGAGGCAGAGAATTTTATCATTGGGACTGCAGAGGGGCAGAGAGCCTGTAGGGTCAGGACATTAAGCGGAGCCTGGGAATTCCAATGATGGAACTGTGTGTTTCCACCTCAAAGGTGAATCATTTATCTCATAGAGGGTCCCGAACCCGCAGACATTCTCACATGTGCCTTGTCCCTTTCATTTCTGAAATGTTCCATGGAGTGACAAGAGGGCACTTACTGTGTTATATCATTAACCACTTAAGCCCCGGACCATTTGGCTGGCCAAAGACCAGAGCACTTTTTGCGATTCGGCACTGCGTCGCTTTAACCGACAATTGCGCGGTCGTGCGACGTGGCTTCAAAACAAAATTGATGTCCTTTTTTTTCCCACAAATAGAGCTTTCTTTTGGTGGTATTTGATCACCTCTGTGGTTTTTATTTTTTGCGCTATAAACAAAAATAGAGCGACAATTTTGAAAAAAAATGCAATATTTTTTACTTTTTGCTATAATAAATGTCCCCAAAAAATATATAAAAAAACAATTTTTTTCCTCAGTTTAGGCCGATATGTATTCTTCTACATATTTTTGGTAAAAAAAATTGCAACAAGCGTTTATTGATTGGTTTGCACAAAAGTTATAGCATCTACAAAACAGGGGATAGTTTTTTGGCATTTTTATTAATAATTTTTTTTTTTACTAGTAATGGCGGCGATCAGCGATTTTTATCGTGACTGCAACATTATGGCAGACACATCGGACACTTTTGGCGCTATTTTGGGACCATTCACATTTATACAGCGATCAGTGCTATAAAAATGCACTGGGTACTGTGTAAATGTGACTGGCCATGAAGGGGTTAAGTGTATCCTAGGGAATGATTCTAACTGTTAGGGGGCGTGGCTACGAGTGACGCATCACTGATCACTGCTCCCAATGAGAGGGAGAATTCGATCAGTGACCTGTCACTCACAAGAATGTGGAGATGTTGTGTTTACACTGACATCTCCCCGTTCTTCAGCTCCGAGAAACGATCACGGGACACCGGCGGACATCGAGTCCGCGGGTCCTGCGGGCACGGTCAGGGAGCTTGCGGCAGGGTCACGCGACCACACAGCAGCAAATTTAAAGGGACGTACCTGTACGCCCATCTGCCTGTCCGTGCCATTCTGTCGACGTAAAAGTGCGTGCACTGGTCGGCAAGTGGTTAAAAGAAGTGGCGTTTCTGAATTTCATTCTACTAATAGCAATAGGTATGGTGTGATTAACACCATGAGTGCCAAGGGCGTTTATAGTAACTGTTGGATACGATCAAGACAACTTGTCACAGAGAAAAAACTTTATTAGTTAAGACCAGTGTATTTTTATGAAACCTTTAGGTTACCAACACACCGTAAATCTCCTTTTGCAAAGAGAAGCAGTGTATCAAAATGTCCTCATTTACATATGGTACACAGTAAGGTACTACAAATTCTTGGTCTTTTATTTTTTTGGAAGAGGAGAAACTTTTAAATATGTGTAGACCCAATCACTAAAATATAAAAGAGTTAAAGTGTTAGTACACTCTTGCAGGAAAAATAAAAAGGTGAACAACACCCTACACCAACGGCGCCCACTGTACCTTTCACGCAGCCCAGTGCAGCAGTCCTGGGATTTTAACTCCACACTGTTTTAACTCTTCATTCCCTAGGAATGCCAGGACAGATCAGTGCAGTTCTGTGTGAGTGGGGCTGAAGAAGGTGTAGTGTGTTATTGTAATTTCAAGTCATTTTCAGTATTTTTAAAGGGTAACTCCACTTTTAGTGGGGGGAAAAAAATTATCAAATAAAGAAAAAATAATATAGCGTGTACAATTGCGATACAAGTCATATTGTGCTTGAATGTTATTGAAATTACCTTTCCTTTTCAATCTGCAGCCACTGTAATTTTCTATAAATAAAATGCAATATGGCTACATGGAGTTGTTCTGTACACAGAATGTGTACTGACCACTCCCTAGAAACATGATTTCCTGCTTGTGTGATTGGCTCACCAATTTTCCCAGAAGTCACCACTAAGATACAAGTCAGATTTCAGGTATTCCCTAGGTACACAGTAGGAACACGTCTAAAGGGACGCAGACCCAACAGCTTTCCTCATTAGTGCCCTGCAGGGGCCACAGCTGACTGATAATTATGAAACCACTCCCATTAGACTCACTCAGAGGCACAGACAAACACACAGGGATTTCTTCAGAATAACAAAAGGTAGGAATCTGCAAGAAAGGTTGTTATAATTCTTGTAGTGTACATAGATCTCCCAGAGGGGGAATGTTTTTTTTCTCAACAAAAGTGGAGTTGCGCTTTAAATCTGCAGCTTTCATTAAAATAATAACTGATGATCCTGCCATTAATGCTCCTATTCATTATTCTATCCCTGCCGTCTAATTATACAGTACTATTTCAGTGTCACCTTGTCAAATGTAACTCTGGTGGAGACTGTGCTGATACACATTGTGACGGAACGCCTTGGCACCCCGATTAGGTACTTCCACCAAACAGTGCCTCCTGCCCTCCAAATCATTCCAGCAGACCGAGAGCTAATACCAGTCATTTACCCCAAGCATCGTACACAGACAAGGTGTTGAGGTAAACTCCAAAGGAATGAAATACAGGTTTTTCTACACTTCAAACGTAGGTCAGTCATCACATGAACAATAAAACCAAATATTTACCCAAAATATCACACAATGTTTTAGGCCCCATGCACACGAGACGCTGTTATTTGCTGTTGAACGCGTGTTCAGAGGCAGTTGGACGCTTTTTTCAACTGCCCCTGAACCCATTCAATGTTATCCTATGTGTCCATGCACACACTCTCGTTTTTTGGCGTTTACAAGCAGTTGCGTTTAACCTCGTTTTTCCAGAAGCAAAAAAACGGGTTCAGACGCAAAAGTTTTCCACGTTTCAGACGCTAAACGCCGCTAAACGCGGCTAAACGCGGTACCGGCGTTTTGCCGCGTTTGCGTTTATAAGCGTTTTTAAAGGTGACCTATTTTTTAACATTAGAAATCTCAAAAATGATGGCAAATGATGAAAAACTATTAAAAAATATAAAAGAAAACTGTAATTGCTTGCATTGCATTGTGGACAATCCACAACTTGTGGCAGGTAACGTGGCAAGTGGACAATCCACAGCTTGTGGCAGGTAACGTGGCAAGCAGGCAATCAACAACTTGTGTCAGGTGACGTGGCCAGTGGACAATCCACAACTTGTGGCAGGTGACGTGGCCAGGTGATGTGGCAGGTGACGTGGCACGTGATGTGGCCAGGTGACGTGGCCAGTGGACAATCCACAACTTGTGGCAGGTGACATGGCCAGGTGACGTGGCAGGTAACGTGGCCAGGTGATGTGGCACGTGATGTGGCCAGGTGACGTGGCCAGTGGACAATCCACAACTCGTGGCAGGTGACCTGGCCAGGTGACGTGGCAGGTAACGTGGCCAGGTGATGTGGCACGTGACGTGGCCAGGTGACGTGGCCAGTGGACAATCCACAACTTGTGGCAGGTGACATGGCCAGGTGACGTGGCAGGTAATGTGGCCAGGTGACCTGGCACATGATGTGGCCAGGTGACGTGGCAAGTGGACAATCCACAACTTGTGGCAGGTAACGTGGCAAGTGGACAATCCACAGCTTGTGGCAGGTAACGTGGCAAGCAGGCAATCAACAACTTGTGTCAGGTGACGTGGCCAGGTGACGTGGCCAGTGGACAATCCACAACTTGTGGCAGGTGACGTGGCCAGGTGATGTGGCAGGTAACGTGGCCAGGTGACGTGGCACGTGATGTGGCCAGGTGACGTGGCCAGTGGACAATCCACAACTTGTGGCAGGTGACATGGCCAGGTGACGTGGCAGGTAACGTGGCCAGGTGACGTGGCACGTGATGTGGCCAGGTGACGTGGCCAGTGGACAATCCACAACTCGTGGCAGGTGACCTGGCCAGGTGACGTGGCAGGTAACGTGGCCAGGTGACGTGGCACGTGACGTGGCCAGGTGACTTGGACAGTGGACAATCCACAACTTGTGGCAGGTGACATGGCCAGGTGACGTGGCAGGTAATGTGGCCAGGTGACCTGGCACATGATGTGGCCAGGTGACGTGGCAAGTGGACAATCCACAACTTGTGGCAGGTGATGTGGCCAGGTGACATGGCAGGTGACGTGGCAGGTGACGTGGCAAGTGGACAATCCACAACTTGTGGCAGGTGATGTGGCTAGGTGACGTGACAGGTAACGTGGCCAGGTGACGTGGCCAGGTGACATGGCAGGTGATGTGGCAAGTGGACAATCCACAACTTGTGGCTGGTGACGTGGCTAGGTGACGTGGCCAGGTGACATGGCAGGTGACGTGGCAAGTGGACAATCCACAACTTGTGGCAGGTGACGTGGCTAGGTGACATGGCAGGTAACGTGGCCAGGTGACGTGGCACTTGATGTGGCCAGGTGACGTGGCAAGTGGACAATCCACAACTTGTGGCAGGTGACGTGGCCAGGTGACGTGGCAGGTAACGTGGCCAGGTGACGTGGCAGGTAACATGGCCAGGTGACGTGGCAAGTGGACAATGCACAACTTGTGGCAGGTGACGTGGCCAGGTGACATGGCACGTGATGTGGCCAGGTGACGTGGCAAGTGGACAATCCACAACTTGTGGCAGGTGACGTGGCTAGGTGATGTGGCAGGTAACGTGGCCAGGTGATGTGGCAGGTGACGTGGCAAGTGGACAATCCACAACTTGTGGTAGGTGATGTGGCAAGTGATACGCTAAATACAAGTACACTGCTGCTCTCTCAGCTGCTGCTACTCACTCTGGTCTCACAAACTGGCTGAAATGGTTAAAATTTACTGTTTTTTGAGCTTAGGGAGGGTCTTATGATGAAACGCTTATAAACGCAAACGCGGTTAAACGCGTCTAAACGCGGCCGCAAACGCGGCAAAACGCGCGTTTTTAAACGCCGGTTTCAGCGTTTAAAAACGTGTGTTCAGCAGAGTTTGCACCTGCGTCTCGTGTGCATGGGGCCTTAGATAACAACTAAAGTTGACTCAAGGCTAATCCCATCATAATAAAACCTCCAAGAGTTTAGCCAAATAAGCCAACAGACAGAAACAATAGATGACTCGGTGAACTCAACTAATAATGGGAATGCACACCTAGGAGGCACACAATGGGAGAGACACACTTATTAAACACAACACCTTAAAGAGGAAGTAAACCCTCCGTTCAAAAACGAAAAAAATAAAGAACCTACAAGACAAAGGCATAATCAGCTAGTATGCAAAGCATACTAGCTGATTATGTTTTACTTACCTCCAATCGAAGCCCCCGCAGCAGTCCACGTCTCCCCCTCCGGCCGCCGACATGTTGTCCCGGAGAGACTTCCTGTTATCGCTGCTCTGGCCAATCACAGCGCCGGAGCGTAACACGCATGCGCGCTCGGGCCGGCAAGATCCCATTCAGAAAACCGGCAATGATGCCGGCCCGCTAGTGCGCATGCGAGTGACATCATCGGTGCTGTGTTTTTCAGCGAATATCTCCTTAACCAGGTAGGTTAAGGAGATATTTCTTGCACCTACAGGTAAGCCTTAATCTAGGCTTAGCTGTAGGTGCAAGTTGTCTAAGTGGGTTTACAACCAGTTTAATAAACAGACCATAGCAGCAGACCGCCAGCACCAGGTTGCTTGAGCTGATTATATTAACATCTGCTCTGAGTCTCACAGTCTGAAGCAGTCATTGCTAGTTTGGGCACAGAGACCCTGAATATGTATATGGGTCCTCCCGGTTCCCAGAGTCTGTGTCTTTTGTGGAAAAATGGACTTGAATCCGAAGCAAGACCACTCAGAGTCCCCCAGGCACACACCTCGCAATGAGTAGTGTTCCCTTAAGAGCCAGGGCCCATAGTCAATGGGTAGGAGGCTTGTCCCGAGTCCCCTCCAAAAGCCTTTCTCCCAGTGTGGTCTGTCACACACATTGCTTAGGATTGGTCCACTGTTGAATCTATCAGGAAACTGGTCCTAAGTAATGATATGCTGCTGATATTAGATTGAGTGCTTGCAGACAGGAAGTGGCTGAAAAAGCTAAAGGAAATTAGTCCCACTGAGATGCAAAAATGCAAATATAAGTGTTTTATGAAAAAAATTATAAATTTTTATATTAAAAATAGCTTTAGGCCTCATGACTATTCAGGGGCCATACAATGTGCAGAGCCTGAATACACACTATCTGCCTTCAGAACATATGTGCACATACTGTATTAGGGTTGTCACCTGTTCGGGATTCCCCCGGACAGTTCGGGTTTTGAATCATGTGTCCGGGTTTCAGTCCACCTGAAACCCGGACACAATATTCAGACAGGAATGTGGCTCAGAACAGGGCCTGACAGGAGGGTGAGGGGGCACTATGCACGCAGCATTACTATTCTCTTTGGAGTTCCCAAAGGTGTCCCAGGTCTGTTACATTCCTATAGTGTCTGGTTTGGCTTTAAGAAAAAGTGGCAACCCTAGTGCATATGCAGGTTCTTTATGCAACCCCCCCCCCCCCCCCCCCCAAGCCCATGACTGCATACAGCTGCCTCTTCTAATGCAACTCAAAGCACGGCTGTATGAGGTGCCGGTTCCCAGGAAAATTGGCTCCTGCTGCCAGTGAGGAGGTAACGGCAGGCTGGGCCGATCCACACTGTGTGTGTCTATTGACACACAGAGCCAGCTCCGGAGTGAGCCCGCACAAGTGCCCCCATAGCGAGAAGCTTCTTATAGTGGGCACTCAGTGAGGGAAAGGAGCCAGGAGTAGCGGCTGGGGACCCGAGAAGAGGAGGATCGGGGCTATGTGCAAAACCATTGCACAGAGCAGGTAAGTATAAAAAAAAAAAAAAAAAAAACAAGGGCTTACAATTACTTTAAACTTTAAGTTTATTTTCTAGGAAACCTCAAAGGATTCTTGCAGAAGTCTATACAGCTTTCATTCTTTTTTTTTTTTTTTTTACTGGCTTACAATTACAGGCATTGAGTATAAGAATGGACAAACATTCTGACTTTATTGTACTGTATGTTCCTTGAACTTCCTCTGGGTAAGTCTTTCATTTTCTACAGTTGTTTATAGTAGTAGGAAAGAAGTGACTGCAGTTACTGGTATAAACGGTTGATGTGCCCTAAAACAGTGGTTCTCAACCTCAGTCCTCAAGTTCCCCCAACGGTCCAAGTTTTGGGAACTTCCTTTAGATAAAATAGCTCTTATCAATACCATGCCATTGATATTGATTTAAAACAGCTGTGAAAAGTAATGGAAAACCTGAAAACATTGCCCGTTGGGGGTACTTGAGGACTGAGGTTGAGAACCACTGCCCTAAAGAAGCACACCAATAGTGGTTTGTTACCGGTAACCTGATTGGCTGAAGCGACATCGAGGGCAGGAGAAGACATCGAGGACGGAAGAAGGACGGCGCTGACCCGAGGAAGGTAAGTGCAGGGCTAGGGGGAAACTGTCTGCATTTGGGGACAAACTGGCTGCATTTGGGGACAAACTGGCTACATTTGGGGACAAACTGGCTGCATTTGGGGGGAAACTGGCTGTATTTGGGGGGAAACTGGCTGTATTTGGGGGGAAACTGGCTGCATTTGGGGGGAAACTGGCTGCATTTGGGGACAATCTGGCTGCATTTGGGGACAATCTGGCTGCATTTGGGGACAAACTGGCTGTATATGGGGACAAACTGACTGTATATGGGGACAAACTGGCTTCATTAGTAGGGAAACTGCCTGCATTTAGGGACAAACTGGCTGCATTTTGGGGGAAACTGGCTACATTTGGGGGGGAACTGACTGCATTTGGGGGGAAACTGGCTGCATTTGGGGGGAACTGGCTGCATTTGAGGGGGCAAACTGGTGGCGTTTGGGCACAGTGGCTGCGTTTAATGGGCACAGTGGCGGCAATTGATGTTTTTTTTTTTTTTTCAGTTTGTTTGCGCCCCCCCCCCAAAAAATTTTGAGCACCAGCCGCCACTGCTGCTATCAAAGAAAACCCATTTACACCAAGTGCTGGTGCATAACCTCTTGAGGAGGCACACAGCCTATCTTTCTGTTACAAGCACAGTATCAGTTTTCTGATAAAGTCACAGAGGGACATAGAGATAGCTTTCAACAGCTTTTAATACAAGATTTACGTTACTGTTAAAAGAAAATGCTAGCTAAACCTCCAAATACACTTCTCAAAAAAGTAAAGAACTTCTTCCCCTATCAAGAGTTGTGACGTACTCCACATTTTTTTTATAGAAAAGAAAAAAAAACAGTTCTATAAATAAATCAAAAAAATAAAATTTACATATACAGTAAATACCCCTTATGTGAATTTCATAGAAAATTCATATAACTATACCACACATGCAGCCATTTAAGCAATATCTTTCCTGATGAAGTCAATTGGTTAAAACACATTGGGCAGAGCTGGAACCTTGTGAGACCTGTGGGGTCATACAATAGGATGAAGTGGAGCCGTCCTCTCAGAGAATGTAGGCTGATCTAACCTTAGTGCTAAGTGATAGCACAAATGGATCAAAGTGTATTTTTAATTGTGTTTTATTTATTTTAGTAAAGGAATTGTGCAATGAGCTTCTATAGGTACTCTATTCTATGATGGTTTGATGGAGTGCTGTATGTGAGAGGTTTAACAGCCACCATTTGCTTCTGTTTTCTGCTTGCTTTGTTTGACATTTAACTAACATTTTAAGGTCAATGTATGACCATGTGGGTGTTGCGGGAATGGAGCAATCTTTTTTTCTTTAAGGAACTGGAAAAATATATATTCTACCTTTTTGGTTGGTACTAGAAATTGGCACAAATTTTAACTTGGCTAAGGGCCAAGCTTGGGCTGTGAATCTGGCTCAGGGGTTCGTGGCTCAGGGCTGGCTGACTCATCCTAGCAGCTTCTCTGGTGTCTCTGTTTTCTGGGACATTGGAGAATGTTCTGAATATAGTGGGTGGAAGCTAGGAGGAGCTGCTCTGAATATTTATGAGGTCCTCAGCCAATCCCCAGTAAAGGACTGGCAGGGGGCAGGCCACTTTATAAATAGGCATGAGTTATGCAGGGGAGGGGTAGTTGAGTGGAACATGGAGAGGGAGTGCTGAGGAGGCTGTCGTGGCCCTTGAGGGTGCCTCCTATGCGGGGGGGGGGGTGACCTTGGGCCTAGGGCTCAGGTGCTGGAAGACTCCTTCTAAAACACACAGAGGAAACCCTTCCTGGAGGCAAGACAGCAAGGAGAGAGGACAGCGGGAGCAGATCAGCACGTCTAGAAGATCTCTTGAGAGTCAGCCGGGTGGGCTGGTGAGTTTTAATCTGGAGGACTGTGGAAAGAAGTTAGCCTGGAGGGCTAGTGAAAGGAGCAGCTGCAGCAAGGTGGTTTGGCAGCGCCTGAAGAGGTGGTGCTGGTATCAGTAGCCACAGAATTGATGCTAGCTGGGCACTGAAATTCTACTACACAACTAAGGGGCCTCAGGTTCCTGCAGGCCCGGACTGGGACAAAAAATAGGCCCGGGCATTTTGGATTTAGCAGCCGTGACATGTTAACCGGCCCTTTCCCCACTCTCCACCCTAACGGAACCCAGCAGAGGTGTGTGAGGTGGGGGCGAGGGGGGACCAGGAAAGAGCATGGGGGGTGGAAAGCACAGGGAAGAACCTTGAGAACATGGGGTGGGGCGAGAGCACAAGTGAGGCAATGAACACAGGGAGGAAGAGGAGAGCACAGGGGGGCAGTGGAGAGCATGGGGGAGGCGGAGAGCACGGGGGGGGTGGCGGAGAGCACGGGGGGATGTGGAGAGCACGGGGGGATGTGGAGAGCACAGGGGGTGGCGGAGAGCATAGGGGGATGTGGAGAGCAGAGGGGGGTGGCGGAGAGCATGGGGGGATGTGGAGAGCACAGGGGGGTGGCAGAGAGCATGTGGGATGTGGAGAGCACAAGGGGGGGCTGGAGAGCACAGGAGGGGTGGAGGGGGGGATGCGGAGAGCATGGGGGATGCGGAGAGCATGGGGGGAGGAGGAGAGCACAGGGGGTGGCAGAGAGCATGGGGGAGGAGGAGAGCACAGGGGGATGACGGAGAGCATGGGGGGAGGAGAAGAGCACAGGGGGGTGGCGGAGAGCACGATGGGGATGTGGAGAGCACAGGGGGGTGGCGTATAGCATGGGGGGATGTGGAGAGCATGGGGGAGGAGGAAAGCACTGGGGGGGGCAGCAGAAAGCAGGATAGGAGGAGCAGTCGGGGCAGCTGCATATAGAACAATCATTCTCTCCATCTTCCTCCTGCAGTCTCGGAATGCCTGCTTCTCCTTTACCTCTCGCAGGCATTCCGATACTGCAGGAGGAAGTTGGAGAGAATGATTGTTCTAAAGCATAAGCTATATGTGGGATACACACAAAGAAGAATGGGGGAATTGATAGCTGCGCTAAAAACAGTGATCACGTGATAAGCAGATAGACCAAATAAATGTTGCACATCACTACAAAAAACAGTAATTGAAACAATAACGATATATTGCAAAAATCTGAAAGTTTGACTCCTGATGCCAAGTGAGAACTAACACAGTGAAATGTCTTAGTGACCAGTAAATTCAAAATATATATGAATATAGTCCGTGATCACACACATGTGTATATAGGTATATGATCCTTGAATAAGTGCCTGTTCCACCACCACCAACTGTGCACCAAACACCGGATGAAATGCAAGCTTACCAAAAAGCAAACTATATTGGGCTTGCGGCTAAACCCAGCCAGGGCCTTTTCCGGGGGTCCCAAAGTATCAGCTCCAAGATGACCAGAGATAGAAGGGAGATGAAGGCAAAAACCTGGATTGGCTTGACTATGCAGCAGTCACACATAAAACTCGGATGTCACCCAAAAGATGAGAGAAAAACTTTCCATAGTGTGAACCCGATAGATAACCTTTATTTAGATGACTAAAAAACACACTTACAATGTAGTAGATAAAAGACAGCAAACAGTAGCCAGCCGGCTTACGAACGCCCGTTCGCTCAGAGACACAGAGACGCTATGACGTCAGCACGTCTAGTCCACCCTGACCCTACCCTACCTAGGTCAGCCCCACTTACCCCCCCCCCCTCTACTTATCAGGAATGACAACGCAAAACATAAGTGGAGTTAAAATGGCCGAACACAGCCTTTTATTAAACATACACTTTCTATATAAAAAACATAACATAACCATACATAAATTATTCAGCTATCAAGATTAGAGGTCCCTGACGGTGCCACCTTGCCAAATTTATTTTGTGTCTGAGGCACCGGATAGCTGAGCTGCGACCCCAGCCGCAAACACCGGCTCGGAGCCTAAACCAGTTGACCTCAGACACCCACCGGTCTTAACACTAATATGCATTGTACCGTACACACTCGAGGACTCCATACCTCAGATGGATCTCCAACGTTTTCCCAATAACCATAAATAGACCTCCGTTAAGGACCCCAACCGCCAAACAAATTAATCAAAAACATTATTACGGTAATCTCAATACTAAGAAGGGTAGGTGGGAGGGATGCTTTTCCAATTTCCTCTCAGCAAGTGTGCCAGGACCTTCCCTTCCGGACAGCTGAACTCCTGGCCCCTCCCCGTCACACCCTCCTCTGAGCCAATAAGGTAATTGCCAGGACTAACCATGTTAACTTTATAATAGACTAACCCCTGCCAACCGGTTCCCCTTCTCACCCTGTCATGTATGCCGTATACTGATTCCGTTCCTCCTCTGCTCCGGGCATGTCTTAACCACTGTATCTTCTTTCCTTCATCAGGCGCCAGCTATCTCCTCTGGGTTCATGCAGCCAGCCCAGATGAAGTGCTCTCCTCCATTTGCAGTGTGGAAGCTCACGCCTCCTATCTCATGTAGATATCCCAGGTGAATGCTGGAGCAGAGCACACATCCAACTAAACAGGAAAAAGAAAGCGCACCACACAAAGTACTAAGAGTCCAAAGCAATGTTCTAACAAATGATCAGTAGAAAAAAGTGATGCATTTCAGGGGTTTGGACACTCCCCGTTCATCAGAGCTTGTGTATCCTATAATCTCTTAAAGGGGTTGTAAAGGAAAAACAGTTTTCACCTTAATGCATCCTATGCATTAAGGTGAAAAAACATCCGACAACACCGCCCCCCCCCCCCCCCACGAGCCCCTGTTTTACTTACCTGAGCCCTTGAATGTCCTGCGCTCGGCCCCGACATCCTCCTCGCCATTCAGTCTGAACCGTTGATTGGCTACAGTGGATGGATTGAAAGCAGCGCAGCCATTGGCTGGCACTGCTGTCAATCACATCCAATGGCGCGGCGCGCCGGGGGCGGGGCCGAGTGATACATTGAGCGGCAATAGCCACTGGCTGTATCACTGGAGCGCGGCCGCAATCACTCACCAACTTGCGAGCTCGCATATAGGTGGTGAGTTATTACGGGGAGGAGCCGAGACAGCCGCCGAGGGACCCCAGAAGACGTGGATCGAGGCCACTCTGTGAAAAACAAGCTGCACAGTGGAGGTAAGTATAACATGTTTGTTATTTTTATTTTTATTTTTTAATTTCTTTACAAACCCTTTAATGTGGCTGCATGGATTCAACTGAAAAGAAGGAAAAGTAATATAGGCAGGAGGCCTTTTGGACAGCTGAGTGGGGAAGGGTGCAATGATGCAAAGGGCTTCTTTGGAGTGAAGGTCCACTTTAAAGACCATACATTGGATTTCTCAGAACAACAGAAGAAAATGTTGACACTGATTTCTAAGGTGCATAAAAAAAGTTACGCACCCATAAATCACAGCATCGCGTATGGCCGTTCTTTTCTTTTTTACCGAATGCTCTGTCTATACTTATTTCTTTATCTTTATTTGTGTATCAACTTCCTGCAGGCTCTGAGCGTTCCATTAAACTTGAGCATTTTTATACCTCTGATTATATACAAGTTCCACCACAGTCCCCAATACTAAGCAGACGTTTCAGCTGGCTGGTTAAGTACGTACATATTAAACCGGGAAGCCCATAAATATGACAAAGGTTTGTAGGCTGCTTAGCCGTTTTAAGGCCGTCCACGGACAGGCTTAATGACACCGCCACTGTCATATTTACACTGGAGAACTTGTTATTTTCTCTGGCAATGTAAACAGATGAATAGCATAAGTCAGACGAGCAGAGATATTGTCTTGTATAAACACGACGTACAAGCTCTGTTTGTCAGGGTATTAAGCTCATCTTTGCCTCTACAGATAAGATCGAAAATAAAAAATATACACTAATAAAACTATCAGAGCGAGGAGAAGTCACAGGGATCCCTGGTGGAGCTGGAGAGCATAAACTTGGTGCCTGTTGTATTTCCTCTGCCCTTTTCCCAGCCGCTTCATTGCTCTATATGGCCAAGCTTGTAAAAAGCTAATAGACACTACTATGAAGTATGGTAAGGTATGCCAGCCTGCGATCAGTGCTGGATCGAGTGCCTGATGGGATTGTAGATGAAAGAATTGGCCAAGGATGTTCTAATGAACTTTTCTGTGACGTTTGGCTTTGAGCTCTTCATGACTGCCTGCAATAGGTCTATTGCCTCGTACACACGACCGGTTTTCCCGACGAGAAAACTGCCATTGTTTAGATTGGTCGTGAAAAACGGTCGTGTGTATGCTCCATAGCAGTTTTCCCGACGAGAAAACTGCCCGCAAAAAAATTAGAACCTGCTCTATTTTTTTCCCGTCGTGTTTCCCATCGGTCTTTTTTTCGTCGCAAAAAACGCTCATATGTATGCTTTTCTGGGGGGGAAAAACATGCATGCTCAGAATCAAGTATGAGACAGGAGCGTTCGTTCTGGTAAAACTAGCGTTCGTAATGGAGATAGCATATTCGTCACGCTGTAACAGACTGAAAAGCGCAAATCGTCTCTCACCAAACTTTTACTAATTCGAGATCAGCAAAAGCAGCCCAAAGGGTGGCGCCATTTGAATGGAAAGTCCCCTTTATAGTGCCGTCGTACATGTTGTACATCACCGCGCTTTGGTTGAGTGTTTTTTTGCCTAAACGTGTGTATGCAAGGCAGGCTTGAGAGGAATCACGTCAGGAAAAACGACGGTTTTTGGCATGTCAGGAAAACCGGTCGTGTGTACGAGGCATATGAATTTAAACCTAAAAATCTATGGCTCTGGGAAGATGTCGATTTATATTGCTTAAGGGCCTGTGCTTCCAAGTGTGCTTTGTAGGCATGTCATCTTATGGCGTTATGAAAGACATTAGGGGCAATTCAAGAAGACATTTCTGGCAGCGTGGAAAAGCCTCTCCAAATTCAAGAAAACCCAATGATATTTTCTTTGTTAGTATCACCCTATGCAACAAAATCAAACAGTTCTTACCTGCAGCACTTTTAGTTTCCTGCGCTATGGCTGCAACAGATTCATAAAGAAATATTGTCATTTCTGCGATGAGGAAAATGGAGGTAAATAAAATCTCTTCCACGGTGGATTAAAATGTTGATTGCATCACACTTGTAATTATTGTGCCTCATCTTTGTACACTTCTGCAACAAAATTTGTCTTTAGGTTTCCCTGGAACTGATATTTAAATATAAGCTACACTATATTACCAAAAGTATTGGGACACCTGCCTTTACATGCGTATAAACTTTAATGGCATCCCAGGCTTAGTCCGCAGGGTTAACTATTGAGTTGGCCCACTCTTTGCAGCGATAACGGCTTCAACTCTTCTGGGAAGGCTGTCCACAAGATTTAGGAGTGTGTCTATGGGAATGTTTGACCATTCTTCCAGAAGCACATTTGTGTGGTCAGGCACTAATGTTGGACGAGAAGGCCTGGCTCGCAGTCTCTGCTCTAATTTATCCCAAAGGTGTTCTTTCGGGTTGATGTCAGGACAGTCAAGTTCCTCCACCCCAGACTCGCTAATCCATGTCTTTATGGACCTTGCTTTGTGCACTAGTCCAAATCATTTGGTGGAGGGGTGATTATGCTGGATGTTTTTTAGGGGTTGGGCTTGGCCCCTTAGTTCCAGTGAAGGCAAGTCTTAAGGCGTCAGCATACCAAGGCATACCAAGACATTTTGGACAATTTCATGCTCCCAACTTTGTGGGAACAGTTTGGGGGTGGCCCCTTCCTGTTCTAACATGACTGCGCACCAGTGCACAAAGCAAGGTCCATAAAGACATGGATGAGTGAGTTTGGGGTGGAGGAACTTGACTGGCCTTCACAGAGTCCTGACCTCAACCTAATAGAACACCTTTGGGATGAATTAGAGCGGAGACTGGGAGCCAGGCCTTCTCGTCCAACATCAGTGCCTGACCTCACAAATGCGCTTCTGGAAGAATGGCCAAACATTCCCATAGACACACTCCTAAACTTTGTAGACGGCCTTCCCAGACGAGTTGAAACTGTTATAGCTGCAAAGGGTGGGCCAACTCATTATTGAACCCTACGGACTAAGACTGGGATGCCATTAAAGTTCATGTGCGTGTAAAGGCAGGTGTCCCAATACTTTTGGCAATATAGTGTATGATTAATAAGCTTGAGCTGCCAAAAAAGAGGGCGGAGTTACCGCTCCTCAGTGAAGAGAGCTCTGAGAGCTGATTGGAGGGAAAGAACCCCCCCTTCACACAGCTCAAAGGAAGCTGAGGCTGTCACTCTAATGAAGCTCCCTCCCCTGTCACCATTTTTCTCTCGGTGTCAGGAAAACTTGTCAGAAGTGATTCATACTGATAGCGAGAAACAAAGCAGCATACAGAAATTACACTAAGTGCTTTTAACCACTTCAGCCCGGAAGGATTTACCCACTTCCTGACCAGGCCATTTTTTTCGATACGGCACTGCGTCGCTTTAACTGACAATTGCGCGGTCATGCGACGTAGTACAAAAACAAAATGTATGTCCTTTTTTTCCCACAAATAGAGCTTTTTTTGGGTGGTATTTGATCACATCTGTGGTTTTTATTTTTTGTGCTGTAAACAAAAAAAGACGGACCATTTAAAAAAAACAAAAAAACAAAACAATATTCCTACCTTTTGCTATAATAAATATCTCCAAATTTGAAAAAAAAAAAAATTTCTTCATCAGTTTAGGCCGATATGTATTCTTCTACATATTTTTGGTAAAAAAATCGCAATAAGCGTATATTGATTGGTTCGTGCAAAAGTTATAGTGTCTGCAAAATAGGGGATAGATTTATAGCATTTTTATTATTATTTTTTTTTACTAGTAATGGCGGTGATCAGCGATTTTTTGCGAAATTGCGGCAGACAGATCGGACACTTTTGACACTTTTTTGGGACCATTGACATATATAAGCGTTTTATTGTTTTGCGCAAAATTTATAGCGTTTACAAAATAGGGGATAGTTTTATGGCATTTTTATATAATTGTTTTTTTTACTAGTAATGGTGCCGATTAGTGATTTTTTTCGTGACTGCAACATTATGGCGGACACATCGGACACTTTTGACACATTTTTGGGACCATTGTCATTTTTACAGCGATCAGTGCTATAAAAATGCACTGATTACTGTGTAAATGTCACTGGCAGGGGAGGGGTTAACACTAAGGGGCGATCAAGGGGTTAACTGTGTTCCCTGGGAGGTGTTTCTAACTGTGCAGGGATGGGACTGACTGGAGGAGGAGAGAGATCGCTGTTCCTGATCACTAGGAACAGCAGATCTTTCTCTCCTCCCCTTTCAGAATGGGGATCTGTCGGTATACATTAACAGATCCCCGTTCTGGCTCTCTGTGGAGCGATTGCGGGTGGCCAGCTGACATCGCGGCTGCCGGCCCCGCGCATCGGCTCCGGCAGATTCAGGGCCATTTATTAGACAAAGATATGATAACTAGAACAAAATGCACCAGATTACTAAATGCGAAAGTTAGGGGCCAGTCATTACCTATGCCATGTAGTCTGAGCTGAATTTCATCTTGGACTGGAGTGTTCCTTTAACAAAGTCTTCATCTATCACTGAAGTGTAGAACTCAGTTGCCAATGCAAAGCCCAGATTAGCTGGTCCTAGCCTGTTACTCAAGGTTCCTTAAAAAATCTGTTTATTATCACATACCTAGCTGTCAGTAACTGAAGTTCAGACTGAGAAAATATTGTGGGCTTGTCCACTTATGGAATGAAGCCTGAAAGCAACTTTGAAAGCTGTTGATATATTTACTCATAATTAACAGACCTTTCTGGTGACTTTTTTCCAAGTTGGTTTAAAGATGTCACTTCACCATAAACTAAAAAATGTTTTATAATTTAGTGCACGCAAAATCACTAAAGCACTGTCATCTCCGCTAATCTAATGAAACGTCGAATTCCGAAGATCCACCTCTGAGAAAAAGAATTTACGATACGGATGTTGCCAGTTTATACATTAAAATGTTTGAACTGCATTATCTTGATTAGCCATTAACAGTATACTAATTGATAACAAGAAATATGTGGTAGGACATGCCGCAGTACCTGAAGAAAAATAGGGCAAGTAGTCTACAGCCCCACTTTCTTTACCAATGTGATAGATCTGAACCTCACTGGCTATAATCAGTTTGGGGTTTAGTACATGCTCCATCATAGTGGGTGCTTGAAAACCTCCTGTGTCTTCTGTTCATTTTCCATAACTGAAAACCATCCTTTTCAGTGAAGCAGGAAATATTGTCATGGAAGGCACCAGCAGAGGTCTCAGTCAACTACAACAAACCTTCAACTAGTTCCAGTTTTGCTTAAATAGTCTTGGATTTGGGGATCTGAAAGATCTTAGTTGTCACCAGTCCAGATAGGCTCCAAATATTGTGTAGGTGAGATGCAGCGGGGTGCGGCTGGCAGGTGCAATGGAAAAACTTGTATTGAAATAGTACAGCAACAGTTCACAACAAACCCAGTGGGAAGGCTGCCCAACTTGGTGCACTCATGGTTTCCAGTAATGTGAAGATAACAGTTATAACCCAGACTGACAGCATCTGTAAAGAAAGTGGAATTCGGCCTGGCCATCTCATGCACAAGTGGGATGATGTCCAAAGAAGTTGTGACCCTACACTTTCCTTCCTGATCAGGAATCCTTTCCCTACAGCTAGTACTGTCCCTAACAGGTGTAGTACATGTCCCCACTCCACTAACTCACAAATGAGCACCAAACCAGGGAGCCAGGGCCTTAAATAGGTGCTGCCTGGCCCAAGATGGCTGCCAGAGTCACATGGGGCCGCAGAATCTAACCAGGCTGCTTTTTAAGTGACCCAGGAAATCATAAAGGAACCTGTTCCTCTTGACTTCATCTCCAGCTACAGAGTCACTGCAGATGAACGCCACCTGCAGTGGTGAAAGTAGACTGCACCTGCCTACACATGGAACATGCAAAAATGTTAAACTGAAGGAATAGTTAAAAAAAGAAATGCTCTAGCCCAGCAAATGTAAAATTCTAATTTAAGCCTATATTATATAAGCATATTCCGTTAAAAGAACCTATAGCCAGCTAAGCCAAGAAAGCAGTGAGCCAATCCCACAAGCAAGAATTGTGCTTCCTGGGGCACTTCCTGTCTGCCTAAATGCAAGAAAGCAACACTTTTGACATACAGTATATTCCAGGAAAGTATAGGTCTGTCAGTCTAACATCGATAGTATTTAAACTATTTTAAGGGGATGATAAGGGACCATATCTAAGAATTTGCTGATGAAAACAGTATAATTAGCAGTAAGCAGCATAGGTTTACGAAGGGTCGCTTTTGTCAAACCAACCTATTAACATTCTACGAGGAAGTGAGCTGACATCTGGACAAAGGTAGGCTGGTAGATGTGGTTTATCTGGTTTTTGCAAAAGCACTTGATACAGTGCCCCACAAACGCTTAATCTACAAACTGAGATTGGTAGGTATAGACCATAGGGTTTGTTCATGGATAGAAAACTGGCTGCGGGGGGCGATAAATAACGTGTACTCAGAATGGTCTAGAGTGGTTAGTGGGGTACCCCAAGGCTCTTTCCTGGGACCAATTAGGTTTAACTTATTTATAAATGATATACAGGATGGGATAAATGGCTTTCTCTGTCATCAGTGTTTGCTGACGACACAGAAATAAGAAGGACAATAACATTACAGAAGGATATAGAAACTTTACAAGAGGACCTGAATAAATTAATGGAGTGGGCTACTAGATGGCAAATTAAGTTTAACATTGGTAAATGTACGGTAACGCACTTGGGGAGTAAAAACATAAACACAAGTTACTCATTGGGGGGAGAACCTTTAGGGAATTTACTCCCAGGGATAAAATTTACTCCAGGGATAAAATGATAATCCTGCCACTTTATAAAACTCTGGTTCGGCCGAATCTGGAGTATTCTGTCCAGTTCTGGTCACCAATCCTCAAAAAGAATGTGCTGGAGCTGGAGAGAGTACAGAGAAGGGCAACTAAATTAATATGGGGACTGGGGGACCTCAATTATGAGGAACAACTACAAGCGCTAAATTTATTCTCACAGGAGAAGAGATGCTTGAGAGGAGATATGATAGCGATTCACAAATATCTCAGTGGTGATCCCAGCGTAAGTATGAAACTTTTCAGTCTCAGGGAGTGTATGAGGACACGGGGCCACACATTGAGACTGGAAGTGAAACAGTTTAACCTTAAGCTGCCTATGGGGGTTTTTCACTGTGAGGGCGGTAAGGATCTGGAACTCTCTTCCCCAATCGGTGGTGTCGACAGGAAGTATGGATAGTTTTAAAGACTCTTGGACGAGCATCTTAGCGAATACAATATACAGGGATATGGGAAATGATTTTCTACACACACACACCAACACAGGTTGAACTGGATGGACTATTGTCTTAATTCAACCTGTTTAATCTGTTTATTGCCACTTACAAAAGGCATGTAACAAAATCTCAAACTGTAACAAAAGGCACAAGGCAGTCCAACAGTAGGACTGTCTTGGCTGTAATGCCATTGCACATATTACCTGAATATATTACCAACATTAAAAAAAAACTAAAATAAAATAAGAAAACCCCTTTTCTTATTTTCTTTTATCTTTCAGCAGCTTAGTAGATGCCCCCTAGCCCCCTAGTCTTATGTGGTAGTGCAGTGTTCATTTTCATGTCAAATTTCTATTTAGTTTAGGTCATAGTCTTTTGACTAAAATGCCATTATAGTTTTAGTCGTATTTTAGTCTTTTGTCATCTGAATTTATTTATTTTTAATCGTATTTTAGTTGGCTAAAATAGTGTTATATTAGGCAACGAAAATATTTTCGTCAATGAAATTAACACTGCTTCATGGCCATTAGGTAACACAGGCAAGGACAATCCAGAAATTTACAATGCAGAATAGCAGTCAATAGACAAGAGGACCCAGTCTAGATCAAAGAAATAGACAGAGACGCAATAAACCCAATTTTATTTTTTAAACTGTTAATTGTTTTAAAAAATGACAGGGGCTGCAAATTGAAATGGAAAAGTAATTTAAAAACGTTCATTGGCTTTGTTAGCTATTACATTTGTCTTATAGTGTTCCTTTTAATAACTATTTCTGTACACATGCAAGATTTGGAGCCAAAGTCTTTTTCTTTATCAATCACATACTACAAATTGACTTGCATCCTCAGATGTCTGTTGACTTGCATGTGCCTTTCTGAAATGTGCTCTCCCTTTTGCCTCTGTAAAGACACTTTAAACCATGGTTGTCTATTTTATTTCTTTGGCACGTCCGAAACATAGTAGCTACAAACCTGGCTAAAAAGGTGCAAAAGGAAGCTGGAAATCAAAGAATTTGGAAAGCTACATAAATATATGTGAATTTTTACAGATGGAAGGTTAAAAATTCCCTTAAAGGGGAGTTCCAGCCTTGTTTATTAAAAAGTGTAGCTGCTGGCTTTTAATAAGCAGACACTTACCTGCTCCGCTGTCCAGCGACGCAACGCCCGGAGCTCCGCTCATCTCCCCCTTTCTCAGCCGGCGCCTCCATTCCTACTGTGGGCACCCGGCCGTGACAGCTTTCGGCTTCATGGCCGGGCACTCACTGCGCATGCGCGAGCAGCGCTGCGCAATCTGACTGGCCAGGCGATCGCCTGGGACCTGTCACGTGTCCCAGGTGATTGCCTACAGGGAGGGGCCCACCTTAGGCGATATGACGAGTCGCCTAAGCGGGCCCTGGGCGGAAGGAGGAAGTGAGACAGGAAGTCTCACTCCTACTGAAGCCCCCACTCCCCCCCAAAAAAAATTACATGCCAAATGTGGCATGTAAGGGGGCGAGGAGTGGATTAAGCGAAAGTTCCAATTTTGGGTGGAACTACGCTTTGAATATATCTTTAAGTAGTTATCTTAAAGTCTATGTCTGGGCAAAGCAGCCCCCCCCAAACCATCTACCATACCCCCCCCCCTCCACACCTTTTAACCCATTCAGCAGTTTTGTCTTATAAAATAAATACTTTTATACTCACCCAACTCTGCCATCTGTGTTCCTCGCCTTATCCGGGTGTAATGATTGGTGTAGCCAGCACTGCACTCTGTGCTAGCTTTGACCAGTTGCTTTTTCATAACATCCGAATGGCTGCTGCTATCTTCTGGATTCAGAGAAGACAGTGGTAATGAACAGCCAATACAAAAGTCCATATTACCCAGGCATTGATGTAAACACCAAAGTTCCATGCTGGGAACTCAGCTAAAAGGAAAATGTATTGTCGTGTATTATTATTTATTATGGTCCTGTTGAATATTGTATGTGAATATTTTGTATCTTTACATGTAGCCACTAGGTGGAGCTATTGGATAAAGTGGTACTAAAGGCAAATAATATTTTCCCTTGTGCTGTGCCCATCTGCAGCTGCTCTCTCCTCCCTTTCTGTTCTCAGAGGCAGCAGCAGGAGCCATTGGCTCCTTCTTCTATCAATTAAATTCAATGAGTAGAGGGCGGGGCGGGACCGAGCCATGCTGTGTGTGTCAATAGATGAGCAGGTGCGGTGTAGTGTCATATTTTGCTCCCCATCACAGATTGCTCCGGAAGTGACGTTCCCCCGCCGCCATCTTGCTACACCCCACACTCCTGCACAGTAATGATAGAGTGAGAAGGGGGCAAGCGGACATCTTGTTACACCCACCGGAGTTTTCGATTTCACGGTTGTTTTCAGCACAAAACGGAGCTTATATGCTTAAATACAGTATTTGGAAATAGGTCGGACTGTTTAGATGTTAAATTTTAAAAGCAGAGGTGTTCTGTCACAGTAGCAACCATGTGAGGTCAGCAGGTTTGCTGCTGCTTTTAAAATTTAACATCTAAACAGTCCGTCCGATTTCCAAATACTGTATTTAAGCATATAAGCTCAGTTTTGTGCTGAAAACAACCGTGAAATCGAAAACTCCGTTGGGTGTAACAAGATGTCCACTTGCCCCCTTCTCACTCAATCATTACTGTGCAGGAGTGTGGGGTGTAGCAAGATGGCGACGGGGGAACGTCACTTCCGGAGCAATCTGTGATGGGGAGCAAAATATGACACTACAACGGCACCATAGGAAGCGGTTTCCTATTGTGGTGAACCAAAAGAGGAGGAGCCTAGAGTGCCAAGTGGGGAACTCAGGAGAGCAGGATCGTGGTGCTCTGTGCAATACCAGTGCACAGAGCAGATAAGTATAACATACTTGTAATTTTACAAAATATAAAAATGAAACAAAAAAACTTTACAGTACAAGTGATATTAAAGACTTTCTTTAAAAAAAAAAAAAAAAGTCTTACTCACCTGCTCTGTGCAGTGATTTTGCACAGGGCAGCCCAGATCCTCCTCTTTTTGGGTCCCTCACCGGCACTCTTGGCTCCTCCCTTTTGCCGAGTTCCCCCAGAGCAAGCAGCTTACAATGGGGGGTACCCAGGCAAGGCAAACTTGTTCCCAAGCCGCAGCTCTGCATGACCATTCACACACAGACCTGCATCTCCGTCCTGCCCCCTCATTCTCCTCATTGTTTCACTGGCTGTGATTGACAGCCGAGGAGCCAATGAGGAGGAAGAGCCCTCAGAGAGCTGGGGCTCTTGTGCACATCGCTGGATCACGATGGGGCTCAAGTAAGTATTGAGGGGGGCTGGGAGGACTGCTGCACAGAAAAGGCATGAAGGTAAAAAAAATTGAGACTTTACAACCACTTTAATCACCTATAATAAAAAACTGTTTTTATAGACCTCAGTAGCTCAATCTGAAATAAACATGCACAAGTTAACAAGTCAGAGAAGTCTATCTGAGGATTCAATAAGAGACACTGTGCCTGTGATGGGATAATTAGTGATGTTGTCTCTTTAGCTAGCTCATATTGTTCTGGACATGGTTTATCTGTTTTTAAAAATTTGTAAAACAAAAAATATGTGTTTATTATATATATTTTTTAAAAGCTTCATGCAGCGAGTCTATGGCATAAACCTCCGTCATCTTTCATATAAAGGTCTGTGGATACCTGAGACTAATAATGAGGTCTGGCTACCAGGTAAGATGTGCACCTAGGAATGGAGGATTTATTCTGCCCAGAGCTCTTCAAAGTCTCTGAGCTCCAAAACACAGATTAGGCTTCATGCCCACTGACGTTTTTACAGCTGCGTTTTTTACAGCTTAAAAACGCCTGTCCATGTTAGTGCGCGTTTTTGAGCGTTTTTTGACGCTCGCGTTTTTTTCTGCCTATCTCCGACGCTGAGGAACGCACTGGTCCTGGGTTTTTTTTACAGCTTAAAAACACCTATGCTATTTGCAGCTCAAAAACGTCTAGGTGGGCATGAAGCTATAGACTAACATGGACAGGCGTTTTTAAGCTGTAAAAAACGCTCAAAAACGCGGCTGTAAAAACGTCCGTGGGCATGAGGCCTTAGAATTTATTAAAGCGGAGTTCCACTCAAAAATGGAACTTCCACTTTTTGGAACCCTCCCCCCCTCCGGTGTCACATTTGGCACGTTTCAGGGGGGAGGGGGAAGCAGATACCTGTCTAATACAGGTATTTGCTCCCACTTCCTGGCATAGATCACCTCGGTGATCTACGCCATTTCCGGCGCCTACTCTGTACCCCCGCTGCCTTCTGGGAGACACGCAGCTCCCAGAACACAGCAGGGACCAGTGAAGACGCGCAGCGCAACTCGCGCATGCGCAGTAGGGAACCGGGAAGTGAAGCCGCAATGCTTCACTTCCTGATTCACTTACCGAGCATGGCGGCGGCAGCAGCCGATCCTCAAGCGTCAGATCGGCTTTGGCTTCCGACATCGCGGGCGATCTGGACAGGTAAGTGTCCATGTATTAAAAGTCAGCAGATACTGTATTTGTAGCTGCTGGCTTTTAATATTTTTTTTTTAGTTGGACCTCTGCTTTAAGATTCTGAGCAGTGGAGGCTGGTGGTAATTTTTTTGGGGGGGTGGCAAACAGTGCACCTGCCACCCCTCGGTTCGGGTGGGTCAGTGCACTTACCTCAACCATGGGCGGCTTCCCCGACTCTTCTCCACGGGCATCACGAGCGGGCATCTCCTTCCCCTGCTCCTAGAAGCTGAAGCTTCAAAAACGCTTCTAGACTAAAATGTGTGTATGCAGGACACTTAGGTAACACATACACACTGTCCACATCACACCAACCAGCACCTCATAATAAATAGATAAAATCAGTCTTAAAACTTTTAAAAATGTGTAAAGTTGACCTAGACCATAAGAGCTTCCTTGAAAGAAATGAAATAGGACGTGTACTCAATAGATACATGTGATAAATGGTAACAGTAGTGTCATATTACTCAAACAAATGGCAGCCGCTGTGAATATTTACTCCTCCTGCAATTCAATTTAAACTGAAGCCTACAATAATGTTTGAATGTAGTTCATCTTTAAACCTTCTAAAATCATACTGTATACAACATAGCAATGTGGATACTTGTCCTTTTAGTAAAAATCAGGAATGTTAAAGTCAAAAGCAAACATTGATTATTTTGCAGCTTAACAATTCTTAGATGTGATGGCTGCATTCGTTTTCATTTATTAAGGCTTTCCCTCCCTTATTTTCATCTAGTGATCTGACCAGTAAGTCTGTTACTTTTTTCAAAAGAACAAGCTCTCTTGCAGATTGTATCAGTTTACAGGGATGAGACAAACCATTTAACAATGACAGGAGTGCTTATAATGATCAGCTTTAATTTATTTATGTAAAACCTTTATCCCAAAAGACAAAAAACTGCTGTAACGGCTTATAAAGTACAGGGGTACCTTGGATTGCGTGCATAATTTGTTCCAGAAGAATGCTTGTAATCCAAAGCACTCGTATATCAAAGCGAGTTTCCCCATAGGAAATAATCCTTTCCAGTAGCACTGCTAGTGTATGCAGTACCGCATGTAACCAGAGGTGGGGGGGGCGCCGGAGACATTAGGAAACACTCAGAGAGCACTCGGAGCCGTTTAGAGACACTCGTGTTTCAGAGTGTTTCCAAACGGCTCCGAACGGCTCCTCTGGCCAAAGGCGGTACTGCACACCCCAGAGGCTTAAATCCTGCTTGGAGTCAGGATTTTTAAATAGTAGCTCGTACTGTGAAACGCTCGTAAACTGCATTACTCGCAATCCGAGGTATTACTGTATTAGCTGGAGTTTGGCTTCAATTTGTTAGTGTATCTAAAACCTGCCAGTACATCTAACATGTCCCTCCCCCCAGATTAACAATGCTGCTGTCCAAAGGTGCCCCCTGAGCTCCTTCATCCAGTGTGGAGGCACTCTAATAAAGGAGGTGTGTTGATGGCAAAATCATCAGGTGAAAGCAGATGGAAAAAAAAAACTAAAAAAGGAAAACGAATGCAGCCATCACATGTAATAATTGGTAAGCTGCAATATATTCAATTTTTGGTTTTGGCTTTAACCACAGTCAGTAAATTGCCTCCAGTCATTATCATAAAAGTATCAAGCATGCGGTTTAACGGATTCTAAAACTCTTTTCCAATCGTGCTTCGCCGATATTGCTCCAGTCGTTTCTCTGTCATATCCCCGCTTATCTCAGTGTTTATTTACAGCTAATGAAAATCCTAGCATTGTTTAGAGCGGGGAAATGTTTTGCTTCCCGTTCTTCGTAAGCAGAAAACCTATTTGTAAAACAGATCGTACATATGTTCATTTGAACTAATTGCTGCTAGACACCAAATTAATTAGATAATTAATTTCTACGAACATGTGGCTATTGTGTTTCTCGGGCTCCCAGCCAGAGATTCCTTCAGCTGCTGATAGAAGGAAAAAAAAAAAAAAAAATTCATACTTCCTCTTTTACCAGCATTTAGAATTGAAATAAAAAAAAAAAAGAAGAAAAAAAAAAAAGAAAAATGTTGGCAATGAAGATCAACATATCACTTATGTACTTATTTTATTACATGTAAAAATATTTAATAAATAAAAAATAAAATAAAAAAGTCACTATATAAGATACATTTTATAGATGATATACAGTATATATAATTTTGCTGTCTTTATTAAATTTCTTAAGTTTTTCATGAATCTTATCGCCCCAGTACAATAGGAGTTTGTTTTTAACCCTTGCCATTTTGCAGCCTCTCTTCTTTTTTTTTTTTTTCCTTCCTCCATCTCACAAATTAATAGTATTGATTTTTTTTTTTTTTAGATTTACTGGTAGCTGATGCAAAAAGTGCTCTGTATGTGTAAATGTAATGTGACATAATATCTGCCTGCCTTCGTCCTCCAGCATTGATATTATAAGTGTCTCCATCCAGTTTGAAGAAGATTGCTGTTATATCAGTAAATTGTTCAAGTGTGTTTTTTTTTTTTTATAACACCACCCCCCCCCCCCCCATCTTCTTTGTGCACTACTTTCCCTTGTTACATCAAGGTTAACTGTCAGCAGAATTACACATTGTTACAATGGGTCTTCTTACCCATAGCTGACAGAAGAATCACATAAAAATATAGGTGTCTTAAGTTGATTTCTCATCCTTGGATGCGGTAAACTTTTTAAGGTTATCAGTTGGGTTTGCACTACATTTGAAATTAAAATGTGTGGTCCTAGAGGTGACCTCTCAGTAAGTGACCCCCAAATCTAATCACTCCAGAGTGCAAGAAAATCGACAAAAATGTCAGCGGTGACTTTCAGCATCCCAAACACCTGAAAATATTTATTCATAGGCAAAGCAGGAGAGATAAGATGACACTGCGGCTCAGTAAAAAAAAAAAAAAAAAAAAAAGTGGTGTTTTCAGGTTTAGAAAAATAATAATATTGCACATCATATTCAAGCATTCTGTGACAAGATGGAGATATTGACCACTTAGTTTCCCCCATACTGGTCACAACTAGATCAATACCTGGTCAAACCATGTCTGTCAAATGCCCAATGGCATAAGATATTTGCATTTCTTTGTTAATGCCATTCATTTTGAGGATTGAGATAATCCCACATGAAATGAATATTAAATAATATTGACTAAAAATAAAAAAAAATGTGTAGCGGGCACTGGTCCCACACTCCCAATCCCCTCTATTAAAGTTCTCGCTCGCAATGTCTCTGGTCTAGGGGTATGATGGGAAAGGGAGTGGGTCCGCTACGCCAGGCTGTATAAGTGGTATTGGCCAAAGTTGTTTCTTTACCCTCGGGCCTGTATTGTGCATCGAATCCAACCGTCTGCCAGGAAACTGAGTCTCACACCGTTGCAAGTCCAACACTCCTTTATTCAGAGACTTACTTGCTTACAAACAGAACAGGAGGTGTGAAAGTGTAGATTAGTGATGAGCCGAACACCCCCGGGTTCGGTTCGCACCAGAACCCGCGAACGGACCGAAAGTTCGTACGAACATTAGAACCCTATTAAATACAATGGATGCGAACGTTCGAATTCTAAAGTGCTAATTATAACAACTATTATGCATGTTATTGTCCTAAAAAGGGTTTGGGAACCCGGGTTGTGCACCAGGGGACATGTATCAATGCAAAAAGAAGTTTTAAAAACGGTCGTTTTTCGGGAGCAGTCATTTTAATGATGCATAAAGTGAACAAAAAAAAAGTCAAATATTCCTTTAAATATCGTACCTGGGGGGTGTCTAAAGTATGCCTGTGAAGTGCCATGTGTTTCCCGTGTTTAGAACTGTCCCTGCACAAAATGACACTTCTAAAGGAAAAAAAAGCCATTTAAAACTGCTTGCGGCTTTAATGTAATGTCTGGTCCCGGTAATATGGATGAAAATCTTTAAGAAAAATGGCATAGCTACCCCATGACCCCCCCCCCTACCCCAGCCCATTACCAGCCCCTTTGGGTCTTGTATGGATATTAAGGGGAACCCCGCACATAAAATAAAAAAGGCCCTATATACTCTGAACAGCCGTATACAGGCGGTGCATACAAGACAGGGACTGTAGGTTTGTTCTTATGTAGAATCTGTTTGTAATTTTGAACAGGTACATTGTTGAAGTGTAGCTCCAGCCCAAAAATCTATTTTTAGACTTTTTGGAAAACATAGGTAAGGGTTATCACCCCTGTAACATTTGTTTTGCTGTCTGTGCCCCTGTTCAGAACATTTCACCTCACTTTCCGTCCCAATGACAACTGTTTTTGAAATGTGGTGTTTTTCTTGAAACAAGGATTGCTGATAAAGCATCAGTACAGAGGAGACACCTTTCTCCCATATTTATTCTTACAGGAGAGAATTTTCCTTCCTAGTGGTAGATTTCCTCTCACTTCCTGTTGTCTTCTTGCGTTTGCAAGTAGGAGTCGTTTGTAAGTTGGATGTTTGAAAGTAGGGACCTGCCGTATATACTCTGCAGAAATAGGCCCCTTAGTTGTTGGTGTTGGCACAACACTGTAAGCACTCACAGTTACTCTTGGTTGGTGCTGGAACGCCCTGCTGTCAACTATTATATCAGGAATTTTAATTACATATAATTGTTGAACAGTGGTAGTAAAAATTGGGCCTTTGATCGTGGTGCTGGTGCCACAACACTGTAAGCCCTGACAGTTACTCTTGGTGGGTGCAGCAATGGGCCCTGCTGTGAATTATTAGATCAAGAATTGTAATTACATGCCCCTTTTGAACAGGGGCTGAAAAATTGGGCCTTTCGTGGTGGTGGTGGTGGTGGTGGCGTTGCCACAACACTGTAAGCCCTCAGAGTTACTCTTGGTGGGTGCAGCAATGGGCCCTGCTGTGAATTATTAGATCAAGAATTGTAATTGCATGCCACTGTTGAACAGGGGCTGAAAAATTGGGCCTTTCGTGGTGGTGGTGGTGGTGTTGCCACAACACTGTAAGCCCTCAGAGTTACTCTTGGTGGGTGCAGCAATGGGCCCTGCTGTGAATTATTAGATCAAGAATTGTAATTACATGCCCCTGTTGAACAGGGGCTGAAAAATTGGGCCTTTCGTGGTGGTGGTGGTGGTGGTGGTGTTGCCACAACACTGTAAGCCCTCAGAGTTACTCTTGGTGGGTGCAGCAATGGGCCCTGCTGTGAATTATTAGATCAAGAATTGTAATTACATGCCCCTTTTGAACAGGGGCTGAAAAATTGGGCCTTTCGTGGTGGTGGTGGTGGTGGCGTTGCCACAACACTGTAAGCCCTCAGAGTTACTCTTGGTGGGTGCAGCAATGGGCCCTGCTGTGAATTATTAGATCAAGAATTGTAATTGCATGCCCCTGTTGAACAGGGGCTGAAAAATTGGGCCTTTCGTGGTGGTGGTGGTGGTGGTGGTGTTGCCACAACACTGTAAGCCCTCAGAGTTACTCTTGGTGGGTGCAGCAATGGGCCCTGCTGTGAATTATTAGATCAAGAATTGTAATTACATGCCCCTTTTGAACAGGGGCTGAAAAATTGGGCCTTTCGTGGTGGTGGTGGTGGTGGCGTTGCCACAACACTGTAAGCCCTCAGAGTTACTCTTGGTGGGTGCAGCAATGGGCCCTGCTGTGAATTATTAGATCAAGAATTGTAATTGCATGCCCCTGTTGAACAGGGGCTGAAAAATTGGGCCTTAGGCACTGGTGGCACAACACTACAACCCCTCACAGATACTGTACTTGGAGCACAGCAATGAGCCCTGTTGCAAAGTATTGCTTCAAAAATTGTAATGACACGCCCCTGTTAAACAGGGGCTGAAAAATTGGGCCTTAGGCACTGGTGCCACAACACTCCAACCCCTCACAGATACTGTACTTGGAGCACAGCAATGAGCCCTATGGCAAATTATTGCTAAAAAAATTGTAATTACACGCCCCTGTAAAACAGGGGCTGAAAAATTGGGCCTTAGCCACTGGTGGCGGCACCCATAAACAAAAATGATCTTCCAAGCTATCATCATCAATCGTATCATTGAGGACTCGGAGGAGGAGGATAGCCAGTCAACATAACAGCACAGGCACTCAGCATCAGCATCAGTCTTGAAGGGATGTGACATGTTAAAATCAATTAGTCTGTTATATCAGCATCAGGTGTGTGGTAGCTGGTGGTGATCCAAGACTGGTTCATCTTGATGAAAGTCAGTCGATCAACCGAGTCGGTGGACAGGCGCACCCTGTGATCCGTGACAAATCCTCCAGCAGCACTGAATGTGCGTTCCGAAAGAACGCTGGATGCAGGACAGGCCAGTAGCTCAATTGCATACTGTGCAAGCTCTGGCCAGTGATCCATCCTCAAGACCCAGTAAGCCAGAGGATTTTCGGTGGGGAAGGTGTCCAAGTCTGACCTTGCCCCTAGATATTCCTGCACCATGTTTATCAGACGCTGGCGATGGTTGCTGGAACCGATCATACTTTGGGGCTGCGGACTAAAGAATTGTCTGAACGCATCGGTCAGACGGCCACCTTCCCCACCGCTCCTTCTTTGACTGGCCGAAGCCTCAGCAACTCGTTGTCCAGGACCAGGAGTTTGTAACCTCCCAGTCTCTGGGAACGCGTTGCACAGACCTTTCTGCAAGGCCTCCCGGAGTTGTCTCATCCTCTGCTCCCTCTGCGACGGTAACATAAGGTCTGCAACCTTACCCTTGTACCGTGGATCAAGGAGAGTGGCCAGCCAGTAATGGTCCCTCTCCTTGATCCGAAGAATACGAGGATCCTTCCGCAGACTTTGCAGGATCAGGGAGGCCATGCAGCGTAGGTTTGCTGAGGCATTCGCTCCGGAGTCCTCTGGGTCACTAAGGACGACATGATCCACAGCCACCTCCTCCCAGCCACGTACAAGTCCACTGGTTTCTTGGGACTGTAAATCATCCCTAAAAGACTGCTGCTGATGATGCTGAGTGCCAGCCTCCACCTCCATGCTGACACAATCCTCCTCCTCCTCCTCCTCCTCCTCCTCCTCTTCCTGTGCGATGGGTGGGACAGAAGGAACACTGTCTGGGTAAAGGGGGCCTTGAGAGGCAAGGAAGTCCTCCTCTTCCTGCCTCTGTTCTGCCTCAAGTGCCCTGTCCATTATTCCACGCAGCGTGTGCTCCAACAGGTGGACAAGAGGTACAGTGTCACTGATGCATGCACTGTCACTGCTCACCATCCTCGTGGCCTCCTCAAATGGTGCCAGGACAGTGCATGCATCCCTGATCATGCCCCACTGGCGTGGAGAAAAAAAACCAAGCTCCCCTGACCCTGTCCTGGTGCCGTAGTCGCACAGGTACTCATTGATGGCCCTCTGCTGCGTGTGCAGCCGCTGCAGCATGGCCAACGTTGAGTTCCACCTGGTGGGCATGTCACATATAAGGCGGTTCTTGGGCAGGTTCAACTCCTTTTGCAGCTCAGCCAGGCGAGCACTGGCATTATAAGATCTGCGGAAATGCACACAGACTTTCCTGGCCTGCCTCAGGACATCCTGTAAGCCCGGGTACCTGCCCAAGAACCGCTGCACCACCAGGTTAAGGACGTGAGCCACACAGGGCACATGGGTCAGTTGTCCCTGTCGGAGGGCGGAGAGGAGGTTGGTGCCATTGTCGCAAACCACCATTCCTGGCTTAAGCTGGCGTGGCGTCAACCACCTCTCGGCCTGGCCCTGCAGAGCAGACAGGACCTCTGCCCCAGTGTGGCTTCTGTCCCCCAAACACACCAGCGCAAGCACGGCATGGCATCTTTTTGCCTGCGTACTTGCATAGCCCCTTGAACGCCTACGGAGCACCGCTGGTTCCGAGGACAAACCACAGGAAGAGGCCATGGAGGAAGAAGAGGAGGGGGTGGAGGAGAGAGGTGTGTCACAACCAGTAGTAGCATTTTGGAGGCGTGGCGGTGGAACAACCTCCAACACTACTGCACCTTGTCCTGCATCCTTCCCAGCTGCCAAAAGAGTGACCCAATGGGCCGTGAAAGAAAGGTAACGTCCCTGTCCATGCCTGCTGGACCATGAGTCAGCGGTAATATGCACCTTACCGCTGACCGCCCTGTCCAGCGAGGCCAAGACATTGCCTTCCACATGCCGGTAGAGAGCCGGAATAGCCTTCCGTGAGAAAAAGTGGCGTTTGGGAACCTGCCACTGAGGAACCGCACATTGCACAAACTCACGGAAGGGGGCCGAGTCTACCAACTGAAAAGGCAGCAGTTGAAGCGCTAGCAATTTAGCCAAGCTAGCATTCAACCGCTGGGCATGTGGATGGCTGGGAGTGAACTTCTTTCGACGGTCCAGCAGCTGGGGCAGGGAAATTTGCCTGCTAGAATCGGACGTCGGTGTACTGCTAGCAGAGTGGCCGCAAGTACTTGGCTGTGACACACCTAATTCTACACCTTCATTCCTCTCAGTGCATGTTTCAGAGAGGACTGAAGTTATAGTGGGGTTGGAGATCCCAGCTGATGCGGTGCAAGGAGAGGTCCGCTTTGTTCTTTGGTGTGGGTCTTTGAGGTAGGCTTGCCAACGAGCTGCATGGCAGGTCAACATATGTCTGGTCAGGCATGTGGTACCCAAGCGGCTGATGTTTTGGCCACGCGATATACGCTTGAGACATATGTTGCAAACAGCAGCTGTGCGATCTGATGCACTAGCCTCAAAAAAGGCCCACACCAAAGAACTTTTTGAATGACGGGCAGAGGCAGCGCCCTGCACAGGCGGAGCTCTGCGGTGTGATTCCGTCGGTGTACTGCCCTTACGCTGGCCACCAAAGGGCATCCTGCCTCGTTGGAGATGTGCCTCCTCCTCATCCTCCTCCTCCTCCTCTCTCCTATTAGGCACCCACGTGGAGTCAGTGACCTCATCATCCCCTCCCTCCTCATCACTGGAGCCAATCTGGCAGTATGCTGCAGCTGCTGGAACATGACTGCCAGATTGGTGTCCTTCTTGAGCATCCCCTCTGTCTGCTCTCACGCTACTGCCTTCCTCTAGCTGGATTTCATCATCAGACCCTTCGAAACGCTGGGCATCCTCTTGGAGCATGTACCCAACACTGTGCTCAAACAGTTCGGGGGACTCCTCAGGAGGAGGACATGGTGGGTCTAGGGAAGGAGTGACTGATGATGAGTCTGACATTGATACCAGGGAAGAGGACGCTTTGGCAGCTGCTTTTCCAGTACCCTGAGCCTGGGTGAGAGAGGATGAGGAGGAGGAGGAGGGCTTGGTCATCCACTCTACCAAGTCTTCGGCATGATGTGGCTCAACATGTCCAGCTGCCGAAAAGAAGGACAAGCGTGTCCCATGGCCATGTGCTGATGACAATGCACCGCGTCCACGACCAGCACTGTTGCCCCCAGACACAGAGCCTGCTTGCCCTCTTTTATTGCCTCCTGACTGTCTGCCTCTCCTTGTTTGCCTTCCAGACATTCTAATAGATGGCCTGCAGGGAGATGGGAAAAAAGCAATAAGGGCTACCTTCAGGTGTCCTTCTCTGTCCCTTTACTTAAGGATTTCTAAATATGGTTGAGGATGATTGCTTTTGCACAGAATAGCACAACGACAATTTCCCTGACTGTCCAAAAAAACAAGGATTTCAAAGATGGTTGATGAGGAATGCTTTAGCACACTATAGCACAAGGAGAATTTCCCTCACTGTCCTTCCCTGTCCCTAGAAACAAGGATTATCACAGTGAAAGAAACTGACACTCTTCCTACCTATAGTTTTCTGTCCCTAGAAAAAATGTTTTTTTAAAGCACACTATAGCACAAGGAGAATTTTCCTCACTGTCCTTCCCTGTCCCTAGAAACAAGGATTCGCACAGTAAAACACACTGACACTCTCCCTACCTATAGTTTTCTGTCCCTAGAAAAAATGTTTTTTTAAAGCACACTATAGCACAAGGAGAATTCCCTCACTGTCCTTCCCTGTCCCTAGAAACAAGGATTCGCACAGTAAAACACACTGACACTCTCCCTACCTATAGTTTTCTGTCCCTAGAAAAAATGTTCTTTTAAAGCACATGTGACAGCAGGAAGGTAAAGTCACCTGGTTGCATCCAGGGGGGTAGATATATTTCGCCCAGATTCAGGCTTTACGCTGACTTATACAGCTAGGTGGAGAGTTGTATAAGCCCAGCTGAGACTAGTTGGCTCATTGATGACTCATACCTCTAGGGAGAGGGCTGGGCGTCGTGCAGACAGGGAGTTGATGAGGCCAGCTGAAGCTTGTCAGCTCATTTAGGCCTCTATAAAAAACTCCCAGATTCATTAGATGTTAGCTCATGCCTGGAAGCAGACCTGTGTGGACTGTCTAGGGAGAGTGGACCCCTGTGCGGTGAGAGAAAGCCTGTGTGGCTATATTTTGCTTGGACATTTAAAACCAGGGACTAGGACAGCACTAGGCTGATCCCAGTCGTTAGTTAGGAAACCTGTAAGTTTAGTCAGAGGTCAAGTTGACCAGGATTTATTTTGTTTATGTTTTTTTTGCCTTGCTGTGTTTTTGTCACTGTAAATAGAAAATAAACCGCACCTTTTTGATTTTGAAAACCACAACCTCCGTCTGCTGGGCCTGTTTTGGGTGGGGAGCCCATCCCGGGGGTCACACATACCCGCTGCCGAGCTAGCCCCCTCACAGTTGGTGGAGAACCAGTGGCAGTTTTTTTTTAAGCCAGCATGGAGGAGATACTGAAGCAGCTGGCTCTAGCAAATGCCAATCAACAGCAGACAAATGCAGGTTTGCAAAAGAGCCTTGCAGCTCATCAACAGAGCCTTGCAGCTCAACAACAGAACTTCGCAGCCCAGCAGCAAGCTCATCAACAGAGCCTTGCAGCCCAGCAGCAAGCTCACCAACAGAGTCTGGAAGCTCAGCAACAAGCCCAGCAGCAATCTGAGGCCCGCTTCATAGACCTGTTACAGAAGCAAGAGCAGAGACTACAACAAATGGAAGCAGTAATGCAGCAACGTCCGCAGACCAGTGAGGAAAGCCGTCCCACTAATACCGCGTCCTTTGGGGTGAGTCGTTTATTGACAAAAATGACTGGAGAGGATGATCCAGAGGTATTTTTGACCACATTTGAAAGGACTGCTGAAAGAGAAAAGTGGCCTGAGGAGCAGTGGGCTGGACTGGTGGCTCCTCTGTTAACTGGTGAATCGCAGAAGGCTTACTATGACCTGGAGCCTGACCAAGCAAAAGACTATGTGATGCTAAAAGCTGAGATATTGGCAAGGCTGGGTGTCACCCAGGCTGTCCGGGCTCAGCGTGTGCATAACTGGACTTTCCAGCTTGGAAAACCCCCCAGGTCTCAAATGTATGATCTCATTCACCTGAGCAGAAAGTGGCTACAGCCAGAGACTTTGTCCGCACCAAAGATTGTGGAACGTGTTGTAATGGATCGGTTTTTGAGAGCTCTTCCTACTGCCATCCAAAAGTGGGTAAGCCATGGAGACCCAGAGACGGCCGATGGTCTTGTGGATCGTGTGGAGAAATACTTGGCTACAGAGAACCTGACGGCCTCTTCCAGAGACACTCGGACTTTCCACCCTAAGACCAGACCATCCCCAGGGGCGGATAAGAGGATTCCAAGGGGTGAGGGTGGAGAGAGTGAGAGGGTGGGAGCTCTACCCCAAGTTTGGCGAGAACAGCCTGGGAAATCAGCGGCTCAAGAGGCCGCAAGAAGGATCGTTTGCTACCGCTGCCGGCAAGCGGGACATATTGCAGCCAATTGCCCGGTTGTGGAGGAACCCATGCAGTGTGACTTTCTGACGGGCAGACGTCAGTCGCTGTGTGCGACAGTCGCATGCACTGCCATTCGGGGAACTGAGAAACATTTATGCAAAATGTGTATTAATGGTAGAAATGTTGTGGTATTACTGGATTCAGGTAGCCTTGTGACCCTGATAAAGGCTGAGTTAGTTAAAACAGAGGTCTCTGGGAATAGCAAGGTAGCCGTTATTTGTGTGCATGGGGACACCCGAGAGTATCCAGTGACTACGGTGTGTTTCGAGACCCCCAAAGGTACCCTCTCTCATCCAGTGGGCTTAGTATCTCAGTTACCGCATGACGCCATTGTGGGAAGGGATTTTCCGAAGTTCTGGGAACTGTGGGATGATCCTGAGCCCCCCACTGGTGCCCCTATGTACCAGGAATGTGATAGCCAGAACTCCCCTGAGAGTGGTGAGGACTCTCCGGAATTTCCCTTGTCAGTATTGGCAGGGGAGACTCAAGAAACTGGAGAGGAGCCCACCTCCTCAGACGAAAACCTACCGTCTGTGGAGTTTTCTGATCTTGAGGTTCACAGGGAAAACTTTGCCACAGAACAGTTGAAAGACCCCGCCCTAATAAAGGCACGGGAAAACGTAGTGAAAATAGATGGCGAGTTAGTGAACCCAGATAATACTGGCACTTACCCATACTTCAGCGTAGAGAAGGACCTACTGTATCGGGTGGCAAAAAGGGCAGAAGAAACCGTTGAGCAGCTTGTGGTGCCCAAACCTTACAGGAAGTTGGTGTTGGAGTTGGCCCATGGGCACATTCTTGGAGGTCATCTGGGGACAGAGAAAACCCGAGAGAGGGTATTACAGAGATTCTATTGGCCTGGGGTGATGAAGGACATAGAAAATTATTGTTCCTCCTGCCCTGTGTGTCAGAGGTCGGCCCCGATGCCACATTTCCGTAGCCCGCTGGTCCCTCTACCCATCATTGAGGTCCCGTTTGAGAGAATCGCAATGGATTTGGTAGGTCCTATAATCAAGTCCGCTAGGGGGCACCAGTACATATTGGTTATAATGGACTATGCCACCCGTTATCCAGAAGCGATCCCTCTCAGAAATACCTCGGCCAAAACCATAGCCAAAGAGCTATCTCTTGTTTTTAGCCGGGTGGGTATTTGTAAAGAACTGCTTACGGACCAAGGTACACCCTTTATGTCCCGGGTTATGAAAGAGCTGTGTAAATTGTTCAAAGTGACGCAATTGCGTACATCTGTGTATCACCCCCAAACCGATGGGCTGGTTGAAAGATTCAACAAAACCCTAAAACAAATGTTGAAGAAAGTGGTGGATAGAGATGGAAGGGATTGGGACTGTCTACTTCCTTATTTGATGTTTGCTATTAGGGAGGTGCCCCAATCCTCTACGGGATTCTCCCCCTTTGAGTTACTGTATGGGAGACACCCAAGAGGGCTGTTGGATATTGCCAAGGAAACTTGGGAAAGTGAGAGTTCTCCCCACAGGAGTGTGATTGAGCATGTCGCCCTGATGCAAGATCGAATTGCACAGGTAATGCCCATCGTGAAGGAACATTTGGCCCAAGCGCAGTTGGCACAGCAGAGAGTGTACAACCGTGGAGCCAAGACCCGTACCTTTTCCCCGGGGGATAGGATATTGGTACTTGTCCCTACGGTTGAAAGTAAATTCCTTGCCAAATGGCAAGGCCCCTACGAGATAATAGAAAAAGTGAGCGAAGTGAATTACAAGGTCAGACAACCAGGAAGGCGAAAGCCCGAACAGATCTATCACGTTAATCTGTTGAAAGCCTGGAGGGATAGAGAGTCCCTAGTCGCAGACACTTGGTCACCAGCTCAAACTGGTTGCGTGATTCCTGAGGTTGGAATCGCAGCCACCTTGTCACAACCCCAACAACAGGAGGTTAAGGAGTTTGTACTTCGCAACAAGGAGGTATTCTCTGAGCTGCCGGGACAAACATCTGGGGTAGAGCATGACATTATTACCCCGCCCGGTGAAAGGGTGAAGTTAAAACCCTATCGGATCCCAGAGGCCCGACGGGAGGCAATACGGGAGGAAGTACAGAGAATGCTGAACTTAGGGGTGATAGAGGAGTCCCAAAGTGATTGGTCTAGTCCCATTGTGTTGGTGCCTAAACCGGATGGGAGCTGGCGATTTTGTAACGATTTTCGTCAGTTGAACAAAGTTACAAAATTTGACACCTACCCCATGCCACGTATAGATGAGTTGATCGACCGGCTGGGAACAGCCCGATACATGACGACTCTTGACCTCACAAAAGGGTATTGGCAAATCCCCCTGGCCAAGTCGGCCAAAGAGAAAACCGCATTTGTAACCCCAGACGGGGCGTTCCAATATAAAAGAATGCCGTTCGGGTTACAGAATGCGCCGGCCACATTCCAGCGGAAAATGGACCAGATGCTGAGGCCCCATCGGAAGTATGCTGCGGCTTACCTGGATGACATAATTGTCCATAGCACAGATTGGGCCTCACATCTGCCAAAAGTGCAAGCAGTCCTGGACTCTGTTCGGGAAGCAGGGTTTACGGCTAACCCCAAGAAGTGTACCATTGGGCAGGAGGAGGCCAAATATCTTGGGTACACCATTGGGAGGGGAGTAATAAAACCCCAACTCAACAAAGTCGAGGCCATCCAGAGTTGGCCACGTCCCAACAGCAAGAAGCAGGTACGAGCCTTTCTGGGAATCGCTGGGTATTATCGGCGATTCATTCCCCACTTTGCTTCTAAGGCTGTGCCCCTAACCAACCTGACGAAGGGGAAAGGGTCGGTCATGATTAAATGGACCCCCGAGGCTGAGGCAGCATTCCAATTCTTGAAACAAGCCTTATGTAGCCAGCCAGTGTTGTACTCACCCGACTTCTCTAGAGACTTTGTCGTACAAAGTGATGCGTCAGATGTGGGGTTAGGAGCAGTATTGTCCCAGGTCTGGAACGGGGAAGAGCACCCAGTCATTTACCTCAGCAGGAAGTTGAAGTCCCATGAGGTAAATTACGCCACCGTTGAAAAGGAGTGTTTAGCGGTGAAGTGGGCTCTAGATTCCCTTCGGTACTACCTGCTAGGTAGGCACTTTGACATGGTTACGGATCACGCTCCGTTAAAGTGGATGGCTCAAAACAAGGAAACAAATAGAAGAGTGAATAGGTGGTTCCTGGCCCTCCAGGAATTCAACTTCACAGTAAAACATCGCCCTGGCGTTCAAATGGGGAATGTGGATGCTTTGTCTCGAGTACATGAATGCCTGATTGCTGGTGTTCCAACCCCGAGGTTAAAACAAGAGGGGGGGGTATGTGACAGCAGGAAGGTAAAGTCACCTGGTTGCATCCAGGGGGGTAGATATATTTCGCCCAGATTCAGGCTTTACGCTGACTTATACAGCTAGGTGGAGAGTTGTATAAGCCCAGCTGAGACTAGTTGGCTCATTGATGACTCATACCTCTAGGGAGAGGGCTGGGCGTCGTGCAGACAGGGAGTTGATGAGGCCAGCTGAAGCTTGTCAGCTCATTTAGGCCTCTATAAAAAACTCCCAGATTCATTAGATGTTAGCTCATGCCTGGAAGCAGACCTGTGTGGACTGTCTAGGGAGAGTGGACCCCTGTGCGGTGAGAGAAAGCCTGTGTGGCTATATTTTGCTTGGACATTTAAAACCAGGGACTAGGACAGCACTAGGCTGATCCCAGTCGTTAGTTAGGAAACCTGTAAGTTTAGTCAGAGGTCAAGTTGACCAGGATTTATTTTGTTTATGTTTTTTTTGCCTTGCTGTGTTTTTGTCACTGTAAATAGAAAATAAACCGCACCTTTTTGATTTTGAAAACCACAACCTCCGTCTGCTGGGCCTGTTTTGGGTGGGGAGCCCATCCCGGGGGTCACACATACCCGCTGCCGAGCTAGCCCCCTCACACACACTATAGCACAAGGAGAATTCCCTCACTGTCCTTCCCTGTCCCTAGAAACAAGGATTTGCACAGTAAAAGACACTGACACTCTCCCTACCTATAGTTTTCTGTCCCTAGAAAAAATGTTTTTTTAAAGCACACTATAGCACAAGGAGAATTTCCCTCACTTTCCTTCTTTGTCCCTAGAAACAAGGATTATCACAGTGAAAGAAACTGACACTCTTCCTTCCTATAGTTTTCTGTCCCTAGAAAAAATGTTATTTTAAAGCACACTATAGCACAAGGAGAATTCCCTCACTGTCCTTCCCTGTCCCTAGAAACAAGGATTTGCACAGTAAAAGACACTGACACTCTCCCTACCTATAGTTTTCTGTCCCTAGAAAAAATGTTTTTTTAAAGCACACTATAGCACAAGGAGAATTTCCCTCACTTTCCTTCTTTGTCCCTAGAAACAAGGATTATCACAGTGAAAGAAACTGACACTCTTCCTACCTATAGTTTTCTGTCCCTAGAAAAAATGTTTTTTTAAAGCACACTATAGCACAAGGAGAATTCCCTCACTGTCCTTTCCTGTCCCTAGAAACAAGGATTCGCACAGTAAAACACACTGACACTCTCCCTACCTATAGTTTTCTGTCCCTAGAAAAAATGTTTTTTTAAAGCACACTATAGCACAAGGAGAATTCCCTCACTGTCCTTCCCTGTCCCTAGAAACAAGGATTTGCACAGTAAAAGACACTGACACTCTCCCTACCTATAGTTTTCTGTCCCTAGAAAAAATGTTTTTTTAAAGCACACTATAGCACAAGGAGAATTTCCCTCACTTTCCTTCTTTGTCCCTAGAAACAAGGATTATCACAGTGAAAGAAACTGACACTCTTCCTACCTATAGTTTTCTGTCCCTAGAAAAAATGTTTTTTTAAAGCACACTATAGCACAAGGAGAATTCCCTCACTGTCCTTTCCTGTCCCTAGAAACAAGGATTCGCACAGTAAAACACACTGACACTCTCCCTACCTATAGTTTTCTGTCCCTAGAAAAAATGTTTTTTTAAAGCACACTATAGCACAAGGAGAATTTCCCTCACTTTCCTTCTTTGTCCCTAGAAACAAGGATTTGCACAGTAAAAGACACTGACACTCTCCCTACCTATAGTTTTCTGTCCCTAGAAAAAATGTTTTTTTAAAGCACACTATAGCACAAGGAGAATTTCCCTCACTTTCCTTCTTTGTCCCTAGAAACAAGGATTATCACAGTGAAAGAAACTGACACTCTTCCTACCTATAGTTTTCTGTCCCTAGAAAAAATGTTTTTTTAAAGCACACTATAGCACAAGGAGAATTCCCTCACTGTCCTTTCCTGTCCCTAGAAACAAGGATTCGCACAGTAAAACACACTGACACTCTCCCTACCTATAGTTTTCTGTCCCTAGAAAAAATGTTTTTTTAAAGCACACTATAGCACAAGGAGAATTTCCCTCACTTTCCTTCTTTGTCCCTAGAAACAAGGATTATCACAGTGAAAGAAACTGACACTCTTCCTTCCTATAGTTTTCTGTCCCTAGAAAAAATGTTTTTTTAAAGCACACTATAGCACAAGGAGAATTCCCTCACTGTCCTTCCCTGTCCCTAGAAACAAGGATTTGCACAGTAAAAGACACTGACACTCTCCCTACCTATAGTTTTCTGTCCCTAGAAAAAATGTTTTTTTAAAGCACACTATAGCACAAGGAGAATTTCCCTCACTTTCCTTCTTTGTCCCTAGAAACAAGGATTATCACAGTGAAAGAAACTGACACTCTTCCTACCTATAGTTTTCTGTCCCTAGAAAAAATGTTTTTTTAAAGCACACTATAGCACAAGGAGAATTCCCTCACTGTCCTTCCCTGTCCCTAGAAACAAGGATTCACACAGTAAAACACACTGACACTCTCCCTACCTATAGTTTTCTGTCCCTAGAAAAAATGTTTTTTTAAAGCACACTATAGCACAAGGAGAATTCCCTCACTGTCCTTCCCTGTCCCTAGAAACAAGGATTTGCACAGTAAAAGACACTGACACTCTCCCTACCTATAGTTTTCTGTCCCTAGAAAAAATGTTTTTTTAAAGCACACTATAGCACAAGGAGAATTTCCCTCACTTTCCTTCTTTGTCCCTAGAAACAAGGATTATCACAGTGAAAGAAACTGACACTCTTCCTACCTATAGTTTTCTGTCCCTAGAAAAAATGTTTTTTTAAAGCACACTATAGCACAAGGAGAATTCCCTCACTGTCCTTTCCTGTCCCTAGAAACAAGGATTCGCACAGTAAAACACACTGACACTCTCCCTACCTATAGTTTTCTGTCCCTAGAAAAAATGTTTTTTTAAAGCACACTATAGCACAAGGAGAATTTCCCTCACTTTCCTTTTTTGTCCCTAGAAACAAGGATTATCACAGTGAAAGAAACTGACACTCTTCCTACCTATAGTTTTCTGTCCCTAGAAAAAATGTTTTTTTAAAGCACACTATAGCACAAGGAGAATTCCCTCACTGTCCTTCCCTGTCCCTAGAAACAAGGATTCGCACAGTAAAACACACTGACACTCTCCCTACCTATAGTTTTCTGTCCCTAGAAAAAATGTTTTTTTAAAGCACACTATAGCACAAGGAGAATTCCCTCACTGTCCTTCCCTGTCCCTAGAAACAAGGATTTGCACAGTAAAACACACTGACACTCTCCCTACCTATAGTTTTCTGTCCCTAGAAAAAATGTTTTTTTAAAGCACACTATAGCACAAGGAGAATTTCCCTCACTTTCCTTCTTTGTCCCTAGAAACAAGGATTATCACAGTGAAAGAAACTGACACTCTTCCTACCTATAGTTTTCTGTCCCTAGAAAAAATGTTTTTTTAAAGCACACTATAGCACAAGGAGAATTCCCTCACTGTCCTTTCCTGTCCCTAGAAACAAGGATTCGCACAGTAAAACACACTGACACTCTCCCTACCTATAGTTTTCTGTCCCTAGAAAAAATGTTTTTTTAAAGCACACTATAGCACAAGGAGAATTCCCTCACTGTCCTTCCCTGTCCCTAGAAACAAGGATTCGCACAGTAAAACACACTGACACTCTCCCTACCTATAGTTTTCTGTCCCTAGAAAAAATGTTTTTTTAAAGCACACTATAGCACAAGGAGAATTCCCTCACTGTCCTTCCCTGTCCCTAGAAACAAGGATTTGCACAGTAAAAGACACTGACACTCTCCCTACCTATAGTTTTCTGTCCCTAGAAAAAATGTTTTTTTAAAGCACACTATAGCACAAGGAGAATTTCCCTCACTTTCCTTCTTTGTCCCTAGAAACAAGGATTATCACAGTGAAAGAAACTGACACTCTTCCTTCCTATAGTTTTCTGTCCCTAGAAAAAATGTTTTTTTAAAGCACACTATAGCACAAGGAGAATTCCCTCACTGTCCTTCCCTGTCCCTAGAAACAAGGATTCGCACAGTAAAACACACTGACACTCTCCCTACCTATAGTTTTCTGTCCCTAGAAAAAATGTTTTTTTAAAGCACACTATAGCACAAGGAGAATTTCCCTCACTTTCCTTCTTTGTCCCTAGAAACAAGGATTATCACAGTGAAAGAAACTGACACTCTTCCTTCCTATAGTTTTCTGTCCCTAGAAAAAATGTTATTTTAAAGCACACTATAGCACAAGGAGAATTCCCTCACTGTCCTTCCCTGTCCCTAGAAACAAGGATTTGCACAGTAAAAGACACTGACACTCTCCCTACCTATAGTTTTCTGTCCCTAGAAAAAATGTTTTTTTAAAGCACACTATAGCACAAGGAGAATTTCCCTCACTTTCCTTCTTTGTCCCTAGAAACAAGGATTATCACAGTGAAAGAAACTGACACTCTTCCTACCTATAGTTTTCTGTCCCTAGAAAAAATGTTTTTTTAACTCACACTATAGCACAAGGAGAATTCCCTCACTGTCCTTTCCTGTCCCTAGAAACAAGGATTCGCACAGTAAAACACACTGACACTCTCCCTACCTATAGTTTTCTGTCCCTAGAAAAAATGTTTTTTTAAAGCACACTATAGCACAAGGAGAATTTCCCTCACTTTCCTTCTTTGTCCCTAGAAACAAGGATTATCACAGTGAAAGAAACTGACACTCTTCCTACCTATAGTTTTCTGTCCCTAGAAAAAATGTTTTTTTAAAGCACACTATAGCACAAGGAGAATTCCCTCACTGTCCTTCCCTGTCCCTAGAAACAAGGATTCGCACAGTAAAAGACACTGACACTCTCCCTACCTATAGTTTTCTGTCCCTAGAAAAAATGTTTCTTTAAAGCACACTATAGCACAAGGAGAATTTCCCTCACTTTCCTTCTTTGTCCCTAGAAACAAGGATTATCACAGTGAAAGAAACTGACACTCTTCCTACCTATAGTTTTCTGTCCCTAGAAAAAATGTTTTTTTAAAGCACACTATAGCACAAGGAGAATTCCCTCACTGCCCTTTCCTGTCCCTAGAAACAAGGATTCGCACAGTAAAAGACACTGACACTCTCCCTACCTATAGTTTTCTGTCCCTAGAAAAAATGTTTTTTTAAAGCACACTATAGCACAAGGAGAATTTCCCTCACTTTCCTTCTTTGTCCCTAGAAACAAGGATTATCACAGTGAAAGAAACTGACACTCTTCCTACCTATAGTTTTCTGTCCCTAGAAAAAATGTTTTTTTAAAGCACACTATAGCACAAGGAGAATTCCCTCACTGTCCTTCCCTGTCCCTAGAAACAAGGATTCGCACAGTAAAACACACTGACACTCTCCCTACCTATAGTTTTCTGTCCCTAGAAAAAATGTTTTTTTAAAGCACACTATAGCACAAGGAGAATTCCCTCACTGTCCTTCCCTGTCCCTAGAAACAAGGATTCGCACAGTAAAACACACTGACACTCTCCCTACCTATAGTTTTCTGTCCCTAGAAAAAATGTTTTTTTAAAGCACACTATAGCACAAGGAGAATTTCCCTCACTTTCCTTCTTTGTCCCTAGAAACAAGGATTATCACAGTGAAAGAAACTGACACTCTTCCTACCTATAGTTTTCTGTCCCTAGAAAAAATGTTTTTTTAAAGCACACTATAGCACAAGGAGAATTCCCTCACTGTCCTTCCCTGTCCCTAGAAACAAGGATTCGCACAGTAAAACACACTGACACTCTCCCTACCTATAGTTTTCTGTCCCTAGAAAAATGTTTTTTTAAAGCACACTATAGCACAAGGAGAATTCCCTCACTGTCCTTCCCTGTCCCTAGAAACAAGGATTCGCACAGTAAAACACACTGACACTCTCCCTACCTATAGTTTTCTGTCCCTAGAAAAAATGTTTTTTTAAAGCACACTATAGCACAAGGAGAATTCCCTCACTGTCCTTCCCTGTCCCAAGAAACAAGGATTCGCACAGTAAAACACACTGACACTCTCCCTACCTATCCTTCTCTTTCCCTAAACTAAAGGAATCCAGGTTAAGCAAGAAAAAAATAAATGTCACTGTCCCTGCCTATGCTTCTCTTTCCCTGCTCCGGAACACACTACACTAGGCCGCCGTGCTGGCGGCCTTTTATAGTGTGGGGCGTGTACTAAACACCCTCAGCAATAATTGGCCACAGGCATCCTGCCTGTGGCCAATCATTGCTCTCCTCGCTGCCGGCGCTGTGATTGGCCAAGCATGCGGGGTCACAGTGCATGCTTGGCCAATCACAGCGCCTGGATGACACTGCGATGGTGTAGTGCATTGTGGGCCGTTCGCGTCACTCGAATTTGGCGCGAACGGCCCAAATCGTTCGATCTTCGTCGAACGATCGAACAGCCGATGTTCGAGTCGAACGTATGTTCGACTCGAACACGAAGCTCATCCCTAGTGTAGATACATAGGCCCAGACACAAGTTCTTTCCTCCACTCTCCTCCAAAGAGTGGGCTATGGTCTCCGCACGAGGGAAATTCACCTTCCGGACGGTCACCGACAAGAGGCTCACCCGTCACCGGCAGTATGCTGCACCGGGTCTTCAGATGAGGAGCTCTCCCCGTTCCATTACGTCCACCTCGGATTAAGGCGTCCACCTCCGGAGCACCCTAGGATCCTTCCCTCGCGGAACTCAGTGTTGGGCACTGAGTTCCGGACCTCCGTCCAAGTACCTCATCTCAGGCTAAAGGTGCCTGAGATGGAACACGACCTCCGGTGGTCCTCTAGGCCGAGGCCGCCTAGAGGACGAAAAACACGAACTCCGTCCGCAGGCTAAAGGTGCCAGGGACAACGAACCCCGTGACAAAATGGCCGGCCCCCTTTATCCCCCTCCCCGGCATGCGTAGCGGGTTCCCCGCCCCACCACACGGCTGCCGAAGTAGGACAAAAAGGGATTCGACCCAGCAATGATTCGTCCATCGGCCCAAAGTGACAGCGCCACACGGTGGACCGCCGGAGATACACCACTGGTGTCACCGCAAAAATTCAAAATTACTGGCTGGAAAGTAAACACCCGCTACAAATGTTATGCTTACACAGTTTAAATAATGATAAATAAAAAATTTACTTTAACATACCAACCCATGAATTATCTTTAAAATGAACCCGTATCCAGGCTATGAATATTTAAATATTTTCATATTCTTAATGGTGCTTTAAAACATGCCCGTCCTGATCTCTGTAGCTGTAAGCGCTGTGGAGCAGTTCATCCTCAAATTTCACAGCAGAAACATTGAAGTCGTTCTCTCAGCAGCTGAGCTAACCTCCTTTCCCTGCCAGGACTCTTCTAGGAGTCAAACCCTGTATAAGCTCTGTGTTGGATGGTGTCAGAGCTTACACAAGAGTTGGTGTTGTCACTCTCTCCCAATTGTATTTGGGCAGGGCTACAAATGAGTATTCAGGTAATGTTGGAATGCTGTACAGGTAAATATAAGTGGATGTGAGGGGGGCTGGCAAGAGACTGCAGCTTTGCCCTGAATGGACAAATTGACATAGAGGGCACTTATCAATTACCGTATATATTCGAGTATAAGCCGAGTTTTTCAGCACATTTTTTTGTGCTGAAAATGCCCCCCTCGGCTTATACTCGAGTCACCTTTTTGTGCCTGATCTCCCAGAATTTGGGGACCCGGTACCAGCTGGCCGTAGGTCCTCTGGACCCCAAGCATAGTACACATGTAGCCCCTCTCTTCCTCTACAAGTGTGCAAAGTTTTTTGGGTGGGGAACCTATGGCCGGGGAGCACCGATTTTTCAAATCCGGGCACCCCTTCCATAGACCCCCATGTTAAACGGTAATTTCTCTGGTGATTTTGGGGACCCGGTACTGTCCGGGCGTTGGTCCCCTGGACCTGTATTTTGGCACACATGTAGCCCCATTTCCCCTCTATAAGTGTGCAAAGTTTATTGTCTGGGGGACCTACGGCCGGGGAGCACCAATTTTTCAAAGCCGGGCACCCCTTCCATAAACTCCCATGTTAAACGTCAGTCTAGTCATGGACACAGTGAGGCATGGACACAGTAAGGCACAGTGAGGCATGCAGATGGACACCCTAGGCTTATACTCAAGTCAATACATTTTCCCAGTTTTTTGTGGTAAAATTAGGTGCCTCGGCTTATATTCGGGTCGGCTTATACTCGAGTATATATGATATGTTAGCTAGGCAATGCTAAAACAGGAGAATTGACATAGATTACGAGATATATTTATTACATTTAGGCAGCTTCTATTTGACAAATTGTGGGGTAGGTGGATCTCTAGTCCTCACACCTTAACCTCTCTGGATCTGGGTTCTTGATTAGAAAAAAAAGGTGATTTTTTTATTTTTTTATTCTGTATGTGTAATTGAAATACTTTTTCACTGGAGTGAACTGTCCTATAACTGAAGTCATGACTGTTGAGGCACAATGGGCCTAGGTACAAATCAAATGTAACTTAATGGTATCAAAAGCCCACCACCCCTTGCCCCCTCACCCCATTAAATAAAAACACTTACAAGCATTAGGTTGGAAAGGGCAATGCTCTATTTAAATTCCAACATGTGAACACTTTAAACCAGTGCCAGTCACAGTTGTACTGTGAGCACACAATTGCAAAGTGGGCTTGTCCATACCATAAGTGCTGGACAGACAGCCTACTTCCAATTTTACATCAAGGGCATAGCCCATTACAGCAACTTTAAATGCTGGTATAGTCAAGAAACTGCAGCAAGTTGTGACATGCCATAAAGGAAAAAAAGGGGCGGGAGTGTGGGCAGCTCTTCCATCCACTTCTTTAAAAGACCCAGAATTCCCCGGGGCAATACTTTTCTGACCTCAGGCCCATCCCCCATATTTTCATCAATCCTTGGTGACCATCAACCACCTTGTCTGGCGCCTGGCCATGCCCCCATCAGTCAAGGCTCTCTTTCCCTATAGGGGCTCAAGATGCCTTCATTATTTTGTATTTGTGTGTACAAATTTTGAGACCTGTGCGACCCTGGGTGGTTCATTGTTCCCTTTTTTCTCTTTTTGTTATGTTATGTACTATTATTGTGAAAAATATATAAATAAATATATCTTTAAAAAATAGATAAAAATTAGGCAGCTTCATTCGTAATTGTTTGCTTCTGCTGCTCTAAAGTAGCATTATGATAGGATAAAACGCGTATGACCACTTCTTAAAGTGGTTCTTCAGCCTTTTAAAAAAAAAGAAAATAAAAGCCAGCAGCTAAAAATACTGTAGCTGCTTACTTAAAAAAAAAAAAGGACACTCGCCTGTCCAGGGAGTCCAGCACCATGCTCACCCGAACTGCTTCTTCGGCGGTCTTTGGGTCCCGCCGCCAGCATGTTTACTGTGGGCAGCCGGCTGTGATTCCTTGCGGATTCACAGCTGGCTCCCCACTACGCATGCAAGATCCACGCTGTACTTTGTGAATGGTCCCATGACCTCTTGTGTTGTGTCCCAGAAGGTTGGGGGGGAGGAGAACTTCCAGTGGATCACCACAGTGAGGAGTGGGTACTTGTCAAAACTAAGTACCAGCTCCCTCCCTCCAAAAAGTGGCAAAAACAGAAGAGGAGGGGGAGGAGGGCATAAAGGAGAACTTCCCCTTTAGGGTGAAGTGTGTCTCTTTGCAGGGAAAACCTATTGCACCTCCAGTGGAAATAAAGAGTAAACAACATACAGGCATACCCCACTTTTAAGTACACAACGGGACCAGAGCATGTATGTAAAACGAAAATGTACTTAAAGTGAAGCAATACATTTTTTCACTTCTAGGCTGTAGTGAGGGAGTCAGGGGCTGTAGTGGGGGTGCCAGGGGCTGTTATGGGGCGTCAGGGGCTGTAGTGGGGGTGTCAGGGAAACACTCACATGTAATTAGGCTCATCTGATGCAAGGGGGGGCCCACTCCAATCCATCCCCCAGACATCGCGCTGTGCACAGGAGGTGGGGCGGCGGCCAGGAAACAGGAAGAGCACACTGGAATAGGGTAGGCTACATGCTCAGAGCTTAAGTTCCTTCTACTGCGGCTGATGGTGCAGGAATGTTTGTCTTGTGAGGCACTTTATGTACACTCGCGGGTATGTCCGTACTCGCGAGTGTACATAAAGTGAGTGTCCGTAAAGCGGGGTATGCCTGTAATACCCATCGCTTTCAGTCCAGCCTGCTCATATGCAATAGCTATTAGTTTTATATATTGTGTAAGAAGAGACGTTTTATTTGAACAATATCTTGAATGTTCATTCAAGCCTTTAAATGCGGGATCAGAGCTATTTAATGTTATAAGTCAGTACCCAGAATGCTGTGTGTCAGTTACTTATGCTGGCCTTGAATTTCATACTGTGTGGTCTTTATGGATCTGGTATAACCAGGATTTCATGAACTAAAAAATTTTTTAGAAATGAATGCTCCCCAGGTTTCGCTGTATATGATATAATACTCAGAGAAATAATCTTGACTATGTTCTATTCCCAGCCCCGCTGCACTTAATGAAGTAGAGGAGTCCTGAAATTTAACAGGTAGTAAAAATTAATGAAAACCATGCTATGGTACTTACTTGTTATAGGCAAGTAATTGTTACCTTGATGATGTCATTTTTCGCAACATGACCTCTGTAGACATTTTGCAGGTCAGGGCATAGAATGGAGTTTTTTTTTATAGTTATAGGAATATAGCATAAGTTGGTGGATGCATGATAGTCAAAGTGCAGAGGGGGGAGGTAAATGCGTGGATTTATAATTAGGAGAACCTTATGCTTTTATTAAAAAAAAAATCATGCGAAATGCTAGGTTTGATTTACTAGAGCATGTTCACTTTGCAAAGTAAATTTTTACCTATCTAAGCGATCGAGTTGAAATTAAATGAAAGTTCACCGTGCAAAAAATACTCAATTGTGTGCAGGGATTTTGCTTGCGTATGACTGGGAGTGATTAACCACTTCAGCCCCGGACCATTTTGGCTGGTTAAAGACCAGGCCACTTTTTGCGATTCAGCGATGCGTCGCTTTAACTGACAATTGCGCGGTCGTGCGACGTGGCTCCCAAACAAAATTGACGTCCTTTTTTCCCCACAAATAGAGCTTTCTTTTGGTGGTATTTGATCACCTCTGCGGTTTTTATTTTTTATGCTATAAACAAAAATAGATCGACAATTTTGAAAAAAAAACAATATTTTTTACTTTTTGCTATAATAAATATCCCCCAAAAATATATAAAAAAAAATGTTTCCTCAGTTTAGGCCGATACGTATTCTTCTACATATTTTTGGTAAAAAAAAATCACAATAAGCGTTTATTGATTGATTTGCGCAAAAATTATAGGGTTTACAAAATAGGGGATAGTTTTATGGCATTTTTATTATTTATTTTTTTTACTAGTAATGGCGGCGATCAGTGATTTTTTTCATGACTGCGACATTACGGCGGACACATCGGACACTTTTGACACATTTTTAGGACCATTGTCATTTTTACAGCGATCAGTGCTATAAATATGCACTGATTACTGTGAAAATGACACTGGCAGTAAAGGGGTTAACCACTAGGCGGTGCTGTAGGGGTTAAGTGTTCCCTATTGAGTGTTTCTTACTGTAGGGGGGGGTGGGCTGTGTGTCACATGACACTGATCTTCGCTCCGAGTAAAAGGAGCGGAGATCCGTGTCATTGTCACTAGGCAGAGCGGGGAGATGCTTGTTTACACAAGCATCTCCCCGCTCTATTCCTCTGTGAGACGATTGCGGTCCGACTCACGGGGAAGGCGGCAGGGTCGCGAGCGTGCCGCCGGTGGCGCGTGTGTGCGACCACACGTCAGGTATTTAAAGGGCAACGTACAGGTACGTGATTGTGCCTGTACGTGCCATTCTGCCGAAGTATAAGTACAGGATGCGGTCGGCAAGTGGTTAAAACGGTAGTAAACCGCTGGGATTTTTTTTTACCTTACCTTATTTACCTGAAAGGTAATGTCATAATGTGCTAGTAGGCATCGCATTATGTTAAACTTACCTGAACACGAAGCCTTCCAGCACCGCGGGGGGGGAGGGGGGGGTTGTATTAGCAGATTACAACCACTAAGAAATTGAAGCCAAACTTCAGCTCACAGTTTATTAACAGTTACAGCAAACATTTTTTTATAAAGGTTTTGCATAAATTAATAAAATCTTATCATTTTAATCACCCCTGGCAGTGTTAAGTGCTTTGTCTCATTCACGTAAACTGATACATTCTGCTGGAAGGTTTGTGCTGTGAAAAAACAACAGACTTGCTGACTGGATTACAAGATAAAAATAGAAGAAAGAAAGCTTAAAAAAGGAAACAAAGGTCAATGGCCTGGAGCAAAAGTGCAACTTGGAGGAGGGCCAGCATGACTGGGGTGGGCAGTGAGGCGGAGAGAATAGTTGTGTGATGGGGGAGGTATTATTCACTTACCTGGATTGGTGGGTCCCGAGGGAAGGGGGGAGTCCTGTGGGGGTAGAGGGGCGGAGGTTCTTGTCGGAGCTTCTCAAAGCATCAGGAAGGTTTCTCCCACCCACCCCCCCGTTTGTTGTTTTGGGGGGGCTACCTTCCACGCTTTATGCTAGTACAGGGTTGGGCAGTTTTTTTCCCTGGTGGGGCAGTTCTTGTTAGGGTATGTTTTCCATGACAGTTCGGGTCCTGTTTTCATTTATTACTAGTCGTAGCAGCAGCGGGAGGTCTATGGGGTCTTTGGAGGTGGTGCTGGATAAAATAATGGAGAATTAGGGGGGTTGGGCCCATCTGGAGGTATGGGTGTCCCTTCCCTTCCTAATAATACAATGCTATCAATGGTTTTAAGTTGGTTGTATCTGGTAGGAAGTAACTGGTAATTGCCCCTGAGCTGGTGTAAGTTGCAGCTGGGGGCCTTTCATGGGGTGACAGATACAACCAGTTGGTCGAGAGAAAATTAGCCCTTCAAAGACCTTAGACCGGGTAGGATTAAGCTGAGGTTTTTTGGTTTAATGGTTATGTATAAAATGTATTATATGTATTATGATTATGTTGTTATTTGTATTTCAGTTTGTTGTAATAAAAAAGGTTGCTATGGCCATTCGACTCCAAAATATGTGTCATCTGGTCAATCTTGGGGGTAAAGGAATGGTGTTTTGTTGTTTATTTTACAGGAAACCAGAGCCTCGGTAGTCTGCACATCCCTCAGTCATGCAGCTATCACATCTAATGCCTCGTACACACGACCGTTTTTTCCAACGGGAAAACTGCTATGAGAGCTTTTCGTCGGGAATCCCGGCCGTGTGTATGCTCCATCACAGTTTTTCGGACCGGAAATCTGCTGAACAAAAAATAGATCAGGATGTCTTTTTTCCCGTCAGGCCAAAAATCCAAGCGGGGCATCCGTTCATCTGTATGGTTTTCTGACGGGCAGAAAACCGCGCATGCTCAGAATCAAGTATGAGACGGGAGCTCTTTCTGGTAAAACTAGCGTTCGTACTGGAGTTAGCACATTTGTCACGCTGTAACGGACTGAAAAGCGCGAATCGTCTCTCACCAAACTTTTACTAACCCAAAGGGTGGCACCATTTCTTTGTTAATGCCATTCATTTTGAGGATTGAGATAATCCCACATGAAATGAATATTAAATAATATTGACTAAAAATAAAAAAAAATGTGTAGCGGGCACTGGTCCCACACTCCCAATCCCCTCTATTAAAGTTCTCGCTCGCAATGTCTCTGGTCTAGGGGTATGATGGGAAAGGGAGTGGGTCCGCTACGCCAGGCTGTATAAGTGGTATTGGCCAAAGTTGTTTCTTTACCCTCGGGCCTGTATTGTGCATCGAATCCAACCGTCTGCCAGGAAACTGAGTCTCACACCGTTGCAAGTCCAACACTCCTTTATTCAGAGACTTACTTGCTTACAAACAGAACAGGAGGTGTGAAAGTGTAGATTAGTGATGAGCCGAACACCCCCGAGTTCGGTTCGCACCAGAACCCGCGAACGGACCGAAAGTTCGTACGAACATTAGAACCCTATTAAATACAATGGATGCGAACGTTCGAATTCTAAAGTGCTAATTATAACAACTATTATGCATGTTATTGTCCTAAAAAGGGTTTGGGAACCCGGGTTGTGCACCAGGGGACATGTATCAATGCAAAAAGAAGTTTTAAAAACGGTCGTTTTTCGGGAGCAGTCATTTTAATGATGCATAAAGTGAACAAAAAAAAAGTCAAATATTCCTTTAAATATCGTACCTGGGGGGTGTCTAAAGTATGCCTGTGAAGTGCCACGTGTTTCCCGTGTTTAGAACTGTCCCTGCACAAAATGACACTTCTAAAGGAAAAAAAAGCCATTTAAAACTGCTTGCGGCTTTAATGTAATGTCTGGTCCCGGTAATATGGATGAAAATCTTTAAGAAAAATGGCATAGCTACCCCATGACCCCCCCCCCCCCTACCCCAGCCCATTACCAGCCCCTTTGGGTCTTGTATGGATATTAAGGGGAACCCCGCACATAAAATAAAAAAGGCCCTATATACTCTGAACAGCCGTATACAGGCGGTGCATACAAGACAGGGACTGTAGGTTTGTTCTTATGTAGAATCTGTTTGTAATTTTGAACAGGTACATTGTTGAAGTGTAGCTCCAGCCCAAAAATCTATTTTTAGACTTTTTGGAAAACATAGGTAAGGGTTATCACCCCTGTAACATTTGTTTTGCTGTCTGTGCCCCTGTTCAGAACATTTCACCTCACTTTCCGTCCCAATGACAACTGTTTTTGAAATGTGGTGTTTTTCTTGAAACAAGGATTGCTGATAAAGCATCAGTACAGAGGAGACACCTTTCTCCCATATTTATTCTTACAGGAGAGAATTTTCCTTCCTAGTGGTAGATTTCCTCTCACTTCCTGTTGTCTTCTTGCGTTTGCAAGTAGGAGTCGTTTGTAAGTTGGATGTTTGAAAGTAGGGACCTGCCGTATATACTCTGCAGAAATAGGCCCCTTAGTTGTTGGTGTTGGCACAACACTGTAAGCACTCACAGTTACTCTTGGTTGGTGCTGGAACGCCCTGCTGTCAACTATTATATCAGGAATTTTAATTACATATAATTGTTGAACAGTGGTAGTAAAAATTGGGCCTTTGATGGTGGTGCTGGTGCCACAACACTGTAAGCCCTGACAGTTACTCTTGGTGGGTGCAGCAATGGGCCCTGCTGTGAATTATTAGATCAAGAATTGTAATTACATGCCCCTTTTGAACAGGGGCTGAAAAATTGGGCCTTTCGTGGTGGTGGTGGCGTTGCCACAACACTGTAAGCCCTCAGAGTTACTCTTGGTGGGTGCAGCAATGGGCCCTGCTGTGAATTATTAGATCAAGAATTGTAATTACATGCCCCTTTTGAACAGGGGCTGAAAAATTGGGCCTTTCGTGGTGGTGGTGGTGGCGTTGCCACAACACTGTAAGCCCTCAGAGTTACTCTTGGTGGGTGCAGCAATGGGCCCTGCTGTGAATTATTAGATCAAGAATTGTAATTGCATGCCCCTGTTGAACAGGGGCTGAAAAATTGGGCCTTTCGTGGTGGTGGTGGTGGTGGTGGTGTTGCCACAACACTGTAAGCCCTCAGAGTTACTCTTGGTGGGTGCAGCAATGGGCCCTGCTGTGAATTATTAGATCAAGAATTGTAATTACATGCCCCTTTTGAACAGGGGCTGAAAAATTGGGCCTTTCGTGGTGGTGGTGGTGGTGGTGGTGGCGTTGCCACAACACTGTAAGCCCTCAGAGTTACTCTTGGTGGGTGCAGCAATGGGCCCTGCTGTGAATTATTAGATCAAGAATTGTAATTGCATGCCACTGTTGAACAGGGGCTGAAAAATTGGGCCTTTCGTGGTGGTGGTGGTGGTGGTGGTGGTGTTGCCACAACACTGTAAGCCCTCAGAGTTACTCTTGGTGGGTGCAGCAATGGGCCCTGCTGTGAATTATTAGATCAAGAATTGTAATTGCATGCCCCTGTTGAACAGGGGCTGAAAAATTGGGCCTTTCGTGGTGGTGGTGGTGGTGGTGGTGTTGCCACAACACTGTAAGCCCTCAGAGTTACTCTTGGTGGGTGCAGCAATGGGCCCTGCTGTGAATTATTAGATCAAGAATTGTAATTACATGCCCCTTTTGAACAGGGGCTGAAAAATTGGGCCTTTCGTGGTGGTGGTGGTGGTGGCGTTGCCACAACACTGTAAGCCCTCAGAGTTACTCTTGGTGGGTGCAGCAATGGGCCCTGCTGTGAATTATTAGATCAAGAATTGTAATTGCATGCCCCTGTTGAACAGGGGCTGAAAAATTGGGCCTTAGGCACTGGTGGCACAACACTACAACCCCTCACAGATACTGTACTTGGAGCACAGCAATGAGCCCTGTTGCAAAGTATTGCTTCAAAAATTGTAATGACACGCCCCTGTTAAACAGGGGCTGAAAAATTGGGCCTTAGGCACTGGTGCCACAACACTCCAACCCCTCACAGATACTGTACTTGGAGCACAGCAATGAGCCCTATGGCAAATTATTGCTAAAAAAATTGTAATTACACGCCCCTGTAAAACAGGGGCTGAAAAATTGGGCCTTAGCCACTGGTGGCGGCACCCATAAACAAAAATGATCTTCCAAGCTATCATCATCAATCGTATCATTGAGGACTCGGAGGAGGAGGATAGCCAGTCAACATAACAGCACAGGCACTCAGCATCAGCATCAGTCTTGAAGGGATGTGACATGTTAAAATCAATTAGTCTGTTATATCAGCATCAGGTGTGTGGTAGCTGGTGGTGATCCAAGACTGGTTCATCTTGATGAAAGTCAGTCGATCAACCGAGTCGGTGGACAGGCGCACCCTGTGATCCGTGACAAATCCTCCAGCAGCACTGAATGTGCGTTCCGAAAGAACGCTGGATGCAGGACAGGCCAGTAGCTCAATTGCATACTGTGCAAGCTCTGGCCAGTGATCCATCCTCAAGACCCAGTAAGCCAGAGGATTTTCGGTGGGGAAGGTGTCCAAGTCTGACCTTGCCCCTAGATATTCCTGCACCATGTTTATCAGACGCTGGCGATGGTTGCTGGAACCGATCATACTTTGGGGCTGCGGACTAAAGAATTGTCTGAACGCATCGGTCAGACGGCCACCTTCCCCACCGCTCCTTCTTTGACTGGCCGAAGCCTCAGCAACTCGTTGTCCAGGACCAGGAGTTTGTAACCTCCCAGTCTCTGGGAACGCGTTGCACAGACCTTTCTGCAAGGCCTCCCGGAGTTGTCTCATCCTCTGCTCCCTCTGCGAAGGTAACATAAGGTCCGCAACCTTACCCTTGTACCGTGGATCAAGGAGAGTGGCCAGCCAGTAATGGTCCCTCTCCTTGATCCGAAGAATACGAGGATCCTTCCGCAGACTTTGCAGGATCAGGGAGGCCATGCAGCGTAGGTTTGCTGAGGCATTCGCTCCGGAGTCCTCTGGGTCACTAAGGACGACATGATCCACAGCCACCTCCTCCCAGCCACGTACAAGTCCACTGGTTTCTTGGGACTGTAAATCATCCCTAAAAGACTGCTGCTGATGATGCTGAGTGCCAGCCTCCACCTCCATGCTGACACAATCCTCCTCCTCCTCCTCCTCCTCCTCTTCCTGTGCGATGGGTGGGACAGAAGGAACACTGTCTGGGTAAAGGGGGCCTTGAGAGGCAAGGAAGTCCTCCTCTTCCTGCCTCTGTTCTGCCTCAAGTGCCCTGTCCATTATTCCACGCAGCGTGTGCTCCAACAGGTGGACAAGAGGTACAGTGTCACTGATGCATGCACTGTCACTGCTCACCATCCTCGTGGCCTCCTCAAATGGTGCCAGGACAGTGCATGCATCCCTGATCATGCCCCACTGGCGTGGAGAAAAAAAACCAAGCTCCCCTGACCCTGTCCTGGTGCCGTAGTCGCACAGGTACTCATTGATGGCCCTCTGCTGCGTGTGCAGCCGCTGCAGCATGGCCAACGTTGAGTTCCACCTGGTGGGCATGTCACATATAAGGCGGTTCTTGGGCAGGTTCAACTTCTTTTGCAGCTCAGCCAGGCGAGCACTGGCATTATAAGATCTGCGGAAATGCACACAGACTTTCCTGGCCTGCCTCAGGACATCCTGTAAGCCCGGGTACCTGCCCAAGAACCGCTGCACCACCAGGTTAAGGACGTGAGCCACACAGGGCACATGGGTCAGTTGTCCCTGTCGGAGGGCGGAGAGGAGGTTGGTGCCATTGTCGCAAACCACCATTCCTGGCTTAAGCTGGCGTGGCGTCAACCACCTCTCGGCCTGGCCCTGCAGAGCAGACAGGACCTCTGCCCCAGTGTGGCTTCTGTCCCCCAAACACACCAGTGCAAGCACGGCATGGCATCTTTTTGCCTGCGTACTTGCGTAGCCCCTTGAACGCCTACGGAGCACCGCTGGTTCCGAGGACAAACCACAGGAAGAGGCCATGGAGGAAGAAGAAGAGGAGGGGGTGGAGGAGAGAGGTGTGTCACAACCAGTAGTAGCATTTTGGAGGCGTGGCGGTGGAACAACCTCCAACACTACTGCACCTTGTCCTGCATCCTTCCCAGCTGCCAAAAGAGTGACCCAATGGGCCGTGAAAGAAAGGTAACGTCCCTGTCCATGCCTGCTCGACCATGAGTCAGCGGTAATATGCACCTTACCGCTGACCGCCCTGTCCAGCGAGGCCAAGACATTGCCTTCCACATGCCGGTAGAGAGCCGGAATAGCCTTCCGTGAGAAAAAGTGGCGTTTGGGAACCTGCCACTGAGGAACCGCACATTGCACAAACTCACGGAAGGGGGCCGAGTCTACCAACTGAAAAGGCAGCAGTTGAATCGCTAGCAATTTAGCCAAGCTAGCATTCAACCGCTGGGCATGTGGATGGCTGGGAGTGAACTTCTTTCGACGGTCCAGCAGCTGGGGCAGGGAAATTTGCCTGCTAGAATCGGACGTCGGTGTACTGCTAGCAGAGTGGCCGCAAGTACTTGGCTGTGACACACCTAATTCTACACCTTCATTCCTCTCAGTGCATGTTTCAGAGAGGACTGAAGTTATAGTGGGGTTGGAGATCCCAGCTGATGCGGTGCAAGGAGAGGTCCGCTTTGTTCTTTGGTGTGGGTCTTTGAGGTAGGCTTGCCAACGAGCTGCATGGCAGGTCAACATATGTCTGGTCAGGCATGTGGTACCCAAGCGGCTGATGTTTTGGCCACGCGATATACGCTTGAGACATATGTTGCAAACAGCAGCTGTGCGATCTGATGCACTAGCCTCAAAAAAGGCCCACACCAAAGAACTTTTTGAATGACGGGCAGAGGCAGCGCCCTGCACAGGCGGAGCTCTGCGGTGTGATTCCGTCGGTGTACTGCCCTTACGCTGGCCACCAAAGGGCATCCTGCCTCGTTGGAGATGTGCCTCCTCCTCATCCTCCTCCTCCTCCTCTCTCCTATTAGGCACCCACGTGGAGTCAGTGACCTCATCATCCCCTCCCTCCTCATCACTGGAGCCAATCTGGCAGTATGCTGCAGCTGCTGGAACATGACTGCCAGATTGGTGTCCTTCTTGAGCATCCCCTCTGTCTGCTCTCACGCTACTGCCTTCCTCTAGCTGGATTTCATCATCAGACCCTTCGAAACGCTGGGCATCCTCTTGGAGCATGTACCCAACACTGTGCTCAAACAGTTCGGGGGACTCCTCAGGAGGAGGACATGGTGGGTCTAGGGAAGGAGTGACTGATGATGAGTCTGACATTGATACCAGGGAAGAGGACGCTTTGGCAGCTGCTTTTCCAGTACCCTGAGCCTGGGTGAGAGAGGATGAGGAGGAGGAGGAGGGCTTGGTCATCCACTCTACCAAGTCTTCGGCATGATGTGGCTCAACATGTCCAGCTGCCGAAAAGAAGGACAAGCGTGTCCCATGGCCATGTGCTGATGACAATGCACCGCGTCCACGACCAGCACTGTTGCCCCCAGACACAGAGCCTGCTTGCCCTCTTTTATTGCCTCCTGACTGTCTGCCTCTCCTTGTTTGCCTTCCAGACATTCTAATAGATGGCCTGCAGGGAGATGGGAAAAAAGCAATAAGGGCTACCTTCAGGTGTCCTTCTCTGTCCCTTTACTTAAGGATTTCTAAATATGGTTGAGGATGATTGCTTTTGCACAGAATAGCACAACGACAATTTCCCTGACTGTCCAAAAAAACAAGGATTTCAAAGATGGTTGATGAGGAATGCTTTAGCACACTATAGCACAAGGAGAATTTCCCTCACTGTCCTTCCCTGTCCCTAGAAACAAGGATTATCACAGTGAAAGAAACTGACACTCTTCCTACCTATAGTTTTCTGTCCCTAGAAAAAATGTTTTTTTAAAGCACACTATAGCACAAGGAGAATTTTCCTCACTGTCCTTCCCTGTCCCTAGAAACAAGGATTATCACAGTGAAAGAAACTGACACTCTTCCTTCCTATAGTTTTCTGTCCCTAGAAAAAATGTTTTTTTAAAGCACACTATAGCACAAGGAGAATTCCCTCACTGTCCTTCCCTGTCCCTAGAAACAAGGATTCGCACAGTAAAAGACACTGACACTCTCCCTACCTATAGTTTTCTGTCCCTAGAAAAAATGTTTTTTTAAAGCACACTATAGCACAAGGAGAATTTCCCTCACTTTCCTTCTTTGTCCCTAGAAACAAGGATTATCACAGTGAAAGAAACTGACACTCTTCCTTCCTATAGTTTTCTGTCCCTAGAAAAAATGTTATTTTAAAGCACACTATAGCACAAGGAGAATTCCCTCACTGTCCTTCCCTGTCCCTAGAAACAAGGATTTGCACAGTAAAAGACACTGACACTCTCCCTACCTATAGTTTTCTGTCCCTAGAAAAAATGTTTTTTTAAAGCACACTATAGCACAAGGAGAATTTCCCTCACTTTCCTTCTTTGTCCCTAGAAACAAGGATTATCACAGTGAAAGAAACTGACACTCTTCCTACCTATAGTTTTCTGTCCCTAGAAAAAATGTTTTTTTAAAGCACACTATAGCACAAGGAGAATTCCCTCACTGTCCTTTCCTGTCCCTAGAAACAAGGATTCGCACAGTAAAACACACTGACACTCTCCCTACCTATAGTTTTCTGTCCCTAGAAAAAATGTTTTTTTAAAGCACACTATAGCACAAGGAGAATTTCCCTCACTTTCCTTCTTTGTCCCTAGAAACAAGGATTATCACAGTGAAAGAAACTGACACTCTTCCTACCTATAGTTTTCTGTCCCTAGAAAAAATGTTTTTTTAAAGCACACTATAGCACAAGGAGAATTCCCTCACTGTCCTTCCCTGTCCCTAGAAACAAGGATTCGCACAGTAAAACACACTGACACTCTCCCTACCTATAGTTTTCTGTCCCTAGAAAAAATGTTTTTTTAAAGCACACTATAGCACAAGGAGAATTCCCTCACTGTCCTTCCCTGTCCCTAGAAACAAGGATTTGCACAGTAAAAGACACTGACACTCTCCCTACCTATAGTTTTCTGTCCCTAGAAAAAATGTTTTTTTAAAGCACACTATAGCACAAGGAGAATTCCCTCACTGTCCTTTCCTGTCCCTAGAAACAAGGATTCGCACAGTAAAACACACTGACACTCTCCCTACCTATAGTTTTCTGTCCCTAGAAAAAATGTTTTTTTAAAGCACACTATAGCACAAGGAGAATTTCCCTCACTTTCCTTCTTTGTCCCTAGAAACAAGGATTATCACAGTGAAAGAAACTGACACTCTTCCTACCTATAGTTTTCTGTCCCTAGAAAAAATGTTTTTTTAAAGCACACTATAGCACAAGGAGAATTCCCTCACTGTCCTTTCCTGTCCCTAGAAACAAGGATTCGCACAGTAAAACACACTGACACTCTCCCTACCTATAGTTTTCTGTCCCTAGAAAAAATGTTTTTTTAAAGCACACTATAGCACAAGGAGAATTTCCCTCACTTTCCTTCTTTGTCCCTAGAAACAAGGATTATCACAGTGAAAAAAACTGACACTCTTCCTACCTATAGTTTTCTGTCCCTAGAAAAAATGTTTTTTTAAAGCACACTATAGCACAAGGAGAATTCCCTCACTGCCCTTTCCTGTCCCTAGAAACAAGGATTCGCACAGTAAAACACACTGACACTCTCCCTACCTATAGTTTTCTGTCCCTAGAAAAAATGTTTTTTTAAAGCACACTATAGCACAAGGAGAATTTCCCTCACTTTCCTTCTTTGTCCCTAGAAACAAGGATTATCACAGTGAAAGAAATTGACACTCTTCCTTCCTATAGTTTTCTGTCCCTAGAAAAAATGTTTTTTTAAAGCACACTATAGCACAAGGAGAATTCCCTCACTGTCCTTCCCTGTCCCTAGAAACAAGGATTTGCACAGTAAAAGACACTGACACTCTCCCTACCTATAGTTTTCTGTCCCTAGAAAAAATGTTTTTTTAAAGCACACTATAGCACAAGGAGAATTTCCCTCACTTTCCTTCTTTGTCCCTAGAAACAAGGATTATCACAGTGAAAGAAACTGACACTCTTCCTACCTATAGTTTTCTGTCCCTAGAAAAAATGTTTTTTTAAAGCACACTATAGCACAAGGAGAATTCCCTCACTGTCCTTCCCTGTCCCTAGAAACAAGGATTCACACAGTAAAACACACTGACACTCTCCCTACCTATAGTTTTCTGTCCCTAGAAAAAATGTTTTTTTAAAGCACACTATAGCACAAGGAGAATTCCCTCACTGTCCTTCCCTGTCCCTAGAAACAAGGATTTGCACAGTAAAAAACACTGACACTCTCCCTACCTATAGTTTTCTGTCCCTAGAAAAAATGTTTTTTTAAAGCACACTATAGCACAAGGAGAATTTCCCTCACTTTCCTTCTTTGTCCCTAGAAACAAGGATTATCACAGTGAAAGAAACTGACACTCTTCCTACCTATAGTTTTCTGTCCCTAGAAAAAATGTTTTTTTAAAGCACACTATAGCACAAGGAGAATTCCCTCACTGTCCTTCCCTGTCCCTAGAAACAAGGATTCGCACAGTAAAAGACACTGACACTCTCCCTACCTATAGTTTTCTGTCCCTAGAAAAAATGTTTTTTTAAAGCACACTATAGCACAAGGAGAATTTCCCTCACTGTCCTTCCCTGTCCCTAGAAACAAGGATTTGCACAGTAAAAGACACTGACACTCTCCCTACCTATAGTTTTCTGTCCCTAGAAAAAATGTTTTTTTAAAGCACACTATAGCACAAGGAGAATTTCCCTCACTTTCCTTCTTTGTCCCTAGAAACAAGGATTATCACAGTGAAAGAAACTGACACTCTTCCTACCTATAGTTTTCTGTCCCTAGAAAAAATGTTTTTTTAAAGCACACTATAGCACAAGGAGAATTCCCTCACTGTCCTTTCCTGTCCCTAGAAACAAGGATTCGCACAGTAAAACACACTGACACTCTCCCTGCCTATAGTTTTCTGTCCCTAGAAAAAATGTTTTTTTAAAGCACACTATAGCACAAGGAGAATTTCCCTCACTTTCCTTCTTTGTCCCTAGAAACAAGGATTATCACAGTGAAAGAAACTGACACTCTTCCTACCTATAGTTGTCTGTCCCTAGAAAAAATGTTTTTTTAAAGCACACTATAGCACAAGGAGAATACCCTCACTGTCCTTCCCTGTCCCTAGAAACAAGGATTTGCACAGTAAAAGACACTGACACTCTCCCTACCTATAGTTTTCTGTCCCTAGAAAAAAATGTTTTTTTAAAGCACACTATAGCACAAGGAGAATTTCCCTCACTTTCCTTCTTTGTCCCTAGAAACAAGGATTATCACAGTGAAAGAAACTGACACTCTTCCTTCCTATAGTTTTCTGTCCCTAGAAAAAATGTTTTTTTAAAGCACACTATAGCACAAGGAGAATTCCCTCACTGTCCTTCCCTGTCCCTAGAAACAAGGATTCGCACAGTAAAAGACACTGACACTCTCCCTACCTATAGTTTTCTGTCCCTAGAAAAAATGTTTTTTTAAAGCACACTATAGCACAAGGAGAATTTCCCTCACTTTCCTTCTTTGTCCCTAGAAACAAGGATTATCACAGTGAAAGAAACTGACACTCTTCCTACCTATAGTTTTCTGTCCCTAGAAAAAATGTTTTTTTAAAGCACACTATAGCACAAGGAGAATTCCCTCACTGTCCTTCCCTGTCCCTAGAAACAAGGATTCGCACAGTAAAACACACTGACACTCTCCCTACCTATAGTTTTCTGTCCCTAGAAAAAATGTTTTTTTAAAGCACACTATAGCACAAGGAGAATTCCCTCACTGTCCTTCCCTGTCCCTAGAAACAAGGATTCGCACAGTAAAACACACTGACACTCTCCCTACCTATAGTTTTCTGTCCCTAGAAAAAATGTTTTTTTAAAGCACACTATAGCACAAGGAGAATTTCCCTCACTTTCCTTCTTTGTCCCTAGAAACAAGGATTATCACAGTGAAAGAAACTGACACTCTTCCTACCTATAGTTTTCTGTCCCTAGAAAAAATGTTTTTTTAAAGCACACTATAGCACAAGGAGAATTCCCTCACTGTCCTTCCCTGTCCCTAGAAACAAGGATTTGCACAGTAAAACACACTGACACTCTCCCTACCTATAGTTTTCTGTCCCTAGAAAAAATGTTTTTTTAAAGCACACTATAGCACAAGGAGAATTCCCTCACTGTCCTTCCCTGTCCCAAGAAACAAGGATTCGCACAGTAAAACACACTGACACTCTCCCTACCTATCCTTCTCTTTCCCTAAACTAAAGGAATCCAGGTTAAGCAAGAAAAAAATAAATGTCACTGTCCCTGCCTATGCTTCTCTTTCCCTGCTCCGGAACACACTACACTAGGCCGCCGTGCTGGCGGCCTTTTATAGTGTGGGGCGTATACTAAACACCCTCAGCAATAATTGGCCACAGGCATCCTGCCTGTGGCCAATCATTGCTCTCCTCGCTGCCGGCGCTGTGATTGGCCAAGCATGCGGGGTCACAGTGCATGCTTGGCCAATCACAGCGCCTGGATGACACTGCGATGGCGTAGTGCATTGTGGGCCGTTCGCGTCACTCGAATTTGGCGCGAACGGCCCAAATCGTTCGATCTTCGTCGAACGATCGAACAGCCGATGTTCGAGTCGAACGTATGTTCGACTCGAACACGAAGCTCATCCCTAGTGTAGATACATAGGCCCAGACACAAGTTCTTTCCTCCACTCTCCTCCAAAGAGTGGGCTATGGTCTCCGCACGAGGGAAATTCACCTTCCGGACGGTCACCGACAAGAGGCTCACCCGTCACCGGCAGTATGCTGCACCGGGTCTTCAGATGAGGAGCTCTCCCCGTTCCATTACGTCCACCTCGGATTAAGGCGTCCACCTCCGGAGCACCCTAGGATCCTTCCCTCGCGGAACTCAGTGTTGGGCACTGAGTTCCGGACCTCCGTCCAAGTACCTCATCTCAGGCTAAAGGTGCCTGAGATGGAACACGACCTCCGGTGGTCCTCTAGGCCGAGGCCGCCTAGAGGACGAAAAACACGAACTCCGTCCGCAGGCTAAAGGTGCCAGGGACAACGAACCCCGTGACAAAATGGCCGGCCCCCTTTATCCCCCTCCCCGGCATGCGTAGCGGGTTCCCCGCCCCACCACACGGCTGCCGAAGTAGGACAAAAAAGGATTCGACCCAGCAATGATTCGTCCATCGGCCCAAAGTGACAGCGCCACCCGGTGGACCGCCGGAGATACACCACTGGTGTCACCGCAAAAATTCAAAATTACTGGCGGGAAAGTAAACACCCGCTACAAATGTTATGCTTACACAGTTTAAATAATGATAAATAAAAAATTTACTTTAACATACCAACCCATGAATTATCTTTAAAATGAACCCGTATCCAGGCTATGAATATTTAAATATTTTCATATTCTTAATGGTGCTTTAAAACATGCCCGTCCTGATCTCTGTAGCTGTAAGCGCTGTGGAGCAGTTCATCCTCAAATTTCACAGCAGAAACATTGAAGTCGTTCTCTCAGCAGCTGAGCTAACCTCCTTTCCCTGCCAGGACTCTTCTAGGAGTCAAACCCTGTATAAGCTCTGTGTTGGATGGTGTCAGAGCTTACACAAGAGTTGGTGTTGTCACTCTCTCCCAATTGTATTTGGGCAGGGCTACAAATGAGTATTCAGGTAATGTTGGAATGCTGTACAGGTAAATATAAGTGGATGTGAGGGGGGCTGGCAAGAGACTGCAGCTTTGCCCTGAATGGACAAATTGACATAGAGGGCACTTATCAATTACCGTATATATTCGAGTATAAGCCGAGTTTTTCAGCACATTTTTTGTGCTGAAAATGCCCCCCTCGGCTTATACTCGAGTCACCTTTTTGTGCCTGATCTCCCAGAATTTGGGGACCCGGTACCAGCTGGCCGTAGGTCCTCTGGACCCCAAGCATAGTACACATGTAGCCCCTCTCTTCCTCTACAAGTGTGCAAAGTTTTTTGGGTGGGGAACCTATGGCCGGGGAGCACCGATTTTTCAAATCCGGGCACCCCTTCCATAGACCCCCATGTTAAACGGTAATTTCTCTGGTGATTTTGGGGACCCGGTACTGTCCGGGCGTTGGTCCCCTGGACCTGAATTTTGGCACACATGTAGCCCCATTTCCCCTCTATAAGTGTGCAAAGTTTATTGTCTGGGGGACCTACGGCCGGGGAGCACCAATTTTTCAAAGCCGGGCACCCCTTCCATAAACTCCCATGTTAAACGTCAGTCTAGTCATGGACACAGTGAGGCATGGACACAGTAAGGCACAGTGAGGCATGCAGATGGACACCCTAGGCTTATACTCAAGTCAATACATTTTCCCAGTTTTTTGTGGTAAAATTAGGTGCCTCGGCTTATATTCGGGTCGGCTTATACTCGAGTATATATGATATGTTAGCTAGGCAATGCTAAAACAGGAGAATTGACATAGATTACGAGATATATTTATTACATTTAGGCAGCTTCTATTTGACAAATTGTGGGGTAGGTGGATCTCTAGTCCTCACACCTTAACCTCTCTGGATCTGGGTTCTTGATTAGAAAAAAAAGGTGATTTTTTTTTTTTATTCTGTATGTGTAATTGAAATACTTTTTCACTGGAGTGAACTGTCCTATAACTGAAGTCATGACTGTTGAGGCACAATGGGCCTAGGTACAAATCAAATGTAACTTAATGGTATCAAAAGCCCACCACCCCTTGCCCCCTCACCCCATTAAATAAAAACACTTACAAGCATTAGGTTGGAAAGGGCAATGCTCTATTTAAATTCCAACATGTGAACACTTTAAACCAGTGCCAGTCACAGTTGTACTGTGAGCACACAATTGCAAAGTGGGCTTGTCCATACCATAAGTGCTGGACAGACAGCCTACTTCCAATTTTACATCAAGGGCATAGCCCATTACAGCAACTTTAAATGCTGGTATAGTCAAGAAACTGCAGCAAGTTGTGACATGCCATAAAGGAAAAAAAGGGGCGGGAGTGTGGGCAGCTCTTCCATCCACTTCTTTAAAAGACCCAGAATTCCCCGGGGCAATACTTTTCTGACCTCAGGCCCATCCCCCATATTTTCATCAATCCTTGGTGACCATCAACCACCTTGTCTGGCGCCTGGCCATGCCCCCATCAGTCAAGGCTCTCTTTCCCTATAGGGGCTCAAGATGCCTTCATTATTTTGTATTTGTGTGTACAAATTTTGAGACCTGTGCGACCCTGGGTGGTTCATTGTTCCCTTTTTTCTCTTTTTGTTATGTTATGTACTATTATTGTGAAAAATATATAAATAAATATATCTTTAAAAAATAGATAAAAATTAGGCAGCTTCATTCGTAATTGTTTGCTTCTGCTGCTCTAAAGTAGCATTATGATAGGATAAAACGCGTATGACCACTTCTTAAAGTGGTTCTTCAGCCTTTTTAAAAAAAATAAAATAAAAGCCAGCAGCTAAAAATACTGTAGCTGCTTACTTAAAAAAAAAAGAAGGACACTCGCCTGTCCAGGGAGTCCAGCACCATGCTCACCCGAACTGCTTCTTCGGCGGTCTTTGGGTCCCGCCGCCAGCATGTTTACTGTGGGCAGCCGGCTGTGATTCCTTGCGGATTCACAGCTGTCTCCCCACTACGCATGCAAGATCCACGCTGTACTTTGTGAATGGTCCCATGACCTCTTGTGTTGTGTCCCAGAAGGTTGGGGGGGAGGAGAACTTCCAGTGGATCACCACAGTGAGGAGTGGGTACTTGTCAAAACTAAGTACCAGCTCCCCCCCTCCAAAAAGTGGCAAAAACAGAAGAGGAGGGGGAGGAGGGCATAAAGGAGAACTTCCCCTTTAGGGTGAAGTGTGTCTCTTTGCAGGGAAAACCTATTGCACCTCCAGTGGAAATAAAGAGTAAACAACATAATACCCATCGCTTTCAGTCCAGCCTGCTCATATGCAATAGCTATTAGTTTTATATATTGTGTAAGAAGAGACGTTTTATTTGAACAATATCTTGAATGTTCATTCAAGCCTTTAAATGCGGGATCAGAGCTATTTAATGTTATAAGTCAGTACCCAGAATGCTGTGTGTCAGTTACTTATGCTGGCCTTGAATTTCATACTGTGTGGTCTTTATGGATCTGGTATAACCAGGATTTCATGAACTAAAAAATTTTTAGAAATGAATGCTCCCCAGGTTTCGCTGTATATGATATAATACTCCGAGAAATAATCTTGACTATGTTCTATTCCCAGCCCCGCTGCACTTAATGAAGTAGAGGAGTCCTGAAATTTAACAGGTAGTAAAAATTAATGAAAACCATGCTATGGTACTTACTTGTTATAGGCAAGTAATTGTTACCTTGATGATGTCATTTTTCGCAACATGACCTCTGTAGACATTTTGCAGGTCAGGGCATAGAATGGAGTTTTTTTTTATAGTTATAGGAATATGGCATAAGTTGGTGGATGCATGATAGTCAAAGTGCAGAGGGGGGAGGTAAATGCGTGGATTTATAATTAGGAGAACCTTATGCTTTTATTAAAAAAAAAATCATGCGAAATGCTAGGTTTGATTTACTAGAGCATGTTCACTTTGCAAAGTAAATTGTTACCTATCTAAGCGATCGAGTTGAAATTAAATGAAAGTTCACCGTGCAAAAAATACTCAATTGTGTGCAGGGATTTTGCTTGCGTATGACTGGGAGTGATTAACCACTTCAGCCCCGGACCATTTTGGCTGGTTAAAGACCAGGCCACTTTTTGCGATTCAGCGATGCGTCGCTTTAACTGACAATTGCGCGGTCGTGCGACGTGGCTCCCAAACAAAATTGACGTCCTTTTTTCCCCACAAATAGAGCTTTCTTTTGGTGGTATTTGATCACCTCTGCGGTTTTTATTTTTTATGCTATAAACAAAAATAGATCGACAATTTTGAAAAAAAAACAATATTTTTTACTTTTTGCTATAATAAATATCCCCCAAAAATATATAAAAAAAAATGTTTCCTCAGTTTAGGCCGATACGTATTCTTATACATATTTTTGGTAAAAAAAAATCACAATAAGCGTTTATTGATTGATTTGCGCAAAAATTATAGGGTTTACAAAATAGGGGATAGTTTTATGGCATTTTTATTATTATTTTTTTTTACTAGTAATGGCGGCGATCAGTGATTTTTTTCATGACTGCGACATTACGGCGGACACATCGGACACTTTTGACGCATTTTTAGGACCATTGTCATTTTTACAGCGATCAGTGCTATAAATATGCACTGATTACTGTGAAAATGACACTGGCAGTAAAGGGGTTAACCACTAGGCGGTGCTGTAGGGGTTAAGTGTTCCCTATTGAGTGTTTCTTACTGTAGGGGGGATGGGCTGTGTGTCACATGACACTGATCTTCGCTCCGAGTAAAAGGAGCGGAGATCCGTGTCATTGTCACTAGGCAGAGCGGGGAGATGCTTGTTTACACAAGCATCTCCCCGCTCTATTCCTCTGTGAGACGATTGCGGTCCGACTCACGGGGAAGGCGGCAGGGTCGCGAGCGTGCCGCCGGTGGCGCGTGTGTGCGACCACACGTCAGGTATTTAAAGGGCAACGTACAGGTACGTGATTGTGCCTGTACGTGCCATTCTGCCGAAGTATAAGTACAGGAGGTGGTCGGCAAGTGGTTAAAACGGTAGTAAACCGCTGGGATTTTTTTTTACCTTACCTTATTTACCTGAAAGGTAATGTCATAATGTGCTAGTAGGCATCGCATTATGTTAAACTTACCTGAACACGAAGCCTTCCAGCACCGCGGGGGGGGGGAGGGGGGGGTTGTATTAGCAGATTACAACCACTAAGAAATTGAAGCCAAACTTCAGCTCACAGTTTATTAGCAGTTACAGCAAACATTTTTTTATAAAGGTTTTGCATAAATTAATAAAATCTTATCATTTTAATCACCCCTGGCAGTGTTAAGTGCTTTGTCTCATTCACGTAAACTGATACATTCTGCTGGAAGGTTTGTGCTGTGAAAAAACAACAGACTTGCTGACTGGATTACAAGATAAAAATAGAAGAAAGAAAGCTTAAAAAAGGAAACAAAGGTCAATGGCCTGGAGCAAAAGTGCAACTTGGAGGAGGGCCAGCATGACTGGGGTGGGCAGTGAGGCGGAGAGAATAGTTGTGTGATGGGGGAGGTATTATTCACTTACCTGGATTGGTGGGTCCCGAGGGAAGGGGGGAGTCCTGTGGGGGTAGAGGGGCGGAGGTTCTTGTCGGAGCTTCTCAAAGCATCAGGAAGGTTTCTCCCACCCACCCCCACTGTTTGTTGTTTTGGGGGGGCTACCTTCCACGCTTTATGCTAGTACAGGGTTGGGCAGTTTTTTTCCCTGGTGGGGCAGTTCTTGTTAGGGTATGTTTTCCATGACAGTTCGGGTCCTGTTTTCATTTATTACTAGTCGTAGCAGCAGCGGGAGGTCTATGGGGTCTTTGGAGGTGGTGCTGGATAAAATAATGGAGAATTAGGGGGGTTGGGCCCATCTGGAGGTATGGGTGTCCCTTCCCTTCCTAATAATACAATGCTATCAATGGTTTTAAGTTGGTTGTATCTGGTAGGAAGTAACTGGTAATTGCCCCTGAGCTGGTGTAAGTTGCGGCTGGGGGCCTTTCATGGGGTGACAGATACAACCAGTTGGTCGAGAGAAAATTAGCCCTTCAAAGACCTTAGACCGGGTAGGATTAAGCTGAGGTTTTTTGGTTTAATGGTTATGTATAAAATGTATTATATGTATTATGATTATGTTGTTATTTGTATTTCAGTTTGTTGTAATAAAAAAGGTTGCTATGGCCATTCGACTCCAAAATATGTGTCATCTGGTCAATCTTGGGGGTAAAGGAATGGTGTTTTGTTGTTTATTTTACAGGAAACCAGAGCCTCGGTAGTCTGCACATCCCTCAGTCATGCAGCTATCACATCTAATGCCTCGTACACACGACCGTTTTTTCCAACGGGAAAACTGCTATGAGAGCTTTTCGTCGGGAATCCCGGCCGTGTGTATGCTCCATCACAGTTTTTCGGACCGGAAATCTGCTGAACAAAAAATAGATCAGGATGTCTTTTTTCCCGTCAGGCCAAAAATCCAAGCGGGGCATCCGTTCATCTGTATGGTTTTCTGACGGGCAGAAAACCGCGCATGCTCAGAATCAAGTATGAGACGGGAGCTCTTTCTGGTAAAACTAGCGTTCGTACTGGAGTTAGCACATTTGTCACGCTGTAACGGACTGAAAAGCGCGAATCGTCTCTCACCAAACTTTTACTAACCCAAAGGGTGGCACCATTGGAATGGGACCTCCCCTTTATCGTGCCGTCGTACGTGTTGTACGTCACCACGCTTTGGACGGGCGGACTTTTGTTTGAGCGTGTGTATGCAAGGCAGGCTGAGAGGAATTCTGTCTGGAAAACCGTCTGATTTTTATCCGTTGGAAAAACCGGTCGTGTGTACTAAGCATTAGAATTGGTAAGCTGCATATCACATATTTTGCCACGTACACACGACCATTTTTAATGTCATTGTAAAAAACGTAATTTTTCTCGACGTGAATTTTCGTGTTTCCTCCCAAGCCTGCCTTGCCTACACACTATCGTGGAAAAAAAATATTCGAGTGACGTCCAACACGTACGCCGGCACTATAAAGGGGAAGTTCCATTCGGATGGAGCCACCCTTCATGTTAGTAAAGTTTGTTGAGCGCCGATTCGCGCTTTTCAGCCTCGTGCTTTTCAGTCCATTACAGCGTGACGAATGTGCTATCTCCATTACGAACGCTAGTTTTACCAGAACGAGTGCTCCCGTCTCATACTTGATTCTGAGCATGCGCATTTTTTTTCACGTTGTTAAAGCCCACACACGGCCGTTTTTCATTACGAGGAAAATGACGATGTAAAAAACGACGTGAAAAATTAGAGCATGTTCCAATTTTTTTCATGGCCGTTTTTCACGTCGTGAAAAATGCTCTGAAGCCCACACACGATCATTTTTAATGACCATTTTAAAAAATTTAATTTTTCTCGTCATTAAAAACGGTCGTGTGTACACGGCATAAGAATTGGTAAGCTGCAATTCAAGAAATATTTCATTTTGGGTGTAATGCTGCTTTAAGAACTGGATGGAGAGAAACCCAAATCCTTTTGTAGGTACAGCATTTGCCATATGCATATATTTCAGCCATGTATTTAGATGTTCTCCTGGAGTTCAGTCTTTAAAAAACATGATCATGGTACGCCAGCATTTAATTTTGGTTTTAAAATGCCAGCTGATATGTAAACAGAATGTGATTCCTCTTCCAACCTGTAACAGCCTCACAGACAGTCTGCTGTCTGCCGCAATAAATCACGAGTAGGTAGAAGCAGGAGCTTTCCTCTACAGCAGACTATCTGGCTTCCTTTAAAAACACATTATAAGGGTATCAGCCGAGGAAGGAAAGCATACAACAAAGTCAAAAAGTGTAAGAATTTCCAAGCAGCTGGGTATTGATTTTGTTGATGGCAAGCGGCAGGGCACTGTTGACACGTGGTGCACTTAATTGTGATTTTATTGACTATCATTTCAGCCTTGTTTATAGTGCCAGAGGCTGTAGCTCACCGTGACTGATGGCCTTCACCCGTGCCTTGCTCAGGGTCTTGCAGTTCTGTCCGTACCATCCTTTTAGTGTGTTCAGTCCAGAATTCCTGTCTGCAGAGGATGCACTGGAGCCTAACTGGACAGAAAGGCCTTCAGCATTGCCTCAGGCATCCAAAGGCTTCCCTTTATTGGGAATGTGGGCCATGCTTTCCTGCAAAACCAAATCAAAGTCACCTCTGTCAGCAGCTTCAGTTTTTTTTTTTTCATTTATTCTGCTGGCTTATAAGAAAGCTGTAATTAGCATGGTGGTATTGCAATAGGTATAGCCAGTTTTCTTCCAGACTATTCCCAGACTACAGCTTTCAGCAATCTAGAAATTCAGATTTGAGCTACAAGCATCATGGGCATTCTCTAGGGTTGCAGTCGGGGAACTATAAATCTCAGCAAGCATTTTTACCACTGGAAGTAAAGCAATACATTTAAGTCTCTGTGCTATATGTTAAGGAAGAGTTATTGCCACGTTTTAAAAATCCTTGTTTAATTCCCCAAGAGGCAAATTGCATGTAGTAGTTTGTCCTGTTTAGATCCATGCTGTGGTTGCTGAGCAAGGGTAGTTGACATCCTGCCCCCCTCCCCCACCACTGTCTGACCACACTATTCATAAAACGACTAATATTTAATTGTCTGATTGACAGCACTGGTCTCTGGCAGCAGGAGCTTGCTGGAGATGAGTACCGTCTTTCAGCACAGCAGTGGGAGGGGTCAGCTCAGATAGCAACAATTACTGCTGTTGGCGGGGCTGTGTGATCAGCCACCAGCTAGTAAACATGTTCTGCACTGACTATGGCATGATAGATAGTTTTTATATTTTCCCTAAGTCACCTCCAGGCACTGGAGGATATCCTCCTGGGGAAGTTATGCATACACCTGTACTGTGTTATTGAAGTCCAAGTGGTAATAGCTATAACAGTTATACAAATCAGAAGTGTCCTTGGTGTCCTTGAGTTGCCTAGGTGCATCTCGGGGAAGATATCAATCCATTTTGCCACAGTCAGTGCTGTGTACGGTCAGCAGGAAAGGCAACAGCACCTCTTTTAGTTCTTTTGGCAAGCGGCAACACTGTCCACAATTCTTGTTTTATCTTTTGTTATGAATCTGAGAAAGGGGGTGGTGATTACAGTTCTGCACTGTAACTCCTCTATTGGAATGTCCGTAAATTGGGCTCAAGCCTGGGGTGGAACTACAGCCAACAATGTCAGAAAAGAGTTGTGATTTTTTTTTCCCAACCACAGCAAGTATCTGAATGGGACCAAGTGCTACATGCACTTGGTCCCCTGGTAAATTTAACAAGGATATTTAAGTTGTAGTGTTACTCCTTCTTTAAAGTTGGATCCCCAGACCCCACCCCCCTTGAAATACCCCCAGCACTTTAAAAACAAAAAAGGATACTTGTGCGTTAAAACAATTACCAAAAAGAAAATAATCTCTAGATTGGTTACTTGGTGAGTGCTGTTAAAAAGTAGTTAGCACTTTAACCTAGCAGCATTAAGGTCATCATTAGCACTACCTGCCTGAAGTTTGCATGTTCACCCTGTGACTGCGTGGGGTTCCTCCGGGTACTCCGGTTTTCTCCCAGACTCCAAAGACATGCTGGTAGGTTAAGTTAAGTAGTTTGGGTGTGCTACTCCTTTTTTTTTAGCAGTACAGGGTCCTAAACCAATAAAATGTAAAACTTGACTGGTTGCTGGGAATTATACATTATCCTTACGTCAAACACTTCTTTAGAAAATTGGGTATCTCTACAGCCTTTAGTCGTGGAGCTGATATTATGTTACTAATGAATAATTTGATCATGCTAAGCATTAGTGTTCCTGTTCTTAGCTGTCTTTATTAACTCATGGTCTGTATAATATAAATTGTGGAAAATGCAGTATACTCCTAACTTTACACAATGTTCTAGTGCTTCATCCTACGTCAGATGCCGAGAAAGCTGTATATTGTTAAAAATTTCCTTCTCAAGTACAGTTTAAAGTGCTTTTGTTTAGCATCAGAGGCTGGGAAAGGACCTGAGGGAGGCTGAGATTTATGATCAGTAAATAAAATGAAGTCTAATAATAAAGTACCGGCACAGTGTTCCAGCAAATCTTTTTATTTCACTGGAAAAACATTCTGAATTATTGAGTGGTGCTGATCACAATAAATGATGTTTTGGATCCTCGGTTAAATTAGCATTGCCTTTAAATTTGAGAATTCATAAAAAATGGGAAGTGAGGAAAGGGAATTTGACCATAAGAATAGATTTTGTTGTGCATGGTTGGCGGTTAAACGTGTGAATGTACAGTCAATGTGTTCCAGACTCCACCCACTCAAGACACTCTGAGCTTCTAGTAATTTGACTGTATTGGATAAGTTTATGTATACTGATATATATATATATATATATATATATATTTTTTTTAATATGTATATATACCGTATTTATCGGCGTATAACACGCACCCTAACTTTAAGAGGGAAGTTTCAGGAAAAAGACTTTCCACAGCCCCCTGCGTATAACACGCAGGCACAGTTTACCCTCTATTTTCAGGGTAAAAAAAGTGAGTGTTATACGCCAATAAATACAGTATATATCTATCTATATATATATATATATATATTTGACAATTCACAATTATGTCAGTAAAAGTTAATACTCCTGCACACAGGAATGGATATGCTCAAAAATAATATAATTTAGTTGTGAAATTGACTACCCATCCCCATGCCTTTTCAGGGAAAGGTAACAGATTCACTGTATACTATACATATATTATATGAAAAAATCAACCAGCGCAAATATTTAAGAATACAGCAGCTGAACACTGAGGGTCAATATTTCAAATCCCAACAATAGTATTATATAAGCAGCAGTGCAGCGCAAACACAAATAAACACTTCTAATAAAAACTAATATTATAAACAGTCCATAAATGCAAGATGTCTTCAGGGGTTAAAAAGATGCACAGATGATACAACACCAAGTGTCCAGAGTGAGGGAAAAAAAAACAAAAACACAGCAACTGTTATCCAGGTGATTCTGTGATACCCTCCACCACTGGTAACAATGGCCGCTCACCTTCTTAAATGGACCCCTGAGTAAATCAGTCAGGTCAATCGAGCATTTCCCACTGCAGGGAGTTTAACCAGAAATCTGTAACAAGATGCTTGATGATCCGATCTCTTCATGTAAACCTCTAGGAAAATTAATCAGATCTCTCTCTCATTTCCCACTGCCAGGGACTTAATATCAGGATGACCGGACGATAAGATCTCCACAGCATATATCACATGAAAAGAGTAAGGCAAAATCTAGTGCTCTCTGTTTCAAAATTTATTAAAAGCCAGCAAGAGTATAAAATGTGCACTTACACAGAAAAGCACTGTTCCCCAGTGCAAGGGATCCTGAGCGGAGAATTCAAAAGTAGCGGCAGCTCGTTCCACGAGACAGCAGGACTGGACGCGGGTGACGTCACTAACTTCAATCACGTTCCGTACGCGTTACGTCCCCCGCTGATGAAGTCCCGCCTTCTACTGGGGACGTAACGCGTACGGAACGTGATTGAAGTTAGTGACGTCACCCGCGTCCAGTCCTGCTGTCTCGTGGAACGAGCTGCCGCTACTTTTGAATTCTCCGCTCAGGATCCCTTGCACTGGGGAACAGTGCTTTTCTGTGTAAGTGCACATTTTATACTCTTGCTGGCTTTTAATAAATTTTGAAACAGAGAGCACTAGATTTTGCCTTACTCTTTTCATGTGATATATGCTGTGGAGATCTTATCGTCCGGTCATCCTGATATTAAGTCCCTGGCAGTGGGAAATGAGAGAGAGATCTGATTAATTTTCCTAGAGGTTTACATGAAGAGATCGGATCATCAAGCATCTTGTTAGAGATTTCTGGTTAAACTCCCTGCAGTGGGAAATGCTCGATTGACCTGACTGATTTACTCAGGGGTCCATTTAAGAAGGTGAGCGGCCATTGTTACCAGTGGTGGAGGGTATCACAGAATCACCTGGATAACAGTTGCTGTGTTTTTTTTTTTTTTTTCCCTCACTCTGGACACTTGGTGTTGTATCATCTGTGCATCTTTTTATCCCCTGAAGACATCTTGCATTTATGGACTGTTTATAATATTAGTTTATACTATACATATAGCCAAACGATAATTAAACCGCAGTTCATGGACTTTATGGGCACAAGCATACAAAGTAGTCAGGGAGGACAATCTATCAAGATTTCTACATTTGAGCCCTATCAATGGCCTGCACTTTGCTATGCCTCTAGCTGTCCCCTATATTGGCATTAGTGTTGACACACCTTTTAAGGATGGTTCAGTCCCTCCTCTTACTTGTCCCTTTATCTTTTTAGTAAGTACCCACAACTCACAGAAGGTGGGCTGTAATGTACGTGATATTGTTGCTTATGTTGAAATCAATGGATTGATCATGTGGGCTGCTTCCCAATCCTACATATAGATTATATTACACCTATTACCTATTTGATGTTTGACATTATATGGACCCTGGCCTTTTGCTTGCGGTCCCCCTTGTGGTTTACTTGGGACATTGTCTCCGGCTGATGCTATGTGTAGCATTTCTATACTAGCACTTTCCGCTCCCGAAGAAGCAGAATACGCAAAACATGTCAAGCTTTTTGTGAAGAGGTGGTGGAGCCCTCTACTATTTGGATTCTTATTTTTTAGTTAAACAGTTTATATGTTTTAAATTGGGCCATCACCCTGTCAAGGTCACCTGTGGCCAGGTGACAGATGCACACCGTAGGGGGACAGGAATGCACCGCGAGGTAGTGAACCCTATGGCTGTTTCTGCGGATAGGAAACTGGGTGGTTGTGGAAAGCGGGACCAGAGGAGCACAACCGGGATCCTAACGGAAGCTAGAGCCAAGATTCCCCAGGGCGCGGAGTCTAAGACCCAGCAGGTCTTCTCCAGGGCCTCTAGTGGTGAGGATGTTATGCTGCAGGCTGGGACCAGGTCGCGGCCCCTGGAGTTTCCTAGCTCACACCCCGTAGGATAAGGGGAAAAGAGGGGAAGCAGCAGCACAAGATATGAGAGAACCGAATAACAAGCTGAAGGTCAGGGGCCACAAGCAGACAAGGATAACGAAAGAACGAGCCGAAGGTCAAGGGTCACGAGTAGACAGGGATAGTCGGGGACAAGCCAATAACGTAACAGAGAGACAGACGTAGCACACGGCAGGCAGGAACCCAAACACACAATGCCTAACAAACACGTTGATCAGCAAAGCAGGCTTGCAGTGCACAGGTTAATATAGTGTTCTGTGATAGGGCCTGGGGTGGAGTCAGGCTGGGAGGAGATTATAAAGGAAGCCAGGTGAAAGGGTTCTGGCCTCTAAGATGAACACATGGGAAGGAAGGTAAGCTGACAGACAAACACTACTGCATATCCATGACAGTACCCTCCCTCTTATGGGCCCTCCCCCGCCTGGGCCCGGGCTTAAAGGGAAATCTCAGATGAAACCTCCTCAACAGATGAGGTGCAACGACATCAGATGCAGCGATCCAAGACGCCTCCTCAGGACCAAAACCTCTCCAATGCACAAGGTACTGAAGAATACCTCTGCAGAGCCGAGAATCCAGAACTTGTCTAACCTCGTACTTTAGATTATCCTCAGAGACCAGAACCGAGGTAGGGAGATGACAAGAAGATCTATTGAGGACCAAAGGCTCTCTAGGAATAAGCAAGGGCATGAGAGGATCAACAGAAATCTGAGGAGGGTCCCCTAGACCCTTAAAGATGAACTGGTCATCTAGCACAGGACCATCAAACTGGGCAGATGTCAGTGGAACCCTGAAGTCAGGTTGGTTAGAGGGTGACATGTCACAGGAGTCAAGCTGAATAGCTGAAAGACAAGCAGAATGTCCTGAACAAGAAAAAGTAGGCGGCTCACTGGGCATGGGCTGGACTGGCATAACTAGTACAGAGGCCGAGTGAATAGAGTCAGGTGTAGCGACTACCTGAATCGCATCGCAAGACGTAGCGACTGCAGGACTTGTAGACAAGCTAGCCTGGCTGTGCGTCCAAGGGCGATTAGGGACAGAGAAATGTAAATGGTTATGCGACCTGGAATGAATGACCGGCTCAGGTTCACAGGGGGCAACCTTGGGTAGGCAGGACGAGGAACAGGAGGAACCCCAAGCCAGGATCTGTCCAGTAGTCCAGTCCACATGAGGAGAATGGAGCTGTAACCATGGGAGACCCAAAATTATAGGCGTTGAGGCCTTGGGTAAGATAAGGAAGGATATCCACTCCTGGTGGAGTGTCCCTACCGACATCTTAACAGGGAGGGTCTGGAAGCGGATAGGTCCCCCTGGGAGAACAGTACCATCAATCGCCAAGACCACCAATGGCGTGGTGAGGGGCAAAAGAGTAAGTCTCATGGACGACGCGATTTCCCAGTCCATGAAATTACCAGCGGCTCCGAAATCCAGATATGCTGAGACCGAATGAGAAGAAGCACCAACATGAAGGAACACAGAAAGCAGAAGACGAGAAGGGCAAGGTGATATTTCTGGGTCCAATACTCCACTTTCCAGATGAAGTGGACCCAAACGTTTTTCTGGACAAAGAGAGCAAGTGTCACGAAAATGACCTTTGCCCCCACAGTAGAGACACAGGCCTAGAGTTCTGCGCCTAGCACGTTCCTCTGGGGATAGCCTGGTCCTGCCCAGCTGCATGGGTTCCTCAGCTGGCAGGAGATGCTCCACGGGTCGAGGAGAGGGGAGCTCAGGCTGACTAAGGACCAAGGAGTGCTGGCGCCGCTTTTCTAGGGTCCTTTCCTGAAAGCGAATATCGATCTGGTTACACAAGGAGATAACTCCGTCCAGATCAGTGGGGATGGTTCTTCCTGCTAATTCATCCTTCACTCTATCAGACAGGCCATGCAAAAACTTCCTGCTAATTCATCCTTCACTCTATCAGACAGGCCATGCAAAAAGGTTGCGACTAAGGCCTCATTGTTCCAGCTCAACTCAGCCGACAGTATGCGGAAATTAAGGGCGTACTGTCCCACTGAAGCAGACTCTTGGCGGAGACGTAGAAGGGCGCTGGCCGCTGAAGAGACACGAGCCGGTTCTTCAAAGATATTCCGAAAAAGTTTCAAGAAGCCAGACAGGCTAGAAACCACTGGATCATTCAGTTCCCACAGAGGGGCTGTCCAGGCTAAAGCTTCACCGGAGAGGAGGGAAATGATATAGGCTACCTTTGCCCTATCAGACAGAAAGTTTTGAGGCTGAAGCTTAAAATGAATCGTGCATTGGCTAAGGAACCCTCTGCAGGCCTTGGAGTCCCCAGAGAAACGGAACGGAGCTGGCAGTGTTAGTGAGTGTGTGGCTGCGACTGGTGCGATAGGTACCACCGCTGGTTGTACTTGAGGTTGCGGATTCGGGGTTCCCAAGGAGGCCTGAAGCTGCTCGAATCGAGAAGCCAGATCCTGGAGGAATCGCATCACCTGAGTCTGATTCGATTCCTGGGTTTTCAAGTCTGTGGACTATGCCCCGCAATGGATCATCCGCGGGGATCGGGATGTCAGCCGGGTCCATGGCTGATCAAACTGTCAAGGTCACCTGTGGCCAGGTGACAGATGCACACCATAGGGGGACAGGAGTGCACCGCGAGGTAGTGAACCCTATGGCTGGCTTCTGCGGATAGGAAACTGGGTGGTTGTGGAAAGCGGGACCAGAGGAGCACAACCGGGATCCTAACGGAAGCTAGAGCCAAGATTCCCCAGGGCGCGGAGTCTAAGACCCAGCAGGTCTTCTCCAGGGCCTCTAGTGGTGAGGATGTTATGCTGCAGGCTGGGACCAGGTCGTGGCCCCTGGAGTTTCCTAGCTCACACCCCGTAGGATAAGGGGAAAAGAGGGGAAGCAGCAGCACAAGATATGAGAGAACCGAATAACAAGCTGAAGGTCAGGGGCCACAAGCAGACAAGGATAACGAAAGAACGAGCCGAAGGTCAAGGGTCACGAGTAGACAGGGATAGTCGGGGACAAGCCAATAACGTAACAGAGAGACAGACGTAGCACACGGCAGGCAGGAACCCAAACACACAATGCCTAACAAACACGTTGATCAGCAAAGCAGGCTTGCAGTGCACAGGTTAATATAGTGTTCTGTGATAGGGCCTGGGGTGGAGTCAGGCTGGGAGGAGATTATAAAGGAAGCCAGGTGAAATGGTTCTGGCCTCTAAGATGAACACATGGGAAGGAAGGTAAGCTGACAGACAAACACTACTGCATATCCATGACACACCCTTAGTGTTTTGGGTGGAGAATGCTACTATGTTTTTAATTTGAATGGTTTGAAGATCTTATTGTACATGAATAAAGTTTTGTATTTTATTTTACTTTGTCTGGTTGTGCTTATAAAGTCCAGGAACTACAGTTCAATCATCATTTGGCTATATGCATAGAATAATTTGGGACGTGGCACAGTTGTTTGATCAGGGTTAACAAATGTCCATATTGCCACCCAATGTCTACTCGTTTAATTTGTCTCTAATTCAGGTTCAGTGTATAGTCTGCCCACCACCACTTATAACTACATCTGTTTATCCCCGCACCCATTTGTCTGCAGGAGCACAGTGAAATACCTGGCACCTCAAAAAAATTGGGACTTTCTCCTTTCCTTTCATGTTGCAGCGCTGGGTGCCTCAATAGCCAATCTCCAGGGTACTGTCATGTGGGGGTGGCAGGATGGACTTTAGTCCTGTGCGATCTCCAACCAGAACAACTTAGAGCAAACACAATAATTTTTCTTACTCAGGTGAACAGTGGTGGTGGGGAAGTGAACAGGAGGTATGTTTAACTGTGTTTGTGTGTTGGGGGCTTGCAGAGGTCTAGCAAGTAATTTTGTTGGGCCAAGTTCAGGTTCACTATTAGGAATGAGCCGAACACCCCCAGGTTCTGTTCGCAGCAGAACATGCGAACAGGCAAAAAAATTGTACGAACACTGTTAAAGTCTATGGGATATGAACATGAAAAATCAAAAGTGCAAATTTTAAAGGTTAATATGCAAGTTATTGTCATGAAAAGTGTTTGGGGAACCGGGTCCTGCCCCAGGGGACATGTATCAATGCAAAAAAAACGTTTTAAAAACTGCCTTTTTTTCGGGAGCAGTGATTTTAATAATGCTTAAAGTTAAACAATAAAAATAGGATTTTTATAACAGCTTACCTGTAAAATCCTTTTCTTGGAGTACACCACGGGACACAGAGCTAGTCATTACATAATGGGTTAAGGGTCACCAGCGGTGATTGGACACTGGCACAACCAATGGAAGACAGTTCCCCTCCATATAACCCCTCCCATCAGGGAAGTACCTCAGTTTTGTAGCAAAGCAGTAAGGTTCCCATAAGAAGGGTGGGACCTCTGTGTCCCGTGGTGTACTCCAAGAAAAGGATTTTACAGGTAAGCTGTTATAAAAATCCTATTTTCTTTATCGTACACCACGGGACACAGAGCTAGTCATTACATAATGGGACGTCCCAGAGCAATGCTCATATGAAGGGGGGGAGACACAGATCAAACCGACCGCTTGCGGACCAGAAGCCCTATACTGCTGCCTGCAGCACACTTCGCCCGAAGGCGGAATCCTCATGTCCTTTCACATCTATTTGATAGAATTTGGAAAATGTATGGACTGAGGACCAAGTTGCAGCCTTACAGATCTGAGCCATCGAAGCCTGGTGGTGCACTGCCCATGAAGCACTTATCGCCCTGGTAGAGTGCGCCTTAACAGGAAAAGGAGGAGTCCTGTTCTTTAAACCATAAGCTTGAACAATTACTTGTCTAATCCACCTGGAAATGGTGGATTTTGATACCGCTTGGCCCTTCTTGGGACCATCTGGTAAAATAAACAAAACATCTGTTTTACGTATCTGAGCGGTTGCTTGCAGATACACCCTTACCGCTCTCACTAGATCTAGAGAGTGTAATAATTTTTCCCCCGCCGTCCGCGGGTTTGGAAAAAAGGAAGGCAGAACAATGTCTTGATTCAAGTGAAAAGCCGACACCACCTTAGGCAGAAAAGCCGGATGGGGTCGTAGTATGATCTTGTCCTTGTGACAAATTAGATAAGGCTCTTTACAAGAAAGAGCTGCTAGCTCTGATACTCTCCTAGCAGAAGCTATAGCAATCAGAAAGGCCAATTTCCTACTTAATATAATTAAAGGAATATGGCGAATAGGTTCAAAAGGTTGCTTTTGCAACACTGACAATACCAAATTCAAATCCCATGGACACAAGGGAGACCTGACTGGAGGATTTATCCTCAGTACCCCCTGAATGAATGTCCGAACTAGGGAGTGAGATGCCAATGGTCTCTGAAAGAAGACTGATAGAGCCGATATTTGCCCTTTGATGGTGCTAAGGGCTAATTTCATATCCACTCCTAACTGGCAAAAAGCAAGAATCCTACTTATTTCATATTTCAGAGGATTCCAACTTCTGGATTCACACCAGGAAACGTATGCTTTCCAGACTCTATGATAGATGAGTCTGGAGGCTGGCTTTCTAGCATTAATGAGCGTAGAAAGAACCAGGCCAGAGACCCCTCTCTTTTTCAAAATGTGGGTCTCAGCAGCCAGGCCGTCAAATTTAGCCTTTGTAAGGAAGGGTGGAATACTGGACCCTGTGACAACAGGTCGTGTCGAAGGGGAAGCTTCCAGGGCCTTCCTATCACCATTTTTACGATCTCGGCATACCAAGGCCTCCTGGGCCAGTTTGGGGCCACTAGGATTACTGGTATTCCCTCCTCCTTGATCCTGCGAAGCAGTCTTTGTAGAAGAGGGATCGGAGGGAATGCATAGATCAGTGAGAACTGATTCCATGGAGTTATTAGAGCGTCTGTCCCGTAGGCTAGAGGATCTCTCGTTCTGGACACAAAGTTGTCCAATTTCTTGTTGAACCTGGAAGCTAGCAGGTCTACATCTGGGTTTCCCCATCTCAGACATATGGCCTGAAAGATCTCTGGGTGAAGAGACCACTCTCCTGGTAGCAGCTGCTGACGACTCAGGTAGTCTGCTTGCCAGTTTTCTATCCCTGGAATGAAGATTGCAGAGATGCAAGGTACATGCTCTTCTGCCCATGCCAAGATCCGGTTCACCTCTCTTTGGGCTGCCCGACTGTGGGTGCCTCCTTGGTGATTGATGTAAGCTACTGCCGTAGCATTGTCGGATTGAACCCGAACTGGGTAGCCCTGTAACCTGTATGTCCAGGTTTTGAGGGCTAGATATACCGCCCGGATCTCTAGCACATTGATGGGCAGGATCCCCTGAGTCTTGGCCCAGGTTCCCTGGGTAGAAGCCTCCTCGAATACTGCACCCCAGCCCGATAGGCTGGCATCCGTAGATACCACCTTCCAGGCCACTGGGAGGAAGGACTTTCACTTCCGTAAATTCCTGGCTTCTAGCCACCAATTGAAGCTGTGGCGTACTTGTGAGGACAGGCGCATGGGTATATCCAGAGCTTGGCTCTTCCTGTTCCAGGAGGCTAAAATATTGCCTTGAAGTAGTCTCGAATGAAACTGGGCGTAAGGGACCGCCTCGAAGGAGGCTACCATCTTTCCCAATAGTCTCATGCAAAGGCGAATAGACGGCCTCTTGTTTGCTTCGACCTTGTGGATCAGGTCTTTCAGAGACTGTATCTTTGGCTCTGGCAGGTATACCCTGTTTTGGGCTGTATCTATGATCATGCCCAGGTACACTATCCTTCTTTGGGCCTGGAGAGAGGATTTTTGTAAGTTTATAATCCATCCTAAATGCTCCAGGTATCCTACTGTAGTGTCTACAGCGTGATCCAATCCCTCCTTTGACTGATCTATTAATAGTAGATCGTCTAGATAGGCTGTTACCGCAATGCCCCGTGTTCTTAGGTTTGCTAACAGAGGAGCTAGCACCTTTGTGAATACTCTGGGCGCGGTGGCTACACCAAATGGCAGGGCCACAAATTGAAAGTGGCGATCTTCTACCGCAAACCTTAGGAATCTTTGGTGAGCGGGGAGGATTGGTATGTGTAGATATGCGTCTTTGATATCTATGGACGCAATGAATTTTCCGCCTTTTAAAGTAGCGACCACGGATCGAATCGTTTCCATTCGAAAATGGCGAACGTTCAGAAACTGGTTTAGATCTTTTAGATCCAGGATGGGTCTGACTTCTCCGTTCGGTTTTGGAATCACAAAGAGGTTTGAGTAAAAACCTGAACCTTGCTCCTTTTGGGGTACCTCTGTAACCACACCTTGAGCTATTAAGTGATTCAAACCTTTGAAGAAGGATCCTCTTTTTTGTGGATCCTTGGAGAGTCTTGAACTTCGGAATTGAGAAGATGGGATCTCTCGAAATTCCAGTCTGTACCCTGAGGATAGTGTGGATACCACCCATTTGTCCTGGGTTTCTGTCCGCCAAGTCGCTGAGAACTGACGAAGCCTTCCCCCCACTCGGCCAAGCGGGGGCGCCCCTTCAATGAGAGGTTTTGGGGGCTTGCTTATTAGCTCTTGAACCCCACGGCTTCTTGTTCTTCTGAGCCTGTTCTTTGGCTTTTTTGGGCGGCTGAAAAGGCCGTCGCCACTGGCTGGAGTCAGATTTCCCGGGAGCTGGGGAGAGAGTGTGTTTAAAACAAGGTCTCTTGTTTTTCTTTCTCTCAGGTAAAAGTGTCATTTACCACTTGATATCTTTTGGATATATCTTTCTAAATCTTCCCCAAAAAGGCGTTCGCCATGGAACGGGAAACTTGCCAACAACTTTTTGCATGGGGCTTCCGCTGACCAATGCTTAAGCCAAAGTACTCTGCGCATCTGTACCAGCTGGAGTGTAAGGCGTGATGCCTGTATGATAGAATCTCTCATGGCATCCACTGTGAAGCATAAGGCTTTAGGCAAATTCTCCCAATTTTTAGCCTGCTCTGAAGGCAGCTCCTTCAGCCCCTGCTTTACCTGTTGGCTGACGACCTGACACATACCGACTGCTGCTACTGCAGGTTGGATAATTGAGCCGGCCAAAAGGAAGGAGGATTTCAGTAAGGATTCCAACTTCTTCTCAGAAGGATCTTTAAACACTTGTACATTATCCACTGGACATGTCAGGTTTTTATTTACACAAGAAATAGCCGCATCTACCGTAGGCAGGCTCCATTTCTTTAAAAAAATTTCCTCCATAGGATAAAGAATGTTAAACTTTTTTGGAGGTGAAAAACGCTTATCTGGATGTTGCCAGTCTGCGTACAATAGATCCTCTAGTAACGGATGAACCGGGAAGGAGCATGCACCTTGCAGGGATCTTAATGATCCTAGGGAGGAGACAGGTGATTCTGTTACCTCCAAAGAGGGTAACCTAAATGCAGCTCGCACGGCTCCTGCATAGCATTGCACCTGTGACTTTAAAATCTGGGATACCGAAAAAGGCTCATCCGATATCCCTGATCCGTCTGACTCCTCATCCTCTGCTGATGTAGCCTCCTCCTCATCCTCCTCCTCCTCAGGTACTTCTGAAGGGAGGTCCAATACTGGAGGAGATCTGCTTCGCTTATTGTCCTTTTTAGAGGATTTAGCGATTAAAGTAGCAATTTTCTCCTCCAGATTATTTAGGGCAGCTGATAAAGTGTCCTCAGTGACATATGCAGGCCCAGGCTTCACTGGGGAAGCCGCCATACCTGACAGAGGTAATGGCTCATCCTGTACAGGTGCTTTTGGCAACACAGGAGAGGAAGGTACCGAGTCAGCACAGCTAGAGCCCCCTGTCTCAGGCGGCGGTGCTCTTTTATCTCTTTTTGTCCGCATTACTTCCCCTGGAAGACTTACTGTTTAGACAAAATACAAGGTACCTAAATGCATATACTACCGTGTTCAGTTTAGCAAATACATTAAGTATGCAACTTTTAACACATAACTATGCATAACATGGATGTCTTCTAGGAAGTACCCAATCCAACCACATGGAGTCTTACGTCCCTGTATAGCTGCTGTGTTTCTCTGCCAGGAACAAGAGAACTAACGAGCTTGCTTGCTGCTGCAGTGCTTTTTACACTGACAGTCTTTTAAATTTGGCGCCGTTTCTGTGCCTGCGCGCGCCACGTGCCCGCGCACGCCTCGGCCCCCCCCCCTCCGATAAAGCGCGCTCCCGCGGCCTTTAGCGCTATGGTGGTGGCCATAGTGAGAGAGGACTCTCATCAGCCCCTGTCCCCACTTACCTGCATCTGCAGGTGTCTGTATCGGCCACCGGAAGGAGGAGCGGGGTGCTCAAGCAAGCTCAGCAGCGGAGGTGACGAGCAGTGTACTTCGCCGAAGCCGACACTGAACAGAGTGAGGTGAGTATATTCAGCTCTTTACTCCCCCCAGTGGTGGAAAAAAAGAAGACATCCACTTTTTGAAAAAGGTCCCAACCTAGTTATGGACCTTCTAATCTCACCTTATCCACGCCGCAGGTTTTTCTGCTGAAAGTTTTCAGACAGATACCAAACTTCACCCTTCACGGTGGGCTATGTGTGCCAACCTTCAGGGATATGGGTTCCTATTTAAAGGATACCTCTCCCCTGGGCCTTGTACAAGACTCTTACCAGGACTTTATAGCGAAATAGCGAAAGTGCTGGATCTTAGAGCCCAGTCCTCCGAAGAGAGACATTACAGGCGACGCCTCATGGATGAGGCCCGGATCCCATCCAGATTCAGCTCATTTGTAGGCGTCTTGGATGGATCCGAAAGCATAGCTCTTTTACCCCCAGAGGGTCTCTTTGGTAGAGCTTTCCTTTAGCACCTCCTAACGCGTCCAACACCTTTCGACACTGGCGAAAAAACTGAGGTACTTCCCTGATGGGAGGGGTTATATGGAGGGGAACTGTCTTCCATTGGTTGTGCCAGTGTCCAATCACCGCTGGTGACCCTTAACCCATTATGTAATGACTAGCTCTGTGTCCCGTGGTGTACGATAAAGAAAGTGAGATATTCCTTTAAATTTCGTACCTGGGGGTGTCTATAGTATGCCTGTAAAGTAGCACATGTTTCCCGTGTTTAGAACTGTCCCTGCACAAAATGTAATTTCTAAAGGAAAAAAAGTCATTTAAAACTATTCGCGGCTGTAATGCATTGTCAGGTCCCGGCAATACAGATAAAAGTCATTGAAAAAAACAGCAGGGGTTTCCCCCTAGTCCATTACCAGGCCCCGAACCAAAAATAAATAAATGCGTGGGGGTTCCCCCCAAATTTCATTACTAGGCCTTTCAGGTCTGGTATGGATATTAAGGGGAACCCTGCACCAAATTTAAAAACACAAATGGCATGGGGTTCCCCCCAAAAATCCATACCAGGCCCTTCAGGTCTGGTATGGATTTTAAGGGGAACCGCGCACCAAAAAAAAAAAATGGCGTGGGGTTCCCCCCAAAAATCAGTACCAGACCCTTACCCGAGCACGCAACCTGGCAGGCCGCAGGAAAAGAGGGGGGACGAGAGAGCGCCCCCCCTCCTGAACCGTACCAGGCCACATGCCCTCAACATAGGGAGGATGCCCCCATGTTGATGGGGAAAAGGGCCTCATCCCCACAACCCTTGCCCGGTGGTTGTTGGGGTCTGCGGGCGGGTTTCGAATTTGTCGCAAACACCCTAAATTGGGCGAACAGCCAATGTTCGAGTCGAACTTGTGTTCGACTTGAACATAAAGCTCATCCCTATTCACTAGTAAACTTTAATATTTCAAATATATACTTATTAAAAACGCACCATAGCATTTTTTTAAGACATATTGAGTGAAAATTTTACCCTTAAAGTATAATGTATAACTAAAGGCAAAAGTTTTTTGTAGATTTAGATAGAGTGCTGAAAAGTTGGGACCACTGTCAAGTTTTATTGTTTGTCCACATTAGAGAGGTTCCCTCTGTTTTCCTAATCATCAGTGTAACCAGGAAGGAAAGTGAGTGTAAATCTAACATTTCGAGTTACCACCAGAACAGGAATAGAGGGGAAATCTTCCCATTGGGACACGTGTTCATGTGACAGCTGTCTCTCATTAGAAAGATATCCTCTCACTTTTCGTTAAGTCTGCAGGACAGGAAATTAAGGAAAATCTCTACAATGTGACACAGATTGCCAAAGAAAAAAAAAACTAACATTGGTTTAAGCCCTCTCCTACTGTTTTCAAGATGATAAAAAAAAAAGTTTGGGCTTTAAATATATTTTAACACAGTGGCAGTCCACCAATTAATTTTACTAGTTACCTAGTATTTCTCTTTAAGTACAGCCAACGACCACAAGTGTTCCTTTGGCTTTGTGGGTCCTGCTGCCTACATGAATCTTACACATCAGAATCTTCTTACATTGTTACATTGTTGGCATACCTAGAGAGGCTTCCAGTGATCCACATCATTGAAAACCTTTAAATCTCTTTCATTGCATACAAGAGTTGTAGCTCTGACCCCACACATCTTTGGCCTAGATTTAAATGCACCCCTGTTTGACCCTGTAGTTCTTCCACCAGCAGCATCCAGTATATATTAACCATGGAAATCCATACCCATTCTTCATGCATCTTTCGACTTGCTTCCTACTGTATAAAGCTTGCCACATCTTCCCTCCCTTTGCTAAAGCCAGCATCTGCCCCGACCAACCTACACCAACCGAACGTACTCCTTTGCCATCACTTGTCTTTGATCCAAGGCCTGCTCTGCTTCTGTGTGATACATATTAACAGTTTGTTCTGTAGCAACTGCAGTTTAACATGTTATAAATTTTAAGCATGTGTCCTTTTGTGAGCAGACCTTGCAAGATATTTTCCTCCCCCCCCCCCCCCCCCCCCCCCCCCACCCCACCTTTTAAATTCAGATACTTTCAGCTGTGTTTATTCCCATCGTCAGCATACTTTATCATATCAAAGCCTTTGCAGACAGTGTAGTCCCACTGAGTTATGTTTGGGTCATGTTTTGCGGTGTGCCCTTTAATACTGTAGCTTTAGAAATGCAATTTTCAGCCTCTGCTTATTACAATATGATAAAGTATGCCTGGTCTATGTCCAGCTCTACTAATCTCTAGACTACACTTCATGAATTAGGCATGAAGGCTTTAGTCAATGTGCTTTCAAAGTGCAGTGTTTAGGGAGTCATGGCTTTTCTACGAGCTGAGCGAGAGATCTATAGTGGGTGGAGCTCATTTTCCAACATCTCTGAAAGAAATTACCTTTTCTGGCATACAGAATATAACAACATCTTTATCATATCTCCGAGTCATTAGAGGACGGCTGAAAATAAATGACTTTTTTTATTTTTAAATCGTGCCCGGAAATTGTAGTGCGTGCTTCTGCCTTCAACGTATTATACATTCTAATGTGGTCCTTGAATTATATTTACATTTATAACTTTGACTTGATTAAAATATACATACAGAATGATGTGTGTGTGTATGCGTATATATATATATATATATATATATATATATATATATATATATATAATATTTTAAGTCAATCAATTTTTTAAGGTGTTCATCCATTCAGGACTAATATTTTAGCTAGTGGTGGAAGCTGGCAAGATCTGAGCTAACTTATTCTCTGTTCAATAGAATTCAGTTTAAATGCCTTCCTGACAGACTTTCATGCCCTTCTGCCCCCAGCCATAGAGATTCTGTCTAACTTGTTTTGAATTGTCTTGTAATTGTACTTTCTCCCTTTATGTTGTAATGCTCGGCTCAAGCTATTGGCGCTTTATAAATTCTGTATAACTGCTTTAGCTGGAAGTTTATTGGTCTAAATGCTGCCTTTACTGTACATTAAACTGAATATGCAGTGGAGAGACAGACAAATATAACAGTATTAATGGGTGGGTGTAGCTGGGAACTCAGGTAGAGGAAGTGCACCTGTGCCCAGACTATGGACAATAAACTATTTATGTTTTAACTAACAGTAAAACGGCTCTATAAGCCACCCTGACCTCTGTAGCTGCAGGAACTGTGAAGTAATTCATCTCCAAATATCAGCCGAGACTTTGTAGTTGGATTTCAGTCAGTTCCTAACAATTTACTTCACCTGCTTTTTGCTGACATTAGAAGGTTGGTAGTCTTCCAAGTTTCTGCTGCTGTTGTGCTGTTGCTGTTATGAATTATGGAAATTAATTTATCTACAGCATCTGCAGCTAGAGAGTTCAGAGATGACCTGTTTTAATGTTTTTTACTGAATGTTGAGAAAATGTAAATACTTTAAACATACCGTATATACTCGAGTATAAGCCGACTCGAGTATAAGCTGAGGTACCTAATGTTGCCAAAAAAACTGGGAAACCTTACTGACTCGAGTATAAGCCGATGCCCCACTGTTCCCTAGCTCGCTGTTCCCTATTTTACATTGTAAATATTACCTGTAAAGAAGTTGCGGCGGCGGCGTCCATCGTTCAAATTCCGCGGCGTCCATCGTTCAAATTCCGCGGTCTCTTCCTGTTCCTTCCTTGATAGGCGATTCTCAGCAGACACTCTCCGCCTATCACGATCATTCTCTCATCCTCAGTTTTCCCAGCAGACACTGTGTTGGGTGTTCCGCCAATCACAGACGTCTGCTAAAAAACTGAGGATGAGAGAACGTTCGTGATAGGCGGAGAGTGTCTGCTGAGATTCGCCTATCACGGAAGGAACAGGAAGAGACCGCGGAATTTGAAAGATGGACGCCGCGGAATTTGAACGATGGACGCTGCAGCCGCAACTTCTTTACAGGTAATATTTACAATGTAAAAATTTTGATGACTCGAGTATAAGCCAAGGGGGGGGGACTTTCAGCCCCAAAAAAAGGGCTGAAAATCTCGGCTTATACTCGAGTATATACGGTACCTCCCAACTTTCTGAGATGGGAATGAGGGACACCTATTAGCAATATTATGTAGGCATATGCCACTTAAAAGAGAGTTGTACCAAACTATAAAAGATTGGTTAAACCCACAGGTGCTTTTTTACCACTACTATTCCTTTAAATTGGCTTTTGGAATTTACAAATGCAACAATTTTGAAATTGGATGAAAGATTTAGCACTGTAAAACACTTTCTGATAGGTAAGTAGTGCATTTTGTATACAACTATATAGATCAGACCAAAATGAGGGACAAATGAGGGGAAAAGAGGAACAGAGGGACTTTGTTCAAAATGAGGGCCAGTCCCTCAAAATCAGGGAGAGTTGGGCGCTATGCATTAAATCAAAGACTGGGCACAGAGACACTCAAAACTCCCAATCCAGTGAGGATTCGCCACACTCACAGCTAACATACAAAAAGATACAAAACATAAGAGCCTCTGCTGCTGTTCAAATTATGACCCTAATGCTTCTATTGCGTACTATTTTACTGCAAATAATATACATTTATTTTAATAAGATCAGATTTTTGTTGTTTATTAGTTTTTATGTAAAACGTTTATTACTGGATTACAACAAATAGTAGTGACTTTTATTTTAACTCCACTTTTCAGTTGACCCCCTCCCACCTGCACTGTTTCCCTGCTCTCAGTGGAGAGAGAGAGACAATTGAAATGTCATGAAGCAGGTTGAGAACCTTTCCTGCTAACCCTAGAGGATACTTGGGGAAAGATTCTAACCAATCAGTGAGTTTTCTAAGCAGTACCACTGCTTTTGATGCCTGCTTTAGTTATGTTTTGCTTAGTAACTCTTGACAGCACCCTGCCCCCCTGTGGTCCTTCCTTATTGCAAGCTGGTTGCCAAAATCTTGCCATTTATGTTGCAGTTGGCGAGTCCTGGGAACCTTTCAGAACCTATGAAGTCAAATGACTAAGGATGAGCTCAGGCGTGTTTGCAAACCGCATGTGCAGAGCCCGCTAGGAAGTCGGCACTGCGGAGCGCTAATCACAAGCAGTGAAACATTGACCCGATGCGCGGCTGCAGAGATCGGGAAATGTCTCACTGCCTGTGATTAGTGCTGTGCAGTGCCGACTTCCTGGCGGGCTCTGCACGTGCGGTTTGCGAACACGCCTGAGCTCATCCTTACATATGACATCACAAATTAGACGGTGAATGCGGTCCGCTGGGGGGGGGGGGGAGTAGCTGCAAGTTGAAACCATTGTACATAAGGAGCCTGTAAAAAGGGGTAAACCAGACAGGAGGCCTGAGGGTTTTCTCACCTCTAAAATGTTGTGTTTCCCTCCCCCTCAAGCCTCGTACACACGAACGAGTTTCTCGGCAAAAACCAGCAAGAAACTTGCTGGCAGAGATTTTTTGCCGAGAAATTCGTTCGTGTGTATGTTTTCTCGTCAAGAAAAGCGACAAGTATCTCAACGAGAAAATAGAGATCCTGCTCTCTATTTTCTCGTTGAGATTCTTGTCGGCATGTTTCTCGAGAAAAGTGAGTGTGTGTGTGAGTGTGTGTACACTTACCTGTCCTCCCGGAAGCCCACGCATGTTCAAAATGAATTTGACGCATGCGCGGTAGCTTCCTAGGCATACGTAGGGTATACCAAGATGGCGGCGACGGCATCGAATGTGACGAGCGCATGCTCGTCGTAGTCGATGACGTCACAGCGTATGCTCCATTCAAAGAACCGCGGGTTCTTTAAATCGAGCGTCTGTACACTCGGCCGGGACAAGTTTCTTGTCCAAGAATCTCGTCGAAAAAAACGACATGTTTTTTTCGACGAGAATCTCGGCCTCACTCTTTTCATTAGGGTCTGGCTCTATTGCTCTGTCTGGGTTCTAATTTCTTATCTGTGTTTACAACATAAGCTGCTTATTATTTGAACTTTGCTTACTTGCTGCAATGTCCACTGACTGCAGCTTGTACCCACCTCTCAGGACACTCTTCAGCAGCAAAGTTTCTTCCCCCTGTGCTGCTTCAAGGCTCTTGCTTCACTTCTTCTGGATGCTCTCTCTAGAAAGGCAGTGCAGGCCCACTATTGGCTTTACCCTCCCAAGGCTGTAGGTCGGGTAGGCAAAGGTCTCCAACTCAGCCTCCTCTCCTGGCAACAGCCCAGGAGGCAAGAACCTTATGGAACGGTCAACCCAAATGCTTATATCCTTCTGCAGCATGTGTCACTGGTAGTAAACCTATTAGTGGTTGGCCAGGGAGACATATATATTCATAACTCAGAAAATTGTTTCTTGTTGTATTATCTGCTGAGGAACACTCTCCTGCAACAGGCATAACACCCTAAGCTTGGAGAAAACCCAATGAAAGCAGAACTTACAAGCTCAGGCTGACAACTGCCTAGAAGCAACACTAAATTTAGACTAGACACTTCTGTTTATAGCAGGGTTCCTACACAAGTATTCCTCTGTCTATAATCTGGGCATAGGCGTGCGCACAGGGTGTGCCAGGTGTGCCCAGGCACACCCTTCTCACCCTGTGCAGAACAGATTCCCCCTGCTGACCTGGCTCCCCCTCGTTCCCCCCACAGCACTGCCAGCTTCCCTCCTCTCCCAACGGTTGTTGCTGTGGATGTTTTAGGATGAGTGGGGGAGGGGGCCGGTGAATATGCCATTTACCGACCCCTTCCCTTTTCTGAATGAACATCGTGAGTGATCGGTAGAGTGTGTTTGAGCTTTGGGGTGCACACCCTAATGCCAAAGGCTGCGCACACCTATGCATCTGGGATAAACAATGCAGCACATACCTGTTGTATTTTCCTTGACATAATACAACATACCACAATATTTGTAACTAATGTACTTTTTATAGTGCTTCTGTGTGCTTCTATATGTGTTGAATACAATTCTATTGCAAAAGCATTCTTTTGACGTTCGGTGTGCTTACTCTTTATATCTTTTATCTCTGCAAGATTGTCATCATGACTATTGGAAAGAATAGGCCTGTACATACCATTCCAGAGCTTCTGTATGTCACAAATACCTATGAAATTGTTGGGTTGTATTATTATTATTATTATACAGGGTTTATATAGCGCCAACAGTTTGTGCAACGCTTTACAAAATAAAGGCAGACATTACAATTACATTACAATTTGGTACAAGAGGAATCAGAGGGCCCTGCTCAATAGAACTTACAATCTAAACAGGGAGGGTCAATTGATACAAAAGGTAATAGCTGTGGGGGATGAGCTGATGGCGGAAGTAAAACTGTGTATTAGTTAGAAGCAGGATAGGCTTCTTTAAAGAGTTGAGTTTTCAGGGATCGTCTAAATATGGATAGATTAGGGGACAGTCGGACAGATTGGGGTAGGGAGTTCCAAAGAATGGGAGAAGCTCTGGAGAAATCCTGGAGGCGAGCATTGGAGGAGGTGACAAGGGAGCTAGAGAGCAGAAGGTCTTGGGAGGACCGAAGAGAGCGGCTTGGTTGGTATTTTGGGACTAGGTTAGTGATGTAGCTGGGGGCCAAGTTGTGGGTGGCTTTGTAAATTATTGTTAGTATTTTGAATTTTATTTGTTGGGTGAGTGGAAGCCAGTGGAGGGATGTATTATTGTATTACCCTTTGCAATGCAAATAGGCCACTGCCATGTCAATGGAACCCGTTCTGTTATGGTTTAGTACATACAATAGCTTTTCTCATAACTTATCGGTGAAGGGTACACCTAAACAGACAATTCAAGCCAGTTTTTAAAATATTTTTTCATGGTCTGGAATAAAAAAAAAAAAGAACCTTCCAGCAAGGTCCACAGCAACAAAACCTTGTATGTTAATGATGCATTGTATTCCTGACTTCATTAAGAACAGGGCACAGTATGATTCATGAGGTAATCATGTTTGTGAATGCCTCTACGTCTTGCAACGGGGGAAGCAATGAGCTGCACTCCACTTAAAAATAAAGGTAACTTGCCACAGCCCATCACATTAATCTTAATACTTTAACCTGTGTAATTAAGCTGCCTTACTCCAGAGACACCCCTTTGTTCTCCAGAATCCAGTCTCAACTTCTGTGCCGTTTAATCAGCAGACCCAGACAGACACTTCTCTGCAACCTGACTATTTGTTTTGTCCCACTCGCTCCGCTTCATCCTTCTAATATTTCTATATTGCACTCATCCATTTTTAAAGAGCTGCTTTCGAACCATGTCGCGCCTATTATTAAATATGTGCTTTTTGAATAAATACATTTAAATAAATATGAAGGTGCAAAAGTCATGTCGGGAGAAAAGAAATATGCCATTGTGAGCTTACAGTAATTCTAGGGCTTGTTTGTTTAGAATAGATGATTGAGTAGAAAATTATTTATTATGGCTGTTTGAAAAATTCAAATTAAAAAAAGCTTATGCAGGATACATTCTTATAGTGAATTGTGTTGTGAAAAAGTGTTGTTAGCATTTACTACTTAAACTAATACTACTACTATTTTTTTAAATTATTTATTGTACAGATTAGGTTCTCATTCTCACCTGAGCATTTTGAAGTCCAGAAGCACTTCAATGCTTGACACCAAGGGGTCTATATGTAAAAAGCTTGTCATACAACACTGTCACCTCCTAAATGTCTGTTTTTTTTTTCCCCTGTAGCACCCTCTAGTGTTTGCTACTAGAAGTGAGAGTAGGTAAAAGTATTTTTCTGGCCAGGGATAAACCTCAGTCACTAAATTGGGTCAGGGTTACTAGAGGCCAGGGCTGGATGACTCATCCTGGCAACTCTCTAGTGCCTCCCTTTGGTATCTGGAAGGTTGGAGAACCTTCTAGAACTAGTGGGTTGAGGTTAGAAGGGGATGCCTTGAATATTTATGCATATCCATAATTCTAGGGACACTTTTTTTGCAGAAAGCCCATGTAGGCTGAGCGATATGTTATATAGGAGCATGGCATACTTTTTGTGGGAGTGACGGGTGTCTAAAAGTAATTGCGGGGTGCGTAGTGCAGTGCGGCGAAGATGGGTGTGGCTTAAATTATGCAAAATAATGGGGGTGGCTTAAAGGGGGGTGGTTAAATAGAGTCTTTACCTTTTAAAGAGATTAGGATTAGGATAGGGATTAGGACACATTTCGCTTTTATTGCTATTTGTCCTGTTTAACATTATCATTGAAAATGAAAGAAAAAGGAAATTCAAAATTTTTGTTTGTTCCCAGAAAAGTGATAGAGGGGAAAATCTTCCAATCGGGGCACTAGTTCTAGTGATCTGGGGGTCCCCACAAAATTTCCTTAGATTTCAGAGATTTCCTCTCACTTCCTGTTTGGCTATGGGACAGGAATTGAAGGGAGCTCTCCACCATGGGACACAGATGACGCAAAAAAAAATAAAAAATCGAAAAGGGGTTATTACCCTCCCTTGCTCTATCCAAAAAAAAAAAAGTTTTGCCTATAGTTCTACTTTAAAGCTTTAATATCACTCTATACCTACTTAAAGTGGTTGTTAAGCCACTACTATAAAAACCTCCCATCCCCTCTGTAACATAACAATATGTGTCCCTGTGTTGTATAAAAAATATGCCGATCTGTACCTATATCAGAGCGGTTCCCCGTGCTTAAGTGACGCCTCGTCTCTCTCCTCTGCCTGGCTGACAGCACCAGCGGGCAGGGCAGAGCACTCCCAATGACGTCAACCAGGTAGGAGGGGTGGGAAGGAGAGAGCGAGCCGAGGAGTCATGAGAGTGCCGGGTGCCGCTCTGATATACTGTAGGTACAGATTGGCATATTTTTTATACAGGGACACATATTGTTATGTTACAGAGGGGATGGGAGGTTTTTATAGTAGTTATGAAAGCAGCAGGAGAGGAGGGGGCGGGCACTGACATGAGCAGACAGGCAGGGAGGGGAAGGGCAGAGCGGAAAAGAGAGCTGCGGATGACGGAGGCACGTAAACTGACCACGGTGTCAGGGCTCAGAAGCCATGATAAACTGTGGTCAGCAGTGGCGACTGGTGGGGTTTTCCCTTTGGGGGCAACAAACAACCCCCCCTCTAGGACGCACTGGCAGCACCTCCCCCTTTTCCCCGGGGCCCACGGTGTGGGACTGACAGACATCAACCCCGGCCCGCGGCACGGGATTGAAAGACATCCAGCCCGGCACTCCCCACGGGACTGACAGACATCACCTCCCCACCTCCCCACCAGCCTACCTGATCTAGGGCTGGGGAGTCCTCTCCTCCGGTGCGGCCAGCGTCTCCGGTGTCCGCTCCTCCTGCGGCCTCTTCCATCTCCTCTCTGTTCCTCCAAAGCTAGGCATCCAATAGGATCACCTGAAGCTTCGGCCAATAGGGAAACAGGTCTTACGACCTGCCTCCCTATTAGCGTGGAGTGTGAAAATAGCGAATATTTATTCGCTATCGTAACACAATTGGGTGGGATCAGGGCGCACTCTAGCTCCGAGTCAGCTGTATATTAAAGCCTATTAGAGCCTCTGGCTCTACTCTGTGCTTCAAAAGACACACCCCCGCCCCATCCCCGCAATTGTAATTAATGTAATTCATGTGCCCGGTGTCCTGAAAGGGGCCGAGCGCATGGATAGGGGGTGGCGGTGGCTGGGATTGGGGGGCAATGCATAGGCCGCCACTGGTGGTCAGTTTACAGGGGGAGGATATAGCCAGGCAGGATCAGACAGGTTTTTTAGATGATAAAAGTGGCCAAATTACACAACACAAGCATTGTGTTGTATAACATGCTTTAAGGGAACAGGATCTGTTTTTTTTTATTTTAGGTTAACGAACACTTTAAAGCGGAGTTCCAGCTGCTTTTATTTTTATTTTTTTAAACACCCATGTGATGATCGCACTTACACATATATACAGTGGGTACGGAAAGTATTCAGACCCCCTTAAATGTTTCACTCTCTGTTATATTGCAGTCATTTGCTAAAATCATTTAAGTTCATTTTTTTCCTCATTGATGTACACACAGCACCCCATATTAACAGAAAAACACAGAATTGTTGACATTTTTGCAGATTTATTAAAAAAGAAAAACTGAAATATCACATGGTCCTAAGTATTCAGACCCTTTGCTGTGACACTCATATATTTAGCTCAGGTGCTGTCCAATTCTTCTGATCATCCTTGAGATGGTTCTACACCTTCATTTGAGTCCAGCTGTGTTTGATTATACTGATTGGACTTGATTAGGAAAGCCACACACCTGTCTATATAAGACCTTACAGCTCACAGTGCATGTCAAAGCAAATGAGAATCATGAGGTCAAAGGAACTGCCTGAAGAGCTCAGAGACAGAATTATGGCAAGGCACAGATCTGGCCAAGGTTACAAAAATAATTCTGCTGCACTTAAGGTTCCTAAGAGCACAGTGGCCTCCATAATCCTTAAATGGAAGACGTTTGGGACGACCAGAACCCTTCCTAGAGCTGGCCGTCCGGTCAAACTGAGATATCGGGGAAGAAGAGCCTTGATGAGAGAGGTAAAGCAGAACCCAAAGATCAATGTGGCTGAGCTCCAGAGATGCAGTCGGGAGATGGGAGAAAGTTGTAGAAAGTCAACCATCACTGCAGCCCTCCACCAGTCTGAGCTTTATTGCAGAGTGGCCCGACGGAAGCCTCTCCTCAGTGCAAGACACATGAAAGCCCGCATGGAGTTTGCTAAAAAAACACCTGAAGGACTCCAAGATAGTGATAAATAATATTCTCTGGTCTGATGAGACCAAGATAGAACTTTTTGGCCTTAATTCTAAGCGGTATGTGTGGAGAAAACCAGCTACTGCTCATCATCTGTCCAATACAGTCCCAACAGTGAAGCATGTTGGTGGCAGCATCATGCTGTGGGGGTGTTTTTCAGCTGCAGGGACAGGACGACTGGTTGCAATCGAGGGAAAGATGAATGCGGCCAAGTACAGGGATATCCTAGAAGAAAACCTTCTCCAGGGTGCTCAGGACCTCAGATTGGGCCGAAGGTTTACCTTCCAACAAGACAGTGACCCTAAGCACACAGCTAAAATAACGAAGGAGTGGCTTCACAACAACTCCGTGACTGTTCTTGAATGGCCCAGCCAGAGCCCTGACTTAAACCCAATTGAGCATCTCTGGAGAGACCTAAAAATGGCCGTCCACCAACGTTTACCATCCAACCTGACAGAACTTGAGAGGATCTGCAAGGAGGAATGGCAGAGGATCCCCAAATCCAGGTGTGAAAAACTTTTTGCGTCTTTCCCAAAAAGACTCATGGCTGTATTAGATCAAAAGGGTGCACATACTAAATACTGAGCAAAGGGTCTGAATACTTAGGACCATGTGATATTTCAGTTTTTCTTTTTTAATAAATCTGCAAAAATGTCAACAATTCTGTGTTTTTCTGTCAATGTGGGGTGCTGTGTGTACATTAATGAGGGAAAAAAAATAACTTAAATGATTTTAGCAAATGGCTGCAATATAACAAAGAATGAAAAATTTAAGGGGGTCTGAATACTTTCCGTACCCACTGTATATCAGTATGAGCAATAAAAGTATGTTTTAGCAATCTTTTTCTTGTTAAAAAACATACTTTGCTCTTCCCTGTGAGCCTGCTCCCATCTTGAGTGTGGGCATCTGAAGCCCACTTGTTGCTTATTCTGGGATACGGTCCTCACGGATGCGCATTACATAGAAAGCGCAGTGCACGAATACCACAATGATGCAGGCGAAGGATGCCCATTGACTCCTGGAATTGATGAAAATCATATCCTAGAAGCCAATGCACAGCCGCCAAGCAGGCCGTAAATTACATACTTCGCCATGGTGAGGAACAGCAGAAGCATTGGCTGACGAAATAAGATATATATATATATATATATATATATATATATATACATATATATAGTGCTGGAAAAAAAAGTGCCCAATAATAAATTGCAGTAGTCACGAACGCAGGGGCGAAAAGTTTAAAATGTGGTTGGAACGCCGTTTTAGTTGGTTGCCTGATGTTGATGCAATCATTCAGACCACACACCTGGTTCTGGTCCACTGAGTCAAGACTGGATCATAATAAAACACTTTGTCCATTGATACCCGTTTGGCCTCTGTGACGTAGACGTCTGTTTAGAAATGTATTTGTCGATAATCTGGTCCAATGTTGGCGGGAACAGTTATAGAAAACAGCAGCTTGTAAAATAGACAGGGTAGATTATTCTAACATTTAAAAAGGTAATTTGGCATCTGAGTATACAGTACAAATGTTTACTGTGGTATAAAATCCCTGCTATAGGTGTCACACTAATTTTACAATGAGCTGTCTAAGCAGAACCAGAGTCTGTTTTGTCATGAAATGAATCGCAGCATAAAGGTCGGAAATTTATTAGGTTGTTAAAAAGATTTAAAATGCTTGTTTGCTTGGAACATTTGAAACCTGAAACTTGTTTGAAAAGCTTCATTTTTTTCTGGGTTTGTATTGTGGCTGTCTGTGGGCTACTGGGCTGTACTACTTAAAAAGTTCCCCATACGCTGGATGGTAACCTCAATTATGAAATATTTATTGGGGCAATATTTATCATCATCTGTTTTAAATATTGCAAGAAAAATATGAAAAAAATAAATGTGCTGCCAATCTTCAGATATAGGTATGTGACACATGTTAAAATAAAAATAAAAAATAATAATAAATCAATTGATAAATGTGAAAAAAATTCCAAAAAAAAGTCTAAAATTTTTAAAGTGAGTATATTAAAGTTTAGTCTTTTTTTTTTTTTTTTTAAAGAACAAACATGTTATACTTACCTGCTCTGTGCAGTGGTTTTGCACAGAGCAGCCCAGCTCCTACTCTTCTTGGGTCCCTCGCCTGCGCTCCTGGTGGTTTCCCCCACAGCAAGCAGTTTGCTATGGGGGCACCCGAGCTGAGCCGCTGCTCTCCTTGTCCGCCCCCTCTATCTCCTCATTGGCTCATTGACTTTGATTGACAGCAGCAGGATCCAATGGTGCCCACTTCTGTGTCTCAGCCAGTCAGAAGGGAGAGTCTCGGACAGCCGATGCTCTCACTCAACATCGCTGAATCAAAATGGTGCTCGGGTAAGTATTTGGGGGGCTGCTGCACATAGAAGGCTTTTTATCGTAATGCATAGAATGCATTAAGATAAAAAACCTTCTGCCTTTAGAACCACTTTAAAGCATATCATAATAGTGACAGTTAATAAAAAGTGAATAATTGTGACTTTTAACTTTAATGAATCTTCAAAACCAATTCTTCCCGATCACCACAGTGCTCTCAGTGCCCTCACCTTAATGCTGCGATACACACGCATGTATAATGATGTCTAGCTTGCTTCTCTCACATCAGTGTTTATTATCAGGGTCATTGATACATCTGTAGTATAGCCTGCCACTCACTAGGGGGTACTCTTATGCACTTAGATGTTCCTCCTAAGTAATGGGGTTGTGGTCCCTTTAGGAGCGTTTAACCCACTGTTGCTGCTGACATCCATAAAATAACATCAGGCATTAGTAGGGGTACCGTTCTTCCTGGTATGATGTCACTTCCGGTCCACGTTCCTTCAGACTCTGCTCTACGCATTGCGTCACATACCACATGACTTCATCAGGTTATAGGAACCTATTGATTTTCTACACATTTATTTTTTATACAATATTAAAGTGGAAGTAAACCCTCCTATCATTTTTAGGCAAGGAAGCTGCCATCTTGGCCTCTGTTTAATCTTCAACTGCCATGATGCTGCACACGTGATCAGTTATGACACCAGCCATTGGATGGTTTGATAGTTTGGTTGAGAGCACACCCAATGTGACAGTTGGCATTCCCGGCATGCCAGGAATGTAACTGCTTTTTGAAACTGTTAAATCAATGGGTTTACTTCCGCTTTAATTACTAGTTAATATTTTTTGAGGGTTGACATAATAAGAACACAATCAGTAGCCCAGGAGTTATTCATTTATATACACATTGCAAAACAAATGTTTTATTTTTTTCGTTGCTTTGGGTTTATTATAGAACAGAAACCAACAACTTACAGCTCAACTCCAGGAAAACGAAAAGTACTTTTTTGCAGTGGGGCTGCACCTGCACTGTAAGGGTTAGCTACACATTTCTATGTAGAGGATAGGAAAAGCACTTTAACTACCTCATCCCCTGCATTCCCCAATATATGGCGCTTCCCTACACTCAGCCAGTGGACTGTCCCTTAGCATTATGTCAAATGCAGGGCTATGGGCTCTCCATGGATCTTAATGACGTCAGCGGACTTTAGACCACTGGAGAGCAAGGGTAATAATGCTGCAGGGACCGGTCTAGCAGTGCAGAGGATCCTGCAGGAGCAGAGCATTGGGTAAGTAATCCTGCTGTACCTGGTCCCCTAAACATAAATGAGCAGTTAACCTCTGCAGTCCCACTGCAAGGGAGGACTTGTTGTTTTTGAGCTCTAAGTAAGCAAGTAAACTTGCAAATGAATTAGATATAACTGAGCAATTTTACCTGCCAAAGGATTTGCATGTTTGTCAATCCAGCTCTGAGACTTACACAGCTCAGCCACACAGCGCAGCCCTGTCTGGGAGGATAGGAGGCCTGTTTTTTCTCTGCTGCAGGTAAGTAGCATTTACAGGTCTTGTCCCTCCCCAAGCCTGTGACTGGATAGTAAAAAGAGGAGGCACCAGACTGATAAGCATTTCCCTCTGTCACTCTGCTCTGTCTTTCTATCAGCATGCTTCTGGTAAACACAAAAGCACTGCGGCACAACTGACTGGCTACTTGTTCTGCTTCTCCTTTTTCTAGTCTGAGCATTCATTTGGGGTTTTTATATGCCATACTGAGGGGTTATTTATTAAAGGCAAATGGGCTTCCCAGTACAAATCTGCCCCAAAACTGAAATGTCCCCTCTCAGCACAAATCTTTGCCCTCCACATTCCCCAAATCTCCCCAGCTCAAATTCCCCCACCCCCCACAAAAAAATGCAACCCTCCTAACACAAACTCTCTACAACGAAAGATTCCCCTCCTAGTACACATCTCCCCCCAACTTCAAATCCTCCCAGCACAAATTCCAGGTTGAGGTCAAGACTCTGTGCAGGCCAGTCAAGTTCCTCCACCCCAAACTCACGCATCCATGTGGACCTTGCTTTGGGCACTGGTCTAACTCATTTGTTGGAGGGGGGATTATGGTGTGGGCTTGTTTTTTATGGATAGGGTGGGGTGGAGCAACTAGTTCCAGTGAAGGGAACTCTTAAGGCGTCAGCATAACAAGACATTTTGGACAATGTCATGCTCCCAACTTTGTGGGAATAGTTTGGGGATGGCCCCTTTCTGTTCCAACATGATTGCGCACCAGTGCACAAAGCAAGCTCCATAAAGACATGGATGAGCGAGTTTGGGGTGGATGAACTTGACTGACCTGCACCGAGTCCTGACCTCAACCCGATAGAACACCTTTGGGATGAATTAGAGTGGAGACTGGGAGACAGGCCTTCTTGTCCAACATCAGTGCCTGACCTCACAAATGCGATTCCGGAAGAAAGGTCAAACATTCCCATAGACACACTCCTAATCCTTGTGGACAGCCTTCCCAGAAGAGTTGAGTTGTTATAGCTGTAAAGACTGGGCCAACTCAATATTGAACCCTACGGACTAAAGCTGGACATACGATATACAATTTTTGTGTTCAATTTCCTTTAGATTTACCTTGAACTATGTACAGTAGTACAAGGTCCTGCCTGACTGCATACAAAATTTAAAGTGTTTAGGTTTGCCCTCATAATATAAGGTTTTGGTAAATCTAAAGGAAAGTTGTAGAAGAAAATTGTTAAATGTATGGCCAGCCTAAAACTGGGATGCCATTAAAGTTTGTGTGCGTGTAAAGGCAGGCATCCCAATACTTTTGACAATATAGTGTATATTTTAATGGACTACAGGGATAGCAACCTAGTAGATCACCACCTAATGGCTGACAACATTTATTACACATTGTGTGCATTGAAGCATTTTCTTTAACATTGAACAAATACTCGAAATGCTCATAAGGAGGAGAAAGAAATATATATTTCCGTTTAATCCTTCTCTCATGAATTTATCCTTACTGATGGATGTCTTTTTGTTTAATAATTAAGTGATTGTCATTAAATAGAAAGCGGCTAATGAAATATTCCACATGCATATTGTAACACTTCATCCTTAGGACTTCCCTGCATCCTGTTTTAACTTTGATGAATTTCTCCCAACAAAAAGATAATTTTTTTCAGGGACACAGATAAGAGATTGCTAGTATACCTTGCATCAAATATAGCTAAAAGACACCATTAAAATGTATCATTTGTTTCTGCAGAGGCAATCATACAGTAAGCTGGCTCAGAATAAAGTCCAATTCACTAGGAAATTGTTATTTATCTTGACTAGGGTACCAAAGAGGCTTTGGCCCAAAGTGCCTGACCACCACTCCACCGACCACTTATAATAAAATTGACCAGACATGACACAGACTGGAGTTTATTGGCCATAGCAGCCTTTTATTAACCAAATATATAAATAACATATTAAACATATAAACATCAGACAGTATTCCAGGGGCCCCAAGGTCCTTGTGGACATGCTTTATACCTGCGTAACCACCATTTTTAGGCCTCCAGCGGGAGAAAGCACCAACTCTGGGATAAACCAACATCGCAGGTACCACCAGCCATAATAATGGGAGCTGTACCTCAGATGGGTCCCTACAAATGTACCTTTTTTCCCCTAATTATAATACATCCAAGAACCTCGTGCCCCACCAGCCACTATGACAGAAAATGCCCCAGCTCCGTGACCACAATAACCCCAAAAAACATTAGGGAGGGAGGGTGGGAAGTTGTCCTGTCCACGCTCTCTTCCGAATAAACTCCTCCCAAACCCTTCCAACGTACCAACTCCTGAAGCCCCTCCTGCTCCCATCTTTCCACCTGGTGAGTGCAACCCCTTCTAACCCTGTTTACACACACAAATCCCCGTTCCTGCTCTCGTGCATGCGATCGCGGGTGGCCGGAAATGATCGCGCCTGCCGGCCATGCGCATCGGGTCCCCCGCCGTGCAGCACGCGCACCTGCTATGCCTCTTAAACGAGCTGCCTTATATATATGGCGGTTCGCCCAGAAGAGCCATTCTGCTACCCTATATATACAGGAGCTGGTCGGGAAGCGGATAAAGAGCCATACTGGTTTACGAGCCTCTTTGGAGCCTGTTTTATTTTTAAACACTATATAGTTGTCCATTTGGAGCACGGATAGTGGCAGGGAGATGCTGGTCGGAGTTCATGTGTGGAGCCTGTGATCACTGAGACCTGATCGCGGTTTGGATCTCGTACAGTGTGGGAGAGCGGAGTCTTTCTCTTTGGGCTGTTCTTCGGGACCAGGGAGCACAAGATAGCGACGGGAGCCGGTTCCAGCCACCTCTGGTCAAATGGGACCGCACAGCAATTTTGACCTCTCTTGCAGTAAGGTAATGAGGGTCAACTTCATTCGAGGAGTAGGGACCTTCACCTTTTTATGAATCGGTTGGGAGCACAGTTTTTTTCACCATTGTGGGACACACAGCACATTTAAAATTGAAAAATACGTTTAATTAATTTATTATTACTGGACTTTATTTGCACATTATATCCATACAGTCAGGTCCATAAATATTGGGACATCGACACAATTCTAATCTTTTTGGCTCTATACACCACCACGATGAATTTGAAATGAAACGAACAAGACGTGCTTTAATTTGAGGGTATTTACATCCAAATCAGGTGAACGGTGTAGGAATTACAACAGTTTGTATATGTGCCTCCCACTTTTTAAGGGACCAAAAGTAATGGGACAGATTAACAATCATAAATCAAGCTTTCACTTTTTAATACTTGGTTGCAAATCCTTTGCAGTCAATTACAGCCTGAAGTCTGGAACGCATAGACATCACCAGACGCTGGGTTTCATCCCTGGTGATGCTCTGCCAGGCCTCTACTGCAACTGTCTTCAGTTCCTGCTTGTTCTTGGGGCATTTTCCCTTCAGTTTTGTCTTCAGCAAGTGAAATGCATGCTCAATCCGATTCAGGTCAGGTGATTGACTTGGCCATTGCATAACATTCCACTTCTTTCCCTTAAAAAAAACTCTTTGGTTGCTTTCCATTGTGGTGGTGGATAGAGCCAAAAAGATTAGAATTGTGTTGATGTCCCAATATTTATGGACCTGACTGTATATATCTTGTCAATTCCATGTTGTAGAGGATTATATTTTTTATTATTCCTTCATCACTAGGCACATTGCCAGCGCTGTTTGTCTAAGGATTTGTTTCCTGCGACACCACCTTTTCTGTTCTATAAGGAGATTGTTTGGGGACAGTAAAAGAAGGGGATGGTCCAAGAAGACAGGATCAAACAGACTTTATACACAATGCAGAGGATTAACCCTTTAGGCTCCACAGTGAGTGTAATAAGCATGCTTTACTGCATACACAGACGGATTTCACTGTTGTGTGTTTAGTAACACTTTAACTAAGTTTAGGCTTTAGAACAGGGGTCTCAAACTGGCAGCCCTCCAGCTGTTGCGAAACTACAAGTCCCATGAGGCATTGCAAGGCTGACAGTTGCAAGCATGACTCCCACAGGCAGAGGCATGATGGGACTTGTAGTCTCACAATAGCTGGAGAGCCGTAAGTGACAGGTAGTCTTAAATGTGCATCAATATCTTTGTGTTCTTTAAAGGGGAATCCAAATGATCTAACGGCCCAAAATAAAAAGAAAGGTTGATAATATCTCTCAGCAATGTTTTGGAACAAGGTTGCAGCATCCTTATGCAAAAGCCGCCTTGTTCTTCCAGAACAGTGGGTGTAGTAAGAATTCCATTAGGGGGTTTGGTTTATTTTTTTCTGAATAATATACAGTTTTCAAAGTCTAGCTTCTGCGGTTTGAATGGAATTCTCTGGATAAACTTTCAGCCTGGGGAAAACAGAGTTCTCAGTTACAGAACACATAAGACAGGCCTTTGAACAGATCCTTGCCATTTGGGAATGGTATTTCGTAAAACTGTGATCCTCCCAGTGAACAGAGCCTTCCCTGGCCTGTCCTGGAAGCCAGGCACTGTATATTTCAATCGGAATCGTCTCATAAACAGGAAATAATGGAGAGCTACACACCCAATTAATAAAGATCTCTTCAGGAATATCAATTACTGTTTTTGGACCGCATCCCTTTAGTTTCCAATGATCTGTTCCAGCAGTTACTGAAGTCAGTTTAATTGGCTGAGACCAATGAAATAATGTAATGCAAAGGCAAAGGGTTTGGGGTAGAATCAAGCAATTTGCTACTATTTGGTGGAGGATTACATGCTTGACAAACTATCGCTATGCTGCAAACTGCGGTTTACTGTAGACGAGGTGGCCTGTCTGCAATGGCTGTATTATAGAACGGTATCACAAGGAGCTGTGTGGATACCGGGTTCATTTTATTTTACCATGTTTATGATAGACAGTACAAGTATAAAATTATCACTTACTTTGTGGCTGCAATTTCACTATGAACTGCACTTTTAAGGGTACAATCAAGTGAAGCATGAAAATTGTGGATTTAAAGAGCAAAAATCCAGGCAGCAAGTAAAAAAGGATCGCTGCTAAGAAAACGGTGTACAGTAAAACCTTATTTTGAGAATAACTTGGTTTGAGAGTGTTTTGCAAGACAAGCATATTTTTTTTTAATACATTTTGACTTGATAACAGGCAATGTCTTGATATACAAGTAGTGTCACTTCACAACTGATTATAAAAGAGAAGAGAGGCGCCTCTAATGCCGCATACACACGATCGGGAATTCCGACAACAAATGTCCGATGTGAGCTTTTTGATGGGAGCAGGAGGGGCTTCAGGAGTTGGTACGTTGGAATTCCGACCGTGTGTAGGCTCCTTCGGACATTTGCTGTCGGAGATTTCCGACCACAAAAATTTGAGAGCTGGTTCTTACATTTTCTGACAAGAAAAGTTCTTGTCGGAAATTCCGACCGTCTGTATGCAATTCCGACGCACAAAAAAACACGCATGCTCAGAATCAAGCAGAAGAGCCAAACTGCCTATTGAACTTCATTGATCTTGGGTTGTCGTACGTCTTGTACGTCACCGCGTTCTTGACGGTCGGAATTTCAGACAAGATTTGTGTGACCGTGTGTATGCAACACAAGTTTGAGCAAACATTCCATCGGAAGAAAATCCACGGTTTTGTTGTCGGAATTTCCGATCGCGTGTACGCGGGATTAGTGTAGCTATATGGTTACATTTAATGAAGGTACAACATTTAGCAACTCACATGGTTGATGATTAAAAGAGGCCCATCTAAGTATGCAGGCATCTGGGGTAAAGCTTTCCACATAGACCATGCACCGCACTGCCATTGACGTCATCCCTTCCACACTGCGCTCCATGAGCGCTTCAAGCCTCGCTTTCAGATCGCTCTACTTCAGGGTAGTCTCCCCGGTCACAATTGCAGACTGACAGCGGTGGGAGCCAGCTGTGCGGAGGATGGTCTATGTGGACAGCTTTACCCCGGATGCCTGCATACTTAGATGTGCCTCTTAGAACTTGGTAACAGCCCTTTGACTGATGTCATGTCCTCCAGACATTCCTTGTAGGCATCTGTATTTCCATTCCTAATTTTGGAATTTCTTTCCAGACTTTCCTGTTGAAAGAGTAATGCATACTATGTTAATCAAAGAAGTTTTGGCCTCCTATACGGTGTAATTATATAAGGGTATTCAAAGGTACCATCATCCAAAATTTGTTGAGGAGATTGGAACAAAGGAAACCTGTCCCCAACAGGTCACCAAATGAAGGTGGGAAGGGAGGGGGGGTGGCCATGGACTATCTCGGTACCAGCTTGTACAGAATACACAAAGTTTTTTATAAAAAATATATAATATTTTATTTATGCAAAGATTAAAATATAAAATGGGTATCCCAAAATATCATGAAGAATTATACAGATACATGCCTTAATACTATCTGGAAATATATCCCAACAATACATGTGTGTCGCTCACTATTACTTAATGTGCTCCATAGAGGAGAACAGAGGTATAGTGGATCCCCACAAATCATGCATTCCTCAACATGTTTCGCAGAGCTTTACTGCTTCATCAGGACAGTATTATCAATGGATTCACATCAAAACACCACCGAAAATTCCCCTACGGCGGATGTGGGCGGCACATTATGAATGGACAGAGAGTAAAACTGGAATAGCCAATATACTCTTATGCGTCCAGGGAGAATGAAACAGGCAATGGATGCCAGCTCCAGGAGGGAACACACCCTATCCAGGGGAGAGTCAGACTGTATGCTCCGGTCCAGGGCTCCTATCTGAAGTCCACAGCTGTACTGTGTCTGTGTCAGGGGCTTATATGCATATCTCAAACTCAGCTCTCTGCACCTGTTTCATTCCCCCTGGATGCATAAGAGTATTATTGGCTATTCCAGCTTTACTCTCCGTCCATTCATAATGTGTCCCCCACATCTGCCGTAGGGGAATTTTTGGTGGTGTTTTGATGTGGATCAATTAATAATACTCTCCTGATGAAGCGTTAAAGCTCTGTGAGACATGTTGAGGAATGCATGATTTGTGAGGATCCACTATACCTCTGTTCTCCTCTGTGGAGCACATTAGGTAATAGTGACACACATGTATTGCTGGGATATATTTCAAGATAGTATTATGGCATGTATCTGTATAATTTTTCATGATATTTTGGAATACCCATTTTATATTTTAATATTTGTATAAATAAAACATTATATATTTTTATAAAAAACTTTGTGTATTCTGTCCAAGCTGGTACAGAGATAGTCCACCCCCCCCCCCCTCACTTTGGCGACCTGTTGGGGACAGGTTTCCTTTGTTCCAGCCTCAGCATACTATGTTAACAAAAAAGTGGTGCCAGTCTTTGCAATGTTAGTGTTTGTATCCTTCATTCGTCTATAAAATAAATTCCATGTCATTTGTTTTTTTTCCAAGTGGTTTCCAAAAATGGACCTCTGCGTTTTCAAAAATCATCTTGGTCCCTCATTCTTCCTCTTTCTCACCTTTCCTTTCATTCTGCAATGCAATACACATCATTCAGTTACCTATGTAGACATGTTGACCCCCAGTATATCTCTTCTCCTAAACTCTGACATATGTGCCTGCCAAAATCTAGCCAAATGAAGATCCTTAACAGATCATTTTGGATGCTCTTGTGGACAGAGATGGGATGGGGTGGAATGTTAGTTTTACTAAAGCCCCCAGTGACTGCTTCCATCTATAATTTAGTGTGATATACCAATTGTTTGGCCTACAGGTGTGAGCATATTAAGTGCTGCTCTCATGTTTGTGGGAAGAAATTACATCTATGAACAAGGTGAAAATAAATGATATCTCCAAGCAGGTGGTATCTCCTTAGAGCCGGTTCACACAGGGGCGTCCTGGGATCCGACTTCAGGTCGCCCGGTTTAGAAAAGTAATGGAAGTGAATGAGAGCCGTCTTAATGTACACTTCTGCAGTCGCTCCGACTTCGGAAAAGGTTCCTGTACAACTTCAATCCGACTTCTAGGCGACTTGTACCCGTTGATTTCAATGGAAGTTGCCTCCAAGTCGGATCCCCTGTCTTAACTGAAGCAACTTACCAGGAAGCAAAAATAGTTTTCCAGGCAAACCCCCTCCCTCCCTCCCACAGAGCTGATTATTGTTTGATTGGCCACTGGAAAGCCTCCTGTCCTGGAGGCAACTCGAAGTTGCCTTGTAAGTTGCCTCATGTCGCGCTGTGATTCATGCTCAAGTCGTGTCCAAGTTGCCTCCCAAAGTCGCGCTGGAAGTCGTGTTGCCCCTGTGTGAACCGGCTTTTAGGCTGGTTTCACACTGGGGCAGTGGGTGCGGTGGCGGTATAGGGCTGCTATTTTTAGCGGCGCTATACCGTCGGAATTGCGGCGGTATTCGGCCGCTAGCGGTGCGGTTTTAACCCCCGCTAGCAGCCGAAAAAGGGTTAATACCGCCGGCAATGCACCTCTGCAGAGGCGCATTACCATGGTTTCCCATTGCTTTCAATGGGAAGGAGCGGTAAACACACTGCTCCTCTCAGCGCTCCAAAGATGCGGCTAGCAGGACTTTTTTTCACGTCCTGCTAGCGCACCGCTCCAGTGTGAAAGCCCTCAGGCTTTCACACTGGAGAAACAGCAGCCGCTGTTTAGGGTCGGTTTGCAGGTGCTATTTTTAGTGCAATAGCGCCTGCAAACCACCCCAGTGTGAAAGGGGCCATAAGTGGTCTTCCAGCTTTGATTAATGTCATTTGCATGGAGGAAATCTGGACTATGGTGACTGAGATGTATTGAGCGTCTTGTGACATCATTACATTGAGCGCAATGTACAGTACCGATCTGTAACAAGAAAGGCGTAAACTTTTGATGGGCCTCTGCCCACTGGTAGAGGTGGAGCACTGAAGCACTGGTGTATGTTGAAAGATCTGTTTGGTTTCACATCTCTACATGAAAAGCCTATCACATTGAACTTTTATTATTCTGAATTATTTCGCTCATGGTGGCACTGGGTGTATTTGTGTAAATATTGGGCCATTATATGAAATAATTTATGGTGGATTATCACAGCTCTACATTTTTTTTAATACCTTTGTATAATTTAGTATGTTTGCCTGGGAGTCAGTTGAATACAGACAGGAATTTCATTACCTATCTAGCTGCAAGTGCTGCAATGCAAGTCATTCCTAATCATATTTTCATCTCTGCTAATAGAAATGATATGTTGCAATTATTTTTTGATTCTGCATTGATCTTTACAGACAACAATGAGACCTTGAGTGGACATTATCCATACTGTTATCTAACAGGGGAATCTTTTTTTTTCCAATAAACCTCTGTGGGGACCTAAGCTGTGTTCTATTGCCGACCCGTTTTCTTCTATTTCTTTTTGTGTGGATTTCTTTGAGGTGGAGTCTTCTTGGCTCATACTACCCATTATGAGATTGCAGGCCACACCCGCCCAGACCAAAACTTCCCCAGATACAACTACTTAAATAAACACCTGAAACATTTTATTTGGCAAAAACTTGGCCGCGACACCTTTATTGGTTTTTCACAAATAATTTTCCATAAATCTTTATTACCAATCAAAACTTCATAAATATTCAAATAACATTTCTACCTGCTCAGTTATTAGAACTCGAGCAGTAGCACAACTTCAAATATAAATAACAGTCCCCCCTGGATCCAGGGTGACCCACCACATAAAAGTGATCGCGACTGGGGCGGGAGGGAGGGAGCTCAAATCTTCTTTGCTGTCCGCCGGAAAGAGGAAGAAACCTGCACCTGCTGGCCCTTTTATAGCCAATCCCTATAATTCCATAAAAATTCCCTGAACCCCCATTGGCTCTTCCTGACTAGCTGTAATCTAGCCCCTTAAAGGGGCAGGCTCCTGACTAAACTAAACTACTGCTGCCAATCTAACCTAATTTTTTATTAATTTGGGCTAGGGAGGCCGCAATCTCAGGAAAGTGGCCCCATAATGTGACCCCTTTATTCATGAGATTGCAGGCCACACCCGCCCAGACCAAAACTTCCCCAGATACAACTACTTAAATAAACACCTGAAACATTTTATTTGGCAAAAACTTGGCCGCGACACCTTTATTGGTTTTTCACAAATAATTTTCCATAAATCTTTATTACCAATCAAAACTTCATAAATATTCAAATAACATTTCTACCTGCTCAGTTATTAGAACTCGAGCAGTAGCACAACTTCAAATATAAATAACAGTCCCCACACGCCGGTCTTGAGCATCAAGACCGGCCCACCCCAAGCGTTGCGGCCTTCTCAATCATGTTCTGCAAACCCACATTAAAGATATCATTACCCATTTTGGATAGGTGAACGCCATCCAGTCTGTATAGACCTGGATAACCCCCTTCCAAGTCCACATGCCGATACGACTATCCCCCCACCTGGGGCAAGAACTTTTCAAGAGCCCTATTGACTCTTTTCCTCATTTTTTCCATAACCCTCCTCTGTGCAGAGGAGAGCCATGAAAGACGAGGAACCACCTCAGAAAAAACTAACGTTGTACCTGGGAAAGTCGTACTGAAGCGATGCAAGTCTTGCTTGATCATGAACAGCAAGTCTAATGTTTTAACGTTTCTCAAATCATTACCTCCCAAGTAAATTATCAGGATAGATGGCAACGGCCATAGGTGACACAACCTAGATAAATTAAAGTTCAGTTGAAACCACTCTTATACCTTTCCAAAACAACCAAAAAGAGTCCGGGTGCAGAGACAAATTTGATGAATAGCTGCGTTGAGCCGCTCTTTTTTGAGCCCAATAAATAAATGAGTGCCCCATAATCCAAACTGTGTGTTGGGTACCTAAAATGAAACAAACAAATTAGGACGAACATATAACTTAAAACATTTCGACTTCCACTTCCCCATTGCTTTAATATCCGATTCCGGGACATCCGATCGAGCGGCCTCCGAGGCTGCGCCAATCCGAAAGGAGTGGGAGGAAAACCTGAAATTACTTATTCCCATGCTACCCAAACTCTTCTTTAGGACTGCATCGAATTGGTACTTCGTCAGGGGCAACAAATTAACGTGAGTGAGAAAAAATTCCCCCCCCCCCCCCGGGAGGCCTAAGTCCCATGAATTGCTTAACTAAGGCTACTGGGCACATGAAAACATCATCGTGCTCCCTTAGATGAACCCATCTGCCCTTGCCACATTGATCCATTTTGGAATGCTGCAGCCACACATGAACACCCAATCAAATCGAATTCCAGAACCACCCTGCTTGCTTCCCGGAAATAATTCCGAGATACGGAACGCCCTAAAAAAGGCAAGAACAAAGGCTGTCCTAAATAATAAAGTAAATAAAGTAAAGTAAGAGGAAAAACAGACAACTGAAGTAATTCTGCAAAAGCCACTGAGAATGTCAAGAGAGATCGGTCTTCTGTCATCTGTGACGAAAGTCAATCTCTTGTACCCCTTCAGCGCCTGTTTTACAGAAAAAGAAGAAGTACAAGGTCTCAGACCTAAGAAACGGAAGAAAAATGACATGCCGGCCAACATTTTTGTCACATGACTATGTGAAAATTGCTGCCACATTAAACTGGACAGAAAAGACAAAATAGCACCCTCAGAAGGTCAATTAAACTGAAAACCTTCAGTACTGGCAAAGGCTATCCAGCTGCTCCAAGCTGCAGAGTAACTTGACCAAGTCTTAGGAGCTAAGGAGCCCCTAATAGCATCTGTCACAGCACTCAGATCATCTCCCACAAATAGGCCGGGCACAGGATGCCAACTGCGTCCGCCTCCAGAAGCAAACTACGAAAACGCTCCACCTGAAAACGAGATAGAGAATGTTTTTCAATATCCCCGGAGTATACCTAGCCTTCAACCAGATGTTAAATTTGAGGCATCTGAAGACCACCTGACGCAAGATTTTGATTACCAACCAAGAACTAGACGAGAGACAATTCACTGCATATAAAACACCTTTGTTATCAGTTTCCACCAAGATGAGCCTATTAGCAAACTCTGAGCCCCACAACTCCAGTGCCACTAAAATTGGAAACAACTCTAGCAATACCACATTCTTGGTAGCTCCTGATCTCACCCAGGACTCCGGCCAAGCCGCACAGCACCAATGCGATCTCCAGATGGCTCCAAAACCTTTGGAGCCAGCCGCATCTGTAAACAGACAAAAATCCCGTGCCACAACAAATTCGGCCTGAAACAATGACTTACCATTATAACAATCAAGAAAGCTAGCCCAAACCATCAAATCCTCTTTAATAGGGGTGGCTATCCTAACATGATCCAAGGGAGATTTTGAGCCCGAAATAACCAGGTAAAGCCGACGTGAAAAATTCCTGCCAACAGGCATGATTCTGCACGCAAATGCCAGAACACCCAAGAGTGACTACATTTCTTTCAAAAGTATCTTCTTTTGCAACACCGTCGCGATCAACCATTTTATTTTATTCAATTTTTCCGCTGGCAAACGGAATTCCATACTGCGGGTATCTATCTCAATGCCCAAAAATTCCAACAAAGTGCTGGGCCAGCAAGCTTTTTCCTCCGCCAACGGGACGCCAAATTCAAGAGACATAGCTTGAAATTATAGCAACAAGTCCGAACATAAACTAGAGTCTGCTGGACCAACAAATAAGAAATCTAAATAGTGCACTGTACTATCAAACCCGGACCGAATGCCAAGTACCCAGTGAAGGAATGTGGAAAATGTTTCAAAGTATGAGCAAGACAATGAACACCCCATTGGGAGATACATGTCAAAAAAGTACTGTCCCTCAAAATAAAAACCCAAGGAATTAAAGGCCTCCGGGGAAACGGGCAAGAGCCGAAAAGCTGATTTTATGTCATCCTTCGCCAACAACGCCCCCGGGCCAAACAACCTGATCTTACCAATCGCTTCCTCAAACATAGCATAAGACATGGAACATAGGTTCCTATCAATATCATCAATCAATGAATCACCTTTAGGAAAGGATAGATGGTGTATAATACGAAATTCATTAGGTTCCCGTTTGGGCACTACTCCCAATGGGGAAATCCGAAAATTACAAAAAAGGGGGGTGCTCAAAAGGGCCCCGCAATCCTTAGTTCCTTACATAACTTATCCCTTACCAAAATATGCTGCGCCTGGCTAGAACCTGCAGCTGCATTTCTCTTAAAACATTTTTGCCGCTGGGTGCGTCCCCGCACAGATGGAACATTCATTTCTGTATTTGCAAGAATTATTCCAGCGGCATTGACTATCATTAAATGCAAAACAGCAGCCTTTTCTAAAGGCCGCCGTGGAAGTGTTAACAGTGAGTTGCCTAGGTGCTACCTGCTTCTGCGGAAATATCAAATTGAGCCACAGGCCCACATCTTTCATACCCCACCTAAGTGACGGGTGAATGGACAATTTCTGACAAAAGGATTCGTCATAATAGAACCAACCCAGGCCACCAAAATTTTTGTAGGCTTCTAGGATATGAACAAATGTTGGAAAAGTCCCCCACACCGCTCTGGGTGCTTTTCCACCATTATACCAGAATAAATACAAAAAGGCTTGCAGCCAATTGTTTAAATGACCTAGAGATCACCCTGCGCCTTTCCTCCTCACTTCTCTCCTCACCCCTCTTGTCAGCTCTGACCATGAAATCCTTATGAGCAGGCAGAAGGGAGAGAATGTCTACATACATTTTGGCTTTAATATTTGCATTTAAATGATATCCTAAAGGGGACATCTCACAAGGCATGACATCTTTCATATATGTCTCAGGTACATGGATTTTAGCATGCACAGCTGTCTGTAATGAGGGGCTAACCTGACTGACTGTAAAACACTAACAGTACTTTTTTCTTGTTGAGAGGACAAACTGACAGGAAGATTAGACAACACAGGAGTATGAGAGGAAACAGAAGGGTTAACAGACAGAGAGACCAGGGAAGCTGAAGACACAGCAGGAGCTGACACTTTGGACAGTGATTGAATTAAAGAAGACAGTGAACCTACCAAACCAGATACACATGTAATTGAGTCAACTCACCACCTGCTGGAGCCTGTAACACCTGCAACCTGTGGAGTCTGCACACCTAGCACCTGTTGGGGCACCTCTGCATGCTGAGTGCCTTGCTGCGATGATACGCGCTGCTGCCTGGGAGACTGCTGCACAAGCTGTCTCCCCCTGTGTCCTGTGCAGCCTGCTGGAGCTGACCACACCATCCGCTTCTTCCTGCTGGCGACTGCGAACAAGTCCGCCTCTTCTGACCTCCGCGGCGGCACCGTGATGTCATGCCGCCGCCATCTTCCCTTGGCTTCCCTTGAGGCACACGAGTCTCTTCAGCTTCTTCCGCAGCCCGTCCTTCTCGCTCTGGAGGCACGCTTCTCCTTGCTCTTGCAGGCGGTGCGGGCACAGGAACACCCCGCCCTGTATCTGTGTCCTCCATCAGCTCGCCGCCCACTGCCAAGCCTCCTCCCTCTTGCTCCATAAGCAGTGCCTCCTCCGGAGCTGACGCCATGCAATGTCTCAGCCATGCCTCTCCTCCTGAGCTGCCTGCATTCTCCAACAGCTGCATCACCAGAGCTTTCATCAGGTAAGAGAAACGTCTTCACAGCTCAAGCTCAAATCTTCTTTGCTGTCCGCCGGAAAGAGGAAGAAACCTGCACCTGCTGGCCCTTTTATAGCCAATCCCTATAATTCCATAAAAATTCCCTGAACCCCCATTGGCTCTTCCTGACTAGCTGTAATCTAGCCCCTTAAAGGGGCAGGCTCCTGACTAAACTAAACTACTGCTGCCAATCTAACCTAATTTTTTATTAATTTGGGCTAGGGAGGCCGCAATCTCAGGAAAGTGGCCCCATAATGTGACCCCTTTATTCAATCTTGCAGTTGTCAGCTTAGTAGCTTGCTACAGGTCAGGTCAGGGCACATACAATGTGAAACCCTATGGTTCAGTTAACATTACAACTTAAAGCTGGATTGAAGTGAACATATAGGTCTAACAACGTTTCTATGAATATGAGACAAGGTGGGGAACTTGATTAGAAAATGTTCTGAAACACTGCTGCCAACATCTTATAAAGTGCTTTGCAGTCAAGTTTTTATTTGCTGTTGACCCTGTCTTTGGCACTTGTGTGTTAGTACATTCTGAGCTATTTATTGGTCATAATAAATATTAATTATTTAGTTTGAAATTAAAAATAATACTTAAAATATTTTAATTTAAAGCTGTACTCCAGACAGATTATAAATAAGGAGAATGAGCCTTCATTGAGCAAACGAGCTCTACATCCCCAGTTGACAAAAGACCAAAAAATTCTCATACAAGTCTCACTTAAAAAGTTGTGTGTACATCAATATGCTGGTATATTCTTTAAAAACATGGCAATACATCCCTGAAAACTTAGGCAGAAGGTTGGTATGTAGTATACTATACAGAGTCACTTTTTACCAAAGAATCCCCAACACGTTTCAATTGACTTCTACAATCTTCCTCAGGGGGTAATAGGGGTATCCCTACAAGACATGAAACAAACATAAATAATAATAGCCATTACAGAATCTGTAAATCACAGAAAAAGCTTTGCTTATGCAAAGAATGTATTTATAACTTCACCCAGATTTTTAGAATGACACCGATTGTTCCAGCACCAGGGGCACCGGCCAAGCCATAACTGCCCCCATGCCAAAGCCCACAAGGGGCCACTGTGACTCATCATGAAAGGTCCATGTACGCAGCCACCCACAACAGGATCTATATATGGAAAAGGAATACAGATGCCAAATGTGCCAAAAGTAATGCCGCGTACACACGACCGTTTTTAATGACGAGAAAAAGGAAATTTTTTAAAATGGTCATTAAAAATGATCGTGTGTGGGCTTTCCAGCAGTTTTCCCGACGAGAAAAATGCAGAGAATCACGACGAGAAAAATTGGAACATGCTGTAATTTTTCACTTCGTTTTTTACATCGTCATTTTTCTCGTCATGAAAAGCGGCCGTGTGTGGGCTTTAACGACGTGAAAAAAAATGTGCATGCTCAGAATCAAGTATGAGACGGGAGCGCTCGTTCTGGTAAAACTAGCGTTCGTAATGGAGATAGCACCTTCATCATGCTGTAACGGACTGAAAAGCACAAGGCTGAAAAGCGCGAATCGTCGCTCAACAAACTTTACTAACATGAAGGGTGGCGCCATCCGAATGGAACTTCCCCTTTATAGTGCCGTCGTACGTGTTGGATGTCACCACGCTTTACTCAAACTTTTTTTTCCACGATAGTGTGTAGGCAAGGCAGGCTTGAGAGGAAACACGAAAAATCACGTCAAGAAAAATGCATTTTTTTTCAATGACATTAAAAACGGTTGTGTGTACGCGGCATACAAGTTGAATGGTTACCAAATTTCGAAAGTCCAAATATCTACCCAAATGAATGGAGATCTTGAATGTCTGGACCTGGGGAGACTGGCATAGGCTTCTTAAGGTGCAATTTGTATCAAAGCCTTCAAATAGTAATATAAGTAGTTTGTATGTATGGAAAAAAAAAAATATATATATATCATAAATATGAGTTACTCCAGACAGATATATCATACAACACCAGGTAAATATAGTTATGTACTTAATAAAAAAAATATTTTAGCCTCTTCTATTTCCTGTATAGCAGACTAGGATAAAGTGGGGATGCAGCAGGAACTAATTAGGTGTACTGCATGCACTTCTACTGACAGGAGGAGAGAGAACAAATTAATTAGTCTGCTGCTGATTCCTTACTATCCACTCACAATCTGGGGGCAGGAAGGTGTGTTTAAGTACCATGCACACTGGGCATTTAGCCCCTGTACATGGGGCTCTGGCCCTGCGTATAGGTGCCCCATCCGGCTCTGCTGCCTGCAGCCTGTCAATCTCTATAAGAGACTGACAACTGCTGGAGCAGGACGGGGTTGGATGGTTGTTTTGCTTTGGTGTCTAGCAAGGTTACTTTGTGTTATAAGCAAGGAAGCTCAGACCTCTGCAGTGTATTAATGTGCTTTTACTAAATTAAAAATGATGTACATACAAAATGATAAAAAAAAAATTAGGAATACAAATTATACAATACAATACTGACAGATGCATATAACAAGCAAAATGCTATATACTTTCTAGCAAATAAACAACAAAACATGGTCTGTAAACAGTAGAAATACATTTAAAAGTTACTTTACTCAGGTTACAGTGGGCTCAACATTTCCGTAGGCAACGAGGATCCCAGGCTTAATCTATAAGCAGTTGCTGGAGATCAGGCAAAAGTGTCTTCAGGTATAGCTTCTTTTCGTTCTGGTACAGACCTTCCTTGGTGTTAAGTCATTATGCTCTTGTCAGCTTATGCCTGTCAACCTTTTATTTGGAAAATTTAGCATCCCCACATGGGTGTGGCCCCTATTGCAATACTGAGATTCAATGGGAGAAACATTCTCCATTTTGCCCTCTAGATAGCACTGTGGTATCATACATGCCATAGGTCTTCTATGTCAGAAGGCCAAGCTATTGTTTGAGCACAGTTACAGAACAATAGGCTGATCCAACCGTCAACTAAAATACAACAAATGGTAATTATGTTACTATTGTATCCAGTGGCATTTTTTTTTAGAAGTGGCCACTCAAACACTCCAAGAAAACATGATATCTGTCTACAAGACAAACTACTAAACAGATTCTTCCATGTACAGTAAAGTCTGAATAAAAAAGATAAAACAGACATATATACCGTATATACTCGAGTATAAGTCGAGATTTTTTTGGGGCTTTAAGTCCCCCCCTCGGCTTATACTCGAGTCAGCGAAATTTTTCCATTGTAAATAGTACCTGTAAAGAAATTGCGGCTGCAGCGTCCATCGTTCAAATTCCGCGGCGTCCATCGTTCAAATTCCGCGGTCTCTTCCTGTTCCTTCCGTGATAGACGAGTCTCATCAGACACTCTCCGTCTATCACGAACGTTCTCTCATCCTCAGTTTTCCAGCAGACGTCTGTGATTGGCGGAACACCCAACACAGTGTCTGCTGGGAAAACTGAGGATGAGAGAATGATCGTGATTGGCGGAGAGTGTCTGCTGAGAATCGCCTATCAAGGAAGGAACAGGAAGAGACCGCGGAATTTGAATGAGTGTCTGCTGAGAATCGCCTATCAAGGAAGGAACAGGAAGAGACCGCGGAATTTGAATGATGGACGCCGCGGAATTTGAACGATGGACGCCGCAGCTGCAACTTCTTTACAGGTACTATTTACAATGTAAAATAGGGAACAGCGAGCTAGGGAACAGTGGACAGTGAGGCATCGGCTTATACTCGAGTCAGTAAGGTTTCCCAGGTTTTTTTTGGCAACATTAGGTACCTCGGCTTATACTCGAGTATATACGGTATATAAAAAAAAATATATATATATATACACACACAGTATATATATATATATATATATATATATATTTAAATCAAATGCAACACAGTGGTACATGAGCAAAACTTCTGTTTATGCATCCACTGATGAATGCCTAGAACACCAGGGCCCCCGTGGACTGGGGCTATGTGCCAAGGGTGCCTTAATTGTCTTTATAGCTCTTTTAAATTTACAGAACAGAAAAATGCTTAATAAAAAACAAAAATAAAATAGTTACCAATATATAATGTAATAGCTGCGCTGTTTATGGCGAGTGTTTAACGTATTTTAAAATAAAACTTGTCCTATTGCTCCAGCTAATTCCTGATGAGATGTTTTCCTCCCCGCTTTGCCTCTCAAGCAGAGCATTACTATCAGTGCAGTTCAGAAAGCCTCGGGCTGTTAAGAAAATAGGCAGAGAAATCAATAGTCCACTTGTTGAGGATAAGTGAATTAGCCTTGTGTTGAATGTAACCGAGTACCTGAACACTTGAGTGAGCAGGCTTTGTGTTTGGAAAATTGTACAGATTGTCTTGGAATGGCGGTAACGATGCAGGCCGCAGATTAACTATGCCGCTCAAGATGGACTGAGTCGTTTATTTCAAGTGCTAACACGTGAAGTTACATTTTGTAACAAACTGTTTTTTTCTTTCTCCTCCTTCCTTGTGTCTGTGCACTGTGCAGATCGCTGCATTGTCCCCATCTGTGCGTGAAGCAAATTAAATGACTTAAACATTGAAGCATGGGATTTGACAGCAGTTAAGACAGGCTGGAGAGAGAAGAAGAATTGACTTGTAGTGTATCGTACTGAAACTCTATTGAGATGTGGGGCTGAAAAATGGACATGGATATATAACGTATTATTTATACAGGTTTACTCAATAAGGCAGCACAGGGAGTCATGGTAACCCATAGCGATCAGACTGAAATAAAGACATTGGGGTTGAATTAAAGTCGAATTCCTGCCTAACTATAACTATTCTTAAAAATGTCCCCTCCCCCTTCTGCTACCTACTGTATCCTTGGCCTTTATCCCTTAAAAAAATTTCAGCCTACTCCAATTTGGTCATATGATCCCTTAAGCTCTGGCTCCCCTGTGTCATTGAGTGGCTGGCTGCAAGGGGGAGTAGGGAGTGCTGACAATGGCTGGGCTATGGGACCCTATGCCTGGCGTCAGCAGAATTTAAAGCTGCCAGAGAGCGCTCAACAATCACTCATAGTCTCCCATAGCCCAGTCATTGTCGGTGATCCCTCCTCTTCCCTGCAGCCAGCTGCCCATCGACACAGGGCAGCTGGAGCTGCGGGATCATGTGACCGGACCGGACTGAGCTGAAAAAAATTGGTAGGAATTTCCCATTAAAGCGGAGTTTCACCCAAAAATGGAACTTCCGTTTTAATTGAAAGTGACCCCCTGACATGCTACATTTGCCATGTAATTTTTTTTGGGAGGGGGCAGATACCCTCTTTTTAGAGGCATCCAGCTCCCACTTCCTCCAGGGGCTCCGCGGCGCCGGAAGGAAGTTCTCCTTTCCCCCTCCCTCTGTGCAATCTTCTGGGACACGTCACAGGTCCCAGGAGCTTGCCCAGCCAATCACAGCGCCCAGTGCGGCTCGCGCATGCCTGGCTGTGAAGCCACAGCAGAGTGCCCACAATCAGAATGCCCGTGCCGTGGAGAGGAGCGAGGCTTCGTTCGCCCACATCGCTGAACCGCAGGACAGGTGAGTGTCTGATTATTAAAAGTCAACAGGTACACTTTTTGTAGCTGCTGACTTTTATATGGGCGGAACTCCGCTTTAACCACTTCCATACCTGGCCAATTCTGGCATTCTTCTCCTACTTATAATTTTTTTGCTAGAAAATACTCAGAACCCCCAAACATTATGTAAATATTTTTTTTTTAGCAGAGACCCTAGGCAATAAAATGGCAGTCATTGGAATTTTTTATGTCACTTGGTATTTGCACAGCAATTTTTTGAAAAAAAAAAACATTCATAAACTAAAACAAAACACTACATTTACCCCAATTTTTTGTATAATGTGAAAGATGATACGCCAAGTAAATAGATACCAAACATGTCATGCTTTAAAATTGCGCACACTCGTGGAATGGCGCCAAACTTCTATACTTAAAAATCTCAATAGGCTACGCTTAAAAATATTATACAGGTTACCAGTTAAGAGTGAGAGGAGGTCTAGTGCTAGAATTATTGCTCTTGCTGTAACGTTCACAGGGATACCCAACATGGGAACGTGGAGATTATGGGTTTGCTTTAACTTTTTTTTTTTTTCATTGTTTATTTTAATTTTATTTTCTTACACTTTCCCTTTACTTTTTTTAAATTAATTTTTTATCCTTTTTATTCCAATTACAAGAAATGTAAACATCCCTTGTAATAGGAATAGGGCATGACAGGTCCTCTATATGGAGAGATCTGGGGTCTATACATGCCCAGATCTCTCCTCTATACTGGATAGCCTGAAAAAGAAAAAATCGACCTCAGGCTTTCCAGCAAAACAGACGGCAGTGTTTACATCTGCTAGCGCCAGAAGTGATGTCATGGCGTTTCTTCCGGCCTCCGAGGGTCATAGAGATGACTGGGAACACTGCTGCCAGATTCATTCTCTGAACCCCGATCGCACGGGCGAGCTGAGAATAGCACTAGAGGGTGGCGGGAGGGGCCCCTCCCACCGTCTGTAAAAGCAATCAAGCAGCTAAAGCTGCTTTGATTGCTTTTACTTTGCAGGGAATTAGCAGCTGCAGACATCATTCATGACTCCAAGTCCGTCCTACTTGCGGGAAATGATTTTTAAATATATACTATTCACTTTGCCAGAGAATTTTCCTTTAGCTTAGTAAATTTGGTAAAAATTCACTTTGCAAAGAATACTCAGTCACATGCTGGAAAGCGTATCAAGTGGTAAGCTTCCTGAAGAAAGCGAGGCAAAAGGGGTGAGGCGGGTGCTTCCAGTCGTGAACATCACTTCCAGTCATGTCGCTTCCTCGTGGTGGATTACACGCCGGTTCCGGTTGCAACGAACGTCAGCAGCCATATTGCAGCTCTGATGCGATGGAAATACTAGGTGCCATTTAGGGCACTAGAAATATGTGAGTGAAATTGCTTTTCTTAATACTTTAATATTGACCTACTTGCAAAAAGGGGTCAACCTTCTTTGATGAGTTTATATCTTTGTGGGGGCACCATCATAGCACCTGGATTGAAGAGTCACATATGTCTTGTCTTTGCTGAACATCAGATTTGGCAACACAGTGAAGAACAGACTCTTGTTTTTTAAATAAAGAGGGCATGGACTCTTTGTTGCACCTATATTAGGCTATAATTTGGTTTGAGCACTTTGTTTTTTCAAGGTGCAACATTGGAATTTTTACACTTTATTGAGATGGTGATTTATTATACGCATTACAATTAGTATAATGCTCATGTCTTGAACACTATGTTCTTATTTTTTTAATTAGTAGGTTTTCGTTTTGACAACTATTACTGTATGGAAAGCAATCCAAATGTCGGAAGGTCGACTCTGAAGGTAATATTTAGCCCTTTCAATTTATTTTTAGATAAGTGCATAAAAGAGGTTAGCATATTGTGAATAAGCTTATTGCATCGGTTTCGGTTAGCATTTTAGGCAGTGGCATACTGCCTAAAGTTAAGAATAAATACTACAATACAATACATTTTATTTTTAAGCCAGAGTTTAGTGTCACATCAAAGCTTCTTTTGTTGTGACATTATCATTCAACTTCATATCATATCAGCCTCTTGCAATCCCCTATACTGCAGTACTCAAACTGGGAGCGGTAAGAGTAGGACCTAGAAGCCAACCATATGTACAGTGGTGAAAATAATAATTTGACCCCCTGGCTATTGTATCTGCTCATGTGGTACACAGATTGGTCCTGTCAATTTAAGAAGGTGCTCTTAACGACAACTCATTATGTGTATAAAAGACACCTGTCCACAGAATCTCTTTCTTCCATTCAAACCTCACCATCATGGACAAGTCCAAAGAGCTGTCAAAGGGTGTCAGGGACAGGATTGTAGACCTGCACAAGGCTGGAATTGGCTTCAAGACCATCAGAAAGAACCTTGGTGAGAAGAAGACAACTGTTGGAGCGATTATTTGCAAATGGAAGAAATGCAAAATAGCCCTCGGTCTGGAGCTCCATGCAAGATTTTGCCTCATGGGGTAAGGAAGATCATGAGAAAAGTGAGGGATAAGACCAGAACTACACGGGAGGAGCTTGTGAATGATCTCAAGGCAGTTGGGACCACAGTCACCAAACAAACCATTGGTAATACAATACGCCACCATGGATTGAAATACTGCAGCGCCGCAAGGTCCCCCTCCTCAAGAAGGCACATGTACAGGCCCGTCTGCAGTTTGCCAATGAACATCTAAATGATTCAGAGAAGGACTGTGGAGAAAGTGCTGTGCTCAGATGAGACCAAAATGTATCTCTTTGGCAATAACACGACTTGCCGTGTTTAAAGGAAGAAAAATGCTGACTATGACCCTAAGAACACCATCCCTACAGTCAAGCACTGTGTGTCATCAGTTTTTTTTTCAATGTCCAACCTCAAGCTAGGGAAGCGACAAGACCTATAAGTGTTATTTAACTGCAGCAAAGAAAAATCAGGTCTCCTGATCTGCCAGGTAAGGCTGCACTGCATGTAAATCTCAAGACTGGATGGACAAATTAAAAACCCTTTGGCATGTAGAACAGTCCCCTTATATGTATTTCACCTATTTGCCCAGTGCTCAGCTTTAATCATGTTGCAAAATAATCTGATTTCTGCTCCTAATATTTCCACATTGTATCTTAGGTGGTTAAAAGCAGAACTAGCAACCTAATTATAAAAATATCCTGAAATTGGAGAAAATTGAGAGAAAAGATGCTTCTCTAATTAGACGTACTTCCACATCAGCATTTTCTGCTGCTTTGCATTCATACATCTATAGCCGCTGTATTCAATGAAAGAATTAGCTAGACAGAAACATATGGCAGAGTACATCTGCTAAACCCGAGGAATCGCACACCTTTCTCTACCCGCAACATATGCAAGGACTTTTATTATCCAGTTGGTCCTCTGTACACATGTATGTAGCGTTCTTTGAACTGCCTTTGTGTTCGGCAAATCTTTTTGTGTCCTCCCTCTTTAGTTCATTTGAAGAATAATTTTTCAAAGGTGCTGTTGCGGCAGGGTGGGCAGAAGCAAGTAGAAAGGATTATAGGAGTTCTATTGCTCTTCTGCAGTGCGATACAAGTGCTTTAAAGAGGCATTATTCCTTACACAACCCTCTCTATTTGGACTTTTTCAAAGAACTGCAGTTAGTTGGAAGGCCTGGTTGTCTTTGCCTTTATAAATGGGTGTTTAATTGCACAATACCTGCATCTTTTTAAATGATTTTAATTGGCACGAAACAGCTTCAAACACCAACTGGATTGCCTTGAAAAACTCCCTGCATAGGCATCAATCAGCTGTTTGAACAACATAAGACTAGAATCATAGCCTATTTTTAAGTAGGGTATATTGAACTTTTTTTGTCTTTGGGAACATAGCTAATTTTGTACAGGTTTAAATAACTTTATGTTTATTAGTGATCTGTAAAGCAATAGGGATTGTGTTGCCTCAGCAGTTAAGCGAAGACCATATTCAATTTGAAGATACACTATATCATCATGATTGACAACATCTCCATCCCAGTTTCTGGGGCACTGTCACTCAAGCCTATGGTCTACACATATCACGCCCTCAATCTGTGTGATATTGCCCAAATCTCAATCACTTTCTTGGAGGCCTTGCTCAAATCACGCCTATTTTATGGGAGGTCCCAAGGCCAATTACGCTGGGACCGCCAGCTTGTGGCCATGAGTTACTGGACATGCTTATTAACTTAAATAAGGGTGATTCTACGAATTCAGGACACAGCATCATCAGGAAAGAGCACCTAGACATTGGACTGTCCCTGCAAAACTGGGACAGTTGACACCTATGTAGAAAATAGATATAGGTCCAGCAACACGGTATGTCAATTTCACAAAGCAGGCGAGTATGAAAACAAAAATTAAGATTTAATACCACTATCCAAAATGTTGATACACATTGCTGGATAAAGAAAAAAAACCTGTGCCCGGAGCTGCACACACCGTCCAACAATGTAGAAAATAGATAAAGGTCCAGGAACACAGTATGTCAATGCTTAAAAACCCACTTACCGTTTATACTCGAGTATAAGCCAAGTTTTTCAGCACATTTTTTTGTGCTGAAAATGCCCCCCTCGGCTTATACTCGAGTCACCTTTTTGCGCCTGATCTCCCGGACTTTGGGGACCCAGTACCAGGCATCTGTAGGTCCCCTGGACCCCAAACTTGGCACACATGTAGCCTTACTCTTCCTCTACAAGAGTGCAAAGCTTGTTGTCCGGGGGACCTACAGCCGGGGAGCACCGATTTTTCAAAGCCGGGCACCCCTTCCATAGACTCCCATGTTAAATGGTAATTTTTCTGGTGAATTTGGGGACCCGGTACCGGCCGGTCTTGGGTCCCCTGGATCCGAAACTTGGCTCACATGTAGCTCCATTTCTCCTCTATAAGTGTGCAAAGTTTTTTGTCTGGGGAACTTACGGCCGGAAGCACTGATCTTTCAAAGACGGGCCCTCCTTCCATAGACTTCCATGTTAAACGTCAGTCTAGTCATGAGCACAGTGAGGCATGGGCACAGTGAGGCATGGACACAGTGAGGCATGCACATGGACACAGTGAGGCAAAGTGAGACACAGTGAGGCATGCAGATGGATACCCTAGGCTTATACTTGAGTCAATACGTTTTCCCAGTTTTTTGTGGTAAAATTAGGTGCCTCGGCTTATATTCGGGTCGGCTTATACTCGAGTATATACAGTAATCTAAATAAAAATACTTTTGATTAAAAGAAAAAAAAGAGAAAAATTTAATCTTTATTGCAAATCCTTAAAGACATAAAGGGGGAGTCCAATACACAGTAGAGGTTGATGTGTTTCAGCTCTTTCCTGAGCCTTATTGGTAGCCAAGTCCCAGGAAGGAGCTGAAACGCGTCAACTTCTGTATCAAATTCCCTCTTTATGTCTTGAAGGATTTGCAATAAAGATTACATTAATTTTTAAGCATTGACATATCTTGTTGCTGGACCGTTATCTATTTTCTACATTGTTGGACGGTGTGTGCAATGGCTGTCCAGGCACAGGTTTTTTACTTTATCCAGCAATGTGTATCAACCATTTGGATAGTAGCATGACAGCTGTTTATTTTAAAGTGATATTAAACGTTACATTTTTTTTCTTAAAATAACAAACATGCTTGCCTGCTCTTTGCAATGTTTTTGCACAGAGCAGCCCTGATCCTCTTCTTCTAGGGTCCCCCACTGGTGCTTCTGTTTGGCAGGTGCCCCCTCGATCGCTGAATCGAGATTGGGCTCAGGTAAGTATTAGGGGGGCTGCTGCACACAGAAGGCTTTTTATCTTAATGCATTAAGATAAAAAACCTTCTGCCTTTACAACCACTTTAGGGCTTTAGAACCACTTTAAAGTTGGCATCTGTGTATGGCCAGAGGTTTGTTGACATCTGACCAGCACACAGGCCTGTATGGTGGCCAACTGTATGTGAAAGCTCCTCCAAAATATTGGGTTCAGGCTTTTTCATTGAAGGGCGCCAAAAGTTTTTAGTTTTTTTTAGAGTGGAGATAAATTAGAACACCTGTCTGGTTTTTATTGCTGTCTGTGTCCCTGTTAGGGAGATTCACCCTCTCTATTTGTACTGTTTTACCTGTATCACCAAAAGTTAGAGAAATCTCAAATTTGAGTTGTCACCAAAACACAAATAGAGGGAACATTTTTCAATGGTGACACCTGTTCTGGTGACAACCAGAGACTCCCTCACTTTGGAGGGACTTCTTCTCTTTGATTATGGCTCATGAGGTGATGGGAAATGTCCCCAATTAACCACTTCCCCCCCCACCGGCCGTCATATGACGTCCTTTGAGCGGGGATATCTGAATGATGCCTGCAGCTACAGGCATCATTCAGATATCCTCTTTTTAACTGGCGAATCCCTACACCATAAGAATGATCATAGCGGCTGTTCCGCCACTTAATAGTTCTTACTGGCGGTAAGAGGGGACGTCCCCCCTCCCGCCGCGACTCCGGTGCTTTTACCGACTCACCACTGCCATTGGTGAATCTGAGACTGGATGCACCGGCCCCGGATGTTTGCCATAGAGATTTCCGGCGGACCAGATGGTCACCTGAGTCACTATGATTGTTCGGAGGCCGGGCACGATGTTATGACGTCACGCCCGGCCTCTGCATTCAAACAAACGGCGCTGTCTCAGCTGGGAAGCCAGGCTTGTTTATTTTTATTTTCTTATTGACCCCATATCTCATTGTAAAGAGGTCCTGTCATGCCATATTCCTATTACAAGGGATGTTTACATTCCTTGTAATAGGAATAAAAGTGAGCAAAATATATATATATATATATTTTTTAAAGTGTCAAACAAAAAAAAAAGTAAAATTAACAATAAAAAAAAAACATTAAAGCGCCCCTCTCCCCGTGTGCTCGCATGCAGAAGCGAACACATACGTAAGTCCCGCCCACATATGAAGCCACACATTTGAGGTATCGCCGGGAATGTTAGAGTGAGAGCAATAATTCCAACCCTAGACCTCCTCTGTAACTCAAAACATGTAACCAGTAAACAAATTTAAAGCGACACCTATGGGGATTTTTAAGTACCGAAATTTGGAGCCATTCCACGAGCGTGTGAAATTTTGTTTTCAATCACTTTTTATTATTTTTATAATGCAAAAATACATACATACATAGATTCCACAATTACACATATTAAAAAAACATATATCTTACATTACCCATATTTGTCTCCCTATACTGTATGACAATTAGGATTCTTAACATGCATTAATTCCTTTGTCTTTCTCCTTTTATTTCCTACTCATCCATCATCTTTCACTTTGTCTCTCTCTCAAAAAAAAAAGGGTGAAATTTTGAAGCGTGACATGTTGAGTATCTATTTACTCTACGTAACTTCATCTTTCACATTATGCAAAAAAACTGGGCTAACTTTCCTTTTTTTTTTTTTAAAGCATGAAACAGTCTTCCAAAAAATTTAGAAAAATTGCTGCGCAAATACCACGTGAGATAAAAAGTTGCAATGACCACCATTGTATTCTCTAGGGTCTCTGCTAAAAAAAACCCATATATAATTTTTGGGTGTTCTATGTAATTTTCTAGCAAAAAAATTATGATTTTTACATGTAGGAGAGAAATGTGAGAATTGGCCTGGGTGACATACAAAGATGGCAAAAAAAACAACCAGGGTTATAACCAGGGCTTTTTTTCTCAGAGAATAGGTGCAGGAACTTAGACCTTCACCCTTCTTTTCTGCTCCCTACCTGCCCCTGAGCACTGTTCCTTGGTTCCACCTCCTACCGACCTCCCAGTACCGCCCATTTTAGAGAATACAGAACCAAGTATCATTTCTGCTACTAAGTGATTTTGCACGGAATTTGTTAATGATAACAAAGAAAGATAGTATAATAGATCCCCTGCAGTGAACAACAATAGACCCTACCCCAGCAACAGTAGACACCCCCCCCCAGCAATGATAGACCTCACCCAAGCAAAAATAGAGCCCCCACACAACAATAGAAGACCCCCCGCAACAAAATACCACCCCAGCAACAATAGATCCCCAGCAGCAACAACAGATGTCCCAGCAGACTGCATCAATAGACCCTCCAGGAGGCAGCAACAATAGACCTCTCCCTCAACAGTAGATCCCTCCCAGCAACAATTGCTCCCCCCTAGAAACATAAGCCCCCCACTAGCAACAATAGATCTACCCAGCAACACGAGACCTCCACGCAAAAATAGATCCCTACCAGTGACAATAGATCCCCCAGCAGCAAGCATCAATAGAGCCTCCAGCACACCCCAGCACTCCTTGCCATTACATACATCTATTGCTGTAGGTGCCGGAACTGCGTTCCCCCGCGTTCCCGCTGAAAAAAGCACTGGTTATAACCCTCCCTTAGCTCCATAAGGACATGGTTTGATGAGTCTAGAGTGGAGGAACTCAAGTGGCTCGCTAGAACTCCCTTTACATTCTTAGTTACCATTCATTTTATTTCTGAGGACTACATGCACAAGACATACATTTCAATAAGAATTTGATACATAAAAATATAAATAAATGAGAAAATGTTCTTTTATCTTTTGTGCCAAGTTGCAGCTGACTCAGCAGGGCCTTCCTACAAGTCTCTGTGTATTTCCTGCAATGATTATAGAAAAATTCCTAAACATACAGTTTATAAAGTGTGAGATTCAATAAGTCTGAAGCCCTTACTTGGCCCGTGGGGGTGGCTTGCATAGCTTTTCTCATCTGTCAATCACTTGGCTCATATATTCCTGGCATTTCTGCCAGTTTAGAAACAGTATAATACAAGAAATGTAAAAATAATTATGTTGCAGGGATTGGTGGGAAGTTATACAGTAAAGGTTGGACCACATGATGAGATTATCTGACAAATGATCGTTCTTTTTTGCATGCTAGTCTCATATCAAACACGAATAGGTTACTAAAGTTACGAAGACAGAATACAACTTCAGAAGTGATGTATTGTAATGTAATGTATTCTTTTGTTTCTGAGCTTGCTAGGTCTTGATCACACAAGTTTTTCCTACAAATTCTATACTAATTACACAAAATTGTTCATTCTGGTATTGTACAAGAAATTTTTTCGTGCTTGTCTCATTGGATATTTTTGAATGAACTGTCGCGATTGGCTCTGGAAAGTTGTGTACTAACGAATAGATTGGATGATCGCTCCGAATACATTTTTTTCATCTGATTTTCTCATTGTATGTACGGGCCTTAATGGTTAGACGCATTAAAATGAAAGTACACTGCTCTGGAGTCATACATACTGCCTGTTTATTCTTGTTTTTATCTCCTGTGAGCACATTAGCAAAATGCAATATAATGCCTGTGTTAAGAAGCCAACAAACGTGGCATTATGGCGGCATTTACTGTTTGATGAAATTACATGTTAAAATTATGGTAAATGGAGCACACAAATTGTGTTATTTAACATGCCAGGGTTGCAGATCTGTGCAGCAAGTATGTATATTTTTTTCTACATGTTCATTGTAAATCTTGAAAATAAAGAATTAAAAATAAAAATGATAAATTCTGCTTGCCACTTAGGGATTGCTCACAGTCTAGTGTATCTTACCGTATTTTTTTTGGAATTTTTCTATCCTCAACCTGTTGCACTACTGCTGCATTTTTCTATGTGTTGAGCTGTGTTTTTCCATAGGTAAATGGAAACAAGATCTGTCTTCAGAAGCTTCCAAAAATATGTCATTATGTTCTAATGCACTAGATAATATTGCAATTTTTCTGGTGTGAAATACCAACTAAAATAGACCAAAAAGCCAACTTGCACTAAACAGTTTTACCTGATCATCACTGTGCCATAACCAGAGGCATAACTAGAACCTTCAGGGCTCCAGTGCAAAAATCCATAAAGGGCCCCCACGGTGGTGGAACGCCAGGGCCCAGTCACAATTACAATCTTTGCGACCCTGGTAGTTCCACCACTGGTGTATGTTTTTTTTTTTTACCATTTATATGTATTTATTAATTTTACAATTGTATTTCTTTATATTTTTTACAATTTTTTAGGAGCCCCGTTAGGGGGCTTTGATGAAATATCAAAAGCCTAAACAGACCTCTGATGTTTCACCTTTGAGACAGAGAAAGGAGCATGGGACAGAGAAATGAGCTTCCCATTCATTCACAAACTGAGGCATGGTAAACACAGTTTACTATCCCTCAATTATGAATGAACAGAGTGAGTGATCGGTACGGATCTCTGATGCTATTCATTAAAGTGGTTGTAAACCATTACAGACCACTTTATGCTACAGGTAAGCCTATAATAAGGCTTACCTGTAGCTACCCAGGATATCTCCTAAACCTGCACGGTTTAGGAGAAATCCCCTGTCCCCTGCATGTGCCGATGTCATTGGCACATGCGCACTGGGGCAAACTGAAGCAATGACACGTATGTGCCGTTGCTTCAGTGAGTGTGCCGTTACCGGCGGCTCCCGCGTGCATGCGCGGCTCTGGCCAATCACAGCACCAGAGCCGCGATACCTGTATGAGAGATGTCGCTGGCCGGAGGGGGGTATGAGGACTGCTGCGGGGGCTTCAATGTAAGGTAAGTAATTCATAATGAGCTAGTATGCTATGCATACTAGCTTAATATGCCTTTGTCTTGCAGGGTTTTTCTTTTTTTACTAAAGGTTTACAACCACTTTAACATAAGGAAGGGGCCAGTAAATGACACATTTACCAGCTACGTTCCCGCTCTCCACCCTGAAAGCATCTTCTTCGGCAGCCAGCGGGAGAGGGAAGGGAGGAACCTGGCAGTGCAGCGGGGGATGAGGGGAGGCTAGGAGAGAGCATAGCAGGAGGTGGACAGAAGGGATAGTGGGGCGGCATGTAGAGGAACCAATTCCCTTCATGGAACTAAGGGGCAAAGCCCAACCCCTGAACACAATCCGACAACATAATCCCCCCCCCCACCAAATGATTTGGAGGGGTAGCCCAATACTTTTGGCAATATCGTGTGGATGAGCGAGGGTGGAGGAACTTGATTGGCCTTCTCAGAGTCCTGACCTCAACCCGATAGAACACCTTTGGGATGAATTAGAGCGGAGACTGCAAGCCAGGCCTTCTTGTCCAACATCAGTGGCTGACCTCACAAATGTGCTTCTGGAAGAATGGTCAAACATTCCCATAGACACACACCTAAACCTTGTGGACAGCCTTCCCAGAAGAGTTGAGTCTGTTATAGCTGCAAAGGGTGGGCCAGCTCAATATTGAACCCTACAGACTAAGACTGGGATGTTCATGTGCGTGTAAAGGCAGGTGTCCCAATACTTATGACAATATAGTGTAAGCTGAACTTCAGATGAAAAAGTCGCCAAAGCATTTATGTGTTACTAAGAAAAAAGTTAAATGTATTTTAAAAGAAACTAGCACAAATATTAGAAATTGACTTGATTTTAGCCCCTTGTAATTGAAGGAGGGGCAGTACATGGGGCCAATCTAGGATAGGGAGGGGCAGTAGTTGGAGTTCTTGGGGCCAATCAGGTGTCCTGCATTATGAAGTGCTAACATGTGTGTCCTATTCAGTCTGCTGCTACTCCCTCACTTTCCAGTCACAGGCTGGGAGTAGAGAGGTGACCTAGTTGTGTAGCCTACCTGGAGCAGAGAAATGTCAGGGCACCACAGGGCTGGATGGATAGTAATGTCTTACCTTTGAAAAGTAAAACAGCTCCCATACCAGCCTTTCAACTCTGTATCTACTGTGAATTAATTGTTGGCCTCTTTAGTAAAGAACGTATAATCTTGTTAACTGTGGTACCATCATCCTAAAAAGTATTGAATAGAAATAGGACTTAAAGGGGTTGTAAACATTATTTCTCTTGTCATCCATGGACTGACACAGCGTGTCTTATACACCTTTACACGTGGGTTATGTCCCTGCTTGCAGGAGAAGACCTAGGCAGAATGTGAGATGTTATACATACATTCTAAACAGCCAGAGCTGAACAGCCCCGCCCAGGGGGGCGGTCCCTCCGGACATAACCCTCCCACTGCAGTCAGCAGACCTCAGTTTTTTTCTGCCTAGCAGAAGGAGAAGACGTGGCTCTCTCAGGAGCCAGTCTCCTGACCTATTTTTATTCGTTTGGGAATTTTTTTCCTATTTTATTTTTTTGAGATCTTCTATCAACTGTCGGCTGGGCAACAGGTTGGGTACAAGATATCCTCGTAGTCTTCCCTGTCCGACCATCGAGCGTGCTGATCCTCGCCTTGTGTGCGTGAGACTCAGTTCACGACATGCCCCACGACTCCAGGGGTGGCCGGTGGGCTTCCAGCTCCGCGGTCCTTTCAAGATAGAACAGTCCGGCTGTATCTTTCGCGGTGGACCGGGCCGACAGCTACTCAGTACCGCACTGTGATAGTTCTGTCAGAAACACACCAGCGGGTCCCTCAGGGGACGGGTAAGTAGTCTCTCCTGGCTGCAGGTGAGTACATGCTGTGTGTTTCTTGTGTGGGGGGATTTCCCTGTCTCCCCCTGTGTTTTTTAATGTCACTCTCTGTTCACTAGTGCTGGCGCTGTACTGTGGGGGGTGCCTGGGGGCCATACTGTCCTGGGGGGGGCTCATGCTGCTCTGCATTCGCTGGGGCTGTTTTGTTTTTGGAGGTGAGGGGCCTGGGCGCCGTTCGGCGCCATGTTTTGTGTGTGTGCTGATTTTTACATTGGCGGCCATCTTGCCGGGGCCCGCCGGAGCACATTGCGGCGGCCATTTTCTTGTAGCCGCACGTTGTTTCTGGCACTAGTTTGGCCTCTAGCGCCGCTGGGAACGGCGCGAATCTCCTCACACTCTCTCCTCTCAGCTCACTCACGCTGAGCAGCGCGGCGCAGTGAGACAGAGCGGCGGAACCGAGCGGTCCTGGTCAGGTTGGTGGGTTCCCTGGGCATTCCCCTACTTCAGTCAGCACAGCCTGTGGGTGGTCTGAGAGGGACATTATGGAGTCAGAGTCACCAGCTTCCCCTAACATGCCAGAGGCAGCAGCCAGTGCTCCAGCACCTGCGGTCCCTATGGACCAGTTGTCGGCAGTCCTGGAATCATTTCTGACCAGGATGGAAGCTGTGTGTGAGCACAAGGGAGCAAAAAAGCGCCCTCTCCCCACTTTATCTCCACAAGGGGAGTGCTCTGCTTCAGATATGGGCCTAGCTATTGCTGCTCAGGACCCTAGCTCTGAATATTTGGATGGTTTTGAACAGGACATTCCTTGTGAGGAAGACTCCAGTTCTGAGTCAGTAAATGACAGGGCGCTTGTTAGTGAACTCATTGATGCGGTGAGGGACACTCTCAAGCTAGATGCTGCGACCGCAGAACCTCAGGCGGATGAAGAAGCTCCTGACGGATCTACCTTTTAAGGGTGGTAGACTTTTTGGTGCTGCTCTGGATGACATCATCAAGGATGTCATGGGAGGTAAAAGCACTCTCCTTCCTCAAACTATCAAGGGTAAGGAGGCCCGACGTAAACCGGGTCCTTCCTTTCCAGCAAAAAAGGGTTTTTTTCGTCCGTCAGAGTCCACGGGTAAGCCATCCCAGACTGACAACAGTGCGGCTGGCGGGCACAAGCGCCCCTGGGTGCGTAAGCTGAACAAGCCGGCTCCCAAGCCCGCCTCCGCGTGAAGTCTTGCCCCCGCCCGTCTCTGGGGTGGGGGGACGACTTCGCAGGTTCACGGATCGGTGGACCTCCCGGATCTCCGACCGGTGGGTGTGCGAGGTGGTCACCTCAGGATACAGAATAGAGTTCCGCTCCTGGCCCCCAGACAGATTCTTTCCCTCAAATCTCCCTCTCCTTCCTTCCCGTCGGGCAGCCCTCTTGGGGGCTGTACAGGATTTGATCGGGTCCAGAGTAATTGTGCCGGTTCCGTCCCAGGAGAGGTTTCAGGGGTTCTACTCGAATCTGTTTGTTGTTCCAAAAAAGGACGGGGTTCGGCCAATCCTGGACCTCAAGGCCCTGAATACCTTCGTGAAGGTGCAAAAATTCCGCATGGAATCCATTCGCACGGTGGTCGCTATACTCCGTCAAGGGGATTTTCTGGCATCCTTGGACATCAAGGACGCCTACTTGCATGTTCCGATCTGCGCAAGCCACCAGAAGTTTCTGCGCTTTGCGGTCGGCGAAGTCCACTATCAATTTGTGGCTCTTCCCTTCGGCCTGGCCTCGGCACCGAGGGTGTTCACCAAGGTGCTTGTTCCGGTCCTAGCTTTGCTGAGACAGCGAGGCATTGCTATCGTGGGCTATCTGGACGATTTCCTTCTAAGAGCAGACAGTGGCTCAGAATTGGAAGAAAGTGTGACTATCGTCAGTCAGACCCTCAGGGAGTTTGGGTGGCTCCTGAACGTTCAGAAGTCGGTTCTAGTCCCGACTCAGCGTCTGGAGTATCTAGGTCTGATTCTGGACTCCTTGGAAGCAAGAGTCTTCCTACCTCCAGACAAACTACTGACACTTCAGTCTGCAGTACGGGTGCTGACGTCCCGAAAATGGTCGTCAATCCGCTTTTGCATGAGAGTCCTGGGACTCATGGTGGCCTCCTTCGAGGCCGTTCCTTATGCCCAAGCGCACACCAGGGCTTTACAGAAAGAGATCTTGTCCACTTGGGACAAATCCCAGTTGTCCTTGGATCTTCAGATCCAGGTGAGTCACCTGGTCAGGGAGTCCCTGACGTGGTGGTTGAGGTCCCCGGGTCTTCGGTCCGGGAAGTCGTTCCTCCCCATCCAATGGACGGTGATCACGACGGACGCCAGCCTGACGGGCTGGGGGGGAGTCTGGGGAGTCCTGTCGGCCCAAGGGCTTTGGACTCCGGACGAAGCCCTCTTACCGATCAATGTGCTGGAGATACGGGCAATCAGACTGTGCCTCTCCTCATGGTCGGAGAAACTACAGGGTCACTCCATCAGGATACAATCGGACAACGCCACAGCAGTGGCGTATGTCAACCATCAAGGGGGGACTCGGAGCTCAGCTGCGGCTTCCGAGGTCGCCCACATCCTGAGGTGGGCCGAAAGAAGCGTGCCGGCTCTGTCGGCTGTCTACATTCCGGGCGTAGACAATTGGCAGGCGGACTATCTAAGTCGCCAGACGCTGGACCAGGGAGAGTGGTCCTTGCACCCGGAGGTCTTTCAACTCCTTTGCAGACGGTGGGGCACGCCGGATGTGGACCTGATGGCTTCTCGACTCAATCGCAAGGTGTCAAGGTTTGTGGCCAGATCCAGGGATCCCTGGGCGGATGCCTCGGATGCGTTGGTGGCCCCATGGGGTCAGTATCGCCTGATATACGTTTATCCTCCGCTGCAGTTGCTCCCTCGCCTGCTCCGCAGGGTAGCGACCGAGGGAATTCCGGTGATCCTCATTGCTCCAGATTGGCCTCGGCGTCACTGGTACGCCGATCTGGTACGTCTCGTCGCAGACGTTCCCTGGCGGTTACCAATACGGGGGGACCTTCTGTCTCAAGGTCCTATATTTCATCCTGCTTTACAGTCTCTGGTTTTAACGGCATGGTTATTGAAAGCCAGGTGCTGAGAGACCGAGGTCTCTCGGATTCGGTCATTTCGACCATGTCAAGGGCACGGAAGTCTTCCTCCAGAATGGATCTATCACCGTACTTGGAGAGCTTACATCGCCGTGTGCGAAGAGCTGGACTGGCGCCCACGAACGTATTCCGTTCCCAGAATCCTGCATTTTCTGCAGCGTGGCGTGACCCAAAAGCTCGCTTCGAGTACCATTAAGGGTCAGATTTCGGCCTTGGCCATCTTCTTTCAGCGACCGCTGGCGGGTCATCCCTTGGTTAGCACCTTTGTGCAGGGGGTTCGCCATGTGCTCCCCCCTGTCAAGCCTCCTCTCCCCCCGTGGGATCTGAATTTGGTGCTCTCGGTCCTCCAGGAACCTCCCTTTGAAAATATTAGAGATATTCCCCTCTTGACTTTGTCTCAGAAGGTGGCCTTCTTGGTGGCCATTACTTCCATTAGACGAGTGTCTGAATTGGCGGCCTTGTCCTGCAAGTCGCCCTTTTTGGTCATCCATAAGGATAAGGCGGTGTTACGTCCGCGACCTTCCTTTCTGCCAAAGGTGGTCTCGGCCTTCCACTTAAACGAGGACATTGTCCTCCCGTCCTTGTGTCCTCACCCATCGCATCCCAGAGAGTTTGCGCTTCACACTTTGGATGTGGTACGAGCCTTGCGGGTGTACCTGTCTGCTACTGCTTCTATTCGGAAGTCTGACTCACTATTTGTGGCTGTCTCTGGTCCAAAACAGGGCCAAGCGGTTTCGTCTGCCACCATTTCTGGGTGGATCAGACAAACCGTCATTCAAGCTTATGCTCTCAAGGGCCGGGCGCCTCCCTTTCCGGTTACGGCACATTCCACCAGGGCAATTGGTGCTTCCTGGGCTTTCCGACATCAAGCGTCGGTTGCACAAGTGTGCAAGGCGGCGACCTGGTCGTCTGTTCATACCTTTTCTAAGTTTTATAAGGTTGATGTGGCTGCATCTTCGGATGCTTCCTTCGGCCGCAAGGTGTTGCAGGCCGCTGTTTGATGTTGCAACTCCTCCGTTGAGGAGCTCTGCCTTGTTTGGAGTGAAGTTTTTGGTTTTCCATTTATACTGCTCCCATCCCTCTTGACACTGCTTTGGGACATCCCACGTGTAAAGGTGTATAAGACACGCTGTGTCAGTCCATGGATGACAAGAGAAAATAGGATTTTTGTACTCACCGTAAAATCCGTTTCTCTGGCATCCATGGACTGACACAGCACCCACCCTTCTTTTTAAGTTTGTACTGCTTTGTTACGAACTGAGGTCTGCTGACTGCAGTGGGAGGGTTATGTCCGGAGGGACCGCCCCCCTGGGCGGGGCTGTTCAGCTCTGGCTGTTTAGAATGTATGTATAACATCTCACATTCTGCCTAGGTCTTCTCCTGCAAGCAGGGACATAACCCACGTGTAAAGGTGTATAAGACACGCTGTGTCAGTCCATGGATGCCAGAGAAACGGATTTTACGGTGAGTACAAAAATCCTATTTTTTTTATTTTTTTTTTAAATAACAAACATGTTATACTTACCTCCACTGTGCAGCTCATTTTGCACAGAGTGGCCCTGATCCACGTCTTCTGGGGTCCCTCAGCAGCTGTCTCTGCTCCTCCCCGCAATAACTCACCACCTATATGCACGGTGATGAGTTATTGCGGCATGCTCCTGTGATACAGCCGGTGGCTATAGCCACTCACTGTATCACTCGGCCCCGCCCCCTGGCGCTGCATCATTGGATGTGATTGACAGCAGCACAAGCCAATGGCTGCGCTGCTTTCAATCAACCAATGAATGAGCCGAGAAGCCGGCCCAGAAGCCTGTGCGTTCACGGCACGGGACTTTCGAGGGGTCAGTTAAGTAAACGGGGGCTCGGGGGGGGGGGGGGCGGCTAATGCACAGATGTTTTTTCACCTTAATGCATAGAATGCATTAAGGTGAAAAAACTTTTACCTTTACAACCCCTTTAAGGGACCCCAAAACCCAAAAGACCAAAACAGAAAAAGAAGGGCAGTAGGACTATTGCGGTACAAAATGTAGCTGTTTGCCTGGAGGTGAGCTTTAACCACTCCGTCCCGGGAAGCCTTTTGCACGCCTTATTTGAGTAGATAAAAATTTCATGCAGCTTCCATTAAACATGTTCCTCTGCATTAAACAAGATAAATCGGGCCTATCCCGACCTCTGACTGAGCAGAGGTCAAGTACGGGGCTTGCCCTCCCTGCATCTTCTCTCGCCAGCTTCTTTTCACCAATTATTTCAAAGGGAACTGTTAAATATGACACCGTAGGACGCTCTCTGTCTTCTCACCGGCTCTTTTAAAGCTGTGTGTATTCAGTAAAACTAAAATAAGTGGAGTTTTCAAGACTTACCCTTCAGGGATTAGCAGCTGGGAGCAGATACTTTGAGTTTATTTTTTTAAGTGAGGAGCCGCTCTGTGAAAAGAAAGATTTAGTGAAGAAGAGAAAGTTCTCCTTTGAGGACAGATTGGACTGTTTTTTTACAGCGCATGTTAAACATCTTATCAAAGGGAATGCAGTTGTGAAAACGATATATGCAAACTGATTTAATGTAGGCCGATCGGTGAAATGGAGGTACTACACATAGGGTTCCTGTGAAATCTATCATCCTATTCCATTAATGTTTAAATGCCTTAGGCTGTGGCAATGTAGTTCTGCTAGGTCACGGTTTCCCAAGTGTGGTTCTCTGCAGTCTCTAATGCCTTGTACACACACTATAGGAATTTCCGATGGAAAAAGTCCGACAGACTTTTTCCATTGGAAATTCCTACCGTGTGTGTGCCCCATCGGAGAAATTACGATGAATTCCATCGGAGTTTAAATATAGAACATGTTCTATTTTTCTACGATGGAATTCCGTTGTGAGTTTGGTCGGACAAAGATCCGATCGTGTGTACGGGGCATAAGGCTTTGTACTCACAGGCATCAAGGCCTGAATATGTGTAGGGTTTAGTACGTACAGGCATTTAGGGCTCATTTACATCTTTGCAGTGCGTTAACGCAATAATGCAATGAGGCAGCACTTTCAAAATAAATGATTGGGTCCATAGCACTTAGTGAGGACCTCATCGGCTAGCGCAAATAGTTGCTAGTTCTCCCCTCCTTCTCCTCTTGTTTCAGGTGCCATTGGTTGCTACACAAGAAATCTGCTCCTGGCAACAGTGCACTATTGGTGCCTTTTGTCAGGCTAAGGAGGCCTTATAAAGAAACCCGCTATTCCCGCTCAGTCAGCCTGTGGGTAGGTACAGCACGGAGCTGCGGCAGAAAACAGAATTGGATTGACAGTTCGGCAATACACAACAAGTCCAGCTGGAAGGCACTCAACCGGGAACATTCACAGGATGTAGCAACAATGAGTAGTAGCAGAAAGTCTCAGGTGTGCCGATAGCATCTGTCTCGAGGGGCAAACTGTGGCCAGGTTGGATGGCATGTCCCTGCACTTTCCCTACTTATCTTGAACCTCTCCCTGACGCTAAGCACTGTCCCTGACAGATGGATGACGTGTCCCTACTGTAACCACATGCAAAATATGTGCCAAACCCAAAAGCCAAGGTTTTTTATAGACTCTGCCTGACCAAAGATGGCTGCCAATGTCACATGTGGTGCCAGCATACAATCGGATACTGCCTCTCTGACAAGGTTCCTCTCCACCTACTACTCCACCTGCATTGCCGCTGCAGATGAGCGCCATCTACAGTGGAGAAAATAGACTGCACCTGCATACAAACCTACTGAAGAGGAGCAGACCACTGCTCTCACTCATGTTCTTTATTACGTGTTATGTCACCATGTTTCATTTGGTAGAGGTTAGTCATCCAACCTAGTCTGGATAGACAATGTGACTGGATTTTTTGGAATTGATTACTTGGTGGTATATGTGACTATAAAGCTACACCTAGGATTAAACTGGTTGTTTTCTGTTGATAAATTTGGATTACCCCTTAAATAAACACCATGGCCAAAAAGTTTGACCGTTAAACTTAAACTGAATGCATGTCTCTATTGTTTGCTGTTATTGCGCCTTTGTGCTGTCCCATGGTCTGCCAACATGTACCCTAACTTACATAAAATCACACATGACCATGCATTGTGGCTCACTACATCGCAGGAGTGTTCATTGGGGTGCCAGTCACAGGGAATAGCATCACAATGCAGTAATACATAGCATGCGCATTACTGTGACCCAGAATTAAAACTGTGGCCTTAGTATAACTAAATCCAAGAACAAAAATGTAACTATTAGCAGCTTATCAGTCCTTAGGTTGGGATTGGTTGCTACATTAGTTTTGAATTTTCAGGCCAAGAACATTTTCAGCAAGTACAGAAAATACCTGTCGATCTTGACAGAAATGCAGTGTCTTTGCGACTGTGTTATTTTTCTAACAAAAACCAATAACCCTTTGGAGTTTGTGCCGGCCAGCCCTTTAATTTGTTTAGAATGCCAGGAGGTGGGGCGGGGCTCATGCTCATGTGACTGCCGTGATTGGCTGTCATGGCAGTCACATGATCGGAAAGCTCCCGATCGCAAGCAGCGAACAGGAGCTTTCTGTTAGCCGCCAGTAACTGTGTTGGGAGTGCGCAGGGCGTGCGCTCTCGGCACAGGTCTATTTGCACTATTGCACGTAAATATGCGGCACCAAAGCCCGCCCACCAAGAGGCCGCATATTTGCATGCGCTTGGCGCCAAGAGGTTAATATCGTCATTCTCCATGAAATGAAGATAAACAGAGGCAGACATGTTTAACCGGTTCCTGACCGGCTCACGCAGATAAACTGCGGCAGAATGGCTCTCCTGGGTGAAATCCCATGTGTGGGTATGTCCTTCCCTTTAGTGGCTACCAGAGGGCGATTGCCCGCTGCACGTGGCCAGCAGGCACGATCACCGTCGGCCACACGCAATCGCGTGCACGAGCGCCAATATTGGGATTTGTGTGTGTAAACACAAAACTCCCTGTTCTGTCAGGGCAGAGGAGACATATTGTTTGTTCCTACTAAGTAGGAAAAATGATATGTCTCCTCCCCTAGTAAGTCACATCCCCACACAGTTAGAACACACTGAGGGAACACACTATTAACCCCTTGATCGCCCCCTAGTGTTAACCCCTTACCTGACATTTACACAGTAATCAGTGCATTTTTATAGCACTGATCGCTGTATAAATGTCAATGGTCCCAAAAATGTGTCAAAAGTGTCCGATCTGTCCGTCGCAGTACCGCTAAAAAATCGCAGATCACCGCCATTACTAGTAAAAAAAAAAAAAAATGCCATAAAAATGCCAGAAATCTTTCCCATAGTTTGTAGATGCTATAACTTTTGTGCAAACCAATTAATATACTCTTATTGCGATTTTTTTACCAAAAATATGTAGAACAATATATATCGGCCTAAACTGATGAAGATTTTTTTTTTTAATTGGGGGTATTTAATATAGCAAAAAGTAATAAATATATTGTTTTTTTTTTTCAAAATTGTCGATCGATCTTTGTTTGTAGCGCTAAAAAAAATAAAAACCGCAGAGTTGATCAAATACCACCAAATGAAAGCTCTATTTGTGGGAAAAAAAAGACACAAATTTCGTTTTGGTGCAGCATTGCATGACCGCGCAATTGTCAGTTAAAATCTATGCAGTGTCAAATTGTAAAAAGTGCTCTGGTCAGGAAGGGGGTAAAATCTTCCAGGGCTGAAGTGGTTAAAGTCCAGCTTGGGTGTCAACCATGGCTCCCTCCATACATACAGGGGAGGAGTGAGCGTAGCGACCCCAGGCACAGGGAGTGTGTTAATCACAAGATTACCAGGTGAAAACAATGGGAAGCAAGTCTGAAATAAGGAAAACTAATGTAGACATCTCATCTAACCACCGGCAAGCTGCAATGTATTACATTTTTGTTTTTGGACGTAGGCATGCTTTAACAAAGTATTTTATTTTTACATCTGCACATCTACACATTGTCTACAATATCTAATTCATGCACGGTACTGCTAGTCTGTTTACTCTGCTGCCATGATTGGAGCTTAACAGTAAAAGGGAGAATGCTTTTGCTTTGAGCTCCCATGTGTGACTTAGGCTGCTTTCACACTGAGGCGCTTTGCAGGCGCTATTGCACTAAAAATAGCGCCTGCAATGCGCCCTGAAAGAGCCGCTCCTTTGTATCCAGTGTGGGCCTGAGGGCTTTCACATTGGAGCGGTGCGCTGGCAGGAGGGTAAAAAAGCTCCTGCCAGCCGCATCTTTGAGGCGCGGTAGGAGCGGTAAAAATAATGCCCCTGCCCATTGAAATAAATGGGGTAGCACCTCCAAACCGCCCGCAAAACGCCGCAAAGCAGCGTTTTTGCGGGCAGGTTTAACCCTTTTTCGGCCGCTAGCAGTGGGTTAAAATCACCCCGCTAGCGCCCGCAAACCGCAGCAAAAACTACGGTATAGTGCCACTAAAAATAGCGGCGCTATACCGCCAGCGCATCCGGTGCTTCAGTATGAAAGTAGCCATACTGTGTTCCCCAAGTGTCTCAGCTCCTGAACATTATAAAATAAGTGAGTTACATCTTTTTTTCCCACTGCTATTTATACTGTTATAGGATGGTAATGCTCTGTCACTGTCTCCAGATCAAACAACTGCATTGCCATAGATGCCAACTGTCCTGGATTTGCCGGGACAGTCCCCATCTAAATGCTCTGTCCCAGGCTGCATCCTGATATCATAGCATAAAAATGATATAAGTTGCCAAGCATGCACAGTATTAAAGGATAAGTTCACCTTTACAAAAAAAAAAAAAAATGCGCATTTTTTTGCATGTAATTTTTTTTTTGTAATGGACCAGTAAAACATAGCACTCATGATCAGAGGATTGTGGGTGTAATGCCGCGGTCCTGCAGACTGTCTACTGTGTATCTGTCTGGCCGTACCTCTGATATGGCCAGCCAGGGCCAGGCAGTTAGATTGTGACAGGAAGACCCTAATGGAGTTAGTAGTTCATTGAGAACTAAAAGCCGACAGCCGTAAAGGCTTGTAGTTTTCCCATTCACAGAACACTGAGTTTTTTGGCAGATATATGTGCAAATAATTTTTCCCACAAATAGAGCTTTCTTTATTTTATGTTATTTTTCTATTTTTTTTTTACTTTCTGCTATAAAACGTATCCAGTAAAAAAAAATGTAACAAATCGAATTTCTTCAATTTAGGTCAATATATATTCTTCTACATATTTTTTGTAAAAAAAAAAATCCCAGTGAGTGTATATTGATTGATTTGCACAAAAGTTATAGTGTCTACAAACTATGGGATATTTTTATTTTTTTACTAGTAATGGCGGCAATCAGTGACTTATCGTGGGACTGCAATATTGCGGCAGACAAATCGGACACCTAACTGACACTTTTGACATTTTTTGGGGACCAGTGACACTAATACAGTGGTCATTGCTAAAAACTATGCACTGTCACTGTAAGAGTGAGTGAGTGAGTGAATAACTTGTATAGCGCTACAAATGCGAACTAAATCGCCTCAAGGCGCTTTGCATCCAGTGACGTCCTGATCCTTCAGAAGAGGTGGGTCTTAAGTTTTTTTCTGAAGGCCCGATGATTTTCTTCCATGCGGATATCCGTGGGTAGAGCGTTCCATAGCCGTGGTCCTTGGACTGCAAATCTTCGTTCTCCCTTTGTTTTGAAGCGGGACTTGGGGATGTGAAGGAGGTTTTGGTTAGTTGATCCTATAGTGCGATTCGGGGTGTAGTGTTTTATCTTCTCGCATAGATATTGAGGAGCCTTTCCATGTGTGCACTTGTGGGTGAGGCAGAGGGTCTTGAATGTGATCCGATCCTTTACTGTTAGCCAATGCATGGTCCTCAGTGATGGGGTGACGGATTCCCAAGGTTTTTTTCCCGTTGCTAGCCTGGCAGCCGTGTTCTGGACGACTTGTAGGCGCAAAATCTGGTATTTGGGAAGTCCGAGGTAGAGGGCGTTTGCGTAGTCGAGTCGCGAGTTGATAATTGTTCCCACTACCACTGCTTTATCTTCTTCCGGGATTAAGGGGATGAGTCTACGCAGCAGGCGGAGGAGATGGTGAGATTCGCTGACTACTGATCCTATTTGTGCGTCCATCAACATCTCTGAGTCAAAGATGACTCCGAGGCTTTTGACTTTGGTGCTTGGTGTAATTGTCTGTCCAAGGATGGTGGGGAGTGTCCAAGAAGTTTTAGTTTTAGCCTTTTTGTTTGCGTGGAGGAGAAGGAGTTCTGTTTTGGATCCGTTGAGTTTGAGGGAACTCTCAGTCATCCATTCATCGATCAATGTGAGGCAATTTTCCAATCCGTGATATTGGTCTTTTTTCCCGGTGATACGAAAGTAGAGTTGAGTGTCGTCAGCGTATGAATGGTAGCACAGGTCCTGTTTGCTGATGATTTTGAGGAGTGGACGGAGGTAGATGTTAAAGAGCACGGGTGACAGGGGTGATCCTTGAGGGACTCCGCACTTCCCAGTCAGTGTCTGTACTAATGACACTGACTGGGAAGGGGTTAACATCCGGGGGCGATCAAAGGGTTAAATGTGTGGCCAACATGTATTACTGTGTGCTGCTTTGCAGGAAGAAAAAAACACCACATTGCTGCTGTCAGAAGAGAGCCCTGTGTTTGTTTACCTAGACAGGGCTCTCTTCGGTAATGTCCAATGCCGGTGACCAATCAGTGGCCAGCACTCACTGATTGATTCGTGCTGCAGCCAATCGCAAGACAGCGGGGGTGCGCATTCCCTACCCCGGCAGGTGGAGCAAGTACTAGGTACGTGATCCTGTGCAGGAGAGCCGGCATAAATGTACTGTATACGGTCGGCAAGTGGTTAAAGTATATATAAACTCTCACCTTGTAAAACAACACATTCAGTTTAAAATAAAAATAAAAGGCAAAACATTTGTGTAAAGATATATAAAAAGAGAATTATAAATACCTTATTTCCCCCTTTTTAGAAGTGATCACATACCCTCTGTTCTCAGCTGCATAAGGAGCTCAGAGAGCTGGGGGAGGAGAAGCAGCAGTACACTGATCTTCCCAACAAATGGCCCTGTCAGCACAAGCCTGATCATTAAAGGAGAGCAAGGTGAGTTCTCAGCACAGCTTAAAAAAACTGACCACACCATGCTTTCATGCTTAGTGTGGTCGGTTTTCGATAGGAAAGCAGGGGGACTGGCAGGAACACCAGGGATTTCACACAAAGGAACCAATACAAAATAAGCAGGATACTTTCTCATACAAGTACATGGTACAGCAGGCCCGTATCAGGAATGTGAAATGTTGGGTTTACATATTCTTTAAAGGGGTTGTAAACCCTCATGGTTTTTCACCTTCATGCATTCTATGCATGAAGGTGAAAAACCTTCTGTGATGCAACAGCCCCCCAGAGCTTTTTACTTACCTGAACCTGGTCTTTCCAGTAATGGGGATGAGCACACCAGCTCCAGCCGGTGTCTCGGGTCCTCATTGGATAGATTGATAGCAGCGCAGCCATTGCCTCCCGCTGCTGTCAATCAAATCCAATGATGCGGGAGGCGGGGGCAGGGCTGAGTCCTGCTGTCTGTGTCAATAGACGCAGCAGCAGGACATGGGAGCGCGCATGCATGAGTTCCCCGAGGGAGAGTGGCTCTCCAACGGGGCACTCGAGAAGAGGAGGAGCCAGGAGCGCCGCTGAGGGACCCCAGAAGAGGAGGATCGGGGCCACTTTGTGCAAAACCAACTGCACAGAGGAGGTAAGTATGACATGTTTATTTATTTAATATTTTTTAAACAAAGCTTTAGATATCATTAATCATTTAATGAGTAAATCATGGCCGCCCCCAAATAATTAGGGGCGGGACCACCAAAAAAAGTGGGACTGCCTGGAGTTTGGGCATGAGCTGAGTGGAACCACCCAGCAGAAGAGCTTGATATGTGTAGGTGAGGGCGATGGTGTTCCCTGGGACTGGGGCGAAATGTTGGCAGGTATGCATTGTCATCCTGTCACACGGAAATTCTAAAGTGGCACTATGGCAGTGTGGACAGACACAATCCTTATCGATCAAGAGCCCCATCCAGGGCCATCTTAATGCATGGGCACTCCTGGGCACTGCCCAGGGGCCCCAAGTTTTTTGGGGCCCCACAATAATTGCATTACACCAGATTTGCCAACTGTCCTGGATTTGCCGGGACAGTCACGTTTTTTTACTAATTTGTCCCAGAATGACCATGTCCCAGGCAGCATCCCGGAACCTTTACTGTGCTGTCCTGATCCCAGTATTGTGCCCTCATCACCCCCCCTTTATTGAAAGTACTAATAATAATATATGTTTAATTATATCAGCTATTTATACTTTAATTCTTGAGAGTAGGTGTGTAAATTGGGGCAGGCTGGTAGGGGCCCCAGTGTATTACTTTGCCCAGGGGCCCATGGGGATATTAAGACGGCCCTGGCCCCATCGTAAGAAATGCCATCCAGCCATTGCTGACAGAAAACTGGTGGAAGTGATGCAGGGAAACATAAAAAAGGTAAAAACAAGTATTTAAAAAATGCCAACTGTCTATGATAGACAGAGCTTTAGCAAACTAAATGATCATTCCGTTAGGGGCCACATCTACTTTAATTGCTGTCAGTCTGTGATATCCTTGTAGTCAGCATAGCTACACTTCTGGCCCCTTGCTCTAGATCAGACCTATTAATCCTTTTCTCTGTCATTGCGAGCTGGGAGAATAAACACCGCAACAATTACCCCCACCCACTTCATCATCAGAATGCATTTTATTTTGGTTCTTCCTTAAGTATCCATGACGGCGACGACCTTTCTATAGCGGGAGGTAGCTCCTGTGACTGGAGGGATGTCCGATTGTGATCTCGCACAGATTGCTGCTTCAGCAAGGTTCCATTTCTGGTCTCTGGCAAGGTCCTGCTTCAATTTCAAGGTGTCCTCACTAGGTACTTCTGAAGGTTTCTCTCTCTTTCTCTTTTTTTTTTTTTTTTTAATGGATTCGCTTGATATACCATCCAAATGGAGTACTTTGTGCGTTAATTCAGTTTGTGATAAAGATCCCTTTTACCCTTCTTTTCATAATTCTTTCTACAGATATGAAGTACACTAGAAGGTTAGACGTGGCATTTAATTTTTTTTTTTTCCCACAGAACCTATCCATACAAGGGAAAGCAGAAAAAAATAAAAAAATCTATTTCATTACTATTCATGTGTAAGAATATTGAAGGTAGTATACTAAAGAGATAACTATTTCTTCTTCTATCACTGCAAGAGCAAATCTATCTTGGAACAAGGAGCTTGATTCTTATTTAAAAGATAAAAGGTCACCGGCTGCACCTATTACTACAAAGACCCGCAGTTCTCGTAGCAGCGCTCTTAACCTCTCCAATCCCAGAAGGCCCTGCAGGGCATAAAATTGTCCGTGGTGACAGGCTCTTCTGAACATGTGCAGAGTGTCTGTTAAAGAATTTCTCTCATTGAATAAGAAAGATTTTTTATTTATTTTTTATCGGGGAGCTGCTGAAATCAATAAATATAATTCATTAATTTAAAATGTCTCACTACGAGCTGCTCCACACAGATTTATTAATTACCGTATTTTCAACATATTGTGGGTCCAGGGTGCACGGCTTATAGGTAATATGTTTTTTAGTAATTAATTTAAAGCAGACGTACAGTGGGGAAAATAATTATTAGATCCCCTGCAGATATTGTAAGTTTGCCCTCTTCCAAAGAAATGAAGGGTCTATAATTTTTTATCATAGGTGTATTTTAAATGATAGAGACAGAATATCAACCAAAAATCCAGAAAAAACACATGAATTGAGTTGCAGTTCAGTGAGTAAAATAAGTATTTGACCCCCTTACCAACTAGCAATAATTTCTTTGGGGCTGTTTCTCTGCTAAAGCTTCATGTACACGCAACGTTGTTCAACCTCTCCTGAACGATTTAACTTGACAGCTAGAAACCAGTGTCTAAAAACGGCCATTTAACCGTGTTTACATGCCACGTTTAGCCGCATTTGCGTCTAGAAGCATTTGAAAAAATAAATAAAAAATGTTTTTTTTTTGTTAAAATGAAAAACGTCTCTAAACAAAATGCTGCTAAACACAAGTTGCCGCGTTTAGCTGCATTTGGTGCTTCAACTGCCTCTAAACACAGCTTCTGAACGCATTTTTTTGGGTTCAAGAAAAAGCCTCTAAACGCCTAGAAACGACTATAAACAAACCTGTGTAGATGTACTAATAAGATAACATAGAGGAGGGTTCAAGAGCAGTTGAAAACAATGTTCAACTGCTCCTAAACGTCCGTTTACCAGCAGCAGTGTACATGAGGCCTAAGGGTACAGGCCTACTTTGTCACATTGAGGGGCCAATGGACGAGGTCATGTATTGCGAAATCTTGGATGAGAACCTTCTTCTCTCAACCAGAACACTGAAGATGGGTTGTGGATGGGTCTTCCAGCATGACAATGGCCCAAAAGCATACCACTAAGGCAACAAAGGAGTGGCTCAAGAGGAAGCACATTGAGGTCATGGAGTGGCCTAGCCAGTCTCCGGGCCTCAATTCAATAGAACATTTATGGAGGGAGCTGAAACTTTGAGTTGCCAAGTGACAGCCAAGAAACCTTAAGGATTTAGAGAAGATCTGTAAAGAAGAGTGGACTAAAATCCTTCCTGAGATGTGTGCAAACCTGGTATCCAACTACAAGAAACGTCTTGCCTATGTGCTTGCCAACAAGGGTTCCTCCACCAAGTACTAAGTCATGTTTTGCTTGGGGATCAAATACTTATTGTATTCACTGAACTGCAACTCAGTTTATAACATTTGTATCGTGTTTTTTCTGGATTTTTGGTTGATATGTTTCTGTCATTTAAAATACACCTATGATAAAAATTATAGACCCTTCATTTCTTTGTAAGTGGGCAAACTTATGAAATCTGCAGGGGATCAAATTATTTCCCCCACTGTATTTGAAACATTTGCATGGTTTTCGAAAAATATGTAAACTTTACAAAATCACATTTTGTTAGCATCTGTTTTTTGCAATAGATGAGTGAGTAACTTGTATAGCGCTAAAAATGCGAACTAACTCGCCTCAAGGCGCTTTGTATCCATTGTCGTCCTGATCCTTCAGAAGAGGTGGGTCTTAGGTTTTTTCCTGAAGGCCCGATGGTTTTCTTCCATGCGGATGTTCGTTGGTAGAGCGTTCCATAGCCGTGGTCCTTGGACTGCGAATCTTTGTTCTCCTTTAGATTTGTAGCAGGACTTAGGGATGTGGAGGAGGTTTTGGTTAGTTGATCGGAGAACGCGATTGGGGATGTAGTGTTTTATTTTCTCACATAAGTATTGAGGAGCATTTACTTGTGTGCATTTGTAAGTGAGGCAGAGGGTCTTGAAAGTTACCCGATCCTTTACTGCTAGCCAGGGAAGGGGTGATTGATTCCCATGTTTTTTTTCCCGTTACCAGTCTGGCTGCTGTGTTCTGGATGACTTGTAGACGAGAAATCTGGTATTTAAGTAGTCCAAGGTAGAGGGAGTTTGCGTAGTCGAGTTGGGGATTGATGATTGTTCCAACTACTACTGCTGTATCCTCTTTTGGGATGAAGGGGATAAGTCTTCGTAGCAGGCGGAGAAGATGGTGAGATCCGCTGACTACTGATCTTATTTGGGCATCCATGGTCATGTCTGAGTCAAAATACATACAGATACAAAAAATATAAAAGATGCCTTGGCTTTCAAGAGAGTAGAGTTTCCTGCCTGGGACACTAGCACTGGGATAAGAGAAGCAGCAGTTCACAACATTGTGTGCAGCTACTAAAGGTAGGTGTGGAAGAACCCTAACCCACCGGTCAAGGCGCAGCAGTTCACCCAAATTTCAGAGATCCAGCAAATGGAAAACCTAACTATAAAACTAAAAGAACAAGAAGATAAAATTGGAAAATCTGGCCACCGTAATTTTCTATAAAGATCAAACACCCTTGCCTCTCAGCATCAATGAGGTAGGACCTCCTGATCTTGGCAGATATCGTAGTCTGTGGGTGTGCGGACCCTTTAACCTCCCTTCCCTATTTTTTAACCCCCCCTTTTTTTTCTCCCCTCCTATTCTTTTTGTCCCATCCTTTTCTTTTTTCTCCTTCCTTGATTTGGGGTTTGATCATTTCCTCCTTATACTTTCTATAATGGTGAAAAAAAAAAGGATCGGTATGACCTGGTGTGTAGGCAAATTGTATTGTACGACCACCTATTTTGTGTCTTATGGGTCCACGGACCCTTAGCATGTTTACGCCTATTAGCTCAGTTAGGCAATGTCTTAGTGTATGTTATGCTTACTAAAAGCAAATAGACTGTGTGCTTTCCAAGTGCAGTTGTTCCAGAGCTTCGTAAATAAGGTAAAGCTTCACTTTTCAAAGAATACCCAATCACATGCAAGGGAAATAAAGAAAATTTTGCTTGGAAATGATTGGATGATGGAAGTCAGCAGACCTCCTCATTTAGTAAGCTCTGGAGCACCTGCACTAGCAAAAGTGCAATGGTCTCTTTGCCAATCAACCCCAGTCAATTGTAGAGTAAAAGGAGATTGCACAGTTAGATTGTAACTTGTATAACGAACTAGATACCTAGTACAATCAGGCTGCGATGTGTGTGGACAGCTTTAGCATTAGCATGGTAGCTGACTAAATGTTTAGAATTAATATATTATTTTTATTGTACGCTCTGAAAACTTACTACCAAAAGGAGCAGTTCTTGGGTGCAGCACTGTAAATGAGCATGGTCTTTAGCAGAATTCTTCTTAAAAAAGAGATTGAAATGCTATGTGGTGACAGAAGCCGTGCTACCTCCTGTGATTTGATCTTACGGTGGTCTCAGAATTACAGCATTCAATTGAAAGTGACTAAAATAAAAACACAAATGTCTAACCACAAGTTAGTCGAGTGAGGAAATTGAAGTCCCCTTCCCCTCCTGTGTTCCTCTGAGGTTTCTTAGTTCTATTTCGAGAGCAGCAGCTTCTGACTAATCATGTTTTGGAAACGGAAGCTGAGAGGATGTGTAGGCCGTAGCACAATAAGTTCCCCCGGATTTTGGAATGACTGAGTAACCTGTGAATGTTAGTTCAGTGTTATCTTCTCATGCTCTGTCACACCTGAAGGTGACCAGGCTTACAAGAAAACGGGGAGATTTTGAGAAAGCGGACCTGAGGAGGAGGAGTGTGGTGGTTATTGTTGTGCATTGGTGTCATTTTTAGGAAACCTTCTCTGTTGGTTGGTGTATGAAAGTGATTCATAAGATTGTGAGGAGCCCTCAAACTTTGCTAGCTGTTGGTGCTTTGATAAAGGCATCACTGTACAAATCTCATGTTTGTAGTCTGGTTTGCAGAACTGAAGCTAGGGCCATCCTTAAAGTGATTCTTTAGGCAAAACTTTTTTTTTAGCTTTGGATAGGATAGAGAAGGGTTAAGACGGCCATAAATTGATCAAATTTCGGCCTGTTTAGCAGGGACCAGCCAAGATTTGATTCACCAATGGGCAGGCTGATTGTACCCAAGTTGGTCCATTGATCAACTTGGGTACAACCTGCATTTCAGATTTTAGCATGCAATTATTGCCAGCGGCAGTAATCGTGTTCTCCTAGAAGAGGAGTGCAGGGAGCCGTCCCTGCTGGGAGAACACAATACCTTCCGCCAGAGGGATTCCCCAACGACACTGACTGTGTTAATGGGGGAATCGAGCGATTTTCTTTCCTGTAACCCATGGCTGCAGCAAAGAAAATGGCATAATCTATGGTCTTTTTAAGAGCCCCCCTGTCAAGTTTTTAATTCTGTCTGTATCCCCAGTGGGGAAAAACTACCTCTCTATTTGTATTGGTGACCATTCTCATCAGGAAAGAAAATGAGTGAAAATCCAGAGTTGTCCCCAGAGCAATAGGTAAACAATATTCATCCAATGGGGACATATAATAAATTAATAAAGTAAATCTTGAGGGAATATATGTGTGAATATCAATTTTAAGGTAACACTGCTTCTTGCTTATGAAAGACAGATTTAATTCAAACCCATCCGAGTTTATATTTGCTTTCACTCCTCAGCCAGATCCCTGTGTGAATTCCTCATCTCCCATGTGACAGCATCAAGGTCTGACAACTGCCCATTAAGACACTAAGTACTACATTGTGGGGGAAGGGGAGAAGAGAGTGGGAGCGAAGAAAGATTTAGTATAAACAGTGGGCGAACAATTAGAGAATTTGTATAGCCAAAACCTGTTTGGTTATTTTTTGCAATTTGGGACCTGCTGGGAAAATTTCCGTTCACTTCCTGTGTTAGAGACAAAAGAGGAAGTGAAGGGTTCTAAAAAAGGACAACACTCAATAAGCAGGAATACAATAGTGCCAATACTAATAAAATTATATAAACCTCATAAATGTGTCTTTGTAAACACAAATATTAAAACAATAAAATTAAAGTTCATAAATTATGTGCTCTGTGTTTTTAAATCCATCCTTGAAGTTACAAAAAAAGGGCCACCAAATAAAGGAAAGTGTTGCCTCTTCCCCACCAGTTCACACCGCACTCACCAGAATGATTTGCCCCACTTTTTTCGCTAATAATAGATCTTGCGTATATACAGTATCAGTTGTAATCTCTCCCTCCCCACTGGTGTCCTAGACGGTTTGGTCTCTGTGTTGATGTCTGTGCTTCTGTTCCTTTAAAACTCTCTGTATGGGACCCTCTTGCCAGGGATAAGGATAAATGAATCACTCATAGTATATTAAGTCATAAAAGATGGTTATATAAAACTTTTGCACTTAAATTCAAGTAGGAGAAAGCCATCATCTCTCAGTGTACAAAATGGAAACTCAAACTAAAATCTCCAATCTGCGCTCCAAATGTTGGAAGTGACGTATCAACGGAAGCTTCTCCCAACACGTTTTGTCAGTATGCGTCTGACGTCATTAGGGGTCACATGCCCATGACAGCCACACATAGTAGGATACCAGTGGATACCAGGATACCAGATATATATACGGAGATCTATAATCAAGCAATTTTTGACCTTTACTTTGAAAAAAGTGGCTCAAATCCCTCTGGTGAGTGCCGTGTGAACTGGTGGGGAAGAGGCTACACTTTCTTTGGTTTGGTGGCACTTTTTCCTTCACTTCATGGATGGAGTTAAAAATTAGGGCGTCATTTTTTTATTGTTTTAATATTTGTGTTTATAAAGACACATTTATGAGATTTATATAATTGTATTAGTATTGGCATTGTATTTTATTGGGACTGTTGTTTTCTTGCTTGTTGAGCGCGGTCATTTTTTAGAACTTATTTCAAGCTTTTTTCAGCTTTAAGACGTGCAGCTCATATTTTACATATTTCATAATTTTTGATTTTAATTTTTTTTTTTATATCACTGGTTCTTTGCGCGGGTTTAAACGGAGATTTAACATTTAGGAAGTGAAGTGTAATTAAAAAAATAAATAAATAGGGGGGATTCCCAACATAGACAGTTACCATCAGAATATTGGTCCTTATTGGAAGATTTCTCCCTCACCTCTTGCTATATCTTAAAGTGGAGTTCCACCCTAAAAATTAACTTTCTATTAACAGCTTGCCTTTAATGTAAAAAAAAAAAAAAATGACTCACTTTTATCTGGCTGTTACTAGGCAGATTTTGTAATCTGCCTAGTTCCTGGTCCAAGGTGGTTCAACTTCCTGTCCTAAGACCCCATTGCCTCCTGGGAAATGATGACACTCATTTGCCAGAAGTCTCTGGGCATTACTGTGCCTAAAAATCGCCCAGCATGCACCTCTCCCTGAAAGCCAGGAAGAAAAAGGAACTGGGCTTCACATGCCCCCAAAAATGATGGATACAGCCACAACATGAGCTGGAGGATATAAGTGTAGCGGGTAGGTACCTTTCAGTATGCTGATTCGGGTGGAGACATCAGTGATGTTCAGTTCCCTGCGGCCCAGCAGGTGGTGCTGTCACTTTGGGCCGAGGTTGAACCATCACTGTAGTGCCGTACCATTTCTGTCTCTCGCGGCTGTTGTGCGGCGGGGCGTGGAACCCGCTGTGCTGGCTGGGAGAGGCTATAAAAGGGGCAGACATCTTCGCCACAAGGTCCGAGTCCCAGGCACCTTTAGCCTGAAGGCTGCTGTCCAGCGGTCGGTGTCCAGGCGGCCTAGGCCTGGACATGTGAAGTTCGGGAGTCACCCCAGACACCCTCAGTCTGGGGTGAGGTGCATCATTCAGGCCTGGGGCCCAGCTTCTTCCACTGGGACCCGCCCGGGAGGAATCGTCCTAAGGCACCCACAGAATCGGGTGTCTGAATCCAGGCGTAAGGGACCGCGCAGGTGAGCTTCCCATAGATCTGGTGCAGCAGATTGCCAGTGCCGGGACAGGGCCTCCAGAGACCGTCGGGATGGATGTCCTCGCCAAACAGGGGCCATATTCACACGGAAGGTGGTCCATGTTCTAAGGTCGGTGGCAGAGACCGCTACTCCGGTCAGTGGCAAAGACCGTTACTCAGGCCTGTGGCAGGGGCCCCAACTAGTTCACCCGTTAGGTGGCAGCTACCAACTTCACGGTCGGTGGCAGAGACCGTGCGCCAGGTCTATCCGCACGAGAAAGGGATAGGAGAGTTCATTGTGCCTGGGCCTACTCGTATCCACACCCCTGTCTGTCTGTTATGGAAGTTCAACTGAGTATGTTCATTCTGGTATTGAAGAAATAAAGGAGTGTTGAACTTTTAATGGCGTGGGGCTCTATTACTGGCAGACACACCGCCACGGAAGAAGCGGAGGCTCCATATGCAGAATGCAGACCCGAAGGTAATCTAAAGAGACTTTGCTCAAACCTCATATACATGTAAGGTGAGAGCTGGGCGTAGTGTCCTGCACTCTCCCCTCCAGAGTACCCCTAGACAACAGCCAAGAACAACCGATACAAGAGAGAGAGTGAGGCCGCTACACAAGGCAAGTGTTTTCAATGATTTCTGGAACGATTGGGGAGCTATTAATATGTTTTAGGGACTATTTAATGTGATTAATTTTAGCTTGCAAAAAAAATTAAAAATGATGCCCGGAACCCCGCTTTAAAATGTAGGATTTCCACATAAAGGGGTTAATCTCCCCAGCAGGACACAGACTGCAAAAAAAAAAAAAAAAAACTGACATCAGGACTAACCCTTCCTCTCTAGCCAAAACTTAAAAAATAAATAATAATGTCTTCACAAAAACTTTGGGTTCATGGGCAAAAAAAACAAGTTCATTTTAAATTTACTTAACACCTTTGTGACAAAGTAAAAAAAAAAAATCCTTTTGTAATCCATTTTTCATTCACACATCTCTCGTCGGTAATCTTATTTTTATTGTCTTATACAAGGAAAATGTGTCTTTCATTTTGTACAACTGCTTAACTGCATTAATAGCAACAATATTTCCCATTGAGCGTCACACCGCTGATTTCCCCCCAGGTCCGCATCACTGCTAGTGTCTGCGTGTTTCCTAGTTTAGCCCGCTCTGTATAAACAGACTAATCTAATGGCTTGCTCAACCATCTCACATTGGCAGAATTTCAGAAAATCACTCATTTCTATGACTGAATTTCATGCCAAGAAGTGAAGAAAAAAACGTAAGTTTTATTGCAGAAAGATCTTTCTTAAAGTTATCTTTCATAAATGTTATATAGCTATCATTTGGAATACTGGTGTTGGGTGACACAAAATAATTTATCGGGCGAAGGCTCAAAACAGAGAGGAAGTGCAATATTCTGTATGTAATGTACAGAAGATATTTTTTATTCCAGCATATCAAATATTTGATATAGCACTTTGATGGAGAGATAGGTGTCACTATAAAACAAATGTGTATCGTCCATTGCTTGGCATCCAGCAAAATTATTTACACAGTTTAGGAAGATATATAGTGTTTTTGTATTTTTTTTATTATTATTTATTTTGTTCAGGACTAAATAAGATATTTTTTATTCTATTTAGGTTAGCATTAAACCTGAACTTCAGGCAGATATAAAAAAAAAAACACACAAACTACAGTGTTACCATACCCAGGACCCTGCATTCACTATCTCCCACAGTACACAGCACATGAAATGCAATTATTTTAGTAAATATAAAATGCTAAATACCTTTTCTCATCACCAGTTATGCCTTGTACACACAATCGGATTTCCGATGGATTTTTTCGTCGGAATTCCGATGAAGCTGACTTTCATCAGTCTTGCCTACACACCATCAGACAAAATTCCGACCGTCCAAAACGATGTGACGTACAACACGTATGACGGCACTATAAAGGGGAAGTTCAAATCCAATGGTGCCACCCTTTGGGCTGCTTTTGCTGATTTTGTGTTACCGCGTGTTAGTAAAAGTTTGGTGTTAGCCGATTCGCGCTTTTCAGTCTCTGTGCTTTTCAGTCCGTTACAGCATGACGAATGTGCTATCTCCATTACGAACGCTAGTTTTACCAGAACGAGCGCTCCCGTCTTGTAATTTAGTCTGAGCATGCGTGGATTTTTCTCCGATGGAGTTCCCACAGACGATCGGAATTTGCTATCGTTTTTTTTTCCATTGGTGAAATTTAAAACATGTTCTATTTTTTTTTATACCGATGGAAAAAAGACAGATGGGGCCCACACACGATCGTTTTTTGCGATGAAAAAAGTCCATCAGTCTTTTTTCATCTGAAAAACCGATCGTGTGTACGCAGCATTAGAGCAATCTTTTGACTTCTATCAGTGTCCAGTCAAGCACTGGTTAGGAGGAGGAGTTTTCTGACTGTCCTATGAGACTGCAATACCCCTGACCCTCTGTCTGGACAGTGCTCTTTTGGCCCTATGCAGATTACATGCATCCTCCCAAGAAAAAAAAAAAACCTCTCTAGCAATACATTACAAACTGAGCATGTGCAGCCTGACTCCATAGATTCCATGTTATCAGGAAATTATTAGAGGACAGAGGAAGGAGGGGAGGATCAGAGAATACAGGATCAAACAGCCTTTTTACACAACGCGGAGGATTAACCTCTTAGGTTCTACAGTGATTATAAAAAGCATGCTTTACTGCATATACAGACTAATTTTATTGTTGTGGGTTTAGTAGAACTTTAATGTAACTAACTCTGTTTCCATCAGTACATTATTGTACTAATACTGTTACTATAGAAAAGTTACAAAGTGAAGGCATACTTGTAAAAATGTACCTGTGCTGCTGCCCGCGCTGTTAAACATTGCTCCAATCTAGAAAAAAACATCTGCTGAATTCTGCAGAGAAGCTGACTATTTTGTGAGTGTCAATCTCAGCTCTCACTGGTTCCTCCTGCTCACCTCCATGTCATGCCCTGGCATCCTGTAAGTGCAGGGTGTCATAGGCCTGCCCCCTGAGGGGGTATCAACATGGTGCCCTGCACACAAAGTGTAATTATGCAGAGTGTTATCAGTCAGCACCACTCTTTTCATTATTGAGGACTCCCCAATGCCGGGTGAAAACCAAAGAAGAAGAGGACCCAGCATATTGTGTGACCAGCTTCAGGGCATCAAGAAAAATTAACTATATACAATATATATAAAAATAAAACAAAGGGAAAGCAGGTATATTGACCCAGGAACCCCCCCCCCTCAAAAAAAAATGTGTACAAAAAAATAACTAGAGCACAGCACCTAACACAGAGGCTTAGTTACTTCCATCCCATAGCTACACTTACAAAGAAATACTGCTATCCAGGCACCCTGTGGCTTGTCCAATGCCTGCACCCTAGCTCTATCTGCTGTGAGTTCCATGGTCTCTGGATGGGCCAGCCCCTTGGTTTCCACGGCCCCCGGGATAGACTCCTCATGTGTGGGTTTTGGTTGAGGTTTGGATTTACAGAGTTGACCTCCATTCTGAGTGTTGACACCCTACCAGCAACATCAAACTCCTGATGAAGTGAACCTATTTCACAAAACGCGTTGAGATTATGATGTTTTCCACCTTGTGGAGTTGTGCTACAACTGTTTGTACTCCAGCATGAAGATATATATAATTATGTATTCTGAAACAATACATGTTTTTAACTCTTTCATTGGACATTTTTAATAAAGAATATGGCTTTTTTTACTCAATATGTTTAACTTGTGTTTTGACCTCCATAAAATCCCAGGGCCAAATGTTTTTGGTACTTCTTTGCAACGTGTATTGCAGCAGAGTTTAATATGTGACCAGGTTTGGTGGGAAGGGGGTGACTAAAACCAAACGTTTAGCGAGTAGCTACAAAATAAATAAATTAATACAATTAGCTAGCACCATAGGACACCACAGCATGCCTGTGTTGTATTGAGATTAAACACACCCATTTCCCTCCCACCAAGGCAGTGCTTGGCGTCTGAGCTACCTATCACTAGCTCATGCAGTATCACACAAAGGACATGTCTAGAACTATGCAAATACCAACTCATTAAAAGTTGATGTTAACATATGAACATCAGGGAAAAATCTAGGAAATGAGGACCCGCACCTGGTGTAAAGGAGACGTTGGTTTTAACCTATGTTTTAGCCCAGGTTCACACTGGGCTGTGGGAATGAAGCCGTGCGAGTTCAGCTGAACTCGCACGATTTCTCTTCGGCTTGTCAGTCCCGATTTCGGCCGCAATTTAAGAGACAGGTGTCTGTACAGATGTCAATGTAAATCGCAGCCCGAAATCGCAAAAAGTAGTACAGAAACTACTTTTTGAAATCGGTGCAGCGCCGCAGATGCGGCGTCGAACCTATTAGGACGGTACCATTGCCGACAAATGCCGCAGATTTGACATGCGATTTGACATGTCAAATCGTACCAATGTGAACCAAGGCTTAAGGTAAGTTCCTATGGAGTCTTTCAAAATAAGGTGACCAGATTTTTAAAATGAAATCCGGGGACATATTTTTTTTTACTAGTAATGGCGCCAATCAGCGGCTCTTTGCCCGTCGCCGCCCACCTCACAGCCTGTCAAGTCTTACTCTCCGGTCCCCGGCTACTACTGGGTGGGGAGGAGAGGAAGATCACTCCGCCAGGGAAGGCAAGGAGATAAGAAGGCAGGCGGCTGGCCGGGACTTGAGCCAAGGCAGAAGAACATGCAAGCTGAATGGGCACCCGAAACTGAAGAAATATTCCCTCCAATCTGACCAGCACATGATAAGCTAGTAGGAGCAGCGGAACAGGGGGGGTTAAATACTGATTTTATTTTTTTATTCTGCACTGACTGTCTTTGAAATGACCCCAGCCCCTGTTCAAATCCAATCCGGGGACAAAACTGGGGACAGACTTGGTCCGGGGACAGTGTCCTCAATCTGGGGACTGTCCCCTGAAACCGGGGATGTCTGGTCACCCTATTTTAAAAGCAAAATGAAATACTTGCGTTCTGGTGTAAAGGAGTCATAGGCTAACTGTAAGCTTATGGCTCCTTTACGCCAGAACTTATTAGTTGCATTTTGCTTTTGAAAGATTCTATAGGAACTTACCTAAACCATAGGTTAGCGTACTAAGGCCTCATAGAAAGTGCGGGTATCGTTCACACCAAGTGCATTGGGTTGCATAGATTATCATTGATCAACACAGACAAGGACACAATTATTTTCTATGTGCCTGTTGACACCATACAGGTGCGTTGATGTGCACTGGGCAAACATGCAGTATGTCTGAATTTATGCGCAGCACAATTCCCTACATGTTTCAACACACAGCAGCACATTGCAATGGGCTGTTGTGTAGGGAGTTGAATGAAGTGTCTTTTTGTGACACTTTCATAAAATAAAATAAAGAAGTGACCAGTGTGATGTATTGTAACAGTGCATCACTCTCCCCCTACACAATACGAAGCGTGCATGCGTAATACAGAGAATAGCATGGGCTGGTGTGAAAAGGCCCAGCTTGCAGGACTCTTTCACCAGTGCATTGCAGTTAAGTGCATTGGTGGAAATGAGTCCAATCGAAAGCCACATATTTCTTTTTCGTACATCACGGGACACAGAGCGACATAGTCATTACTAATGGGTTATATAGTTACCGTCAGGTGCTGGCACTGGCAACTTCCAAAACCGGAAGTACCCTCCCCTATATAAGCCCCTCCCATCCGGGAGCACCTCAGTTTTTTGCCAGTGTCTAAGGTGTTGGCCAAGAAGAAACATGTGTTTTTCACTGAGCTTGCGTACAGGTTCTTTTGGGCCTCAGTAAGCTATTCCGGATCCGACCAAAAAAGCTTCATAGCTAAACGGTCGGTACCCGGGCCTTGCAGAGAAGAGCAAGGTTCTGCCTGTAATGCTTCTCTTAGGAGAGCTGGACCCTGGGATCCAGAGCTCTGGTCATACCCACGACCAAGATGTTTTCTGTGCAGGGTGCTATACAGGTCCAGGGGAGTGGAATCCTTGGGAACCCGGTCCCTGAAGGTTTGATTACAATGCCTGCCGTGATAGGTGAAGTTTGGGCTTTTGTGGACCAAACAAAGTCCTGCGGCGGGGAACAGGTAAGTGGGGGCCCCCAGGAACTTGGTTCTATTGGGGGACCCCCAAGCCTAATTTGTCTTTCTGTCTGTTACCTAACGGTATTCCCGCTAATATCTGTGCATGCCTGTAACTACTAAAAAAATGTAATAATTTTTAATGGTGGTCAAGAAAAAAAAAAAAAAAAAAAGGGAATGTTTTTTTATATATGTTTAGTATATTAAACTGCGGTACCTGTGTTTGTCCACTAGAGGCCGCTGTGGAATGTTTTTCTTGTCATATGGACTAGTTTCTTCTCAGAGAGCAAAGTCCAGGCAGCTGGTGAGTTCTCCTACAGGAAACTGTTTCCTCTGCCATGTTGCAGTGTTCGTCTATCCCCCGGCCTGCGGCAAAGGGGGCCCTGGCTCCTGTCCCTGGTTTCCATGTTTGAAAATTAGCGCCGAGGCGCACGTGGCCGCGCGCGTGCGCGTGCACGCGCCTCTATATATAGAGGTGGCCGGAAAAAGGGGCGGGGCCTGGGGGATGACGCTCTGTGCGCGCCGCAGCGCTTCTGCGCATGTGCGGGCGTCCCAGCAGGTTTTTAAAAAGCCACATTATTGCAGTAAGCTGGCTATGAAGTACAGAGACAGAGCTGGCAACATTTAAAGGCATACAGCAAGCGGTTGATACAGGCATCCCCTAGAAGGGCACATTAGTAGACACCAACTGTGATATAGCAGCAATTGTGCTAGACTATTCTCAGTAAAAGTGGTGTATTACGGCTGGAATACCTCAGCTTTAGGCTTAGGAATATGCCGTCCAGTAGCTCCGGAACTGAATCTTCCAGGAAGCGAAGGGGGTCTCATCGGGCTCTGAGGATCTTGGGCATACTCTTGCTGCACCAGTCTCCCCTGAAGTTCAGAGGTAAGTGACCGTAGAGACCCCGCAGGGGTACTTGGTACTGTGGCTGTCCTCAGTTCACCTGCTCCTGTGTATGTAACAGAGGAGGTTTTTTCCTCAGCTCTGGGAGGATTAGAGAGAGATTGTCAAAATTTATCGCTGCCTCCCTGTCAGGGAAAGCACGCCCGATCTCCGTCTCCTCCTTCAGAGTGCCTGTTAGCAGAGCAACAGTCCCATACAGGGATCGACCTGCCTGAAGGGGATCAGGATAAGGTTGATTCTGTTATAGAGGAATCAACAGTGGGGGAACCTTTTCTCAGCATCTCAAGCTGAAAGATTATGGGTTCAGTCTCTGACTAACATGGTCCGATCAGCATTTAAAAATGCACCTTGCGGAACCATCAACCACTACTGTATCCTCGTTGGGGTCGCTAGAAGCCCCCAGACTGTTTGTTCTTTTCCACTTCACCCTTTACTGAAAGGGCTCATTTACCAGGATTGGGAACGTCCTGAGAAAATATTTATTCCCCCAAGAGATTTCCGGTGGTCTATCCCATGGAGGATAAGTTCATCAAAAAAAATAAATAAAATGGAAGGTCCCTACAGTGGACGCAGCCATCTCTTGTATGTATAAATCACTGACATGTCCAGTGGATAATGTCCAAATGTTCAAGAACCCAATAGATAAAAGATTGGAGTCCTTATGAAAATCTGCTTGGTGATACAACCAGCAGTAGCAGCTATTGGGGTCTGCTAAGCAGTGAAGGATCAGTTGAAACAGGTCTTGAGGGACTTGACAGATCAGCAGGCTTTGCCCTAGCTGATCTACCTGTCAGGGTCACCTGTGGCCAGGTGACAGATGCACACCGTAGGGGGACAGGAGTGCACCGCGAGGTAGTGAACCCTATGGCTGGCTTCTGTGGATAGGAAACTGGGTGGTTGTGGAAAGCGGGACCAGAGGAGCACAACCGGGATCCCAACGGAAGCGAGAGCCAAGATTCCCCAGGGCGCGGAGTCTAAGACCCAGCTGGTCTTCTCCAGGGCCTCTAGTGGTGAGGATGTTACGCTGCAGGCTGGGACCAGGTCGCGGCCCCTGGAGTTTCCTAGCTCACGCCCCGTAGGATAAGGGGAAGCAGCAGCACACGATAGAGAGAACCGAATAACAAGCCGAAGGTCAGGGGCCACAAGCAGACAAGGATAACGAAGAACGAGCCGAAGGTCAAGGGTCACGAGCAGACAGGGATGGTCGGGGACAAGCCAATAACGTAACAGAGAGACAGACGTAGCACACGGCAGGCAGGAACCCAAACACACAATGCCTAACAAACACGTTGATCAGCAAAGCAGGCTTGCAGTGCACAGGTTAATATAGTGTTCAGTGATAGGGCCTGGGGTGGAGTCAGGCTGGGAGGAGATTATAAAGGAAGCCAGGTGAAGGAGGTCTGGTCTCTAGATGAACACATGAGGAGGAAGGTAAGATGGCAGACAGACATTAATGCATATCCATGACAGTACCCTCCCTCTTACGAGGCCTCCCCCTTCCCCGCCTGGGCCCAGGTTTAGAGGGAAACTTCAGATGAAACTCCTTTAACAGACGAGGTGCAAAGACCTCAGATGCAGTGATCCAAGACCTCTCCTCAGGACCAAACCCTTTCCAATGAACGAGGTACTGAAGAACGCCTTTACAGAGTCGGGAGTCCAGAATTTGACTGATCTCGTACTCCTGATTATCCTCCGAGACAGGCGCCACGGTAGGAAGAGGACGAGAGAATTTATTGAGGACTAAAGGCTTTAGAAGAGCAACATGAAAGGAGTTAGTGATTTTAAGGCTCTTAGGAATCTGGAGTTTGAAACAAACCGGATTCAGTTTAGCAGTTACCGTGTATGGACCGATGAATCGTGGAGCAAACTTCAGAGAAGGAACTCGGAGCTTGATGTTCCTGGTAGAGAGCCAGACTTTGTCCCCTGGCTGAAGAGAAGGCGGTTTACGCCTGCGGCGGTCGGCAAAGCCTTTGAATTTTTCAGCAGCTGCCCGGAGGGAATCATGAACGTGACCCCAAACGGAATTGAGAGACTCCTGAACCGAAGCCAAAGCTGGAATGTCTGGAGAACAGATCATAGGAAGAGGAAGTTGAGGGTGTTTTCCATAAACTGTGAAAAAGGGTGTCTTCTGCGAACTGGTATTCACATGATTGTTATGGGAGAATTCTGCCCACGGGAGTAGAGAGGACCAATCGTCATGGTGAGAAGACACAAAGGTGCGAAGAAAGACCTCTAACTCCTGATTAACCCTCTCAGTCTGTCCATTGGATTGGGGATGGTAAGAAGAAGAAAAATCCAAGACAATATTGAGGGATTTGCAAAAGGCTCTCCAAAAACGAGACGTGAATTGGACTCCCCTGTCGGAAACAATATGAGAAGGGACCCCATGTAGGCGGAGAATTTCTCGAATGAAAATGGGAACCAAGGCAGGGGCAGAAGGAAGACCAGGAAGAGGAACAAAATGAGCCATCTTGGAGAATCGATCGATTACCACCCAAATGACTGTATTATTCTCAGACAGTGGGAGATCGGTGATAAAATCCATGGCAATATGGGCCCAGGGTTCCTTAGGAATAGGCAAGGGCATGAGGAGACCAGCAGGAGCTTGTGTGGAGGATTTGGACTGAGCACAGACATGACAAGCTTTAACGTAGTCTTTGACGTCTGAGCGGAGATTAGGCCACCAGTAGTGACGACTGATGAGTAGGAAGGATCGGAGGAATCCAGAATGCCCTGCCACCTTGGAATCATGTCCCCAACGAAGGATCTTAGCTCTTAGCTCAGTGGGGACAAAGGTCTTACCAGGCGGAATTTTAGACTTCAGGGTGGTAGAGTGGGCAACAATGCATGAGGTGGGAATGATCGGCTCAGGTTCAGGGGCGGACTCCTCGTCCAAAGTGTCAAATGACCTAGAGAGCGCATCAGCCCGACCGTTGCAGGAACCAGGTTTGTAGGTAATCGTGAAATTAAAACGGGCAAAGAAGAGACTCCACCTGGCCTGTCTAGGATTCAGACGTTTAGCATTCTGTAGATACTGTAAATTCTTGTGATCGGTAAAGATCGTTATGGAGTGAGGGGAACCCTCCAAGAGATGACGCCACTCCTCTAACGCCAATTTAATTGCGAGAAGTTCCCGATCACCGATGGCATAATTCCTCTCTGCCTGAGAATTTTTTTTGGAGAAGAACGCACATGGTTGGCGTCTCTTCTCAAAGATTTGAAGAAGCACAGCTCCCACCCCCATTGAGGAAGCGTCCACTTCAATAAAAAATGCATTCCCAGGATTTGGTCTCCTCAAGAGGGGGCCAGAAACAAAGGCCTGTTTCAGGTTGTGAAATGCAGAGACAGCTTCGGGAGGCCAGTCTCTGGCATTCACACCCTTCTTGGTCAAAGCGATAATAGGCGCGGCAATGGAAGAGTAATTCCTTATGAACTGCCTATAATAATTAGTGAAGCCAAGAAAGCGCTGTGTGGCCTTGAGGCTAGCAGGAAGAGGCCAGTTGGTGATAGCCAAGACCTTCCCAGGGTCCATACGAAGCCCCGAACATGAGACAAAGCACCCCAAAAACAGGACCTCAGAACATTCAAAGGAACATTTCTCCAGCTTGGCATAGAGATTGTTCTCTCTAAGACGTTGAAGTACAGTGCGGACATGGTTTCTGTGGACGAGCAGATTTTCAGAAAAGATCAGAATGTCATCCAGATAGATGACAACAAACTGGTACAGCAGATCTCTGAAGATTTCATTGACAAAGTTTTGAAACACGGCTGGAGCATTACACAGACCAAAAGGCATCACCAGATATTCGTAATGCCCGTCTCTAGTGTTAAATGCAGTCTTCCATTCGTCACCCTCCCGTATTCGAATGAGATTGTACGCGCCTCTGAGATCCAACTTGGTGAAAATGGAGGCACCCTTCAACCTATCGAATAGCTCAGATATTAAGGGTAAGGGGTATCGATTTTTAATAGTAACCGCATTTAAACCCCGATAATCGATGCAGGGTCTTAAGGTACCATCCTTTTTGGCAACAAAAAAGAACCCTGCCCCTGCAGGCGATGAGGATTTCCGGATGAACCCTCTCTCCAGATTCTCTGCTACATACTCCGACATGGCCTGGGTCTCTGGGATGGACAGAGGGTAGGTACGACCCCTGGGTAGAGTTGCTCCGGGGACAAGATCAATAGCACAGTCAAAAGACCTGTGGGGAGGAAGCACCTCAGCTGATTTTTTACAGAACACATCCCGGTAATCGCTGTATGCGGCGGGAAGATCAGAAGAAACAGAAGTGGCAGCAACCGGAAGACTCTCCTTGGGGGTCACCTTGAGAAGACACGACGAGAAACATGAGGAACCCCAGGCCAGGATCTGCCCAGAGACCCAGTCCACATGTGGAGAGTGGAGCTGTAGCCAAGGGAGGCCCAATACAACTGGGGTAGAGGCCTTGGGTAGAATAAGAAAGGATATCCACTCCTGGTGGAGAATCCCTACCGACATCCTAATGGGTAGCGTCTGGAAGCGAATAGGGCCCCCTGGGAGAACAGTGCCATCAATTGCCGAGACTACCAATGGGGTAGTGAGAGGTGAAAGGGTAAGCTTCATAGAAGAAGCAGTTCTCCAATCCATGAAATTGCCGGCAGCCCCGGAATCCAGGTATGCAAGGGTTGACTGAGGAGAAGTGCCTACATGAAGGGACACCGGCAAGAGCAGGCGAGAAGGTGATGTTTCTGGGTCCAATACTCCACCTTCCAAATGTATTAGACCCAAGCGTTTCCCGGACGAAGCGAGCAGGAGTCACGAAAATGACCCTTGCCCCCACAATAGAGGCACAAGCCCAGAGTTCTGCGCCTAGCACGTTCTTCGGGGGTTAGTCTGGTCCGGCCCAGCTGCATAGGTTCTTCAGCAGGTAGAGGATGCTCCACGGAATGAAGGGAGGGGAGCTCAGACTGGCTAGGACCCAGAGAGTGCTGGCGTCTTTTTTCTAAGGACCTCTCTTGAAAACGAATGTCGATCTGGTTGCATAATGAAATTACATCGTCCAGACCGACGGGAATGGCTCTTCCCGCTAATTCGTCTTTCACTCGGTCAGAGAGGCCATGTAAAAAGGTAGCGACCAGGGCCTCATTATTCCAGCTCAATTCAGCTGTGTGGATACGGAACTGAAGAGCATATTGCCCCACTGAACTAGATTCTTGGCGAAGACGTAAGACAGCACTAGCCGCTGAAGAAGCCCGAGCCGGCTCTTCGAAGATATTACGAAAGAGCTTCAAGAATTCGGACAGACTGGAAACCACCGGATCGTTCCTCTCCCACAGGGGGGCAGCCCAGGCCAAAGCTTCACCGGAGAGGAGGGAAATGATATAGGCTACCTTAGCCCGGTCAGATAGGAAGCTTTGAGGCTGAAGCTCAAAATGAATAGTGCATTGGCTGAGAAACCCCCTGCAGGCCTTGGAGTCCCCAGAGAAACGGAACGGAGCTGGCAATCTTAGTGAGTGTGAGGCTGCGACTGGTGCGATAGGTACAGCCGCTGGTTGTACTTGGGGTTGCGGATTCGGGGTTCCCAAGGAGACCTGAAGCTGCTCGAATCGAGAAGCCAGATCCTGGAGGAATCGCATCACCTGGGTCTGATTTGATTCCTGGGTCTCAAGTCTGCGAACTATGCCCTGCAATGGATCATCCGCGGGAAGCGGGATGTCAGCCGGGTTCATGGCTGATCAAACTGTCAGGGTCACCTGTGGCCAGGTGACAGATGCACACCGTAGGGGGACAGGAGTGCACCGCGAGGTAGTGAACCCTATGGCTGGCTTCTGTGGATAGGAAACTGGGTGGTTGTGGAAAGCGGGACCAGAGGAGCACAACCGGGATCCCAACGGAAGCGAGAGCCAAGATTCCCCAGGGCGCGGAGTCTAAGACCCAGCTGGTCTTCTCCAGGGCCTCTAGTGGTGAGGATGTTACGCTGCAGGCTGGGACCAGGTCGCGGCCCCTGGAGTTTCCTAGCTCACGCCCCGTAGGATAAGGGGAAGCAGCAGCACACGATAGAGAGAACCGAATAACAAGCCGAAGGTCAGGGGCCACAAGCAGACAAGGATAACGAAGAACGAGCCGAAGGTCAAGGGTCACGAGCAGACAGGGATGGTCGGGGACAAGCCAATAACGTAACAGAGAGACAGACGTAGCACACGGCAGGCAGGAACCCAAACACACAATGCCTAACAAACACGTTGATCAGCAAAGCAGGCTTGCAGTGCACAGGTTAATATAGTGTTCAGTGATAGGGCCTGGGGTGGAGTCAGGCTGGGAGGAGATTATAAAGGAAGCCAGGTGAAGGAGGTCTGGTCTCTAGATGAACACATGAGGAGGAAGGTAAGATGGCAGACAGACATTAATGCATATCCATGACACTACCTAGAGCCTTAGGCTTTGCGGTTGACGCCATAGAGGATTCAGTCCATCAGGCCTCCCGCCTTACGCTGCCTATAGACATATGCGTAGGCTCCTATGGCTCAGAAACTGGTCTGCTGAAGCTCCCTGTAAAGAATGGCTGGTTAGCGTCCCATTTCATGGTGAACGCTTATTCAGGGAAAACCTGGACAAATATATCCAGAAAATTTCCAGCGGTAAAAATACGCTCTTGCCGGTTAAAAGCAGAGTTAGAGGTCCCTCTTTAAGGGGCCTGCTTCTCCAGTCCCTGGGGCATCGGCTGTGTAACAGTTCCGACGGCCTCCTCGGTCAAATCCCGGGGGTAAAAAACAGGGACAGTAGCAGGGTAATGAGAAACCCTGTGTCAGGGGAGGTACAAAACCTCCCCCAAAGTTAAATTCATTGAAGCCCCCACTCAGTCGGGTGGGGGGAGGACTCCAGTTGTTCGCAAGGAGACCTGGCGGGACACGATCAAGACAGATAGGTGCTCTCCGCAGTAGGTTTGGGATACAGTTTGGAGTTAAAAGACTCTCCTCCTTCCCATTTTTAAGGTCAAACGTGCCAAGGGATCCCCGGAAGAGAGAGTCCCTCCTGTTGGCACTAGAACAACTATTGCTCCAAGGAGTAATTATGGAAGTTCCCCTGGAAGAATGAGGGTTCGGGTTTTACTCAAACCTCTTTACAGTCCCGAAGCAAACGCGGACGGGAGGCCCATATTAATTCAAAAAGGGCTATACAAATTCCTGTATATCAGGACTTTCCGATGGAGTCGATCCGATCGGTGGCCACTGCCCTACAAGGGGAGGATTGGTTAGCCACGATCGACATCAAAGATGCTTATTTGCACATTCCCATCTTTCCAGTCCACCAAAAATTTCTACGCTTTGCAGTAGAAGGCCGCCATTTTCAGTTCAGAGCCTTACCCTTCGGTTTGGCCACAGCACCACGAGTGTTTACAAAAATTCTGGCCCTTTATTGGCCAATCTAAGAACACAAGGTGTAATGATAATGGCATATCTGGATGACTTGTTGCTGATAGACCACTCAGTGAAAAAACTAGACGTGGTCGTTCACAAGACGATCAAGTATCTGGAATCTCACGGTTGGATTATCAACCGAGACAAGTCAGCCCTAAAAACCAGTCAAAAGTCTGGAATACTTGGGGCTAAGGTTGGATTCAGGCCAGAGAAAAATATTCTTGCCTCGAGGAAAGGTGTTGTCTTTGAAAGATTTGATCCACTTAGTGGGTACAAAAAAGACAGCCGTCCATACGCCTGTATATGAGGCTGCTGGGAAAAATGGTGGCATCATTCGAAGCAGTACCCTACGGTCAATTCCATTCAAGGAATTTGCAAGGGGCCATACTGTCAGCCTGGAACAAAAAAGTTCAGGCCCTAGACTTACAATGTCCTTGTCCCCTTCCGTTCGCAAGAGCCTCCGTTGGTGGTGGGTTCCCCAGAATCTGGAAAAAAGGAAATCCTTCAGTCCGATTTCTTGGAAGGTGGTCACTACAGATGCCAGCCTTATAGGCTGGGGAGCAGTACTGGAGCAATAGTCTCTCCAGGGCAGATGGTCGGATGCAGAAAAGGCCCTGCCCATCAATCTCTTAGAGATACGAGCAGCCCGGTATGCCCTAGTAGCATGGACATCCAAACTCCAAGGGTCCCCTGTCAGAATTCAATCATCAGGGGGGCACCAGGAGTCGTGCAGCCCAGAGGGAAGTAAATTACATCCTGAAATGGGCAGGAAAAATATGTCCCAGCCATATCTGCGGTATTCATTCCAGGAGTGGAGAATTGGAAGGCGGACTTTCTAAGTCGCCAGCAATTAGGCCCAGAGGAAGGGTCCCTTCACCCCGAGGTTTTCTGGACAATATGTCAGCGGTGGGGAACATCGGATGTAGATCTTCTAGCATCCAGATTCAACGCAAAGGGGGATAGGTTTGTCTCTCGGACAAGGGATCCCCTAGCTTGCGGCTCGGATGCCCTAGTGTTCCCTGGGGATCAGTTCAAGCTGATATATGCATTCACACCGCCACAATGGTTACCTCGATTACTCCGCAGAATCAGGGTAGAAAAGAAACCAGTGATTCCGGTGGCTCCAGCGTGGCCCCGAAGAGCGTGGTACGCGGAGATTGTAAAATTTCAGTGGGGAGTCCTTGGACTCTCCCACGTCGTCCGGCTTTCGCAAGGACCGATATACCACCCTTCCTTACCAGCCCTAGGTTTGACGGCCTGGCTATTGAAGCCCACATTCTAAAAAAGAGAGGGCTCTCTAATGCTGTGGTATCTACCATGATCAATGCCAGGAAGCCGGTATCCAGGCAGATCTACTATAGAATCTGGAAGGCGTACATCGCGTGGTGTGAGGCCAAGAAATGGCATCCACATAAGTACGTAATAGGTAGGTTTCTGGACTTCCTACAGTGGGCTGTAGATAGGAAGCTTGCCTTGAGTACTATCAAGGGTCAGATTTCGGCCTTGTCAATATTTTTTCAAAGGCCCTTGGCTTCGCATTCACTAGTCAAAGCCTTTATACAAGGAGTGATGCGTATTAGTCCTCCGGTTAATATTCCCATATGTCCATGGGATCTAAACTTGGTTCTGTCGGTTCTACAGAAACAACCATTTGAACCATTACAGCATATTTCCTTGGTGCTTCTCACCAGGAAATTGATTTTTCTAGTAGCCATTTGTTCGGCTAAAAGAGTATCGGAATTAGCAGCTATGTCCTGTAAGGAGCCATATCTGGTTATCCATAAGGACAGAGTAGTGTTACGTCCTCATCCAGCCTTTCTTCCTAAGGTGGTATCGAGTTTTCATTTGAACCAAGATGTGGTTCTTCCTTCTTTTTTCCCCAAGCCTACTTCGGTAGAGGAAAAGTTATTGCATTCTTTGGATGTAGTAGGAGCAGTTAAACCTTATCTAAAAGCCACTGCTCAGATTCGCAGAACGGATACTTTGTTTATTCTGCCGGAAGGCCCCAGAAAGGGTCAGGCAGCGTCAAAATCTACTTTAGCCAAGTGGATTCGACAGGTCATAATACAAGCCTATAGCTTGAGAAGTAGACCGCCTCCGTTCAAAGTTAGGGCGCACTCCACAAGAGCAGTTGGAACTTCATGGGCAGTGCATCACCAGGCCTCCCTGGCTCAAATCTGTAAGGCCGCAACATGGTCTTCGGTACACACGTTTACTAGGTTCTACCAGGTGGACGTTAGAAGTCAGGAGGATGTCGCCTTTGGGCGCAGTGTGTTGCAGGCCGCAAAAGATCCTCATGTCTGATAGCGCTCAGCTTATATATGGTGTATCCCCCCCCTCATTTGGCATTGCTTTAGGACATCCCATTAGTAATGACTATGTCGCTCTGTGTCCCGTGATGTACGAAAAAGAAAATAGGATTTTTATAACAGCTTACCTGTAAAATCCTTTTCTTGGAGTACATCACGGGACACAGAGCTCCCACCCCTCTTTGGGGACACTTATTGCTTTGCTACAAAACTGAGGTGCTCCCGGATGGGAGGGGCTTATATAGGGGAGGGTACTTCCGGTTTTGGAAGTTGCCAGTGCCAGCACCTGACGGTAACTATATAACCCATTAGTAATGACTATGTCGCTCTGTGTCCCGTGATGTACTCCAAGAAAAGGATTTTACAGGTAAGCTGTTATAAAAATCCTATTTTTCTCATGTTCATACATTGTAATTTCTCAGAATATGTATGCCAATGCATTCAATGTAAACAAGGCCTTCACGTACTGTGTATACAGGTGTACTTTAAGCATCTATTTTTGTTATACCTTTTTCTTTTAAACAGTTTTATCTTAAATATTTGAACCATGATAAAGAGATATAATGCATATGCTACAAGATGAAGCTCCTAATTTTTGGAAAAAGGGAATGTAGCAAGGCCGCATATCGGACACATGGTTTCAATAATAAAATGTAAAAGCTTTCTGCCTTAACAAAACATAATATTTGACCTGAACTGGCTTCCTTGGCTCAACTACAAAGTTGTTGTATGAGATGGTTTAGATTAGCCGTATGTGACATAACAGTGACCTAAACATGATTATCTCTTAAAGGGCACTGAAGGCCAAATTGATTGTGATACAATAGCTTGTAATATTTTTACACAGATGTTAAGGTGTTGTATGTTTTAAGTGTAATTGTTACAGAGCTGAATAGAAGCAGATGTTTTATGGTTCCAGCCTACAATGTCCTTAGAAGATACTCAGTCACATGGACGTGCTTAATTATCTCTAACGTCTTAATTTACCAGTAGGGCTGAGCTATCCTGATCAACGAGAATCATCATTGTACAGAGGCATACCTTCACCTGAAAATGGCTAAGCAGCTATAGGAGGGAGCAGACAGCATATGCACATAGATTTTGCTACAGGTTTTAGTCCCCTCAACCCTGCCTGGGGCTCCCCTAAAGTGTCTTTGACTTCTTATAGTGTAGATAAGGTACAGCCTATTTCCCATGCTTTCAGAAAGTCTGTGTTTGCATAGCCACTTAGCAAGGGCTTGAAGGAACACTGGAGGGGCAAAACCTAATGGACATTGTTGTTGCTGGGGGCTAGTGCACTCTGCATTTTGCTTCACAGTTCCCATAGAATGTATCAGTTTTGGACAGCTATTGGTATGTTCAAATCACGCATCGGTTTCTTATACCGTTTTGGGAGGTCACTGGTGAGATCTTTTAGGCTGAGTTGCTGATACTACTTACGAGCCATGGCTTTTACCAAGATCTTTCATTCCCCTGCTGAATTTCCACATCCTAAATTCTAGAGAATCCGACAAAATTAGTAAGACTATCAGAGGTGGAATAAAGCTGGCCATTTTGTGGGAATTTTTGAAAACTGTAATCAGCTCTTGTATGAAAACACAACTGCATGACAATGAGGGGTCCTTGGCAATCCCACACCCAGTGATTTGATTATTATCTGGTTTTGGCCATCCACATGTTTCAAACTGGGGAGGAAATCAATGAAAAACTCCTTTCGACTGGCTTTGACTAATTACCACTTTAGCTTTGATTGTTTAGTCTTTCAAAAATAGGAATCATTTAAAACCTTTGTTGGGAAATTGCTTTGAGAAAGGCAGTCTCCTGATAATATTATTTCCATTAAAAGCTGATTATATGTTTGTTTTTTACAATTGCCACAAAATTTCCTAGTCTGTGTAGAGTTTGGGAATGTTGGTAGGGAAAGGCATCTGAGCCAAGAAACCCATTATGTGTTCTAAAACCCTGTACACACAATCTGATTTCCTATGGATTCTAATCCGATGGATTTTTCCATCCGAAATCCGATGAAGCTGACTCCCATCAGTCTTGCCTACACACCATCAGTCAAAAAACCGATCGTCCCAAATGCCATACGACGGCACTATAAAGGGGAAGTTCAAATCCAATGGCGCCACCCTTTGGGCTGCTTTTGCTGATTTTGTGTTACCGCGTGTTAGTAAAAGTTTGGTGAGAGCCGATTCGCGCTTTTCAGTCTCCGTGCTTTTCAGTCTCCGTGCTTTTCAGTCCGTTACAGCATGACGAATGTGCTATCTCCATTACGAACGCTAGTTTTACCAGAACGAGCGCTCCCGTCTCATAATTCAGTCTGAGTATGCGTGGGTTTTTTATCCGATGGAGTTCCACACAGACAATCGTATTTTTTCCCATCAGAAAAATTTAAAACATGTTCTATTTTTTCACACTGATGGAAAAATGACTGATGGGGCCCATAGAGGATCGGTTTGTCTGATGAAAACAGTCCATCGGACTGTTTTCATCGGTGAAACCGATCGTGTGTACACGGCTTTACTGGTAGAACATAGCAAGATGTAAGAAAATGATGGGGCAACTCGGCTCATTACAGTCCAGTTATAATTAAAATATAAGTGAACTGGCCCTCTAAATATGCCTTTTTATGCTGCTGAATACATCTGGGACGATTGTTCCCACATCAAGGTTAAATGTGTATGTTTTAGGCTTGTTATCAATTTTTTACTCCTCAGTGACGTATGACATTCATTAATTTATCCAGTTTGTCCTTGAACAGAGGTATAGAAAAAATACCTATCATGACTTAAGGGTTAATTCGATGTATCAGAAATTGTCGTGTTAAAACGTCTCCATTTTCATAATTCATAACACTGGTAGTAGGCAGATATCATTAAGCTGTTATTTCTTTCAGCTCTCCTCCTGTGCATAATAGCACCTGACTTTTTCAGAATGCCAATGTTAATTGTTACTGACTATAATAGAATATGAATACCAAAGATATTTGACACCGGTGTAATGGTTCTGACTTTTCCCTGTTACACCGAGTAGGAGGCTTGAAGGGATGCAGGGTCAAAGGAGAGATAAAAGCTTTTCTGATTCCATCGTAAAACATTAAAGCTTCTTGATTTTAGATATGCTGCTCGTGGAATGTACTGCTGACTTATGAATGGACATTAATATACTGTTCAATGAGTGACATTTTCACGTACTGTCTTAATTTAGGCTAATTGCTCAGGACAGAGTACCATTTTGGGTTACTGGAAGCACTACCCTCCTGTAAACCTTCTGATAATGTGTCTATTAAGAACCTTGTACCGAAAATAATGTACATAACGACTATTTTATGTGTTTTTTTAAATCTAATTAGAGTGGAAGAAGCATGCCGGTAAAACAAAGAGGAAAAAAATAACGTAAAAGCCCAACTCTGGGTAGTGCGAAAAAAATAATAATTTTCTCTTCTTTATTTTGCACGTTATAAATCATGATGTAACAAAGAGAAATACTTACCTTAATCCATGGCACTTCTGGCTCCCTTTCCACTGGTTCCAGTTGTGATGGCCGGTCCCCCAAAAGCCACTCTTCCTCCAGTCTCTGACCAGTCTTGTTACTGCACCTCTCGCCGACATGATCATATAGAATGCAGGAGCATCGTTCACTACTGCTCATGTATTGTGGGTGATGAGGCAGGAGTGTCTGCTCACATTCCAGTGTTGGGGAGAAGAGGATTGTGGTTGTTGCCTTAGGCTCGGTTCACACTGCCGTGAACTGAAAATGGTACAACTTACAATTTAACTTTTCCAGGCGACTTTGGCGTGACTTGGTGCAACTTTGGTGCGACTTTGAAGCATCTTCAGGGAATGCCTTTGTAATCTTCTTGTAATGTTGCATCCAATCACATCAATTAAGATGAGGATCCGACTTGGAGGCAACTTCCATTAACGTCTATGGGCACACGTCGGATAGAAGTCGCCTTGAAGTAGTACAGGAACCTTTTCTAAAGCCGGGGCAATTTCAGTAGTGCTAATTAAGACATCTCTCATTGACTAAAATGGGATTTTACACGCGGTCTCACAAGTCGGATCCCAAGTCATGGCAGTGTGAACTGAGCCTTAAAGCTCAGTTCCAGACAAATATAAAAAAGGCACCTTCATGCATTGCTTAGTGCTTACCACTAGACCTAGTACTACCAGTTCACTCTTAAAGCCCAACTCTGAGCAAATAAAAATGATCCCTTTGCAGTCAGACTGCGCCTGTACTGCAATGATTAATAGCTTGTTTTGTCCAGGGGAGTAGAGAAACAGTTTTACCTACCTGATCCTCTGCTCCCCCAGCAGATGGTGCTCCCCCACGATCCGGGGGTTGACTGTAAGATGGCATTCCCACATCCAGAGCAGAGCTATGGATCCTGTTTAGATCTTGATGACGTCAGGACTCTAAACCAGTGGAGCGTGGGGGTGCAGGCTCAGCGGGGACCAGTCTAGCTGTAGGGAGGGGCAGAGGATCCGGTAAGTATATCTTATATACCAAAATGAGCAATTAACCCTTGCAGTGCGGGCACAGCCCCACTGCAAGGGATAATTTTTTATTGAGGCCCTGTTCACACCTATGCGAATTGGTTGTGGCTTAAACTGCATCCAATTCGCATAACATTATAAAATACATTGATTTTAATGAGGCTAGTTCACATATGTGCGATGCATTCGCACTGCGCATTGCCCAAAAAAGTGTGTGTTTTCTAGGCATTGCGGTGCGGCTTAGGTGCGAATTCAGGCCCATTATCTTCTATGGGCACCCATCTGATTTGCAGATGTGTTCAGTTCTCATCAGGATTTCTCTCCTTCTCCTCACTACACTTCCGCCCTCCCCCTCCCCTCTCCCAGGTCACCAAATTCGCAGCTAAAACGGAGATGATCTGCTGAACAAAACAGTTCTCTTATCTTTTTGCAGAGATAAGAGAGCTGGAATTCGCACCCCACAAGTGTGAACCCAGCCTTAAAGTTGGGCTTTAAATTTCACCATCATAAAAGGAAACCGTTAGCTTTATTTTGTTATGTTGGCAAAATGTTGTGGCCACCTTTGTTGTTGACTACACCTTGTACCAAATATAAAATTAGAAAAAAAGCAATCTTTTTATTCCTATTAAATGACACAGGTACTGCGAAAAATACAGGGATTGTCATTATCCAACTACTAAAAATGCTTGCAGTCTCCGCTCTACTTCATCCCAAAGGTGTTCTATCGGATTGAGGTCAGGACTCTGTGCAGGCCAGTCAAGTTCCTCCACCTCAGACTCGCTCATTCATGTCTTTATGGACCTTGCTTTGTGCACTGGTGGGCAGTCATGTTGGAACAGGAAGGGGCCATCCTCAAACTATTCCCACAAATTTGGGAGCATGAAATTGTCCAAAATGTCTTGGTATGCTGGTATGCTTGTGCAATTTGTTTCGTAACAAATCGAAATTCGTCCGAATTTAGCAACTTTCGGACATTCAGAAGCATTCGAATTTCCGAACAAAGCAATTACGAATAAAACCGAATCCGAAATAAGTTACGAATGTACGAATCCATTTGAAGCACAATAACACTCACTCTGCTCTGCTCTCTGCTTCTCCCTCACCGTGCTGAACCCTCTCAAAATGGTGTACAGGGGCAGAGGTTATAGCCGCATGTAAAAAGTGAAAGTAAAATACGAGATTTCGAATCGTTACAAATAACCGCTATGCATTTAGAAAAGTACAAATCCCTTCGAAGCACATTAGGTATAATAGGCAGCGTCGTTGTGAGAGAGACACGGAAAATTACGAATCAACAAACTCAAAAAAAGTTACAAAAGTAGGAGTTGTGTCCAGAATCAACTAAAAACAATGTACTCTACCGAAAGTACGAATTATAAATCAACTAAAAATAAGGCTTACATTAATACCAATCATTACGATTCAACAAAAAAAGGCGCTTGCGAAAATATGAATTAGTCCGAACACGAAAAATCCCGTCTAGCAAAATTACGAACGATTACGAATCAACAGGACCGAAAAGAAACGAACCGAAACTAAACAAATTTTTCCGTTGTGCACAAGTCTAATGCTGATGCCTTAAGAGTTCCCTGCACTGGAACTAAGGGGCCAAGAACAACCCCTGAAAAACAACCCCACACCATAATCCCTCCTCCACCAAATGATCCACACCAGTGCACAAAGCAAGGTCCATAAAGACATGGATGAGCGAGTTTGGAGTGGAGGGACTTGACTGGCCTGCACAGATTCTTGACCTGAACCCAATAGAACATCGTTGGGATTAATTAGAGTGGAGACCTTCTCGTCCAACATCAGTGCCTGACCTCACAAATGCACTTTTGGAAGAATGGTCAAACATTCCCCTAGACACACTCCTAAACCTTGTGGACGGCCTTCCCAGAAGAGTTGAAGCTGTTATAGCTGCAAAGGGTGGGCTAACTCAATATTGAACCCTACGGACTAAGACTGGGAGGCCATTAAAGTTCATGTGCGTGTAAAGGCAGGCGTCCTAATACTTATGGTAATATAGTGTATATGTGGTTCATAAAACTGAAATCTTGGTTTTATGATTAATGTCTAGAGTTGTGCTTTAGGACAATTGCATCCATTGAATTCAGATACATTATTTGAGACCTGCAGCCTTCCCTGACTTTTTTGCCAGGAAATTGAAACACAGGACACCGAATCCAGATATTTACAGATTACCTAGCACTGACAGCCTGAAATAAAAAAATATGAACAATTTCTAGCTTGTTTCAATATGATTTACAATACTTGCTACACAGGTATCGGGCGAATTTAAAATGGCACGCATTGAGGGAAACTCAATATGAATTATAGACAAAGGTAAATCATAAAATTAATTCAAACATAAAAGATGTATTTATTAAAAATTAAAAATACATCAAAAAGTGTTTATTACATTTTCAAAAATATTTTTTTTACATTATTTTAGCCTATACAATTCATTTTTATTTAGGATAAATAAATAATATATTATTGGACTATTTTTATATTTAAATCTGACTATTGTGGGGGGTTTTTTTGTAACTTGTTTTTTTTTTTTGTTTGTTTGTTTTTTTGTCTCAGATTGAAAAAAAAAAATAAAAAAATCAGAGGAAAATAATACAGTGAAAATGTATTTCAATATAAAAGAAATCTTTTTTAATTAGAGGCTTGGAAAGATATACCCTTTAATTGCTATAGTTGTAATTTGTAGGTCATCAATATCTTTGCTTCTTTCATTAATAAACTGGCAAGTCAAGTAGGAAAACTGCAGAAGTATAATTTTTTCCCCCGAAGCTCTACTTAATCAACAGTAGACTTCATCAAACAGAAAAAAAAAAAAAAGAAAAAAAAATGTAAATCAGCTGCATTAATTCTGCTGGCAATAAATAGGGAGAAGAAAACATGAGAGGGAAAGGAAGAAGAAAAAAAAAATTCTCATTTCACAAAGGCTGCTTTGGATTGAACGGAGGGAATTGGTAGTTAAAGTGCCTTTTAAATTGTGAGTGACTAGGGGATGGTAGAGGTTTGTGTATGGATTAGCACAGTGATAGACCCTGAGTAGCCAGCGACAGTGACTAATTACCTGACAGAGCTATGCAGTGTTCGGCTTGGTCATCGAAATTAATTTTCTGTTTTCAAGGCAAGCGGAGAACAGATGCAGGATTTCAGCTCAATACTTAAATGAACTAGGAGTCCAAGTTATTACTTTCATTAGAAGGGACAAAGTGGATTTTTGGATATGTTGCAAAAGTCATCTGAATTGTAGATTTATTTCTGAGAGTGAAGGAGGCTTAGGTGTGTATATATATATATATAAAAAGAAAAAATTAATAAGCACAGAAACATTTTGCAAATAAAAAAAAAAAGGCTACAAGAACACTTTAACAATTATTCAACCTATGTATATCCATGTGTGGGAATGGCTGGCTGTTTAATTGTGACTAGTGTCCGAAAGGTTTATTGTAAAATTGGTTATAATGTAAAAAATTAGGGTGACTAAAGGAGAATTACATTTTTTAATAAAAAAATTTATGTAATTTTTATTATAATTTTTTTATGTAATTTTTATTATTATTTTTTTTAGGTAATTTTTATTATTTTTCAAGAAATCACAAAGTAATATAAGCAAACAGAAAATAAAATAAAATTAGAAAGAAGACGCTATACTATAACAAGCAATCTGCCGGTACAAGTACCAATATATGTTCCTTTTATTTAATTTAATTTTTTAAAAGCTAGGTAAGCACTTAACCTGATTAAGTGACAATTGCGCAGCACTGTAACCAAATAATTTTTTTTTTTTTTTTCCCCCAAAAATAGAGCTTTCTTTTGGTGGTATTTGATTACCTCTGCGTTTCTTATTGTTTGCACTATAAACAAAGAACGACCAACAATTTTGAAAAAAAAAATGAAAAAAAAACAATGCTCTAAAACACATCCAATAATAAAAAAAAAAAAAGTCTTAATTCATTTAGGCCATTATGTATTCTGCTTGATTGGTTTGCTCAAAAGTTTATAGCATCTACAAACTATGGGATATTTTTTACCAGTAATGGCAGCGATCAGCAACTTATAGCGGTGCTGCGATATTGCAGCGGACAAATCAGACCCCTAACTGACCCTTTTGACACACTCGCACCCGATACCCAGAAGTGCAGAATCATGTATATATTTGTGATCCTGCATAGCGCGGCCGCCCTGTAGCAGTAAATTGTCTATGGGGCGGTCGGCAAGTGGTTAAAGTACACATAGAAGGCTAGGGCTACACTGGTGATGACATTTCTCTCTGCTGAGAGCTTTCATTACTTGTTGCCTATCATCCCATTAGTAACATTGGGGTGACTTCAGTGTATAGGAGGAGAGAGCAGAGTGATAATGAGATGAGCTCAAATATATGAAATACAGAAAGACCAAAATCATATCAAATAATCTGAAATAATTTGAATTGTCGATAAAAAATATCATATAAAAACAGTCAACACATTTCAAGAGCAAAACCACTCCTATTGCAAGGGATCATTTTTTGTTGGGCTTAAAAGTAGAAGTTCAGCCAAAAACGATCTAACCCTGTAAAGCAAAAATCTTTATACCTACCTTTTCTGCAGCCGATCCGGTCTAGTCTCCAGCGGCGGATGCTGTATGGAAGAGACAACCCACAATGATTGGGAAGTGACGTCACCCATAGACTTATAATGGGGCTTCTGTTGTCCGCCGCTGCCTCTCCTGCACACGTCCACAAAGAGAAACCGCTGCTGACAGCTGAGCGTGAGACCGGACCGGAGTGGGTGTGGAAAAGATATGTATAGTGATTGCCGTTTTAGAGGGTTAGATTAGTCTTAAGGCCCGTACACACGATCGGATTATCCGACGGGAATTGTGTGATGACAGGCTGTTGTCGGATAATCCGACCGTTTGTATACTCCATTGGACAATTGTTGTCGGATTTTCCGCCAACAAATGTTGGATAGCATGCTTTAAAATTGTCCGCCAACAAATGTGTGTTGTCGGATTATCTGATCGTGTGTACAGAAGTCCTTCGGACAAAACACCAAAGTACAAACACGCATGCTCAGAAGCAATGCTAACCATAACACAACATTAACAGAAGTTGCCCAAAGGGTGGCGCTAAAGAGCTGAAAAACCACGTCGTTTTGTGTTTGTTGGCCAACAATTCTTTACCGTTTGTATGCAAGACAAGTTCATGGTCAACGACCCTTCAGACAAAAGTCATGAATGCTGCTACCAGACTCACCCACCTTATCAACCGTTCAGTGTCCGTCACTCCTCTCTGCCAATCCCTCCACTGGCTTCCCATTGCCCAAAAAATAAAATTTAAAATACTAACAATAACATACAAAGCCATTTACAACTCTGCCCCAAGCTCAAAATATCACTCAAACTGTCCTCTCCGCTTCTCCCAAGACCTCCTGCTCTCTAGCTCCCTTGTTTCCTCTTCCCATGCTAGTCTCCAGGACTTCTCCGGAGTTTCTCTCATCCTCTGGAACTCCCTGCCCCAATCTGTCTGGTTATCTCCTACTCTATCCACTTTTAGGCAATCCCTGAAAACTAATCTCATCAGGGAGGCCTATCCTGCCTTCGGCTAATAACCAAATCTTCTAATCCCCTCATCAGTTCATCCCTCACAGTTGCTACTTTTTGTTTCACCAGCCCCTCCCTATTAGACTGTAAGCTCACAGGAGCAGGGCCCTCCTAACCCTCTTATATTGAATTGTATTGTTACTGTATTGTTTTCTTTTATATTGTAAAGTGCTGCGCAAACTGTTGGCGCTATATAAATTATGTATAATCAGGGCCACCACCTCTGGCTCAGACCCTTGAGGGAGGGGGGGCTGCTCAACACAATCATTTGTAAACACAGAAGTCTGGTTTCTGTGTTTACAAGTGACAGCTCTTCACTCTGTATGTAATGCAATCCTGGTATTTAATGCCCCTTTAAGACCCTCTTACTGTTCGTGAAATTTGATTGACCACACCCACTATTTGATGTGATTTGGAGGGTGTGTGTGGGTGGAGGGGTTTTGGGGGGTTGTGGTTGAGTTCCAGCACCTATTGCTTGAGAAAAAAAGCCCCGTGTATATTAATATTAGGATTGGAAAAAGACAAACATTTCAAGAGGTTTTGTCAAATTCTCTGAAAAGGACGCTCTTGACGTGTATTGTCAGACACCATTAGCACCAGACTGCAAGGGGAAAAACTCAGATGGAATGAGTAGAAAATAAGCTAGGTTCTTAAAAAGACTTATGACAAATCAAAAACATCTGCGTGAAAAGGCTCTGACAGAAGCAGCAATGAGGATTTAAAAGTTGGCGTTATTTCTGATACCACTAGTACCATTATTTATTTAGTTTTTTGCACTTTTTTTTTGTTACCAGCAGAATAATAGGGAGATAATGAAATACCAGTCTTCCGGTACATTGTTTTTCACTCATGACAGTAAACGCCCCATCTTTTCTGGAACTTTTATTGACAACAATTTTTATTAAGACGCTCTCTCTTTGACTCACCATGAACTCACTTTCAAATACAAATGGTTCAGCCGCAGACGGTGGGAACTCACAGCACGCCACCAGCCAATCAGTTTCAAGCTCATGTGTACAGGCAAGAATTTGCTTTTAGTACTCATACAAGTCAATATAGATGCAAAAGTATCATAAATCGATTCTGAAGGAAGTCTAAAGCATCTTAAAGGGTAAGTTCACCTTTACAGAAAAATTTGTAAGGTAAACTTACACAGGACCCCCTCCTCACCAAATCCCCCCCCCCCCAACGGTCCCGCTGACCTTGACCGTGGCAATCTCCCGTTCTGAGCACCGGTATATCCGAGTCAGAGGTCTGGGGCATAGAAATCCCCTTGGCATCCACGTGTCTTCTTCCCAGCTGTCTGGGACCGCGCCGACCAATTACAATGCTCCGAAACTTCCCTCCTGATGGGGTACATTTTGGACATTCAGCTGAGGGGGTTTCTAAGCCCCGGACTTCTGACGCGGATATACCGAGGCTCAGATTGGAAGATTGCCACAGTCCAGGTCAGCGGGACCGGGGGGGGGGGGGTGAGGAGGGGGCCCTGTGTAAGTTCACCTTACAGATTTTTCTGTAAACGTGAATTTACCCTTTAAATGCGGGAAAATGATGTCCTCGAGCCATAGGCGTGCAGACAGGGTGTGCCAGGTATGCATGGGCACACCCTAATCACCCTGTGTGGCACAGATTCCCCTCCATTTAAACCCCTAATTTTTGACCAAATCCCCCAAACTGGGCTCCGAAAATATTTGTAAGAAAATAATAAAAAAAAATAAAGTTGTAAAAAATACTAAAAAATAAAATAATTAAATTAAAAACTACTGACACCATCCACTGCTCTACTGACACCGCCCACTGCTCTGACACCGTCAGTATAGATACACATGTACACACACATGTGTTTGAGCTTTGAGGTGCACACCCTAATTCAATAGGCTGTGCACACCTATGCCCTAACACAAACTTTAAAGGACCTGTTCACACCACCTGCTAAACCGAAAATATGATTTTGAATGGCACTTCAAAGCAACTCTACAAGGTAGGCGCACTGAGACACATCACAACAAACGGTGTCCTATAAGGTGCAATGCAAAAATGCACTATGTTTTTTTTTTGTTGTGGTACATTGCAGCCCAATAATTTTGAATGAGTTGCCTAAGGCAGCATGCCTTAACTCAGGAGAATGTGTGCGTTGCAGCGGGCCCTAACAGTGGGCTCATCTACACTTGTATGCTTTGCTCTTCGAAACACAGTACAGAAAGCACAGAGATAGTTCGGTTGGGATGGCCTGTGTTTCTCAATAAAGCCTAAATGCAAGGACAAGACGAGTTGCCTTGACTGTTTTTGTACCAGTATGCTGGTCAAAATTTGAACATGTTGCATATTCAGTATACACAGCGCAACCTATTACAACATGTAGCAACACAATGCACGACACAATTAGGAAAAAAAACAAGTATTTTGGCTCCTATTGCATAAAAAGAAGCCAAAGCATGTCAGCCCAATTGCATTTAGCTTATGCGTGCTGAGTTCAACACAGATGGCCCTAGTTTTTTTTAGTGGGATAGAGAAATCTTGAAGGAAATATGACTTTAAGTGGAACTAAAATGTCATATGTGGAAGAAAGATGGTGCTGAAGGTCTTCCCCACTGTTCAACAACTTTGTATATGTAGAGCAGTATATTAAGGAATGCAAAGACCTGGACATTGGAGGGGGGATGAAGCAACCTCTCATGAAATGAATGGCCCAACAAAGGGGGCCACATTCTTCAGGTTAAGCCATCTTCCTACACCTTGTGGAAAAGGGACATTCTTTTGACGACAGTAAGCCCTGGTTCACACTGGTGCGATTTGACATGTCAAATCGGCGAAATTTGCCACAAATTGCGGGCAATGGCACCGTCCTAATCGGTGTGACGCCGCATCTGCGGCGCTGCACTGATTACAAAAAGTAGTTTCTGTACTACTTTTTGCGATTTCAGCCGTGATTTACATTGACATCTGTTTCAGATGTCTTTGAAATCGCGGCTGAAATCGGGACTGCCAGCGGGAGTGAAATTGTGCGAGTTCAGCTGAACTCGCAGGCTTCACTCCCCCAGCCCCAGTGTGAACGTGGGCTAAGTTGCACATGCTTAACAGAGAGGACAACTCTTTTGAAAGCGGTGTGAAATAGGCCATCTACACCCAACTGGAACAACCATCACCGAACAGGTGTGATGGCCTGTCTTCCACATATAACGGCATTTTACCATCTCTATCCTGTGTTTTGAAAATTCATACCTTTAGCCATGTAAATCGAAGGAATAAATTAGAAGTTCATTCTGTAAATCTACTTGCATCCACAATCTAAGACTAACCTATATAGCACTGTAAAGAAGAAATCGTTATACATACCTTCAGGCCCGGATTTACTCCCTTTGCCGCCCCAAGGCCAGGTCCTTCAATGCCGCCCCCCCCCACACACACACACACCATCATATAGGGGGCTTCTGAGCCCCCCCACCCGTGTGATAGAACTAAGAGAGCCCCCCCTTACATCAGGGTCCCCAGAGATGACCCCTTACATCAGGGTCCCCAGAGAGCCCCTCCTTACATCAGGGTCCCCAGAAAGCCTCCCTACTAACATCAGGGTCTCTAGAGAGCCTCCCCCTACATTAGGGTCCCCAGAGAGCCTCCCCCTACATCAGGGTCCCCAGAGAGCCCCTCCTTACATCAGGGTCCCCAGAGAGCCCCCCTTACATCAGTGTCCTCAGAGAGCCCCTCCTTACATTAGGGTCCCCAGAGAGTCTCCCCCTACACCAGGGTCCCCAGAGAGTCTCCCCCTACACCAGGGTCCCCAGAGAGTCTCCCCCTACATCAGGGTCCCCAGAGAGTCTCCCCCTACATTAGGGTCCCCAGAGAGCCTCCCCTTACATCAGGGTCACCAGAGAGCCTCCCCTTACACCAGGGTCCCCAGAGAGCCCCTCCTTACACCAGGGTCCCCAGAGAGCCCCTCCTTACACCAGGGTCCCCAGAGAGCCCCTCCTTACACCAGGGTCCCCAGAGAGCTCCCCCTTACACCAGGGTCCCCAGAGAGCCCCCTTACATCAGGGTCCCCAGAGAGCCCCTCTTACACCAGGGTCCCCAGAGAGCCTCCCTACTTACATTAGTGACCCCAGAGAGCCCCCCCTTACATTAGTTTCCCCAGAGAGCCTTCCCTCTTACATTAGTGTCACCAGAGAGCCCCTCCTTACATCAGGGTCCCCAGAGAGCCCCCTTCTTACATTAGTGTCCCCAGAGGGCCCCCTCTTACATCAGTGTCCCCAGAGGGCCCCTTCCTTACATTAGTGTCCCCAGAAAGCCTCCCCTTACATCAGGGTCCCCAGATAGCTGACTCTCCCCCTTGCAGGAGTTCCCCTGTACCTGGCTGGTGGAGGTGGGAGACGGTGATTTGGCAGCTCTATGGTGTCCACAGGCAGGGGGATCTCCCTGGGGCTAGTAGTTCAATCTCCGAATGTATACAGCAGAGAAGGAAGGGGCCTCTGACCCGGGCAGGTATCAGTTTCACTTTCACTCTGCTTGTACACTGTTGTTGATGCCCGGGTCAGAGGCCCCTCCCCTTCCCTCTCCTCTCCACTGTATACACTGACACTCGTGAGAGTACTACAAGCCCCAGGGAGATCCCACCGCCCACACAGACTCCATAGAGCTGCCGATCGCTGCCTTCCACCTCCTCCCACCTCTCCCCACTTCACTCTAAACGGCCCCCTGTTGCCGCGGCACCGCCCCTGCACCTACTGCCACCCTGAGGCCTGGCCTTGGTGGCCTTGTCTGGAATCCGGCCCTGTATACCTTTTCTGAAGCCACTCCGGTCTGGTCCCATGCTGAGCTGTCAGCGGTGGCTTCTGTGTGGAGGCGGGTGCAAAGGAGGCAGTCGACAACGGAAGCCCCATAGTAAGCCTATGGGTGATGTTACTTCCCAGGCATTTCACAACCGTTAAGAGATAAAAAACAAAGGCAAGCGCCTCTGAAGTAAAACTGTGTGATTTTAATATAGCAGTAACATTAAAACACTTACATTAAGGTGTCTTTAGATCGGCATGTGGGGGTCCTGTGGGATGTGCACCTCTGCTCGTGCCAGCAATGTTCAAGCCCAGTGCAGTGGAGCCGGTGTTCAATCCTGTGGAGAGTTTTCCGGGTCTCGTGCGGCGGCCGAATGGAGGCCTGGAGTGCAAGCTACTCGTCTGTGCTGAGTGCTGAGGCGCAGCGTGGGGCGGGATGGCGTCACAGGACCAAGATGCACCAAGATAGGTTAGTCTTAGATTGTGGATGCAAGTAGATTTACAGATTTTAGTTTTAGGGTGAACTTCTACTTTAACACCATAAAAAGGTTTCTGAAGGGATTATGCAACTAGAACAATGTGGCTACACAATTTTTACACCTCCAATTCCTATTCTTGGACAAAAAACATCTGCCTCTGAAACCTCTTCAAAATGATAGAACAAGCTCAGCTAAATGTGATTGATAAATAGCAACGTGGTAAAACACGTGTGTACAAAGGATTAAGTGCAGATTAAATTGTCTTTCCCCTGGAAGACCAACATATGAACTTTTTGACATGTCCAGTCTATTTGTGAAGCCCCTGAATTCTTTGCTGAGCAGAAGAGCTCCATATGGAACTGTTGAATAGGAAATAAGGTAATGTTAAAAACCCTAAATATAAAAGTGATGCAGACTTTCAACAGGTAATTTACTGTATGTATATGTAATATTATAATGGTTTTTAAGGCAATACATGCTGTTTTTAAATTACAAATTCTAACAAACTAACCCAAATAATTAATACATTTATAAAATAATGTAATCAAGGTGTGCAGCTCTTAATATCATTATTTCATCTAAATAAAAATGCACTGAATCTATCAGCGTTGCCCTTATTTTTGGCTCTGGGATCATTCTTCACAAACTAGAGCAGCACAGAAGAAAGGAAAACATCTTCTGTTAATTTAAAAGTAGATGATGTGCAGATCGCAGCCAAAATAAAAGCCCCAGAGCATGGTCAGGATATTAAACATACACAAAAGTGTATAACGTAGAGGAAAGTAATTTCCCCGTCTCCTGGAAAAAGGTGCGTGGAAAATACAATATGAACCTTTTCATGGGCACATTCTCTTTGTACTGTATAAAATATTCTTTATTTATATCTGCTTCTGCCCCAGTCTGAGATTACTCAAAAGTGGGTGGAACTTGTTCAAAAGTAAGGTGGACATAATGGAACTACTCAGGACTTTAGGAGCGCCGAGAGGACACTTCTCAAAATCTGCAGAACGACATGATGAACTGCTAAATTGCATTCAATGGTGTTTTTCTTTAGTGCAAAGTATGGAACTTTGACAGCCAATCACATTTATCTTTATTAAAGCTAGCTCGCACAATAATGACTTTCGATTGGTATCTTCTCTTTACTTTACTGAATTAGCTTGAAAGTATTTTTATTTTTCTGGACACACACAGCTGGTGTGGAGGTGATCAGGGACACTGGGGCTGGTTTAACAGTGATCAGGAACACTGGGAGTGGTGTGGAGGTGATCAAGGACACTGGAACTGGTGTGGCAGTGATTTGAGTCACTGTAACTGGTGTAGCTGTGGTCACTGTAACTGGTTTGATGGTGATCGGAGACACTGGGACAAGTGTGGTGGTGATCAGAGACACTGTATCTGGTGTGGCTGTGGTCAGGGACACTGGAACTGGTGTGATGGTGATCAGGGACATGGTGAGTGGGCGGCAGTGATTAGGGACTGTCACGTACCTGGTTGGAGGCAAAAATGCTGAGAGGGCTCCCCTTGCGGCTGAGTGCAGTACACCTCTGAGATTGGGTACAGAGGGTGTAGTGCCCAGTGAAGCACAGGTTGCCAAATGGATCCAGGAGAGAAGAACTGGTGAATGCCTGAAGAATACTGGAGAATACAGGAAACACCGCTGGGCTGAAGTCTCTAAGAATCCTCGGTAACACTTGGCAAGGTGTGCACAAGGAGCAGTAGAGGAAGCCAGGCTGGGGGTCAACACCATAGATCCAGCAAGAGGGAGAAGCAGGTTGCAGGAACGGAGACAAGCCAAAGGTCTGCTATCAGGAAGCAGGCAGGAACAGATAACTGTGGCAAAGTCCATGAAACAAGCCGTGATCAGGTATGGGAGAAGGTAACAAGTCGGTAAAGCAAGCAAGGGGGTCAAAACAGGAGAACAGATCAGACAGGTCAGGAACAATCTGGGTCACAACATGGAATCCAAACAGCAATTCTACAGAGGCTCAGGAACACAGGAAGGCTGATGACAAACCAGCAATGAGATGGGCTCAATAGCAGTCTTATATAGGCCAGCAAGTGGCCGCATCTGTTGCACTGTGCGTGCACGCGTACACCAATTGGCACTTCTGCGCATGTGTGTTCGCCTGTTGGTTCCGTTCCGGATCTGCGTGCGCCCGTTCGCACCTCTTGCGTCAGTGCGCACCGGGATATGCTGGAGGGACACTGACTGGTACAGCAGTGATTAGGGATACTGACTGGCAGTGCTAGTCTTGGGACTTTGTGCTGCTATGGCAGTGATCAGAGACAATGGCTGGCAGTGATATTAAAGCAGCCAGCCATTGTAGATGATCACCATCACAGCAGTACACCATAGTGACACTGTTCTGGTGACAGTATGTAATAAGAAAAATAAAATCTGCATACTGGCACCAGAGCAGTACAAATGGAGAAAAAAATCTGGGTGCGCACCACTCCAGGTAGACTTCAATCACCACGATACCATACCGATTAACTCCTGGGTGCAAGCTCGGTCCGCAGCCACAAACATCACAGGAATAGAAGAGAGGAAGGGGCACTCCAGCTCAGCAATAAAAATCTTGTATGTTTTATTAAATGTTGTAACAAAAAACACAGTGCACAGCTACATCGGGGAAACAGTTGACACGTTTCACTCTCTTAGCTCTTAGTCATAACATTTGGCTTATGACTAAGTGCTAAGAGTGTGAAACGCGTCAACTGTTTCCCCAATGTGGCTGTGTACTGTGTATTTTTTTTACATTTAATAAAGCATACAAGAGTTTTATCACTGAACTGGAGTGCCGCTTCCTCTCTTCTGTACCAGAGCAGTGCAGGCTGCGCACAAACACCCGAACTGGGAGGATGTGCAGGTACATTCTCCCAGAACTGTGCTTGTTCTGCCCAACCATATATGTACAGTGGCCCGGCAGAAAGCGGTTAAAGAGAAAATATGATTAGTTGAAATTAAAAGGCAGCAGCTACAAATACTGTAGCTGCTGACTTTTAATAAAGAGGTACTTACCAGTCCAGGAGTGCTGGCTTCGCCCAAGACAGTTCTTCACCAGTCTTCCGGCACCCGGTGCCGCCATGTTGACTGTGGAAGCCACCTGTGACTTCCTAGGATGGGCCTAGGTGAGAATTGTGGGAGTGGGATACTTGTCAAAAAAAAGTACCTGCTTCCAGTAAAACAAACAAAAAAAAAAGATACCAATAAAGGTGGGAGGGGGAAGGAGCAGGATGTGTGAAACTTTCATTGAAGTTCCTATTTAATTACCAAAATGTAAATTGGTATCAGCCTGAGATGGCTAGGAGAGGAAAGGAAGAATCAGTTCTTATGCTGAGGAGCACACTGATAGGGGGAGAAAGCAGAGTAAATAAGAGATAAGCTCATGACTATGTTGCTTATGCTTCACTGTCCAGGCATAAGCTTATGGTGGACCCATGATGGCTTGGGCTCAGAGCAAGTGGAGTTGAATGAAGCTGGCCATCCTTCATTTGGAAGGACATCTTGTGGCGAAATCCTGTTGGGGACAGTTATGGATTAAAGAGAAGTATTGCAGCAAAAGATCCTTTTAATTTTTTTTATTTTTAATGAGCTATTCAAATTTGATTGTTTTTATTTTTTGCAGGGCATTTACCAAATTTTCCATATTTATTTACTAATTACCCTGCAATGGAGAGTAGCGAAATAAAGATCCAGTCCACATTTTGTGGGTCAGCGATACCAAGAATATCCAAGGATACCTAATACATAGTGCTGACAGTTGGGCTCATACAGGATCCACACAGGGAAATCTCACATTGCATCATGGGAGGCGACTTTTATATGTCTTTTGGCATGTAGAGGGTATATTATTTTTTCCAGGTTAGGTTTTACAATGTATTTGAAATCACACAGGGGTTATGATATTTTGCAGTTTTACTAGGAATAGTGATTGGGGAGGGGGGCTCGTAACTTTTTTTCCCTTCTAAAATTTCACTTTAGCATTGCTAATGTGTTAAATAAATAGATGAAATCCTGCCCTAGCACCTTCCATAACTGCTTATTTCCTGGATCTGCCACTTGCCTGTTTTTGATTAATCCAAACTTTGGTTCACTCTCTCTACCTAAAAATGTAATTGTGTAGAAACACAATAAAATGCTCAATAGAATAGAATGATTGTAATTTATATTCAGTGCAATACATGGAGGACTGTCTTAAAGAAAGCCTGGGCTGTCAGCAGTAATTAAGGGAAAGAGAAGATAAATAAAGGTACACATCTAATTGTATACACTAATGGCTAATCGCAAAGCGCCAGTATTAAATGTATCTCAAATGACGAGATTGTCTCTTAAAGCTGAACTCTAGGCAGATCTGAAGGACACAAATGAATACAGCGCCGTATTTATTTATACATTGAACATTGGAGTATTTACATACTCTTAAGTGGTAAATGAGAATAAAAGCAAATCCTCCTTGACCTTCTTAGTTGAAGGAACTATGGAGGAATGTACAGTGAAACCTCGGATTGCGAGTAACGCGGTTAACGAGCGTTTCGCAATACGAGCATTATTTTTTTATTAAATCCTGACTCGGAGTGTTGTCTTGCAAAACGAACAGGATTCAAGCCACAGCTGTGTGCAATACCGCATTTGTCCAGAGGTGCGGGGGCGCCGGAGCCGAGCGGAGCCATTCGGAAATACTCGGAAAGACTCAGAAATACTCCGTTCCCAAGCCTTTCCGAGTTCAGCCGAGCTGTCCCCGAGCCTTTCCAAATATTTCCGAGGCTCTCCGGCGTGCCCCCCACCTCTGACCACATGCGGTATTGCATGCCATAGAAGTCAATGCGGAACAAATTATTTTAGTTTCCATTGACTTCTATGGGGAAACTTGCTTTGATATGCGAGTGCTTTGGATTACAAGCATTCTCCTGGAATGGATTATGCTCATAATCCAAGGTTCCACTGTATTCTCAAATTTCAGTGCAGAAGCATTGAAGTTGTCCAAGTCTTTTTATCAGCAACCCTGCTCATCCTGCTCCCCCTTCCAGCAGTGACTCTGCAGCCTTCTTGCCCGTATGTTATACATTGATACATATGTAGCACACAGATCTTTTTCCCCCTCTTACCTTCTCGAGCAGGGGGAGAAGACACAACATGCCACATGCCCGTGTCCTCTAGATTATAAAGGTCAGGCGGTGTTACATACTTGGGTCCTGCAGCAAGTCGCTTTCTTCTTCTGGTTCTCCCCTCTATGTTTATAGAGGTGAGTCTTTATCTTTCCCAAATGAGGTCAATGTCCACACAACATATCAACTCCAACGTGTGTTTATTTTATCTTGCTTTCAGGAACCAGAGAGTTGAAGTGAGAAAAAGGTTAGCAGATAGAAGTGGATTCAGGCACACTCTTGGCTTCGTCACCACTTGGTCCCGAGTGGGTACAGCTCACCCGGATAGTCACTCAATAGCACTAGCAGCCGGCGTGATGCTGGAACAATGGCTCAGTCCCCTCCAAGGACCAAGTCAAGGAGATCCCTCCTGAACTTTCAACACACCGCAGAGGCAGTCTGCGAAGTGAGGAATCCTTCCCTCCGACAGGTCACCAGGCCTCTCCCGAGTCAGCAATACTCTATTACTCGCCCTCTTGTTATGGGATCGATCCTCCCCTGGTTTCCTCTGTGTCAGAGCGGTTACCCTCTCGCGGGTTCCCTGGGACTCCTCTTCGGTTGTAGACCCAGTCAAAGGTACTGGGCCTACCTGGAACTCTGTAGCCTCAGGGTGAAGGTGCCCGAGACTCCTCGATCAAAATGGGGTGCACCCCCCTCCGAGGGGTAGCTCCCTCTGGGCAATGGGCCCCGGGACTTGGCTTTTTGAGCAATGGCGTCTGCCCCTTATATATCCTCTCCCAGCATGCACAGCAGGCCAGAACTGCCCACTAACGGCAGCCGAGAGAGGACATCCAATACCTACTCCATCACCTGTGGTTCAACCCCGGGTATAGGCGACAACACCACCTATACGCCCAATGGGGAACTGCATGCCAGGTGACACAGCAGTAAAGCAGAGTCCAAATAATAAAGAGACCTGAGCCAAACTATTGCTCTGGTCACCCCTAAATTTTGGTATAGCGGGGTTAAATTTGGGGACCCCGCTACACATTGGTCTAGCTTGGACCAATATAACTATCTATATACCATATCTGTCCGATGCCCCTGGGAGCTGAAAATCACTGTAGTAGACACCACTACTTCAATGATCCCCACCTTGACCTTGCTTTGTGCACTGGTGGGCAGTCATGTTGGAGCAGGATGGGGCCATTCCCAAACTTTTCCCACAAAGTTGGAAGCATGAAATTGTCCAAAATGTCTTGGTCTTGGTATGCTGACACCTTAAGAGTTCCCTTCACTGGAACTAAGGGGCCAAGCCCAACCCCTGGAAAACAACCCCACACCCTTATCCCCTCTCCACCAAATGATTTGGACCAGTGCACAAAGCAATGTCCATATAGACATGAATAAGCGAGTTTGGGGTGGAGGAACTTGACTGGCCTGCACCTCTTGACCTCAACCTGATAGAACATCTTTGGGATGAATTAGAGGAGAGACTGCGAGCCAGGCCTTCTTGTCCAACATCAGTGCCTGACCTCACAAATGCGCTTCTAGAAGAATGATCAGACATTTCCATAGACACACTCCTAAACCTTGTGGGCAGCCTTCCCAGAAGAGTTGAAGCTTTTAGGCCTCATATTCACGGGCGGGAATCCTGTCGGGGAAAAAAAACTTTGGTTTTCCCGACGGGATTCCCGGCAAGCTTGCCTTGCACGCCGAGTGTACACACGGCCATTCAAAAGAACTGCCGTTCTTATGAATGGCAAGAACGCAGTGACGTCATCGACTACGACGAGCCTACGCTCGTCACATTCGATTCCGTCGCCGCCATCTTCCTACACCCTACACTACCCTTGTATGCTACCGCGCATGCGTCAGTCTTTTCGAGCATGCGTGGGTTTACCGTGGAACAGGTAAGCATACAGACGACCGGTTTTCTCGGCAGGAAAACTCTGCAGAGAATCCCAACGAGAAAAATAGAGAGCAGGTTCTCTATTTTTCTCCTCGAGATTCCAGGCAGTTTTCCCAATGCGAAACCATACACACGAACGTTTTTCTCAGCAAAAAGCTCTCCCAGCAGTTTTCTTGCCGAGAAAACCGGTCGTGTGTACGAGGCTTTATAGCTGCAAAGGAAGGGCCAACTCAATATTCAACCCTACGGACTCAGGCTGGGTTGCCACTAAAGTTCATGTGCGTGTAAAAGCAGATGTCCCAACACTTTTGGCAATATAGTGAAGGTTAGTCTTTCCTATTTGTGGCACGTAGGGGTTTACAACCACTTTGAGTCTTGGAACTCTCAGCATGCAGAAAAGGCAGGTTGGTGATTTACCCCAACAGTATCTAATACATGGTTTAAATATTCATTTTGTGTGGATCGGACCTTAGGTAACGTGTACTCCTCATAAAACAGTGAGGAGTCCGGTTCCATGATATCTTTTTCTTTTTTCATATCTTCCTGTTTTCTGAGAGTGGTTTTAAAGTGTCCTATTTAAACTAGTGAAAATGTAGTGAAACAAATTGCCCCATCTATAATACATACGTAATTACAGATACTGTATGTAAATATATCAAGGCTTTCTAAATCCTGTTTACACTTTTTTCCCCCTTAACGCTGCTTCTCTAAGACAGCAAATGCTCATCTCGCTGAATAAATATTCAAACAATCTCTAATTCTTTTTCCGTTTTGTTACCATTAACAATTGATGGGATTAATGTTGTGGGATTTTAACTACATAACGGCGCAGCTAAATACTAATAATTGGTTTAGAATTATACAGCCCTCTATATCAACAGAAATTTGAGCGGCTTGCAAAGTGATAAATTATTTACACTTTTTCTGCCTGTTTTGCCATACCGGAGAATTTTTCCCGGATGTAAAACTCATAAGAGGAAAAAAATACATTAATGTAAATGTGTGCGCTGACACATTTGCTGTAAAAGTGCATGGAAGTTGTACCTATAAAACAGAGAATACTGTTGATATTGAGATTTAAGATATTTATTAAAGCTAGAATGCAATTTGTAAGGTTTAACCGTTTGCTGACTATGGACTGTGCAGTTCACACATATTATAGACTTGAAAACTTGGAAATTAAATAAATATGTACTTCCCAACAGCAGAGAACCTGTAGGATTCAAAGGTAGTATCCCTGTCATTGTACACCCTAAGATGTTCCTCCAAATCTTCATGAATACTAAAATTGAATTCACGTGTTATTGGCACATACAAATAGTATAGCATTTACATTTTTATCAAATATACAGGGGTTTCCATTCCTATTCTTAAAACACAACCTTTTTTAAAATTAAAATAGACCCCCAGAACATGTTAAAAATAAAAAAGCAGCTCATGCTGCAATACTCACCTTCATCCTGGTGCTGCCCCCTGCAGTACTTCTTTTTTGCCACAAGGGGGTTGATTTACTAAAACTGGAGAATGCAAAATCTGGTGCAGCTGTGTATGGTAGCCAATCAGCTTCTAACTTTGGCTTGTTCAATTAAGCTTTGACCAGAAAACCTGGAAGCGGATTGGTTTCTGTGCAGAGCTGCACCAGATTTTGCACTCTTCAGTTTTAGTAAATCAACCCCAATATGTCTTCAGTCTAAATTGAATGATACGCAACATCACTCAGCCCAAAAGAAGAGATACTGTAAGTTAAGGGAGGACTAAGGGCAAAAATACTTACCTTAGTTCCAATGGTTCGACACCCGCAGTCTCTTGCTGGTGCTGTAGTCTTCTCTCCATCTTCTTCCGGGTGCCTGTTTTAGGCTGTATTGATTGGCCGGCATTGGATGATGTCACTACCGCACGTGTGCAGGAGTGCATTTATCCCAGCACACAGGTAGTGTGGAAAATCCCAATAGACATTGTAACAGAGGGAGGCTCTGTCACGGTAAGAATATGGGAAAACGTGACACAGGATTCGCATTTAGGATTAATGCGAGTTTCAGAACTATCATTTCTGAGTGGAGAAAGCTGGGTTTTTGGCTTTCTCCAGATTCTGTAGTTCTTGATCGGAACTTTCAATCCTGTGCCCTGGTTATGCTAAACGTCTGCAACCTGGCTGACTACACAGGTGTGCAGGTTCGTTATATGCTAAGGATAGCTCCCAGCTCCCAGTTTGGGAGTCAGAAGGTCGCACCTGGGGTCAGGGGGCCCAGCCAGAAGGCAATAGACATAGTTCTCATCTAGGGGTTAGAGGACCCAGCCAGGAGACAGCAGGTCTCGGTTCCAGGAGTCAGGTTGGCTCCTATCAGGGGTGTCAGGAGAACCCCAATCCTTAAGCCAGAGGTGGGCTATGCAGCAGGGCGCTGTGACTAAAGCCTAGAGAGCCAAGTGTTCCTGGAGAGCAGGACAACACAGTCAAAGGGACTGGTAAGAGGAGCGGCAGTGCTGCCAACAAGTGAGGCAGGTGGCTTGGTATTTTTTGTTTATGCATGTTAAAGTGGGGGTCCCACAAAAAAAAAAATATTAAAAGCCAGCAGCTACAAATACAGCAGCTGGTGACTTTTAATACATGGACACTTACCTGTCCAGGTTGCCCGCGATGTCGGCAGCCGAAGCCGATCTGTCGCTCGAGGATCGGCTGCTGCCGCCGCCATGCTCGGTAAGGTAATCAGGAAGTGAAGCATTGCGGCTTCACTGCCCGGTTCCCTACTGTGCATGCGCGAGTCAAACCGGCGCCTTCTCACTGGTCCCCGTTGTGATCTGTGAACTGTGTGTTTCCCAAAAGACAATGGGGGGGACGGGAAGGGGTGTAATAGCCGCAGATTCTGTGGCTATCTATGCCCGGAAGTGGGTGCAAATACCTGTATTATACAGCTATCTGCACCCCCTGCCCCCCTGAAAGGTGTCAATTGTGGCACCGGAGGGGGGGGGGAATCCGATGAGTGGAAGTTCCACTTTAGGGTGGAGCTCCGCTTTAAGTGGAAAAAAAAACCCTGTGTGGGCAACTGATGTACATATGAACTTTTCCGTTTATTGAATAAAAGTGGGCTGCCATGCACTAAAATATAGTTTTGGACTGGCGCAACTCATTGTAAACACACCTATCACTTGAGTTTAATAACCCCAATCCCACAGCATATATAAATCAACAACTAATACTGGGCGATTGCAAAGTAGAGCGCAGGGAGTGGAGTGCGCCGGCTCAGCCACTTACAGGACAAAGATCTCTGGGTTATCATCATACACTCTATGCCTGGATCTTAGGTTACCATCACCACCCTTTCTTGTGGCTGTACTAAATGTAAACAATAGATGGCCAAAAGTGAAGGATTGATCACCATAAGACTTGGTGAACCTTGGGATCTAAGTTCAGAGTAAGTACTGCTAGCTATCTCATTTATTTAGCATCCACCTAAAATTGAAGGATCAGTTTCAGATGAATATACCCTTTAAATAGCCAACAAGTAAAACGGTTATTTTTAAACATTTAAGCACACCTAAGGTTCAAAAAATATAATAATTCTACGACATCTAATTAAATGACAGTTATAAAGTGGCCTATACATAATGGCTCATATCCCGCTCCCTAAGCTTGGCCCATTTTTATTTTTTCTATCAATACATCACATTGATTTCCTGTATGACTTTATCTACCTAATACAGAGGAGGATTGAACACTTATTTGTCTGTTTTTTGCCATTCCTTATCAAACATTTATGATTTAGTGATTGCTGCAGCGCCTTCATGAAAGGTCTCTTTCATATTTATCTCTGCAGTAGCCGTGCGATCATTGTGACACCGACTGTAATAAATCTACGTCTGGAAAAATCCATCACCATCCAGAAAGCAACAGTGTGTGAGTTGATGGAAGGAATGGAAGGGTCATGGAATCAAATTTATGAGTTGTTACTTGTACAAAGGTTTATAAAAATAAAAAAAACATGCGGTGCACAGCAATATAACTGAAGAGCCATCAAAAGGCAACCACTGGGCTTACCTAATGTGTTGTAGATGTGTACAATAACCAATCAAAAATCAGCTTGTAGCAGCTTAGAGGGAGCTGACCAATGAAAGCTTTTTGAATGCCTGTTGTGGGCATCTGTATGCAATTGTTGTTGGTACTACATTACTGAGTATGCCAGCCAGTGTACAGGTACCAATTATCATCCAAGTATGGCTATATCAGGTCTCCTCTACTAATCTTTCTTTGTATGGGCTTGTTCTCACATTCAGGGTATCTCCTTGGACGTTGAAGATAGTGTCATGGATATGCAGTAATGTTTGTCTGCCATCTTACCTTCCTCCTCTTGTGTTCACCTTAGAGGCCAGACACTCTCACCTGGCTGCTTTTATAATCTCTCCTTCCAGCCTGGCTCCACCCCAGGTCCTATCCCAGAACTCTATATTAACCTGTGCACTGCAAGTCTGCCTTGCTGATCAACGTTGTTTGTTAAGCATTGTGTGTTTGGGTTCCTGCTTGCCGTGTGCTACGTCTGTCTCTGTGTTACGATTCTGGCTTGTTCCCGACTATCCCTGTCTGCTAGTGACCTTGACCTTCAGCTTTTCTTTTGTTTATCCATGTCTGCTTGTTGCCCTGACCTTGGCTTTTCCCCTCACTATTTTTTTATTCTGTGCTGCTGCTCTCCCTCTATCCTCTTTACCCTACGGAGCGTGAGCTAGGGGACTCTGGGGGCCACGACCTGGACCCAGCTGCAGCAGCGTAGGCCATCCTCACCACTAGAGGCTCTGGTGAAAACCTGCTGGGTCTTAGACTCCGCGCCCTAAATCTTGGGCTCTAGCTCCCTGTGGATCCCTGTTGTGCTCCACCGGTCCCGCTTTCCACAACCACTCAGTGTCCCATCCGCAGCAGTCAGCCATAGGGTTCACTACCTTGTGGTGCACTCCTGACCCCAATGGTGTGCATCTGTCATCTGGCCACAGATGACCTGACAGACAGATTATACTGTATGTACTTTAAGTTAGTTTTGCCCATCACAATGGCTGGGCAAACCAGTTGTAGATAATCTATACTTTTCTGCCAAGTTTCCTTCTTCAGAGCAAAATGACAGAGGTTCTTGCTAGCCCACCACTAGACCCACATATACTTACTTTCGCCATGCTTCCCTGATGCTCCTTTGTTGCATTGGAGCCCCTGTGGGAACCATGGTGCTTCCAGGTATGATGGAGCACATGACTCCCTTCCATAATGCAGAACCTAAAGTGTCACTATAACCACATCATAAAAGACTATGAACAAATGTTGTATTACATGCTGTTCATACTCACTCAGGAACTATGAGATTCGTTTTCTGTATTCTGCAAAAAACCTGGTTGATCCTGCTGCTCTCTGTCTCCATCTTCTGTTCGGGTCCCCAAATCAGCTAGGGATTTTGCTGCTGTGGCGGCAACTCTGCACATGCTCAGTTTTCAGTGAGTTTCTATACAGAGCATTTCCTCCCTATCGCATCTGAGCAGCCCATGTGGCCATAGAGTCACACATGTGGGTGTATACACAGTGGTAAATGACAGCCCACTCCCTCCCTCCCTCCCTCCTCTTCCATGCCCACTAACCAGCTAAATACAATGGGGGCCGGATATTACATGTAGATTGATGGAGGCTTCACCTTCTTTTTATTCTAAGACACAGGCTGAAAGGCTGTGACACAGCCTGTGACTGGCAGAAATCCGCCCACTCCGTGTTATTTCCACAAAATAATAAAGATTCGATTTCAAATATATATTTAAAATTACAAAGTGAGTGCAGCGCTAAACATATTATAAAACATGTTAATGAATTTGTGAATAATACAATCATTGAAAAAATTATATCAAAAAAGAAAAAAGAAAAAAAAAGTGTTTGAAAAAGGGAAAACTAAAGCAGAGTCCCATTCTGATCAGTAAAAGTCTGTGAAAAGTTAACCTCCAAACAAATAAAGATGAATTGCAGGAAAAACAGTTTGTGACACCAATCTTCCCAAAAATCAAACGTGCGTTCAGGTCGACACCCAAGTCCATAGGATAAGGCTCTGTTAGCAGACTGACAGAGAGGTGCTGAGGGAACACTTGCTGCTGTTCCGGATACCCTAGTGGTTTTGGGGAGACTGTTATTTCCCTGTGCTGGGTGAGACTGTTATCAGCAGTCACAGCTTTTTGGTAAGCAGGCTACCTTAGGCTACTTTCACACTGAAGCGCTGGATGCGCTGGCGGTATAGCGCCGCTATTTTTAGCGGCACTATACCGTCGCTTTTGCCACGATTTGCGGGCACTAGCGGGGTGATTTTAACCGCCGCTAGAGGCCAAAAAAGTGTCAAACTCGCCCGCAAAAACGGCGCATTTCGGCGTTTTGCGGGCGGTTTGGAGGCGCTACCCCATTGATTTCAATGGGCAGGGGCGCTATAGGAGCAGTATTTTTACCGCTCCTACCGCGCCTCAAAGATGCGGCTGGCAAAGACCCTCCTGTCAGCGCACCGCTCCCGTGTGAAAGCCCTCGGGCTTTCACACTGGATACAAAGGTGCGGCTCTTCCAGGGCACATTGCAGGCGCTATTTTTAGCGCAATAGCGCCTGCAAAGCACCTCAGTGTGAAAGCAGCCTTATGCCGCGTACACACGACCGTTTTTCATGACGAGAAAAATGCCATTTTAGAAAATGGTCATTAAAAATGATCGTATGTAGGCTCTAGAGCATTTTTCTTGACGCAAAAAATGGGCATTAAAAATTTAGAACATGCTCTATTTTTTCATGTCGTCGTTTTTCTCGTCGTTAAAAACGGCCGTGTGTATGCTTTAGTGACGGGGAAAAAAACACGCATGCTCAGAAGCAAGTGATGAGACGGGAGCACTCGTTCTGGTAAAACTAGCGTTCGTAATGGAGATAGCACATTCGTCACGCTGTAACGGACTGAAAAGCACAGAGACTGAAAAGCGTGAATCGGCTATCACCAAACTTTTACTAACACGCGGTAACACAAAATCAGCAAAAGCGTCCCAAAGGGTGGCGCCATCCGAATGGAACTTCCCCTTTATAGTGCCATCCTACGTGTTGTCGAACATGTTGTACGTCACCGCGCTTTGCTCGAGCATTTTTTTTTCACGATAGTGTGTACGCAAGGCAGGCTTGAAAAGAATTACGTCGAGAAAAACTTTGTTTTTTTACAATGACATTAAAAACGTCCGTGTGTACGCGGCATTACACTTGGGTGTCGACCTGAACGCACGTTTGATTTTTGGGAAGATTGGTGTCACAAACTGTTTTTCCTGCAATTCATCTTTACTTGTTTGAGAGCCGATCGTAGTCTCCTAACATGCAAATTCGATGCAGGGAAACCCGCATCCAATTCACATAAGTGTGACCCCAGCCAGAGCGGGTTGTTTAGGAAGGTTATTAATAAACTCTTGCTTGATATGTTTTAATAGGGTTTATCTACATTCAAATATTCTGAGTTGAGTATGTTTCGTTTTTTCCCTGAAAGTTTGAAAGTTTCTTCTATTATAATGAATGGTCATCCAAAGAGTAAAAAGAATTGACTGTGTCATGTATCACTGTGATGGCTCCAACACCCGCTCAATATAATGAAGTTGGAAAGGTTTTCTTAATGAAAGGACTGACGGTTTTTGTACGGCACTTGCATTCATCAGGCTCCATAGTGTTCATTACACCACAAAGACCTGCCACTTTCTGTTGTTAAAATAATTTATTAACCAATACTGATGGGAATGTGAGGTAGCCACAGTAGTGGGTGGGAGAGTTAAGCCTAATGCCTTGTACACACAATCGGATTTTCTGTTGAAAAAAGTCAGACAGAATTTTTTCATCGGATATTCCGACCGTGTGTGGGCCCCATCGGACTTTTTTCCGTCAGAGATTAGAAAGAGAACATGTTCTCTTTTTTTCCGATGTAAAAAATTCCTATCGGATATTCCGTTCGTCTGTGTGGAACTCGGACGGAGAAAAAACGACGCATGCTCAGAATCAAGTTGTGACAGGGGGGTCACGTTGGAAACAGGGTGAGCCAGGAAACCATGGACATTAAGAATATGGCTTGGATTGCTTGAAATTGAAATAGTAATATTAGTCCACAATATGTACTGGATGTTTTACCCTGAACTCAACAGGTTAATTGGGAGATGTGTTACCTGCCTGTGTGATGTAAATTAATCTAGGATGGCGTCTAAGGATCTTTCATTGTGTTAATTAAGTCTGTACTTGTGTGTATTGTAAAGTATCAGACAGTCTGGTGAATATAAAGGGGATTAGAACCTGTTGTCTCCTAGCAGACGTCAAAATAATGTGTATTGGGGCTTGTTATGGTGGGTGGAGCTGGACCATTGTTCATTCAGGTTAATGCAGTATTGGATGTGTATAAGAGTTTCAATGTTTTTGGCAATAAAGGCAGTCTATTTTTTGGAAAGATACAGAGTGTGTTGTCTCGTTCTTCCAGAAGGATTAATCCCTATGGGAAGGGGTCGGCTGGCTGTGGAGTATCGGCTGGCTGTGGAGTATCGGCAGTGAATTTGTGTCCAGGAGAGGGAAGAGATCTAAACGGCGTTTAAACCCCTTTTGTATTTGGGGGTGCCGTTACACAAGTCGACGCATGTTCGGAAGCATTGAACTTAATTTTTCTCGGCTCGTCGTAGTGTTGTATGTCACCGCGTTCTTGACGGTCGGAATTTGGTGTGACAATGTGTATGCAAGACAGCTTGAACAGGATTCCGTCGGAAAAATCAGGCGGAGTTTATCCCGACAGAAAATCCGACCGTGTGTACAAGGCATTAGATGTCAGGTCTAAATCATGGTGGGCATTATTATGGGTTCAGTGTGAGAATATATGCCAACGTGTTTTAATTCAACAATTTATTAATAAACCTTCATGCTTTTTAAAAATATTTAAATTTAATATATTTACTGATTCATAATTCTGTACAGTCAATCATATGATTGCACACTGCACAGCAATGCTGATAAAAATTGCCTTTTATTCGTTTAGCTTCTTGAGTCATTCTGTTCCACAAGCTTGTTCATTGGACACCAAATCGGCTTCCACTCCTCCAATGTACAATTAGTAGGAAGGTGAGGCAGGACGTAGGTAGTGGAGTGACCCACCTAGGTTTGCTGTGTGGCAGAGGTGTACATTGTTGCAATGAGTTTTAAAGTCTAATGGCTCGTACCCACTATAAGAAAATAGAGCGAACATTATACAATTTTCAGATCGTGTATACACAACGATAGCCGATTCCGACCTTTTGAACAAAAATTTCCGAAGGGACAAACTCCAAAATGTTTCCCGTACGGGAACAGAATGAACGATTTTTGTTTAATGTGTACCGTTTTTGTAGATTTTTGTATAAGAAATATCAGATACGAAAGACTGTGCATGATCAGAAACAACAAATTAAAAAAAAGCCTTTGTACGAGAATTTTCGTACATTATTTCTATGCTTGGTTCAGATTTGCTGTGAAACATCGAGGAAAACCGGCATTTTTCCAATAGTACGGGGTTTAAAGTGATACTAAAGTCTAATTTTTTTTTTTGTAAAAAAATTACAAACGGATCCTCCTGTTCTTAGGTCCCTCTTCAGTGCTCCTGGCCCCTCCCTTCTATTGAGTGCCCCCACAGCAAGCAGCTTGCTATGGGGGCAGCTGAGCCGAGCTGCAGCTCTGTGTGTCCATTCAGACACGGCGCCGCAATCTGGCCCCTCTCTTTCCTCATTGGCTCACTGACTTTGATTGACAGCAGCAGGAGCCAATGGCGCTTCGCTGCTGTCTCAGCAAATGAGGAGGGAGAGTCCTGGACAACCGAGTCTCTCGTGCAACATTGCTGGATCTAGATGGGGCTCAGGTAAGCATTAGGGGGGCTGCGGATAGAACACCCGATAGACCACCTTTGGGATGAATTAGAGTAAAGACTGTGAGCCAGGCCTTCTCTCCAACATCAGCCTGACCTCACAAATGTGCTTCTGGAAGAATGGCAAAACATTCCCATAGACACACACCTAAACCTTGTGGACATCCTTCCCAGAAGAGTTGAAGCTGTTATAGCTGCAAAGGGTGGGCCAACTCAATATTGAACCCTACGGACTAAGACTGGGAGGCCATTAAAGTTCATGTGCGTGTAAAGGCAGGCGTCCTAATACTTATGGTAATATAGTGTATATGTGGTTCATAAAACTGAAATCTTGGTTTTATGATTAATGTCTAGAGTTGTGCTTTAGGACAATTGCATCCATTGAATTCAAGACAGATACATTATTTGAAACCTCGGATTGGGAGTAACGCGGTTAACGAGCGTTTCGCAATACGAGCATTATTTTTTTTTTAAAGTCCTGACTCGGAGTGTTGTCTTGCAAAACGAACAGGATTCAAGCCACAGCTGTGTGCAATACCGCATTTGTCCAGAGGTGCGGGGGCGCCGGAGCCGAGCGGAGCCATTCGGAAATACTCGGAAAGACTCAGAAATACTCCGTTCCCACGCCTTTCCGAGTTCAGCCGAGCTGTCCCCGAGCCTTTCCAAATATTTCCGAGGCTCTCCGGCATGCCCCTACCTCTGACCACATGCGGTATTGCATGCCATATAAGTCAATGCGTAACAAATTATTTTCATTTCCATTGACTTCTATGGGGAAACTCACATTGATATGCGAGTGCTTTGGATTACGAGCATTCTCCTGAAATGGATTATGCTCGTAATCCAAGGTTCCACTGTATTCTCAAATTTCAGTGCAGAAGCATTGAAGTTGTTCAAGTCTTATTTATCAGCAACCCTGTTCATCCTGCTCCTCCTTCCAGCAGTGACTCTGCAGCCTTCTTGCCCGTATGTTATACATTGATACATTGGTCTAGCTTGGACCAATATAACTATCTATATACCATATCTGTCTGATGCCCCTGGGAGCTGAAATTACTGTAGTAGACACCACTACTTCAGTGTTCCCCATTTTGACCTTGCTTTGTGCACTGGTGCGCAGTCATGTTGGAACAGGGAGGGGCCATCCCCAAACTGTTCCCACAAAGTTGGGAGCATGAAATTGTCCAAAATGTCTTGGTATGCAGTTGCCTTAAGAGTTCCCTTCACTGGAACTAAGGGGTCAAGCCCAACCCCTGAAAAACAACCCCACACCCTTATCCCCCCTCCACCAAATGATTTGGACCAGTGCACAAAGCAATGTCCATATAGACATGAATAAGCGAGTTTGGGGTGGAGGAACTTGACTGGCCTGCACCTCTTGACCTCAACCTGATAGAACACCTTTGGGATGAATTAGAGCAGAGACTGCGAGCCAGGCCTTCTTGTCCAACATCAGTGCCTGACCTCACAAATTTGCTTCTGGAAGAATGGTCAGACATTTCCATAGACACTCTCCTAAACCTTGTGGACAGCCTTCCCAGAAGAGTTGAGGCTGTTATAGCTGCAAAGGGTCTGCCAACTCAATATTGAACCCTACAGACTAAGAATGGGATGCCATTAAAATTCATGTGTGTGTAAAGGCAGGTGTCGCAATACTTTTGGTAATATAGTGTATATAAAATGAGAAAAAACCTCTAGTTTGTGGGATTTTGGAGGCAATGTAAAAAATATGAAAAAAACTCAATTAAAATTTCGAAATATTTATTTATACACATGCCACGTAACGCGGACACATATATGAAAAAAGAACAAATGGTACAAAAAAGCACATATATATGAAAATTGTACAGAAACTACATAGATCTGACATGATACAAATCTTCCGAAGATGAATACAATAGCCTGAGTTGACCGCTCCAGCCAGAAGCAGATCAAGGGAGGCTTGTCTGAGTTGACCGCTACTGCTTTGAGTTCTAATGCCGCGTACACACGACTGTTTTTCATGACGAGAAAAATTAAATTTTTAAAAATGGTCGTGAAAAACTGTGGTGTGTATGCTCCAGAGCATTTTTCTCAACGGGAAAAATGCCCGAAAAAAAATTAGAACCTGCTCTATTTTTTCTCGTTGTTTTTCACGTCGTTCTTTTTAACGTTGTGAAAAACGGTAGTGTGTATGCTTTTATGAGGAGAAAAAAAATGCGCATGCTCAGAATCAAGTATGAGACGGGAGCACTCGTTCTGGTAAAACTAGCGTTCATAATGGTGATAGCACATTCGTCACGCTGTAATGGACTGAAAAGCACGAATCGTCTCTCACCAAACTTTATTAACACGAGGATCAGCAAAAGCGTCCCAAAGGGTGGCGCCATTCGAATGGAGCTTCCCCTTTATAGTGGCGTTGTACGTGTTGTACGTCACCGCCCTTTGCTCGAGCATTTTTTTTCACGAACGTGTGTATGCAAGGCAGGCTTGAGAGGAAACACGAAAAATCACGTCCAGAAAAACGTCGCTTTTTTCCATGACATGAATAACGGTCGTGTGTACCCGGCATTACAGTTCTTTAGCTGTGTCCTCTCTTACAGTCTAGGAATAAAACGTAGTGGCTTTTGTAACCTGGAGAATTATCAGAAGAGGCGGTTTTATTATGTTTTTAGTGAAAGAAAAGCAGCTTCGTACGTATCAGAGAGTGTATCCTTTATTTCTGCCGTATTGTATTCAGTTGTGAAGGAAAAAAATAGGGCAGTTGGAGGAACATTGCCGAGTTTTCATGGTTTAAAGTCGGCGTGTCTACGCTTGTCATTTGTACCGATTATGACATGACAGCTTTTGAGTCTACAATGATAACAGCCATCTGACTTGATCTGCGTTCAATGGATTTTCACTAAAATAGAATCATTGCCTTGGTGATGGATAGAAAAGGTAGAGCAATAGATCCTGATAAATGTTCCCCGTTCCCCAGTTCTTTCTCTCTCTCTCTCTCTTTCTTTCTTGCACGCTGCCCTTGTACGATCTATAAGTCAGCCAAGCAGGGCCCGGTACAAAACTGGTAACGTGTCACAACTTTAAAAATGGAAGTAGCTGTTGAGGCCCATCTGTGGTGAGGGAAATGGTCTCAGAAAGTCATGGATCATGCTTAAGGGAAGTGCCGAGTCTGAAGGTCGGAGGCAGATCAGTCTAAACACACATTCATATCTCATGCTCTGATGGCCTTGGGATCATCAGAGGGTGCCCATTAACAAGAGAGAGGGGTTAGTAGTGGTGATCAGGGTTGAGGAATTAAAATTGTATCAGAAAACTTATAACCCCAACAATCTTGTTAATGCATTTCTGTTTTGAAAAGATTCCTCACCTTAAGTTGTAAGTCACTGTGCTCTTTATATAGTATACACAGCCTTGTATTTTAATAAGGTGAGTCCTAAAGTAAAGTTTATTGTGGAAAATACCTTAAAGAATTGGGGAACTTTCAAACAAAGTGTACCTATCCTTTCTACATTCTGGCCTTATGCCCCATACACACGACCGGTTTTCCCGACGAGAAAACTGCAATTTTTTAGATTGGTCGGGAAAAACGGTTGTGTGTATGCTCCATAGCAGTTTTCCCGACGAGAAAACTGCCCGAATTTTTTTTAGAACCTGCTCTATTTTTTCCCCGTCGTGTTTCCCGTCAGTCTTTTTCTCGTTGCGAAAACCGTTCGTCTGTATGCTTTTCTGAGGGGAAAAAAAACGTGCATGCTCAGAATCAAGTATGAGACGGGAGCGCTCGTTGTGTTAAAACTAGCGTTCGTAATGGAGATAGCACATTCGTCACGCTGTAACGGACTGAAAAACACGAGGCTGAAAAGCGTTAATTGTCTCTCACCAAACTTTTACTAACACGAGATCAGCAAAAGCAGCCCAAAGGGTGGCGCCATTTGAATGGAACGTCCACTTTATAGTACCGTTGTACGTGTTGTACGTCACCACGCTTTGGTTGAGCGTTTTTTTTGCCTGAACGTGTGTATGCAAGGCAGGCTTGAGAGGAAACACGTCGGGAAAAATGTCGGTTTTTGGCATTTCAGGAAAACCGGTCGTGTGTATGGGGCATTACAGTCTTTAGAGCGCTGGCCATGCCAACGCAGTCGTTTTTTATAAGGTTCTATAATACCATCTTCTGAGGAAGGAGATTCTCAGGTCATTATCTGTTAAAGAGACCCTGACACCAATTTTAAAAATTACAGGTACAAGCACAAAAATCAAGCATTTTAAATGCTTACTTGCAGTGTTTTTCCTTGTAGCAAATTTGACTACTTCAGAAGAATCAATTCTCTACGAAAGCCATCTCCCTCCTTGCAGGTCATGGCCCTCTTCTCTTCTGGGAGTGTCTAATTATGCTCTGCACTGACCCAGCTCCTATGCCCCTCCCCTTGCCTCCCTACATAACCTTTTTTTACGTAGCTGCAAGGAGATAAGTGAAGGTGAATACTATAGAGTGGAACGAATTGCATCTCTTGCCCAATAAAAGTACCCCCCACAGTACACATAAACACAGGCTGGGCAAACAGTTAACCCTTTGATCGCCCCTGATGTTAACCCCCTCCCAGCCAGTGTCATTAGTACAGTGACAGTGCATATTTTTTTTTAGCACTGATCACTGTATTAGTGTCACTGGTTCCCAAAATAGTGTCAGTTAGGGCTCATTTACACTTGCTTCAGCTTCAACACACATTAACAGCTAGTTTACACTTCAAAACATGGCTTCGGACAAGCTTTGTTAAAGCTCTCTGAACACCAGTCAAAGCTCCTGTCACTAAATAAAATGGTTAGCTTACAGTCCTGTTTACACCTTGCTTTTGCTTTGCTTCGGCTTCGCTTCAAAAATTATACCCCATGTCACTTTAGTTGTGCTTCAAAGCGTCTTCAAGGCCCCTATAGAAGTCTTTGGCAAATCTCGCTTGAAGCCCCACCAAAGCCTCATCGACGCCCCACCGAAGCCTTATTGAAGCACCAAAAAGCAAGGTGTAAACAGGACTGTAAGCTAACCATTTTATTTGACATCCCGAGGGCTTTCACACTGGAGCTGTGCACTGGCAGGGAGTCAGGAAAAATCCTGCCAGCAGCTTCTTTGGAGCGCATTAGGCGCAGTGAACTCACCGCTCCTAATGCGCTCCTGCCCATTGAAATCAATGGGGCAGCGCCCGCTATACCACCGGCAATACGCCACTGTAGCGGCGCATTGCGGGCGGTTTTAACCCTTTCTCGGCCGCTAGCGGGGGCTAAAAGCGGGCTGCTAGCGGAAGAAATGCGCTGCAAATCAGACGGTAAAATAGCGGCGTTTTAGATAGGACAATCAAGGGAGAATGAAAACTCCTCCTACAAGCTTTAACCAGACACTGATAAAAGTCAAAACACAAGATACAGCTGATGAGAAAAGGTATTTAGCTGTTTATATTTACTTAAACAATTGCATTTCCATCATGTGTGTAGTGTGGGAGATCAGATATAGTGAATGCAGGCTCCTGGGTTTAGTAACACTTTAAAGCAGGGATATGCAATTAGTGGACCTCCAGCTGTTGCAAAACTACAAGTCCCATCATGCCTCTGCCTCTGGGAGTCATGCTTGTGGCTGTCAGAGTCTTGCTATGCTTAATGGGACTTGTAGTTCTACAACAGCTGGAGGTCCGCTAATTGCATATCCCTGCTTTAAAGTAACGCAGTTAAGTGGTTAAGGTAGATCTTAACTCATCAATATACCTGTTTCCCAGTGACATTCAAGGCATGCTGTGAATGATACCTGTAACAGTTGCTTATACTCTCAACTGAACTGTGAAGCCATCAAATGGGTGATGTCATAACTGATTACATGTACAGCACCATAGTAATGGCAGATTAAACAGAGGCTAAGATGGTAGCTTCCTTGGCTGTAAAGGATAAGACGGTTTAGTTCCTCTTTAAGAAAGTATGCAATAGGGTCTTCTTTAGCTACAATTAAATTTTTTCACATATATTATTTTTAAGTATAGCCTCACCTATACAGGGCCGGCCCTGCCATGGATCCCGCTGGGTCTATTGGACCCAGACAGCACTTTGAGAGGGGCAGCAAATTTGACGCCCAAGAAAAAAACTTTCCAGCAGTTTGGTGCACACCGCCAGCACCAGCTCAGATGTACAGCTTTCCTCCACCTGGCCCAGCAGGCGCGGCAGGTCTGTCCTTTCCATAAGATCATATTGCTCCTCCTCCCCTCCCCTACCTTATTTACACAAGACAGGAAGCATGGCAGGTCCAGACAAAGGGCGGGACTTTTCAAGTTAAGAAGTGGGTAATTGGTTACCAGACAGCGTGGCGCTCCCATCAATTAATCACCTGCCTTTCACATGAAAAGTCCCGTCCGGACCTGCCTTGCTTCCCGCCTTGTGTAACTAAGGTAGGGGAGGGGAGTGCTGCAATCTTATGGAAGTGGCAATCTGTAATTTTGATGCAGGACTGTGATGGGGGTCTGTGATGAGGGGGGAGTCTGTGATAGGGGGGAGTCTGTAATAGGGGGGAGTCTGTGATAGGGGGGAGTCTGTGATGGGGGGGATCTGTGATGGGGGGATCTGTGATGGGAGAGGAGTCTGATGGGGGGAGATCTGTGATGAGGGGGGGTCTGGGGTGGGGGGAGTCTGTGATAGGGGGGATCTGTGATGGGGGGATCTGTGATGGGAGAGGAGTCTGATAGGGGGGAGATCTGAGATAGGGGGGATCTTTGATGGGGGAATCTGTGATGGGGGGAGTCTGTGATGGGGGGAGTCTGTGATGGGGGGAGTCTGTGATGGGAGAGGAGTCTGATGGGGGGAGATCTGTGATGAGGGGGGGGTCTGGGGTGGGGGGAGTCTGTGATAGGGGGGATCTGCTATGGGGGGATCTGTGATAGGGGGATCTGTGATGGGGGAGGAGTCTGATGGGGGAGATCTGAGATAGGGGGGGATCTGTGATGGGAGAGGAGTCTGATGGGGGGAGATCTGTGATGGAGGGGAGTCTGTGATGGGGATCTGTGTTGGAATGTTCTGTAATGAGGGGAGTCTGATATGGTGATTGTGGTTTGAAATTGAACATAGTGGAATGTCATATAATTTTGCATATAGACAAGGTTCTGTTGCATGTAAAGCTGACTTCCTGATAAATGTAATTTTAGTTTTAATTATCATGATATAAAATAATAGATGTGGGGGCCTTTTGGTGGGCGTGATTTTTTTTTTTGGGGGGTGGGGGGCAGCATTTCATTCTCGGACCCAGGCAGCACAATTCCCTGGGCCAGCCCTGTACCTATATAACGCCAAACTCCGAGAAAAACTTAAAAGTAAAGAATCGTCTAAAGAATTAAAATCATTAACGCATATTACCGTTTTAATAGTAATTAGTATAGTAAAGAGTATTAATATAACATTTTCAAAAACACTGGAAAAATGTCTTCTATTTAAAGATCAAGCACATAAAGGGAGTTCCCCTTTAAACCAGTCGATTGCGTAGGACCTGCATCACAATAGCCTCAGCTATCAAATCCTTGTCTTTCCGAGACTTTGTTTGCTTATCTCCCTCCATTTTTTTTTTTCATCCTGCATGTTCTTTAATTATTTTGCACCACATAAAGCTTTCCTAACTGATTTGTAAATCACGTTTATTTCTTTTACGTCTTCAGCATGCAGCCATTCAGGAGCTTGAACCTACAATAGCTTTCCCTAAAGCAAAGATAACCGAGCGCGGCAGGAGATTTATTACCATTTTATGCAAATTCACAGTTACCGGTCTCCACTTCCTTAATTATCCATGTTAGTTCAACACCAAGCCTGTCTTTGATGTCCCTATCCTGTTTTTAAATAGCGCACGATGCCTATCGGATCCTCCCATAGAGCATTGCTCCATACAGGGAACTTGCCAGGAGCAGCTATTTTAAAGACTGTTGGGAAATGTTTAATTGGTTAATCCCATCTGAGTCAGGCGGACGTATTTACCCCGGCAAAGAAAAATCAGAGGCATTCAGAAGACCAGCCAGGAGACGTTTGCTTAAACCTGTGAGGCTTCCCTTATAATGTAACCCTCTAGAATTCTGTGTATCTTGGCAGTTCCCACTGGAGTTTAATTCAAAGGAAATCCCTCCAAGTTTAATAAGATCTGCAAAAGTGATGAAATATTTGATGTAATATTCTGGATGGCAATCTGAAAAACTCAGTAGTATGTTTGTGACGCTTGTAATCCCTGATTTTTTTATAAGGGTAATGTTCTGTAACCTTGGATGTAAGTGAAGTTTTGCGCAAGGCTGTGTGATTCAGCTTTGTTTGCAACCAGCTCTCTTTTAAAAATAATAGTAGGTAGAACGTGGACATTTGAGGAGGGGTATGCGCTTTACCAAATGTAAATCCGTCCAGTCTTCAATTCAGAGAACGGCAACGTTGGCCAACATTTGAAGAGAAACTTCTTCTCATTGAAGTAGCTAAACAAATGTAATTCTTAAGCAAGCAAACCCAAATATAAGAAAATATATTTAACCACTTAAGGGCCGGAGGATTTTCCCCCTTAATGACCAGGGCATGTTTTGCGATACGGCACTGCGTCACTTTTACTGACAATTGCGCATTTGTGCGATGCTGTACCCAAACAAAATTGATGCCCTTTTTTTCCCAGAAATAGAGCTTTCTATTGGTGTTTTTTGATCACCTCTTGGGTTTATATTTTTTGCGCTATAAACAAAAAACGACCAGTCATTTTGAAAAAAATTTAAAATATTTTTTACTTTTTGCTATAGTAAATATCCAAAAAAAATAATAATTTCTTCATCAGTTTAGGCCAATATGTATTCTTCTACATATTTTTGTTAAAAAAATCGCAATAACGAAATGTTGATTGATTTGCACAAAAGTTTTAGCGTCTACAAAATAGGGAATAGATTTATGGCATTTTTATTATTTTTTTTTTTACTAGTAATGGCGGTGATCATCGATTTTTAGCGGGACTGTGACATTGCGACGGACAAATCGGACACTTTTTTGGGACCATTGACATTTTACAGCGATCAGTGCCATAAAAATGCACTGATTACTGTATAAATGTCACTGGCAAGGAAGGGGTTAACACTAGGGTCGATCAAGGGGTTAAATGTGTTCTCTGGGAGGTGTTTCTAACTGTGGGGGCAGTGTACTGACTGGAGGAGGAGAGAGATCGCTGTTCCTAATCACTAGGAACACACAATCGCTCTCAGACAAACACCCTCAGTACTCCCCTGCCAGAACGGGGATCTGTTTGTTTACATAAGACAGATCCCCGTTTAGCCTCTCTATAGAGAGATCGAGGGTGGTCGGCGGACATCGCGGCCACACGCATCAGCTCCCCCGCCCTGCAGCGAGTATGCATGCGCACATGCTATAGCTGTTTAAAGGGTCGAAGTACAGCTACGGCGATTCGCCTGAACGAGCCGACCTGCCGCAGTATAATGGCGGCGGCTGGTCGCCAAGTGGTTAATTTAAAAAAATGCAGTATATATATTTTTATTTTAAATAAGTCATTATAAACTAAGGAACCACAAAGATCTGTGGCCAACGATGAAGACACTGGGGTTGATTTACTAAAGACAAATTGACTGTGCACTTTGTAAGAGCAGTTGTTCCAGAGCTTAGTAAATGAGGTGAAGCTCTGCTGACTTTCATCATCCAATCATGTGCAAGCAAAAATGCATTTTTTTTAAAAATCTTCCTTTTATGTGATTGGATATTCTTTCCAAAGTGAAGTTTTACCTCATTTACTAAGCTCCGTAGTAATTGCACTTAGAGTGCAACTGCACTTTGCAAAGTGAGCAGTTTAGTTGCCTTTAGTAAAGTGTTTAAGAAATTTCCCTGGTTCTGCTGGAGCCAGAATGCTGCAGGACCGGAAGCATTTTATAAGTAAAATTAACAGTGGAATATTGGGGAAATTAAAAAATAAACCTTAATAAATCCCTGAATTTCTGGGTAAGGATTTATTTTATGTTCTATTATGGTTATTTGGAAAACAGGGCCTGTGCCAGGGTCCACGCTTTAAAATACAATAGCCCTTATCAATGATTAATTCCTAATTAAGTTTAAAAGAGATTACAAATTGATCATAGCAGTCATGCTGCAATGAATAGTCCTTTAGACTGAAATACCTCATATATTTGACCTCTGGGTTAAACGCCCTTTTGCAGCCTGTCTGCTTCTTTAGTAAAATATCCCTTATATTTCACTGACCTAATTGTATAGGAATTAGAAGTCACTGGAAATTTTGTATACAACTTTTTTCTAAATGGATTGTTGGTACTGTAGAAAATAATAATTAACAAATTGTGTTTTGTATTTGATTTAAAGTCCCTTTTAATAATGTAGTTTAGTAAAACATCGTATGACTAGTTATAGCTTATTGACAAGTCCACTTATGAAAAATGTTTAAAGTGGACCTGTCATCTCAATCAGAAACCATCTAAGGCTGTGTCACCAGATTGTACATAATGCCGGTGCTGCCTCCCAGTCGAAAGGTACCGATCCTTAGTCTGGGCATAATAGATGGTAAGACCTTTTTAGGGATTCCTGTCCCAGTGTCTGCCTTTGACTGCTTTGTATTCAATATTGAAATGACAGCTGCATTAGGCATTCTGACAAATGACAACAAAACAACCAACATCCTACTGTAGGTGAATGTATTCTGAACAGATCAATACCTATACACGCACAGACGTAAAAGAACAATAACAAAGCATAATGACAGTGATGTGTAGAATGGTTAAAGCCAGATAATCAGTGTTGCCTAAATAATATATGAGACAGTGAAAAGGAAGAATATAGGAAACAAAGATGATTTTTCTTTTCTTTTCCGTGACCTTCTAAGATGAAAGGAATTTTTAATGTTTGAGTATTATAATTTTTTAATTTAAGTGTTCAGTTCTTTTACCATATTATGCCTCCAGTTTTTTTTTTTCAGCGTTATGCTACCTGTTTAATTTATAAGGGGTCACTAGATAATTTTTTAAAGGATAATTCTATCCAACCTAGAAAATTCATTATTGGTTGTAACTTAATGTATCAATTAACACCCCTGTGTTTTATTAATCTCTCAAATTAGCATCACGATATGCTGAATGTGTCATGTCATCCACCATATAACCACTCTCATGGTCTACAAAAATATGGTTGCAACAGCACCATCCTAGGAAACCACAGTCATGCCGCGTACACACGATCATTTTTCCCGTAGAGAAAAATGACATTTTTTCCTTTGGACAAGAAAAACGATCGTCTGTGGGCTTTCTGTCGTTTTTCTCGACGGGAAAAACGGCATTAATCACGACGAGAAAAATTAGAACATAGGAAACACTGCCGGGGAGCCCACACATGGTCGTTTTTTTCGACCAAAAAAATTTTTTTATTTAAAACGGCCGTGTGTGGGGGGAACAAGCTGTTCCTCGTTTTTCACGTCGATTTTCTCGACAGTGTTTTCACCGTCGAAAAAATTGATCGCGTGTACGCGGCATCAGAGTTTAGAACTTGCAAACTGCTCTGTGAGTGGTTTTTTTTTTTTTTTTAACCCACCAAGTTCCACCGAAAACTGAACTGGAGTTTCCCACATGTATAAGAATTGAGTGGGTGATTCAGCCTATTATTGGCGTCCTTGCCTAACAAAAATATCCATTTTAGATGTGTTAATGGGTGTAAACATGGCATGTGCAAACCATTCTATTGCGCAGGGGCCTAAGGGGGGGGGGCTTTTTGTTTTACAATTAAGAGTGGAACCATTGTTGATCAAGGTGTCCAATGGTGAGCAGAGTGCTGGCATCCAGTTCCCCTCTATGACTGGTCACCTGGACCCTTAAAGGACAGGTTCATTTTTGTTTCAAAACCATTAACCCACCTATCGCAGCCCCCTATTCTAGAACCCCCACACAGATGTTTACCCACCTGGTAGCCCTCTCTGATATATACATTCTCAGGCCAAAAACCTCTGGTGCTGGCTGTGCCTGTGCACCAACTCCAACGGGCTTAAATGGGGCCATATCCATATCATCTCTACTGTTGGGGCATGGCCTGATTCCAACCTATGTGGAGGTACTGTGCAAGTGTAACCAGATCCAGAGAACATTTCAGGCCTCATAGTGTACAGACCAGAATGGGCTGCTGCTGTCATGAAGAGGTAAGTAGGAATCTGGGTGGGGGATTCTAGGTTAGATTGGGGTATAGGACTGGGGAGGGTGCGCTAAAGGATTTCAGATCATTAAGTAAACTTGTCTTTTAATTAGATGGACAAGATCCTGATCTAGATCATCTCAGGAGTTCCAGTGGTGATGGTAATATCATAGAAAGTAATGTTGATGATGATACTACTGTAGCGCCCTGCTCCTGATGATCAGGTGCTATGTTAAATTTAGTGGGTGTCTGAGCTGGTAGTTAGCTCAGACTTTGAATGATGAAGGCTAAATCAGCCTCTGTTCCGGCTATGGCTGTGTTTGGAAGGACTTCCCACTGTTTGCCTGTAGGTGGCGTTGCCAACCCAGGCCAGTTTTGGAACACAAGCAGGCCAAAGCGTATTGGGTGTCTTTCCCCTGGGTACAGCACAGTTGGAGTGGCCTCCCCACTGGGCATGCTGAGAAAGGGTACTTAAGGGGCAGACGCCATTTCTCGGGGCTCTCTTCGCCTCGTGGCCCTCCTCGCGCGAGGTATGTGATGCTGGAATTCCAGCCACGGAGCCATGTTGGCCCGAGGCTGCATCTCTAGCAAGTAAGCCCAGTTGTCCTGACTGGGGCCTACACTTTGAAGGTGATCCTGTGCTGTCTGTCCTGCGGGAGGAAGCCACTCAATGGAGGAAACCAGGGGAGGACCTGTCCTGGAGAGGACCAAGAGGCCTGGTGACCCTATTGGAGGATTCACCGTAGCTAAAGTTACCTTACAGTCTAACAGGTTGGCTTAAAGGCTCTTAAACTGTAAGGCTGGATATCCTGGTACTAAAATCCTGTGGCAGAGGATTATTGAACAGTTAAACGCAATCATCCTAAAGGTCTGTGGCAGAGACTTGTATTTCTTTATTTGTATGTGTATCATCCCGGCTGCTAGGCCAAGTGAGAGGGGCCTATCCGGGTGAGCAATACCCATTTGAAGGAGGGTGGTGAGTGTGATTTTGAAGCTTAGAAGTTTTCCCAGTGATCTGCTGTGTGTGCCTGAACCTTCCCCTAACCCTCCATCCCTCTACCTATGCAAGTTTGTTTAGAAATAAAGCCTGAAGAAAAGGATTCATAACTTGTGTGGACATTGAAGTTACTGTAGACTCTCATCCCCTAGACAACGAATGGTGAGGTAACGTGCAAGGCCCAAATCTAAACCATCAGCTCCTACGGGGGTGTGCTACACTACAGAGACAAATGAGTTACTGAGCCAGTATGGTGTAGTGAATAGGCAAAATTAGAAGGGAACACTCAGAAGGGCATGCTTTTTTAGAAAGACAAATGGTCATGATAACACTCTGATATTATTGCTCTCGTGTAGGAAGGTGCCAGATACCCCAACCTACACCTTGGAAAGACTGGAAAAATAGACCTACTGTACTGTATGTATTGTTATATAGTATCATATAGTGCCAGTTTCTCTACTCATCTATGTCAGCCATGGGCTGCAGTAATATAGCTACAAACTAAAGTATGCTTCTTGCCAAAGCCTCTATGCTCCTTTCTGTAGGGTGTTGCAGTGGTTTCAGAAACGACCCCATTGGGACATATATCTAGGACAGGGGTCTCAAACTGGTGACCCTCCAGCTGTTGCGAAACTACAAATCCCATCATGCCTCTGTCTGTGGGGGTCACGCTTGTAACTGTTAGCCTTGCAATGCTTCATGGGACTTGTAGTTTTGCAACAGCTGGAGGGCCACCAGTTTGAGACCCCTGATCTAGGGAGTTCATGTAAAATGCCAAAACAGCAAAACATTTCATATGTTATTGAATAGGTTAAGGTGGTGGAGAGGAATAATGAGCACCAAAGTGGCACCCAAAAATGTTAAGTGCCCATGAGCTAGCTTCAGCCTGTGTTCACCAGCACATAGACAATTCCTTAATGTGTACTTATAGCCTAACGTTTATTTTCAGATTTTTGCATAAAATAGGAAAGGGGAGCCCTGATACTTAATTTTTTGGGGAATTGTAGGGAGATTTCTCTTTGCGACCCAAAGTGAAGTGAATTCTCCTCTTAGACAGTTTTAGACAGATGTCTTTTTATTTCTCTACTGTAAGTAGAGCTTGACTACAGCAGCATTGCCGTTGGAGGGGAAGTCAAGAGGAACATGGTTTCTCTATAATTTCCTGGGTCACTGGGGAAGCTATGTATTGGATGCTGTTGCCTCATGTGACTCTGGCAGCCATCTTGGGTCAGGCAGAGCCCATTTAAGGCCCTGACTACCAGGTTTGGTGTGCATTTCGCGTGTAGGTAATGTAGGGACTGTTCACCTGACTGACAGGGACAGTGATTAGTGGCAGGGAGAGGTTCCAGGCAAGTAGAGAAAGGATAGGAACACTCCATCCTTCCTGTAGATTTGGGCATGACCAGCCAGGCCGCATTTCACCCCTCAAGACAGACGCTGTCAGCACATCCAAGACTTGCTCTGCTACACATCGCTGTGCATTCTGTGAATATTGCTGGTCAGGTGCCTTCCCCGCCGGGTGTGTTGTGAGTTACTGATCTTTAACTTTAATACAAATTATGTTCCTGCAACTAGACTCTGAGTGTTTACTGCCGCTGCGCCTCCCCTCACAGTTGTTCCTGGAACAGGTGTCCCGAGTGGGATTGTTCTGGGGACAACCCTAAAGTTTTGGATTTCCTATCATTTTCTGTTTCAGTAACAATGGTCATTAGTACAAAAAGAACCTACGGAGACACAGACAGCAAAACCCTTTCCCACTCTACCCAGAACTGGAAAAAAATTTTTTTTGCCTTTCCACACATTTTAATTGGTTACAAAAATGGCTATTTGCGTGGACTGCTGGCCAAAAGTGGGCAGTTTTGGAAACATCATCAAGCTGCTGCCCGTTGCCACAGGTTCCCTAGGCATGAACAAGGCCGTCCTAGCTGCTCCTCAGTCAGCTGTACGCAAGCTGCATTTCTCGAAATAACAGCAAATAAACACCTTTCTTGTCTCCAGAGCAATAGGTTAACTTGTTAGAAAGCTGCCGCCAGAAGTACGGATTGTAGAATTTCATCATCGCAAAACACATTGTTCCAACTCAGAAATTATACAGTCCAAAATCATCATCATGTATTTCCATCAGGATGAAATATCGGGAGCCGCGCTTAGTGCGAGCTTTTATTAATGATGTGCTGTCAGACGGTGGATGCTCTGCATATTTGCATATTAAACAGCTGAGTGAAGAAACATTCCTTTTATTGCTGCGGGAAATAAATCAGTTTAAAGCAAGTTTTCATCATTTATACTCCTTTCAGCTAAGTCTTCTTTTATTGAAATAAATTGTTGAAGTGCTTTAATCATTCCTTGAATACTGATGAAATTTACCTTGATAGGGGTTTCAAGAATGTCTGTGTATGCGTGTCAGTATCTATATAATACAAAAGTGGCCTGAGTGTATGTAAGCTATCCTTTAAAATATACAATAAGCTAGTATTTGGTGAATAGTGATGTCATCACTTGGGTTTGGAGGATATTGATTGCCTTTCCAGACAGCAAGTTAAAGTTGCTAATGCATTCCAGCACATTGCTGCTATGCTAAAAAAAGTTAATTTATTTTATATCTAAGTTCCCTGTAATCTACTGCATCTACAGCACACACAAGACCATCTTACACGGGTAGTAGGAGTTTACTTTCTGAAGCCTATGCTGCATAACACACTTTTGTCTGCTTCATGCTCGACCAGTCATGTTTAATCTGATCAAGGGAGAAAATTGATCCCTAATGCCGCACATCCATGAAGTCCTACAATGGTGATGACGAGAGTGACAACCTCAGCCTGGACCCCCATGGATCCCCATGATTTAGCTCCGGGGGGTGGAGGGAAACACATTGGGGGCGTGGCCTGGTTGGAATCCAGGCTGAGGTTGTCACTCTCATCACCATTGTAGGGCTGCATGAATGTGCGGCATTAGGGATCACCTCTTTCTTCTCCCTTGAGCTATAGCCAAGAGCCAGGATGGGCTCTGTCCCTTGCCAGCACTCCGTGCAGTGGAGGCAGAGGAGTCCACATATATTCTCCAATGTCGGCGAGCCGGAGCGGCACACAAAGCAACACCAGGGGTCACATGTTTAATCTGTTGCTGCCCGCGTAGTACAGTGGCAGGAAAAGGGTGGGCTTTTATGCCCAGATGATGCACATATGCAACACTGGGCAGTTGATGGGCACTCACTGTATGCTCCCAGAACAGAGACTGAGCTGTCAAAGACCGCTTTCTGTCCCAACTAACGCTTGGTAGCCAGCGGGATTGGCTCCCGATCATGTGATCATGGTGACAGCCAATCATATTGTGAATATAGTAAAAAGAAAACTGCGCTAGAAGGACCTACAAAACAAGCTGCAACACGAAGTGGGATGCACACAAATGCAATAGGAAATAAATAATAGTTGCGCTCTAATTAATAAAAAATATTAAATAATAAATAATAAATACTGTATTTATTGGCGTATAACACTCACTTTTTTACCCTGAAAATAGAGGGTAAACTGTGCCTGTGTGTTATACGCAGGGTGCTGTGGAAAGTTTTTTTCCTGAAACTTCCCTCTTAAAGTTAGGGTGCGTGTTATACGCCTGTGCGTGTTATACTCCGATAAATACGGTAAATGAATGGTGAAAACCTAACACATGAATAGGTCAATAAGTAAATGAATAATTATATCCCCACACAAATGAATGTGATATATAAACATGTGAATAAAAAATAAATAAAATGTAAAAAATCCAAATAATTTAAATATATGTGGTTCCAAAATATATAAACAAGTCAAAATAGTCCTGTGTAAAAATCTTGTAAAAAATAATTAAAAAATATCCAAGGCACAAGGTCTTATGTAAAAAGAAAACCAAGTAAATCCAAGATATACATTTTTTTTGCAGGAGGAAACTTAAGTAAGAAAGTGAATCAATATGTGAATTTATCAAACTTCATGTGACTCTCAGAACACCATGAATCCACCACCAGCTGCACAGACCAGTATAACTTGTAGCTTAACATCCAGCCAGGGTCTTTTCCTCGTGGTGGTTCCAAAGGATAATCCAGTCACTCCACCAGCAGGGCCGTCTAAGCGGGGTCACAGCTGAGCAATCCTTCTCCACCAGCCCATTGATGACTCAGGGGTAGCAATATGTCTCAGAAAAAACGACATACAAAATTCTCCATAGGTAAAACCTGGTTGGTTTGTTTATTATAAAAGCTAAAAAAGCTAAATTGCCAACAAGGCATAAAATTTCAATCACAGTTAAAAATTCTGCGGCCGGCCGGCAACAGTACACACACGCCCGTGCAAACTAACAATGGGACGTATCGCGCGGTGACGTCAGCACGTTGCTTCTCCCGACACCTTTCGTCACTATTCTGACGTCGTCCTGGGGCACAGGTGACGTACTGACGCACCGCTAAATATACTCTACACATAGAAACCACACCTCGTTCTGAATCGTAGGTAGCTGGCTTAAAACGCCATTTTGACTAGTGGCAATGAAAACGGAAATCAAAACCAAGGAGGCACCTTGTTCTGAATCATAGGTAGTTACTCCTATAACGCCATTTTAACTAATGGAACGGGGGCTAAACCTGAAATAAACCATGTGACAACCCCAAATGAAATTGGTATGTTCCTCTAACAATGGCCTCACTAAACAATCTGATGAGCCCCCCACAGCGCTGAGGTCCATTTAAAGAAAGCATTGTTATAACCACTCAAAGAGGTCATTTAGATATAGGAATATAAGTATAGAAAATATGTATGTAAAAAGAGACACATCCATGCCAATTCTAATTGGTGCCAGACGCAGGCAAACAACGCCACCCCTGGACATCTTAAAAACATGGGTACATATTAAACCCAAACTTAGAGTGATGAAATACCAACATAGGCAAAGGCAGGCAGGTAGCTCTTTAGGCTCCATTCACACCTGAGTGATTTTTTTTTTTTAAAGCGTTTTTGCAGCTTTTTAGAAGCATTTTTAAAGCGTTTTAGAAGTGTATCACAAGCGTTTTACAGCTTCCTGCATTTTTGTTTAGCCAATAGAAAGCACTAGGGGAAGGAGAGGGAGAGGAAATTATGGGTGGTGAGCTGCTATTTGAGCAGAAAACACTCGTAAAATTCTCATGTCAGGTCAGTCTATTGAAGTCTTTGGGGCCAAAAATGTAATATGCCAAAAAGAAGCTCATGTACTATTTTGAGCGACAGGCATTTTGCTTCAGGCTACAGAGTGCTCAGATTTGAACAGGGGCCATTTAAATGAATGGGTTTTGGCTTGTTGAGCGTTTTAGAGCTACAAGCTTCAAGCAGAATGGCCCGTACACACGATCCGAAAATCGGACGACAAATCGTTCGTTTTTTGTTTTTTTTTGCGAGCTAGTCACTTATCAAAAATGGAGAGGTTACTAAAGTTATGGAAATTCTCGTACGACAGAATTAAAAATCTGAAGTGATGTCAGTGTATTTTTATTGTATTTTTGGACGACAACTGTACTGATTAAACTAAAATCATACGATCTGGTATCATACAAGAAATTTTTTTGTGTTTGTCCGATCAGATAATATTGGATGAAGTGTCGTGATCGGCTCTTGAAAGCTCTGTACTAACGATCCAATTATCATACGATCGATTCGAAAGCGTTATTTTTCGTCCGATTTTCGGATCGTGTATACAGGCCATTAATGTTGGGCAGGCAGTTCTCATATGCAGAAAGGCTTTGAAAACCACTTCATGGTAGAATCAGAGTGAAAACAATAAAACAGGAGCTCCACACTAAGTGGTTAAAATAGTTTTATACTATTAAAGTCGTTTTAGCAAGATTTGTGGGTGCATGAAACACATTTCATGAGTCCAGAATAAAACCCTTCATCGGAGCTTACATTCTGTATAGAAAAGTAAATAGTAATAGGGTAGACTCTAACCCTGGGTTCACACTAGTGCGATGTGGGAACCAGTGCGATTCCAGCGCCGGTTCCCGCATCGGTCCCCACCTACTGCCTTCTGCGAACCGCTGCGGGTGTCATTAGTTCACAGATCGCAGTGCAAGCCTCTAATGAGTGTTGTGCAGGACTTTGCAGGCACACTCATCAGAGGCTTGTAATGTGCACATTAATTTTCCAATAAACTAAGCCAGATTTACCAATTAACAATCCCAATCACATATCTCTTGCTCACAGCAACCAATTTGAATTCTACACATTCCAATGCATCGTGGAGGGCCAAGGCTACATGCCGATGCCTGAATAGCAGTAGGTTCTTGATGGCAGTTGAAAATACTGCCTGCCTGCACTATGCAGCTATCAGATTTGTACCCTGTACAAATCAATGGCAGGTGCCACTGCTGTTGGCGAGGGACCTGTGACCCTCACACAGACAGTGTGAGTCTAGGTTCAACGTTTCTGCAGAGTTTTGGCCACAAACAAACTGGCCACAGCTAATCTGACAGTTGGAATACGGCCACAGCGCAGTGTTGCTGCATCCAGAGGCGGCGTTTAGCAAACTAACCCAATCACCAATGTGAATGTAGCCTAAAAAGAAGAACATTTTTAATGTATTATTTTTTTTTTTTTATTAATTGTTTGTATGTCAACCTTTTAAATTAGATTTATTTTGTGATTGAAATGTGAAATTAAAAATAAAAAGGCGCTCAAAAATGATTTTAGTGCTTTTGGGCACAAATGTAGAACATATTTTGTATTGGCCCTAATTATTTTTTTTAATCCTAAAATTGTAGTTAAAATTTTAGTTAATTCTAATTAATTGTATTACGGTAACTCTTTTAGTCCCTTCTCTATTTTTTTTTCTTTGAATACAGGTGTTTTAAATTTGTGATTGTTTTTTGTTGTGCTTAAATTAAACTCTTGGGGGAGCGCACACTTAGCCTTGTCAGGTTTTATATACTATATATATATATATATATATATATATATATATATACACACTATATTACCAAAATTATTGGGACGCCTGCCTTTACAAGCACATGCACTTTAATGGCATTCCAGTCTTATTCTGTTCAATATTGAGTTGGCCCATCCTTTGCAGCTAATAACAGCTTCAACTATTCTGGGAAGGCTGTCTACAAGGTTTAGGAGTGTGTCTATGGGAATGTTTGACCATTTTTCCAGAAGCGCATTTGTGAAGTCAGGCACTGATGATGAAGAGAAGGCCTGGCTCACAGTCCCCGCTCTAATTCATCCTAAATTTGTTTTATTGGGTTGAGGGCAGGCCAGTCAAGTTTCTCCACCCCAAACTCGCTAATCTATGTCTTTATGGACCTTGCAGGGGTTGGGCTTGGCCCCTTAGTTCCAGTGAGGGGAACTCTTAAGGGGTCAGCATACCAAGACATTTTGGACAATTTCATGCTCCCGTCATTATGGACCTTGCTTTGTGCACTGGTGCGCAGTCATGTTGGAACAGGAAGGGGCCATTCCCAAACTGTTCCCACAAAGTTGGGAGCATGAAATTGTCCAAAATGGCTTGGTATGCTGACGCCTTAAGGCAGTGGTTCTCAACTCCTGTCCTCAGGACCCACTAACAGGCCAGATTTTAAGTATTACCTTGGTGAGATGCAGACTAGAATACTGCAATCCCTGAGCAGCAAATTATATCACCTGTGATGCATTTCAGTTATCTTGCAAACCTGGCCTGTTGGTGGGCCCTGAGGACTGGAGTTGAGAACCACTGCCTTAAGGGTTCCCTGTACTGGAACTAAGGGGCCAAGCCCAACCCCTGAAAAGCAACCCTACACCATAATCCCCCACCACCAAATGATTTGGAAAGCAAAGTCCATAAAGACACATGGATGAGCAAGTTTGGGGTGGAGGAACTTGACTGGCCTGCACCTCATTCCGATAGAACACCTTCGGAATAAAATAGCGCAGAGACTGCGAGCCAGGCCTTCTCGTCTCGTCCAACATCAGTGCTGACCTCAGAAATGTGCTTCTGGAAGAATGGTCAAACATTTTCATAGACACACTCCTAAACCTTGTGGTCAGACTTCCTAGGAGAGTTGAAGCTGTTATAGCTACAAAGGATGGGCCAACTCAATATTGAACCCTATGAACCAAGACTGGGATGCCATTAAAGTTCATGTGCATGTAAAGGCGGGCATCCCTATACATTTGGTAATATACTATATATACAGTATATATATATATATACACACACTGTATATACAGAAAGAGAGACAGAGAGGACATTTGTATTTAAATAATGATATGATTCAGTAGACCGCCATGTGGCAGAGGAATAGCTTCCCTTAATTGCCGCCCTCCCCAGAAACACATACTTGCCTTTTGGTTCACTCCCCTGCTTCTCTACTTTGCTTCCAGGTATAGGGAGCATGTTACCTGTTACCCCCCCCTCTTTCTTCTACATTACATAGCTGGTGCATGCTGATTTGAATCTTGGGCACCCAGGCACCCAGCACTGTCACATGGGAATGAAAACCATAACACAGCTAAAATCAGACATGCAAACATTTTATTCTGACAACAGAATGTATAATATGTGTGTTACCATGCATTGTGGTGTATTGTAGTGCATTGTATTAGTGTGATGGCTTTCAAAATTAATAACACAGCGGTGCAGGTGTTGCTTTGATGTACTGTAAAAAAAAACATTTTGCACGTTGCTGCCAAGCATAGGTGTGCATGAGCCCTAATACAAAAATGGTTCTTTATCTGTGTGAATGCTTTGCCCCTGCACTTTTAAATGTTCATGGGAATTTGTTATGAAGTAAAGGTAGACCTATCATATAAGTCAATGTTTCAGAATGATGGATCTATAGTGCACGATATGAAATCGCATTTAATAATTGTAAAGGTACCTCCATCTTCCCATGAATAAAAAAAAAAAAAAGGGTGGTCCCGGTCTAGGTAACCTAAGTCACATAGTCTGTGACTACCAGTCATTACTGTAGAGGGAATATTGTTTGTAATTACCAACAAGACAACATAATAAAAGGTCTGCCCCCGTGCACATAGATAATTACAAAACATACATAGAAAAAACATATTTAATTAATGCGCATACAGATAGCAAGGAGTATGCGCCTCTCCTTTGATTTTCTTAAAACCTCATGTTGAAGGCTAATTTGCCTATAAGCATTCCAAAACAATGCAATATCTATGCATAAAAGCAAAAAGATTCCAGTGTACTGTTATAGTAACCTTTGTGTGACCTCACGATGTCCCCAGCTGCAGAGAAGGCATCTGGCACCCCTCTGTGACTGAGGCATCTGGCTGCTCTCTTACCCTCCCACCCAGCTGTAGACTGGTTATTGCCGCTATGTATATATGTCGCCTCAGAGATGTAATAATACCTCAATCCCTGCAAATGAACATTTTACTCCTGCTTTAGTTTGGAAGGGGTTAATAGCCCAACACTGACATTTAATATCGGTTCACCAATACACAAAGGTGTAAATAAGCCCCCCCCCCACGGGGGTCTGAAATTATCTAGTTTTATTTATAAGAATAAAGAGCGAAAGGGTAATAAAACACATCATTGTCTGGCTTCTGTCTGCTGGTGGCAGCCTGAGTCTGATGATTTCCATACAAGAGATTTTACAGTTACGAATGGCATAGTGTATTCATACAGGACTGCTGAGCTGTCTTGTTGGATTCATTGTAAATTTGCATGTTTTGTGGAATTTTTGGTTAAAGATTTAGTCCACCAAAACGGCTTTACATTTTTTGGCTGATGCTGGAGACTAAAGCTCCAGTCAAGCAAGGGATGCAACCTCGAACACACATGCACTCGCACAATCCCCCCACCACCTTCTAGAAAATCTTGGCAGTAAAAAAATAAAAGACGGTAGATGACCTTAAAACTTACATAAATTTGCAGTCACGTGGATCTTCTTCTTCATTGAAGAGTGGGGGCATCCTTCTTCAGTATCCATATCACTGCCTGGTGATATGGACCCTTACCATTAAGCCAATAATCACAGTCCTATTTTCCATGGAAATGTAATGGTTCAAAATTGTAATTTCTGTTCATGGGTCTTCATACATGCAGTGGCATTTATGAGGGTTTTTTTTTTTTAATTTTGAAGAATGTAATAAACTCCCAAGGGGGCAGGAGCAGAGTTAAGAAACAGTAGCATGGAGATCTCATTGGAGTATCCAGAAAATATAAGAATCCAGGTGCTAGATTGGCCCACCCTGAATTGGCTGCTCTTATAGTTAGACGGTCACCTTTAGTTGGACTGACCCTTTAATGCCTTGGTTTGTTCATAACTGGGCACATTTAACCCCAACAATTGACAGGCAGGGTGACCTTTTATCAAAGAGAAGTTGACTTTTTAGACTGTAATCTCTTTGTATCATCAAGGTGCCAAATGAGAATTTGACCACTGGACCTATTTTGGCCTTCCTTATCTTCATATGGTGATAAGCCAAATCTGACTAGTTGGGATATTCATTGCTCAAAATATATTTACAGATGGTGAGTTGAATGATAGATGAAGTAAAAAAGGCTACATGCATATACAGTTGTCATCATAGCTAAAGCTAAGGAGTTCATATTTATAAAACATCGACCATTAGATTGGCATTTGATGGTCATGCACAAAGGTGGTAAGTTTTTGAAAATAAACTGAGACAAAAGTTACAAAAATACTTTGGAAGCAGGGGAGTCCTGTTGTTCTGGACAATATTTTATAGTGGAAAAGTCAAATTTTTCCCCTCAAATTGTATTTAGCAGCTTTATAAAGATGGCAAATTTGAAAAATGAAGAATTAAAAATAATTTTCTTATGCAGAACAAAATTATGAATCCACGTAAATATTAATTTGATAAAAAAGGACAAAAGGATACTGACAACAAACAAAAGTATACTAAAATGTGGAGAAAATAGCTACTGTATCTATCCAACATTTAATAAATACCCCCTTGGTGTTCCCAGTGGACATTTGCTCACTTGCCAATTATTCCCTGGTTGATTTCCCTGTATGTCATACTTCTAATCTGTACATTTTCATACATTGCAATGTTACCACGAACTTCTATAAATTAATAATTCACATGTGATCATCAGCTAAGGGCTTTTAGAAGACTTCATCTCCTCCATTCGAAGGACAGAAGGGAAGAAAGAAGATGGAGACGACATTTTTTTTGTCATCCCTTTTATAATGCTCTTCCATTCTGAAGAAAAGTATTATTAATCTAGACTGGCTGCTACTTTCATTTACTGTGTAGCCACTCATGGGATTACTGGCACAAAGGTTTCATAAATTTCAAATGAAATATGAACAACTGTGTCAAAACACAGTTATGTTATAAAAGCGCTACTAGATGTAGACCTGTTTTATTATTGTAACATTTATATCTACAGACATTTAAGTATCTCTTTTTTGTGGTAGGGAGATTTGTGTACCGCTGCGACCTTCATCTTGAGCTTCATGCAAGGGCTTTCTTTTGGTAAAATAGGTCTGTTACTGAAAGGACATACAGAGAGTGATCAAGAGATAAGACTTCCAGGAAGAAAAAAATAGCACATAAGTTTGCTCTCTGCAGTTAAGTACTGCTAGCACACCACTCTGGAAATCAAGCCTGGAAGTTCTCTGGAGATAAGCTGTTGGTGCAAGAAGATGTGAAGCAACCCTCTGGCCTCACTATCTACAGGGTGAGGTTGAATGCCATGCTCTTTGGGAGATAGACGGGAGTAGAAAAGTGGTAGACCACCCAGGACTGTGCTATAAACAATAACTACAGGATTTTTATCTCACTTGCAGGTATACAGTAGAGCCTGAATTGGTGTGGGAGGCAGATCAACTAGATATAATCACCTTTATATGCATACAGAGTATGGGTTTTGAAACCAAAACCCTTAAGGGTGGTTGCTTGTCTACTTTGAAGTAGGGTGACCACATTTCCAAACTATCATTCAGGGACACCCCCCTTCCCAAAAATCAGCTTGTGCTGTAACGAATCACAGCACAGTGATTGGACACAAGAGGCAGGATTTATGATTTCTCCAATCACAAGCAGGAGGTGGGATTGTGCTCCTCCAGGCATTCTCGGCCAGGACAAGTACTGTCAGTGAGTAAAGCGTTGATTTGGCGGCCTTTTTTGGGGTCATCAGATTTGCCCGGGGGGTGGCTGTGTCAGTTTCATTCCGGGACATTGTATTGTCCTGGAATTAATGTGCCCGGGACAGACCTGAAAAATCCCGGACTGTCCCGGGCAATCCGGGACACGTGGTCAGTGGTCACCCTACTTTTAAGCTCCCCCAGGTGAAAGGTTAAAGTGTTAGTTTGGACCATACAACACCCTAGCTGATCTCTACTGTGTGTTTGCAGAAAGAAAAACTCTGTTTTGAGTTATCTGAACAAAATAAGTTTGGGATACTTGGCCTTCTGTGGTGGATGATGTGCCTGGCCTCTGACTTATAATCCTACAAAATGATTTAGGATTTATTTGGTAATACAGATACTTGGAGGTGTGTACTATGGTTGAGTCCTCAACCATAGTACTTTTTGTTTTGTTGGTCAATTAAGGGGGAGGAGGTTGGCTGTCATGCAAAAATGTCATCTCCTATGGATAATGCTATTATAATTTCCAAAAAATAAATGATGTGGGTTAGACCTTTGCCTTTTGAATTATTTGACTTTGCATTGTTCAGATACATTTCTGGTATTGCCAGATAAGAGTGTGATCAATGCGGATCCTCCTCCTATATTGCTCTGTCTATGTGTAATGTATACAAGTGGTAAGAATCAGTCATGCATTCCTTGGCATACACACTGAATATTATTCTCTCTGTAGAAAAGATCAAAAGAGACAATACTAGTTTATAATAAACAGACTTATTTAGTGTTGAGCTGGGTATGAATATCAGCTTCAGGATAAAGCACACAAGCCCATGTGTGTGCACATGACAAAATGTTGTTAAGCCGAATGGAGCGATGATTTTTATTAATTAGCTTTGACTAGGAAATTTTCAAAGGGTAATTGTGGGACATGTAAGCTTTGGCATGTACTAAGCTGTAAAACAGATCTTACTAAGACTGAGCAACCCACTGATGTGTCCACAGACTTACAAGTACTACCCAATGCACCTACCGTTTTGGCAGGTTTTTCGACCTGTCCAAGGAAGAATTTTTCACGAAGTTTTTCATAAAAATCCACCAGTATTCCGTCTGTGACTTGGCAAATATTGTTCCATAGTGCTCTTCACCTTGACAAGTCTCATATTTAAAATTTTAAAGAGGTTAATTAACCCTCTTGTACCTTTCTGGCACTGGACTAAGTTGAATGTGTAGACTCCAATTGATAACTTCTGACAATGATCATTTGTGAAGCTATCAAATGTACTGAGAATTTTCATAGGAATTTTTGTATCAACATTCGTTTGAAAATCTGCTAGTGTATGATCAGCTATGAAACATCAAACTTTGATAAAATAACACAATGGCTAAGTGGTTAGCATTTCCGTGTAGAAGCACTAGGGTTGTCCGTTTGAATCCCAACCATGACACTACCTGCACAGAGTTTACATGTTCCCCCTTTGCCCGTGTGGGTTTCCCTCAGGTACTCCGGTTTCCTCCCACACTCCAAAGACATGCTGATAGGTTAATTGGGTCGTGCCTAAATTGGCCCTAGTATGTGTATGTGAGTTAAGGACTTTAGATTGTAAGCTCCTTGAGGGCAGGGACTGATGTGAATGTACAATATAAATGTAAAACGCTGTGTAAATTGACAACGCTATATAAGTACATGTCATAAATTAATAAATACATCTGTTTGGATGTGGTGGGTTACTGCACTTTGCATGTAATGAATTAGCCAGAAACTCTTTTCAATAGACTACATCTCACAGTTTCTTTACACATGCCTGGCACCTCTCAGTCATTTGGCATGAGCCGTGTCCGATGCATGACAGTATTAGTCATTTTTTTTTTGGATGACTGGGCCCATAAACGTTGATGGTTCCAGTAAAATCTGTCCTCTCTGTTTGTTTTTAACATTCCCTAAAGCTGGGCATGTGTCGTCCAGACAGCCCTTTTCAGGGAAATTTCCATCAGTCTATCACCAAGTCCTCTGATCCTATAGCGTACCTGCTGCTCTTTCTGACCTCTGTGTGTTTTTTCCTCACTTCTGTTGTGTTCTGTCTCTCAAAACTCAATTACAGAACATTCCACATTCTGCTATGCAGATATTGGCAGATGAATGTTCCTATTTCCACAGGTACTTTTATTAAGCACCTGTCATAGAGATGTTCTGTATGAAAGACAAGAGGTCATCCGCTCAGAGCCAAGCAAGCACCTCGTGCAATCCAGTAATATGTGCAGTTTGTAGTAGGTAGACCGCATTTTGTCTCTGTTTCAGCCTACCGTGTTTTATACTAGTTCATTGTATTTCTCTGGTTTGAGATGAATGAATTAACCACTTGCCGACCGCCTCCTGTACTTATACGTCGGCAGAATGGCACGGACAGGCATATCAACGTACCTGTACGTCCCCTTTAAATGCCTGTCCGTGTGGTCGCGCGCGCGTCACCCTGCTGCCATCCCTGTGAGTTGGACCACGAGTCCCGCGGACTAGATCACAGCGGGGATCCCTGCAATCATCTCACAGACGTATAGAGCGGGGAGATGCTTGTGTAAACAAGCATCTCCCTGCTCTGACTAGTGACAATGACACTGATCTCGGCTCCGTGTACTTGGAGCAGAGATCGGTGTCATGTGACACAGAGCCCACCCCCCTACAGTAAGAAACACCATGCAGGGAACACTTAACCCCTTCAGCGCCACCTAGTGGTTAACCCCTTCACTGCCAGTGTCATTTTCACAGTAATCAGTGCATTTTTATAGCACTGATCGCTGTGAAAATGACAATGGTCCCAAAAATGTGTCCGAAGTGTCCGCCAAAATGTCGCAGTCACGAAAAGTATCCCTGATCGCCGCCATTACTAGTAAAAAAAAAAAAAAAACTAATAAAAATGCCATAAAAATATCCCCTATTTTGTAAACGCTATAACTTTTGCGCAAACCAATCAATAAACGCTTATTGCGATTTTTTTTACCAAAAATATGTAGAAGAATGCGTATCGGCCTAAACTGAGGGAAAAAACATATTTTTTATATATATTTTTTGGGGATATTTATTATAGTAAAAATATTGATTTTTTTTCAAAATTGTCGCTCTATTTTTGTTTATAGCACAAAAAATTAAAACCGTAGAGGTGATCAAATACCACCAAAAGAAAGCTCTATTTGTGGGAAAAAAAGGACGTCAATTTTGTTTGGGAGCCACGTCGCATGACCGCGCAATTGTCAGTTAAAGCGAGGCAGTGCCGAATCGCAAAAAGTAGCCTGGTCCTTTAGCTGCAAAATGGTCCGGGGCTGAAGTGGTTAAAGAACAAATCAGAAAATTCAATGAATCTTGTCTCCTTTTTTTTTCTGTAAATCGCAAATTTTTGGTTTGACAGAATGTGAACATGTGGAGTTGACTGATATGGGTAGAGTGACACAATATATGAATTCTGGTTAACAACTCGCCCCAAAAAATAAATAAATTGACAGATTTATTTGACTAGCATACTGTATCTATATGGGTAGGTCTTAAATATTTTCTGCAGAACATAAAACATATATATTTTTTTTTAATGTGAAAGCATGCTTTTGCTTTCCATACAATGTGTATGTGTGGTGGCAAACAGGATGGGCTTTAACGCCTACGCGCGCCACACGTGTCTGTGGGTGGCATAGGTTTCTGATCGGGAACTTGCAGGACCAGCTCCTAATCATTCTTGTCTAGGGTTGAGCTCAGTGTTCGAGTCGAACATACGTTCGACTCGAACATCGGCTGTTCGACCGTTCGGCGAACATCGAATGATTTGGGCCGTTCGCGCCAAATTCGAGTGACGCGAACGGCCCACAATACACTGGGCCATCGCAGTGCAATCCCGGCGCTGTGATTGGCCAAGCATGCACTGTGACCCCGCATGCTTGGCCAATCACAGCGCCGGCAGCTAGGAGAGCCATAATTGGCCACAGGCAGGTTGCCTGTGGCCAATTATAGCTCAGGGGGTTTAGCACACGCCCCACACTATAAAAGGCCGCCAGCGCGGCGGCCTTGTGTAGTGTGTTCCGGTGCAGGGAAAGAGTTACATAGGCAGGGACAGTGTCAGTGCTATTTGTACCTCAAACTTGTGTGTAGGGAGAGAGAAGGATAGGCAGGGAGAGTGTCTGTGTCATATTCTTTGCTAAACCTTGTGTGCAGGGAGAGAGAAGGATAGGCAGGGGACAGTGTCAGTGTCACATTCTTTGCTAAACCTTGTGTGCAGGGAGAGAGAAGGATAGGCAGGGGACAGTGTCAGTGTCATATTCTTTGCAAAACCTTGTGTGCAGGGAGAGAGAAGGATAGGCAGGGGACAGTGTCAGTGTCATTGTTGCTAAGCCTCCTGCACATTATACACCTGAAGTTAGCCCGTATTGCTGTGTTTTCCTGGTGTGTTACACCAACAGGCATTTGCAGCACTTACAGCGGGCGGAGTGTGCCTCCTGCACCTTATACACCTGAAGTTAGCCTGTATTGCTGCGTTTTCCTGGTGTGTTACACCAACAGGCATTTGCAGCACTTACAGCGGGCGGAGTGTGCCTCCTGATCATATTACACCTGAAGTTAGCCTGTATTGCTGCGTTTTCCTGGTGTGTTACACCAACAGGCATTTGCAGCACTTACAGCGGGCGGAGTGTGCCTCCTGCGCCTTATACACCTGAAGTTAGCCTGTATTGCTGCGTTTTCCTGGTGTGTTACACCAACAGGCATTTGCAGCACTTACAGCGGGCGGAGTGTGCCTCCTGCACCTTATACACCTGAAGTTAGCCTGTATTGCTGCGTTTTCCTGGTGTGTTACACCAACCGGCATTTGCAGCACTTACAGCGGGCGGAGTGTGCCTCCTGATCATATTACACCTGAAGTTAGCCTGTATTGCTGCGTTTTCCTGGTGTGTTACACCAACAGGCATTTGCAGCACTTACAGCGGGCGGAGTGTGCCTTCTGATCATATTACACCTGAAGTTAGCCCGTATTGCTGTGTTTTCCTGGTGTGTTACACCAACAGGCATTTGCAGCACTTACAGCGGGCGGAGTGTGCCTCCTGCACCTTATACACCTGAAGTTAGCCTGTATTGCTGCGTTTTCCTGGTGTGTTACACCAACAGGCATTTGCAGCACTTACAGCGGGCGGAGTGTGCCTCCTGCACATTATACACCTGAAGTTAGCCTGTATTGCTGCGTTTTCCTGGTGTGTTACACCAACAGGCATTTGCAGCACCTACAGCAGGCGTAGTGTGATTCCTGCAAAATATACTCCTGAAGCTAGGCCTTATTGCTGGTTTTTCCATTTCCCTGCAGGCCATTAGAATGTCTGGAAGGCAAACAAGGAGAGGCAGACAGTCAGGAGCCAATAAAAGAGGGCAAGCAGGCTCTGTGTCTAGAGACAACAGTGCTGGTCGTGGACGCGGTGCATTGCCATCAGCACGTGGCCATGGGACACGCTTGTCCTTCTTTTCGGCAGCTGGACGTGTTGAGCCGCATCATGCCGAAGACTTGGTAGAGTGGATGACCAAGCCCTCCTCATCCTCCTCATCCTCTCTCACCCAGGCTCAGGGTACTGGCAAAGCAGCTGCCAAAGCGTCCTCTTTCCTGGTATCAATGTCATCATCAGTCACTCCTTCCCTAGACCAACCATGTCCTCCTGAGGAGTCCCCCGAACTGTTTGAGCACAGTGTTGGGTACATGCTCCAGGAGGATGCCCAGCATTTCGAAGGGTCTGATGATGATACCCAGCTAGAGGAAGGCAGTAGCGTGAGAGCAGAGAGAGGGGATGCTCAAGAAGGACACCAATCTGGCAGTCATGTTCCAGCAGCTGCAGCATACTGCCAGATTGGCTCCAGTGATGAGGAGGGAGGGGATGATGAGGTCACTGACTCCACGTGGGTGCCTAATAGGAGAGAGGAGGAGGAGGATGAGGAGGAGGCACATCTCCAACGAAGCAGGATGCCCTCGGGGGGCCAGAGTAAGGGCAGCACACCGACGGAATCACACCGCAGAGCTCCGCCTGTGCAGGGCGCTGCCTCTGCCCGTTATTCAAAAAGTTCTTTGGTGTGGGCCTTTTTTGAGTCGAGTGCATCAGATCGCACAGCTGCTGTTTGCAACATATGTCTCAAGCGTATATCGCGTGGCCAAAACATCACCCGCTTGGGCACCACATGCTTGACCAGACATATGTTGACCTGCCATGCAGCTCGTTGGCAAGCCTACCTTAAAGACCCACACCAAAGAACAAAGCGGACCTCTCCTTGCACCGCATCAGCTGGGATCTCCAACCCCACTATACCTTCAGTCCTCTCTGAAACCTGCACTGAGAGGAATGAAGGTGTAGAATTAGGTGTGTCACAGCCAAGTACTTGCGGGCACTCTGCTAGCAGTACACCGACGTCCGATTCTAGCAGGCAAATTTCCCTGCCCCAGCTGCTGGAACGTCGAAAGAAGTTCACTCCCAGCCATCCACATGCCCAGCGGTTGAATGCTAGCTTGGCTAAATTGCTAGCGCTTCAACTGCTGCCTTTTCAGTTGGTAGACTTGGCCCTCTTTCGTGAGTTTGTGCAATGTGCGGTTCCTCAGTGGCAGGTTCCCAAACGCCACTTTTTCTCACGGAAGGCGATTCCGGCTCTCTACCGGCATGTGGAAGGCAATGTCTTGGCCTCGCTGGACAGGGCGGTCAGCGGTAAGGTGCATATTACGGCTGACTCATGGTCCAGCAGGCATGGACAGGGACGTTACCTTTCTTTCACGGCCCATTGGGTCACTCTTTTGGCAGCTGGGAAGGATGCAGGACAAGCTGCAGTAGTGTTGGAGGTTGTTCCGCCGCCACCCCTCCAAAATGCTACTACTGGTTGTGACACACCTCTCTCCTCCACCCCCTCCTCTTCTTCTTCCTCCATGGCCTCTTCCTGTGCTTTGTCCTCGGAACCAGCGGTGCTCCGTAGGCATTCAAGGGGCTACGCAAGTACGCAGGCAAAAAGATGCCATGCCGTGCTTGCGCTGGTGTGTTTGGGGGACAGGAGCCACACTGGGTCAGAGGTTCTGTCTGCTCTGCAGGGGCATGCCGAGAGGTGTTTGACGCCACGCCAGCTTAAGCCAGGAATGGTGGTTTGCGACAATGGCACCAACCTCCTCTCCGCCCTCCGACAGGGACAACTGACCCATGTGCCCTGTGTGGCTCACGTCCTTAACCTGGTGGTGCAGCGGTTCTTGGGCAGGTACCCGGGCTTACAGGATGTCCTGAGGCAGGCCAGGAAAGTCTGTGTGCATTTCCGCAGATCTTATAATGCCAGTGCTCGGCTGGCTGAGCTGCAAAAGGAGTTGAACCTGCCCAAGAACCGCCTTATATGTGACATGCCCACCTGGTGAAACTCAACGTTGGCCATGCTGCAGCGGCTGCACATGCAGCAGAGGGCCATCAATGAGTTCCTGTGCGACTACGGCACCAGGACAGGGTCAGGGGAGCTCGGTTTTTTTTCACCACGCCAGTGGGGCATGATCAGGGATGCATGGTGAGCAGTGACAGTGCATGCATCAGTGACACTGTACCTCTTGTCCACCTGTTGGAACATACGCTGCGTGGAATAATGGACAGGGCACTTGAGACAGAACAGAGGCAGGAAGAGGAGGACTTCCTTGCCTCTCAAGGCCCCCTTTACCTAGACAGTGTTCCTTCTGTCCCACCCATCGTTTCGCTGATACCCACTGAGCCAGCGGATGACAGTGCGGTCCCCGCACACTGTGCAGGGACCGCCCTGTCACCTCTCTGCTCTCCCCTATAGGGGGATTGGATGAACACGTACCGTCTGTCCATGTTCATCCGATCCGCTCTGCTCTGCAGACGGGTAGAAAAATTTGATTTTTTTTCCGTCTGCAGAATCGGAGGATTGCAGACCCGGATGAGATCGGGTGTCAGTGGATGTTCATCCGCTGACACCCGTGATCTCATAGGGACCAATGTATGTCCCTTTTTCATCCGTAAACGGTCCGCTGGTGTGAAAGGGGCCTTAAGGTTTTAATTGCAGAGAGATCCCATGATAAAGACAAGTGCAACGTTTTGGTTTCACCATTGCCTGTCAAATGCCCTCTGAAACCCCATCCTGGCTTCAGAAGGGCACTGCAGGGCAGTCCAAGTCTGAAAGAGCCCTCATCCCACCAAACTCCATATCATTTGCCAACCAGATACTATCCATCAAAATACAATAGAAATGTAGGTGACCACTCATCAACCCTGAAACGCCAGGCTCCCTAAAACACCCAGTCGTGACACCAACACACCAATCAGGGTTGCCAACTTTCAGTAAATTTACAAACAGTTTGTAAAATCAATAATTGTTGCATCTGTCCATGAATGTCAGTTACGGACATGCAACCTACATGTCCGTAATGGACATTCAAGGACAGATGCAAAAAGTACAGATTTTTTTAATAACTGTTCGTAAATTTACTGAAAGTTGGCAACCCTGACACCAAACCATCTTCCTGTCTTCAGGATATACTAATGTAGCAAGGTCTCTGGCCTGGTCCAGTCTAATGAGGACCTCCAAGGCCACAGATAGCTGACATCCTTCAATATGTGGTGGGTTGTGAGGCATAGTGGGTGCAAAGATGGTGAAAGTCATTGGGCGCCAGACACTTCTTGGATGTAAATGAGGTTTTATTTCTTTTAACAGTCCTTTTTTTCTATGGGGGGGGGGAGAGGGTTAGGGCCAGGACACCCTTAGATAGTTGCACATTTAATTGGCAGACTCTGAGACTTCAATAAGAGAACAGCCGTGCAGGGAAAGGCCCCAGCAAGAAGCCACATCTGCACTTGCAGGATTGCTGTCTCCTATGGTAACAGTCTTTAACTGTTCCTAACTCAAACGTAACAGTCCTTTCAACTTCACTACAACTGCCTCTTGTAGTTCTTCAACACTGAGCTCCCCGGCTCTCACTAGACCCTCTGATTCACTGACTCTGAATCCCTTGAACTCCTCCAAGGTTTGCGGTGGTATCCCCTCAAGCGTCACCCACTCTTCCCTGCTGGGTCCCTAGCTTGGCACTCCAGATACCTCTCAAGCTTCACCCCTGCTAACCGGCTTGGTCCCTGGCTTGACTCACAAGGCTGCTCTGCAAGTGTCTCCTCCGCGGGTTGGGTCCCTGACTTGATCACCGCCTGAAGTTTCCCGATTCTCTACCGTGCCCTTTCAGTGAGAATGTGGTTTTGGTATGTGGTTCAGTTACTCACTGTGGTCAATAGTAAAGGTGGTTATTCCCTTAGTGGTGACAGCTCCCCTTCTACCTTTGACCACAACAGGTTCTCCAGGTTGGCAGAACGTCACTTTTGGTTGGATTGCAAGCCGCAATCCCAACCCTGCACTGCACTTTTACTTCTGAATATGCCCCCGCACAGCCTGGCAGCCAGACGCCCCCGGGATAGGTCCAATCTCCGGTATAGCACCCCGGGTGTATGACACACGTCCACCCAGACAGCCACCTGAGTGGCACAGAACTTAGATCACCTGACCTCACCCGAAAACATAGACTCTCCCAGCAGGCAAAGGGATTCAAGAAAACCCCTGCCCATTGCCTGAAATACCCCATATACCCATAACCTGACCTTGGTTTGCCCTTCTCGTATATAGTACCACCAAGTACCCGGCCACCTAGTAGTAGAAGAGAAAAGTGCAACAAGGCAAAACTTAAGGAGAAATCAATAGATCTCTATCAATAAAACCAAGATGACTACTCCTGGCAAGTAAATTTGTGAGGAACTCCCTGACTAAACCCCAGGGTGCTACATCAATGTTCTTTGGAGAACACAGTGCAGCTGACATAGCTGACCCTCTTAAAAAACATGCACCCCCAGTCTGGCCAAAAACAGATTTACCCCTTGTGATGGATCTCGGGGGAAGGATCTTCCCCTGATGGTGCCGCTCGTGGCTTAGCGTTTCATGCCAGAGTTGCCGGCGGATTACATCCCCCCAGCCGAGCATGGTGTGTGCCGTCGCTGGTCCCTGATGTTGCTTCTGCATGCCTTGCAGCCTCCTCCCGAACTCCGCTCTCATGCTGGCCGGTCCCCGTATCGCTCCTCGGCGGCTGCCCAGATCTTGAATCCTGGTGGTGGTTTGGATGTCCCGGACTGGAGGAGACATCCCACCGCTGCCACCACTGTGACGGATCTCGGATACCCCAGGTGGACACATCCGCCAGACCTGTGTCTCCTGTCCTCCAAATGCACCCGCAGCCTGCAGATTCGCCATAACCAGCCCTTAACCCCTCAATCATGACACAAGCCACACAGGCGTTGAGGGTTAAACATGCAAAGCATCAACTGTTTATTAAATACAAAACATACACTTTTACACACGGTTAGGGACACTCCCCTTAGCCTTGTCATAGAGGGGGGGTAGGGGACAAGGAAGAACCAATGGGAATTGAACACTTGTACATTGAAACAGAGACTACAGTTAAACATAAAGGGATTATGGTAAGCAGGCAGCCCCTCAATACACATCCCCTGCGGAGAGATGTCTCCAGTCCAGACCATTGTCTACATGCCATGAACCAACACAATTAAACATGGCAACAAGAGGAGGGGGGGAAGGGATGTATCATTACATTACATTATCTCAATGCCAGCTTGTCCCCAAGTCTCTCAGTCTCTTCTGGGCCATAATCTGTGGGTAAGAGGCCAGCCCATAGTCCTAAGTCCTACTGTCAGTTGATATAATCAGAGCAGCATGACCCTTCCTGTCCAACACTGTCTATGTCACTCATAGTTGTGCACCCCAAAGCTTAAACACATATGCGTGTGTGTGTGCATGTGTATATATACTGACAGTGTCAGTAGAGCAATGGACAGTGTCAGTAGGGAGGAGATTGGTGTGAGTAGGCCAGTGGATGGTGTCAGTAGTTTTTATTTTTTTACTATTTTATTTTATTATTATTTTTTACTATGTCATTCTTTTATATCTTATTTTAAAAAAAAAAAATTTCCGCAAGAAAACAGCTGGGAGAGCTTTTTGCCGTGAAAACCATTCGTGTGTATGGTTTCTCGACAGGAAAACTGCCGGGAATCTCTACGAGAAAAATAGAGAACCTGCTCTCTATTTTTCTCATCGTGATTCTCGGCAGAGTGTTTCCTGCTGAGAAAACCGGTCGTCTGTATGCTTACTTGTCCGAGATAAACCCGCGCATGCTCGAAAAGACTTTGACGCATGCGCGGTAGCATACAAGGTTAGTGTGGGGTGTAGCAAGATGGCGGCGACGGCATCGAATATGACGAGCGCCGGCTCGTCGTAGTCGATGACGTCACCTCGTTTTTGCCATTCAAAAGAACAGTGTTTTTTTGGAGTGGCCGTCTGTACACAGGGCTTGACAAGACAAGCTTGCCAGGAATCCCGTTGAGAAAACCAACGTTTTTTTTTCCGACGGGATTCCCGCCCGTGTTTACAGGGCTTTAGGCTTGCAAACTGTGACTAGAACACTCATGTCTTTCAGGACTGACATTAACAAGGACGATTTTTGTTTTGGCAGTAACAATGACTAGATCTTTCCCTTTTTCAGAATAATAGAAAGTATAGAAAGGATGTAGGTTGTTGCAATAAAATAGTTCTTGTTTTTGGTACCTTCATACATATTGTGAAATATGCTATTAGTTATGCAATTACTATAATTATGGCCTTTGAATGATTAGACACCCTGTGATAATATTTCTTTGGAGTGCTATAATTTGCAGTAATTAATTAGAAATTTAAATTCTAATTAAAGGTCTACTCCAGCTAAACGCTAAGTTTAATGGTAAATCTCATACTGTAGATACTTAAAGGTTCATAAATAAATGCACATACTTTTATAATCACTGCTGTGCTATAGGTAATATCATTTCTCAGTACTTTGTGACACTACTCCACCTCCTGCCTGCTCTTTGAATTCTTAGTAAACATTCTTAAAGTGGTTGTGAACCTCAGATATGAAATATGAATAAAGCATATCCTTCTATAGCCGGGTTCCTCCGGGGGTTGCTAGGGGTTCCTTGAACAATGAGCAATTTCTGCCTTTCAGATAAGTTCCCACTGACACCATTGATCTTTTTAGCTATCTGTAAGGGGGTAATTCTTCCCAATGATTACAAGTGTAAGGAGCATTCTTCCCAGTGGCCATCACACCAATGTATCATGAGTTGTAGATATAGTAATTTTTAGAAGGTGTTCCATGAGACCGGAAAGTTATTTGAAAAGGTTGAGAAAGGCTGCATAATAGTGTGTACTTATCTTAATTAAAAACACTAAGTGTCATTTCTGTCTGCTGCTTCGTTCTTTTGCTATCTGCATGAATCACTTCTGACAAGTTTTCCTGACACCAAGAGAAAAAAGGTGACATGGGAGAGGGATCCAGCACACAGCCTGTGATTGACAGCCTCAGCTCTGTTCCTGTGTGCTGTGTGAAGGGGGGTGTGACCCTTCCTCCCAATCAGCTCTCAGAGCTCTCCTCACTGAACTCTGCAATGTGTAACTTCAGCTCTCCCCCCTCCTGTTTTCTGAAAGCTCAGACAACCTTTACAAAAATTCTGGACTTTGAACATCCATAGAGAGGAGAAGACTGCAGATAAACAGGTACAATATATGTAGGAGGATTTTCTTCATCTCGGTGTATCATATACTGTAGTGTTTTATACATATCTGTGTGTATCACCTGAGGCAAATCACTTCAATAGGTATATGCAAGGGTTTACAACCACTTTAAAAAGATTTTGGTATTACACTAACATATTAAAGCTTGTATTACATTTTAGGAAAAAGGATTAGGTCTACTTGAAATACACCAACCTCTCTCAATCAATGTAAAGGGGAAGTACAGCCAAAGCTCGTTCTGCACTCCTGTAACCAGTTTTTAGGAGACAACGTGCTTCAGCAAGCAGAAGCACGCTGTAGGCTGACATCACAGAGCCGGTCCATGCCTGGGAAAATATTGCGATCATATCTCGGGGTCCGCCCACATGTCTAGACCAGCACCCAGCTCAGCCTCTCAGTGAGCCGCTGAGAGCCTGAGCCAGCTTCTCCTGCCCCAGCTTCTCCTGCCCCAGCTTCTCCTGCCCCCTCCACAGCCCAGCACTACAGTGAGCGCTGGAGGAGCGGAGAAGTGAGCGGTGTCTAACAGTCACCAGCTCTCTGCTCAGGCAGTTCTGAGAACTGAGCAATCAGCGATGTTTGATCATTCCGTTCCCAGCCTTATGCCGCGTACACACAACCATTTTTAATGTCATTGAAAAAACAGCATTTTTCTCGACTTGATTCTTCTCAAGCCTGCCTTGCCTACACACTATCGTGGAAAAAATGCTTGAGCCAAGCGCGGTGACGTACAACACGTAGGACGGCACTATAAAGGGGAAGTTCCATTCGGATGGCGCCACCCTTTGGGCTGCTTGTGCTATCTCCATTACGAATGCTAGTTTTACCAGAACGAGCGCTCCCATCTCATAACTTGCTTCTGAGCATGCACATTTTTTTCACGTCGTTAAAGCCTACACACGGACGTTTTTCATGACGTGAAAAACCACGAGAAAAATTAGAGCACGTTCCAAATTTTTAATGGCCATTTTTCACGTCGTGAAAAATGCTCTGGAGCCCACACACGATTGTTTTTACTGACCAAATAAAAAAATGCCATTTTTCTCGTCATGAAAAACGGTCGTGTGTACGCGGCATCAGAGCCAACGGGGGACAGATGCAGCATTGGAACAATTCTGCATTCACCTAGGTGAAAGAGCTGACAAGCAGACCAACTGTAAGTCTACTTTTACCTTTTTTCTTATTATAAAGGTTGTGTAGCGCCCCCCCCCCCCAATATTTGGGGGCGCTATGTGTAAATTTAGGGGCAGTCTGAGCCAGTAGTTGAGCTCAGACCAATTTATGATTCAATTCTTCTCTGTTCTGGGTGTGATACTGCCTGGCAGTAGTGTTCTCCTTTGCCTGTAGGTGGCACTGTCACCGCCGGCATGGGTTGAGCTACGTGGGGGGGGGTATCACAGCACCTTGGGTGTCCTCTCTCGGCAGCCGTGCAGTGGGTGTGGTCTACCCGCTGTGCATGCTGGGAGAGTGTACAAAAGGGGCAGACGCCATTTGGCACAAGGCGATTCCAGGGGGACCCCAAGGCATTCAGGGGGACCTCTGGTCCAGTGAGTGTGCCTCGTGGCCCGCATGGCACGAGGTGCGCGAGTGTGTTTAGGCCTCGGGCACCTTCAGCCCGAGGTTCTGTTGCTGCATCGTAGGCCCAGCTCCACTGACAAGGGCCTACGCTTCAGAGAAGGATCCCAGGCTGCCCGCTTGTAGGGGGCCCATCTTTAGGAAAAGTGGTCCAGGGGAAGATCAGTCCCGGCGGAGATTAGCAATGGTACTGCTGTCTCGGGGAGAAGCCTGAAGGCTTGCCTAAAGGGGGATTCATTGTCTCTGATATCTGTGCTCCATCCTGGCTGCTAGGACCGCTCTCATAGGGACTATCCGGGTGAGCAATACCCACTCAGGCTTGAGTGGCGACAAGTGTATATACTGAACTTAAGTGTTGCGTGCCTGAACCTTCCCCTGCTTTCTTTCAACTTCCTGCTCTCGCTCTCTTCAAGTTGACTCAAAGAGAAAAAAATAATAAAGCCTTGCTGATTAGGTTTTACTCATGTGTGGACATTGGCCTTATTCCTGGAGATTTTTGTTTGCCTAGACAACGGAGCTGAAGGATCCACTCTGGAGAGGTAATTGCTGCAGACCCAAAACAAGACCAGCCGGTCCCTTAAATGTGACTAAGTGCTACAGTTGCTTAAGGGATTTAGCTAAATTTAGGAGGTTATTTCTAAGGATGAGGGACAAGTTGATTGGTGGACATTTTATTAAGAAAGCCAATTCCCCTTGTATGTTTAAGATCGGGGGGGGGGGATTATTGTTGGGTTTCCATGTTCTTTATAACACCATTGCCTCAATAAGGCAGGACTGTACTTCATATACTTTCTTATTGGGGTAGGATAATACTTTGCTACTAGCACTATAATGTGAGAGGGGTAGGGAATCCCAACCTATATTCCCTTTTGTCCCCTATGCTGGTAAGTAATGTGGGATCCCCAAAGCTTCTTGCACACAATAACCAAAGTGAGGGTGGGCTGCATTATGCCTCTAGTAGGGGTTTGTGTTGGACCCCTTTGCTTGTTTACTAAACACTAGGGGGATTGCAAATATATTTCCAATGATGCAAATGGCAGTTGCTGCTCTGCTGGGTCATCAGCAAAATGGAATTGCTGAAATCGGTAATAATTTTGTTGCGTTAGAAGAAATACTTGAAGTATAACTTAACTGAGGAAAAATCCAACATTTTGGCGTAGCCCCCAGATCAGGAATAGAAAGGAATACTTCCAATGGGAAAACGTGTTCTTTTGACAACTGTCAAAGATATATACTCTACCTACTCTATCTAGAATGAAAGAAGAGTAGGGATGAGCTCCGGCGTGTTCGCATACTCCACGTGCCGAGCCCGCCAGGAAGTCGACACGGCGCTGCGCTAACCACAGGGAGGGAGACGTGTCCCAATCTCTGCAGCCGCGCATTGGGACTTCCTGGCAGGCTCGGCACGTGGAGTAAGCGAACACGCCGGAGCTCATCCCTAAAGAAGAGATGTTGGCTTTAGATATACTCTAAAGCAGGTGTATCCAAACTTTCTAAACATCGGGCCAGTTTACTATCAGTCACAGTTTAAGGGGGCTAGACTGTGACCAGTGGGACTAGAAAATGCCCCATCATTGGTTTTATTGGGAGTAATAGTGCCCCATTGTTGGTATCAGTGGGAATAATAGTGCTCCATTATTAATATCAGTGGGAGGAATAGCACCTCCTCATTGGTGTCAGTGTGAGGAATGGTGCCCCATTATTGGTATCAGTAGTGGATGGAGTAGTTCCCCAAGAGCTGGATAGAGGTAAGCAAAGGGCCACAGTTTGGAGACCACTGCTCTAATGGGTTAGTTCACCTTTCCCCAAAAAACGTGTAAGATGATCCCTGCTGTTACTGCTCACCCCTACTATCACAGTAGTGAGTAGGGATGAGCTGAACACCCCCGGGTTCGGTTCGCACCAGAACCTTCGAACGGACCGAAAGTTCGCGCGAATTTTCGAACCCTATTCGTTATAATGGACGCGAACGTTCGAAATCAAAATTGCTAATTACAACGGCCAATATGCATGTTAATGTTATAAAACAGGTTTGGGGACCCGGGTCCTGCCCCAGGGGACATATATCAATGCAAAAAGAAATTTTAAAAACTAAAGTTTTTTCGGGAGCAGTCATTTTAATGATGCATAAAGTGAAAAAAAAAAAAGTGAAATTTTCCTTTAAATACGGTACCTGGGGGGTGTCTAAAGTATGCCTGTGAAGTGGCATGTGTTTCCCGTGTTTAGAACTGTCCTTGCACAAAATGACATTTGTAAAGGAAAAAAAGAAGCCATTTAAAACCACTTGCGGCTTTAATGTCATGTCTTGTCCTGGCCGCCATATGGCTGAAAATCCTTGAGAAAAATGGCATGGCTACCCCATCACCCCCCCCCCCACCCCAGCCCCTTTGGGTCTTGTATGGATACTAAGGGGGACCCTGCACCCAAAATAAAACCCTATACCTACAACCCTATATACTCTGAACAGCAGTATATAGGTGGTGCAAACAAGACATGGACTGTAGGTTTGTTCTTAAGTAGAATCTGAACAGGTACATTATGAAGTGTAGCTACATCCCAAAAAAATCAATTTTTAAGCTTTTTGGAGAACATAGGGAGGGGTTATCACCCCTGTAACATTTGCTGTCTTTGCACATCTGTTCAGAACATGTCACCTCACTTTCCGTCCCAATGACAAATGTTTTTGGAAAAGTGGGGTTTTAATTGAAACAAGGATTGGTGATAAAGCATCAGTAGAGAGGAGATACCTTTTTCCCAAATTAAATCTAACAGGATAGAATTTTCCTTCCTAGGGGTAGATTTCCTCTCACTTCCTGTTTTCTCTTGCCGTTTGCAAGTAGGAGTCGTTTGTAAGTTGGATGTTTGAAAGTAGGGGCCTGCCGTATATACTCTGCAGAAATTTGCCCTATTAGATGTTGGTGTAGCCACAAGACTGGTGGGCACAGGAATGGGCCCTGCTGTGAGTTAATAGATCAAGATTTGTACTTGCATTCACCTGTTGAACCGGGCAGAAAAATTGGGCCTTTGGTGGTGGTGGTGGTGGTGGTGGACGGTGTTGCCACAAGACTGTAAGCCCTCACAGTTACTCTTGGTGGGTGCAGGAATGGGCCCTGCTGTGAGTTATTAGATCAAGATTTGTAATTGCATGCACCTGTTGAACAGGGCAGAAAAATTGGGCCTTTGGTGGTGGTGGTGGTGGTGGACGGTGTTGCCACAAGACTGTAGGCCCTCATAGTTACTCTTGGTGGGCGCAGGAATGGGCCCTGCTGTGAACTATTAGATCAAGATTTGTAATTACACGCCCCTGTTAAACAGGGGCTGAAAAATTCTGCCTTAGGCATTGGTGCTGGTGCCACAACACTGCAACCCCTCACAGATACTGTACTTGGAGCACAGCAGTCACACCTGTTGCGAAGCATCTTTTAAAAAAATTGTAATTACACGCCCCTGTTATACAGGGGCTGAAAAATTGTGCCTTAGGCACTGGTGCTGGTGCCACAACACTGCAACCCCTCACAGATACTGTACTCTGAGCACAGCAATGAGACCTGTTGCAAAGCATTGCCTAAAAATTGTAATTACACGCCCCAACAGGGGCTGAAAAATTGTGCCTTAGGCACTGGTGCTGGTGCCACAACACTGCAACCCCTCACAGATACTGTACTCTGAGCACAGCAGTCACACCTGTTGCGAAGCATCTTTTTAAAAAATTGTAATTACACGCCCCTGTTATACAGGGGCTGAAAAATTGTGCCTTAGGCACTGGTGCTGGTGCCACAACACTGCAACCCCTCACAGATACTGTACTCTGAGCACAGCAATGAGACCTGTTGCAAAGCATTGCCTAAAAATTGTAATTACACGCCCCAACAGGGGCTGAAAAATTGTGCCTTAGGCACTGGTGCTGGTGCCACAACACTGCAACCCCTCACAGATACTGTACTCTGAGCACAGCAGTCACACCTGTTGCGAAGCATCTTTTTAAAAAATTGTAATTACACGCCCCTGTTATACAGGGGCTGAAAAATTGTGCCTTAGGCACTGGTGTGGTGGCATGGATCATTGAGGAGGAGGAAGAGGATAGTCAGTGAACATAACAGGACAGTCACTCAGCATCAGCATAGGCAGTCTTGAAGGGATGTGACATTATAAATTATTCCGTTATATCCGCTTCAGGTGTCTGGTAGCTGGTGGTGATCCAAGACTGATTCATTTTTATGAAGGTCAGTCGATCAACCGAGTCGGTGGACAGGCGCACCTTATGATCGGTGACAAATCCTCCAGCAGCACTGAATGTGCGTTCGGAAAGAACGCTGGATGCAGGACAGGCCAGTAGCTCAATTGCATACTGTGCAAGCTCTGGCCAGTGATCCATCCTCAGGACCCAGTAAGCCAGAGGATTTTCGGTGGGAAAGGTGTCCAAGTCTGACCTTGCCCCTAGGTATTCCTGCACCATGTATATCAGACGCTGGCGATGGTTGCTGGAACCGATCATACCTTGGGGCTGCGGACTAAAAAATTGTCTGAACGCATCGGTCAGACGTCCACCTTCCCCACCGCTCCTTCTGCTACTGACCGAAGCCTCAGCAACTCGTCGTCCAGGACCAGGAGTTTGTAACCTCCCAGTTTCTGGGAACGCGTTGCACAGACCTTTCTGCAAGGCCTCCCTGAGATGTCTCATCCTCTGCTCCCTCTGCGACGGCAAGATAAGGTCCGCAACCTTACCCTTGTACCGTGGATCAAGGAGAGTGGCCAGCCAGTAATGGTCACTCTCCTTGATCCGAAGAACACGAGGATCCTTCCGCAGGCTTTGCAGGATCAGGGAGGCCATGCAGCGTAGGTTAGCTGAGGCATTCGGTCCGGAGTCTTCTGGGTCACTGAGGATGACATGATCGCCAGCCACCTCCTCCCAGCCACGTACAAGTCCACTGGTTTGTTGGGACTGTACATCATCCCTAAAAGACTGCTGCTGCTGATGCTGAGTGCCAGGCTCCACCTCCATGCTCACACAATCCTCCTCCTCCTCCTCCTCCTCCTCTTCCTGTGTGATGGGTGGGACAGAAGGAACATTGTCTGGATAAAGGGGGCCTTGAGAGACAAGGAAGTCCTCCTCTTCCTGCCTCTGTTCTGCCTCAAGTGCCCTGTCCATTATCCCACGCAGCGTATGCTCCAACAGGTGGACAAGAGGTACAGTGTCACTGATGCATGCACTGTCACTGCTCACCATCCTCGTGGCCTCCTCAAATGGTGAGAGGACAGTGCATGCATCCCTGATCATGCTCCACTGGCGTGGGGAAAAAAAGCCAAGCTCCCCTGACCCTGTCCTGGTGCCGTAGTCGCAAAGGTACTCATTGATGGCCCTCTGCTGCGTGTGCAGTCGCTGCAGCATGGCCAACGTTGAGTTCCACCTGGTGGGCATGTCACATATTAGGCGGCTCTTGGGCAGGTTCAGCTCCTTTTGCAGCTCAGTCAGCCGAGCACTGGCATTATAAGATCGGAGGAAATGCACACAGACTTTCCTGGCCTGCCTCAGGACATCCTGTAAGCCTGGGAACCTGCCCAAGAACCGCTGCACCACCAGGTTGAGGACGTGAGCCATACAGGGCACATGGGTGAGCTGCCCCTGTCGCAGGGCGGAGAGGAGGTTGGTGCCATTATCAGAAACGACCATTCCTGGCTTAAGCTGGCGTGGCGTCAACCACCTCTCGGCCTGCCCCTGCAGAGCTGCCAGAACCTCTGGCCCAGTGTGGCTCCTGTCCCCCAAACACACCAGCGCAAGCACGGCATGGCATCTTTTTGCCTGCGTACTCGCGTAGCCCCTTGTACGCCTACGGAGCACCGCTGGTTCCGAGGACAGAGCACTCGAAGAGGACATGGAGGAAGAAGAAGAGGAGGGGGTGGAGGAGAGAGGTGTGTCACAACCAGTAGTAGCATTTTGGAGGCGTGGTGGCGGAACAACCTCCAACACTACTGCACCTTGTCCTGCATCCCTCCCAGCTACCAATAGAGTGACCCAATGGGCCGTGAAAGAAAGATAACGTCCCTGTCCATGCCTGCTGGACCATGAGTCAGCGGTAATATGCACCTTACCGCTGACCGCCCTGTCCAGCGAGGCATGGACATTGCCTTCCACATGCCAGTAGAGAGACGGAATTGCCTTCCGTGAGAAAAAGTGGCGTTTGGGAACCTGCCACTGAGGAACCGCACATTGAACAAACTCACGGAAGGGGGCCGAGTCTATCAACTGAAAAGGCAGCAGTTGAAGTGCTAGCAATTTAGCCAAGCTAGCATTCAACCGCTGGGCATGTGGATGGCTGGGAGTATACTTCTTTCGACGGTCCAGCAGCTGGGGCAGGGAAATTTGCCTGCTACAATCGGACGTCGGTGTACTGCAAGTACTTGGTTGTGACACACCTAATTCTACACCTTCAGTCCTCTCAGAGCAGCTTTCAGAGAGGACTGAAGATATAGTGGGGATGGAGATCCCAGCTGATGAGGAGCAAGGAGAGGTCCGCTTTGTTCTTTGGTGTGGGTCTTTTATGTGTGCTTGCCAACGAGCTGCATGGCAGGTCGACATATGTCTGCTCATGCTTGTGGTGCCCAAGCGGCTGATGTTTTGGCCACGCGAGATACGCTTGAGACAAATATTGCAAATAGCAGTGGTGCGATCTGATGCACTCGTCTCAAAAAAGGCCCACACCAAAGAACTTTTGTGATAACGTGCAGAGGCAGCGCCCTGCACAGGCGGAGCTCTGCGGTGTGGTACAGTTGCTGTGCTGGCCTCTAGCTGGCCTCCAGGGGGCATCCTGCCTCGTTGGACATGTGACGCTGCATCCTCCTCCTCCTCTCTCCCTTCAGGCACCCACGTGGAGTCAGTGACCTCATCATCCCCTCCCTCTTCACCACTAGAGCAAACCTGGCAGTAAGCTGCAGCTGGTGGAACACTACTGCCAGATTGCTGTCCTTCAGCATCCCCTTTCTCTGCGCACACACTACTGACTTCCTCAAGCTGGGTATCATCATCCGAGCCTTCGAATCGTTGGGCATCCTCCTGGAGCATGTACCCAACACTGTGCTCAAACAGTTCGGGGGACTCCTCAGGAGGACATGGTGGGTCTAGGGAAGGGGTGGCTGATGATGCCATTGAGTACGCGTTGGCAGCTGCTCTGCCAGTACCCTGAGCCTGGGTGAGAGAGGATGAGGAGGATGAGGAGGGCTTGGTCATCCATTCTACCAAGCCTTCGGCATGATGCGGCTCCACATGTCCAGCTGCCGAAAACAAAGACAAGCGTGTCCCATGGCCACGTGCTGATGACGATGCACGACCACGTCCACGGCCAGCACTGTTGTCTCTAGAAACAGAGCCTGCCTGCCCTGTGTTCTTGCCTCGGCACGCTCTGCCTCTCCTTGGCGGTCTTCCAGCCATTGTAGTCGGTAGTGTATATAGTATAAAAAATAGAACTCCTATGTGTGCTCACAACACACTGTAGGTCCTATGGGTGCTGACACTAACACACTATAGGTACTATGTGTGCTGCTGACAAGAAAATATAGGAGCTCTGTTTGCTGCCACTAACACACTAGAAGTCCTATGGGTGCTGCTGAGAAGAAAATATAGGAGCTCTGTTTGCTGCCACTAACACACTAGAAGTCCTATGGGTGCTGCTGAGAAGAAAATATAGGAGCTCTGTTTGCTGCCACTAACACACTAGAAGTCCTATGGGTGCTGCTGAGAAGAAAATATAGGAGCTCTGTGTGATGCCACTAACACACTAGAAGTCCTATGGGTGCTGCTGAGAAGAAAATATAGGAGCTCTGTTTGCTGCCACTAACACACTAGAAGTCCTATGGGTGCTGCTGAGAAGAAAATATAGGAGCTCTGTGTTATGCCACTAACACACTAGAAGTCCTATGGGTGCTGCTGAGATGAAAATATAGGAACTCTGTGTGATGCCACTAACACATTAGAAGTCCTATGGGTGCTGCTGAGAAGAAAATATAGGAGCTCTGTTTGCTGCCACTAACACACTAGAAGTCCTATGGGTGCTGCTGAGAAGAAAATATAGGAGCTCTGTGTGATGCCACTAACACACTAGAAGTCCTATGGGTGCTGCTGAGAAGAAAATATAGGAGCTCTGTTTGCTGCCACTAACACACTAGAAGTCCTATGGGTGCTGCTGAGAAGAAAATATAGGAGCTCTGTTTGCTGCCACTAACACACTAGAAGTCCTATGGGTGCTGCTGAGAAGAAAATATAGGAGCTCTGTTTGCTGCCACTAACACACTAGAAGTCCTATGGGTGCTGCTGAGAAGAAAATATAGGAGCTCTGTGTGATGCCACTAACACACTAGAAGTCCTATGGGTGCTGCTGAGAAGAAAATATAGGAGCTCTGTTTGCTGCCACTAACACACTAGAAGTCCTATGGGTGCTGCTGAGAAGAAAATATAGGAGCTCTGTGTGATGCCACTAACACACTAGAAGTCCTATGGGTGCTGCTGAGAAGAAAATATAGGAGCTCTGTGTGATGCCACTAACACACTAGAAGTCCTATGGGTGCTGCTGAGAAGAAAATATAGGAGCTCTGTTTGCTGCCACTAACACACTAGAAGTCCTATGGGTGCTGCTGAGAAGAAAATATAGGAGCTCTGTTTGCTGCCACTAACACACTAGAAGTCCTATGGGTGCTGCTGAGAAGAAAATATAGGAGCTCTGTTTGCTGCCACTAACACACTAGAAGTCCTATGGGTGCTGCTGAGAAGAAAATATAGGAGCTCTGTTTGCTGCCACTAACACACTAGAAGTCCTATGGGTGCTGCTGAGAAGAAAATATAGGAGCTCTGTGTGATGCCACTAACACACTAGAAGTCCTATGGGTGCTGCTGAGAAGAAAATATAGGAGCTCTGTTTGCTGCCACTAACACACTAGAAGTCCTATGGGTGCTGCTGAGAAGAAAATATAGGAGCTCTGTGTGATGCCACTAACACACTAGAAGTCCTATGGGTGCTGCTGAGAAGAAAATATAGGAGCTCTGTTTGCTGCCACCAACACACTAGAAGTCCTATGGGTGCTGCTGAGAAGAAAATATAGGAGCTCTGTGTGATGCCACTAACACACTAGAAGTCCTATGGGTGCTGCTGAGAAGAAAATATAGGAGCTCTGTTTGCTGCCACTAACACACTAGAAGTCCTATGGGTGCTGCTGAGAAGAAAATATAGGAGCTCTGTGTGATGCCACTAACACACTAGAAGTCCTATGGGTGCTGCTGAGAAGAAAATATAGGAGCTCTGTTTGCTGCCACTAACACACTAGAAGTCCTATGGGTGCTGCTGAGAAGAAAATATAGGAGCTCTGTTTGCTGCCACTAACACACTAGAAGTCCTATGGGTGCTGCTGAGAAGAAAATATAGGAGCTCTGTGTGATGCCACTAACACACTAGAAGTCCTATGGGTGCTGCTGAGATGAAAATATAGGAACTCTGTGTGATGCCACTAACACATTAGAAGTCCTATGGGTGCTGCTGAGAAGAAAATATAGGAGCTCTGTTTGCTGCCACTAACACACTAGAAGTCCTATGGGTGCTGCTGAGAAGAAAATATAGGAGCTCTGTGTGATGCCACTAACACACTAGAAGTCCTATGGGTGCTGCTGAGAAGAAAATATAGGAGCTCTGTTTGCTGCCACTAACACACTAGAAGTCCTATGGGTGCTGCTGAGAAGAAAATATAGGAGCTCTGTGTGATGCCACTAACACACTAGAAGTCCTATGGGTGCTGCTGAGAAGAAAATATAGGAGCTCTGTTTGCTGCCACTAACACACTAGAAGTCCTATGGGTGCTGCTGAGAAGAAAATATAGGAGCTCTGTGTGATGCCACTAACACACTAGAAGTCCTATGGGTGCTGCTGAGAAGAAAATATAGGAGCTCTGTTTGCTGCCACTAACACACTAGAAGTCCTATGGGTGCTGCTGAGAAGAAAATATAGGAGCTCTGTTTGCTGCCACTAACACACTAGAAGTCCTATGGGTGCTGCTGAGAAGAAAATATAGGAGCTCTGTGTGATGCCACTAACACACTAGAAGTCCTATGGGTGCTGCTGAGAAGAAAATATAGGAGCTCTGTGTGATGCCACTAACACACTAGAAGTCCTATGGGTGCTGCTGAGAAGAAAATATAGGAGCTCTGTTTGCTGCCACTAACACACTAGAAGTCCTATGGGTGCTTCTGAGATGAAAATATAGGAACTCTGTGTGATGCCACTAACACATTAGAAGTCCTATGGGTGCTTCTGAGATGAAAATATAGGAACTCTGTGTGATGCCACTAACACACTAGAAGTCCTATGGGTGCTGCTGAGAAGAAAATATAGGAGCTCTGTTTGCTGCCACTAACACACTAGAAGTCCTATGGGTGCTGCTGAGAAGAAAATATAGGAGCTCTGTTTGCTGCCACTAACACACTAGAAGTCCTATGGGTGCTGCTGAGAAGAAAATATAGGAGCTCTGTGTGATGCCACTAACACACTAGAAGTCCTATGGGTGCTGCTGAGAAGAAAATATAGGAGCTCTGTTTGCTGCCACTAACACACTAGAAGTCCTATGGGTGCTGCTGAGAAGAAAATATAGGAGCTCTGTGTGATGCCACTAACACACTAGAAGTCCTATGGGTGCTGCTGAGAAGAAAATATAGGAGCTCTGTTTGCTGCCACTAACACACTAGAAGTCCTATGGGTGCTGCTGAGAAGAAAATATAGGAGCTCTGTTTGCTGCCACTAACACACTAGAAGTCCTATGGGTGCTGCTGAGAAGAAAATATAGGAGCTCTGTTTGCTGCCACTAACACACTAGAAGTCCTATGGGTGCTGTTGGGGTGCAATGCTGTGCTAACAGCACTGCGGTTGGTACTACTGCAATACTGTACTAACAGTAAGCACGCACCAGACTAATCCCCAGCAGCAGCTAATAACACACTAACTGTGCAATCAGCAGCAATGAACGATCAATGACTTAGGTAGCAATGGTTTAGCAAAGAAATAGCCAATGGTTTAGCAAAGAAGAGCAAATCTTTCAGTATCAAGCAAAGACAGAATCAGCAGACTAATCTCTCCTAAAGCCGGAACTCATGTGACCGGGGCCGATGGCGTGGCGGCCTTTTAAATGGTGGGGCGTGTACTAAAGCCCCTGAGCTGTAATTGGCTACAGGCGTCCTGCCTGTAGCCAATTATTGCTCTCCGAGTTTCGGGCGCTGTGATTGGCCAAGCATGCGGGGTCACAGTGCATGCTTGGCCAATCATCAGCCAGCAATGCACTGCGCCGGCCGCAATGCATTGCGGGGCCGCTCGCATCACACGAATGTGATGCGAACGGCCCAAATAGTTCTGGGCTCGACGAGCGAGCGAACGCCCGATGCTCGATTCGAACATGTGTTCGAATCGAGCACCGGGCCCATCCCTAGTAGTGAGCACTTACTGATCCAAATTCCTGTGCATGCGCGCTCCCCCTTACCTATTACAGTAGCTGCAATAGAGGAGGCAGCAAACGGCATGTGTGTAGGGATTTGAATCAGCGAATGCATCTGTAAAAATGAAGGCGAGCAGTAATGGCAGGGATCATCTCAGCAAAGTCCTAGCAATAAGGCAGGATGGGTAGGGAATACCATCTCTGAGAGTTTTTCGGCCAGGCTTCCGATACATAAATGGCCTACACCAACAACAAGGGCATTATCCAATTTTAATCAAAGTTGCACAGTTAGTGTTCATCTACAGGTGCCCCCTACCTGCACAGGGATTGTTTTTCAGGAAAAGTGAACTAACCATTTAAGTGGGCTAAAGAATGTATTATATATTTTCCAGTGTTTTTTCGCTATGGTAATGCCAACCATCTCTTATTTATTATTTAAGACACGCAGCAATGGCATCTGCCCACACACAAACTACACAAACATCCCTGGCATTCCTTTACTCCGAGGCCTGACCTTTCATCTGGCCGCGCCGAGTCCACAATCTGCCCCAGCGATCGGCCAAAGTAAACTCCTGCATTCCACGAAATCAAGGCAGGGGCCCACAAATCTGTCTCTCCCCCAATTATTTACTAATGAGTAGAGGTAGAATCATTTCGATGCACTCTAGTTATTTCATATCAAAAGGTTTAAAACAGCACAAAGCCTCTTTTTAAAGCCGAGGAACCCGCGTGCGTTGACGAAAGCCCGTACTAATGAAATCTAGATCCAGCCAGCTCCCTCCGCTAGCCACGAACCTCTTGTAAAAACTTTATCTCGTCCTGTTATTTTGTCGTTTCTCCCCCCGTGTCGTTGTAGGTAGAGTTCATTAAATGTAAGAAAAAAAATTGTAATGTGGAACTTGCCAGCTGAATGTAGAATCCGTTGTTGAAAAGACCCAGACCTCCTGTTAACACTGTACTTTTATCTGGTAATCACAGCCTGCGGGAGACAAAATAACAATTCATCTGTAAAACGAGATTAACTCATTTAAGGTAGGCAGTGATCAGAGGGAACCACCGAGCTGTTATCTGGCTCTACGAAAGCCTAACACATCGCAGGGGCCATTCCGGTTCAGAGGCTCCATGTAGCAAGCCCTGCTTGTTGAAAGTAATTGGACCCTGTCAGGGTATGTGCCTTTTGTGAGATATGGAAATCACAATGGAATACTATTAATCTCTGACAAATCCCCACTCATCTGATAAAGACTTTCTAGCTCGCTTCTTCATTACTACACCTTGCTAACCACTTTCAAGTCTTTTGCTCCTCTGCCCTTTGCAGTGGCAACCCCTTTGCTGTTGGTGACAGGATCAGCATGCTAATGAACATATTCTGATATTCGTGTAGAGATATTCTGCGTGTGTTCCAAGCAGGAAATGTGTTCAAAAGCAGCTGGAAAGGAACAAACAAATTGAATATACCATTGGATGCTCTGCAAGATTTGTAGGAAGCAATCAATAAAGTCACAACTTAATGTGAACCTGTGCATCAATCATAAGCAGCATGCACTTACCAGTTACAGGTTGTGGCAAATGCAATGGTGAAAATTGGGTGTGGTTAATGGACATGTAACAGGGCGTTAGTCTTACATTGTTTCCCTCTAGTGAAATTCCTGATGTAGTGTGCGGGGTATTGCCCTTTAATTCCCCAGAGACTACAGTACCCAGTACACCTTGAGGCACCCAGGGTGCATTGCCCCCTGCAAAGACTGCTGGGGTGGACTTTAAAAGAGGGAGGCGGGCCCCAGTTCTTTCTCTTTGGACACCGCACTCCAGCAAGAGGATCCCTGTGCTGACCTGCTGTGTGCACAAGGCCTGAAGCCTGGGCCTTGTGCTTTTCCAAAGATCCTTCCGCTCCACCGAGGAACCTGTGGAGCGTCTGATCCTGTTGCTGAGTGCTGTTACCAGGACAGAAGACCCGGGTGTCGTGGACACTGTGAATAAAGTCACAGCAACGGAAGTAACAGACAAGTACTAGTCCGGTTGGGTGAGAGAGCACCTGCTCAGAACTACACCACAGTATCTTTAGGACCACTGATTGTATTCAGAACCACCACAGTGATTGCAGTTACACTTTGAGGAGACTATCTACAGAACTGAGCTATTAGTCTCCCTGGCATTATAAAGTTACCAATCATCGTTACTTTGTTGGATTACAATTTGTTCTTAAAGTGCACCACCGTGTTTGCTAGCGAAGATTTCTTCCACAGAACTATACCCAAATGATAGTCAGGCCTGACTGGGTGGTGTAGGACATTGCCGGGGGTTGACAGCGGTGCACTACAGGGCCCGAAACAATCAAGGCAGCCCTCTTAACTGGGGGTATCGCTATAGTAGTTTTGCAAAATAAGAACAGATATAGATAAATACACCCGGCATATATAACAATGTGAGGGGTAATGTGTAGGGTCCATGCATATAGAACAAAAACAGATACTGTACAAGGGAAGTGGTAGTGTGCAGCATCCATAAATAAAGAGGGCCAGTTCACAATAGGAATCATACAGGAACTCGCTTGCGTTCCTGTGCAATTCCTGTGCGATTTGAGTGCAGTGTGTTTTCAACCCATTTACTTGAATGGGCTGAAATTGCACTGCATCACAGTGAAAGAAGTGCAGGCACTACTTTTAAAAATGCACTGCAACTGGATTACATAGTATTTTGGTACCATGCAATACGGTGCAGGCAAACACACTGGGTGTGATTTGAAGACAGTGTGGGAATTGCACACGGAACATGGGTTTCCAGCACTGCATTTCAGCGTGAACCTGCACTAAAAGCAGATTTACACCCAACATACAGAAGATATGACACAGGTACTGTATCATGTTTACAAGAATAGAACAAAATCTGAGAATTATTTACACCATAATAATATAGTGTCTCTATAATATGCATATGTCGTTGACCTTTTAGAAACAGTATCCAAATGAGCAAAATCACATTTATTGCTTTTATGCCCTTATTGACACAAGTGTACTTTAGCGTACACCAATGCAAGGGCTGCGTTTTGCCTCCATGGGAATTCATAGGTGTTCCATGCATCCATGTGCAGGCAATCCCATTCTTGTCATTTGGGACACAGCCGTTCCATGTACACCTGCACCGACACAGATGTCAAATTGGAAGCAGTTGCTGTGTCCGTACAGCTACTGCGTTCCAATTGACATGAATGAACTGCCTGCATGCGAATGCCGGTGCATCCTGTGCAGGCAAAACACAGCCCTTGCACAGGTGTACGCTTACGTATGCCAGTGTGAAGGAGGCCTTATAGATATAAATATATACCTGGCAACTATGCAAGAAAGGGTTTGAGCTCTTGTGCCAGAGAAGAATCATCATACATAGAGACCAGGTGAGAGAAATAGTAAATGGTGTGATTTTAGTTTGAGTTGTCAAGTTTGGCTCCCTGCTAACAGACTGCATGAGACTCCAATGTGAGTTGAATCCTACACAGACTATGCACTCTTCCTTTATGTAAGTGGTAGGGTAAATACTGCGCTAATGTGAAAATGAAAAATAGCTAATGGAAGCCAAGCTGCGACACATACAAAACGATGCAACAAAAAATGTAAAGGGGAAAGAAAGTCATGCTAAGTGTAGTGAATGAAACCCTATATTGGTAACCAAAAAACAAATGACAGGTGATGTATCAAAATGAACAGTGTATCCAATGACGCAATACAACTACTAGTAGCAGATGATTATGCCTATATGGATCAAATGAATATTATATTATTCACACCAAAAAGGAAAAAAAAAATTGAATGAAGAATCCTATAAAGTATTGAAAAGTGAAAACACTCAATGAGACTCTAGTGAATGAACATCTGATTGTGTGTGCCAGAATTGGCAACCATGTATGAATAAACCAAATTATATGGTACTCAAGCTTGGAATTCACATAGGCATGACACATATGTACATACTGAATAACCATATAAATATAAAAATATGGAAACAAAGTTCAAGGTGAGTACAATTAATGAAGTGGGTGCAGAAAGTCCACTCCTTGTAGAGACAAGTCCAATTCCAAAGTGTTAAGGAAAAAAGGGGGTTGAGGAAATATTCTGTTGTAGGAAGGTAGTAATGGAAGTGATAGATGTAAATCCACCGACACCGCAGATAAGGTTTCTCCCCGTGATGAACATCAGATGAAATGGGTAACCTTACCGGATGAGATGGACCTCCACTAGTGGCAAGGTCAACAGCGCCTGCAGATACAACCCTCTGCGCAGTCTTGAGACGGTCACAGGACGTCGCAGCACTAGGGCTCGATCACCTCCCCTGCCTCTGGTATCTCTCCTCCGTCAGTTTTAAAAACAGGATCTCTCAGCCTCTGCAGGGGCTGAATACTCCTCCAATTGGGATACAGCGTGTGAGGAAATGAAAAAAAAACTTGGATAGTGTATTACCTCAAAAGCACTTGTTGGTTTATTCCAAATTGCAATAAAAAAGTTACAAACGTTTAAAAAAAGCCAGCATAAAAACTCCTAAGCGTACACCCGTGCTTGCAGGGTCACGTGAATGGGTAGTGATGTCAGTGCGTGGCACAGCTATGACTAGTTTCATTACACGTAACGTTCTCAAAGGGCACTCTTCCTTTTTGCTCATGTTATACTGCTTGTGTTTGCCAGTTGACCAATCACCAGGTCAAGCACCTACATTGTGATGAGGCCCTTTAAGGCTTTGGGTCCCAGGGGGTGCCTGCTTACCATATGGGCAAGTGGTATTGTCATGCCAGGGGAAAGGATGCTCTCCATGTAGAAATGGGATCCACGTGTGATGCCCAAGATGGTTATTTCTTCCTGGCCAGTGGGCGGCACCACGGGTTGCTAGAGGAGGATGTGTGTCATAGTTAGGAGGGGACTGGGCAGGAAGTGGGTGGGGCCTGACAACTGTTTGGCCCTGACACTGGGAGAAGGATGCAGGGCCCAGAACTTAAAGGAACTGGAGTGGGCTGAGCGCATTCTTTGGAGCCTAAAGCAGCTTATACAGCATGTGGAAGTGATCGGTGTAGATGTTAAAATTTACATTGATGAGAGCAAAAGGAATTAAAACCTGTTGCAGAAATTCACCCAGCCACCTTCTAAGTCCTGTTATGGGCTGAAAAAACAGTGGTATCAGCCCTGTCCAGTTGTCTTTTTTTGAATTGCCCAAACCTTCCCCCACAGCATAGAGACTAATCATTCTGTAGGTCCAAGATAAGAACTGGGAAGCCTAATCACGTTATACAGTGCCTTGAAAAAGTATGTATACCCCTTGAAATTTTCCACATTTTGTCATATTACAAGTAAAAAGGTACATGTATTTGATTGGGGTTTTATGTCATAGACCAACACAAAGTGGCACATAATTGTGAAGTGGAAGGAAAATTATAATTGGTTTTCAAAACTTTTTACAAATAAATATCTAAAAAGTGTGGCGTGCATTTGTATTTAGTACTTTGTAGAACCACCTTCCGCTGCAAATACAGCTGCAAGTCTTTTTGAGGATGTCTCTACCAGCTTTGCACATCTAGAGAGTGACATTTTTGCCCATTCTTCTTTGCCAATTAGTTCAAGCTCTGTCAGATTGGATGGAGAGCATCTGTGAACAGCAATTTTCAAGTTTTGCCACAGATTCTCAATTGGATTTAGGTCTGGACTTTGACTGGGCCATTCTAACACATGAATATCTTTTGTTTTAAACCATTCCATTGTAGCTCTGGCTGTATGTTTAGGGTCGTTGTCCTGTTGGAAGGTGAACCTCCGCCCCAGTCTCACTGTTACGTACCTCCGAGGATGAGTCTGACTTGTAGGAGAAGACCTCTCATACAGCTCTGGTTCAGGAGCCACTGGAGTGGGGACAGTGGTCTCGGGAACACAGCGGGGTAGGAGTGCCTGTGGAGACTGTGGTAGTTGACACTGTAGCTGTTTGATGATCCTCCAGGTGTGACTGGAACTGCAGGTGACAGCAGAGACAGGTGCAGGTCAGCGACCTGGTGACAGCAGGCTAAAGCAGGGAGAGATAAGCCAGGTCAACACAGGAACACACAAAGCAAGTAGCAGGCAGGTGCAGGGTCAGGCGAGCCGGGTCAGAGATTAGGTGGTCAGGCAGAGCAATGCGGTGGACTGGAGCAGGGTCAGATAAGCAGGCAGAGGTCTGGCAACAGGATATCAAGTAATAGCAGCAGGATTAAGGCAAGCCAAGGTCAGGGTTGGAGATAGCAGGTAAGTCAGCAGCGCCGAGTCGTCCAGGTAGTCAGATAGCAGATACAGGTAATGAGGCACAGAAGCTGCAGATCAAACTGCACACACGTGTCGCTGTCTATTCTGACCAATGACCTGTGTGCGCATGCGCGCACGCGCGTTCCTGCATCCCGTTATGACAAGTCCCTGGCGCTCACGTCTTTTGCAGACTCTAACAGGTTTTCTTCTAAGATTGCCCTGTATTTGGCTCTATCCATCTTTCCATCAACTCTGACCAGCTTCCCTGTCCCTGCTGAAGAAAAGCATCCCCACAACATGATGCTGCCACCACCATGTTTCATGGGGGGGATTGTGTGTTCAGGGTGATGTTCAATGTTAGATTTCTGCCACACATAGTGTTTTTTGCTTTTAGGCCAAAAAGTTCAATTTTGGTCTCATCTGACCAGAGCACCTTCTTCCACATGTTTACTGTATCCCCCACATGGCTTCTCGCAAACTGCAAATGGGACTTCTTATAGCTTTCTTTCAACAATGTCTTTCTTCTTGCCACCCTTCTATAAAGAGTGCAAGACTAATAGTTGCCCTAATAGTGGACAGATTCTCCCACCTGAGCTGTGGATCTCTGCAGCTCCTTCAGAGTTACCATGGAATTCTTGGCTGCTTCTCTGATTAATGCTCTCCTTGTCCGGCCGGTCAGTTTAGATGGACAGATATGTCTTGGTAGGTTTGCAGTTGTGCCCTCCTCTTTCCATTTTCGGGTGATGGATTGAACAGTGCTCTGTGAGATGTTTAAAGCTTGGGATTTTTTTTTTATAACTTAACCCTACTTTAAACTTCTCCACAACTTTATCCATGACCTTTAGAAGGCCAAAAATCACAAACTTTGTAATTTTGTTAGCGCTATTTCCATTTAACCACTTTAAGACCAGGCCTTCTTCTGACACCCTTTTGTGTACAATTTAAAATCAGTATTTTTTATAGAAAATTACTTAGAACCCTCAACCATTATTATTATTATTTTTTGGCAGAGACCGTAGAGAATAAAATGGCGATCTTGCCATTTTTTTATGTCACACGGTATTTGCGCAGCAGGTTTTTAAACGCAATATTTTTGGAAAAAATATACTCTGACTTTTATTGCAAAAAAACACAATATATAACCAAATTTTTTTGTAAAATAAAAAGATGATGTTACGAGTTAAATAGATACCTAACATGTCACTCTTTAAAATTCTGCGTTCTCGTGGAATGGCAAAAAACGTTGACAAAAATCTCCATAGGCGACACTTAATTTTTTTTTTACAGGTTACTAGTTTAGAGTTACAGAGGTCTAGAGCTAGAGTTATTGCTACAACATTCCCGGCGATACTTCACATGTGTGATACAGACGCTGTTTACGTATGCGTTTGATTCTGCACGCAAGCATTGAGGGATGGGGACGCTTAATTTTTTTTTACACTGTCCCTTTCATTTATTTATTTTTTGATCACTTATGTTCCTATGTAAGCATCCCTTGTGATAGAAATAAGGGATGACAGGTCCTCTTTAACCAGTTGTCAACCAGCCGCCGTTAAATGATGGCGGCAGGAAGACACTGTTATTCTGGGCGGACGTCACATGATGTCGCACCTTTAAAATCCACCCGCCGCGTCACTGGGGACCCGATGCGCGTGCCCGGCGTCCGCAATGGCCGCCGGGCACCGGCGATTGCCCAGTATCCGAGCAGGACCGTGGATCTGTGTGTGTAAACACACAGATCCATGTCCTGTCAGGGAGAGGAGACCGATGGTGTGTCCCTTGTACATAGGGACAACCATCGGTCACCTACCCCAGTCAGTCCCCTCCCCCCACAGTAAGAATCACTAATAGGGAACACATTTAACTCCTTCCTTGCCCCCTGGTGTTAACCCCTTCCCTGCCAGTCATGTTTGTACAGTAATCAATGCATTTTTATAGCAGGGATCGCTGTATAAATGTGAATGGTCCCAAAAATGTGTCAAAAGTGTCCGATGTGTCTGCCGCAATATCGCAGTCATGATAAAAATCGCTGATCGCCGCCATTACTAGTAAAAAAAAAATAATTATAAAATGCTATAAATCTATCCCCTATTTTGTAGACGCTATAACTTTTGCGCAAACCAATCAATATACGCTTATTGCGATTTTTTTTTTTACCAAAAATATGTAGAAGAATACATATCGGCCTAAACTGAGGAAAATGAAAAAAAAAAAAAAAATAGGATATTTACTATAGCAAAAAGTTAAAAAAATTGTGTTTTTTTTCAAACTTTTCGCTCTTCTTTTGTTTATAGTGCAAAAAATAAAAATTGTAGAGGTGATCAAATACCACCAAAAGAAAGCTCTACTTGTGGGGAAAAAAGGACGCAAATTTCGTTTGGATACAGCGTCGCACAACCGCGCAATTGTCATTCAAAATGTGACAGCGCTGAAAGCTGAAAAATGGCTTGGGCAGGAAGGGGGTGAAAGTGCCCGGTATTGAGGTGGTTAAGGAGAGATCTGTGGTCTATAAGATCCCAGATCTCTCCTTCACCCTTAAAAGCATCATTTTAAAAAAAAAATGTGTTTACATCCAGAACGGTATACTGATTTATGTTGGTTTTATTTTATTCTTCTCTAGATAAGCAAGCTTTTCTGAGGATCAGAAGATCGTATTTGTAACCTAACCTTGTTATTATACCATAAAATAGATTCCCTGTAGAAATATATGCCATAGTGCTGCCTGTTTTGGTTCTAGAGAAGGTTGGGGTGTTGTGGAGGAGGGGGTGGCAGGGACTTCCCACACAGTAAGACCTGAATAACTAGTAAGGGAGCAAAACCCTTCAACTAAAAACAGAGAAATGTGTTTTTTGATAGATTTTTCTCTTTTAATTCATCATATTCTTATGCATGGCTCAGCAAAAGACAAATGCAAGAACCTTGACTGACAACTAAGCAAGAAGCAGGGTAGGGGGTGTTTGTCAACATATACCTTTTTCCTCCTTGATAAATTGCACCTTTCTGATTTGAAATGTATTTGATGACATCAAGCTTCTGTGTTCTTTTGGGAATGGGCTAATCCCTTCCGCCTCTCTGGGATGCTGGTTTAGACAGATAGAAGCAATATGCAGCATCTCATTGGAATCGCCTGTACCATCCCTCTCCCTCCTGCTGAGCTGAAACACATGAAAGTCATGTACGGGCAGCAGTGTCGTCTTTTTGCTACAAGTCACGATATCTCTGTGCAGAGCGTTTGAACAAAAAGCAAAGAGCTTCCTTCTGTCTTTTTTTGGATTGAAAACCAAAAAAAGTCCACAGAGGCCGATTCTAGGTGCAGAGAGCACTAATCGCCTTCTTTTGAGTTCCCGTCTCTCCATTTACACAAGAAAGCCAATACTACGGGTTTTACAAACAGGACATTCTGGAAATGTGCTGACAAAATATACACATATATGAAACACGGTCTGTCATCTTTGAACTACAAGATGTCCCATTTATGTCACAGTTTGTCTTCATTTTGTTGGCACATTTCTCCTTTTTTGCAGCTTAAATTTCAAAGGTTCTCTTTTATTAGAAAACTGGGCTTTCTACATGAAATATCCATTGGCAGGGAAGTTTAACTCTTCCATTTTGCTTGGTTTTTCCCATTATAATGTGGAGGTCTACATTTGGCGGGCATTGATTAAAGTGGAGTTCCACCCTAAAAAAAAATACACCAAAATTCAGCAAAAAAATAGAAAAATAATAATTGAAAAAAAAATGTTTACTTACCAGAAATGCCGGTTGCTATGCGGATGTTCCTAATCTGCCTCTTCATCCACCGTGGCAGGTCTTCTTCCGCATCCTCCTCGCGTTGTCTTCTGGTGAATGGGGCACGCTGCCTTCTGGGAAATGTGTGTATCCCAGAATGCAGCCGCCCATTTACAAAGCGCAGCGAGACTCGCGCATGCGCAGTGGGAAACGAGCAGTGAAGCCGCAAGGCTCCACTGTCTGTTTCCCTTAGTGAGGATGGCGGCGCCGGGACCTGCCAGGATCGAGGGATCGTCCTCGGGGGACCGATATTGCGGGCGCCTAGGACAGGTAAGTGTCCTTATTAAAAGTCAGCAGCTACAGTGTTTGTAGCTGCTGACTTTAAAAAATGAATAAAAAATTGCGGGTGGAACCCCGCTTTAAGTCAATAAAAATCAAGCAAATCTATGTTACAGTTCAGTTTATATGAAAGAACGTTTAGCATGTCCCATAGACAAGATCAGGGGTTTCCAAACCTTTTAAACAAAAGGCCAGTTTACTGTTATGGAGACTTTAGGGGGGCTGGACTGTGCCCAGTGGGAGTAAACAATGTCCCATCTTTGGTATTGAGAGAGGAATAGTTCCTCATCATTGGTGTCAGTGGGAGGAATAGTGCCCCATCATTGGTGTCAGTGGGAGGAATAGTGCCCCATCATTGGTGTCAGTGGGAGGAATAGGGCCCCATCGTTGGTGTCAGTGGGAGTAATAGGGCCCCATCGTTGGTGTAAGTGGGAGGAATAGTGTCCCATCATTGGTGTCAGTGGGAGGAATAGTGCCCCATCGTTGGTGTAAGTGGCAGGAATAGTGCCCTATCGTTGGTGTCAGTGGGAGGAATAGCGCCCCATCATTGGTGTCAGTGAGAGGAATAGTGCCCCATCATTGGTGTCAGTGGGAGGAATAGTGCCCCATCATTGGTGTCAGTGGGAGGAATAGTGCCCCATCATTGGTGTCAGTGGGAGGAATAGTGCCCCATCGTTGGTGTAAGTGGGAGGAATAGGGCCCCATCGTTGGTGTCAGTGGGAGGAATAGTGCCCCATCATTGGTGTCAGTGAGAGGAATAGTGCCCCATCATTGGTGTCAGTGGGAGGAATAGTGCCCCATCATTGGTGTCAGTGGGAGGAATAGTGCCCCATCATTGGTGTCAGTGGGAGGAATAGTGCCCCATCGTTGGTGTAAGTGGGAGGAATAGGGCCCCATCGTTGGTGTCAGTGGGAGGAATAGTGCCCCATCGTTGGTGTAAGTGGGAGGAATAGTGCCCTATCGTTGGTGTCAGTGGGAGGAATAGCGCCCCATCATTGGTGTAAGTGAGAGGAATAGCGCCCCACCATTGGTGTAAGTGAGAGGAATAGTACCCGATTGTTTTACTTTTCCATTTGGCTTGGTTTTTCTATTATAATCCGGAAGTCTACATTTGGCGTGCATTGATTTAGTCAATAAAAGCCAAGCAAATCTACAGTATGTTACAGTTCAGTTTATACGTAAGAATGTTTAGCATGTCCCATAGTCTAGAACAGGGTTCTCCAAACCTTTTAAGCAAAGGACCAGTTTATTGTCGTGGAGCCTTTAGGGGGCCCGGATTGTGCCCATTGGGAGTAAACAATGTCCCATCTTTGGTATTGGGGAAGGATTAGTGCCCCATCAATGGTGTTAGGAGGAGGAATAGTGCCTTATCATTGGTGTCAGTGGGAGGAATGGTGCCTTATCACTGGTGTCAGTTGAAGGAATAGTGCCCCATCTTTGGTGTCAGTGGGAGGAATGGTGCCTCATCATTGGTGTCAGTGGGAGGAATGGTGCCTCATCATTGGTGTCAGTTGAAGGAATAGTGCCCCATCTTTGGTGTCAGTGGGAGGAATGGTGCCTCATCATTGGTGTCAGTGGGAGGAATGGTGCCTCATCATTGGTGTCAGTTGAAGGAATAGTGCCCCATCTTTGGTGTCAGTGGGAGGATTAGCGACCCATCATTGGTGTAAATGGGGGGAATAGTACCCGATTGTTGGTGACAGTGGAAGGAATTACGTCCCATTGTTGGTGTCAGTGGGAGGAATAGTGCCCTATTGTTGCTGTCAGCGGTGGGAATAATGCCTTTAAGGGACAGATAAAGGCAAGAAAGGGCCGCAGTTTGGAGACTGTCTAGAACAGGAGTCTCCAAACTTTCTAAACAAAGGGTCAGTTTACTGTCCTTCAGACTTTAGGGGGGGGGAGCAAGTAAACAGTGATCCAACTTTGATACTAGGTACTAGGGGGAGGAATAGTACCCCATTTTTGGTGTCAGTGGGAGGAATTAAGCCCCATTGGTAGTGTCTCATATTAAGGGCCGGTTAAAGGCAAGCAAAGGGCCGTTGGTCTCTAGAAGATGGGTCTTGAACCCACTGGAGAAAATTACCCTAAAGGCCAACTTTTATTTTGTTGTTCAGGTTAACTATCAGGTAATTAAGGGGAACGGTTATCCTTCATACTATCATTTTGTTCTAGTAATGAAGGAAAGAGTTGGGGTCCACCACATGATCCTTTTGCCCGCTTTGGGCCTGTCAATATCTGACTCCCAGATATACTGTACAGAGCAACTAAAGCCCTGTACACACGATCAGATTTCCTATGGATTCTAATCCGATGGATTTTTCCATTGGAAATCTGATGAAGCTGACTTCCATCAGTCTTGCCTACACACCATCAGTCAAAAATCCAACCGTCCCAAACGCCGTGACGTAAAACACTCCGATGAGCCGAGAAAAATTAAGTTCAATGCTTCTGAGCATGCGTCGACTTGATTCTGAGCATGCGTGGGTTTTTTGTCCGATGGAGTTCCACACAGACTATCGGAATTTGCTATTGTTTTTTTTCCCATCGGATAAATTTAAAACATGTTCTATTTTTTCTCACCGATGGAAAAAAGACTGATTGGGCCCATACACGATCGGTTTGTCCGATGAGAAAAGTCCATCGGACTGTTTTCATCTGTAAAACCGATCATGTGTACACGGCATAAGAGTTCCAGGGGCTCACTAGAATTAAAAATTAGGGTTAAACGTATTGCTATTTTGTTAGTTTACAGAGATGTACTTGGCAATAGGATTTTCAGGCTTTCTACTGTATGTTGCCCTCCAGTTGGCCATTCTGTGGTCCACTCAAAACAACATTGTGATTTTAACAAAGCCCAGCTAAGCATTGTTATATACATAGACTCTGCCAATAGAGGGAACTGCTGCCGTTATGAAGTGCAGGTAGCTATATGTAGGCAGGTACAGTCTACTTTCTCCACTGCAGGTGGCGCTCTTCCGCAGCGGCACTGCAATGGGACTGGATGTCAAGAGGAACATAGTTCATCTATGGTTTCCTGGGTCACTGAGGAAGCATCCAATAGATGCTGCCACCTCGTGTGACTCTGGCAGCCATCTTTGATCAGGCAGAGCCTATTTATGGCCCCATCAAACTGCAACCAAGTCACACTACATAATCAAACTGACAATCGGATCAAATTGTAGCTGCACTAGTGTGAACCTAGCCTTATGGAGCGCCAGAAAATACCTACATTTTTCTTCTCAGTGGAACTACTAAAAAAAAAAAATTATCTGTGAAAATATATGCATTCGTTGATCATTACCTGATGGCGCCCAAATCTGCAAAATAAAGAAGAGCATATACGCGATCATATATTTTTTAAAAGCTTTTTACCTAATGATCTTTTTTCTAATATATTTGTATTAATAAAAATTGCCGCCAATGACCGTGGTTACCTCCAGTGTGGCCTCTATAAAGAATGAGGGCCTCTTGGTGATCATTCCTGTTTTATTGCATTTTGTGTTTAGAATGTTTGAAACTCTTCAATGGTTTTTATGGAGATGTGTAAATCTTAGGCTGGCCAGTCACTTTGTCTTTCACTCCTGTATCATACTTTGTCTCAGAGAATTATAGCAAAGTACTAAAGACACCAGACGCCAATGTTTGTGTGACAGTATTTCAGATGATATGGTGCTTGATGTAAAGGAGGAGGCTCTTTGTTAAAAATAACAGAGCTATTTATTATGTCAGGTAGTAGGCTGTAAATTTGAACATTAAAAAAAACAAAAAAAAAAAAAAACAGTTGCTCTTTTTTTTCTGTTACATAATTTTTTCAGCATGAACTTTATTATAATTCTTCCACTTAGGGCTCATGCAAACTGCAAAGGAGCTCAAAGAAGCAGATCCTACAGGCTTTTGAGCTCTTATTTTTTTCTGCCTGGAAACTCTCCTCAAAGTTTGCCAATGTGTCCATGCACACTACGGCTTTTTCAGGCATATGCTCCTACAGGCAGAAAACCCCCCCCCCCACACACACACACACACACACACACAAACTTGAGCCCCAAAGAGCTCAAAGAAGCTCGAAAATGCGCAAATACGTTTGTTCCAACTTTTTTTTTGTGTATACAGCGGTTAGGAAAATACTATCTAGGAGGGTCTGTGGGAAAAAAAAACATGTTTATGCTCAAAAAAGCTCAAAGAAGCTCAAGAGCTTGAAGAAGCTTAATAAAAACATGCACAAACAAAAGCTCAAATGCCTGTAAAAAGCATCTTTTTGTTTTGAGCTGCAGTGTGCATGAGCCCTTAGGGATCTGGCATTTGTAGGACTTGTCAATAGTAGACACGTCTTTCAAAATAAAAAACAAAAACAAAATGGGACAGTTTTAGTGGATTGGAGATGGGAATAATGTGTATTTTTTAAAATTTTGTCCACTACTGTAGCTACAGTATGGATGCCTGCTCTTTAAAAGAGGTAATTCGCATTGGTGGTGTAAATATGAATCTAAACCCAAGAACAAAAACATAGTATTACAGCTTACCACTACATGAAGGAGAAGTATGGTTAAAAATCATTTGGCTGTACTTCTCCTGTGGATCACAGGAGTACAGTTCGTTCTGCACTCTTCTGACCCATTTTCAGCAGACAGCGGGCTGAAGCCCACTGTCTGCTGATGTCACAGTGCCAGTCCAGGCTCAGGAAAGATTGCGATCATATGGTCGGGATCCGCCCACATGACTGGACTGGCACCGGGCTCAGCCTCTCAGTGAGCTGCTAAGAACCTAAGCCAGTCACTACTGTCCCCTCCACAGCCCGGCGCTCCAGTGAGCAAGGAGGGGGGCCAAGCAGAGTCAGTGACTGACAGTCATCAGCTCTCTGCTCAGGGAGCTCTGAGAACCGAGCGATTGTCGGTGTTTGATCGCTTGGTTCTCAGTGTTAGAGCTGGTGGGGGACAGATGCAGCATCAGACCGATGCTGCATCCACCTAGGTAGATATGTGTCCCAAAAACCCCCCCCAAAAAAACATACTTCTCTTTTTCAAATATGTTTGCTACATTAGTTTTCCTTTTTCACGCCTTATTTTTAAATTAAACAGGTATAATAATACATTTTCCATTGTACATTTACCAGAAAAAGGAGCAAATAAGATACATTTATTGTTAGAGTTTACATACACTGTAATTGTGTTTAGAATTGGATTTACATTTGGATTTTCAAGGCATAAGCTCAACAATTATAGTTAAATCCAAAGAAATGCAACAATCTCTTCTTTCACGCATTTTTCATATACATATGTAGCACTACCCCCAGTTAAGAGAGCTGCTGGTTTTGTTTCGGGCCTGTACTCTAGCTATCAACCCCACAAACTTGGCTCGAACCCTCCCTTGGCACAACTGGTCTGTACTGTAATTGTGAACCCACTGATGGTTGGGAACACAATAATACCACGCAACAGTATAATGGCACATAAAATTGTTACCACTCGTCCAGCAGGATGACAGAAAACTTCACACAGTGTTCTGCTTAATCAAAGATCAAGTTTACTCAATAATAAGAAGGATAGCAGAGTTAAACAGTATTGCAGTTGACTAATGCAGGGCCCTGCAAGGTCAATAATATATCTATGGCAATAGTAAAACACAGTGTTAATACACACTTTCTACATAACTAACAGCCTTATGCTCGCGAGCTCCCCCTAATGGGCAATACTATACCCGTGTCCCGTCACTAACAGTTCTAGTCAGGCCTGACTAAATTCAGTGTACAGTTCCTTTAGTAGGAGAAGTCTTCGCTAGCAAACGTTGGTGCACGTAACATTTGTAATCCAAAGGGTTAAGAAAGCAAATAACTTCCACAATGTTCAGGAATGTGAAAACTCTCCGGCGGTGCAAACGCCAAACTTTTAAACCACGCGGCAACCGCAAGATGCTCTATTTCCTGGCGTATGGCGCACTACTCTAATGATGGTGAGCCTTCAACAGTCACAGGCCTACACAACAGTTAATGAGTTTCGGGCAGGTGCCCTCTCACCAAAGTAGGCCTCGTCCCTCAGGCACGTCCCGCTGTCGGTATCTTGACCCGCAGTCTCTCCGCAACTCACAGTCTCCGGTTTCCTCACACAGCCGCACTAGATGTAGGTAGGTGGACGACTCCGGTCTCTGAGAAGCGAGGGCTGAACACACTGGAGAGGATCCCTCTTTAGGCTGACTGATCCCAACGGATGGTTGTAGGCCCAGGCTTTAGGACTAGACGCTCTGGCAGCAGGCCCCAACGCAGGCTTCCTGCTTGATCGAGGGCGAGGTCCAGAGAGAGCGAGCATAAAGCATTGCTTTAAGTAACCTCCCCCAGAAAGCTGTGCAAAGATGCAATGCACTTTGGGAATACAGCTGCACTGTGGGTACCATAGTCTATTTGATACCCATGGCAATGAAGTCCATTTCTTCCTGTACCATAAGTTCCACAATGCATTGTTCCATGTGGTTAAACCACAGTTACTGTAATATCATGAGTGGACTCCGGAGGGACCTGGGGTCAATTCTCAAGTTAACAACAGTCTTTAACACGCTATAAAGTGACACCCCGCTACACACTCCCCCCACTGAGAATCTTTGGTCCCCAAAGACATTTGCATTTTCATAGGAAAATAAAAACTTAGCATATACAGATGAAATGCAGTTTACATGCACAAAAGAACCAGACAGAGGAACCCCCCACCAAGCTTCAGAAAGGAGGTTATCCTGCCTACAGGCCTCCTTAACTAGTGCGGCCTGACCAGCTGTGCCAGGAGGTGAGATAGGGTTGCCCTCCACCAAATTTACAGTGGAAGGACCAGGCATATCAACTGTCCTTTTTGAGGTGAGGACGGCTTTTTCAGAGCATTCACCCATTTGATCATAAGTCAGTCTCTTTGGAGGGTGAATGACTCTTCTTTCTCCCTGCACCTTGGGTGTCGGAGCATCAAGGGTAATAGATTTGGCTAAGTCTTCAGTTGCTTCCCCTTCTTGTCCAGGCATGCTAGGCCGGTATGGGGAGTATCCAGTGACATCACTGTTGGTGCTGTTGTAGGCATGTACAATGGCAGCCACATGCTTGCTCCAGTGTTGTTTATTTTCTGAGCTCAGAGTCCCCAGCATATCTAAGAGAGTCCGGTTAAACCGTTCAGGCTGAGCATCCCCTTGTGGGTGGTACGGGGTTGTCCTAGTCTTTTCAATGCCTAATAGATCCAACAGCTTCCTTATCAGCCTGCTTTCAAAGTCTCTCAAAGACAATAGTGGAGATCTGGAAGAATAATGGACTTCCATTGCTTGTCCAGGGTCTCTATAAAATAAACAGCATCCTCTTTCCCTGGACAACAGATCACCACACGATCAGCGTGAATATGCCGACCACAGCTCCACTCCTTACGGCAACCCTTGAAGGGGTCGGTCATGGCGGCCGAGCAAGCAAAGTACCTGTATGACTTGGGCACCTCGAGATAGTCCCATATGGCCTCCGCGTACCACCTTTCTCGATAGGCCTCTATCTCAACAGCAGTTCTTTGGGTACGTAGAGGTACTCCCAGCCATACTCACTAGCCACTCTTTTGTTAATAATCCGCTGCAAGCGAGCAAGATGGGGCAGAGTTTTGCGATCCCCGCTTCCAACTTGCACAATAGCATCCGGCGATCTCCGGACTGTAGCCGTATCAGGCCCTGGTAGGGGTTTTCCACTTGGGGCAGATACAGTTTTCTCCTCTATGGCCGGGACCCCCACATGGGGTGTAGTGCTCCCTGAACTCATAGGCGATCCCACTCTATGGCTGCGGGCCGGGGCAACAGTCTTTATATTGTCCCATCCCTTTTTAATGAAAATGTCATCTATTTCGGCATCATCCCCCACATCGGACGAAGAGTCCAGGTCTGAGGTGTCATACTCCTCAGCAGGCAAGTAATTTCGGGTGGATGTGGACACATTTCTCCCAGCCTCCTTACCGTCACCTGCCATGGACTTCTTGGGCTTCCTTCTGCTCTCGATGTCCGGTTCTGGTAGGCGCTGGGGCAGGCTTCAACCGCGGCCACGGGAGGCCTTAACATATCCCACTTTTCGCTTTGCTGGCGGGACATTAACTTCCGTTGTGGCAGAGGCAGCGTCCACTGCGGCGTCCGCCAAAAGTTCTGTAGGCTCAGGGGCATCCTTCCCCGAGGCACTGGCAGTAGGGGAGGCGATGCGCGTGGCCTCGGCTGTAGGAGTGTAGGCGTCTTCCTCCAAAGTTACGACGCCAGTGATGCAATTCACCCGGTAGGCCTGGGGTGATTCAGTGGGCTGTTCCACCTCAAGGAGGAACTCTCCACTCGATCCAACTCTCTCTGTCTCTTGGCGCTAATTCACCCACGTGTAGCTCGCGGGTGGCAGGAACTCCTCCCCTTTTTCTCTTTCTGCGCGTAGCTTGCAGGCTTGTCTTTTTCTGGACACGCCCACGAACTATGCAGTTGGAAAAACAGTTATGTGCCCCTTAACCCCTTTTTCTTCACTCAAAGTTCGCAACACTTAAATCCAGTATATACACTCGTCGCCACTCAAGCCTGAGTGGGTATTGCTCACCCGAAAAGTCCCTATGAGAGCGGTTCTAGCAGCCAGGATAGAGCACGGATGTCAGAGATGATGGATCCCCCTCTAGGCAGGTCTCCAGACCTCTCCCAGAGACAGCAGTACCGTCGCTAGTCTCCCCCGGGACTGTTCTTCCCCTGGAACTCCTTTCCTAAAGATGGGCCCCCTACAACCGGGCAGCCTGGGATTCTTCTCTGAAGCATAGGCCCTAGTCAGCGGAGCTGGGCCTACAATGCAGCAACATGGCCTCGGGCTGAAGGTGCCCAAGGCCCAAGCACTCCAGCACACCTCATGCCATGCGGGCCACGAGGCACACTCACTGGACCAGAGGTCCCCCTGAACGCCTTGGGGTCCCCCTGGAATCGCCAACCGCCAAATGGCGTCTGCCCCTTTTGTACCCTCTCCCAGCATGCACAGCAAGTAGACCACGCCCACTGCAGGCTGCCGAGAGAGGACACCCAAGGTGCTGTGATACCCCCGTAGTCCAGCCCGTGCCGGCGGTGACGGTGCCACCTGCAGGCAAAGGAGAACAAAACTGCCGGGCAGTATCACACCCAGAGCAGAACAATAATTGAAACATAATTGGTCTGAGCCCAACTACTGGCTCAGACCGCCCTTAAATTTCCACATAGCGCCCCCAAATTTTGGGGGGGGGGGCGCTACACATATTATTTATAAGATAAACATTTTGGTACTGTTTCACCTAGATGTATCACCTGCCCTTAACTGGATAGATTACATTTTTGCCTCTGCTGTTTCAGGTTCAGTCAGGTCTATCCCAAAAACAGGGGATTGATTACTTCTACCTGGATCCTAAGTGGGATGATCAATCTTTTGGCTATGAATGTTTATCTGACCTCAACTAATCCCTGGGAGGGGGTGCCCAGAAAGTGACTGTGGAGAAGATAAATGTTTGGGAAGACTTGTTCAGCACTCTCTACTCCTGGTCCCTCTGCCCCGGGGAGGTAGCCTGTGCTTTTGAAGAACTGTTGCTGTTAGGCCTTGGGATATACATGGCCTGAAATACATCTGCTGGAGAGCGCTACCTTATGGAGCTGGAGAAGGACCCTCTTTCACTGCAGAATGTCGCAGGGAAGCTGGTTGGAGAGCTGTCTCTGGAAATTGTATGTAGACCTTTTCCTAGAGCTCCACCTGTGCTTTGAGGGTTAGACACCAGAGGCTGCTATAAGGACTGCAACAACTTTTACAGTCTCAGACTGGCTGGCTGTCCCCTTTACTCCAGCAATCCTTAAGGCTGTTATTGAAGAACTTTGCTTGAGATTTTTTTCTCCTGTACCTGTTTGCGATTTTGGGGCTATCCTGCACCTTCATCCCTCTTTCCTGTTCAAGCACTGCAATAAAGCTTCAAAAAGACATCCCCTAGATGGAGCCTGTGTTTGTTGGTGTGCTTTGGAACTGGTACCTGGCCTGGGAAACTCTGAACAGTTAAGGAAGACTTGGGTTATTTCCAGCAGTCCCTATGGGGGTGAGCGCTATATAACTAGTAAATTATTCAAAATCAGATTCTAATCTGTGTGACCTGTGTAAATTGAATGTGTCAATAAACTTATATACATGAATACAACATGCATGTATCAATATATAACTGGTAAGTAATTCTGTCTACTGAGGCTAGGACACCGGGCATTGAAGTAATACGTGTAATGCCTCGTACACACGACTGGTTTTCCCAATGAGAAAACTGCCATTTTTTTAGATTGGTCGGGAAAACCGGTCGTGTGTATGCTCCATAGAAGTTTTCCCAACGAGAAAACTGCCCGCAAAAAAATTAGAACCTGCTCTATTTTTTCCCCTCGTGTTTCCCATCGCTCTTTTTCTCATCACGAAAACCGCTCATGTGTATGCTTTTCTGACGGGAAAAAAACGCGCATGCTCAGGATCAAGAATGAGACGGGAGCGCTCGTTCTGGTAAAACTAGCGTTCGTAGTGGAGATATCACATTCGTCACGCTGTAACGGACTGAAAAGCACGAGGCTGAAAAGCACTAATCGTCTCACCAAACTTTTACTAACACGAGGATCAGCAAAAGCAGCCCAACAGAGTTGCCAACTGTCAGTGAATTTACAAACAGTTTGCAAAATATGTAATTTTGGCATCTGTCTGTGAAAGTCAGTTATGGACATCCAGACTGCATATCCGTAACGGACATTCATGGACAGATGCAAAAATTACGGATTTTACAAACTGTTTGTAAATTTATTGACAGTTGGCAACTCTGCAGCCCAAAGGGTTGTGCCGTTTGATTGGAACTTCCCCTTTATAGTTCCGTCGTACGTGTTGTACGTCACCGCGCTTTAGACGGGCGTTTTTTTACCTGCACGTGTGTATGCAAGATAGGCTTGAGAGGAATCACGTTGGGAAAAACGTCGGTTTGTGGCATGTCAGGAAAACCGGTTGTGTGTACGAGCGAGGCATCACAGAGGAGTATGAGGTACTGCAGTCAATGGAGAGGTATGAAACACTGTGTGTAATAATGAAGAATAAGGCACTACATATCATAGGAAGCATTAGTAATCTTACTGCTGTCATGTATACTCTGAAGTGAGGGGTGTTTCTTAGGGGTGAAACTTTCACTGGTAGTGTGGATATTGAGAGAGGGGTGAATGTTGTAGTGCATATTTTACTGGAGGTGTAGAAAGTGAATGATGTATGTTATAGTGAAGCTCTCACTGGTAGTGTGGATAGTGGGGAGTTAGGGGGTGTGTGATGAAGTACAGCTCTTACTGGTGGTGTGGATGGTGGGGAATGAGAGATGTGTTATGGTGTGCATATCTCATTGATGGTGTCGATAGTAGGGAGTGAGGTGTGTATGTTGTAGTGCAGCTCTCACTGGTGGTGTGGATAGTGGGGAGTGAAGGGTGTGTGTTGCAGTACAGACCTCACTGGTGCTGTGAATAGTAGGAAGTGATGGTTGTGAGCTGGAATGTCACTGGTAGTATAGATAGTTTGGAGTGAAGAATGTATGTTGTAGGGCAGCTCCCACTGGTGCTGTGCATAGTGGGGAGTGAGAGATGTGTGTTGCAGTACAAATCATACAGGTGTTGTAGATATTGAGTAGTGAGGGGTGTGTTTTGGAGTGCAGATCTAACTGGTGGTCTAGATAGTGGGGTATGAGGTGTGTATGTTGTAGGCCAGTTCTCACTGATGTTGTGGATAGTGGGGTGTGAGAGGTGTGTGTTGCAGTGCAGATCTTACTGGTGCTGTGGTAACAGGGAGTGAGGGGTGTGTTTTGGAGTGCAGATCTCACTGGTGGTGTAGATAGTAGGTTATGAGGTGTGTATGTTGTAGGCCAGTTCTCACTGATGTTGTGGATAGTGGGGTGTGAGAGGTGTGTGTTGCAGTGCAGATCTTACTGGTGCTGTGGTAACAGGGAGTGAGGGGTGTGTGCTGGAGTGCAGATCTCTCTGGTGGTGTAGATAGTGGGCCATGAGAGGTGTATGTTGTAGGCCAATTCTCACTGGTGTTGTGGATAGTGGGGAGTGAGAGGTGTGTGTTGCAGTACATAACTCACTGGTGCTGTGGATAGTGGGGAGTGAGAGATGCATGATGCAGTACAGAGCTTACTGGTGCTGTGGATAGTGGAGAGTGAGGGTTGTATGCTGGCTGGCAGATCTCACTGGTGGTATAGATACCAAAAAGTGAGCAGTGAGTACATGAGTGTAGTTGCCAGTGGTGTCATGTATGCTGGAGAGTGAGGTGTTTGTGCTGGAGTGTAGATCTCAATGTTTTTTTGGGATACTGGGAAGCACGTTGTTTGCACTGGAATCCATATCTCACTGGTGACATACGGTAACTGTAGAGCGTAATCTCTGTGTATTGGAGTGCAGATCTTACCAGTCCCACCAGTCAGAGACCTTCTGCATTTCACTTGTAGTTGGTTCGGGAAATTGGTGATGTCTGGCAATGTACGTACTATGGATATACTGGGAGGTATAGGAATATCCCAAAACTAGTTGGCAGTTTAATGGTTAACAAGCACAAGTGATTTTGTATGAACAAGAAACTATTACCCAAGAGCATAAGGTTATCAATACCTCAAATGAAATATGCAAAGTCTTGTTCAAAAACTCCACAATGACGGATTCATAAGCCTGAAATCACTCTGCTGGAGACAGAATTTATCACATTTCAACGGGCTGAGTGCTTAGGCGCACTCCATGCCCACTGGAGCAAATGGCAATGAACAACAAGCAAAAAAGAAAAACCACACAATCCGCTCAAGTATGAAACCATTACAGAGTAGATCCGGTTACACAACATAAATATTGCTAAGAACTCATTCTGGCCTTATTAAAAGTAGGGGCTGGTTTCAGACAACACCGTGCGTTGTTACGCTTGTTTTGTTTGTAAATGTAGAGTTTGATGAAATCTGAGGGAATAGCCAGGCCACAGTTAATGCTTAGTTCGGAGTAAAAACCTAGAAAAAAAGGCAATAAAAGAAAATTGATGGTATTTTCTTTCTTGACCTAATCCCTCAAGATGAAATGCTCTTAAAAGCAGAATAAAAAATGAACTTAGGAAGCAGATGCCTTTAATGAGGCCCTCTGTTACATTACCACCTGTAAAACCAGGAGCAAATGGGCTTTATATCAGCGGAATAATAAGGAACTCCGCGTAAAACAAAACAAACTGTAAAAAAAAAGGACGTCTCTAAACAATAGGGGGGGGGGGGAATCTATGGTCAAATGGAGCTTTTCATTCCGCTAGCTTTCAGCTCGGATGGAGATAAAATAACAGGCCTTCTGTGAACAGATGAGAATATGATATCAGCGTGTAATGACAGCAACTCACAAGGGATGTTTACTGAGACATCACTTATAAACCCTGTAGGACGAGTCGGAATAGCCACTTTCTGCCCCAAAGTCCTTCATCATAAAGAGTACCAAATGTCTTTGTGATGACAGTGTCATTTTTTCCAAGTAAGATTATTTGTATGCATTCTACAAATGGGCGGCATATTAAGTCCTGTTCCATTAGCTTTATTTTTGAAGAGCTAAGACATACGTTATTTTTGACTGCTGGCTCTACGATCCTCTCCTATGTGTTTGCACGCATTAAAGAATAAATGCAGTATTAAAGACACTTCCTACTAATAACAGGACCGATAACAGAGATCAATAAAACCTTTACATTTACAACGTACTATGTGCTTGTAGGACTTTTGCTTGAGACTGGCCCATTCGTCTTAAAAAAAAAGAATTAAAACTCCAGAAGGGATATAATTAGAGAACTGAAGAGTGTTTTAGAGGTGGCATTTTTAAATGGATTTGATTAGACATATTAATGTGGGATTTGGGTTGATGGGAGTGAGGGCCTGTTCACACCTAGGTGGTCTGATGAAGTGCATTAAAGTGGTTGTAAACCCTTACAACACACTTTTTGCTACAGGTAAGCCTATATTAAGGCTTACCTGTAGCTACCCTGGATATCTCCTAAACCTGCGCAGTTTAGGAGATATCCCCTGTGTCTGCATGTGCCAAAGTAATCGGCACATGCCCACTAAAGCAATGGCACGTCGTGCCGTTGCTTCAGTTAGACTGTGCCGTTACCGGCGTCTCCCGCGCGTATGCGTGGGAGTGACGTCATCGTTAGTCCAGCCAATCACAGCGCCGGAGCCCGCGATACCCGGAAGTAACTCTGGGAGTGATGTCGGCGGCCGGTGCTGTGTACGGGCACGGCAGCGAGGGCTTCGATCTCAGGTGAGTATTATATAGAGATGTAAAACCACAAAGGGCCCCAAAAAACAGAGTACAATAGTGCCCATAAAGGTGTATCACAAAAATACAAGATGCACAAAAATATCGAAAGACAGAAATAAGAATAAAAACAGAAAAATACCCTAGCCACCTCCCCCACAGCTATGCATACAAGCTCATTTTGCCTTTGTCTTGCAGGTGTTTTTGTTTTTTTGTAACTAAGGGTTTACAACCACTTTAAGGCATGTTGAATTAAGGCCACTAAATTATTTAGATGGCCTGCTAATAAAATGTCACCCAAACTGTTCTACTGTTCTTTCTTTCTCGTACATCATGGGACACAGAGCGGCATAGTCATTACTATGTGGGTTATATAGTTTACCTTCAGGTGCTGGCACTGGCAACTTCCAAACCGGAAGTACCCTCCCCTATATAAGCCCCTCCCATCCGGGAGCACCTCAGTTTTTTGCCAGTGTCTAAGGTGTTGGCCAAGAAGTAACATGTGTTTTTTCACTAAGCTTGCGTACAGGTTCTTTAGTAAGCTATTCCGGATCCGACCAAAAAAGCTTCATAGCTAAACGGTCGGTACCCGGGCCTTGCAGAGAAGAGCAAGGTTTTGCCTGTAATGCTTCTCTTAGGAGGGCTGGACCCTGGGATCCAGAGCTCTGGTCATACCCACGACCAAGTTGTTTTCTGTGCAGGGTGCTATACAGGTCCAGGGGAGTGGAATCCTTGGGAACCCGGTCCCTGAAGGTTTAATTACAATGCCTGCCGTGAGAGGTGAAGTTTGGGCTTCTGTGGACCAAACAGAGTCCTGCGGCGGGGAAAAGGTAAGTGGGGGCCCCTCAGGAACTTGGTTCTATTGGGGGACCCCCAAGCCTAATATGTCTTTCTGCCTGTTACCTAACGGTATTCCCGCTAAATATCTGTGCATGCCTGTAACTACTAAAAAATGTAATAATTTTAAGAGTGGTCAAGAAAAAAAAAAAATGGTTAAACCGCGGTACCTGTGTTAAACCACTAGAGGCCGCTGTGGAACGTTGTTTTCTTGTCATGTGGATTTTTTCTTTCCAAGTCAAAATCCAGGCAGATGGTGAGTTCTCTGGATGGGAAACTGTTTCCTCTGCCATGTTGCAATGCTCGTCCATCCCTCGGCCCTGTGGCAAACAGGGCCCTGGCTTCTGTCCCTAGTTCCTTTTCAAAAAGAGCGCCGAAGGCGCACGTGCCCGCGCCTCTATTTATAGAGGTGAGCTGGAAAAAGGGGCGGAGCTTGGTGGATGACGCTCTGTGCGCGCCGCAGCGCTTCTGCGCATGTGCGGGCGTCCCAGCATGATAAAAAGCACAATTAGGTGTTGTCAGCTGGTTATGGAAGGCAGAAACAGAGCTGGCAACATTTACAAAGGCATACAGCAGGCGGTTGATGCAGGCATCCCCATAGAAAGGCACATTAGTAGACACCAACTGTTTATATAGCAGCAATTGTGCTAGACTATTGTCAGTAAGTGGTGTATTTCGGCTGGAATACCTCAGCTTTGGGCTTAGGAATATGCCGTCTAAAGTCTCCGGGACTAAGAATCCCAGGAAGCATAGGGGGTCTCCATCGGGCTCTGAGGATCTTGGGCATGCTTCGGCTGCACCAATCTCCCCTGAAAAATCAGAGGTTAGTGACCGTAGAGCACCCTCAGGAGTACCTGGTACTGTGGCTGTCCTCAGTTCACCTGCTCCTGTGTATATAACAGAGGAGGTTTTTTCCTCAGCTCTGGGAGGACTGGAAGAGAGATTGACAACATTGATCGCTGCTTCCCTGTCACAGGGAAAGAGCGCCCGATCTCCGTCTCCTCCCTCAGAGTACCTGTTAGCAGAGCAACAGTCCAATACAGGGATCGACCTACCTGAAGGGGATCAGGATGAGGTTGATTCTGTTGTAAAGGAATCAACAGTGGAAGAGCCATTTTCAGCATCACATGCTGAAAGATTATGGGTTCAGTCCCTGACTAACATGGTCCGATCAGCATTTAAAATGCCCCTTGCGGAGCCATCATCCACTTCTGTCTCCTCGTTGGGCTCGCGAAAAGCTCCCCAGACTGTTTGTTCCTTTCCAATCCATCCTTTACTGGAAGGGCTCATTTACCAGGATTGGGAACATCCTGATAAAATATTTACTCCTCCCAAGAGATTTCCGGTGGTCTATCCCATGGAGGATAAGTTCATCAAAAAATGGAGGGTCCCTACAGTGGACGCAGCCATCTCTTGTGTGAATAAATCACTGACATGTCCAGTAGATAATGTCCAAATGTTCAAGGACCCAATAGATAAAAAATTGGAGTCCTTATTAAAATCTGCTTTCTCTACAGCAGGCTTGGTGACACAACCAGCAGTGGCAGCTATTGGGGTCTGCCAAGCAGTGAAGGATCAGTTGAAACAGGTCTTAAGGGACTTGCCAGATCAGCAGGCCCTTGCCCTAGCTGATCTACCTAGAGCCTTATGCTTTGCGGTTCACGCCATAAAGGATTCAATCCATCAGGCCTCCCACCTTACGCTGTCTGTAGTACATATGCGCAGGCTTCTATGGCTCAAAAACTGGTCTGCTGAAGCTCCCTGTAAAAAATTGCTGGTTAGCTTCCCATTTCATGGTGAACGCTTATTCGGGGAAGACCTGGACAAATATATCCAGAAAATTTCCAGCGGTAAAAGTACACTCTTGCCGGTTAAAAACAGAGTTAGAGGTCCCTCTTTTAAGAGGCCTGCTTCTCCAGTCCCTAGGACATCGGCTGTGAAACAGTTCCGACGGCCTCCTCGGTCAAATCCCGGGGGTAAAAATCAGGGACAATCGCAGGGTAACAAGAAACCCTGGGTCAGGAGAGGTACAAAACCTCCCCCAAAGTCAAATGCATGAAGGGTTGCCCCCACTCAATCGGGTGGGGGGAAGACTTCAGTTGTTCGCAGAGACCTGGCGGGACACGATCAGAGACAGATGGGTGCTCTCCGCAGTAAGTCTGGGATACAAATTGGAGTTAAAAGACTCCCCTTCTTCCCATTTTATAAGGTTGAACGTGCCAATGGATCCCCGGAAGAGAGGATCCCTCCTGTTGGCACTAGAACAACTATTGCTCCAAGGAGTAATTATGGAAGTTCCCCTGGAAGAATGCGGGTTCGGGTTTTACTCAAACCTCTTTACAGTCCCGAAACCAAACGGGGACGTGAGGCCCATATTAAATCTAAAAGGGCTAAACAAATTCCTACATATCAGAACTTTCAGGATGGAGTCGATCCGATCGGTGACCACTGCCCTACAAGGGGAGGAATGGCTAGCCTCGATCGACATCAAAGATGCTTATTTGCACATTCCCATCTTTCCAGTTCACCAAAAATTTCTACGCTTTGCAGTAGAAGGGCGCCATTTTCAGTTCAGAGCCTTACCCTTCGGTCTGGCCACAGCAAGAGTGTTCACAAAAATTCTGGCCCCATTATTGGCCAATATTGGCTAAGAACACAAGGTGTAACGATAATGGCATATCTAGACGACTTGTTGCTGATAGACCACTCAGTGGAAAAACTAGAAGTGGTCGTTCACAAGACAATCAAGTATCTGGAATCTCACGGTTGGATTATCAACCGAGACAAGTCAGCCCTAAAACCAGTCAAAAGTCTGGAATACTTGGGGCTAAGGCTGGATTCAGACCAGAGAAGAATTTTCTTGCCTCAAGAAAAGGTGTCGTCTTTGAGAGATTTGATCCACCTAGTGGGTACAAAAAGACAGCCGTCCATACGCCTGTGCATGAGGCTGCTGGGAAAAATGGTGGCATCATTCGAAGCAGTACCCTACGGTCAATTCCATTCAAGGAATTTGCAAAGGGCCATACTGATAGCCTGGAACAAAAAAGTTCAGGCCCTAGACTTACCAATGTCCTTGTCCCCTTCCGTTCGCAAGAGCCTCCATTGGTGGTTGGTTCCCCAGAATCTGGAAAAAGGGAAATCCTTCAGTCCGATTTCTTGGAAGGTGGTCACTACAGATGCCAGCCTTATAGGCTGGGGAGCAGTACTGGAGCAATGGTCTCTCCAGGGCAGATGGTCGGATGCAGAAAAGGCCCTGCCCATCAATCTCTTAGAGATACGAGCAGCCCGGTATGCCCTAGTAGCATGGACATCCAAACTCCAAGGGTCCCCTGTCAGAATTCAATCAGACAATGCCACGGCAGTGGCATATATCAATCATCAGGGTGGCACCAGGAGTCGTGCAGCCCAGAGGGAAGTAAATTGCATCCTGAAATGGGCAGAAAGATATGTCCCAGCCATATCCGCGGTATTCATTCCAGGAGTGGAGAATTGGAAGGCGGACTTTCTAAGTCGCCAACAATTATGCCCAGGGGAATGGTCCCTTCACCCCGAGGTTTTCCGGACAATATGTCAGCGGTGGGGAACACCGGATGTAGATCTGCTAGCATCCAGATTCAACGCAAAGGAGGACAGATTTGTCTCTCGGACAAGGGATCCCCTAGCTTGCGGCTCGGATGCCCTAGTGTTCCCTTGGGATCAGTTCAAGCTGATATATGCATTCCCACTGCCACAATTGTTACCTCGATTACTCCGCAGAATCAAGGTAGAAAAGAAACCAGTGATTCTGGTAGCTCCATGGTGGCCCCGAAGAGCATGGTACGCGGAAATTGTAAAGATGTCTGTGGGGAGTCCTTGGACCCTCCCACATCGTCCGGACCTGCTTTCGCAAGGACCGATATACCACCCTTCCTTACCAGCCCTAGGTTTGACGGCCTGGCTATTGAAGCCCACATTCTAAAAAAGAGAGGTCTCTCTAATCCTGTGGTAGCTACCATGATCAATGCCAGGAAGCCGGTATCCAGGCAGATCTACTATAGAATCTGGAAGGCGTACATCGCTTGGTGTGAGGCCAGGAAATGGCATCCACGTAAGTACGTAATAGGTAGGATTCTGGACTTCCTACAGTGGGCTGTAGATAGGAAGCTTGCCTTGAGTACTATCAAGGGTCAGATTTTGGCCTTGTCAATATTTTTTCAAAGGCCCTTGGCTTTGCATTCACTAGTCAAAGCTTTTATACAAGGAGTGATGCGTATTAGCCCTCCGGTTAATATTCCCATATGTCCATGGGACTTAAACCTGGTTCTGTCGGTTCTACAGAAACAACCATTTGAACCATTACAGCACATTTCCTTGGTTCTTCTCACCAGGAAATTGATTTTTCTAGTAGCCATTTGTTCGGCTAAAAGAGTGTCGGAATTAGCCGCTATGTCCTGTAGGGAGCCATATCTGGTTATCCATAAGGACAGAGTAGTGTTACGTCCTCATCCAGCCTTTCTTCCTAAGGTGGTATCAAGGTTTCATTTGAACCAAGATGTGGTTCTTCCTTCCTTTTTCCCCAAACCTAGTTCGGTAGAGGAAAAGTTATTACATTCTTTGGATGTAGTAAGAGCAGTTAAAGCTTATCTAAAAGCCACTGCTCAGATTCGCAGAATGGATACTTTGTTTATTCTGCCGGAAGGCCCCAAAAAGGGTCAGGCAGTAGACTTGTGCACAACGGAAAAATTTGTTCCGTTTCGGTTCGTTTCTTTCCGGTCCTGTTGATTCGTAATCATTCGTAATTTTGCTAGACGGGATTTTTCGTGTTCGGACTCATTCGTATTTTTGCAAGCGACATTTTTCGTTGAATTTTTTGTTGCTTTATAATTCGTACTTTCGGTAGAGTACGTTGTTTTTCGTTGATTCTGGACACAACTCCTACTTTCGTAACTTTTTTTGGGTTCGTTGATTCGTAATTTTCCGTGTCTCTCTCACAACGACGCTGCCTAATATGCCTAATGTGCTTCGAATGGATTTGTACTTTTCTAAATACATAGCGGTTATTTGTAACGATTCGAAATCTCGTATTTTACTTTTGTTTTTTACATGCGGCTATAGGCTCCGCCCCTGTACACCATTTTGAGAGGGTTCAGCACGGTGAGGGAGAAGCAGAGAGCAGAGCAGAGTGAGTGTTATTGTGCTTCGAATGGATTCGAAATCTCGTATTTTACTTTCGTTTTTTCATGCGGCTATAGCCTCCTCCCCCTGTACACCATTTTGAGAGGGAGTTCAGCATGGTGAGGGAGAAGCAGAGAGCAGAGTGAGTGTTATTGTGCTTCGAATGGATTCGTACATTCGTAACTTTTTTCATAACGAATTATGCCGAAGACCTTCGGGCATTCGCTATTTTGCGGTATAATTTATTTCGGATTCGGTTTTATTCGTAATTGCTCTGTTCGGAAATTTGAATGCTTCCGAATGTCCGAAAGTTGCTAAATTCGGACGAATTTCGATTCGTTACGAAACAAATTGCACAAGCCTATCAGGCAGCATCAAAATCTACTTTAGCCAAGTGGATTCGACAGGTCATTATGCAAGCTTATGGCTTGAGAAGGAGACCGCCTCCATTCAAAGTTAGGGCGCACTCCACGAGAGCAGTTGGAACTTCATGGGCAGTGCATCACCAGGCCTCCCTGGCTCAAATCTGTAAGGCCGCAACATTGTCTTCAGTACACACGTTTACTAGGTTCTACCAGGTGGACGTTAGAAGTCAGGAGGATGTCGCCTTTGGGCGCAGTGTGTTGCAGGCCGCAAAAGATCCTCATGTCTGATAGCGCTCAGCTTATGTATGGTGTATCCCCCCCATCATTGGGCATTGCTTTGGGACGTCCCACATAGTAATGACTATGCCGCTCTGTGTCCCGTGATGTACGAGAAAGAAAATAGGATTTTTATAACAGCTTACCTGTAAAATCCTTTTCTTGGAGTACATCACGGGACACAGAGCTCCCACCCCTCTTTTGGGGACACTTATTGCTTTGCTACAAAACTGAGGTGCTCCCGGATGGGAGGGGCTTATATAGGGGAGGGTACTTCCGGTTTGGAAGTTGCCAGTGCCAGCACCTGAAGGTAAACTATATAACCCACATAATAATGACTATGCCGCTCTGTGTCCCGTGATGTACTCCAAGAAAAGGATTTTACAGGTAAGCTGTTATAAAAATCCTATTTTTTGCTCCTCCCAGGATCTCCTGCTCTCTAGCTTCCTTGTTACCTTTTTCCATGCTTCCTCCTCTAGAGCAGTGTTTCTCAACTCCAGTCCTCAAGGCGCCCCAACAGGTCATGTTTTCAGGCTTTCTATTATTTTTGATCAGTTTCACTGCCTTAGTAATTACCACAGCCGTTTCATCTGAGGGAAATCCTGTAAACATGACCTGTTGGGGCGCCTTGAGGACTGGAGTTGAGAAACACTGCTCTAGAGCCTCCTACTCCAGTCTATTTGGCTTTCTCCTACTTTGTCCACTTGTGTTTTTGTTTTTTTTTATTATTATTTTTTAATGATTTTTTCATAATAATATACAAAACCTTGCACGAGAAGGTGCCAAAAAGTGCAAATATAGAGATGTAAAACCACTCAGGGCTCCAAAACAGAGTACAATAGTGCCCATAAAGGTGTATCACAAAAATTTCGAAAGACAGAAATAAGAATAAAAACAGAAAAATTCCCTAGCCACCTCCCCCACACCCCCATCCCCCAGCTGCTCCCTATCTCCGTAATAACATAACAAGAGTATAAGGCCAGAGATAAACATGTAGATCTGGTATTGGCAAGGCATGTTAATGAAATCAGTCCCCAGCCAAGAGGATACCCGAATAGGCATTATTCGTACCATTGGGCTAGGTAGCAGCTGGATCATGAAATAAAATGTAGAAATATCAGGAGCCATACGCAAATAGGAAAACGGAGTTAATTATCCCAGGTCAATAGAGACAACAAGGTCAGTATATTATCATATGAGGCCAACTAAAGTAAAGATGCGCTTAGGCATTGGTGGAAGGTGTAGCGAACCTACTTTCTCCACCTTTAAGTGATCCCTGAAAACTCATCTATTCAGGGAAGTCAACCCTACCTCTACCAAAAAAACAGAACTTTTACCTTCTCCATAAACTCACTGCTACACAGGCAAGCGACTTTTTTTTTTTTAAATGCAATGCAACACAACTCATGGTAATGTATTACTATGCAATGTGGTTTAGTGCAGGGAGCTATGGTAAATGAATGGCACTGCAACGCGTATATGATGCATTTCTGTAAAGTGTTAATTGACCCTAATGCCGCGTACACACGACCGTTTTTAATGTCATTGAAAAAAACAATGTTTTTCTTGGCGTGATTCTTCTCAAGCCTGCCTTGCCTACACACTATCATGAAAAAAAATGCTCGAGAAAAGCGCAGTGACGTAGAAACGTACGACGGCACTATAAAGGGGAAGTTCCATTTGAATGGTGCCACCCTTTGGGCTGCTTTTGCTGATCCTCGTGTTAGTAAAGTTTGTAAGAGACGATTCACGCTTTTCAGCCTCGTGCTTTTCAGTCCGTTACAGCGTGATGAATGTGCTATCTCCATTATGAACGCTAGTTTTACCAGAATAAGCGCTCCCATCTTATAACTTGCTTCTGAGCATGCACAGTTTTGTAACGTCGTTAAAGCCTACACATGGCCGTTTTTCAGGCCGAGAAAAACGACAACGTGAAAAACTACGAGAAAAAATAGAGCGTGTTCCAAATTTTTAATGCCCATTTCTGACGTCGCGAAAAATGCTCTGGAGCCTACACAAGATCGTTTTTAATGACCAAATAAAAAAATGGCATTTTTCTCGTTATGAAAAACGGTCGTGTGTATGCGGCATTAAAGTTAAAGTTGCCCAGGTCCAGTGGCGGCTGGTACATAATTTTCTTGAAGGGGGTGGGGTGGCTCGCAGCCCCACCCAGCAGAGGACAAGGGAATATTATTTTCAGATATGTAACTACAGTATGTGTAAAAGGGCCCCTTCGCAAATCTATTGAAGGGCCCCTCTTACTCTGTAATCTCAATCTCAAAGGCAATCCTGTTGCATAGCAATCATATAAAGATTCCTAAACTAGATAGACAGTACATTCAGTTTACCCAAAAGTGTTTACCAAATGTCACTACTATCTGTAGTATAACTGTGTAGCCAGAAAGTGCTGAAACCCCTGCACCTGGTGGGCCCCATAGCATTTGAATGGTCTACTTTGGTTATAGCTTAGCCCTCATCTATTGTATGTTGTATATGGAGTATATGGTATATTTCCATATCGAAATACTCTTACAAAAGTATGAGAAGCACGAGTATCTGAATTATAAATGGCTATTATGATTACACGACCCATTATATATCTATTGCATATTTCACTAAACACGTTCCCTGTTACAGCCAACAAAGAAATATTTCAAACACTAAGGAGCTTGATATGAAAATGAGAGGTGTATGAATATACAGTACTATAAGGGTTTAATTTCCTCTTTCTTTCGTGAGTCATGTAAGAGAAGGGGCATCCTTTTTATGTAGTTTTTAATAGATATGTCCATTCAGCAAATGATATATTTATAGCTGTCTACTAAAGAGCCAGGTGTTCCATGGGATATTAATCTGGCCTTGACTGGAATAATAGAAGCCCTTTTCAGCCTCTTGACCTTCATGAATCCAAAAGCATGGCTGAGCATGTTAGTTTTTTAGCATTATTAACTGGCAGAATGAAAGGACACGCGGGCTTGGCTTATTAACCTATTCTTTGTGAGTCTTCTCATAGAGGGCAACACGGCTGACTACATCTCAGGCATTATTTGCTTCAGGCATCCAAATAAGAGAGCAGCACCATGCTACTAAAATATTTTTAAGATGATCAACTCTAGATGTCAATTTTTATCTGGTTGCTCTTCATATAAATCAATAAATTCAATGAATACATTGATGGAAAATAGCATTTACGCCGTACAAAAAAAAAGGGGTGATATGCCCTTTAATAGAAAATAAACTCAGCAAATTAAGAGCTTTGAGAATCTTTAGATAGGTCTCGTGACCATTCATTTGTTGTAATTGAAAAGCTGTCTCATTGCTCAGCTGTGGCTTGGTTAGAGTTCTGTTTGCTGTTGGTGTTTTCTTCACTAATATGACATATGGCACAATTTGATAAATTGCTGTTATCTTTTTCAAATCCCTAATTTATAGGACACTGACATCTACTAGGAGGTGATACCCTCTGCCCTTCTCCTTTGCCCTGAGCAGTGGAAGTTCAGATGGTGGGACTTAACATTGGCCAATTTGAGAAGAGGTAATTGCTGTGCACATTTTGTTCTAAAATAAAAATGAAATATGGGATGAAATATATATAAGGAATGTTTATGTACCTGGCAGGAAATTGCAAACTAAATTTCTACCCACAATGTACATTATAGACATTTATTCAGGGAACTACACCCAAATTATTATGTGAATGTTATACATTGTTTTTAAAGGCTTAAGAACCTTGGTATTAAATGGCAGCTTTAATAATTCTGGGTAAATTGTGTAAAGGTTATTCACCGTTATCCATCAACTTTACTATTGGTGCAACTCCACTTCAGAGACCTCTTGTCCTGCCGATTACTCTATGCACAATGAGGATAGTCCTTAGGAATATTTAGTATAAAGCCGGCCATAGGCTGTTCAAATCCGTTCAGCAGGAACCGGTCAAGATTCAAACCATGTATGGGCAGGCTGAATGTACCCAAGTTGATTGATTGATCAACTTGGGTACAATCAGCCTGACAAATGTTACATACAATTATGTATTATATAATTGTATGCAATATAGCCGCTAGCAATAATCACTGTGTTCTCCTGGAGGGGGCGGCTTTCCCAGCCAGCGGAACACAATGGCTGGACTGGAGGAATTCCCTTTGTCAGCACTGTGTGTGTTGATGGGAATCGAATGAATTTCTTTCCTGCAACCTGTGTTTGCAGGAAATACATTCACTCCATCTATGGCCAGCCTAAGAACTGTGAAAAATGAATGTAACTGTAATGTTTCCTACTTAAAATCCAACTCTGGGGGGAAAAAAATACAGTGGAACCTCGGATTGTGAGTAACGCAGGTTAACAAGCGTTTCGCAATACGAGCATTTCTTTTTTTAAATCCTGACTTGGTTTGCGAGTGTTGGCTCACAAACCGAGCAGGATTCAAGCCTCTGCGGTGTGCAGCACCACATTTGGCCAGAGGTGCGGGGGCCAGTGACGTTCGGAGCCATTCGGAAATACTCCTAAATTCTCCGTTCCTGAGTTTTTTTCTGAGCCTTTCCTGAGGGTTTCCGAGTGCAGCCGAACGGTCTCCGAGTATTTCCGAGTCTCTCCGGATCCCCCCCTACCTCTGGCCACATGCGGTATTGCATGCCATAAAAGTCAATGTGGAACAAATTATCTTCATTTCCATTGACTTCTATGGAGAAACTCGCTTCGATATGTGAGTGCTTTGGATTACAAGGAACGGATTATGCTCGTAATCCAAGGTTACACTGTATGTAAATAGTGCATTGTGCATCAAATAGCTAACCTGATTCCACACATCTCTTCCTAAGCCATCCAGCAGTGTAATGGATCAAAGTCACAGTTTCCTTTATGAACAAAGATAATATGCTGCCCAGGGGCAGACATTTCTTTCTCGTACATCACGGGACACAGAGCGACATAGTCATTACTAATGGGTTATATAGATACCTTCAGGTGCTGGCACTGGCAACTTCCAAAACCGGAAGTACCCTCCCCTATATAAGCCCCTCCCATCCGGGAGCACCTCAGTTTTTTGCCAGTGTCTAAGGTGTTGGCCAAGAAGAAACATGTGTTTTTCACTGAGCTTGCGTACAGGTTCTTTTGGGCCTCAGTAAGCTATTCCGGATCCGACCAAAAAAGCTTCATAGCTAAACGGTCGGTACCCGGGCCTTGCAAGAGAAGAGCAAGGTTTTGCCTGTAATGCCTCTCTTAGGAGGGCTGGACCCTGGGATCCAGAGCTCTGGTCATACCCACGACCAAGATGTTTTCTGTGCAGGGTGCTATACAGGTCCAGGGGAGTGGAATCCTTGGGAACCCGGTCCCTGAAGGTTTGATTACAATGCCTGACGTGATAGGTGAAGTTTGGGCTTCTGTGGACCAAACAGAGTCCTGCGGCGAGGAAAAGGTAAGTGGGGGCCCTCGGGAACTTGGTTCTATTGAGGGACCCCCAAGCCTATTTTGTCTTTCTGCCTGTTACCTAAGGTATTCCCGCTAATATTCTGTGTATGCCTGTTACTACTGAGAAAATGTAAAAATTTTAATAGTAGGCAAGAAAAAAAAAAAATGTAAGACCGCGGTACCTGTGTTAGACACTAGAGGCCGCTATGGTTCTTTTTCTTGTAATGTGGATTTTTTTCTTCCAGAATCAAATCCAGGCAGTTGGTATGTTCTCTGCTGGGAAGCTGTCTCCTCTGCCCTGTTGCTGCGCTCATCCATCCCCGGGCCCTGCGGCAAAGGGACCCTGGCTCCCATCTAGCTCCTTATTGTTTTCAAAAAAGCGCCGAAGGCGATCTGGAAAAGGGGCGGAGCGGGTGGATGACGCTCAGGTGTGCGCCGCAGCGCTACTGCGCATGTGCGGGCGTCCAGCGTGTTTTAAAGCACATTATAGCTGGCTATTGAAGTGCACAGACAGAGCTAGCAACAGTATAAAGGCACACAGAGGCGGTTGATGCAGGCATCCCCTAGAAAGGCACTTTAGTAGACACCAACTGTGATATAGCAGCAATTGTGCTAGACTATTCTCAGTAAAAGTGGTGTATTACGGCTGGAATACCTCAGCTTTAGGCTTAGGAATATGCCGTCCAGAAGCTCCGGAACTGAATCTTCCAGGAAGCGAAGGGGGTCTCATCGGGCTCTGAGGATCTTGGGCATGCTTCTGCTGCACCAGTCTCCCCTGAAGTTCAGAGGTAAGTGACCGTAGAGACCCCGCAGGGGTACTTGGTACTGTGGCTGTCCTCAGTTCACCTGCTCCTGTGTATGTAACAGAGGAGGTTTTTTCCTCAGCTCTGGGAGGATTAGAGAGAGATTGTCAACATTGATCGCTGCCTCCCTGTCAGGGAAAGCACGCCCGATCTCCGTCTCCTCCTTCAGAGTGCCTGTTAGCAGAGCAACAGTCCCATACAGGGATCGACCTGCCTGAAGGGGATCAGGATGAGGTTGATTCTGTTATAGAGGAATCAACAGTGGGGGAACCTTTTCTCAGCATCTCAAGCTGAAAGATTATGGGTTCAGTCTCTGACTAACATGGTCCGATCAGCATTTAAAAATGCACCTTGCGGAACCATCAACCACTACTGTATCCTCGTTGGGGTCGCTAGAAGCCCCCAGACTGTCTGTTCTTTTCCACTTCACCCTTTACTGAAAGGGCTCATTTACCAGGATTGGGAACGTCCTGAGAAAATATTTATTCCCCCAAGAGATTTCCGGTGGTCTATCCCATGGAGGATAAGTTCATCAAAAAATGGAAGGTCCCTACAGTGGACGCAGCCATCTCTTGTATGTATAAATCACTGACATGTCCAGTGGATAATGTCCAAATGTTCAAGAACCCAATAGATAAAAGATTGGAGTCCTTATGAAAGTCTGCTTCTTTCTACAGCAAGCTTGGTGACACAACCAGCAGTGAGGTCTGCTAAGCAGTGAAGGATCAGTTGAAACAGGTCTTGAGGGACTTGACAGATCAGCAGGCCTTGCCCTAGCTGATCTACCTAGAGCCTTAGGCTTTGCGGTTGACGCCATAAAGGATTCAGTCCATCAGGCCTCCCGCCTTACGCTGTCTATAGTACATATGCGTAGGCTTCTATGGCTCAAAAACTGGTCTGCTGAAGCTCCCTGTATAGAATGGCTGGTTAGCGTCCCATTTCATGGTGAACGCTTATTCAGGGAAAACCTGGAAAAATATATCCAGAAAATTTCCAGCGGTAAAAATACGCTCTTGCCGGTTAAAAACAGAGTTAGAGGTCCCTCTTTAAGAGGCCTGCTTCTCCAGTCCCTGGGGCATCGGCTGTGTAACAACAGTTCCGACGGCCTCCTCGGTCAATTCCCGGGGGTAAAAAACAGGGACAATAGCAGGGTAATGAGAAACCCTGGGTCAGGGGAGGTACAAAACCTCCCCCAAAGTTAAATTCATTGAAGGGTTGCCCCCACTCAGTCGGGTGGGGGGAGGACTCCAGTTGTTCGCAAGAGACCTGGCGGGACACGATCAAAACAGATAGGTGCTCTCCGCAGTATGTTTGGGATACAGTTTGGAGTTAAAAGACTCTCCTCCTTCCCATTTTTGAGGTCAAACGTGCCAAGGGATCCCCGGAAGAGAGAGTCCCTCCTGTTGGCACTAGAACAATTATTGCTCCAAGGAGTAATTATGGAGGTTCCCCTGGAAGAATGAGGGTTCGGGTTTTACTCAAACCTCTTTACAGTCCCGAAGCAAACGCGAACGGGAGGCCCATATTAATTCTAAAAGGGCTATACAAATTCCTGTATATCAGGACTTTCCGATGGAGTCGATCCGATCGGTGGCCACTGCCCTACAAGGGGAGGATTGGTTAGCCGCGATCGACATCAAAGATGCTTATTTGCACATTCCCATCTTTCCAGTCCACCAAAAATTTCTACGCTTTGCAGTAGAAGGGCGCCATTTTCAGTTCAGAGCCTTACCCTTCGGTTTGGCCACAGCACCACGAGTGTTTACAAAAATTCTGGCCCTTTATTGGCCAATCTAAGAACACAAGGTGTAATGATAATGGCATATCTAGATGACTTGTTGCTGATAGACCACTCAGTGAAAAAACTAGACGTGGTCGTTCACAAGACAATCAAGTATCTGGAATCTCACGGTTAGATTATCAACCGAGACAAGTCAGCCCTAAAAACCAGTCAAAAGTCTGGAATACTTGGGGCTAAGGTTGGATTCAGGCCAGAGAAAAATATTCTTGCCTCGAGGAAAGGTGTTGTCTTTGAAAGATTTGATCCACTTAGTGGGTACAAAAAAAGACAGCCGTCCATACGCCTGTGCATGAGGCTGCTGGGAAAAATGGTGCCATCATTCGAAGCAGTACCCTACGGTCAATTCCATTCAAGGAATTTGCAAGGGGCCATACTGTCAGCCTGGAACAACAAAGTTCAGGCCCTAGACTTACAATGTCCTTGTCCCCTTCCGTTCGCAAGAGCCTCCGTTGGTGGTTGGTTCCCCAGAATCTGGAAAAAGGGAAATCCTTCAGTCCGATTTCTTGGAAGGTGGTCACTACAGATGCCAGCCTTATAGGCTGGGGAGCAGTACTGGAGCAATGGTCTCTCCAGGGCAGATGGTCGGATGCAGAAAAGGCCCTGCCCATCAATCTCTTAGAGATACGAGCAGCCCGGTATGCCCTAGTAGCATGGACATCCAAACTCCAAGGGTCCCCTGTCAGAATTCAATCAGACAATGCCACAGCAGTGGCATATATCAATCATCAGGGGGGCACCAGGAGTCGTGCAGCCCAGAGGGAAGTAAATTACATCCTGAAATGGGCAGAAAGATATGTCCCAGCCATATCTGCGGTATTCATTCCAGGAGTGGAGAATTGGAAGGCGGACTTTCTAAGTCGCCAGCAATTATGCCCAGAGGAATGGTCCCTTCACCCCGAGGTTTTCTGGACAATATGTCAGCGGTGGGGAACATCGGATGTAGATCTTCTAGCATCCAGATTCAACGCAAAGGTGGACAGGTTTGTCTCTCGGACAAGGGATCCCCTAGCTTGTGGCTCGGATGCCCTAGTGTTCCCTTGGGATCAGTTCAAGCTGATATATGCATTCACACCGCCACAATGGTTACCTCGATTACTCCGCAGAATCAGGGTAGAAAAGAAACCAGTGATTCTGGTGGCTCCAGCGTGGCCCCGAAGAGCGTGGTACGCGGAGATTGTAAAATGTCAGTGGGGAGTCCTTGGACTCTCCCACGTCGTCCGGACCTGCTTTCGCAAGGACCGATATACCACCCTTCCTTACCAGCCCTAGGTTTGACGGCCTGGCTATTGAAGCCCACATTCTAAAAAAGAGAGGGCTCTCTAATCCTGTGGTATCTACCATGATCAATGCCAGGAAGCCGGTATCCAGGCAGATCTACTATAGAATCTGGAAGGCGTACATCGCAAGGTGTGAGGCCAAGAAATGGCATCCACATAAGTACGTAATAGGTAGGAGTCTGGACTTCCTACAGTGGGCTGTAGATAGAAAGCTTGCCTTGAGTACTATCAAAGGTCAGTTTTCGGCCTTGTCAATATTTTTTCAAAGGCCCTTGGCTTCGCATTCACTAGTCAAAGCCTTTAGATAAGGAGTGATGCGTATTAGTCCTCCGGTTAATATTCCCATATGTCCATGGGATCTAAACCTGGTTCTGTCGGTTCTACAGAAACAACCATTTGAACCATTACAGCATATTTCCTTGGTTCTTCTCACCAGGAAATTGTTTTTTCTAGTAGCCATTTGTTCGGCTAAAAGAGTGTCGGAATTAGCAGCTATGTCCTGTAGGGAGCCATATCTGGTTATCCATAAGGACAGAGTAGTGTTACGTCCTCATCCAGCCTTTCTTCCTAAGGTGGTATCAAGGTTTTCATTTGAACCAAGATGTGGTTCTGCCTTCTTTTTTCCCCAAACCTAGTTCGGTAGAGGAAAAGTTATTGCATTCTTTGGATGTAGTAAGAGCAGTTAAAGCTTATCTAAAAGCCACTGCTCAGATTCGCAGAACGGATACTTTGTTTATTCTGCTGGAAGGCCCCAGAAAGGGTCAGGCAGCGTCAAAATCTACTTTAGCCAAGTGGATTCAACAGGTCATTATGCAAGTCTATGGCTTGAGAAGGAGACCGCCTCCGTTCAAAGTTAGAGTGCACTCCACGAGAGCAGTTGGAACTTCATGGGCAGCGCATCACCAGGCCTCCCTGGCTCAAATCTGTAAGGCCGCAACATGGTCTTCAGTACACATGTTTACTAGGTCTACCAGGTGGACGTTAGAAGTCAGGAGGATGTCGCCTTTGGGCGCAGTGTGTTGCAGGCCGCAAAAGATCCTCATGTCTGATAGCGCTCAGCTTATGTATGGTGTATCCCCCCCCCTCGTTGGGCATTGCTTTAGGACATCCCATTAGTAATGACTATGTCGCTCTGTGTCCCGTGATGTACGAGAAAGAAAATAGGATTTTTATAACAGCTTACCTGTAAAATCCTTTTCTTGGAGTACATCACGGGACACAGAGCTCCCACCCCTCTTTAGGGACACTTATTGCTTTGCTACAAAACTGAGGTGCTCCCGGATGGGAGGGGCTTATATAGGGGAGGGTACTTCCGGTTTTGGAAGTTGCCAGTGCCAGCACCTGAAGGTATCTATATAACCCATTAGTAATGACTATGTCGCTCTGTGTCCCGTGATGTACTCCAAGAAAAGGATTTTACAGGTAAGCTGTTATAAAAATCCTATTTTTTCCCAGCTTATTTTTATGGGCAATGTACCCCTCCCCAGCCTGTGAGTTCTCCTGCCTTCGGAGCCTATGAGCCAGTGGAAGTGTTGTTTCCACCAACTACAGGTGTACACATGAAGCAGGTCCTGATATGGACACCCAAAGAACGACCCTAGGAAGTAAACAGAAGACAAGAGAATGGTTATCATGTGACTGTGGCATTAGTTAAGTAAAATGGGCATTTGGATGCTTGTTTGTTTTTTTAGTTAAAGAGCGATGAGAAGGAGGGATAGTAGAGGTTTGCTAATACACTGGAGCTGAGCTTTAAAGTAGCTTTAAAATAGAACTGTGGCCATATTAAGTACATTCTCTTATTGACATATTTGTAACAAACAGTAAATAAACTCTAAAACAAGGCCTTGCCAACCTCTGTAGCTCCTCCTTCTCCTCCATGCCCACTAACCAGCTAAATACAATAGGGGTGGGATATTACATGTAGAATAATGGAGGCTTCACCTCCCTCTTATTCTAAGAGACAGGCTGGAGGGGCGTGACACAGCCTGTGACTGACAGAAATCTGCCCACACCATGTTATTGGCAAAAAATAACAAAGATTTGATTTCATAATTACCATATTTATTTTTACTCTGTATTCCAAAGGCTGTTTCTATTTATTTGGAACATGTGACCAGCAGCAAAGGAATATAAGCTCCTCCTGCTTATGCCTCTCTGCTGACAGGCTGGGTCATGTGACAGCTGTATATCGACTAGGAAAAATATTACTTTGTTTTTTTATTATTTAAATAATTACAGGGCCATCATCCCCATAGAGAAATAGAAGGAACAATGCAAATTAAAGAGGGTGTATCACTTTAAGCCTGGAACAGGGGCGGATCCAGGGGGGGGCAATGGGGAAATTGCCCCCTCTGAGAAATTAGTGATGGACAGGCCAGTCAGGGGACAAGTGTGCGGGTGGGTTAACCAGCAGGAGTCGGCACTCGGCAGGTCGGCAGGTGAGTGTGCGGGCGGGCGGGCAGCACAGTCATTGAGTGAGTGGGCGGGCCGGTCGGCGTGAGAGCGGAGGTGCTAGCCAGTCAGCGGGGGTCAGCAGGTGAGTGAGCACCTGAGCGGGCAGGTCGGCGGATGAGTAAGGGGGGGTCGGTAGGTGAGTGTGCGGGCGGGCAAGGCACTCATCGAGTTAGTGGGTGGGCCGGTCGGCATGAGAGCGGAGGTGCAGGCCAGTCAGCGAGCCAGAGGGTGGGGAGCAAAGAGATGACATCTTATCTCACTCCCCACCCTGCATCACTGCAGTTCCGCCCTCACTGTGCAGCCGCGGGCAGCAGAGAGATTACATCATCTCTCTGCTGCCTGCCTTCACTCTGGCAAGTGACAATCTACACCTTAGCATTAGCAGGCCAATGACAATCCGCAACATGTGGCAAGTGACAATCTGCAATGTGTGGCAAGTGACAATCAGCAACGTGTGGCAGGTGACGTGGCAAGTGACAATCAGCATTGTGTGGCAGGTGACGTGGCATGTGACAATCAGCAACATGTGGCAGGTGACGTGGCAAGTGAAAATCAGCAATGTGTGGCAAGTGACAATCAGCGACATGTGGCAGGTGACGTGGCAAGTGACAAGCAGCAACGTGAGGCAGGTGACGTGGCAAGCGACAATCCACGTGTGGCAGGTGACGTGGCAAGTGAAAATCAGCAATGTGTGGCAGGGGTGTGGCAAGTGACAATCAGCAAAGTGTGGCAGGTGACGTGGCAAGTGACAATCCGCAACGTGTGGCAAGTGACAATCCGCAACGTGTGGCAGGTGACGTGGCAAGTTACTATTCGCAACGTGTGGCAGGTGACGTGGCAAGTTACTATTCGCAACGTGTGGCAGGTGACATGGCAAGTGACAATCAGCATCTGGTGGCAGGGACGTGTCAAGTGACACGCTCAGGGCTTCCACTGATTCGGCATTATGGTGAGTTCAACCATTTCATATTATATTACAATGTAATAATAGAAATAATGCGCTTCAATCATCCTGACACCATAACAACCATGGTGCCGGGATGATTAAAGCGCCAACACCAGCCACTGTCACAATAAATTTCCCGCAAAAAAATACATATTTTCTGCCAGTGCCGAGACTAGACTCTGGATCCGCCCTGGCCTGGAATGAATGGAAATGACACATGGGGGTTTATTTACTACAACTGGAAAGTGTAAAATCTAGTGCAGCTGTGCATGGTAGCCAATTAGCTTCTAACTTTAATTTGTTCAGTTAAAGTGGCTGTACATAACTTTTTTCTTCTTTCTAGCCCACCTGCAAGACAAAGCTATAATGAGCTAGTATGACTAGCATACTAGCTCATTATGTACCACTTACCTTAGATCGGGGCCCCCGAAGCCGTCCGTGTCCCTCTCTCCAGCCGCAGCCATCGCGATAGCCGGAATGTTACTTCCGGGTATCGCCGCTCCAGCCAATCACAGCGCCCCTCCCACGCTGTGATTGGCCGGAGCGGCGAAGACGTCACTCCGCGAATGCGCGCGGGAGCCGTCAAATTTGGCTAAGCCCTAGCATTGCTGGGACTTAGCCGAATTTGTGAATGGGATTAACCCCATGAATGCACCGTTGTCTACGGCGCGCATGCACCGTAGACACGGAGCAATGTCATTTTTAGCAAATATCTCCTAAACCTTGTAGGAGATATTTCTTGCACCCTCAGGTAAGCCTTAATCTAGGCTTACCTGTAGGTGCAAGTTGCATAAGTGGGTTTACAACCACTTTAAGTCTTGGCAAAAAAAAATCTGAAAGTTCATTTGGTTGGATTTTATGCAGAGCTGCACCAGACTTTGCACTCTCAAGTTTTAGTAAATAAATCCCACTTTGCCTACCCCAACATCGCCATTGACCCGTGCTCTTAGTAAGCATTGGCTTATTATAGTTATACAAATAAATTGTTTGAAGACAGTACTGTTGACATTGGGTTAGAGTGACTCATGATCAGTTTAATAGCAGTATCAATGCTCATTCATTTACATGGAAGAAAAGTATTTTAATCTTTATAAAATTCACTTCAGGGATTGGGGAAGCATAGCTAGGGAAATGTTCCAGTCTATTTTGCATTTGATTACATTTGTTTGAGGACTAAAACCTGACCTTAAATATATCACATTGCTTGTGGAATCAGTTTGGTGGCAATACATTGATTTGTATTCAGGTGCAGATGAGATAAACTGTATATTTTCTGTCTCTAGTCCTGGAAAACATAAATGAATACACTCTATTGCAGTTGCATTTGGTTGTGTTCAGAGCCATTGGTATGGGCTCTGAACATGAGATTGGATATTAGACTAGATATTGGGAATTCTTAGTCTTTTTTTCTCACTTTTTGTCCTTTAGTAGGTTTTTGTAAAGTCTGCAAGCATTTGAAACCATTATAAATGGTAAGTGGATTTAGAAGTCCCTTGTGACAAGTTTGACTGGTATCACAAAGTTCTTCCAGCAACCATATATAGGGGATAGTTCTTGCTAGAGCTTGGAGGTTATTTTTGCATCTGTTATTAGTAATTGCTTTGACAGGAGACCATGGAATCGTTTTGAGCTAGGAAGCAAATTTTTTCCTGTTTGATTTACATATTTTTACATCTCTTTCAAGGTGAAAAAGTATTTTTATATTATTATTATTATTATTATTATACAGGATTTATATAGCGCCAACAGTTTACGAAGCACTTTACAACTTGAGGGTAGACAGTACAAATACAATACACTTTAATACAGTAGGAATCAAAGGGCCATGCTCCTTAGAGCTTACAATTTTAAGTTGGAAGTTCAAGAGATACAAAAGGTAATAACTGTGGGGGATGTGTTGATGGAGAAAATAAATGTACATTTGTTTGGTGGGGGCCAGATAGGCTTCTCTGAAGAGATGAGTTTTCAGGGATCGTCAGAAAGCGGACAAAGTAGGAGACAGTTGGACAGATTGGGGTAAAGTATTCCAGAGGATGGGAGAGGCTCTGGATAAGTCCTGAAGGCGAGCATGGGTGGAGGTGACAAGGGAGATAGAGAGCAGGAGGTCTTGGGAGGAATGAAGAGAATGATTAGGTTGGTATTTTGAAACTAGGTTATTGATGTAGCTGGGGACTAGGTTGTGGATGGCTTTGTAAGTTATTGTTATTATCTTGAATTGAATTCCTTGGTTGAGTTGCAGCCAATGGAGGGATTGGCAGAGGGGTATAGCAGACGCTGAGCGGTTTGTGAGGTTGATGAGCCTGGCAGCATCGTTCATGATGGACTGAAGTGGGGATAGCCTATTTAGAGGTAAGCCAATGAGGAGGGTGTTGCAGTAGTTGAGGCGAGAGATGACCAAGGAGTGGATTAGAAGCTTTGTGGTGACATTGGTTAGGAAGGGGCGTGTCTTGGAGATGTTGCAGAGATTGAGGCGGCAAATTTTGGATAGTGATGGGATATGGGGCCGAAAGGTTATTTCGGAGTCAAGGATTACACCTAGAACCTTGGCGTGGGGGGGCAAGTTAATAGTTGAGCCTTTGATATTGACAGAGAAATCAGGGGAAGTGGCACCTGGGGGAGGCTGAATTACTGTAAATAGTGACTGTCAGTACCTGCTTACATCTTCTCATTTGCCCACAACGTCTAACCACATACATTCTTTAGAGCCCACCATCTTGCAGGCTGAGATTTGTGCAGATTACCATGACATCACAAGTAAAGCCCTGTACACACGGCCGAGAATCTCGTCAGGGAAAAAACAGTCGTTTTTCCTGACGAGATTCTTGACAAGAATCTTGTCCCGGCCGAGTGTACACACGTACCTTTCAAAAGAACCGCCGTTCTTTTGAATGGCACGAACGCGGTGACATCATCGACTACGACGAGCGTGCGCTCGTCACATTCGATGCCGTCGCCGCAATCTTGCTACACCCTACCTATGCCTAGGAAGCTACCGCGCATGCGTCAAAGTCATTTCGAGCATGCGCGGGTTTCCACGGCGACAGGTAAGTGTACACACACTCCAGTTTCTCGTCGGGAAACAGGCCGACAAAAATCCCGACAAGAAAAAAAGAAAGCAGGTCTTCTTTTTTTCTCGTCGAGATTCTGGTCAGTTTTCCTGACGAGAAACCTGAAAGCCTCGTACACACGGCCGGTTTTCTCGGCAAGAAAGCTCTCCCAGCAGTTTTCTTGTCGGTTCTTGCCGAGAAAACCGGCCGTGTGTACGAGGCTTAAAAAGTCTTCTTGGTTCTGTTAGACAGTTCCTAAGCTGACATCTTTCCCTGTTCCTTAATAGCAATCTGACTTTAATCCACAATTCTGATTAGGCGATCCCTGAAAACTCATCTCTTCAGGAATGCCTATCCTGCCTCCAGCTAACAACCAAACTTCTACTCCCCTCATCAGTTCATCCCTCACAGTCCCTACCTTTTGTTTCACCAGCCCCTCCCTCTTAGATTGTAAGCTCGCAGGAGCAGGGCTCCTCTAACCCTCTTGTTTTGAATTGTAATGTTGATGTAGTGTCTTCTTACATTGTAGAGCGCTGCGCAAACTGTTGGCGCTATATAAATCCTGTATAATAATAATATTAACCCTTGTCTGTCCTCTGGATTCCAACTGTCTACCTCTTGCCATCAGTTATGTGGCACTCAGACTCCATGTCTTTGCCTGAACACTATGGGGTTGATTTACTAAAACTGGAGAGTGCAAAATCTGGTGCAGCTCTACATGGTAACCAATCAGCTTCCAGGTTTTGGGAATGTACGTCAATACTTTGATGTTAAATACCGTTGTTATGGCAGCAGCTAGCTGCCATAGCCCCGGTATTGTTTTTTCCTTAGGTGGTCGGCTTTCAGATAAAAATGGTCCCAGCAGTGGATTCACCACAAGATCACTTTTTTAAGCGGCGGGAATTGATGCCCTCCCGCTGCTTCCCGATCAATTCTAAGCTTACTGGAGCAATCAGTAAGCTCTGAACTTATCCGATGCGGCTGATGGCTAGGTAGTAAGCCAAGTGAGGGCAAGATAGCCCCCACTCGACCTACAGCTTCACTTCCTGACGTCGCGCAGATTGACAGAATTTTGTTTTTCAGTGTGACATAAAATATTGCAACGACCACCATTTTGTTCTCTAGGCTCTCTCTTAAAAAAGCATATAATGTTTGGGGGTTCAAAGTAATTTTCTATCAAAAAAATACAGATTTTGACTTGTAAACCACAAATGTCAGAAAAAGGCCTGGTCTTAAAAGTGGTTAATTAAACAAGCTGTAGTTAGAATCTGATTGGCTACCATGCACAGCTGCACCACATTTTGCGCACTCCAGTTTTAGTAAAGCAACCCCTATCTAACTTAAACTCCTGTTTACCATACTTTACATCGGATTTTCAGTTTGATAATATACATTGCCTGTCTGTGTTGTCAAGCACCCCAATAATGCTGTGCATCTAAATCTTCACATCTTTGTGGCCTTCATGGTAAAGACTGAATGCTTAGTAAATGTCATGGTCAATGATAGTGAATGTGTTTTCATCATTATGACAGTAAGCAAATGTGAAAAAATAAAAGAACAGAAGACATGAATGAATGAATGCGCAAGGTATGCTGGGTATCAAGTAGGTGGATAGAAATGAGGAAACTGCACATTTAATGTAAGACTTTTGTTAGGTTAATCCTTTTCATATAATTAATTACCTTGCATTTGTTTTTCTGAAAAAACATACACAATACCTGTTGTCTGCTACCTCGATATTTATGGGCAATAATTAGACATTTAGTGTACAAAAGGAGATCTGTATTGGAAGGAAACTAAAAAAAAAAACTGTTTTGGAGATCATTATTTAATTCATCCTGGTTATCCATCATGTTTAAAGAAATAAGTGTTGGTATTGTGAATCAGAACTCATGCATGTTCTTAGGAGACAATCGTGAATATGTAAGACTGTGCTAAGCACCAAAAGTCTGGTTGTTGTTTTCTGATTTTTATCATTGCTTCATACCCATTTGAGCTCTGAAACGTTTTACCCTCTTCATGACCAGGCCATTTTTTGCTATTCGGCACTGTGCTTCTTTAACTGGTAATTACTTAGTCATGCATACTGTACCCAAACTTGCTGACAGGCTTCCACTGTGTACAATCACAGCGGGTGCCAGGTGGGGGGCATGCATGCGCGCACTCTTAACCCAGAAGTAGGCAGAGGTGTAAGGATTCGTCGGTTTGTCTACAGCAGCTGTTCTCCTGCAGTACATTGCGGACGAGTGGTCCCCAAGTGGATACTATATAAATGGTCACAGTGGTGTAGTGGGTAGCACTCTCGCCTAGCAGTAAAAAGGGTCGCTGGTTCGAATCCCAACCACGACACTACCTGCCTGGAGTTTGCATGTTCTCCCTGTGCCTGCGTGGGTTTCCTCCGGATACTCCGGTTTCCTCCCACACGCCAAAGTCATACTGGTAGGTTAATTGGCTTCTGTCTAAATTGGCCCTAGTATATGAATGTGAGTTAGGGACTTTAGGTTGTAAGCTCCTTGAGGGTAGGGACTGATGTGAATGTATAATGTAAAGCGCTGCATAAATTGACGCCGCTATATAAGTACCTAAATAATAATAATAATAATAATGGTCAGCTAGTCACACATATTCATGCTTATATAATAAGAATGCAAGAAGGAATAGTTGTCCAAAGCAAAGTAACTAATAGCAACTGATAAGAATTAACTATACTGAAGCTATTCTATGAAAACGATTGATCTCTTGAAGGGTTTTTGGGGTGTGGTTTCTGGTGAGCATTAGAGCAGATACATGGCAAGGGAACTCTCGCTACTGATCTTGTTTACAGAGCTGAGAGTTGGCTATCCTGTGTCCAGAAATACTTTTACCTCTATCATACCTCTGCTGGTGGTTACCAGAGTACTTTATCCTTGCAATGTCTACTTCAAAAAGGATTTCCAAAGCTGTAGGCATGCTCAATCACTGCTGCCACTTGGATGAAGCTGGTGGGCAGGACCAGCACGTGGAGCAGACATAGGAAGGCTAGAGTCATCTACTGACAGTGGAAGAACACAAGGTCCAGACCCTACCAAAATCCTTGAAGCTTTAGCAATGTACCAGACCTCACTGGTCTAAAAAAAAATGTGGTTCATACCCCAAGACATACAAAAATACTGGATTGAGTCACTAAAACTGAAATGAGAAGCAGCTGCTTAGAAAATACAACACTGCCAGTTCAACCTGCACTGGAAAACCCCAACAAACATCTAAATACCATTCAACAAATAAGAAATATAACTTCCAATGTAGCAATAATTTCTTGGTGGGCCTTTCAGATGACTTGTAAAGAAACAGCCCAGCGGGATTTCTGGAAAAATTGCTTATGTAATTACATTTAGCAAGGAAAATGTCTCCACTGTGTTTGTGGTGAAACAGGTGCATTGCATTACTTACAAACTCCCCTAACCTAAAGCACTGGCATTCACCATGTCACCAAAATGTTGTACTATCATATCTGGAAAAAATACACCAAATAGCCAGAGGTTAGAGTCCTTTTCAAGGTATAAACATTGTAGTACATCCAAACTATCCTGGTGCAAAAAATTCTCTGATTGTCCTGATTTCATTTGAGGTGCATGTGCACTGTTTAGTTCAGTGGTGGTCAACTTGAAAAATTATAGAGAGGCAGCATGTTTTTGTGTATTGCATTGAGTTAAGCAGCCTCTTTATTTTGAATGGGTTGTAACACACGTCAATGGCTGAATTTTGTTTGCAGCATTTGTTCAATATACCGCATTTTAAATTGAAGAGAAAGCTGGAGTCATCAATGGTGCCAGTGGCCGCAATAAAACTCCTCAAAGGCAGTATTATTAACCCCCCCCCAACATTGGTGGTCATTAATTGATAGTGTTGTAACCCCCCCCCCCAGCACTGTAGCTCCGGAGTAGGAGTAGTACTACCGTGTTTCCCTGAAAGTAAGACCTACCCTGATTTTCAAGGAGGGCTGCAATATAAGTCCTACCCCGAAAATAAGCCCTAGTTTAGGCTGGTTGTGGGCTGCTGGAGTCCTCCCCTTCCCCCAGCTGTCAGCGGGGGAATTCAGCCCCCCCCTCTGCAAGGCTCAGAGCAGGTAGAAGAACTCAGGCAGGTCACTGCAGCATTCAGATGATCCCCGCTGCTCTCCTCTTTTGTCAGCTGTCATCGGGGGATCTCGGGCCCCCCCTCCCTCTGCAAAGCTCGGAGTGGATAAGAGAGCTCAGGCGGGTCACGGAAGTGCTGAGCCACGCTCAGCTGATCCCTGCTGCCCTCCTCTTCTGCCAGCTGTCATGCAGAGACAAATACCCTTTGCATTATATTCTGCTGTGGTGGCAAGGATTCTGGCAGTTTGCAAGCACTTTTACGCTGTGCACACTGGGGGTTAAATTGCAAGCCCTAACCCGAAAATAAGCCCTAGTGTGATTTTGGTGGCAAAAATTAATATAAGACCCGGGCTTATTTTTGGGGAAACACAGTATTTAATCCCCTCATTGGTCAGTGGCAGTGTTTTTTTTTTCATACCCTCAATGTACTGGTGCTCAGTGTAGTGTTTTTTTTTAAACACCTCTCCCTGCATTGGCGATTAGTGGCAGTGTTTTTTTTAACCCCCTCACAGCCCCCACCCCCATGTATTGGTGATGTATTGGTGATGAATGCAGAATTTCTTAAACACTCACTTCCCCTGCATTGGTGACCAGTACAGTGTTTTTTAACCCCCTTTTACGTTGGTAATCAGTGGTAGTCTTTTTCTTTTCCAATACTTTTTATTGGTTTATTTGAACGAGTCGTACAAAATTCAAAGCATGTCTTATATGCTTTAGCACCATAATTTTTTAAACAAATGTGATACAAGGTTTCCAAAATGTATGCATAACACATACTCAGGGTCATCGCCATATTAGCAAACCTTTGCTCATGTACCCAAGACAAGGTGGAATGGCAAAGTGGGGTAAAAGGATAACAATAAAGAAAACCCCGGTATCAAAAAGGCTAGTGCTGTTGAAAACTGAAGCCCAGATGGACAAATACCATAAACATGGGGAGGGAAAAACTAGAGGAAAGACTAGAAGAGAAAAGGAAAAAAAAGGACAAGGGGGGAAAGATATGCAGGGAGGTGCTTCCCATCTTCTTCTCCATCCCGTGAGTCCAGTCAGTAATGCTATTCAATGTTCTCCTGAAAGGCAACATATCCAAGGGTTCCATGTTATTTTCAAATTGGGGAATCTTATCTTGTAAATTAGCTGGGATTTTTTAATTTATAATTTTCAATGATAACTTCAAATGTATCAGTGAGAACGTGATAGACGGAGACCTCCATGACCTAGCGATTGCTATCATGGCAATTATGAAAGAGATCAGTTTGTTGGTGTCTTTTGGGACCTCCTCCAATGGTAAGCCCAGTAGGGCTTGCCATGGGGACTTTTATAAGGTTAGTCTAATAATAGATTCAAATCCAAAATCTCCTAACTCGTGAGCATGACCAACAATTATGGTCATCTGTGCCATCCTGTCCGCATCCCCTGTCCGCATGCCCTTTCAAGCTCCCCGTCCCTGTCTGTTGCAATGCAGAAAGCCATTCAGTGCCCAGGACCCGGCTGGAATTCTACAAAGTCAGCAGATGCCCAACATATGACGGCTCCAACCCAGGACACGATGGGCAACATGTTGGGCTCCAGAGGTTTATTTCCTATAAGAAAAACTCTTCATACACTGTGGCTCCCACATTGGGCTTACCTTTACAAAGAACACTTAGGTACCAGGCAAAAAATTTTAGCCTGTCTCTTTTTCAGTATCAGTCTTTCAATTTTCAACCTGCTTTTCAGTCTGTTTTTCAATTTTCATTTATCAATCAAATGTCTATCTTTCAGGATAATCTTTTGTGATCCTTTGTCCCTTATCGTTTATCAGAAGGTCAGACCATTGCACTAAACTGAGCTATATCTGTGGACGATCATTCAGTTTGTATGGGTAGTTTCACACCCCCAAGGCAGAGATAAAAAAATCTTATAAATAATATTCATGCAAACATTTTGCTTTGATTTTTGTTTATTGAGTACCGATGTCAGCATACTGATGTCAGCTGTAAATAACTTTAGACTGCTGCTGACAGTCAACGTACCCTCCAACAAAATTGAAACATTTCCCCTTGGGCACCATGGATGATTCAACAGCCTGCGCAGTGAGTCAACAAAATGTGTTATCTCACTGCACTTTCTTACAGTATCACATTTTGTAAAAAAAAATATATATATATATATATAGTCAACTTTAAGAGCCATAAAATTGGGCTTTGTGTACAGAACAAGAAACAAACTTGGCTGTTCTTAGAAGCGAAAAAGATTTCCACGCACATAACCATCATATAAAAAGGTTATGTTGAACATAGACATTTCTTGGCTTTGTATGACAGTTTTAGCTTTAGAAAACTTTGTGCTTCTTTTATTTTCCTCAGTCCAGCAATAAGCAGCCAACGACATTGCTTGTATGAATTCAGACTCTCAGGAAGGATCCATCCTACACCAACAGAATTCAAAAGACAATGGATGTGACTGTTAATGTAATAATAACCCTTGGTGCATCATTACATTCTGTGCATTGACAGCATTCCAATATGTAAAGCCATGGGTGTAGGCATATTATCTGGGGCGTAATCCAATATGAACATAGTCCCAGTAAAATCTAGTTTTGTGCTGGGATATATATGCGAGGCACAATGTTAAAATAAAATCCAGATGAAAAGAACACCTGGATGACCGCTGACTTTTTGAGAATGCCATTAAATTGATCATATGATTTCTGCTGAAGGAAGGATCATAGTTGACACCTATTGATCCTCCCTTTTGGCACAGGCTCATTGTGTCTCCAGCATGCAACCAGTCCAGCACTGCCGCCCCTCTAAGGTGCTTTCAGCTGCAGTCGCATGTTCACCTCCCCATGTGCACAGTGCAGGCATAATAGCCCTGCATTTTACGTAATGACATTAAAGGGGGGGGGGGGGGCTGGGAGAAAAGGACAGCACAGAAGCTGAGACTGGAGCGGGGAGTATGGTAAGTAATATGGCTTTTACCCATAAAAGTATTTAACTCTTCCAGTGTAGAGGAACCCTACTGCAAGAGTGTTTATTTTAAAATCCCAGAGCTCAGCTTATATAGTAAAAACAATAAAAAGGTATCCATTGACATCTATATATTTATAGTATCTTGTTTGTAAGGTATATGGATAAAAGGATAGCGCTTGGATATTTACAGAAGAGGAAAACATATCAGAAACGCTAAAAGCTGAAATCTAGGCCAAACAAAAATAATTTAAATACAGTACAAGAGTCCTTCCAAGGTAAAGTAAGCTCAACTTTTATTTAATGGTACTCTAGACAAAAATGTAACCCCTGCAGTTGGCGGGAATGAGCCCAGCTCCACCCCACTGCACAGGGTTTCTTATTTTCCCCAGAGTTCAGCCATAAATAGCCTTTTATTCATGGGCAGATATACAACCATGCAGAACTATCATGGGATCTAAAGACTCCTAATAAATGGATGCCCATATCTTTACAGATCTACTAACATGTTCAAAGTGACAATGTCACTGTCAAGTTAAAGTGGTTGTAAACCCTTATATCATTTTTTTTTTTTAAACTACCTGTAAGAGAAAGGCATAATGAGCTAGTATGACTAGCATAATAGCTCATTATGCATCACTTACCTTAGATCGGGGCCCCCGAAGCCGTCCTCGTCTCCCTCTTCAGCCGCAGCCATCTCTGTGGCGATAGCCAGAAGGTTACTTCCGGGTATCGCCGCTCCAGCCAATCACAGTGCCGCTCCGGCGCTGTGATTGGCCGGAGCGGCGGAGACGTCACTATGCGCATGCACGCGGGAGCCGTCACATTCGGCTACGCCCAGCGATTGCTGGGAAGTAGCCACATTTGTGAATGGGCTTAACCCCATGAATGCGCCGTTGTCTACGGCGCGCATGCGCCGTAGACAGCGGCGCCTGTCATTTAACTAAATATCTCCTAAACCGTGTAGGTTTAGGAGAAATTTCTTGCACCTACAGGTAAGCCTTAATCTAGGCTTACCTGTAGGTGCAAGTTGAAAAAGTGGGTTTACAACCACTTTAAAAGCAGATTTAAACCAAACAGTGAGAGCCCATTCACACCATGCATGATGTGTTAGTGTGTTGTGGGTAATTCATTTTTAATGTTAGTATTGCAGTCTCTCACCTTCTCTTGTATCATGTCTGCAATCTCTGACCACTTCTTGTATCATGTCCCCAATCTCTGACCATTTCTTATATTATGTCCCCAATCTCTGACCATTTCTTATATTATGTCCACAATCTCTGACCACTTCTTGTATCATGTCCACAATCTCTGACCACTTCTTGTATCATGTCCCCAATCTCTGACCATTTCTTGTATCATGTCCCCAATCTCTGACCATCTCTTGTATTATGAGTCTCTGATAATTTCTTGTATCATGTCCGCAAACTCTTACCATTGCTTGTATTAGGTCTACAGTCTCTATCCACCTCTTGTATCATGCCCATAGTCTATGACTATATCCTGTAGTGCATGGGTGCTCAACCTGTTTCCCTCCTGCCTCATGGGACTTGTAGTCCTGCCACAGCTGGAGGGCCACAGGTTGAGAACCCATGCTGTAGTGTGTCTGCTGTCTCTGATAATGAATATTCATTGAATTTTCTTTGCAACCCTTTGGTAATGTCGGGGGGGGGGGGTCACACTTGAGGCCCCCCCCCCCCCCCACATCAAGAAAAATAACTACCACTGCTTTACAGGCATCATGACATAACAAATTATATAATGATATCATTTTCCAGCTTTGTTAGTTTGCTACAATGCTTTAAAATGTCAAACATGCCAGAAAAGCGGAGTCCTTTAAGTGGCCATGATTTAGGTAACCAAGAGGTTAACAGAAATGTACTGAGTCTAGCCGCAAACACTCCAGTATAATAGGGGGATGTAAGTTACTAGAAGGACTTATTTCTCAAGTAGTTGTGTCTGTTGTGTTTTGTTCATCATCCAGCCAGCTCTAATCTTACTTTGTCGGGCTGCCCTCCTCGTTAGTTTAAGACCCACAAAGCTTGCAGTGTATGTGGAATAGACAGCAATTACTATCCCATAAATTCAAAGTCCATTGGGACTTGGCAGAGCTTTGGAACTGCAGGCCTAAGCTTAGCGATAAAACATGCTCCGATATAAGAATGACCTGGTCAGAGCTATATTGAAAATAATATGTTTGGCTCCTCCAGCGGCCACTCTGGCTACATTTTTGGAATGCCCAACTATTGTGTGTTTTATTGCTTGGAGCGCAGTCATTTGGGCTTTTTTATAGCACTCATAAGCAGGAGTATTTTACAGCAGTAAGGTCAGATGTGTTTGCAGCAGATATTTTTCTCTATACATGTGATTTAGGCATTTATCAATACTAGCGTGCTCCGTGTATATAACGGAACTGAGAAACAAAATTGAAATTACATTGTGATAAATTAAATATATTTTATGCAGACAAAGGGACTTTGTCATTTCCAGTATTTAAAGAGAGTGGTACCTTTAAACACCTCCCAACTTTTTAAATCTAACGTAGTGCAATTTAAATGAGCTTTTGACTTCTCGATCAAGTTCCTAGCTTCCTGGCTGTAATACTTATCCTGCAATGTGTAAGTAGGCCAGGAGAGTCAGAAAAATAGCTCAAAGCAATTCTCCAAAATAACATGGTATAATATATTAGAGCACTATTAAAAAAAAAAAAACATGTTTTAAGGGTCAAGGTGAAACCCCTTCTTCTGGGTTTTAACTGTATTTTGAAGAAGTAAGCTTTAGTCTGCCAAAAGATGTCCACTTCTTTACTTGGAAATAAATTGTGTTATTTTGAAGAATTGCTATTTTTCTGGCATTCTTCACATACCTTTCACAATCTGGAGTCACGCTTGGAGACCAGTAGCTATAGCAGTAGCGAGGCTTCCACTGACTAGCTGGATAAGAATAGCAGCAGGTCACTCTGATGACACGGGCTCACCTAAGGTGTGGAGTCCTCAGGATAGCGCCACCAGGAGATCAGAAATCCGGGGTCCAGAAGCGGATAAGCAGGTAGGAATCAGGCAGAAGCATAGTGAAGGAAAAAGCCATAGGTCAGTAACAAGAGAAGATAGCAAAGATACGGATGGCAGCAGTAGAGACAAGAGTGAGATATTGGCTGGGGGAGCAAAATAATCTGGCAAGCAGAATGTGCAACGGCATGGCTTAAATAGGAAGTTCATGGGAGGAGCAAGGAGTTCAAAGTTCAAGATAAACAAGGTTCAAGGCAGGATCATTCAAGGAATTGTCTGGGGATATGTTCAGAAATCCAGGTGGCTCAGCAAGAAGAGACATTGCCAGACACATCAGAGTTCACAGGTACAGATTCGGACTCTGACTGTGTCTCTACATTTCGTGTTTTGGGGATCCCCACCTGGATGGATCTCTTCATGAGCTAAGCTGACTTCCCTTCATATGTGCAACACCACCTGACACACCCACGTACTGGGTACTGGGTACACACATATTACTAAGTCAGTGACTCTGAGCAAGTATGTACGTTGAGCCACCCAGATTTATTGGCTGCATGTTTGTTCCAGGTCATTGAATTTCTGTTGAAGCCAGAGGAAAAGGATGACACCCAAATCTAGCACCTTTTAAAAGTAATGTCAGCCCTTGTATTTCTCCTGTGAGGGTAAGAGTAAAAATATGACCTACTTGTACTCATCAAATTTATCAATAGAACTCACAAGCAAACAAAAGGGCATTTATTACTGTCCAGTGCTTGGCTCCCTGCAGTGACATTCCTTGAAAAATTGCACATATATCAGGGTCAGCATGAAAACTAATAGTGCAGGTACTCGGAGTCTGGCCAAAAATGTGTTAAGGATCACAGCAGGCATATGAACAAATTATGCCAACCAAATAGCAGTTTAAAAAAAATACTTTTATTTGCACTGAAATCTGTCTGTTAAAGTTAATAGCTGCAGTGAAGTATGTCCGTGTCTATCAGGCAGCTGGATCCTGTAGAAATCTCCTGTGAAAGGATGCCCTGTCCTCTTCCTGCTGCTGAACCTCCAGTGCTGCAAGGATTAATAGCTTTTGGTCTTTTGTGAGGCCGCTGTGATAAGGTTCCCAGCGCGATCCCGCTCCCTCATCTTCCATCGAAAAACGTTCTTTCATTGCCTTCACTGCCTGCAACATGATCTGTGAATGGGGAGGGGTTGTTTGACGAGTCACAGAATTGTCTCCCCCATTCACAAAAGATTACAGGCAGCAAAAGCATTGAAGTAAGGTTGTCAGGTGGGTGTAAGTCTTTGTAACATCAACTTTGCAGACCAGAAGCTATTATGCCCAGCAGCACCAAAAGTTCAGAGCCAGGAAGAGGACAGGCATCCCTATACAGAAGATTTCTACAGGATCCAGCTGTCTGACGGACTTGGGACATCCTTCATTACTGGTAAGTTAGTTCACTAAAGCTATGGAGAATGTTTTTTATTTATTATTTTTTTGTGGCTAATTTTGTTTATGGTTAATAAACATCCATGGAGCAGTAAGCTGTGAAAGGCAGATGAGCCATCAGTGAGGGAAACAAAATACTGATGACCTGATGAAGGGGCCCCTCAGAACCTCTGAAGTGTGTTTATTGTTTCCAAAAATGACTGCAACAAGGTAACTTTAACTGGACTGTCAAACGTGCATTGGTGCCCTCTTTATCTTTAGTTAAAAAAAATTTCCCCCAGTCTTTAGGAAAAGGTTGTGTTTGAAATATGCAGAACAAAAGTGTAGGTGGGGTGTAGCTTGTGCAGCGGCAATAATTCACACAGTTGGGTGCAAAGTAAAACTTGTATTAAAGTAATGCAGCAACAGTTTCCAACAAACCCAGGGGGCAGGCTACCCAGTCGGGTGCACTCACAGTTTCCAACAAAGGTAAAGGAGCAGATTAAAGCCAGAATCGTCTGTCGAGAGGGGGCAGAATGCGGTCCAGCCATCTTGTGCCAAATCGGGAAGGTGTCCAGAAGAGATGTGACCCTACGTTTTCCCTCCTCATCAGGAACCTTTCCCTTGCGCTAATACTGTCCCTCACATATAGGGTACCTATCTCTTCACTACCTACTCACCAAAAGCATTGCAAACATGCTCTGCCTGACCCAAGATGTTTGCCAGAGTCACGGATTGCTTCCCCAGTGACCCAAGAAACCATAGAGGAACCATGTTCCTTCTGACTTCCTCTCCAACTGCAGTGCCACTGTGGCTAGCGCCACCTGCAGTGGAGAAAGTAGACTGCACCTACCTACAAAGATAGAAACAAATTTGTAATAAAGCTTCCAGAAAAAAACTCACGATATATAGTGAATAAATAAGTAGTTAATTGACAAAACTAGACAGTTTACTTTGCAAAGTTCACCTAGCTTAGTGAATTAGGTGAAGCTGTATCACTTTGAATATTCAGTCAGGTGTGGGAGAAGTAAAAAAAAAAAAAATGATTTGAGCTTGCACATGATTGGATTATTGAAGTGAACACAGCTTCACCTTATTTACTAAGCTGAGTGAACATTTACTTTGCTAAGAGAACTTTCTGTATTATAAAGCAGGGGTTTAAGTGCATTGCCAGATATATACGGTGTTAGAATACATGATCCTACTCTTCTTGTCTTTCCTTGGAATAATTCAATCCATTATTGTGTTAGGGGTGACGTAGCCTCTATGATGGGGCACTCCGCAGAGACAAGTGCATACAGGTGCTCTATGTTAGTGTCTTGACATAGACTATCTACATAGATAAATGATTCATATCAGAACTGGTTTTCATTGAAAGCAGCACTCCCAAACAATAGTTGCAGAACATACGTACCCATTGAAATATTCACACTTCAGTGCCCTGAGATTTCCTTTTGATCTGCTATGGATTCTGGTAATCTTATTTTTAATAGAAAGCAGAAAGAAAAAAAACAGGGTGAGTTTTCTTCCATGCTACAAATCTTCCTTCATGCAAGATGTTCCCACACATAGGGCTTGATTTACTAAAACCGAAGAGTGTAAAATCTGGTGCCGCTGTACATAGTTCTTCAAGAGGAACTTCACCCCTGCCCATTTTTTATTTTATTTTATGCAACTTACCTTGGATGCTCCTTTATGCAGGATAAACATACTTACAAGCCCAGCCAATGTTCTGTATTGTCCTTTTATTACCTCCACTCTTCTACCGCACGTCCCGTCCCACCATTTTGAACTTCCCATAATAGGGGACTGACTGTCTCGTTTTTATTTGCACAGATGATTCTTCCTTGATCCCACACATGTGCAGATGTGTCACGGGGTCTTCAATGGGGCTCAAAACAACATGATACTTTGGCTCCACAGCCTTTCTGAGATGTGTGACATATATATGTCCCAGGAGGCTTCAGAAAGCCAATGTACGTCATTCTCGTCCACTTGAAAGTAGTGGGTCGCTAATGAATAAAATATTTGCTAAAAACAAACAAATCTGAAGCAATTGTTAAGGGGCAGGGGCACTATGGAAGAGCCCTGGGGCCATCATAAAAAAAAAAAAAAATACAAAATTCTGAGTTTGAAATTTTTATTTTTACAGAATTCTGAGTTTGAATCAGAATAGAAAAAAAAAAAAAAATTCCATCTCAGATTTTTTTTATTTTTTTATGATGGCCCCAGGGCTCTTCCATAGGGGCGCAGAGGAGAAAAAGTTTTGTTTATGAGTGAAGGTCCACTTTGAGTAAGGTGATTGAGGACACGGATTGAGGACACGGATTGACCAAGTCTGTCCCCGGTTTTGTCCCCGGATTGGATTTGAACAGGGGCTGGGGCAATTTCAAAGCCAGTCAGTGCAGAATTAAAAAAAACACCCCGCTCCGCCGCTCCTACTAGCTTAGGGGGGTGTAGTTTTTCCATTATCTGTGCCCCTTTCTGATGATCATGTGCTGGTCGGAGCGGAGGGAATATTTCTTCAGTTTCGGGTGCATGCCCATCCAGCTCCGCTCGCATGTTCTTCTGCCTTGGCTCAAGTCCCAGCCAGCCGCTGCCTGCTTATCTCCTTGCCTTCCCTGGTGGAGTGATCTTCCTCCTCTCCCCACCCAGGGGGCCTGAAGAGTAAGACTTGAGAGGCTGTGAGGCGGGCGGCGGCAGTGATGGACAGAGAGTCGCTGACTGCCGCCATTACTAGTAAAAAATAAAAAATGTCCCCTGATTTCATTTAAAAAATCTGGTCACCTTAACTTTGAGCCTTCTTGTTGATAATGATACACTACCAAACCAGGGAGCATCTTCACTCGGTGGCCAAAAGGAATGTGATACTAAGATAATAATAGCAGTCAACAATCATACATACCTAAAGAACTCTAATATTTGTAACCAAATAATTGAAAGTGTACCTGTCACTAAAATTCATATTAAACATGAATCAAAGGGACGTGTTTTATTGCCAGTAAGTAAATTACATTATTATTATGAGAATATAAGTAACAACTTCCATAGTAGAGAAATCGCTGGAATTCTGTTACGAATGATATAAGGTGGCATTTGTTGCAAATAACTAAAAACCACATGTAGAGTCAGGTTTGGGTGGAGGTGGTCTAAAAACGAGGAATGTAGTTTACTGGATCATCATGCATGAATTAGCACCCAGCTTTAGATTAGCTAGGAATCTGAAGCTCTACAAAATTCCTTCTCATGATATAGGAAGAGTATAAAAAGATATATGTACCTTTGTAGCCCTAATAAAGGCCCCTTTGGAAAGCCACCTGACAGGGCCCCTCAACCCTCCTAGCTCTACAGCATCAATGATCAGCAGAGAGTAAAAGTGTTGAGCTATTGACTGAACACAGAGAGAGAGTTGGTAGCAACATTCCATGCAGAGAGGGGTTATGCTGGGGAGTAAATGTGTTATCAGCCCCTGAGCTGTCCTTCCTTAACCACTTCAGCCCCGGGAGATTTGGCTGCCAAATGACCGGGCCACTTTTTGCGATTCGGCACTGCTTCACTTTAACTGACAATTGCGCGGTCGTGCGACGTGGCTTAATTGACGTCCTTTTTTCCCCACAAATAGAGCTTTCTTTTGGTGGTAATTGATCACCTCTGTGGTTTTTATTTTTTGCGCTATAAACAAAAATAGAGCGACAATTTTGAAGAAAAAGCAATATTTTTAACTTTTTGCTATAATAAATATCCTTAAAAAATATATAAAAAAAAAAAAAATCCTCCGATACGTATTCTTCTACATATTTTTCTACATAAGCGTTTATTGATTGGTTTGCGCAAAAGTTATAGCATCTACAAAATAGGGGGAAGTTTTATGGCATTTTTATTATATTTTTTTTTTACTAGTAATGGCGGCGATCAGCGATTTTTATCATGACTGCGACATTATAGCGGACACATCGGACACTTTTGACGCTATTTTGGGACCATTGTCATTTATACAGCGATCAGTGCTATAAAAATGCATTGATTACTGTGTAAATGACACTGGCAGGGAAGGTGTTAAGTGTGTCCTAGGGAGTGATTCTAACTGTGTGGGGGCCGGGCTACATGTGACACGACACCGATCACTGCTACCGATGACAGGGAGCAGAAGATCAGTGTCCTGTCACAAGGCAGAACAGGGAGATGCCTTGTTTACACAGGCATCCCCCTGTTATGCAGCTCCGTGACACGATCGCGGGACACCGGCGGACATCGAGTTTGCCGGTCCCCCGGGCACGGTCACGGAGCTCGCAGCAGGGGCGCACCCACACGACGTCAAATTTAAAGGGACGTACATGTACGCCCATTTGCCTGCCCGTGCCATTCTGCAGATGTAAATGTTCGTGCGGTGGTCCGGAAGTGGTTAACCTGGGTATACGCTGTGAGCTTTTTTTTTTTTTTTTTCAACCAGCGGGTTGAATTAAATAAAACTGACAGATCCATGCATCCATGCAATCGATGTTGATGCAGGGATCTCCCTTGCTGTTCTATTGTATTCTAACAAGGGGGACTCCTCCCCATCAGAATACACAGATCAACGCTGCAGCCAGTGGCTGCAAGTGCTGATTGAATGCTGAGATTCCAGAATGACCGTTTGACGGAAGCAAGTCGTTAGACCGGTTTCTGTTGAACAGACAGCGGTACACATGTACTAAAGTTCCGCTGGTTCAGCAGGATTTTTGGTACCTGTATACCCAGCTTTACTGAGCTCTTGTGGAGGAGATTCCATTCCTTCTCCTCCTTGCCTGTTATCAGTAGGGTGGGAACTGGACTGGCAGTCCCAGACCTCATCTATACAGGAACTCATCCTACTTTCAAGCCAAACCTTGGCTCAGACCCGCTGATGAGGCAGTAGAACCAACCCTCCTGTACCCCATTAGGTAAAAAGAGGGGCCCGGGCACCTGCCAAGCAGGAGTAATAGCTGCATTGCCGTATTGCCAACTCTTGTGGCTCTCCCTGCAACTCTGCCAGCTTGTCCTCCTTTTTCTTCCTCCGGCTGTGCTGCAGGGGGTTTGGTATCTGCGTCTCCACCCCCCTGCTTTTCCAGTGTACCCTCCTCTCCTGCAGAATGGCCATCTCCCCTCTTCTTCTCTCCCACCAGCAGCTTCCGAGGGCACACAGGGGGATGTTTCAGGATGGAGAGTGGGGTGTGTGCAGTAAATATGTCCTATTTACCAGCCCCTTCCTTTCCTGGATGAACACAGTGAGCGATTGGCACTGATCACTCACTGCGTCCATTCATTGCTGAATCATAAATTAACTGATTTAAATCATGTAAATTATGTAAATTTTGTAAATTATGTTTACTGTGCTTCAGTTTGTGAATGAACTGAGCGCTTCCTATTTATTCACTGTCCAGCTGAGGCTGTCTGTTTACACCCCTGATATTTCACCAAAAATCCCCAACAAGGCTGTTAAAAAAAAGAAAAAGGAGGGGGAGGGGAACCTGTCAGATAGGCTGTGATTGCTAACAGCAGCACTTCCTGGGCTGCCCTGATGCCTGTACCCCCCCCCCCCCCATCAGTGGCCCTGGCCCAAATAGTAAAGCTGAACTTCAATCTTACTTTTAGCCTTGTACACTATCCTGATTTCACTGCACACTGTAAACTTCTCACAATGTGCATTAGAATCTGCAACAAGTTAGATAGAAGCTGCCTTATTACCTGCAACATATAGTGCTCTTCTGCCCAACTTTAAAAGAGAAGTATGGGAATCTTTTTTTTTAAATTATTATTATTATTATACTTAGCTAGCTGGATGCAGTATCGGTCTGATGCTGCATCTGTCCCCCGCCAGCTCTAACACTGAGAAGCAAGCGATCTAACACTGCTGATCACTCGGTTCTCAGAGCCCCCTTAGTAGAGAGCTGCTTTGCCCTGCCCCCCACGCGCTGGGCTGTAGAGGGGGTGGGAGTGGCCGGCTCAGGCTTTCAGCTACTTGCTGTGACGCTGGGCTGGGTGCTGGTCCAGGCATGTGGACGGTTCCCGAATTCATTTTCACAATCTTTCCCGGACCTGGACCAGCTCTGTGACATCAGAAAGGCGTCTGCTGAAAACGGGTCACAGGAGTGCAAATGAGGTGTGCAAATGAGGTTTGGCTGTACTTCTCCTTTAAGTCGGGTATACATGTTAGTTTTTTTTATTTTGTTCAACCAGCGGGTTGAATGAAATAAAATAAAAAAAACTCAAAGATTCCCACCACCACACAAGCGATGTGGATGCAGGCAGGGATGTTCTTTGCTCTATCGTATTCTGACAGTAGGGACACCCAGCCCCCCCCCCCCAGAATACACTGATAAGTGCTGCAGCCATTGGCCAAAGCGGCTGTTTGAATATTGGTTTTCTGGCCCGCAGTCTCCACTCTAATTCATCCCAAAGGTGTTCTATAGGGTTAGGGTCAGAACTCTGTGCAGGCCAGTCAAGTTTCTCCACCCCAAACTCGCTCATCCATGTCTGTATGGACCTTGCTTTGTGCACTGGTGCACAGTCAAGTTGGAACAGGAAGGGGCCATCCCCAAACTGTTCCCACAAAGTTGCTTTGTGCACTGGTCCAAATCATTTGGTGGAGGGGGAATATCGTGTGGGGTTGTTTTTCAGAGGTTCGGCTTGGTCCCTTAGTTCCAGTAAAAAGAACTCTTAATGCCGCGTACACACGACCGTTATTCATGTCATGGAAAAAAAACAAAGTTTTTCTCGACGTGATTTCCTCTCAAGACTGCCTTGCATACACACGTTCATGGAAAAAAACGCTTGAGCAAAGCACAGTGACGTACAACACGTACGACGGCACTATAAAGTTCTATTCGGATGGCGCCACCCTTTGGGACGCTTTTGCTGATCCTCGTGTTAATAAAGTTTGGTGAGAGACAATTTGCGCTTTTCAGTCTTCGTGCTTTTCAGTCCGTTACAGCGTGACGAATGTGCTATCTCCATTACGAACGCTAGTTTTACCAGAACGAGCGCTCCTGTCTCATACTTGATTCTGAGCATGCGCGTTTTTTTTCCCCTCATAAAACCATACACACGACCGTTTTTCACAATGTTAAAATGAACTACGTAAAAAACGATGAGAAAAAATAAAGCAGGTTCTAATTTTTTTTCGGGCATTTTTCTTGTCGAGAAAAATGCTCTGGAGCATACACACGACTGTTTTTCACGACCATTAAAAAAAAAACAACATTTTTCTTGTCATGAAAAACGGTCGTGTGTACGCGGCATTAGGCTTCAGCATACCAAGACATTTTGGAAAATGTCATAATTCCAACTTTGTGGGTATAATTTGGGGATGGCCCCTTCCTGTTCCAACATGACTGCGCACCAGTGCACAAAGCAAGGTCCATAAAGACATGGATGAGCGAGTTTGGGGTGGATGAACTTGACTTGCCTGCACAAAGTCCTGATCTCAACCCGATAGAACACCTTTGGGATGAATTGGAGGGAAGACTGAGAGCCAGGCCTTCTCGTCCATATCAGTGCCTTATCTCACAAATGCGCTTCTGGAAGAATGGTCAAACATTCCCATAGACACACACCTAAACCTCGTGGACAGCCCTCCCAGAGGAGTGGAAGCTGTTATAGCTGCAAAGGTTGGGCCAACTCAATATTGAACCCTACGGACTAAGACTGGGATGCCACTAAAGTTCATGTGCGTGTAAAGGCAGGTGTCCCAATACTTTTGGTAATATAGTGTGTGTGTGTATATACATACATATATATATATATATATATGTAGCGGGGTCCCCAAATTTAACCCCGCTATGCCTACATTTAGGGGTGACCAGAGCAATAGTTTGGCTCGGGTCTTTTGATTATTTGGACTCTGCCTTACTGCTGTGTCACCTGGCGTGCAGTTCCCCTTTGGGCGTATAGGTGGTGTTGTCACCTGTACTCGGGGTTGAACCACAGGTTATGGAGTAGGTATTGGATGTCCTCTCTTGGCTGCCGTTGGTGGGCGGTTCTGGCCTGCTGTGCATGCCGGGAGAGGATATATAAGGGGCAGACGCCATTACATGGGGAGCCAATTCCCGGGGCCCATGCCCGGAGGAGAGCCAATTCCCGGGGCCCATGCCCGCAGGAGAGCCAATTCCGGGGCCCACTGCCCGGAGGGAGCTACCCCTCAGAGGGGGGTGCGCCGCATCTTGATCGAGGAGTCTCGGGCACCTTTAGCCCCGAGGCTACGGAGTTCCAGGTGGGCCCAGTACCTTTGACTGGGTCTACAACCGAAGAGGAGTCCCAGGGAACCCGCGTGAGGGTAACCGCTCTGACACAGAGGAAACCAGGGGAGGATCGATCCCATAACAAGAGGGCGAGTAATAGAGTATTGCTGACTCGGGAAAGGCCTGGTGATCTGTCGGAGGGAAGGATTCCTCACTTCGCAGACTGCCTCTGCGGAGTGTTGAAAGTTCAGGAGGGATCTCCTTGACTTGGTCCTTGGAGGGGACTGAGCCATTGTTCCAGCATCACGCCGGCTGCTAGTGCTATTGAGATACTATCCGGGTGAGATGTACCCACTCGGGACCAAGTGGTGACGAAGCCAAGAGTGTGCCTGAATCCACTTCTATCTGCTAAACCTTTTCTCACTTCAACTCTCTGGTTCCTGAAAGCAAGATAAAATAAACACACGTTGGAGTTGATATGTTGTGTGGACATTGACCTCATTTGGGAAAGATAAAGACTCGCCTCTATAAACATAGAGGGGAGAACCAGAAGAAGGAAGCTACTAACTGCAAGTCCCAAGTATGTAACACCGCCTGACCTTTATAATCTAGAGGACACGGGCATGGTGTCCCCCTGCTTGAGAAGGTAAGAGGGTGAAAAAGATCCGTGTGCTACATATATATATATAGTATATTGTACAGCTTTATAGGCAGTGTTGTAGACTCGTAAAATATGAGCTACAGAATGTGTAATTTTTTTTCCAACTCTGTACAAAGTACTGTTAATTCATAGCAGGGAACCCAGGTGTGCTTCATCTTCTTCTGCCTCTAGCCAAGTCTCCATCTGGCAGTGTTTAGTTTGTGTGTGCATGTGTTATTAGGCAGGGACTGCAGGATACCCAACTGGTCTCCTCAGGTGCTGACCGTCACTGGGGGTCTATCCCTTTCCATCATCCTAACTTGAGATCCTGGGAACAGCTGTTGTATTGCGGAGGTCAGACTTGTGGGGCGGCCCTTGTTCAGCCTTTGGAATTCAGACACCAGTGTAATGTGTATTGCTGGCCACACACACACATCAGTTTTGCATCAGTTTTTGAAAGGAAATTATTGTATTTGAAAAAAGTTTCTTTCAAGATGCCTCACACCTTTGCTGTTGTGTTTTTAATTATTTTTCATTCAGTTGCTCATGTTTTCCATGTTTTGAAAAGATCAAACGAAAAAAATGATTATGATTAGATTTTTTTTTTTTTTTTTTATTGCTAAAATATGGATGAAAACAGCTTTCTGCATTTGCTAAAAGTACTCAAGTTCGTACTGCTAACCAGGATTAGGTTGCTTTGATGGCAGATAATTAAAATTCTTCTTGCAACGTCTTCCTTGAGGAGATACTGGGGTTGATTAACTAAAGGCAAATAGAACTATTATTATTATACGGGATTTATATAGCGCCAACAGTTTGCGCAGCACTTAAAGCGGAGTTCCAGAAAAGGAAATGGGCCCACAGGGCTATGATATATTGATTTACCACATTCCAAACACGAGACAACCAGCCAGACCAAGAAGTGGACTTCCAACAGACCCCGTCGGGGCTCTGCCCCACGGGAGAGTCACACCAAGACTGTCAGCCTATCTATTCCGTCTCCAAAAGCACATCTATCTGGGAAGAGGATGCATCCTACATCAACTTTACAAATGTTTTATAATCTGTACACATGTACCTCTTTTTGACGTACCTCCTTTTTAGTACCAATGTCACTGTGATTGCCTTGTAATTGTGGTCCATGTGGACCGGTTTCCTGTAAAAAAAAAAAGTGGAGTTCCGCCAAATATAAATAAATAAAAGTCAGCAGCTACAAATACTGCAGCTGCTGATTTTTAATATATGGACACTTTCCTGTCCAGGGCACCCGCGATGTTGGCACCCGAAGCCGATTTGTCTCTCGGGTGGAGGCGCCGCCATCTTCGGTAAGGGAATCAGGAAATTAAGCCTTGCGGCTTCACTTCCTGGTTCCCTACTTTGCATGTGCGAGTCATGCTGCACGATCTCACTGGTCCCTGCTGTCTTCTGGAACTTGTGTGTCTCCCAGAAGGCAGCGGGGGGGGGGGGGTCAGGAGGCACCGGACGTGGCGTAGGTCGCCACGGCGACCTATGCCTGGAAATGGGAGCAAATACCTGGATTACACAGGCATCTGCTTCCTCCTCCCTCCTGAAAGGTGCCAAATGTGACACCGAAGGGAGGGAGGATTCCGAAAAGTGGAAGTTCAATTTTTGGGTGGAACTCCGCTTTAACAAAATGAAGGCAGACATTACCGTTACATTACAATTTGGTACAAGAGGAATCAGAGGGCCCTGCTCATTAGAGCTTACAATCTAAGAGGGAGGATCAATTGATACAAAAGGTAATAGCTGTGAGGGATGAGCTGATGCAAAACAGCGTATTAGTTAGAAGCAGAATAGGCTCCTTTTAAAGAGAAGGGTTTTCAGGGATCGTCTAAAGATGGATAGATTGGGGGACAGTTGGACAGATTGGGGTAGGGAGTTCTAAAGGATGGGAGAAGCTCTGGAGAAATCCTGGAGGCGAGCATGGGAGGAGGTGACAAGGGATCTAGAGAGCAGGAGGTCTTGGGAGGACTGAAGAGAGCGGCTTGGTGGGTATTTTGAGAATAGGTTAGTGATGTAGCTGGGGGCAGAGTTGTGGACGGCTTTGTAAATTATTGTATTAGTACTTTGAATTTTATTTGTTGGGTGAGTGAAAGCCAGTGGAGGGATTGGCAGAGGGGGGTGGAGGACACTGAATGGCTGGTAAGATGAATGAGTCTTGCAGCGGCATTCATTATGGACTGATGGGGGGCATAGTCTATGTACAGGTAATCCAACGAGTAGGGAGTTGCAGTAGTCGAGGCGAGAGATAACCGGGGAATATGCACTTTTGCTAATGCAGTTGCTCCAGAGCTTAGTAAATAAGGGGAGCTCTGCTGACTTCCATCATCCAATCACGTGCAAGCACCAATGCTGCTTTTGTAATTTTTCTTGCATGTGACTGGATGTTCTTTGTCAAGTGAAGCTTTACCTAATTTACTAAGCTCTGGACCAACTGCACTTGCCGAATGCAACTGCATTTGCAAACATGCACAGTCTATTTGCCTTTAGTAAATCAACTTTATCAACATCATTGCCCAGGAAGGACAACATGACAATGTCTCTGCAGTGGGCCTTCCAGACCACCTATGCTCTCCTTACTATTAATCCCTTGAGGCTCCTTCCTCCACCACAGCCTACAGCAATGGCTTGTACTGGCAATATAGGGGAATGGAGATATCACTCCGCAGCTGATGTGACAGTGTTCAGGCTTAGTGATTGTCTACTAGACCCAAGCACAGGGAAATAGGTCACATGCTTCTCCACATTCCAAGGTGTTGTGGATGTCTGCCGAGGAGAAAGGAGCGATTAGGTAAGCTGGTAAAGTGAGCACAAGGGGATGGGGGTGGGACTTTTGCAGAAAGACTGTCACTTTGTCCAGCATAGGCAAGATGGCAGTGTTATTTTAAAGTCACAGCTCAAAGCCTCACCCAGATGCTCCTCTGAGCTGTGCTTATAAGGAGCAAGTGGTTAGAAAGAAGTGGTCCGCTGATCACCAGAGGGACCTGATTTAGACTACAGGTGCGTATTTCAGTACTTTAGTATATTCTGTACCTAGCAACAGCAGGGAAAAGGCCCTACCTAATACGGACTGACCAAATCTCGTGTACGCGGGTGGCAAAGACATAATGAAAACAGGCTATAGGTAGGTGCAGTATACTTTCTCCACTGCAGGTGGCGCTCATCTGCAAGGGCATTGCAGAAGGAGAGGAAGTCGAAAGGAACATGGTTCCACTATGGTTTCAAAACAAAACCAAAGAAATTCCCAGCTCAACTTACCGACCAGCCTGCTAACCAACCAAATTATCCTGTCTAACAGTATGCATTGAAAACAGGGGTTTAGTATGCAGACATTCGCAAATACATGCGTAAGCTGCAGAACTCTGCCAAGGCACCTTGGTATCTGTAGTCCTAACTCTAAACTTTGAGAGCCTCCACAGTAGAAGCGCATGGTTTCCTGGGTCACTGGGGAAGTTATCCGATTGGTTACTGCTGCCCCATGTGGCTCTGGCGGCTATCTTGGTTCAGGCAGAGTCTGTTTAAGACCCTGGCTTCTGGGTTCGGCATGCATTTCGAGTGTGAGTAGTGCAGGGACAGGTCATCCATCTGACAAGTACAGTATTCGCGGTAGGCAAAGATTCCAGACAAGAAGGGAAAGAGCAGAGACACGCTAATCTTCCTGGAAACCTCCCGATTTGGGAGCAGACGGACCGGGCCGCATTCTCTCCCTCGAGACAGATGCTGTCGAGCATCCGAGACCTGCAGTTACACTATTTTCTGCAATACTCTGTAAATGCACCCGGTCGGGTTGTCTTCCTGCCGGGTAATTGTTCTTGTTTGGACTTTAATTATAATACAGTTCTGTTGCTGCATCTGGACCCTGGGTGTTTACTGCCACCGCACCATGTTGCACCTCCCAACAAGGCGGCCATATTTGCAATTATTTTCAAACATACATCCACCTGTGAGTTAACAATGGCAGTTGATATGTCTGTACACATACACCATGTCGCTGTTGGCAGGCAGTATTGCCACTACAATCACCCCATTCAAGTGAAGGTACTGCAATGCAACTGCAACGCAACCGCATCTAATGCTTGTGCTTTCTGCGTGACACAGGGGGTTCCTTACCCCCAAAAACACAGACATCCAGGAGGCATCATATTGCCTCTGACCCACCTGGCTTTGAAAAGCAATCCACTGCGAGTCAAATCTCATATGTATCCCATAAGTATCTGCCTTGAGGCTGCAAGCCTAATGCACACATGTAAAAACATCTGTGTAGAAAGAATTAAATATCGGTGTAATGTGTGCTTGTGCAGAAATATGCTATTGAGTTCTTGCAGGTGAAAGGACCTCTTTAGTATGGTTTAAAATGTTTTATATTATTTTAAATACATTTTAAAGTTCAGCACATCACAATATTTTTATTGCGCTTTCTTGGCCTTTAAAGTGCTTACATTAGAAATTCTTATGCATGTACCTATAATTCCCTTTTCGTAGCTAAATAATAGTTACATATCTAGCATTAGTAGCTGTGAGCAGTCCTCACTGAATAAAGGGCATTTTCACAAGGGCCATTATTTAGTGGTAGCCTTACTGGCCTGAACATTTAGTGTAATGTCAAACCTGTAGGTCTACCTTGAATGAAATCAACCATAGATACAGATACATCATTTTTTTATTTAACTTGCCTTAAAGGGAACCTGTATGTTACCTATACTGGACTATAAAAAAATTGGTTCAATTTTTTAAGTGTTAATAACATGGTTGTGCCAGGTTCCCAACCTTCCCCAGTCGATGGTTACTAGGAAGCTGGTTTCAATGGTGCTGTGTTGTAGGGGCTGTCTGCACCCTTGCAACAAAGGACACTGCGCCTTAGCAACAAAAAAAAATAAGCATCAGGGTCTGCCTGCATCCTAGGAACAAAAGATGCTGTGCAACAGAGAGTGTATGCATCCTAGCAACCAACACATTATCATTGGTTGCTAGGATGCAAGCAGCTGGGCCACATAGTATAATTGATTTTTATGGTGCAGGTGTCCAATAACAAGCAATGATGTTTTGCCGTCTGGGGGACTAAAAATACACAGTATTGAACATGCACTAAGGATAGTGTTTCTAGAACAGACCCTCTGGCTACAGTGGGCATGTGTTATTTGCATAGAGAATTCAGCATTTACACAAGGGCTCCGTTCTCTCATTGCTGAACATAAAGAGAATAGAGTAAAATATTGTTGCCATGTTTGCCAGCCAGCATACTTCCAGCAGTAATATCCATTAGCTTGACTAGATTTTTCATGCTTGATCAGCTTTAAAGTGGTTGTAAGGGTAGAAGGTTTTTTACCTTACTGCATTTTATGCAGTAAGGTAAAAAACCTTCTGCATGCAGCTCCCCCGCAGCCCCCCTAAATACATACCTTAGCCCGATCTCGATCCAGCAATGTGCACAAGAGCCAAGGCTCTCTCAGCTCTCTCCCTCCTCATTGGCTCGAAAACAGCAGTGGGAGCCAGTGACGAGGGAGGGGAGCCAGGGCTTGGGAGCGAGCATGCATGAGTGCCTCCAAAACAAGCGTCTCGCTGTGGGGGCTTTCAGTGGGAAAGAGGAGCTGGCGGGGGACCCAAGAAAAGGAGGTATTTATTGATGGTGACCACAGTGGACCATGCCTGCTTAATGTGTGTTAAAACGGCCACTAATAGTCTCCATCTGTGTGACAAATTGACAACGCAGGAGCACAACTGGGAGACAGGGGCAGACTGTTGCCACCCTATAATAGTGTCGGAAGGACCTTCAGGGTGGGATCACCAGATATTAATTCAAGGATTTAAAAAATATTCAAAATGATTTTTGAAATTACATTAACTAGTATTTGGAATTACATATAGTTTAAGTCAGTCTCATTCCTATTGTTGCATTCCACAAGACCTTTTGATGAACAGAAGGTAAATTGGGGGTGAGTGATGCTGGATACTCATTAGCAGGGATTTCATTCCTAAAGGCCCCAGTAGGTATTGGAAAATGGTGGGTGACTCCAAATGACAGTAGCCATCTTAATCTGTAATCATCTGTGAAAATATCTGTTGATTCTACTAGAGACTTCCTCTTGCTTGTTGGCAGTGGCAAGACTCTGTGAGGTCATCTGCTCTCTGCAGAGTTGCCACCGCTTGTGCGTTTGACTTAGATGTCTAAGGCTTTCTCTACTCTCTGAACAGCATGGGCAGTGGGGGGACCACTGTCAATTAACACTCTTGCCCACTCAGTCAGACAGTGCTGCTGGTGACGTAGGCAACAGGGAGCCTAATGTAGTGGGTAATGCCTTGTACGCACAATCGGAATTTCCGATGAAAAAAGTCAGACGGAATTTTTTCATCTGATATTCTGACCGTGTGTATGCCCCATTGGACTTTTTCCATCGCAAATTCCAACGGATTTAGAAAGAGAACATGTTTTCTTTTTCTCCGATGAAAAAAAATTCCGATCAGAAATTCCAATCGTCTGTATGGAACTCCGATGGAGAAAAAAATATGCATGCTCAGAATCAAGTACGAGATGGGAACACTTGGACTGGTAAAACTAGCGTTCGTTATGGAGATAGCACATTCGTCACGGTGTAACGGACTGAAAAGCACAAGGCTGAAAAGCGCGAATCGTCTCTCACCAAACTTTACTAACACGAGATCAACTTCCCCTTTATAGTGCCGTCGTACGTGTTGTACGTCACCGCGTTTTGGACGGTCGGAATTTGGTCTGACAGTGTGTATGCAAGACAGCTTGAACGGAATTCCGTCGGACAATCCGTCAGACTTTATTTCGACGGACAGTCCGATCATGTGTACAAGGCATAAGCAGGGCAGGACTTACCATTGGGCTTGACTGGGCTCAAGCCCATGGGCCCCGCCCCATAGGGGGCCCCGCGCTTGCGCACATTAGCCCCTCTAAACCGGCATTTAAAGCGTGCCGGAATGCAGTCTGTGAGAACTTCCCCTCTGTCCGGCACAAAGGAGAAGTCTTGCAGTGTTTAGCTCCTTCCACTCTTCCTGATACTCCCCCGTGTGACTAAAGAAGACGTCACAAAAGGGGAGTGAAAGAAAACAGCAGCAGCAGACACAGCAACGAATGGTTATGGCGCAACGGCACATGCGCGAGATTACCGAAAGGGAACACAGTAAGGGCAGAAGCAACGTCATAATTTGAATTACATAACAGCAGTACGAATGGCTTTCGAGATACCCGGAAATACAGAGAACGAAACCATACTAAAAAAAGGTATTTGCAGGCCTCATTTTTGGGGGATATATTGATATGTATTGCATTGCAATGAGCTGTTATAACTTAATAATTGAAAAACTGCAAAAATCGGCCGGGGTTTACTTCCTCTTTAATTTTTCATTAAATTGTTCTATTTAAAGTAATGTATAGAAGGTAGGGCTCGAAAGTGACTCAAGCCCAGGGGCCCCCACCACCCTAAGTCCTGCCCTGGGCATAATGGTGTTTGATTGACAGTAGCTCCTCTTCCTTTAGCCCAGCTATTTCCACTGTGAATTGACAACTTCTCCCAATTGTCTTTTGTAGTCTCCACCACCAGCCCACCAAGCGGCTGGAAGAAGAGAGGACCAAATAGTCACGTGACTGTTAATAAAAGCCCTAGTAAAAGGTAATTGCAGAGGATTTTAATGATGGAAATTAGGGCAAAATCCTTAGTGATGGTGCCAGGTGTTTTCATTTGCTTTACCACCTTTGCAGTTACTTATAATATCAGATATTCCATATTCCTGCCTTTAAAGTCCTTACATGGGCAATTGTGAGCCAGCCATACTTTGTTGCTAAAGCGTGTGAGAAGTGAAGCTGTAAGTGTTAACTGCCAGCTCTCTAAACAATTTGGTTTGTAAATGGAATGATTTTCTTGTATAGATTTCAGTTAGCTCGTGCATACATTTGACTCCATCGATTGAAAAGGACAGATCTTTCAGTAAAGGAACCACCTTGGGAGAGACCTCTTGTGTGTGGTCTAAGTGCAAAAGCTTTGCAGCCATCTATTATTTTTCAGCCCATAAAACTTGCCGAGATATGTATCTCAGAGTCCTAGCCCTCGACAAGAATTCAGGCATTGGTAAGCAGGTACCAAAGAAAAAAAAAAAAAAATAGCGATATGACCCTCCAGCATACTGCAATCTATCATAATTATAATTCTCTGTCTCTTGGATCAAGATTTCTCTTCCTCTTCTCTCTTTCCTCTGATTACCGTTACATTTTTTTAAGATCTCTGTGCACCATCTGGTTGGTTTCAACCCAAAGGACATATCTGGCTCCGTGATTATCTTCCGCACTCCGCCGCGGTCTATTGCAGCTGGGGAAAATCTGAACTTTTAAGAGGTTAAATGCTGATTCTTTTTGCTGCGCCATTTGCGCAGCTCTCCAAGAAAATAAAATGTTTTTATTTTGATTCATGCGCCAAGTTGTCACCTATCTGAGATTCCTTCTTTTTTTTAATTTTCTTTTTCGTAAATTGATATTGGAATTGATTGTTTACGTTGCCATTAGTTTAAACCTGTTTTCCTGCGCCTGCCACCTCCCTTCCGATCATTGCGGCAGCAAATAAATATATTACAATAAGCGGCGCGATGTATGGTACAGTATAACAATGATAAATGGTGTTGTGTGTAATTTTTCTACCATTAACATAAAGTAATATAAACTGAAGGACACTAGACTATTGAGAACGTTAGTAACTAATGTTCCATATCAGATGTGGACAATGTCAGAACTGAATACAGATTAGGCAGTGTCCTTTTTCTCCCTGGGGGAATTAAACTTTGAGACACCACTAGCTGCCAGTGGTTTTTACTGCATTTTGTTGGTGCTTGTGATGCTGCCTTTTTTTTTTTTTTCTTTTGGTCTATTAATTCTGGAGTGCTAAATGACAATGTGAGTAAAACACACTTCCACCGGGATGCATTCTCTTGTATGCTTTTTTGGACGTTCAACACTCATTCTGTCCCTTTTGTCACAGTGAGTGTTTAGAAATTGTTTAGATTGCCTGCGTTTCGTAATTGACCAGAGCGTGTTCTTGTTACAGCAGATTAGAGGAGCAGTTAAGGATCAGAAAGAGAGGATACTAACTTGTCTAGCTTCCAGGCTTACAGGGTCTTTTGGAAGAGAAATAAAAACAAAAAAAATAATAATAATTAAATGAACGCTAGACTTAAAGTGGAACTTAAAGAAGACCTTTGTCGACTTTCCCTCTTGGCACTCCTACCCCCTCTCACAACTGGACATTTTTTATTTATTTTTCTAAATAATTTTTTTTCAGGACCATGAAAAAAGAAAGTTGAGAATGATATATTGGTACAAGCCTACGGTACAAGCTTCATGCAGCCTTCTGATGTCATGCACTTCAGGAGGCCTTGGAGTACTCTACAGCACATCTACTGCTGCACGTCATCAGGGGGCCAGCTGTCTCTTCCCAGCTCTTGCAGCCAGCCCCCTGATGACTCGAGGGCCAGCTGCAAGATTCCAGAAGAAATAGCCACCCCCCTGATGACTTGCCATGGCACATGCACAGGGAGCCAGCTACAAGAACCCAGAAGAAACAGCCGCCTGCGCCTGATGACTCGCCATGGCACATACACAGGGAGCCAGCTAAAAGAACCCAGAAGAAACAGCTGCCCTCCTGATGACTAGCCATGGCACATACACAGGGAGCCAGCTACAAGAACCAAGAATAAATAGCTGCCCCCCCCTGATGACTTGCCATGGCACATGCACAGGGGGCCAGCTACAAGAACCGAGAAGAAACAGCTGCCCTCCTGATGACTCGCCATGGCACATGCACAGGGGGCCAGCTACAAGAACCGAGAAGAAACAGCTGCCCTCCTGATGACTCGCCATGGCACATGCACAGGAGACCAGCTACAAGAACCCAGAAGAAACAGCCACCCTCCTGATGACTCGCCATGGCACATGCACAGGGGACCAGCTACAAGAACCCAGAAGAAACAGCCACCCTCCTGATGACTCGCCATGGCACATGCACAGGGGACCAGCTACAAGAACCCAGAAGAAACAGCCACCCTCCTGATGACTCGCCATGGCACATGCACAGGGGGGCAGCTACAAGAACCCAGAAGGAATAGCCACCCCCTGATAACTTGCCATGACACAGCACAGGGGGCCAGCTACAAGAACCCAGTAGAAGAGACTTCCTTTATGTTGTGCCCTGCCAATGGACAAAGCAATGTACAGTCTCAGCATTTTGGGGTATACACTATGAGAAAGTTAGAAGAAAAATTCTGTACGAGGCACGATCGTTTGATTTTCGTATAGTGTGTACACAACTTTCAACATCCAATTCAGACTTTCCAAACAAAAATTTCCGTAGGGACAAACTTCCAGATTTTTCCCGTACGTGAAACAGAACAAACAATTTTCATTTAATGTGTACTGTTTTGGTACGAGACAAATCGGATACGAAAGACTGTGCATGATACAAAATAATACACAACAAAAAAAATCCTTTGTCTGTAAATTTTCGTACAATTAGTAACATCCTCAGTTTCGACCTGCTGTGGAACATTAATGAAAAATTGACGGTCGTTCGTCGGATTATCTTATAGTGTGTACTGAGCTTAACTGCAGTGTGGCGGCTTAGGAGTTATGTCATAAGGCAATTTCAGGACAGGTGAAGCGTTTTATGAAAGCGGAAATTGGGCTTTAATGTATATTGTGGCTTAGCATTAAAATACTGTTTTTCAGGGATGTGAAAGTAAGAAACAATTACAATTATATACTATACTTTACTATACTACACTATATAAAAAAAAAAAAAAAAAATAACAATAAAGCAAATAAAGATACTACAAATACATTTCAGAAGACAAATATAAGGCCCTTCAAATCAGATTTCCAACCACAGATCCAGATAACGATTTCTATTGTGAGACATCAACTGTCGTCTCTTTAATTGAAGTGTATTGAAAACAGCTCGTGTATTGTTGTATCAATTATTCCAATCAGAAAGACATTATTTAGGTATGCAGAGCCCCTGCCTACAGATCTTTACTAAAATCATTTTATGGATTGGTTTAGGGACTGGCTAAGATCTTCTGTTCCTTTTTCTTTTTAAGAGGGATTTCTGAATCTGTAGGTCAACGTTAAAATATCATTCAGTGAGCTTTTATGATTTAAGGACCTGTTCAAATGATAATTTTTCTTCAAATATTTTAATAAAGTTTACTTTGGGCTTTTTTTTTTCTCTCTCTCTTTTAAATGTCCCCCCCCCCCCCCCCCAACAGTAGCTTGGGCTGCAATATTTATCTCCAATCCAAAACTGCTCCTGCAGTACCTCTTTTGGGCCCCAAGATGTCCTCAGTCTTCTTTGTTGAATGACACCCAGAGTCACGCAGCTTGGAAGACTGAGAAAAGACTGTGAGTGCAGGGTGTCATGGCCTCACCCCCTGAGCACAGTGCACCAATGCAGAGAACGGCAAGGATGTTGTTGGCATCACTCTCTACATTATCAGGGACCACCTATTGGCAGAAAAAAAGACCAAGCATGTCCTCTAGCCAACTAGTAGACATCAAAAAAACGTAAGTTTAAAAAAAAAACATAAAATACCACAGGAAGGGCAAATGAAGGGAGTTTTGAAGTGGGAAATGGCCAGAGTTGGACTGTAACTAAATGGAAACCTGTCATGAGAGCATTATGTAGGCTACCATTACTGAGCATGCCTCCTAAAAATGCTGGTTGCCTGGCTGTTATGCTGATGTTTTGGGTTCAGTACTTTGAGTCACTGATCTGCAACATGTGATGATTTAAGAATTTCTGACTTTTTTCTGAAATGCATGCTATTTTCCAATCTTGTGATTGAAATTATATAGGTGAGGCACAGCCAGGTACCTTGAATTCCTTATGGCGCACACCTGTTTGAGGCGAAACTTGGAAGCAGCCATAGCCGACCCTTTCTGAAAATAGTATTAGCCTCGCTGTCATTTTATTTTTTAATACAAGGGCGAGCAGTAACGGTGCGGGTCATCTTAGCAACATCCTAGCAACAAGGATGGGGAGTGACAACTCTGATGCCGCATACACACGACCGTTTTTCATGACGAGAAAAATTAAATTTTTAAAAATGGTTGTGAAAAACTGTGGTGTGTAGGCTCCAGAGCATTTTTCTGGACGAGAAAAATGGGCGGAAAAAATTTTGAACCTGCTCTATTTTTTCTCGTCGTTTTTCATGTCGTTCTTTTTAATGTTGTGAAAAACGGTCGTGTGTATGCTTTTACGAGGGAAAAAAAATGTGCATGCTCAGAATCAAGTATGAGACGGGAGCGCTCGTTCTGGTAAAACTAGCATTCATAATGGAGATAGCACATTTGTCACGCTGTAACGGACTGAAAAGCACAAATTGTCTCTCACCAAACTTTAATAACACGAGGATCAGCAAAAGCGTCCCAAAGGGTGGCGCCATTCGAATGGAACTTCCCCTTTATAGTGCCATCGTACGCGTTGTACGTCACCGCGCTTTGCTCAAGCATTTTTTTTTCACGAACGTGTGTATGCAAGACAGCCTTGAGAGGAAACACGAAAAATCACGTTGAGAAAAACGTTGGTTTTTTCCATGACATGAATAACGGTCGTGTGTACGCGGCATAATAATCTTTTGGCCAGGCTCTGCGCGGTTTGTAAATGGCCAACACCTACAGCAGGTTAATCAAAGTTGCCTAGTTCATCTACAGATGCCCCTTACCTGCATAGGCAATTTTTTGGAAAGGTGAACTATTCCTTTAACCACTTAAGGACCGGAAGGTTTTCCCCCTTAATGACCAGGCCATTTTTTGCAATATGGCACTGCGTTGCTTTAACTGCCAATTGCGCGGTCGTGCGACGCTGCACCCAAACAAAATTTAGGTCTTTTTTTTCCCACAAATGGAGCTTTCTTTTGATGGTATTTGATCACCTCTGCGGTTTTTATTTTTTGTGCTATAAACAAAAAAAGAGCGACAATTTGAAAAAAAAGCATTTTTTTTACTTTTTTCTCTAATAAATATACTCAAAAATATATAAGAAAACAAATTTCTTAGTTTATGCCGATACGTATTCTTCTACATATTTTATATATAAGCGTATATTTATTGGTTTGCGCAAAGGTTATAGTGGCAAAATAGGGAAAAGATTTATAGCATTTTTATTACTATTTTATTTTTTTACTAGTTATGGCGGTGATCTGCGATTTTTGGTGGGACTGTGACATTGCAGCGAACAGATCGGACACCTAACTGACATTTTTGACACTTTTTTGGAAATTCCGACCATCAAGAACGCGGGACGTACAACACTACGACGAGCCGAGAAAAATGAAGTAGAATGATTCCGAGCATGCGTCAAACTGATTCCGAGCATGCGCAGCACTTTTGTGTGTCGGAAAATTTGAGAACCAGCTCTCAAATTTTTGTTGTCGGAAATTTCAACAGAAAAAGTCAGATGGAGCCTACACACGGTAGGAATTTCCGACAAAAAGCTCACATCAAACTTTTCTTGCCGGACTTTCTGATCGTGTGTATGCGGCATAACAGATCCATCTTCCTGCATAGCAGAGACAGGACCTGTGAGATCTTTCCTGTAAGAACTGAGATTTGCCTTGTCTAAACAGGCAGATCCCCATTCTGTCACTGCGGGGAACGATCGCGGGTGGCCGGCGGCCATTGAGTCCGCCCCAACTGCTGATTGGCTCCCCCGCCTCTGGCGGCACGCACACGCCCACAAACTAGATTTCCTGAGCCAACGTACAATGATGGCGATTTGCCGGAATGAGCCGACCTGCCGCAGTACAATGACGCCGGCTAGTCGGCAAGTGGTTAATTATAATCTAGCAACTCACCTACTGTACAACAGGATTGCTAAATATAACACTCACCTATTTCAAATTTGTGGCTCCCTTGCTAGACCAACACGTTTTAAAATTCCTCACGTAAGCGAGGAATCAGCAGTGGAACGATGCCTTGTTGTGTTCATCGCCCTCCTAGAGATCTCTGTTATGGTAAGTTTCCACCAACAGCAGAAAACACTAGTGTTCCTGTTGGTGGAGGCAACTCATCAGCGATGGGCCAAACCAGCAAGGTCTTGCACGATTATTGCTCCATCACCGATGAGAAAGATTCTGCAACATTTTCAACCAGTTAGAGCCAGTTCACACTATCGCGACTTGGGATCCGACTTGTGTCGCCCCAAGTCGCGCCACATGACAAATTACATTCAAGTGAATGAGAGCCGTCTTAATGTACACTACTGAAGTCGCTTCGACTTCAGAAAAGGTTCCTGTACTACTTCAAGGCGATTTCTAGGCGAATTCGGATCACTGTCTTAACTGAAGCAACTTTACAGGAAGAGAAAATAGTTTTCTCAGGTAAACCCCTCTCTCCCAAAGAGCTGATTATTGTTTGATTGGCCACTGGCAAAGTCGCCTGTCCTGGAGGCAACTCTAAGTTGCCTCGAAGTTGCCTTGTAAAGTCGCGCTGGAAGTTGTGTTGCCCCGGTGTGAACCGGTTCTCGGGAACAGGTGATTACTTTCACTGGCAGTCCTGTTTCTACCAGCAGCAGGATCGTTAATGGGACATGCCTGGTTATAAAGTGGCAATACAGAACAATTAGAAGCCTCCACCTTCTTCCCTCCAGATAATTCTGACCCCTCCTTGAGGGATTTATGCCCTTTACACACGATCGTTTTTTCCAATGAAAACAGTCTGATGAACTTTTTTCATCGGAAAAAACGATCGTGTGTGTGCCCCATCTGACTTTTTTCCATCAGTGTAAAAAAATATGTAGCGGGTATGTACTTTCCCGGGTGTAATTTTGAATTTGGCAGAGACATCAGTGATGTGTAATTCCCTGCAGCCCAGTGGGTGGCGCTGTCATTGCGGTGTGCTGTGCCTCCTTTTTGTCCTCCCTCGGCAGCGGTATGGTGGGGCGGGGAACCCGCCGTGCTTGCTGGGAGAGGGTCTAAAGGGGCCGGCCATCTTTGTCGCGGGGTCGAGTCCCAGGCACTTTCAGCCTGTGGGCGGTGGTTTGTGTCGGTCCTCTAGGCGGCCTAGGCCTAGAGGACAACCGGAGGTCGTGTTTTATCCCAGGCACCTTTGGCCTGGGGTGAGGTACTCGGATGGAGGTCTGGAGCTCAGTGCCCAACACTGAGTTCCGCGTGGGAAGGAGATCCTAGGGAACCCCGGGAGTGGGTACCCGAATCCGGAAGGCGCAATGGACCAGGGGGAGCTCCTCGCTTGAAAACCCGGTGCAGCATATTGCCAGTGACGGGTGAGCCTCTCACCGGAGACCGCCTGGAAGGAAATCCCCCCTCGCTCGGAGACCGCAACCCACTTTCAGGGAAGAAAGTGGAGAACCAATTGTGTCTGGGCCTACTCGCATCCACACCTCCTTTCCTGTTCTGTTTCTACCAAGGGAATTCAACTGATTGTGTTCATTCGCAGAAGAATAAAGGAGTGTTGAACTTTAATGGTGTGGGGCTCATTTCCTGACAGACATTGTTCAAGGTGACTCTTGGTGGAGGATCCAGGTGCACAGCACTGACCCGAAGGTAAAAGAAAAGAACTTTGCTTATACCGCACTGACATCTGTGGTAAAGGCCAGGCGTGGTGTCCCCGCTCCCTCCCCTCTAAGGTACCCCTAGACAAGAGACAGACGACCTGATAGAAGAGAGGGGAGAGGGGGTGAGGTCGCTACAAATAGAACATGTTTTAAATTTTTCCGATGGAAAAAAAAACGATGGGAAATTCTGATCGTCTGTGTGGAACTCCAACGGAGAAAAAACCCACGCATGCTCAGAATCAAGTCGACGCATGCTCAGAAGCATTGAACTTAATTTTTCTCGGCTCGTCTGAGTGTTTTATGTCACCGCGTTTTGGACGGTTGGAATTTTGCCTGATGGTGTGTATGCAAGACTGATGGAAGTCAGCTTCACCGGAATTCCGACGGAAAATTCCATCGGATTTTATTCCATCGGAAATCCGATCGTGTGTACAAGGCATTACAGAGAGGAATTAGCAACTGCTAAGTTCTCATACAGCCTTGTTAGTTGGGATCAAGTTGAATTCTTTCTACAGTTACACCTATTTAATTACACTTTGGCAGCATATCAGCTGCCAATTTCATCTATACATATATTAACTTAAACAGTATCGATAATCTTGTATTATTTCTATATTGTCTATTGAATTAAATGAACTTCTGTATAAATGTCTGCATTCACACAATCTGTGCTTTACACTGCTCACGCTGTCTCTTTTCTTGGTTTTCCTTGGTGTGACCTATTTAAAACCCATTTTCAAGACTGCTGTGCAGTGTGTTTAATAAACGCTCCCTGTATTATTCCTTAAAAAGCCCATTTGAGATGCTCAGGAAGGCCGGGTCTGCCGAGCTGTGCACATCATTATTCATAGGGTGGTCTTTGGTATGATGTGTTTGTCATGCTTCATAAATTTTATCTTTCCACTGGAAACAGGAGAGCGTATCTTCAATGCAATTATAAAAATGTATTAGGATGAGAATTGAGAAATAAATATGGTGCTGGCCGAGGTTTTAATGACCCCCAGCATGTTTGTCATTCCGATGAAGAAAGTTTATATTATCGTTATCAGAGCATTTCAAAATTGGCTTATGGTAGCATCAATAGTAATACCTGTTTAAAAATGGTTTCATTTAAAGGAATTTCACCCAACTCTTACTTTGCATGGTTGATTAAATCATATGCTGACTCTCTTAAACCTTATGTAAAACAACCAGAAATGGATTTTCCATTTGGCACAGTAGGCTTGTGCCTATAGGCAGCACAGGCAAAGAGGTGGCTTTTCCCTGTATGGTCATGGACAACACATTTTTATCCACAAAGTTATCCACACAGTCATAATGTTTTAAGAAAATAATCTGTGTAAAAAGGTGATCTTAGCCGAGAGTTGTTCCTTTGGGTGCCCGATGTGTGTCTACAGGCTCCTGTGATTAACAAGTTTCATACCGCAGGCCGTCATATGATGTCCTGGGATTTCAGTGGTGATATCTGAGTGATACCTGCAGGCATCATCCAGATATAATTTTTTTCAGCCGGCGATTCCCTACACCAAATAAAAAACAATCATAGCGGCTGTTCAGTTGCTTGATCGTTCTTACCGGTACCGGGAGGAGACGTCCCCTCCCACTGCCTACCAGTGCTTCTCCGAGCACTCTCGGGCAATCGGCGAGCCGGAGAGGGAATCCGCCAGTTCCGGAAGGAAGCCATAGTGAAACCGACCGACAGATGGTCCCCGGCAATCTCTATGACTCTCGGAGGCCCGGGTGCAACATTATGACGTCACAACGTCAAGTCCGGGCCAGCGGAAGTAAACAAAGCTGGGGACACGGCAGGAAAGCCTGAGATCCTTATTTTTATTTTTTTTGTATTTCCAGCCTGGAGGAGCGATGTGGGGTCTTTTAGACCCCACGTCTCTCCGTAAAGAGGACTTGTCATGCACTATTCCTATTACGGGATATGGATGTTTACATTCCTCGTAAAAGGAATAAAAGCGATCATTTTTTTTTTTAAAGGGATAGTGTAAAAATAAAAAAAGTAAATAAAATAAACAATAAATAAAAAAAATGAAAGCGTCACTGTCCCTGCGACCTCTCACGCATACGTAGATTGCGCCTGCATATGTAAACAACGTTTAAACCACACATGTGAGGTATCACCGCAAACGTTAGAGCGAGATAAATAATTCTAGCCAAAGATCTCCTCTGTAACTCTAAACATGTAACATGTAAAAAAAATTAAAGCGTCGCCTATGGAGATTTTTAAGTATCAAAGTTTGGCGCCATACCACGAGTGTGCGCAATTTTAAAGTGTGACATGTGAGGTATCTATTTACTTGGTGTAACATCATCTGTCACATTATACAAGTAAATTTGGGCTAACTTAACTGTTTTTACTGTTTACTTTATTTTATTATTCATGAAAGTGTTTTTTCTCAAAAAAAAAATTGTGTTTGAAAAATTACCGCGCAAATACTGTGCGACATAAAAAGTTGCAATGACCGCTATTTTATTCCCTAGAGTGTCTACTAAATAAATATATATATATATATATATATATATATAATGTTTGGGGGTTCTAAGTAATTTTTTAGCAAAAAAAATGATAATTTTTACGTGTAGGAGAGGAGTGCTGGAATTTGCGCGGTATGGAAGTGGACCAATTGTGTGATAAAACATGACAAGGACATTATATCCTTGTTTGGGAGGAGCAAAATAAAACCTAGCATTGGTAAATCTCATATTGCAGAGTTTAGCCCCGTACACACGATCCGAATATCGTACGAAAAATGTCGTCCGAGGAAGAATCGTACGATAATCGGTTTGTTAGTACAGAGCTTCGAGAGCCGATCATGACAGTTCATCTGATATTATTTAATCGGACGTGCACGAAAATTTTCCTCGTACGATAACAAATCGTACGATTTACGTTTAGTCAGTACAGTTGTCATCCGAAAATACAATACAAATACATTACAACACATGACATCACTTCCGATTTTTTTTTTCTGTCGTACGAGAATTTTCGTGACTTTAATAACCTATTTAATTTTACTTGCGACTATTAAGCGAAAAAGTTCGTACGATCTGTCGTACGGTATTCGGATCGTGTGTACGGGGCATTACCCAGCGCAAAGTCAGAGCTGAATCAAAAAACAAAATACCGGAGGAAATAATCAAATAGTCTATAAATAGTTTGTATGAAGTCCGTTTTCGCACATGGGGAATGTATTACCATGTATCTATGTGTATATGGGGAACATGGAAGCGGCAGCTATCCTCAGAGTATAAGTAAAAATATAATGATGCGCTCAGAGTATAGCCAGCTCTATGTCAAGACAAGAAGAGGGAAGAGAAGGGAAGCGCCACCTAGGCAATCTTTCAATACGCAAGGATAAAAATCACTTACAGGATAAAAAGTATATCAAGCTCATCAAATCCAGGGAAGTGGAGCGGAGAGTGCCATACCTCATCATCTGTGTGAGTTCCGTGCCATTCTCGGGTCTTTGCAGGGAGAAATGTAGAATCCTCTGTGTATCCTGTGGCCACCAAGAAGCAGAAACCAGCGTGGAACGCGTCTGGAGATGACGTCACCGGAACAACAAACAGACGGGTTTGGCAAAAAGAGAATGGGCAGGATAGGCTAAGCGCTCGGAGCTCCAGCTTCTTCTAGAGGCCTCTAGAAGGAGCTAGAAGTGATTTTTATCCTTGCGCATTAAAAGATTGTTTTAACCACTGCACTTAGGTGGTGCTTCTCTTCTCTTCCCTCTTTTTGGTAAATCTCATCAATGGAATTCATGGAGATACAAGAAGCCAAAGGTTAACTGAATCCACTAGTGTCTACCCATTAAAAGATAACCACAGTCCCCTCCCCCCTTGCCCCCTGGTTTCCCCCCTCCCCTCTCCTGTTGGCTGCTGCGGGGGGATGTGTCAGGATGGAGAGCGGGAAAGGGGGTGGTAAATATGTAATTTACCGCCCCCTTCCTTTTCCTTTTTGTACCGATTATTGACTCTGTCCATTCATAAATGAAGCATAGTAAACTGTGTACGGGAAATTCTGTACAGAGCTATTCCTGTCCATTCATTTTGTGCAGCTGAGGCTGCAGATATGGAGATCGAAGGCTGTGTCCTAAATCTCCTTTCTCTGTCTCAAAGGTGAAACATCAAAAATCTGTTTAGACCCATGGTATCTCATCAAGGCCCCCAATGGGGCTCCTAAAAATATTGTAAAAAATAATAAAAAATAAAATTTAAAAAAATAAAATAAAACGGTAAAGAATAATAGTAAAAAAAAAAAAAAAGACTGCCGCACTTGCAACTGGGTCTTGTCATTCTGCCACGGGGCTCGGAGGGAAGAGCCCCGGCTGGGAGTCAGGGAGGCTCTTCAAGGGTCCCAGCACCCTTGGCATATACATTCATTGCTGAAGGTGCCCGAACTGCGTTCCCCCACGTTCCTGTTGAAATAAAGCCCTGTCAGTGGGAGGTATAATGCCCCCTTTTTGGTGTAATTGGGAGTGCCACATCTTTGTTGTCAGTGTGTAGGTGGGGTGCAGCACGGTGCGGGAGCAATAATGCACACAGTCCAACTGTAGTTGTATGATGTGACATATCAGAAATCATGACTAGTGTAGATCAGAGCTCACCACCCAAAACTAACCATGTACCAGTATTCCCCAAACTCCACCTTCCCCTACTTTTTAGGAAAAACCACACAACACTTAAGTGGGGTAAAATGGCCGAAGACTGCCTTTTATTCACATAACCTTTATTTAAATAACAACACATAATGTCTTAATCCAGATACAACGATTCAAGATCCTTGACAGTACCATATATCCAATGTTTTGTGTCTGAAGCACCAGATAGCTGAGTTGCGACCCCCGCCACAAAACCCTGGCTTGGGGCCCAACCCAGCTGACCTCAGCCACCCAGGGTTCTTAACACTACCCGGTCACTATGCAGTGAGGATACCATACCTCAGATGGTTCCCCACCGTTAACCCAATGACCAGATTTTAGACCGCCATCACGGACCCCAACCTGGCAAACGGCACTGAAACACAAACAAGACTAATAGAACAATAAGGGCGGGAGGGATGTTCATCCACCAATTTCTGGTCTGCAACTGCCATGACCACTCCTACCCAGCAACTATACCTTCCAACTCCTCCCCAGCACCCCGTCTCCTGGGCCAATAAGGTAAGAGTTTGTACTAGCCATACCACCCTGAATTATTTAACCCCTTATGCCTGGTTCTCTCTTCCACCCTGTCATGTATGCCCTCTGCTGAATTTGTTCCTTCTCAGCTCCAGGCATGTCTTTCCTGCAGATCTGTAAAGTAGCTGAAAGGTCCACTTCAGTATTAAAGTGGATGTAAACTCTGAAAAAAAAAAAAAAACCTGCAAGACCAAGCCATAATTAGCTAGAATGACTAGCATACTAGCTCATTATGCATTACTTACCTTAGATCAGGCATGTCCAAAGTCCGGCCCGCAGGCCATTTGCGGCCCGCAGTCCGGTTTTATACGGCCCCCACTGCAATTTGCTTTTATCACTTTTGTGGCCCCCCAAGCTCCGCACAGGGTAAGAAGGAGCTCAGTTTAATAATATATATATATATATATATATATATATATATATATATATATATATTCTCTAATCTCCCCTCTCACTGATCAGCTGGGCGTGTTGCTTGGGCGTGTTCCAAAGCCCGTTGGGAAGCTGACGGCGTGCAGCGCCAATAAAAGACATTGAGTCATATTCCGGTCCACAGCTGCAGAGCTCTCCGTGTCTCAGTGCCTGTGATTGGCTGGGGTGATTGGCACCGCTTATTGGCTGCGGTGCTGCACTAGAGGATTTCTCAGGGGATAAGATAAGTTTACTACTGTAACGGATATAAAGCGAATATTTTACAGTAATATATATAAGAATTTAAAAAACAAAAACATCCTTGCCCTGATCGCAGCTTGGGCGCCACAGAAGAGCTGAGGGCAAATAAGGGAAAATTACAAGTGGGGGCCAGAGAGAATATAAAATATAAAAAAAAAACTAGCTCATCCTTGCCCTGAGTGGAGCTTGGGGGCCACAGAAGAGATAAAGGCCAGATTTCTCAGGGGATAAGGAAGAGAAAACAAATTTTTTGCAACCTGAGCTCATCCTTACCCTGAGCGGAGCTCTGGGATTTGTTGGGGGACAAAGAGGAGATATATATATTCACACCACACAGCCACAAAGGTAGGAGAATTCTTGTTGGGCAGTGTACTAGTGCTGGGACGAACACACTTACACCGAATTTTAATGGTTCAAAGAATGTCAGGCAAAATGGTCGGCCCTCACGCACGTTCACTTCATAAAATCTGTCCCTCTTTCAAAAAAGTTTGGACACCCCTGCCTTAGATCGAAGCCCCCGAAACTGTCCACGTCTCCCCCTCCGGCCGCAGTCATCTCGCCGGGTATCGCCGCTCCAACGCTGTGATTGGCCGGAGCGGCGAAGACTAGATTTGTGAATGGGATTTACAGTGCGCCTGCGCCATTGTCTGCGGTGCGCATGCGCCGTACACAACGGTGTAATCCCTTTGGCAAATATCTCCTAAACCGTGTAGGTTTAGGAGATATTGCAAACACCTACAGGTAAACCTTAATCTAGGCTTACCTGTAGGTGTAACTTGCAAAGGAGGGTTTACAACCACTTTAAGTAAAGGCAAAAAATGATGGTTTAGTTGTGTGCAGGGGTAAGGTTATTATTGCAAATCAGACTTCTTTCTTCTTCTTTCCTTGAAGGAATGCCACCACCCTTCCAGGTTATCGTGGTGCAGAATCGTTTGTATTGCATTCCAAAATCAAGGTAAAAGTAGAACATGCAAATAAGTCAATACATATGGAGGCATGTTCTGTTTTAATCAGATTTTGATGTCACACACGCATCCGGTGCTCTGTCGCTTTTAAGGCTTTTTTTATCTAATTCAGTTCACTTTTAGCTCAGCCTGCAAGTCCATTTGGTTTATTTATGCCACAACAAAAATGTCAAAACATAGCATGTCGGCCTGATATCATTTGCTGCTCAAAGCCATAAACTCTGGCACGCCATTGTTAATTAAACCACCTCACTGTGCAGCACCCTGCATTCATCTGGCCCGATACAGCATTAGGATAAAATACACCACAATTCCGAGTGTTTAATGTAGCACCTCCAGTGTACACTGCCCCTCCTCTGCGTACTTTCTGCAGAATACATCGCACCCTCCGCCATAAATTCCCCATCCTGACACTGTCTAAGTCTGCTGCTCCTTTGGCCTCAATTTCAGTGAGATGGGCTATTGAAAACTCATTACAAGCTGCTTAGACTCTGACTTTGACTCTTGCTCGACAGCGAACAAAAATTAACAGCTCTTCCAAGGAGCCATAAAAAAATAAAATAAAAGGCATTGTGCCAAATAAATAACCGAGAGGAAGGATTGCAACAACATGAGTGACTTAATACTTGCACCAGATTCCTTTTGAAAGGGTTTAATACATACGAGAAAAGAAGGCATGGCACAGGTATCGATCGGCCAATGTTGGCTAGTAAATACAATTCCAAACATATTATAATTAGTTTAATGAACAATAAAGATGTTTTATTTTGTATAAAAACGCTAGATATGGCTATACTTGTGGCCTACAGAAGTTTTGTGGTCCAAACCAATTTCTAAAACTACTTTCAGTTCACTACAGGTATTAGGGCCGTCCTTTTTTGTGTGTTAAAGTGATACTAAAGTCTCCATTTTTCTTGTTGAAAAATAACAAACATGTTATACTTACCAGCCCTGTGTAATGGTTTTTCACAGAGCAGCCCGTATCCTCCTCTTCTCTGGTCCCTCTTCAGGACTCCTGGTCCCTCCCTCTTGTTGAGTGGCCCCACAGCAAGCAGCTTGCTATGGGGGCACCCGAGCCAAGCCGCAGCGCTGTGTGTCCATTCAGACCCAGCCTCGCCTCGCCCCCTCTCTTTCCTCATTGGCTCACTGACTTTGATAGCAGCGGGAGCCAATGGCGCATAGTATCAGACAGCCGAGTCTCGCGAGAGACATTGCTGGATCGAGATGGGGCTCAGGTAAGTATTAGGGGGACTGAGGGGGGTGCTGCACACAGAAGGTTTTTTATCCTAATGCATAGAATGCATGAAGGTAAAAAGCCTTCTACCTTTACAACCACTTTAACGACTTGCTTACTGGGGACTTAAACCCCCCTCTTGCCCAGACCAATTTTCAGCTTTCAGCACTGATGCACTTTGAATGACAATTGCGCGGTCATACAACGCTGTACCCAAATGACATTTTTATAATTGTTTTTCACATAAATAGAGCTTTCTTTTGGTGGTATTTGATCACCTCTGGGGTTTTTATTTTTTGCTAAACAAAAGTTTTGTTAAACTTTTTTGCAAACAGGAAATTTTTCATCTTCATTGATATGCTCTGATGAGGCAGCACTGATGGGCACTGATAGGCTGCACTGATGGGCACTGATAGGCTGCACTGATAGACACTGATAGGCTGCACTGGTGGGCACTGATAGGCTGCACTGGTGGGCACTGATAGGCTGCACTGGTGGGCACTGATAGGCTGCACTGGTGGGCACTGATAGGCACAGATAAGGCGGCACTGATGGGGACAGAATAAGGCAGTACTGATGGGGACAGAATAAGGCGGTACTGATGGGGACAGAATAAGGCTGTACTGATAGGCACAGATAAGGTGGCACTGATGAGTGGCACTGATGGGCACAGATAGAGGGCACTGATGGGTAACAATGATGGGCACTGGTAGGTGACAATGATGGGCAGCACTGTTTGAGGCACTGATGAGTAACTTTTAGATTTTGCACTGTGGGCACTGATAGGTGGCACTGTGGACACTGATAGGTGGCGCTGGTGGGCACTGGTAGGTGGCACTGACAGGTGGCACACATTGGCACAGATGAGCTGTCTGCAGCTCTCCCTGATTGAGACCGATGTCCCGCTGTCTTCTGTCGGTGATCGGTTTACCGGTTAAATAGCCGATTACCGGCTCTGTTTACATCACATGATCAGCTGTCATTGGCTGACAGCTGATCACATGGTAAGGAGTTGGGATCGACCCCTTACTTCGATCTGTGATCCAGCGAGTCTCATAGACTCGCTGATCACAGAGCGACCCGCGCACTCCCTGCAGGGGGCGCGCAGGCCTCTCGAGCACCTGAAGACGTCTATTGTCCCGGCAATTCAGGTCCAAGCTGTAGCCGTCATTCGGCTATAGCGCGGACCCCTAGTGGTTAAAGTAAACCTAAAGTGCATGTAAATCCTAACCATGAACTTCTCTTATTTCCTCCTTTTTGGTCTGCTAAATATACCACTGAAAGTGTTTTGTTATATCTGTTCAATAAGTGCAAAAATATACCTGTTTATTTAGCCAGAAATTTGTTGAGCTGATAACTTCGGCCTGTTTCACTCGAGCTTCAGCTTGTAAAAGAGCATTGTGATCAGAAAGCTTTGACAAAGTATTTGCAGAGCTTTTATCAAGCTTTATTGAAGCTTTTAAAGTACCGTTCAGCTGCAGTTTGTAAATCCTGAACACAGATCCTAATGGGAGTGCTGATTTCCTTTTTAAACAATTTGCTAGCAGGCTTCAGCACTTGTCGAAAGCCTGCTGAAGCCTGCTAGCAATTTGCTTAAAGTGGCAATCAACACTCCCATTAGGATCTGTGTTCAGGATTTACAAACTGGATCTGAATGGCACTTTACCCACTTCCCATCAAGCGACATACTTGGATATTGCTGAACTTTCGACGGTTATTCCAGGATGATGCCTGCAGCTGCAGGCTTTACCCCAGTTTAGTTTTTTAGAGCCGGCAGTCGGCTTTCTTGTAATAGCAATCGGAGCAGCTACCTAGCCACTCGATTGCTATTGCAAGCAGCAGGAGGGGACATTCCTCACGTAGTCTTCCCCAGCTTGCTTAGGCTCTCCTGTCCCACCGGAAGATCTGAGCAATCAGCCAGCCCATCTGTCGGCTGGCCAGACAGCCAAGCAAAGCCGGGATCATGATAGTAACCCGGATGCAATGATATAACATCACTTTTGGATTACTATCATGATCCTGGCTTTGCTTGGCTGTCTGGCCAGCCGGTAGACATGTCGGCTGGTCGCTCGGGTCTCCCAGTGGGAATGGAGAGCCAGAGAAAGCCGCAGAAGGCGGCGGGTGGGGGGGGATTTCCCCGCTCGTTGCTTGTAATAGCAATTAAGTGTCTAGTTGATTCGTTTATTTGGAAACAATTGTAGTGATGTAGATATATGTTGTATATTTTATTTATTGTGTGTGTATACGTGTGTGTATGTATATATACAGTATATAAATATATATACAACAATCTGTGCCAAATCAAAAGCATTCAAAAACACTGATCTTGGTGTTTTTAAGTGCAGAGGAGGGATTTGGGGTCATGTAGATGCCTGTTGCTGTGCCAAGGATGTTTACATTCCTTGTGACGGCAATAAAAGTGATAAAACATTTTTTTTAAAGCAACAGTGTAAAAATAAAAAATAAAATAAATGAATAGATAAAAAATGTTTTTTTTAAAAGTGCCCCATCCTCTCGTGCTCGCAGACATGCATGTCAGTCTCGCACGCATTCAAACAGCATTGTGGTTTCACAGCGAATATCAAATTATGAGCAATAATTATAGCACCAGACCTCCTCTGTAATTCTAAAGTGGTAAATTTACATTGTCGTCATTGCACGGGCGTGCACAATTTTAAAGCGTGCAATGTTTGGTATCTATTTACTCGGCATAACATCATATTTTATATTTTACAAAAAAAAATTGGGTTATGTTTTGTGTTTTTTTGCATTAAAATACAAAATGTTATTTTTTTCCCCAAATTTTTTTTTTAAAAGCCGTTGCGCAAATTCCATGTGACACAAAAAATTCCAAATCCCACCAATTTACTCTCTAGGACCTCTACTTTAAAAAAATATATAATGTTTGGGGTTCTAACTAATTTTCCAGTAAAAAATACTGATTGTTACATGTGAACAAAAAGTGCCAGAAAAGGCCGGTACTGGAGGTGGTGAAAAGCTTCAATAAAGCTTGTTGAAAGATCTGCAAATGCTTTGTCAAAGCTTGCTGTTCACACTTCTTATACAAGCTGAAGCCCCTGAAAAACAGGCTTTACTGTGCTCTCTGTCTATGAACAAGGAGGGGTTATAAAGATGAGGAGAGGGGGAGATAAGAAGGGGTTATGGTGATGAGTAGGGGGGGGCTAAGGGGGATCAAAAATTAAGTAGGCAGAGCTGACACCACATCTTGAAACCAAACATATGACACTGCGTTGTTATCTCAAAGAGAAAGGTAGGGGATAAAACATAGGGACATATCTATTTATTCCAGATATGTACTTAATATGTTTTTTAGCCTTGAACTTACACGTTAGGTTTTTGTGAAACCTACTTTCACCCCTCCCCACAGGAATTTTTGATTTAACCACTTACAGACCACCCACCGTACATTTACTGTGCAGTCCCGCTATAAATAGCTAATCACCGCCATTACTAGCAAAAAGAAAATAAATAAAAATATCCCATAGTTTGTAGATGTAGTTTTGCGTAAACCAATCAATATACGCTTATTGATTTTTTTTTTGTTTTGTTTTTAAATATGTAGCAAAATACATATTATCCTAAATTAATGAAGAAATTCGATTTTTTACCTTTTTTTTATTGGGTATGTTTTTATTTTGTTTTTTTTGTTCTTTCTTTTTTTTTACCTATGAATGTTATGTATTTTGTCACTGTTATGGTAGATGTTTTGTATACATGTATGTAATGTAAAGAAAATATATAGAAAATAAAGAATTATATAAAAAAAAAAAAAAAGAATATAACCATCTTCCTAAATTCAAATTTCAAATAGAATAAATGTGAATTAAAATACAATAGAAAACGACAGAATAGAAAAACATTTTGTCATTCAGAGACTCAACACTCAGGCTTACTATGAGTTAATGTGGGCACACAAAAAAGGTTCCATAACTAAATTCATGAAATATTGGAATGAATGGACTAATCACCCTAGGGCTTCAAATTTTCTGAAGAATTCTAAGAACTATTGAATGTGAGACTATGATAGTAATATTAACATTAGATGAATGTATAGGATAACTTCCATATCATCCCCTCTCCCCTCCCCTTCCTTCCCTTGCAGGTTTATGTAGTTTTTTTTTTCTTATATAGAGTCATAATCCCATGTTTACAGCATGACCCCATTGGGGTAAACAGGGATTTATATTTACCTGATTAAGCACTTGAATAATATTTAGATGGTTAAAATTTATATTGCTAATGCTAAGTTGGATGTCTGACACCTAATAGATACCTTGATAATAACAATAACAATGTACGAATAAGAATTTGAAGTATGTTTGGTACTAAATTGTTTTTTTTTTTTAATTCAATAAAAATCTTTAACGAGAAAAGAATAGAATAGAATAGAAAAATAGCATAGAATAGAAAGGATATAACCATTTCCAAAAATTTGAATAAAATATATTCAAATAGATAAGAAAAGAATTGAATATAATAGAAAATAAAATAATAGAATAGAAAAAAAAAAATTGAATAGAAAAAACAATAGAATAGAATGGAATAGAAAAAATATAACTATCTTCCAAAATTAGAATTTTGAATAAAATAAATTAGATTTTGAATAGAATTTGATTTGAATTTGAAAAATTTGAATCAATTCGAATAAACAAAACAAGTTTTGAATTAAACAAATTTATGCAAATAACGTATCGAAACTAAACAAAACATTATTTTTTTTTGTTCTGTGCATGTCTATTCTTATCAACATTAGAATGTTGCAACAATTGATTGGCTCAGTGTGCTGCTTCTCCCTCTCCCAGTCTGCTGTAAAGTGGATTGCAGGAGGCTCATACCAAGTCAAATTCAGGTACTTACACAGCTCACATAAAAGTACAATTATTGATGTATTAATGGTTAAAGAACTGCGTTGATGTGTATCTTCTATATCTGCCTAGAATTTAGCTTTTAATAGCGTCCAGGTCTGTCACAGGAACTTCACCTCTCAACATTCAGAACCACTTAAAGGCCAAGCAGGAGCAGGCAACCGAGGAGTTCAGATACTTTGATGGTTCATGTTGGGTTGTTGTGACCTCAGTAATCCACCACGTGAAATGCTTACCGTATATGCTCGAGTATAAGCCGACCCGAATATAAGCCGAGGTACCTAATTTTACCACAAAAAACTGGGAAAATGTATTGACTCGAGTATAAGCCTAGGGTGTCCATCTGCATGCCTCACTGTGCCTCACATTGCCTCACTGTGTCCCACATTGCCTCACTGTGTCCATGTGCGTGCCTCACTGTGTCCATGCCTTACTGTATCTATGCCTCACTGCGCACATAACTCACTGTGCCCATGCCTCACTGTGTCCATGCCTCACTGTGCCCATGCCTCCCTCAATGTGCCCATGACTAGACTTACGTTTAACATGGGAGTATATGGAAGGGGTGCCCGGCTTTGAAAATTGGTGCTCCCCAGCTGTAGGTTCCCCAGACAGCAAACTTTGCACGCTTGTAGAGGAGAACGGGGCTACATGTGTGCCAAGTTTCGGGTCCAGGGGACCTACGGCCGGCCGGTACGGGGTCCCCAAAGTTACCGTAGAAATGACCGTTTAACATGGGAGTCTATGGAAGGGGTGCTCGGCTTTGAAAAATCGGTGCTCCCCAGCCGTAGGTCCCCCGGACAATAAACTTTGCACACTTGTAGAGGAAGAGTGGGGCTACATGTGTACCAAGATCCAGGGGACCTACATCCAGCCAGTACCGGGTCCCCAAAGTCCGGGAGATCAGGCGCAAAAAAGGTGACTCGAGTATAAGCCGAGGGGGGCATTTTCAGCACAAAAAAATGTGCTGAAAAACTCGGCTTATACTCGAGTATATACGGTACCTTCAGATGATGGACAGATTGGGTAGCCTTGCACCAGGAAAGTCCTATAGCCGAGTATGACATGGTGACCCTTATCTCTTCCTCAATGTTTATCTGTATGTTCTTCTCCTGTATTGCGATCCGGCCTTTGATTTTTTTTTTTCTTCTTAAATCCCATATTCTGCTGCAGATGTGCATCGTATCCCAAAACTTTGTGTACGTGTAAACCAATGAGCCTTTGAGAGCCGCTTCATAAATTTAACTGTATCTTGTTTAAAAGCAAGGCAGGGTTTTTAATTTAGTGCTTGGTAGTTTTTATGGGAAATGTCTAAGGAGCTATTTATAGCGAGAGTAACCTTGGCTTCTCAGGTACGGAGACAACAGAACTTTTGACGACGAGCGTTTCTGTATTTTCCCGTCACATAAAATGCTATTTGGTTGTATTTATAGCCACAGGCGAGATGGTAAATCAGTCAATAACGATATAAATTACACAGCGTTATATCTAATACAGCCTTTAATGAAAACACAATTTAGAACCCTAAAACGTTGTAGAGCAGCGTTCGAGGGAAACAACAGCGCTGGCTGACTTAAAGGGTCAGTACACCCAAAGCTGATATTTCATTGATGGAAAACCTCTGGTGACCTGAATCACCCACTTTTTTTATGACAATGGCAGCAAACCGTTCTGAGAATAAAGGTGAAGAGATCTGATCACTGACATACACCGATATTACAGTTTTAAACAGATGGCAATGAATTTGAAACATAAATAGGAAAGAAAAACAAGGGATTTTTACGGTGCCCAAAACCCCACGAACTTGACATTTGATTGCTTACAAAAGTTGAAGTGGTTGTAAGGCCCCTTTCACACTGGGGCGTTTTTCATGCGGTTTAGCGCTAATATTAGCGCTATTATACCGCATGAAAAAATCCTGCCCTGTGCCTTCAATGTGAAAGCCCGAAGGCTTTCACACTGAAGCGGTGCGCTAGCAGGACCGCTCCAAAAGTCCTGCTAGCCGCTTCTTTACAGCGGTAAAGGAGCGGTGTGTTCACCGCTCCTTTACCGCGGTCTCCCATTGAAATCAATGGGACAGCGCGGTAATACCGCCCGCAAACCGCGGCAATAGCCGCGGTTTGCAGGGCGGTATTAACCCTTTTTCGGCCGCTAGCGGGGGTTAAATTAACCCCCCTAGCGACCGCATACCGCGGTAAGAACGACAGTATAGCAGCGCTGAAAATCGCACTGCTATACCGCCACCGCACCTGCCCGCCCCAGTGTGAAAGGGGCCTAAAGGGTGAATTTTTTTTTTTATGAAAAGAACTCACCGCTCCAGGTGTAGCTGATGATTAAGCATGTTTCTGTTGTGTGAAACGCGTAAAGAAAATGGTAATGATTAAGCACATTTCTGTTGTGTGAAACGCATCTACCTTGACCACTGCTAGTGTCCTCTGGTGTCATTTTGGAAATTTTCATATTCCAATAAACTTTACTTGGAGTCCACGTGAGGTGCAGCCATTTCTTATTTTTAAGGATTTTTTTTTTTTGCCTTCATGGATTCTATGCATGAAGGCTTAAACAAACTCTGTCAGAGGTGTGCACAGCCTATTGCATTAGAGTGTGCACCCCAAAGCTCAAACACATACATGCCTTTCTCTGCAGTCTCAGCTGCACTGGACAGTAAATGAACGGGATAGTCCTTTGTGCTGAGTTGCTTCCTGTTCATTCACAAGCGGAAGCATAGTAAACAATTTACTACGCTTCAGCTATGAATGAACACAGTGAGTGTGTTCACTATGTTCATTTAGAAAAGGAAGGGGCCGGTAATTGACACATTTACTATCCCCTTCTGTGCTGAGCGGCTTCATGTTTATTCACAAACTGAAGCATAATAAAATGTTTACTATGCTTCTGTTATGAATAACACAATGAGTGTTTTCACCGTGTTCGTTTAGAAAAGGAAGGGGATGGTAAATGACATACAGTATTTATTATCCCCTTCCCCCACTCTCCATTCTGAAACTTCCCCCGGCAGGAGCGGGGGAAGAGGAGGGAAGCCAGCAGCACTATGGGGGAGCGCAACACAGGGGGAAACCCCAGGCAATAGGGGTAATCGGCACCGCACGTAGTGATTAGGGTGTTCCCAAGCACACCAGGCACACCCACTGCCTTCTGTGTACAAAAAACATGTCCAGCCCCCCCCCTAATACTTGAGCCCCATCTCGATCCAGCGATGTGCAGCTCTCCTTGGCTCTTCCTCATTAACTGAGACAGCAGCAAGAACCATTGTCAGTCACAGCCAGTGAGCCAATGAGCCAATGAGGAGAGAGCAGGGGCGGGGCCAAGCCACGCTCTGTGTGTGAATGGACACACAGAGCAGCGGCTCGTTATCTACTTACTATGGGGCTCTCAGCAGGAAGGAGGAGCCAGGATCACTGGCAGGGGACCCGAGAAGAAGAGGATATGGGCTGTTCTGTGCAAAACCATTACAAAGAGCAGGTAAGCATGACATGTATGTTATTTAAAAAAGGTTCTTTAACCTCTTTAGGTCTGCCCCATAACAGTTTTACTGCTACAGGGCGGCACCTTGAGCTGGAGGGAAAAGGAAGAGAGAGGCAGCACTCTCCTCAGGGGTAACCCATTCCAAGCAGGAGATCAACTCCCAGGTGCTGTGGCTCAGTGTGTTTTTGCACACTAAATCAGCATACAACAATGGAGATAGCCTGCAACACTGTAATCCTTTAAAGTGAACTTTATTGGTTACATCGGAGTGACAATAAAATAGTAGCACTGGCGCGTTTCGGCAAAGAGCCTTAGTCGTAACTTCATTAAGACTTTGCCAAAACACGTCAGTGCTACTATTTTATTGTCACTTCGATGTAACCAATAAGGTACACTGTAAAGGATTACAGTGTTGTCAGCTCTCTCCATGTTTGTTACCTTGCGCTGGATCATGCATATATACGTGATCTGGCTCTTCAAGGTAGGGTGCACGCATGCTCGATGTCCATCGCCACTGGCTGATTGTTCAGTACACAGGCAAAACGGCGCAAACAAGGCAGATCGCCGTTTTGTCAGTAGGGAAGGAATGGATCCTCTGTTCCTGCAAAGCGGGGACATGGATCCATGCCTTCCCCTAGTAAAAGCACCTCCCACAGTTTAGGGAAAGCACAAGCTAGGCACACAGTTAACCCTTTGATCGCCCCTAATTTTAACCCCCTCCCAGCCAGTGTCATTAGTACAGTGATAGTGCATATTTTTAGCACTGATCACTGTATTAGTGTCACTGGTCCCCAAAATGGTGACAAAAGTGTCAGTTAGTGTCAAAATTGGCCGCCGCAATATCGCAGTCCCACTATAAGTCACTGATCGCCGCCATTACTAGTAAAAAAACAAACCATAGTTTGTAGACGCTATAACTTTTGCACAAACCAACCAATATACGCTTATTGGTTTTTTTTTCACCAAAAATATGTAGCAGAATACATATTGGCCTAAATTGTTGAAGACATTTGATTTTTTACATTTTTGTTTTTCAGCATTATCGTTGTTTTTCCTGTTTATAGTGCAAAAAAATAAGAAATGCATGATCAAATACCACCAATAGAAAGCTCTATTTGTGGGAAAAAGGGACATCAATTTTATTTGGGTACAGCGTCGCACGACCACACAATTGTCAGTTAAAGTAACCCAGTGCCGTATCGCAAAAAATGGCCTGGTCAGGAAGGGGGGTCAATCTTCCAGAGGTCAAGCGGTTAATATCACTTTAAAATCCAATCTGATAAAAACTAATTTCACAATGTACATCCCTAATGCCCCCTATACAACATCCGTTGTAACCCTTGCTATCAGAGCAGACCCCTATTGTAGATATATATACCAGTATCCATATGTACAAAATCATACAAAAGTTTTATTAGTTTAAACATCAAACAGTCTTTATATGGGATATTCTGCAACTATGTGATATGCAGGGGACTATTCTAAGGTTCCAACGCGTTTCACAGTCAATTCCTCAGGAGATCCTGGGATGAAACAGTAAAGTTTGTCTAGAAATAGTGCTACTTAAACATGGCTTGAAGACTTCCACAGGGCTGCAGTATAATGTAGGAAAAAGCATGTGGCTAGCAGAAAAGCCTACCCCGGGGGGTACCCTAACCTACAAGTTTATGTAAAGGTCACACAAGTTGCTACACAGAGTCTGAAACTCAAAATGATTTTCCCCAGCACCCAAGCAAGTGGAAAGAGGAGTAACTGGTACTCTCAAAACAGCTTGACAACCGTTACCAAAAGGGAGAGGGAACTATCTGGATGAATTTTTAATGAAGATGTCCCTTAACTCATTTTGACCCTTTTCCTGGAGCTACCAATGCCATTCCAGCTTCTATCAGTGTAGGATATTCAGAACAATAGAAGCTGATTGGTTATTGCTGTTTTCTGTACAAATCCACTTTCTGTGTTATGTATCTCTTATCCCCCAATTCATTTCATATATAGAATTTACTCAAAATCAGTATAATTCCTGTATTTTTAGAGCTGTTGTTTTGATCAGCTTCAAAGTGCACCCAGAATATTAACACGTCTTATAAGTTTAAAATTCAGGTCTGCAACTTGAGAGAATCAAAAAGGAAAATCTTTTTCTTCCAAATCAGAAGAGTGGCCTTGATGTTTAATGGCTGTTTTAAGGTCCATTAATCTTTGAATCATGAGGACATGTAAAAACTGACAGCCTTAACAGTCATTGCCGGGGTTTATTTGGATGGATTTAATGTCAACAGCAATTTTAATTATTACTGTTGTGGCAATAACCTCATTTTTATGTATGGAAGAATATCGGAGCGTACAGATATATAACCTTGTAGTGATGGCGGACGATTATAAAAGCAGAGATACTAAATACTAGATCGACGGGTGGAGTGATGGGTGGGTATACGCGGGATATGCAGAGTGTGGAGCGACTGTCAGGTGAGACAGGTAACATAATACGGTATACAGATAAGTTGCAGCACAGTGCTACTGGTTGTTTCAGTTAGAGACGGAGTTCCTACTTGTTTAAACAAAACCTAGAGTGGCCATTGCTGACCTCACTTTCTGGATACCTGGCTATCATTCTGACCCTCTTACTTATAAACCCAAACAAGTATGCAGATAATAAAGCTTACGTTTAATAATTTGTATGCTTTCTATAGGCCAGTGAATCAGAAAGAGTTGAAGCCTGTGTGTCAGTCTAATTAACAGGCAGATAGCATTTTCGGAAGGGGCTCAGAGGTGGATCACAGGTCCCTGTAGGCAGTTTTGTACCCACTGGCTTGACTACACAATCGGTCTTTCGCATTAATTTCAGTACTAGCAAAGCTTGGCCAAGAACACCTTCTTCCCACCCTTCTGATTGGACAACAAAGGAGTAGTAGCACAGCGATGAGCCACCACTCTGCTCACTCTGCTCTCTCTCCTCCTAATGGCACATGTGCATGCAGCAGAGCTTGATTGGCTCCTAGTGTGGACCTTCCCTGTCTCAGTCTGATGCCGCGTACACACGACCGTTTTTAATGTCATTGATAAAAACTGCATTTTTCTCGACGTGATTCTTCTCAAGCCTGCCTTGCCTACACACTATCATGGAAAAAAATGCTTGAGTAAAGCGTGGTGACGTACAACACGTACGACGGCACTATAAAGGGGAAGATCCATTCGGATGGCGCCACCCTTCATGTTAGTAAAGTTTGTGGAGAGACGATTCGCGCTTTTCAGCCTCGTGCTTTTCAGTCTGTTACAGCGTGACGAATGTGCTATCTCCATTACGAGCGCTAGTTTTACCAGAACGAGCGCTCCCGTCTCATACTTGATTCTGAGCATGCGCATTTTTTTCACGTCGTTAAAGCCCACACACGGCCGTTTTTCATGACGAGAAAAACGACGATGTAAAAAAGACGTGAAAAATCAAATTTTTTCATGGCCGTTTTTCACGTCGTGAAAAATGCTCTGAAGCCCACACACAATAATTTTTATTGACCATTTTACATTTTTTTATTTTTCTCACGGCATTAGTGCTGCAGTACAGGGAAATAAAGAAGGCTAATATCGAGATAAATGGAAATTAATAGGGGGCGCTAAAAATAGGTGATAAATGAAACCAAAAAGACCTATAGTGGTGACACTATATAGTGACGCTTAGGTTAGCACCTTAATTAGATAGACACCTTGACATAACTCATGTGAACATTTAAAATACAAAAAAATATGTAGATGAATGCTCATTCAATCAAGTGCAAATAGTATAAACAATAAGTCCCAATCATGGATGGATCCAAATGTGATAATCAGAGTCCTTAAGAAATTAAACAACCAACTGCTGTGATTAATCTTGAGATAGCTAATGACGTGATCCTTCACCAAACTGTAATAAGACACCCAAAGTGACTAGATATGTAGTCTGCTTACCAGAAAACATTGACCTCTTTATCCAAAAAGAAGGTCAGACAACGCTTGTGCAGGATTGTAACTGGAGATATAGTATACCTTCCTCCTCATAGGTACCGGCCGGATATAAAATAACAATGGAGGACATCCATAGCGTAATAACGTTTTATTATAACAGAGCAATAAAAAAAGATTAGCCAAATGGCTACTTACATTTAAAAGTGCCTATCCGGCACTGGGGCCGCTGGCTTGACAGGCAATATCTGTGGGGAACCGCTGTGTTCTCGTTCACCTCCGTGGATGGCGTGCGTTCCACCCACTTGATTCCAACAACCAACAAGGCCGGAAACGGCATGGGTAGCGTGACCAGGTACCGCCTCGACGTACGTTTCGTGATTACGTCTTTAGGAGGCATACCTGGTCACTAGAGGTCACGATATTTATACTAAAAAGCCCGGGGAAAAAGGAAAATTTTAATGCGCAGCTGCTGTGCCGGTTTGATATCGAGATGAGTTCAGTTACTTCGTTTAGTTACATATATCTACCTGGAGTACAGTTTTACAGCCTATCTCTAGGTAATGTAAAGTTCCCATTCTCCTTTTGTTTTAAATAAAAGTTTAAAACCCATTTTTATTAACCTAAGTCCACTGTCACTTGTTCCGCTCCCTGGTGTCTCTTTTACGAATAAAGACCAGTCATTAAACGTTGCAGTCTGTTTCCACACAGAGCAATCCCCTCATCATGCCATCATTATATCTCTGCAATCTTCGGGACCTAAGAGAACCCCATAGGTTAACAGGCAATAGATTGAGTGAAGTGAACACTGACAGCAACTTGGACACTTAAAGAAGGACTCACCCTCTTTGCAGTAAGGCAGAGAGAAGACTCAGGACCCGGAATTTCCATGTGACCAAGGTTTTAGGTAAGTAAAAGCATCTTTGGCCCCTTCCCACCTGCAGCAACATCCCTTTAAGGAAGGATTGGCGATCATGTGACCATTGTAATTGGCTGTCAGAGTGGTCACATGATTGAGATCAGATTCTGCCGGCATCCAATTGTTAGTGAGAACCAAATGCTGTCTATGACAGCTTGGTTTATGTGCTGCAATGCGCAGTAAACGCGCTCTCAGTACATAAACATTGGGCATCCAGCGACACACATGTGTGGCTTGTGGACATTAAAGCTCACCTTTTTGCCCCCCCCCCCCCGGGTATATGTGTTACATGGGCTGCAAGAAGTTAGGATTAGATTTGTTTTAAAAAGAATATGGCGATTGGGTGGGGCTTGATGGCCGGAAATCAGCTTTATGTATGTTAAAGCAGGTCAGCGATTGATCACTCAGACACTTGTACCATGTTAGCAATTTATAACATGACTGTCTCTTGTAACCTGCATTTCACTCTAACATTGACAGTCTTTTGTGGAGACAAAACTTTTATAAGGTGGAAACTTTTAATGTGACACTGTCTTTTAGGGCTTGTTCACGTTGCCGCCCAGGGCCGCACACTGCTTAGATCAACACATTTCTACTGTAAATACGGCCAGCCGTGTGTGATCAGTTGAGGCTGCTCAGCCTGTATGTTGGCAGCCCTGATTTACCACCAGCTACCACCATGCTGCGGACAAACTGTATCTGCCTGTCATTGATCTGTACAGGCTTAAGCCATGGGGTTAAATCTGAACTAATTTTTTTTTTTTTAAATAAGAAATTTGGTGTGTTTTGTGATCCGTTGGTGCCACCATTTATTTGGAAATTCGAGCACCCAAGCCTTCCATTTCACCTCCATGTTGCTACAGAAAATAATTTTCATGGCTGGGAAATCATCTTTTCTTTCCAGGTCACAGCTCGTGCACATTTCTTTTTCAAGTAGATTTCTCGCAGGATTCTCCCACCATTGATTAGAAATTAGTTTGTTTTTCCAAAAATTGCCCAATCACTCAAATTCGAGGGCTGCACGAAAATCGGTCATTGTTGCAGCCACTAATGGTGCGAAATTTGAAAGAGAATTCTTAGTTACAGTTTTCGTAAGACAATTCGACCCATGGCCGGCCAGCTGTACTATCTGCAACTGATTGCAAAGACCTAGCTGTAGCTGTTGCAAAAATACACTGATCAGGGTGGCGTACGGTCCGGAATGGATGAGTGAATGAGCCCTAAAGCTAATGTATTATTTCTCTTGTAGCATGGCAGTTCTCTTTTCATTTCTTTTTTATGAAATGCTAACAACATTTCTGATGACCACTAAACACAGCATTTACAAATTTGTACATAGAAAAGTGACAATAAAGAACAGCAAACATACACGTCTCATCCAGAAATGACCTTCTGGCAAATGTACAGTAGAAACTCAATGTGGATTTATACTGAAACTATACAATATAGTAGTTTCACTTTTTATTTCTGGTACCACTGAAGACGTGTAGAATTCTAGCAGCTAAAGAATGAATGACTATTAAATAGCGTTCTGACAGACAATTTTGACTCTTCATTCAAATAAAGAAAGAGGACAACATTGGCTGACAGTGGGGTGATGTGTGAAGCCTTGTTGCGTGAGGGTAGTGCAGCTTAACATTCCACACAACAGTCATTATGTTAGTGCACTCACTGTTGAGTTGGTTCCTTTGTAAGCTGGAAAGACGTAGAAAAGTCCTAGCTTTCAGCCAGTTTGTAGCAGCAACAATTGTATAATCCGCTAATTACATCATCAGCAGAGGCTCCAAAAGAAGTGAAACAATCCTGCTGAGTATATCTTTTCCTTTAACTTCATCAGAGCAGTTCTGCCAAAAAAGAAAAAGAAAATATATGGCTTTTTAATTATTATTATTTTTTTAGCTTTTTGCAGTCCTGTTGTATGTCAGTCATGTATATTCTTTGAACATAGTTGGTAAAGTTGAATAAAGACAACAGTCCATCCAGTTCAATCTGTGTTGGTGTGTGTGTGTGTAGAAAATCATTTCGAATATCCACGTATAGGCCCCTTTCACACCGGGGCGGACAGGTGCGGTGGCGGTATAGCGGCGCGATTTTTAGCACCGCTATACCGTCGTATTTACCGAGATATTCGGCCCCTAGCGGTGCGGTTTTCACCCCCGCTAGTGGCTGAAAAAGGGTTAATACCGCCCGCAAACCGCGGCTACAGCCGCGGTTTGCAGGCGGTATTACCGCGGTGTCCCATTCATTTCAATGGGAAGGAGCGGTATACACACCGCTCCTTCACCGCTCCAAAGATGCGGCTTGCAGGAGATTTTTTCTCCTCCCGCCAGCGCATCGCCTCAGTGTGAAAGCCCTCAGGCTTTCACATTGAGCATACTGGGGCAGGATTTTTTCAGCTGTTATTTATGCGCTATTTTTAGTGTGAAAGGGGCCATATTGTTTTGGCTAAGATGCACATCCAAGAGTCTTTTAAAACTGTCCATACTTCCTGCCGACACCACCCATTGTGGAAGAGAGTTCCACATCCTTGTTGTCCTGACAGGGAAAAACATAAAGGCTATGTAAAGGAATTTATTTTTATTTTTTTAAATAACAAACATGTTATACTTACCTCCACTGTGCAGCTCGTTTTGCACAGAGTGGCCCCGAACCTGGTCTTCTGGGGTCCCTTGGCGGCTGTCTCAGCTCCCCCCACAAGAACTTCTCACCTTCATGCGAGCAAACTCGCATGGTGAGAAGTTCTTGCGGGCGCGCTCCCGTGATACAGCCGGCGGCCATAGCCGCTCACTGTATCACTCGGCCCGGCGCGCCGCGTCATTAGATGTGATTGACAACAGCGCGAGCCAATGGCTGCGCTGCTTTCAATCAACCAATGAATGCGCCGAGAAGCCTGGCCGAGAAGCAAACGCGTTCACGGCGCGGGACTTTCGAGGGGTCAGGTAAGTAAACGGGGGCTCGGGCCATAGCCGCTCACTGTATCACTCGGCCCCGCCCCCGGACGTGCTGCGTCATTGGATGTGATTGACAGCAGCACGAGCCAATGGCTGCGCTGCTTTGAATCAAGCAATGAATGCGCTGAGAGACCTGGCCGAGACGGTGTGGGACTTTCGAGGGGCCAGGTAAGTAAACTGGGACTCGGGGGGGCCGCTAATCCGCAGATGTTTTTTCACCTTAATGCATAGAATGCATTAAGGTGAAAAAACTTTTACCATTACAACCCCTTTAAGGCTAAACTGCTTCTCTTCCAGTCTTATCTAGTGTCCCCGTATCCTCTTACACTCCCTGGGACTGAAACCTTTTATCCTTACGCTGGGATTGCCATTGAGATATTTGTATATTGCTATCATATCTCCTCTCAAGCGTGGCAATGCTCTTAAACTGGTTGAGGAATTAAGCTTTATAACTGAGCTTCACTTGATTTGAAAGCATTGGCATATCACCAATGGTTTACTGGGTGGCAATACTGCTTCTGGGGTGCAATAAAGCAATTTTCTTGGATTTGCAGAGCAACAGTTGTCATAGACAGCTGCCAGACACTAGTAATGATCGGGAGTCAGTGGGACAGGCTTCCGATTATGTGACCACTGTGACAGCCAACCACAGTGGTCACATGATCGGGCATTCCTTCCTGTCCCCCGGGCATAGAAGCCCTGTTGAAGGGTCGCAGTAGCAGTACAAGTGGATCTGAAGGATGCTTTATTGGCTTCAAGAGAGCTTATCGAAGCTTGCTATAAGATTTGGAAGTGCCTTGCGTCAACACATTTAAGGTTGATTTAAAAGCTGCTTCCCTTTTAAGGTCTATTACTTGTTAGTGGCTCTACAAGTGTTACAATCAAAAGCACGATGGGAGACAGAGGACAAAGCTCTTTCATCTGATATTGGTAACAAACAGATTTGCTGCCTCTTCTTATCAGCATGTTCATAACTTTCTTCTCTACCTGCCCATCCTTCTCACTCCATACCCTCTGCATCATCTCTGAGCTGTAGCAACCTATTTCAATGCATATCTGTTTCCCTGCAAAACGGTATGCATTGCTTTTCATGTGTCAACATTTATTTAATTTGTCATGTGTCAGACAAATTACACAGCTGACTTAAATTGCGCTTTTTTTTCTTGTTTCCTGCATGTTCGCTATCCCGCTAATTTTGGATTATCAGCAGTTTTTGCATAGTTTGCAGTCGGGTATCTGTCTAAGTCATTTGTCTAGATTAGAATCTGTAGAGTCCTGACTGCTAACCCCACGAGGCTCTTCTTAATATTTTGTGTACTGCATCTTACACAGAATTTTATAACGAGCTGTTGATTTTTTTCTTGTTCTTAAACTGTGCAAATAAACAAGCAATTTTATGATAAAAATTCATGTTCTAGTCTGTAATGCCCAAAACAGCTTGTATACCAGTTTCAGAGCAGAATGTTTTTTTTTTTTTTCTAACACACTCACCTATTAAATATCCTTATGGATATTAGAAGTCAAGATGGAAGAACCATTGGTTTGTGGTGGTTGGAGATTGCTTAGATTTGGCTATCACAGTTATGTACAGATTAGTCCACCAAACCCATACCTTTTGGTGTTTAAAGTGAACTTACAAAGTGAACCTGTAGTACTGGTAGGTTGTTTAAGTCAGTAGTAAGTCCTACTCCCTCTTAGTGCTAATCAACATCCCCTGACATTTAACAGTCCAGTGGCAGAAATCAGCTAGACACTGAGGTTCAAGATACAGTAAACCCCCCTCCATCGCGGGGGTTACGTTCCAGACCCACCCGCAATAAGTGAAAATCCGCGAAATAGGAATACCCTATTTAAATACACACTAGGCATGTTTTTATAACTTTCACTGTACTTTTAAAAGCATTTTAAGGTCTTTAAACACACTTTTAAAACAATAGAAACACATTTAAACACATAAAAGATACTGAGAGACATAGCAAGAGCAATAGAAAACACAAAAAATACTTAATTAACAATGATTTAATCAATAAAATAATGTTAATAGGTCTTACAGAAAAAAGCGCAATATACCGGGACCGCGAAAACTGAACCGCGATATAACGGGGGTTTACTGTAGTACGAGGCAGGGGTGGTGGCTCAGTGTTGACTTGGATGTAGGTTTAAACACTAGCCAAGGTCAAAATCTGACACGCCCCATTCCCTTGAACCCTTAAATTGGTGCACTTGATCTAAAATTGTTGAAAATGTAGGTCTGATGGGGTCAAATAGCCTTTCCTATCCATGCACAGCTATTCTAAACTCCCTATCAATGAAGGGATGCATACTTTTAGCTTGGGGCAATCATAGTTAAGTAGTACATATTACATCAAAACACCCTGCTTATAGATGAATGGGATTATGGGATTATGGGAAAGATCGCAGAGATTATTTTTTTATCAGCTTGCAAGTTATTTGTTTGGTTATGTTCTGTGCTCAAGATTTGCAAAGAAATGTGTAACATGATTGATATGTGGGCCAATGACTCCAGGAACAACTTGTTTGTGCCATCTCCATGCAATGTGTTGTTAAAGCAGGATTTTACTAAAACCAATTAATAAAAAATAATGTTCTTTAGCAAGGAACATACATTCCACAATAATATTATGCTTCCAAAATTAGTGTGTGCTTTAAATTGCCAGCATTGTTTCTATTTCTTCTTGCTAGAGGCTGCCATTTTGTTGAAGCCCAAAAGCCCCTGAGCAGAAGTTAAAGCAGAACTAACCCACCTATCCTTTTCAGCCAAGGAAGCTGTTATCTGTGTGATCTGTAACTGCCACGATGCTGCACATGTGATTAGTTATGAAACCAGCCATTTGATGATTTGCCAGTTTGATTGAGAACACAAACAAATGTGACAGTTAGCATTCCTGGCATCCCGGGAATATAACAGTTTTTTTAAACTGATTGGTTTAATTCCGCATTTATCTTAGTGCTGTCAGCAGATCGGCCTCTACAAATTCGGCACAGTGCCGAAAAAAGAGAGCAACTGAGCATGTGCAGAGCAGGGTGAGTCAGTGTATTACTGGATTATAAACAGTATAGGTACTTATTTTTTAATGTTTTCCATAGCTATACCTGCAAAAGGGGCCAGCCTGAAGTGATCTAGCAGGACTTAAAGTGGAAGTAAACCCTCCTATCGTTTTCAGCCAAGGAAGCTGCCATCTTGACATTTGTTCAATCTTCAACTGCCATGATGCTGCACATGTGACAAGTTATGACACCATCCATTGATAGTTTGACAGTTTGGTTGAGAACACAACCAATGTTGGAGATTGGCATGCCGGAAATGTAATCGTTTTTTGAAACTGTTAACTCTATGGGTTTACTTCCACTTTAACTTTCTGACAAAATTTTCACTTTAAAGCAGAAGTAAACCCATCGATTTAACAGTTTCAAAAAAGTCACATTCCTGGAGTCCCATTGGTTGTGCTCTCCACGAAACTGTCAAACCATCCAATGGCTGGTGTCATAGCTGATCACATGGGCAGCATCATGGCAGTTGAAGAATAAACAGAGGCCAAGATGACAGCATCCTTGGCTGAAAACGATAGGAGGGTTTACATCCACTTTAACTAAGCACATAGAATACAAATAGGAGGTTTGTTCATATTTTTTAAGCAGAAGGGGCCAATAGAGCATTTGTCCCTTTGCCAGCCCCCCAGTTCTTATGTCACTGCTCATAAAAAATTCAAACAAGACATTCTGGAAATTGTGGTTCTTTCACAGGTAGAGCATAACAAGCCATCTAAGCCTTGTATTATTAGGCTGCTTTCACACTGAGGCACTTTGCAGGCGCTATTGCGCTAAAAATAGTGCCTGCAATGCGCCCTGAAAGAGCCGCTCCTTTGTATCCAGTGTGAAAGCCCTTTGTGCGCTGGCAGGAGGTAAAAAAAAACTCCTGCCAGCCGCATCTTTGTGCCCCTGCCCATATAAATCAATGGGGTAGCACCTCCAAAACGGCGGAAAACGCAGCAAAGCGGCGTTTTTGCGGGCGGGTTTAACCCTTTTTCGGCCGCTAGCAGGGGTTAAAATCACCCCGCTAGCGCCCGCAAATCACAGCAAACACGATGGTAAAACGCCGCTAAAAATAGCAGCGTTTTACCGCCAGCGGACTCAGCGCTTTAGTTTGAAAGTAGCCTTATACCTGTGTAGGAGATCTAGCAGGACAGATCACTGCAAAAGTAGTCTTGTTAACAACAATTTTGTCTTGTTACCTCAGAGGTGATTATGTTTAACATATGAACATGGAGGCGGCTGTGTCAAGACTGGTTTGGGTCAGTGTGGTCCATGAACATGAATGCTGGGCATAATTATGTCACCACTGACAGTTCGGACTTGTTGCTTCCAGAAAAAAAGCCAAGGAATGAATTCTTCTAAAATGAAACCTGTCCACTGTTGAAACCTTTCCCACAGGTGGAGTGTGCACGGGTAAAGAAATTTGTAACAATTACAGCAGATTAACACACAATCTGTCATGAATAATGGCATACATACTATCTCTGCCACATCTTTCTCATACACCGTTTTCACTTTACCACTTATGCAGAAATCTCTGACACTGCTTGTCAAACTGGCAGTCTGGAGAAAGTGACATGCAGGTTTTTATTGGCACCCCAAACCGATCAGCACGAAGCCCAGTTTTTTTTAGAGAGGTTCTTTACTCTTCACAAATCTGCTGTGAGGGGGTTAACTCGGTAGCGGGTGTGTGTGACCCCCTGGTTGGGCTCCCCACACAAAAACAGGGCCAGCAGACGGAGGTTGTGGTTTTCAAAATCAAAAGGTGCGGTTTATTTCTCTATGTACAGTGACAAAAACACAGCAAAGCCAAAAAGAAACAAACAAAATAAATCCTGGTCAGTTTGACCTCTGACTAAACATGCAGGTTTCCTAAACTAACAACTGGGATCAGCCTGGTGCTGTCCTAGTCCCTAAGTCCCTGGTTTAGTAAAAGTCCAAACAAATAGCCACACAGGCTTTGCCTCACCGCACAGGGGTTCACTCTCCCTAGACAGTCCACACAGGTCTGGTTCCAGGCATGAGCTAACATCTAATGAATCTGGGAGTTTTTTATAGAGGCCTAAATGAGCTGACAAGCTTCAGCTGGCCTCATCAACTCTGTCTGCACGACGCCCCACACTCTCCCTAGAGGTAAGAGTCATCCATGAGCCTACTAGCCTCAGCTGGGCTTATACAACTCTCCACCCTAGTTGTACAAGTCAGCATAAAGCCTGAATCTGGGAGAAATATATCTACCCCCCTGGATGCAACCAGGTGACTTTACCTTCCTGCTGTCACATACCCCCCCCTCTTGTTTTAACCTTGGGGTTGGAACACCAGCAATCAGGCATTCATGTACTCGAGACAAAGCATCCACATTCCCCATTTGAACGCCAGGGCGATGCTTTACTGTGAAGTTGAATTCCTGTAGGGCCAGGAACCACCTATTCACTCTTCTATTTGTCTCCTTGTTTTGAGCCATCCACTTTAACAGAGCGTGATCCGTAACCATGTCAAAGTGCCTACCTAGCAGATAGTACCGAAGGGAATCTAGAGCCCACTTCACCGCTAAACACTCCTTTTCAACCGTGGCGTAATTTACCTCATGGGACTTCAACTTCCTGCTGAGGTAAATGACTGGGTGCTCTTCCCCGTTCCAGACCTGGGACAATACTGCTCCTAACCCCACATCTGACGCATCACTTTGTACGACAAAGTCTTTAGAGAAGTCGGGTGAGTACAACACTGGCTGGCTACATAAGGCTTGTTTCAAGAATTGGAATGCTGCCTCAGCCTCGGGGGTCCATTTAATCATGACCGACCCTTTCCCTTTCGTCAGGTTGGTTAGGGGCACAGCCTTAGAAGCAAAGTGGGGAATGAAGCGCCGATAATAACCCGCGATTCCCAGAAAGGCCCGTACCTGCTTCTTGCTGTTGGGACGTGGCCAACTCTGGATGGCCTCGACTTTGTTGAGTTGGGGTTTTATCACTCCCCTGCCAATGGTGTACCCAAGATATTTGGCCTCCTCCTGCCCAATGGTACACTTCTTGGGGTTAGCCGTAAACCCCGCTTCCCGGATAGAGTCTAGGACTGCTTGCACTTTTGGCAGATGTGAGGCCCAATCTGTGCTATGGACAATTACGTCATCCAGGTAAGCCGCAGCATACTTCCGATGGGGCCTCAGTATCTGGTCCATTTTCCGCTGGAATGTGGCCGGCGCATTCTGTAACCCGAACGGCATTCTCTTATATTGGAACGCCCCGTCTGGGGTTACAAATGCGGTTTTCTCTTTGGCCGACTTGGCCAGGGGAATTTGCCAATACCCTTTTGTGAGGTCAAGAGTCGTCATGTATCGGGCTGTTCCCAGCCGGTCGATCAACTCATCTATACGTGGCATGGGGTAGGTGTCAAATTTTGTAACTTTGTTCAACTGACGAAAATCGTTACAAAATCGCCAGCTCCCATCCGGTTTAGGCACCAACACAATGGGACTAGACCAATCACTTTGGGACTCCTCTATCACCCCTAAGTTCAGCATTTTCTGTACTTCCTCCCGTATTGCCTCCCGTCGGGCCTCTGGGATCCGATAGGGTTTTAACTTCACCCTTTCACCGGGCGGGGTAATAATATCATGCTCTACCCCAGATGTTTGTCCCGGCAGCTCAGAGAACACCTCCTTGTTGCGAAGCACAAACTCCTTAACCTCCTGTTGTTGGGGTTGTGACAAGGTGGCTGCTATTCCAACCTCCGGAATCACGCAACCAGTTTGAGCTGGTGACCAAGTTTCTGCGACTAGGGACTCTCTATCCCTCCAGGCTTTCAACAGATTAACGTGATATATCTGTTCGGGCTTTCGCCTTCCTGGTTGTCTGACCTTGTAATTCACTTCGCTCACTTTTTCCATTATCTCGTAGGGGCCTTGCCATTTGGCAAGGAATTTACTTTCAACCGTAGGGACAAGTACCAATATCCTATCCCCCGGGGAAAAGGTACGGGTCTTTGCTCCACGGTTGTACACTCTCTGCTGTGCCAACTGCGCTTGGGCCAAATGTTCCTTCACGATGGGCATTACCTGTGCAATTCGATCTTGCATCAGGGCGACATGCTCAATCACACTCCTGTGGGGAGAACTCTCACTTTCCCAAGTTTCCTTGGCAATATCCAACAGCCCTCTTGGGTGTCTCCCATACAGTAACTCAAAGGGGGAGAATCCCGTAGAGGATTGGGGCACCTCCCTAATAGCAAACATCAAATAAGGAAGTAGACAGTCCCAATCCTTTCCATCTCTATCCACCACTTTCTTCAACATTTGTTTTAGGGTTTTGTTGAATCTTTCAACCAGCCCATCGGTTTGGGGGTGATACACAGATGTACGCAATTGCGTCACTTTGAACAATTTACACAGCTCTTTCATAACCCGGGACATAAAGGGTGTACCTTGGTCCGTAAGCAGTTCTTTACAAATACCCACCCGGCTAAAAACAAGAGATAGCTCTTTGGCTATGGTTTTGGCCGAGGTATTTCTGAGAGGGATCGCTTCTGGATAACGGGTGGCATAGTCCATTATAACCAATATGTACTGGTGCCCCCTAGCGGACTTGATTATAGGACCTACCAAATCCATTGCGATTCTCTCAAACGGGACCTCAATGATGGGTAGAGGGACCAGCGGGCTACGGAAATGTGGCATCGGGGCCGACCTCTGACACACAGGGCAGGAGGAACAATAATTTTCTATGTCCTTCATCACCCCAGGCCAATAGAATCTCTGTAATACCCTCTCTCGGGTTTTCTCTGTCCCCAGATGACCTCCAAGAATGTGCCCATGGGCCAACTCCAACACCAACTTCCTGTAAGGTTTGGGCACCACCAGCTGCTCAACGGTTTCTTCTGCCCTTTTTGCCACCCGATACAGTAGGTCCTTCTCTACGCTGAAGTATGGGTAAGTGCAGGTAATATCTGGGTTCACTAACTCGCCATCTATTTCCACTACGTTTTCCCGTGCCTTTATTAGGGCGGGGTCTTTTAACTGTTCTGTGGCAAAATTTTCCCTGTGAACCTCCAGATCAGAAAACTCCACAGACGGTAGGTTTTCGTCTGGGGAGGTGGGCTCCTCTCCAGTTTCTTGAGTCTCCCCTGCCAATACTGACAAGGGAAATTCTGGAGAGTCCTCCCCACTCTCAGAGGAGTTCTGGCTATCACATTCCTGGTACATAGGGGCACCAGTGGGGGGCTCAGGATCATCCCACAGTTCCCAGAACTTCGGAAAATCCCTTCCCACAATGGCATCATGCGGTAATTGAGATACTAACCCCACTGGATGAGAGAGGGTACCTTTGGGGGTCTCGAAACACACTGTAGTCACTGGATACTCTCGGGTGTCCCCATGCACACAAATAACAGCTACCTTGCTATTCCCAGAGACCTCTGTTTTAACTAATTCAGCCTTTATCAGGGTCACAAGGCTACCTGAATCCAGCAATACCACAACATTTCTACCATTAATACACATTTTGCATAAATGTTTCTCAGTTCCCCGAATGGCAGTGCATGCGACTGTCGCACACAGCGACTGACGTCTGTCCATCAGAAAGTCACATTGCATGGGTTCCTCCACAACCGGGCAATTTGCTGCAATATGTCCCGCTTGCCGGCAGCGGTAGCAAACGATCCTTCTTGCGGCCTCTTGAGCCGCTGATTTCCCAGGCTGTTCTCGCCAAACTTGGGGTAGAGCTCCCACCCTCTCACTCTCTCCACCCTCACCCCTTGGAATCCTCTTATCCGCCCCTGGGGATGGTCTGGTCTTAGGGTGGAAAGTCCGAGAGTCTCTGGAAGAGGCTGTCAGGTTCTCTGTAGCCAAGTATCTCTCTACACGATCCACAAGTTTACCGGCCGTTTCTGGGTCTCCATGGCTTACCCACTTTTGAATGGCGGTAGGAAGAGCTCTCAAGAAACGATCCATCACAACACGTTCCACAATCTCCGGTGCGGACAAAGTCTCTGGCTGTAGCCACTTCCTGCTCAGGTGAATGAGATCATACATTTGAGACCTGGGGGGTTTTCCAAGCTGGAAAGTCCAGTTATGCACACGCTGAGCCCGGACAGCCAGGGTGACACCCAGCCTTGCCAATATTTCAGCTTTTAGCATCACATAGTCTTTTGCTTGGTCAGGCTCTAGGTCATAGTAAGCCTTCTGCGATTCACCAGTTAACAGAGGAGCCACCAGTCCAGCCCACTGCTCCTCAGGCCACTTTTCTCTTTCAGCAGTCCTTTCAAATGTGGTCAAAAATACCTCTGGATCATCCTCTCCAGTCATTTTTGTCAATAAACGACTCACCCCAAAGGACGCGGTATTAGTGGGACGGCTTTCCTCACTGGTCTGCGGACGTTGCTGCATTACTGCTTCCATTTGTTGTAGTCTCTGCTCTTGCTTCTGTAACAGGTCTATGAAGCGGGCCTCAGATTGCTGCTGGGCTTGTTGATGAGCTTGCTGCTGGGCTGCAAGGCTCCTTTGCAAACCTGCATTTGTCTGCTGTTGATTGGCATTTGCTAGAGCCAGCTGTTTCAGTATCTCCTCCATGCTGGCTTAAAAAAAACTGCCACTGGTTCTCCACCAACTGTGAGGGGGTTAACTCGGTAGCGGGTGTGTGTGACCCCCTGGTTGGGCTCCCCACACAAAAACAGGGCCAGCAGACGGAGGTTGTGGTTTTCAAAATCAAAAGGTGCGGTTTATTTCTCTATGTACAGTGACAAAAACACAGCAAAGCCAAAAAGAAACAAACAAAATAAATCCTGGTCAGTTTGACCTCTGACTAAACATGCAGGTTTCCTAAACTAACAACTGGGATCAGCCTGGTGCTGTCCTAGTCCCTAAGTCCCTGGTTTAGTAAAAGTCCAAACAAATAGCCACACAGGCTTTGCCTCACCGCACAGGGGTTCACTCTCCCTAGACAGTCCACACAGGTCTGGTTCCAGGCATGAGCTAACATCTAATGAATCTGGGAGTTTTTTATAGAGGCCTAAATGAGCTGACAAGCTTCAGCTGGCCTCATCAACTCTGTCTGCACGACGCCCCACACTCTCCCTAGAGGTAAGAGTCATCCATGAGCCTACTAGCCTCAGCTGGGCTTATACAACTCTCCACCCTAGTTGTACAAGTCAGCATAAAGCCTGAATCTGGGAGAAATATATCTACCCCCCTGGATGCAACCAGGTGACTTTACCTTCCTGCTGTCACACTGCCTAAAGCAGCATTCAAACTTCTTTTTTTCTAGTAGTCTTCTTAGGATCTTTGGTCTAAGTAGTCCTCTGACACTTTAAGGAACGTTCATTTAGGAGAGTGAGGAGCACATTTCGGTAAGAGAACTAGTTTCAAAAGCTGTAAAAAAAATCAAACTATGTTAAAGTTGAACTATAGGCAAAACCTTTTTTTTTTTTTTTTTCATACTAGATAGAGCAAGGGAGGGTTATAACCCCTGTCAGATTTTTTTTTTTGCCATCTGTCACCCATAGCAGAAATTTTGCTTCACTTCCTGTCCCATAGCCAAACAGGAAGTAAAAGAAAATCCCTGCAAATGAAGGGAATTACTTGGACACCCTCAGGGCAATAGAACTAGTCTCCCTATTGGAAGATTTCCCCACTATTATTTTCTGGGGACAACCCAAAATTAGAAATTTTCTTTTACTTGAATTTTCAATAATAGTAAACAGGATAAATAGAGAGTGTGCATTTCCTTAACGGGGGCACAGACAGCAATTGACACTGACAGGTGTTCTAATATACAGTATAGCTGTAAGCATCCAACGATGTGAAACGCGTTAGCCACTTGTCCCTGTGTGTCAACTTTTTGTATTTGACTGTGGTTTGGATTTTATATTTTGATTTATACAATAAAGACGCCTTCAACAGAGTGCGGCGGTCCAGGATGGTTTTTATTTTCTATGGATTTTTGCAGAGCCAGCACCTGTCGGTTCTAAGTAGGACGGGAGCAATTGAAAAGGATTAGAGGTTTGGAAAGCAGTACATTTTCTTCCATGATCTCAAGGCAGCTGGGACCATAGTCACCAAGAATACTATTGGTAACACACTACGCCGTGAAGGATTAAAATCCTGCAAAGCCCCACGCAAGGTCCCCCTGCTCAAGAAAGCTCATGTACAGGCCCATCTGAAGTTTGCTAATGAATATCTGAATGATTCAGAGGAGAACTGAGTGAAAATTTTGTGGTCAGATGAGACCAAAATTTAGCTCTTTGGCTTCAACTCTCCGTGTTTGGAGGAGAAGGAATGCTGCATATGACCCCAAGAACACCATCAAACATGGAGGTGGAAACAGTATGCTAAGGGGACAGGACAACTTAACTGCATCAAAGGGACGATGGACGGGGCCATGTACCATCAAATCTTGGGTGAGAATCTTCTTCCCTGGGTTGTGGATGGGTATTCCAGCATGACAATGTCCCAAAACACATGGCCACAAAGGAGTGGCTCAAGAAGAAGCACATTAAAGTCCTGGAGTGGCCTAGCAAATCTCCAGACCTAATCCCATAGAAAATATGTGGAGGGAGCTGAAGGTTTGAGTTACCAAACATCAGCCTCAAAACCTTAAGGACTTGGAGAGGATCTGCAAAGAGGAGTGGGACAAAATCCTTCCCGAGATGTGTGCAAACCTGGTGGCCAACTACAAGAAATGTCTGACCTCTGTGATTGCCAACAAGGGTTTTGCCACCAAATACTAAGTCATGTTTTGCGAAAGGGGCAAATACTTATTTCACTCATTAAAATGCAAATTGATTGATCACTTTTTTTAAATGCATTTTTCTGGATTTATTTGTTGTTCTGTCTCTCACTGTTAAAATAAACCTACTATTAAAATTATTGACTGATCATTTCTTTGTCAGTTGGCAAATGTACAAAATCAGCAGGGGATCAAATACTTTGTTCCCTCACTGTAACTTAAGCAATTAATGCTTGTCCCAGAAGTAATGGCACCATGGTGATTGAATTATGGAAATAAAACAGAATGGTTTCACAAATTTTTACACATTCTGTTGTGTTCTTTGACAACCAACATCTGCCTTGCCACACTCCATAAGACCATATTGATCAGATTAATGTGACTGAGTTACTTGTAGTTTTTTTCACTACTGACTTTTCCTGGTGAATGAGTAGGGGTATGTACCCCTTACTCATTCACAAAAGGGAAAGGTCAGTATCAGGGGCCCCCCTTATTTTTAAAGAGGGCTTCCAGATTGCGATAAGCCCCCTGTCCACAGTCCAGGATTGTGGGGAAGAGGCCCTACTCCTCATCAACATGGGTACAAGATGCTTTGCCAGGGGGGTCCGCTGGTATGGTTCAGGAGGGGGAAATCTGCACACTCTTTCTCCCCTTCATTTTTCCTGGCTGGATTTATTTTTTTTTTTTGGCATGAGGGTCCCGCTTAAAATCTATACCAGACCCAAGGGCCTGTGAGGGGACCTCCATGCTGTTTTTTTTTTGTCTGGCTCCTTTGCTTACAGTCTGCAGTCAGAATAATTGGTTGTTAGGCTTCCGGCAGGTGCCAGCTCCTTAACAACCAGCATCCATTCTCCATGCACCAAAAAAACACGGTAGTATCAAAAATGTCCCAAAACACAATCAAGTTGCACTACATAATTGCACTGAAAATCAGATCAAATTGCAGCTGCACTAGTGTTACCTCGCCTAACAGAGATAGATAGATACAGATAAAGTATTTTTGCTGTGCATAGCAGAAGTAACTAAGCTTTGTTTAATTTTTCCCACTAATCACCGTGTAGCGACAACCTATAATTTCGAATAATAATAGCAACTATAGTTCGCCTATAAGCGTGAAAGTTCTCAATTTTTCAGGTCATGGTATACTGTAGCTAGTTTCAATTGTTCACAATTCAGGGCGTGTTCATGAACAGTTAAAGCTACTTGGATGAGAGATAACATATCTTCACCATTACAGAACAAGCCCAGTTGAATGGGACTAACTACTACTAAATATCACTCTAATATCAAGGTAGCCCAAGAGGGCTTCTAAACTATGAGATGGCTCACAACTTGCTCTCTCTCTCTGACCTCTTAAAATAGAATTATCTTTTAAATAGAGGAGGTGGGGGAACATATTAAAAAAAAATTGAGGAAAAACTAATTTGTTCATCTCTAGTAATCCATTTGAGTAATGTTTTTCAACTGAATGTGGTTCATCTGAAAGCAAATGGTCTATCAAATTTAGTAAGTATTACCCCAAATCGTGAGCTTTTACAATACTGCAATTCAGCCCCATTGTAAAGGCTCAGCTTGTTGGCAGTCCTATGTGAGCGTACACATTTGCATGCTGCTACCCAGAATCCTTGGCTGCTTTAGAAACACTGTACGCTGTCTGATAATGTAATATGATGGGATTTGGGAGATGAATGGAACATGCAAATTAGCTTCTTTTTGTTTACAATTTGCTTAGCTACAGGCGGGGTAATCTTCCAGCTACCATACAGGCCAGAAATGTTACAGGCACAAAATCAAAATCGAATTTTGGCTAAACGGTGGTTGGAATTTGCCAATGAAAATGTGCAAAGCACAGCCAGCCAAGTTGGCCACTGAAGAAGGTTCTTGAGCCAGCACTAATTATGTCAACATGTAGTTCATGCTTAGACCTTGTTAAGCCAGGCACATCCATTTGATGAAAGCTAAATGGCGTGCAGTCGTACAGGTAGCTGACAGCTGAACAAACTCTGGATTCATTTGGAGAATATTGCATAGACATTTTCAGTAATAAAGGAGAAAAAATGTATGCCTTCATATGAAAAGTATACAAACCTTTCTTAAATTTTATGGTGTCGCATAACTGATTCTCATGTACATTTTTGTTTTATTTATGCCATAGCTGAGAAGGTCTGAACAGGTAAAAAATACTTTAGCTTTATTTGTGGATTTGGGGAAGGTCGTTCCTATTGGGCTTTGCTGTCAGCATGATAGAGGGAAAGTGAATCCAGGCACATTGTAAAGGTAAAGAAGTACCTGCCAATCAGTTATTTTTACTCTCCAGTTGTATAAAACTTTTAGCCCACCCAGAGGTTATTGGTAAAATCTGATGTACTCTATAGCCTCGTACACACAACCGAGAATCTCGTCAGGAAAAAACACGTTGTTTTTCTTGACGAGATTCTTGGACAAGAAACTTGTCCCGGCCGAGTGTACAGACGCTCGATTCAAAGAACCCGCGGTTCTTTGAATGGAGCGAAGGCGGAGACGTCATCGACTACGACGAGCGTGCGCTCTTCACATTTGATGCCATCGCCGCCATCTTGCTACACCCTAACTATGCCTAGGAAGCTACCGCGCATGCGTCAAAGTCATTTCGAGCATGCGCGGGCTTCCCGGAGGACAGGTAAGTGTACACACGCACACTTTTCTCATCGAGAAACAGGCTGACGAGAATCTCAACGAGAAAATAGAGAGCAGGTTCTCTATTTTTCTCGTCGAGATTCTTGTCGGTTTTCTTGACGAGAAACCTGATAGCCGCGTACACACGACCGATTTACTCGGCAAGAAAGCTCTGCCAGCTAGTTTCTTGTCGTTTTTCGACGAGAAACTCGGTCGTGTGTACGAGGCTTTTAGCTTCTTATATCTCCCGAGGGCGCGGAAAAGAAAAGTTCTGCTCATCCCCTTCCTTCCTCACTCATCATTGTAAATTATTATTTTTTTGTTTGGGAGCAGGTACTTCTGACAGGTACCCGCTCCCTCCTCCACTCTGCTCGCAAGATAAAAATGGCCTAAACCTATGTAGTAACAGACTCCCCATGTACAAAGAAGGCTATAAAGAGATATAGTACTGTGGTACAAGATAGACACCAGCAGAGCTCCCATGTAAAGCATATGTAAAAAAGTTTAGTGTTAAAATATTAAACAAATAACACAAACCAAGTCCCGACACAAGTCTGACATAAGGGCAAGGGCCAAGCGAAACCATGTGGCGCAATGAAGGTGAGGGCCAGGGTGCCTCGGCTGAACTGGGGTCCCACTATCCAGCAGGCACATCACTGGCCCGTCCCGCTTGCCTCCCCAGGAAGGTAAAGCATGAGCGCATGCGGCAGGACCCGAAACATGGTGAACTATACCTGGGTAGGGCGAAGCCAGAGGAAACTAGAGTGCAAATTAGTTATCCAACCTGGGTATAGGGGTAAAAGACTAATCAAACCCTCTAGTTGTTGGTTTCCCCTGAAGTTTCCCTCAGGATAGCTGGCGCTTGGCGGTTTTATTGGGTAAAGCAATGATCAGAAGTTTTGGGTCAGTAAAGATCTCAACCTATTCTCAAACTTTAAATTGTTAAGCCTGGCCTAAAGCCAGGCGTGGAATGCGAGCATTCAGTGGGGCACTTTTGGTAAGCAGAACTGTTGCTTCGGCATGAACTGAACACCTGGTTAAGGCGCACTGACCACCCTCATCCCCCTGGGACATTTCACACGTCCCAGGAGGCTGTGAGACTATTGAGAAAGTGGAGCGCATGCACAGTGGGAAGCCGGCTGTTAAATACCAGGAAGTCGCAGCAGGCTTCTTGCAAGCAAAATGGTGGTGCCAGGGACCCAAAGACTGGTAAAGAACAGCGATGACAGCGCTGGATCCCTGGACTGGTAAGTGTCTGTATGTTAAAAGTCAGCAGCTACAGTACTTGTAGCTGCTGATTTTTTATTTTTTTTTATTTTTTTATAACTGACCAGACTTCTTTATGCAGTTTTCTCCAGAGGAACTTGTTGTGGAGAGCCGTAATCTCCTCATTCCTGGCTACCTGGCATACCCTTTAACAGAAGTAACACCTGGTCAGCAGACAAACATTTAAAGTGGAACTGAAATGATTAATTACAATATCCCACAGACATCCAACAGATAGGGATATATTTATAAAATAGTGAATCTGACATTCACCAAACATTTACTGCAGGTGAATCTTCCTGATGCATGTATTTTAAATGACAGTGGTAAATTCACCACCAGTGAATGTTTGGTAAACGTCACATTCACTGCTTTATAATTATGCCCTTCCGTGTCAATAACAGTGCAGTGGATTTCCCAGCTAACAGCTGAAATGGAAAGAAATAAATGCCAGCAATTATTGATTGTTAAGGAGCAGGGCCGCCGTGTCCTTAACAACCAATGACATTTTATCTGTGGGATTCCCCTCCCTGCCACCTCCCCCCATCTTGCCAGCTGTCACCCTCGTGTCTTGAAGGACAGAGGGAGCAGCACCATCTAAATGCAGTATGTCCGCAATTTATTGTATAAAAGGTAAGAAAAACACAAGGTTAAAAACAATTCCAGCATAAATGATGAATGTGGTTTTCATCCACTCTACTCTCAGGTGGTAGCCACTGGTGTGTCGGTGGCCAGAGGTCTGGGGGTGCTGGTGGCTCCCAGCGCTTCCTGGTTAACTCAGAGACACTCGGGTAGACTGATGATGTCACTTCCGGGTACGTCCTTAGTGCCCCCGAGTGTCTGAGTTTACCAGGAAGCACTGGGAGCCACAATCGCCCCCAGACCTCTGGCCACCGACACACCAGCGGCTACCACTGGAGAGTAGAGCGAATGAACACCACATTCATCATTTATGCTGGAACTGTTTTTAACCTTGTGAGTGTATTTCTTACCTTTTATGCATGAAATTGCGGTCTTACTGCACATAGATGGCGCTGCTCTCTCTGTCCTTTGTGTTCCCAGAGTCCCTTCTAGCTCCCACCCCCCCACCCTGCCATCACTTACCCTCCTACTCCCCCTCACCCTGCCCTCACTTACCCCCCTACTGCCCCCGCACCTGCCCTCACCCAACTCCCTAACTCCCCACCTCCCACCTCCCACTTCCCAAACCACCCCTCTACCTACTCTTCCTAGGCCATAGGTATCGATACTTGGTGTTGGCAAGTACTAAAAGTATCGGTACTCATACTCTGTGTTATAAAAATGGCATTGGTGCATCCCTAGATTTCATTATATTATGGAGATAACATGTTTGTGGTCACAGTAGACATTTTGGTGTATTTTTTTTTAAATGGAAAGTTATAATTTGAGAAACATATCTGCAAGTACTGTATTGTACACTGTACAAAAATCTGAATTAGTATCTTGCCATTCTATAGATGCTCAGTTTCCAAAATGTACCTTTAATTGTGTATGTGAAACATTTAATTAATCATTTTAATACTTAAATAAAAACATACTGTACTTTTAATTACATACTGTATGTGAAATACTGAAGAATCGCATAGGTAGCAAAAGAGTTAAAGATGGGTGGCATAGAGATTCGACAAGTGAACATTGCAGAAGGCTACAATAACTAAATCTGCTGTATATATGCCTCGTATCTCGAACAACACATATTTATCCCTTTAAAACAGTGTAGTAACCTTGTAGCAACCTCATGACATCATCATTTTTCACCTACCATCCTTCCTGTGCAGTACATCCTCTATGAGATGTGGGGGGCAAAAAGGTTTCACAGTTATGAAAGCGGATACCTTGCATGATAAATGGTTTGGGAAGTCAACTGCATTTTTACCCTGAATAACACAACAGAGTGATTGCCGTTATACAGCCCTGTTAACCTCCAAAAGCACGCATAGCTGTGGCTCAGTTTCAAAGTAATGATATATTTTGAAATCCTTAAATCCAACCTTAATTATTTTAAGTTTGGGAAAACAATACTGATTGTAGCCCCTTAGATTTATTAGATTTACAAACTGATACGTTTTATCCCACTTGAAGGGTGTTGGGGCTTTAAAAAAACTCACCATGGGGTTATTGGACATCACAGTATAGGTTGAATGTAACTATGAGGATAAGCTAGTACTGACGTTGTTACGTTGAACTGAATTAAAGCAATTTTTTTGTTCTTTTTATTAAAGCCCACTTTCAGGAAAGTCAATGTTTTACCATGTTTTTATTTCTGTTTCTCCAGTCCTTAAATTTTACACAGCTTTTGAACACAGCACATTCCTAGAAAGGAGTACCTAATCTCCCTGGTTTAACAAAAAATCTTGTTTGATGGGAGCCAAAAGTCATGTAAAATAGCAATATTACTTCCACAATTACACATGACAGTTTCCTGCTGTTAATAGTTGTTAAGGGTACTGCGGGTGCAGGCACCGCCAAATTCTTAACAAGTCCCCCAAGAAACCTATACCAGACCCAATGGGTTTTGCAAAAAAAATGCTTTGGGGTCCCCCTAAAAGTCTATATCAGACCATTAATCCAAGAATGCAGCCTTGCTGGCCAGGAAAGAGGAAGAGGATGAGCCCCCCTCCTGAATTATACCAGGCTTCATGCCTTCAACATGGAGGGTACTTTGTTAGGTGGACCCTCCTGTCAAAGCACCTTGTCCCAATGCTGATAAGGACAAGGGCTTCTTCCCCATAACCCTTGCAGGCAGTTGTGGGGGTCTGCGGGCAAGTGACTTATCTGAACCTAGAAGCTCCCTTTAAAAAAAGGGGCACCCAGATACTGCTCCCCATTACCCCTATTAATTCACAAAACAAAAGTAGTAACCTAGAAATAAAGACATCCAAATGTTTGAGAAGTTCTTTATTTAACAAAATACAAATTCAAATAAAATGTCCCTCATCTTAAATCCATCGTCAATCAGGTCGTCCACTGATGCAGATGATGCCCGATGACCGCCAGTCTACCAAAAGAAAAAAAAAACTGAGACACATCTTGCCCATTTGCCTGTCACCCACGGAATTACAAGTCTGGTGGATGACAACTGTTATATACAAAGGGTCGGGGTCTCCCAGGTGACATCATTGACCGTCATTGAATCATTAATCACTCTCTACTCTCGGAATTAGATCTTTTAGACATTTTTCTATTAATTTACAAACTGATATTTCACATTAGCCGTGTGTGGGGAATTGTGTCCAATGCTTTTGCAAAGTCCAAAATGCTAAATTCACAGCCACACCTTTATCTGTTTCAATAGTATTTATTAAAATTTTACAAAGGCTAGAAAGGTAAACATAAACATACAAAAATAGCCAAGTTTTTGCTTACTGTACGTTCTCATAAAAAAAAGCTGATTTGTTTAGCAACTTTGGTCTTTTGTGAAACCATGTTGTCTGTTGCTTAAAGTGGTTCTAAAGGCAGCACATTTTTTACCTTAATGCATTCTTTTTTTTTTTTCTATTGTATTCTATTAAGGTAAAAAACTTTCTGATTGCAGCTCCCCCCCAGCTCCCCCTTATACTCACCTGAGCCCGATCTCGATCCAGCATTGTGCACAAGAGAAGAAGCTCTCCTGGCTCTCTCCCTCCTCATTGGCTCAGATACCGCAAATAGCTTCCACTGCTGCCAATTAGAGCCAGTAATGAAGGAACGGGAGACGGGGCCAAGCCACGCTCTGTGTGCCTTATGGACATACAGAGCATGGCTCGGGAGCAAGCATGCACGAGTGCCCCCAAGTGGCTTGCTATGGGGGCACTTGGTGGGGGGGAGGAACCATGAGCACTGAAGTGGGACCCAAGAAGAGGATCGGGGCTACTCTTTGCAAAATCATTGCACAAAGCAGGTAAGTATAACATGTTTGTTAAAAAAAAAAAACAATCACTTTAAAATTTTGTCTAGATTCCTGCACTTTGCACCCTGACATGGATCATCTTCTAGAGTATTCTTTGAAGAACAATCTCCTTTTTTTATTATTTATTTATGAGTCCCTGTGTGTGATGCTGTTGATTTTTACAAGTCCATCTTTGGGGTAGGGTGGATGATATTCATTAGATATACAGTATGCTGTAATGGTCTTATCAGATGTTTGAGTTTTGTACCCGGGCTCCTCTGCACGCTGGTATTCTAATGAGGAATATTACACCGTGGAATCTCAGACCTTCCACATTCAGTGTGTATTCCACAGAGCACAGAGTCCACACGCTGTATTTATGACACACACTGGTTACGTCAATTGGTGTTGTTGTGAAGAAACCTTAGACACCGTGTCTGACAAAGAAAACTCCAGAGCCATAATTACAAATGGTATTCATTTTTCAAATGCATAAAATGTTACCTACACCTCCTGAATTCCTGGTTTATTTTCCACTCTTTCCTTATTACTTTTAGAGGGTAACTTTGGGAGATCTTAAAGATTTAATATGCTACATATGAGGGGTCTTAAAAAAGTTTCTGCACCATTTAATAAAGTTTAAAAAAGTGCAGAAACATTTTGAAGAACCCTTATATTAATGCTATTCCAGAAACATTGCATGTGCTGAAGAGAGAAAATAATAGATAATCTATTGCAATTGCATTTATCAGTCTTATCCCGGTGCTATTGGGTGGAGTGCAGGAAACATACCTATGTGTATTTAAAATGATTGTAAAGATACAATAAAAAAAAAAAAAATAACAAACATGTCCATACTTACCTGCTCTGTGCAATGGAATTGGACAGAGCGGCCACAAACTTCCTATTTTTGTCCCCCAACAGTGCTCCCGGCCGCTCCCCTCTGTCCAGTGCCCCAATGGGAAGCCGATGTAGCTCCTGTGATCTCAGAGGGAGGCGCCAGGAGTAGTGCAGAGATTGGGGGGTGAAAAAGAAGCTGGCTTCCAATGGCAGCGCTGATCACAAACTAAGGGAGTGAGCACGGAGCTTGAGCACATGGCTGAATAAGGAGGTGAGATCCAATGATGAGTCTGTGTAAGGGAGAAGTGTGATACGAGGGGTGGCTGGCAGAGAGCTGGAGCATTGAGTGTAAAAGGCATTTGAATTTTATATTAGTAGTCCGCAGGATTCAAAATTGTGAGTTTGGTGGTCTATGAGGTCTGAAAGGTTGGCAACTACGGCCTTAGATCACACTATAGCAGATATACAGTTATGAGAATGTAGGCACAGGAATTGCACTGGTATTTTTCCAAACAAATTGTATATTTTTTAGGGTACTGCTTGGGCACAAATTACCTAAATACTAATACAAAATATTAATACCTATCTAAGTGTTCCCTATAAAATAGAAACTTTTCACTTTAAAAAAAAATAAAACATTTATTTAAATTTTAGATACACAAAATTAACCCACACAGGGGCCGAACATTTGCCCACGCCGGGGCCAATCTCCTGCTGCGGGAACAGGTCGCAGCAGGGCACAACCATAAACATTAAACATCCTACTTAAACTACAACTCCAATGTGGGGAGAGGGTTAGTTCAGGGTGAGTTCTGCTTCAACAGTGTTGTCATCTGGAATGTTGTCTCCCCATGATGGTCAACTTTTTGCAGTTATGGCATCTTAATCTTGCCTTTTTCTATTTTTCTGATTGGTTGCAAAGATTTCCCGCTACATTGACAGATTACTGTGTATTAGAAGTAATTATTATGTTCATAAGTGCGTCTTTATTGAATGAAAAGTATTTTCCCCAATGACCATTCTCCCCAGACTGGTTGGTATCAAGCCAATTACTTAGATTTGCATTGCTCAACCCTCTAATTGCGGTGTGTCTTGTGCAAAGACAGAGTTAAATATATTTGCATGGCCAAGTGAAAAGTCTGGTAGTATAAAACTGCTTCATGCTGTGGGCCAGTTATAGGTTTTCTAATAGGGATTGTTGAAAAGCAGATGGGTCTACATTGTCTACCAAAGTCAATGCCAGAAATAGTTAGAGAACACATGTGTCTGAACTACAAGTTGTTTTTTTAGCTTGTTGAGGTCTCCGAAAGCTAGATTCCTTCTTGCCAGCTCTGTCCAAAGTTTCACTGGTGAATATTCAGGATTTTAGCCCAAGAAGCAGACAGACAATGCATAGACAATCAGTAGAGATAATCCACATTTTTATACTCCACTCCAGGTGTTATGTCTGTGATGAAGATTTGAAATCTTTGTGAAATCAGTTTGCATATCTCCAAAAAAATATAAAATGCATGCTAGGCTTTGTATCTAATAGCTTTTCTACATCTATTCCATTATGTAACAGGACCTCACACACAAAAATCCTTCTTCCTGTACTGTTATAGTCCAAGTTAAAAATGCTGTTGCTACAAAGCAAAGCATCACAGCTATGGCATTTGTACATTCCTGATGGAATTCACATGGGGGGGGCCGGGGTAGGTGAAACATTTTTTGGGTGCCCTACCGCCGCACATATGTCCTTTTTTGCGTATCTTCTATAGGTGTCCATATCAGCGTTTGAGTAATGTGAGAACTTTTTGGCTGTCTGTAGTCAGGGTCCTTCAAGTATGCAAAAGACTCTCTGAAGTGATGATGTCAGCATGAGGGGACTGGCGCTGACCAGCCGGATCATTACATTACAGCTCCCTGCACCTAGAAACAGTACCAGTGAGGGATATGGAAGGGATGGTGAGTATAAAATTGCCTTACAAGGTATAAGAAAATTCTGGAGGGGTGAAATGGGAGTATGAGGGAGAGTTAAAAGGGGGTTTAAGTTTTGCCCAGGGATAGTCTTTAAACTATGCTCGACAGGCATCAGGTAGGTGTTTCTAGAGTAGGGGTGCCCAACCAGTGGCCCACAGAGCCCTCTGTTGTGGCCCGCGACCTCCTGCTCTGGGATGGAATACAATAGAATATAAAGCTGTTATTAAAGGTAAGTTTATTACTAAAATCACTGTGTATATATGGGCATATCTGTTCTGCAGTGGTTACTGGGCTGCTTTTAAACTGATTACCTGCACTGAGCCATAGACTTCTATTACCTGCGAGTTTGGTGTGCTTTCTGAAAGTGCACCACACCTACAGGATATAATAGAAGTCTTTGGTAAAGTGCAGCTAACCTGCAGGAAAGCCACAGGTGAACTGTGCTGCACTCGTGGTGCGGGTAAACAACCATGCATCAGTGTGAAAGCAGCCTTAAGCCCCTTTCACACAGTCAGTTCGACCCAATCGGACCCATCATTCACCTCTAAGGAGTGGTAGATGTAAATGGACTTGTGTCTGTTTAGAAACTCCTACCTCCAATCTGATCCGCAAAAAAAAAAAAAAAAGTAAAGTGGGCTCTATAGGAGTAGAGTGGGCTGCCATCCACCCACTCCGCTCATTGTGGCCCGCGACCGGTGGCCAAGTCGCTTAAGTGGCCCTCGCTCTTCAAAAGGTTGGGCACCCCTGTTCTAGAGGGTAACCCAAAATTGACCTCCCACACAGTAAAGATATCTTCCTTCCATAAGTTCTGACTCTGTTCCCTCCTAGGAGTTTTAGGTGTTCTGGTCCAGTTCTGTTTGTTCTAGGTATATTTTCTATGCTATAAAATAAATTAACTATTAAATAAATAAAATTAACAGGGAGAGGGGGAAACCCTCCCAATGGCCACAGCAGGTGTTTAGATCCAGTAACTCACCCAGGTGAGCTGCCTTAGCTCCATGAACTTGATTATGATAAAATAGCCCAAGATCCAAGTCACCATATTTGTTCCTGGTCAGTGGCTTAAAGCGGAGGTTCACCGAAAATATAAACTATCTTTCTAATCAATTAATGCACTATGTACATCATTAAAAGGCAGGTCACTGTTTTTATAAATATATACATACCGTAGTATTTAGATTTGAATGGAGACTTCCGGGATTCATCTCCCGCGGGAGTAGGCGTGTCTAAGCCTTTTCCCTGAGCCGCAATGATAGTTGGGAGTTCTTGTGTATCGCCGAGCAGCGAAATCTCGAGAGATTTCACATACTGACGCGTGACGCCGGTCACGTGACGAGCGTGTCTCTACATTCTCCATTTTAAAAAAGGGCATGCAGGTAAATCTTGCTATTATCTACCTGCACACGCGAGGCAAAGGAGGCGATACTAGCGTAAAAACACTACCTATGCAGCTGCAGCTCTATCCCCATACTGAGCCGTGTCAGTTTTTTTTTGCAAACCATCACAACGGGACGTGAACTATCATTGACGCCACCCGTTGTGATGGCAACCAGTTTGATTACGGCACTATAGCGGTGAATGCTGGGATGGCATTCACCGCTTCCAGGAAATACTTGCTTGTGGGCTTCACAATGCCCACAAGCAAAATGGAAATAAGCAGTAAAGGATTTTATAACTCCGTTTTTCTTACGAAAACTGACACAGGATAAAGGAGGAGACCTAAAAAGTGAGTGTACATTTCAATAGTTAAACCACATGAAATCATCCCAAAAAAAAAAAAAAACGATCTGCCGCGGAACCTCCGCTTTAAGCCCCGTACACACGGCCAACAAACTTCATTTTGAGCAAGTTGGAGCAACAATCCGACCGTGTGTACGCTCCATCGGACAAACTTTTTTTTTTTGTTTTCATTGGACAAAAGTTGGGTCTGCAAACGGACAAACTTTTGGCCAACAAAAGTCTGATGGAGCAAAGTCCGACCGTGTGTACAGAAAACCATAGGACTTTTGTCCGATGGACAAAACAACTAATGTTAAAATCAACCAACAATAGCAGAAGTTGACCAAAGGGTGGCGGAAAAGAGCAGAAAAAACACGTGATGTTGCAAAAAGTTTTGGGAAAGTTTGCAGAAAAGTCCTGTGGTGTGTATGCTATGGGTGTGCCCCGCCAACTCCGTTCGGACAAAAATCCAGGGAAAAGTCCGATGGAAGTCCGACCGTGTGTATGGGGCTTCAGAAAGTTCTGAAGTTAGGGGATCAGCATGACAGTTGGCCATCAATGGCCAATCCTATGTATTTCTCTCCTGAAAAAAATCCTCCTGAGGAATTGTTCTCCCTTTTATATATATTATTGTTCATAGGCAGACCAGTCCTTGAATATTCAATTTACTAAACCCATCTTAGCTAGTTATATAATGCCCCATTGTCCTTCACAAAAGAGCTAAATGAAATTGTGCCCTTGAATTTTTCAAATACCGTATATACTCGAGTATAAGCCGAGTTTTTTCAGCAGATTTTTGTGTGCTGAAAATGCCCCCCTCGGCTTATACTCGAGTCACCTATTTTGCGCCTGATCTCTCAGAATTTGGGGACCCGGTACTGACCGGCCATAGGTCCCCCAGACCCCAAACTTGGCACACATGTAGCCCCACTCTTCCTCTACAAGTGTGCAAAGCTTGTTGTCCGGGGGACCTACGGCCGGGGAGCACTGATTTTTCAAAGCCGGGCACCCCTTCCATAGACTCCCATGTTAAACTGTAATTTCTCCAGTGAGTTTGGGGACCTGGTACTGACCAGTCGTAGGTTCCCTGTACCCCAATCTTGGCACACAGGTAGCCGCATTTCTCCTCTACATGTGTGCAAAGTTTGTTGTCCGGGAGATTTACGGCCAGGGAGAACCTATTTTTCAAAGCCGGGCACTCCTTCCTTAAACTTCCATGTTAAACGGTCATTTCTCCAGTGAATTTGGGGACCCGGTACTTGCCGGTCGTAGGTTTCCTGGACCCGAAACTTGGCACACATGTAGCCCCCTTCCATAGACTCCCATGTTAAATGTCAGTCTAGTCATGGGCACAGTGAGGCATGGGCACAGTGAGGCATGGGCACAGTGAGGCATGGACACAGTGAGGCCTGGACACAGTGAGGCCTGGACACAGTGAGACAAAGTGAGGCATGGGCACAGTGAGGCATGGGCACAGTGAGGCATGGACACAGTGAGGCCTGGACACAGTGAGACAAAGTGAGGCACAGTGAGGCATGCAGATGGACACCCTAGGCTTATACTCGAGTCAATAAGTTTTCCCAGTTTTTTTGTGGTAAAATTAGGTGCCTCGGCTTATATTCGGGTCAGCTTATACTTGAGTATATACGGTATATAAAAAAAAATCGACGTTCTCAGCTTGTCTATATGACACAAGGAAAACTCCATGTTGTATGAACATCTGTGTAATCCAATGTTCCTTGTACAAAGTGTTGCATTAAATAATGCTCTTTGTCATGTTTTCAGTGAAAAAGTGACCCTTAAGATGCTTTGTGTCATAGACGCAGCTCCAGACCGAGAAGTGTACATCTCCTTGATGATATAGTATATAAAAGTCAAGTAACAAATCATTGGCTCTAATTTCACCCACAGACCTTGCTCACTCCTTCCGTTTTCTGAAGGAAAATACCCAAGGTCACCAGACAAAACATTTTTTTTTTTTTAAATAAAATTGAGTCTTGGTGAATCCTCGTTCCTAATGCAATTTTTGTAATACCGATTGCTCCTGACAGCTATGGTCACCAATTTGTATTGTGCTGTTCAGTTTTATTTAATAGTGTGAGATGTCATCAGCCTGGATTGGAGGTAGCATCCGAGCCCAGCTTTTCTCTCTTGGGGTTTTGTCTCCTCTGCTTTGTATGTGCTGCTTGTTTTTGTGCTGTTTTTTTTCCATTCCTGATTGTCCTTCAACATTATTTTCCTGGAGATGTGGGTAAAGTTAGTGATAACAAAAAGCATTTTTTAAATCAAATTATATTTATATGCACATACATTATATGGAATGTGTGATTCAAAAATCTAACGATAGTTGCCAGCTTTAAAAATATTTCCAGGAGCACTTTTCTGCTCCATTGGTGTATTTGAAGCTGAACTCTGGGGAAAATGTAAAACTACCCTTGTAGTGGGGCTCCCTTAACCACTTAAGACCCGGACCATTATGCAGCTTAAAGACCTGGCCACTTTTTGCGATTCGGCACTGCGTCGCTTTAACTGACAATTGTGCGGTCGTGCGACGTGGCTCCCAAACAAAATTGACATCATTTTTTTCCCACAAATAGAGCTTTTCTTTTGGTGGTATTTGATCACCTTTGCGGTTTTTAGTTTTTTCGCTATAAACAATTGGAGCGTCAATTTTGAAAAAAATGCAATAATTTTTACTTTTTGCTATAATAAATATATAAAAAAACTATTTTTTTTCCTCAGTTTAGGCCGATACGTATTCTACATATTTTTGGTAAAAAAAAAATCGCAATAAGCGTTTTTTGATTGGTTTGCGCAAAAGTTATAGCGTTTACAAAATAGGGGGTAGTTTTATGGCATTTTTATAAAAAATAATTTTTTTACTAGTAATGGCGGCGATCAGTGTTTTTTATCGTGACTGCGGCATTATGGCGGACACATCGGACACTTTTGACACTATTTTGGGACCATTGTAATTTTTACAGCGACCAGTGCTATAAAAATAAACTGGTTACTGTAAAAATGACACTGGCAGTGAAGGGGTTAACCAGGAGGGGGCACTGTAGGGGTTAAGTTTGACCTGATTTGTGTTTCTTACTGTAGGGGGGGGGGCGTGGCTTATCTGTGACGTCACTGATCATCGTTCCCTATTACAGGGAACAGACGATCAGTGACAGGCTCACTAGGAAGCACGGGGAGAGGTTTGTTTACACTTACCTCTCCCCGTTCTTCCTCTCTGTGACCCGATCGCGGGACACCAGCGGCGATGGGGTCCGCTGTTCCTGCAGGGATAAATTTTTTGGGGATATTTATTATAGCAAAAAGTTAAAAATATTGCATTTTTTTTTCAAAATTGTCGCTCTATTTTTGTTTATAGCGCAAAAAATTAACACCGCAGAGGTGATCAAATACCACCAAAAGAAAGCTCTATTTGTGCGAAAAAAAGGACGCCAATTTTGTTTGGGAGCCACGTCGCACGACCGCGCAATTGTCAGTTAAAGCGACGCAGTGCCGAATCGCAAAAAAGGGGCCTGGTCCTTATGCTGCATACTGGTCTGGGTCTTAAGTGGTTAAGTGGTTAAACTACAAGGTTTAAAGGCCCACTTTGACTACAGTACTGGTAAAAAGCTATTTTAGTTACTTTACCCTTCGCTCCCGAGTCCCCACACAGCTGATGCTCTCCTCTTCCCTCCAATGCTCAAGGTTGTGGGTGAGCCCTCGGAGTCCTTACTTACAGGACTGCTGGTTTTGCATTAAACATGATTATGTCAGATGTGACCAATGGTCTGAATCCTAAAAAGAGGAGGCATTGGGGCACCAGTTGCACGGAGAGGTGGAAGCCTGAGGGAGAAAGGTGTAAGGTAAGTAAAACTACATTTAAAATGGAAGTAAACCCTCTCTGACAAGTTTTACCTACAGGTAAGCCTCGTACACACGGCCGGTTTTCTTGGCAAGAACCGGCAAGAAAACTGCTTGCAGAGCTTTCTTGCCGAGTAAACTGTGCGTGTGTACGAGGCTTTCAGGTTTCTCGTCAAGAAAACTGCCCAGAATCTCGACGAGAAAAAAAGAAGACCTGCTTTATTTTTTCTCGTCGGGATTCTCATCGGCCTGTTTCCCGACGAGAAACCCGAGTGTGTGTACACTTACCTGTCGCCGTGGAAACCCGCGCATGCTCGAAATGACTTTGACGCATGCCCGGTAGCTTCCTAGGCATAGGTAGGGTGTAGCAAGATGGCGGAGACGGCATTGAATGTGACGAGCGCACGCTCGTCGTAGTCGATGACGTCATCGCGTTCCTGCCATTCAAAAGAATGGCGGTTCTTTTGAAAGGTACGTGTGTACACTCGGCCGGGACAAGATTCTTGTCCAAGAATCTCGTCAGGAAAAATGACGAGATTCTCGGCCGTGTGTACAAGGCTATATTTGCCAAAAAGAATGAACCGATGTCGACGGCGCATGCGCGCCGTAGACAACGGCACGGGCGCACTGAGAATGCCGGTTTTGTGAATGGGTAATGCCGGCTTTGACGGCTCCCGCGCGCATGCGCGGAGTGACGTCTTCCCCGCTCCGGCCAATCACAGCGCCGGAGCGGCGATACCCGGAAGTAACCTCCGGGAGAGATGTCTGCGCCTGGAGGGGAAGACGAGGACGGCTTCGGGGGCTTCGATCTAAGGTAAGTAATTTATAATGAGCTAGTATGCTAATATTTTCCACAGGCTATACCATTGTTGCCTACTTCATTTTTAAATACCGGTATTTATTATTGTTCAATCATTAATTTATCCACTAACAATTGATGAGAACCAATGCATCTGTGTTATGGTTTGCATAATATACAGTGTATGGTTAAGGCTTGCACTACTCCTTGGGCTCATGCAAAGTCAAGGATTAATAGTCATTCCAGTCTCATTTAAGTGCATCTAACACACTTAGCTCTACCCTAAAATTTGAATTTCATAATGGAAACCTACACCATGTAGCTTTAGAGTTTAGAGTGTTATAGTAAATTCCATTAGCAGTTTCTATTCACTTCATGGCCAATTAGGACTTCCCCTTCTTTCCAGAGGAAGCCAATAATCTCCATTTTTAAAAAACAGACTAACTCCCTCATTCCCCATCAGAACGTTTTATCAGTCCTCTGTGACTAGCCTCCCACCATCAGCACACACTCTATCAGCTATTACCAATTTAGAAACCGTCTCAGCCAAATACAGTAGTTTCCTCCAATTTACCAGCTAATACACATATGGCTTGTTTTATTGCATTATTAATAGTTATATGTAGCTAGAGTTTTTTTTTTTTTTTTTGTTAAAGTGGATTTAGACCCTAACTGGGCAACTTGGTTCGCTAAAGTCCTGTGCACAATGAACAACTGTCATGTTTTTTTCATTATATAATATTTCCATTATTAATTTATTACAGATGTGGTGACAACAATTTGTGCAATGCTTTTCATATATATAACATTCACATCAGTCCTTGCCCTCAGGAGCTTACAATCTTATGCATACACATACTAGGAATAATTTAGACTGGAACCAATTAACCTACCAGCATGTACTTGGAGTGTGGGAGGAAACCCAAGCAAGGACAGGGAGAGCATCCAAACTCCATACAGGTACTGTCCAGGTTGGAATTTGAACCATTGACTTTAGTTATGCAAGGCAGAAGTGTTGGCTGCCGACAGCAGATGGTAGTCTTTGCCAAGCCTTAACATAGGTCCCCTGGTGCATTTTGTAATGATTTTAGCAACATCAACTTCTCACACTCTAAAGAAGAGGGAGGCTTTTCCCCCTTAAACCAGTGGTGGCTGGTGCTCTAAATTTTTTTGGGGGGCGCAAACAAGCTGAAAAATAAAAAAAAACATCAATTGCCGCCACTGTGCCCATTAAACGCCCAAATACAGGCAGTTTGTCCCCAAATGCAGCCAGTTTGTCCCCAAATGCAGCCAGTTTGTCCCTAAACGCAGCCAGTTTGTCCCCAAATGCAGCCAGTTTGTCCCCAAATGCAGCCAGTTTGTCCCCAAATGCAGCCAGTTTGTCCCCAAATAAAGGCAGTTTGTCCCCAAATACAGGCAGTTTGTCCCCAAATACAGGCAGTTTGTCCCCAAATACAGGCAGTTTGTCCCCAAATGCAGCAAGCTTGTCCCCAAATGCAGCAAGCTTGTCCACAAATGCAGCAAGTTTGTCCCCAAATACAGCCGGTTCCCCCCCAAATACAGGCAGTTTGTCCACAAATGCAGCCAGTTTGTCCACAAATGCAGCCAGTTTGTCCCCAAATGCAGCCAGTTTGTCCCCAAATACAGGCAGTTTGTCCCCAAATGCAGCAAGCTTGTCCCCAAATGCAGCAAGTTTGTCCCCAAATACAGGCAGTTTGTCCACAAATACAGCCAGTTTGTCCACAAATACAGCCAGTTTGTCCACAAATACAGCCAGTTTGTCCACAAATGCAGCCAGTTTGTCCCCAAATGCAGCAAGTTTGTCCCCAAATGCAGCCAGTTTGTCCCCAGCCCGCACTTACCTTCCTCAGGTCAGCGCTGTCCTCCTCCACCCTCCCTCGTGTCTTCTTCCATCCTCGATGTCTTCTCCCGCCCTCGATGTCGCTTCAGCCAATCAGGTTACCGGTAATCAGATCCGGTGAACCTGATTGGCTGAGATGCGTGTCCGTCCAAACAAAGGAACGCACCCCCCAGTTTGTCCACAAATGCAGCAAGTTTGTCCCCAAATGCAGCCAATTTCCCCCCAAATGCAGCCAGTTTGTCCCCAAATGCAGCAAGCTTGTCCCCAAATGCAGCAAGCTTGTCCCCAAATGCAGCAAGTTTGTCCCCAAATACAGCCGGTTCCCCCCCAAATACAGGCAGTTTGTCCACAAATACAGCCAGTTTGTCCACAAATGCAGCCAGTTTGTCCCCAAATGCAGCAAGTTTGTCCCCAAATGCAGCCAGTTTGTCCCCAGCCTGCACTTACCTTCCTCGGGTCAGCGCCGTCCTCCTCCACGCTCCCTCATGTCTTCTTCCATCCTTGATGTCTTCTCCCGCCCTCGATGACGCTTCAGCCAATCAGGTTACCGGTAATCAGTGTGGGAGGAAACCCAAGCAAGGACAGGGAGAGCATCCAAACTCCATACAGGTACTGTCCAGGTTGGAATTTGAACCATTGACTTTAGTTATGCAAGGCAGAAGTGTTGGCTGCCGACAGCAGATGGTAGTCTTTGCCAAGCCTTAACATAGGTCCCCTGGTGCATTTTGTAATGATTTTAGCAACATCAACTTCTCACACTCTAAAGAAGAGGGAGGCTTTTCCCCCTTAAACCAGTGGTGGCTGGTGCTCTAAATTTTTTGGGGGGGCGCAAACAAACTGAAAAATAAAAAAAACATCAATTGCCGCCACTGTGCCCATTAAACGCCCAAATACAGGCAGTTTGTCCCCAAATGCAGCCAGTTTGTCCCCAAATGCAGCCAGTTTGTCCCTAAACGCAGCCAGTTTGTCCCCAAATGCAGCCAGTTTGTCCCCAAATGCAGCCAGTTTGTCCCCAAATAAAGGCAGTTTGTCCCCAAATGCAGCAAGCTTGTCCCCAAATGCAGCAAGCTTGTCCCCAAATGCAGCAAGCTTGTCCCCAAATGCAGCAAGCTTGTCCCCAAATGCAGCAAGTTTGTCCCCAAATACAGCCGGTTCCCCCACAAATACAGGCAGTTTGTCCACAAATACAGCCAGTTTGTCCACAAATGCAGCCAGTTTGTCCCCAAATGCAGCAAGTTTGTCCCCAAATGCAGCCAGTTTGTCCCCAGCCCGCACTTACCTTCCTCAGGTCAGCGCTGTCCTCCTCCACCCTCCCTCGTGTCTTCTTCCATCCTCGATGTCTTCTCCCGCCCTCGATGTCGCTTCAGCCAATCAGGTTACCGGTAATCAGATCCGGTGAACCTGATTGGCTGAGATGCGTGTCCGTCCAAACAAAGGAACGCACCCCCCAGTTTGTCCACAAATGCAGCAAGTTTGTCCCCAAATGCAGCCAATTTCCCCCCAAATGCAGCCAGTTTGTCCCCAAATGCAGCAAGTTTGTCCCCAAATGCAGCCTGTTTGTCCCCAGCCCGCACTTACCTTCCTCGGGTCAGCGCCGTCCTCCTCCACGCTCCCTCATGTCTTCTTCCGTCCTCGATGTCTTCTCCCGCCCTCGATGACGCTTCAGCCAATCAGGTTACCGGTAATCAGATCCGGTGAACCTGATTGGCTGAGATGCGTGTCAGTCCAAACAAAGGAACGCACCCCCCGTGCGCCTCTTTATTAACTATTCGAAGCCGATTAGAGCCCTCAGGCCGCTGGCTCTGACAGACACTTCCACAGCCAACCAGCTGCCGTTATTCAGATGGCCGGCGCTCGCCAGGGGGCCGGCCATCTGAATAGTGGGCGGCGCGGCAGCGGTAACAATACATAGGTTCATGCAATGCATGAACCTATGTATTGTTTTTCAGTGGCGGTGCAGGAGCGAGAGGGGGCGGCGCTCCGGCGCCCTCTATGGACGCACCGCCACTGCCTGAAACGCTTTGGTTATAATTGATACTTTTAACCATTAAATGTTCCAAAAAGTCCTTCAAATAAGATTCATTTTTGTACCAGGTGTTCCTCAGTACACATCCAAGTATTTTCCATCTGGCAAGTGCCTTGTTCCTATCAGAGACATAGAAGCCTATGAGCAGAACAGGGTCCAGCTATACTATTTTTCAACACCAGACCTGCTTCTTGAAGGAAAAAACCCTTTACAGTAATTCCAACTTTCATTTCTACCAGTCCAGCACTATCACACACATATCAGTATAATCAATATCTGAATCACTATACCCATTTTGAAATAAACTTGTGCAAATATTACGTCCGTAACCCATATAAACTAGTGTAAGTATAATATCCCAACTCAAAACTATGCTTGGGTGGTAATACGATCCACAATTAGAAATGATGAAAGCAGCTCTGCTGCGACATATCTTTCACAGAACAGATTCATATACAGTGAAACCTTGGATTACGAGCATAATCTGTTCCAGGAGAATGCTTGTAATCCAAAGCACTCGCATATTAAATGTGAAAGCGAGTTTCCCCATAGAAGTCAATGGAAACGAAGATAATTCGTTCTACAGTGACTTCTATTGTATGCAGTACCGCATGTGGCCAGAGGTGGGCGCCGGAGAGACTCGGAAATACTCGGAGACCGATCGGATGCACTCGGAAAGTCTCTTAGACACTCGGGAATGGAGTATTTCCGAGTGTTTCCGAGTATTTCCGAGTGCATCTGAACAGCTTCGAGTGTCACCGGAGCCCCCGCACCTCTGCCCAAATGTGGTATTGAACACCGCAGAGGCTTGAATCCTGCTTGTTTTACGAGACAACACTCGCAAACTGAGTCAGGATTTAAAAAAATAATAGCTCGTATTACGAAACGCTCGTTAACCGCGTTACTCGAAATCCAAGGTATTACTGTATGTCAAAAAGAGCCATGCTATAAAACAGTGATAATCAAAACATATCAATCAAAATTAATCCAAGTGTTAATTAACCACTTGCTGACCAGTGCACGCACTTTTATGTCGACAGAATGGCACGGACAGGCAAATGGGCGTACAGGTACGTCCCTTTAAATTTGCTGCCGTGTGGTCGCGCGCGCGCCACAAGCTCCGTGACCATGCCCACGGGACCCGCGGACTCGATGTCCGCCGGTGTCCCGCATTCGTGTCATGGAGCTGAAGAACGGGGAGATGTCAGTGTAAACACAACATCTCCCCGTTCTTCCTAGTGACATGTCACTGATCGTCTGTTCCCTCTCATCGGGAGCAGCTATCAGTGATGTGTCACTTGTAGCCACGTCCCCTAACAGTTAGAATCACTCCCTAGGACACACTTAACCCCTCCCTAGCCCCCTAGTGGTTAACCCCTTCACGGCCAGTCACATTTACACAGTACCCGGTGCATTTTTATAGCACTGATCGCTATATAAATGTGAATGGTCCCAAAATAGCGCCAAAAGTGTCCGATGTGTCCGCCATAATGTCGCAGTCACGATAAAAATCGCTGATCGCCGCCATTACTAGTAAAAAAAAAAAGATTCATAAAAATGCCATAAAACTATCCCCTATTTTGTAGACGCTATAACTTTTGCGCAAACCAATCAGTAAACGCTTATTGCGATTTTTTTTTTTTTACCAAAAATATGTAAAAGAATATGTATCGGCCTAAACTAAGGAAAACATATTTTTTTTAGATATTTTTTGGGGATATTTATTATAGCAAAAAATATTGCATTTTTTTCAAAATTGTCGCTCTATTTTTGTTAAAATCGCAAAAAGTGCTCTGGTCTTTGGCCAGCCAAATGGTCTGGGGGTTAAGTGGTTAAGTAATACAATGATAATGTAAACGTCATATAATCTATTGTATAACACCTGTGTACAATAAAGTTCAAGTGTAAATGCAGCAAAAAAGTATGCAAAAATTGGAAAAGTGGAAGTATACAAAATATAAAAATATGAAGTTTGTGAAGATTAGAAGTGATCCTCTTCAGAAATGTTCAAATTAAATTATATAGGTAGTGAGCATCTATCACCATTCAGGTTTTCAAAACTGTGACACTGCCACCTCAGTAAAGATGCAGGCTTACCAAATTCAGTGGACCCTCTAATAAAAGAAAGGTCAGATGGGCTGTGGCCAGGGTATTCCCAAGGCTCTCCTACTGGATCCACTCGAGGATAGGGATAGAGACTGTTAGTAGATAGTACTGCTCATCTTAATGGCATCACAATGAGACCGTAATTAAAACATTAGAGAAGAAGCTCCACATAGTGTAAAACCCTTCTAAATGTTTTATTAAAAGTAAAGGTTGCACTTACATCAAGAAGTATCATAAATCACTATGTTAAAATTTGCCAGCCGACTAACAGCAAAAAAAGTCCCACACTTTCTGGAATACGGGATGACGTAAGCACGTTACTCCGCCCTACTTCGGACAACATCACGTGTGACGAAACGCGTAGGGTGAGGTGTCATGCTGACGTCATCGCATCAGACCTAGTGGTGCGTCTACGGTATCCAGATTCAAGAATCTGGAACAGAAATCTGGCTCCTAAAGACAAAGGAAGGAAACCTGGCAGTGTGGGACTTGGCCTGTAGCAGCTGAGCAGCAGATCTCAGCGGGTCAGTGCTACATTCACTGGGCATTTTTGCATTCTTTCTGAAGAAAACCATGCATAGTTGCATACTAGGTAAAGGCGATGAAAAAAAAGCATAGAGTGTGAAGTTCTCCTTTAAACATCATAGTCTTTATTCTGATCTGAATATTCCTTGATTTAAGTATTGCAATTCTATGTGGATTTGGTAGTAGTTTATATGTAGCAGTCCAGCATATTGGTGGATCATTTCGTACATTTTCTTTCCTAACAGCTGCATTCAAAGAATTTTTTTATTTATTTTTAACATAGTCGTACAAGGTCTTGTGCAAGGCTTTGGTTAAACTTGCAGTGGAGGTGGGACAAAAATGCACGGTTGAGCCATGTCTTTTCTGACAGCCAACCGGCCCCCCTTAAGCTGCAATCAGGGCCGCCATCAGGGGGGTACAGGCAGTACACTTGTAAGGGGCCCGGAGGTCCCCAGAGGCCCGGATGGCAACCCCCCTTTTTTTTTCCTTTTTTTTTTTTTCCTTTTTTTGTAAGGGGCCCAGAGGTCCCCAGGGCCCCGGATGGAAACCCCCCTTTTTTTTATAATTTTTGGAAAATTTTTATTTTTTTTTTTATTTGTAAGGGGCCCAGAGGTCCCCAGAGGCCCGGTGTCCCCAGTGCCCCGGATGGCAACCCCCTTTTTTTTTTGTTCTTTTGGGGGTTTTTTTGTTCGCCAGCACCCAAAGCCCCCCGACCTCAACAATTCGCGGCGGCAGCACCCCACTGCTTCTCAATTTGCGGCGGCAGCACCCCCCCCCCCCGGTTCTCCTCTGCTCCAGGGGGCCCATGCATGCCTGAAGCTGTGTAAGGGGCCCCAAAATTCCTGATGGCGGCCCTGGCTGCAGTAGGCAAAAATAGAGTTAAAACAGGCAGGGAGGAGGTGTCACGTCACTCTCTCACAGCCTGTCAGTAGCCTATGGAGTGCGAGCCACATGCGAATCGGGCTTCAGAGGTAGGGAAATTTAGATTTAAATCTTCTCTTAAAGAGATGACTATGTTGCTGCCAGTGTTGCAAAAGTGGGCTACTAACCCAGATCCAGAACAGTGTGCACAAAATAATCGTTCCAAAGTGGTATATGCACTGTCCATACAAATGTTCTCTTTAAATACCAAGTTCTTCATCTCTAGAGGTCATACGGTAAAACGAGTCACATGACTGGAATGTATTTACATAGACGGGGTCATCCGAAAGAATCGTATTCAATCTATGACGTTTTTAACCCCTTCTTTAGCTCTGCAAAGGCTTGATTGTTACACTGACCCTGGAGACATACAAATTGGTTACAGTTGCTGATGTCTTTTTAATGCTTCGGCATAATAGTCCTTCATAGATTAAATGCAGAGATTTCAATACCCCATAGATTTCTCGTTCATGTATTGTGAAGAGCTGCATGTAAATGAACAAATGAGCCGGTCCCCGCTTAATGAAAAAGTGCCTATCCCCTGGGAGAATGTCCGCTATTAAATACATTGCAGTTATGGAAAATAAAAGGATGTTCACAATGGAGCTGAAATAAAGTTTTGCTTGATGGAAAAAAAAGAAATGACTAAAGCCTCATACACACGATCGGATTTTCATTGGACAAAGCATAGGACTTGTATTGCATACGAACGGCAAGGAATTGTCGGCCAACAAACACAAAACAAAGTGGTTTTTCAGCTCTTTAGCGCCACCCTTTGGGCAACTTCTGCTAATGTGTTATGGTGAGCATTGCTTCTGAGCATGCGTGTTTGTACTTTGGAGTTTTGTCCGACGGACTTGTGTACACACGATCGGAAAATCCGACAACACACATTTGTTGGCGGACAATTTTGACCACTTGCCGACCAGTGCACGCACTTTTATGTCGGCAGAATGGCATGAACAGGCAAATGGGCGTATACATACGTCCCTCTAAATTTGCCGCCGTGTGGGCGCGAGCTCCGTGACCATGCCCACGGGACCCGCGGACTCGATGTCTGCCGGTTTCCCGGAGCTGCGGAACGGGGGGATGCCTGTGTAAACAAGGCATCTCCCTGTTCTGCCTAGTGACAGGACACTGATTGTCTGCTCCCTCTCATCGGGAGCGGTGATCACTGTCGTGTCACAGTAAGCCCCACCCCCACACAGTTAGAATCACTCCCTAGGACACACTTAACCCCTTCCTTGCTCCCTAGTGGTTAACCCCTTCACTGCCAGTGTCATTTACACAGTAATCAGTTCATTTTTTTAGCACTGATCGCTGTATAAATGACAATGGCCGGAAAATAGCGCCAAAAGTGTCCGATGTGTCTGCCATAATGTCGCAGTCACGATAAAAATCACTGATCACCGCCATTACTAATAAAAAAAAATATTAATAAAAATGGCATAAAACTACCTCCTATTTTGTAGACACTATAACTTTTGCGCAAACCAATCAATAAACGCTTATTGCGTTTTTTTTTTTTTTTTACCAAAAATATGTAGAAGAATACGTATCGGCCTAAACTGAGGAAAAAAAAAGTTTTTTTTATATATTTTTTGGGGATATTTATTATAGTAAAAAGTAAAAAATATTGCTTTTTTTTCAAAATTGTCGCTATTTTTTTGTTTATAGCGCAATAAATAAAAACCGCAGAGGTGATCAAATACCACCAAAAGAAAGCTCTGTTTGTGGGAAAAAAAGGACGTCAATTTTGTTTTGGAGCCACGTCGCACAACTGCGCAATTGTCAGTTAATTCAACGCAGTGCCGAATCGTAAAAAGTGGCCCGGTCATTGGGCAGCCAAATCCTCCGGGGCTGAAGTGGTTAAAGCATGCTATCCCACATTTGTCCGCGGAAAATCCGACAACAATTGTCCGATGGAGCGTACAAACAGTCGGATATTCCGATAACAGCCTGTCATCACACAATTCCCGTCGGATAATCCGATCGTGTGTACGAGGCTTTAAGGTTGATTTACTAAAGACAAATAGGCAGTTGCTCCAGAGCTTAGTAAACAAGGGGAAGACCTGCTGACTTCTATCATCCAATCATGTGCAAGCAAAAATGCTGTTTTTTTTTATTTCCTTGCTTGTGATTGGGTATTCTTTGCAAAGTATAGCTTCACCTCATTTACTGAGCTCTGGAGCAACTGCACTTGCAAAGTGCACAGTCTATTTGCCTTTAGTAAATAAAACCCCTTATGTGTAGACTGTGCAGGTTGTTAAAGCATAATTACAACCCCTTGTAAGTGTAGCGATACCTTCAACTAAGAGGGCCGCAGATTTAGTTTGGGCCCTGAAGACAGCTCCGCCAACCCCCAGCAATTTACTCGACCCCCTACTGGCACAGTTAGTTATGGCAACAATATAATTCTTATGCTATATGATCAAACTCAGACACCAAGGCAATAATGAAAGGGGGTATCTAATTTACTTTAGATTGTGGTAAAAAGGGTTAACAGTGGTAACAGTTTACATGAAATAGGTTGCAGAGCCCTGCAGCAATAAACACACTATGCATTAATAGAACAATAAAGGTGCGCCACGTGGGCGACCGTTAACTAGGCGCCCTGTGGCGCAGCAACTAAATGAACTAACTAGCTGGCCAGGCCTGGCTCAGATATCTAAAACTCAGTCTCTAGGGGATGATGGTTTCTTCACCGGCAAGTCTTTAAAGGTGGTGCACATAACAGAACAACATTTGTAATCCAGTGGGAAGCTTGTGATAGAACAAACACTTTACTGAAGAACCTCTGAGTTCAACTCTGATATGGATCTCCAGTGAGAGTATCAGATATAAACTTGTGGGCCACGGCAGTCTATAGGCACATCAGCAATAAACAGTATATGGTCTGAGCATACGCTCACTCACCCCTCCGGACGCGATCCCAGTCCGGGAACTTCCACCGACTGTGTCCTCACACACAGTGTCTCCAGCGATCGGGTCCCCGATCCAACCAAGGCTGTGGATAAGCGAAGTCAGATGCCACCCAGGCTCGCGGCAGGGTGGAAGGCTCTTTGGTGCTGCGCAAGGCCTCAGGCTTCAGTCCTTGCACACCAAAACATCCGCACAGGAGGATCAGTCACTGAAGTCTCGTGTCCCAAAGAGGCCGAGCCCAGGCTCGCCTCCTCCTTTTATAACCCCTCCCATGAGTCTCTGGGGTGGAAACATTGCCGAAAGGGGTTCTGGTTAAGGTAGTCCTGGGAGTCTTAAAGGGGACCCCGCTACATAAGGTTTTAGGAATACATGCACCATACCCGAAATATAATTTATACATATACAGGGACTCATTTTACATTTTATTGCGAATGTAACAATATTGCATACCACCTAATACGCCATGACATATGAATTACACAAACCAACTCAAGGTAAGGCAACTTCCGCTGGTGCATGGAAAGAATGGTCAGCGTGGTGAGATGTTCATCCACTGTCTTTAGGAAGATCAGCGTCTCCTTTGCTTGCAGGCATAAAATTCAATACTGTATAAAGTACACATAGTAAAATATTCTACAATACAGTGTATTGTACAGAACCAGCTCACATCTGTTCCCTATCCCCTGTGCTGACTAGCATTGAAAGACATCACCTGCACCTGCTACCCCATGCTGTTATTCTCTATGGCCAGATCCTCCAGAAAAGGGCAGGTTAAGCATTAAACAGGAGTATTTCTTCAAAGGTTACAGAAAGCATTATATAAATAGATCTTTTCTATCCTCTGCTTAGTCCACCAAATTTTTGGTTAGCAGCAGCCAGCACCTGTGCAGCACACATACTGTATATAGTTACTATAGGTTTGAATTACTAAAGGCAAATAGGCTGTATACCAGCCCTCAAATTGTCCACTCTCCTACTCGCACTTTGCGAGTGGAAAACGAGGGCTGGCGAGGAGCTGAGCTGCCTGGGAGCGAGGGGGCAGCACCACCAACAGGTGCTGCCCCCCCGAGGAAGAGAGCATGGAGGAAGAGAGGGGGCGGCTGGATCATCATAGTGGAAGAGAGCGAGGAGTAAGAGGAGAGCCGGCTTGATCACAGAGTGGGGTTTGCCTGCTGTAACAGCTCACATTAGAATTGCAGTCCGCGTGCCGTCACACACAGCCCCGCCCTCCTGATCCCGCACCTGTGACCAACAGAACTCTGGTCCAATTCCAGGGCGCGTTCTGTCTGATCTGGCCACCCTCACTGCACGGGTGAGGCTGCAATGATGGACACAGGTGAGGCTGCAAGGATGGACACAGGTGGGGCTGCAATGATGGACGCAGGTGAGGCTGCCCGGGTGAGGCTGCATTGATGGACACAGGTGAGGCTGCATTGATGGACACAGGTGAGGCTGCATTGATGGACACAGGTGATGCTGCACTGGTGAGGCTGCAATGATGGACACAGGTGAGGCTGCACTGGTAGACACAGGTGAAGCTGCACTGGTGAGGCTACAATGATGGACACAGGTGAGGCTGCATTGGTGGGCACTGGTCGCGCTGCATTGATGGACACGAGTGAGGCTGCGTCAGTGGACACAGGTGAGGCTGCATTGATGGGCACGGGTGAGGCTGCGTTGATGGACACGGATGATAACGTTGTTGTTAATATTTATTTGTGTAACTTAATTCTGCATAAAACATTTAAGTGTCATTTCATGATAATTTATGGTGGCGTGTATTGGGGCGGGGCATGGTAGGGGTTGGGTGGGGCAACTGGTGGCGAGTAACCCTTAAGGCCTGGCTAGTAGCTCAGGACTTGAAATTTTGAGCCTTGCTGTATACTTGGCAGGAAAATGTTCACTTTGCAAGAGAATTCCCTTATTTCCCCTTAGCTTAGTGAATGTGGTGAAACTTTACTTTGCAAAGAATATCTAATCATGTGCAAGGAACATTTAAAAGAGTATTTTTGCTTGCACATCATTTGATGATGGAAGTCAGCAGAGCTTCACCTCCTTTACTAAGCTATAGGAAAATTCCCATGCACAGTAAACAGACTATTTGCCTTTAGTGAATCAACACCAGTACATCCAAAAATAAGAGTTTTGCCACTTCAGTCCCAATGAGTATGAATTTCAATCCAGTCGTGTAATCTTGCGCTTCTGTAAGACAGTAACTCACTGCTGTGATTGACTCCCACAAACAGAGTAGGCCAACATGACTTCATATACTCTTCGTCAATGAAAGTATACAGACAATACAGGACCAATTCCAATTCATTGTAGAAATCACTATCTCCAGACATCAGTCTCGTGCAGAAATCAGCACGATTTATCAATTTATAGGCTGGGAAAGGGATAGCGACCATTGTTTTATGTTCAAAGTCCATTTTTTCTTTTCAATGTAACCTGGGCTGGTAGTATAATGCATAAGTATTAGTTTTAAGCTTCATATACACCCTGTTCCAAATTATTATGCCAATGATATTTTTCTCGTTTACATAAATAATTGATGTAAACAACAGTCAGCATAATTCTCATGTTATCAACTCTTAAGAGTACAATTCAAATTTTATTGAACAAACCTCCTAATGATAAGTTTATTTTTTTCAAAATAAAAAACTTACAATGCACTGTTCCAAATTATTACGCACAGTAAGTTTCAAAACACTTTATAGGTTGTAAAGAACTGAAAATTGTCATTTGTTGTGTTTGCAGCATATTTACTGAAATCAAAAGCTATTTCAATCAAACTTTGAACAACATTTTAACTTTTTAAACATTTTAACAGGTCACGTTACATTTTAACATAGGACCCCTTATTTGATAGCAGCTTCATAAGTCTTGCATCCATTGAAGAGTTGTGAGTTTTTGGACAGTTTCTGCTTGAATTTGTTTGCAAGATGTCAGAATAGCCTCCCAGAGCGGCTGTTTGGATGTAAACTGCCTCCCACCCTCATAGATCTTTTGCTTGAGGATGCTCCAAAGGTTCTCAATAGGATTGAGGTCAGGGGAGGATGGAGGCCACACCATGACTTTCTCTCCTTTTATCCCAATAGCAGCCATTGATGCAGAGGTATTATTTGCAGCATGAGATGGTGCATTGTCATGCATGAAGATGATTTTATTACGGAACGCATAGTTCTTCCTTCTGTACCAGGGAAGGAAATGCTCAGTCAGGAACTCAACATACTTTGTAGAAGTCATCTTTACACCTTCGGGGACCCTAAAGGGGCCGACCAGCTCTTTTCCCATGATTCCGGTCCAAAACATGACTCCACCACCGCCTTGCTGACGTCGCAGTCTTGTTGGAACAGGGTGGCTGTCCACCAACCATCCACTACTCCATCCATCTGGACCATCCAGGGTTGCACGGCACACATCGGTGAACAGGATTGTTAGAAAATTTGTCTTCATGTATTTTTCTGCCCAATGCAGCCGTTTCTGCTTGTGAACATTGGTTAGTGGTGGCCGAATATAAGGTTTATGCACAGTTGCAAGACTCTGGAGGACTCTACACCTTGATGTCCGTGGGAATCCAGAGTCACCAGCAGCTTCAAATATCTGTTTGCTGCTATGTAATGTGTTTTAGCAGCTGCTCTCTTGATCCGATGCATGGATCTGGCAGAAATCTTCCTCGATGTGCCTTTATCTGCACGAAACCCGTGTGTGCTCTGAATCAGCCACAAATCTCTTAATAGTGCGATGATCACGCCTACGTTTTCGTGAAATATCTAATGTTTTCATACCTCGTCCAAAGCTTTGAACTATTTCATTCTTTTCAACAGCAGAGAGATACTTTTTCTTCCCCATATTGCTTGAAAATGGTGCTCTGCTTAATAATGTGGAACACCCTCCTTTAGTAGTTTTTCCTTTTAATTGGGCTCACCTGGCAATCTAATTATCACAGGTGTCCGAGATTGTTTTCAGTGATCAAAAGAGCCCTGAGACACAATGACATCCATGAGTTAAACGGAAAAACAAAATATTTAATCTTTGTGACACTGAAATAGAATTTGCATAATAATTTGGAACAGGGTGTAGAGCCGACTTGGATTTAAGGGTTATTATATGCACTAGATATTTCCTTCTGGCCAAGTCATAACTGATCCCCTCTCAGTGCAAAGCCCTTTTATTCTGCTGTGAAATAGCAGATCCCCAGTGGAGAGAAGGGTCACTGTAATATCATCGTTGACTGAATGTTGGTATTTTTATGGGGTATCATAAAAGTGGTTGTAGAGTAACTTCATACATGTTCAAATGCAGTAATAATCTCACTGGATTTTCAATACTCTCTCATTTGAAGTTTGAGTAGATTTCTCACCAACTGAACCATGGTTGGGCAAGCTATTGTAAAATTCTGAGAGATAGTCCAATCCAAGATATCACCATCACACCTTATTTAGAGAAACAAACAAGATACCTTAATGTCACTAATGCCTTGTAAACACGATGGGATTTTCCGTCGGGATAAACTCTGACGGATTTTTCCGACGGAATTCCATTCAAGCTGTCTTGCATACACACTGTCACACCAAATTCTGACCGTCAAGAACGCGGTGACGTACAACACTACGACAAGCCGAGAAAAATGAAGTTCAATGCTTCCGAGCATGCGTCGACGTGATTCTGAGCATGCGTGTTTTTTTCTCCGTTGGAGTTCCACACAAACTGAATTTTTTCCATCGGAAAAATAGAGAACATGTTCTCTTTCTAAATTCCAACGGAAAAAAGTCCGGTGGGGCACACACACGGTCGGAATATCCGATGAAAAAATTCCATCTGACTTTTTCCATCAGAAATTCCGATCGTGTGTACAAGGCATTAGAGAAGAAAGCCCTGTGCCTTGCTTCGGCACTGCCATTTCACCACAGCACCCTCTTATGCCTGGATCTCATTTATGTATGGAATGTTCTGTACTCTTTGTATTTACGTTTTGGAGACAGAACACAGAAAAACAATGGGAAAGGTATGAATGTTCTTTTGCAGTGGGGCAGCCCCAAGACTTTGGTTAGGTTGGGGGTGTTTGCAAAAAGCACTTATACTTACTTGATCCTCGTCTCCCACGGGCTTCCTCCAGGCTCCTAAGTTGATTCCTGCAGCTGATTCTCTCCTATGCTCTGGTGGTTGCAGGTCCTCTGACATCATCAAATCTAATGCAGAGCCCATTGCATTGTGTTAGCAGGCCACTCCTTAGGGGCCACAGGGGAGTACTACAAGCCATTACAGTGTATCTTGACACAGCTTCAATGTGATTTGATTGCAGACAGAGGCCACATTACCCTTCAGAGCCCCAAACAAATATTTCAGAGGACTGCGTCTTTCTTTAGCCAGCATTATGGTCTGTTCCTACCTGTCCCTACTAAAATTCTTCTTGAGAAAGTGGCACTAATGGCCCGTAGACACAATCCGAATATCGTACGAAAAATGTCGTCCAAAGAAGAATAGTACGATAATTGGATCGTTAGTACAGAGCTCGAGAGCCTAACATGACAGTCCCTGCATGAAGGCAAAACAAAAATTCCTTTTACCAGCTTCCCCATAGTCCTCCCAAATAACTATTTGAGTCTGATTTCAAACAACGGCTATGCCCTAGAGCAGCTTTGCTGCTTTCTATCTCCCTCCTCACTGAGAGTTGTGGGAGCCATTGGTTTCTGCTGTTGTCATTCAAATTGGGTAACGAGGGAATGGGGTCAAGCCATCAGTAGACACACAGAGCACAGCTCGGGATCGAGTCCGCATTTGTGCCACTAAAGGAAGCAGCTTCCTATGGTAGAACACGTGGAAGAGAAGGAGCCCAGAGCGCCAGCATGGGACCCAAGAAGAAGAGGATCAGGGCTGCTCTGTGTAAAACTATTGCACAGAGCAGGTAGGTATGACATTTTTGGTATGAAAAAAAACAACTAACTTTTACATTATATAAAGGGAGAAATGAGGCTGGTGTGGACTTTGTGGGCGCCATATGTGAACTGATAAAGCTGTGTGTAGCCTGGAGGACACATCCACACCCATCTCTCTGGCAAACAAACTTTCTTTCTACCTGGGAAGTCTGATGTATCCAGATTTTGGACTCTGCTTTAAACTCACCTTGGCTTTAAACAGTAATTAAGCCATATGCTGACGATGTGCTATTCCACCTCACAGAACCCCTGATCTCACTGCCAAATCTGATGCGGGAACTCCAACATTTTGGGTTGCTTTCTAATTTTAAAATTAATTACGCAAAATCGGAGATACTTCCCATCCAGATGCTGCCCTCACTAGCTGATCGGTTGCAAACAGCCTTCCCGTTTACCTGGGCTAAATCCTCCCTGAAATATCTAGGCATCCGGTTAACAGATAGATTTGACGCCCTCTATGCTGCCAATTTCCCCCCCCCCCCCCCCTTGCTAACCACAGTGAAAAAGGACTTGGCCAATTGGACCAAGACAGCCTTTACTTGGATGGGAAGACTGGCCGTGATAAAGATGAACATTCTCCCACGCATACTGTTCTACATGCAGATGATACCCATGTCCCCCCCTAGAGGTTTTTTCACCCAGATGTCTAGTCTGATATCGAAATTTATATGGCAAGACCGGAGACCAAGAATTGCGCTTAGGTTGCTGACGCGCCCGAGGGAAGCGGGAGGTCTGGGCCTACCAGATATTCAAAGATATCATGGGGCAATCGTCCTGCAGAGGATACTCAATTGGCGCTTCCACACTACCTCCAAACCCTGGGTTTCCCTGGAGAAGTGTATGGCCCCCCCTGTGTCCCCATTGGCCCCACTAGGGGGCTTTTTGTGGTTCCCGCCAGGGGAACAAGTGGCTTTTTTTGGGCCCTGGGTTGACGACGGTGGCGCTGGCTGTGGTAAGCTTCTGCAGGATGGTAAACTCTTGCCCCTGGAGACACTTAGAGAACGGAACGGGAGCTTCCCCATGGACTTCTGGCATTACAGGCAATTACACCATTTCTTTGTGACTCACGGGGACTCCATACGGGACATCTCCACGCTCAAACCCTTTGAACGCCTCTTTATAGAAGAGGAACCGATCCCACATATGATCTCTGAACTTTACCGCTTACTTAGCTCTATGGCCTCTAAGCAGAAACCCGCATTTGTTAGGGCTTGGGAACGGGATTTAGGGACGGTCTTCACCCCCACCCAATTGTCACACCTATATCAATTTACCCGAACCAGCTCCATTGATTCCAAAACCCAGGAGACAAATTATAAAATACTGTTGCGCTGGTACCGGGTACCAGCGGACCTAGCTAGGATCTACCCAACCACGTCAGACCGGTGCTGGAGGGGATGTGGCCACAGGGGTACACTCCTGCATATTTGGTGGGATTGTCCAGTGATCAGACCCTATTGGGAGGATTTACAGTCCCAGATTAAGAAAATCCTAGACCTGGACATCCCTCTCTCCCCGCTTCACTTTCTGTTGCACATTCCTCCTATCCCAGGGGGCCAGTACAGACGGAGTGTACTGCCCCACCTATTGAACGCAGAAAAGCGGTTACTTCCTATATATTGGAAACGTCCACAAGTTCCCAGCAGGGAGGAATGGATACACAAGGTTGGTGAAATACGGGAGGCGGAGGAATGGATCGCCACTTGCAGGCATACCCGGGAGCGCTTTTCCGACACCTGGTCGGCCTGGGCGACGTATGTTTCAGACCCAGGATATGTGTCCTCAAGTCTGGATGTAGCACTGTTGGAACTGGCAGACCCTTCCCTCAGGCAAAGACCTCGTGCCCCTTAAATTGACACAGAGCCTTCAGTTACACAGTTTTGGCCTAATTAAGCAACTAGAGGGGGAAGGGAGGAGATGTGATTTTTTTTTCTTTTCAGCCACTTCACATGCAGCGAGGCGATGGAAGCAAGTGGCGCGGGGGAGGAGCTGGACGTATGACCCCAGGTATGTTCCTACTGAGCCTAATCCCTTTCTATTCCTTCCCTCCCCCTTTTTCTTATTTATTTTTTCTTATTTTTTCTTTTTTTTTTCTTTTCTCATCTTCCTTTTTTTACTGTTTCTCCCTGCCTTCTTTTTTTTTCTCTATTGGTCCTCTGACCTCGATTGACCTAGTTGTTGACACGCCAGGGGATGGGTGGGCCTTGGAGGTACCGGCCGGTCTGACGGACACGGGACCCTGTTGCCGGGGGGCAGCCTGGCCCCCACGGGGGACAGGCACTTCTTTTTGCCACCTTGGTGTGGGTGTCTCGATCTAAACGGGGATCGGCTGGGGTTGTTGCACGCGGGGAGGTAAGCTGGAGGTCTATAGTGGCCCCCCTCTCCTCGTGCCCGCCCAGCCGAGTTACCCCCTAATTTGCTCAGTATCTAGTGCACTAACTGTGGTCCAGACGACTGGCCGGCCTGACTTCCGGTTCTCGCTCCTCCTCAGCGGACACCCACCTTTATTCATAGATGGGAGATTGGGGGTGACTCTCCCCCACATTCTGTATTTCTACCATGATGTTTTCCAAAAAAAAAAAAAAAAAGGGGGAGACCCCACCTCCGGCTAGCTGCCTGGTTTCCGAGTCTAAGTTATGCCCATTAGGACATCGGGTCACGATGTGATTGTCTGTTTGTCTGTTTTCAATGTTCTATATGTTTTTATGTTATTCAGAAAACTGATTGGCATACTGTTTGCTGCAAATGCCTATGACAACGTATGTTGTGATGTACTACCTTGCTGTTCACAAATAAAGATTATACAAAAAAAAAACAGTAATTAAGCATTAATATGGCTATCACCATATAATACAGAGATTTCCCATAACATCCATCTACTGATACACACAACCGGTGTCTACCGTATCTAGAAATACTCTAAGATACCTTCCCACATTGAGAGGGGTCCACCATCCACCTGACTCCCCTATATACCAATATCTACTTGCCAATTATCCATGAGATGTCCCTGGATGTGTCGTCCTAGGAGATTGCCTACACCTCCTGGGGTTCTGTGTCTATGATAGGGATATTAACCCCATACGACACACCCGGAAAAAGTAATCCGCACGCTGGTCTTTTTATCTGGCCCAGCACCCTTGTCACGTGACAACATACTTTCCATATATCTACTGAATATCAATATACATATATAAATATAGCTCCTGAAGAAGCGGATTCAAAGAAAAAAATAATATATTTTTTTTTTGAATCACAACGTGAAACATGTAGAGCACCACATATTATGTATGTACAGTTGTTTTGTCTCCATTGATCGCAATGGTATGATATATTGAATGTCACGGAAATTATATTGTTTCTATGAAATGCATGAATTACCATATATACTCGAGTATAAGCCGAGGTACCTAATGTTACTACAAAAAACTGGGAAAACTTACTGACTCGAGTATAAGCCGAGGGTCAACAATGCCCATTTGCACGCCTCACTGTGCCCATTGCAACTTCACTAAGCCACTGTTCCCATCCTCACTGTTCCCATCCTCACTGTTCCCCTAAAATTTAAATTGAACATTGTAAATTGTACCTGAAACAAAATAGAGAGGCTGCGGCGTCCATCGTTTAAAACTCGCGGTCTCTTCCTCTTCCCTTCCACGATAGGCGTTTTCTAAGCAGACACAGTTCCGCCTATCACGAACGTTCTCTCATCCTCAGTTTCCCAGCAGACGTCCGTGATTGGCGGAACACTGAACACAGTGTCTGCTGGGATGGGTGAGGATGAGAGAACGTTCGTGATAGGCGATTCTCAGCAGACCAGACACAGTTCCGCCTATCACGGAAGGGACCAGGAAGAGACCGTGAGATTTAAACGATGGACGCCGCAGCCTCTCAATTTTTTTTCAGGTACAATTTACAATGTTCAATTTCGCTGACTCGAGTATAAGCCGAGGGGGGGGGGACTTTCAGCCCAAAAAAAAGGGCTGAAAATCTCGGCTTATACTCGAGTATATACGGTATCTATATATACATTTTTGTAATAAAAACCTTTTTAAATTTCTATCTTCTACTGTTTATCAGTTCACATATGGTGCCCACACAGTCCACACCAGCCTCATTTCTCCCTTTTATATAATGTTCAAATGGGACGAAGGCACCAGTTTCTATATATTTTCTATCCATAGAACTCTCAATATATAACTAACTTTTACAATCACTTTAAAGCTGGTGTTTTATTTAACCCATAGAGCAGCCACCCCTTCAACGCCTTTGGCTCATGTTAAAGGAAGTTCCGTTTTTTTTAAACCATGTGCTGTCTGCTGGACTGTAAGTGTACATTGTCTTGTAGACATGGTTATGGATGGAGCGATTGAAATGGAAGGAAAGAGGCCCTGCGGGACCTGGCAGCATGAAAAAGATCCCACATTTAGAGAAGACCCTTCTCTTAACAAACCCATTTCCTTAGCCGCAAGCTGTGAGATAATGTTACATATTGAGAGGCCTGTGAAGGCATCTTTGCTCTAGAACACGCTGAGGTTGTGGTAAAGTCCTTTCCTGCTCGTTCTGTAGAGGAAAATCTTACCGTATTTCGTAGTCGGCTCCACTACAGAGCAGTGATAGTCGGAAATGTATACCTATTACACAAGAAGGCTTACGCTGATTAAACACAAACTCGAGGCAATGGATAGACACGTTGAGTGACCTGTTATGACATTCCAGGAAACAGTACCATTTAGATTAGGTATAAAAGTATTTTTAATGTACCTTACAGCTTGATGGCATTACGTAGAATTTGTGCTTAGAAAGATTTCAGATTGCCCATGGGGGAGCTTGCAGCCCCCTGCCAGTGCTGCGCAAATTCACTGAGAACTCATTTTGGAACAATCAAGAGGTGTGCATAATTATAAACCTTCTGACTTTACAACCATTTTAATGCAGAGGATGCATTAATGTAAAAAAAAAAAAAACAACAACTTTAGAACCACTTTTAAGGGAAAGCATCGTGTATTAACCACTTCAGCCCCGGAAGGATTTGCCCCCTTCCTGATCAGGCCATTTTTTTGCGATACGGCACTGCGTCGCTTTAACTGATAATTGCGCAGTCGTGCGACGCTGTACCCAAACAAAAGTTATGTCCTATTTTCCCCACAAATAGAGCTTTCTTTTGGTGGTATTTGATCACCTCTGCGGTTTTTATTTTTTGCGCTATAAACAAAAAACTATTTTGAAAAAAACTAAATATTTTGTCGTTTTTGGCTATAATAAATATCCCAATTTAAAAACAAAAACAATTTTTTTCCTCAGTTTAGGCCGATACGTATTCTTCTACATATTTTTGGTTAAAAAAAAAAAATCGCAATAAGAGTACATTGTTTGGTTTGTGCAAAAGTTATAGTGTCTACAAAATAGGGGATAGATATATGTCATTTTTTTATTATTATTATTTTTTTTTTACTAGTAATGGCGGCGATCTGCGATTTTTATTGTGACTGCGACATTGTGACGGACACATCAGACACTTTTGACACTATTTTGGGACCATTGACACTTATACAGCAATCAGAGCTAAAAATAGCCGCTGATGACTGTGTAAATGTCACTGGCAGGGAAGGGGTTAACACTAGGGGCGATCAAGGGGTTAATTGTGTTCCATAGGTGTGTTCTAACTGTGGGTAAGGATGATTTCCGGCGTGTTCGCAAACCACACGTGCAGAGCCCGCCAGGAAGTCAGCACTGCGCTGTGCTAATCAGTGAGAGATTTCCCGATCTCTGCAGCCTCGCAGCGGGACAATGTCTCACTGCCTGTGATTAGCGCAGTGCCGAATTCCTGGCGCGCTCTGCACGTGGGGATTGCGAACACACCAAAGCTCATCCTTACTGTGGGGGGATGGGACTGACTAGGGGAGAAGAGAGATCGGTGTTCATACATAGTATGAACACACGGTCTGTCTCCTCTCCGCTGAGAGAACCAGGATTTGTGGGTTTACACACACAGATCCCGGTTCTCGCACTGTCACGAGCGATCGCGGGTGCCCGGCGGGCATTGTACCGCACACGCATCGGCTCCGGGGACACGCGTTGGGTGCATGCGCCTGCCTGCTGTGACGTCTTAACGGAGCGACGTACAGCGACGGCAATCTGCGCAGCAGAGCCAACCTGCCGCAGTATAACTGCGGTCGGCTGGTCAGCTAGTGGTTAAAGTGACCTCTTGTGTTGAGTTATTATTACTGTTTGGTTTGGCACTTTTACATGCTCGTCTTTCCATATTTTTATTTCAGTATTATATAGAGAAATTTTTAGATTAGCCACTAGAGGGAGCCCTGGAACTTGACTCAGCCTCATTCATCCGAGATAACTGCTGTGATAAAATATCAGCAATATAGAGTGTTTATGGCTTTCAGCTTTCCACAGGAAAAGTTAAAAACCTTTTGACATGTAGATACACCCTGATTTGTAACTATGCTCACTGATAAGATGTGTCCAGTGCACTGGCTACTTGAGCACTTGTATTGTCTTTGTGAAAGCAAATTGATTTAGCCTTGGTTCACACTAGACGCAGTGCGAATTCACAGCACACGCATCAAAATCACAACCCGTTCACGCAAACTGATTGCGGAGTGTATGTTAAATTAACGACACCCCACAATCAGTTTGCAAAACGCAGTGCAATTTGCCATGCAATTCACCCATGCAATCCGATTCTGGTGTGGACCAAAAAAGGGTCCTGTGCGAGTTTGGTGCGAATGTGGTGGGATTTGAGCCATACAAATGCATGGCTCAAATCGCACCCCAGAGACATTGCATGTAATTCGCATAGGAATGTGCTGCAATTCCTGTGCGAATTACATGCAGTGTCCCGCACTGCATCAGTGTGAACCCTGGCTTAAAGCAGAACTACACTGCATCTGAGCACCAAAAACACTATTTAATTCATTTTTAACATTCAAAGCAAACTCCCCCATCTATCCATTCATGTCTCCATGCTTTATTTTGCTGAGAAATCATTTTGAAAAACACCCCCTAGCATTTCGGGCTGTGGCCATCTTGAGTAAAGGCAGATGATTCATTATTTACTTCCTGAAATCCATCTGCCCTTAGCTCAGGCATGCAGATAGGAGGGTGTGCTTAGCTGAGAAAGCTCCTCCTCCCCTTCTGAAAACTCCTGGGATGTATGACATAATTTGCCTAAGCCAGAAACTAGGAAGTAACTTAAAGTGGTTGTAAACCCGTTACAACCACGGTTTAGGAGATATTTACAAAAGAGACGGCCGCCGATGTCTACGGCGCAGGTGCACTTTAGAAAAAGTGATTGTTCCATTTCTAAAGGAGAGCGTGCCGTGACTGGCGGCTCCCGCGCGAATGCGACGTCATCGCGGCCCCAGCCAATCGCAGCGCCGGAACGCGATACCCAGAAGTAAGATGGACGCTTTGTGGAACAGGGGACAGCGGTGACACCGCAGGCTTCGGTTTCAGGAAAGTGACACATAAAGGGCTACTATGCGATGCATAGTAGCCCATTATGCTTTACCTTTGCAGGGAAGCAAAGAGGAAGTAAAACCCATCAGGGTTTATTTCCTCTTTAGGAAATGTAAAAAAAAGTTAAAAATCCGTAAATATATTATTCCTTTTCTATCTATTTACTAATGCTAGCAGTGTAAGGATTAAAAATAGTACATGTTGATTGAGAGAGTTAAGTTTTTCTTTAAATGGGCTTCAGTCTGGGATCTGTACTGCCTAAAAGGATGAGCAGCTTAAAGTGTATTTCCACTTTTGCAGCCAAATTGGGGTAACACATTTGTTACATGTTGTCATTCGTAGCATAGCATTTAAAAATTGCTGCTCACATTTTTACTTGCTGTTTTCTGAAAGATTCCAAAACCAAAGTTTTCCCCGCTATGTAATGTTAACAAGTTGACTGCAGAGTTTCTTTTACTATGATTTACCCTCTCTGTACTATGCTGGTGCATCTCATTATCAGTTGTATACTAGATTTTTCTTTCCTAACAAAGGGTTCAGGTTGAGATTGAGACTCACGCATTTTGTCCCTCCACGTTCACTTTGAAATTGTTCAGAGTAGCTTGCAGTCTGCCCAAGGACCTGCTTCAAAGAAACTGGAAAGCTAAGAAATATTTTTAAACATTATTTTAGGTATGCTGTGCGAATGGGGACAGACATGGGGACAGACATATAGTGGGATTTTTCAAATTCTACTGAAAAAGTGGAAATATACTTTTCTAGTAGACATAAAACTACTTTAATCTGCACTGCACAAAAATGGACAATGAGATCTGACTGGGGAGGCTTCCCCCCCCCCTTCAAAAAAAATGTCACTTCGGCATAATAAACAGTGAAATTTATCAATAGTCTCAAAGCTGAAACACGTGGTTGCAGTGTGATTGTGACTAGGGATGAGCTTTATGTTCGTGTCGAACTCATGTTCGACTCGAACAGCGAACAATTTGGGGTGTTCGAGGCAAATTCGAAAAGCCGCGGAACACCCTTTAAAAGTCTATGGGAGAAATCTAAAATGCTAATTTTAAAGGTTAATATGCAAGTTATTGTCATAAAAAGTGTTTGGGGACTGGGGTCCTGCCCCAGGGGACATGTATCAATGCAAAAAATGTTTATATTACACTTTGTGCAGGGACAGTTCTAAGCACGGGAACCAAGCGCTACTTTACAGGCATACTGTACTATACACACCCCCCAGGTACGAAATTTAAAGGAATATTTCACTTTTATTGTTTCACTTTAAGCATTACTAAAATCACTGCTCCTGAAAAAACGGCCGTTTTTAAAACTTTTTTTTTGCATTGATACATGTCCCCTGGGGCAGGACCCGGGTCCCCAAACACTTTTTATGACAATAACTTGCATATAAGCCTTTAAAATTAGCACTTTCGATTTTTCATGTTCGAGTCCCATAGACTTTAACAGTGTTCGAACAAATTTATTGCCTGTTCGCATGTTCTAATGCGAACCGAACTGAAGGATGTTCGGCTCATCCCTAATTGTGACATTGCTCTATTTGTTTGAATGAGTCACATTTGGTGGTTGTGCTGCCCAGCAAATGCATTAGACAGTTGCTGGCTGGTGCCCAATATTTTGGGGCGGTGGCAAACTAACACCCCCTAAGGAGGTGGACAGTGACGATCACCCCCATTCCCCCCCTGCGGGAGACAGAAGGTGGTGACGATTCAGTCCCCCCGCGCGCGGGAGACAGAAGGTGGCGATTCAGTCCCCACCCCGTGCGGGAGACTGACGTGAATGTAATCAGATGCCTTACCTTAGGAGGCAGGGAGAAGGAAGACCTGGGGCCGCTCTGAGCGCTTCTCCCGGCAAGGCAGGCCATGCATGATACAGCACACAGAGAGACATTCTCCTCCGGGCCGAACAGGAAGTCCTAAGACTCCTTGGCCAATCAGGGCTTCCTGATTGGCCGGGGGGAGAATCAGGAAGACAATAGCTAATGTTAATTTGCTATTGTCACAAAAGTGGGTGGGCACGGGGTGCACTTAAATGTATATTCAATATGGCTTCCTTTGTAGCATGGGTGGTTGGTAGAATGTGACTCAACCTTTTTTTTTTTTTTCCTTTTTTTTATCAGCCCCCTTCCAACTGCAAGTCTAAATGATCCCTTACTTAGTTTACACTCAAGGTGATCTCTGTTTTTACACCATATCCTCAGGCTAAAGTGCCCAGATTCATATATACACAGTATCTCACAAAAGTGAGTACACCCCGCACATTTTTGTAAATATTTTATTATATCTTTTCATGTGACAACACTGAAGAAATTACACTTTGCTACAATGTAAAGTAGTGAGTGTACAGCTTGTATAACAGTGTAAATTTGCTGTCCCCTCAAAATAACTCAACACACAGCCATTAATGTCTAAACCGCTGCCAACCAAAGTGAGTAAACCCTTAAGTGAAAATTTCCAAATTGGGCCCAATTAGCCATTTTCCCTCCCCGGTGTCATGTGACTTATTAGTGTTGCAAGGTCTCAGGTGTGAATGGGGAGCAGGTGTGTTAAATATGGTGTTATCGCTCTCACTCTCTCATACTGGTCACTGGAAGTTCAACATGGCACCTCATGGCAACGAACTCTCTGAGGATCTGAAATAAAGAATTGTTGCTCTACATAAAGATGGCCTAAGCTATAAGAAGATTGCCAAGACCCTAAAACTGTGCTGCAGCACGGTGGCCAAGACCATACAGCGATTTAACAGGACAGGTTCCACTCAGAACAGGCCTCACCATGGTCGACCAAAGAAGTTGAGTGCACGTGCTCAGTGTCATACCCAGAGTTTGTCTTTGAGAAATAGACGTATGAGTGTTGCCAGCATTGCTGCAGAGGTTGAAAGGGTGGGGGGTCAGCCTGTCAGTGCTCAGACCATACGCAGCACACTGCATCAAATTGGTCTGCATGGCTGTCGTCCCAGAAGGAAGCCTCTTCTAAAGATGATGCATAAGAAAGCCCGCAAACAGTTTGCTGAAGACAAGCAGACTAAGGACATGGATTACTGGAACCATGTCCTGTGATCTGATGAGACCAAGATAAACTTATTTGGTTCAGATGGTGTCAAGCATGTGTGGCGGCAACCAGGTGAGGAGTACAAAGACAAGTGTGTGTTGCCTACAGTCAAGCATGGTGGTGGGAGTGTCATGGTCTGGGGCCGCATGAGTGCTGCCGGCACTGGAGAGCTACAGTTCATTGAGGGAACCATGAATGCCAACATGTACTGTGACATGCTGAAGCAGGGAATGATCCCCTCTCTTTGGAGACTGGGAAGTATTCTGACATAAGGACCCCAAAAACACCTCCAAGGCGACCACTGCCTTGCTAAAGAAGCTGAGGTTAAAGGTGATGGATTGGCCAAGCATGTATCCAGACCTAAACCCTATTGAGCAACTGTGGGGCATCCTCAAATGGAAGGTGAAGGAGCGCAAGGTCTCTAACATCCACCAGCTCCGTGATGTTGTCATGGAGGAGTGGAAGAGGACTCCATTGGCAATCTGTGAAGCTCTGGTGAACTCCATGCCAAAGAGGGTTAATGCAGTGCTGCAAAATATTGACACTTTGGGCCCAATTTGGGCATTTTCACTTAGGGGTGTACTCACTTTTGTTGCCAGTGGTTTAGACATTAATGGCTGTGTGTTGAGTTATTTTGAGGGGACAGAAAATTTACACTGTTATACAAGCTGTACACTCACTACTTTACATTGTAGCAAAGTGTCATTTCTTCAGTGTTGTCACATGAAAAGATATAATAAAATATTTACAAAAATGTGAGGGGTGTACTCACTTTTGTGAGATACTGTATTTATATACACACATATATACATTGGGTAAAATAAGTATTGAACACATCTCCGATTTTTTAGGTAATAATATTTCTAAAGGTGCTATTGACATGAACTTTTCACCACATGTCAGTAACTAACCACGCAAAATCCACACATACTGTACCCGAGGCCGAAAATAGCTCGCACATCCCTGAAGCCAGGACGGCCCTCAGGTCAGGATTCGGCAACGAACCCCGATAGAGCGGTCTCTGCCTCTTAAGTACCCCCTCCCAGAATGCACATCAGGTTGACCACGCCCCCTGAGCCACTTCTGGGAAAGGAATACCCAATACACCTAGCCTGCTGCATTTCCAACCTTGACCCGTGATGACGGTGACACCTACTGTCAGGTGGAAAACACGCAACCCAGCTAGACTGAAACAGAGCCATCAATTTACATAATTCTTTCTGAGCTGAACTACAGATCAGATGACTAAATTTAACTTATAGCGTCTACCCAACAGGAGCGGGGTGCTACATGTATAAATATATATATAGTAGATGCAGACTTAAGTCTTGTTTCAGAGGCCTGGTTTTACTTTTCTAGTCAGGTGTGCACATCACAATGTTTTCGAACTAGAAAAGCTTCCCCTGTCTTGGCCTTGCATGGCTGTCTTACAAGAGAGCATATGCTTTGTGAATTGCTCTTTGATTGCCCAGTCAATGTATCTGTTAGACATCGCGCTCTCTCTGTGAACGTTTATTTAAATGAACACTGCGCATTATTGAGCAAGACGCCAGTTATTTCATATTCTGTCTGTTTGTGTCTGTATCAGTCGTAACAAATTCTTTTTCAAGTCCAATCTGTTTGACTCAGCAATCCTAGAGGCATGAGATTAACAAGTGGTTTAACCTGAACATATCAATAATGTATAGAAACTTATGCGAAAATTGCTTCATGTTTCGACGTGCGCTGGCTCTTGTTCCAAAGTCTTATTAACGTTTTAGTAATCTAACAATTCTGGGAATCGGGTTTAGGAGAAAGCACAACCTGTTCGTAGTGGCTGCAGCATGGCCATGGATGAAAACCCATTGTTGTTATTATAATACGGGGGATTTATATAGTGCCAACAGTTTGCGCAGCGCTTTACAACATGAGGACAGACAATACAGTTACAATACAATTCAATACAGGAGGAATCAGAGGGGCCTGCTCATTAGAGCTTATAATCTACCTCTAGATGTCTTACGTTATATTTTTTATGTAGAAAGATATAAAACCTAAAAGCACAGAGAGCAAAGCCCTTTTTGTAGAATGTGGTTGTGTCTGTGGTTGCTTTCTAAAGAAAATTTACTTTTAGACTTTGGGGTTGATTTACTAAAACTGGAGAATGCAAAATCTGGTGCAGCTGAACATGGTAGCCAATCAGCTTCTAACTTCAGCTTGTTCAATTAACCGCTTTACGACAGTCCACCACACATAAACTGCTGCACGGCGGTCTCTCTGCGCCTGATCACGTACCTAGCACGTGATCCACGTGCCGGGGTAGAGAGGGCGCCCCGGCTGTGCTGCGATTGGCTGCAGCATCAACCAATCAGCGGGTGCCAGCCACTGAATGGTTGCCGGAACCAGACGATCGGCTCAGGACATTATCAAAGAGAGCCTTGTGTAGGTAAACAAACACAGGTCTCTCTTCTGACAGCAGCAATGTGCTGTTAGCGGCGGCTGATGCTCAATAATTTGTGGGGGGGGGGCGTCAAACAAACCACAAACGCCCCCCCCCCCCCTGTTGCATGGAAGATGGCTGGGAAGGCAGCGATCAGACGGGAAGATGGCGATCAGTCTGGCCTTACCATAGGAGGCTGCTCCTTGCCCCAGGCTTCCGGCCGAACAGGCGTTGCTTCACCTACCGACCGAACAGGAAGTGGGTCCTGAGAACCAATTAGCCGGGAGTCCTAAGGCTACCTGGCCAATCAGGTCTCAGGACCCGCTTCTGATTGGCCGGGAGGAGAATCAGGAAGACATTAGGGAATATTCGCTAATGTCACACAACTGGGTGGGCTCAGGGTGCAGCGCTCTAGATGTTACCCCCTTCCCTGCCAGTGTCATTAGTACAATTAAGTGCATATTTATAGCACTGATTACTGTATTAGTGTCACTGGTACCGAAAAAAGTGTCAGTTAGCCCTGATTCACACTGGTGCGTTTTGACATGCGATTTGGCATGTCAAAACGGCGGTATTTGCCGCAAATTGCCATCAATGACACCGTCCTAATCTGTCCGACGCCGCATCTGCGGCGTTGCACCGATTTCAAAAAGTAGTTTCTGTACTACTTTTTTCAATTTTGGCCCGTGATTTACATTGACATCTGTGCAGAAACCTGCACAGATGTCTCTGTAATCGCGGCCGAAATCGGGACTGACAAGCGGGAGTGAAATTGTGCGAGTTCAGCTGAACTCGCACGGCTTCACTCTCGCAGCCCAGTGTGGACCTGGGCTTAGTGTCTGATTTGTTCACCTCAATATCTCAGTCCCGCTATAAATCACTGATCACCGCTATTACTAGTAAAAACAAAAAATAAATAAAACTTCCATAAAAATATCCCATATTTTGTAGACGCTATAACTTTTGCGCAAACCAATCAATATACACTTATTTGGATTTTTTTTACCAAAAATATGTAGCAGAATACATATTGGCTTTAATTGATGAAGACATTAGATTTTTGATATTCCTATCCCGAAAAAATTTTGATATCTGCAAATTAAAAACTTTTTTTTTACAGATAATGCACCACCAGACGCAACATCCCCAAATCTCACCACCTTTGAACAAGCCTGTAAAACGGATCCTCATAGGCGTGGACTCATTTCTGAGTTGTATAATCAACTACTTTCACACATCGCTTCCTCTCCCCTAACCTATACCAACAAATGGGAAAGAGACCTTCAGTTACAACAAAACAACATACAGTAAATTGGGCCCAAATTTGTCAAGACACTAAATCGGCCTCACCGAATATAGTGTCTCTTGAAACAAACTACAAAGTGCTCACTAGGTGGTACCTGGTCCCTGCCAGAATTTCAACATTTTCTCCACAATATCTTTCCCACTGATTCCGAGGCTGCCTTACCCCTGGTACACAAATGCATATTTGGTAGGAATGCAAAATAGTCAAATCATTTCGGTCGGAAGTGTTTCAAATTCTTAACACATGCTGCGTACACATGCTCGGAATTTCCGATGGAAAAAGTCAGACGGAATTTTTTCATCGGATATTCCGTGTATACCCCATCGCACTTTTTCCGTCGGAAATTCCGACGGACTTAGAAAGAGAACATGTTCTCTTTTTTTCCGATCGGAATTTCCGTTCGTCTGGATGCAATTCCGACGGACTAAAAACCACGCATGCTCAGAATCAAGTCGACGCATGCTCGGAAGTATTAAACTTCATTTTTCTCGGCTCGTCGTAATGTTGTACGTCACCGCATTCTTGAAGGTCGGAATTTGATGTGGCAGTGTGTATGCAAGACAGCTTGAACGGAATTCCATCGGAAAAACCCGTCGGAGTTTATTCCGACGGAAAATCCGACCGTGTGTACAAGGCATAACACTATTCTACCACCTGATCATTCTATGGCACTCCTGAACAGTAAACCCCACACCCTATCACACCGTCAATTTAAACGAATGTTCTTTGTAACCACAGCAGCAAGGCAGACCATTGCGACAACATGGAAATCTGATTGACTATGCATTTTATCAGTCAAAAACAGGATTACTCAATCCATGATTCATGCAAAAACAGAAGCAATATTTCTTTACCAAACATCCAAATACGAAGACATATGGAGACCGTCGTTTGAGCATTTCCTACCTCTGGGTTTTGATAAAACATTGTTGTCTCCATGGGCGTCCGCTCCATAGGGCAAGGGGGGTCAATTGCCCCCCCCTGGAATCGTAAGAGTGTTGAAGTCAGAGTGAAGACACTTGCCCCCTGTGTTGCAATAACCCCAGCTAGCGGTCAAAGACAGGGTTAAATTAAACTTTGTAGGCGCTTCGGCAGCGGTGCCCATTTATTTAAATGGGCAGGGGCGGTGGAGGAGTGGTGTATACAGCGCTGCTCCACTGCCCCAAAGAAGCATGGATGACCTTAAAATGATGCCCCCCCCTGAAAAAAGTTCAGCGGACGCCCATGGTTGTCTCCATGATTCCTCATTCTCCACTTTATCGTACCCTTGCCTAAATCTAGTTTTAGTTTTACTTTATTTTCTTACAATAAGTTTAACCAATCAAAACAAGGGTCATCTGAAATAGTTGGGAATATAACTTAATCTGCAGATAATGCCAAGTCAATTAGCAGGAACTTGGACCTGGAAAAGTTTACTCATTTCTCCTAACTATTTTAGGTTATTTGACCCGCTATATCGAGCAAACGTTATCTTCTTCCATTTTCGCTATAATTAAATATAACTTTTTATATTCTCCTATCTTGATTACATATGATTGTTAATATTAATAGCTAGAATTACATCACTAAATTGCAATGATAACTGAAATGTTACACTAAGGAATACTTCTTACATTCGGTTCCATATACTTAACGAGAGAAGTATAGTTATAATTGCTTGTTTTTATTTTTTGAAATTTATCCTTGTCATTGTATTGTACAAATATGAATGGTACTATTGTTATGCCTTATGAAAACACAATAAAATATTCAAACAGAAATTAGATTTTTTAAGTTTTTTATTGGATGTGTTTTATAGCAGATGTTATTTTTTTATTCAAAATTGTCAGTATTTTTTTGTTTATCATGCAAAAAAAAAAAACCGGAGGTGATCAAATACCACATTTGTGGGGAAAACAACATAAATTTTATTTGGGTACAGTGGCGCACGAGAGCACATTAGTTAAAGTAACGCAGTGTCATATCGCATAAAATAGCCTGGTCATGGAACGGGGTACATTTTCCGGAGCTGAAGTGGTTAAAGGAGTAGCTCTATTCTTTATTTGCAAGTTTGAAAAAACAAATTCAGGTCGAACACATATTGTTATGCCGCGTAAAATATTTTTTTTTTAAATGGTCATTAAAAATGATCGTTTGTGGGCTTCAGAGCATTTTTCACGTGAAGAAAGAAAGAAAAGTCTTCTGGACGCAGCACTCCGGTTAAAAAGCCTTTATTCCAAAAAAAGGTTCAGGAAACCAAAAACACACTGCACAACACAGCAAACTGATCACATCTGGCTAACGCGTTTCACACTATTAAAGTGCTTACTCATAGCGACGTGAAAAACGGCCATGAAAAAATTGGATTTTTCACGTCTTTTTTACATTGTCGTTTTTCTCGTCATGAAAAACGGCCGTGTGTGGGCTTTAACGACGTGAAAAAAAATGCGCATGCTCAGAATCAAGTATGAGACGGGAGCACTCGTTCTGGTAAAACTAGCGTTCGTAATGTAGATAGCACATTTGTCGCGCTGTAACGGACTGAAAAGCACGAGGCTGAAAAGCGCGAATCGTCTCAACAAACTTTACTAACATGAAGGGTGGCGCCATCCGAATGGAACTTCCCCTTTATAGTGCCGTCGTACGTGTTGGACGTCACCGCGCTTTACTCAAACATTTTTTTCAGCGATAGTGTGTAGGCAAGGCAGGCTTGAGAGGAAACACGAAAAATCACGTCGAGAAAAATGCAGTTTTTTTCAATGACATTAAAAACGGTCGTGTGTACGCGGCATAACAATCTTTTTTTTCTGATCTCTTTAGAATTTTGTAGTCTAGTTACTGTAGAGATTTTGTAAAGCAGTTTCTGCTTTCTTACATTATGGGAACGTAGGTATTTGTGAATGATACAGCTGTTTTCCCCTGAAATCTGATGCTAAACAAGCAATGTAAGAAAAGCACTTTCCGCTGCAGTGTGAGCGCAGACAAGTGCCCTTTACATTCAGCTTGAATTCATTGGTGGCTTGTTTTTATTCAGACTTTGTTGAGCAGTCAGCAAGCCATGAAATAACAGACTTCCCACATTATAGGAATGGAAATGTGCCTGTGGAATATCTCTCCCACTTCTTCATACATTGTAGAAATATTGTTTCTTCTTCAGCTGGGCTCAGCTAAAACACGATCAACTTTTAATGTATTGATTTATTAACCGCTTCAATACCGGGCAATTTTCCCCGCTTCCTGCCCAGGCCAATTTTTCAGCGCTGTCACACTTTGAATGACAATTGCGCGGTCATGCTACACTGTACCCATATGAAATCTTTATCCTTTTTTTACAAAAATTAAGCTTTCTTTTGGTGGTATTTAATCACCACTGTTATTTTTTTTATTTATTGCCAAATAAATGAAAAACGATAAATAATGTATTTTTCTTAATTTCTGTTATAATATTTAGCAAATTATAATTGTTCTACATGAATTTAGGCCAAAATGTATTCTGCTACATTTTTGGGTGAAAAAAACTCAAATCAGTGTATATCATTTAGCCTGTAGGAAAGTTATAGAGTCCACAAACGATGGTATACAGTTAGGTCCATATAGATTTGGACACAGGCACAATTTTCATACTTTTGGCTCTGTATGCCACCAAAATAAAATGAAAACAAAACAACCCAAATGAATTAAGTGTAGACTTTCAGCTTTAATTCAAGGGGTTGGACATAAATATCAAGAACACATTTTAGGAACTGAAACCATTTTTATACACAGTCCCCTCATTTTCAGGGGCTCAAACGTGATTGGACAAATGAATATAATCATAAATAAAATGTTCATTTTTACAATTTTGTTGAGAATCCTTTATTGGCAATCATTGCCTGAATTCTGGAACCCATGGACATTACCAAAGACTGGGTTTCCTCCTTTCTGATGCTTTGCCAGGCTCTAACTGCAGCTGTCTTCATTTGTTCTGTGTTTGTGGGACTTTCTGCCTTTAGTTTTGCCTTCAGCAAGTGAAATGCATGCTCAATTAAGTTGAGATCAGGTGATTGACTCAGCCATTGCAGAATATTCCACTTATTTTCCTTCCAAACCTCCTGGGTTGCTTTTGCAGTGTGTTTTGGACCATTGTCCATCTGTACTGTGAAGCGCCGTCCAATCAACTTTGCTGCATTTGGCTGAATCTGGGTATATATCTGGGTATAATCTGACAGTATACAGTATCTCTAAACACTGCCAAATTCATCCGACTGCGTTTGTCTTCTGTCACATCATGAATAAACATCTATGACTCAGTGCCACTGGAAGCCATGCATGCCCATGCCATCACACTGCAAGCTCCTCCATGTTTTACAGATGATGTTGTGTGCTTTGGATCATGAGCTGTTCCAAGCCTTCTCCATATTTTTTTCTTCCTGTCATTTTGGTACAGATTAATCTTAGTTTCATCCATCCAAAGAATGCATTTCCGGAACTGGTCTGGCTTTTTTAGATGTTTTTTGGCAAAGTCTAATTTGGCTTTTCTATTCTTCAGGCTTATGAATGGTTTGCGCCTTGTGGTGAATCCTCTGTATTTGCTCTTGTGAAGTCTTCTCTTGATTGTAGACTTTGACAATGATACGCCCACCTCCTGGAGAGTGTTCTTCACTTGTTTGGATGTTGTGAATTGGTTTTTCTTTACCATAGAGAGGATCCTGCAATCATCCACCACTGTTATCTTCCATGGATGTCCAGGCCTTTTTTATGTTGCTGAGCTCACCAGTGCATTCTTCTTTCCTCAGAATGTACCAAACTGTTGTTTTGGCCACTCCTAATGTTGCTGCTATCTCTCTGATGGATTTGTTTCATTTTTGAAGCCTTACAATGGCCTGTTTCACTTGCATGGACAGCTCCCTTAAACATATGATGTAGGTTCACAGCAATAAATTCCAAATGCAAATACCACACAGAATCAACTCCAGACCCTTTTCCTGCTTAACCTCCCTGGCGGTATGATTATGTCAGATTTTTGATGCTGAAAACGGTACAATTATTATGGAAATTTGGCGTTTCATATTGTAGGCCAGTAATTCTTAGAAATAACACACTTAAATCTGTCCAAACAAGAGTCTAGTAGACATCCCGGGTATGATAAAGTTTGAACACACAAAATCATAAATTATAATATAATAAATATCTATAAATAATTATACCAAATAATAATGTAGCGCCCTGCTCCTGTTGACAAGGCGCTCGCATGTAAATTTAGTGGGTCATCTGTTCTGTACATAGTTCAGATTCAGTATTATTGCTAAATTAGCCTCTGCTCCAGCATTGGCTGTGTTGTGTGCAGTTCCACACTGTCATCTGTAGGTGTCGTTGTCACCAGAGGCCAGTGATGGAAGGACAACAGGCTAAGGTGTATTGGATGTTCCTTTCCCCAGAAACAGCCCAGTGGGAGTGGTTTACCGCGGTGCATTCTGGGAGAGGATACAATTTTTCTCTCTCTCTGACCTCATGGCCCGCCTGGCCTGGCCTAAGGTATGTGACAACTGCTCTTCTGCCTCTGGGCCTGCTTGCCCGAGGCTACGTGACTGCAAGTAGGCCCAGAAGCCTTAATGGGGCCTACTGGTTCAGAGGTGGTCCTGTGCTGTCTTACCTGCGGGAAGAAACCAAGCAATTGAAAGATCCGGGGGGAGGACTCATCTTGGAGAGGACTGAGTGAAAGGCTGGTATCTCAAGAAGGGCCTGGTGACTCAATTGGAGGATGCATCCTAACCAATCTACCTCACAGTAATGCTGGATGGGCTTAAAGGGACTTTAGGTACTGTGTAGCTGTGTTCGCTTGTCTATTGCTGATCATCGAATCCTGTGGCAGAGGATTTTACAAATAGTTATTGCTATCTGTGGCAGAGACTTTTGTCCGTGCATCATTCTGGCTGCTAGGCCAGTGAGAGAGGCCTATCCGGGTGAGCAAGATCCGCTGACAAGGAGTTGCATTTGTCTTCTGGATCTCAAGTTCCTCAGTGATCTGCACAAGATCCTCCATCCCTCTATGGCTACAAGTTGTGTTAAATAAAAAGCATTGGAAAAAGGCTAAGTGACTGGTGAATGCATCTGTGGGCTCATTGCCCAATTTAGAGCCAAGTAAGTTTTGATACATTTCACTGTGGGGTAACGGCAGGACCAAAAATAACCAGCAGCTCCTACAGGGGTAGTGCTACATGTGGGGGCTCGTCTGGGATTTGCCGTTGCCCCTAGCAACTCAAGTAAAGACATTCACAGAGTCTACGTTAAAGAGGGCCCTGGACTGTGTTATTTGTTACGGGACGATAAGGGTTTAAGTGTGGATCATTTTCAAAGTGCGTAGGCTACGGGCGGAGCCAAGAAAGCCCAGGAGCTACGTGACTGAAAGAACAAGTGGGAGGAGTTCCCGCCTGCTGCTGCATGAGACGCGTGTGTGTGTCTGGCGCCAAAGAGAAGAAGCTGCGTGATCATACTGCAGCCATGTCTTCATTCTCGCTGATACAATCGGCCATGGGGCCCAGGATGTTCCCTACCAGCACCGCTGTGGGTGTCATGCTGACCGGAACCCTGTTGACGGATACCGGCATCCGCTTGAAGCCGCAGGGGCGGTTTGTGTTGTGCACTGTCGGAGACATTGAAGCGCTGGGTATGCTATGCCACAGGTGCGAGGGACTGGCCAACAAACTCTCGCCCCATCTGCTACTGTGAGTGTTTCTGAGGGAGATGTCGCTGTTACTGTTACTAGAGAGCCATCAGCAGGCATCGCCCTTGCTACTACCTCCGCTACACCTGTCCCCGCTGCACCTGTCCAGAGGAAGGTGGGATATGTGCAAGCTTCCCGCGGCCGGGGTCGAGGCCTACCCCAAAGACTACCTGAACCGGAGCCAGAGGAGAGTATGAACCCTGGAAAATCCACGACAGGAACGGGTGAGAGATCAGGGGGGGAACATATCTGGGACTGACTGTAAATATTTGCCTGAGGAGGAGTTGGGGGATTCGGAGATAGATTCCCTGTCAGATGTCTCCGGTAGTGATGAGCCGAACACCCCCGGGTTCGGTTCGCACCAGAACCCGCGAACGGACCGAAAGTTCGTACGAACATTAGAACCCTATTAAATACAATGAATGCGAACGTTCGAATTCTAAAGTGCTAATTATAACGACTATTATGCATGTTATTGTCCTAAAAAGGGTTTGGTAACCCGGGTTCTGCACCAGGGGACATGTATCAATGCAAAAAGAAGTTTTAAAAACGGTCGTTTTTCGGGAGCAGTCATTTTAATGATGCATAAAGTGAAAAAAAAAAAAGTCAAATATTCCTTTAAATATCGTACCTGGGGGGTGTCTAAAGTATGCCTGTGAAGTGCCACGTGTTTCCCGTGTTTAGAACTGTCCCTGCACAAAATGACACTTCTAAAGGAAAAAAAAGCCATTTAAAACTGCTTGCGGCTTTAATGTAATGTCTGGTCCCGGTAATATGGATGAAAATCTTTAAGAAAAATGGCATAGCTACCCCATGACCCCCCCCCTACCCCAGCCCATTACCAGCCCCTTTGGGTCTTGTATGGATATTAAGGGGAACCCCGCACATAAAATAAAAAAGGCCCTATATACTCTGAACAGCCGTATACAGGCGGTGCATACAAGACAGGGACTGTAGGTTTGTTCTTATGTAGAATCTGTTTGTAATTTTGAACAGGTACATTGTTTAAGTGTAGCTCCAGCCCAAAAATCTATTTTTAAACTTTTTGGAAAACATAGGTAAGGGTTATCACCCCTGTAACATTTGTTTTGCTGTCTGTGCCCCTGTTCAGAACATTTCACCTCACTTTCCGTCCCAATGACAACTGTTTTTGAAATGTGGTGTTTTTCTTGAAACAAGGATTGCTGATAAAGCATCAGTACAGAGGAGACACCTTTCTCCCATATTAATTCTTACAGGAGAGAATTTTCCTTCCAAGGGGTAGATTTCCTCTCACTTCCTGTTGTCTTCTTGCGTTTGCAAGTAGGAGTCGTTTGTAAGTTGGATGTTTGAAAGTAGGGACCTGCCGTATATACTCTGCAGAAATAGGCCCCTTAGTTGTTGGTGTTGGCACAACACTGTAAGCACTCACAGTTACTCTTGGTTGGTGCTGGAACGCCCTGCTGTCAACTATTATATCAGGAATTTTAATTACATATAATTGTTGAACAGTGGTAGTAAAAATTGGGCCTTTGATGGTGGTGCTGGTGCCACAACACTGTAAGCCCTGACAGTTACTCTTGGTGGGTGCAGCAATGGGCCCTGCTGTGAATTATTAGATCAAGAATTGTAATTGCATGCCCCTGTTGAACAGGGGCTGAAAAATTGGGCCTTTCGTGGTGGTGGTGGTGGTGGTGGTGTTGCCACAACACTGTAAGCCCTCAGAGTTACTCTTGGTGGGTGCAGGAATGGGCCCTGCTGTGAATTATTAGATCAAGAATTGTAATTACATGCCCCTTTTGAACAGGGGCTGAAAAATTGGGCCTTTCGTGGTGGTGGTGGTGGTGGCGTTGCCACAACACTGTAAGCCCTCAGAGTTACTCTTGGTGGGTGCAGCAATGGGCCCTGCTGTGAATTATTAGATCAAGAATTGTAATTACATGCCCCTGTTGAACAGGGGCTGAAAAATTGGGCCTTAGGCACTGGTGGCACAACACTACAACCCCTCACAGATACTGTACTTGGAGCACAGCAATGAGCCCTGTTGCAAAGTATTGCTTCAAAAATTGTAATGACACGCCCCTGTTAAACAGGGGCTGAAAAATTGGGCCTTAGGCACTGGTGGCACAACACTCCAACCCCTCACAGATACTGTACTTGGAGCACAGCAATGAGCCCTATGGCAAATTATTGCTTCAAAAATTGTAATTACACGCCCCTGTTAAACAGGGGCTGAAAAATTGGGCCTTAGCCACTGGTGGCGGCACCCATAAACAAAAATGATCTTCCAAGCTATCATCATCAATCGTATCATTGAGGACTCGGAGGAGGAGGATAGCCAGTCAACATAACAGCACAGGCACTCAGCATCAGCATCAGTCTTGAAGGGATGTGACATGTTAAAATCAATTAGTCTGTTATATCAGCATCAGGTGTGTGGTAGCTGGTGGTGATCCAAGACTGGTTCATCTTGATGAAAGTCAGTCGATCAACCGAGTCGGTGGACAGGCGCACCCTGTGATCCGTGACAAATCCTCCAGCAGCACTGAATGTGCGTTCCGAAAGAACGCTGGATGCAGGACAGGCCAGTAGCTCAATTGCATACTGTGCAAGCTCTGGCCAGTGATCCATCCTCAAGACCCAGTAAGCCAGAGGATTTTCGGTGGGGAAGGTGTCCAAGTCTGACCTTGCCCCTAGATATTCCTGCACCATGTTTATCAGACGCTGGCGATGGTTGCTGGAACCGATCATAGTTTGGGGCTGCGGACTAAAGAATTGTCTGAACGCATCGGTCAGACGGCCACCTTCCCCACCGCTCCTTCTTTGACTGGCCGAAGCCTCAGCAACTCGTTGTCCAGGACCAGGAGTTTGTAACCTCCCAGTCTCTGGGAACGCGTTGCACAGACCTTTCTGCAAGGCCTCCCGGAGTTGTCTCATCCTCTGCTCCCTCTGCGACGGTAACATAAGGTCCGCAACCTTACCCTTGTACCGTGGATCAAGGAGAGTGGCCAGCCAGTAATGGTCCCTCTCCTTGATCCGAAGAATACGAGGATCCTTCCGCAGACTTTGCAGGATCAGGGAGGCCATGCAGCGTAGGTTTACTGAGGCATTCGGTCCGGAGTCCTCTGGGTCACTAAGGACGACATGATCCGCAGCCACCTCCTCCCAGCCACGTACAAGTCCACTGGTTTCTTGGGACTGTAAATCATCCCTAAAAGACTGCTGCTGATGATGCTGAGTGCCAGCCTCCACCTCCATGCTGACACAATCCTCCTCCTCCTCCTCCTCCTCTTCCTGTGCGATGGGTGGGACAGAAGGAACACTGTCTGGGTAAAGGGGGCCTTGAGAGGCAAGGAAGTCCTCCTCTTCCTGCCTCTGTTCTGCCTCAAGTGCCCTGTCCATTATTCCACGCAGCGTGTGCTCCAACAGGTGGACAAGAGGTACAGTGTCACTGATGCATGCACTGTCACTGCTCACCATCCTCGTGGCCTCCTCAAATGGTGCCAGGACAGTGCATGCATCCCTGATCATGCCCCACTGGCGTGGAGAAAAAAAACCAAGCTCCCCTGACCCTGTCCTGGTGCCGTAGTCGCACAGGTACTCATTGATGGCCCTCTGCTGCGTGTGCAGCCGCTGCAGCATGGCCAACGTTGAGTTCCACCTGGTGGGCATGTCACATATAAGGCGGTTCTTGGGCAGGTTCAACTCCTTTTGCAGCTCAGCCAGGCGAGCACTGGCATTATAAGATCTGCGGAAATGCACACAGACTTTCCTGGCCTGCCTCAGGACATCCTGTAAGCCCGGGTACCTGCCCAAGAACCGCTGCACCACCAGGTTAAGGACGTGAGCCACACAGGGCACATGGGTCAGTTGTCCCTGTCGGAGGGCGGAGAGGAGGTTGGTGCCATTGTCGCAAACCACCATTCCTGGCTTAAGCTGGCGTGGCGTCAACCACCTCTCGGCCTGGCCCTGCAGAGCAGACAGGACCTCTGCCCCAGTGTGGCTTCTGTCCCCCAAACACACCAGCGCAAGCACGGCATGGCATCTTTTTGCCTGCGTACTTGCGTAGCCCCTTGAACGGCTACGGAGCACCGCTGGTTCAGAGGACAAAGCACAGGAAGAGGCCATGGAGGAAGAAGAAGAGGAGGGGGTGGAGGAGAGAGGTGTGTCACAACCAGTAGTAGCATTTTGGAGGCGTGGCGGTGGAACAACCTCCAACACTACTGCACCTTGTCCTGCATCCTTTCCAGCTGCCAAAAGAGTGACCCAATGGGCCGTGAAAGAAAGGTAACGTCCCTGTCCATGCCTGCTGGACCATGAGTCAGCGGTAATATGCACCTTACCGCTGACCGCCCTGTCCAGCGAGGCCAAGACATTGCCTTCCACATGCCGGTAGAGAGCCGGAATAGCCTTCCGTGAGAAAAAGTGGCGTTTGGGAACCTGCCACTGAGGAACCGCACATTGCACAGACTCACGGAAGGGGGCCGAGTCTACCAACTGAAAAGGCAGCAGTTGAAGCGCTAGCAATTTAGCCAAGCTAGCATTCAACCGCTGGGCATGTGGATGGCTGGGAGTGAACTTCTTTCGACGGTCCAGCAGCTGGGGCAGGGAAATTTGCCTGCTAGAATCGGACGTCGGTGTACTGCTAGCAGAGTGGCCGCAAGTACTTGGCTGTGACACACCTAATTCTACACCTTCATTCCTCTCAGTGCATGTTTCAGAGAGGACTGAAGTTATAGTGGGGTTGGAGATCCCAGCTGATGCGGTGCAAGGAGAGGTCCGCTTTGTTCTTTGGTGTGGGTCTTTGAGGTAGGCTTGCCAACGAGCTGCATGGCAGGTCAACATATGTCTGGTCAGGCATGTGGTACCCAAGCGGCTGATGTTTTGGCCACGCGATATACGCTTGAGACATATGTTGCAAACAGCAGCTGTGCGATCTGATGCACTAGCCTCAAAAAAGGCCCACACCAAAGAACTTTTTGAATGACGGGCAGAGGCAGCGCCCTGCACAGGCGGAGCTCTGCGGTGTGATTCCGTCAGTGTACTGCCCTTACGCTGGCCACCAAAGGGCATCCTGCCTCGTTGGAGATGTGCCTCCTCCTCATCCTCCTCCTCCTCCTCTCTCCTATTAGGCACCCACGTGGAGTCAGTGACCTCATCATCCCCTCCCTCCTCATCACTGGAGCCAATCTGGCAGTATGCTGCAGCTGCTGGAACATGACTGCCAGATTGGTGTCCTTCTTGAGCATCCCCTCTGTCTGATCTCACGCTACTGCCTTCCTGTAGCTGGGTTTCATCAACAGACCCTTCGAAACGCTGGGCATCCTCCTGGAGCATGTACCCAACACTGTGCTCAAACAGTTCGGGGGACTCCTCAGGAGGAGGACATGGTGGGTCTAGGGAAGGAGTGACTGATGATGAGTCTGACATTGATACCAGGGAAGAGGACGCTTTGGCAGCTGCTTTGCCAGTACCCTGAGCCTGGGTGAGAGAGGAGGAGGAGGAGGGCTTGGTCATCCACTCTACCAAGTCTTCGGCATGATGTGGCTCAACATGTCCAGCTGCCGAAAAGAAGGACAAGCGTGTCTCATGGCCATGTGCTGATGACAATGCACCGCGTCCACGACCAGCACTGTTGCCCCCAGACACAGAGCCTGCTTGCCCTCTTTTATTGCCTCCTGACTGTCTGCCTCTCCTTGTTTGCCTTCCAGACATTCTAATAGATGGCCTGCAGGGAGATGGGAAAAAAGCAATAAGGGCTACCTTCAGGTGTCCTTCTCTGTCCCTTTACTTAAGGATTTCTAAATATGGTTGACGATGATTGCTTTCGCACAGAATAGCACAACGACAATTTCCCTGACTGTCCAAAAAACAAGGATTTCAAAGATGGTTGATGAGGAATGCTTTAGCACAGTATAGCACAAGGAGAATTTCCCTCACTGTCCTTCCCTGTCCCTAGAAACAAGGATTAGCACAGTGAAAGAAACTGACACTCTCCCTACCTATAGTTTTCTGTCCCTAGAAAAAATGTTTTTTTAAAGATGGTTGATGATGATCAATGCTTTAGCACAGTATAGCACAAGGAGAATTTCCCTCACTGTCCTTCCCTGTCCCTAGAAACAAGGATTAGCACCGTGAAAGAAACTGACACTCTCCCTACCTATAGTTTTCTGTCCCTAGAAAAAATGTTTTTTTAAAGATGGTTGATGATCAATGCTTTAGCACACTATAGCACAAGGAGAATTTCCCTCACTGTCCTTCCCTGTCCCTAGAAACAAGGATTAGCACAGTAAAACACACTGACACTCTCCCTACCTATAGTTTTCTGTCCCTAGAAAAAATGTTTTTTTAAAGATGGTTGATGATCAATGCTTTAGCACACTATAGCACAAGGAGAATTTCCCTCACTGTCCTTCCCTGTCCCTAGAAACAAGGATTAGCACAGTAAAACACACTGACACTCTCCCTACCTATAGTTTTCTGTCCCTAGAAAAAATGATTTTTTAAAGATGGTTGATGATCAATGCTTTAGCACAGTATAGCACAAGGAGAATTTCCCTCACTGTCCTTCCCTGTCCCTAGAAACAAGGATTCGCACAGTAAAACACACTGACACTCTCCCTACCTATCCTTCTCTTTCCCTAAACTAAAGGAATCCAGGTTAAGCAAGAAAAAAAAATGTCACTGTCCCTGCCTATGCTTCTCTTTCCCTGCTCCGGAACACACTACACTAGGCCGCCGTGCTGGCGGCCTTTTATAGTGTGGGGCGTGTACTAAACACCCTCAGCAATAATTGGCCACAGGCATCCTGCCTGTGGCCAATCATTGCTCTCCTCGCTGCCGGCGCTGTGATTGGCCAAGCATGCGGGGTCACAGTGCATGCTTGGCCAATCACAGCGCCTGGATGACACTGCGATGGCGTAGTGCATTGTGGGCCGTTCGCGTCACTCGAATTAGGCGCGAACGGCCCAAATCGTTCGATCTTCGTCGAACGATCGAACAGCCGATGTTCGAGTCGAACGTATGTTCGACTCGAACACCGAGCTCATCCCTAGTCTCCGGTGATGATGGCCTATTTGAGACAATGTCACAGGAATTGTTGTGGGCTCAGGGTGAAGATGTTGCTTCTGCCTTTACCTTCTCAGACTGGACAGCCATGGATTCTGGGAAGACATCACCTAGTGTGAAGCCACACAGCACTACTAAAGAGACATTGTCTAAAGTTACTAGTTCATTTGAGTCTGAAAATATGTCTGTCAGATCTATGGTGCGCAAGTCTCCAAATTCTTGTGTGCCTCCTGGACTGGGGAACACCAGAGCTTTACCCAGACTTGCCAGATTGCAAAGAGTGCTCACCAAAACAGTTGCCACAGAGTACGGTCTGGAGTTTCCTTATGTTACTAGAGAAATTATGCAGGAAATCGAGGCCAACCGAGAGCAGGGGTACGGTGAAGCTGTCTCGGACTATTTGTCTGTGCCAAAACCCTTCATGAGAGCTGGCTATTCCTCTATTATGGATGAGTGGTTCAGTGGGTGCTTGCTGAATTGGAGTTATGGCCGGCACATCTATGCTGACAAGGTGGTCATCTGCAGGCCTGGAAAGGACAACATTGTCTATTTCATTACCACTTTGGATAAACAGGGGAAAACCCTGACTCTGCCAGATCCCCAGTTCTATTGGTGATTATCCAGAGGGACTGTCCTGTTTTTTTTCTCACTTTGCCAAGAGGACCGAGCGAAAGGCTGGTATCTCAAGAAGGGCCTGGTGACTCAATTGGAGGATGCATCCTAACCAATCTACCTCACAGTACTGCCGGATGGGCTTAAAGGGACTTTAGGTACTGTGTAGCTGTGTTCGTTTGTCTATTGCTGATCATCGAATCCTGTGGCAGAGGATTGTACAAATAGTTATTGCTATCATCAAGTCTGTGGCAGAGACTTTTGTCCATGCATCATTCCGGCTGCTAGGCCAGTGAGAGAGGCCTATCCGGGTGAGCAAGATCCGTTGACAAGGAGTTGCATTTGTCTTCTGGATCTCAAGTTCCTCAGTGATCTGCACAAGGTATCTGAACTTTCCCCTAACCCTCCATCCCTCTACGGCTACAAGTTGTGTTAAATAAAAAGCATTGGAAAAAGCCTAAGTGACTGGTGAATGCATCTGTGGGCTCATTGCCCAATTTAGAGCCAAGTAAGTTTTGATGCATTGAAATGTGGGATAATGGCAGGACAGAAAATAACCAGTAGCTCCTACGAGGGTAGTGCTACAATAATATAATAATAATACAAATTATTCAATAATGTAATCAAATCAAAAACACAGAAATTTGCTCAGTTGCAGAATTGTCGCTGTCATTAGATTTAGTGTTTGATGACGAATTTCCCCACAAATCACTATCGCTCAATTCTGCAAGTGATTCAAATTTATTATCGCTGTTTTCTAGCTGTCTAAAACCACTTTTGACATAAAGGGACACTTTTTGGTTGCTATGGACAATCTCCAGTTTCCAGGCAGAAAAAACAGTATTTATAAAATAAAAGTGCATGCGGGGCACTGGACAGACCACTAGGGACAAAGGGGATATATAATTATTTTATACAGTACTGTAATCTGTAAGATTACAGTGTACTGTATGTATTGTGTGTTTTAAATTTTTTAAATTTGGCGCCGAGCTCCATCCCCGTGGGTCGCAACGCTCACAGGGACCGGAGCTCGGCACTCGGGCACTGTGAATCGAGCGAAGGAGGAGACAGCTCACAGACACAGTGGGCAGACATCGCAGGATCCAGGGGACACGGTAAGTAACTTTCCCTGGATACTGCGATGCAGCCCGAGTGTGGATTGGAGTTACTGCTTTTGGTAGACTCGGGAATACCGCCAGGGAGGTTAATTGATGAAGAAATAATGGAGTAGCCCACACCTGGCCATGAAACAGCTTTTGCTTCAATTGCCCAATTACTTTTGGTCCCTTGAAAAAAAGAGGGGGGGGTGGCTAATCTTAAAAGCTGTAACTCCTAAACTCTTCCTCCGATTTGGGTGTACATACCCTCAAATTAAACCTGAGAGTGTGCACCTTCAGCCCACATCCATTATATAACTATAGCTTGAATATGTTTTGGTAAATACCTGAAAAAATCTAAAATTGTGCCTGTGTACAAATTTATATGGACCGAACTGTATATCTGAAAATCGATTAATCCTGATGTACAGACAGCCTATCTAATTTCTTGAGACCTGAAAACACCAGAACAGTACAAATACCCCCACCCCCACCCCCCCCGCCCCAAATTACCCCTTTTTGGAAAGTAGAAAGTTCAAGGTATTTAGTAAGAGGCATGGCAAGTTTTTTGAAGCTATAATTTGTCACAATTTGTTGGAAAATGAATAAATAAAAAAATAAAGTCACAATTTGTATTTGTTTTTTACATACTGTCACCAGTGCAGTACAGCGTTATCCTATAATGGGTATGGTGGTGATCAGGGACACTGGTGACAATATGTAAAAAACAAGTTTCATAATTTTTTTTATTATGTTTTTTTTCTTTTTTTTTAACCATTTTTTTACATTTTTTTTCTCTTTACAATCTGTGATCAGAGCAATACAGCATTACCATAGTAACACTGTACTACTCTGGGTAAGTGTGTTTTTACACATTATGATTGTTTATACCAGTGAATTTCAATGTAGAAATTTGCACTATTCCCCCCCATCAACACGGTCAGTGCTGGCAGGGGAATCCCTCCTGCCAAGCCATTAGAGATGGGCTTGGGCGTGTTTGGGATCCCACCTGCCCGATCCAACTGCACATGGCTAAACACAGGTAGTGGAACATTTCTTGTTCTGTGCAGCTGCGGACTGCAAAATGTCTCACTGCCTGTGATTAGCAGTGTGCAGTGTTGGCTTCCTGGTGGGATCCCGAGCACATCCGAGCCCATTCCTACGAGCGATTGTCTTGGCCATTTCTTGTTGAACCGGTCAAGATTTGAACCGTGTATGGCTGGCCTTAGACATGCACATACTGTAAGTCTCCCAAGGGCATCGACCTCTCCCATCTATGTCACTCTTCATTTAGGCCTCATGCACACTGGGCTTAAAATACACCACTCAATGTTAGCCTATGTTTCCATGCACACATAGGGGTTTACAAGCGTATTAGAAGAGGGGCATTTACAGGCTGAAAAAACATAAATAAACACATCAAAAGCACATTCAGGAGAAGAGCTGAAGAGCATAAAAAACACTAGGCTTGTTTAAGGCCTGGTTCACACCAGTTTAAGGCCTGGTTCACTCCAGTACATGGCCTTGTTCAGATGACCTGAAGACTTTGGAAAAGCAAATTAAAAATATAAAATACAATGTTTTGCAGTGGAAAGGGCAGCATTGGGGAGGCATTGCTTTGCACAGTGCTGTCAGTCTAATTTTGTGGACACGCTTACATGAGGTGATAGTACAGAGATGACCTCTTTGATATTATGCTGCTCCTCTATCATTCAAACAGCAGACTAGGGATGGGCCCATGACCAATCTGTCCTGCCTAAATGCACTGGAGGTCAAAGACCTGCTGTATATAGTGACAGAGTTCAGCGTTAAGCTTGTGTTTACTTGCATCCCCACAGTACGCATCATTTTTAAATTGCAAAGGTAAACCAACATTTTTAGAATTGCATGCTCCCTCCAATAGTTGATCCTTAGCTTTGATAATAATACACATGATTTCCTTTCATGTCAATTCGCTCTTTACTGTGAACAGTGGAAAACAAGACCTTAACACTGCCTATAAATTTTTTTTTTTTTTTTTTGCATTGGAGTAAATCACATTTTACATTAAATCTTATTGACAAATATTCAGAACATTTAATGAATATTGAATATTCAGCTTTGCAGCAATTGAACGCTGTATTGTTTAAATGAAAAAAAAATTACGACTCTTTTTATTTTAAGCTTCCTGCCCCGGGCTGACATTGATATATATATCAGGTCCATATTTTTAAGACCAAGAATGTCATACAGTGTCTGGAAAATGAAATCAATATGTGTATTTATGTCCTGTGATTGTAAAGTCTATCAAGATTTAAGACACTATTAAGACAACATCATTTTTATGATCAGTTTATCAATATTGAACTTAGACGAGTGGGGGGTGTACTGTAAAAGGAGAAAGACCATTCATAAAGATCTTTATAGATGTTTTATGTTATATGACGTATATTTGTATTAGGTCAGTATGCTCTTCATTGTCTCATCAAAAACTAATAAACCCATTTAGAAATGGATAGTATTAAAAAAATAAGAGGAGAAATTTCTAGTTATCCCTTTGTTTTATTTATATATATATATATATATATATATCCTTATATCCTTGGTCATTGGAAACAACCTTAAGGAGATGACCCTTCCCCGTTGACCACCAATGGCATTTGGAAAGCCCATAAGGGTGCGAAGGGGAAAAAAATTTTTTGTTTCTATTCTTTAACTCCCCCGACTCAAGCTGGCCAAAGACTACGATGACTTGAGGAACGCCGTTCTAAAGTACTTCCAAATTTAATTTGCTTTAAGCATTACATTTTGTAATGAATTGATTTTCATGGACGAAAACCACAGGCACATTTAGAAATTGACACTACGGTTGAAAACAAACGTTGATTAGAATGATTAAAAAATCACATGAACACTCCTAAAACCCATTTTTTTTTGCAAAATTCTACTGGTGTCTGGCCAGCTTTAGGCCCATTCTACCCGGGGCAGACTCCGCCAGGAGCAGCCTGCTCAGCTGGGAATCTGTCCGCTGGTCCATGTCCACTCCGCTTGTGCAAAGCAGATACAGCCCGCTCTCCTCTTTGGGCGGTCAGATGGAAACGGACCGCCTGCTCAATTACAGCAACTGCCATCTGATCCGATCCACTAGATGGATAGGGAGCTGATCCCCATCTATCTATTTTTAGTGGATCGGATTGGATGTCGGGGAGTGTAAACGGTGTAATGTTTTGGGGGTTGTTTAGCTCAAGTGTTGCACCCTCTAGCGAGAACAGTCCCACACAAATGTTTCCTTTTGAGGGCTTGTTGGCCCACTTTCATTAAAGAAAATCAAACAAAGTTCCAGAAATGAAAACAAATGTGGTTTCCCTCACAGGGGGTTTTCACCATCAACATAAAATGGTAGTATGTTTAGCCTCCTGGCTCATACATGCAAAAGGGCAAATTAAAATACCAAGCCGCCTGGCTCTCTTCAGCAGCAGCACCACTGCTCAGGCTCCTACATGGAGCCCTTCTGACACCTGTCAGCAACCTCAGACTCAGGTCTATGGGTTTCAAAGTGCAGCCTGCACTCTCTAGCTACTCCAGTGCACACCTGCACACTCTGGATTCTCCCTTGCAAGCCTGGACTCCTCGGGAAGGCGGAGCCCAGAACCATGGTCAGGTGTCTACCAGTGGGCCAGCACACACCTGACCAGTCAGTGTGCTGGTAAATCTCAAAATCTGGACCCAGCACTGGGATTTCATCCCACCCGGATCTCTACGAAATCCCCGGGCTCCAGGTCCCAAAGTGGACTTTATTAAATAATGAGGAAACCGAAACGCCAGTTTCCTCTGTACATTATAAGCTTCCTGGAGCCCCTCAACCCGTCCAGTTGAGAATTCTGGGTCACTACACTGGTGGGGTACCACACTACCACAACGGACACATGTCTGTTTACATCTGCCGCTCCATTGAGGATAATGGAGGGTTTGATCAGGTCCGCCTTACAGTATGAAAATTGTCACCTGTTTGGAATCACCTTATAACTGCCTTTCCTTTCACTTCCTGTTTACCGTACCTCTTTTTTGTGCCCCCTAAATGTTTTTAAATAGATTTCCTGATAATTTATCTTTCGTAAGGTGTCTGGATAACGGAAAGAGCTTGAAAAATAGATTACTGTCTTTATTAATACAGGTTTGACCTACAAAGTCTTCACGTTCCCAATGATTAAAAACCGAAGAGCTAAATAATAAATTATAAGAATTTATAGTAGACATCATCTTAAAATTAGCTTACTGAAAGTCCTTATCATAATATATCTGAGTGGGTGTCTGATTCACTATTAGTTGACTGAAATTATATGCTACAAGGCAGATAAAGGAAGTTTTATTTTTTTGTGTGTGTTTGAAGACAGATGCAGTGAATTTAATGTCAAGAGACCTATAAAGCAAATGCGTTTTGTTGGCCAAGCGCTTGACAAACTTTGAAAAAACTTGACGTTACTGAGTCCGTGTAACCATCGCTGTCAATTTGTAAAAATCTGCAGCCTATAAAATATTCTATTTCAGTGACATACAGTGTACCGGTATTTACATTAACACGTGTTGTGCTGACATTATGCACTTCTAGTAACAGCGGCGCTTACTCTGGTGGATTGTAAATTCTTTTTAACTTAGGGGGAACCAGAACTGGGAGTTTTAACTGTTGTAAGTGTAAGCGACATCATCGCCAAATACAGCTTCTGCTTATAGGTAGGTGATGAATTGTGCTAATACAATGGTATTGTTTCAATAAATTAACACTTATAAGAGCCAAAGTTAATACAGAGTTGGCAAAACTATTGATAAAACTATTATCATAGTCAGGCATTCATATGTATATACAGTGTGTGTGTGTGTGTGTGTATATATGTGTATATATATATATATATATATATATATATATATATATATATATATATATATATATATATATATATATATATATATATATATATATATATATTATCCAATGGTTGCCACTGCACACATACCAGAGATAAAAATGGGCCCAGGTTTGCAGCAAAGACTGTAGTGCATAAAAATCGAAAAGAGTGAGCGGCACTCACAAGTCTTGAAAGGTGTACGCACAACACATAGTTAAGGTTTTATTTCAATGTTTCGATGAGACACAAGCAAGGATGAAGAGCCCTTGAAGAAGCTGACAAAGGTGAAACGCGTCACAAGAGTTATCCCCTCCTTGTTTGATATGTTATACATCATTTATATGTGATGACGTTTTTCAAACAACATTTGAAGTATACTATTTACATACATAAGGAGGGTTCTCTATCTTTGGGGGTGCTTTGGGTTTTGAACATTTGTTGTTATTAAATTCCGCTAATGATTTTATAGGGGATTTGTAGATCCCTAGCTTCACAGCTTTTAAGAGTTTTGTCATAAAAAATTATTTTAACTAAAGACTGTCCACTGGTAATTTTTCTGAGAGGAGGTTTAACCACTTTGACCACTTAAATTGATATTAAAGGTTCCCGTTTTCGTTTTTTTTAAAATAACAAACATGTCATACTTACCTCCACTGTGCAGTTTGTTTTTCACAGAGTGGCACCAATCCACCTGTTCTGGGGGTCCAACGGTGGCTCTCGCTGCTCCCCCCCACCTTAGATAGCCCCCTCTGGGGAGCCCTCTCCCGAGGGGGTTACCTTGCGGGTGCCCTCCTGTGTCATACACTTGGCGTCCATAGATGCCAAGTGTATGACTCGGCCCCGCCCCCCAGCGCCCGCGTCATTGGATTTGATTGACAGTAGCGGGAGCCAATGGCTGCGCTGCTATCAATCTATCCAATGAAGAGCCGAGAACCCATGGAGAGAGCAACACAGGATCGCGCCCACAGAAATTCAGGGCTCAGGTAAGTAAAATGGGGGGGCTGGGGGGCTGAACACTGCAAGGTGTTTTTTCACCTTAATGCATAGGATGTATTAAGGTGAAAAAACACGAAGGTTTACAACCCCTTAAGGACCAAGCCTCTTTTTGAGAATTGTCGTTCACAAGTTAAAATCTGTTATTTTTTTGCTAGAAAATTACTTAGAACCCCCAAACATTATATATTTTCTTTCAGACACCCTAGAGAATAAAATGGCGGTCATTGCAATACTTTATATTACACCGTATTTGCACAGCGGTCTTACATAAGAATTTTTTGTGGAAAAAATACACCTTTTGAGTTAAATAAGATAACAGTAAAGTTAGCCCATTTTTTTTCTATATTGTAAAAGATATTGTTACGCCGAGTAAATTGATACCCAACATGTCACGCTTCAAAATTGCACCTGCTCATGGAATGGCGACAAACTTTGGCACTTAAAAATCTTCATTGGCGATGTTTACAGAGGAGGTCTAGTGTTATTCCGCGTACACAAGATCGATTTTCTCGACGGTGAAAACACCGTCGAGAAAATTGACGGGAAAAACGAGGAACGGCTTGTTCCCCTACACACGGAGAAAAACGACTGTGTGTAGGCTCCCCGGCAGTGTTTCCCTATGGGAAAACTGGCGCGGAAAAAAATGCCGTGAATCACGCCGAGAATTTTTTTGCTCGTCGTGATTAATGCCGTTTTTCTCGCTGGGAAAAATGATTAAAAACCCACACACGGTCGTTTTTCTCGTCAAAGAGAAAACATTACATTTTTCCCGACGAGAAAAATGGTCGTGTGTACGCGGCATAAGAATTATTGCTCTCACTCTAACGATCGCGGCGATACCTCATGTGTGGTTTGAACACTGTTTTCATATGCGGGCGTTACTTGCGTATGCGCTCGCTTCTGCATGCGAGCTCAGCGGGACGTGGTGCTTTAATAAAAAATTCTTATTTATTTTACCTTTTATTTTTTATTTAAAAAAATAATAATTTGGGTCACTTTTATTCCTATTACAAGGAATGTAAACATCCCTTGTAATAGAAAAAAAGCATGACCGGACCTCTTAAATGTGAGGTCAAAAAGACCTCAGATCTCATATTTACACTAAAATGCAATAAAAATTAAAAATTAAATGTTGTTTTAAAAAAAAAAAAAAAAAATTCCCCTTTAGGAGCATAGGACGGAAGTGACGTTTGACGTTGCTTCCACCCTCCAATGGAGCTAAGCAGTGGCCATCTTTCCCTCACTCGGCTCCAGGCAGTGAGAGAAGCGGACGCAATCATCTCCGCCGCTACCGGCGGCTCCAGGAAGCAGCGGAGATGACCGGAGCGTGGCGGGAGAGGGGAGCCCCCCTCCCGCCCCCCATAAAAGTGATTTTGCAGCGAATCTACCGCAGAGACCACTTTTATCTTAAAGAGAACCGCACACCCTTCCTGAAAAATACCGGGTTTATGGCAGCTAGCTGCTGTCATAACCCCCAGTATTTAACGTCAAAGTACCGACGTACAGGTATGTAGTCCCATTGGTTTTTCTTTTTGCAATTGTTTTATTTAGCTTTTTGGTAGAAGTTCAGCTTTAAAGTGGAAGTAAACCCTCCTATCGTTTTCAGCCAAGGAAGCTGCCATCTTGAACTTTGTTTAATCTTCAACTGCCATGATGCTGCACATGTGACCAATTATGACAACAGCCATTGGATGGTTTGACAGTTTGGTTGAGAGCACAACCAAATGTGGCAGTTAGCATTTCCGGCATGCCGGGAATTTAACAGTTTTTTTAAACTGTTAAATCAATGGGTTTACTTCCACTTTAAGAAAGGGAATAACAAGAAGAATGATGGTTTTAGCAATGACCTTGGTAGTGGCATGGTTTGCTAAGATTGTGGGTGGGGAGCTAGAAGCCCATATAATGATTTTGCTATGAGATATGCAAGTTTATACCCTACAAGAATGCCTTAAACTATATATTTTATATTTGTGCAACACTTGGCTCTAAACATGCTTTTTTTATAAGATAAACTTTCCTCTAAATAGCTGTGCATGAGCTATTTATTTGTAACAAATAGTCAGAAATAATGATATGTGAAGGTAAGAAAGACTTGCTGCTCCAAAGAAAGGAAAATAGGTTATTCCACCTGACATATAATGCAATGAAAGCGTACGGATGAGGATTCCTGTAGAGCGGGGTGAAACTCGCAGAGAACCTTCTCAGCACCCCCTGCCTGAGACAAAGGATGATTACACTGGCACTGTCATTCATTAGATGGATTATAGGCTCAATGGAAAGAGAAAATGAACAGCCAAATGACTTTGTTTGACTACACGGTAACACCACCTGACAGCCGAATGATCTTTTTATTTCTTCTTTTTGTTTTTTTTGACGTATGAAGCTTGTCCTTTTGTACCACAGATAGAAAGAATAATAAAAAAATGTATATGATTTTACATACAGTTTTATTTCGTTTTGTTAGACCTTTTTTTTTAACAGATTCATTTTATTGATTTCCATGTGTGAGTACAGTAACCATCCAACATTACAGTCAGCAACCTCCCATCTTCCATGTAGCATGTTATATAGTTTCAGTTGTATCTCTTGTTGACTCCGTGGACCACCTTTCCAAGCACCATGTCTGATAAGCTTTAGATCTCTTTCCATAGAACCTTCTTGAATAATTTTTACAAGGTAGGTCGTCCGGTCTTTCCCCATCCCTCACATTTGCATAGGCTTGGGTCTGGCATACAGAATATGATAACACATGTGCATATCCAATTTGTACAGATATACTAAGGCCAATTTTAGACAGGAGGCAAGTAACCTTCCCACACACTTTGGAGCGTTGGAAGAAAACAAAGTGTCATGGATATGCAGTAGTGTTTGTCTGTCAGCTTACCTTCCTCCTCATGTGTTCATCTTAGAGGCCAGACCCTTTCACCTGGCTTCCTTTATAATCTCCTCCCAGCCAGACTCCACCCCAGGCCCTGTCACAGAACACTATATTAACCTGTGCACTGCAAGCCTGCTTTGCTGATCAACGTGTTTGTTAGGCATTGTGTGTTTGGGTTCCTGCCTGCCGTGTGCTACGTCTGTCTCTCTGTTACATATTTGGCTTGTCCCCGACTTTCCCTGTCTGCTCGTGACCCTTGACCTTCGGCTCGTTCTTCGTTATCCTTGTCTGCTTGTGGCCCCTGACCTTCAGCTTGTTATTGGGTTCTCTCTATAGTGTGCTGCTGCTTCCCCTCTTTTCCCCTTATCCTACGGGGCGTGAGCTAGGAAACTCCAGGGGCCGCGACCTGGTCCCAGCCTGCAGCATAACATCCTCACCACTAGAGGCCCTGGAGAAGACCTGCTGGGTCTTAGACTCCGCGCCCTGGGGAATCTTGGCTCTAGCTTCCGTTAGGATCCCGGTTGTGCTCCTCTGGTCCCGCTTTCCACAACCACCCAGTTTCCTATCCGCAGCAGTCAGCCATAGGGTTCACTACCTTGCGGTGCACTCCTGTCCCCCTACGGTGTGCATCTGTCACCTGGCCACAGGTGACCTTGACACAAAGTGATAAAATCCCAAGTAAGCACAGGAACAAAGTTGACATTACATGACAAAATTTATATTTTGCCATATTCTAGGTTAAAATATTTACAGTGGGTACGGAAAGTATTCAGACCCCCTTAAATTTTTCACTCTTTGTTATATTGCAGCCATTTGCTAAAATCATTTAAGTTAATTTTTTTCCTCATTAATGTACACACAGCACCCCATATTGACAGAAAAACACAGAATTGTTGAAATTTTTGCAGATTTATTAAAAAAGAAAAACTGAAATATCACATGGTCCTAAGTATTCAGACCCTTTGATCAGTATTTAGTATTTGCACCCTTTTGATCTAATACAGCCATGAGTCTTTTAGGGAAATATGCAACAAGTTTTTCACACCTGGATTTGGGGATCCTCTGCCATTCCTCCTTGCAGATCCTCTCCAGTTCTGTCAGGTTGGATGGTAAACGTTGGTGGACAGACATTTTTAGGTCTCTCCAGAGATGCTCAATTGGGTTTAAGTCAGGGCTCTGGCTGGGCCATTCAAGAACAGTCACTGAGTTGTTGTGAAGCCACGCCTTCGTTATTTTAGCTGTGTGCTTAGAGTCATTGTTTTGTTGGAAGGTAAACCTTCGGCCCAGTCTGAGGTCCTGAGCACTCTGGAGAAGGTTTTCGTCCAGGATATCCCTGTACTTGGCCGCATTCATCTTTCCCTCAATTGCAACCAGTCGTCCTGTCCCTGCAGCTGAAAAACACCCCCACAGCATGATACTGCCACCACCATGCTTCACTGTTGGGACTGTATTGGACAGGTGATGAGCAGTGCCTGGTTTTCTCCACACATACCGCTTAGAATTAAGGCCAAAAGGTTCTATCTTGGTCTCATCAGACCAGAGAATCTTATTTCTCACCATCTTGGATTCCTTCAGGTGTTTTTTTTAGCAAACTCCATGCAGGCTTTCATGTGTCTTGCACTGAGAAGAGGCTTCCGTCTGGCCACTCTGCCATAAAGCCCCAACTGGTAGAGGGCTGCAGTGATGGTTGACTTTCTACAACTTTCTCCCATCTCCCGACTGCATCTCTGGAGCTCAGCCACAGTGATCTTTGGGTTCTTCTTTACCTCTCTCACCAAGGCTCTTCTCCCCCGATAGCTCTGTTTGGCTGTCCAGCCAGCTCTAGGAAGGGTTCTGGTCGTCCCAAACGTCTTCCATTTAAGGATTATGGAGGCCAATGTGCTCTTAGGAACCTTAAGTGCAGCAGAAATTTTTTGTAACCTTGGCCAGATCTGTGCCTTGCCACAATTCTGTCTCTGAGCTCTTCAGGCAGTTCCTTTGACCTCATGATTCTCATTTGCTCTGACATGCACTGTGAGCTGTAAGGTCTTATATAGACAGGTGTGTGGCTTTCCTAATCAAGTTCAATCAGTATAATCAAACACAGCTGGACTCAAATGAAGGTGTAGAAACATCTCAAGGATGATCAGAAGAAATGGACAGCACCTGAGTTAAATATATGAGTGTCACAGCAAAGGGTCTGAATACTTAGGACCATGTGATATTTCAGTTTTTCTTTTTTAATAAATTTGCAAAAATGTCAACGATTCTGTGTTTTTCTGTCAATATTGGGTACTGTGTGTACATTAAAGTGGTTGTAAACCCACTATTTTTTATTTATTTTTTCCCGTCGACCTGTAAGAGAAAGGCATAATGAGCTATTATGACTAGCATAACAGCTCATTATGCATCACTTACCTTAGATCGGGGCCCCCGAAGCCGTCTTCGTCTCCCTCTTCAGCCGCATCCATCGCTGCGGCGATAGCCGGAAGGTTACTTACGGGTATCACCGCTGCAGCCAATCACAGCGCCGCTCCGGCGCTGTGATTGGCCGGAGCGGTGAAGACGTGACTCCGCGCGTGAGCCGTCAAATTCGGCTACGTCGTCGAATGTTGTGACCTAGCCGAATTTGTGAATGGGGTAAACCCCATGCGCATGCGCGTGACGTCAGCGTCGCCGCATTTAAATGCAAATATCTCCTTAACCGTGTAGGTTAAGGAGATATTTCATGCACCTACAGGTAAGCCTTAATCTAGGCTTACCTGTAGGTGTTTGTTTATAAAGTGGGTTTACAACCACTTTAATGAGGAAAAAAAATGAACTTAAATGATTTTAGCAAATGGCTTCAATATAACAGAGAAAAAAATTTAAGAGGGTCTGAATACTTGGCGTACCCACTGTATATCAACCTAAACCATTGTGCCCTGAGTACCTAAGGAAGTTAGTACAGAACTATCCTGAGATGTTAGTAGAGTTTTTTTTTTGCATGTCTGTTAGACCTGCAGTTGTCATGGTGCTTTACCATTTGATGGAATGATGGCTCGGTTAACAGTTAAATTAACCACTTCAATACAGGGCATTTTCATCGCTGTCGCAATTTGAATAACAATTGCGCGGTCATGCAACACTTTACCCAAATTACATTTTTATGTTTTTTTCCTCACAAATAGAGCTTTCTTTTGGTGGTATTTGATCACCTCTGTGGTTTTTATTTTTTGCGCTATAAACAAAAGAAAGCAACAATTTTGAAAAAAAAAAAAACACAATATTTTTTACTTTTTGCTATAATAAATATCACAATTAAAAAAAAAAAATGTCCTTAGCTTAGGCCGATAGGTATTCTTCTACATATTTTTGGTAAGAAAAATCGCAATAAGCGTATATTGATTGGTTTGCGCAAAAGTTATAGCGTCTAAAAAATAGGGGATAGAATTATGGCATTTTTATTTTTTTACTAGTAATGGCGGCGATCTGCGATTTTTATTGTGACTGCGACATTGCGGCGGACACATCGGACACTTTTGACACATTTTTGGGACAATTCGCATTGATACAGCGATCAGTGCTATAAAAATGCATTGATTACTGTATAATGTGACTGGCAGGGAAGGGGTTAACACTAGGGGGCGATCGAGGGGTTAAATGTGTATCCTAGGGAGTGATTCTAACTGTAGGGGGTGGGTACTCACAAGGGGAGGAGACCGATCTGTGTTCCTCTGTACTGGGAACACACATCGGTCTCCTCACCTCTGACAGGACACCTCTGACAGGTCCTGCTGTGTTCACGGGCAATCGCGGGTGCCCGGCGGACATCGCAGCCACCGGGAACGCGCAACGGGTCCTGAGCGACGCGGCGTGGGCGCGCGCGCCCCCTAGATGCCAGAGAAGCCCAGGACGTCATATGACGTCCACCCAGAATGGGAGATCCCTCCTGCGGACGTCATATTACTATGGGCGGGTATTGAAGTGGTTAATGGGTGCCTTTTTTTTAACTGTTTTGGGTAATAGTTAAATTAACCACTTCTCTACTGGGCACGAAAACCCCCTTCCTGCCCAAGCCATTTTTCAGCTTTCAGCGCTGTCACACTTTGAATGACAATTGCGCGGTCGTGCGACGTGGCTCCCAAACGAAATTTGCGTCCTTTTTTCCCCACAAATAGAGCTTTCTTTTGGTGGTATTTGATCACCTTTGCGGTTTTTATTTTTTGCGCTATAAACAAAAGACGAGCGTCCAGTTTGGAAAAAAAACACTTTTTTACTTTTTGCTATAATAAATACCCATTTTTTTTTTAAATAAAATTTTCCTCAGTTTAGGCCGATACGTGTTCTTCTACATATTTTTGGTAAAAAAAAAAATCGCAATAAGCGCGTATTGATTGGTTTGCGCAAAAGTTATAGCGTCTACAAAATAGGGGATAGATTTATAGCATTTTTTTGTTATTTTTTTTTATTAGTAATGGCGGCGATCTGCGATTTTTTTATTGTGACTGCGATATTGCGGCGGACACATTGGACACTTTTGACACATTTTTGGGACCATTCACATTTATACAGCGATCCCTGCTATAAAAATGCATTGATTACTGTATAAATGTGATTGGCAGGGAAGGGGTTAACCACTAGGGGGGCGGGAAGGGGTTAAATATGTTCCCTCAAAGTGTTCTTACTGTGGGGGGAGGGGACTGACTGGGGGAGGTGACCGATGGTTGTCCCTATGTACAAGGGACACAGCATCGGTCCCCTCTCCCTCACAGGACGTGGATCTCTGTGTTTACACACAGAGATCCACTTTCCTGCTCGTTTCCCGGGCAATCGCGGCCGCCGGGCACGCGCACCGGGGCCTTGTGAACGCGGCTGGCGCGCGCGCCTGCTAGCTCGTTTTAAAGGGAGGACGTCATATGACGTCCTCCCAGAACGAGAGTATCCTCCGCCCGCCGTCTATTGACAGTGGGCGGGGGACAAGTGGTTAATGGGTCTAGTATGCATCACATGCTAGCACATTATGAAATACTTACCTTAAAGTGGTTGTAAACCCTCCTGGTTTTTCACCTTAATGCATTTTATGCATTAAGGTGAAAAACCTTCTATAGTGCAGCACCCCCCCCCCCCTTTTACTCACCTGAGCCCGGTCTTTCCATCGACGAGAACGAGCACACCAGCTCCTGCCGATGTCTCTGGTCTTGATTGGATAGATTGATAGCAGCGCAGCCATTGGCTCCCGCTGCTGTCAATCAAATCCAATCACGTGGGAAGCGGGGGACGGGGCAAAAGTCCTGCTGTCTGTGTCAATACACGCAGCAGCAGGACATGGGAGCGAGCCCGCACGAGTGCCCCAAGGGAGAGCGCTTCTCCAACGGGGCACACAAGAAGAGGAGGAGCCAGGAGTGCCGCTGAGGGACCCCAGAAGAGGAGGATTGGGGCCACTCTGTGCAAAACCAACTGCACAGAGGAGGTAAGTATGACATGTTTGTTATTTAAAAAAAAAACAAAGGTTTAGTTTTATTTTAAAACAAAGCCCTCCAGCAGCGTGCTGTCACCACTGACAGGGCTTCCATCTTCACCTTGTCTTCCTTTCAGGTTTGTGGGTTCTGGCCATTTGAATGGCTGAGCCATGATGGCGTCACCCCCACGGAACAACTCTCACAGTAAGCATGCACCGGTGACGTCACGGACTGCTACTAATAAAAATATATATCCTAAACAGTCCATGGTTAGGAGATATTTACTGTACCTACTGGTAAGCCTTGTTATAGACTTACCTGTGGGTATAAATAAACAAGCACATTTTACTACCGCTTTAAGATATCCAAACGATCTTCTGTCATTGGAAAAAAATTGTTAAAAACATTTTGTCAGTCATTGTTTTCAACAATTTTTATATATCCAGGCAATTACAGTATGTAACAGCTTTGGTAGGTGGAACATCCATGTTTTTTTTATACGTTTGCAAAATAAATAATTTTACATAAAGTTGCATGAGAGGCAGTGAATGATTCCTAGGTACAGTGGAATTATCATTCATATACAATTATTTCAATAGCACAGTTCTAAAATTGTTCAATTGTAAAATAAAAAAAACAAACCATCGATGGTTCAATTCAAAATTACAAAATCGAACCATCAAGGTAGAAACCTTTAGATACACGCTGCAAATAGACTTTGGCAAATGAAAAGATATGCTGCTGGAAAAACCAAAGTGCAAATAATTCCTTCAACTGGAGAAAAAAAAAAGAAGAAAAACCTAATCATGTACAGTGTAAACGGCTTGCATATTTAACTCCTAGAACTAATAGGAGAAATGCTATCTGACTTCACCATCCAGCACAGAAGACATACACTTATTTTGATGTATGCATCAAAAGGGCATTCCTGTATCAATCTCCGGAGCTATTTAGGGTCTAATGTTCCCCACAGTTACGTTTTATGACGGTCTATCAAGCAGAAAATACAGAACCCGTGCTGTGAACTTACATTTTCCCATTTCAATCTAATATTTCAGACATAATTTTCGAAATTCCAATGGGAACTTAAAAAGTTAATTTACTTTGCATTCAACCTAGAAAAAGCTCGTTCCTGTGGGCTCGACAAGGCTGTTAAACAAAATATCTGTTTTAGTAAAGTATGATACATAAAGCATTTAAGGCACTTTTCCCTTGAATTTTAAGCTCATGATTTTTTATTTAATTTTCTGTGATATGATCCAATTAGGAATAACCGGAGGCTATCCTCAATATGCTGCTTAAGGGATAGCAAATTTTAATAGCCAGAATTGGAGTCTTGCGAAGTTCTCTAGGGAGAAAATACTTTGAACATTAACCAAAGCAAAATAAGCAAAAAAGTGCAGACATTGGGAAAAAAAATAACATTGGAATAATTATTCAGGAGGTAATATTATATTTATAAGATAATGATCTTCTAGCACTGAGTCTAATTTCCTAAAACACAAATATTTAAAAAATATAATCAGATTAGATTTTTTGAAGAGGTGTAAAACAGAACAAGTTTAAAAAAATAAAAAAAAACAACCTGATAACACATTTTAAAAAATTGAACTGTTTAATGTAAGTGTATTTTAAAGATGGAAAACAAGTCAAGTTTGATTGTAATATAAATCTTTTAAATTCTAGTTGTGAGTTTACCAAATATAAATAAGAGTATCTGTTATATAAGACCCTGCTGAAACAATTTACATATACTTGTAACTACTCCAAACAAACAATTTAAAGTTTTAGAAATCACTAAATGTGACTAGTTATCATTCTAAATCATAGGCGTGCACACAGGGTGTGCCCAGGCACACCTTAATCACCCTGTGAAGCACAGATTCCCCCTGCTACTTGTCTGCAGAGAAAGGGAATTGGGAATCTCTGTCCTCAGCCCCTTTCTCTATCTCAAAAGTGAGATATCAGGGGTTTGTTTAGGCCCCTGATATCTCACCAAAGCCCACCAATGGTGCTCCTATAAAATTGTAAAAGAAAATAATAAAAAATTATTGTAAAAAAATACTGTAAAAAATAATAAAATTGTAAAAAGTAATAATAAAAAAAAATAATAAAAAGAAACTACTGACAACAGTCCCTGTTCTACTGACACTATCAACTGTTCTACTGACACTGTCCATTGCCCTACTGCCATATATATATATATATACACATACACACGCATGTGTGCTTGAGCTTTGGGGTGCACACCCTAATGTAATAGGCTGCACACACCTATGCTCTAAATTAACTTTTTCATGACAAGTGTTTTTTTTAATCTTAGATACCCAGACAAGTTTAGTAACATCGGATTGAGTCAGTTAACTTGATAATAACTCTGACAATTTTTTCAGATTGACATTGGGCCTGAGAACTAGGAGCACACACAGATGCACATTTCTAGTTTTCTGCTGCAAGATGAATTAAAGTTCTTATGACAAGGAGCATTTTTATATAGACTTTAAAAGCTGTTTTGTGGTCATGATGAAGGGGTTTTAACCACTTGTCAACTGGGCCAGCTCTGACACTTCTCTCTTACGTGTAAAAATCAAATTTTTGCGAGAAAATTTCTTAGGACCCCAAACATATTATATATATATATATATATATATATATATATATATATATATATATGTGTGTGTGTGTGTGTGTAATATATATATATATATATATATATATATATATATATATATATATATATATTTGTGTGTATATATATATATATATATATATATATACATATTTTAGCAGAGGTCCTATAGAGTAAAATGATGGGCGTTGCAATTTATGTGATACAGTTTTTTTGCGCAGAGGTTTTTCAAACGCAATATTTTTGGAAAAAAATACACTTTAATGGATTTTATTTCACACAAACACATTATAACACCTATTATGTAAAATATAAAAGATGATGTAACACAGAGATACCAAACAAACACATTATAACACCTATTATGTAAAATATAAAAGATGATGTAACACAGAGATACCAAACATGCCGCGCTTTAAAATTGCGTACACCCATGGAATGGCGGCAAACTACGGTACATAAAATTCTCCACAGGCGACTCTTTAAACGCAGGGGTACGGGGGCACTTTCATTTTTTTTTATTTATTATTAGTACTATTTATTTTACCAATTTTTTTTTAAATATATGTACTGTCTCTGATTTTTAATTGTGTTTTTTCATTAACTTTATTACCATCACAAGGGATGAACAAAATCCTTTGTGACAGAATGGGCTGTGACAGGTCCTCTTTAGGGAGAGATCTGGGGTCTATTAGACCCCAAATCTCTCATCTGGCCTCCAACGCAGCCGATCAGACACAGATCGGTCTGATCGGCTGCTTGCCTGGCCGGTAACGGCCAGGTAAATTGAGAGTTAGAACCAGAAGTGATGACAAACTCATCGCTTGCGATTTCTGGGGTCACAGAGAGGGAGGAACAACGTTAGTTCCTCTCTCTCTCTCCCGTGCAGCCGTCGCTGCTGGTCGCATCACCAGCAGTCGCTGCTGGCCGATCGTGTTTGAAGGCGGTGGTGGCGGGAGGGGGGCCCCCCTTCAGTCACCTACAGATGTGATCGAGTGGCTGTTCAGCCACTCCAATCACTACCAGCCACTCCAATCACTACCAGCCACTTCAATCACTACTGCTGTACAGGGAATCGCCGACTGAAAACTTCAGGTGCAGGCATCATCCCGGTATAATCACTGCAAACCGAGGACGTCCATTGAAGTCCTACAGTCAGCAAGTGGTTAAAGAATAGCATACAGTGAATTGAAAAAAGTATTCATACCCCTTGGAATTTTCCAAATTTTGTCATGTTACAACCAAAAACGTGAATGTATTTTATTGGGATTTTATGTGATAGACCAACACAAAGTGGCACATAATTGTGAAGTGGAAGGAAAATTATAATGTTTACAAATAAATATCTGAAAAGTGTGGTGTGCATTTGTATTGAGCCCCCTTTACCCCTAACCAAAATCTAGTGGAACCAATTGCCTTCAGAAATCACCTAATTAGTAAATAAAGTCCACCCGTGTGTAATTTAATCTCAGTATAAATACAGCTGTTCTGTGAAGCCCTCAGAGGTTTGTTAGAGAATCTTAGTGAACAAATGGCATCGTGAAGGCCAAAGAACACATTAGGCAGATCAGGGATAAAGCTGTGGAGAAGTTTAAAGCAGGGTTAGGTTATAGAAAAAAATCCCAAGCTTTGAACATCTCACAGAGCACTGTTCAATCCATCATCCAAAAATGGAAAGAGTATGGCACAATTGCAAACTTACCAAGGCACGGCCGTCCACCTAAACTGACAGGCCAGGCAAGTAGATGGTTTGGGGACTGTGGAAGAAGGGGAGGATCAGAGAAGACAGGATCAAACAGCCTTTTTCACAGTGCAGAGGATTAACCTCTTAGGTTCCTCAGTGAGTATAACAAGCATGATTGACTGCATATACAGACTGGTTTTACTAACACGTTAAGTGAGATTTAAAGTGGAAATCTGGTTGTTCACACCCCGCCTCTAAGTCCTACACTAACTAACCTGTAGAACAGGGGTCTCCAAACTACGGCCCTCCAGCTGTCGTGGAACTCCACGTCCCATGAGGCATTGTAAAACTCTGATATTCACAGACACGACTAGGCATGATGAGAATTGTAGTTCCTGAACAACTGGAGGGCCATAGTTTGGAGACCCCTGCTGTAGAAGGAAGATGTTTATACTTATCGTATTTATCGGCGTATAACACGCACTTTTTTCCCCTTAAAATGAGGGGAAAATCGTGGGTGCGTGTTATACGCCGATACTCCGTCGAATTCCCCTGCTGAAAACGAGCGATAGGAGCCGAAGCCGAAGTACAATCGGCTTTACTCGGCTCCTCTCGCAGTTCCGCCCATCTCCACTGACTGCGCCGCTGACATAGAGAAAGCCGAGTGTACTTCGGCTAGTCTCGGCTCCTCTCGCAGTCCTGCCTGTGACTGTGAGCAGAGCCGAGTCTAGCCGAAGTACACTCGGCTTTCTCCGTCAGCGGCGCAGTCAGTGGAGATGGGCGGAACTGCGAGAGGAGCCGAGTAAAGCCGAAGTACACTCGGCCCCGCTCGCTCCTCTCCACAGAAATCGGCGCCAAATTTTAAAAACCGCCGGGACTGACACGATCGCAAAGGCACTGGGCAAGGCTGCAGATGGACAGATGGACACTGGGCACGGCTGCAGATGGACACTGGGCACGGCTGCAGATGGACAGATGGACACTGGGCAAGGCTACAGATGGACACTGGGCACGGCTGCAGATGGACAGATGGACAGATGGACACTGGGCAAGGCTGCAGATGGACAGATGGACACTGGGCACGGCTGCAGATGGACAGATGGACACTGGGCAAGGCTGCAGATGGACACTGGGCAAGGCTGCATGCTGCATTTAAATGTAAGTTTTTTTCCTTGAATTTCCCTCCTAAAAGTTTTTTTCCTTAAAATTCCCTCCTAAACTTGGGGTGCGTGTTATACGCCGGTGCGTGTTATACGCCGATAAATACGATAATTATTCCAATGGTCTTGTTACGTGATTGGCTCCTAGCAGCCAGCTTCAGGGGAGAAGAGAGGCAGCTAACAACAGATACCCCATAGTTAGCCTATGGTAAGGTGACCAGATTTTTTTAAATGAAATACAGGGACATATTTTTTTTTTTTTTACTAGTAATGATGGGAATCAGCGACTCCCTGCCCGTCACTGCTGCCGTCCGCCTCACAGCCTGTCAAGTCATACTCTCCGGGCCCCGGCTACTACTGGGTGGAGAGCAGAGAAAGATCACTCTGCAGGGAAGTCAAGGAGATAGGCAGGCAGGCGGCTGGCCGGGACTTGAGCCAAGGCAGAAGAACATGTGAGCGGAGCTGAATGGGCATGGACCCGAAACTGAAGAAATATTCCCTCCGCTCCGACCTGCACAAGATCATCTGAAAGGGGTACAGATAATGGAAAAAATACACCCCCCTAAGCTAGTAGGAGCGGTGGAGTGGTGGGTGTAATTCCGATTTTTTTTTTAAATTCTGCCCTGACTGTCTTTGAAATTGCCCCAGCCCCTGTTCAAATCTAATCCGGGGACAAAACCGGGGACAGACTTGGTCCGGGGACAGTGTCCTCAATCCGGGGACTGTCCCCTGAAACTGGGGATGTCTGGTCACCCTAGCCTATGGGGGACGTCACCGCCCAGGCATTGCAGATGTTGTCGGCAAATTTTCCTTTCCCCTAAAGCAAGCGATGGGAAACAATCATGTGACCAGACTATATCCACTTGCTTACTGGGCACTTAAACCCCCTTCCTGCCCAGGCCAATTTTCAGCTTTCAGCGCGGTCACGATTTGAATGACAATTGCGCGGTTGTGCGACGTGGCTCCCAAACAAAATTGACGTCCTTTTTTTCCCACAAATAGAGCTTTCTTTTGGTGGTATTTGATCACCTCTGCGGTTTTTATTTTTTGCGCTATAAGCAAAAAAAGAGCGACGATTTTGAAAAAAACACAATAATTTTTATTTTTTGCTATAATAAATATCCCATTTTTTTTTTTTTAAATATATTTTTTTCCTTAGTTTAGTCCGATACGTATTCTTCTACATATTTTTGGTAAAAAAAATCGCAAAAAGCGTTTATTGATTGGTTTGCGCAAAAGTTATAGCGTCTACAAAATAGGGCATAGTTTTATTGCATTTTTATTATTTTTTTTTTTTTACTAGTAATGGCGGCGATCAGCGATTTTTATTGTGACTGCGACATTATGGCGGACACATCGGACACTTTTGACACCATTTTGGGACCATTGTCATTGATACAGCGATCAGTGCTATAAAAATGCACTGGTTACTGTAAAAATGACACTGGCAGGGAAGGGGTTAACACTAGGGGGCGAGGAAGGGGTTAAATGTGTGCCCTGGGAGTGATTACTACTGTGTGGGGGAGGGGACTGACTGGGGGAGGTGACCGATCTGTGTCCCTATGTACAAGGGACACAGCATCGGTCCCCTCTCCCTGACAGGACGTGGATCTCTGTGTTTACACACAGAGATCCACGTCCCTGCTCTGTGTACCGGCCAATCGTGGGTGCCTGGCGGACATCGCGGCCGCCAGGCACGCGCATCGGCATCTCAGTGATGCGCCGGAAGCGCGCGCGCCCCCCAGTGGCCGAAATAGCCGAGGACGTCCATTGACGTCCTCCCGGATTTTTAGATCCACATTGAGGGCGTCAATAGTCTATGGCCCGGATCTAAAGCGGATATATATATTTACATATATGTATAATGTTACATACTTTTTTTATTTGTTATTTGCGTGTATTCTATTCGGTAAATTATATAATAGAAGGCTCTGACTGTTATATGAACTCTTGTTAGTGTTATATGGTTTGTCCAATCCCCCGTTGTAGCCACTTCTACCCTAATAATGACAATACAGGCATGATCCCCATACAATACAATATTTCTTCCTTTAACTTCCTGGTAGTGGGAGAATGCTAATATATAGCCAAGCACATGACACCCTTCGAATTAGTATGCCCATGCACACCTTCTCTATATTATATTAGACTCCTTGCTGATTTCTTACCCCAGTTTGTAGCTAATGTTTGCAATGTTAACAGCATTTATAGAAGAATATATAGGACTTTATAACCACATTTTTGGTAATTGACTATTTCTCTGGTTAAATTCTTCTGCTTCACGATCATATGTATTTAATAATAGAATTCCAGGCGAAGTTGTGTATCCTCATTTTAAATAGCTTTTGGGAAGCGTTAAATCCTCCACCAGGTTTTAACTGCTGTCTGTATCTCTATTGGGAAGACTGCCGAAACCTCCCACCACCACTTCCTGTCCCAGGACAGAACATACCGAGAAATTTACCCAATGGAGACATATAGATGACTATAAATACAGTATCTGATAGAGGATCGAATTGTTTTCTCACACTGTCCAAAAAAAATGTTTTGGCTGGATTTCCATGCTAAGCTTTAAAATGAATGAAAGCAGCTCTAAAATAGTTCAACAATGGCAGATCACTTATTTCTGTCTTTACAAGTTCCCGTAAAAATGTGCAAAAGCATGTCAAGAGCACTGACCACTTAAAAAAGATAGACACCATCATTGTCCACCACTCTGATACTTATGTCTGACTGAAGCATTTTTTTCTTAAGGGAAATGATCCAGAACAGTGTTTACATTGAGTTTTTTCAAGTTCCATATGGCACATGCTTCCTATTGAGTTTTCCTTCTATGTCCTACATACCTCCTAGTCAAACTATTGCAATACTGGGCTTTAAATATTTTTGCCTATCTTGGGAAAAGTTAAAAAGTCATGTAACTCCCTCTCTTTCCTGCAGTACATGATGATCTTTCCTTGCTCCTGTGCCAATCTGTTCAGTCGCCGGGACCGTTGAAAGAAAGCTTCAAACCCAGAGCTCCAAGCTCCAAAATTATTTTCCGACTTTAGGCTCTAGGCTAATCAGCAGCCACCTAGTGCTATCATATAGAAGAGAGGAGTGAGTCACATGTTGGGTTTGTCCGCTCGTTTCTAGTGGCTGAACAAAGCAGTGGGGCACCTAATTTTTTTTTACCTTAATACAGGAAAACCATTAAAGTGTTTGTGAACCCAACAGTGTAAAGTTGTGCCAGCCCCTCTATTATAGGCAGGCATAGCATTCTGTATAAGTCTTTCAAAAAAAAAAAAAAACAGGCTTGTAAATACCGATTTAGAGTGATCTTCAGGCCGGTCACATGACTCGCGGCCGCTGTACAGCTCTGATGGATGGCTTTTGCAGGAGGGGCCCGAGATCTCCCTCTGACATCAGCTGGGGAGATCACATGGCCGCTCAGCCCCTCCTGACGTAGCCCTGGAAACTGACACGTGACCGGTCTGAATATCGCGCTTAATCGGTATTTACAAGCCTCATTTTTGTAAAAGATATATACAGTATGCTATGCCTAACTATAATACAGGGGCTGGCAGTGACCATATATAAACTTTTATTTCTACTAATAATGGCGGGATGGGGGGGGGGTGGAGATAGAGACACAGAGCTGACAGGCAGGGAGGAGGAGGTGAGGGGAGAGAGGTGAGCAGAGAGGACAGCTGCAGATGATGGAGGGATGTACACTGACCATACCTCCCAACTTTCTGAAATGGGAATGGGGGACACCTATTAGCAAAAGTATGTAGATATAGGACACTGTCCCTGCCACTGCCCCTTAAAGGAGAATTGTACAAAAAAAATGATTGGTTAAACCCACAAGTGCTTTTTTTTTATCACTACTATTCCTTTATTTTTGCTTTTGAAATTGGCAAATGCAGCAATTTAGAAATTGGATGAAAGTTTTAACACTGTAAGACACTTTTGGAAAGATAAAAAGTGCATTTTTTATACAACTATATGGATCAGACCAAAATGAGGGACAAATGAGGAGGAAAGAGGGACAGAGGGACATTGTTCCAAATGAGGAACAATCCCTCAAAATCAGGGATAGTTGGAAGGTATGCACTGACCACGGTGGTCAGGGTTCAGCAGCCCTGATTATTGTGGTCAGTACAGGGAGAAAAATACAGGAAGTGGCAGGTTCAGCCAGGTTTTTTTACAGTTTAGAGAGAGGCAGATTACACAGCACAAGCAATGTGCTGTTTAATCTACTTTAATGGACCATGATTTCTTTTTTTGGGGTTAATAAACACTTTAAGGTAAAAAAAAAAAAAGTTTAGCCTTTAGAACCAATTTAAATGCATCTAGTATAGATACATATCTATCCTTTTTGTCCTTTCTGCCCTATTGTTTCTTTCTGTAATCCTCTGCACAGCAGCAGTCAAGCGATACTGTAGTACATATTGGCCAAATCTAGGTGCATGCTAACAGGAGGAGAGAGCAGAGTGATAACTCATTAGTAAGTTGTTGCCTCCATATTATAAATTGGTAGGCTGTGGCTGTGTCCTGGACCAAACCATGCTGTTGTTACAGTGGTGGTCCAGAACCTTTTAAGCTGTTCTGAATGGCAATGTGCCTACATCTCAATACAGGGGGTCCCCGGGTTACAAACAAGACAGGGTCTGTAGGTTTGTCCTTAAGTTGAATCTGTTTGTAATTCGGAACAGGTACATTTTTGTAAGTGTAGCTCCAGACAAAAAAAAAACAATCTTTACGTTTTTTGGATAGCGTAGGAAAGGGTTAACAACCCTGTAATGTTTGTTTTGCTGTCTGTGCCCCTGTTCAGAAGATTTTACCTCACTTTCTGTCCCAATGACAATTGGATTTTGAAAATTTTGGGTTGTTGTGGAAACAAGGATTGGTGATAAAGCATCAGTGGTGGTACCCATTTCCCATAATAACTCTTACAGGCGAGAATTTCCCTTTCCTAGGGGTAAATTTTCTCTCACTTCCTGTAGTCTCCCTCCGTTTGTAAGTAGGAGTCGTTTGTAAGTGGGATGTTTGTAACTAGGGGACCGACTGTACTGTCTTTCTAAAGAAAAAAACATTGATATATGAACATGTAATGTGTTTGAATGTAGGCACCTATTAAGTATTTTTTTCTGCTAGCCCTAAAGCCATTAAAAGAGTGTATCACATGTTTTATTTGTTTTGTTAAATTTTTATGATCCGGTGATTAAATTGATGTGTGTTGAAAAACTGTGAGATTGTCACCATCTGTTTCTATACCGGCAGTCTAACTAGTAGGATGATTTGCATGTGTGTGCGTGTTCTGTGTGTTTTGACAGGTCATAGCGTACATACAATGTTGTCTATTTTAATGCGTAGAAACAAAATTAAATGGCTTGGTGTGTTGGACAGCTTTTCTGATTTTTGATTCTTTGTTCTGTTACATCCTAGTATGGACTTCATTCATTTATTTTCCCCTTGCAGTTCAGCTTCCTTCTCTGTTTAACATAATATTCATCAGGCAATCAGATGATATACAATTGAGTAGAGTTTGTAAATACTCTATATTACCAAAAGTATTGGGACGCCTGCCTTTACGCGCACATGAACTTTAATGGCACCCCAGTCTCAGTCCGTAGGGTTCAATATTGAGTTGGCTCACCCTTTGAAGCTATAACAGCTTCAGCTCTTCTGGGAAAGCAGTCCACAAGGTTTAGGAGTGTCTATGGGAATGTTTGACCATTCTTCCAGAAGCACATTTGTGAGGTCAGCCACTGATGTTGGGCGAGAAGGCCTGGCTCGTAGTCTCCACTCTAATTCATTCCAAAGGTGTTCTATCGGGTTGAGGTCAGGACTCTTTATGGACCTTGCTTTGTGCACTGGTCCAAATCATTTTGTGGAAGAGGGATTATGGCGTGGGGTTGTTTTTCAGAGGTTGGATGTCAGGGAAGTTAGTAGACCAGACTGTGTGGACTACACAGAGGAAACCAAAACGCATGCTAGTGAAAATATGATAATTTATTAAAGTATGTGAATATAAACACAACCACCTCTAATAAGACACAGTGCAATAACCAACCCACAAACAGAGACCCACAGATAACAATGGACAAATATGTACAATGATGGGAGATATCGTAAACAAGCCAAGCCGAGGTCATACACAGGGAGATCAACAGATGGGTAAGGACAGGGAAACAACAGAACAGGGAGAGGATGGATGGACAGGCTGCATGGCAGGGATACAAGGTAATCAGGAATCAGGAGGAACAGGTCCAGGAAGGGCTCGGGATAGGGATCGGATCAGGTAAGATACAGGCTCAAAGTCAGGATCGCAGGGTCAAGGTCAGGGAGAGAGATACCAAGGCGAGCATGTGAGGGCTCGCCGGGTATTTATAGGAATGCAGTGATTGTCCTCATGTAACAGCTGAGTGGAGAAAGTGCTGCCTGCCCCACACTGCCGGAATACACCTGCTGGTGGACGCCGGTACTACGGCCCATGGATCAGACAATACCACCAGCAGGTGAGATCCTCCACCATAGATACTGGCTGCAAGGAGACACCCGCTGGTGGACACTAGTACTGCAATCCATAGGACCAACAGCGCCACCAGCGGGTGAACCCTTTCCTGACATTGGGCTTGGCCCCTTAGTTCCAGGGAAGGGAAATCTTAAGGTGTCAGAATACCAAGACATTTTGGACAATTTCATGCTCTCAAATTTGTGGATAGCTCCTTCCTGTTCCAACATAACTGCGCACCAGTGCACAAAGCAAGGTCCATAAAGACATGGATGAGCGAGTTTGGGGTGGAAGAACTTGCCTGGCCTGCACAGAGTCCTGACCTCAACCCAATAGAACACCTTTGGGATGAAAAGGAGCAGAGCCTGTGAGCCAGGCCTTCTCTTTCACATCAGTGCCGGACCTCACAAATGTGCTTCTGGAAGAATGGTCAAACATTCCCATAGACACACTCCTAAACCTTGTGGACACCCTTCCCAGAAGATTTGAAGCTGTTATAGCTGCAAAGGGTGGGCCAACTCAATTTTGAACCCTACGGACTAAGACTGGGATGTCAATAAAGTTCATGTGCGTGTAAAGGCAGGCGTTCCAATACTTTTGGTAATATAGTGTATATAATTTTGTAGACCATGTACAATGTTTCAGTTTATTATAAAGAACAAATTGTATCTGAAATCTAAAGGGGTTGAATTTAAAAATAAATAAATGAAACTGTAGAGTTTCGATTTTACTCCCTTATGAAAGCTTAAAATATTTAGTAAATGTTATACCTATCAAATGAGATTGAATATGACTCCAGGCAGAACAAAAACTTCAATAATAAATACAGATCTTGAATAACTATTTACTGGTATCTTCTTGCTTGTGCTGCTGGGAACAAAAATCTCTATTCTGCAAAGGTTGTATGCAGCAGCAGCACCCCACTTCTTTATATTGTAGACATAAATTAGCTGTTGCATGTAATGCACTTTGGTTCAGAATTGAACCCTCTCCACACCCAAAGAATGCTTAATGCCTCATGCACACTGGGCGTTTAGCACAGGAGTTGGACACGGGGTGGATGGTGCACGGGATGGTATTAACCGCTTGTCAACCGCCCACCGTCAAATGACGGCGGGCGGAAGACCCTGTTGTTCTGGGCGGACATCATATAATGTGATTGCCTTCAGAAGCCACTAGGGGGCACTCGCGCGCCCGCCGCGTCACTGGGGACCCGATGCGCGTGCCCAGCGGCCGCGATGGTTGCCGGGCACCCGCGATTGCCCAGTAACTGAGCAGGACCGTGGATCTGTGTGTGTAAACACACAGATCCACGTCCTGTCAGGGAGAGGAGACCGATGGAGTGTCCCTTGTACATAAGGACAACCAACCATCGGTCACCTCCCACAGTCAGTCCCCTCCTCCCACAGTAAGAATCACAATCTAGGGAACACATTTAACCCCTTGATCGCCCCCTAGTGTTAACCCCTTCCCTGCCAGTCATATTTATACAGTAATCAATGCATTTTTATAGCACTGATCGCTGTATAAATGTGAATGGTCCCAAAAATGTGTCAAAAGTGTCCGATGTGTCCGCCGCAATATTGCAATCACGATAAAAATCGCTGATAGACGCCATTACTAGTAAAAAAATAAATAATAAAAATGCTATAAATCAAAACCTCTTTTTTGTAGCTGCTATAACGTTTGCGAAAACAATCAATATACGCTTATTGCGTTTTTTTTTTTACCAAAAATATGTGGAAGAATACATATCGGCCTAAACTGTGAAAAAAATGTTGTTTTTTTTATAGATTTTTTGGGGATGTTTATTATAGCAAAAAGTAAAAAATATAGAATTTTTTTCAAAATTGTCGCTCTATTTTTGTTTATAGCGCAAAATATAAAAACCGCAGTGGTAATCAAATACCACCAAAGGAAAGCTCTATTTGTGGGGAAAAAATGTAATTTGGGTACAGTGTTGTATGACCGCGCAATTGTCATTCAAAGTGTGATAGCGCTGAAAGCTGAAAAATGGCCTGGGCAGGAAGGGGGTGAAAGTGCCCTGTAGGCAAGTGGTTAATGTTTAAAGTGCATTCTATGCATGAAGGTAAAAAACTTTCTGTGTGCAGCAACCCCTCTAATACTTACCTGAGCCCCCTCTCAATCCAGCAATGTCCATGAGAGCCTTGCCTCTCCGGGGAGTCGCACTCCTGATTGGCTTTTGGCAGCCAATGGCCCCAACTGCTGTCAATCTTAGCCAGTGAGCCAATCAAGAGATCAAGGAGGGGGCAGGGCCGAGCTGCGGCTCCGTGTGTGAATGGACATACAGAGCTGTGGGTTAGGAGCTCGCCTGCTTGGGTTCCCCCACAGAAAGCTGATTGCTGTGGGGGCACCTGGAAGGAGAGAGGGACCAGGACCCAAGAAGAGGAGGATCTGGGCTGCTCTGTACAAAAACATTGTTATTTTAGTGTGAAAATAAAACAAGGGTTTAGTAACACTTTAAGGCAGTGTACCCCAAAATGAATGCCTGGAACACTTGACTGTTTGCGTTCTGGGAATTCATCTCTTGGCACCTACTGCCCTAAACATTAGTGCCACTAGTGCACCATCCAGTTGCAGCAGCTTTCAGCCACTCATAGAAATTTACAGGCTGTCGGCAGTGGGAATGGATGGTGCCTTTCACCTGTAAAATGCCAGGATGTAATGAGTTAGGGCTAAACACCTAGTGTGCATGATGCCATAGCCCTCAACACAGACACTTCATTCCTGCAACAATCGTTACATAAGGTTATATGTGTATTTAACAAATAATATTTATTTATTTAATTTACCTGTAAAAGCCTCCCTGGTGTAGACATCCACAAGCCATTAGACTGAGGCCATACACATGGGCCGAATGCTGCGCGACTTTGGCCAGTTCAACAAAAACCGGCCCACATTTGGCCCATGTGTATGACAGCCGGTCCGACAGAAGCTAGCCATTTGGCCGATTTCTGTCTGATGAGCATGTTGGAAAACCAGCAGCCGACCGTCTCCCAATCAGCGCTCTCGGCCAATAGCTGAGAGCGCTGATCGAAGTATTCTGCCGGGGGGGGCTGGAACACAACAGCTCAGCAGGGGAGATTTCTATACTAACGTTGGATCGTTAGTACAGTGGCTCTGACCGGAGCCGACAATTTTTTTTTTTGTTGCTGGGTTGAACGGAAAAATACTCATAGTGTGTACCAGGCTTAAGGGTCTGATCAGGTCTGTCTGTCAATTTTTAACAGGCTGACCTGATCGGATGGTCCATTCACCTCCATAGACTGGCGGGTATGAACTGACTTGTGTCCATTTGCACTTGCCTACCTCTGGTCCACTAAATAAAAAAACGGAAGGAGATTTGTCCTCCACCTAGGTTGATCAGACTGGCGGGAAGTTGGATGTAAATGGACAGCGGAGTCTCAGGGCTCAGTGCTCAGTTTCTATCCGCTCTTCGAGGGATTGGTGGACAGATCACCTGCTGATCTCAACGGGTTCCGCTGCCTGTGAAAGGGGCCTGAGACCTTTGCCATTGTTAATTTTGATGCATCTCTTATGTATTTAAAGCGGTTCTTCGCCCTGTATAAAAAATAAATAAAAAGGCAGCAGCTACAAATACTGTAGCTGCTGACTTTTAATAAAAGGTTTATTTTCCTACCCAGGGGTCCAGCGCCATGCTCACCCGAACTCCTCCTTCGTCGGTCTTCGGGTCCCCGGCTCCAGCATGTTTACCGTGGGCTTGGACTCCTTGAGGCTTCAAGGAACTGAGCATGCGCATGTGCAAGCTGCGCTGCGCTTCGTGAATAATCCTGCAGCCTTATGGGACCTGTGACGTGTCCCAGAAGGTTACAGGAGGGAGAATTTACAGTGGATCGCCAAGGAAACCTGACCAGAAGTGAGAGCAAATACCTGTCAAAACCAGGCCGCTCGCCCAAAAAACAGAAGAGGAGGGGGGAGGCAGGCATAAAGCAGAACTTCCCCTTTAGGGTGGAGTTCCACCACAACTGATTTAGGCCTTGTTCACATGGGCTCTACTCTCTACCCCACCCCTCCGAATAGTGAAGTGCGGGTAGGAGGTAGAGCAGCAGCTGCCAGGCATTCAGGAGGTGATCCTTCTGCCTCCTGAATGTGATTTTTTTTTTCAGCTTAACAGAGATTTTGTATTGAATTGCCATGCCACAAATGCAGACCAAGCAATCATTTTTGCTGCAAAGGTGTGGTGTTCAGTTAAAAAAAGTAGGATTTTTAAAACAGCTTACCTGTAAAATCCTTTTCTTGGAGTACATCACGGGACACAGAGCAGCATAGTCATTACTATGTGGGTTATATAGAATTACCTTCAGGTGCTGGCACTGGCAACTTCCAAACAGGAAGTACCCTCCCCTATATAAGCCCCTCCCATCCGGGAGTACCTCAGTTTTGTAGCAAAGCAATACGTGTCCCCAAAAGAGGGGTGGGAGCTCTGTGTCCCGTGATGTACTCCAAGAAAAGGATTTTACAGGTAAGCTGTTTTAAAAATCCTACTTTCTTGTTCATACATCACGGGACACAGAGCAGCATAGTCATTACTATGTGGGACGTCCCAAAGCAATGCCACATGAAGGGGGGGATACACCATACATAAGCTGGGCGCCATCAGGCATGAGGATCTTTTGCGGCCTGCAACACACTGCGCCCAAAGGCGACATCCTCCTGACTTCTCACGTCCACCTGGTAGAACCTAGTAAACGTGTGTACTGAAGACCATGTTGCGGCCTTACAAATTTGCGCCAGGGAGGCCTGGTGATGCACTGCCCATGAAGTTCCAACTGCTCTCGTGGAGTGCGCCCTAACTTTGAACGGAGGCGGTCTACTTTTCAAGCCATAGGCTTGTATTATGACCTGTCGAATCCACTTGGCTAAAGTAGATTTTGATGCTGCCTGACCCTTTCTGGGGCCTTCCGGCAGAACAAACAGAGAATCCGTTCTACGAATCTGAGCAGTGGCTTTTAGATAAGCTTTAACTGCTCTTACTACATCCAAAGAATGCAATAACTTTTCCTCTACCGAGCTTGGTTTGGGGAAAAAAGAAGGAAGAACCACATCCTGGTTCAAGTGAAACCTCGATACCACCTTAGGAAGAAAGGCTGGGTGAGGACGTAATACTACTCTGTCCTTATGGATAACCAGATATGGCTCTTTACAGGACATGGCGGCTAATTCCGACACTCTTCTAGCCGAGCATATGGCTACTAAAAATATCAATTTCCTGGTGAGTAGAACCAAGGAAATGTGCCGCAAAGGTTCAAATGGCTGCTTCTGCAGAACCGACAGAACCAAATTTAGATCCCATGGGCATATGGGAGCCTTAATCGGTGGAATAATACGAGTCACACCCTGCATAAAGGATTTGACAAGTGAATGCATAGCCAGGGGCCTTTGAAATAGTATTGACAAGGCCGAAACCTGGCCCTTGATAGTACTTAAGGCAAACTTCCTGTCTACAGCCCACTGCAGGAAGTCCAGAATTCTGCCTATAACGTACTTACGTGGATGCCATTTTCTGGCCTCGCACCAAGTGATGTACGCCTTCCAAACTCTATAGTAGATCTGCCTGGATACAGGCTTCCTGGCATTGATTATAGTTGATACCACAGAGTTAGAGAGACCTCTCTTCTTTAGGATGTGGGATTCAATAGCCAGGCCGTTAAACTTAGAGTTAGTAAGGAAGGGTGGTATATCGGTCCTTGCGAAAGCAGGTCCGGACGACGTGGAAGGGTCCAAGGACTCCCCACAGACACTTTGATGATCTCCGCGTACCAGGCCCTTCGGGGCCACGCTGGAGCCACCAGGATCACCGGCTTCTTCTCCAACCTGACTCTGCGAAGGAGTCGAGGCAACAATTGTAGCGGAGGGAATGCATATATCAGTCTGAACTGATCCCAAGGGAACACCAGAGCATCCGAGCCGCAAGCGAGGGGATCCCTTGTCCGGGAGACAAATCTGACCACCTTTGCGTTGAATCTGGATGCTAGCAGATCTACATCCGGTGTTCCCCACCGCTGACATATTGCTCGGAAGACCTCGGGATGAAGGGACCATTCCCCTGGGCATAACTGTTGGCGACTCAGAAAGTCCGCCTTCCAATTCTCCACCCCTGGAATGAAGACAGCTGATATACATGGGACATGCTTTTCTGCCCATTCCAGGATGTGACTTACTTCCCTCTGGGCTGCACGACTCCTGGTGCCTCCCTGATGATTGATATATGCCACTGCTGTGGCATTGTCTGATTGAATTCTGACAGGGGACCCTTGGAGTCTGGATGTCCAGGCTACTAGGGCGTACCGGGCTGCTCGTATCTCTAAGAGATTGATGGGCAGGGTTTTTACTACATTTGACCATCTGCCCTGGAGAGACCATTGCTCCAGTACTGCCCCCCAGCCTGTAAGGCTGGCATCTGTAGTGACCACCTTCCAAGATATCGGGCTGAAGGGTTTTCCCTTCTGGAGATTCTGGGGGATCAACCACCAGCAGAGACTCTTCCGAACGGAAGGGGACAAAGCCATCGGGAAGTCTAGAGCCTGAACTTTTCCGTTCCAGGCTGACAATATGGCCCTTTGTAAATTCCCTGAGTGGAATTGGGCGTATGGCACAGCTTCGAATGATGCTACCATCTTTCCTAGCAGCCTCATGCACAGGCGTATGGACGGCTGTCTTTTTGCACAAAGCAGACGGACCAAGCCCCTCAAAGAGGATACCTTGTCTAGAGGTAAGAAAATCTTCCTCTGGTCTGAATCCAGCCGTAGCCCTAGATATACCAGGTTTTTCACTGGCTGTAGGGCTGACTTGTCCAGGTTGATGACCCAACCGTGAGATTCTAGATACTTGATTGTATCGACAATTACCACTTCTAGCTTGTCAACTGAGTGGTCCATCAACAACAGGTCGTCTAGGTATGCCATTATTGTTACACCCCGTGTTCTTAGATCGGCCAACAGTGGGGCCAGAATTTTTGTGAACACTCGTGGTGCTGTGGCCAGACCGAATGGTAAGGCTCTGAACTGAAAATGGCGCCCTTCTACTGCAAAGCGTAGGAATTTTTGATGACCTGGAAAGATGGGAACATGCAAGTAAGCATCTTTGATGTCGATCGAGGCTAACCATTCCTCCCCTTGTAGGGCAGCGGTGACCGATCGGATCGACTCCATCCGGAAAGACCGGACGTTTAGAAATTTGTTTAGACTCTTTAGGTCCAATATGGGTCTTATGTCCCCGTTTGGCTTCGGGACTGTGAAAAGGTTTGAGTAGAAACCCAACCCCCACTCTTCCATAGGAACCTCCATAATTACTCCTTGGAGCAATAGTTGTTCTAACGCCAATAGGAGAGACCGTCTTTTCAGAGGGTCTCTTGGCATGCCTGACCACATAAAATGGGACGGAGGAGACTCTTTTAACTCCAACTTGTATCCCAGAGTTACTGCGGAGAGCACCCATCTGTCTTTGATCGTCTCCCGCCAGGTCTCTGCGAACAACTGAAGTCTTCCCCCCACCCGTTTGAGTGGGGGCAGCCCTTCATAGGCTTGACTTGGAGGCTGGTTTAGTACCTCTTCGGATCCAGGGCTTCTTATTACCCTGTGGCTGTCCCTGATTTTTACCTCCTGAGTTTGACCGAGGAGGCCGTCGGAACTGCTTAGTAGCAGACGTTGCAGGGATAGGAGAGGTAGTCCTCTTAAAAGATGGACCCCTAGACCTCTTCTTACTCGGTAAGAGAGTACTTTTACCACTGGAAATCTTCTGGATATACTTATCCAGGTCTTCGCCAAAAAGGCGTTCCCCATGAAATGGGAAGCTAACTAAGAGCTTCTTACAGGGAGCTTCAGCAGACCAGTTTTTGAGCCACAGAAGCCTACGCATATGTACCACAGAAGCCCAAACTTCACCTCTCACGGCAGGCATTGTACTAGACCTTCAGGGACCGGGTTCCCAAGGATTCCACTCCCCTGGACCTGTATAGCACCCTGCACAGATAGCCTCTTGGTTTTGGGTATGACCAGAGCTCTGGATCCCAGGGTCCAGCCCTCCTAAGAGAGGCATTACAGGCAAAACCCTGCTCTTCTCTGCAAGGCCCGGGTACCGACCGTTTAGCTATGAAGCTTTTTTGGTCGGATCCGGAATAGCTTGCTAAGGCCCAGAGAACCTGTACACAAGCCCAGATGAATACATGTTAACCTTGGCCAACACCTTAGACACTGGCAAAAAACTGAGGTACTCCCGGATGGGAGGGGCTTATATAGGGGAGGGTACTTCCTGTTTGGAAGTTGCCAGTGCCAGCACCTGAAGGTAATTCTATATAACCCACATAGTAATGACTATGCTGCTCTGTGTCCCGTGATGTATGAACAAGAAAAAATAACTCTCCGAGCCCACCCAGTTGTGTGACAATAGCAAATGAATATTCGCTATTGTCACACTGATCCTCCTCCCGGCCAATCAGGAAGCAGGAGACCCATTACCCGATTGGCTGATAGGACAGGTGATCCTGTTGGATGTATATAAAAGGTACTAAAAAATCTGCCCTAGCTAAAAGCACCACTCAGCGCTTAGAATAAAAACCAGCAAGATAAAAGCACCGGTTTAAAATATAACAAGACACAGTGTTATAGCTGCCGCTTAAAATAACATGAATATGCGAAAAAAAACAGTAATATAAAATCAATGGAATGTCCCAAAAATCAAGAATAAAACTGTAGCAGCGCTTTCAGTCAAATCATCATTTGAAAGTCCTCTATCCCAGTGCCTAGATAGGAAACCAGCATGAAGCGGATGCGGATGGTGACAATTGACAAGCCAGTCTGTGGGATAGTGCTCCTTTCACCCAAAGTGTGTTCACCTCGTGGGGGGATTAAAACCCCTTTTGGGGATGCACTCACCAGATAGTAGATAAAAACAGGCCTTAAACCAGTCTCAGCATTCGTTGTTTAATCTGCTCTCTCCACCGATGTCATCAGGTCACAATTGCATGTTAAAAAAGTAAGAGGCCACATAGAGTAGTACTGCTTAAAAAGATTTATTGATAAAACCCCCTTTAGTACTCCCTTATAAAATTATGCGTACCAAAACATAGAATAAACAAGCATTGGATGTGTGCACGTGCACATTCGGGCTTAGTGTAACACTGAGTACCGCGGTTTACCAGTTTCCTGGCGACTTCCTGGTCCTCCGTCCCGTGGAGCGCACGCATCACTTCCGGTTAATTGATGAGGAGTCACGTACTGGCGCGTTTCGTCACTTCTGGACGCCCTCAGACGAAGTGATGACATCGGTGGAGAGAGCAGATTAAACAACAGATGCTGAGACTGGTTTAAGGCCTGTTTTTATCTACTATCTGGTGAGTGCATCCCCAAAGGGGGTTTTAATCCCCCCACGAGGTGAACACACTTTGGGTGAAAGGAGCACTATCCCACAGACTGGCTTATCAATTATCACCATCCGCATCCGCTTCATGCTGGTTTCCTATCTAGGCACTGGGATAGAGGACTTTCAAATGATGATTTGACTGAAAGCGCTGCTACAGTTTTATTCTTGATTTTTGGGACATTCCATTGATCCTATTGGATGCCTAGGAGGAGAAGCCGCCGTGATGCAGAGGAGGAGGAGACGCGATAGAAGCCGCTGCCCGACGCCCGTATCCTAGATGGGTTCACACCTAGGGGTCAGAATCAGCTGCCACGGGTTCTGACAATATCAGTACTGATTGGAGTTCTCTTTTAATTCAAACTAATAATGATGGCATTTCCATACACCTGCTCTGTAGTTACCACCAGTACATCCGCACTGTACATCGCAGGCTGGCGAGGATTGACAGAGAATGCTATTATTTTTATAGTTTCTATTTTTTCCCCTGTAATATTTTGACCAGTTAAGAAGTTTGTGAGCATGCCCTGGGAACACATACTGATGATATAATGAACATTTGCATTATAACAGACCCAAAAAAAAAACCTCAGCTGCATTTTTTCGCTTACTGCCATCTGTATTTCCCATTCTAAATTACGCAGGCTTATGAATATTTGAGTAACATTTGGTCAAGATAAAAATCCTCCTTGTCAGCTCCATAAATGAAAACTTTTTGGCTCTCGAGACCAAACCAATCAGGCAAATTAATTCTGATTTGTTAGAAAATACTTTTCATTTTGTCTAAGCATTTTCTTGGTAGACTTTTTTTTTTTTTTTATGAATAGATGAGGAATCGGGATTCTTGCACACTGATTTCCCTGTGAAACTAATTACAAATAAATTGTAAAATAATTCTCAGCAGGAAGTAATGCAATATACAGAGTATATTTGGAGCCAGACCAATGTGTGTTATACAATTCTACAGTATAATAATGCAGACGTTGGAAAGGGTTTTTTTTTTGTATTTAAAATTTTACATATTAGTTTTGAAACTTAAATCTAACTACATAATGTAATTCTGACAATTGGGTCTTATTATGCTTATTTAAAATTTCTGGAACCAGTAAATTAGACTTAGGCCTCGTACACACGACCAGTTTTCCCAGCAGGAAAAAAAACAACGCTTTTCCCGACGGATTCCTCTCAAGCCTGCCTTCCATACACACTGTCACCCAAAAGACCGCTGAACTTTTGAATGCCAAGAACGCAGTGAGGTAAAAAAACTATGACGAGCCGACAAAATGACGTTCTATGCTTTCGCGCATGCGTCGAATTGTTTTGAGCATGCGCGTTTTTTTTTTCCCTCGGGGAAGCATACAGACGACCGGTTTTCTCGGCTGGTTCTCTTTTTTTTTTTTTTTCCCCTGCAGTTTTCCTGTCAGGAAAACTGCGATGGAGCATACACGTGGCCGGTTTTCCTGGCCAAAAGCTGTCATGGCAGTTTTCCCGGGGCATCAGGCTTCCATGTTGATGATATATTTGCTTTTGGCACTGGAGGTAAATAGTTATTGGTTCAGAATTCCTGGCTGGCACAGAGAATGATGTTTTGCAGCAAAAGGAGGAGTAGTTGAGAGGTGGTAAAAACACAGCTCAACCATGGGGTGGAATCCCCGCCTTTCCCCAATTGCAAGTATAAATGAGCCCCTATTCTCCCTGTAACCCTAAGGCCTTGTGCAGAGACGTAAAAACAAAAAAATTTAAATTAAATTGTTCTCTATGTGTCCTCTTCACACCACAACGTGCAGATTTTTTTCTGCGCAGGAATCTGCAATGTTTATGCAGTTTTCTGCACAGGAAAAAAAACTAACATGACATCAATATTGGTGTGAATAGGGCACATAACTGACACGCATGAAAACTGATGTCAACGTGCATGAAAATTGCCAGAAAAGCACATGAAAACCCATGTAAACTGATGTCTCTGCAAGTAAAATCTGCGTGTTTTTCCCCTTTCCAAGTTTTATGCACGTATGGTGTGATCGAGCCCTTATGCCGCGTACCCACGATCGGAGTTTCCGACAACAAAACCGTGGAATTTTTTCCGACGGATGTTGGCTCAAACTTGTCTTGCATACGCACAAATTGCTCGGAAATTCCGAACGTCAAGAACGCGGAGACGTACAACACTACGACGAGCCGAGAAAAATTAAGTACAATGATTCCGAGCATTCGTCAAATTGATTCCGAGCATGCGTAGGATTTTTGTGCATTGGAATTGGATACACACGATCGCAATTTCCAACAAGAACTTTTCTTGTCGGAAAAATTGAGAACCTGCTCTTAAACATTTGTTGTCGGAAATTCCGACAGCAAATGTCCAATGGAGCCTACACACAAGAGTTCACATGGAACATTTGTTGTCGGAAATTCCGATTGTGTGATTACTCTTTCTGTAATCATTGCACCAACCACCCATGTAACCCTAACACTAACCACCCTGTAACCCTAACCCTCAAATTAGTCTTCACACGCAACCCTCACACCAACACTTCCGATAACCCCAACACTAATGCCCTGTACACACGATCGGATTTCCGATGACATAAAATCCGATGGATTTTTCCATCGGCTTTCCGATGAAGCTGACTTCCATCAGTCTTGCCTACACACCATCAGTCAAAAATCCGACCGTCCCAAACGCCGTGACGTAAAACACTCCGACGAGCCGAGAAAAATGAAGTTCAATGCTTCTGAGCATGTGTCGACTTGATTCTGAGCATGCGTGGGTTTTTTCTCCGATGGAGTTCCACACAGACGATCAGAATTTGCTATCGTTTTTTTTTCCATCGGATAAATTTAAAGCATGTTCTAGTTTTAATCACCGATGGAAAAAAGACCGATGGAGCCCATACACGATTGGTTTGTCCGATGAAAAAAGTCCATCGGACTGTTTTCATCGGTAAAACCGATCATGTGTACAGGGCTTAACTCTTTCTGTAATCATTGCACCAACCCTTCAAGTTACCCTAACATTACCCTTACTGTAACCCTAACCCTCACAATAATCCTCCCTGCAACCCTCACACCGGTCCTTCCTATAATCCTAACACTATCCCTCACACTAATTTTCCCTGTTACCCCAACCCTAGCATTAACCATCATGCTTACCCTACCTGTAATCCTAATACTAACTCTCCCTTTAACTGCTGCACTAACCCTTAAGCCCTGTACACACGATCGGATATCCTATGGATTCGAATCCGATGTTTTTTTCCATCTGAAATCCGATGAAACTGTCTTCTATCAGTCTTGCCCACACACCATCAGTCAAAAAACGGACCGTTTCAAACGCTGTGACGTAAAACACTCCGATGAGCCGAGAAAAATTAAGTTCAATGCTTCTGAGCATGCGTCGACTTGATTCTGAGCATGCGTGGGTTTTTTATCCCATGGATTTCCACACAGACGATCGGATTTTGCTATCGTTTTTTTTCCCATTGGATAAATTTAAAACATGTTCTATTTTTTCACACCGATGGAAAAAAGACCGATGGGGCCCATACACGATCGGTTTGCCTGATGAAAAAAGTCCTTCGGACTGTTTTCATCGGTAAAACCGATCGTGTGTACACGGCTTTACTGTAACCTAACCCATCCTGTAACCCTAGCACTTGCACTAGTCCTCCTGTAACCCTCAAACCAACCCCTACTGTAATCCTATTGCTAACTCTTACGCTAATTTTCCCTGTAACCCTAACACTTACCCTCCCTATAACCCTTTCTCCACTTTTGGATATGCAAATGGCAGCATTGCAATGAAAAAAACATGAGTTTATGGCTTATGCTGTGAAGGTCTTAAGCCGGCCATATGCGGTTTGAAACCTTGTTTGTGCACTGGTGCGCAGTCATGTTGGAACAGGAAGGGGCCATCCCCAAACTGTTCCTACAAAGTTGGGAGCATGAAATTATTAGACATGTGCATACTGAAATATTTCGTTTTGGAATTTTGTTTTCGTCCGAAAAATTTAAAGTTACTCCCGAAATTTATTTTTATTTATTTTGTTTTGTTAAAAAATGCATTAGTCCGAAAATCTGAATTAAGGTTGAATCTGTCAATTGAAGGCTTATGGTGTCTGTCGAATGTTCTAAGAAGATTCGACGAAGCAACTAACCTGTACGACGCCGCAATCGTACATTTCCGGTAGAATGCTCCACCCACAAGCTATAGTAGAATTCGAATGTTGTATGACACTAGTAATAATTATATTTATTAATTACGATTACTAGTCAGCCAACATTAGAATTTTTCTATAACCTATGGGTGGAGCATTTGACCGGAAATGTCCGCTTGTGGCGATCGTATGTTTTTAGCTGCTTCGTCGAATCTTCATGTCTCTATAATGTTGAATCTTTTCTCTCTGTGTCGAATAATCTCTGACTAATAGAGTTAGGTTAGGCACATTCAACCGCAGATTCGATAGACACAGATCGCTATTGTCCCCGTCATGTCGAATCTTCTATCTATATCGAACTGTTGTCGCAACAAAACGAAAATAAAGCATTTTTTATGTCGGATCTTTTGGATTTCGGATTCTGCGTGTTCGTTATCGTTTGTTAAAACGAACGCGAAATTTCCTGAAATTCGGACGAAAATGCATTCAGACGAAAACGAATGCACATGTGTAGAAATTATCCAAAATGTCTTGGTATGCTGAGGCCTTAAGAGTTCCCTGCACTGGAACTAAGGGGCCAAGCCCAACCCCTGAAAAACAACCCCACACCATAATCCCCCCTCCACCAAATCATTTGGACCATAAGTAGAGGTCCATAAAGACTACGGACTAAGACTGGGATGCCATTAAAGTTAATGTGCGTGTAAAGGCAGGTGTCCCAATACTTTTAGTAGTATAGTGTATATGAAGTATTAAACGTCATATTTTAAGACCTTAACATTTATATTTATTATCTGTATTTTGTGTTTATTTTATTTATTTATTTATTTTACATATGGGTTTGGGCTGTGTATGGATGGGGTGGATTCTTATTTTTTTTTTTTTGTGCATTTGTATGGTTGATTTGTTTAGTTTAAATGTGTTTGTAAATGAAAAAAAAAATGTTTGCTCTAATAAAGACAATATGATTGAAAAAAATAAATAAACCAAGTGAATTCACAAAAATTTTGTGAATGTGCCCAGTATGAGACTAATTTATTTGTTAATAATTAATCAATTATATAATTAGATATACCGGTAGTCTAAATTATGTATTCAAATTCTACATTTTGCAAATGTTTTAATCTTGAGGAAAACCTACCACTAAACTAACTGGCAACAACCTTTAGTCATTAGCTAGTGTAGGAAGCATTAATAACGATATTGATCTTTTATCCTCAATAATCAAGTTAAACCTTTCGAGATTACATTTCTACTTTTGGGAAGTACAACCATTTAAATCTGCCATTGATTAGCATGCAGCCACAGAATTACAGATATTATTATGTTTAATGCAAATAAATCAACTGTTTTCTTTTCACTCGTCGATAAATAGTATTTCTCTTCCTGGATAAAAAAAATATATATATTTTGTGGCTTTAAAGTTTAGGAGTGACCGTAAAAATACATTTTTGTGTAAGATAAACAGGGAAGGCTTTTGGTTTAAAAGGTTATCAATAATGTCGGTGAGATCCGAATGTTTGGATTGCCAATGTAAGTTTAGGCTGGATACAAGCACTTAGGACTATAGCACATACGTATTAACCCTTCTGTAGATGCAGTATTGCAAGAAATGGTTATACAGATCATTTCACCAATTATATGAGTTAAGTGGAACTAAACCTTAAAGTGGCTGTAAACCCTTTACAACCACTTTAATCTACAGGTAAGCCTAGATTTAGGCTTACCTGTAGGTGCAAGAAATATCTCCTAGACCTACACGGTCTAGGAGATATTTGCAATTTCCCCGAAAGACGCCTTCTACTGCGCATGCGCTGTCTTGAAAGGGCGCGCTGTGCCGTTTCAAGCTGGGGTCATGCCATGACTGGCGGCTCCCACCTCGGAAGGAATAGGGGTGAAGAATGGTCGCTCACTGCCAGCAAGGAAGAGGAGGACATCGCGGGCTTCTCCTGCAGGTAAGTGTCACATAGTAGCCCATTATGCTTTACCTTTGCAGGGAAACAAAGAGGAGGTAAAATCCATCAGGGTTTACTTCCTCTTTAACTACTTCAGGCCCACAGGACGTCATATGATGTCCTCGGGTTTATCTGAATGATGCCTGCAGCTACAGGCATCATTCAGATATTGCCGGTTTCAGCCGGCGATTCCCTACACCATGAGAACGATTATAGCGGCTGTTCCGCCGCTTGATCGTTCTTACGGGCAGCGGAAGGGGACGTCCCCCCCCTCCCGCCGCCCTCTGGTGCTTCTACCGACTCACCTGTTGGATCGGTGAGTCAGTGACAGGATCCGCCGGTCCCGGATGTAGATCACAGAGATTTCCGGTGGACCAGATGGTCGCCGGAGTCTCTATGATCATCGGAGGCCCGGCCTCTGCATTCAAAAAAACTGCGCCGCTTCGGCTTTGAAGCGGTGATCGTTTATTTTGTTTTTTTTAGGCTTCCAAGCCTAGAGGTAAGATGTGGGGTCTTATTGACCCCATATCTCACTGTAAAGAGGACCTGTCATGTCATATTCCTATTACAAGGGATGTTTACATTCCTTGTAATAGGAATAAAAGTGATCACAGTTTTTTATTTATTTTTTTAAGTGTCAAAATAAAAAAAAAATAAGTAAAATTAACAATAAAAAAAAAATATTTTTTACAGTGCCCCCGTTCCCGTGTGCTCGAATGCAGAAGCGGACGCATACGCAAGTCCCGCCCACATATGAAAATGGTGTTCAAACCACACATGTGAGATGTCGCCGTGAACGTTAGAGTGAGAGCAATAATTCTAGCCCTAGACCTCCTCTATAACTCAAAAAATGTAGCCAGTAAAAAAAATTAAAGCGTCGCCTATGGGGATTTTTAAGTACCGAAGTTTGGCGCCATTCCACGAGCGTGTGCAAATTTGAAGAGTGACATGTTAGGTATCTATTTACTCGGCATAACTTCATCTTTCACATTATGCCAAAAAAATGGGCTAACTTTACAGTTTTTTTTTTTAAAGTCTGAAACTGTTTGTTTCCCCAAAAAAATGCGTTTGAAAAATTGCTGCGCAAACACCGTGCGAGATAAAAAGTTGCAATGACCGCCATTGTATTCTCTAGGGTCTTTGCTAAAAAAACATATATAGTGTTTGGGGGTTCTAAGTAATTTTCTTGCAAAAAAATGATGATTTTTACATGTAGGAGCGAAGTCAGAATTGGTCCGGGCCTGAAGTGGTTAAGGAGCTGAGGTTCAAACAGGCAGTTGATCTGCATTTTTGCTGCTGCTTCAATATTTACATGGCAGCAGTTGCAACATAGTAGTTTCATGTAAAATCCCCATTGGGATAGAAAAAAAAAGGCATTAAGGATGTGGTAGTATAACCTTCTGAAAGTCTGTAAACTAGCTGTCAAGCGCTGTCTGAAAAGTGATCCACCACTGTAAAAGAAGCTCTAAAGTGGAACTGAATGATATTTGGTGATGTCACTACTCTGTTGCTCATTGCTCTCTTTGCTGGAGAGGAAGCTGTAACTGGGCACTTGCAGTGCAAGGGTCTTCCTATTTCAGCTTTGTTCTTTCTGCGGATCTGTTATGTATTCCTCATTTGTATCTATTAGCCCTGACGAAGAAGGATTTTTACCCCTCCACAATCTGTCAGCCTCCTATTTCCCAATCAAATCTAATACCTGTATATTTTCCTGGATCATTAACTTGTCCTTGTGATGCACCAGATTTCTCTTCCTTCATGATTGTGCCCTTAGATTCCTAAGTGTCTCAGGGGTATGTATGGTTTATTAGCAGCTTTTTTTTTTTTTTACCTCTTGATCATGTAATATCAGAATTATTAATGATTCTAAGATCACTGGAGGTCACTCGGTCAGGAAAGCATAAGCTCTAAAAAAAAATGGTAAATCGAAACCAGAGGCGTAACTAGAACCTTCAGGGCCCCGATGCAAGAAATCATAGCAGCTGGGGCCCTTCCCTCCGAGCCCTGTGGCAGAATGCCAGGTCACAGTCCCAAGTGTGACCTTTATGACCCTGGTAGTTCCCCCACAATATATATATTTTTTTTTGGAGCAATAATAAGTCAGCGGCATATAGGGGAACAGATCCCCTCCCTCCTGCAGCTGCTGAATGCCTGTGGGAGGGAGAGGAGGAGAAGCAGGCATTCAGCAGTTAAAGGAGGAAGGGGATCGTTCCTTTACATGCCGCAGCCCCTCCTATTCATGATAGCAATTGTGACCCCTGCGACCCCTGTAGCTACACCCCTGATCTAAACTTTCCCAACGCTGCCATCTGTTTTTTTTTGTTTCACAGCCACTTTACTATTGAGATGATCCCATCCGTCTCTGTCCTTTTTACTCTAAGTACTCAATTTACTATCTCTGTTCCTGCTGCACAATGGTCAATTGGGTATGTAGCGGGGTGTTCAATTTAGGGGAGTGTCTGAGTGGTAGTTAGGCTCAGACACACTATTATTAGGGTTAATGGACCATTTCTGTGCCATGGGAGATAGTATTGGTGCATAGTTCCCTGGGGCCTACAGGTGGCACTGTCGCCATAGGTCCGGGTTGAACCACAGTACAAGGTTGTGCCTTTTCTTGTCCCCTCTCAGCAGCAGTACGGCGGGGCGGGGAACCTGCTGTGCCTGTCGGAAGAGGATATAAAAAGGGGCGGCCATCTTCCATTGGGGTCCGTCCACGCCCAGGCACCTTCAGCCTGGGTGTGTGTGGTTCGTCCATGCCCAGGCACCTTCGGTCTGGGTGTGTGGGTGTGGTAGTTCGTCCACGCCCAGGCACCTTTGGCCTGGGTGTGTGTGTGTGTGTCATCTCCAGGTGCCCTAGGCCCGGCGGCCGAGTTCCTGTTCCTGTTCCAACACCTTCAGTCTGGGGTGAGGAACTACTTTGGAGGCCTGGAGCCCAGAACCTTCAGCTGGGTTCCGCCGGGGATCGAGAGCTCCCAGGGTGCCGCCTTGCGAGGGGACCCGTATCTGAGATGAGGAGGCCAGGGAGGTAACCCTTTCCGAAGACCCAGCGCAGAGTCGTGGTGACGGTGAAGGCCTCTGGTAACTCTCCGGAGGGATGGTTTTCTCCCTGACATGGGCCAATCCTTTGAGAAGGAAGTTCACCAGGTCAGTGGAAGTGACCCAACTCGCACCAAGTCAGTGGCAGTGACTTCATAGGGCAAGGCCCTATTCACCAGGTCTGTGACAGAGACCAACTTCACGGTCTGTGGCAGAGACCGTGCGCCAAAACTGTTTGTGAAGCCTAAACAGTCAAAGAACCTGATTCAAGTTTGTGCCTGGACCTCCTCCCACCTAAGCTGTCCTGTGTCTTGTTCCAACCTGTCTGCTGTCAAAGATTCATATTAATTATCCGTGTGAAATAAATATAGAAGTTGAACTTTCAGTTGGTGTGGACAGTTACATTACTGGGGAAAATATAAGGACTTGCATCTACCTAAGGTAGAGGTGAGAATCGTCCTCGGGAGGATTCAACTCCAGCCGCAGGCAGGCCCAAAAACTAACACCGCTCAACCTCCTAACACAGGAGGGTACGGGCTTGTGGTGTGGTGCGCCTCTCCCCTCCCTGCGAGGAGCAAAAAACACACAAGAAGGCAGGTAGGGGGAGAGGTGAGGGCGCTACAGGTACATAATTGAGCAGTAGCCAGAGCCTGTAAATATACAGTTAGATGTGGTCCATGTGGATCACATGGTTCTCCAGCTTGAGCAGGGCAGAATGCTAGCCCTAGGGAGGTGACAGGTATTATTTATTTATTACAGGTAGTTTACATAGTGCTTTACATATTTTACATTCATGCACTCAAGGAGCTTACAATCTACTGTCCCTATTTCACTTGCATGCATGTATACACATACTAGGGCTAATTTGGAATGTGGGAGAAAACTGGTGTACCGTAGGAAACCCCCTGCAAGCATAGGGAGAACATGCAGACTCCAGGCAGGTAGTGTACTAACTAGAATTCAGGACTCTGTAAGTTGGGAGTGCTAATTACTAAATCACTGTGCTGTGCCTACCCAGCGCAAAAGAAGGTAAGTGTTCCTTTTGTTTACTTTTTTGCTCTGTGATATTGATGTAGCGGCCTCACCCTCTCTCTCTTCTTTAACGGTTACTTTGGCTTCGGTCTAGGGGTACCTTGAAGGGGAGAGCGAGGTGCGCCACGACCCATGTCCTCTAGATCAGTGGTCTCCAACCTTTTTGGCACCAAGGACCGGTTTTGTGGAAGAATATTTTTCCAAGGCCCAGTAGTAGGGGGGGACGAATCACGATGTGTGGGTCGGTTCACACTGTTGCGGTGTGGGAACCCTGCAAATCCACTGCGCATCGCAGGTTTTCCGGTGGCAGTTCACATTGCCCTATGTGAACTGCTGGGAGTGTCAGTTAAAAGTTAACGACACCCCCAAATCAGTTCGTATATCGCAGTGCGATCTGCAAACTCTGACAGGAATCGGATCGCATGGGTGTGAACACCCATGCGATCCGATTCTGCTGCGGACAAAAAAAAATGGTCCTGTGCGAGTTTGATGCGAATTCAGCCATACGATTTGTATGGCTGAAATCGCACAGAGATCGCATGTGATGTGCACTGCAGTGCGGTGCGAATCACATCCGAACTCTGACATTGCTGCAGTGTGAACCGGCCCTAAATGTCCCAGTGTAAAAATATTATTAAATGTCCCAGTATAAAAAAAATATTTAATGATTTTTTTATACTGGGACATTTAATGATTTTTTTATACTGGGACATTTAATCATTTTTTTTATACTGGGACATTTAATATCCCAGTATAAAAAAAATCATCATTAAATGTCCCAGTATAAAAAAAAATCATCATTAAATGTCCCAGTATAAAAAAATCATTAAATGTCCCAGTAAAAAAAATATACAAGTCCCTCTGCAGTGCCCACTGTACTTACAGTCTCAGCACAGGAAAGTGAGGGGGAGCCGTTAGAGATTGCGGGAATGCATTGAGCCGGTACATAGCGAGGGTGGGCGGAGAGATGAGGTAATTCTCTCTCTCTCTCACTCATTGGCCGGCCGTGCCTCTGTGTAGCGTAGCGTAGCCTTGCAGCGCCGTATGTTAGGGCGGGTCAGCGGCGCGCCTCTGTGTAGCGCAGAGAGATGGTGTCATCTCTCTGCTCGGGCAGCTGCATCGCTGACTGTCTCCTCCATGGCCCGGCTATAGCGGCGGTATGGCACGGACAGTGTCATTTGCGTTGCGGCCCGGCTAGAGAGGTGGTACGGCCCGGCTTTGGGCCGCGGACCGGGGGTTGACGACCTCTGCTCTAGATTACAGCATGTAGAGGTGAAGGCCAGAATCAGATTACTTTCGGGCTGTGTATACGCTCAGAGCCAGGTCTGTTCTGCTGATAACCCCCCTTTGCTCCCGGTAATTGGAGTACCACACACTGAAAAAGGTCCAACACGTATTTATTCCATAACGGCAAACAAATAGTCCTTTGCGAGCAGACAGTTTGAGACCCATAGAACAGTTCAGTATTGGTGGGGAATAGGTCAAGGCACAATCCTCAAAGAAACTAAACCGTTGAGGTTTCACCAACGGTTGCTAAGCACAGTGGCTGTAAAATGGACTTTTGGTTGCAGAGTCTCTTCCAGGGGAAAGACATCCCTCCAAGGGAGTTACCAGAGGCCCCGCCGTCACCGGATTAATGCTGTACCGGCCTATTCGGAAGGGTTACGCTCCCCGGCCTCCTCACCTCAGATACGGGTCCCAACATCTTAGGGCCCCTCGAACTCCTCCACCCTCGCGGAACCCAGTCGAAGCTACTGGGTCCCAGGCCTTGGCTATAGTACCTCACCCCAGGCTTAAGGTGCCTGGGATGGACTCCATCCCTTGCTCCGGCCAGGTCAAGGGGCACCTGGGCCCGGAACTCCGGAACGCCAGCACCCAGGCTGAAGGTGCCTGAGCGCGGCCGCGTCCTCCAACTCTGAACCCCGAGGTCAGGGCGTCCGTCCCTTTTATCTCCTCTCCCTTCGCGTCACAGCGGGTTCCCCGCCCCGCTGTACCGGCGCCAAGAAAGGACAAAAAGGTACAGTCTTGCGGTGCAGGTTCTACTCCGGCCCAGGGCAACACCGCCACCTGCAGGCCACAGGGAACCCTGCACCACAAGAGTCCCTCAAGAACCACAAAATGGATTCTCAGATTCCCTAACAATTAGTACACCTGGGTTAAATAACCCAGATGCTCCCCCCCCCAAATTTAAATACCCGCTACATTGATATTTCACCAATCTAATTTAAGTAAAATGAAATCTGATTGGCTTCAATGGATATATTTAGCATATCCTCCCTGCACTTTTGCAGTGCCTTATTAAATAAAACCCACTACTCTCATGTTTGAACAGTCTGCATAAAGTAACATTAAAACTAGAAGGCTCCGTCCTTCATGTGAATATAATACCCTGATTGACACGTGATCCTCTCCATCTCAGGGCAGTGACAGCACCCGCTGGGTGAACTCACAGCCTTGCCTCTTTAAGTGTTTAACAGTAATTGCTTCATGTCTGGGCATTCATTGAAAATCCCAGACACTTCATGTAAAATCTTCTAATGAGGGGATGAATTTTTCATTCACATTAGAAAGCTCCCTCTGACAAACAATTTCTAAATAAAACTTTAGCGACATGACATCTCGGATTGGACTTGACAAAGAGGACAGGTGCATTAGAATAAAACTATGTGGCGATCCTTCAAGCTGTCAACCATGAATATTTCATTTCTTAATGAATCATCTTTGCGAAATGAACTTTCTTGTTGTAGAGTCGATGCCATTTACCACAGAGAGGCTTGTTCTATAACCCTTCAGTAGCCAAGGTCTTCTATGAAAAATGTTCCGTGATGACTCCTGGGATCATGTGTGTCTCCAGGGTTTCTCTGTAGTGTGACTTACACTGGCGTCAAGTTACATTTGACTTCTGTGCCAATTAAATCTTGGTCGTCTCCCAGTTCGGGCCTATCCACCTGTTTGACATTGCACACAAAATTCAGAGCCAAGCCACAGCTAGTAAAGACAGGTCAGAATTTCAAATGAGTTAGTGAGAGTTACATTTCCTAAGACTAATTTCTGCAAATTCTAGTTGCCTTGCTGTAATACCCTCTCGCTTTAAAGCTGAACTTCAGGTGTGACCTGTACTCCATACATTGGTTCAGCTTACACACAGAGGGACCCTTGCAATAACTTTCCAATACTAGGGTAACTCCTGCTAATTACTATATCTACAACTCATGATACATTAGTGTGATGGACAGTAGGAAGAATGCTCCTTCTTGTAGAAGAATTACCCCCTTACAGATAGCTAAATAGATCAATAGTGTCAGCGGGAACTTATTTGAGAGGCAAAAATTGCTCATTGCTCAAGAAATCCCTTGCAACTTCTGGAGGAACCCTAGTTGAGAATCCCTGACCGACGTAAGTATTTATATTTCATCAAGGACTATGGAGTTGCCAGCTCTTCTCTGTTATGTGTAGCGGGGCTTTGAAATTTAGGGGAATGTTTGAGCCGTAGTTGTGCTCAAACACATTATTTGATAGGGTTCAGCAAACCCAATTTTTAGCCGCAGGTGGAATACTGGTGTGTAGTTCCCCGTGGCCTTTTGGTGGCGCTGCCATCGGAGGCCAGGGTTGAACCGCTGGTACAGTGCTGTGCCTTGGATGTCCCTTGTCGGCGGTGGTATGGTGGGCGTGTTTGCCCGCTGTGCATCCCGGGAGGGGATAGAAAAGGGGCAGACTCTGGCTGTCGGGGGTGAGTTCTCGGGGTCCCACCTCGGGAGCGTGTGATTCTGTTCGTGGCCACCCCAGGCACCTTTAGCTCTGTGGTGGAGTTCCTGATTTGGAACACTGGCGAATCAGTCCCAGGCACCTTTAGCCCTGGGGCTGCAACTGGAGGCCTTGGGCTCAGCACCTTTGGCTGAGGCTCACAGAGGATCGAGGAATCCCAGGGTGCTGCCTTGCGAGGAGACCCATATCTTAGATGAGGAGGCCGACGGAGGACCGTTCCGAGGGACTGGTGAGGAACTCACAGTGAAGGAGGGGGCCTGGTAACTCTCTGGAGGGATGTCATCTCCCTGAAAGAGGCTTAACGTTGCAACTAAGTTTGTCAGGTCTGTGGAAGAGACCCAAGTGTAACTAGTTCGAGCATCATTCCGGCTGCTAGAGCCCGTTTTGTGGGGAAACTATCCGGATGAGCTGAGTCTACCTAAAGATTTGGGTAGTGAATAAGAATTTGTTTGTGCTTGGACCTGTTCCCACACCTTTTGCTGTTCTGCTCTTCTTCCAACCTTCTCCTGTCCAGTTATTGTGCATAACAGAAGAAATAAACTCTAGGTTTAAGTTGCAATCAGTGTGGACTTTGAAGTCATTGGGGAGTAAAGACTCGTCTTTGTTACAGTAAAGACGGGAGCCATTTCTCTGAGGGAACCTGATCACAGAGACCCAGGTACATTACACCGCTCAACCTCTTTCTACAGGAGGGTACAGGCATGTAGCACGGTGGGCCCTCTTTTTCTTTTCCAAAGGCAGGAAAAAGGGGGTTGTGTCGCTACATATATATTTATATTTCATACCTGAGGGGCTGCTGGGAAAGCTGTCAATCACTGTAGTAATCAGCCCTACTACAGTAACAGTTATGATCTTACAGGTCCTGTGCCAAGTGGCTTCCCCTCTGCACACCAGCCACAAAGGAGTCACTCACTTCACACTGCGTGTGGACATGCATACTTAAAGTGGTTGTAAAGCCACTTTTCTTCTTTCTACAATTCCCTCCCTGTGCTATATTAAAGCGGAGTTCCACTAATTTTTGTGTTTATTAAAAGTCAGCAGCTACAAAAAGTGTAGCTGCTGACTTTTAATAAACACACACTCACCTGTCCCATGGTCCAGCGATGCAGCGGCCCAAAGCCTCACTTCTCTCCCTCGCCTCTCCACGGCACTGTCATTGCAAGTGTGGGCACCCGGCTGTGGTCGGGCAATCTTCTGGGACCTGTGACTAGGGATGAGCTTTATGTTCGGGTCGAACATGAGTTCGACTCAAACATTGGCTGTTCGCCTGTTCGGCGAACAGCGAACAATTTGGGGTGTTCGCTGCAAATTCGAAAAGCCGCGGAACACCTTTTTAAAGTCTATGGGAGAAATCTAAAGTGCTAATTTTAAAGGTTATTATGCAAGTTATTGTCATAAAAAGGGTTGGGGACCCGGGTCCTGCCCCAGGGGACATGTATCAGTGCAAAAAAAAGGTTTAAAAATGGTCGTTTTTTCAGGAGCAGTGATTTTAATAATGCTTAAAGCGAAACAATAAAAGTGAAATATTACTTAAAAATTTGTACCTAGGGGGTGTGTATAGTATGCCTGTAAAGTAGCGCATGTTTCCCGTGTTTAGAACTGTCCCTGCAAAAAAAATTATTTCTCAAGGAAAAAAAGTAATTTAGAACTACTAGCGGCTATAATGAATTGTCGGGTCCAGGCAATACAGATCAAAGTCATTGAAACCCCCATGACGTAAATGGAAGAATAAAGGAATAAAACAATAGTTTTTGCAGCAGGAGGGAAGGGGCGGGCACTGACATAGCTGACAGGCAAGGGGAGAGGACAGAGGAGAGCTGCAGATAACGGAGGCATGTAAACTGACCACAGTGTCAGGGTTCAGCAGCCATGATAAACCACGGTCAGTTTTCAGGGGGGAGGGCAGAACCAGGCAGGATCAACCTGATATTTCAGGTGATACATAGGGCCAAATTACACAGCACAAGTTTTTATTTTTGTTTGTTTTTTAGGGTAACAAACACTTTAACATTTACCCAAGTTGCATAAAAGTAAGTATGCAATAAAGATGATACTTGGAGTTCAGCTTTAATAGCTGGAGTCACTAACCCACAATAAGACTTTTCTTGTTGACATTCCTGATGTGCATACATGTTTCAGGTCAGTGACTTTGTGGGAATTGAAGCCAGATTTTATCATGACAGCCAGGGAACCAGCATTTTGAAACGGTCACCAATGGTATCCTTTATTTTTCTCATAGGAAAGGTTTACTTTAAAACTGACTTCTTAGGGCAAAAAAACCGTCTATGCTAAAAATACTTCTCAACTGGTTAATGGATACCTCTGGCTTTTCTTTGGTGTAACTGGATTCCATGCCTGGGCTATAAACTGTGCTTTGACTACAAGACGTCAATATGCCTTGTTCCCTCCTCATGCTAAGCCACACCCCAACCATTTGTTTTTGTGCCAGAACCCCTACTTGTCATTCATTTTTTTCACGCTAGGCTAGCATTGGTTTGGCTGGGTTAGGTAGCACTTCACCTTGTGGGAAGGGGTTCACTGTTACTTCTCCACTCATGGAGGGATCCTGGTCTTCTGGGACGTTCAAAGTTTGATGGTTGTCTCGGTAGGCGAGGGGGGTCATAAAGAAAGGTCCCAGAGAGCTTTGAATTATTAAATATCTTGTTTGTAGAAAAATGTGCAAGCAGATAGTATCCAACACGTTTCAGGGTTAAACCGCCTTTTCAAAAAACTGATAATAATAGATAACAACACTTTGGAAGTGGTACCTTAAGACCTCATTTTGTGAAAAATAGTTTATAAAAGACAGCATCTGGGGATGGACTGTCAAAATTGACCTTTAATAGAGCAAACTGAAACCTTATTGGTTGCTATGGCCCAGTACACACTGCATTGTTTCCCTTTACGCTCTCTTTTCCTGTGCTTCAAACAAATCTGAAAACATTCTCTAGTCAGCTGCCTGATCTCTCCAGTAAAATAATGGTTAAAACCGGCGGAACCACATAATTAAACCTAAGACATCTGCAAAGAGTAGATGTGACTTGATCATAATCAATAGCAATATGATTACACCCGTGCAGCAATTATAAATTATTTAAAACGGTAGCCCAAGGTTACTGACTGGTTGCCTCTAAATTAAATTCTCTGTCAATAATTGATGCAAAGAATTAATGTGAGAACATCTTCAGTTACATCTTCAGTCACAGAAACTTTTTAAACGTGGCATAAAATATTGAACTGTTGCCTGTTATTAGCGGTTGTGCTGTCGGTTCTAGGTAGTGTAGGGATCAGCTTAAGCATTTTGGAAGGGTCTGCAAGCCTTAAAAGATGGCTGGTGAATATTAATGTAATGTTTGGATGGTTTTTAATTCTAGCAAAACTACAAATACCATGTTTTGAAAGAATAAATATATGCTTTATCAATAATATTTTTCTAGCTTGTTTCAGGTATTCGTTTTCATCTGTCCAACTTGTCACAAATGGCCTAAATATTTAAAGTGGTTGTAAAATCTTACATATACCCACCAAAGTGACTAGCCTCAGGTGATACACAGAGATGAAACAAATCCTCCTACATACGTTGTACAGTACCTGTTTAACTGCCGCAAATTTTTCCTCTTCAGCCTCCTAAAGCACACATTTTATACAGCATTCCTTAGCTCCAAAAGACAGGGGGTGGGCATCTGATGCCACACCTTGCACAACATAGAGCATGAAGTTTAGTCTAATGTGAGACCTGAGTTGAGGAAAAGGACACCCCCCCTACACAGTCTCATAGGGAAACATGCTCTCGGGATTGCTTGGTGTCAGCATAGACCAGAGGTAAGCAATCTTACAGAGGTGACAACATGGCCTGGGGAATGCCCAGGGAAAAACCAAGCCTACTTACCGACCAGCTCGCTGACAACCAAATAACCTGTCTAACAGTATGCGTTAAAACAGTATGCGTTAAAAACAGGGGCTTGTCCGCACGCATTTGCAAACGCATGCGTGAGCCACAGAGCCACGCCAAGGCCCCCTGGAGTCTGTGGTCCTACACTAACTATGAGTGTCCCCACAATGGAGGCACATGCATTCTGATGGTTAGATGAGGGCAGGTGGACTGAAGGGGAGCCACCCCTCCTTAAAGGTACAGGAGCACACCAAACACCCAGCATGTAGCACAATGGCTGCAAAGGTGCTGGTGCGTTGCTGGACCAATACAAGCACCATAGGTGAAAACAAAAACCATGTCCACCGCCCGCATCTATAGCTGGCTATCACAGTAAGTAGCATTGGAAGGCTAAAACAGGTAACAACATGGCCTCTTACAGAGGTGGAGCTCTACCAGAACAACATGGGAGAAGTCAAAGATCATCGGGGCACAGTGTCGCCTAGTGTCACCTGATTTAAACTTCTAATTGCCATACTACCATGTCACAATCGTGTGCATTGCACGGCAGTCATGGGTTTAAATCAGGTGGTGAGGAGGCAACATATCGCCTCCTCACCACCTATCAAACAAACTGGGATCGCTTTTTAGAGGATCAGAAGTGCCTGCTGTTCTTGTGAATGACCCCCTAGTTGCAATTCGGCAGTGGCACCCTTAGGGCTCATGCACACGTAAAGTTGTGGAGGGTGGGGGGGTGGAGTGATCGCGATCTACCAGTCACCTGTCCGCAATTTACTGGTAGATTGCAATCCACAGGTTTCTGACCCCCGGCATAGACTGTCAAAAATGGCTGAATAACTGGCTTGTGTGAAAGGGACATCAGCACTGATAATCAGGGCACTGATTATCAGTGCAGTCCCAACAGTGCCGCCAATCAGTGCCCATTAGTGCCACCTATCAGTGCTGCTTATTAGTGCCGCATTCCAGTGCCACCTATCAGTGCCGTCTCATCAGTGCGGGCCTCATCAGTGCAGCCTATCAGTGCCCATCAGTGCTGTTTCATCAGCGCACATCAGTGAAGGAGAAAAATTACCTGTTTGCAAAATTTTATAACAAACTATGAAAAAAAAAAAATGTTTCTTCAAAATTTTCAAAAAATAAAATATCACCAAAAGAAAGCTCTATTTGTGTGAAAAAAATGATAAAAAATGTCATATTGGTACAGTGTAGCATGACCCTGCAATTGTCATTCAAAGTGCGATAGCGCTGAAAATGGGTCTGGGCAGGAAGTAGGTAAAAGTGCCCAGTAGGCAAGTGGTTAATCAATAAAATAGATATAATTCTATGGACGCCCTCTGAAAGACTTGCACTAGAGCTCTGCTTGGCATGTTCTGTTGTTGAAAAAGGAGTGCGGCTTGCCTCTCTATCGCAGTGCGCCGACTATGGATACGCGTCCACTACTGGTGACGCCATCTCCCTGCTACCATCCTTGCCTTGCTTCTCAAGCCTCTGTCTGACTGACGCTGAAGTTCCTCCAGACGCCGGCTCCCATCTGATAGAGTGATACCAGCACAACGAGTGCCGCCCCAGCTGCTTGGATTTGGGAAACAGGTCATAGAAGCGGTCACCCTGACTTCATTTGGAATTTTACATGCCCGTTTTTATTCATCTAAATGTGAGTGCATACCACATATACTAATTAAAGTGTTATCAAACGTCTACTCTTAGAGGCGTCTCTCTTTTTGTGTTCTGCTTGGCTAGTTCGAATGGCTAGAGCAGGGATCATCAATTTTTTTAGTTTGAGGGCCACAGTGTATATTTTACTAATTTTTGTAGGCTGAAAAAAACAGTTTTAGAAATGAATTAATCAAATTCAAATTAATAAGTTTTACTTGTAATGAGCTTGATATGATTTAGAACAACAGCAAAAAAAAAACTTCAGTAAAACAAAGAAATTCCAAATGACCTTGAGCCCATCATAGTCCCCCTTTTACATCAGGGTTACATTAGAGCCCCCTATATCAAAGTACTCATCAAAAGTCCACCTTATGTCAAAGTCCCCTATTACATCAGCACCCCCCATATTGTACATCACAGTTCCCCCTTACATGAGAGTCTCCAACAGAGTTTCTCCTTACATCAGAGACCCATCAAAGTCCTCTCTTACATCAAAAGACCACTTACAATCTTGCAATGGGCTGGATTTGAATACCCCTGAGCTTGAGGATCCAGGATGGACCCAAGAGTGCAGTGGTGATTTTATCTCCTTTGTGGCTTGGAAACAGCTTGGAATTCTTAGAATCCATAAATTCAACATGATTAAGATAAGTAAAATGTAAGTTATAGTGATGGGTAAACAGAAAAAAAGTTAACACAAACTTTTGAAGTGTATAGGGTTCAAGCAAAAGTACAGTAATTAATGACTGTAAAACATTACCGCAAGTTATGTTCTTATAAGAAATGCAATATGTAATGCTGCCTACGCTATGAAGCTGCAACTGTGACTAAGCGTGGACGATAACACATTAATCATCTAATATGTAAATAGATCACAAATGGATTTCCTTGTCAGTGCTGGTTAATACAGAAAATATAAAACAGACTTACTTTTTCAATGCATTTTTTGACTATGGATGCTTTAATTAACATTTTGGTGTCATCTCATGAATTACACATACTTTTGTATTGTACAAAGTCTTGGAGTATACACACAGCGTCTTGCGGTCAAAACACATGCTTCCCGTAAGCGTCCAGCCTAGCTTTACAAGAATCAATGAGTCTGTATGTTTGTTTTGCATCTGAATGCCAAAATTAATTAATTCTAATGTAGTCTCGTTGATATTGTCTCATATGCTGTGCCTTATGCAAATAGAAAAATAACTTGTATGGTAAAGATGCTTCAAGTATATCCAAAACCAAAACCTTTTTTTTAATTTTGGATAGCGTAGGAAAGGGTTAAAATGGCTGTAATTTTTTCCCATCTGTGTCCCATTAGGAAGATTTGACTTCCTGTCCTGTAGACTCAATAGGAAATTAGAGGATATTTTTCCAATACGAGGAATATCACCTCTTGGATGTGGGCAAAATATACCCAGCTCCTTTGATTGTGCAGGAGGATGCCAATAGGGTCATCTATGGTGAGCAGTTTGGACAGTTCATTAGGGTCCAGCCAAGATTTGCTCCATGTATGGCCAGCTTTAACCCCTTTTCACTGGCCCCAGCATCCCTTTAAAAGTTCTGATTGCCAAGGGACAGTAAAGATCGACCGATCATGTGGGGCAGCACAGTGGTGTAGTGGTTAGCACTTCTGCCTAGCAGCACTAGGTTTGCTGGTTTGAATCCCAACCATGACACTACCTGCCTGCAGTTTGCATGTTCTCCCTGTGCCTGCCTGGGTTTTCTCCAGGTGCTCCGGTTTCCTCCCACACTCTAAAGACATGCTGGTAGGTAAATTGGAAGGATCCTGTTTAAATTGGCTGTTGTATGTATGAATGTGAGTTAGGGACCTTGGATTGTACGCTCCTTAAGGGCAGGGACTGATGTGAATGTACAATATATATGTAAAGTGCTCCTTAAATTGACGGCGCTATATAAGTACTTGTAATCAATAAAATAAAATGTGACTATTGTAATTAGCTGTCACAGTGGTCACATGATTAGGAGCCGGTCTCGCCAGCTACCAACCACTACAAAGACCAAGAGCTTTCTTTTACAGCTTGGTCTTCGTACTGGGAGTGCGCTCTCAGCACAGAAACATTGACTGCCCAGGGACACATATATGCAGCATGTGGGTGTTGAAGACCACCCTTTTGCCACTACACATATGTGTTAAGCGATCATAGAGGGGTTAAATAACCCATTATCTGAACAAGAGAAAATCACTTGCTTCCTCCGTACCGGATCCCTGCAGGGTCTTCCAGGATTCCTCTCAGGATCCCTGTGGGGTCTTCCAGAGTTCCTTGCAGGATTCTTGCTGGGAGTTCCAGTATTCCCTGGACCCTCAACTACCTGCATGGCTTCCAGAGTTCCCAGTAATGTTGCTCTTACCAGAATGGTATTGAAGCTTCAGCCTTTGAAATGACTGGTGCTGTGTCCTATTGCCAGCTACCTGAGAGCTAAAGAGCTATAATATTTGCTGTACCTGCCAGTTGCCTTTTGCCCACCTGGACTGACCTGACTACTTTCTTGCTTGCCTTCTGGCTTGACCAATGCCTAGACATGTTTACTCTCACTAGCCACCTGCTATGACCTCTTTTGCCTACCGCATCATGAACATTCTCCTCACCATAGCTCTTCTGTCCCAGGAACCCTTTGGGTGGGGGATCTAGTGGCAGACTGCAGCAAAGAAAACCAGGGACCACTGGGGTTTCTAGCCCATCTCCACCATAAGGTACTCTGGTGAGGACCAATAGGTACTTAGACTCTGCACCTTTTGTGAGCCCATCTCACCTGCAGGGGAGAGCAATAGCAAGGTTATAGCACAGGCTGATCTGTGTCAGACAGTTGTAAATGCAGCCAAGACCTGACAGGTACCAGGATTTACATGATTGCATAATTTTTGAACCAGGATCTCAGTCCAGGAGGTAGATGCTAACCCTGGATAATAGTTACATAGTCTGGCTGAAAAAGACACAAGTCCATCTAGTTCATTTAATAAAAGGGGGAAAAAATATTTTTTTAATATCCAATATACACTATCCTATACCCACAGTTGATCCAGAGGAAAGCGAAAAAAACAGCAAAGCATTATCCGATTTGCTCCAGCAGGGGGAAAAAAATCCTTCCTGATCCCTCAAGAGGCAATCGGATAATCCCTGGATCAACTTTAAATAATAATTAGTATTCATGCCTTTTTTAAAGCAATCTACTGAGCTGGCCAGAACTAGCTCTTACTTTGAAGAAGCCTTTCTGTATTTGGTGTTTCAATCTCTTTTCCTCCAGACGTAAAGAGTGCCCCCATTGTCCTCTGTGATGACCTTAAAGTGAACTCAACACCAAGTTCACTATATGGACCACTTATGTATTTATACTTGTTCACCAATACCCCCTTACTCTCCTCTTCCCAAGAGAGAATACATTCAGTTCCTTTAATCCTTCCTCATAGCTGAGCTCCTCCATGCCTCTTATCAGTTTGGTTGCCCTTCTCTGCACTTTCTCCAGTTCCCCAATATCCGAATAATGCCCAAGCAAAGATGGCACTATCCTTCTGGAAGGAAAAGCCCATAAAAAAAGCAGATAAAACATTGATGATACAACATGACCTATAAAAGAAGGATTACATTCCTGTGTTACACATTCACATTGCTTAGCACACATGTACTTAGCATTAAAAATATATGTAACGCAAGGGCTACTTTCACAGACTGAAATATTCACTCCTCTGTAAGACAAGAATCCCTAGTGTCTTGCTTTTTGGCTTCTCCAACCTCAACAAAAACATCTTCAGCTGTAAATGTATTGATCCACAGAGATGTAGCAGGAGATAAGACTCAACGAGACTCCTAGAACACTCATCCAATGAGTCCTGTGCTAAGGGGTTGAGGAGGAACAACATTTTAGGTTAGTATGTACTTGAGGATATTTAATAGTTGTCTATGGTTGGATCTGCCTTAATACTGGGGTTCTGGGATTATCAGTTCAGTTGTAATCCTCAACCAATAATCATGAACTTGAATTTTATCTCTGACAGAGATACCAAAATAAATAACATCTTAGCAGGCCAAAAGGTTTGTAGAACCCTGAATATGAATATTCACATGACAATATTCTGAGCTGTATGATGGGGAATTCCATTTTTAAAATTTCTGATTAATCACTGTAAGACAAGACCAGCTTTGAACACATCAGCTTTTTGCATTTATTATGCCCATGAGCTATACTACTGAGGCATGTAATCAACTATATTAACAGGAGCCGATGATATCTGTAGGTCTGTTGGAGTTTTTATTTTATTTTATTTAATCATCAAAGATCATGGTGCAAAGGGTTCAGAGTGTGTGTTCATCATCAATATCTGACCACAGATTTACTCCTTTAAGGTTACTAACTCCATCACCTACACAATGTGCCTTAATTGTAATTCAGTAGTAGCCTCACAGAACATCTCAGTTTCCTGATCTTGCACGATCATTACATTTACAGGCCACATGCATTATCCTGTGACTCACTGCTGACTCGACTCTGGACACATTTTTATTTATTTTTTGTTTTGGGGGGAGAAAGGATTAAGACTTCTCTGTCCAATGGGAAGACGGACAACAGAAAAAAAACCTTATTTTAGTAGGGTGGAGAAGGGTTAGATCATCAGTGATGTTGTTATTGCTGTCTATATCTTTGGAAGACCCATGTTTCCTTCATTTTTGCCTTGGTGTTTTTAGGATAAAAGGCTATTAGAAAGTCCTCTGATGTAGCCACAAACAGCAGCAAAAACAGGACAAGTGCTCTTGTCCTACCCCCTCTTTCCAAAACCATAAAGAAGTTTTGGTTGGACTTGGGTGCTGAACTCTAGGTTTAAGCGGAGTTCCACCAAATTTTTTTTTTTTTAAAGTCAGCAGCTACAAATACTGCAGCTGCTGACTTTTAATATATGGACACTTACCTGTCCAGGGCACCCACAATGTCGGCACCCAAAGTCGATCTGTCCCTCGGGTGGAGGCGCCGCCATCTTCGGTAAGGGAATCAGGAGGTGAAGCCTCCTGGTTCCCTACTGTGCATGCGCGATCCCACTGGTCCCTGCTGTCTTCTGGGACATGTGTGTCTCCCAGAAGACAGCGGGGGGTGGAGGAGGGGCCGGACATGGCGTAGACCACCGTGGATACTGCAGCGATCTATGCCCGGAAGTGGGAGCGAGCAAATACCTGGATTCCACAGGTATCTGCTTCCCCTCCCCCTGAAAGGTGCCAAATGTGACACCGGAGGGGGAGAGGAATCCGAAAAGCGGAAGTTCCATTTTTTGGTGGGACTCTGCTTTAAGAAAATATTGCCTAATAGTAAATACAAGAGCCATGTGTATTCTTACTTGAATCTCTGTGTTCTATGTGTATTTCTTACAGATCTGTTCAGCACTCCAGCACCAGGTGGACCTAGGCAGGGTTGCAGTGTGATATTTCTGGATTTAGTAAAGCTGGATGGGATCTGACATCATCAGTGTTCAATTTTCTTCTGTCCAGTTTAAACAATTGAGCACTGTCTGTGATACTTTGTTTATTTGCACTAACATACAAGTTTTCAGGACAAGCTTTCGGGGTGTACCCACTTCTTCAAGGTCCAAGCAGTACTACTTGGACCTTGAAGAAGGGAGTACACCCCGAAAGCTTGTCCTGAAAAATTGTATGTTAGTGCAAATAAAATAAAAAAACAGGGTGATCTGTTTGAATTGTTTCTGTCGCAAATGCGCTAATATGGCTACAATCACCTCAAGCAAGATGTTTTACGGTAGGAGTTCATAGAGAATTATTGAGGTCTGTTTGGTTGGTATCCGGAGTTCCAGAGGCAAGGGATTTTGATACAGGCTCAGAGCCATAGGTGTGCGCAGCCTATAGAATTTGGGTGTGCACTCCAAAGCTCAAACACACATGTGTGAGTGTATGGGTTTATATACAGGTATATGGCCCCGGCACATTGATTTCCCTGCCAGCACAGTGAAAGAGGATGACAGAGGCAGTAAGAGGGAAAGCTTTCCCATCTCCCCGCTGCTACGCAGAGCAATGGTGCTAATGCGCACTAGGTGATTAGGGTGTGCCCAGACACAACCGGCACACCCTGTGCACACGCCTATGCTCAGAGCATTGACATCTCTTTAATTGCCTGCTTTGTGGAGTGCACAACTAATAGTTGTCCTGTGGAGAGATTCTCCCACCTGAGCTGTGGATCTCTGCAGCTCTGCCAGAGTTACCATGGGCCTCTTGGCTGCTTCTCTGATGAATGCTCTCCTTGCCCGGCCTGTCAGTTTAGGTGGACGGCCATGTCTTGGTAGGTTTGCAGTTGTGCCATACTCTTTCCATTTTCGGATGATGGATTGAACAGTGCTCCGTGAGATGTTCAAAGCTTGGGATAATTTTTTATAACCTAACCCTGTGTTAAACATCTCTACAACTTTATCCCTGACCCGTCTGGTGTGTTCCTTGGCTGATGCTGTTTGTTCACTAAGGTCATCTAACCAAACTCTGAGGCCTCGTACACACGACCGATTTTCTCGGCAAGAACCAGCAAGAAACTTGCTGGCAGAGAGGTCTTGCCGAGTAAATCGGTCGTGTGTACGCTGCTATCGGGTTTCTCGTCGAGAAAACTGACAAGAAACCTCAACGAGAAAATAGAGAACCTGCTCTCTATTTTCTCGTCGAGATTCTCCTCGGCATGTTTCTCGACGAGAAAAGTGAGTGTGTGTACACTTACCTGTCCTCCCGGAAGCCCGCGCATGTTCGAAATGAATTTGATGCATGCGCGGTAGCTTCCTAGGCATACGTAGGGTAGACCAAGATGGCGGCGACGGCATCGAATGTGACGAGCGCATGCTCGACGTAGTCGATGACGTCACCGCGTACACTCCTTTCAAAGAACCGCGGGTTCTTTGAAACGAGCGTGTGTACACTCGGCCGGGACAAGTTTCTTGTCCAAGAATCTCGTCGAAAAAAACGACATGTTTTTTTCAACGAGAATCTCGGCCGTGTGTACGAGGCCTGAGGGCTTCACAGAACAGCTGTATTTATACCGAGATTAAATTACCTACAGATGGACTCTATTTACTAATTAGGTGACTTCTGAAGGCAATCGGTTCCACTAGATTTTAGTTAGGGGTATCAGAGTAAAGGAGGGTGAATACAAATTCACACAACACTTTTCAAATATTTATTCGTGAAAAAAATTAAAAACCATTTATCATTTTCCTTCCACTTCACAATTATGTGCCACTTCGTGTTGGACTATCACATAAAATCCCAATAAAATACATTTACGTTTTTGGTTGTAACATGACAAAATGTGGAAAGTTTCAAGGGGTATGAATACCTTTTCAAGGCACTCTAAATATATTTCTAAAGGTGCTATTGACATGAAATTTTCACCACATGTCGGTAACAACCCATGCAATCCATACATATAAACAAAAGAAAACAAATAAGTTCAGAAATAAAGTTATGTGTAATAAAATGGAATGACACAAGGAAAAAGTATTGAACACGCTAAGGCCTCTTTCACACGGGGCGGATCCGTGCAGATCCGCCCCGTGAAGCTCCGCTTGCTCAGCGGGGATCGCTCCGTTGATCCCCGCTGAGCCGACGGATGACTGGGCGGTCCCCGCACACTGTGCAGGGACCGCCCTGTCAGAGCGCCGCTCTCCCCTATGGGGAATCGGATGATGACGGACCGTAGAGTCCGTTGTCATCCGATCCGCTCCGCCGACGGAAGGAAAAATAGGGTTTTCCTCCGTCACACTTTGGCGGAGCGGATGTCAGCGGACATGTCTCCGCTGACATCCGTGCCTCCATAGGGCTACATGGAGGATTCGTTTCAGGTCCGCCTAAAAAACTGACAGGCGGACCTGAACGGACCTCCGTGTGAAAGGGGCCTAACTGAAATGTAATACTTCGTACAAAATCCTTTGTTGGTAATGAAAGCTTCAAGACGCCTCCTGTATGGAGAAACTAGTTGCATTTATTGCTCAGGTGTGATTTTGGCCCATTCTTCCACACAGACAGTCTTCAAATCTTGAAGGTTCCGTGGGCCTCTTCTATGAACTCTGATCTTTAGTTCTTTCCATCGATTTTCTTTTGGATTTAAGTCAGGTGATTGGCTGAGCCATCTGTACGTATGGACTGCATGGGTTATTACCGACACGTGGTGAAATTTTCATGTTAATAGAACCTTAATTCCGCGTACACACGACCGTTTTTAATGACAAGAAAAATGGCATTTTTTAAAATGGTCATTAAAAATGATCGTGTGTGGGCTTTAGAGCATTTTTCACGACGTGAAAAATGGCCGTGAAAAAATTGGAACATGCTCTAATTTTTCTTGTCGTTTTTCACGTCGTCTTTTTTCTCGTCATGAAAAACGGGTGTGTGTAGGCTTTAACGACATGAAAAAAAATGAGCATGCTCAGAATCAAGTATGAGATGGGAGCGCTCGTTCTGGTAAAACTAACGTTCGTAATGGAGATAGCACATTCGTCACGCTGTAACAGACTGAAGAGCACAAGGCTGAAAAGCGTGAATCGTCTCTCAAACTTTACTAACACAAGGATCAGCAAAAGCAGCCCAAAGGGTGGCGCCATCCGAATGGAACTTCCCCTTTATAGTGCCGTTGTACGTGTTGTACGTCACCGTGCTTTACTCAAGCATTTTTTTTCCACGATGGTGTGTAGGCAAGGCAGGCTTGAGAAGAATCACGTCGAGAAAAACACATTTTTTTTCAATGACATTAAAAACGGTCGTGTGTACGCGGCATTAGAAATATTTTTACCTAGAAAAATGGTGACGTGTTCAATACTTATTTTACCCGCTGTTTATTATATTTCTTAGAACCTACACAGGGCTTGATCACTTAGCTCGAAAGAGGCAGCAGTGGAGCGTAGGGAATCTAAGTATCAGTTGCAGTGGCGATAGGCTATTAAGTGAACTTGTTATATTTCTTTGAATGGTACCATTATTTAATAGAAGTATTGTCAGTTATCGCTGCTTCCTTTGTCCCAATTTAACAAAAGCCTTTTTTCCTGCTGCATCCTTGTTTAACTCCATAGCTTTGTTCTTGTAATACTTTTCAAAGTATCTAGCACAACATTATTCTAATGTTAGACCGTGCTTCATACAAGACTCCCACAGAGCCATGAAAAAACCTTTTATGTTTCCTAATATTTCAAACAGCATGCAGAATACATATATTCCCTTTTAGGTCAGCCGAGTCACTTTGCTATGTTTAATTACAAAATAACATATAATGAGATCTCTCATATACATCACCATCCTTACTTTGGATGGCTGCGGTTTTTACAAAATAATTTCGCCTCTTGTGGCGACAGAATGGAAGTCCGACTAAAGACTTGGACCATCCATCTTTTTTATATATTTGGTTTTAATACCAGAACATTGAGCAGATCTATCATATCTCCAAGGACAGGTGCTCACTCTGATATTACAAGTGAGCTGGTAAGTGTTTACTGTATAGGACGGAATAGATTGCTATCATATAGCGCTATGTTCTGTCTCCCATACTCTCCGAGGTGCAGATATTAGCATAAATACAGCCCATTAACACTTGTTCCTCTCTGTCAGGACATAAATTAGGCCTGCAGGTGTTCTGAGAAGCATCACCCTTGGTACTAATTAAGCCTTGATAATTAGGTTTGTTAAATTCAGCCCTTTAAGCTTATATTCCCACTTTGGGTTGGCAAAACGGAGATTTGAAACATGTAAGGGATCTTTTGGCTGGAGGCTGTTTGATTGTATCCTAATGTCTTAGATACTTTCAGCTACTCTGGGTGAAATTATGATTTATTATACCAGACATCAAAGATCGTACTTTTTTTTTTTTCTTGCTTGCGCAATAGAATTAATTGTACTTGATTGTTTATTACCCTGTCTTGTGCTCTAAAGTCAAATAGAGTGCCTTTGGTTACGAATAGAGACCCAACAGTATAATAGCCAGAAAAGCAGTAGAATGTTCATATATTTAAAGATTGTAGCTGGCAAAATCGATCAGATGTATCACCCAATCTGAGTCATCTTTAAAGGATAAGTCCACTTTAAAAATAAATACATGCAGACATTTTTGCAGGAAAATGTATATATTTTTTTGCATAGAAGCCTGCAAAGCATTGCAACCATGATCAGTGGATCATGGGTGCAATGCTAGGCTCCTGCAGACTTTTACTCAGTTCCCTCAAGGTACACACTTTCAGTTGGAGAGCTGGAGGAAGTATCCATGGTCTACGAGTATGCTGATTACCGCACTCATGTTCAGAAGAAAAGAACAAGTCCATCTGTCATGGTGGATGATGGGACTTGTAGTTTATTCATTCACAGATCTCTGAATGAATGACACAGTTGTATTGGTTGAGCCCTGCACAGCCACACTATTTTAAAGAGTGACAGCAGCTGCAGGGGAAAAGTCCCTCCCCGACGCTGTCACAGGGGGGAGGTTTGAGGGTGGGGGATCCCATTTGCACCATGTTACATGTTACACCCTACAAGGCCATTAGTGGACTTGGTGGTGCCACACCAGGCTGAGGTCTAGGACCTTGTTGGCACTCAGAGTAGTAGGGCTGCCAGAGTAAAAAAAACTCATTCAATGAGCAATAAATATTAAAGCATAAGACTAGGAAGCTAGAAGCTAGGCCTGTTTGTTTTGATCTGTGTGGGCTGGGAGTGGCTCAGATTAGGCTGGTGAATCACAGACAGCATCACTTCTCGATTACCTCCCTCTGGCTTCTAGAGAATTCTATAAGAGAGGAGGGGGAGAGAGGTGGAGCTGCCAGGGGTGTTCTAAGGAGCCCTGACCAATCCCCAACTTGGATTGACAGGTGGCAGGCCTCCTTAAATACCTAGATCCAGCCCAGCTGGGGAGGAGTTGTCAGGTGGAAGAACTGAGGATGGAGTAATAGGCTGTCGGGGGGCCCTTGAGGCCTCACCCCATTCTGGGGGGGGACCTTGGGCCTGGAGACTCGGTGCAGGAAGGATCCCTTCAGGAACGCATGAAGGATCTGGACAGGAGGCACAGAGAGGAGTCAGAGAGGACAGCAGGAGCTAGTACGGCCGGGCAAGTCTTAAGGAGGGAACCACCGGTGTGTGCAGCCAGGAGGGCTGGTGAGTGACATGTGCTATCGGGAGTACTGGAGAGGCATGCCAAAGAGGACTGAGAGGCAACAGTCAGAGCTGGGTGTGGAGCCAGTGAGGATTGCAATGTCACGGGCAGTGGAGTTGGGCAGCTGCAGCCAGGAGGGCTGGCAGGGCCTGAACAGGGATTGCTGGGAGCAGTAGTCCACCATAGGACAGCTAGCACTAAAGACTTTCTATTTTATTTTTGCTACACAAAAAGGGACCTGAGGTCCCTGCCTGCCAATGGCAATTCCTAGGGCTTTACTGAGTCAGTGTTGGGCCTAACTATGTGCTAACTGTGCCAGGAGTTAAGTGTTGTGTAGTAGGAAGAGAGAGTGATAGTTTGCAAGCCAGTGTTGTGCAGGAGGAATTTGGTACAAAAAAATGTTCATAGTTCTGTCCCAAATTGACTGTTCTAAAATTCTACTGGGCATCCCATAAATTCCCATCCCTATCCAAGTTTAAATCCCTCAATAAAAATACAAAAACAAACATATGGACTGTTCATTGACTCAAGGTGATTGGGAAGTGAATGCCGGGCTGGGCAGGGTGACAGCTGGACCACAACTTTTAGCAGCCCATACGGGGGTACCGCTACACAAGCATCTCTCCGCTCTGGGCAGCTCTGCTTCAAGAAGCTCCTTCCTGCTAGCACTCCAACCTTGGGTGCCGAAGGCAAAGCTGAGCCGTCCCCACTCATAGACTCTGTAGAAGGAAAGGGCCACCACACTCTGGATAAATCACTAGCATCAATGCTTATTTTAGAAGACATCTACAAGCATAGCAATGGAAGTCTCTGCCCTAAAGCTGCCCCTTCTAATGCATTTCACCCAGTAGGGCTTAGTTGTATGCAGGTGCGTAGGGTGAAATATGTTAGAGGGGCGGTCCTAGGCAGGGGGCTGTCATTGCCATGCTTGTGGATATCTTACACAATAAATGCAGATTTCCTAGGGTGACAACACTGCTTCTCCATATATACAGTGAATGAGTGTTGTCATTCTAGGCAGCCATCATATCTAAAGTCTGGTGAGCTGATATATACATTGGATCAAATCAGTGAGCTGAAAACATGGCAATTGTCAGATGCTAGAAACAAATGTCCAGAGATACAGAGGGAAATCCTAGGTCGCTGTCTGCTCTCGTCACTTCCCTTGGTGTTTTCCTCTTTATAGGATTGAGTTTTCCTCAGTCCCATGAACCACTGATTGCTGTCAATGGCAGCAATGTCTGTCCAGTGTTTCATGCTGACCCTTGGTATGTATCAGCTTACTGAAAGCATGTTCCTGCCTCCAGCCTTCTTACGGGCATATGCCAAGCTTGATTATTTAAACAAGAAGTCAATGCTGATTAATTACTTCAAGGACAAAAGGATAAAAACTTTTCTATTTAACGGTTTCAGGACCCTGCAGTTTCATGTCAGGGAGAGAAATTTCAGATATATTAGTACTTCCTTGAAGAATAGACTCATCTCAGATAATAGAATTTTTGCAAAATAAGTTCTAGCAGGTTGTCTATCATTTTCAATGCAGGCCTCTGGAGTGTGTGCCAGCTAAGTGGTTCTTGCTTTGCAGCACTGGGGTCCTGGCTTATTTATTTTTTTACCAGGAACATGATGCATATAGGGTTTATGTGTTCTTTACTTGGAGGGATGATTCCCACTTGCATGACTCCTTACAAGTTGGCATATCTGTATGGAGTGGATTGACTTTTCAAGGAATCACTTTCCCCGATTTGAAAGTTAAGCCCCTCTTTCATAAGCTAAGCCCTGCCCTCCCACTGTTCACTTGTCCTATAAGAGTAAAATAAAACAGAAGTGTAGTGCTACTAAATAAATTTACACCAAGGTGAATATAAAGTCAATTCCTTATCCACATGCAATGGTTCTTGGATGAAATCAAAGTGGGGCCCGGAGAGAGATCCGCCCACCCGCACACACAGCCTTTTACCAGATGGAATTGACCTCTATTACAGGTGGTCAAAACGCGCAAACAAAAGGCTCCAGGTATGGCTCACAAAGGAAAAAAAAATCATCAAAAGGCACAGTACTAACAAGCAATGCGAAAAGTCCCTTGGGCTATGGTTTAGCTGAAATCCGACATTTTTTAATTCCCTCGTACTCCGGCAGTCACAATCTGAAGGTGCCTCTGGGGGTTAATATGAGCTGAATGTCCTGTCCAAGTGCGGACTATGCTTGTCCTTTCCTCCCCCCCCCCCCATTCATAGAAGCTGTACTATAGCTTCTATGAATGAAAAGCGCTCTATGAATGGAGGACGGGTGGATGAATGACAGGCCTGCCTCCTCCATTCAGAGTTAATTTTTCATTCACGGAAGCTATAGTACAGCTTCTATTAATGAAGGATGAGGGCCAAATGGGTGGCATAGTAGGCACTTTTGACTAGGGCATATAACAGGTCCCTTGGCTTGTATTAGCTCCCACATCACTGTTAGATTAGGGGTGCATGGACGGAGGGGGTCAAAGGACTTCAGGTTTCAACTAAAACCACATCCCAAGGGGGACCTTTGTGGCCAAGCCCCGGAGGGCAGGCAAAATGTGTCAGATTGTGGCCAGAGCAACAGTGGCTGCGGTCACACACAGCCATATCTACATTTGAATCACCGGGTCGGTTTTGAGCAGCGTTCTACCCCGCATATGTCTACACTTCTGAATTAGTGCCTGCTCCCATCTTCTGAATACCATCAGGGACACCTGTTATCCTCCAGTTTTGAGCAGCGCTTTCAAGTCTTTACCTGATAAAAGCCCAAGTAAGACTTCACGTTGATTGTAAGTACCATCCCTTCTGCTAAATTATTTATTTTACATTTTTGACTAATCCTATGCCTTGTACACACGATCGGATTTCCGATGGAATAAAATCCGATGGAATTTTCCGTCGGAATTCCGATGAAGCTGACTTCCATCAGTCTTGCATACACACTGTCAGACTAAATTCCGACCGTCCAAAACGCGGTGACGTAAAACACTCCGAGCCGAGAAAAATTAAGTTCAATGCTTCCGAACATGCGTCGACTTGATTCTGAGCATGCGTGGATTTTTCTCCGATGGAATATCACACAGACGATCGGAATTTCCCATCGGATTTTTTTAACATCGGAAAAATTTAAAACGTGTTCTGTTTTTTTACTCCGATGGAAAAAAGTCTGATGGGGCCCACGCACAATCGTAATTTCTGATGAAACAAGTCTATCGGATTTTATTCCATCAGAAATCCGATCGTGTGTACAAGGCATTAGGCTTTAATTCAAGGTGTGCGTGTATATATAAATATATATATTAAAGACAAGCTCATAAGAGTTTTGTGAGCTGTTTATGAATGACTTAAAAAGATGCCTGTATTCAATGCTTGAGATGTATTATTAATAAAAACTGCATTGCTGTCTCCGCATCCCCAAGAGATCTCATCCGATTCCGTACACGTCTCAATTGTTCCGTTTTCAAAGAGATAGAACATCTTTTGTGTCTGGATAAAGAAATACACAGCCCCCACAAAGCCATTTTAAAAGTGGGTAAGCCAGACAAGAGGCCCATATGTTACTGAAAAAGATTACCTTGATAAAATACTGATCTTGCTCTACACAGCAGCCTCCCAGAATCATGTGCACACTGTTCAGCTGTTAAGATTGTTATTAAACTTTATGGTCCATAAAGCTCAGAGAAACAAGGCAAGTGAACAACTATACCATTACAATAGTGTCAAAACAAGAGACATATTTCATATGCTGTGAACTGCTCCTCGACATTCACAATGTAAGTGCTCTCAGACTGACTCAACCTTTTCCTGTGTTTTTTAACCCTAGACTTTAATGCAACATGGCTAATTTATGAACGTTGGAGTCTACATATGCCTTTTAGTTCAAAGCTTGGCCATAAATCCCCCCCATCCACGCGTTTCGCTGCCCTGTGTTTTCGGCTAGTGCTGCTTCTGCTGAGATGTTTGACACTAGTTTATCAGAGCCTGATCTCTGTTACCCTTTGGTTGCTCTTGGAAGGTATGGCTTGCTTAAATGTCTAATGCCCCATGCACACGATCATTTTTCATGCCATTAAAAATGCCATTAAAAAAAATGGCCATTAAAAATGATCGTGTGTATGCTCCAGAGCATTTTTAACGACGTGAAAAACGGCCATTAAAAATTTCGAACATGCTCTCTTTTTTCACGTCGTTTTTCATGTCGTTTTTTTTAACGACGTGAAAAACGATAGTGTGTATGCTTTAACGACGTGAAAAAAAATGCGCATGCTCAGAATCAAGTATGAGACGGGAGCGCTCGTTCTGGTAAAACTAGCGTTCGTAATGGAGATAGCACATTCGTCACGCAGTAACGGACTGAAAAGCACAGGACTGAAAAGAGCGAATCGTCTCTCAACAAACTTTACTAACATGAAGGGTGGCGCCATTCGAACGGAACTTCCCCTTTATAGTGCCGTCGTACGTGCTGTACGTCACTGCGCTTTGCTTGAACATTTTTTAAAATGATGGTGTGTACGCAAGACAGGCTTGAGAGGAAACAAGAAAAAAAATGACAAGAAAAACGTCAGTTTTAAAAATGACATTAAAAATGATCGTGTGTATGGGGCATTAGGTTTGTTAAACTATTTAATACAAAGTAAATATGTTTTAATAGAGTACCTATTTAAAGAGGTATTCCAGGGCTGTATAAATCTGAAATCATCTGTGCTAATATGGATTTGTTGTTAAAGAAGAAGTCTAGGTAAGGATGATTTATTCATAATTACATTGGTCCATCCTGGACCGATGTAACTATGTATATACCATACCTGTGGGATCCCTCCAGAACACATATGTCAAACACAAGGCCGTGTGCCAAATCTGGCCCCCCAGGCCTTGTCATGTGGCCCTATCATCCAGTTCTGCAGCCGTAGCTCATGATTACAATAGACAGCTTTGCTCTCAGCTGCTCCCGGATGTAACAGATCCCTGCATGCACTCACTCAAGGCGGGACAGATCTTCAGAGAGAGAGAGAATGATCTCCCTGCAAGACGAGGCAGAGCCACCTACATAGGGAGGTACTAGAGCTGGGATAGGAGAGTGTAGAGATGCGAGGAAGCTTTTGGGGGGTTGGTTAGGGTTGCGGTTGCACACTGTGCATAGTGCACCCATAAACCCTGCACTCTGTACGTAATGCACTCCTGAACCCCGCAGTCTGTAGTGCACCCCTAAACCCTGAAATCTGTAGTGCACCCCTGAATTCTGCACTCTGTGTATAGGGCACCCCTGGATTTGCACTTGTGCCTGTACTTAGCGCACCTCTAAACGCTGCACTCTGTACATAGCGTACTCTTGAACGCTGCGCTCTGAACCTGGCATACTACTGAACTTTGCACTCTGTAGGAAGTGTACTCCTGAACTCTACATAGGGCACCCCTGACCTCTGCAATTTGTACGTGGCATACTCCTGAACTCTGCACGCTGTAAGTAGCATACTCCTGAACTCTGCTTAGGGAACCCCTGAACTCTGCACTTTGTGCATGGCGTACTCTGCACGCTCTATGTAGCGTACTCCGGAACTCTGCACTCTCTATGTAGCGTACTGCTGAACTCTGCATAGGGAACCCCTGAACTCTGCACTCTGAATGCAGCACACACCTGAACTCTTTGCTTCACTCTGTACATAGCACATTCCTAAACCCTGCACTCTGTACGTAGTGTAATCCTGAACTCTGCACTTTGTAAGAAGTGTACTCCTGAACTCTGCATAGGGCACCCCTGACCTCTGCGCTTTGTACGTGGTGTCCTCCTGAACTTTGCACTCTGTAAGTAGCGTACTCCTGAACTCTGCTTAGGGAACCCCTGAATTCTGCACTTGGTACGTGGTGTACTCCTGAACTCTGCACTCTGTATGTAGTGTAATCCTGAACCTTGCACTCTGTACGTAGCTCACTTCTGAAGCCTGCACTCTGTTTGTAGCGCACTCCAAATACAACTGGTCCTTTGAGGGCAACCATACTGTTGGTGTGGCTCAGAATGAAATTGAGTTTGACACCCCTGCTCTAGAAGCTGGAAATCAATGTATTAGTCGAATAGGCACCGCTACTACAGTGATCTTCACTAGCTTCTGGGTCCTATGCTCTAATGGCATTTTATGTTCTGAGAAAGTAATGTGCATGCAGAGGCGGCTCTCTAATTAGGCAAATTAGGCGGTCGCCTAAGGCCTCACACTCACAGGGGCCTCGCGGCCACCTAATTTTCCTGTGATCAATACTAATGTCGGCGTCATCGGATCTCTCTATTACCCCTCTCTCTTTCTCACCTCCCCCTCTCTCCCCCCTCTTGCATTGGCTGAATATGTCTGATGGGTGAGGAGGGTGCCCTGGAAGTGGTGCTGATCACCTGTGTGCTAGATCCGTGCATTTTCTGCAACCATTTTTCTTGCTTGAATTATTTTTCCCATTATGGGCGTGAGTGGGGCCTCATGTCTAAGTTTTGCCTAAGGCCTCACAAAGTCTAGAGCCGCCTCTGTGTGCATGACAACCTCAGATATATCAAATCAACTATGACATCCCTGGAAATGATTGGAAAATATTGGTACTGTATTTAGGCTGACTGGCAAAAGAAAATTCATGATCATATCATATAAAGACCACTTGCAGTTTGTCACAGGGTTCAATCCTCTACCCTTACAGATCCCTATTGCACCTTTCAGTGCCTTGATCCTTGTTTCCACACCATTTGAAACTCCTGCACCTGACATAAACCAATTTCAGAAAAATAAATAAGATTCATAAAGAGTCGTTGCGCTTTAACAAAGAAGATCAGTCACTTCCTGAACACTTCACTTCAGTCATAAAACATAAATATATTAGAGATAAAGCGCCTAATATTTCCAAAACTGCTTTAAATAATAATTCACAGGCACGGCAAAACAGAGTTGCAGTAAATCAAATGGCAATAAACATCGCTGTGTATGTTTCAACTAACCACATTAATCTGTTTCAAGAGAAAGATCAGTGGAGGAAAATTCAAATACTTAGCTTTTAAGTAAACAGTATTTCAAAAGTGATCTCACTGCGAGCTGGCGCAGGATCAACACGTCCTGCAGACTAATATTTGCTCAGACATACGGTACTGTTTTACCTCATTTACTTGTGTATGAATTGTGATATAATCAAATACTTTTTACTTATTTTTTTTATTTTTTTATGTTATCGTTTTTTTTCCGTGTCTGCCTGTAATGAGCCATATCCTCATTGCTCATAGACAACCAGTGTGGCCAATTATAGTCTGATTAGGGAATGATTGTATATCTATGGTTAGTTTGTGACTGATCTCTGGGGGACAGGGACTTGGCTACAGTGAAACCTTGGATTACGAGCATAATCTGTTCCAGGAGAATTCTCGTAATCCAAAGCGAGTTTTCCCATTGAAGTCAAAGGAAATGAAAATAATAAGTTCCGCATTGACTTCAATGGCATGCAATACCGCATGTGGCCAGAGGTGGGGGGGTGCCGGAGAGCCTTGGAAACACTTGGAAAAGCCAGAGCACAGCTCGACTGACCTCGGAAACCCTCGGAAAGGCACGGAAACACCCGGGAATGGAGTATTTCCGAACGGCTGTGAACGGCTACGATCAGCTCTGCTCGGCTCCGGGTCCCCCTATCTCAGGCCAAATGCGGCACTGCACACCCAATAAGCTTGAATTTTGCTCATTTTGCGAGACAACACTTGCAAACCGTGTCAGATTTTTTTTTTAAAAGTTGCTCGTTATTCAAAATGCTTGTTAACCGTGTTACTCGTAAACCAAGGTTCCACTGTGTTCCTAAGGGCCCTTTCAGCCTATGCATTTACCCAAGTCTGTTAATGCAACACATTTCTGTTGGGTCTTTTTTTAGACAGGCAGCTCCATTTTAAGATGGATATGTGGTCCATTTTAGGTCAGGCAGATGTAGTAAAATGAAAGGAACTACATCAGGTAGATGTAGTAAAATAACAAGGTGGAAGTTAAGGGCAGTGTAGGACAAAGGTATCCAAGGACTGGCCTGGGACAAATGAATAAAGTTACAGAACAATTAGGATAAAATGACTTACCGGAAATAACAGACACTCTTTTGCTCAGGCGCTGATCTGGTGCACTGAGCCAAGTTTTTCCCTAGTCACTCTAGTGACATCTCAGTGCAGTATATGACATTAGCCAGCAGAGGCTACATGAATGCCAAAGTGCCTGCTTGAGTTATCTTGAAGCCAAGGCCTAACCTATTTATGTCTGGGAAGGGACAAACTTGGCAGTACTTCGACTCCTCTCAACCACAAGGTGGGCCTATATCTAAGCTGGTGACATGAAGGATACACCCTTTTGCTGAAGCACTGATGCAGTGCACTGAGCCAACTTTTTACCTAGTCAATTAGTGACATCACTGTGCAGTTCAGGTCATTAACCAGCAGAGAGCATGCCAAGCCAAAGTGCCTCATGCCATAAAGCAAACCTTCAGTAATTCTTTCAACTTTCCATCTATTAAATCTTCCGCCCTTGATGTTTTAACTTGCATAGTAAAACTTTTTTTTTTCTGCCAGTAAATACCTTATACAGCCCACTTCCTCTTTCTTGTCTGTAAAAAGCCTAGGATTATGATATAATGCACAGCTCTCTCTCTTTCACTCTTGTGAGAGTTTGCCAGGAAGGGAGGGGGGATGAGTCATAAGAGGGCCAATTAGTGCTGCAGAGCAGGAGATGTGCCTCTGTGTAAATCCAGAAAGTAAACAAACAGCAGCTTCAGCTGCCCCCAGTTAAAATGGTTGCAGCCAGACTCAGTGGAGGGAGATTTCTGAAGCATATTTGGCAGTACAGAATCACAGTATATATAAAATAATATGCAAAGTGGTTGGAGGAAGGCTTCAGAATGGCAAAGATGTTTTTATTACAAATTATGTGAGCAGACTGCAGTTCCTCTTTAAGTTATCATGCAGCCAAGGCCAAGCCTCTTTATGGCTGGCAAGGAAGAAAATGGGCAGTACTTTGACTCCTCTGCACCGCAAGGTGGGCACACATTTGAGCTGGTGACATGGAGGATGAACCCTTTTTCGCATACATTGATCCAGTTCACAGACCCTACTTTTGACCTATTCACTCAGTGACATCTCTGTGCAGTTCAGAATATTAGCTAGCAGAAAGCACGTGCATACTGGGCCAAAGTGCCTCCGGTATGAGCCATCAAGCAGCTGGGCTAAACCTTTTTATGGCTGGCAAGGAGGAAACTGGGCAGTATGTACTGTAGACTCCTTTGCACTACAACATACCTAGCTTGTTGACCGGAGGATTCATCTGATAGCAGAGAGCACTTGCATACCAGGCCAAAGTTCTTTGGGCCCGAGTCATCAAGCAACCAAGGCCAAACCTTTTTATGGCTGGTAAGGGGGGGGGGGGAAACATATCAGTACTTAGACTCATTCTGTGCCACAAGGTAAGCCTTCATCTAAGCTGGTGACTTGAAGGATTCAGCCGCACCCAATATCAGAGATTTGGCAATGGGAAACAACAACTGGGGCTTCCCGTTAAGCAGGTGAGACCCTTCATTTTACACATGGGAACTCAGCCAAGAGCTGTACATATAGCAAAATCTTAACCATCGCTTTCATCAAAGGAAACCTAAATAGGTGGCAGATAAGAGCGCCTTGTTCTGCTGTTCAGCCCAGAGACATTAATGAACAAACATCCTTCACATGTTAAAACAACAGGCAGACCCCAGCTTCGGATGAAGAATGCAGCCTGTCTGGTGATTGTTGTTTCATCACATTTACAACAGAGCAGAGTTATCAGTGTGTACCGACACTTTATAATAGTTCTCATCCTAAGCTTCTCACTAGCTGTTTCCTCTGTTAATGAAGAGGAGGGAATTCTACAACATTAATTATTCTCGTCTTGTGTCTTATCAGTGTATTCACAACTACGGGTTCATTTCCTAGTGTTAAAGGATTGCTCTCACACAAGTCCACAGACATCGGTCAGAGATTACAGTCAATACTGCAAAAATACTTGTCACCTTTTAAACTGAGTTTAGCCCAGTGCTAGAAATATGGTCTAGCCACACCTTACCATAATTAGTCCATTCAATAATTATTTACAATTCCTTATTCATTCCTTGCAAAATTTGAATGTAAATTCTTTGTCAAGAAAACCAGTAAAAATCTATCTATCTATGATATTCACTTAGGACTTAGCATGCTATTTTTCGTATGGACTGCTAACGCCCATTCATAGTCCAGAAAGAGTACAACGCCGCTCAGACTGTAGATAAAGATTTCCTCGTGGGTGCTGGCCCGGCTCACCACCGTCAATAGTAATTGAAGAAAAAGAAGATTGGTCGCACACCATGGAAGGAAGGACTTCTGTAGAATAGTTACTTTATTGTCAAGGTGCCAAAGGACGTTGTCTACATCCTTTGGCACCTTGACAATAAAGTAACTATTCTACAGAAGTTCTTCCTTCCATGGTGTGTGACCAATCTTCTTTTTCTTCAATTAAGGTCCATTCATACCTGAGAGTTTGCTCACATGTTTACCTACGTGCAACAAGGCACCAGAAGAAGAATCACATTAGGTCTGGCTCTGCTTTCATTATACCCACCTGAGCAGTCTTAAGCCTGGTACACACAATGAGATTATTGGACGAATGATTGTCCTTTTTTTTTTTTGCATGCTAGTCTTATACCGAAAAGGAAGAGGTTACTAAAGTACGAAAATTCTTGTACGACAGAATAAAATTTCGTAAGTGATGTAATGTATTGTATTTTATTTTCAGATGAAAACTGTACAAATTAAATTAAAATCGTACGATCTGGTATTATACAAGAATTTTTTTTGTGTTTGTCTCTTTGGAAAATTTCTGACAAAAGCTGTGTACTAACGATCAGATTATCGTACAATCGCTTCGAAAGTGATATTTTATGTACGATTTTCTGGTTAAACAATACTAACAGATTCTTTCATCCATCTGCTTTGTGCCCCCCTAGCTGGAACATTGTATGCTGACAGTGTCACCTGTAGCTGTCAGAATGCATTTATCAGCTTCTGTAGTCAACTGTCTGCAGCTGCTGATCGAGAAAAGGTCTAGAGCATGTCCTTCCAACAAAAGATCAAAAAAATCTAAAGATTAACTTCTGGGAAAGCCACACACTGATTGGATAGGGATTTCGATCTCCATGATCAAGCCCCAAGGGTAGGTTAAACATGTTGAAGTTGTGGTCTGGATGAATTGAGCTGAGGCTGCTTTTACCTGCTAACCATTCGGGCCAATGAGGTGTGCAGCTGTTCGGACTATCTCTTCTGGGACTGGGGGGTGGGACTGGGGGGGGGGGTCCTGTGTAAGTTTGCCTTACAGATTTTTCTGTAAAGTTGAACTTACCCTTTGAATATTTTTGCATTTTTAGAAAAACATAACTGACTAGTGATTTAGATGGAAATTTAATTTTAAATAACATGATATTATAAAATGGCTTTTGGAGCAGATATGTATGTGTAGCGGGGTATTGCTCTTCAATCCCGCAGAAACGACATTACCCAGTAGACATTGAGACACCCAGGGTGCATTGCCCCGCGCAGGGACTGCTGGGGTGGACTTTATAAGAGAAGGCGGAGCGGAAATCTTTCTCTTTTTGGACACCGCCCGCACAGCAAGTGGAGCTCCTGTCTGAGTTTGCTGTGACGTTAGGCCCGAAGCCTGGGCCCTTCTCCAAAGAGCCTTCCGCTCTCATCGAGGAACCTGAGGGACGTCTCTCCATTGTTGCTGCATCGTTGCCAGGAGGACCGAAGACTCGGATGTCGAGAGACCTGTGTACCTAGACACAGCAGCGGAAGAAACGGACACGGACTGGTCCGGTTGGGTGAGAGAGCACCTGCTCAGAGACAGATACAGTATCCCTGTTACTTTTGTGGATTACAGTTTATTCTTCAAAGTGCACCACCGTTTGCTAGCAAAGATTTCCCGGCAAGACTTTCACTTAGTTCAGTCAGGCTTGACTGGGTAGCGTAGACATTGCGGGGCGCCATCTTGTCCACGAGGGAGAATAGCTGCAGCGGGGACAGTGAGGGTTATAAAATACTGTATACTTGTCTGCTCATTTAAATACTGTTTTATTGCAGGGCTCTGCACATGACATGTACACTGTTGTTCTTTTGCTTACCCACTAATTTGAGTAAACACATAAGGGTCAAGTATACTGGTGTTGGTGTCATTTACTCAGCAGAAGTGCCGGTTAAATATAGTTTTAACTTATTGCTCTGTGTTCTTGTCATAGGATTGTGTCACCGTGAGTTGCAGGCCACACACTCCTATCATCCCCTACTAACTGTGCCAAGGGAGGGTAGAGCCGATTGCCAGGGGTTGACAGCGGTGCACTACAGTGCCCAAAATATACCAGCAGCCCTCTTAGCTGGGGGTATCGCTATATACATTTTTAGTGAAAAAATTATAATTAGTCAATTACTCCACGCGCTCCACGTATCAATCAATCAAGGATTCATGCACATTATCAATGATAATGAAAAATGAATAATAAAAAACGTTGCATGTTTCAGGTCAACTGGCTTAAATGGGAGCTTAAATGCCATACATCAAGCTCATTGTAAAAGAAGAAAAAATATTTTAGTACCATATTTATACCTATTGTATTTATTTATTTTTTTATTCTGAATAATTTTTATTTTCTACCATTTTTTGGATTGTTTATTCATCAGTCACATGACTGCACAACCCTCTTTCAACTATTTCTCAGCATTGGCGGTAGAATGTTAATTTAGGAAGGGGGCAGGCAGGTAATGGCATCACACACAGATGGAGAAATACTCCAATTTTTTCTAGATTTCATTACGTTTAGTGGAACTACACACAGTTGTATAAAATTTTAAGTTTCTAATACAAATACATTTCGGTAATGAATCCCAGATTACGATACCAACCTGTTCTGGTCATGAGCTGCAGTCTGACAGTGAGGTTCCTGCTGGGAGCCGCTGTCGATCAGCTAGTCAAGGCTGGGTGGGGGTATGGTGGCTGAATAGCCTACAGAAGTTACAGGCACATTATCATTTGGCATGCCATCCTGTATCTTTAGGTTATAATGAACTGAGAGACAAACTGACCATACCAGCACGGTTCTGCTTCCATGGCATGGTCAGATTAGAAAAGAGAAGAAGGGAGACTGTAAGGATCACCAGATATTTATCAGAAAAATAAGAAATAACAATTGACTAAATTCATTACCATCTACTCCCCATGGGCATAGAGACATATAGCAGATTTATACATTTTGGTTTAATTTGCGGTCATGCTAAAAATATTATATAGGCAACAGTGCCCAAAATTACCAAACTTCCTCTCGTGCAAATGTCAGCACACTGCTGTGTTCCAGTGCTTGGTCCCACCTGTCCAACCGCTCTTTACTTGTCTATAACTATGATGGATGGCCTCATGGACCAATGGGGAGGTGCAGGAGGCAGAAAGGGTGGTGCCCATTTTTTTTTATGAAATTAGCTTTACAGGAGTTGTTCATGCATACCTCCCAACTTTCTGAGATGGGATTGAGGGACACCTACTGGCAATAGTATGTAGGCATAGGACACACCCCCTGCCACACCCCCCTTAAAGGAGAATTGTACAAAAAAAAAATATTGGTTGAACCCACAAGTGCTTTTTCTTACCACTACTATTCCTTTATTGGCTTTTAGAATTTAGAAATGCAGAAATTTTGAAATTGGATAAAAAAGTTTAGCACTGGGAAACACTTTTTGATAGAAAAGCAGAGCATTTTATTTACAACTATATAGATCAGACCAAAGTGAGGGACAAATGAGGAGGAAAGGGGGGCAGAGGGACAGTCACTCAAAATCAGGGACAGTTGGGAGCTATGGTTGATGGGATCCCATGCATCAATCATGCACATTGGCAAGATTGAAAAACTAAGGCCTGTGTGTGGCCAGAATGCCATAGCTGTCAGTGGTGGGGGATGAGTGGGCAAATCATGACTCCTAAATTAATTAAAGCAAGGTCAGCAAAAAAAAAACGATTAATGGTTTAGGAGTTCAGCCAATTTTAATTTGCTTTCGATCAGCATGGCCAGCTTCAGAAAATCAAGATTGTTACTAAGTTGTACTTAGAAATCTGAACAGCTCTGACTTTTAAACTGCAGAAATGTTTATGTTTAATCTAGAGTACTCCTTTAAAAGACTGTAATGGTTATCACGCTCTGAGTGTTGATTAATACCTCCTGCTGAATGTCTTAGCCTGTACGCTGCAGATCAGAGTGACTGTGTAATGGGGGGGGGGGGGTTCACCTAGAGGTGCCTCATTTTAAGGCTTCCCATGGGAAAAGTTGAACTTGTGAATTGCTTTTGCATGTAAGCAATCAATCAATGTGTGCTTATTCGAGACGTGTTTGATATAGAGATATGGTATTTTAGGGAACATGCTAACGAGAATTGCTGCCAACAGACTAACATTATATGCAAGGACGTTGCTGCAGGGCAGGTGAAAAAACATCAATCACCTGTGTCTGAATGGACATTGGTGTACTGAAGTTCTCAGAACAGGGTTCTATGATAATTCTGTTAAACTTTGCATATACATTTTATGAATCTCAAAAATAGACATGGCTATGGAGGTTTAAAGGGGTAGTAAAGGTTCGTTTTTTATTTTCTAAATAGGTTCATTTAATCTCGTGCATTGTTAGTTCACTTACCTTTTCCTTTTGTAGCGGCCTCACCCCTACCTCTTTAGCTAGGGGTATGTCGAGCGACAGAGTGAGGTGCGCCACGGCCCACCATGTCCTCCCCATGGCTGTGGGTGAGGTGAAGGCCAGTATCAATCTTTTTCCTCGGGCCAAATGTGCGCTGGTTATGAGGGTCAGTCCTTCCGTGCCGGAATCTCCCTTTGTTCCCATCAACAGAGTCCATACACCCATCAAAGTCCAAACTCAGGTTTATTGCGTATCTCCACATACAGTCAAATGCAACGGCATGATACGATGGGGAAGCAGGTCGAGGCACTGTACAGGTTCCTAGTCCCTACACTCCCTGTGCTATGACCAGGGGTTGCAGGAGTCTTGATGAAAGCTCCTCCGCTGCGCTGTAGCCCATATCAGGGGAAGATGTCCTCCGAGGGAGTTACCGAAGGCCCATCCGTCACCGGGTTGACACTGCACCGGGTCTTCGGACGGGTGACCTCCCCAGCCTCCTCACCTCAGATGCGGGTCCCCTCGCAAGGGGCGCCCTGGAGCAACTTCACCCTCGCGGGACCCAGTCGGAGTCACCGGGTCCCAGGCCTCCTCAATAGTACCTCACCCCAGGCTGAAGGTGCCCGGGATGGACTCCATCTTCATTCCGGCCAGGCCTTGAGCGCCTAGGCCGGAACCTTGAACCGCCCGCACCCAGGCCTAAGGTGCCTGGGTGCGTGAAGAGATGATCTCCTCCGAAGACAGACAGACCTCGTGGCGAGGGCGTCTCCCCCTTTTATATCCTCCCATCGACACCACGGCGGGTTCCCCGCCCCAGCCATACCATCTCCAGGAAGGGACAAAGAAGGGTAGCACTCTGGTAGTGATTCTATCTCGAGCCAGTAGGTACACTGACACCCACTGGTCAAAGAGAATATTACACCACCCAATCCTCCACGAATAACAAAAAGGGGTCTGATCCCTGACATAATTACACACCTGGGTCTCTCTACCCCCAGGTGTATCCCACTAACTTTGAAGACCCCGCCACACTTTGATTTCCCTTCTAAATATTTTTTTTCTTTGTTTTCTTTGTCTGAATTTCTCACTTCCTGTTCCTCCTCAGTAAGCTGTTCAGTAAGCTGTTCTGGCTGACTCAACACCACTCGGATGATGGTGTGAAGTTTAGTGAGGAGAAACAGGAAGTGAGAAATTCAGACAAAGAAAAAAAACATTTAGAAGGTAAATCAAAGGAAAAGGTAAGTGAACCAACAATGCACTAGCTTAAAGGAACCTATTTAGAAAATAAAAAACTAACCTTTACAACCCCTTTAACTACAGTACCTAGGAATCTTGTATATGCCATTTTTACTCAGGTATTTGTTTCAAATGGTTATTATAATTATACAGAATTTATATAGCACCAACAGTTTGTACAGTGCTTTACAATATGAGATAATACAGCAGCAATACAATACAAGAGGGCTAGGAGGGCCCTGCTCTTGAGAACTTACAATCTAATGGTAAACCATAGCTCCCAACTGTCACTGATTTGGAGCAATGTCCCTCTGTCCCTCATTCCTCCTCATTTGTCCCTCATTTTGGTCTAATCTGTATAGATGTATATAAAATGCACTTTTTATTTATCAAAAACTGTTTTTCAGCGCTTAACCTTTCATCTGATTTCTAAATTGCTGCATTTTTAAATTCCAAAAGCCAATATAAATGAATAATAGTGGTAAAAAAAAAGCACTTGTGAGTTTAAACAATCTAGTTTTTTATTGTACAATTCTCCCTTAAAGTGGAAGTAAACCCTCCTATCATTTTCACGCAAGGAAGCTGCCATCTGGGCCTCTGTTTAATCTTCAACTCAGAGGCGTTGCTAGGGGGGTGCGGGGGGTGCGGTCCGCCCCCGGGTGACACCCGCTAGAGGGGTGACACCCTCCCTTTTTTTTTTTTTTTTTTTTTTACAGCTGACCCATTCATTGATTAATTTCACCCCGCTGGGCTGGAAGCCTGGAACAACACCTCCAGCGCCGCGGCCGCGCCTGGTGTGTGTCCTCCGGCTTCTTATTCTTCCTATTCCTAAATTCCAATCCTCCTCCCTACCCTACAGAGCCAGCGAGCGACTCAGCCTGTCACATCATCACACTGCACTGTGATGATGTGACGACACGCACTAGCGTTGCTAGCCAGGTGCGGGGGGGGCGGGCCGCACCCGGGTGACACCCACCAGAGGGGTGACACCCGTGGGTAGCGCAGCGGCACCACACTGACATTGCCCGCTGCCCTGTGCCTTAGGCTCACGCTGCGGCTGTGTCCCTCAGCGGAGCGGAAGGAAGCCGCCGCCCCCTCTGCCTCCTCTCTGTTTACATCCACAGAGGAGGAGGAGGAGCCCGCGCTCGAGAGACACACCGATGTGTGTATCTGCCGCTCTGTTCTGAGGTCTGTAAGGTAAGGGGGGCATCTTTACTGATGGGGGAGGGGGTGTCTGTACTGCTGGGGTCTGCACTAGGGGGAGTTTGCACCAGGGGGGCTGTAACTGAGGGGGTGTCTGTACTGAGGGGGGTCTGGTACCAAGGGGGTGTCTGTACTGAGGGGGGTGTCTGTAACTGAGGGGGTGTCTGTACGAGGGGTGTCTGGTACTGTGGGGGGTGTCTGTAACTGAGCAGGGTGTCTGTAACTGAGGAGGTCTGCACTGAGGTGGGGGTGTCTGTACTGATGGAGCGGTCTGTACTGAGGTGGGGGTGTCTGTACTGAGGGGGTGTCTGTACTGAGGGGGGTGTCTGTAACTGAGGGGGGTGTCTGTAACTGAGGGGGGGTCTTTAACTGAGGGGGGGTCTTTAACTGAGGGTGTGTCTGTAACTGAGGGGGTGTCTGTAACTGAGGGGTGGTCTGTACGAGGGGGAGTCTGTACGAGGGGGTGTCTGTACTGAGGGGGGTGTCTGTACGAGGGGTGTCTGTAACTGAGGGGGTGTCTGTAACTGAGGGGTGGTCTGTACGAGGGGGAGTCTGTACGAGTGGGAGTCTGTACGAGGGGGTGTCTGTTACTGAGGGGGGTGTCTGTACTGAGGGGGGTGTCTGTACTGAGGGGTGTCTGTAACTGAGGGGGGGTCTGCACTGAGGTGGGGGTGTCTGTACTGATGGAGCGGTCTGCACTGAGGTGGGGGTTCATACTGAGGGAGGCGGGTCTATATTGATGGCGGAGAGTCTGTACTTAGTGGAGCGGGTTTGTACTGAGGGAAGGGATCTATACTGTGGGAGTGGGGTCTGTAGTTAGTGGAGGGGGGTCTGTACTGAGGGGGGACTATAGTTGTTGGGGGGTGACACCATTTTTTTTCGCACCGGGTGACACCAACCCTAGTGACGCCACTGCTTCAACTGCCATGATGCTGTGCATGTGATCAGTTATGACACCAGCCATTGGATGGTTTGACAGTTTGGTTGAGAGCACAACCAATGTGACAGTTGGCATTTCCGGCATGCCGGGAATGTAACTGCTTTTTGAAACTGTTAGATCGATGGGTTTACTTCCGCTTTAAGAGGGCGTGGCAAGGGGTCTGTCCTATGCCTGCATACTTTTGCTGATAGGTGTCCCACATTCCCATCGCAAAAAGTTGGGTAAACTATGTCCATTACTCAGTCCCTGTTTTAAAATGAAACTTCAGATAGTTATCTGTGGCAGCTTCCTGACATCTCGTATGCCCCTGTGAGCAGCATGTAACATTATCCTGCACACCATCCTGATCTCAAGATCTCATGTGCCATGGCCTATCAGTTCGCTAAGGTTGTGGCTGTGATTAGGGTTAGGACCAGTGTTTTGTCTATGGTGATGACTAGGGAGTCTAGGGAGTCTAGGGCTAAGGTGGTGGTTATGACTAGGGTTGTAGCTGTGTTTAGAATTAGGGCTAGGGTCGTGGCTATAGCTATGACTCAAGTTGAAGCTATTTTTAGGAGTAGGGTTAAAGCTAGGATTTGACTATTATTAATAGTACTAGGGTAAAGCCAAGTCTTTGGTTATGATTAGGGTTGGGACAGAGCATTAGCTATGAATATGGCTAGGGTTGTGGCTATTGTTATGACTAGTGTTAGGGTTGAGGCTATGTATATATATTGTAGGGGGATCAGACTCAAGGCAGTGACAACTCACAGTCTCTTTAGGAAAACACCATGTTTAACGCACAGGATATTTCCAACAGAAGAAAAAGGGCATCTTGCCATCAAACAAACAAAATAAACTTCTGCTCTACCGAGCCTTACTGTATCCGTAGTCTGAACAGTCCTTTGGTAGTAAGTGTCCTTACAGTTGCACAAACTTGAATCCAAAATCAGGGATAAGCAGCCATGCTCCAGTATGCCTCCTCACTCAGAGACACACACTCTCTCTCTGAGAGCTGAGACCAGCTGCCTTAATCAAGGCCTGGAAGGAAACCAACAAACTGCAGCTCCACGGACCTGGGAGCCTGTCCCACCCAGAGCTCTATCAAGCTCCCAATAAAACCAGCCCCGGAACGAACTTTACCAACACAGGATAAAGAACTATATATATATATATATATATATATATATATATATATATATATATATATTGTGAGGGGGTTAACTCGGTAGCGGGTGTGTGTGACCCCCTGGTTGGGCTCCCCACACAAAAACAGGGCCAGCAGACGGAGGTTGTGGTTTTCAAAATCAAAAGGTGCGGTTTATTTCTCTATGTACAGTGACAAAAACACAGCAAAGCCAAAAAGAAACATAAACAAAATAAATCCTGGTCAGTTTGACCTCTGACTAAACATGCAGGTTTCCTAAACTAACAACTGGGATCAGCCTGGTGCTGTCCTAGTCCCTAAGTCCCTGGTTTAGTAAAAGTCCAAACAAATAGCCACACAGGCTTTGCCTCACCGCACAGGGGTTCACTCTCCCTAGACAGTCCACACAGGTCTGGTTCCAGGCATGAGCAAACACCTAATGAATCTGGGAGTTTTTATAGAGGCCTTAAACGAACTGACAGGCTTCAGCTGGTCTCATCAACTCCCTGCCTCACGACGCCCAGCACTCTCCCTAGAGGTATGAGTCATTCATGAGCCCACTAGCCTCAGCTGGGCTTCATCAACTCCCTAGTTGTATAAGTCGGCATAAAGCCTGAATCTAGGAGAAATATATCTACCCCCCTGGATGCAACCAGGTGACTTTACCTTCCTGCTGTCACAATATATATATATTTATAGAATAAAATAACTATATTTCTTTATCCTAAAGTCTTTGCTGGTATTATCTTAGATTGTAAATCTAAGCATCCGTGGAGGAACATATATCCCATCAATCACTTCTCCTGTCATTTTAACTTGTTTTACAGACACTCCGCTACAATATATATATATATATATATATATATATTAGGGCTGTTACTGATTAAAATTTTCGTGTTTGATTAATCAATTTTTTTTAAATCGATTAATCGACTAATTTCGATTATAACGCACATACAGATCCAACTACTTTTAGCTGATCTAAGTATGATACTGGTATAAAAATGTGTACAAAGATACCACTGCTGAATCCAGATGAGGAGGGGTTAACATCAGTCCGTCGGCATGTAGATGTCCCGTGAAGGGAACTATCACAACTCCCAGTGGATGGCTGCAGAATCCCAGGTTGATAGAGGGATGTGATAGAGGGAAGTGTAACACCCCTTGCGTGTGGCAGATAGTAAGGTCCCGCAGGCATGCAGATATGAAGACACAGCAAAGGAGCCCTTCAGATGGACACGGCAAGCCCCGCCGGTGTCCGTGGCATCACCGGATCTCCGACGGAACTCCCTGAAGACCCGGAAGCCGGCGGAGAGGTGAGTACCGATCAAAAGACATAATCGATTAATCAATAGTTAATTTCCACAGCCCTAATATATATATATAAATAAAATTAGGACTAGGGTTGTGGTTGTCATAACTAGAGTTAGTGTTGAGGCTATGTTTATGGCCTAGGGTTAGGCTTTTGAATGTGGTTATGACTATGTCTAGGGCTAGTGCTGAAGCTGATTTTATGGCTATGATTGTACCCATGGTTAGAGTTAGGGCTAGAGTTGTGGCTATGGTTTTATATAGAGTTGGAGCTATTGTTATGAATAGGGGTTAAAGCTATGATTTGGGCTATATTTTTAATAGGATAAAGGCAAGGCCATGTCCATGGTTTTGACTAGAGTTAGAGCAGGACAGTGGCTATGAATATAGCTAGGGTGGTGCTATAGTTATGACTAAACTTAGGGCTAGGGTTAGGGATATTGTTATGACTAGGGTTAGGGTTGAGGCTCTGACTATGACTAAATTGTGGACTAGGGTTTGGGTTTTGGTTATGACTAAAGTTAGGACTAAGGATGTGGTTTTTGTTATGACTAGGGTTAGCGTTGAGGCAATATTCATCGCTAGAGTTTGGACTAAGGTTTCAAATGTAGTCATGACTATGGTTAGGGCGTGGGTTGTATCTAGATCAGTTAGAGTTAGGCTTTTGGATATTATTTCTAGAATTAGGGCAAGGCCATATCTACAGGTATGTCTAAGGTTAGGGCAAGGCAGTGGCTAACATTATAGCTAGTGTTGTGACTACGGTTTAATCCAGGGTTGTGGCTATTTTTAAGAGTTGGGTTATGGTTGAGGCTATTTTTACGACTAATTTAGGTTTAGGGTTGTGTTTATTATTGGGTTGGGGTTGACTAGAGTAAGAGCTAGGGTTTTGTATGTGGCTATAACTGTTATGTTTCAGGGCTAATGCTTTGGTTCTTACTGTAGCTATGGCTAAGGTTGTGGCTTTGGTTATATGAACAGGGTTAGGGCTCGGTTTCAGCTACAGTAAGGCATTTCTCACTCTGTGTGAGTTAGAGACGATCAACCGATACTTGTGTTTTCTGCTGCATTCAGTGTAATTATAGCATAGCATGCTAGCAATGTCCAGGTGGAGTTAATGTTTAAATGTAGTATCAAAAATATAAGCAAGAGCAAGTCTGTAAAAATGGGAAATTATATAATAAATTATTTTAAGACAAGGACTGCAACAACAGGTCAAATTATTGGCTGAAGTTCCAAGGCTTGTGCATTGTACCAAGTTTCAGGAATACACTATATTGCCAAAAGTATTGTGACACCTGCCTTTATACGCACATGAACTTTAATGGTATCCCAGCCTTAGGCCATGGGGTTCAATATTGAGTTGGCCCACCCTGTGCAGTTATAACAGCTTCAACTCTTCTGGGAAGGCTGTCCACAAGGTTTAGGAGTGTGTCTATGGGAATGTTTGACCATTCTTCCAGAAGTGCATTTGTGAGGTCAGGCACTGATGTGGATGAGAAGACCTGGCTTGCAGTCTCCACTCCAATTCATCCCAAAAGTTGTTCTATTGGTTTGAGGTCAGGACTCTGTGCAGGCCAGTCAAGTTTCTCCAACCCAAACTCGCTCATCCATGTTTTTATAGACCTTACTTTGTGCACTGATCCAAATCATTTGGTGGAGGGGGGATAATGGTTTGGGGTTGTTTTTCAGGGGTTGGGCTTGGCCCCTTAATTCTAATGAAGTGAACTCTTAAGGCGTCAGCATACCAAAACATTTTGGACAATTTCATGCTCCCAACTTTGTGGGAGTTTGGGGATGGTCCCTTCTTGTTCCAACACGACTGCACACCAGTACACAAAGCAAGGTCCATAAAGACATGGATGAGCGAGTTTGGGGTGGGTGAACTTCACTGGCCTGCACAGAGTCCTGACCTTACCAACAGAACACCTTTGGGATGAATTAGAGTGGAGCGTGCGAGCCAGGCCTTCTCGTCCTAACAAATGTGCTTCTGGAAGAATGGTCAAACATTCCCATAGACACACTCCTAAACCTTGTGGACAGACTTCACAGACGAGTTGAAGATGTTATAGCTGCAAAGGGTGGGCCAACTCAATATTGAACCCTACGGACTAAGACTGGGATGCCATTAAAGTTCATGTGCATGTAAAGGCAGGTGTCCCAATACTTTTGGCAATATAGTGTAAAGCCCCGTACACACGGTCAGACTTTTTGCCAACAAACTTCATTTTGAGCAAGTTTGACAAAAAATCCGACCGTGTGTACGCTCCATCGGACAAACTTTTTTTGGTTTTCATCGGACAAATGTTCGGTCTGCAAACGGACAAACTTTTCGCCAACAAAAGTCCGATGGAGCAAAGTCCGACCGTGTGTACAGAAAACCATCGGACTTTTGTCCGATGGACAAAACAAATAATGTTAAAATCAACCAACAATAGCAGAAGTTGACCAAAGGGTGGCGGTAAAGAGCAGAAAAGAGCAGAAAAACCATGTGATGTTGGAAGTTTGCAGAAAAGTCCTGTGGTGTGTATGCTATGGGTGTGCCCGGCCAACTCCGTTAGGACAAAAATCCACGGAAAAGTCAGATGGAAGTCCGACCGTGTGTACGAGGCTTTAGTCAAGATTAGCAATTTTTTGCACATCATATCCAGACACTGTAATGGAGCCCCATACAGTCTGCATATCTATAGCACCACATTCCTCTATGTGCAATGTTTTCAATGTTTTTTTCTGCAACTGACTGCATTTTTTCTCCACTCCGCTTCTGTGACACATCTTGTAATAAACATTTACTCTTCGGAAAACAGACAACAGCGAATAGCTGAAATGGTTTAAACCATTTTCTTTAAATGATAACTGAAGGGGCTTTACATAACATTACATGCAGCCAATATGTTCTAAGAAGAATACTTGGAGGGACTAGTGTGAAATGTGCAGAGAAATGTAGGCAAATAACAGCATATACAACTTGTATATCTAATATTGCTCCCCAAGGAGCGAGTAGAGATTTGCTCTGCAGTTTCAGTTTAATTAAAATGTTGTGCAGAATCTAGCAATGGCTTCCACTTACAGACAGATTGTAAAACACTTTTTTTGCCATTGTAGACAATAAATTTCTTTAGAGGAACGTGCTTTCAAATTTGGAAGTATTCCCAATACGCTGTGTTTTCGTGTCGGGTTACGCTGGGAGGGTAGGGGGGTGAGAAGTGGATTTAGGTTAGGATTATCGGACTGTCAGGTGGGGGAGACGGTGAAGCTTTTACAGGGGTCAGTACATGCTAAACTGATATTTCAGATTTTGGCCGATGCTAGAGACTGAGTAGAATCATCTAATATTTTCTTATATCTCCCAGGACTCACCACCCTTAAAGGAAAGTTTTGATTTTGTGTGTACGTGAATTTACATTAAAACAATATAGATATATATTCTGAGTAATCAAATTAAACATGTCGTCCAGTATTAAACGTAGTGGTATTTAATGTACATATATTTAATTGTAAAATCTCACTGTAAAGCCTTGTACACACGATCGGTCTTCCATCAGACTTTTCCGTGGATTTTGGTCCGAAGGGCGTTGGCCGTGAACTTGTTCTGCATACAGACGGCACAACATTTTCAGCCAACATACACCAAACTTTGTGGTTTTTCAGCTCTTTACCGCCATCCTTTGGGCAACTTCTGCTATTGTTGTCTGATGTTTAGATTGGTTCTGAGCATGCGTGTTTGTAAATCGGATTTTAGTTGGACGGACTTGTGTACAATCGGATTATCCGACGTAACAGATTTATTGTCAGACAATTGGTGAGCATGAATAGCCAACTTTTGTTGTCGTTAATTCAGCCAACAATTGTCTGATGGAGCATAGACACGGTCGGATTATCCGACACAACACGTCCATCAGACAATTATGGCCATACATTTGGATCGTGTGTACGGGCCTTTAGTGTTAGTAAGAGTTGGTTGTGAGTGACACCGTTTTACCTCTGTACATATATTATATTACCAAGAGTATTGGTTCACCTACCTTTACATGTACATGAACTTTAATGGTTCCCAGTCTTAGTCCATAGGGCAGTGTTTCTCAACTCCAGTCCTCAAGGCGCCCCAACAGGTCATGTTTTCAGGATTTCCATCACTTTGCAAAGGTAATTTGATCAGTTTCACTGCCTTAGTAATTGCCACAGCTAAGAGAAATCCTGAAAACATGACCTGTTGGGACGCCTTGAGGACTGGAGTTGAGAAACACTGCCGTAGGGTTCAATATTGAGTTGGCCCACTCTTTGCGGCTATAACAGCTTCAACTCTTCTGGGAAGGCTGTCCACAAGGTTTAGGAGTGTGTCTATGGGAACGTTTGCCCATTCTTCCAGAAGTGTGTTTGTGAGGTCAGGCACTGATGTGGATGAGAAGCCCTGGCTCGCAGTCTCCGCTCTAATTCATCACAAAGGTGTTATATCGGGTTGAGGTCAGGACTTTTTGCAGGCCAGTCATGTTCCTCCACCCCAAATTTGCTCATCCATGACTTTATGGACCTTGCTTTGTACACTGGTCCAAATCATTTGGTGGAGGGGGGATTATGGTGTGGTGTTGTTTTTCAGGGGTTGGGCTTGGTCCCTTCATTCCAGTGAAGGGAACTAACAAAGTGGAGTTCCACTTGTTTGTAAGTTTATTAAAAGTCAGCAGCTACAAAAAGTGTAGCTGCTGACTTTTAATAAACATACACTCACCTGTCCCACGATCCAGCGATGCGGCCGCCCGAAGCCTCGCTCCTCTCCCCCACCTCTCCACGTTGCCGGCATTGCAAGTGGGGTCTCCTGGCTGTGACAGCTTGCGGCTTCACAGCCGGGTGCACACTGGACATTCGCAAGCTGTCAAAACTAGGTATACCAGCCCCCCCCCAAAAAAAATACATGCCAATTGTGGCATGTAAGGGGGCGAGGAGTGCTTAAAGCGGAAGTTCTACTTCTGTGTGTGGCTCTGCTGTTTTTTTTTGCCTTCCTCTGGATCAACTGTGGGTATAGAATTGGGTATATGGGATTGTACGATATTTTTAATTTAATTTTATTTATTTTTTATGGTTGAACTGGATGGACGTTGTGTCTTTTTTCAACCTGACTAACTATGTAACTATGTGTGGAACTCTGCTTTAAGGCATCAGCATACCAAGACATTTTGGACAATTTCATGCTCCCAACTTTGTGGAAACATTTTGGGGATGGCTCCTTCCTGTTCCAATCTGACTGTGTACTAGTGCACAAACCAAGATCCATAAAGACATGGATGAGCGAGTTTTGGGTGGACGAACTTAACTGCGCTTCTGGAAGAATGGTCAAACATTCCCATAGACACCCTTCTAAACCTTGTGGATGGCCTTCCCAGAAGAGTTGAAGCTGTTATAGCTGCAAAGGGTGGGCCAACTCAATATTGAACCCTATGGACTCAGGCTGGGGGATGCCATTAAAGTTCATGTGCGTGTAAAGGCAGGTGTCCCAATACTTTTGGTAATATAGTGTATTTGTCAATTGAGGTTTGTCCAGCCTCAGCAATTACTAAAGATTCCAGGCCATGCAGTTCATGAATGTGCACACAACTTAGATATTGTGTATTACTTTTTTATTTTGCTCTAGAATAAAAGCACAAACTACAAAATGATTTGGTATAAATTATTTATTACAGATACTTGTATAGCGCCGTCAATTTATGCAGCGCTTTACATATTTATTATACATTCACGTCAGTTATATACCATATATACTCGAGTATAAGCCAAGTTTTTCAGCACATTTTTTTGTGCTGAAAATGCCCCCCCCCCCGGCTTATACTCGAGTCACCTTTTTGCGCCTGATACCCCGGATTTTGGGGACCCGGTACTGGCCAGCGGTAGGTCCCCTGGACCCCAAACATAGCACACATGTAGCCCCACTCTTCCTCTACAAGTGTGCAAAGTTTGTTGTCCGGGAGACCTACGGCCGGGGAACACCGATTTTTCAAACCCGGGCACCCCTTCCATATACTCCCATGTTAAACGTCAGTCTAGTCATGGACACAGTGAGGCATGGGCACAGTGACAGTGAGGAATGGGCACAGTGAGGCATGGGCACAGTGAGGCATGCCCATGGACACAGTGAGGCAAAGTGAGGCACAGTGAGGCATGCAGATGGACACCCTAGGCTTATACTCGAGGCAATACGTTTTCCCATTTTTTGTGGTAAAATTAGGTGCCTCGGCTTATATTCGGGTCGGCTTATACTCGAGTATATACAGTAGTTTAAAAACTGCAGATTTTGTTATTGTTATGCACACTCAGAAGCTGGGAGACAGCCTGTTTTGCTAGCACGAGGCCAGGCAGGGAGGACAGCAAATGGCAGTCACGGGGGACCTTTCACCTTGACATCCAAGCATGAATTAAACCTGTTAAATTCTACAAAGTGTGCTGATAAATGACAGTTCCATTTTGTGCCTGAAAGTACCCGAGGAGAACTACAAATATGTTCCTGTGTGTCTGGGAGGTCCAAACTTCAATGTAACTGCTTGCCAACCGTATAACCTAGATACCGTATACGGCAGCAAGGCGGCTCAGCTGCACAAGATCACATAACTAGTATGTGATCCGACACTTCCAGCTAGGGGGCGCATGTGCGCACCACCGGCAACCCCCCCATGCTGTGATTAAACACAGCAGATGTCCATCCCTGGGTGCCGGCCAATGGATTTCCGACGGCACCCAGCGATCGTCATGAATTTAAACAGGACAGGGCTCTGCCCATGTAAACAAGGCAGAGCCCTGTTCTGTCTGTGGGGAATAAAATTGATTACTTCGCCTAGTAAAACCACAACATACAGTACACCACAACACTGGCACACATTTAACCCTTTGATCTCCCCTGATGTTAACCAGCCAGTGTCATTAGTACAGTGACAGTGCATATTTTTTTAGCACTGATCACTGTATTAGTGTTACTGGTTCCCAAATAGTGTCAAAAGTGTAAGTTAGTATCCAAATGTCCGCTGCAATATCGCAGTCCCGCTATAAGTCACTGATTGCCGCCATTACTATCAAAAAATAAAATAAAAATAAAATAAAATTCCAGTATATATCCTATAGTTTGTAGATGCTACAACTTTTGCGCAAACCAATTAATATACACTTTTTGGGGATTTTTTTTCACCAAAAATATGTAGCAGTATACATACTAGCCTACATTGATGAATTAATTAGATTTTTTTTAAAAAATTGTATTGGATATGTTTTATAGCAAAAAGTAAAAAATATTGTTTCTTTTTTAAAAATTCTGTCTTTTTTTGTTGATAGTGCAAAAAATAAAAAATGCAGTGGTGGTCAAAAAGGACATCAATTTTATTTGGGTATAGTGTCGCACAACTGTGCAATTGTCAGGTAAAATAACGCATTGGCGTTTAGCAAATAATGGCCTGGTCATGAAGGGGGGTAAATCTTCTGGAGGTCAAGTGGTTAATGAATATTCATGTTGTGATTACCTTCTTTCTGAGCATAGTTTGTAAATACATATGTCTATGGGGTGGCTACGTGAAGACTCTTCTTCTTGCCTAGACATACTGCATAAGGAATGAGCTTCTCTGTTCCACTCTCAGTGCAGGTCTGTTGGTCGGGCTTGACCAGGTTAGAAACAATAGGGTGTTGAGGTTTCTTCAGGGGTGCCTTGGCAAAATGCCTAAAAAAATTGTATACAAGCCAGAAGGTGGAGACTAAAGCCCCGTACACACGGTCGGACTTTTGCCCAACAAACTTCGCTTTAAGCAAGTTGGACCAACAATCCGACCGTGTGTACGCTCCATCGGACAAACTTTTTTCGTTTGGTTTTGTTTTCATCGGACAAAAGTTGGGTCTGCAAACGGACAAACTTTTGCCCAACAAAAGTCCGATGGAGCAAAGTCCGACCGTGTGTACAGAAAACCCGATGGACAAAACAACTAATGTTAAAATCAACCAACAATAGCAGAAGTTGACCAAAGGGTGGCGGTAAAGAGCAGAAAAGAGCAGAAAAACCACGTGATGTTGCAAAAAGTATTGGGAAAGTTTGCAGAAAAGTCTGAGCTATGGGTGTTCCCAACCAACTCCGTTCGGACAAAAATCCACGGAAAAGTCCGATGGAAGTCCGACCATGTGTATGGGGCTTAAGACTGGGAGGCCATTAAAGTTCATGTGCGTGTAAAGGCAAGTGTCCCAATACTTTTGGTAATATAGTGTATTTGTCAACTGGGGTTGTCCAGCCTCACAATCAAAGCCAAAAGGTACTGTAAACAAAGCCACAGGTTTTCATTATGAACTATTACGACTTTCTAGACCAGGGGTAGGCAACCTCAGCCCTCCAGCTGTTCTGAAACTACAAGTCCCATGAGACAATGCAAGACCCTGACAAATCACAGGCATGACTCCTAGAGGCAGAGGTATGATGGGATTTGTATTTTCACCACAGCTGGAGTGCCGAGGTTGCCTATCCCTGTTTTAGACACTGGCATCCTAACAACCAATGACATCGTCAGTTAATAAGGAGGATGTCTGTTGCCTCCACAGCATCCTTGTTTGACCCAACTGTGCCCCCCTCCTTCAGCAATGGGGTGACATTAGCAAGCTGATGGAGAGAAATTGAGGGAGAAGAGAAACATTGGCATACTAGTCAGTACCAGTGTGCAAAAGTGTAGAATAAATCACCTCTAATGTTGGGTGTCCTGCGTGTGGATGTTGCTGCATTATGTAAAGCTATTAGAATCGTTTTTTAAATTTTAGAATGGGGTGCCTTGAGACTGTCCAAAATTTTAAAGGGTGCCTTGAAATTATCTATAACTTTAAATTGTGCCTCAACGGAAAAAAGGTTGAGAAACACTGCAATAGACTACCAAACAGGTCATAAATGTATTTCAGCAAAGATACTAATCTTAGTCCCTAATAAATAGATGACCACTAGAGGGCGTATTTGGTAATTATTACATTAAACACTATAATAAAACTATGGAGCAGGAAGCAGGTAAAATTCCCTTCCAGCAATTGTCTTTTAGGTAAGGACACTGCAAAGCTTTGTACTTCACTGGGCAGCCCACCACATAGACAAGTAGTACACACACTCGTTTTCTGCACCGCAGCATCATACTACGCATTACACCACATCGCAACATGCTGCAGTGCATAAAGGTGAATGAAATTTAATTTTGACACATTGGTATAGTTATACAAAAAAAGGTAACTAGTGTGGTGCATTATAATGAGTGCACTGCCACCGTTTACTGCACCACGCACTAGGGTTGCCACCTGCCCAGGATTCACCCGGACATTCCAGGTTTTGAGTCATGTTGTCACGAACCTGGTTGAGGCCGGGCTGATGGGTGGGCTTTCTCTTACACCTCCTGTCCTGTTTCTCCTGAAGGTGGTGACAGGATATAACAGGACAAGGAGAGGCACGGGTGCCTGGTTGGAGATCCTGGACAGAAGGTAACATACTTGCAGCAGGTGCCAAGCAGTGGGCAGGTTTGTGGACTGGCAGATGCAGATACTTGCCAACAGGTGCAGAACAGCAGGCAGACTGGTGGACTGGCATGTGCAGGTGCAGGACAGCAGACAGCAACCAAGCTGGTGAGCAGGCGGATGCAGGGTCTCGTGGTCAGGCAGGCAGAAGTTGGTAACGGCCAAGCATTAGAGGTACTGAATCACCAGAGAAGAGTCAGGGCTCAGCCAGGGTCGGTATCAGGCCAGCAGAGAAGGCACCGTAACGGTAGGCAAAAGGCAGAACTGGGTCACAAGCCGGGTCATCAATAAGGTATCAGGAACGAGCAGAGTCAAACAGGCCGGGTATAAACAGGAACAAGCACCGGATCAGGTCACAGACGGGAGAAGCTGACCACCACTCAGCAATCTTCTCGTCTATGGAGCCACTTTAAATAGGCAAGAGGGTGTCAAGTATTCACGCAGATACGTTAGCGAGTCAGAAATGTCAAGCTGTCTCTCTCAAATTCCTATGCGCATGCACACGAGTTATGGAACCTCTAGCTGTCACTGAAGAATTCTTATTAGCAAATGCACTAAGCATACGATTTCCCTGACACTTGTGTCCAGGTTTCAGTCTGTCTGAAACCCGGACACATTATTTAGATTGTGGCTCCCCAAGTAACCGGTATAGTCATACACATGTCTGTTGCCATCCGGGAGCTGCGGGTGGCTGTCTAGGGGCAGGTTTGGCATCACTGAAGGGTGGGGTAATGATGTCAGCGAGAGCAATTTGGCGACACCCACTGTTTGCCGAGGCACTGTCTGCGTGCCACATCACTACTCTCCTCGGGGCACCCAAATGTGTACCAGGTCTTTTATAATCCCGTAGTGTTTATTGCAAAAAAATAAATTGCCCTGTGCCACAAAAGTGTTCAGGTTTGGCTTGAAGAAAAGGTGGCAACCCTAGGCTACATTATAATGCGGCTGCGGTGTAAACGGGTCCTAAAGTTTACAATAATATCTTGCAATGTGTACAATACTTACTTTGAATATAGTTGAGTTACTGTACATTCCAGCTGAATATCTAGGATCAGGATCCCTGTACATTCACACAACAGGTACACACGACACAATGCTATTCTCACTGAACATATGGCGAAGCCTGCATTTGTAATGATATATTAATTTAAATAACCTGCGCTCCAAGCTATTCTTTCTCGCAACAGCTGTTTCGTTTCCTATAATATATTGTTTTGCTGATAATGAAAGATAAACAATTGCAAGAAGGTAGCAATATCATTTGTAAAAGCCATTTTGAACAATCTGCATCGTGGGAAACAAATCTCGTGTTCCTGCAGCAACAGTGACACAGGAAGCTGGAATCCCATGCGACCGTAATCTCTGGCATAGAGCTGTGATTATTGGTCTTTAGGAACACAGGCAACCCTTGGCAGGATCATAACACACATACCCACTATTGAACCCTTGCCATGCTGGGGGGTAAGAGGGGGGATTGGGGTTATTGGGTATGGTGCTATAAAAATGGCAACCCTAATAGTACAGGGACAACAAACGGCATTTGATACAATTCGGAGGCAACAAATGGGCAATCGTTACAATATGCAAGCAATAAACAGGCAATTGGTATAAAACGTGGGACACAAATGTACAATCATTACAACACATGAGGAATTATTACTGTAGTGGTATACAAGCCAGTGTGGAGAACCATAGTACACAATGCGGGAAGCTGGTATTCAGAACACCTTGAAGTGGGGTCCCCATGCAGTTGGTGGGAATCGGCCTCCCAGAGGATTTTTAAGACACAGGCCACTGGAAAGATAAGTACACAGCATTTTTGTATAGGATGGCTTTATGTTAATTTTTACCCAGTAGTGGCAGGGATCTCATCTCAGGGATCTTCAACCTCTCTAATTAAGGGGTCATTTCTTGTTCTACAGACTTTCGAGGGGCCAAACTTTGGCCAGTTGGAGCTGGAACAATGCACCAGGCTCAGTGGTCTAGGAGTGAAGAAAATTCCCCACACTTGGTGATCCAAGTACAGAATTACCTAATGCCTGTGACCAGTACAAGGAGGAGAAGTGCCCCATCAATGGTATCATTGGGAGGAATAGTGCTTCATCCTTGGTGTCAGTGAAAGAAATAGAGCCTCCACTTGTGGTGTCAGTGGGAGAAAGTATGCCCTATTGTTGGTGTCAATGGGAGGAATAGTCTCCATCTTTGGTGTCAGTGAAAGAATCTTTCATCATTGGTGTAAATGGTAGAAAGAGTGTCCCAACCTTGGTGTCAGTGGGAGCAATTGTGCACATTGTAGATATTAGACGGAAGAATAGTGTCCTGTTAATTATATCAGGGTAAGGAATTGTCGTTGGTGGCAGTGATGCCTTCTTTTTGATGGCAGTGAAAGAAATTGTCTCCAATTGTTGGTATCAGTGGGAGGAATAGGGCCCCACTGTTGGTTTCCGTGGGAGAAAATTGCCCCATTGATACTGCCAATGAGAGGAATAGTGCCTCAATGGTAGGAATTGTGCCCATTTGTGGTGTCAGTAAGATAAATGATGCCCTATGGTTGGGGTCAGGGGAAGAAATTGTGCCCCATCTTTGAGGCCAGTGTGATGAACTGTTTCTCATTATTGGTGTCCATAGGAGAAATTTTGCCACATCGTTGGTATCAGTGAAAGGAATTGTGCTCCATTGTTGGTGTCAGTGGAGGGAAAATTGCCCCAAGGGCGCCTTAAGTTTGGGGACTAGAAATGACATAAACACTGTTTATCAGTAGAGTTTGGCCGAACACCCTCCGGTTCGGTTCGCACCAGAACTCCCGAACATGTAAAAAGTTCGGACTTGAACCGCGAACCCTATTAAAGTCTATGGAACCCGAACTTGAAAAATCAAAAGTCCCCATTTGGAAGTTATTGGCCATAAAAATGGTATGGGGTGTCTGGGTACTGCCCTGGGGCACATGTTTCAATGTAATTTAAAAAATATATATAATTTTTACAGGAGCAGTGATTTTAATGATGCTTAAAGTGGTCCTCTTAGTCTGCTGTAAAGTGGCGCATCTGTACCATGTATAGAACCTGCTGCAGCAAAACTGACATTTATAAAGAAAGAAAAAATTACATTTAAATTTCCGGCAATACAATACTATAGTCGGCGCTAGAAATATGTAAAAAAAAAACAGCTGGGGGTCCCCCCAATCCATACCAGGCCTTTTAAGTCTGGTATGGATTTAATTAGGAACCCCATGCCAAAAAAAAAAAAGGCATGGGTTTCCCATACCTGACCCTTATCTGAGCATGCAGCCTGGCAGGCCAGGAAAGAGGGCGGACGAGCGAGTGCGGGAGGCGCTCTGCAAATAAGGGTGTTCGCAGAACTTTTGCTCGGCTTAAACTGTTAGCCCAACTCTATTTATCAGTATTCTTTATTACATACCGTTAATGTATAATGCATTATTGTTCTATTTTTGTACACTCTTCCATCACTATTTTTGAACTTAATGAAACGTACAAATCGTAAAGTGATTTGTGATTGAGTAAACATGGATTTAAATTCCTGAAACTCAAGAATACAAAGACATTTTTCTTTAACTCTAGAGAAAAAAATAACTGTAATTAAAATCTGCAGACCCAAATTCTTTATAAAGAGACTGTGCAGTGCCAGTGGCGAAAGTGGAAAGAAATGTCATGAGTACCGGATTGTTAATGTGCTGATTGGTGAGAAAATACATAGAATTATTTAAAAATCAGCTTTGTAGTCACTCAAATGCCATTGACTGTTAGAACAGAGTTTATTGACAGGGAAATGTAATAACTGTAGACTCAACAAATCTTCCAGAGTATTTGCATCTGTAGATTTGCCATTTAAATAAACAATACAAAACGATTTACTACAGTATTAAATTCCAATTCCATCTTTTCACAAAATCTGTGAATTTAATATTACCGTAGGTGCAGAGTGTTTAATTAAGTATCACTGCTGGGTATATTTAAAGTACACTGAAAGCTCAAACTTTACTTTTTAGTTTTGGGTGGTGTGGGGAAGGGTTAGACCCTCTGTCATGTTTCTATTGCTGTATATGCTTCTTCTGGGTAGATTGACCCTCTCAATGAGGCCTGATGACCATTATCACTAGGATAGGAAGTAACTAGAAACTAAAAATGGTTACAGTTGTCCCCATCAAACGAATAAAGGGTTAATCCTCTAGTGGGGACATCTGTTGCAGTGAAAAGTGGCTAAGAGTGGTTTCCCCTCACTTTAAATGAAGTTTCACGTACATCCTGTTGTGCCTCAGAGGCAGAAAGTAAGGGAAATTTACTAGAGATGCACCAAAATGTCTGCGGCTGAAACATATCGGGCAAAAATTATGTTTTTGACGCGCTGATAGAGAAAAAGGTGCCGATAATGGTGCCAAAAATGCATGCGCTTTTGCTGCAACTTTACCACAATTTTACTGTGCTTATGGGGTGTTTTTCATTTTCATGCGACTCAAAAAACGCATCAGAAACATAACACGGGTGCGTTATGATGTGTTCTTGCTGCATTTTCAATGCATTTCAACGGGGAGGTGCGTTTTCGGCACAGTTTTATTAACTGACCAAAAATGCAGCAAGAAAGATTTTTAACACCACAACGGAAGCACAAGGGACCAGTGTGAAGATATACACTATATTGCCAAAAGTATTGAGACACCTGCCTTTGCATGCACATGAATTTGAATAGCATCCCAGTCTTAGTCCGTAAGGTTCAATATTGAGTTGATCCACCCTTTGCAGCTATACCAGCTTCCACTCTTCTGGAAAGGCTGTCCACAAGATTTAGGAGTGTGTCTATGGGAATGTTTGACCATTCTTCCAGGAGCGCATTTGTGAGTTCAGGCACTGATGTTGGATGAGAAGGCCTGGCTCTCAAGCCTCGTACACACGACCGAGAATCTCGTCGTAAAAAAAAACATAGTTTTTCTCGACGAGATTCTTGTCAAGCTTTCCTTGCATACACACTGTCAATTCCAAATCTCGTCGTTGTAAAGCGCGGTCACGTACAACACGTACGACGGCAGTATAAAGGGGAAGTTCGATTTCAATGGCGCCACCCCTTGGGCTGCTTTTGCTGATCTTGTGTTACCGCGTGTTAGTAAAAGTTTGGGGAGAGACGATTCGCACTTTTCAGTCTTTGTGCTTTCAGTTCGTTTTAGCGTGACGAATGTGCTATCTCCATTACGAACGCTAGTTTTACCAGAAGGAGCGCTCCCGTCTTATACTTGATTCTGAGCAGGCGCAAATTTTTTAAGACTCGGAAAAGCATACACATGACCGGTTTTCTTGTCGGGAAACAGGCCAACGGGAATCTCAACGAGAAAAACGAGAATCCTGATGAGAAAATAAAGAGCAGGTTCTCTATTTTTCTCGTCGAGATTCCCGGCAGTTTTCTCGACGAGAAACCATACACACGAATGGTTTACTCGGCAAGAAAGCTCTCCCAACAGGTTTCTTGTAGGTTTTTGCCGAGAAAATCGGTCGTGTGTACGAGGCTTTAGTCTCCGCTCTAATTCATCCCAAAGGTGTTCTATCGGGTTGAGGTCAGGACTGTGCAGGCCAGTCAAGTTCCTCCACTGCAAACTCGCTCATCCAAGTCTTTATGGACCTTGCTTTGTGCACTGGTCCAAGTCATTTGGTGGAGAGGGGATTATGGTGTGGGGTTGTTTTCCAGGGGTTGGGCACAAAACAAGGTCCATAATGACATGGATGAGCGAGTTTGGGGTGGAGGAACTTGACTGGCCTGCACGTAATCCTGACCTCAACCCGATAGAATATTTTTGGTATGAATTAGAGAGGAGACTGCAAGCCAGGCCCTCTCATCCAACATCAGTGCCTGATCTCAAAAATGCACGTCTGGAAGAATGATCAAACTTTCCTATAGACACACTCCTAAATCTTGTGGACAGCCTTCCTAGAAGAGTTGAAGCTGTTATAGCTGCAAAGGGTGGGGCAACTAAATATTGAACCCTACGGACTAAGACTGGGATGCCATTCACGTTCATGTGCATGTAAAGACAGGCGTCCCAATACTTTTGGTAATATAGTGTACATAGAATTTAAAGGGTTTTCTTGAGCTTTTCTTGTGCTAAAGGTGCAGATAATGGGCGACAATAAATTCATATTCATTTAAATGCATGATATTAATTAAAAAATCTAATATAACACAATTATATATATATATATATATATATATATATATATTTATTTATTTTTTAACTGTCATTTTTCGGTTTTGGACAAGTGCTTCCTGAATTTTTGTTTCGGTTTTGGCATAAGAAAATGTAATCTCACAGTGGAATGTATTTTTCCTTAAAGATAATGTAGAAGAGAAGTGATACTTCCTCTGTAACAGCAGAAATAAGACAGGTGTCATATGGAGGTGTCAAAGCAAGGAACCCTAGTAGTGAGTAAGGATGAGCTTGGGCGTGTTGGCAACCCACACGTGCAGAGCCCGCCAGGAAGTCAGCACTGCACAGCGCTAATCACAGGCAGTGAGACATTTCTCGATCTCTGTAGCCACGGATCGGGAAAATTTCTCACTGCCTGTGATTAGCGCTGTGCAGTGCTGACTTCCTGGCGGGCTCTGCACGTGTGGGTTGCCAACACGACTGAGCTCATTCTTAGTAGTGAGATCTGGCCATGGGAGTCACTGAGGGACTCAAGGGAGTTGATTTACAAAAGGCAGATAGACTGTGCACATTGCAAAGTGCAGTTGCACCAGTGGTAAGCTGTAATGCAGGGCACAGGGGCGCTGCCCCTCTGTCCATGCATCTGGGCCCTCTAATCTACATGCGGGGTGCCGGACACATGGACTACAATGTTTTTTTTTAAGCATGTGATTAGAGCCAGAGGCTCTAATAGGCTTCAAAAAAGGATGGGCTTTTCGATATTGTCTCACTGATTATCCTCCCGGCCAATCAGGAAGTGGATCCTGAGACCCGTTTCCCCGAAAGGAGAAGCGATCCTATTGGCCTAGGAGGAGAGAGGAGATGCAAGCCCGCTGTGATGCCGAGAAGGAAACGCAGGGGAAGCCGCAGCCTGACGCCTAGAGGGAAACGCTGCCTGCGCCATAGATGGGGTAAGTGCAGGGCTGGTAACCGACCGACCACTGAGTTGCACTCTACAAGTGCAGTTGCTCCAGAACTTAGTAAATAAGGTAAGGCTTCACTTTGCAAAGAGTACCCAATCATGTGCAAGGAAAATGTATTTAAAAAAAAACATTTTTGTTTGCACATGATTGGATGATGGAAGTCAGCAGAGCTTCTGCTCATTTACTAATCTCTAGAGCAACTGCACTTGTGGAGTGCAACTGCAAAATGCACAGTCTTTTTGCCTTTAGTAAATCAACCCCGTTGTGAAAAGAAGCAGTGGGTGATACATCCCATCATCTTCCACTGATAGCTGAAATATCACTTTTGGCTGACCTGACCCTTTATTAGCATTTTATGTAAACCCACTAAGGTCGATTGCAGTGGCAGCCCGTCCATAGAGGGCGCCCGGGCGCCGCCCCCCCCTCCTGTGGTCACCAAAAAAAAAACAAAAACGGGCCCTTTAAGAGTTTTTTTTTTTTTTAAATGTCCTTTTCTTCACACAATGAGTGGCGGTGCGTCCATAGTGGGCGCAGAAGCGCCGCCGCCGCTCGCTTCTGCGCCCGGCCGTCACTCACAACAATACATAGGTTCATGCATTGCATGAACCTATGTATTGCTGCCGCCCACTATTCAGATGGCCGGCCCCTTGAGCACCGGCCATCTGAATCACAGCGTCTGATTGGCCTTTAGAAGTGCCTATCAGAGCCAGCAGGTTCTGATAGGCTTCCCGACTACAGCCTGAGGGCTGTAATCGGCTTCTAAATATCTAATGAGAGGACGCACAGGGGTGCGTTCCCTGGCCAATCAGGTTCACCGGGTCTGGTTACCGGTAACCTGATTGGCTGAAGCGACATCGAGGGCGGGAGAAGACATCGAGGACGGAAGAAGACATCGAGGACGGAAGAAGGACGGCGCTGACTCGAGGAAGGTAAGTGAAGGGCTGGGGGGGACAAACTGGCTGTATTATGAGGACAAACTGGCTGTATTTGGGGAACAAACTTGCTGCTGCATATTGGGGACAAACTGGCTGTATATTGTGGGGGAAACTGGCTGCATACGGGGGACAAACTGGCTGTATATTGGGGGGCAACTGACTGTATATTGGGGGACAAACTGGCTGCATATTGGGGACAAACTGGCTGTATATGGGGGACAAACTGGCTGTGTATGGGGGACAAACTGGCTGTATATTGGGGGACAAACTGGCTGTATATGGGGGACAAACTGGCTGCATATGGGGGACAAACTGGCTGTATATTGGGGGACAAACTGGCTGTATATTGGGGGACAAACTGGCTGTGTATGGGGGACAAACTGGCTGTATATGGGGGACAAACTGGCTGTGTATTGGGGGACAAACTGGCTGTGTATGGGGGACAAACTGGCTGTGTATGGGGGACAAACTGGCTGTGTATGGGGGACAAACTGGCTGTGTATGGGGGACAAACTGGCTGTGTATGGGGGACAAACTGGCTGTGTATGGGGGACAAACTGGCTGTATATGGGGGACAAACTGGCTGTATTATGGGGGACAAACTGGCTGTATTATGGGGGACAAACTGGCTGTATTATGGGGGACAAACTGGCTGCATATGGGGGACAAACTGGCTGTATATTGGGGGGCAAACTGGCTGTATATTGGGGGACAAACTGACTGTATATTGGGGACAAACTGGCTGCATATGGGGGACAAACTGGCTGTATATGGGGGACAAACTGGCTGTATATTGGGGGACAAACTGGCTGTATATTGGGGGACACACTGGCTGCATATTGGGGACAAACTGGCTGCATATGGGGGACAAACTGGCTGCATATGGGGGACAAACTGGCTGCATATGGGGGACAAACTGGCTGCATATGGGGGACAAACTGGCTGTATATTGGGGGACAAACTGGCTGTATATTGGGGGACAAACTGGCTGCATATGGGGGACAAACTGGCTGCATATGGGGGACAAACTGGCTGCATATGGGGGACAAACTGGCTGCATATGGGGGACAAACTGGCTGCATATTGGGGGACAAACTGGCTGCATATTGGGGGACAAACTGGCTGCATTATGGGGGACAAACTGGCTGCATATTGGGGACAAACTGGCTGTATATAGGGGACAAACTGGCTGCATATGGGGGACAAACTGGCTGCATATGGGGGACAAACTGGCTGCATATGGGGGACAAACTGGCTGCATATGGGGGACAAACTGGCTGTATATTGGGGGACAAACTGGCTGTGTATGGGGGACAAACTGGCTGTGTATGGGGGACAAACTGGCTGTATATTGGGGGAGCAACTGGCTGTATTATGGGGGACAAACTGGCTGTATTATGGGGGACAAACTGGCTGTATTATGGGGGACAAACTGGCTGCATATTGGGGGACAAACTGGCTGCATATTGGGGGACAAACTGGCTGCATATTGGGGGACAAACTGGCTGTATATTGGGGGACAAACTGGCTGTATTATTGGGGGGACAAACTGGCTGTATTATTGGGGGACAAACTGGCTGTATATGGGGGACAAACTGGCTGTATTTGGGGGACAAACTGGCTGTATATGGGGGGAAACTAGTGGCGTTTGGGCACAGTGGCTGCGTTTAATGGGCACAGTGGTGGCAATTGATGTGTGGTGTTTTTTTTTTTCAGTTTGTTTGCGCCCCCCCAAAAAATTTGAGCACCAGCCGCCACTGGTCGATTGTCTGATTTGTTTTGAGTGCTGCACAGTTTGAGCTATAATTAAAAAATATATGTGTAGCACACAGATCCCTTTCCTGCTTACCTCCACTAGCAGGTGGGACACACCATGCCACATGCCCAGTGTCCTCCTTGATGAAGAGGTTGAGCAGTGTTATCTAATTTTGGGTCTTGCAGCGAGTTACCTCTTTCCGTTGGTTCTCTTCCCTAGAGTGTAGGGAAGAATCTATTCTCTCTCTTTATTTCAAGAAGGCCATTGTCCAGACAGTATTAAACCCAATAAAGAAAGATTTATTTTGCTTTCTCGATAACTCGACAGGAAAGTTGGAGATAGAGAAAATTGAACAGGGAGGTAGGTTCAGGCACGCGACACTTAACTATCACTCGTCGCCACTCAGGCCTGAGTGGGATTTGTCTCGGGAGAGGCCTGGTTACCTATCGGAGGGACAGTGGGATTTGCTCACCCGGATAGTCCTCTCTCACGGTTCTAGCAGCCGGTGTGGAGCACGGAACATTCCCTTGTAATTTCCTAGGGATACGATCAAGAGACAGCTTCCAAATCTTGAACTTCCCAGTCTAGTAACACTTGAGTCCTTAGGTGCCAATGGGGCACGTTACTAGGCTTGTGGCGGACTACGGAATCCTTCCCTCCGATAGGTAACCAGGCCTCTCCCGAGACAATGACTTCTCTCACCGATCCCCTTGGGTAGATCTTTCCCTGGTTGCCTCTCCTTCAGAGCGGGTCACCATTCACTTGGGTACCCTGGGATTCCTTTTCGGGCGTAGACCCCAGCCAAAGGTGCTGGGCCTACTTACAACGGTGAAGCCTCAGGCTAAAGGTGCCTGGGGCTGGTACACACACGCACCCCTGGCCTGGAGGTCCGGGAGGCACGAACTGCTCCCCGAATAATGGCGTCTGCCCTTATGTATCCTCTCCCAGCATGCACATCAGGTAGACCACGCCCACTGTACGGCTGCCGAGAGAGGACACCCAATAACGCTGCAACGCTATCTGTGGTTCGACCTGAGCCCTGGGGCTGCAGTGCCACCCATAGGCCACAGGGAACTGTACTGCCAGCCAACATTACCTCAGAGCAGAAGACAGTTTTTTTTAAGAATTCAACAGCCTGAGTCCAACTATGGGCTCAGGCTACCCCCTAAATTTAAACATAGCGACCCCCAATTATTGGGGGGTCCGCTACACATGTAATATATAGATTTGATATATATGGACCAGTTGCTGCAATTGCACAACATTTTCAGTATATATTTCTATCTATCTTTAAGCTCATTTCTGGCTTCTACATTAAACGACGTTACCTCTTTTAAGGATTGTTTACTGTGATATTTTGATTTATGATTTACCTCTATGTACCAGTGAAGATGAGGAATAAATATGCAAAGCTCGGAAAGACTTTTATAATGGGGTTACCATCCTAGCTGAGTGTTGCTCCACACAAACTGACCTTGAAATTGCTTTTTCAAGACAAGTCAAAATATGCAGATCTGGAAAGAAAGGCAGGCTCTTGGAAAAGGTACGCCACGTTAGAGTTGTGGGGGAGAGAAATCATTAGAAAATTCACATTTTGCAGGTGTGCCTAGTGTGTCCAGAATTTCTGGCAGGCAACTTTGTGTATTCCTGACCTTAAAGAGACTGTCGTTTTGATCATTCAGGACAAGGGTCTCTTTAAAGCCGACCCTGATCCACTTATATTCACTTGCCCCTCGCTCCCCTGTTGCTTATAAAAGGCCCATGATGCAGTGCCCTGCCGAGCAGGCAATCTGTAGGCTTGAACACTGTCATGTAAGAAGGACTAGAACGTTGTCTGCTGGAGCAATGAAATGGCATTGAGAGTACAGTAAAGCCTTGGATTGCGAGCATAATTTGTTACGAAAACATGCTTGTAATCCAAAGCACTCGTATATCAAAGGAAATTTTCCCATAAGAAATAATGGAAACTCAGATGATTCGTTCCATAGCCATTTATTCATAAGTCCTTCCGTTTATAGTCCATATAAAAAGATTATAGCGATGTGACCAGGTTGTGTAACCATTAAATGTCCATCCACAAATGGAAGCCTCCACAAGGGCATTAGACGCAAAATCCAGCAGGAGATACAGAGTATAAAAGAGAAGAGAGGCGCCTCTAAGTGTAGCTATATGGTTACATTTAATGAAGGTACAACATTGAGCAACTCACATGGTTGATGATTGAAAGAGGCACATCTAAAGCCTCGTACACACGGCCGGTTTTCTCGGCAAGAAACAGCAAGAAAACTGCTGGGAGAGCTTTTTGTCGTGTGTATGGTTTCTCGTTGAGAAAACTGGCGGGAATCTCGATATAGAACCTGCTCTCTATTTTCTCGTTGGGATTCTCGTCGGCCTGTTTCCCGTCAAGAAAAGCGCGTGTGTGTACGATGCTACAAGCTTACCTGTCCTCTGGTAAGCCCGCGCATGCTCGATGAGACTTCGACGTGTGCGCGGGAGCTTACAAGGGTAGTGTAGGATGAAGCAAGATGGCAGCGACAGTATCGAATGTGACGAGCGTATGCTCGTCGTAGTCCATGACGTCACCGTGTTCTTGCCATTCAAAAGAATGGCGATTCTTTTGAATGGGCATCTGTATGCACGGCTTTGCAAGAAAAGCTTGCTAAGAATCTCGTCAGGAAAACCAATGTTTTTTTCCTGATGGGATTCTCGGCCGTGTGTAAAGGGCTTTAGTATGCAGGCATCCGAGGTAAAGCTGTCCACATAGACCATCCTCCGCACCGCTGACTCTTACCGCTGTCAGTCTGCAATCCTGACCGGGAAGACTACCCTGCAGTAGAGAGATCTGAAAGCGAGGGATGACGTGATGGCGTTGCAGAGAACGGTCTATGTGGACAGCTTTACCCCGGACGCCTGCATACTTAGATGTGCCTTTTTTAATCATCAACCGTGTAAGTTGCTAAATGTTGTACCTTCATTAAATGTAACTATATTGCTACACTTAGAGGCACCTCTCTTCTCTTTTATACTCTGTAGCTCCTGCTGGATTTTGCTTTTATTCTCTTTTATACTCAGTTGTGACATGTTGCTACTTGTATATCAAGACATCGCTTGTTTATCAAGTCAAATTTTATTTAAAAAAATTGCTTGTCTTGCAAAACACTCTCAAACCAAGTTACTCTCAATCCAAGGTTTCCCTGTATACAGTAAATTAGTTGGGGTGGGATTTAAAGCCTAATTCCATATTTTTTTTTATGTATTTAAAATTATTTTCCCATCTTTGTGTGTGTTTGCACATTTAAAAGTAATACCTTATCAATCTTGTTGCGTTTCTTTCCCCATCCACCTTCTTTAACAGCTGCAAACTTTCTGATTGAATGATGCCCTGTGTCATTCAACTAAGAAATGTGAGTCATGAATACACCCCTCTGTCATGCAGGGATCTGGTCACATCTATACCCAAGCTCAGTGCAGTTAAAGGATGCCACCCATATGTCAGGTCATTCAGATCTGTGAATACTGTTGAAGCCCACCCCATGCTCAACACTGGTGGCAGAGTAAGAGACAAAGGGATTTTTATAACAGCTTACCTGTAAAATCCTTTTCTTGGAGTACATCACGGGACACAGAGCGACTTAGTCATTACTAATGGGTTATATAGTTTACCTTCAGGTGTTGGCACTGGCCAATTCCAAACCGGAAGTACCCTCCCCTATATAAGCCCCTCCCACCCGGGAGCACCTCAGTTTTGTAGCCAAGCAATAAGTGTCCCAAAAAGAGGGGTGGGAGCTCTGTGTCCCGTGATGTACTCCAAGAAAAGGATTTTACAGGTAAGCTGTTATAAAAATCCCTTTTTCTTTTTCGTACATCACGGGACACAGAGCGACTTAGTCATTACTAATGGGACGTCCCAAAGCAATGCCAAATGAGGGGGGGGGTACATAAGCTGGGCGCCATCAGGCATGAGGATCTTTTGCGGCCTGCAACACACTGCGCCCAAAGGCGACATCCTCCTGACTTCTAACGTCTACCTGATAGAATCTAGTAAACGTGTGTACCGAAGACCATGTTGCGGCCTTACATACTTGAGCCAGGGAGGCCTGGTGATGCACTGCCCATGAAGTTCCAACCGCTCTTGTGGAGTGCGCCCTAACTTTGAACGGAGGCGGTCTCTTTCTCAAGCCATAGGCTTGTATTATGACCTGTCGAATCCACTTGGCTAAAGTAGATTTTGATGCTGCCTGACCCCTTCTGGGGCCTTCCGGCAGAACAAACAAAGAATCCGTTCTGCGAATCTGAGCAGTGGCTTTTAGATAAGCTTTAACTGCTCTTACCACATCCAAAGAATGTAATAACTTTTCCTCTACTGAGCTAGGTTTGGGGAAAAAAGAAGGAAGAACCACATCTTGGTTCAAATGAAACCTCGATACCACCTTAGGAAGAAAGGCTGGATGAGGACGTAATACTACTCTGTCCTTATGGACAACCAGATATGGCTCCTTACAGGACATAGCTGCTAATTCCGACACTCTTTTAGCCGAACAAATGGCTACTAAGAAAACCAATTTCCTGGTGAGAAGAACCAAGGAAATGTGTTGTAATGGTTCAAACGGTTGTTTCTGTAGAACCGACAGAACCAGGTTTAAGTCCCAAGGACATATGGGAATACTAACCGGAGGGCTAATACGCATCACTCCTTGTATAAAGGCTTTGACTAGTGAATGCGAAGCCAAGGGCCTTTGAAAAAATATTGACAAGGCCGAAATCTGACCCTTGATAGTACTCAAGGCCAGCTTCCTATCTACAGCCCACTGTAGGAAGTCCAGAATCCTCCCTATCATGTACTTACGTGGATGCCATTTCTTGGTCTCACACCACGTAATGTACGCTTTCCAGATCCTATAATAGATCTGCCTGGATACCGGTTTCCTGGCATTGATCATGGTAGATACCACAGAATTAGAGAGCCCTCTCTTTTTCAGAATGTGGGCTTCAATAGCCAGGCCGTCAAACCTAGGGCTGGTAAGGAAGGGTGGTATATCGGTCCTTGCGACAGCAGGTCCGGACGAAGTGGGAGGGTCCAAGGACTCCTCACTGACATTTTTACAATCTCCGCGTACCATGCCCTTCGGGGCCACGCTGGAGCCACCAGAATCACTGGTTTCTTTTCTACCCTGATTCTGCGGAGTAATCGCGGTAACAATTGTGGCGGTGGGAATGCATATATCAGCTTGAACCGATCCCAAGGGAACACTAGGGCATCCGAGCCGCAAGCTAGGGGATCCCTTGTGCGAGACACAAACCTGTCCACCTTTGCGTTGAATCTGGATGCTAGCAGATCTACATCCGGTGTTCCCCACCGCTGGCATATTGCCTGGAAAACCTCGGGGTGAAGAGACCATTCCCCCGGGCATAATTGTTGGCGACTTAGAAAGTCCGCTCTCCAATTTTCCACTCCTGGGATGAAAACCGCGGATATGGCTGGGACATATCTTTCTGCCCACTCCAGGATGCAATTTGCTTCCTTCTGGGCTGCACGACTTTTGGTGCCACCCTGATGATTGATATATGCCACTGCCGTGGCATTGTCTGATTGAATTCTGACAGGGGACCCCTGGAGTTTGGATGTCCATGCTACTAGGGCATACCGGGCTGCTCGTATCTCTAAGAGATTGATGGGCAGGGCCTTTTCTGCTTCTGACCACCTGCCCTGGAGAGACCATTGCTCCAGCACTGCCCCCCAGCCGATGAGGCTGGCATCTGTAGTGACCACCTTCCAAGAAACCGGACTGAAGGGTTTCCCTCTTTCCAGATTCTGGGGCACCAACCACCAATGGAGGCTCTTGCGAACGGAAGGGGACAGGGACATTGGTAAGTCTAAAGCCTGAACTTTTTTGTTCCAGGCTGACAGTATGGCCCTTTGCAAATTCCTTGAATGGAATTGACCGTAGGGTACCGCTTCGAATGAAGCCACCATCTTTCCCAGCAGCCTCATGCAGAGACGTATGGATGGTTTTCTTTTTGTACCCACTAAGTGGGTCAAATTTCTTAAAGACGACACCTTCTCTGGAGGTAAGAAAATCTTTCTCTGATTTGAATCCAGCCTTAGCCCTAAGTATTCCAGACTTTTGACTGGTCTTAGAGCTGACTTGTCCCGGTTGATAATCCAACCGTGATATTCCAGATACTCGATTGTCTTGTGAATAGCTACTTCCAGCTTTTCCACTGAGTGGTCTATTAGTAGCAGGTCGTCTAGATATGCCATTATCGTTACACCCTGTGTTCTTAGATTGGCCAATAATGGGGCCAGAATTTTTGTGAACACTCGTGGTGCTGTGGCCAGACCGAAAGGTAAGGCTCTGAACTGAAAATGGCGCCCTTCTACTGCAAAGCGTAGAAATTTCTGATGGGCCGGAAGGATGGGAATATGCAGATAAGCATCCCTTATGTCGATCGAGGCTAGCCATTCCTGCCCTTGTAGGGCGGTGGCCACTGATCGGATCGACTCCATCCGAAAGGTCCTGATATTTAGGAACTTGTTTAGCCCTTTTAGATTTAATATGGGCCTCACGTCCCCATTTGGTTTGGGGACTGTGAAAAGGTTCGAGTAAAACCCGAATCCGCTTTCTTCCAGGGGAACCTTCATGATTACCCCTTGGAGCAATAGTTGTTCTAGTGCCAGAAGGAGGGATCCTCTCTTTTGGGGATCTCTTGGCACGTTTGACCTCATAAATTGGGCAGGAGGAGTGCCCTTTAACTCCAGCTTGTATCCCAGACTTACTGCGGAGAGCACCCATCTGTCTCTGATGGTGTCCCGCCAGGTCTCTGTGAACAACTGAAGTCTTCCCCCCACCCGATTGAGCGGGGGCAATACTTCATGCCTTAGGGGGAGGTTTTGTACCTCTCTTGATCCAGGGCTTCTTGTTACCCTGTGATTGTCCCTGATTTCTGCCCCCTGAATTTGACCGCGGAGGCCGTCGGAACTGCTTCACAGCCGATGTGCCCGGGACTGGAGAGGTAGGCCTCTTAAAAGAAGGACTTCTACCCTTGTTCTTAACCGGTAAGAGTGAACTTTTACCGGCAGAAATTTTCTGGATATATTTGTCCAGATCTTCTCCAAATAAGCGTTCTCCATGAAATGGGAAGCTAACCAGCAGTTTTTTACAGGGAGCTTCAGCAGACCAGTTTTTGAGCCACAGAAGCCTACGCATATGTACTATAGACAGCGTAAAGCGGGAGGCCTGTTGGATTGTATCCTTTATGGCGTCCACCGCAAAACACAAGGCTCTAGGCAGGTCAGCTGGGGCATGAGCCTGCTGATCTGGTAAGTCCCTTAAGACTTGTTTCAACTGATCTTTCACTGCTTGGCAGACTCCAATCGCTGCTACCGCAGGTTGTGTCACCATACTTGCTGTAGAGAAAGCAGATTTTAGTAAAGACTCCAATTTTTTATCTATTGGGTCTTTGAACATTGGAACATTATCTACTGGACATGTCAGTGATTTGTTAACAGAAGAGATGGCTGCGTCCACTATAGGGACCCTCCATTTTCTTATGAACTTATCCTCCATGGGATAGATCACCGGAAATCTCTTGGGGGGAGCAAATATTTTATCAGGATGCTCCCAATCCTGGTAAATAAGCCCTTCTAATAAAGGGTGGATTGGGAAGGAACAGACCGCCTGGGGAGCTTTTAGCGACCCCAGCGAGGAAACCGTAGTGGATGGTGGTTCCGCCAGAGGCATTTTAAATGCTGATCGGACCATGTTAGTCAGAGACTGAACCCATAATCTTTCAGCCTGAGAAGCTGAGAAAGGTTCTTCCACTGTTGATTCCTCCATAACTGAATCAACCTCATCCTGATCCCCTTCAGGTAGGTCGATCTCTGTGTGGGGCTGTTCCTCCACTAACAGGCACTCTGAAGGAGGAGACGGAGATCGGACGCGCTTTTCCTGTGACAGGGAAGCAGCGATCAATGCTGTTAATCTCTCTTCCAATCCTCCCAGAGTTGAGGATAAAACCTCCTCTGTTATATATACAGGAGCAGGTGGACTGGGGACAGCCGCAGCACCAGGCATTCCTGCGGGGTTTCTACGGCTACTGACCTCTGCATTCTCAGGGGAGATTGGTGCAGTGCAAGCATGCCCAATATCCTCAGAGCCCGATGGAGACCCCTTTGGCTTCCTGGAAGATCTATTTCCGGAGCGTCTGGACGACATATCCTTTAAGCACAAAGCTGAGGTATTCCCGTCGTCATACACCAATTTTTGCTGGTAATAGTCTAACACAGGTGCTGCTATATACCAGCTGGTGTCCACTAAAGTGCCTTTCTATGGGGATGCCTGCATCAACCGCCTCTGTGTGCCACTGTTTGTTGCTAGCTCTGTTTGCATGCAGCTGACACTTGTACTGTGTCTTTTAACCATGCTGGGACGCCCGCACATGCGCAGAAGCGCCGCGGCGCGCATCGAGCGTCATCCACCCGCCCCGCCCCTTTTTTTTCATAGGAGGCGCGTGCACGCGCCCGCGCGCGCGCCCGTGCGCCAATGGCGCCCTTTTCGAAAACCAACAGAGGACTAGGAGCCAGGGCCCTTTTTGCCGGAGGGCCTGTGCGGTGGATGAACTCAGCAACAGGGCAGAGGAAGTGGATTCCCTCAGAGAAACTTACCAGCTGCCTGGATCTTTTGAGTTGAGAAAACCAAAGATCCACATTTACAAGAAAAAATGGACTACAGCGGCCTCTAGTGGTTTAACACAGGTACCGCGGTCCCTGTTTTTTTTTTTTTTTTTTTCTTGACTACTATTAAAATTTTACATTTTCAGTAGTTATAGGCAAACACAGATATTTAGCGGGAATACCGTTAGGTAACAGACAGAAAGACAAATTAGGCTTGGGGGTCCCCCAATAGAACCAAGTTCCTGAGGGCCCCCACTTACCTGATCCCCGCCGCAGGACTTTGTTTGGTCCACAAAAGTCCAAACTTCACCTATCACGGCAGGCATTGTAATTAAACCTTCAGGGACCGGGTTCCCAAGGATTCCACTCCCCTGGACCTGTATAGCACCCTGCACAGACAGCGTCTTGGTCGTGGGTATGACCAGAGCTCTGGATCCCAGGGTCCAGCCCTCCTAAGAGAAGCATTACAGGCAAAACCTTGCTCTTCTGCTGCAAGGCCCGGGTACCGACCGTTTAGCTATGAAGCTTTTTTGGTGGGATCCGGAACAGCTTACTAAGGCCCAAAAGAACCTGTACGCAAGCCCAGTGAAAACACATGTTACTCTTTGGCCAACACCTTAGACACTGGCAAAAAACTGAGGTGCTCCCGGGTGGGAGGGGCTTATATAGGGGAGGGTACTTCCGGTTTGGAATTGGCCAGTGCCAACACCTGAAGGTAAACTATATAACCCATTAGTAATGACTAAGTCGCTCTGTGTCCCGTGATGTACGAAAAAGAAAATGGTCGTCACATTACTGCAACTCTAAACTGACTTACAGTATAGGGAGGGGGAGGGTATGTATACTGCTTTTTATTAAAAACGCCTTTTAGGAATGTGTAGAGGGCATGTAGGGGATCGAATTAGTGGAGTTTTTCTAGTTGCTGGAGTTGGACTTGCCCTGAATGGGAGTATGACTAGTTGGCTTTGATGTTTTCTGAAACACGGCCCAGAATAAATATCCGGACAGCCAGATGTCCTTATGCGACGAAGCTTGACATGAGTGAAGCCAAGGGTTTTACAACATCCAGATACTTTTCACAAAAAGTTGATATTTGCATATCAGTAGGCATCTATTCACGTTATTGTGGGGCTTTAGCACACATGCATTAACACTGGTTATGATACGCATTAATTGGCATTGCGTTTAGGTAGCTCATTCATATGATGCCTGCCTAACACCTGAAAAGTTGCGTGCAGCCTTTCTAGCAGCGCACTTTAATACATTTTAGTGCATTATTACACAAAGCATTACACTACAGTTAATGTCCTACAGCAGGATGCAGTGGTGTGTTGACTAAGTAAAAGAACAGCGTGCACATAAACCACCTCACATTACATCACTCACATTCACTGTAGGGTGACCACATTTTTAAACTACCATTCAGGGACACCCTCCCTTCCCAAAAATAAACTTGTGCTGTAACGAATCACAGCACAGTGATTGGACACAAGAGGTGGGATTCATGATTTCTCCAATCACAAGTAGGGGGGCGGGGATTGTGCTCATCCAGGCATTCCCGGCCAGGACAAGTACTGTCAGTGAATAAACGGTGATGTGGTGGCCTTTTTTGGGGGCATCAGATTGGCCTGGGGGGTAGCTGTGTCAGTTTCATTCCAAGACACTGTATTGTCCTGGAATGAAGGTGCCCGGGACAGACCTGCAAGATGCGGTACTGTCCCGGGCAATCCGGGACACGTGGTCACCCTAATTCACTGCACCCCCCCCCCATCCTAATAAATAAAAGTTAGGCATACATTGTGTAGCTCCCACTAGTGTGTGGTAGGTGTTAATTTAGGTTTGTTAGTGTAGATCTGTTAGTCTAGGAAAATTTAGTTTAGCTCAGGGCTGTGAATCTGGGTTAGGGTTCAGTGAGTCAGGGCTGGATGACCCATCCTGACAGCTCCTCTGGTGCCTCCCCCTGGTCTAGAAGGTTGTAGAAACTTCTAGAGCTGGTGAGTGGAGGTTAGGAGGCGCTGTTTGGAATATTTATGAGGGCCTCAGCCAATCCCCAGTAAAGGGCTGGCAGGGGACAGGCCCTGGCATAAATAGGCATGAGTCATTCCAGAAGGGGCAGTTGGGTAAGATAGAGATGCAGTGCTGAGGAGGCTGTCGTGGCCTTTTGGGGTACCCCCTAGTCTTCCAGATGCTGTAAGGATCCTGCTATAACACACGGAGGAAACCCTTCCTGGAGGCATGGGAGCAAGAGAGAGGACAGCAGGAGCAGGTCAGAACTACTGGGGACTTACAAGGGGGGAGACTGCCACACGTAGCCAGTTCTTCCTGAAGACAGTGGTGTGCTTAAGTCTTCATCTCTTCCCTGGGGGATCCCCTGAGTGTCAGCCGGGTGGGCTGGTAAGTGTCAGTCTGGAGAACTGGTGAAAGGGCCAACCAGGTGGGTTGGCAGTGCCTGAAGAGGTGGTACTGGGATCAGTAGCCACAGGAGGAAGTGTGTAAGCTGTTTCACTGTATCTTGCTACACTACAAGGGGCCTCAGGTTCCTGCCTGTAGTGGGCCATCGCTTAAACATCTGACTGAGAGCTTTGTCAGATAACCAAACAGTGATTCAGCTGGGGTCTGCAAGCAAGTGTGTCCCAGAGGAAGAAGTTGGAGCTGTATATAGACTGCATATAGATACTGTATATAGGAAGAGTGTCCCTAAAGATGTTACTTAAGTTTTGCTAAGTCAAGTAGGCATTCCATAGCCTCCCATCCCTATCCAAGTTATTAACCCTCAATAAATAACAAAAACAAAGTCACGGACTGTTCTCTGTCTCTGAAGTGCCTGTGAAAGTTTGGTGTGCCTGGCCATGCAGGATGTGGAAGTCCCAGTTTTTCTGCGGCCTTTAAAGCGGAGCTCCATTTTAAAAAGAAATATTAAAAGCCAGCAGATATAAATACCGCAGCTGCTGACTTTTAATAAATGGACACTTACCTGTCCAGGGTGCCCGTGATGTCGGCAGCAGACAATCGCTCGTCTCTCGGCTGCCCCTGCCGCCATCCTCGGTGAGGGAATCAGGAAGTGAAGCGTTGCGGCTTTACTGACCGGTTCCCTACTGCGCATGTCGCGCCGCGCGTCTTCACTGGTCCCTGCTGTGTTCTGGGAACTGTGTGTTTCCCAGAACACAGCGGAGGGGATGGAAAGTGGCGTATTCTGCGGATATCTATGCCCAGAAGTGGGTGCAAATACCTGTATTATACAGGTATCTGAACCCCCCTCCCCCCTGAAAGGTGCCAAATGTGACACCGGAGGGGGGGGGGTTCCAAAAAGCGGAGGTTCACTTTTTGTGTGGACCTCCGCTTTAAGGGGGTGCGATACAAAAAGTTGGTCCTGTTATGTCTTATAAACACTTACTCACTCACTGTCTGTCTACTGGCCAATTTACACTTCTGTATCATCTGCAATATTGTAATTCTTAAAATAAAGCTCCAGTCTGTGCTCTTTCTCTCTAGTAAATTTGGACCTAGCCTTGCTACTTAAAATTGCCTTGCTGCTGGCTAATTCTACACTGCTGTGTCACCTGCTGTCTATTAATTCTTGTAGTAAAATATAGTGAATGCAGGGTCCTGGGTTTAGTAACACTTTAATTCTCAATGCAATATTGATAGTAATTTGGCAGCAGCAAGTGTTGCCTCAGTGAGACCAGTGAACTACTGGCCAATTTCTATCTGCTGGTGAAAGCAGGCCTATTGCTTAGGGTGACCAGACATCCCTGGTTTCAGGGGACAGTCCCTGGATTGACGACCCTCCCCCCGGACCAAGTCTGTCCCCGGATTGGATTTGAACAGGGGCTGGGGCAATTTCAAAGACAGTCAGTGCAGAATAAAAAAAAAAATCTGAATTACACCCCCCCACTCCGCCGCTTCTACTAGCTTAGGGGGGTGTATTTTTTTCCATTATCTGTGCCCCTTTCTGATGATCATGTGCTGGTCGGAGCGGAGGGAATATTTCTTCAGTTTCGGGCGCATGTCCATTCAGCTCCGCTCACATGTTCTTCTGCCTTGGCTCAAATCCCGGGCAGCCGCCTGCCTGCTTATCTCCTTCCCTTCCCTGGCGGAGTGATCTTCCTCCAATCCCCACCCAGTAGTAACCGGGGCCTGGAGAGTAAGTCTTGACAGGCTGTGAGGCGGACAGCGGCGACGGGCAGAGAGTCGCTGATTGCCGCCATTACTAGTAAAAAAAAAAATATGTCCCTGGATTTCATTTTAAAAACCTGGTCACCTTACTATTGCTGCTTGATGAAACAGTATGTATTGCTGCTAAAACTTGGGGTGCTGCTGTATTAAAGCCAAACCAATCATAAAAGAAAGAAATCAATTCCACAGCACTTGAAATTCACAGTGAAATTCAACACTGAGTTTGGGTTTGCCCAATTCATTGAGCCCTATTCCGGGCAGATTCACCCATCCACATTTGATATGGATCTGACCACTAAAGGATATCACTGCCTGTTGCAGGTCCTGTTTATCACAGTAGCAAGTTGTCACGGTGCCGTGTAAAGAGAAACGATCGAGCAATGACTACAAGATGCAAATTGCCACTGTAGACATTTCTGGTCTCTTATCAAAACTCCTGGGAGAAAACAGGATTACGGCCGGCCTATAATTAATGCCTCCACCAGTAAAAAGACATTGGGGATGCTACATGTTTTGATTATTCTTTCATTTTGTGTATATAGGTTTCTTCTCTCTCGCAGCTGTCTGGCCATTGCCAACGAAAGCCCTGGAGACAAAGCCTGAGCTGCCTCCGCTCTGTAACTGCATCATTACCCCGCTCCAAACAAAGTCCTTTTTTGTCAATAGAGGATGAAAACATTATTGGATTCAAGAGCTCATAGTAGGTTTGTAATCAGCTGGGGACAAGGAGGATAGATTTATGAAATGAACCATTTCAAATGGCATTATCTTCCCACAGTGAGCTACACCTTTCATAAATCATTGCAGAGGGCTCGGAAAATAGAGCATTTGTTATTCGCGCTTTGTGGACTATTTGCATCCCCCACACCGTCATTTTGCGAATTGTTTTCTCTCTCGTGCAATGCAATCAGAGCACACTCCACAGACTGGAGAACTCTAGAGAGTTGGCACACTGGGTAATGGTTCTTTTGTCTTTTCGGTACAGTCTGTGCAGTTGCAGGCATCGGTGGGCTGTTGCGCATTCTGATATAAGAACTAAGTTTAAAATGCTGTTTCCCTAAGAAAAGTCTGCAAATTTAAGGGAACATGTAGTGTAGCTTCAGTGGGTTAATATTTTGAGTTATTAATGGAGTGTTTAGTTGAAGGCTAAGTTCACAAGGGTGAATAACGGGTGGAAAACAGGCCCCCCTCCGACCACCTACAATGCAACGTGGCTGCCACTCAGGTTTGTTCACTTTGCTGTGGCAATTTAACTTGGCATGTCAAGTTATCAAGTGGCACTGACTCACTTATTAAAGTAAACCAGACCACACTGCAAGCCACATACCACAGCAGTCCCCAATCTTCTCAGCGCCAAGGACCAGCCTCGCTGAGAACAACCCCTCCACAAACCGGGGGGGGGGGGGGGTTGGGTGGTCGCGGAGGTCATAGCTCAAATGTGCTATATATAAAAAACAAAATGAATATGTACGATGCATAATTGATATCACCGTCAATTGTCAAAAAGTGAAAAAACAAGATGACAATTAATGAATACAAATAAATAAAAATAGAAAGTGTCCATATGTACCAAGAACAAAAAAAAAAATCTTCAGCCCCTAGTGAAAATGATGTCCAAGCAAAGTCCAACTTCAACCCTGTGCACGCGAGAGGCTCCTATCAGAATGATATGACCATCAGATTATAAATGGTAAAAAATGCGCATGGAGGGTTAATGATCCAGGTCATTGTTACATCTGCCAGCAATTACCATGGAAAACTGCATTGCCTGTCACCCCCCTGGGGGGTCGGGGAAGTTGGGGTGTGTGCAGCTATGACCCTGGCCTGGCTCTCCTCTTTGCCTTCTCCTTCATCTCCCCCTTCATCTCAGTAAGTAAGGTGACCACAGAGAGGGATAGGAGCGGAAGCGGACACCCTCTGGTGGTGGGAGGGTGGCGGTGCATGTTTTTCAAGCTCGCTCTGACCCTGCCCACCACCTCCAGCAGGTCATGGACCGACCTCAATCCCTGGCCCAGGGGTTGGGGACTCCTGACATACCAAACTTTTGGCATGCTGTCACAGCATTGTATTTCAATGTAAAGTCCACTTTGGGATAAAAAAAAAAGTAGTTGACCACTTTTCAGAGGGGCAGTAGAACTTGCCATCCATGTGAAATAGGCCTAAAATTGTTTTCAATATGATTTTGACAAATTTGCAAGCTTGCTGTTCCTTGATTTTGGCATGATATTTCCTGTAGACTAGAGATAAGTAAAATAGCCACTAGAGGGAGCGCCTAGTGGCTTAGTGCAGTTAATTTGTCTCTGTCTTGAGGCCAGTTCACGGAATGTGTTGCATTACCACTTGTGCCATCTATTGGGGTGCCCTGCAGTAAAAAAGGGACAAGCCCATTTGTGTGCAGCCTATTAATTCTAATGGGCTTGCAGCACGTCTTAACGCCAAATAAAGAAATATTGCTGCAGCCTCTCATTTTTGTAAAATTTACAGTGTTGCAGTTTAATCATTGAGGGATGAAACTGACAACATGCTGCCTCCTGTATACATTAGACCAGGGGTGCCCAACCAGTGGCCCGGGGGCCACATGTGGCCCTCGGAGTCCTCTGATGTGGCCCACGAACTCCTGCTATGGGATGGAATAGAATACTGTTATTAAAGGTCAGTTTATTACTAAAATCACAGTGTATATATGAGCATATCTGTTCTGCAGTGGTTACTGGGCTGCTTTTAAACTGATCTGCAGGTGCAGAGCAGTTTACCTGCACTGAGCCCACTTCCTGTTTCTTGTCTGATAAAAAAACCTAGGCTTATGACATCATGCAAAGCTCTCTCTCTCGCTCTCCTGAGAGGTTTGCCAGGAAGGGAGGAGGGGTGAGTCATAAGAGGGCCAATGAGAGCTGCAGAGCTGGAGGTGTGTGTCTGTGTATATTCAGGAATTGAACAGGCAGCAGCTTCAGCTGCTCACAGTTAAAATGGTTGCAGCCAGACTTAGTGGTGAAAGATTTCTGCAGCATAATTGGCAAGTACAGAATCACAGTATATATAAAATCATATGCAAAGTGGTTGGAGGGAAGCTTCAGAATGGCAAAGATGTTTTTATTACAAATTATGTGAGCAGACTGCAGTTTCTTTTTAACTACTCGCCGCCTGCCCACTGTAGATTTACTGCAGGCTGGACCATATACCTGTATGTTGCTCCCTGTCTGGGTTCGGAGTGATCATACGCGCGCCACCTGATGACCTGTGCTGTGATTGGACACAGCATGAGTTTGTCAGCAGATTTCAGCCAGTGATTTGGGCTGAAATCAGCTGATTGGCTTTGTCCAATCACACACAGAGTTCTGTGTTTACAAACACACTGAACTCTGTGTGCATAGGAACAGCGATCTACAAAAACAAAGAGATCAGAAAGTAAATGCAGCACACTATACGTGGCTGCTCACCACCATTACAGTAGAGTTTCTATAGCTGTGTAAATTCTAGTATATATAACATAGTTTGTAGACGCTATAACTTTCGTACAAACCAATCGATATACAGTGGAATCTTAGATTACGAGCATGATCCGTTCCAGGAGAATGCTTGTAATCCAAAGCACTCGCATATCAAAGCGAGTTTCCCCATAGAAGTCAATGAAAACTAAGATTATTTGTCCTCGATCAGAAGTTGAATACCGGCGTTATGGCTGTAGCAATATGCCAAAACCTCCGTATTAGTTATTTCAGTCTGCGATTCTCCAACCGATAAAAGTGGTTTAAGTGGCGGATTCACCACTGGATCACTTTTAGAAGCGGCGGGAGGGGTCCCGTTGGTTTTCGGGCTTACCTAGATAACCTGTAGCCCCGAGAACTGATCTAGCAGTTGAGGCAGCTGGTAACAAAGATGATCGGAGAAAAGATGGCCTTTGCTTATCTCTATGGTCTAGGAGGACTGGAGCGACGCCATGACGTCACTCCTGGTCCCGGCCCAATGTAAACAAGTTCTTTTTTTTAAAGAATTAAATCAATGTTTTTTGTTTGTTTTTTTGATCAAATGCTTTACATTGTAATAAAGGAGAGATGTGGGGACTTGTTGACCCTGCATCTCTCCTTATAGAGATTCTGTTATTTCTTATAATCAATAACAAGGGATGTTTACATTTCTTATGATAGGAATAAAAGTGATCAAAACATATTTTTTTTGAAAGGGACCGCGTAAAAAAATGATAAAAGAAATAATAATAAGACATTTTTTAAAGCACCCCCATCCCCCGAGCTTGTGCGCAGTGGTTAACGCATACGTAGGTCACACCCACATATGTAAACAGTGTTCAAACCACACATGTGAGGTATCGCTATGAACGTCAGAGCGAGAGAAATAATTCTAGTACTAGATCTCCTCTATAACTTTGCGTTGCCGATGGAGATTTTTAGGTATCGTAGTTTGCCACCATTCCATGAGCATGCACAATTTTTTTTTTTTATCAATAACTCTTTTTATTGAAAGCCACATCGGACACAAATCAAATGCAATAGTTTTACAACCAACAGGATAATCGTTAACACGTCTGGGTATAGGGTCGTAACAGTTCCTGAGCATGTAATCACTGTATCTCTGCTATGTGCTGTATTATCCAATCCTATCTAGTTATCACAACAGGGACATGGTATGTCGTCAACCAAGTTTTCGAGCCAATGTAGTTATTATGTACATTAGTGCGAGGATCCCAAAGGGGCTCCCATGAAGAGGATAATATAACAAGAGAAGAAAGAAAAGAAATAGAAGAATGAAAAAAAATGGGGGGGGAGGGGGCGAAAAGACAATAGAAGGGTGGGGGGGTAGAGGGGGTGTGGGGGGGGGGGGTGTCGTCAAGTTATACCTGGCTCCAAGTCACCGCGTTCCTCCCTTCGGTGCCAGAGCTCCCAAACCATGTTATGCGCGTCCAGGCGATCCTGAATTCTTGCGGTCATCCTCTCCATTACTTCTACATCTCTAATCCTGGCATACAGCGCTCCCTCCGGAGGAGGGGAGCTGCGTTTCCAGTTCAGTGCCACTAAGCAGCGGGCTGCCGTAAGGACATGACTAGCTAGCTTCTTATGTGGGCGTGGGGCCTTCAGAGACATCAGTCCTAGTATGAAAAATTTAGGGGTCATGGGGACCTCCGTTTCAAGGAGTCGAATTAGTAGTTGGTGTACAGAAGCCCAGAAGGTGGCTATCAGTGGGCACTCCCAGTAGATATGATATAGAGTCCCCTTCGCCCCCATGCATCGCCAGCAGCGATCTGAGCTGGCCGGGTGAATGGCATGGAGAACATCAGGGGTCATGTACCAGAAGTACATTATTTTGTAAATATTTTCTTTATAGAGTGTACATAGCGATGTCTTGGACGCCTGGGTCCAAATGGCCCGCCATTGGTCCACGGGTATCTCCTCACCCAAAGCCTTTTCCCATTTAATCATATATCTGTGTTTGCCCATTGAATCAAGGGGCCTCTCATTCAGTATTTTGTATATATCTGAGATCAGGCCTCTCTGAGCTGAGCCTGCCAGAATTAGGCGCTCAAAAGGGGTAGGTGGGGAGAAATGCAGGTTTGGAGCAAACGTTAGGGCATAGTGGCGGATTTGGAGATACCCGTAGAAAGCTTGTTTAGGGAGGTCATAGTGTGATTGCAAGTCCTCAAAAGAGCATAGTTTACGGGTGCATGGGTCTATCAAGTTTCCAAAGTGAAAGAGGTCTCTCGTTGTCCAGGGGGAGGACATTTGGTGGGTTAAGCTATCTGGCATGTCGGGGTTACAGGCAAAGGAGGTCAGGAGCGAGCTGTCCGACGACAGTTTGTGTTGTCGTGTTCGTTTACGCCATAGCCTCCGGAGCTGTGCCATCGGGCCTAGCAATCGGGCAGGGTCCACCTCCGCGCTCGCGCTCCATAACAGGCTGTTTGGGTGTATCGGGGCTAACCATAATTTCTCTATCTCTGTCCATTTATTATAAGAGCGGAGTGTGAACCAGGAAGTTATCGCTCTCAGTTGTGCCGCCTGGTAGTATTTTACCAGGTTAGGGAAGGCCAGGCCCCCGTCAGACCTAGCTGCTTGTAATACTGAACGTGGGATTCTGTGCCTCCCGTAGTTCCATGTAAATTGCAGTAGGTCCGCTTGTAAGTGTTTCAGTTGGCCGTAGGGAACAGGGATAGGTAGGGTCTGGAAGAGGTACAGTAATTTTGGGAGGATCGTCATTTTCACAGACGCGATCCTTCCAAGCAAGGAGATGTGATGTTTTTTCCATTGTTGGAGAAGGGTTCTGATATTGTGGAAAAGAGGAGGGAAATTCTCCCGGTAGAGGGTAGCGAATTGTGGGGTGATATTAATTCCCAGGTACTTTAGGGCGGTGGTTTTCCAGCTATAGGGGAAGTTGGCTTTCAGGTGTGCTACCTCCTCCCCCGGTGTGTTGATTGGGAGGGCCTCTGACTTAGATGTATTAATTTTATAACCCGATAGAGCCCCGTATCGATCTAGTTCTGCGTGGAGATTTGGGAGGGAGGTTCTAGGTTGGGTTAATGAGAGAATAATGTCGTCTGCGAACAGGGAGATTTTAAACTCCCTGTCTCGTACCTTTATGCCCTTAATGTCCGGGTTATTACGGATTGTGGCTGCTAGGGGTTCCACACACAGTGCAAATAGCAGGGGTGAAAGCGGACACCCCTGTCTGGTGCCATTTCGCACCGGTAGCGGAGCTGACAGGGCGAAGGGGGTCCTGACCTGGGAGGAAGGGTCTAAGTATAGGTGCTGTATGGCTCTATAGAAGGGTCCCCTAAATCCCACGTGGCGGAGTGTGGCGAACAGGAAGGGCCACCCCAGGCGGTCGAACGCCTTTTCTGCGTCTAGACTCAGCAACAGGGCTTGTGTGCGTTCCCTGTTCGCCACCTCCACCAAGTCTATGATCTTCCTGGTGTTGTCTCCTGCCTGGCGAAGGGGGACGAAGCCCACCTGATCCTTATGGATCAGGGAGGGTAAGACCGTGTTCAGGCGTATAGACAGGAGTTTAGTGAATATTTTTAAGTCCGAGTTAAGCAGGGCAATTGGCCTATAGTTAGCGCAGATGGAGGGGTCCTTCCCGGGCTTGGGGATCACTGTGATAAAGGAGCTCTGCATATCCCTCGGGATCGGGGTGTCATGTAGGAAAGCATTAAAGAGTCTGCCCATGGAGGGGAGCAGGAGTGGGAGGAATTCCTTGTAGTACTCATAAGGAAAGCCATCTGGGCCTGGGGCTTTACAATTGGGTAGGGATTTGACTGTCTGTTCTATTTCCTCATGTGTTATCGGGGCGTTCAGGGAGTCCAGATCTGTAGAACGGAGTTGCGATATTCCACTACAGTCCAGGTATTGCTGGATACGTTTGGCCGTTTCGGGCTTGGGGGGGTTTGCGGGAATATCAGGATTGTTGTACAGGGCCTCGTAGAATTCCGCAAAGGATTGTGCTATGTCCGTGGGGTGGGAAACCAGGGTGCCCGAACCGTTTTGGATCTGATGTGGGGTCGAAGCCTGGGTGCTGTCACGGAGCTTCCGAGCTAGCAGTGTATGGGCTTTGTTACCCTTGTCGTAAAACTTCTGTTTTAGTTTGATTAGGGCTTTCTCAACTCGGCCCAGGGCCAGGTCACCTAAGGTTGCTCTAAGGGAAGTCATTTTTTTTAGGAGAGTCAGAGTGGGGTTGGATTGGAGTTGTTTTTCAAGGGTTCTAAGCTCTTTTTCTGTCTGGGTCTGCAAGGCCTGCACGTCCCGCTTCATGGCAGAGGAGAGGGCCATACATCTGCCCCTCATCACCGCCTTGTGGGCTTCCCATAGAGTGGATGCGGTTACATCCCCCGTATTGTTTTCTGCCAGATAATGTTGTAGTGTGGAGGACAGTTCCATTTTCGAGGGGAGGTGTTGCAGCAGGAATGTGTTTAGTCGCCAGGTGCATGGTCCTCGCGTCGGGGTGCGTATGTCTAGGGTCAGCACCACCGGGGCGTGATCCGACCACGAGATTGGCAGAATCTGTGCGGTTCGGGCCACGCGTAGGGTGGCATTATTAACAAAGACGTAGTCTATGCGGGAGTGCGTTCGGTGTGGGGCAGAATAGAAAGTGTACTGTCGGTCACCAGGGTGGAGGGCCCGCCAGGCGTCAAAGAGGGCGTACCTTCTGGTTATTTGGCGGAAGAGCCTCGAGTCTCTAAGTGCTCGAGCAGTAGGCGCCCTGGGGCCCAAGCATGCACAATTTTAATGCATGGCATGTTGGGTATCTATTTACTCGGCGTAACATCAGCTTTCATATTTTATAAAAGAATTGGGTTATGCAGTATATTCTGTTTTGTTGTTTTTTAATTCATTAAAGTGTTTTTTTTTTTCCAAAAAAAATTGCGTTTGAAAAAACGCTGCACTAATACTGTGTGACATAAAAAATTGCAATGATCGCCATTTTACTCACTAGGGTCTCTAAAAAAATATGTGATGTTTGGAGGTTATGAGTAATTTTCTAGCAAAAAAAGCACAGACTTTTACATATGAGAGAATTGCCAGAATTGGCCCGGTTGGCAAGTGGTTAAATCTCTTTGGCACTGTCCTAAAGCCAGCAGAGTGCAAGCAAATTGCCGTCCTTTATAAATGCCCTGTATAATTATTTTTTTATCCAGTGGTATGGGATGGACCCCTAAATCTTATATATGCACATGACTTAATATGCATGTATTTAGCATAAACAAATATTTCAGCAGCTAGGTTTGGTTTAACTACTTCCATACAGGGCATTTCACCCCCTTCCTGCCCAGACCAATTTTTAGTTTTCAGCGCTGTTGCACTTTGAATGACAATTGCGCGGTCATGCAACACTGTACCCAAATGAAATCTTTGGTTTTTTTCCCCCCACAAATAGAGCTTTCGTTTGGTGGTATTTGATCATCTCTGTGGTTTTTTGTTTTTGCGCTATAACAAAAGAAGAGCGACAATTTTGAAAAAAACACTATTTTTTACTTTTTGATTTAATAAATATAACAATTTTTTTTTAAAAATATTTTTTTCCTCAGTTTAGACCGATATGTATTCTTCTACATATTTTTGGTTAAAAAAAAAATCACAATAAGCGTATATTGATTGGTTTGCGCAAAAGTTATAGCGTCTACAAAATAGGGGATAGATTTATGGCATTTTTTTTTTCATTTTTTTATAGTAATGGCGGCGATCTGCGATTTTTATTGTGACACTTTTGACACGTTTTTTGGGACCATTCACATTTATACAGCGATTAGTGCTATAAAACTGCACTGATTACTGTGTAAATGTGACTGGCAGGGAAAGGGGTTAACACTAGGGGGCGCTGAAGAGGTTAATATGTTCCCTATTGAGTGATTCTAACTGTAGGGGGAGGGGACTCACAAGGGGAGGAGACCGATGTGTTGTCCTCTGTACTGGGAACACACGTCGGTCTCCTCACCTCTGATAGGAGGTGGATCTGTGTGTTTACACACACAGATCCACACTCCTGCCGTGATCGCGGGTGCCCGGCGGACATCGCGGCCGCCGGGCACGCGCACTGGGTCACGAGCGGTGCCGCAGGCGCGCGCGCCACCTACACGGCCGGGAAGGAAAAACATCATATGACGTCCACCCGGAGGGAGGGAGGGTTCCTGCCGGCGTCATATTATTATGGCCCGGTAAGGAAGGGGTTAAAAGGGACATTGCTCCAATATCCCATATCCCAGGAGAATGCATTCCAGCACTGTGAAGGGACACACTCTAGTTGAGATTTAGGGTACCCCATCTTTTACAGAATGCAACCATGAGAGCCGATGATGTCATCAGCACTTACAAAACATAGACTGAAGCTGTGGTCCGAGGTAAAAAATTACCCATGCAAGGGGGCCTCCCCACACTACAAGGATTAAATGCTTCCTAGGTCTAGGGGTAGAGAAATTAGCTGTAAATATTACAAATTAGCGTATAATCGTAGACCTATTAAGCATTTGATGTATATGTGAACCCTCACCTTGTATAACAACCCATCCAGTTTAAAATAGAAATGCAAAGAAACTGCTGCCCCGAAGGGCACCATTTTCGGTGTTCTGGTGATATCTGACTACCAGGGTCCTGGCTGTGGCACAGCCAAGGGACCTGCACATGCAACTGTATTGACCATCCAGGGACTTCACCCCAGAAGATTTTGTCAGAAAAATCTCGCTAGAAGGCACCTGGGAGCTAAGGTTGGGTAGCTGCTCTGTGGCCTTGTGAATGGATGACTGTCTGCAGATCAGGGGGACATTTGGTGCTATGAGAATGTCAATTCCTGGGCAGTGCTACAGGCGACAGCTTTCATAGCATCCCTGATCTGGCCATTCCCTCCAGTCTTGGGTGGGAAGTGCAACAACAAAGGATAGAGAAGATAGTGCCTTCTCACTTTGGTATCACCAGGTATTTCATACACAGGAAGCAATACAAAGAGAACAGAATTATTTTTAACATGGTACAACAGACACAAAAATGTTAGGATAACAAAAAATGTAACCCTTACATTGCAAGCGCAGTTGAGCCATTGCTTTTAGCTTTATATTAAATTTGCTACCTTGGTTGACCATTGAAAGGCAGATGAAATGGTCTGGAGCCACAAAAGCAATGGATGGCATAGCTTCCAACTGTCCCTGATTTGGAGGGGCTGTCCCTGATTTGGAGGGACTGTCCCTGATTTGGAGGGACTGTCCCTGATTTGGAGCAATGACCCTCTATCCCTCATTACTCCTCGTTTGTCCCTCATTTTGGTCTGATCTCTATAGATGTATATAAAATGCACTTTTTATCTATCAAAAAGTGTTTCCCAGTGCTAAACTTTTCATCTGATTTCTAAATTGCTGCGTTTGTAAATGCCAAAAGCCAATATAAATGGTAAAAAAGCACTTGTGGGTTTAACCAATCTTATTTTTTTTTGTACAATTCTCCTTTAAGGGGGCGTGGCAATGGGTGTGTTCTATGCCTGCATACTTTTGCTGATAGGTGTCCCTCATTCCCATCTAAAAAAGTTGGGAGGTATGCTTCAAGGAAGACATAAGTGAAGATAACCTTAGTAAGATTCTCATTTTATTCTAGGAGTGGCCCACGCTACATTCATAAACTGTTAACATCAGCTCCAATCACATTGCCTTTGGTGGTTGTAAATGAATGCCACCCCATGAAAGAAATACAAACTATTTAATTTTAATGAAAATTTCATTCTGTCCACAATTTTTCACTTTCTTACTGCCCTTCTGATTTTACTTTATTTTTCTCATGTCTAGAAGATTGATTGAAGGCCAGTGTAATCTGTAACTGTGGTAATATATAATGATTTTGCCATAACTCTCCGAAGAAATATAGATACATGGTGGTGTTTTAGCTGTCCTTTATGAAGATCAGTGTTTGAGATTGCAGCAATTGCTTCTTTATGACATCTCTTTTTAAAGTGGATCTTTGTTATACAAGTGTCATCAACATTTAATGTGATAAGCAATACTTTGTCCCCAACAGACAGGTTTTTCAAGAGCAAGGGCCTAATATATATATTTATATATAAATAAATATATATATATATATATATATACACTATATTACCAAAAGTATTGGGACATCTCCTTTACACGCACATGAACTTAAATGGCATCCCAGTCTTAGTCCGTAGGGTTAATTTTCAGTTGGCCCACCCTTTGCAGCTATAACAGCTTCAACTCTTCTGGGAAGGCTGTCCACAAGGTTTAGGAGTGTGTCTAAGGGAATGTTTGACCATTCTTCCAGAAGCGCATTTGTGAGGTCAGGCACTGATGTTGGACAAGAAGGCCTAGCTCGCAGTCTCTGCTCTAATTCATCCCAAAAGTGTTCTTTCGAGTTGAGGTCAGGACTCTGTGCAGGCCTGTCAAGTTCCTCCACCCCAAATTCGCTCATCCATGTCTTAATGGACCTTGCTTTGTGCACTGGTCCAAATCATTTGGTGGATTATAGTGTGGGGTTGCTTTTCAAGGGTTGGGCTTGGCCCCTTAGTTCCAGTGAAGGGAACTCTTAAGGCTTCAGCATACCAAGACATTTTGGACAATTCCATGCTCCCAACTTTGTGGGAACAATTTGGGGATGGCTCCTTCCTGTTCCAACATGACTGCTGCGCAACCAGTGCACAAAGCAAGGTCCAAAAAGACATGGATGAGCGGGGTCTTATCAACCAATGACATCAGCAGTTTTTAGGACACATGGTGCCCAAGGTTGTAATGTTGCACAATGAAAACCTAAGGGCCCTTTCCCACGGGCACCTTCTGGTCTGATCAGCAAGGGATCTTTCTGCTGATCCCCTGCTGATCGGAGTAGAGTAGGGCAGATGTCAGGTCAGTGTCTGCTCAGTTTATGCAGAGCAGACACAGACAAACCCTGCTCTGTTGTATAGGCAGCCGGGAGTAAACGGACTCTGCTGTCTGTTTATACCTGGCTGCCTATGATCCGGTCTGCCCAAACGACAGCAGTCCTCCATTTTTTTTAGTGGGGCTGATTGGACCCAGAGGTAGGTGGGTGTAATTGGACACAAGTACGTTTATACCTACCTGTCCAAAGGAATGCATGGACCTTCCGATCAGGTCCACCTGAAATACTGCCATCCCCCGTGTGGAAGAGCCCTTAGGCTTTGTGTAACAAAAAGGCAGGCTTTATCCTCCTGCTGGCATGTACCAATTTTCAGACAATTTGAGGCAAATATTAGGCATTTTGTCAAGGCACCCCTAAAGCACTCAGGAGGCACCCTGGCTGAAAAAGGTTGATCCAGGAAAAACTCTGTTACCACCACTCTGCTGGTACAGTGCAGTGTTTACTAGATTGACCACACGATCGCTCTCAAAAGAGTCAAATGCGTGTGGTGGGGTAAAGGCAGAGAGGTAGAATTTTAGGCAGGTTGACTTTTATTATTATACCCAATCTACCACTGGTGCCATCTCTTCGTGCCTCCCTTGACATATGCAAAGTAAAAGACCCAGTAAAAACAATGCGCCAAACAGTTCAATTACAGTAAAAGAGTTTTCTAAATAGCAAAATTACCATGTTGCATTTAGATTTTGGCTGCAGAGTCCAGTAGGGGTTCATTACTAATATTTAAAAAAAATATTTATAAAGTATGCATTTAAAGTAAACCTGTGCTTTGTCCACATTAAGTTCATTTACACACCTTCCTCCCAGCATACTGTCAGGGTCTGGATTTGAACCTGCAACCTCTGCTGTGTCAGGCGATGTTTCTTCCTGCTGAGCTACCTGGAATGCTGGACAGTTTCCTGGACAATTCCTTGAATGATCCTGCCTTTGACCTTGTTTGTCTTGAACTCTGAACTCTTTTGCTCCTCCCATAAACTTCCTGATTTAAGCCATGTCTCTGCACGTCCTGTTTGCCAGATTATTGTGCTCTCTCCGCCAGTGTCTCACTCGTATCTTTCCTGCTGTCATCCATATTTTGCTACCACTCGTAATTGACCCTTAGCTTTTTTCTCGACTATGCTTCTGCCTGATCCCAACCTGCAACTACTCATTACTGACCCTTTGGCTTGTTTACTGACTATGCTTCTGTTTGATCCTTACCTGCTCAATCTGCTACTGGACCCAGGCTTGCTCACCCCCTGGTGGGGCGATCCTGACGACCGAGACCTGGTGCGAACAGGCAGAAAAATCCATCTCCACCATCAGGAGCTCTGGTAAACACTGGTTAGTACTTAGACTCTGCACCTCAGGTGAGCCTGTGTCATCCGACAGGGTGACCTGCCTATGTTCCTATCCTGCTGGTTTCTGTGTGAGCTTCCCACTGCTATAGCAACTGGTCTTTGAGCCTGACCACTTGATCGTGACACATACACTGGCTTCCCATTCAGCTGCTGAGAGCAGAAATCCTCTAGTTTGAGCTACGGGTCACTCAAGTCGTAGCTCATGCAAAGCTATGGACTCTTCCCATATGATAGCTCTAGTGCTCTAGTGATTCTGGGAAAAGAGGTCTTAAAAAAATCTTTCTTGTTCATACAACACGGGACACAGAGCTCCATTCATTACATCATGGGTTAGCCACCTTCAGGTGTTGGACACTGGCAACCCTAATTGTAAGGAGTTCCTCCCTTATATAACCCCTCCCATATGGAGAGTACCTCAGTTTTTTCACCAGTGTCTAAGGTGTTTGGTCACGATGCAAGATGTGCTTAGAAAAAAGTTCTGTTTGACGGTCCCTGCAGGGTTCTAGGAGCTATACAAACCGGATCCATACCTCGGGCCAATTAATATCGCCTAAGATGGATGGTACCTGGGCCTCATGTGAGAAGAAACAAGGTTTTGCCTGTAATGTCTCTCTCTGAGGACTGGGCTCTGGGATCCAGTACTTTTGGGCACATATTTTAAATGCTCAAAGTTTTTCTGGCAGAGTCTTCTACAGGTCCAGGGAAGAGGCTCCTGTAAGTAGGAACCCAGAGCCCTGAAGGCTGGCACAACACTACCCGCCATGATGGGTGAAGGTTGGATCTGGCTGTTCAGCAGTACCCTGCGGTGGGGATAAGATAAGTGAAGCAATCCTAGGTGAACACCTTAAGGATTAGCTTCTCTGAGTTATTGCATGTCTTACCTGTTTTCCGCCATGAGAGAGAGTAAGAGAACATGCCTGGTGTTACTTACATGCTTTCCAGGAAATACAGCTCAGTGGAGCCACTATGTCAGTCGCTCACCTCCTCCGCTGCAGGCTCTGCCACTTAAAAGAATATAAGGAATCCCACGTAGCTTGGTAGTCCCGCATAGCCTCCCGATCTTCTCCTTGGCCCCCCTCGCCCCCGGCCGCCGCCATGGTTACCCTACGCGCGCAGGGGCGCGCTTTTATGGCGAGAAAGGCGGGGAAGGAGGGGGATGTGGTTGCGAGCGGCGTGCACGGCGATTCACTGCGCAGGCGCGAGGCGCTTATTTTGAAAAGCCCAGGTTGCCAGGAGTCTGTAAGCGGCAGGACACAGAGCTGGGGCACGTAAGCATCTCATGTGGATCGGATACAGGCACACCCAAGACACTGACTCAGCATCAGGTTGTGCAGTCTAAGAAAATACTTATATCGTAAGCTGGACACAACAGTGTATGCAGCCAATTTTTAGTACGTCTGCTTTGTCAGCTTAGGACTATGTCTCCCCGAAAAAGGGTTTCAGGGGCAGTTAAAAAGGGCACCAAAAATTCATCGTCAGGGTCTGGGGACTCTAGACGTACCTGCAGGGGTAACATCCCCCCCTGAGAGACTGGAGGCAGCCACGCAGGGCCATCGCCGCTGTCAGGCAGTGCTGCCTCACCCAATATTGCAGCCCATGCATATGTCACTGAACTTGCTATAGAGGCAGCATTGGGTGGTTTAGAACAATGCTTTAATCATGGCATCCTTAGCAGAAAACAGGGTAGGTCCCCTTCCTCTGCTCTGGGTTCCCTATCAGATGACCAGCAGTCTGATGATGCAACACTGTCTGGGGACAAGGAGCACGAGCAGTCGAACGAATCAGGGGATGAGGAGAAGGCCTCTTCTACCTCACAGGCTCTCAAGCTACAGGTGCAATATTATACAGAAATGGTGCGTACCACATACAATTTGCCCTGTACTGAGACAGCCGTGTCCTCTGTTTTCTCCCTGGGATCTCGGAAGTCTCCACAGGCTGCCTTTTCCTTCCCCATCCACCCATTAATGGAGAAGTTGTTGTATGAGGGCTGGGCTCACCCAGATAAATCTTTTTCTCCTCCTAGGAAATTCTCTCTGCTCTATCCAATGGAGGAAAAATTCACCAATAAATTGAGTGTGCCAGCAATAGATGCAGCTTTTTCCTGCGTGAATAAATGCCTAACTTGTCCTGTAGACAATGTTCAGGGGTTTAAGGATCCAACTGACAAAAAGCTGGAGTCATTACTTAAATTCTCTTTTGCCCTGGCGGGCGCTGTGGTCCAACCTGCGGTTGCAGCAGTGGGTATCTGACAATATTTGAAGGAGCAGGTAAAGCAGGTAGTTAATTTTCTTCCTGTTAAGCAAGTTCAGGACTATGCAGCTCTCCCGAGAGTCTTATGTTTTGCAGTAGATGCTATTATGGATTCTGTCCAGCAAGCATCCCACCTTACACTCCTGCTGGTTCCCCTTTGGCTTAAACATTGGGCAGCTGAAGCCTCATGCAAAAGGTATTTGGCTGGGTTCCCATTTCATGGGGAACCCTTGTTTGGGGATGATCTGGACAAATATATCCACAAGATTTCCAGTGGCCAGGCCCACCTTATTGCCGGTTAAGAAGAAAGATAAACGTCCTACTGTTAAACGGTCTCTTTCCCCAGCTCCGAGTACCTCGGCCTCTAGGCAGTGGCGACGGCCTTCCCAGTCCAGTACAAGAGGGAAGGTCCAAGGCCAAGCCCATGGGCAAAAGAAGCTTTGGGGTCAAAGATCTGCTAAACAGAATGCCAAAGCCTCTTTGTGAAGGGGCGCCCCCGCTCAGCCAAGGGGGGGAAGGCTGCAGTGTTTTGCGGGCGTTTGGCAGAAAGAGGTTCAGGACACATGGTTATCCTCCACCGTGTCTCTCGGGTACAAGCTGGAATTTCGTGAATTCCCACCATCTCGTTTTCTCTGGTCGGGCGTTCCCAAGGACCTAGAAAAAAGGAGACCCTTGTTTCTGGCTTTGGATCGCCTATTATCCCAAGGAGTGATCATAGAGGTGGCTCCAGAGGAGCAAGGCTCAGGGTTTTACTCAAACCTCTTTACAGTCCCGAAGCCAAACGGAGATGTCTGACCCATTCTGGATCTGAAAGATCTAAATCAGTTCTTAAACATTCGCTTGTTCCACATGGAGTCCATTCGCTCTGTGGTTTCCACCCTTCAGGGGGGAGAATTCCTGGCATCAATAGACATCAAAGATGCATATCTGCATGTGCAAATTTTTCCCGCTCACCAGAAGTTCTTAAGGTTTGCAGTAGAACAGCGCCACTTCCAGTTTGTGGCCCTACCCTTCGGTCTAGCCACGGTGCCACAAGTATTTACAAAGGTTCTAGCTCCGCTCCTGGCAAAAATAAGGGATCAGGGCATAGCAGTTACAGCTTATCTAGACAATCTACTGCTGGTAGATCAGTCCATGGCACGCTTGAAGCACAATGTGCTTAACACTGTAAAATATTTGGAGAACCTAGGCTGGGTCCTCAACCTGGAAAAATCACTATTACAGCCCCTAAGCTGGAATATTTGGGCATGGTCATAGACACAGTCCAAAGGAGAGTATTCTTAGCCAAGGCAAAATCCAAAGCCATAAAATATTTGGTCCGGCTAGTCAAGGCCAGGAAAATTCCTTCCATTCGTCTCTGTATGAGATTATTGGGGAAGATGGTAGCCTCATTCGAGGCTGTTCCTTACGCCCAGTTCCACACAAGGCCTTTGCAGAACAGCATTCTGTCTGCCTGGAACAAAAGGGTACAAGCCTTGAATCTTCCAATGTGCCTGTTGCAGTGCGCCAGAGCCTCAATTGATGGTTACTAGACAAGAATCTACAGAAGGGAAAGTCCTTTGTTCCAATTGTTTGGAAAGTCGTAACTACAGATGCCAGCTTCTCTGGCTGGGGAGCAGTTCTGGAGGAAGCCTCGATCCAAGGAAAGTGGTCCAGAACCAAAGGATCCTTACCCATCAACATTCTGGAGCTTCGGGCAGTCCATCTGGCCCTGAAGACCTGGACAGACAGGCTGCAAGGCTGTCCTGTCCGAGTTCAGTCTGACAATGCCACATCAGTGGCCTATATCAATCACCAAGGGGGCACCAGGAGTCTAAGTGCCCAGAGGGAGGTGAACCATGTCCTCACTTGGGCAGAGACGCGTGTTCCTTGTCTATCTGCAGTCTTTATTCCGGGATAGAAAATTGGAAAGCAGATTTTCTAAGCCGCCAGCAGCTGGATCCAGGAGAATGGTCGCTACACCCTGTCATATTCCAGGCAATATGCCAGAGATGGGTTACCCCGGATGTAGACCTACTAGCCTCCAGGTTCAACAACAAGCTGGACATCTTTGTATTAAGAACAAAGGATCCACTAGCATGAGGTTCGGATGCCTAGATAGTTCTGTGGGATCAGTTTGCTCTAATATATGCGTTCCCTCCAGTTCCGCTTCTTGCTCGGTTACTTTGCAGGATCAAGACAGAAGGGAAGCCGGTGATTCTAGTAGCCCCGGCTTGGCCCAGGAGGTCTTGGTATGCAGAGATCGTGAGGATGGCATTTGGAAGTCCATGGGTGCTTCCACTGCGACCAGACCTGCTCTCGCAAGGGCCAATATTCCATCCTTCCTTACAAAGTCTAAACTTGACTGTTTGGCTGTTGAGACCCACGTCCTGAAAAAGCGTGGGCTCTCGGGTCCGGTTCTAACCACTCTGGTTAATGCCAGGAAGCCGGCCTCCAGGCTCATCTATTACAGAATCTGGAAGGCATACGTCTCCTGGTGTTAGTCCAAAGGATGGCATCCTAGAAGGTTTGCTTTTGATAGAATTCTCGCTTTTCTTCAATTAGGAATAGAAATTAAGCTGGCTTTGAGCACTATCAAGGGTCAGATCTCGGCCTTGTCAGTATTGTTTCAGAAACCACTTGCCTCTCATTCCCTAGTCCGGGCCTTTATTCAGGGGGCACTGTGTTTAAATACACCAGTCAGGCCGCCCGTGTGCCCATGGGATTTGAATTTGGTTCTGTCTGTTTTGAACCGTTATGCCATGCTTCTTTGTGTCTTTTGACCAAAAAGTTGGTTTTTCTTGTTGCCATATCCTCTGCCAGGAGGGTATCGGTGTTAGCGGCTTTCCTATGTAAAGAGCCGTACTTAATTATTCACAAAGACAGGGTGGTGTTGCGTCCTCACCCTACTTTCTTACCTAAGGTGGTATCAGAATTCCAAGATGTGGTCCTACCATCCTTTTTTCCAGATCCGCAGTCCGCGGATGAAATATTGTTACACTCTCTAGATGTTGTTAGAGCAGTCAGGATCTATCTGGAAAGGGACTGCTCAGATACGAAAGACTGATTCTCTGCTTGTACTGCCAGACGGTCCCAAAAAGGGCCCGGCAGCATCAAAATCCACTATAGCTAGTTGGATTCAACAAGTTATTGTTCAGGCCTATGGTTTGGAAAAGAAGGTTCCTCCTTTTCATGTTAAGGTGCACTCGACTAGAGCAGTAAGTGCTTCTTGGGCAATGCATCACCAGGCATCCATGGATCAGATCTGCAAGGCTGCAACTTGGTCTTCGGTCCATACATTCACTAGGTTTTATCAGGTGGATGTGAGAGGGCATGAGGCTGCCGCTTTCGGGCGCAGTGTACTGCAGGCAGCAGTGTAGGTCCTCACGTCCAATGGCGGTCTTTTTATTATGATCTGTGTCTCCCTCCCCTCAAATTGGGCATTGCTTTGGGACGTCCCATGATGTAATGATTGGAGCTCTGTGTCCCGTGATGTATGAACAAGAAAATAGGATTTCTTAAAACAGCTTACCTGTAAAATCCTTTTCTTGGGATTACATCACGGAACACTTCAGGATTTATGTATATGCATCGGGATACTTATTGCTTTGCTCCAAAAAGGAGGTACTCTCCATATGGGAGGGGTTATATAGGGGAGGGACTCCTTACAATTAGGGTTGCCAGTGTCCAACACCTGAAGGTGGCTATCTAACCCATGATGTAATGAATGGAGCTCTGTGTCCCGTGATGTAATCCCAAGAAAGGGATTTTACAGGTAAGCTGTTTTAAAAAATCCTATTATTGCTCTGCTCTCTGTGGGCAGAGGTCATGTTTGCGTTAAGGCTTACTGTCTGCTTTCAAATTTGATATAGGTACAATATGTAATTAGAAGTGCCTAGTGCAAACTTCTATGTTGATTTGCTAGGAACATCACATATATCCAATGTCTTCTAGGGTACAAAAACCTCCCTGAGTGCCGGTTCACACTGCTGCGCTGTGAATTTGTTCCGTTTTTTCAGTCCATTCTGAGGTGCGAATTTACCGCAAATTTACCGCGTTTTTACCGCGATTTGAATGCAAATTTCAGGAGTGGGACATGGCTGTGATTAATGTTCTAGCCAATAGAATCATGATGTAAAAAAAAAGGTGTGTGCTTCCTGTTTTTTGTGGAGAATAGTGTGGTGGAATTCGCACATATGTGAACCATCAAATGCGATTCCAGAACAATTTACATCCTCAATTCAGGCCTTCTATAGTATTTCAAATCCTTCCTTAGTGCCGGTTCACACTGCTGCGCTGTGAATTTGTTCAGTTTTTTCAGTCCATTCTGAGGTGCGAATTTACCGCGTTTTTACCGCGATTTGAATGCAAATTTCAGGAGTGGGACATGGCTGCGATTAATGTTCTATCCAATAGAATCATAATGTAAAAAAAAAAAAAGGTGCGTACTTCCTGGTTTTTGTGGAGAATAGTGTGGTGGAATTCGCACATATGTGAACCATCAAATGCGATTCCAGAACGATTTACATTGATGTCTATGGAGACTAAATTCGCAACGCACGCTCTAAACTCGCACAAGACCCTTTTTTTCATCGCATCGCATTCGAAGAGGAATCGCAACGCATAGAACCGGCACTTAGTGCCGGTTCACACTTGTGCGAGTTGATACCGAATGCGATGCGTTAAACACAAACTAGATTCGCATGTCATCCAAAAAGTAATTGTTTTCAATGATGGTGGTTCACATCGATGCAATGAAAAAAAGGGTCTTGTGCGAGTTTAGAGCATTGCGTTGCGAATTTAGTCTCCATAGACATCAATGTAAATTGTTCTGGAATCGCATTTGATGGTTCACATATGTGCGAATTCCACCACACTATTCTCCACAAAAACCAGGAAGTACGCACTTTTTTTTTTTTACATTATGATTCTATTGGATAGAACATTAATCGCAGCCATGTCCCACTCCTGAAATTTGCATTCAAATCGCGGTAAAAATGTGGTAAATTCGCACCTCAGAATGGACTGAAAAAACTGAACAAATTCACAGCGCAGCAGTGTGAACCGGCACTAAGGAAGGATTTGAAATACTATAGAAGGCCTGGATGGATTGAGGCTAGCCTCATAAACAGGACATGCTAGCCTCAATCCAGCCTCAGTTTAGGCCTTCTATGTTAATTTATCCGCATTCTATTACAAATCCTTGTTGATTTGAATTCATCAATATTCACGCTGGTCCAGTGCAATCACACACCTAGCAGACGATCACATCTTTTATAGTCTGCTATATGGTCTGTTTTAACACATGAATACAACTTTTTTTTATAAATTAAAGTGGAACTTTAGCCAGAAAATTAGGTCCTGCTAGATCACTTCATGCTGGCCCCTTTTGCAGGTATAGCTATATAAAATATAAAAAATAAGTGCCTAGACTGTTTTAAATCCAGTAATACCCTGTCTCACCCTGTTCTGCACATGCTTAGTTGCTCTCTATTTTTAGGTGCTGTAAAATTATAGAGGCCAATCTGCTGACAACCTAAATGTTTACTGCTGTTCAGGAGCTCTGGGCTTCAGCAAAATGGCAGCCTCCAGCAAGAAGAAACAGGAGCAATTTACAGCACACACTGATTTTGGTAGCAGTATTACTGTATTAAAGTGGAAAATTAATGTTAAAGTACATTATTTTTATCAAGTTGCTATGGGTAAAGTTCCACTTTAACAAGTGAACAGAATACACTGTATTTTGTGAATGGACAAGAGGAAAGGAAGGAAAGAGTGAACTGCATGATCCAGTCACTATACACTAGCTGGAACTGTTGGTTGCAGAGTTGAAATAAGTTGTATCTGGCTAGAATGAAATTGGCATTTTTACAATAAGCAGCAGCACTGAAAACGTAGAATTATCATCATTGACGTTAAAGCGTTACTAAACCCAAGAGCCTGCATTCACTATATTTGGTCTCCCACAGTACACAGAAAATGGAAATGTAATTATTTTAGTAAATATAAACTGCTAAATACCTTTTCTCATCAGCAGTATATAGCAGTCTTGTGACTTCTATCAGTGTCTGGTTAAAGCTTGTAGTCAGATTTTTCTATTCTCCTCTGACTGTCCTATGAGGCTGCAGGACCCCTGACCCTCTGTCTGGGCAGTGCTGATTGTCCCTGTGCTGATCACATACACCCTCCCCCCAAAAAAAAACTCTCTAGCAAAACGCACCAAACTGAGCATGTGCAGCTTGCCCCCAAAAGTCTGTACTGTTAGCAGATGGATTGGGGACAGTGGAAGAATGGGAGGATCAGAGGAGACAGGATCAAGCAGCCTTTTTACACAATGCACAGAATTAACCCGCTAGGTTCCACAGTGAGTATAGCAAGCATGCTTTACTGCATATACAGACCAGGGATGAGCCGAACACCCCCCTGTTCGGTTCGCACCAGAACCTGCGAACAGACAGAATGTTCGTGTGAACTTTAGAAGCCTATTAAATACAATGGACTCGAACGTTCGAAATCTAAAGTGCTAATTATAAAGGCTAATATGCAATTTATTGTCCTAAAAAGTGTTTGGGGACCCGGGTCCTGCCCCAGGGGACATGTATCAATGCAAAATAAGGTTTAAAAAATAGAAGTTTTTACGGGAGCGGTGATTTTAATAATGCTTAAAATGAAAAAATAAAAGTGAAATTTTCCTTTAAATTTCGTACCTGGGGGGTGTGTATGATATGCATGTAAAGTCGCGCATGTTTCCCGTGCTTAGAACTGTCCCTGCACAAAGTGTCATTTTTGAAGGAAAAAAAGTAATTTAAAACTCACTCGCGGCTATAATGAATTGTCGGCTTTTATCAATACATAGAAAAGTCATTGATAAAAATAAAAAAAAGCGTGGGGGTTCCCCCAAATTCAATTACCAGGTCCTGCAGGTCTGGAATGGATATTAAGGGGAACCCCGCCGCAAATTTTTAAAAAAATGGCGTGCGGTTCCCCCTAAATATCCATACCAGGCCCTTCAGATCTGGCATGGATTTTAAGCGGAACTCCACCCCAAATAAAAAAAAAAATGGCGTGGAGTCCCCCCAAAAATCCATACCAGACCCTTATCCGAGCACACAACCTGGCCGGCCGCAGGGGAAGAGGGGGGGATGAGAGAGCGGCCCCCCCTCCCTCCTGAACCGTACCAGGCCACATGCCCTCAACATGGGGAGGATGTCCCCATGTTGATGGGGACAAGGGCCTCATCCCCACAACCCTTGCCCGGTGGTTGTGGGGGTCTGCGGGCAGGGGGCTTTTCAGAATCTGGAAGACCCCTTTAACAAAGGGGACCCCCAGATCCCGGCCGCCCCCCCTATGTGAATTGGTAAGGGGTACATTGTACCCCTACCATTTCACGAAGAAAGTGTCAAAAAATTTAAATAAAAACACACAAACACCTTGAAAAAGTCCTTTATTAAAAAATAAAAAATAAATAAAATAAAAAAACATTCCAGCGATGAAATCCAGTGTCCCGCGGCGATCCCGATGTCCAGCGCTGTCCGTCATTGGTTGTGCCTGAGCGGAACTGATGGGGAACTTCCTCCGCAGGGTTTTAAATGTATAGACCCGCCCCTTCTAAAGTTCCCCATCAGGTCCGCTCAGCGGACCAGATGCGGAACGGGAGAAGGGGCGGGTCTATTCATGTATTACACAGTGAAGGAAGTTCCTTCACTGTGTAATACGTGAATAGACCCGCCCCTTCTCATGTTCCGCATCTGGTCCTGAGCGGACCTGATGGGGAACTTTACAAGGGGCAGGTCTATACATTTAAAACACTGCGGAGGAAGTTTCCCATCAGGTCCGCTCAGGCACAACCAATGACGGACAGCGCTGGACATCGGGATCGCCGCGGGACACTGGATTTCATTGCTGGAATGTTTTGGTTTTTTTTTTTTTTTTTTTTTTAATAAAGGACTTTTCCAAGGTGTGTGTGTTTTTATTTAAATTTTTTTACACTTTCTTCGTGAAATGGTAGGGGTACAATGTACCCCTTACCAATTCACATAGGGGGGGCGGGATCTGGGGGTCCCCTTTGTTAAAGGGGTCTTCCAGATTCCGATAAGCCCCCTGCCCGCAGACCCCCACAACCACCGGGCAAGGGTTGTGGGAATGAGGCCCTTGTCCCCATCAACATGGGGACATCCTCCCCATGTTGAGGGCATGTGGCCTGGTACGGTTCAGGAGGAAGGGGGGCCGCTCTCTCGTCCCCCCCTCTTCCCCTGCGGCCGGCCAGGTTGCGTGCTCGGATAAGGGTCTGGTATGGATTTTTGGGGGGACTCCACGCCATTTTTTTTAAATTTGGGGTGGAGTTCCCCTTAAAATCCATGCCAGATCTCAAGGGCCTGGTATGGATATTTAGGGGGAACCGCACGCCATTTTTTTTTTAAATTTGCGGCGGGGTTCCCCTTAATATCCATTCCAGACCTGAAGGGCCTGGTAATTGAATTTGGGTTAACCCCCACGCTTTATTTTTTATTTTTTATCAATGACTTTTCTATGTATTGATAAAAGCCGACAATTCATTATAGCCGCGAGTGAGTTTTAAATGACTTTTTTTCCTTCAAAAATGACACTTTGTGCAGGGACAGTTCTAAGCACGGGAAACATGCGCCACTTCACATGCATATCATACACACCCCCCAGGTACGAAATTTAAAGGAATATTTCACTTTTATTGTTTCACTTTAAGCATTATTAAAATCACTGCTCCTAAAAAAACGGCAGTTTTTAAAACTTTTTTTGCATTGATACATGTCCCCTGGGGCAGGACCCGGGTCCCCAAACACTTTTTAGGACAATAACTTGCATATAAGCCTTTATAATTAGCACTTTAGATTTCTCCCATAGATTTTTCGAATTTGCCACGAACACCCCAAATTGTTCGTTGTTCGGCGAACGGGCGAACAGGCAATGTTCGAGTCGAACATGAGTTCGACTCGAACTCGAAGCTCATCCCTAATACAGACTGATTTTACTGTTGTGGGTTTAGTAACACTTTACCACTCTGAGAAGCCATTTTATGGTCTTGAAGGCCATCTGCAACACCATATATTTCCCCTGGGGGGTTTCCTCTCTCTGCACTTTGAAGGATTTAGTAACACTTTAAGAAATTTTAAAGCAGTTGTAAACTGTCTATGTTAAAAAAATAACCTGCAAGGCAATGGCATAATGTGTTAGTATGCATCGCATACTAGCAGGTTATGAAATACTCACCTTGGAAGGAAGCCCTCCAGCACTGTAACTGACCTGCTGAGAGAGCTGACATGTTCCCCCCTGTATTTCTCCTGGGTTCACGAGCTCCAGGCGCTCTGTGATTGGCTGGAGCAGCGATGACGTCACTCCCGCGCATATGCGTGGGAGCCCTTGGTTCCCGCATGGAGCTCTGATGTTCTGGCAAGGTATGCCAGACCGCATGCACCAGTGATGTCACAGGCTGCATGCAGGGCGAATATCTCCTAAACGGTGGCCATTTAGGAGATATTCATTTTACCTACAGGTAAGCCTCTAATATTAATATTACCAAGAGGGTTTTACAACTGCTTTAACCGATCATAGTTTGAAAAAATTATTTCTTCCTAGAGTTTCACTTGAAAATTCCTTCAGTTAGCTGGTGGCACTGAGCTGGGAATTTGCGGATTTTGGACAAGGTGTAAAGTGCGCTGTCTCTGATGCACCTTCTGATTCTCATAAAGTACCTTTGTGCTTTATTTTCACAAAAAAAAGTTAAAAAGTGTTAAGCCCTGTACACACGGGCGGGAATCCCGTCTAAAAAGAAAAAGTTGGTTTTCTCGACGGGATTCCTGGCAAACTTGTCTTGCCAAGCCCTGTGTACTGTTGGCCATTCAAAAGAACCGCCGTTCTTTTGAATGGCAAGAACGTGGTGACGTCATCGACTACGACGAGCCGGCGCTTGTCACATTCGATGCCATCGCCGCCATCTTGCTACACCCCACACTAACCTTGTATGCTACCACGCATGCATCTAAGTCTTTGAGCATGCGCGGGTTTACCTCGGACAGGTAAGCATACAGACGACCGGTTTTCTCGGCAGGAAAACTCTGCCGAGAATCCCGACGAGGAAAATAGAGAGCAGGTTCTCTATTTTTCTCGTCGAGATTCTAGGCAGTTTTCCCGACGAGAAACCATACACACGACCGGTTTTCTCTGCAAAAAGCTCTCCCAGCAGTTTTCTTGCTGAGAAAACCGGTCGTGTGTACGAGGCTTTAGTCTATGATACTTTTTACATTTTATGTTCATCTGACAGAAACAGAGTAGCTTCCTCCACACTTCATCACGTATCGTCCATCCCTTGCTTCCTATTTGCCACGCATGGGCGATTTTTGGAGATCACAGGGCAAGACATACCACCACCGGTTACATGGCTGCTCCTGAATAGAGATGCACCGTGCCCTGATCATGACGGATGAAGGAGAGGCGAGCTTAGCCTGTAGAGAATAGAGTTGTCACATGTCTTTGTGCTGTGGCTTTTTGGGGGCTGCTGTTTTGTCTTTGAGAGTGATGAAGTCCAAGTGCGGCACACCTGGAGTGCCTTTCCTTGAGCATAACCGCTGCGATCAGCCGGACAGACACATTACTCATGAACGTTACGCTAGATGCTATCACTGGGAGCCCAAGTCGAGGGATTTTCATTCAGAGTGTGATTTATGCTCTGCGACTAAAAGGACTTGATATTACAGGGAACGTTAGAGCCAGACAATGGAGAGGATTTGTAATAATGTTCACTTCCTCACTCCCACTTCACCTGAAAGACTGCTAAGTATTCCAGGACACAGCAGGACACAGCCACATAGTAAAAATGGTCCAAAAATGTATCTTTGTGTCAGACGTTCTCTCTCTTTTTTTTTCAACCTCACTGCCTGACGCACAATCTAAAAATAACCCTGCTAAACTCCCGTCAACCGCTATCAAGTTACATTTACCATAATTACCTTTAAATAGCAACTTCTGGAGGGTCTGCTGCCAGAAGACATATTGTTGCGTACCTTTCCAGAATTCCGCTAAGTCAAAGCGAGTAGTTTGGGTTGCTGGCGGATGCACTGGTGGGAACCAAGGCTGCAGGGCCTTTGTAAAACTCTTGACATGAGGAAGATACATTGATGTATGACTTTTTCTGACGTTCATATATTAGCTTGAGTTTCTGTTACTTACATTGATGTACTGTTTTAATATCATCATTTTTCAGAAGCAGGCTCCTGTTTTGTTATGGTTAGGGGGATCTGCAGACAGAACATTAGCTGCTTTCTGACTCACTCACAGTAGATGCGAGTAGGTGGCACAGGTACATTGCACTGTACTTCCTGGTTAGGCAGTGCACATATGCGTGCCCCCTGCTGACCCGTGATTTGATTGGATACAGCACGAGTTTGGCATGGTTTTGGCTGAAACCTGCTGATCGGCTGTGTCCAATCACAGCACAGTTCAGTGGTGGCCCTTGCATTAAGGGTGCATGGGCGCTGCCCCCTCTATCCTCGCCACCTCGCTCTATGAATAATGGATAGATCTAAATCTATCTGTAGCATACTCCCGTAGGAGCTGCTGGTTTTAATTTGTTCCTTGCACGTTACCTCAGTATTCGTTGTCTAGGGGAAGAAAGTCTGTAAGAACTCCAATGTCCACACAAGATGTAAAACCTTCTGCTGTTAGGTTTTATTTTCCTTCTGCTTAAACTTGTGAAGAATAGTAGAAGGATGAAGGGAAAGGGGTAGGTTCAGGTACACAGTACAGATCACTGGGGAAAACTCCTCAATTATAAAGTCAGTCACCACTCCTCCTGAGTGGGTATTGCTCACCCGGATAGGCCCCTCTCACCTGGCCCAGCAGCCGGAATGATGCACGGACAATGATCAGGACCAGTCTCTGCCACAGACCGATTGTGGCAAATTTGGATAATCCGGGGTCCTCTTCCACAGGATCACCTTCAAAATGTAGGCCCCAGTCAGCATAACTGGGCCTACTTGGTAGAGTTGCAGCCTTGGGCCAACATGGTCCCGGGGGTGAAATCACATAACACTCTCTTCACGCTAGGAGGGCCGCGAGGGGAAGAAGGACCCTACAAAATGGCGTCTGCCCCTTAAGTACCCCTCCCCAGCATGCCCAGAGGGCAGACAACGCCCACTGAACTGCCCCCGAGGAAAGATACCCAATGCACTCTGGTCTGTCAGTCTTCCACATTGGCCTGAGGTGGTAACGCCACCTACAGGAAAACAGTGAGAAGTCTGCCCAACACAGCCATAGCCGGAACAGAGGCTAATTTAGCCTTAATTATTTACATCTGAGCCCAACTATTGGCTCAGATACCCACTAAATTTGACATAGCGCCCAGTCATTTGGAGCAGGGCGCTACATATCCATGAATTACAGCAGCTGAGGTGTATTTTTGAAGCACCTAATTAGAGCCATAGGCTCTAATAGGCTTCAAAATAGGGTGGACTCAGAGTCCACCCAGATGAATTAATATTTGCTTTTCTAATACTGAATCACCTCTTCACCAATCAGGAAGCACGGGTCTGTTACTCGTTTCCCAATTGGCTGAAAGGTTAGGCGATCCTATTGGACGTCTAGGAGGAGAGGAGGAGACGCACGGCGGAAGCCGCCATGATCTCAGAAGGGACGAGGACACGGAAGATGCTGCTAAATGTCTGCCGCAGCCTGTCCCCCTGCCCGATGATCCCCAATGTGCCCACCGATCAGGTAAGTTCCGGTGGACTGGCAAACAGGGGGTTTGAGGTGCTACGGGGGGGTGGTTGTTTGCCACCCCCAAGCAAAAAAACACCAGCCGCCACTGGCACAGAGTTCTGTATTTACAAACACACAGAACTCTGTGTACAGATAAAAGCGATCTGGCAGTTTCTCCTCCCTGAAAAGCAGCACACATTACACACCTTGTTATGCACATAGTTAACCCCTTGATTACCCCTTAATGTTAACCCTTCCCAGCCAGTGTCATTAGTACAGTATTATCACTAATCATTGTATTGTCACTAGTAACATCAGTGTCAGTCAGTTAGTGACCCTCCCAACCGGTGTTTGTTAGCACCAGATTGCCCATCTCACTATCATAGTCACACTATAAGTCAATGTTCACCACCATTACCAATATAGCATCTATAGCTGCGTAAATTCCAGTATATTGCATACACCATAGTTTGTAGATGCAATGCCGTTCACAAAAAACAATTAATATAAAATGCTCCTTACATTGGTGGTCATTTTGAGTCATTGTGCTTTCATTGGTGGTCAGAATTGTGAGCAAATTAACGTTTTAAATTATTAGTACATTACAGCAGAACTTCATCCAAAAGGGGACATTTCGCTTTTCTGCCTCTCTTCCCCTCCTAACTTTTGAAAACTTTTTTTTGGTGGGAGGGGGGGTTTAATAGGTACCCACTCCCACCCCACTTCCACTTATATCACCTAGGCAATTTGAGTGGAAGTTCCCTCCTCCCCACTAGGGATGAGCTCTGGCGTGTTCTCACACTCCACGTGCAGAGCCCGCCAGGAAGTCGGCACGGCGCTGCCCTAATCACAGGCAGTGAGACATTGTCCTGATGAGCGGCTGCAGAGATCAGGAAATGTATCACTGCCTGTGATTAGTGCAGCCTGCCCTTTCCCGGCAGCCTTCTGGGACACATCTCAGGTTCCTGAAGGCTGTGGGACCATTCACTAAGTGTAGCGTGGCTCATTCATTCACAGTGGTAAGCCAGCGATAACTGTGCCGGGAGCAAGCAGCGTGCGTGCTCTTGGCACAACTGTATTGAGAGCAATTCACGCAAATATGCGCCCTCTCCCCAAGGACCAGGCACTGGGAGGCCGCATATTTGCTTACTTTTCATTTGTTAAAGGGGGGACTGAAGATTCTCTTTAACCTCTTAGCACAGGCGCCTCCTGGCCCTTTAAACGGTTTATGACGCTGGGAGGCAGGGTGGGGTTTAAGATCACGTGTACGCCGGGATTGGCTGTCACAGCGGTCACGTGGTTTGAAAATTCCTGATTGTAAGCAGCGATTGGGAGCTTTTGGTTAGGCAACGGCAACTCTGCCAGGAGCGCGCAGCGGGTGTGCTCTTGGCACGGGTGTATTGGCAGCAATTAATGCAAATATATGCGGCCCCTTGGCGCTAAGGACCAGACCGCACCAAGGTGGCACCAAGGGGTTAATAACTGAAAATCTGTACAAAAAATACACTAGTTTTGCTTTAAACACGCCAGATCTGAGAAGTATACAAACCCAAAAATGTAAACAGTTTGCAAATTTTGCGTCAAATTGGTCTAAACGGTGTGCACATATTTCAGGCCCTGTATAGCTATTCTCCTACACTGTGTTCCTATTGCCCACCTTCCCCCAGCAGGAAAGTCAAATTGCCAATTCAATAACAGATGAAGGATAATCCACTATATCTAGTCTAATGCATACATAGCACAGCAAAAACTGTCTGTATCCAGCAAAGATGAAGCAACCCTTATCAGTTTTGAGCGTCTTTTAGCATGTTACATATTATAGAGTGCTTTACTCAGAATTAATCTAACTTTTTTTTTTTCAGAAGATAAAATATTCAAGTTTAAAATGTTGCTGACTTTCCTGACTTTATTTTTTTCTTTCTTGATTATCTTTGTTACCGAGCAGCAAAAATGGTTACTTTTTATTTAAGTGTAAAATCCAGTTTAGAATGTGTATATTCCTATTCACAGATGTGATGTGAAAGAGCGTAACAAGAAATGGATTTGTGTAAGGTCATTTGTCATCTCCCTGTTATACACATTGCAATAGTTTGAAAAAGGAGCAGAATTCATATTTTCCACATGAAATCTGCCTAGTGTGGGAAAACTGAATTATTATTTTTTTGAAAAAAAAAAGAGCAAACATGTATGTACCTAAAGTACATATAATCTCAATCACTATGATCAGGGCCGCCATTTGGAATTTTGGGGCCCCTTCCACAGCTTCAGGCATAAGCCCCCCTGGAGCAGAGAGGTGCTGTCGCTGCAAATTGTGGACCTCTGGGCCCCTTACAAAAAAACAAAAAATAAAAATAGAAAAATAAATAAAAAAAGAATTAAGAAAAAAAGAAATACATATTTTTTTTATTTTTTTTTTATAAAAAAAAAAAAAAGGGGGGGTCGCCATCCGGGGCCCTGGGGACCTCCGGGGCCCTTACAAAAAAAAGAAAAAAAAAAGGGGGGTTGCCACCCGGGCCCCTGGGGACCTCCGGGCCCTTTACAGGTGTACTGCCTGTACCCCCCTGATGGCGGCCCTGACTATGATCTAGTTAAGGTTTTAGTGTGTTAAAGCAGACCTTTAAGGGCCAGTTCACACCAGATGCAGTTCAGTGCAGTTCCGTTTTTTCTGCATCAATACAGTCAGTTCCGGTCAGTTTCTGCACCGAAAACTGACTGCATGGTGTGAACTAGAGCCATTGGAATACATGGAAAACACTGTGCATGCATTTTTAGTGCAGAAAAAAAGCACACGGAACTGAACGGAATTGCGTCTGGTGTGAACTAGCACTAAGAGGAAAGGGGGAAAAAAGCAACAAGCAGGCATTGTGTAGCACAATTTATTAAAAGATAACAAAACGATATAAACCGCAATGGCACTCACAATCAGGGCCGTCTTAATAACATCATGGGCCCCTGGGCAAAGTAATGCACTGGGGCCCCCACAAGCCTGCCCCAATTTACGTACCTACTCCTAAGAATTAAAGTATAAATAGTTAATATAATTAAACATAGTTAAATTGATTTTAAACAATAAGAAAACATGCTATAAATCAAAGACTTATCAACACAAAGGACACATTACTGGGGGAGTCAGGAGGGCAGAATACTAGGATCAGGAGGGCACAGTACAGTTTATGGGACGCTGACCGGGACATGGCCATCCCGGGACAGCTTAGTAGAAAGTGCGACTGTCACGGCAAATCCGGGACAGTTAGCAAGTATGATGTAATGCAGGATTATCATGAGGCCCCCATGCACCTGGGGCCCCTGGGCAGTGCCCAGAGGTGCCGATGCATTAAGCTAGCCCTTCTCACAAGCTGGCGTGGTCGGGGATGATGACAGTTCGCAGTGGATGGGAAGTCCAAGTGTGAACCCGGAGCTATGGTCTTTAGCCGTTATCGGAAGAAGGCAAGCCGTATAGACGGAGGGAGATCAGCCTGAAATCCGTCCAGAGAGAGGCGGCATAGAGCTACCTCTTTAGCCGGAATGGTCGGTCCGGTGTTCGGATATCCATCCAAACAATGGACACTACAAGTGACCATTTAAATACATGATACGCAAGAATGATCCACTGTTGTTACCATCAAGAAACCCACCCTGAGGAATGCCATGTAAGTCATTGTTCATGCATTAGTTCTTGCATATAGACAGGCAGGGCTTTTTTTTTGGATGTAATGGTAAGGGGTGCGGGAGTGTGCTGCAGGGTCTATTGATGCTGAGGGGATCTATTCTAGCTGGAGGGGATCTGTTTTTGTAGGGGGGGGGCTATTATTGCTGGTGGGGCCCTACTGTTGCTGGTCGTGGGTCTTATATTGCTGGGGGGTCAGTTATTGTTAGGAGAGATCTACTGTTGAGGGCAGGGTCTATTGTTGCTGGCTGCTGGCAAGTCTATTGATGCTGGCTGTGGGGAGATCGATTGTTCATGCCGGGGTCTACTGTTGCTGCCGGGGGGAATATGTTTCGGGTGGTTCATTTTTGTTGGTGGGATCTATTGTTGCTGGGAGGGGGCTCTATTTTTACTGGCTACAGTTGATCTATTTTTACTTTTTTTCTTGTTATAATTAACAAATTCCATACAAATTAATTACCACCACAAAATGATACTTGGTTCTGTATTCTCTAACAAGGCAGTGGGTAGGGGGTGTAATCAATCAACGGTGATCGGAGGTGGGTAGGGACGGAGACAAGGGGTGATTCAGAAAGGGGGAGTTCCTGCACCTATTCTTTGAAGAAAAAAGCCCTGTAGACAGGAAGTGACTGTAAAGTAGCTGCAGGAGATTAACTGCATTGAGATGCAACAAAGGGTGATAAAAGGTAAAAACAGTACTTTATAATAAAAAATGTTTATAGTACACAGCACTTCACTAAAATAAATGTCATTCAAGGTTTGCATTTACGTTAACCCCTTTATGCCCCAGTAATCTATATGTGCGGCAGTAAAAAGCTGAACCTTAAAGTGGATGTAAACCCAAAATTTTATTTTATTTTTTTTGCTGTCACAATGTAGTGTATAAGATTTCCTATCATTTGTGCCAGGTCTTGCCACAAAGAGTTAATCCAGCTCTGAGCAATCCTCTTTTATTGTTCAGTGAGATAAAACGGACAAACAGAGAAAAACCTTTGTCCGTTCCGCCCCCTTGCTTTGAGTGACAGGTTATTTACATATCTTGTGCACTAGCTTTTTTTAATTCCCACCCCCACTCTTTTTCTGAAGTCATGTGGTTACTTTTCTGGATTTTGACTGGATGTTAGTGATCATAGCAGAAGGAATACACAGGAGAAAATGCATGTTGACAAGGGGAGTGTAGAGGTGGGCGGGGAGTCTACTGACATCACGACTCCACCCACCGAGCTCCAGACAACAGATCCACCCACAGAATCTGCAGTTTTTCAGGTCTCATAACAGACAGAGGAGAGACATTTGACAGATAAGGATACATGCAGGAGGCATCTATATCCTTATAGATCAGCACTATGGCAGTAGTTTAGAAAGGATGAGAGGGGGTTTACATCCACTTTAACACCCACATGCTGCACATATATGTTGCTGGTCGGGCAATATTTATGTGCTGGGAGCGCGCTCCCTAATCCCTCCCAGCACAAAGACCACGCTGCTGAAAACAACTGAAAGCATCTGCTTATAGAAATGTATTTAGGCACAATAGCAGTGTACAATGCACATGATCCTAACGCGTTTCAGCCGTAGCCTTCCTCATAGCACGCTGCTGAAAACTGCACTCAGTCTAGAAGAAACATCAGTGGCCGTCGGGACTGGCTTCTGCTCATGTGACCACTGTGACAGCCAATCATAGTGGTCACATAATCACTGATCCTTCACATCCCCCTGAGCTTTATTAACTTTTAAAGGGAACACCAGGGAGGGGGTGTGAAGGGGTTAAAAATAATACAAACATCTCTAAAAATTTCTAGAAACCAGTGGTGAGATGATTGGAGTTTTGTGACATGGGGCATTATCCTGCTGGAAGGAGCCATCAGAAGATGGGGACACTGTAGTCATAAGGGGATGGACATGGTCAGTAATAATACTCAGGTAGACCGTGGTGTTTAAATGATGCTCAATTGGTACTAAGAGGCTCAAAGTGTGCCAAGAAAAAATCCCTCACACCATTACACCACCACCAGCCTGAACCGTTGATACAAGGCAGGATGGATCCATGCTTTCATGTTGTTTATGCCAAATTCTGACCCTACCATCTGAATATCGAAGACTAATCAGACCGGGCAACATTTTTCCAATCTCCTATTGTCCAATTTTGGTGAGCCTGTGCGAATTGTAGCTTCAGTTTCTTGTTCTTAGCTGACAGGAGTGGCACCCGGTGTGGTCTTCTGCTGCTGTAGCCCATCTGCTTCAAGGTTCAATGTGTTCTGCATTCAGAGATGGTATTCTGCATATATTCATTGTAATGAGTGGTTATTTGAGTTAATGCCGCGTACACACGATCAGAATTTCTGATGGAAAAAGTCCAACAGAGTTTTTTATCGGAAATTCCGACCGTGTGTGGGCCCCATCTGACTTTTTTCCGTCGCCCTCGAAGTTTAGAAATAGAACATGTTTTATTTTTTTCCGATGGGAAATTCCGATCTCCTGTGTGGAACTCCGTCGGAGAAAAATCCACGCATGCTCAGAATCAAGTCGACGCATGCTCTGAAGCATTGAACTTAATTTTTCTCGGCTCATCGTAGTGTTGTACGTCACTGTGTTCTTGATGGTCGGAATTTTGTCTGACAGTGTGTAGGCAAGACTGAGGGATGACAGCTTGAACAGAATTCCGATCATGTGTACAGGGCATTACTGTTGCTTTTCTATCATCTCGAACCAGTCTGCCCATTCTCCTCTGACATCAACAAGGCACCTTCGTCCACACAACTGCCGCTCACTGGATAGTTTCTCTTTTTCGGACCATTCTCTGTAAACCCCTAGAGATGATTGAGCGTGAAAATCCCAGTAGATCAGCAGTTTTTGAATACTCAGACCAGCCCGTCTGGCACCAACAACCATGCCACGTTCAAAGTCACATAAATCCAGTTTTTTCCCGATTCGGATGGGAAGTTTGAACTTCAGCCAGTTGTCTTCACCACATCTAGATGCCTAAATGTATTGAGTTGCTGCCATGTGATTGGCTGATTAGCAAATTGTGTCACTAAGCAATTGAACAGGTGTACCTAATAGAGTGGGCGGAGAGTGTATATATATATATATATTTTATTTTTTTTTATATAATTTTATGCCTGGTTTACTGACAACCACATTTTTTATTCCAAAATGTTCTTTCCTGTTTAATTATACAATTGAAACTGCCTAAAGTGACCATGCTGCTTTTCTTCTAAACATCCTATAGAATATTGTCATCCAGCATGTATATAACTGTATAAATCTGTTTGTCAGATGGGTTAATAAGTAAGGCAAGGTATAAGTATCTATCAGGAATCCTGTAAGTGGGCCTACATTTTTGTACAAAAACAAAGTGTTCTGCATTACCATTGGTAATAAATGGGTGGACAGACTAGGCTGTTATCTACTCTGCAGCATGCATGACAACACAAAAGTTTGGGTGGGCTTCATGGGTGACTGGATAATCTGTAAATAACAAGCAAAATAGTCAGGGAGTATCCACGATAACACCGAGCTGTGGTTTGTGTGACCTTATCTGCTGTCAGTGTCAGAATTCAGCTCTGCCAAGGCGGGGGAGCGGAATATGTCGCTGTGGGTATCAGAGATCACAGTGGTTCCTAGTATCGGATTGTAAAGGATAAGTCTGATCTCTGCTAAAGGCAGCCATTTTTGTTTAGGTCACCTTTAAAGGGAAACCATCATTTTTTGTTCATTTGATTAACTACCATTTTTTTGTCTATTTGACTTTATTTCTAAAGTGCATAAGTGTCAGTAACCTACCCCTGCATAAGTGTCAGTAACATACCTCAGCATGTTCCTGGCATTCATTTTAACCAAGGAAGCCACTTAGATGAGTAGCAAAAAGTCTTCAACAAGTCTTCAGCTTCCTGGCTCCACCTGTTCATTACAGACCCTAAACCTCTATGAATGTCCCCAGCATCTCTGACCTCAGGAGATGGACTCCTAGAAGTCTGTGGGACTGTAAGACTGTAACATGCAGGTGCGGCCAGAACACTGAAGCTTTCTGTTGTTGGATGTGAACAAACAGTTGAGGCCATGGGCATCAGATTAAAGTACATATGCATCTGGGGATGGGGAGCGTGGGTTAGGTTAGATCAGGAAAGGGGAGTTTAAAGGATAAGTGCACTTTGTTTTAAAGTGCACTTGAAGTTTAAAGGTCTGTTTTTTATTTTCTAAATAGGTTCCTTTAAGCTAGTGCATTGTTGGTTCACTTACCTTTTCCTTCGATTTCCCTTCTAAATGTTTTTTTCTTTGTCTGAATTTCTCACTTCCTGTAAACTTGCCCCCATCATGTGAGCCGTTCTGGCTGGGGGTTAGTCAGCGTGCTCGCCCCCTCCCTTGGGTCTACATCCCTGCGGGGAGACGCTGTGAATGTCTGGAATGAATATTACGGAGAACCCCGCAGAAAAATGTAAAAAAAAAATTGGCGCAGGGGTTCCCTTAATATCCATACCAGACCTGAAGGGCCTGGTATGTAATTTGGGGGGACCCCCACGCATTTTTTTTTTACATTTTGGTTAGGGGTTCCTCTTTTATATTCATGCCAGACCCAAAGGGCCTGGTAATAGACTGGGGGGGGGGGGGGGCCATGCCATTTTTTTCAATGACTTTTATCTGTATTGCTGGGACCCGACAATTCATTATAGCCGTGAGTAGTTTTAAATTACTTTTTTTCCTTTTAGAAATGTCATTTTGTGCAGGGACTGTTATAAACAGGGGAAACATGCTCTACTTTACAGGCATACTATAGACACCCCCCAGGTACGAAATTTAAAGGAATATTTCACTTTTATTGTTTCACTTTAAGCATTATTAAAATCACTGCTCCCAAAAAAACAGCCGTTTTTTAAAAACTTTATTTGCATTGATACATGTCCCCTGGGGCAGGACCCGGGTCCCCAAACACTTTTTATGACAATAACTTGCATATTAACCTTTAAAATTAGCACTTTTGATTTCTCCCATAGACTTTTAAAGGGGGTTCCGCTGCTTTCGAATTTGCTTCGAACACCCCAAATTGTTCGCTATTTGGCGAACCGGTGAACAGCCAATGTTCGAGTCGAACTCATGTTCGACCCGAACATAAAGCTCATCCCTAGTCAGTAATATCCCTCAGAATGAGTCTCAGTAACATACCCAGCATATCTCTGACACTCATTAGAGCCAAGGAAGCAACTTAGATGAGTAGAGAAAAGTCTTCAACAAGTCTTCAGCTTCCTGGCTGCACCTGTTCATTACAAACCCATAAACCTCTATGATGACATGTCCCCAGCATCTCTGACCTCAGGAGATAGTCTCCTAAAAGTCTGTGGGACTGTAACGTGCAGGTGAGGCCAGAGCACTGAAGCTTTCTGTTGTTGTATGTGAACATATGCATCTGAAAATGGGGAGGGTGGGTTTAGGTTAGGTCAGGGAAGGGAAGGGGAGTTTAAAGGATAAATAAGTGCACTTTGATTTAAAGTGCCCCTGAAGTTTAAAGCTAGCAGAAGCTGTTTGCTTTTAGATGATCTTTCTTAAATTAAAGCGGAGGTGCCGCGGAAAAAAAAATATTAAAAGCCAGCAGCTGCAAATACACTTTTAATATATGGACACTTACCTCTCCTGGAGTCCAGCGACGTCCGCAGCAGAGGACGAGCAGTCGCTCGTCACTCTGCTGCCCCCACCGCCATCCTCTGTGAGGGAACCAGGAAGTGAAGCCTTGCGGCTTCATGCCCGGTTCCCTACGGCGCATGCGCGAGTCGCGTTGCGCTGTTCTGAGTGGTCCCCTGTGTCTCCCAAAACACAACGGGGAATCTGCGGGAAGTGACGTGCTTCCCGCAGATTTCCCGAAGAGAGGACTCCCGGAAGTGGGTACAAATACCTGTCTTAGACAGGTATCTGCACCCCCCTACCCCCTGAAAGGTTTCAATTGTGACACCAGAGGGGGGGAGGGTTCCGATCAGCAGAAGTTCCACTTTAGGGTGGAGCTCCGCTTTAAATATCTTTAGGCCCCGAGCAGAAGATCAGTTAAAATGAGTGTCAGTAAAATATCTCAGCATGTTTCTGACACTCATTTGAATGGAGGAAGCCACTTAGATGAGTAATGAAAAGTCTTCACCAAGTCTTCTGTGTCTTGGCTACAGACCAAAAGACCTCTATGAGGACATATCCCCAGCATCTCTGACCTCAGGAGATGGTCTCTTAGAAGTCTGTGGGACTGTAACATGCAGGTGCGACCAGATCACTGAAGTTTTCTGTCATTGGATGTTAACAAACAGTGGAGGCCACAGGTGTCAGATTGAAGTACATATGCATTTGGAGATGGGTAGGGTGGGTTAGGACAGGTCAGAGAAGGGAAGGGGAGTTTAAAGGATAAAGTGCACTTTGTTTTAAAGTGTGCCTGAAGTTTAAAGCTAGCAGAAGCTGTTTGCTTTTAGATTATCTTTCTTAAATTGAATATGAGTTAAAATGAGTTAAACTGAGTGTCAAGAACATAACTCAGCATGTTTCTGACTCTCATTTGAACTGAGGAAGCCACTTAGATGAGCAGCGAAAAGCCTTCAACATGACAGTACAATTGCTAGCGCTATACCATGACCTGGATAAATGAGAACCTTCACAGACACCTCCAGAGCTACTTCTCTACATTTCGTTGACTGGTACATCATAATATAGAAATCCGTCTCCGGTATGGTTCTCATTATGAATGGCTGACAAGAACGGCAAATGCTGCTACAGCTTTATTTTATCACATACCAGTAAGAGAACAGAAGTGCTTTGTGCACAGTTTTATATATCCTACATTGCATGCAGAGGTTCCTGTCACACCTCTTCATAGATGGGAGAAATATAGTGTTTGCTGTTTGTACATGTCTGCTACATACCAGAAGGAGATAATCAAACAGGATACATTTGGGATGGGAGCCAGAGGCTACTTCACTTAACACACTGTGTCACTTAGCCCCCTGCTACTTGTAGTTTAAGCACACACTCTTCCAGAACAGGGAACGTCGCAGAGCCTCATTCCCCGCACATTCCTGCCCGGCTTTACTTCATTACACCCAAGATTCAGTGCAGGGCAGAGGTGTCCCCCTGTTTAATTACTGAAATAAAATGTCCCCCTATTCATCTTCCCTTTCTTTATTTACAGAAACCTCCAAATATGAGTTTGTTAGATTTATCCCAAGGTGTTGCATGTCAATTGCACAGCTTTTAAGCTGATTTTAGAACGACACAAAGCTATAGTAAAATAAAAATTTATATTAAAGTATATATTCTTTTTTTTTTTTTTTTTTGTGAATGAGGTTTATTAAACAATGAGAAACATTTATGATCTTGGTCTCTCCTTCTTGCCTTTGTACAAGGCCAACAGGGAAACATTGGCTACTTTGACAACCTTGAATCGCACACCAGGAATGTCACCAACGGCATGACCAGCACGACCAAATCCAGCAACCAACACTTCATCGTTTTCCTCAATAAAGTTCAGACAACCGTCATTTGGTACGAAAGCTGTAATTTTCTTGCCGTTCTTGATCAACTGCACTCTGACGCACTTCCTGATGGCAGAGTTTGGCTGTTTCGCCTCAACGCCAACTTTTTCCAGGACAATTCCTTTAGCATGGGAAGCACCTCCAAAGGGGTTAGCCTTTAGGGCAGTCCCCAAGTGGGCCTTCTTGTACTGCTTGTCATGCCATTTCTGCTCACGTCGGTGGTTACGGAGCTTTCTTGCTGTACGAAGACCACGGCACTTGCCCATCTTGCCTGTCCTAGGGCCGACTGCGGAAAGCTAAAGTATATATTCTTAAAGTATAACCAAAGGCATAACTTTTATTTTTTTTGTTTTGGAGATTAATTAGAACACCTGTCAGTTTTTATTGCTGTTTGGGTCCCCGTTAGGGAGATTCGCCCTGTTTACTTGTCCTGTTTACCGTTATCGTTGAAAGTGTTAGTAAAATAAAATCCCAAATTTTGGGTTGTCTCCAGAAAAGTAAAATATTGGAAATTTTACAATGGGGACACTAGTTCTGGTGACCTGGGGGTCCTCAAGGAATTCCCTTAATTTGCAGGGATTTCCTCTAATATCCTGTTTGACTATGGGACAGGAAGTGAAGGGAAGTCTCCCCAATGGGGCACAGATGGCAAAAAAAACTTACACTGGTAAGTTGGCCACCGGCATCCTAATGCTAAGTCCCCAGGTAACTATAGGCAATCTTCCATTTTGGAGGGTTATACCCTCCAAAATGGAAGGTTGCCTATAGTTCTACTTTAACTCGAAAAAGTCCCCTCTATTGCTCTCAGCCTCCTCCAAATTTCTATTTTTGCTCTATGATCTGACTTTCTGTTAGAGGGTGTCTACATAAGTTCTCCATGGTCTTACTGCATGTTGCCACGCTCTTATGCTTACTCCCGAGATTGCAAATTGACTATGGACAATGGGATTTGTAGTGTACATAGAGCAATGCATATTACCGCAAATAACATACACTGCTAGTTCCAAACAAACAAAAGTGAGATAGAAAAGTAGGTATTTGGGAGCTCACAGAGGACATTACAAGGAGGCAGAAAAACACAGTTCGAATTAATTTCATGAAAAATAAATTACAGGGCCATTAAAGCGGTTTCCTCCCCTTATTGAAAAATAAAATAAAAGTCAGCAGCTACAAATACTGTAGTTGACTTTTAATAAAAGCACACTTACCTTTCCAGGGATCCAGCTCTGTACTTACCCGTACCGGTTCTTCGTCAGGCGTTGGGTCTCCAGGGCCATCATGTTTACTATGAGAAGCGGGCTGTGATTCCTTGCAGCTTCGCAGCTGGCTACCCTCTGAGCATGCCATTTGTGAATGTCCCACAATCTTCTGGGACTTGTGACATGTCCTAAAAGGTTGCAGGTGGGGGGGGGGGGGGGCAGCGATTAACTGTCAAAACAGTACACCCCCCTCAAAAATAAATTAACAGAAGGTGGGGGGAGAAGGGGAACTTCCCCTTTAGGGCGAAGTTAGGGTTGAAGTCTATTAATAAGTAATGGATGTGTATGGAATATTTTTTGAGAATAATGATTTTGTTTATGGTAACCATAGATATGTACTTTGAAATGTTGTATACCATGAATGCCCAGTGACATGCCCCCCCCCCCTTTTATACTTACATGAGCCCCATCTCGATCCAGCAATGTTCGCTGATATCCGCTATCCCATAGGGATACATGTATGTCCGTTTTTCACCCGAAAATGGATGGATGAAAAACGGACATACGGTCCGCCCGTGTGAAAGGGGCCTTATGCCGCGTACACACGATCATTTTTCCTGTCGAGAAAAATGACATTTTTTCCTTTGGACGAGAAAAACGATCGTCTGTGGGCTTTTTGTCGTTTTTCACGACGAGAAAAATTAGAACATGCTCTAATTTTTCCCGTCGTGATTCCCGTCGTTTTTTTCCGCTGCAGTTTTCCCCTAGGGAAACACGGCCGGGGAGCCCACACACGGTCGTTTTTTTCGACCAAAAAAAAAATGTAATTTAAAACGGCCGTGTGTGGGGGGAACAAGCTGTTCCTCGTTTTTCACGTCGATTTTCTCGACGGTGTTTTCACCGTCGAAAAAATCGATCGTGTGTACGCGGCATTATTGTTTTCTTTGAAGCAATAGTACCTGCTAATTCCAGGTCTTTCTGAAGCTCTCCACAAGTGGTCCTTGGCTGTTGGACAACTCTTCTGATCATTCTTTTTACACCTCTGTCAGAAATCTTGCGAGGAGCACCTGGTCGTGGCCGGTTTATGGTGAAATTATGTTCTTTCTACTTCCGGATAATGGCCCCAACAGTGTTCACTGGAATATTCAGAAGTTTCAAAAATCCTTCCGTAACCAATGCCATCAGTATGTTTTGCAACAATAAGGTTGTGAACGTCTTGAGAGAACTCTTTGCTTTTACCCATCATGAGATGTTTCTTGTGTGACAACTTGGTAATAAGACACCTTTTTATAGGCCATCAGTTGAGACTGAACCAGCTGATATTAATTTGCACTGACAAGGGGCAGGATTCCTTTCTAGTTCCTGATAGATTTCAGCTGGTGTCTTGGCTTTCCATCCCTTTTTTGCAGCTCCCTTTCTTCGTGTGTCCAAAACTTTTTCCCTGTGTCATTCCATTTTGTTACACATAACTTAATTTCTAAACTTATTTGTTTTGGTTTATGTATGGATTGCACGGGTCGTTACCGACACGTGGTGAAAATTTCACGTCAATAGCACCTTTAGAAATACATGGGTATATTTACCTAGGAAAATGGTGACATGTTCAATACTTATTTTACCCGCTGTATATAAAATGTTTGTTTTTGGGTTTAATACCACTTTAATTTTCTTATTCATGATCTGGGCATAGGCACTTATATTTAATTTAAACACATTTTTACATAGAGAGTTCTCGTATGAACAAACTCTCGGGCGCACGTAAAAATGGCGTACATAACGCCTACGCCCCTACGTACATATTTTTATATTTAAAAGGCGTCGGACTTGATTTATGATCCCCTTTATTAATGCACGGCAGATTGGCTAGTCTTTCCTTTGGGATCAAAGACACAGTGCCATTCCTTTTAAATAAATAAAGAAAATCTTGTGTTCATATTCCCTTCTCCTTTGCAAATGTGAGACCCGAGCAGCCTTTTCCTTCCCGAATGAAAATCCGAGTACAGATAACAGCCCTTATTACAGAAGCAAAGAGCAGAGCTTCTGTTGATGGAAACTCATAATGAGTAATTAAGCTACTTTACAGGAGTCAGGCCTGTCACATTGTGAAATGGATACTCGTTCTCCCTGGTGGATGCAGCTGAGGAATGGCAAGGTGATAAAGGGAGGAATAACACAATTGCTTCACAAAGATCTTTTTCATGTACTGCGGCTTCCAGGCCTCTCCACAGGGCCCAATTTAGAAAGCTTTTTTTTCCCCCTCCTCCTCTCTCTCTTTACCTCTCTTGGTCTCTTTGTAGTGCGTTGTCCAAATACAACGTATTTACTTTGTGCATTAATGTTGATACAGAGGCACCGATAGAACCCTATTCTAATTACTGTCAATGTGAAACTGACCTCTTGCTGTACTTAAACTGATTGGAGGTGCCTCATAGTAGTTAAAGGGGAACGTCAGCCATGGTCAAAACCTTTAACCCTGTTGGAAAGTGTGTTCCTTTTTGTAAAGTGAAACTAAACTTAAATAATCAAGTATGTATTCTTAACGTGGAATTAAACCTTCCTCTCCTTTACAAGGAAGCTGCCATCTTATCCTCTGTTTGATCTGCAGTCACCATGTTGCTATACATGTGACCAGCCATTTCATTGGCTTGACAGTTCTGTTGGGAGCAGAAGAAGCTGTGACAGTTATCTTTTCTAGCACCCTCTAGATTAGTGTGCTAGGTGTACATAGTCTTGTAAGGTGTAGTATAGGTACATTTTATCCTGGCTGAGAGCCAGGCTGGGTTGAATTCAGGTCAGGGATGAGTGACTCAGGGAGGCTGGATGACTCCAAGCAGCACCTCTGGTACCTCCCCTTACTTGCTGGAACCTTGGAGAAGCTTCCAGAAGAATGGGTGGGAGGTTAGTAGGTGCTGCTTGGAGTATTAGGAAGGCTCCATCCAATCTCCAGTAAGTGGGCTGACAGGGGAGTGGGCACCTCTTAAATACTCTGGGTCATGCCAGCAAGCGGCAGTCAGGTGGAAGATGGAGATCGAGTGCTGAGGAGGCTCTCGGTGGCCCTTGAGGGTACCACCTAGTCTGGGGTGGAGGGGGTGTGACCTTGGGCCTGGGCCTCGGGTGCTGGAGGGATCTTCTACAACACACGGGGGAATCCTGTCCTGAATGCACGGGAGCAGGTTTGAGGACAGCAGGAGAGAGTCAGCACGTCCAGGAGCTCTCCAGTAGAAGAAAGCTGGATGGGCTGGGGAGTGTGCAGTCTAGGAGGACTGTGGGAAGTGTGTCAGTCTGGGAGGACTGTGGAGAAGTAGCCATGAGGGCTAGTGAAAGGGGCAGCTGCAGCCAGGTGGGCTGGCAATGCCTGAAGGGGTGGTACTGGGATCAGTAGCCACAGGGATGTAAGCTGGACACTGTATTCTGCTACACAACCAAAGGGGCCCAGGGTCCCTGCCTGTAAAGGGTTTTTCCTCCAAAATCAGACTTTTGGCTTTTTATCAGATTAACTCTTAGTGTGCCAGCTAAGATTTCTGAAAACAAGTGTGCTGGAGGAAGCAGTGGAGTGTGTATAGACTGTATATAGGAAAGTTGTCCCTGACGTTATTTTGAAGTCAAGTGGGCATCCCATAATACCCCTACTCCCCATCCAGGTTTTATCCCCTCAATAAAAGCACAAAAACAAGAACTGGACTGTTTTCTGACTCTGGGAGCCTGTGAAAATTTTGTGTGCCTGGCTATGCAGGGTGGGGAATCCCAGTTCAACAGTTGGCACCTATGTGGGGTGCACCACACATTCACATCATGCCTTGAATGTAACTGTTTTCGGCCAATCCCCAGTTGATGTCCCATCGTGACGAAACGCGTAGGGGGCCGGTGACGTCATCACGCTTTCCTCGGATGAGAAGCAGCGTTGCGGAACATACGGAGCTTAGGGAGAGACACGGACGAATGCCGTAACTATTTGATTCATCGCATCAATGCTGAACTTGCTTTTGGATTCTGTAAGTGCAATTTAACTTTTAATAAACTCCGCTGGTTTTTCATACTACACCATGAGCTTTTCCCTTTATGTCTGAGATCAAGGTACTCTGTGGAAACCTGCTGTATTGGAGCTTTTATGGTTGTGGGAATACCTTATTTCCTATGCTAGGCGAGACTGTCAATTTGCAGTCATGGCTTTCTGGTAAGCAGAAACTTTTTCTCTTCACTTTGGGTGTCAGCATTATCTAGAGGATTACACTCACTGGTTGAAGCTACCCTTTTCAAGGTGTTTTGGAGCACATCGTTTTCTTCACTTTGGACTCAGTTCTTTTTAAAGGATTTCCACTCGGATTGAGTTTTTGGACTTTCTTTCACTTCACATATTCTTTATTTATTATTTTTATCAATGCTTTATCACTCAGCACATTTCTCATCATATGCTCATTTTGTTTAACTATGCTAATGTTATTGATAAGCGCTGCATACTTTTGACCACAACTGTTTTCGGAAACCAGTAAATTGATTTGTTTAGTTCCGGCGTGTGCCTGGAATGTAACTGTCACATTGGTTGTGCTCTCAACCAAACTGTCATACCATCAAATGGCTGGTGACAGAAAAACACAGTAAGAAACAATTTCATGAAAAATAGATTACATGACCATTAAGTAGTGGATGTGCATGGATTGTTTTTGGCAAATATGGATATTGTTTAGTGTTACTTTAAGGCCTCATGCACACGGGGCTAAATGCCCCGTGTGCATAATGCTTAAAGTGTGGAACTAAAATGAAAAAAAAGCTTTTTTGATAGAAGAGACCTTTTTATGTCTCTTCTGCCAAAAACTTCTCTCCCTTCTACAATTTTTTTTTTGTGTACACTGCCTGTGGCACATGCAAAGTGCTGTGTAATACACTCTCGGCGTGTGTAGGATGATGGGAGTGGAACCTGGTGCCTGGATGAAGTAGCATGAGCACCAGGCATTACATCATTGGTGGCAGCCCAGAAGAAGGATGTCCAAAGAAGGTGGAGAAGAAAGCAGTGATGGCAGTGCAGAGGCAAGGAAGAGCACAGACCTCTCATTGTGCCTAAAGGAGAGCAACTAATGCCGTGTACACACAACCGTTTTTCATTACGAGAAAAATGCCATTTTTTTATTTGGTCATTAACCACTTGTCCACCGCCCACCGTCAATTGACGGCGGGCGGAGGACACTCTCGTTCTGACAGGACACTCTCGTTTTGACAGGACGTCATATGACGTCCTGCCTCTAAAACAAGCCAGGGGGCGCGCGCGCCCGCCGCGTTCCCAAGGAACCGATGCGCGTGCCCGGCGGCCGCAATTGCCGCCGGGCACCCGCGATTGCCCGGGAAACGAGCAGGAAAGTGGATCTTTGTGTGTAAACACAGAGATCCACGTCCTGTGAGGGAGAGGGGACCGATGGTGTGTCCCTTGTACATAGGGACAACCATCGGTCACCTCCCCCAGTCAGTCCCCTCCCCCCACAGTTAGAACACATTGAGGGAACATATTTAACCCCTTCCCGCCCCCTAGTGGTTAACCCCTTCCCTGCCAGTCACATTTATACAGTAATCAATGCATTTTTATAGCAGGGATCGCTGTATAAACGTGAATGGTCCCAAAAATGTGTCAAAAGTGTCCGATGTGTCCGCCGCAATATCGCAGTCACAATAAAAATTGCAGATCGCCGCCATTACTAATAAAAAAATAAAATAAAAAAAAATGCTATAAATCTATCCCCTATTTTGTAGACGCTATAACTTTTGCGCAAACCAATCAATACGCGCTTATTGCAATTTTTTTTAACAAAAATATGTAGAAGAATACGTATCGGCCTAAACTGAGGAAAATTTTTATTGGAAAAAAAAATGGGTTTTTATTATAGCAAAAACTAAAAAATATTGTTTTTTTTCCAAACTGGACGCTCTTCTTTTGTTTATAGCGCAAAAAATAAAAACCGCAGAGGTGATCAAATACCACCAAAAGAAAGCTTTATTTGTGGGAAAAAAAGGATGCAAATTTCATTTGGGAGCCAAGTCGCACGACCGCGCAATTGTCATTCAAAGTGTGACAGCGCTGAAAGCTGAAAAATGGCTTGGGCAGGAAGGGGGTTTTCGTGCACAGTAGGGAAGTGGTTAAAAACGATTGTGTGTGGGCTCCAGAGCATTTTTTGCGATGTGAAAAACGGCCATTAAAAATTTGGAACATGCGCTATTTTTTCTCGTCGTTTTTCACGTCGTGAAAAACGGCCGTGTGTAGGCTTTAACGATGTGAAAAAAACGTGCATGCTCAGAAGCAAGTCATGAGACGGGATCGCTCGTTCTGGTAAAACTAGCGTTCGTAATGGAGATAGCACATTCGTCACGCTGTAACAGACTGAAAAGCACAGAGAATGAAAAGCGCAAATCGTCTCTCACCAAACTTTACTAACACAAGGATCGGCAAAAGCAGCCCAAAGGGTGGTGCCGTTGGAATGGAACTTCCCCTTTATAGTGCCGTCGTACTTTTCGTATGTCACCGCGCTTTGTTCGAGCATTTTTTTTCACAATCGTGTGTAGGCAAGGCAGGCTTGAGAAGAGTCACGTCGAGAAAAACGTTGTTTTTTCAATGACATGGTCGTGACTCGTGTGTACGCGGCATAAGTCTACCATAATGTGTAAAATGTTCTTTTGCTCTCCGCAAAATTTGGTTTCGCTATAGGACTTGTTCACCCCACATTCATTGTGATGCTTTGGATAAGGCAGTTCCAACTCATGGACAAAGTGTCTAATGTGTTGCACAAAAAAAAAAAACAGCACCACAATGCACTTAAAAAAACAATTTACAGCACACTCAAAAATGCATCACAATGCATATCCTTAGCATATGTCAACACATATGCACTTATGCACGTGCTGTGATATGAGTGGGACCCTAAAATTTGATCTACAGCAGCAGCAGAGATAAAAGTGTCCAATAAACCTGCCACAAACCTGATCACTTCAGACTGATGGAAAAATACATAAGCAGAGGTTCAGGGAGAAACCGCAGAATGACAAGTAGATGTAGAGGTTGCTAATCCCAACTGAAAATGTGTATAGTACAGTTTGGCCTGCCCTTTACGCTTTCAAACTCTTCTTATTATTCATATTCATTTATTGTGACTTATTGGCAACTTAAAAGTCGAGCTCCAGGAAACCTAAAAATCCTTTCTTGCAGTGGCGCTGCAAGGGTTACCTGCTCATTTATATCTAGGGGCATCAAGTACAGCAGTTTTATTTAGCCATTCCTCCTCTCCTACAGGCTCATCTCCACTATGTTCTGGCAGTCTAATGCCGCGTACACACGATCAGTTTTCTTGTCGGGAAAACTGTCAAGTTTTCTCTTGGACAAGAAAAACGGCCGTGTGTAGGCTCTCCAGCAGTTTTCCCAACGAGAAAACCGCCGAGAATCACGACGAGAAGATTTAGAACATGCACTAAATTTTTCTCGTCACGAATCGCTGCGTTTTTTTCCTCGGCAGTTTTCCTATAGGGAAACACCGCTAGGGAGCCTACACACGGCCGGTTTTCTCGACCAAGAGAAAACCTGTTGTGAAAAACAGCCGTGTGAACACGGGGAAAAGGGCACCAAGCCGGTCCTCGTTTTTCCCGTCGGGTTTCACGGCAGTGTTTTCACCGCCGAGAAACTCGATCGTATGTACGCAGCATTAGGTTCTCTGACATCATCAAGACCTATGCAGGGCCCATAGATGGGGGGATGCCAGGGACAAGTCCAGTGCTGGAGCATGGGTTTGTTGAGGATCAGATAAGTAAAACCGCCGCTCCATTCCTGGATAGAAACAAGCCGTTAACCTTTGCAGTGCAGGGATAACTCCACTACAAAGGAGGGTTTTAAGATTTCTTTGGATTTCACCTTTAAAGCTGCCCATCACTGCAAGAAGAGAGGGTTTTTAGGTTTCCTGGAGTTGGGCTTTAAAGCCCATGTCCTGAATCTCATCTGCTCTGTGCAATGGTTTTGCACAGAACAGCCCTGAACCTGCTCTTCTGGGGTCACCCGCCAGCAATCTTGGCTCCTCCTCTTCAAGTGCCCTCATAGCAAGCCCCTTGATATAGGGGGACACAGTGCATGCTCGCTCCTGGAAGTGTGTGTCTATGGAGCTGCACTCCACAGACACCCACAGTGGGGCTTAGCCCCACCTCCCACTCCTCACTGCATTTGATTAACAGTAGCAGGAGCAAATGGCTCCTGCTGTTTCCCAACTACCCGTGTGAAGGTAGAGGGAAGAGAGAGGAGAAGAGATGCAGCCATGCACAGCACTGGATCTCTACTTCCCTCTCTTCCCCTGAACACAGGGAAGGGGATGGACAGAAAGCTTAATGCAGGGAATGCAATAAGGTAAAAAAGGTTTTAGCTTTAGAACCAATTTATTGATCAGTAGTGAGGCTTGGAAGGTGGTAGAAAGGGAGCCAAGTTTGACTGGCTGCAATAGGATGGTCCTATGTTTTGCTTAAGGCTGGGTTCACACTGTCTTCGCATGCGGCTTATGGCAGGGGTCCGGTGCGTCACTGTTCTCCTGTTCAGGGATGAATCAGGCCTGAATTTTTGCCTGAATTCGGACCTGAAACTGAGCCAAAGACACACAGGACCCCTGTGCAATCCACTCCACAGCTGCCACAGAGATGTGTGAACCAGCTCCATTAAAGGATGATCACAGTCTCCTGTCATGCAAATTGGATGCAGGGAAACCCGCATCCAATTCACACTAGTGTGAACCCAGCCTAAAAGTTTGAAGGTTAAAAGGTGTCTTTCTTTCTCACCTCAGAAAGTGTGAAGTCATGCCTTACTAAGGCCAATAAATCACAAAATGTGATAGTTTAATGAAGGTTGGGGCAAAGTAGGGGCCTGCTTGAAGTCAGATTTTTTGGGGGGTTAAAGATATATTTTTTTTTTTTTATGCAATACCTTTGTTTTTCCCATCATAAAGGTGACCTGTTTGGGGGGAGTGGTTGCACCACTAGAGACCCTCATAAAATGTCATGTAATCCAGTTTACCAGAATGTTTGTGAAGGTTCTCATTTATAGAGGCCATGGTATATCTAGTGGTAGATTATTGACACATTTTGAGTAGTTTCTTGTCAGTTATCTAGTGGTAGTTTTTCACATTCAACTGGGCTTGTTCTGTACTGTTGAAGACATTTGGTAGCTCATCCAAGCCACTTCTTCAGTTCTGATGAGTGTCAAGAAAATACCCCCATCATTTATATCCGCACATTATGTAACTAGGACAAGGTGGTTCCACACTTTGACATCTCCCATTCCTGTTCATAACAATATCATCTGCCTTCCAGTGGTATTTGGATTAAAGTGATATTAAAGGTATTTTTTTTTTTTGAATAACAAACATGTTATACTTACCTGCTCTATGCAATGGTTTTGCACTGAGCAGCCCCAATCCTCCATTTCTAGGGTCCCCCGTCAGCGCTCCTGGCAACTTCTCTTCTCTGAGTGCCCCATAGCAAGACGCTTGCTAGTTGGGCACTCGTGCATGCTCGCTTCCAAGCCCCACTCTGTGTGTCCATAAGACACACAGTATGAGACTGGGCCCTGCCCCTCACTCTCTCTTCACTGGCTGTGATTGAGCCAATGAGGAGGCAGAGACCCGGAAGAGCAGCCGCTCTCATGCACTTCGCTGGATCACGATCAGGCTTGGGTAAGTATTAGGGGGGCTGAGGAGGGAGCTGCACACTGAAGGTTTTTTACCTTTATGCATAGAATGCATGAAGGCAAAAAACCTTCAGCCTGTAGAACCACTTTAAGTTGTCCCTGCTACCTGTGTGGATATACAGTAGATCCTGGGGTATTTTCTTGGAAAAGCTACAAAACTTCTTCAACATTACAGTTCAGTTACAAGTCCAGTTGAATGTGACCAACTACTACTAGATAACTGCCCAGAAACCACTCAAAATGTGTCAATATACTGTATTGTGCCAATATACCGAGAGCTAAAAAATTTAAACGGATGAATTCTGCTGTGTTCACAATTTTTTAAAATGGTCATTAAAAATTATCGTGTGTGGGCTTCATAGCATTTTTCACGACGTGAAAAACGGCCATGAAAAAATTGGAACATGCTCTAATTTTTCACGTTGTTTTTTACATCGTCGTTTTTCTCGTCATGAAAAATGGCCGTGTGTGGGCTTTAACGACGTGAAAAAAAATGCGTATGCTCAGAATCAAGTATGAGACGGGAGCGCTCGTTCTGGTAAAACTAGCGTTCGTAATGGAGATAGCACATTCGTCACACTGTAACGGACTGAAAAGCACGAGGCTGAAAAGCACGAATCGTCTCTCAACAAACTTTACTAACATCTGAATGGAACTTCCCCTTTATAGTGCCGTCATACGTGTTGTACGTCACCGCGCTTTACTCGAGCATTTTTTTCCACGATAGTGTGTAGGCAAGGCAGGCTTGAGAAGAATCACGTCGAGAAAAATGCCGTTTTTTTCAATTACATTAAAAACGGTCGTGTGTACGCGGCATAAGAATTGAACACCTTGATAAGAAAGCTGAATCATATGGTTAATTTTAGGAACAGTTTGAATGGAGAAAGACTCAATAATCTGGTGTTCTCACAAGTCTCTCAGTCTTTATTTTTTTTAAATCAAAAAAGACTCTTATATTTATAATAAAACAGAGTGCAGGTTTCATGACGAAGGCTAATGACTGGAAAGTATAAACCTTGTACTGTAGACGCAGGATTACCCCCATTCACTGCTGGATTACAGAGACACAAAACAGACACCGGCTTTCCTCGTCTGATCTACTGGACCAAACAGGCAGCCCCGGGTCTCTAAGTAGCTGAAGAGAAACAGAGAATAGATGGTACCATTATTCATAATATGAACAGTGAAACATAGTGTCTTTAATTCATCAAGTCATTGTTTTGTTTATGCATTGAATGACTCAGGTGCCTGGATTCTTACCTTGTAAGGACCAGCCAGACCCAAAAAAAGACACATTTGTGCATCAGCCTGCCTGTTGCCTGTGCTAAGGATTGGAAGTATGGAAGCCACCACTGCTGACCACCCCTGTTGAAAACACTACCTGCTTGGCTGTCATGATGATCGAGTGGTTTCATTTCTTTTGGAGTCACTGACCCAGAACACGTATAGAGATAAGAAGCTCTAACCTCTCCTAATATGCTTGCTTTTGTCAGGTCAGTGGCTTAGAAAACATTGGAGCCATTGGATCAGAATGACAGTCATTAGTGCTTTCAAAGAGGTCATCAGTGGCAGCCTCAATACGTCACTTACTGCATGTTTCCTTTAAAAGCATTCTTTGGCTAAACCCAAGAACAAAAATGTTATGGATTGCAGTGTACTGGTTCTTAGCTGCATTATTTTTTCAAGATTTATTTTTTTCTTACTGCCAGTAACATGAGGCCTGCCCCGGGGTGAGTTCTTCTGGGTTATGCTAGGCACTTTTGTACAGGGTCACTGCCTTACGCATGGGATACCTTTACTGGAACAGATATTAAACTCTCTTAATGTTACTGTAAATCACTTCGGTCACTTGTGCATTTAGGAAGGACACGCAGAGCCCTTGCCCTCTCCACCTGTCCAGTGTATCACCACAACTTCACTCCCAGTAATGGTATGGAGCCCCGCCATGCACCTAGCGCTGACTCCATGTGTGCACTTCACTTAACTCTTCCTGTTCTGTACAGGTTGGGGACCCCTGCGATGCTGATCTTGACCCATTGCTATTGGAGATGGATCACTGCAGAAAGAGTGGCAACAACATCTCCTTTACTGCAAGAGGCTATCCCACCTTCCACGTGTACATGCTTACGACAGGCTGATAGAGAAACCTTTGTTAGCCTTGGTAACCACTTGCTTTGTTAACTCTTTATCTTGATGTCTTCATACTGCAATGTGCTTAGTGACCCCAGCTGTAAACTATATGTGATGGTTATTTGCATTACACCCTTTTAGTAGCATCAGACCAGGAAAAGGCAAAGTTTCAAAAGCTTTACTGAAGAATAATTTTTCATGATGACATACACAGATGACAGTCCAACAATAAGTGCAGGCCTTTCCTACTTCCTCAGTCGCTAACTGAGGCTTGTGGCTGTCCCAGCTTACCTGCATGCCACTGGCAGCAGAGTCCACAGTCTCTGGTAAGAGTATTTACCCTCTCCACTGGGTGGCAGATGCTCCATTCTGGGTGACCCCTTAGCAGATGATGGTCCACTCCTATCTTTACTGAACAGACTTCAATCTTCAGTCTTCTGCTCATTTGAATGGTTTCATGTGGATGGTGGTGATTTTTCACCTTGGCCCAGCCGACCCCTATTTGCAGCCCGCTTCTAATATTTGAACTATCTGAACCCATGGAGGCTATTTGCACCTTATATGTATTTGATTTACACTTATGATACGGTTGTTTCAGCACATTGCCCTTTATTATTGGTGTATGCCACTATTAGTCACATCGTTTACAATTTATATGCATTCATTTTGCACAATTATTGTCGGAATGGTATATATGCACCACTGTTTATATGTTGGTTTACACCTACAATATGGTTCACTTTTAGCGCTGCACTTTTTTATTGGTATTACTAACACAATTTGGCAGATGGTAGTGCTAGCAGCTATTACTTCATAAATGATAGCACAGTCATTTCTTTATTTATTTGTTGTCCTTACACCCCTTGTGATAAAATTGTTTGAGATAAGACTGTAGAGTTTGCAGAACATTGGACAGCACTAGATTCCTGGCAGAATTGACAGCCAAATGGGAGCAAATGAGAGAAGTTCATTGTAATACCTCGTACACACGACCGGTTGTCCCGGCAGGAAACAAAACGACCCTTTTCCCAACGGGATTCCTCTCAAGCCTACCTTGCATATGTAGCACCCTGCTCCCAATGAGTGAGCGCTATATGTTGAAATTTAGTTGTCTGGGCATTAGTTTAGCCCAGAGAGATTGTTTATTCAAATTGTGGCACTGTTTCAGTTCGGTTGGTTGCATGATTTTTCCCCCACCGGTGGGTGTCGCTGTCACCGCTGGTCAGGGTTGGAAAGGCAACAGGCTGGATGTATTGGGTACCTCTTTCCCAGCAGCAGCCCAGGGGGTGTGGTGAACCCGCTGTGCATGCTGGAGGAGGGTACTTAAGTGACAGACGCCATTAGGGTGGAGGAGAGTTGGGGGTCGTCTTCTTCGAACCTCACCTGAGGGCCCTCTTGGCCTCAGGGATGTGTTGGCAATTCCCGCCTCGGAGCCACGTTGGCCCGAGGCCTCGCAACTGAGATGTAGGCCCAGGAGTTGCTGGGACCTACTGATCCAGGGATGATCCTGTGTCGCCTTGCCTGATGGAAGGGACCGAGCAATTGAGGACTCAATTGGAGGATGCATCCGGATCCCCAAATCTACCTCACAGTGCTGCCGGAGCGGCTGAAAGATCCTGGCACTGAGAGCTGTGTATTTTCTGAGGGAGCTATCCCAGTGAGGGGTTATACAGGTCTGTGGCAGAGACTATTCAATTGAACAAATTCCAATACCAAGTCTGTGGCAGAGACTATTCTATAGATCGAGCTTCGCACCGGCTGCTAGGCCAGTGAGATTGAGCCTATCCAGTGGTGGCTGAGTCCAGCGTGGAGACAGTCGCTCCCCTGGACCTAGGAAGTTTCCGTGATTGACAAGTAAGATACCTGAGTCCTCCCCATTCCTCTACCCACTCTTTTTTAATGTTTTATTCAAATAAAACTCTTGAAAGAGACTTTGTGTCGGTGCAGACATTTCTTATGGATAGATAGACTCTTCAAGGAGAACCCCTGAGCCGAAGATTTGGAACAGTAAAGTAACGTGCAAAGACCCACAACTAAACCAGCAGCTCCTACGGGGGTACCGCTACACATACACACTGTCACACAAAAGACAGTTGAACTTTTGAATGCCAAGAATGCGGTGACGTCAAAGATTACGACGAGCCGAAAAAATTACGTTCTATGCTTCCGGGCATGCGTCAAATTGTTTACGAGCATGCACGTTTTTTTCCCCCTCGGGAAAGCATACAGACGACCGGTTTTCTCTGCAGGATTTTTTCCTGACGGGGAAAAAAAGAGAGCTATACACACGGCCGGTTTTCCCGGCCAAAAGCTGTCATGGCAGTTTTCCCAATGGGAAAACCGGTCGTGTGTACGAGGCATTAGGGTTTACATACAGTACACTTTAAAACCTAACCTCTTGAGGCAAATCCATATAGCTGCACATGTGGACTGCGTCTTGTGTTTGGGGCCACTTGGAGGTATAAAATTCAGTCCTAAAGGTAGCAGAATATATTTCGCAGTGCAACTTTGGGTTAGATTAAAATGGTTGTAAACCCCCTTTTTCAACTTGCACCTACAGGTAAGCCTAGATTAAGGCTTACCTGTAGGTGCAAGAAATATCTCCTAAACCTACACGGTTTAGGAGATATTTGCTAAAAATTACATTGCTCCGTGTCTACGGCGCATGTGCGCCGTAGACAACGGCGCATTCATGGGGTTAATCCCATTCACAAATCCGGCTAAGTCCCAGCATTCTCCGACTTAGCCGGATTTGACGGCTCCCGCGCGCATGCGCGGAGTCACGTCTTTGTCACTCCGGCCAATCACAGCGCCGGAGCGGCACTGTGATTGGCTGGAGCGGCGGTACCCGGAAGTAACCTTCTGGCTATCGCCGCAGCGATGGCTGCGGCTGGAGAGGGAGACGAGGACGGCTTCGGGGGCCCCGATCTAAGGTAAGTGATGCATAATGAGCTATTATGCTAGTCATATTAGCTCATTATGGCTTTCTCTTACAGGTAGTTTAAAAAATATATAAAAATTCAGGGGTTTACAACCACTTTAAGGTTACGGTGTGGTTAAGGGTTTTGGATAGGGTCAGGTTAAGTGGTAAGGATTACAGTACAGTTATCCTACCCACATCCTGAATTACCACGGTCCACGATCCTCATAGATCTCCTCCACACAATCTCTTTATGAAAAGTCTCCCAGCCGGGCTACACATGTCAGCAGAATTCCCATTCATTTTTAAGGAAAGCCTGTAAAAGTCCAATTATTTTTAAGGATTAGGTATTTAGGGTTAATTTTCAGGGCTTTGTTGAGCAGAGAGAGTCATGCCCCGTACACTCGATCCGAAAATCGTACGAAAAATGCCGCTTTCGAATCGATCGTACGATAATCGGATCGTTAGTACAGAGCTTTCGAGAGCCGATCATGACAGTTCATCCAATATTATTCTATCGGACATGCATGGAATTTTTTTCGTACGATGCCAGATCGTACGATTTTCATTTATCAGTACAGCTGCCGTTCGAAAATGCAATACAAATGCATTACAACACATGACATCACTTCCGAATTTTTATTCTGTCGTACGAGAATTTTCGTGACTTTAGTAAACTCATTATATTCGACCTGAGATTAGCATGCAAAAAAAACGGATGATCATCCGTCTGATAATCTCATTGTGTGTACTTTTGTAAGGCACTGTAGTTGCAGGAGAGTTGAGGAGTCATTATTTAGTGTTAAATGTTGAAAGTGCTTCAGCTTACTGTTACAATTACAACAGGAGTCAGGAGGCAGAATATTTTTAGGTAAGGGTGCCAGGGGCATTTAAGAGTAACCCAGGTGGCATTCAAGCCTGGGAGGCCATGGGTAAAATGAAGAGCAATGAGGTGAGTAGAAAGTTTCGCCTGCACCAAGACTCAGGCCAGAGGCGTGAGTAGAACCTTCAGGGCCCCAGTGCAAGAAACCATGAAGGGCCCCCTTTCCATTGGTTCTGGGCCCTTTCCTCTGAGCCCAGAGCTCTTCCCACTTTATTTCAGTCATGGGTGCCTTTATTACAGTCCCGCAGCTGGACCCTTTCACATGTTCTGCAGTGGGCCCCTTCCTACCGTCCATGGTGGCGGAATGCCAGGGCTCGGTCACAAGTACGACCTTTGCAACCCTGGTAGTTCTGCCACTGACTCAGGCCAGCACATCTCCAAGCCATACAAAAGATGGGGGAGAGGGTTTTAATAAAAACTGCATTGGACCAATAGTATTTCAGAGATCCCAAAGTACCAATTACAGTAACTGCTGTGTTTTGTTCTGTGTTTTCTTGGGTGAAATATATTTTTATTGTTTGGTGACAATCATCAAAAAAAAAAAAAATATATATATATATATATATATATATATATATATATACCGTATTTATCGGCGTATAACACGCACCGGCGTATAACACGCACCCCAAGTTTAGGAGGAAATTTTAGGGAAAAAAACTTTTAGCAGGGAAGTTTAAGGAAAAATAACTTACATTTAAATGCAGCCTTGTCAGTGTCCATTGCAGCCTTGTCAGTGTCCATTGCAGCCTTGTCAGTGTCCATTGCAGCCTTGTCACAGTGCAGCCTTGTCAGTGTCCATTGCAGCCTTGTCACAGTGCAGCCTTGTCAGTGTCCATTGCAGCCTTGTCACAGTGCAGCCTTGTCAGTGTCCATTGCAGCCTTGCCCCAGAGTCCATTTCAGCCTTGCCCCCAGTGTCGCCGTGCAGCCTTGCCCCCAGTGTCGCCGTGCAGCCTTGCCCCCAGTGTCGCCATGCAGCCTTGCCCCCAGTGTCGCCATGCAGCCTTGCCCCCAGTGTCGCCGTGCATCATTTTAAAATTGGCGCCGAGACTGTGCGGACGCAGGGGACGCAGGGACTGGGCGGAGCCACCGCCGAGATACACATAGCCGAGTGTACTCGGCTATACTCGGCTTTTCTCGGCTCCGCTCACAGTCACGCCGAGTCCCGCCCTATGATGGACATAACAGAGGTCCAATGGCGGGACTGGGCGTGACTGTGAGCGGAGCCGAGAAAAGCCGAGTATAGCCGAGTACATTCGGCTATGTGTATCTCGCTCCGCTCCACTCACAGTCAGCGGAGACAGCTCAGGGATGACAGTATCGGCGTATAACACGCACCCACGATTTTCCCCTGATTTTCAGGGGAAAAAAGTGCGTGTTATACGCCGATAAATACGGTATATATATATATATATATATATATATATATATATTTAACGACAACTAGCATAGATTCCTAAATACCATAATTTCAGTCCATGTGCTGCTGTGCAAAGATTACAGGAAGCTGATATTAAGATATATTTAGCAATCTATTCTAGTTGTCGTTAAATATATACTTTATCTTAATATCAGCTTCCTGTAATCTTTGCACAGCAGCACATGGACTGAAAATGACGGTCCGGTGAAAAGTTCACGGAGAAAGAAGGGCCTGGTAACTCTCTGGAGGGATTAGATCCATCCAACACTAGAGGATTGGGATTAACGGTTCTGTGGCAGAGAATCTCCTAGTTGCATCTAAAGAAAAGGGAAAACTAAAGAAAAGTCCGAGCATCACTTCGGCTGCTAGGATCCGCTTTCATAGGGAACTATACGGGTGAGCTAAGCCTACTTGAGGAACGAGTAGTGAATATATAATTTGTCTTGTGCCTGGATTCATATCCAAACACTTGCTATCCTGTCTTCTATCCACCCTTTTCTATCCATTGACTTTGCATATAAAGAAATAAACTCTACGTTGGAGTTTACAATTGGTGTGGACCTTGGAGTTACTTGGGGATATAAAGACTTGTCCTTACATCCTAAGAGATGGGAACCAACTGAAGGGAGAACCTTGCTGCAGGACCCTAGTTTGTGACAACGCTCAACCTCTTCACACAAGAGGGTAAGGACAGGTAGCAGGGTGTGTCTTTCCTGCAAGTGAGCCAAAGGCAGGTGAAAGAGAACGCCCGGGTGCTACAATAGCATCAAGGAAAGGTTCCAGATGAGTAAGGAAAGTGCAGGGACACACCATCCAACTAGGAAGCCTCCCCACTTGGGTACAGACCGGCCAGGTCACATTCTGCCCCTCAAGACAGATGCTGTCAGCACACTTGAGACCTACTGCTTCTATCATCACTGATACATCCTCTGAGTGCTACCGGTTAGGTTGCCTTCCTGCTGGGCTTTTTGTGTATTGCCGAACTTCAATTTCCAGTTCCATTTTTTGCACCTGGACCTTGAGTGTTTTCTGCCGCTGCACCTACCCTTTTCTTTTTTTTATCCTTATGTTCTAATGATTTGTGAAATATCCACAATAAACACACTCACATACCCAGCGAATCCAGCATTGTCCTGCTGCAATCAGTTGCTCTGCTGCGTCATAGGCGGTCCCGCGCTGCCATCTTCCTTTCTTATGTCATTGGGAGCCAGCTGTCTGGCAGCCAGCCCGCTCTCCAATAATGCTGTCAGGTCTGTCCTCCTACAGCTGCAGAATGGAAGTGATACCTCCTGGGATATGTGATGTGCATATCTCAGAAGGCTTCAGGTGGAGAGAAGTGTCATGCTAGCCTAAGCAGCAATGGAAATGGGGGACAGTCGGGAGGAAAGGTAAAAAAAAAACCAAAAAACGAAAAAAGGGAAAATAAAACGTTTTACATTGCTGAAGGAACAGGGTTGCAATGATGTAAAGTACATTTTTTGACTGAAGGTCCACTTTAACTTTGCAACTTGTTCCAGACACCAAAAGCTGGTAAAAGATTCTCAGCAATGAAACCCAACGTACAATGGTTAACCTACCCAAAAATGGGTATGTTTGGCCTATGGATAAAAATGGAATGCATGGAGCAAATCCTGAAAGATGGAAAGAGCATGCAGAGTCTATGCAGATGGTATTCCATCTGAGAATCCAACCCAGGACCCAGCACTGCCAGGTGTGAGAGCCAGTCACCATGCTACCTTCTGCTGGGAATAGCAATATAGAAAGTATATCTTTTTTTACCAGTAACCTCCAGATCGCCATCATCCTGCCAACAATCATTAGTGTGAACAGTTCTTAGCCAAGTTATAAAAATATTAACGCCAACTTTTTCAAATAACAGCAGGCTAACATTGTTAAATAATAAAGCGTTTCATTCTTATAGTGTCATGGATTATATAAGGTATATTTACTCTAATGTCAACACTTTTCAGAACACTGTGCAGATAATTTGTTCACGCAATGATAAAAGTAATAACATATGTCACCGCGCAATAGTATCGACATCGCCAAGGGTTTAAACCACTCTGACAAGCTCTAAGGCTCGGCATTGTCACTTTCTGCAAGCTGCATTCACTTGCTGCTTCTTATTTTTCCTCTCATATGCAGATAATTTAAATCTGACTCTGGCATGCAGCAATTAACTTCTGAAGTGAGGTCTGAGCTTTCTAAATAGACCTGTCATAGCAGAGCGAGGCCCTCTCTCTCCGCTGAAATCTGCGTGAGCGCACGTAACACGGCTCAGGCAATTAACCATCAAAACTCTCCGTGAATCAGTCTCTTTTCAGTTCATTTTCATATTGTGTGCCTGCTTCTATGTGTCTTTAGACATGCACTGACAGATCCCCACAGTGAATAGACTGGAGTTATCAATTATATGGTTAGCTGTGCGTTGCATTGTATGCTGAGCGACTCCTGAGAATCTCTGACAGAGGAGAGAAAATAGAGATGGGAAGTGAATAATTTTTTGGGGCTATTTTTTTTTCCCTTCCTGCTGGCGGATATAGAATTAGTTAAACTAATAAAAAAAGTGCATCACCATTGAAAGGGATTTTTTGTGGTAGCTGTCGAAAGACATTTAATTTTACACTGGTTTATTTAGTGCTAAATCAAATTATTACCACTGCTTTGTAAGACTTAATGTGATACTGAAGTCTCAGTTTTTTTTCTTTAAAAATAACAAACATGTTATACTTACCTGCTCTGTGCAGTGGTTTTGCACAGAGCAGCCCAGATCCTTTTCTTTTCGGCTCCCTCACCGGCTCTCTTGGCCCCTCCTTTCTGTCAAGTGCCCCCACAGCAAGCAGCTTGCTATGGGGGCACCCGATCCAAGACCCAGCTCTGTGTGTCCATTCAGACATGGAGCAGCAGTTCGGTCCCACCCCCTCTCTCTCCTCATTGGCTTACTGACTTTGATTGACAGCAGCAGGAGGGGGTCCCACACCCTCTCTCTCCTCATTGGCTCACTGACTTTGACTGACAGCAGCAGGAGCCAATGGCATCATGCTGACATCTCAGCCAATGAGGAGGGAGTGTCCCGGGCAGCTGAGACACTCCTGCAACATTGCTGGGCTCAGGTAAGTATTGGGGGGGAGGGGCTGCTGCACACAGAAGGCTTTTCTATTCTATGCATTAAGATAAAAAAAACTTCTGAATTTACAACCACTTTAACGTGAACTTGAGTGGATAGAAATAGGAGATCTGTGGTTACTGCTGTTTTTTAAAGTGAACCTGTACTTTGCCCCCTGTTGATAATTACCTTGGCCAAACTGCTATACCCAATCATTCAATGTCCGAAGCCAAGTGAGATACCCATCATTGCCTGTTTTTCTCTGCATGCAGAAAAGTGAGGAGGCTTGCTGAAAAAGTTTGCAGCAGTGGAGCTTCCTTCTGGCTGCACAGTATGAGTTTGGAAGGAGCCCTTATAGGGAAAGAACCTATATAAGACTTTGGGGGAGGGGGGGGCATTAAAAAAAAAGAAAACATTTATGTTTACCTAGGTCAGTGATTGTGAACCTTGGCACCCCTGATGTTTTGGAACTACATATCCCATGATGCTAAACTACACTACAGTGTGCATGAGCATCATCTGGGGTGCCAAGATTCACCATCACTGACCCAGGTGGATGCAGCATTGATTCGATGCTGCATCTGTCCCCTGTCGGCTCTGCAGTGAGAATTGAGTGATCAAACACATCTGATTGCTCAGTTCTCCCCCTCCGCTCTGAGCAGAGAGCTGCGACTGTCAGTCAGCGTCTCTCTGCTCTGCCGCTCCAGCGCTCACTGGAGCTTTGGTGGGGACTGGCTCAGGAGAGACTGAGGCCTCGTACACACGGCCGAGATTCTCGTCGAAAAAAACATGTCGTTTTTTTCGACGAGATTCTTGGACAAGAAAATTGTCCCAGCCGAGTGTACACACGCTCGATTCAAAGAACCCGCGGTTCTTTGAATGGAGCGTACGCGGTGACGTCATCGACTACGACGAGCATGCGCTCATCACATTCGATGCCGTCGCTGCCATCTTGGTATACCCTATCTATGCCTAGGAAGCTACCGCGCATGCGTCGAAGTCATTTCGAGCATGCGCGGGCTTCCCGGCGAAAAGGTAAGTGTACACACACTCACTTTTCTCGTCGAGAAACAGGCTGACGAGAATCTCGACGAGAAAATAGAGAGCAGGATCTCTATTTTCTCGTCGAGATTCTTGTCGCTTTTCTTGACGAGAAACCATACACACGAACAAATTTCTTGGCAAAAAATCTCTGCCAGCAAGTTTCTTGCTGGTTTTCGCCGAGAAACTCGTTCGTGTGTACGAGGCTGGAGAGTCTGAGCCAGTTGCCGGTCCAGTCATCCCGGAGGATCCTGAACCTGGAGTGTCTGAGTGACGTCAGTCACAGCAGACCTTCAGCTGAAAATGGGTCACAGGAGTGAAGAATGAACCACACTCCGGTGACCTATAGGTGAAATATAGCCAAAATAGCTTTGGCTATACTTCTTCTTTAAGCATTGTCACATGGAGGTGGGGTGCATGCCCTTTGTCTTGTGTAAGTTCTGATGAGGCTGACTTAAGAAATAAACAGGGCCTTTTTATATTCATTGGGTTTTAGGGTGGCAAGGGATTGTCTACATCAGCCTTTCTCAACCTTTTTGGCGTGGAGGAACCCTTGAAACAACTTTCTGGTCTCACTTCAGCTACAGCTCAGGGTATGTTAATCGTATGTAGACATGTGCAATTTGTTTAGTTTCTAATTAGTTTTTCACTAATTTAGAGAAATTCGTTAATTCCGAAACTTCAGAATTTCAAAATTTTTCAATTTTCGGATTTTAGAATTTCCGAAATTTCGAATTTCCGAATTTTTGGATTTCCGAATTTTTCAATTTCCGGATTTCCGAAATTTCGAATTTCGAAAATTGGAAATTTCGAAAGTTGGAAATTTCAAAAATTGGAAATTTCGAAGATTCGAAATTTCGAAACTGCAAAATTCGAAAATCTAAAATTCGAAAATTGGAAATTTGGAAAGTTGAATTTTTGAATTCCGAATTTTTAGAATTTCCAAAAATCGGAAATAGTTTTTTTTCGTTTTTTGCTTTTTTCGGAAATTCGAAAAATGCGTTTTTTTAGTTTTCATTTTTTTTTGTTTTTTTGGAAATTTGGAAATTCGAAAATTCGGAATTCGGAAATCCGAATTTCCGAATTCTGAATTTCCCGAATTTCCGACAAAAAACAAAAAAACAAAAAAAACGAAAACAAAAAAAAACTAATTTTTCGAATTTCCCGAATTTCCGAAAAAAGCAAATAAACGAAAAAAAACTAATTTTTCGGCAGTGCACATGTCTAATCGTATGGTCACTTGGAAGGATGATCCTTACATTTGTGGACATTGGGAGGAATCCCCCCTTACAGATTGCTAAAAAGATCAGTGCTGTCAGTGATAACTTATTTAAGAGGCAGAAATTGCTCATTGCTCAAGGAACCCCTAGCAATCTCTGGTGGAACCTTAGTTGAGAAAGGCTGATCTAAATACAAGAACTATGTATATTCTTATTTGAAACTTGGCAGTGGGATGAGGGTCCTTAGCCCTGTGTAAGCTCTGATCTGGCCAACCCCAGTGGGTATACAGGTGGCAAGGGAGAATATGAGATTACAAGAACCTTATGTATTCTTATTTGAAACTTGGTGCCATTTGTGTATTTTTTCCATTCCTGTGCAGTAATACACCACAAAACAACTTCTGTACTTTGCCACTATTCAGGAGTTTCTAGAAATAAAGACCAGTAGGGATGAGCTTCGTGTTCGAGTCGAACATACGTTCGACTCGAACATCGGCTGTTCGATCGTTCGACGAAGATCGAACGATTTGGGCCGTTCGCGCCAAATTCGAGTGACGCGAACGGCCCACAATGCACTACGCCATCACAGTGTCATCCAGGCGCTGTGATTGGCCAAGCATGCACTGTGACCCCGCATGCTTGGCCAATCACAGCGCCGGCAGCGAGGAGAGCAATGATTGGCCACAGGCAGGATGCCTGTGGCCAATTATTGCTGAGGGTGTTTAGTACACGCCCCACACTATAAAAGGCCGCCAGCACGGCGGCCTAGTGTAGTGTGTTCCGGAGCAGGGATAGAGCAGCATAGGCAGGGACAGTGACTTTTATTTCTTTCTTGCTTAACCTGGATTCCTTTAGTTTAGGGAAAGAGAAGGATAGGTAGGGAGAGTGTCAGTGTGTTTTGTGCTTGTGCTATAGTGTGCTTAAAAAAAACATTTTTTCTAGGGACAGAAAACTGTAGGTAGGGAGAGTGTCAGTTTCTTTCACTGTGCAAGTCCTTGTTTCCAGGGACCTGGAAGGACAGTGAGTGAATTCTCCTTGTGCTATAGTGTGCTTAAAAAAAACATTTTTTCTAGGGACAGAAAACTGTAGGTAGGGAGAGTGTCAGTTTCTTTCACTGTGCAAGTCCTTGTTTCCAGGGACCTGGAAGGACAGTGAGTGAATTCTCCTTGTGCTATAGTGTGCTTAAAAAAAACATTTTTTCTAGGGACAGAAAACTGTAGGTAGGGAGAGTGTCAGTTTCTTTCACTGTGCAAGTCCTTGTTTCCAGGGACCTGGAAGGACAGTGAGTGAATTCTCCTTGTGCTATAGTGTGCTTAAAAAAAACTTTTTTTCTAGGGACAGAAAACTCTAGGTAGGGAGAGTGTCAGTTTCTTTCACTGTGCAAGTCCTTGTTTCCAGGGACCTGGAAGGACATTGAGTGAATTCTCCTTGTGCTATAGTGTGCTTAAAAAAAACATTTTTTCTAGGGACAGAAAACTGTAGGTAGGGAGAGTGTCAGTTTCTTTCACTGTGCAAGTCCTTGTTTCTAGGGACTGGGAAGGAGAGTGAGTGAATTCTCCTTGTGCTATAGTGTGCTTAAAAAAAACATTTTTTCTAGGGACAGAAAACTGTAGGTAGGGAGAGTGTCAGTTAATTTCACTGTGCAAGTCCTTGTTTCCAGGGACCTGGAAGGACAGTGAGTGAATTCTCCTTGTGCTATAGTGTGCTTAAAAAATACATTTCTTGTTCATACATCACGGGACACAGAGCAGCATAGTCATTACTATGTGGGTTATATAGAATTACCTTCAGGTGCTGGCACTGGCAACTTCCAAAACAGGAAGTACCCTCCCCTATATAAGCCCCTCCCATCCGGGAGTACCTCAGTTTTTTGCCAGTGTCTAAGGTGTTGGCCAAGGTTAACATGTATTCATCTGGGCTTGTGTACAGGTTCTCTGGGCCTTAGCAAGCTATTCCGGATCCGACCAAAAAAGCTTCATAGCTAAACGGTCGGTACCCGGGCCTTGCAGAGAAGAGCAGGGTTTTGCCTGTAATGCCTCTCTTAGGAGGGCTGGACCCTGGGATCCAGAGCTCTGGTCATACCCAAAACCAAGAGGCTATCTGTGCAGGGTGCTATACAGGTCCAGGGGAGTGGAATCCTTGGGAACCCGGTCCCTGAAGGTCTAGTACAATGCCTGCCGTGAGAGGTGAAGTTTGGGCTTCTGTGGACCAAACAAAGTCCTGCGGCGGGGAAAAGGTAAGTGGGGGCCCCTCAGGAACTTGGTTCTATTGAGGGGACCCCCAAGCCTAATATGTCTTTCTGCCTGTTACCTAAAGGGTATTCCCGCTAATAGCTGTATATGCCTAAGAAATCCTAGAAATGTTTTTTCATAAGGGAAGTTTTAAAAAAACTGTAAACCTGGAAATGTTTTTTCATAAAGGAGGTTTTAAAAAAAAAAAAAAAAAGACAAAGGTGCGGTACCTGTGTTTGTCCACTAGAGGCCGCTGTGGAACGTCTTTTTTCTGGGGACTATTCCTTCCATGGTGAAAGTCCAGGCAGATGAGTGAGCTCTCTATCAGGGAAGCTGCATTCCTCTGTCATGCTGCCAAGTAGTTTCCTTCCATCCCCGAGTCCTGGTGAAACAGGGACCCTGGCTCCTCTCCCTACATGGCGCCAAGAGCGCACACGTGCACGCGCGCGCGCGCACACATGCTTTCCTTTTATAAGGTTTAGCTTCAAAAAAGGGGGCGGAGCCTGGCGGATGACGCGCTCTGTGCGCCCAGCGCTTCTGCGCATGTGCGGGCGTCCCAGCAAGATAAAAGGACTCAGTCCACGCTGCTTGCTATGGACACAGAGCATGAAAAGGAGCTGGTAGCATGGTATAGGGGCTTACAGCGGGCGGTTGATACAGGCATCCCCAGAAAGACGCATTAGTAGACACCCACTGATGTACATAGCAGCAAATTGCATTAGACTATTTCAGTAAGGGGTGTATTGCGGCTGGAATACCTCAGCTTTGAACTAAGGAATATGCCGCCTAAAAAACTCCGAGATATACCTCTCAGGAAGTGTAGGGGGTCTCCATCGGGCTCTGAGGATCTGGAGCAGTCATCTGCACCCTCCTCCCCTGAGAAATCAGAGGTTAATACCCATAAGGAACCCCCGGGAGTGCCAGGTACTGCGGCTGTCCTCAGTCCACCTGCTCCTGCATATATAACAGAGGAGGTTTTTTCCTCAACTCTGGAGGGATTGGAGCAGAGATTGGCTGCATTGATCGCTTCTTCTCTACAGGAAAGAAAGCGCGCCAGATCTCCATCACCTCCATTAGAGTGCCTGTTGGCAGAGCAACAGTCCCAGGAAGGGACCGACCTACCTGAAGGGGATCAGGAGGAGGTTAGCTCTGTTTTTGAGGAATCGACAGTAGATGAACCATTTTCAGCATCACAGACTGAAAGATTGTGGGTCCAGACCCTAACTGACATGGTTCGATCTGCATTTAAAATGCCTCTTGTTGAACCATCAACTACTGCTGTCTCCTCATTGGGGTCGCTAAAAGCTCCCCAGGTTAATTGCTCCTTTCCAATACATCCATTATTGGAAGGACTTATATACCAGGACTGGGAACATCCTGATAAACTATTTGTTCCGCCTAAAAGGTTTCCGGTGATCTATCCCATGGAGGAAAAGTTCACCCAGAGATGGAATGTTCCTACGGTGGATGCAGCCATCTCTTCTGTGAACAAATCACTGACATGTCCAGTAGATAATGTTCAAATGTTCAAAGATCCAGTGGATAAAAAATTGGAATCTTTATTAAAATCTGCTTTTTCCACAGCAGGGGCTGTTACACAGCCAGCAGTGGCAGCTATTGGGATCTGCCAAGCTTTAAAGGATCAAATGAAAATGGTCCTGAGGGATTTGCCAGACCAGCAGGCCCAGGCTCTGGCTGATCTGCCTAGAGCATTATGCTTTGCGGTTGACGCCATCAAGGATTCTATCCATCAGGCCTCCCGCCTCACGCTGTCTTTGGTACATATGCGTAGGCTTCTGTGGCTCAAAAACTGGTCTGCTGAAGCTCCCTGTAAGAAGCTCTTAGTTAGCTTCCCATTTCATGGGGAACGCCTTTTTGGCGAAGACCTGGATAAGTATATCCAGAAGATTTCCAGTGGTAAAAGTACTCTCTTACCGAGTAAAAAGAGGTCTAGGGGTCCATCTTTTAAGAGGACTACCTCTCCTATCCCTGCGACGTCTGCTACTAAGCAGTTCCGACGGCCTCCTCGGTCAAACTCAGGAGGTAAAAATCAGGGACAGCCACAGGGTAATAAAAAGCCCTGGATCCGAAGAGGTACTAAACCAGCCTCCAAGTCAAGCCTATGAAGGGCTGCCCCCACTCAAACGGGTGGGGGGAAGACTTCAGTTGTTCGCAGAGACCTGGCGGGAGACGATCAAAGACAGATGGGTGCTCTCCGCAGTAACTCTGGGATACAAGTTGGAGTTAAAAGAGTCTCCTCCGTCCCATTTTATGTGGTCAGGCATGCCAAGAGACCCTCTGAAAAGAGGGTCTCTCCTATTGGCGTTAGAACAACTATTGCTCCAAGGAGTAATTATGGAGGTTCCTATGGAAGAGTGGGGGTTGGGTTTCTACTCAAACCTTTTCACAGTCCCGAAGCCAAACGGGGACATAAGACCCATATTGGACCTAAAGAGTCTAAACAAATTTCTAAACGTCCGGTCTTTCCGGATGGAGTCGATCCGATCGGTCACCGCTGCCCTACAAGGGGAGGAATGGTTAGCCTCGATCGACATCAAAGATGCTTACTTGCATGTTCCCATCTTTCCAGGTCATCAAAAATTCCTACGCTTTGCAGTAGAAGGGCGCCATTTTCAGTTCAGAGCCTTACCATTCGGTCTGGCCACAGCACCACGAGTGTTCACAAAAATTCTGGCCCCACTGTTGGCCGATCTAAGAACACGGGGTGTAACGATAATGGCATACCTAGACGACCTGTTGTTGATGGACCACTCAGTTGCCAAGCTAGAAGTGGTAATTGTCGATACAATCAAGTATCTAGAGTCTCACGGTTGGGTCATCAACCTGGACAAGTCAGCCCTACAGCCAGTGAAAAACCTGGTATATCTAGGGCTACGGCTGGATTCAGACCAGAGGAAGATTTTCTTACCTCTAGACAAGGTATCCTCTTTGAGGGCCTTGGTCCGTCTGCTTTGTGCAAAAAGACAGCCGTCCATACGCCTGTGCATGAGGCTGCTAGGAAAGATGGTAGCATCATTCGAAGCTGTGCCATACGCCCAATTCCACTCAAGGAATTTACAAAGGGCCATATTGTCAGCCTGGAACGGAAAAGTTCAGGCTCTAGACTTCCCGATGGCTTTGTCCCCTTCCGTTCGGAAGAGTCTCTGCTGGTGGTTGATCCCCCAGAATCTCCAGAAGGGAAAACCCTTCAGCCCGATATCTTGGAAGGTGGTCACTACAGATGCCAGCCTTATAGGCTGGGGGGCAGTACTGGAGCAATGGTCTCTCCAGGGCAGATGGTCAAATGTAGTAAAAACCCTGCCCATCAATCTCTTAGAGATACGAGCAGCCCGGTACGCCCTAGTAGCCTGGACATCCAGACTCCAAGGGTCCCCTGTCAGAATTCAATCAGACAATGCCACAGCAGTGGCATATATCAATCATCAGGGAGGCACCAGGAGTCGTGCAGCCCAGAGGGAAGTAAGTCACATCCTGGAATGGGCAGAAAAGCATGTCCCATGTATATCAGCTGTCTTCATTCCAGGGGTGGAGAATTGGAAGGCGGACTTTCTGAGTCGCCAACAGTTATGCCCAGGGGAATGGTCCCTTCATCCCGAGGTCTTCCGAGCAATATGTCAGCGGTGGGGAACACCGGATGTAGATCTGCTAGCATCCAGATTCAACGCAAAGGTGGACAGATTTGTCTCCCGGACAAGGGATCCCCTCGCTTGCGGCTCGGATGCTCTGGTGTTCCCTTGGGATCAGTTCAGACTGATATATGCATTCCCTCCGCTACAATTGTTGCCTCGACTCCTTCGCAGAGTCAGGTTGGAGAAGAAGCCGGTGATCCTGGTGGCTCCAGCGTGGCCCCGAAGGGCCTGGTACGCGGAGATCATCAAAATGTCTGTGGGGAGTCCTTGGACCCTTCCACGTCGTCCGGACCTGCTTTCGCAAGGACCGATATACCACCCTTCCTTACTAACTCTAAGTTTAACGGCCTGGCTATTGAATCCCACATCCTAAAGAAGAGAGGTCTCTCTAACTCTGTGGTATCAACTATAATCAATGCCAGGAAGCCTGTATCCAGGCAGATCTACTATAGAGTTTGGAAGGCGTACATCACTTGGTGCGAGGCCAGAAAATAGCATCCACGTAAGTACGTTATAGGCAGAATTCTGGACTTCCTGCAGTGGGCTGTAGACAGGAAGTTTGCCTTAAGTACTATCAAGGGCCAGGTTTCGGCCTTGTCAATACTATTTCAAAGGCCCCTGGCTATGCATTCACTTGTCAAATCCTTTATGCAAGGTGTGACTCGTATTATTCCACCGATTAAGGCTCCCATATGCCCATGGGATCTAAATTTGGTTCTGTCGGTTCTGCAGAAGCAGCCATTTGAACCTTTGCGGCACATTTCCTTGGTTCTACTCACCAGGAAATTGATATTTTTAGTAGCCATATGCTCGGCTAGAAGAGTGTCGGAATTAGCCGCCATGTCCTGTAAAGAGCCATATCTGGTTATCCATAAGGACAGAGTAGTATTACGTCCTCACCCAGCCTTTCTTCCTAAGGTGGTATCGAGGTTTCACTTGAACCAGGATGTGGTTCTTCCTTCTTTTTTCCCCAAACCAAGCTCGGTAGAGGAAAAGTTATTGCATTCTTTGGATGTAGTAAGAGCAGTTAAAGCTTATCTAAAAGCCACTGCTCAGATTCGTAGAACGGATTCTTTGTTTGTTCTGCCGGAAGGCCCCAGAAAGGGTCAGGCAGCATCAAAATCTACTTTAGCCAAGTGGATTCGACAGGTCATAATACAAGCCTATGGCTTGAGAAGTAGACCGCCTCCGTTCAAAGTTAGGGCGCACTCCACGAGAGCAGTTGGAACTTCATGGGCAGTGCATCACCAGGCCTCCCTGGCGCAAATTTGTAAGGCCGCAACATGGTCTTCAGTACACACGTTTACTAGGTTCTACCAGGTGGACGTTAGAAGTCAGGAGGATGTCGCCTTTGGGCGCAGTGTGTTGCAGGCCGCAAAAGATCCTCATGCCTGATGGCGCCCAGCTTATGTATGGTGTATCCCCCCCCTCATGTGGCATTGCTTTGGGACGTCCCACATAGTAATGACTATGCTGCTCTGTGTCCCGTGATGTATGAACAAGAAAGTAGGATTTTTAAAACAGCTTACCTGTAAAATCCTTTTCTTGGAGTACATCACGGGACACAGAGCTCCCACCCCTCTTTTGGGGACACGTATTGCTTTGCTACAAAACTGAGGTACTCCCGGATGGGAGGGGCTTATATAGGGGAGGGTACTTCCTGTTTTGGAAGTTGCCAGTGCCAGCACCTGAAGGTAATTCTATATAACCCACATAGTAATGACTATGCTGCTCTGTGTCCCGTGATGTACTCCAAGAAAAGGATTTTACAGGTAAGCTGTTTTAAAAATCCTACTTTTTTCTGGTGACAGAAAACTGTAGGTAGGGAGAGTGTCAGTTTCTTTCACTGTGCAAGTCCTTGTTTCCAGGGACCTGGAAGGACAGTGAGTGAATTCTCCTTGTGCTATAGTGTGCTTAAAAAAAACATTTTTTCTAGGGACAGAAAACTGTAGGTAGGGAGAGTGTCAGTTTCTTTCACTGTGCAAGTCCTTGTTTCCAGGGACCTGGAAGGACAGTGAGTGAATTCTCCTTGTGCTATAGTGTGCTTAAAAAAAACATTTTTTCTAGGGACAGAAAACTCTAGGTAGGGAGAGTGTCAGTTTCTTTCACTGTGCAAGTCCTTGTTTCCAGGGACCTGGAAGGACATTGAGTGAATTCTCCTTGTGCTATAGTGTGCTTAAAAAAAACATTTTTTCTAGGGACAGAAAACTGTAGGTAGGGAGAGTGTCAGTTTCTTTCACTGTGCAAGTCCTTGTTTCTAGGGACTGGGAAGGACAGTGAGTGAATTCTCCTTGTGCTATAGTGTGCTTAAAAAATACATTTTTTCTGGTGACAGAAAACTGTAGGTAGGGAGAGTGTCAGTTTCTTTCACTGTGCAAGTCCTTGTTTCCAGGGACCTGGAAGGACAGTGAGTGAATTCTCCTTGTGCTATAGTGTGCTTAAAAAAAACATTTTTTCTAGGGACAGAAAACTCTAGGTAGGGAGAGTGTCAGTTTCTTTCACTGTGCAAGTCCTTGTTTCCAGGGACCTGGAAGGACATTGAGTGAATTCTCCTTGTGCTATAGTGTGCTTAAAAAAAACATTTTTTCTAGGGACAGAAAACTGTAGGTAGGGAGAGTGTCAGTTTCTTTCACTGTGCAAGTCCTTGTTTCTAGGGACTGGGAAGGACAGTGAGTGAATTCTCCTTGTGCTATAGTGTGCTTAAAAAATACATTTTTTCTGGTGACAGAAAACTGTAGGTAGGGAGAGTGTCAGTTTCTTTCACTGTGCAAGTCCTTGTTTCCAGGGACCTGGAAGGACAGTGAGTGAATTCTCCTTGTGCTATAGTGTGCTTAAAAAAAAAAAATTTTCTAGGGACAGAAAACTGTAGGTAGGGAGAGTGTCAGTTTCTTTCACTGTGCAAGTCCTTGTTTCCAGGGACCTGGAAGGACAGTGAGTGAATTCTCCTTGTGCTATAGTGTGCTTAAAAAAAACATTTTTTCTAGGGACAGAAAACTGTAGGTAGGGAGAGTGTCAGTTTCTTTCACTGTGCAAGTCCTTGTTTCTAGGGACTGGGAAGGACAGTGAGTGAATTCTCCTTGTGCTATAGTGTGCTTAAAAAAAACATTTTTTCTAGGGACAGAAAACTGTAGGTAGGGAGAGTGTCAGTTTCTTTCACTGTGCAAGTCCTTGTTTCAAGGGACAGAGAAGGACACCTGAAGGTAGCCCTTATTGCTTTTTTACCATCTCCCTGCAGGCCATCTATTAGAATGTCTGGAAGGCAAACAAGGAGAGGCAGACAGTCAGGAGGCAATAAAAGAGGGCAAGCAGGCTCTGTGTCTGGGGGCAACAGTGCTGGTCGTGGACGCGGTGCATTGTCATCAGCACATGGCCATGGGACACGCTTGTCCTTCTTTTCGGCAGCTGGACATGTTGAGCCACATCATGCCGAAGACTTGGTAGAGTGGATGACCAAGCCCTCCTCCTCCTCCTCATCCTCTCTCACCCAGGCTCAGGGTACTGGCAAAGCAGCTGCCAAAGCGTCCTCTTCCCTGGTATCAATGTCAGACTCATCATCAGTCACTCCTTCCCTAGACCCACCATGTCCTCCTCCTGAGGAGTCCCCCGAACTGTTTGAGCACAGTGTTGGGTACATGCTCCAGGAGGATGCCCAGCGTTTCGAAGGGTCTGATGATGAAACCCAGCTACAGGAAGGCAGTAGGGTGAGAGCAGACAGAGGGGATGCTCAAGAAGGACACCAATCTGGCAGTCATGTTCCAGCAGCTGCAGCATACTGCCAGATTGGCTCCAGTGATGAGGAGGGAGGGGATGATGAGGTCACTGACTCCACGTGGGTGCCTAATAGGAGAGAGGAGGAGGAGGATGAGGAGGAGGCACATCTCCAACGAGACAGGATGCCCTTTGGTGGCCAGCGTAAGGGCAGTACACCGACGGAATCACACCGCAGAGCTCCGCCTGTGCAGGGCGCTGCCTCTGCCCGTCATTCAAAAAGTTCCTTGGTGTGGGCCTTTTTTGAGGCTAGTGCATCAGATCGCACAGCTGCTGTTTGCAACATATGTCTCAAGCGTATATCGCGTGGCCAAAACATCAGCCGCTTGGGTACCACATGCCTGACCAGACATATGTTGACCTGCCATGCAGCTCGTTGGCAAGCCTACCTCAAAGACCCACACCAAAGAACAAAGCGGACCTCTCCTTGCACCGCATCAGCTGGGATCTCCAACCCCACTATAACTTCAGTCCTCTCTGAAACATGCACTGAGAGGAATGAAGGTGTAGAATTAGGTGTGTCACAGCCAAGTACTTGCGGCCACTCTGCTAGCAGTACACCGACGTCCGATTCTAGCAGGCAAATTTCCCTGCCCCAGCTGCTGGACCGTCGAAAGAAGTTCACTCCCAGCCATCCACATGCCCAGCGGTTGAATGCTAGCTTGGCTAAATTGCTAGCGCTTCAACTGCTGCCTTTTCAGTTGGTAGACTCGGCCCCCTTCCGTGAGTTTGTGCAATGTGCGGTTCCTCAGTGGCAGGTTCCCAAACGCCACTTTTTCTCACGGAAGGCTATTCCGGCTCTCTACCGGCATGTGGAAGGCAATGTCTTGGCCTCGCTGGACAGGGCGGTCAGCGGTAAGGTGCATATTACCGCTGACTCATGGTCCAGCAGGCATGGACAGGGACGTTACCTTTCTTTCACGGCCCATTGGGTCACTCTTTTGGCAGCTGGGAAGGATGCAGGACAAGGTGCAGTAGTGTTGGAGGTTGTCCCACCGCCACGCCTCCAAAATGCTACTACTGGTTGTGACACACCTCTCTCCTCCACCCCCTCCTCTTCTTCTTCCTCCATGGCCTCTTCCTGTGGTTTGTCCTATGAACCAGCGGTGCTCCGTAGCCGTTCACGGGGCTACGCAAGTACGCAGGCAAAAAGATGCCATGCCGTGCTTGCGCTGGTGTGTTTGGGGGACAGAAGCCACACTGGGGCAGAGGTCCTGTCTGCTCTGCAGGGCCAGGCCGAGAGGTGGTTGACGCCACGCCAGCTTAAGCCAGGAATGGTGGTTTGCGACAATGGCACCAACCTCCTCTCCGCCCTCCGACAGGGACAACTGACCCATGTGCCCTGTGTGGCTCACGTCCTTAACCTGGTGGTGCAGCGGTTCTTGGGCAGGTACCCGGGCTTACAGGATGTCCTGAGGCAGGCCAGGAAAGTCTGTGTGCATTTCCGCAGATCTTATAATGCCAGTGCTCGCCTGGCTGAGCTGCAAAAGGAGTTGAACCTGCCCAAGAACCGCCTTATATGTGACATGCCCACCAGGTGGAACTCAACGTTGGCCATGCTGCAGCGGCTGCACACGCAGCAGAGGGCCATCAATGAGTACCTGTGCGACTACGGCACCAGGACAGGGTCAGGGGAGCTTGGTTTTTTTTCTCCACGCCAGTGGGGCATGATCAGGGATGCATGCACTGTCCTGGCACCATTTGAGGAGGCCACGAGGATGGTGAGCAGTGACAGTGCATGCATCAGTGACACTGTACCTCTTGTCCACCTGTTGGAGCACACGCTGCGTGGAATAATGGACAGGGCACTTGAGGCAGAACAGAGGCAGGAAGAGGAGGACTTCCTTGCCTCTCAAGGCCCCCTTTACCCAGACAGTGTTCCTTCTGTCCCACCCATCGCACAGGAAGAGGAAGAGGAGGAGGAGGAGGAGGATTGTGTCAGCATGGAGGTGGAGGCTGGCACTCAGCATCATCAGCAGCAGTCTTTTAGGGATGATTTACAGTCCCAAGAAACCAGTGGACTTGTACGTGGCTGGGAGGAGGTGACTGCGGATCATGTCGTCCTTAGTGACCCAGAGGACTCCGGAGCGAATGCCTCAGCAAACCTACGCTGCATGGCCTCCCTGATCCTGCAAAGTCTGCGGAAGGATCCTCGTATTCTTCGGATCAAGGAGAGGGACCATTACTGGCTGGCCACTCTCCTTGATCCACGGTACAAGGGTAAGGTTGCGGACCTTATGTTACCGTCGCAGAGGGAGCAGAGGATGAGACAACTCCGGGAGGCCTTGCAGAAAGGTCTGTGCAATGCGTTCCCAGAGACTGGGAGGTTACAAACTCCTGGTCCAGGACAACGAGTTGCTGAGGCTTCGGCCAGTCAAAGAAGGAGCGGTGGGGAAGGTGGCCGTCTGACCGATGCGTTCAGACAATTCTTTAGTCCGCAGCCCCAAAGTATGATTGGTTCCAGCAACCATCGCCAGCGTCTGATAAACATGGTGCAGGAATATCTAGGGGCAAGGTCAGACTTGGACACCTTCCCCACCGAAAATCCTCTGGCTTACTGGGTCTTGAGGATGGATCACTGGCCAGAGCTTGCACAGTATGCAATTGAGCTACTGACCTGTCCTGCATCCAGCGTTCTTTCGGAACGCACATTCAGTGCTGCTGGAGGATTTGTCACGGATCACAGGGTGCGCCTGTCCACCGACTCGGTTGATCGACTGACTTTCATCAAGATGAACCAGTCTTGGATCACCACCAGCTACCACACACCTGATGCTGATATAACAGACTAATTGATTTTAACATGTCACGTCCCTTCAAGACTGATGCTGATGCTGAGTGCCTGTGCTGTTATGTTGACTGGCTATCCTCCTCCTCCGAGTCCTCAATGATACGATTGATGATGATAGCTTGGAAGATCATTTTTGTTTATGGGTGCCGCCACCAGTGGCTAAGGCCCAATTTTTCAGCCCCTGTTTTACAGGGGCGTGTACTTACAATTTTTTTAGCAATAATTTGCCATAGGGTTCATTGCTGTGCTCCAAGTACAGTATCTGTGAGGTGTTGTAGTGTTGTGCCACCAGTGCCTAAGGCCCAATTTTTCAGCCCCTGTTTAACAGGGGCGTGTCATTACAATTTTTGAAGCAATACTTTGCAACAGGGCTCATTGCTGTGCTCCAAGTACAGTATCTGTGAGGGGTTGTAGTGTTGTGCCACCAGTGCCTAAGGCCCAATTTTTCAGCCCCTGTTTAACAGGGGCGTGTCATTACAATTTTTGAAGCAATACTTTGCAACAGGGCTCATAGCTGTGCTCCAAGTACAGTATCTGTGAGGGGTTGTAGTGTTGTGCCACCAGTGCCTAAGGCCCAATTTTTCAGCCCCTGTTCAACAGGGGCATGCAATTACAATTCTTGATGTAATAATTCACAGCAGGGCCCATTCCTGCACCCACCAAGAGTAAGTCTGAGGGCTTACAGTGTTGTGGCAACGCCACCACCACCACCACCACGAAAGGCCCAATTTTTCAGCCCCTGTTCAAAAGGGGCATGTAATTACAATTCTTGATCTAATAATTCACAGCAGGGCCCATTGCTGCACCCACCAAGAGTAACTGTCAGGGCTTACAGTGTTGTGGCACCAGCACCACCATCAAAGCCCCAATTTTTACTACCACTGTTCAACAATTATATGTAATTAAAATTCCTGATATAATAGTTGACAGCAGGGCGTTCCAGCACCAACCAAGAGTAACTGTGAGTGCTTACAGTGTTGTGCCAACACCAACAACTAAGGGGCCTATTTCTGCAGAGTATATACGGCAGGTCCCTACTTTCAAACATCCAACTTACAAACGACTCCTACTTGCAAACGAAAGAAGACAACAGGAAGTGAGAGGAAATCTACCCCTAGGAAGGAAAATTCTCTCCTGTAAGAATAAATATGGGAGAAAGGTGTCTCCTCTGTACTGATGCTTTATCAGCAATCCTTGTTTCAAGAAAAACACCACATTTCAAAAACAGTTGTCATTGGGATGGAAAGTGAGGTGAAATGTTCTGAACAGGGGCACAGACAGCAAAACAAATGTTACAGGGGTGATAACCCTTACCTATGTTTTCCAAAAAGTTTAAAAATAGATTTTTGGGCTGGAGCTACACTTCAACAATGTACCTGTTCAAAATTACAAACACATTCTACATAAGAACAAACCTACAGTCCCTGTCTTGTATGCACCGCCTGTATACGGCTGTTCAGAGTATATAGGGCCTTTTTTATTTTATGTGCGGGGTTCCCCTTAATATCCATACAAGACCCAAAGGGGCTGGTAATGGGCTGGGGTAGGGGGGGGGGGGTCATGGGGTAGCTATGCCATTTTTCTTAAAGATTTTCATCCATATTACCGGGACCAGACATTACATTAAAGCCGCAAGAAGTTTTAAATGGCTTTTTTTTCCTTTAGAAGTGTCATTTTGTGCAGGGACAGTTCTAAACACGGGAAACACGTGGCACTTCACAGGCATACTTTAGACACCCCCCAGGTACGATATTTAAAGGAATATTTGACTTTTTTTTTCACTTTATGCATCATTAAAATGACTGCTCCCGAAAAACGACCGTTTTTAAAACTTCTTTTTGCATTGATACATGTCCCCTGGTGCAGAACCCGGGTTCCCAAACCCTTTTTAGGACAATAACATGCATAATAGTTGTTATAATTAGCACTTTAGAATTCGAACGTTCGCATCCATTGTATTTAATAGGGTTCTAATGTTCGTACGAACTTTCGGTCCGTTCGCGGGTTCTGGTGCGAACCGAACCCGGGGGTGTTCGGCTCATCACTAAAGACCAGTTACTTCTGCTCTGTCTACTTGTGCTAAGTTACTGGTCTTGTATCCATTCCCCACGTTTTACCAGCAGTGTGGCCATAATAAGGTCATATACTGTAGCTGCTTTATAAATGCAAGCTCTATTTTGTGGATCTATGGCATAGTAAGGTGCAGTAAAGTGATAGGCTTACAAAGCTTCCCTTCCGTCTCCCAGTCAGATTGCTGATGTGCAACTGATAAAAGGCAGCTAATACAAAGACAAACTGAGGGTCATAGAGCATTCAGAAGATACTAGCAGAGCATGGGCTTACATTTTGACACCTTTGTGTTTAGGGCCCTGATTACACCCTGTGCCTTTTTTGTAGTTCGGCTTATAATCATCTTATAATCATATCTGCAGATCGGTCCTGGGGCTGATTTCTCACTGGTTGCATATTGCCATGTGCCATATACATTTATGTGTGTATCTTTCATAAGAAGCCACTATCGTTTCTCAATCAGATAAGAAACGTTTAGAAAATCCTTTAGCAGCGTTTGATTCTTGTTATCGTACAAAGGGAGCCACAGTGTGTAGTTTCATTCAATATTTTTTTAATTAGTTTAGCCATTGTATCAGCCTTTGGATTGAGTTCCACTCTCTTAAGTATTCCAAACACATTATCTCCATCTCAGTCTTTGGGACTCCAAGTCTAGGTGGAAAGCATCCAAGTGTCAAATAAACCTGAAGCCAGAACTCAGTGTGTTCTCTTATCAAAGCAACACGCGCCACAACCTACTGTATGTTTTGAGATCTTCTTTCCCTGATATCAAAGCTGATCTTAGCTTTAGCCACAGGACAGACTCCCCGAGAGTCTGCATTTTTCCTTGCTGTACTCATTGACCCTTTAAGCTTGAAGGATGCACCGTGAGACCATCTGGTTCTGTGATGTAACTGAAATCACTAGATAGATAATTGCCAGTCACAAACTAACTTCTTAATTGTTATTGTTTGGTTTCTCTGCAACAACGCCCACTTACCTTGACTAAAAGCATACGGCAAAGTCAAGTTTGTGGATGAAGCTAAATGAACTAGAAAGCTATATCATTTGCCTTATTGACAAATTTATGGTTCTCTGGATTCTATGTGTCAAGGGTAAAAGGAAAAAATACATATCTTAATAGTGCAGTACAGCACACAGGCCGGATATTCATAGACCCTGGATTACAGGCTCATACCTTCAGGTGACTGGACCCTGGCAAAGCTTTTGGACATTTGCCCCCAACCCTATAACTCTACCCCACTCCATGAGACCTCCGCTTTTTGCTAGTGTCTTGTAGGTCAAGGGCCTCTTCTTCCTTATAGGGAAGTTTCTGTACTTAACTTGTTCTTATTTACTTCAAATTATTCAGGTAACTCTTCACTGCCTTCTGTTATAGCAATAGAGGCAGTGCATCCAAGTTGAAGCTGATCGCCTCCCATGGCTTTCAATATCATTTCAATACTGAAGACACCCAAATCTATCTTTCCACCCCTCAGCTCACTCCATCAGTCTCCTCACGCATTACTAATTTACTAACAGACATATCTGTCTGGGTGAATAAAAAGAAGAGGTGGGACTTTATATGAAGCAGCTCCCGGTAGAGATGCCCTTTTGGGTGCTTCCGATTCCTAGTGCCACATTCAACAAATGGCATTGCTTGTAGATATCTTAGAGAATGGGACCCCTTCAGTTCCAATTTTTATTTTTTATTTATATATTTTTTTATAATTTTTTTACCCCTTTTTTCTAATATGGTCAGACCACGTAGCTACCTTTACTCTATTGCAGATAAAAGTTACGTGCATGCTCCTGAAGAGTGGATATAACCTCCACGAAACGTGTAAAGCTGTCATATGCCGTGTTTCAATCTATCGTGGGTTGCATTAGAGTTTCATCTTTTTCTCATGTGAATCATGTGTTTATCTATTTTTCTTATATGTATTGTCTGCAATTTATGTGCTAATTTACCTCATTGTATGGTTGTGTGTGTGTGTATATATATATATATATATATATGAATTATATCTTGATAATATACAGCCCATGATTATTATCATTTAATATACAATTTTTTCATTCAATAAAGTTAACTTTTCTTTCTCGTACATCACGGGACACAGAGCGACATAGTCATTACTAATGGGTTATATAGTTACCGTCAGGTGCTGGCACTGGCAACTTCCAAAACCGGAAGTACCCTCCCCTATATAAGCCCCTCCCATCCGGGAGCACCTCAGTTTTTTGCCAGTGTCTAAGGTGTTGGCCAAGAAGAAACATGTGTTTTTCACTGAGCTTGCGTACAGGTTCTTTTGGGCCTCAGTAAGCTATTCCGGATCCGACCAAAAAAGCTTCATAGCTAAACGGTCGGTACCCGGGCCTTGCAGAGAAGAGCAAGGTTCTGCCTGTAATGCTTCTCTTAGGAGAGCTGGACCCTGGGATCCAGAGCTCTGGTCATACCCACGACCAAGATGTTTTCTGTGCAGGGTGCTATACAGGTCCAGGGGAGTGGAATCCTTGGGAACCCGGTCCCTGAAGGTTTGATTACAATGCCTGCCGTGATAGGTGAAGTTTGGGCTTTTGTGGACCAAACAAAGTCCTGCGGCGGGGAACAGGTAAGTGGGGGCCCCCAGGAACTTGGTTCTATTGGGGGACCCCCAAGCCTAATTTGTCTTTCTGTCTGTTACCTAACGGTATTCCCGCTAATATCTGTGCATGCCTGTAACTACTAAAAAAATGTAATAATTTTTAATGGTGGTCAAGAAAAAAAAAAAAAAAAAGAATGTTTTTTTATATATGTTTAGTATATTAAACTGCGGTACCTGTGTTTGTCCACTAGAGGCCGCTGTGGAATGTTTTTCTTGTCATATGGACTAGTTTCTTCTCAGAGAGCAAAGTCCAGGCAGCTGGTGAGTTCTCCTACAGGAAACTGTTTCCTCTGCCATGTTGCAGTGTTCGTCTATCCCCCGGCCTGCGGCAAAGGGGGCCCTGGCTCCTGTCCCTGGTTTCCATGTTTGAAAATTAGCGCCGAGGCGCACGTGGCCGCGCGCGTGCGCGTGCACGCGCCTCTATATATAGAGGTGGCCGGAAAAAGGGGCGGGGCCTGGGGGATGACGCTCTGTGCGCGCCGCAGCGCTTCTGCGCATGTGCGGGCGTCCCAGCAGGTTTTTAAAAAGCCACATTATTGCAGTAAGCTGGCTATGAAGTACAGAGACAGAGCTGGCAACATTTAAAGGCATACAGCAAGCGGTTGATACAGGCATCCCCTAGAAAGGCACATTAGTAGACACCAACTGTGATATAGCAGCAATTGTGCTAGACTATTCTCAGTAAAAGTGGTGTATTACGGCTGGAATACCTCAGCTTTAGGCTTAGGAATATGCCGTCCAGTAGCTCCGGAACTGAATCTTCCAGGAAGCGAAGGGGGTCTCATCGGGCTCTGAGGATCTTGGGCATACTCCTGCTGCACCAGTCTCCCCTGAAGTTCAGAGGTAAGTGACCGTAGAGACCCCGCAGGGGTACTTGGTACTGTGGCTGTCCTCAGTCACCTGCTCCTGTGTATGTAACAGAGGAGGTTTTTTCCTCAGCTCTGGGAGGATTAGAGAGAGATTGTCAAAATTTATCGCTGCCTCCCTGTCAGGGAAAGCACGCCCGATCTCCGTCTCCTCCTTCAGAGTGCCTGTTAGCAGAGCAACAGTCCCATACAGGGATCGACCTGCCTGAAGGGGATCAGGATAAGGTTGATTCTGTTATAGAGGAATCAACAGTGGGGGAACCTTTTCTCAGCATCTCAAGCTGAAAGATTATGGGTTCAGTCTCTGACTAACATGGTCCGATCAGCATTTAAAAATGCACCTTGCGGAACCATCAACCACTACTGTATCCTCGTTGGGGTCGCTAGAAGCCCCCAGACTGTTTGTTCTTTTCCACTTCACCCTTTACTGAAAGGGCTCATTTACCAGGATTGGGAACGTCCTGAGAAAATATTTATTCCCCCAAGAGATTTCCGGTGGTCTATCCCATGGAGGATAAGTTCATCAAAAAAAAAAAAAATGGAAGGTCCCTACAGTGGACGCAGCCATCTCTTGTATGTATAAATCACTGACATGTCCAGTGGATAATGTCCAAATGTTCAAGAACCCAATAGATAAAAGATTGGAGTCCTTATGAAAATCTGCTTGGTGATACAACCAGCAGTAGCAGCTATTGGGGTCTGCTAAGCAGTGAAGGATCAGTTGAAACAGGTCTTGAGGGACTTGACAGATCAGCAGGCTTTGCCCTAGCTGATCTACCTAGAGCCTTAGGCTTTGCGGTTGACGCCATAGAGGATTCAGTCCATCAGGCCTCCCGCCTTATGCTGTCTATAGTACATACGCGTAGGCTCCTATGGCTCAAAAACTGGTCTGCTGAAGCTCCCTGTAAAGAATGGCTGGTTAGCGTCCCATTTCATGGTGAACGCTTATTCAGGGAAAACCTGGACAAATATATCCAGAAAATTTCCAGCGGTAAAAATACGCTCTTGCCGGTTAAAAGCAGAGTTAGAGGTCCCTCTTTAAGAGGCCTGCTTCTCCAGTCCCTGGGGCATCGGCTGTGTAACAGTTCCGACGGCCTCCTCGGTCAAATCCCGGGGGTAAAAAACAGGGACAGTAGCAGGGTAATGAGAAACCCTGGGTCAGGGGAGGTACAAAACCTCCCCCAAAGTTAAATTCATTGAAGCCCCCACTCAGTCGGGTGGGGGGGAGGACTCCAGTTGTTCGCAAGAGACCTGGCGGGACACGATCAAGACAGATAGGTGCTCTCCGCAGTAGGTTTGGGATACAGTTTGGAGTTAAAAGACTCTCCTCCTTCCCATTTTTGAGGTCAAACGTGCCAAGGGATCCCCGGAAGAGAGAGTCCCTCCTGTTGGCACTAGAACAACTATTGCTCCAAGGAGTAATTATGGAGGTTCCCCTGGAAGAATGAGGGTTCGGGTTTTACTCAAACCTCTTTACAGTCCCGAAGCAAACGCGGACGGGAGGCCCATATTAATTCTAAAAGGGCCATACAAATTCCTGTATATCAGGTCTTTCCGATGGAGTCGATCCGATCGGTGGCCACTGCCCTACAAGGGGAGGATTGGTTAGCCACGATCGACATCAAAGATGCTTATTTGCACATTCCCATCTTTCCAGTCCACCAAAAATTTTCTACGCTTTGCAGTAGAAGGGCGCCATTTTCAGTTCAGAGCCTTACCCTTCGGTTTGGCCACAGCACCACGAGTGTTTACAAAAATTCTGGCCCTTTATTGGCCAATCTAAGAACACAAGGTGTAATGATAATGGCATATCTGGATGACTTGTTGCTGATAGACCACTCAGTGAAAAAACTAGACGTGGTCGTTCACAAGACAATCAAGTATCTGGAATCTCACGGTTGGATTATCAACCGAGACAAGTCAGCCCTAAAAACCAGTCAAAAGTCTGGAATACTTGGGGCTAAGGTTGGATTCAGGCCAGAGAAAAATATTCTTGCCTCGAGGAAAGGTGTTGTCTTTGAAAGATTTGATCCACTTAGTGGGTACAAAAAAGACAGCCGTCCATACGCCTGTATATGAGGCTGCTGGGAAAAATGGTGGCATCATTCGAAGCAGTACCCTACGGTCAATTCCATTCAAGGAATTTGCAAGGGGCCATACTGTCAGCCTGGAACAAAAAAATTCAGGCCTAGACTTACAATGTCCTTGTCCCCTTCCGTTCGCAAGAGCCTCCGTTGGTGGTTGGTTTCCCAGAATCTGGAAAAAAGGAAATCCTTCAGTCCGATTTCTTGGGAGGTGGTCACTACAGATGCCAGCCTTATAGGCTGGGGAGCAGTACTGGAGCAATAGTCTCTCCAGGGCAGATGGTCGGATGCAGAAAAGGCCCTGCCCATCAATCTCTTAGAGATACGAGCAGCCCGGTATGCCCTAGTAGCATGGACATCCAAACTCCAAGGGTCCCCTGTCAGAATTCAATCAGACAATGCCACAGCAGTGGCATATATCAATCATCAGGGGGGCACCAGGAGTCGTGCAGCCCAGAGGGAAGTAAATTACATCCTGAAATGGGCAGAAAAAATATGTCCCAGCCATATCTGCGGTATTCATTCCAGGAGTGGAGAAGTGGAAGGCGGACTTTCTAAGTCGCCAGCAATTAGGCCCAGAGGAAGGGTCCCTTCACCCCGAGGTTTTCTGGACAATATGTCAGCGGTGGGGAACATCGGATGTAGATCTTCTAGCATCCAGATTCAACGCAAAGGGGGACAGGTTTGTCTCTCGGACAAGGGATCCCCTAGCTTGCGGCTCGGATGCCCTAGTGTTCCCTTGGGATCAGTTCAAGCTGATATATGCATTCACACCGCCACAATGGTTACCTCGATTACTCCGCAGAATCAGGGTAGAAAAGAAACCAATGATTCTGGTGGCTCCAGCGTGGCCCCGAAGAGCGTGGTACGTGGAGATTGTAAAATGTCAGTGGGGAGTCCTTGGACTCTCCCACATCGTCCGGACCTGCTTTCGCAAGGACCGATATACCACCCTTCCTTACCAGCCCTAGGTTTGACGGCCTGGCTATTGTAGCCCACATTCTAAAAAAGAGAGGGCTCTCTAATTCTGTGGTATCTACCATGATCAATGCCAGGAAGCCGGTATCCAGGCAGATCTACTATAGAATCTGGAAGGCGTACATCGCCTGGTGTGAAGCCAAGAAATGGCATCCACGTAAGTACGTAATAGGTAGGAGTCTGGACTCCCTACAATGGGCTGTAGATAGGAAGCTTGCCTTGAGTACTATCAAGGGTCAGATTTCGGCCTTGTCAATATTTTTTCAAAGGCCCTTGGCTTCGCATTCACTAGTCAAAGCCTTTATACAAGGAGTGATGCGTATTAGTCCTCCGGTTAATATTCCCATATGTCCATGGGATCTAAACTTGGTTCTGTCGGTTCTACAGAAACAACCATTTGAACCATTACAGCATATTTCCTTAGTGCTTCTCACCAGGAAATTGATTTTTCTAGTAGCCATTTGTTCGGCTAAAAGAGTATCGGAATTAGCAGCTATGTCCTGTAAGGAGCCATATCTGGTTATCCATAAGGACAGAGTAGTGTTACGTCCTCATCCAGCCTTTCTTCCTAAGGTGGTATCGAGGTTTCATTTGAACCAAGATGTGGTTCTTCCTTCTTTTTTCCCCAAGCCTACTTCGGTAGAGGAAAAGTTATTGCATTCTTTGGATGTAGTAAGAGCAGTTAAAGCTTATCTAAAAGCCACTGCTCAGACTCGCAGAACGGATACTTTGTTTATTCTGCCGGAAGGCCCCAGAAAGGGTCAGGCAGCGTCAAAATCTACTTTAGCCAAGTGGATTCGACAGGTCATAATACAAGCCTATAGCTTGAGAAGTAGACCGCCTCCGTTCAAAGTTAGGGCGCACTCCACGAGAGCAGTTGGAACTTCATGGGCAGTGCATCACCAGGCCTCCCTGGCTCAAGTCTGTAAGGCCGCAACATGGTCTTCAGTACACACGTTTACTAGGTTCTACCAGGTGGACGTTAGAAGTCAGGAGGATGTCGCCTTTGGGCGCAGTGTGTTGCAGGCCGCAAAAGATCCTCATGTCTGATAGCGCTCAGCTTATATATGGTGTATCCCCCCCCTCATTTGGCATTGCTTTAGGACATCCCATTAGTAATGACTATGTCGCTCTGTGTCCCGTGATGTACGAGAAAGAAAATAGGATTTTTATAACAGCTTACCTGTAAAATCCTTTTCTTGGAGTACATCACGGGACACAGAGCTCCCGCCCCTCTTTGGGGACACTTATTGCTTTGCTACAAAACTGAGGTGCTCCCGGATGGGAGGGGCTTATATAGGGGAGGGTACTTCCGGTTTTGGAAGTTGCCAGTGCCAGCACCTGACGGTAACTATATAACCCATTAGTAATGACTATGTCGCTCTGTGTCCCGTGATGTACTCCAAGAAAAGGATTTTACAGGTAAGCTGTTATAAAAATCCTATTTTTATCCACCTGCTTGTTTCATATAAAGTCCCACCTCTTCTTTTTATACATATAGATAGGGATGGGAGGCAGATGGCCCTACCAGGTTATTGCCTCATATAAAGTCCCAAACCGTTCTTTCTCCTCTGGTAGTGCCCATCAGTTCTACCTGTCAGTGTTCATCAATGCTGCCTATCAGTGCTGCATATCAGTGCCACCTATCGGTGTCCATCAGTGCTGCATATCAGTTCCGCCTATCAATTCTACATATCAGTGCCTCCTCATCAGTTCTGCCTCATCAGTGCCCATCAGTGCTGCCTCATCAGTGTCCATCAGTGAAGGAGAAAACTAAATTTTATAACAGAAACAAAGAAAAATATATATTTTTTTCAAACCTTTTGGTCTTTTTTTAGTTTGTTTAGCGAAAAAAAAAACCCAGTGGTGATCAAATACCACCAAAAGAAATCTCTATTTGTAAGAAGAAAATAATACAAATTAAGTTAGGGTACAGTATTGCATGACCGCGCAATTGTCATTTAAAGTGCGACATCGCTGAAAATTGGCCTGGGCAGAAAGGGGGGAAAGTTCCCGGTATTGAAGTGGTTAAATAGGTTACCCCCCCTTCAGTCCATCATAAATGCTGCTGCCAGACTCATTCACCTTACAAACCACTCAAAGACTGCTACCCCTCTCTACCAATCCCTCCAATGGCTGCCACTCGCCCAACAAATTAAATTCAAAATACAAAAAAAATAACTTACAAAGTCATCCACAACTCTGCCCTCATTATATCTCTAACCTAGTCTCAAAATACCAACATAATTGTCCTCTTCGTTCCTCCCAAGACCTCCTACTCTCTAGCACAACCCCAAGATACAGAGATGCTTCCTTACAAGGCTTTTTCTAGATATGCTTTGCATCATATGGATCTGAGGAAGGGGCAGGAGAAAAAAAGAGAACCAAAACGTAGCAGCTTTAAAGTGCAGAGAGAGTAAACCCCCCAAGGGAAATATATGGTGTTTCATATGACCTTTAAACCATAAAATGGTTAAAGTGTTACTAAACCGACAACAGTAAAAGTCTGTATATGCAGTAAAGCAGGCTTGTTATATTCACTGTGGAACCTAAGGGGTTAATCCTCCGCATTGTGTAAAAAGGCTGTTGGATCCTGTCTTCTCTGATCCTCCCCTTCCTCTACTGCCCCCTTTATATCTCCTGATAGTACAGAGCTAGTGTCAGGGAAATTCTCCATCCATTGTCTCCAATCTGCGCACAGCGCGCATGCGTGGCATAACGGCGCTTCGGCGCGTGCGCTGCGGGACGGCGCTTCGGCGTTCGCGCGTGCGCAATGGCGTGCCAATAGGATTACAGGCGGGCCTATTTAAACAAACTCTGTGACACGGTCAGCGTTCCTGTGTTCCCAAGTGCCTGATAGTTAAGTTTGATCTCCTGTTGTGACCCGGACCGGCTTGACCACTCTTCTACTTCTCCTGGACCTGACCCCCTGGCTTGCTTTACGGACTTTCACCTTTCTCCAAGTGTTTGATCCTCGGCCTGTAACTCGGATCCGCTGCGCGTCTCCAGCCCCTGACCCTCTGCCTGCACCCGGGACTTCTTGTTTAAACCTGCCTACCAATCTCTACCAAGTATTTGACCCCCGGCCTGCTCCCTACTCATCTCTACCAAGGCTCTTCAGCAAGATACTCCTACCTGCTGGTGGCCAGTGCTCCCTTGTGCTATCCTCTCCCTGTCTCACCTCCAGGGGGCGGAGTGCGCTTGGGTGCAAGGGCGAACCACTCTTGGCATCTCGGCCTCGGTAAGTACTCGCCTTGACAGCTAGGGGACAAGCTGCACATGCTCAGTTTGGTGTGTATTGCTAGAGAGGTTTTAGTTTTTTTTTGGACGGGTGCATGTGATTATCACAGGGCTAATCAGCACTGTCCAGTCAGGGGGTCAGGGGTCCTGCAGTCTCATAGGACAGTCAGTGCAGATAGAAAACTCCTCCTACAAGTTTTAACCTGACACTGATAGAAGTCTCAAGACTGCTCTAACTGCTGATGAGAAAAGGTATTTAGCAGTTTATATTTACTAAAACGATTGCATGTTCTGTGTACTGTGGGAGATATAGTGAATGCAGGGTCCTGGGTTTAGTAACAATTTAAACACAGGCTGCGTTACGCAATATAGTCAACAGAAGTGCAACTTCTCTACCTGCACCTCTTAAGCCCCATACACAGGGTAGGACTTTTTGACGACAAACTTCAAAATGAGCAAGTTTTCAAAAAAATCAGACCGTGTGTTTGCTCCATCGGACAAACTTTTTCGGTTTTCATCAGACAAAAGTTCGCTCTGCAAACGGACAAACTTTTCGGCAGCAAAAGTCCTACGGTGCAAAGTCCTATCGTGTGTACAGAAATCCATCAGACTTTTGTCCGAAGTACAAACACGCATGCCCAGAATCAATGTTAAAATCAACCAACAATAGCAGAAGTTGACCAAAGGGTGGCGGAAAAGAGCAGAAAAAACACGTAATATTGGGAAAGTTTTGGGAAAGTTTGCAGAAAAGTCCTGCCATGTGTATGTATGGGCGTTCCCGGCCAACTCCCTTCGGACAAAAATCCACGGAAAAGTTTGTTTGAAGTCCGACCGTGTGTACGAGGCTTTAGTCTTAAACCACTCGCCAGTCCCGGGACTTGAAGACCTGCAGTGGAAGGATCTCCCAGTTTCATCCATGTTTCTTCCACCTCTCCTACTGCTCCCCAACATTGTCCTGTCATTCAATAAATTATTAGTCATCAGGGTGGAGGTGGGGGGCTTTTCTGACACGAGGAAGCAAAGCCCTACACCTCAACCAAGATGGCCACCTCCACAAAGGTAAACCCAGTACAGAACAAGACAAGTTAAGTAATTAATGGAGAACAGATCTGCTACAAGGACCCTACAGGACATACCGGTAACTAGTCCTTTGCCATCTGCTTGCCTTATTTTGGGCACAACTTCTGCAGTTTAGGTCTGATTTAGGAAGTAACTGAAGGTGAAGACTTCTCTTTGGTTGCCTGTAAAAAAAGCTTTCTTGCTTCTTCGTGAACCTTTGAATTTTTCTACATGCATGCAACATTTTATTTCACAACTTTGTATTAAATCTTTTCAAATGCAATGTTCACCACTATGTGAATTTTACTTACACACTGACAAAAGTTGGCACTCTTTTAGACGGTATCCACGTAGATGTATACACAAATGTATACAGGTTTTCCTTCTGTGCTTTTAAAAAAAAAGACGGAGTCTGGTTCTGAAAAAAAAATCTTTATTTTCCAGCGTAGTTGGGTGCTTCATCTTTGCACTGTGCAGTTCCCACATGTAATCTTCTTCATATAAATGCATAAGTGGTCCTTATTTTGGTTTGGAAATGTATCTTTTGTGGGAAAAGTGATGTGTTTAAATTACAAAGTTCACATGCCTCGTGTCTGATAATTGCACCAAGATATTGGAACCGCAGCCAGGATTTCTGCGAACAAAGAGAAAATGAAGTCAAGGCTACTGGCGGTAACACCGAATGGATAACAGGACCGAAATCCTCCTTGCTTTTTTTTTTTTTTTCCTGTCAGGAGTGGTAACGAAGGAGGAGGATGGAGATTTCGGAAAAAAAAAAAAAAAACATTCTTCCTTTTTTTTTATTTTTTAATTAAAAAAGGAATCTCAGATGTCTTGTATCTTGAATATTTACAATAAAACCTTCAAATGCTTGTCAGGTGGGGGGGATGTGTCATTAGCCGGAGCCTTTGCCTGGGCTTGAGCCTCTTCTCCCGGACATGACAGTGCACCCGGATAACGGAAGAGTAATTATAGTTTAGCAGGGCTGCCAGGTGTGATAAATGAGTAATCAGCACACAGGAGCCTCAGTCCTCAAAGGAGGACTATTACAGTGTTATCAGCTGCAGGCCTTGCTGTACCGCTGCCTTGCACAGAGACAGGCCAGGCCCCAGGGTTGCTAGATACAGTGTAGGAGCCTGCAAGATTTCAGCTGCCTTTCGTTGTGTCGTTGGCTTCTTTGTGTCTTTGCCACATTGCAGAATTATTTTTTTTCTGTATTTCTGGTACTTGCTTTGCCATGTTTTCCTTAATAAAAATAAGTTGAAGTAATTGCTTTAAGAGGTTATCTAGGCCAATTTTGACATTCTCTGATTTGCTGGGGGTAGTAAGTTGTTTTACTTTGTGGAGCTTAGTTTTTGTACCGGACTTAAGTTCTATTCATTGCTGTTGGAGATGATACATTGGAACAATCACAGGGAGTCATGCAGTGGCTAGCCAATTGCGTGTGGTCAGGTCACATACACCTTGCTTCTCCTAGCTACTGCAGGTCCACCCCTGACCTGGCTCTTCCCGGTAGGGGGTGGAAGAGCCGGCGGCTTGCTATCGCTGTGATCTCATACGGCGGTAACCCAGCACCGATTCTTTTTTTATTTGATTTTTCTTTATTTTCAGTTTTTCTTTTTTTATTTATACTTTATTTTTATGTAGCGGGGTCTCCTTTAAGGCCCCGGGACTATGTTGCCCATAACCCCGTTTGGCACCCAGGGTGCATTTTCGCCACGCAGAGACTCATGGGTGGGACTATATAGGAGGAGGGCGAGGCTGAGCTCAGCCTCTTTGGACACCGCGCTGCTATCAACAGGTCTTCCCGTGCGGATCTGCTGCAGTGCAGGGCCTGAAGCCAGGGCCTTGCACAACTTCCAGAGAGCCTTCCACCCCACTGCGAGCCTGGGTGGCATCCGACTTCTCCAAGTTGCTGACATCAGTTGGGCCGGGGACCCGGCCAATGCAGACGCTGTGTGCGGAGACACAGTCGGTGAAAGTTCCGGACTGGGATCGCGTCCGGAGTGGTGAGCGAGCACCTGCTCAATCCAAACAAATACTTTACTCTGATTAGGCCAAGAGACTGCCTTGGCCCACCAAGTTTTATCTGTTGTTCCACCGGAGACTAGTAGCAGAACTGGGTCGTGTAGTCTCCGGTGAAGTGTTCTTCTATTACCTATCGTGTGGATTACAAATACTGTTTCTTTCTATATGTGCACCACCGTTCAAGCTGCATGCGAAGAAATTGTTCCCCAAGAGACTAAGTTATATCTGAGTCAGGCCTGACCAGGAGTTAGAACTTTTTGTTGCTGCGCCATAAGGGCGCATAGATAGGGATAGCTGCACTTGGCGTGTAATCGCCGGCATCCTCAGTGTGTACTATATTTACCGTTGCAGGGCTCTGCAGACAATATATGTGTTATGTGTTAACCTATGCCTTTTACACAGAAGAAAACTAGTTATACTTTAACACTTCGCCCTCAGTGTGTTATCATTGTGCATATATTGCTAGATTGTGATAAGATAACAACCCTTAGACTAACTGTGCCAGAGTGGGTCGAGTAGATTGCCAGGGGTTGGCGGTGTTGTATTCAGGGCCCGAAACAAATCCAGCGGCTCTCTTAACTGGGGGTAGCGCTACATTTTTTTTTTTTCTGTTATATTTGTCACTCTCAGTCATCAGTCTTTTCTTTTTTTTTTCACACTTCGCATTCCTCGCTTTAAAGGAGAGATGTACCCAAAAATATACTCCCCCCCCCCCCCCCCGGTGTCACATTTGGCACCTTTCAGGGGGGAGGGGGGAGCAGATACCTGTCTAATACAGGTATTTGCTTCCACTTCCGGCGATATACCGCCACACAATCTGCGATGATCTACGCCATGTCCGGCCCCTCCTCCACCCCCCCTCCGCTGTCTTCTGGGAGACATACAGGTCCCATAAGACAGCAGGGACCAGTCAGGACGCGCAGCGCGACTCGCACATGCGTAGTAGGGAACCAGGCTTCACTTGATTCTCTTACTGAAGACGGCGGCACTTCCACCCGGAGCCGAGGGATGGGTTGGCTTCGGTTGAGGACATCGTGGGTGCCCTGGACAGGTAAGTGTCCTTATTTTAAAAGTCAGCAGCTACAGTATTTGTAGCACCTGACATTTAACCTCCCTGGCGGTAATACCGAGTCTGGCTTGGGGTGGATTTTTCATGCCCAATGCGGTAACCCTGAGCCAGACTCGGGATCGCATTGCAGGATACAGAGGAAGTTACTTACCTTGTCCCTGGATCCTGCGATGTGTCCCGCTGTGTGTGTGAGCTGTCTCCTTGCTCGATTCACACACTGGTGACTGCCGAGTGCCGCCGAGCTCCGTTCCTGAGGGCAGAGTTCGGCGGGAAACTTCAAAAAAGTAAAAACACAGTACACATACAGTATACTGTAATCTTACAGATTACAGTACTGTATAAAATAATTACACATCCCCTTTGTCCCTAGTGGTCTGTCCAGTGTCCTGCATGCACTTTTATATTATAAAAACTGTTCTTTCTGCGTGGAAACTGGAGATTGTCCATAGCAATGAAAAAGTGTCCCTTTATGTCAAAAGTGGTTTTAGACCAGCTAGAAAACAGCGATAATAAATTAGAATCACCTGCAGAATTGAGCGATAGCGATTTGTGGGGAAATTCATCATCAAACACTGAATCTAATGACAGCGACAATTCTGCAACTGAGCAAATTTCAGTGTTTTTGATTTGATTACATTATTGAATAATTTTTATTATTATTATTTGTTATAATTATAGTTATTTATTTTATTATAATTTATGATTTTGTGTTTCAAACTTTATCATACCCGGGATGTCTACTAGACTCTTGTTTGGACAGATTTAAGTAAGTAATTACTAAGAATTGCAGGCCTACAATACATAACACCAAATTTCCATGCAAAATAATTGTACCGCTTTTGGTACAAAATTCCAGACAGAATCATACCGCCAGGGAGGTTAATTCGTTTTTTTTTGGCTGAACTCCACTTTATCTAGGGGTCGATCGATATTGTTTTTTCAGGGCAATAGCCGATATCAGGTGCCGATATATTGTATATTTAAAGTTTTTATTTTTACACTGTCCTTTCAATTTTTTCTTTTTTATCACTTTTATTGCTGTCACAAGTAATGTAACATCTTTGTGACAGTAATAGGCGTAGACAGGTACTCTTTATGGAGGGACCTGGGGTCTACAAGACGCCAAATCCCTCCTCTGCACTTGAAAGTATTCAAAACAACAAGGTGAAGTAATATCTGTACGTTTCTGGCCGATATTGATTCTTTGAAAAATGTGAATATCGACCCCCTGGTAATCAGCCACTCCGATAAACTTTTAACACTCTTGGCTCGTTAATACGGATGACATACACATGTTCTCACCCTCTTTTCATGGCCAATGGTGCTGATAAAAATCTCTGTCCTGCTCTTGTCTCCCACTTCTATGACCAAGCCCTTGGGGGGGCAGGGTGAAATGCGTGGGGCAAGGCATGACTAGAGCGGCACTGGCTGAGGCCACACATTTCAACATATTTTACTAGCATGGGGTTGGGCCTGAGAAGCGTCCTACACTATACAATTTGATACTTCAGAATGAGTGAATTTGATGCCTGCTCCCATCTCCTGAATACTAGAAGGGAGACATTTCAACTGCTGCTTGGAGTTTCTTCAGGATCACATGATTTTTGCTGGCACGCAATTGGTTAAGTGGACACAGCTTCATCTTATTTACTAAGCTCAGTGAACATTCACTATTAAGCTGCCCATAGATTTATTGTTTATTTCATTCAGCCAGCGGGTCACATGAAAAAAAGCAAACAGATTCCCCACCCACACAAGCAAAGCAGATGGAAGATCATCCCGCAATGCCATTGTATTTTAACAGCGGGACTCCTCCGCTGTCAGAATACACTGATCAGTGACAGCAGCCACTGAATGACAAAAGACAACATTTCTGTTCCAAAGAAGTCGATCAGAAATTGCCACAGAGGGATCGAAATTCCATCGGTTTCTGATGATCTGCTCAAATTTTGATCCATCTATGGGCAGCTTTATGTTGGTAAATCAGCCCTGTTGCGTCCCCAACATGATTTTATTTAGTTTGATACTGGTGCATTGAATTGTCCACTGGTTTTGCTTCTCCTGCTGCACCCTCTGTAACATAAAGAAATGAGAGAGCTAGTAAAGACAAAGAGAACCCCTTCTAACAATATGGTGGTTCGTTGGAACTAGGAGCTCTGGTACATAAGCCTATCAGCTAGGACCCCAGAAATGTATTATTCAACATTGTTTTTCCTATACTGCTGCTCGTTAGATTGAATGGAGTCTCTTTAGATACTTTAATTAGAAGAATGCAAAGAGAAGAGTTCAAATGCAACGAGCATACAGGTTGAGACTCTGGCGGGAGTCTTTATAGATTCTACATTCTAGATTTTCAAGATCTCTAGATTCCATTTCAGCCCCGGAAGATTTTCCCCCTTAATGACCAGGCCATTTTTTTTGCTGTAAGGCACTGCGTTATTTTAGCTGAGAATTGCATGGCCGTGTGACGCTTTACCCCAATTCCCCCCCCCCCCACAAATAGAGCTTTCGTTTAGTGGTATTTGATCACCTCTGCGGTTTTTATTTTTTGCGCTATAAACAAAAAAAATACGACAATTTTGAAAAAATAACTATATTTTTTACTTTCTGCTATAAAACACAACCAATAAAAAAAAAAATGTCTTTATCGATTTAGGCCAATTTGTATTTTGCTACATAATTTTGTTAAAAAAAAAATCCCTAAAAACGTTTATTAACCACTGTCCGACTGCCGCACGCCGATGTACGTCAGCAGAATGGCATGGGCAGGCACATTGGCGCACAGGTACGTCCCTTTAAATTTGCCGCCCAGCGCGCGCCTCTCGAGTGCGGCCGCAGGTCCCAGGAACTCGATGTTGCGGTCGGCAAGAGCAGAACAGGGGAATGCCTTTGTAAACAAGACATTCCCCTATTCTGCCTAGTGACTCTGTCACTGATGACCGTTCCCCATGATCGGGAATGGTCATCAGTGATGTGTCACATATAGCCACGCCCCCTAACAGTAAGAATCACTCCCTAGGAAACACTTAACCCCTGCAGCGCCACCTAGTGGTTAACCCCTTCACTGCCAGTGTAATTTTTACAGTAATCAGTGCATTTTTATAGCACTGATCGCTGTAAAAATGACAATGGTCCTAAAATGGAGTCAAAAGTGTCCGATGTGTCCGCCATAATTTCGCAGTCATGATAAAAATCATTGATCGCCGCCATAACTAATAAAAAAATATATATATATAAAAATGCCATAAAACAGTCCCCTATATTGTAGAAGCTATAACTTTTGCGTAAACCAATCAATAAATGCTTATTGCGATTTTTTTTTACCAAAAATATGTAGAAGAATACGTATCGGACTAAACTGTGGGGAAAAATATTTTTTTATATATTTTTGGGGGATGTTTATTATAGCAAAATGTAAAAAATATTGATTTTTTTTCAAAATTGTCGCTCTATTTTTGTTTATAGCACAAAAAATTAAAACCGCAGAGGTGATCAAATACCACCAAAAGAAAGCTCTATTTGTGGGAAAAAAAGGACATCAATTTTGTTTGGGAGCCACGTCGCACGACCGCGCAAATGTCAGTTAAAGTGACTCAGTGCCGAATCACAAAAAGTGGCCTGGTCTTTGACCACCAAAATGGTCCGGGGCTGAAGCGGTTAATTAGTTTTAGCAAAAGTTATAGCGTCTACAAATAGGGATATATTTATGGCATTTTTATTATTTACATTTTTTTCTCTAACAATGGCAGTGATCATGGATTTTTTGTGGAACTACGACATTGCGGCAGACAGATCGGACACCTAACTGACATTTTTGACACTATTATGGTGATCAGTGCACAAAATATGCACTGACAGGGAAGGGTTAACATCAGGGGCAATCAAGGGGTTAACTGTGTTCCATCAGTGTGTTTTTAATGCCGCGTATAGACGATTGGATATTCTGATAACAAAATCGTGGATTTTTTTCCGACGGATGTTGGCTCAAAGTCTTGCATACACACGTTCGCACAAATGTTGTCGGAAATTCCAAACGCCAAGAACGCGGTCACGTACAACCTGTACGATGGCACTATTAAAGGGAAGTTCAATACCAGTCGTGTTAGTAGAAGTTTGGTGAGAGACGATTCGCGCTTTTCAGCCTCGTGCTTTTCAGTCCGTTACAGCGTGACGAATGTGCTATCTCCAATACGAACGCTAGTTTTACCAGACCGAGCGCTTCCGCCTCGTACTTGATTCAGAGCATGCATGGAATTTTGTGCGTCGGAATTGTCAACACACGATCAGAATTTACGAGAACGGATTTTGTTGTTGGAAAATTTGAGAACCAGCTCTCAATTCTTTGTTGTCGGAAATTCCGACAGAAAATGTCCGATGGAGCCTACACACGGTCAGAATTTCCGACAACAAGCTCCAATCGAAAGTTTGTTGTCTGAAATTACGAGCGTGTGTACGTGGCATAACTGTGTGGGGGGGATGGGCTGCCTGGGACAACACACAGATCCATCTTCCTGCGTAGCAGTAAGACAGGATCTCTGTGTGATCCCTGACAGAACGGAGATCTGCCTTGTTTATGGCAGATCCTCGTTCTGTCATTGCAGGGAACGATCATGGGTGGCTGGCAGACATAGAGTCCGCCGGACCCGCTGATTGGCTCCCCCACTGACCAATCGGTGCCCGCCCACAGATCACCGTGTACAAGCCGACGTACACCTACGGCGATTTTCGCAGCAGAGCCAACCTGCTGCAGTATAACTGCGGCGGTTGGTCGGCAAGCGGTTAAGAAGAAAGCAAATCAAAGTTACAGCTCATTGGTTGGCTTTGTAATAGCCATTGCAAGGAGTATACAGCTTGAGATTCTTGCTGAGGTCATTCTACTGGGTTCACTGATAGATGTAAGAATCCTGGTAACATGACCCACCTACAACAACAAAGTCTAATGCCGCGTACACACGATCGGACATTCCGACAACAAAACCGTAGATTTTTTTCCGACGGATGTTCGCTCAAACTTGTCTTGCATACACACGGTCACACAAATGTTGTCGGAAATCCCGATAGCCAAGAACGCAGTGACGTACAACACTACGACGAGCTGAGAAGAAGGAAGTTCAATGATTCTGAGCATGCGTCGAATTGATTCCGAGCATGTGTAGGATTTTTGTATGTCGGAATTGGATACACACGATCGGAATTTCCGACAGGAACTTTTGTTGTCGGAAAAATTGAGAACCTGCTCTCAGACATTTGTTGTCAGAAATTCCGACAGCAAATGTCCGATTGAGCCTACACACGGTCGGAATATCCAACCAAAAGCTCACATCGAACATTTGTTGTTGGAAATTCCGATCGTGTGTACGCGGCATTATAGATCAGTTTTGGGTGGATGAACAATTGCATTACTCCTACTCCAAAAAAATTTCGTTTAGATTTACCAAAACCATATACAGCAGGGAAATGCAATTAGCGGACTTCCAGCTGTTGCAAAACTACAAGTCCCATCATGCCTCTGCCTCTGGGTGTCATGCTTGTGGCTGTCAGAGTCTCGCTATGCCTCATGGGACTTGTAGTTCTGCAACAGCTGGAGGTCCGCTAATTGCATATCCTTGATATACAGTAAACCCCCCTCCATTGCGGGGGTTACGTTCCGGACCCACCCGCGAAAAGTGAAAATCCGCGAAAAAGAAAGACCCTATTTAAATACACCCTAGGCATGTTTTGTTAACTTTTTAATAGCATTTAAAGGTCTTTAAACACACTTTTAAGCAATAGAAACACATAAAAGATGGAGAGAGAGCAAGAGCATTGTAAAACACAAAAAAATTGTGCTAACGGTATACTGTACAGTACTGATTCACCGCTACATAACCACGAAATGGCGAAATATTACCGCAATATCAGAATTAATAGGTCCTAATTAAAATAGAGCGGGGGTTTACTGTAATATGAGGTTAAACCTCAACACTTTCAATTTGTATATGTAGCACACGGACCCTTTTCTCCTGCCTACCTTCACTTTGCCGGGATAAAGGCACACCGTGCCACATGCCCGGATCCTCCTGGTATATGAGGTTGAGCGGTGTTCTTATAATTTTGGGTCCTGCAGCGAGTTACCTCCCGTCCATTGGTTCTCTTCCCCAGAATATAGCGAAAAGTCTGTTTTTTCCCCGAAAGAAGGCAAATATCCAGACAATGTTCAAACTCCAAACAGACGAGTTTATTTTATATTGCTTGAAACAGATTTGGGAATAGGTTGAAAATAGTAACAAAAGCAGGTAGGGAGACAGGAGGCACGCGGCACCCAGTTCCCCTATTCTTCACTCAAGCCTGAGTGTGAATTGCTCACCCGGATAGATCCCTCTCACAGTTCTAGCAGCCATAGTGAAGCACGAACAGTTTCTTTAAGTTAGTCCCCTTCACGGACAAGTCTAAGCGATCCTCTGCCACAGAATCCTTTAGTTACTGAATTAGAACTTGAAACTCCCATAGATTAATAGAGACCATAGGTGTCAATGGGACACACTATAGGAGCTATACTGCAACTCACGAATTCTTCCCTCTGATAGGTAACCAGGCCTCTCCTTCACCGTGAATTCCTTCACCGATCCCTCGGACAGGTCCTCCCCCGGTTTCCTCTCCTTCAGAGCGGGCCGCCCTCACACGGGTTCCCTGGGATTACAGTGTGTTGATTGTAGACCCAGTTGAAGGTACTAGGCCTACCTGTAACTTCGTAGCCTCGGGCTAAAGGTGCCCGAGACTCCTCGACCAGTTCACCCACCCCAGGCCAGCAAGGCCAACGGGCGCGACTTCACCACCAGGGGTCCTCCCCTGCACACTCCTCCTCCTCTATGGCGTCTGCCCCTTATGTACTTTCTCCCAGCATGCACAGCAGGATGAACTCCGCCCACCACACGGTAGCCGAAAGAGGACACCCAATCACACCACAATGTCACCAGTGGTTCAACCCAAGACCTGGGCAACAGCACCACCACAGGCCCAGGGGAACTATACACCAGACAACAACATGGCAGAGCAGAGTCCATAATAACCAGAATTGTAGAGTCTGAGCCATACTATAGCTCAGACTGCCCCTAAATTTGCAACATAGCGACCCCATTTTTGGGGGTCCCGCTACATATGCAATACAGCAGGCCCTTGCACTACATAGTTGAAGGTAAATATAAAGCAAATTTATTTGGAAAATTATATAATGTATTGCCAGCTTTACCCCTATCCTGTGTAATGAAAAGGATGCACCGTTCGGTGTAATTTTGTGCTATTGACTTGAAAATCTATCGCATCGGGCAACCTATGTGCACCAAAAACTAGGCATAGGTAAAATACAGCTTGCAAGTTGAGGTTCTTCAATATATATAAGCTTACACCTTCATTAATAGAGATGGAAATGTTTCTGAAAAGTTTGATCTGTTGTGGTACAACCAGATTGTGAAGAATTTGCGGACCTATGAAATTAGGGATATCAATGGGAATCTCAACCAGGCTCCAGAAAAGTGTATATTACAGAGCATCAGCTGGTGCGATATTGTGCAAAAACGGTTTGTGAAGCTCCTGGCCACCATGCCCGATGATATGTATGGATCGAAAATGAGCCTTTACAAATTCTATCAGGGATACTAAGATAGAAGGTTGGGATATCACTGCGCTGGCAGTCAAGCTTAAGGGTTCACAGGCAACAACAGATGCAGATATAAGACAGAAACTGCCTTTGGAGGAGCATTTGGACCCTTCCTATCAGAAGCCTTTTGGGAACCTGAACTGCCAAAGATTACAATAAAATTTGAGGTTGGCTTGGGACATCCAAATTCATGAATCATGAGTCCAAATCCAGCGTCTATAGTACAAATATTTATACAAAATCTTTCCACTGATCGCTGTTTACTCTGGGTAACTTTAAACCATTGTAAATTGTGTTTTGTTATTCAGTTAGACTAAAGTATATTATTATTTTACAATATAATATGTCAATTGTAGACATCTGGAGAAAATTCACTTCAAGTAGAACTGCGGCCTCTCATTAGAAAATATGAACTGCAGTACTTAAATCTTCACTAAAGGCAAAATAGTGCTTGTTTTTTTTTAGTTTTGGGTAGACTGGAGAAGGATTAGGATTTATTGCTGTTTGTGCCCCCACAAAATTTGCGTTGATGTTGGAAGAATAGAGGGGAAATCTTCCAATGGGGACACTAGTTCTGGTGACAACCAGGGATTGCCCCACTTAGGAGGAATTTCCTTTCACTTCCTGTTGTCGCTATTGGACAGGAAGTGAGGGGAAATCTCCCCTATGGAACAAAGATTGACAAAAAAAAACAGGGTTTATAACCTTTCCCTAGGCTGGGTTAACATACAGTATATGCAAATTTGATGCGTTTTTAACTACATCCAATTTGCATAACATGTGAATGTGACCGGCTTTCAATGGCGTCGGCTCAGACATGTGCAGGGCGGTTGCGGTTTTGAAAAGGGCCCTGTGGGTTTTTGGGTCCGGTTCAGGTGTGAATTCAGGAAAAATAATTTACCTGAACCAGTGAACAGAAACATACATGTACAACCTCTGTGGAAGCCACAGCCCCGCCGCTCGCAATACAGAGTCGGTGTGCTTTCCAAAGGACCGGAAGTAAACTGGAAATGATGTCAGGTTTCCACCGGAAAAGGGCGATGATATTACCAGCAGCTGCAAGGCATTTAGCACTACATGCGTCGTCATGAAGCCTCCGAGCAGCAAGGCTGTTAGTTTCCACGGAGGCGTTACATACTGGTGCTTCTAAAGGCACCTTATAAATGGGAGTAAGTTTTTGTATATGTTTTAATCCACTGATTCTGAATAAAACTACTGAGAATATTATTTTACTCTGCTTGTGGCTATATTTGGCTATGAGAGGACATCAGGGCTTGAGTTCCTGGTGATGGTGGATTTATTCAGGTTGGATGGAGAGCGTCGTGCACAGCCATTTTCAGATCTCTCCAGAGATGTTCAATCGGGTTCAAGTCTGGGCTTTGGTTGTCCCGTAGCCAAAACCTCTGTTATCTTGGCTGTGTGCTTAGGGTTATTTCCCATATCCCTGTATGTTGTGTTCTTTAAGATGCACATCCAAGGGTCCTTTTAAAATATCAATACTTTCCGCTGACACCACCAATTGTGGAAGAGAGTTCCACATCCTTATTGCCCTGACAGTGAAAAACCCCCTGAGCAGCTTAAGGTTAAACCACTTCTCATCCAATCTCTTTGTGTGGCCCCGTGTCCTCTTACATTCCCTGAGACTGAATAGTTTTTTTTCCTACTCTGGGATCACCATTGAGATATTTGTAAAGCACTATCATGTCCCCTCTCAAGCATCTTGTTTCCAGCGAGAATACATTTTGTGTTTGCAGCCATTCCTTGTAAATTAGGTCCTCCAGTCCCCTATTAATTTCGTTGCTCTTCGTTGGACTCTCTCCAGCACAGCCCTGATGAGGATTGGTGACCAGAACTGGGTGGAATACTCCAGATGTGGCCTAACCAGAGTTTTATAAAGTCGCAGGATTAACGTTTTATCTCTGGAGTATATTCTCTTTTTTATGCATGCTAATATTCTGCCAGCTTTGCTAGCTGCAGCTTGACATTGCATGCTATTGATCAGTCTGTTTTCTCTTTCCTTGATTCCCCCAGAAGTTCTGCCCCCTAGTGAGTAGCTTGCGTTTGTTTTACGCCCCCACCTTACCTTACATTTATCCACATTAAACTGCATTTGCTATTCAGTTAACCACCCAATTATTTTGTTCAGGTCTTTCTGTAAAATTTCTATCCTGATGTAAAGTTATTGCCCTGCTTATTTTTGTGTCGTTCGCAAAAACTGAGATTGATCTGTTTATCCCATCCTCTATATCATTTATGAATAAATTAAGCAGAATTGGTCCCAAGACAGAGCCTTGAGGTACCCCACTTACCACTCCAGACCAGTCTGAGTACATGTTATTTATCACTACCCTTTGGACATGCCCCTGTAACCAGTTTTCTATCCAAGAACAAACCTTTATGGTCCATGCCTGCAGATTAAGTGTTTATGGGGAACTGTGTCGAATGTTTTTGCAAATCCAGATACACCATATCCACAGGCGTCCCCCTATCTAGATGGTAGCTCACTTCCTCGTAGAATGTTAACATATTGGTCGGGCAGGAATGACCCTTCATAAACCCATGCTGATTACTACTAATGATACTGTTTTCTTCAGCAAATTCTTGGGTATAGTCGCTTATCATCCCCTTCAACAATTTACCTACTATTGATGTTAGGCTGACTGGCCTGTAGTTTTCAGGAATATGTCTCTGCCCTTTTTTGAATATTGGTACCACATTGGAGAAAAGCCAATCAGCTGGTACAATTTCTTTCAGTATGCTGTATCTAGTGCATCATAATTTAGCTCCATGATCTAACAGCCTCATTACCAGCTTGTGCCAAAAATTAGATCACCATGCCGCACCTAGTTTTCAAAAAGGGGGCATTTTTGGGGGTTTGCACTGTCCTGGCATTTTTATTTGAACAGAAATGAAAGGAAATGTTTGTTTTCAAAATATTTGGCCTGTTTTTCTTTATACAGTAAAAAAAATCAAAAACAGTAGTTATTGAACAGCACCAAAAGAAAGCTATCTGTCTCAAAAATTGGCATACAATAAATTTGGGTACAATGTTGTATGATGTCAATCAAAGTGTGAACCCAGCATCCAATTCACGTAAGGGTGAACCCAGCCGGAAAATGCAAAATCTGGTGCACCTGTGTATGGTAGCCCATAGACGGTGCAAATGTATTTCCTGCAAATACGAAATTCGCACTATTCCCCTATGAACACAGACAGTGCTGACACGGGAATCCATCCTGCAGAGCAATTGTCTTCTCCCGGTGGGGGGGCGGGGCCAGAAGAAGACAGTGATTATCGCTAGCAGGTATAGTAGCCGCTTGCAATAATTGGAAGCAAATGCGGTTCAGCAGCAACCGGCTGAGATTCAAACTATTAATGAGCAAGCTGATTGCACCTAGTTGATCGATCAACTTGGGTACAACCAGCCTGCCGGATTTCAACCGTGTATCGCCGGACTAATTTTAGCTTGTTTAATTAAAGCAGAGGTTCACGGGAATTTTTTTTTTAAAAGCCAGCAGCTACAAATACTGCAGCTGCTGACTTTTAAAAAAAGAACACTTACCTGTCCAGGTCGCCCGCGACGTTGGCAGCCAAAGCCGAGCTACCGCTCGGCTCTCGGCTTCCCCCGCCGCCATCCTCGGTGAGGAAATCGGGAAGTGAAGCGCTGCAGCTTCACTGCCCGGTTCCCTACGGTGCATGCGCGAGTCACGCTGCGCTGTCCTCACTGGTCCCCGCTGTGTTCTGGGAGCCGAGTGTTTCCCAGAACACAACGGGGGGGGTGATGCGAAGGGGCAGGACTCCCGCAGGGAGTCTACACCCGGAAGTGGTGCAAATACCTGTTTTATACAGGTATCTGCACCCCCTCCCCCCTGAAAGGTGCCAAATGTGACACCGGAGGGGGGAGGGTTCCGAAAAGCGGAGGTTCACTTTTGGGTAAACCTCCACTTTAAGCTTCGACAAAAAAAAATATGGAAGCTGCTCAGTTTCTATGCAGATCTGCACTAGATTTTGCACTCTCTAATTTTAGTAAATCAACCCCACAGAATACATTTCAAAATAATCTTTGCGTAACTGTTTTCCCACTCAAAGTGAACAAGTTTTATATTAATAAGAATAATAATATGAAATTGTTACTCCTGACTTCCATTTTTGTCCTGGGTCAGTCACTCACCATGCATAAAAAACGGACATCCTCAATGTGACATCAAATGTCTTTGGGGCTCCTAAATGCTTTTGCCAGTATAGGGCAAATGCGTTCTGGTTAATTTTTTTTTCTTGTTTTATTAGTAATAATTGTATCAAAATAATATAGGTGATGAGTAACACAAATCTCTTTTACCAGTCTTAAAGACCCAGTTTGATGGCGCTAATGAACAGCAGTGCAGAGAACTTGCCCTCCTCACTGATAACCTTGCAGCCATGAACTTGTCGTAGTGATTCTAAAGACATTTTTTTGAAATAATCGGAGTTTAAGCACAATCAGGTCATCCGGCTATATACAGTTAGCAAGGGGGAGGACTGAAATCCAAAGAGTGAAAAAAAAAAAAGAATTTCATCGCAGTTAATGGCAAGGAAATGAAAAGATCATGAGAGAAGGGCTTTTTTCTTCCTTTTTTTTTAACCAAGCCGACTTGACAGAGCAAAAGCGCTCTCAACGTTCTGCACCATTTGCTGTTGCACAAACGTTCTGTGTAAGAGCTGTGAAGCTATTATTGTAATGGAAGGAGAAAAGGCAGATAAAACTCTCCCTCCTGGTCACCACAAGGGTAAACTAGGTGCATAATTTTGTCTAGCTAACACCGAAAGGTCATCAAGGTTTTACCGATTCCCACTGGAAAGGGACCTCAGGGAAATGAAGGAGACAAACTCACGGGCGGCTCTTCCCAGTTCTCTGGTCGTGTACTTTTTGACTTTGATACTCGGGGACGAGGTTACAATGCTGTGGAACAGAGCGCTCAAGAAATCCAATGCATTCTCCTAGTTCAGAATTCTCTTTAGTCCCATTGCCCTGTGATCCGTGTCGAGTCTTTCAAGATGTAGGGGAGTTAAAGGCAATGAGTTGTGAAGAAACCAGTTAAACTTAAATAAATGTATGATTTTTTTTTAGGTCCTATATATAAACTCATATCACGGGTCTTATGTAGACAATGCCCTTGACTGTGATGTGGCTAAAATAGAGCGTGGTTCAATGACGGCTTTATGAAAAAAGTCATCAATGCTTGTCGCTTGGCTGTCTTTGACTTAACAAAGAATACTTGATCACAAATCTCTCACGTGCTATCTTTATGCACACTAATAGAAGGATTCAATCAAAATTCCCCAAGCATTGACTTTAAGCTGAACTCAAGACAAATGAAAAATAAAGTGAATGCTGATGTGTATTTTTAATAAATTAAATACCGTATGTATTTTTTTAAAATTAATTAACTTTAAATGTAAATAGTATAAATACCGGAATGTGACTTAATATTAAGTATTTGTAGTCTCTTGTAAATATGCATTAGGGCTGGGAGAGGGAGCAGCAGTACTTGGGCCCAATCAGGTGAACTGCATTAACGTGTGTATCAGGAATGGACAGCAGAGATGGCCAGATCTGCGTGGCTACACGCAGGAAACTGGGACCAGACTTCATATAGGAGAATTATTTACAGTGAATCAAAATCCTTCCAAACACCTGCACACAGCAAACATATAAAAATATAAGTGAACCAAAAAACCCAATGACTGATTACTTAACAAAAAACTAAAAATCAGAAGTCAAACAACTAACTATATACAATATATACAAAATGGGGAACCTCAAACAGCAGGGGGAAACTGGAGGTGCAGTGAGCAGATGGGAAGGTGGAAACACAACAGAAATCAGTACAAGGGCAGGAGGGCTTGTACAAGACAGCAGGATACAGCGAACAGGGCAGGAACAGGATACTGGTTAGCAGTATCTGGCAGCAAGCAAAACACTGGAATGAGAACCACTAATAGGGGTGGACCCTAAATACCCTCCCAGCAGCCAGCATCAGATGGAAACTTTTTACTGGGATCTGCTAGCTGCTAAGAGATGCCCACTGGTGGATACTGGAATTAAAACCCTCAGCCCAGGGAACCACAGTGCCACCAGCAGGTGATCCAGGTCCTGACAATGTGCTTGCAAGCAAATATTGACAGGAGGTGAGAGCAGAGGGATAACCTTATCCATCCATTGCACCTCCTTTCCTGTCCAATCTCAGGCTGCCTGCAAAATCCTGCATGAAAAGTTGTCTGTGCTGCATTAGATCTTATACAAACATACATCTTCCTATGTCCATATGAGTTGAGATGCCTACATTCTGCTCCTATGCCGCTTCTACTGAATACACACTAATGTTTACATCTCCCCCTAAATGAGCCATTTATGTGGCGCATATTCAAAATGACCTTGGCTTTTAGTCATTGAAAATTATGAAAGACCGAGGTCATTCTGCAGCCATTCTGCACCATTGCATGAATAACTCATTCAGAGGGAAATGTAAATATCAATTGTTTGTAATCAGCAGCGGCAGCACACGTGCAGAATAACTTCCGCCCAAAATGTCACAACGCTCCTCGCTCCACCCTGTCAGGTGCCCTTATAGCAAGCCACTTGCTATGGGGGCCCTTATGGGTGCTCGCTCCCGAACTGCCTCTGTGTGTCCATAAGACACATAGAGCATGGCTCGGCCCTGCTCCCTCCTCACTGGCTCTGATTGACATCAGCCATTGGCTGAGCTAATGAGGAGAGAGAGAGCCAAAAGAGCCTTTGCTCTCGTGTACAATGCTGGATAAAGGTCAGGAATGCACTTTAGCCTGTAAAATCACTTTAAAGTGAATGTAAACCCTCACATATACAGAGTGAAATGAACAGCCTCAGATGATACACAGGGATGTCTTTATCTTTATATATTCTTTAGAAAGTGAACATCATGTTAGAATTGGGAGGGGAGTCTAGGCATACACTGTGTGACAGCTGTTTGGAGGAAAGGCACACATCTCCCCCCACCAAGGGAGGAGAAACGAAGATACTCGCAGAGCTGTGCTGTGAATAGATCTATAATAGCAACCTCCCCGACACACATTTTTAGCTGCTTTTATCTCCTGTGTCGGAGAACTTGTCAGAAGTTATCATGCTGATAACAGAGGAAAGAAGCAGCAGAAAGACATTGGACTCAAGGCTTTGGAAAGAGATAAGTAAACACTACCGATATATGTGCCCGGGTCAAATTTCATGAATCGGTTTACATCCACTTTAAGTCCATTGTCAAGATTTTATTGCTGTTTATGTCCCACACTGGTGGGTTTCATCCCTCTGTTTGTCCTGGGTGACCATTGCTGAAGAAGGTGAGTGGAAATAAAAAAAACAGTTATCTGAGCAATACATTAAATCCTCCTGTAGAACACTTGTTCTTACAAACTTTCTCAGATGGTAATTCAGTTCACTCTGTAGAGATTTCTTCGTATTTCTTTTTGTATTTCCAGTACAGAAAGTGACTGGAAATCCCAAGCTAGACAGCCAAAAATAATTTACATAGTTAGTCAGGTTGAAGCCCACCCAGTTCAACCAATAAAAGGCCCAAAAAAAAATCATACAATCCTATATACACAATCCTATACCCACAGTTGATCCAGAGGAAGGCAAAAAACTCCAGCAAAGCATAAACCAATTTGCTCCAGCAGAGAAAAAAGTTCCTTCCTGATCCCTGCGAGGCACTCAAATATTCCCTGGATCAACTTTACCTATAAATGTTAGTATCCAGTTACAGTAGGTGCCGCCGACATTGTATATTCATCGCGATCCTATCGCGGAGATTCTCGGCGACAGGGGTGCCGACATCTCGGCGACAGGGTGGCGACACATCTCGCGCTCGCTGCAATGGCGAGGAGAGGCGGCACTGTATTGAACGGGGATCCGACGTGGATTCCCACCAATACCAGGCACTGCGTTTGGTATGAATCCTGAGCGGGAACTCCACGCCAATTTTTGAAGAAAAAACCGGCATGGGTTCCCCCTCCAGGGGCATACCAGGCCCTTGGGTCTATCTGGATTTGAAGGGGAAACCCTACGCCGAAAAAACGGCGTGGCGGTCCCCCTCAAAATCCAAACCAGACCCTTATCCGAGCACGCAACCTGGCAGGCCGCAGGGGAAGAGGGAGGGACGAGAGAGCTGCCCCTCCTCCCTCCTGAACCGTACCAGGCCGCATGCCCTCAACATGGGGGGTTTGGTGCTCTGGGGAAACTAGCTCTTGAGGGAGTCTACTCCACATTTTCACAGCTCTTACTGTGAAGAAATCTTTCCATATTTAGAGATTAAATCTCTTTTCCTCCAGATGTAAAGAGGGCCCCCTTGTCCTCTGTGATGACCTTAAAGTGATAACCAAGTTCACTATATGGACCACTTATGTATTTATACTTGTTGATTATATCCCCCCTTAATCTCCTCTTCTCAAGAGAGAATAAATTCAGTTCCTCTAATCTTTCCTCATAGCTGAGCTCCTCCATGCCTCTAATTAGTTTGGTTGCCCTTCTCTGCACTTTCTCCAGTTCCAGTATAGTTTTTAATCCATGCCTACTCTATCTTAAACAAAAAAAAACAAGGTTTTCATACACTTTAACCAGTTGCGGCCCGTAATGCAGGGTGCCCCCCTAATCCATGCATCCGGCCCCTTAATCTACATGCATGGACACATGGATTCCAAGGGGTATTTTTATTTTTATTTTTAGAAGCATGTGATTAAAGCAAGAGGCTCTAATAGGCTTCAACAAAGGGTGGGCTCAGGGTGAAGAGCACTGCGCCCCGAGCACACTCACTTGTGTGACAATAGCGAATGAATATTCGCTATTGTCTTTCTGATTCTCCTCCCAGCCAATCAGGAAGCAGCTTCTGAGACCCAATTGACCAGGCAATCTTAGGACTCCCAATCGTTTCTCAGGACACACTGGCCAATCGTGTCTCAGGACACTTCCTGTTCAGCCCGGGGGAGAACGAAAAGGAGAATGGGCCGGCCACCTTCCTGCCAGCCGTTCCTCTCCCGCCAGGAGGGGATTGCTTGCAGCGATTGTCCATCCGGGGAGGGGGCTGGCGTTAGTTTGCTGCTGCCCCCAAATATTTAGCACCAGCCTCCACTGACTTTAACCAATCTATTGCCAGGTAAAATACTAAGGTTGAACTCTGGAAATAAAACATCTTTACCTTTTACAGTGGGCCCCTCCCCACTTCAAGGGTTAACTGCCTGTTATGCCAAATGATAATTGAGATGGTGATAGATCGACCTTTTCCCTTGCTCCCCTGGCAGCCAATGATCTTCTCTACCTTGGCATCCTCCCATACAATGCAGGAATATTGGGCCGGCATTGTACAAGAGGACATTAGAGAGCTGCGTCTGGTCAGGAACGAAGAGAAGAGGCTTCAGGAGAGTGGTTGCAAGAAGAGGAGGTAGCCTGCAGGAGCAAGGAATAGGGTAAAAGTATCACCTTATTTATCAACCCCTGTAAAAAATTAGAACTTAACCCCTGCAGTGAGTAGAAACACCCACTGCAATGGTAATTGTTTTCAACCTTAAAGAGGAACTGCAGTCTGCTCACATATATTGTAAAAAAAACATCTTTGCCATTCTGAAGTTTCCCTCCAACCACTTTGCATTTTATTTTATATATACTGTGATTCTGCCAAATATGCTGCAGAAATTTCCCTTCACTGAGTCTGGCTGCAACCATTTTAAATGTGGGCAGCTGAAGATGCTGCCTGTTCACTTCCTGGATTTAAACACACACACAGAGGCCCACCTCCAGCTCTGCAGCTCTCATTGGCCCTCTTATGACTCACCCCCCCTCTCTTCCTAGCAAACTCTCATGAGAGTGAGAGAGAGAGTGCTGTGCATGATGTCATAAGCCTAGGCTAATGATCAGACAAGAACCAGGAAGTGAGCTGTATAAGGTATTTACTGGCAGAAAAAAAATGTTTTACTATCCAAAGTTAAAACAACAAGGGCAGAAGATTTAATAGATGGAAAGATGAAAAAATGGCTGAAGTTCCACTTTAAACATAGATACATAAAACACAGTTGGAGCCATTGTGTCAGGAGATGGATATCTGCCCTGTAATGTGATGCCAATAGGAAGTGTTTGGTAAAATTGAGTATAGCAGAGGCGACCTTTCACCCACCATCTCTCAGAACAAGAACAAGGGGACTCCAGCCTCTTTGGCAGTTGAGACACTAAAAAAATCTAATTGAAGATGTGACATTGTTGGGAGTTTTATGGAGAAAGCGAGATTACCCTGTCCACCCTCCAGCAGCTTTCTCCAAAGGTGTGAAAAAAAAAAAAAGAAAACGGGACATGGTAGCTTTCAATAAATCACAGTCAAATGTTTATTAACCCGGCAATTTTCTATCTTTTACATTCTCAAAGAAGAAAGTCTTTCTATGGCCATGCAGAAAACTATGTGAGCCTCGGGGAATTAGAAAGAAAAAATAAATAAAAATCTCTGCGATTGTGTGATCCTAAATACAAGTATTTCAACATTATTCCGTATTTAGGCTTCTGTGAGAGCGGAGTTGATTTATTAAAGACAAGTCTGTGAACTCGGCTAAGAGATGTGAAAGCAGAAAAGGCTCCAGAGAAAATACTTCTAGGTAACTTTTTCTTTCATTATTTAGAGAAATCATGAACTAAAGGTTTTCACTGAGGTGAACACTATGAGAATACAAATCGATGTTTTGCTTGATGTTGAACTCGGGATTAAAGGCAAACAGATACTGTTGGTTGTTTGTTGCGTGTAGCTGAGATTTGAGCCATTCTAGCTATCAGGCTTCAGCTGTATCCTTCAAATATTACAAGGGTTGTACCAAAAGTATTGCAAAAGTGGGCATAACTTTTTTATTAACTTACATAGTTTGTTCCAATTTCACAGGTTGCTAGAGTAACTTTTCCTCTATAGTAGCTCCCAGTGGTGATTTAGGTTTTGTGCTGCCCTAGGCCTGACTAAACTCGTGCACCCCCTAATTTAAATATGACCCACCCCCTTCCTGTCAAGGCCACACCCCTTGCTGTTTAAGACACGCCCTGAACATTTTGAGTGGGGACACTAGTTCTTAGGGCCTGGGGGGGGCAATGGATTCCCTTAATTTGCATAGATTTCCTCTCACTTCCTGTTAGGCTATGGGGCAGGAAGTGAAGGGAAATCTCAGCAATGGGACAGTCATGGTAAAAAAATAAACTGACCGGGCTTTAACCCTCCCTTACTCTATCCAAAATGAAAAAAAAAAAAAGTCTTGCCTATAGTTCTACAAATTTTGGATAATTTTATGGAGAGGACTAAGAAGAGATAACCATGCCAATGGTGCAGCAGAAAACATAGCACAGTGAGGAAGGTTTGTGGTCCAGGATGATGGGACAGTCAAAATTTGAAAATTAGAAGCACTGCCCCCCCACAGTTGCGGAATGCTGGCCGCCTGCATACTGGAAGCAATGCGGCTGCTTTATGGAGGTGCTAGACTAATTTGCCTCTTTGCCCAATCCGCCCCATAAGACTGGCGCTACACTAACAGTGTAGCGCAAGGCGGCGGGGACTCTTTCCATGCTGCCCCCCTGCAAAGTGCTGCCCTAGGCCTGGGCCTTGTTGGCCTAGGCCAGGATACAGCGTTGGTAGCTCCTCTTCTTCTTTTTCATTGCAGGTAAATAATAGATTCCAAGCAGAAGCAGTGTGCTGCCATTGAGTTCTTGACGAAGAGGGGGTGCAGGCTGTCTGACATTGATGGTTTGACTTCTCACTGCCTGGTTTGACCTCAGTCCTGGTTCCCCCTTCCTTAAACCTCTTCTTCTTTTTATGCATGGTGGTATTGTCAATGTGTCATCTCTGTGAACATTCTGTAGCTTTCTGTGGATGTCGGACAGCCTGCACCCCTCCTTTGTCAAGAACTCAATGATGGCACCTTGCTTCAGCTTGGAATCCATTATTTACCTGCAATGAAATAGTAACTCTTCTTCTTTTTCATTGCAGGTAAATAATGAATTCCAAGCAGAAGAAAGGTGCCTTCATTGAGTTCTTGACAAAGGAGGGGTGCAGGCTGTCGGACATCCACAGAAGGCTACAGAATGTTCACAGAGATGACACATTGACAATAGCAACATACATAAATGAAAGAAGAGGTTTAAAGTGGTTGTAACCCCACTTTTTAAACAAAGACCTACAGGTAAGCCTAGATTAAGGCTTACCTGTAGGTGCATGAAATATCTCCTTAACCTACACGGTTAAGGAGATATTTGTATGTAAATGCAGCGACGCTGATGTCACCCCATTCACAAATTCGGCTAGGTCGCAACATTCGACGACATAGCCGAATTCGACAGCTCACGCGCGCATGCGCGGAGTCACGTCTTCGCCGCTCCGGCCAATCACAGCGCCGGAGCGGCGCTGTGATTGGCTGCAGCGGCGATACCCGGAAGTAACATTCCAGCTATCGCCGCAGCGATGGATGCGGCTAGAGGAGGGACACGGACGACTTCGGGGGCCCCGATCGAAGGTAAGTGGTACATAATGAGCTAGTATTCTAGTCATACTAGCTCATTATAGCTTTGTCTTGCAGGTTAGTAAAAAAAAAAAAAAAAGATAAAAGGGTTTACAACCACTTTAAGGAAGGGGAACCAGCACTGAAGTTAAACCATGCAGTGGGACACCATCAATGTCAGACAGCCTGCACCCCACCTTTATCAAGAACTCAATGACGACAGGCTGCTTCTGCTTGGAATCCATTATTTACATGCAATGCAAAAGAAGAAGAGTTACTATAAAGGAAGAGTTACTCTACCAACATGTGAAATTTGAACTACCTACTGTATGCAAGTTAAAAGTGTATGGGGTTAATAAAAAAACAACAACAACGTTATACTCACCTAGGTGGTCCCTATTCTGTCCCATGCCACCTCTTCACTGAGAAATGAGTGATCAAACATCACTAACTGCTCAGTTCTCCCCTCCGCTCTCAACAGAGCCATGACTGTCAGTCACTGACTCTCTGCTCTGCCCCTCCAGCGCTCACTGGAATGCTGGGCTGGGGAGGGAAAGGAGAGGCTGGCTCAGCTGAGAGGCTGAGCCAGCTCCCGGTCCAGGCATTTCCCCAGCTTGGACCGGCTGAGTGACACAGCTGACGGTGACTTTATGAATGAACTGCACTCCTGTGATCCATAGGAGACGTAGGGCCAAAAAAGCTTTGGCCATACTTATCCTTTACTAAAAACATTATGCCCACTTTTGCAGTACTTGCAGTGCAACAATCGTACTTACTGCTGGTGACTACCGGACCAACACAATCCGTTTTTAGCCTAGGTTCACACTGATGCGGTGCGGTATTCGCAGCGATTCCTGTGGGTTTCCCACACCGCTTCACAATTGCACTCCGTTAATACGAACCGCTGCGAGTGTCAATGTTAAGGCAATGACACCCCAAAAACAGTTTGCAAAACGCATTGCAATTGGCAGAATTGGATCACATGGGTGTGAACCCCCATACGATCAGATTCCAGTGTGGCAAAAAAATAGTGCATGAACCTTTTTGGTGCGATGCAATTTGAGCCATCCAAAATGAATGGGCTCAACTTGCACTGCAAAGAATCGCACGTGATTTGAACAGGAATGCAGTGCGATTCCTGTTCGAATCACAAGTGGTTCCCCGCAGCCTCCCATTGTTGTAGGTACTGTTCATACCCAACACTAGATAGCACTATGGGGTTTAGAGCAGCACTCAGACTGGAAGAGGGAGGAGAGGGATTGCAAGTCAATCAAGTTTACTGCATGGAAATGTGTAGACTTGGAACATGCTGCTGCTCTTTCACTGTCTTGTCAGCAGTCTGGGGGTGAAGGGAAGGCACCACTGTATTCCTTGGCTGTAAAGTTTTGTCATTCAACTGGCTATGGTGCATGGAAATTTTTAGGACTGGACAGACAGAAATGCAAAGTGACAACACCTCTCTTATATGTGTAGCGCCCTGCTCCTGTTGACCAGGCGCTATTATCTAAATTTAGTGGGATGTCTGAACTGTAGTTAGTTCAGATTCCATGTTTTGGCTAAATTGGCCTATGTTCCAGCTTTGGCTGAGTTGGGTGTATTTCCTGCTGTTACCAGCAGGTGTCGCTGCCACCTCTGGCTTGTGTTGGAAGGAACAACAAGCCGAGGCGTATTGGGTGCTTTCTCCCAGAGGCAACCTAGTGGGAGGTTGATACCGCTGGGCATGCTGGAAGAGGATACTTAAGGGGCGGATGACATTTTTGGAGAGACTCTCTCACCTCATGGCCACCCTGACCGGAGGTATGTGACAACTCCTCTTCTGCCTCGGGGCCTGCTGGCCCGAGGCTTTCGCTACTGAAGGTAGGCCCAGAAGCTACCTGGGGCCTACCGATTCGAGGGAGATCCTGTGCTGTCTGTCCTGCGGGAAGAAGCCAAGCAATTGCAGGAACCAGGGGAGGACTCATCTTGGAGAAAACGCAGCGGAAGGCTGGTATCTCGAGGGGAGCCTGGGGCCTCAATTGAAGGATGCATCCCAACCAATTTGCCTCACAGTATTGCCGGGTCGGCTTAAAGGACTTTCTTGATCTGTGCAGTTGTGCTTGAACTTTGGAAATTCTGATTACCAAGTCTGTGGCAGAGTCTTTCATTTTGTCCGTGCATCATCCCGGCTACTAGGCCGGTGAGAGGGGCCTATCCGGGTGAGCAAGATCCAGTGACAGCAAGTATACCTGTTTCCAGGATCGTAAGTTTCTCAGTGATCCACACCAGGTACCTGAACTCCCCCCTAATCCTCCATCCCTCATTCTGCTAACGTTGTGATTATTAAAAACGCATTGGAAAAGACTCAGTGACTGGCGACCGTGTTTTATGCAACTTTTGACCCTAGACTTTGAGCCAACACGGAGAACAGTGGGGTAACGGCAGACCAAAAACTAACCAGCTGCTCCTACACGGGTAGTGCTACATATGTTCTTCATCTGTATATTTTAATGTTCGGCTTTTAACTAGGAAACTTGTCATTTCCGGGAAATTTATGCCCCACAGACAGTTAATGTGTCCAAGCCCACCAAATAATGCTTTACTTGTAAGTTTATATTTAGCTTAGAATTTAGTTATTTAAACTAGAAGAAAAATATAGCCCATAATCTTTACTTAATGAGCGACCTTGTTATCATTTCACCCCCCTTTTCTATAAAAAGCGCATTGAAGGGTTTCCAGTACCTCCAGGGACATTCAGCAATATTTTTATTCTATCTCTGCTACACCTGGGCCAGAGAGGATGTGCAAAGCTAATTTGGCTGATTCTTTGCATTGAGCCTTGTACAGGTCAATAGAACATCTGCTGGCCTCCATATGACTGCTCACAGAACATCTTGTACTTCTTTTCAAGGAGTCCTTTCAGCTCCGTGTCTCTCTGATGTTGCCACTGGAATTTCCATTTTAGCCAACCTACGAAATGTTGTGTTCCATTTGCAGAGTCTCAACTCATCTAAGCCTTGTTGGTGACGTATAGAAAAGCTAGAGAAGAGACTTTTTAACCTTTACAGAGACAAAGGACTACGTTGCTTTCAAACAATCTAAATGGGCTCTTAGCTGGAACCATATTGTTTTCAAACAATTTAAAATGGACTTCAATTTAAAAATGTAAAAACTGATAGGAATAAGGCTTTTTTTTGCAGAAGAGACATGCTAGGTCTTTTCTGCAGTAAAGCAAATTTAATTGTCGAATGGCAATCCTCTTTAAAATTCTCAGTACCCCTTGCACATGTGTGGGAGCTGTGTCACCCAATACCAGTGTTGTTCATCTTACGTTAAAAAAGTAATTAGTTACAGTTGCAAATTACGTCTTCCAAAAAGTAATGAAGTTACTCACTCAGTTACTACATTGAAAAAAAGTAATTACTGTATTTATTGGCGTATAACACTCACTTTTTTACCCTGAAAATAGAGGGTAAACTGTGCCTGCGTGTTATACACAGGGGGTTGTGGAAAGTTTTTTTCCTGAAACTTCCCTCTTAAAGTTAGGGTGCGTGTTATACGCCTGTGTGTGCTATACGCCGATAAATATGGTAGTTACTCAGCAAAGTAACTATATTGGTTATATTATATATACATGGGGGCGGGGGCGGGGCGGTAGAATGATGATATATATGTAATTTTTGCAGTGTATAAAATAATAGGAGGGATAACAATAAATAATATTGGTTATGTGCCCAATGCCTCACTGTGCCCATGCCTCACTGTGCCCAATGCCTCACTGTGCCTGTGTCTCACTGTGCCCAATGCCTCACTGTGCCCAATGCCTCACTGTGCCCAATGCCTCACTGTGCCCAATGCCTCACCGTGCCCGTGTCTCACTGTGCCCAATGCCTCACTGTGCCTGTGTCTCACTGTGCCCAGTGCCTCACTGTGCCCAATGCCTCAATTAAGGTGCAGTGTTGTCACTGACTCACTGTGCCCCTAGCCCCCTACCTGATCGGCGGGCGGCGGCGTCCCAGCGGCCATTACACAGTATTCAAAAGCCGCGCTTCCCGAGTCCTCGTCGCCTTTGATAGGCGGAACACTCCCAGCATTCAGTGTTCCGCCTATCATGGACATCCGCTCATCCTCATAACACAGACGAGGTGAGAGGATGTCCGTGATAGGCGGAACACTGCCTGCTGTGAAATTGAGTGTTCCGCCTATCACAGACGACTAGGACTCGGGAGGCGCGGCTTTTGAAAACTGCAATGGTCGCCATCTGTCTGCATGACACGCTGTTCAGGTAGGCAGACGGCGGCTTGCAGTTAGTTTTACACATTACATCTACTCGCGGAGGCTGCGGCGAGTAGATGTAATTGGGGTAACGCCGCCCAAGTAATGGGAACGGCGGTGCCACGAGGGGAAGAGTTTATTAAAACGGCATTAGTTACAACACTGCCCAATACCGGCCAATCAAGATGGCCAAAGATGCCGCACATGTAAAGCCTCGTACACACGACCGAGTTTCTCGTCGTAAAAAACCCATCGATTTTCTCAACGAGCTTCTTGTAAAGCTTTCCTTGCATACACACTGTCAATTCCAAATCTCGTCGTTGTTCTGCGCGGTCACGTACAGCACGTACGACGGCAGTATAAAGGGGAAGTTCGATTCCAATTGCGCCACCCCTTGGGCTGCTTTTGCTGATCTTGTGTTATCGCGTGTTAGTAAAAAATTTGGTGAGAGACGATTCGCGCTTTTCAGCCTTGTGCTTTTCAGTTCAGCGTGACGAATGTGCTATCTCCATTATGAACGCTAGTTTTACCAGAAGGTGCGCTCCCGTCTCATACTTGATTCTGAGCATGCGCGATTTTTTAAGACTCGGAAAAGCATACACACGACCGGTTTTCTCGTCGCAAAACAGGCCGACGAGAAACCCGACGAGAAAAACGAGAATCCAGATGAGAAAATAGAGAGCAGGTTCTCTATTTTTCTCGTCGAGATTCCCGTCAGTTTTCTCGACGAGAAACCATACACACAAACAGTTTTCTCGTCAAGAAAGCTCTCTCTGCAGTTTTCTTGTGTTTTTTTGACGAGAAACTCGGTCGTGTGTACGAGGCTTAAGAAGCCAGGGAGAAGATGTTAGCACCAGTGCGGTAGCTTGCGGACATAGCATCTGTATAGTGAAGGTGAGTATTTGTGTACAAGAAAACTTGACTTGACTTGACTACCGCTTTATAGAGACTCTCAGCTCGTACAATGTTGTTTTCCAACAGCAAAAAGTACAAGACCTGTAAATTAGACTGCATGTAGGGAGATAAATGAAGAATACTTAAGTTATTTTATTGGCAAAGCCCAAGGAAGTATAAATAAAGCTGGCCATACCCATAAATACTTAGACCACCACTTTCTGACCCTAAATACATAAAAGCAGTAGTAGACCACAGTAGGGAATGTCATAATGTGCTAGTATGCATCACATACTAGCATATTATGGGAGATTTACCTTAGAACGAAGCCCTGCAGCGCCATGCTGTCGCCGCTGAGAGGGCTGACATCTTCTTCCGCAGTTCCTTCCGGGTTGGGGTCCTCTGGCTACATGTGCGGTTTACGGCACAGGCTCTGAAGGCTCTGAAGGTCCGGCACTGTATGCCGGTTTTCTGTCAAATTCTCCAACCCATCAAAAACTCCAACCACGTCACTTCCGGTTTATTTAACCACTTAAGACCCGGACCATTATGCAGCTTAAAGACCTGGCCACTTTTTTGCGATTTGGCACTGCGTCGCTTTATCTGACAATTGCCCGGTCGTGCGTCGTGGCTCCCAAACAAAATTGGCGTCCTTTTTTTCACACAAATAGAGCTTTCTTTTGGGGGTATTTGATCACCTTTGCGGTTTTTAGTTTTTGCGCTATAAACAAAAATAGAGAGACAATTTTGAAAAAAAAATTATATTTTTTACTTTTTGCTATAATAAATATCCCCAAAAAATATATAAAAAAAACATTTTTTTTCCTCAGTTTAGGCCGATACGTATTCTTCTACATATTTTTGGTTAAAAAAATCGCAATAAGCGTTTATTGATTGGTTTGCGCACAAGTTATAGTGTTTACAAAATAGGGGATAGTTTTATGGCATTTTTATAAAAAATTTATTTTTTTACTAGTAATGGTGGCAATCAGCGATTTTTATCATGACTGCGACATTATGGCGGACACTTTTGACACTATTTTGGGACCATTTTAATTTTTACAGCGAAAGTGCTATAAAAATGCACTGATTACTGTAAAAATGACACTGGCAGTGAAGGGGTTAACCAGGAGGGGGCGCTGTAGGGGTCAAGCGTGCCCTGATGTGTGTTTCTTACTGTGGGGGGCGTGGCTTAGCGTGTGACCTCACTGATCGTCGTTCCCTATGACAGGGAACAGACGATCAGTGACAGGCTCACTAGGAAGCATGGGGAGAGGTTTGTTTACACTTACCTCTCCCCGTTCTTCCTCTCTGTGACCCGATCGCGGGACACCAGCGGCGATCGGGTCCGCTGTTCTAACGGGAACGGTCATGGAGAAGAGGACTGGGTCGCAAGTGCGCCGCCGGCGGCGCGCTCACGACCCATGGCTGGGCTCTTAAAGGGGAGATTCCTGTATGCCCTTGTGCCCAGCTGTGCCATTCTGCCGACGTACATCGGCGTGCGGCGGTCCTCAAGTGGTTAAACCATCAGTAATTGGAGATTTTGACAAATTGCTGTTTGGATACAACACCGGCAACCGAAAACAGTCCAGTACAGGAAGATATAGCTGTTTTGACAGCACAGCGGCTAACGAAGACAAGGTTGTCGCCGCCTCGGAGGCGGCCATTTTGTTGGCTAGTATCGGCGCGGAGTAACAATCTCCACTCATAATATCATGCACTGGAATGTATTCGGTTGCCGGTGTTGTGTCCAAACAGCAATTCGTCAAAATCTCCAATTACTCCACTTCAGCCCCAGAAGATTTTACCCCCTTCCTTACCAGAGCACTTTTTACAATTTGGCACAGCGTCGCTTTAATTGACAATTGCGCGTGCCATACTGTACAGAAATAAAATTACCTTTTTTTTTCCCCCACAAATAGAGCTTTCTTTCGGTGATATTTGATCACCTCTGTGTTTTTTTATTTTTTGCGCTATAAACAAAAAAAGAGCATACATTTTGAAAAAAAAAAAACTATATTTTTTACTTTTTTGCTATAATAAATATCCCCAAATGAAAAAACAAAAAACAAATTTCTTCACCAGTTTAGACCAATATATATTCTTCTACATGTTTTTGGTAAAAAAAATCACAATAAGCGTATACTGTATTGATTGGTTTGCGCAAAAGTTATAGCATCTACAAACTACAGTAGGTGCCGCCGATATTGTATTTCTATTGCGCTCCCATCGCCGAGATTCTCGGCGACAGGAGTGCCGAGATGTCGGCAGCAGGGTGGCGACACGTGTCGCGCTCGCTGCAATGGCGAGGAGACGCGACACTGTATTGAGCGGGGATCCGACACGGATTCCCGCCAATACCAGGCACTGCGTTTGGTATGAATCCTGAGCGGGAACTCCACGCCAATTTTTAAAGAAAAAAACGGCGTGGGTTCCCCCTCCAGGAGCATACCAGGCCCTTGGGTCTGGTCTGGATTTGAAGGGGAACCCTACGCCGAAAAAACGGCGTGGGGGTCCCCCTCAAGATCCAAACCAGACCCTTATCCGAGCACGCAACCTGGCAGGCCGCAGGGGAAGAGGGGGGGACGAGAGCGCCCCCCCTCCCTCCTGAACCGTACCAGGCCGCATGCCCTCAACATGGGGGGTTTGGTGCTCTGGGGCAGGGGGGCGACCTGCGGCCCCCCACCCCAGAGCACCCTGCCCCCATGTTGAGGACAGGGCCTCTTCCCGACAACCCTGGCCGTTGGTTGTCGGGGTCTGCGGGCGGGGGGCTTATCGGAATCCGGGAGCCCCCTTTAATAAGGGGCCCCCGGATCCCGACCCCCCCACCCTATGTGAATGAGTATGGGGTACATCGTACCCCTACCCATTCACCTGGTGGAAAAAAATGGTAATAAAAACGCAACACAGTTTTTAAAAGTATTTTATTGCACCGCTCCGCAGGTCTTCTTCCGACTTCGGGGGTCTCCGGTGTCGTCGCCGCGCTCTCTGGTTCTTTCTTCTGCCGGGCCTCCGCTAACTTCTTTTTAGCTCTTTTGCTAGCGGAGGACCGGTCTTCTCCGTCGCCTTCTTCTTCTCCCGCTCTCCGGTTCTTCTCCCGCTCTCCGGTTCTTTCTTCCACCGGGCCTCCGCTAACTTCTTTTTAGCTCTTTTGCTAGCGGAGGCCCGGTCTTCTCCGTCGTCTCGTCCGGCTCTCCGTTGTCCTTCTGCCGGCCCCTCCACTAACTTCTTGGTAGCTCTTTTGCTAGTGGAGGAGCTGGTCTTCCCGTCGTCGCTGTCGCCGTCTTCTTCCCTCTTCTACTCCTCGATGTTGACTCGACGCTTCCTCTCGCAGTAATGATAAATCTTCGGTCCGCAGAGATTAATATAGGCTTCACATGACGTCACAGTCACATGCTCCGGGGCCAGACGAGACGACGGAGAAGACCAGGCCTCCGCTAGCAAAAGAGCTAAAAAGAAGTTAGCGGAGGCCCGGCGGAAGAAAGAACCGGAGAGCGGAAGAAGAAGAAGGCGACGGAGAAGACCGGTCCTCCGCTAGCAAAAGAGCTAAAAATAAGTTACCGGAGGCCCGGCGGAAGAAAGAACCGGAGAGCGGGAGAAGAACCGGAGAGCGGGAGAAGAAGAAGGCGACGGAGAAGACCTGGCCTCCGCTAGCAAAAGAGCTAAAAAGAAGTTAGCGGAGGCCCGGCAGAAGAAAGAACCGGAGAGCGCGGCGACGACACCGGAGACCCCCGAAGTCGGAAGAAGACCTCCGGAGCGGTGCAATAAAATACTTTTAAAAACTGTGTTGTGTTTTTATTACCATTTTTTTCCACCAGGTGAATGGGTAGGGGTACGCTGTACCCCATACTCATTCACATAGGGTGGGGGGGTCGGGATCCGGGGGCCCCCTTATTAAAGGGGGCTCCCGGATTCCGATAAGCCCCCCGCCCGCAGACCCCGACAACCAACGGCCAGGGTTGTCGGGAAGAGGCCCTGTCCTCAACATGGGGGCAGGGTGCTCTGGGGTGGGGGGCCGCAGGTCGCCCCCCTGCCCCAGAGCACCAAACCCCCCATGTTGAGGGCATGCGGCCTGGTACGGTTCAGGAGGGAGGGGGGGCGCTATCGTCCCCCCTCTTCCCCTGCGGCCTGCCAGGTTGCGTGCTCAGATAAGGGTCTGGTTTGGATCTTGAGGGGGACCCCCACGCCGTTTTTTCGGCGTAGGGTTCCCCTTCAAATCCAGACCAGACCCAAGGGCCTGGTATGCTCCTGGAGGGGGAACCCACGCCGTTTTTTTCTTTAAAAATTGGCGTGGAGTTCCCGCTCAGGATTCATACCAAACGCAGTGCCTGGTATTGGCGGGAATCCACGTCGGATCCCCGCCTATCGGCAATGCGTGTCGCTCACCGTGAAAGGAACATTTTTTCCTTTCCCGATGACGAGACAGCTCGGCGCTGGCTCTCGCGACGGAGCTCATAGGGTGTCAATATCGTCGCTAGAAGCGACGAGATTGACACAATATCGGCGGCACCTACTGTAAGGGAAAGAATAATGGCATTTTTATTATTATTATATTTTTTTTTACTAGTAATGGCGGTGATCTGCGATTTTTAGCAGTATTGCGAAGGAGAGATCGGACACTTTTGACACCTTTTTGGGACCATTGTCATTTAAACAGCGATCAGTGCTATAAAAATGCATTGATTACTGTGTAAATGAAAGAATGTTGTGAACAAGCAAGCTAACGCTTGTGAAACGCGTCTACCATTGCCTGTATCTGTCTGATCCTTTTGACAATAAAGATGACATCAAGATAAGTTGGAGTTCCAGTGTGCGACCAATTTCCTGTTTTACTGTGTAAATGTCACTGGCAGGGAAGGGGTTAACAAAAGGGGGCAATCAAGGGGTTAAATGTGTGTTCCCTCAGTGTGTTCTAACTGTGTGGGGAGAGGAGTGACTAGGAGAGGAGACATAGTTTTTTCTAATTAGTAGGAACAAACGATATGTTTCCTCATCCCTGATAGCACAGGGATTTGTGCGTTTACACACAAATCCCCGTGCTAGTGCTCCGCGTACACGTGACCTCGCGTGGCCGGCGGCAATCGTGCAGCCCCCTCTGGTGGCCGAAAAAGGGTAAGGTCGTACACGTACGGGATTTCGCACAGGGAAGCCATTCTGCCACAGTATATCTGCGTGAGACGGTTGGGAACCGGTTAATGAAACCGGAAGTGAAGTAGTTGGAGTTTCTGACGAGTTGGATATTTTGACAGAACACCGGACCTTCAGAGCGCATGTGCCGGTAACATCACAGGCTGCATGCACTCTGAATATCTTCTAAACTGTGTCAGTTTCCACTGTACCACAGCACAAGTTATAGAACAGAGTTTTAAATAAAAAATGTACACTATTCACTTTTGATAAGGATGTAACCTCATTGCTGGGAAAGAGACCAGAGACCACATCACTTCCCTTCATGGTGCAGGCTATGAAACTTTTTTTATTATTATTATTTTATTTTTTTACTGGCATACAGGAAATATGTTGATCAAGTGAATATATATATATATATATATATATATATATATATATATATATATATATATATAAAAAATATATATATAAATATATATAATATAGTACACCTAGTGTAGGGTGACCAGACATCCACGGTTTCAGGGGACAGTCCCCGGATTGAGGACACTGTCCCCGGACCAAGTCTGTCCCCGGTTTTGTCCCCGGATTGGATTTGAACAGGGGCAATTTCAAAGACAGTCAGTGCAGAATAAAAAAAAAAAACAAATCGGAATTTTCCATTATTTTTGCCCCTTTCTGATGATCATGTGTTGGTCGGAGCGGAGGGAATATTTCTTCAGTTTCGGGTGCATGCCCATCCAGCTCCGCTCGCATGTTCTTCTGCCTTGGCTCAAGTCCCGGCCAGCCGCCTGCCTGCTTATCTCCTTGCCTTCCCTGGTGGAGTGATCTTCCTCCGCTCCCCACCCAGTAGTAGCCGGGGCCTGGAGAGTAATACTTGACAGGCTGTGAGGCGGGCGGCGGCGACGGGCAGAGAGTCGCTGATTGCCGCCATTACTAGTAAAAAAATAAAATATGTCCCCGGATTTCATTTAAAAAATCTGGTCACCTTAACCTAGTTATAAGATAAATTAAGGCATTGACATTACTGCCCTCCTTCTGAAAATACTAGTGGCCTGGCTTCATTAATTCTTTTTTTTTTTACTTTATTTTATTTTATGGCTTCATTAATTCTAAGCCATCGGGTATAGGAAATAAAAATCAAAGACAAGTTAGAACTCCTCTGCATACTGCCCCTGGGACAACAAGTTTAAAGCCAAAACGTTAGCATGGCAGCCAGGTAACCAACTTTTTCAGGAGGATAGGTCTGCAAAGGCAGACTTTGTATTTCTCTAAAGATGTTTCTTTAAAAATTATTGTGAAATCAAATGTTAGGTCAAGTAGGACATTTAAAAAATATGTGTGGTAAACAAAAAAAAGAAATACAAAAAATTACTGTATATACTCGAGTATAAGCCAAGGCATCTAATTTTACCACAAAAAAAATGGGAAAACGTATTGACTCGAGTATAAGCCTAGGGTGACCATCTGCATGCCTCACTGTGCCTCACTTTGCCTCACTGTGTCCATGTGCATGCCTCACTGTGCCCATGCCTCACTGTGCCCATGACTAGACTGACGTTTAACATGGGAGTCTATGGAAGGGGTGCCCGGTTTTGAAAAATTGGTGCTCCCCGGCCGTAGGTCCCTCAGACAACAAACTTTGCACTCTTGTAGAGGAGAAATGGGGCTACATGTGTGCCAAAATCCGGGTCCAGGAGACCTATGACCGGCCGGTACCGGGTCCCCAAATTTACCGGAGAAATGACCATTTAACATGGGAGTCTAAGGATGGGGTGCCCGGCTTTGAAAAATTGGTGCTCCCCGGCTTTAGGTCCCCCGGACAACAAACTTTGCACACTTGTAGAGGAAGAGAGGGGCTACATGCGTGCCAAGATTACGGCCGGCCAGTCCCCAAAGTCTGGGAGATCAGGCGCAAAAAGATGACTCGAGTATAAGCCGAGGGGGGCATTTTCAGCACAAAAAAAGTGCTGAAAAATCGGCTTATACTCGAGTATATACGGTACTACATTTGATTTAGTAAGGAAACAACCTATTTTCAGCCTATTTACGGTAAACAATTGTCCCCTCTGCATATATTATACAGTACCATTTTAATTTTTATATTTTTTTTGCTGTCTATTTTTTGCCAATAGTAGGAATTATATTACTTTTATGGCTTGCTCAGGGCTATTACACATTTAAACGCAGTGCCCGGTAGTTGTGGTGTCCACACAGAATGTTATGCCATTAGATATTTAAATGACCTCGTAATGAGATAGTTGATATTTAGAAGCTGTCAACTTAGAGCTGTTAACACTTAGACTGGCTTATTTTAGCCCTGGGACAAACTCTATCTGGTGATCGGAATTACCTGCTGTTCTGGTCCTTGTAATTCTGTTATGTACATGAAATCTTGTTGGTTTATCCAGTGTTCACTTTCCAGCTTCCTGTCTTATCACTTTTCACCTTAAAAACTAAAAAGTGTGAAATGGGCATGGGGAAAAGTCGTGCAGTTGGCATTTGATAAAGCGGTAATTGGATGTGAGTTATCAATAATATTAAATAGTAGGGAACCCCATGGTCATAGGTGTTTATATGCTAGCAGTCTCGTTGCCAATCTTATGTCTCCTAAAGGGTTAATAATGGTGTTATGCCGTGTACACGCGATCGGTTTTACCGATGAAAACAGTCCGATGGACTTTTCTCATTGGACAAACCGATCGTGTATGGGTCCATCGGTGAGAAAAAATAGAACATGTTTTAAATTTATCTGAAAAAAAACGATGGCAAATTCCGATCGTCTGTGTGGAACTCCATCGGACAAAAAACCCACGCATGCTCAGAATCAAGTCGACGCATGCTCAGAAGCATTGAACTTCATTTTTCTCGGCTTGTCGGAGTGTTTTACGCCACGGCGTTTGGGACGGTCGGATTTTTGACTGATGGTGTGTAGGCAAGACTGATGGAAGTCAGCTTCATCGGATTTCCAATGGAAAAATCCATCGGATCAGAATCCATAGGAAATCCGATCGTGTGTACAGGGCTTTAGAGTTTCAGATTGTTCATCAACCGCGAAACATGTATTGCATACTTTAGTATCACAATGAATAATAATAATAATTGAATTAAAAAAATATTGGTAAATATTTAAAATATGAAATATTAGGTTAACCACTTCAGCCCCGGACCATTTGGCTGCCAAATGACCAGGCCACTTTTTGCGATTCGGCACTGCGTCGCTTTAACTGACAATTGCGCGGTCGTGGGAAGTTACTCACAAACAAAATTGATGTCCTTTTTTTTCCCACAAATAGAGCTTTCTTTTGGTGGTATTTGATCATCTCTGCAGTTTTTATTTTTTGCGCTATAAACAAAAATAGAGTGACAATTTTGAAAAAAAAGCAATATTTTGTACTTTTTGCTATAATAAATATCCCCAATTTTTTTTTAAAAAAGTGAATTTTTCCTCAGTTTAGGCCGATACGTATTCTTCTACATACTTTTGGTAAAAAAAATCGCAATAAGCGTATATTGATTGGTTTGCGCAAAAGTTATAGCGTCTACAAAATAGGGGATAGTTTTATGGCATTTTTATTATTCATTTTTTTTTTACTAGTAATGGCGGCGATCTGCGATTTTTATCATGACTGCGACTTTATGGCGGACACATCGGACACTTTTGACACATTTTTGGGACCATTGTAATTTTTACAGCGATCAGTGCTATAAAAATGCACTGATTACTGTAAAAATGACACTGGCAGTGAAGGGGTTAACCACTAGGGGGTGCTGAAGGGGTTAAGTGTGTCCTAGGGAGTGATTCTAACTGTTAGGGGGAGGAGCTACCAGTGACCCGTCAGCGATCACTGTTCCCGATCACAGGGAATAGTAGATTCCTGACGTGTCACTAGGCAGAACAGGGGAATGCCTTGTTTACCGACCACAATCGCGGGCCACCCGGAAACATTGAGTTTCCGGGACCCGTGGGCACACTCACGAGGCACGCGGCGGGCAAGCGGCAAATTTAAAGGACTGTACAGGTATGCCCATTTGCCTGCCCATGCCATTGTGACGACGTACATCGTCGTGCGGCGGTCGGCAAGTGGTTAAAGTGGAACTGAACTCTCTCAATCAACTTTAACTATTTTTAATCGTTACGCTACTAGCCTTAGTAAATAAGCGTCGCTATAACTGACAATTGCGCAGTTGTGCGACGTGGCTCCCAAACAAAATTGATGTCCTTTTTTTCCCACAAATAGAGCTTTCTTTTGGGGGTATTTGATCACCTCTGCGGTTTTTATTTTTTGCGCTATAAACAAAAATAGAGCGACAATTTTGAAAAAAATGCAATTTCTTTTACTTTTTGCTATAATAAATATCCCCCAAAAATATATAAAAAAACTATTTCTTTCCTTAGTTTAGGCCGATACGTATTCTTCTACATATTTTTGGTAAAAAAAAATCGCAATAAGCGTTTATTTGGTTTGCACAAAAGTTATGGCGTCTACAAAATAGGGGATAGTTTTATGTCATTTTTATGTTTTTTTTTTTTTTTTACTAGTAATGGTGGCGATCAGCGATTTTTATCGTGACTGCGACATTATGGCGGACACATTGGACACTTTTGACACATTTTTGGGACCATTGGCATTTTTACAGCGATCAGTGCTATAAAAATGCACTGATTACTGTAAAAATGTCATATGCAGGGAAGGGCTTAACACTAGGGGGCGATCAAGGGGTCAATTGTGTTCCCTCTCTGTGTTCTAACTGAAGGGGGGATGGGACTGACTAGGGGAAATGACAGAACGCTGTTCATACTTTTTATGAACACACGATCAGTCATTTCTCCCCCTGAAAGAACCGGGAGCTGTGTGTTTACACACACAGCTCCCCAATTCTCGCTCTGTGGCCACAGAGCGACATCACGTTATATTACGTGATTTCGCGCAGCCAAGCCAACCTGCCGCAGTAAAACTGCGGCGGGTGGTTGGCAAGTGGTTAAAGAAGTGTAATGCCGCGTGCACATGATCGGAATTTCCGTCGGAAAAACCTTCAATGGTTTTTCCGACGGCATTCCGCTCAAGCTTGGCAAGCATACACACGGTCACACTAAAGTTCTCTGAAATTTTGACCGTCAAGAACGCGGTGACGTACAACACTACGACGAGCCGAGAAAATGAAGTTCAATGCTTCCGAGCATGCGTCAAATTGTTTCCGAGCATGCGTAGGAATTTTGTGCGTCGGAATTGCTACAGACGATCGGAATTTTTGGCAAAATAGAGAACCTGCTCTCAATCTTTTCTTGGCGGAAATTCCGACAGCAAAAATCCGATGGAGCATACACACGGTCGGAATTTCTGACAAAAGCTCACATCGGACTTTTCTTGTTGGAATTAGTAAACCTATCATGTTAATTTTCCGCTATCTCAAGCATTGTAAAGCATTCAACTGGTTGCAGAATCCTTTCTAACTTTTTTGTTTCCGTGAAATCCGTCCTTTTCTTTGCACTTAAGTCATCTGTGCATGCGCACTTGCTCCGATTTTTCCGGCACGCTCTTCATGCCCTAAGTCCTATGCTGACATGCCTGGACTACATCATTTCCCTTGCCCAGCGTCAACTCCGAGATACCGCAAGACTCAATTTCCATTCACAAACTGAGCCTTAACTCCATGTGACTCTCTACATCACAGGGGTTGTAAATCTGGCAAGCACAGCACAGACTGAGCAACCAAAATGTGGCTTGGATTAATAATTACTGCGCATGTGTGAAATTATAAACAGGGAAAAGGAGAAAGGACAGAAGTTCTTATCGCATTGGATGCGGAAGACAACACTTAATATGGCGGCGGCTGCACCCGGAAAAAAAGAGCATAGGCATAAAGTAGGAAAATAAAAGTAAGAAACATCCAATGTGGCTTCAATTTGCGATGCAATGTTTTAAAATGATTTAAGACAATTCCTTCTTTGAAATTTAGATGAGGAGGGTCTGAGTTTACTACCTGTTCTGTAAATTTTATAGATAGCCAAACCCTATCCTCATCTTGATTAGTGGTTCCAAAATAATTTTAACTTCTGCAGTAGGGAGCAGACACAAAAAGATACTCTCAGCAACTTTACAAAATAACTGCTCAGTTTTATTTGACATAATTGAAGGTTTTTATACACATGATTACGTAGGTATCACACTAATATTAGAATTTTATGGTAACAAGGGGCGTAACATAGTCAGGCTAATTCTAATCAGGACTCGAAAGAATGCAAACATGTAATGAAAACATGATTAGTGCCGTGTACACAATGAGTGCAGTGTGCAATACAAAGGCAAACATACAAAATAGAATACAATTTTATACAGAATTTACAAATTTCCTTTACACTACCGCTTTAAAAGATTATTCTCATTTCAATGTGTCAGTCTGAAATAAATCAAACATGCCTGTATTGGGCAAACTGGGAAGGCATCCCATGGGGGGGGGGGGGGGGTGGCTCCTTTCCACTGCCACGTCCCACTTCAAAAACTGGGCGCTATATTTCATGGGACGCCACACTGGATCAGAGGAAAACCTCCCCAGAAGGAAGAAGTAAAGGAAGAAAGTAAATGGTAAAGAATAGAAATAGAGTAAAAAGTAAGGACAGAAGACCATCCGTTTCCTGATGTAAGTGGCGATTGCATTAGGCATTTCCCGTAAGATAGGAAATCCCAAATCGATCCCAAATCTTTTCACACGGTTTTATTTTGTTGCTTAGGGCAGTGTTTTTCAACCTTTTTTTAGTCAAGGCAAATAATAGACAATCTCAAGGCACCCTTTAACCACTTCTCTACTGTGCACGAAAACCCCCTTCCTGCCCAAGCCATTTTTCAGCTTTCAGCGCTGTCACACTTTGAATGACAATTGCGCGGTCGTGCGACGTGGCTCCCAAACGAAATTTGCGTCCTTTTTTTCCCACAAATAGAGCTTTCTTTTGGTGGTATTTGATCACCTCTGCGATTTTAATTTTTTGCGCTATAAACAAAAGAAGAGCGTCCAGTTTGAAAAAAAAACACAATTTTTTACTTTTTGCTATAATAAATACCCATTTTTTTTTTTTTAATAAAATTTTCCTCAGTTTAGGCCGATACGTATTCTTCTACATATTTTTGGTAAAAAAAAAAATCGCAATAAGCGCGTATTGATTGGTTTGCGCAAAAGTTATAGCATGTACAAAATAGGGGATAGATTTATAGCATTTTTATTTTTTTATTTTTTTATTAGTAATGGCGGCGATCTGCGATTTTTATTGTGACTGCGATATTGCGGCGGACACATCGGACACTTTTGACACATTTTTGGGACCATTCACATTTATACAGCGATCCCTGCTATAAAAATGCATTGATTACTGTATAAATGTGATTGGCAGGGAAGGGGTTAACCACTAGGGGGCGGGAAGGGGTTAAATATGTTCCCTCAATGTGTTCTTACTGTGGGGGGAGGTGACTGACTGGGGGAGGTGACCGATGGTTGTCCCTATGTACAAGGGACACACCATCGGTCCCCTCTCCCTCACAGGACGTGGATCTCTGTGTTTACACACAGAGATCCACTTTCCTGCTCGTTTCCCGGCAATCGCGGGTGCCCGGCGGCAATCGCGGCCGCCGGGCACGCGCACCGGGGCCTTGTGAACGAGAGTATCCTCCGCCCGCCGTCAATTGACAGTGGGCGGGGGACAAGTGGTTAAAATTATGGACAGTCTCGAGGCACCCCATTCTAAAATGTAAAAAACTATTCTAATAGCTTTACATAATGTAGCAACATCCACACATAGTACACCCAACGTTAGGGGCAATTTTCTTTCTCGTACATCACGGGACACAGAGCGACATAGTCATTACTATGTGGGTTATATAGATACCTTCAGGTGCTGGCACTGGCAACTTCCAAAACCGGAAGTACCCTCCCCTATATAAGCCCCTCCCATCCGGGAGCACCTCAGTTTTTTGCCAGTGTCTAAGGTGTTGGCCAAGAAGTAACATGTGTTTTTCACTGAGCTTGCGTACAGGTTCTTTTGGGCCTCAGTAAGCTATTCCGGATCCGACCAAAAAAGCTTCATAGCTAAACGGTCGGTACCCGGGCCTTGCAGAGAAGAGCAAGGTTTTGCCTGTAATGCTTCTCTTAGGAGAGCTGGACCCTGGGATCCAGAGCTCTGGTCATACCCATGACCAAGATGTTTTCTGTGCAGGGTGCTATACAGGTCCAGGGGAGTGGAATCCTTGGGAACCCGGTCCCTGAAGGTTTAATTACAATGCCTGCCGTGATAGGTGAAGTTCGGGCTTCTGTGGACCAAACAGAGTCCTGCGGCGGGGAAAAGGTAAGTGGGGGCCCCTCAGGAACTTGGTTCTATTGAGGGGACCCCCAAGCCTAATATGTCTTTCTGCCTGTTACCAAACGGTATTCCCGCTAAATATTATGCATGCCTGTAACTACTAAAAAATGTAATAATTTTAATAGTGGTCAAGAAAAAAAAAAATATATATATATAGACTGTGGTACCTGTGTTAATCCACTAGAGGCCGCTGTGGAACGTTTCTTGTCATGTGGACTAGTTTCTTTTCATCAGAGCAAGTCCAGGCAGATGGTGAGTTCTCTTGTGGGAAACTGCTTCCTCTGCCATGTTGCAATGCTCGTCCATCCCCCGGCCTTCGGCAAAAGGGGCCCTGGCTCTTGTCCCTAGTTTCCCTTTAAAAAATTAGCGCCGAAGGCGCACGTAGCCGCGCGCGTGCGCGTGCACGCGCCTCTATATATAGAGGTGAGCTGGGAAAGGGGGCGGAGCTTGGGGGATGACGCTCTGTGCGCGCCGCAGCGCTTCTGCACATGTGCGGGCGTCCCAGCATGTTAAAAAACACAATTATGTGTTGTGAGCTGGCTATGGAGTGCAGAGACAGAGCTGGCAACATTTAAAAAAGGCATACAGCAAGCGGTTGATGCAGGCATCCCCATAGAAAGGCACATTAGTAGACACCAACTGTTTTTATAGCAGCATTTGTGCTAGACTATTGTCAGTAAGTGGTGTATTTCGGCTGAAATACCTCAGCTTTGGGCTTAGGAATATGCCGTCTAAAAACTCCGGGACTAAAAATCCCAGGAAGCATAGGGGGTCTCCATCGGGCTCTGAGGATCTTGGGCATGCTTTGGCTGCACCAATCTCCCCTGAAGAATCAGAGGTTAGTGACCGTAGAGCACCCTCAGGAGTACCTGGTACTGTGGCTGTCCTCAGTTCACCTGCTCCTGTGTATGTAACAGAGGAGGTTTTTTCCTCAGCTCTGGGAGGGCTGGAAGAGAGATTGTCAGCATTGATCGCTGCTTCCCTGTCACAGGAAAAAAGCGCTCGATCTCCGTCTCCTCCCTCAGAGTGCCTGTTAGCGGAGCAACAGTCCCATACAGGGATCGACCTACCTGAAGGGGATCAGGATGAGGTTGATTCTGTTGTAGAGGAATCAACAGTGGAAGAGCCATTCTCAGCATCACATGCTGAAAGATTATGGGTTCAGTCCCTGACTAACATGGTCCGATCAGCATTTAAAATGCCCCTTGCAGAGCCATCATCCACTTCTGTCTCCTCGTTGGGGTCGCTAAAAGCTCCCCAGACTGTTTGTTCCTTTCCGATCCATCCTTTACTGGAAGGGCTCATTTACCAGGATTGGGAGCATCCTGATAAAATATTTACTCCTCCCAAGAGATTTCAAGTGGTCTATCCCATGGAGGATAAGTTCATCAAAAAATGGAGGGTCCCTACAGTGGACGCAGCCATCTCTTGTGTGAATAAATCACTGACATGTCCAGTGGATAATGTCCAAATGTTCAAGGACCCAATAGATAAAAAATTAGAGTCCTTATTAAAATCTGCTTTTGCTACAGCAGGCTTGGTGACACAACCAGCAGTGGCAGCTATTGGGGTCTGCCAAGCAGTGAAGGATCAGTTGAAACAGGTCTTAAGGGACTTGCCAGATCAGCAGGCTCTTGCCCTAGCTGATCTACCTAGAGCCTTATGCTTTGCGGTGGACGCTATAAAGGATTCAATCCATCAGGCCTCCCGCCTTACGCTGTCTGTAGTACATATGCGCAGGCTTTTATGGCTCAAAAACTGGTCTGCTGAAGCTCCCTGTAAAAAATTGCTGGTCAGCTTCCCATTTCATGGTGAACGCTTATTCGGGGAAGACCTGGACAAATATATCCAGAGAATTTCCAGCGGTAAAAGTACACTTTTGCTGGTTAAAAACAGAGTTAGAGGTCCCTCTTTTAAGAGGCCTGCTTCTCCAGTCCCTAGGACATTGGCTGTGAAACAGTTCCGACGGCCTTCTCGGTCAAATCCCGGAGGTAAAAATCAGGGACAATTGCAGGGTAACAAGAAGCCCTGGAGCAGGAGAGGTACAAAACCTCCCCCAAAGTCAAATGCATGAAGGGTTGCCCCCACTCAATCGGGTGGGGGGAAGACTTCAGTTGTTCACAGAGACCTGGCGGGACACGATTAGAGACAGATGGGTGCTCTCCACAGTAAGTCTGGGATACAAATTGGAGTTAAAAGACTCCCCTCCTTCCCACTTTATAAGGTCAAACGTGCCAAGGGATCCCCAGAAGAGAGGATCCCTCCTGTTGGCACTAGAACAATTATTGCTCCAAGCAGTAATTATAGAGGTTCCCCTGGAAGAATGGGGGTTCGGGTTTTACTCAAACCTCTTTACAGTCCCGAAGCCAAACGGGGACGTGAGGCCCATATTAAATCTAAAAGGGCTAAACAAATTCCTACATATCAGGACTTTCCGGATGGAGTCGATCCGATCGGTGGCCACTGCCCTACAAGGGGAGGAATGGTTAGCCTCGATCGACATCAAAGATGCTTATTTGCACATTCCCATCTTTCCAGCCCACCAAAAATTTCTACGCTTTGCGGTAGAAGGGCGCCATTTTCAGTTCAGAGCCTTACCCTTCGGTCTGGCCACAGCACCACGAGTGTTCACAAAAATTCTGGCCCCATTATTGGCCAATCTAAGAACACGAGGTGTAACGATAATGGCATATCTAGACGACTTGTTGCTGATAGACCACTCAGTGGAAAAACTAGAAGTGGTTGTTCACGAGACAATCAAGTATCTGGAATATCACGGTTGGATTATCAACCGAGACAAGTCAGCCCTAAAACCAGTCAAAAGTCTGGAATACTTGGGGCTAAGGCTAGATTCAGGCCAGAGGAAAATATTCTTGCCTCAAGAAAAGGTGTCGTCTTTGAGAGATTTGATCCACCTAGTGGGTACAAAAAGACAGCCATCCATACGCCTGTGCATGAGGCTGCTGGGAAAAATGGTGGCATCATTCGAAGCAGTACCCTACGGTCAATTCCATTCAAGGAATTTGCAAAGGGCCATACTGTCAGCCTGGAACAAAAAAGTTCAGGCCCTAGACTTACCAATGTCCTTGTCCCCTTCCGTTCGCAAGAGCCTCCGTTGGTGGTTGGTTCCCCAGAATCTGGAAAAAGGGAAATCCTTCAGTCCGATTTCTTGGAAGGTGGTCACTACAGATGCCAGCCTTATAGGCTGGGGAGCAGTACTGGAGCAATGGTCTCTCCAGGGCAGATGGTCGGATGCAGAAAAGGCCCTGCCCATCAATCTCTTAGAGATACGAGCAGTCCGGTATGCCCTAGTAGCATGGACATCCAAACTCCAAGGGTCCCCTGTCCGAATTCAATCGGACAATGCCACGGCAGTGGCATATATCAATCATCAGGGTGGCACCAGGAGTCGTGCAGCCCAGAGGGAAGTAAATTGCATCCTGAAATGGGCAGAAAGATATGTCCCAGCCATATCTGTGGTATTCATTCCAGGAGTGGAGAATTGGAAGGCGGACTTTCTAAGTCGCCAACAATTATGCCCAGGGGAATGGTCCCTTCATCCCGAGGTTTTCTGGACAATATGTCAGCGGTGGGGAACACCGGATGTAGATCTGCTAGCATCCAGATTCAACGCAAAAGTGGACAGGTTTGTCTCTTGGACAAGGGATCCCCTAGCTTGCGGCTCGGATGCCCTAGTGTTCCCTTGGGATCAGTTCAAGCTGATATATGCATTCCCACCGCCACAATTGTTACCTCGATTACTCCGCAGAATCAGGGTAGAAAAGAAACCAGTGATTCTGGTGGCTCCAGCGTGGCCCCGAAGAGCATGGTACGCGGAGATTGTAAAATGTCAGTGGGGAGTCCTTGGACCCTCCCACATCGTCCGGACCTGCTTTCGCAAGGACCGATATACCACCCTTCCTTACCAGCCCTAGGTTTGATGGCCTGGCTATTGAAGCCCACATTCTAAAAAAGAGAGGGCTCTCTAATTCTGTGGTATCTACCATGATCAATGCCAGGAAGCCGGTATCCAGGCAGATCTACTATAGAATCTGGAAGGCGTACATCGCCTGGTGTGAGGCCAAGAAATGGCATCCACGTAAGTACGTAATAGGTAGGATTCTGGACTTCCTACAATGGGCTGTAGATAGGAAGCTTGCCTTGAGTACTATCAAGGGTCAGATTTCGGCCTTGTCAATATTTTTTCAAAGGCACTTGGCTTCGCATTCACTAGTCAAAGCCTTTATACAAGGAGTGATGCGTATTAGTCCTCCGGTTAATATTCCCATATGTTCATGGGACTTAAACCTGGTTCTGTCGGTTCTACAGAAACAACCATTTGAACCATTACAGCATATTTCTTTGGTTCTTCTCACCAGGAAATTGATTTTTCTAGTAGCCATTTGTTCGGCTAAAAGAGTGTCAGAATTAGCCGCTATGTCCTGTAGGGAGCCATATCTGGTTATCCATAAGGACAGAGTAGTGTTACGTCCTCATCCAGCCTTTCTTCCTAAGGTGGTATCGAGGTTTCATTTGAACCAAGATGTGGTTCTTCCTTCTTTTTTCCCCAAACCTACTTCGGTAGAGGAAAAGTTATTGCATTCTTTGGATGTAGTAAGAGCAGTTAAAGCTTATCTAAAAGCCACTGCTCAGATTCGCAGAATGGATACTTTGTTTATTCTGCCGGAAGGCCCCAGAAAGGGTCAGGCAGCATCAAAATCTACTTTAGCCAAGTGGATTCGACAGGTCATAATGCAAGCCTATAGCTTGAGAAGGAGACCGCCTCCGTTCAAAGTTAGGGCGCACTCCACGAGAGCAGTTGGAACTTCATGGGCAGCGCATCACCAGGCCTCCCTGGCTCAAATCTGTAAGGCCGCAACATGGTCTTCAGTACACACGTTTACTAGGTTCTACCAGGTGGACGTTAGAAGTCAGGAGGATGTCGCCTTTGGGCGCAGTGTGTTGCAGGCCGCAAAAGATCCTCATGTCTGATAGCGCTCAGCTTATGTATGGTGTATCCCCCCCCTCATTGGGCATTGCTTTAGGACATCCCACATAGTAATGACTATGTCGCTCTGTGTCCCATGATGTACGAGAAAGAAAATAGGATTTTTATAACAGCTTACCTGTAAAATCCTTTTCTTGGAGTACATCACGGGACACAGAGCTCCCGCCCCTCTTTGGGGACACTTATTGCTTTGCTACAAAACTGAGGTGCTCCCGGATGGGAGGGGCTTATATAGGGGAGGGTACTTCCGGTTTTGGAAGTTGCCAGTGCCAGCACCTGAAGGTATCTATATAACCCACATAGTAATGACTATGTCGCTCTGTGTCCCGTGATGTACTCCAAGAAAAGGATTTTACAGGTAAGCTGTTATAAAAATCCTATTTTTTCTTCCAAAGCAAATACACTTTTGCCCACTGGTACTGACTAGTATTCCAATGTTTCTCTTCTCCCACTTTCTCTCCATCAGTCAGCTAATGTGACCCCAGTGCTGAGGGAGAGTGGCAGAGGAGGGTCAAACAAGGATGCTGTGGAGGTGACAGACATCCTTATCAATTGATGACATCGTTGGTTGTTAGGATGCCAGTGTCTAGAAAGTCGTAATGGTGCATACCGTATTTATCGGCATATAACACGCACAGACGTATAACACGCACCTTCATTTTAAGAGGGAAGTTTTAGGGAAAAAATAAATACATTTAAATAAAGAACTTTGAAGCAAAATAAGGGTCAGTGCCCATCAATGCCTATCTGCAGCCTCACAATTGCCCATCAATGCAGCTTGATCAATGCCCATCTGCAGCCTCACAATTGCCCATCAATGCAGCTTGATCAATGCCCATTTGCAGCCTCACAATTGCCCATCAATTCAGCTTGATCAATGCCTATTTTCAGCCTCACAATTGCCCATCAATGCAGCTTGATCAATGCCCATCTGCAGCCTCACAATTGCCCATCAATGCAGCTTGATCAATGCCCATTTGCAGCCTCACAATTGCCCATCAATTCAGCTTGATCAATGCCTATTTGCAGCCTCACAATTGCCCATCAATGCAGCTTGATAAATGCCCATCTGCAGCCTCACAATTGCCCATCAATTCAGCTTAATTAATGCGCATCTGTAGCCTCATAATTGCCCATCATTGCAGCTTGATCAATGCCCATCTGCAGCCTAACCATTGCCATGAATACAGCCTGATCAATACCCATCTCACCTCAGATTACTGCTGACTCAGAGGGGACAGGGAGTGGGGCGGGATGAGCGCCGTCAGATTACATACAGCGAGAATCTCTCAGCTGCCTCTTTAATACAGTCCCGCCTCCTAGACCGGCTTCTATGATGGACAGAACACTGGTCCAATGCCGGCCCAGGAGACGGGACTTCCTATTACAGTGGCCTATGAGTAAACAGGAGAATCTCGCTGTATGTAATCTGACGGCGCTCGTCCCACCCCCTCCCCGTTCTCTCCTAGGCAGCCCAAATTGCAGTATCGGCGTATAACACGCACACACTATTTGCAACCGATTTTCAGGGTGAAAAAGTGAGTGTTATATGCCAATAAATACAGTAATTAAAAACCTGTGGCTTTGTGTAACTAAAAGGCAGGCTTGATCCACCTGCTGGCTTGTATACAATTTTTGATCAATTTTTAGGCATTTTGCCAAGGCACCCCTGAAGAAGCCTCAAGACACCTTGGTTAAAAAAGGCTGGTTTATAGGTTTTAATTAATCCATCATTTATCAAAAACTTAAAAGAAAAAAATTGCTTTAGTTTAAAAAATCAACAAGTTTATTTAATATTTTAAAATGAATGTCTTATCTGTGTGTCAGGTTGGTATGTAAACCGTGCAAAAGTTTTCTTTGTATTCCTAGCTAATTTCCTCTGTTATCCATTTCTATGCCAAGCAGCGAAAGCTTTTATACCAGGATTGGCCTCGGCTCTCCAAGGAGGCAAGAGGAGTGTATCAAGCTCTGCTGACTAATCTGCAAACGTCTCCTAAAACATATCTGCAAAACATGTGGGAGTTATCCGCAGCAAAGCAATTGTGAGTTCATTTGTTATTTCCAAGAGCGGATTCTTTATGATTCAAAGCGTGGCGGATAAGAGATGGGAATCTGTTTCTAGCCTGTTTGCAGTCATATATTTTTCATTTGGTTTAACTTGGAATTCTAAAACCTAGCATCTCCGTAGAGAAATGACGACGTTGTACAATCTGTGACTTGCTTACTCCTTTTGTCAGGTGGTATGTGATATGCTTGTCAGCCAGTAATTTAGATGCTGTCAGTTTTTCAGTAGCCACCAGAGAGCATAACGATCGCCAGTTCCCTTCCTGCTCCGTCCATATTTGCACGGGAAGAAAGATTGAGGGTTGGTGAGGTGTTGTCTTGTCAGGCAGTAGAGTTCCTTTTTTCTTTTTTTTTTACCCTCTGATTACAGTGAGCCTTCCTGGAGAGAGTCCCAGAACGAGAGGTTGTATATGGTTTAGTAAATGTCATAACACAAATTTGTCTTTGTAGAAAGCTACTCTGCAGGGTAAGCACATAATAACTCAGCACAAATAGGACAAACTGCTAAATTATAGTGCCATGGCTTATTCAAGAGCACTGTTATCTGTGACATGTATTTTCCTTTTATGAAGACAGAAGGATGCAGAATGGGGTAATACATGTGGGAAACCCTCCTATGGGAGAAGATGGGATCTTCCGCTGGATGTAGAATAAAAGCAGGAGTGTTAGTTTCTACGAAGGCCTTCTTTTCAAATAAAACAGAACTTTAGGCAAATACAGATTAAATGCTTACATGGAAATGCTTTACCTACCAAAGGATTTGTAATTATGTTCTACAACTATTGTGATACAGGCATTCCTGCCAATAGTAAATGGAAAAAATCCAGCGCTGCCTTAGGCCTGGTTCACACTGGTCCGACAAACGCTCCAACATTAGGAGCTCATGTCGCATGACGTGTGAAAATCAATGTTTCCCTATGAGAGCCGTCTTAACTAGTCCGACACAAGTCGGTCCGACTTTGAAAATGCTCCCTGTACTACTTTGGTCCGACTTTGATCCTACTTCAGCCCATTGAATATCATTGAAGTCGGATCAAAGTAGGATACTTGTCCTAACCATCCCACATTTGACATCCGACATGGTGATTACAGCAGCAGTAAAAGGAATTTATCTCACCCTGGGATTGTTTTGATTGGTCAAAGGACAAGTCAGACTAGCACAATGTCGGATCAAAGTAGTATCCTGTTCATGAAAGTCAGATGGATGTCGGACCAATGTAGGATCAATGTAGGACTGATGTCGTAGAGCAAAGAAGGATGAAAGTCGGATGAATGTCGTGTAGTATCAGTGTGAACCCAGCCTTAAACAGTGACAAAATTAAATAAAACTTAAGTGTGTTTGAAACACAAATTAAGAGTGATGATCTAAATGTGTGAGAGAAGGGTGAATGGTATGACCTTCACCTGACGGGCGGGTGCTGCTATTCAATTAGCCTGAAAAAGGTCTCAAAACATATGGAAAAAAAAAATCAAAAAAGCGCAACCCAATGTGAATGATAACAGTGAATCTCTGAAACAATGTGAAATTCCAACCGATATCCCAACCGATATCTCAAAGCTGGAATATAAGTGAAACAAACATATGTAAATGGAAAAAGATAAATTGATCAAAATAAAAATAAAATTATTGACATAAAACTCTCAATTGATAAAAGTCCATATGATGTAATATCTATGGGAGACTAGTCCAAAGATGACATATATAGGATTGTTGCCGTGAAGGAATTCCTATGCGGCGGAAGGCGTAATACTCAGACAGGTTGATAGTATAAGCTTCACATCCAATAGTAAGTAAATGGCTTGCTTACCAGATATAAGATGATATTGGGCTCAGGACTAGGCCGACCTGCCTTCACTCGATCTGTTCTCGGTGTTCACCACACATGGATCGATTGGGAAATCCGGAGGCGGTTCACTTTGGCGCTGAATCCCACAGACTGCGGGCACTTCAAAAATCTTTTGCTTGCCGTAAGGTGAGTATTGTGTTTTATATAACTCACCTTTTCCACATACAGCAAGTGGAGATCAGCATCCAGAAGTCAGCAGTCAATTACCAAAGAAAAGGAAGAAGAAAAAATCCTCATGGTGCAGTATTTTTTCATAAAAAACTTATTTATTGCACAGGCTTCATAAAACACTGACATCCATGGAACAGAGACAAATTTTCAAAAACAGCCACGGTTAGCACCAGCTGGCTGGAACGTGATGGTGTCAGAGACTTGTGGCTCCACCCTACATGTTTCCCCGTACAAGGATTCTACTGGGAACGGAGGCACTCCTGCCAATAGGCACAGCCAACTCCGAGATGTCCCAGCAGACTACATTGTAGTAAAAGCTGATCTCTGATAAAATAATAAAAAAAAGCCCACTACCCTTTCCCACCCCATATCCCTTTAGCTAATCACTAGGCTAAAAAAAATAAAAGCCCTGATTTCTTGCCTAAAACTGTGGTCAGGCAGGGACCTGCATCTTCTTTCTTCTGCACAGCAGAGTGGTAGGCTTCTTCTTCCAGTGCTCAGTCATTATGTAGTAGACACGCAAGTGAATGTCGCCAGCATGCTATGCTGTTTAATTAAAGCAATCACATTATATCAAGGTTAGGTAATCTGATTTGGAGTTGTGTAGGTCATCACAAGCATGATGAAGGGGTCCTAAGCAACACCAAAAATTTCACCTAAATGTGGTTGTGTTAATACATCTTTGAACTTTTTAACGGATCAATGCTGACGACATAGAGTATACTACTTTGTACATTTATCACCGGTTTACTATCCAATTTTTGCTGCAGAACTCCAGGTTAAGGAGTGCAATGGGAACCTCCTGGTGGACACTTCCCATTGACTTAAACTGAAAGAGTGCATTACAGGGTCTGGCATCACAACATCACTGTGTGAGGAGAGGCAATAAGACCGGTCCGTGGGCTTGGATTGAAGCTTTTTATCTCCGCTTACTATAGGTGGCAGTGGGGATCAGGTCCGGACTTACCATTGGGCTTGACTGGGCTCAAGCCCATGGGCCGGGCCCAATAGGGGGCCCTGCGCTTGCGCACATTAGCCCCTCTAAACCAGCATTTAAAGCTTGCCGGAATGCAGTCTGTGAGAACTTCCCCTCTGTCCGGCACAGAGGAGAAGTCTTGCGGTGTTTAGCTCCTTCCACTCTTCCTGATACTCCCCCGTGTGACTAAAAAAGACATCACAAAGGGGGAGTGAAAGAAAACAGCAGCCGCAGACACAGCAACGAATGGTTGCGGCGCAACGGCGCATGCGCAAGATTACCGAAAGGGAACACAGTAAGGGCGGAAGCAACGTCATAATTTGAATCACATAACAGCAGTACGAATGGCGCTTGAGATACCCGGAAATACAGAGAACGAAACCATCCTAAAAAAGGTATTTGCAGGCCTCGTTTTTGGGGGATATATATGTATTGCATTGCAATGAGCTGTTATAACTTAATAATTGAAAAACTGCAAAAATCGGCTGGGGTTTACTTCCTCTTTAATTTTTCATTGAATTGTTCTATTTAAAGTAATGTATAGAAAGTAGGGCCCGAAAGTGACTCAAGCCCAGGGGCCCCCACCACCCTAAGTCCTGCCCTGGTGGGGATCATTCTGTGACAGTGAATTCAGGTAATAAAATTTGGGTCTTACATTTTTTTTTTTTCAACATTGAATAGCTAAGAGCAGGTGGGTAGGAAGTGATTTTCATTTTCTTGGAGATAGGCTTAAAGCAGTAATTTTAAACATATAGAGTAAACACATCACATATCAAAAATGCTTTTACAATAAAGTTGTATTCGGCATGAAAGCACCATTATACAATAGGTAAAGATTTTCAAGTATGTCATATCATGTCAAGCATACCGTAATACAGCAAAGCTACACTTTAATTCCAGTCTATATCCAAAAAGAATACATGCATGTATTTAAATGAATTTGATTTCCTTTACAACATCAGCTTTCTGTAATAATGTAAAATACAGGCCATGGCTTTTAATATGCATAAAAACAGATGGCTGCACTCTACTTCCTTTGCATAAAAAAGTTTTTGTACACCTGAAGTAGAAGCCTGGTCAACAGCTAACTAAGCTTAAACCTAGTACCTACTCCCACCCCCATTCTAAGCCCTGTGCTAACTACCCTGTAAAGGAAAGATATTTACCTACTATAAAGGTGACCGGGTCTTAAGGCTGGTTTCAGTGTATAGGTGGGACAGTGGACAACAGATGTCTCATAGTAAGCCTATGAGTGACGTCTCCACCCAGGCTCTGCAAATGTTGTTGCTGCTCTCTCTTCTCCCCTAAAGCCAGCCACTGGGAAGATCACATCACTGGATTGGAAGCACCCTTAGATTAGGTAAGTATAAGCATCTTTTCTTTACAGGGTAGTTGGCATAGGGCTTAGAATGGGGGAGGAGGGAATACCGAAAACGGCTGGGCCATAGTAGCCTATGGGGGATGCCAAAGCTCTGAAAATTCACAGGCATTGTCGAACACAAAGGGGAGATGGGGCTGTAGGATCACATGACAGAACAGGAGCAGGTTAAAAAAGGTAAAGAATAGGGGGGTAGGAACATTTTTAAGAATTGTTATAGGTATGCTTTTCTTCCACTTTAAAGCTGAACTCCAGACACATATAAAAGAGACAAAATAATATACTCCTATAATCATAAATATATCCTTAAAGCGGAGGTTCACCAATTTTTTTTTTTTTAAAAGCCAGCAGCTACAAATACTGCAGCTGCTGACTTTTAAAAAAAACGACACTTAGCTGTCCAGGTCGCCCGCGACGTCGGCAGCCGAAGCCGAGCGCTAGCTCGGCTCTCGGCTTCCCCCGCCGCCATCCTCGGTGAGGGAATCGGGAAGTGAAGCGCTGCGGCTTCACTGCCCGGTTCCCTACGGCGCATGCGCTAGTCGCACTGCGCCGTCCTCACTGGTTCCCGTTGTGTTCTGGGAGCCGAGTGTTTCCCAGAACACAACAGGGGGGGGGTGACACGAAGGGGCGGGACTCCCGCGGGAGTCAGCTCCCGGAAGTGGTGCAAATACCTGTTTTATACAGGTATCTGCACCCCCTCCCCCCTGGAAGGTGCCAACTGTAACACCGGAGGGGGGGGAGGGTTACGAAAAGCGGAGGTTCGCTTTTGGGTGAACCTCCGCTTTAAATGTATTTTTTAAATGCAAATACCTGAATGTGACCTGGCATCAGCCTTCTGCACTCCCTGTACAGCACAGCTGGAGTGTGAGAGGAAGAAGCAGTACAAGGAACATGCTGATGGGAGTTGAAAGCAGAATTACCAGCTGGGATGGGTCTAGGATGACCTGGGCTCAGGGGAAGAAGGCTGAATGATATTGTCTATTAGACTAAGGACATCTAGCGGCAGAAAAAAGTACTGCAGTGGAAATCACTTCAATGGAGATGAATAATGCAGCAAAAGTTTCATTTTGTTATTGTATCTTTAATAGTTGCTTTTATCTTGTAATTTTTGCCTGGAATTCTATTTCAATCATAGTATCTACCGTTAAGCTTGTGAGAAGGAGAGCTCAGCTTTGGCAGGCACAATATTTCTCTTATGACAGATTTGTTTTTATGTAACCTAGTTTATATCCCAATTATGTACATGTGCTGCTAGTTTTGAGACCCACACAGGGAAACGGATTCCCCAGGTTATAGTATATGATCTCCCAGTCCTCTTTGAAAATGGAGCCATAAGAACGTTACATTCTAATATCATAATGAATGTAATTGTACCTATAGAGCTGGATGTTTATATCAGAGGCCAACTGTTCATTATCTATAGAGAAGTTTAAATAATAAGTGGTCCTCCGTAGTTCACTTTTCAGAACAATGTTACAGTAGTTTCATAATGAGCTCGGTCTCCAGGGTCTCCGACTCCTACCAGCTCCTCGAGATGTGAATTGATGTGTATGTTTTGCAAATTAACAAGATTTATGATACTTTTGGGAAATACATCATAACGGAAAATCTGCCATTCTGTTTATAATTTGAGATATATTAACAGGAAGACCTTTGATCACTTGTGTAGTATTTTGGCGGTGGATCCTTCAAGAGGCACCTTCTCTGTTGTATTTTTGTGTTTAGTTTTCTTTTAAGTGCATGTTTTTGTTTTTCTACTTTATATTGAAGCCACTTCAAGGATGATCTTTCACACTGCAAACATGCTTTGATATTCCTTAAGGGTACTTCATGTGAAGTAAGGTAGATGCGCTTGAAAATGTGTGCTATGTCTATAAGACCAGGTTCACATCTATTGGCGCCCATTTTTGTCCGTTTTTAGTTTGTCTTTAATGCATTTTCCAAATTCTATTGGGAGTCACAACACATGAAAATGCACAAAAAATCAAACATGCCTCATTTTTACCAACCTCATTTTAATGGCCTCCTTGGATTTAATGGGGTGGATTTACTAAAACTGGAGAATGCAAAATATGGTATAGCTGTGCATGGTATCAGCTTCTACTTCCAGCTTGTTCAATTATGCTTTGACAAAAAAAAAACCTGCAAGCTGATTGATTTCGGTGCTTAGCTGTACGTGATATTTGAGTGAGTGAGTGAATAACTTATATAGCGCTACAAATGCGAACTAAATCGCCTCAAGGCGCTTTGCATCCAGTGACATCCTAATCCTTCAGAAGAGGTGGGTCTTAAAGTGGAAGTAAACCCTCCTATCGTTTTCTGCCAAGGAAGCTGCCATCTTGCTCTCTGTTTAATCTTTAACTGCCATGATGCTGCACATGTGATCAGTTATGGCACCAGCGATTGGATGGTTTGACAGTTTGGTTGAGAGCACAACCAATGTGTCAATTAGCATTTCCGGCATGCCGGGAATGTAACTGTTTTTTGAATTTTTAAATTGATGGGTTTACTTCCGCTTAAAGTTTTGTTCCTGAAGGCCCGATGGTTTTCTTCCATACGGATGTCCGTGGGTAGAGCGTTCCATAGCCGTGGTCCTTGGACTGAAAATCTTCGTTCTCCCTTTGATTTGTAGCGGGACTTCAGTTTTAGTTAATCTACCTCTATGTATTTTTATCAAACTTACATTTTTGTGTGTTCCAAGATGCAACCAACCAGAATCTGATGCAACAGAAAAATAAAGCCTAATACCAGTTCACAGGGGTAGCTCAGATAATCTGCTTTCGTTTTTGGGAGTGTTTCAGAGAAAGAAAGCCCACAGTATTTCTGCCAAATGTAGTCCTCTGCCTTTCTTCACTTGCAACTCTCCCATGATGGCCAGGAACCTTCAAGCTGATCCAGCTTTCTTAGGTAGTATCAGTTTTTACATGCTCTTCTAGGCGCCCTTAAAGATCTGTGGCCATTTTAAGGACAACTTCGCTGGATGGCTGAAGGCCAACATGACTACGGGCTATCCAAAGGAATTAATTCAGGCCATGGTGGGGATACACACTAGAAAGAAGACCCGGCCAAAAAATGTTGCTTTTAAAGCTCTGCAGCCCCAGGCCTAGGGGCACCATGAAGATCTTGGAGAAATATGTAACCATGTAGGCTTCTATGAGAGGTCATGGGGAAGGGGGAGGAGTAACCTAAAGCTCACCTTCATTAAAAGTGATGTTCTCCAGTAAAGTTAATTTATTGCAACTCAATCACTAAAATCAAATTGTCAGGGTCACCTGTGGCCAGGTGACAGATGCACACCGTAGGGGGACAGGAGTGCACCGCGAGGTAGTGAACCCTATGGCTGGCTTCTGTGGATAGGAAACTGGGTGGTTGTGGAAAGCGGGACCAGAGGAGCACAACCGGGATCCCAACGGAAGCGAGAGCCAAGATTCCCCAGGGCGCGGAGTCTAAGACCCAGCTGGTCTTCTCCAGGGCCTCTAGTGGTGAGGATGTTACGCTGCAGGCTGGGACCAGGTCGCGGCCCCTGGAGTTTCCTAGCTCACGCCCCGTAGGATAAGGGGAAGCAGCAGCACACGATAGAGAGAACCGAATAACAAGCCGAAGGTCAGGGGCCACAAGCAGACAAGGATAACGAAGAACGAGCCGAAGGTCAAGGGTCACGAGCAGACAGGGATGGTCGGGGACAAGCCAATAACGTAACAGAGAGACAGACGTAGCACACGGCAGGCAGGAACCCAAACACACAATGCCTAACAAACACGTTGATCAGCAAAGCAGGCTTGCAGTGCACAGGTTAATATAGTGTTCAGTGATAGGGCCTGGGGTGGAGTCAGGCTGGGAGGAGATTATAAAGGAAGCCAGGTGAAGGAGGTCTGGTCTCTAGATGAACACATGAGGAGGAAGGTAAGATGGCAGACAGACATTAATGCATATCCATGACAGTACCCTCCCTCTTACGAGGCCTCCCCCTTCCCCGCCTGGGCCCAGGTTTAGAGGGAAACTTCAGATGAAACTCCTTTAACAGACGAGGTGCAAAGACCTCAGATGCAGTGATCCAAGACCTCTCCTCAGGACCAAACCCTTTCCAATGAACGAGGTACTGAAGAACGCCTTTACAGAGTCGGGAGTCCAGAATTTGACTGATCTCGTACTCCTGATTATCCTCAGAGACAGGCGCCACGGTAGGAAGAGGACGAGAGAATTTATTGAGGACTAAAGGCTTTAGAAGAGCAACATGAAAGGAGTTAGTGATTTTAAGGCTCTTAGGAATCTGGAGTTTGAAACAAACCGGATTCAGTTTAGCAGTTACCGTGTATGGACCGATGAATCGTGGAGCAAACTTCAGAGAAGGAACTCGGAGCTTGATGTTCCTGGTAGAGAGCCAGACTTTGTCCCCTGGCTGAAGAGAAGGCGGTTTACGCCTGCGGCGGTCGGCAAAGCCTTTGAATTTTTCAGCAGCTGCCCGGAGGGAATCATGAACGTGACCCCAAACGGAATTGAGAGACTCCTGAACCGAAGCCAAAGCTGGAATGTCTGGAGAACAGATCATAGGAAGAGGAAGTTGAGGGTGTTTTCCATAAACTGTGAAAAAGGGTGTCTTCTGCGAACTGGTATTCACATGATTGTTATGGGAGAATTCTGCCCACGGGAGTAGAGAGGACCAATCGTCATGGTGAGAAGACACAAAGGTGCGAAGAAAGACCTCTAACTCCTGATTAACCCTCTCAGTCTGTCCATTGGATTGGGGATGGTAAGAAGAAGAAAAATCCAAGACAATATTGAGGGATTTGCAAAAGGCTCTCCAAAAACGAGACGTGAATTGGACTCCCCTGTCGGAAACAATATGAGAAGGGACCCCATGTAGGCGGAGAATTTCTCGAATGAAAATGGGAACCAAGGCAGGGGCAGAAGGAAGACCAGGAAGAGGAACAAAATGAGCCATCTTGGAGAATCGATCGATTACCACCCAAATGACTGTATTATTCTCAGACAGTGGGAGATCGGTGATAAAATCCATGGCAATATGGGCCCAGGGTTCCTTAGGAATAGGCAAGGGCATGAGGAGACCAGCAGGAGCTTGTGTGGAGGATTTGGACTGAGCACAGACATGACAAGCTTTAACGTAGTCTTTGACGTCTGAGCGGAGATTAGGCCACCAGTAGTGACGACTGATGAGTAGGAAGGATCGGAGGAATCCAGAATGCCCTGCCACCTTGGAATCATGTCCCCAACGAAGGATCTTAGCTCTTAGCTCAGTGGGGACAAAGGTCTTACCAGGCGGAATTTTAGACTTCAGGGTGGTAGAGTGGGCAACAATGCATGAGGTGGGAATGATCGGCTCAGGTTCAGGGGCGGACTCCTCGTCCAAAGTGTCAAATGACCTAGAGAGCGCATCAGCCCGACCGTTGCAGGAACCAGGTTTGTAGGTAATCGTGAAATTAAAACGGGCAAAGAAGAGACTCCACCTGGCCTGTCTAGGATTCAGACGTTTAGCATTCTGTAGATACTGTAAATTCTTGTGATCGGTAAAGATCGTTATGGAGTGAGGGGAACCCTCCAAGAGATGACGCCACTCCTCTAACGCCAATTTAATTGCGAGAAGTTCCCGATCACCGATGGCATAATTCCTCTCTGCCTGAGAAAATTTTTTGGAGAAGAACGCACATGGTTGGCGTCTCTTCTCAAAGATTTGAAGAAGCACAGCTCCCACCCCCATTGAGGAAGCGTCCACTTCAATAAAAAATGCATTCCCAGGATTTGGTCTCCTCAAGAGGGGGCCAGAAACAAAGGCCTGTTTCAGGTTGTGAAATGCAGAGACAGCTTCGGGAGGCCAGTCTCTGGCATTCACACCCTTCTTGGTCAAAGCGATAATAGGCGCGGCAATGGAAGAGTAATTCCTTATGAACTGCCTATAATAATTAGTGAAGCCAAGAAAGCGCTGTGTGGCCTTGAGGCTAGCAGGAAGAGGCCAGTTGGTGATAGCCAAGACCTTCCCAGGGTCCATACGAAGCCCCGAACATGAGACAAAGCACCCCAAAAACAGGACCTCAGAACATTCAAAGGAACATTTCTCCAGCTTGGCATAGAGATTGTTCTCTCTAAGACGTTGAAGTACAGTGCGGACATGGTTTCTGTGGACGAGCAGATTTTCAGAAAAGATCAGAATGTCATCCAGATAGATGACAACAAACTGGTACAGCAGATCTCTGAAGATTTCATTGACAAAGTTTTGAAACACGGCTGGAGCATTACACAGACCAAAAGGCATCACCAGATATTCGTAATGCCCGTCTCTAGTGTTAAATGCAGTCTTCCATTCGTCACCCTCCCGTATTCGAATGAGATTGTACGCGCCTCTGAGATCCAACTTGGTGAAAATGGAGGCACCCTTCAACCTATCGAATAGCTCAGATATTAAGGGTAAGGGGTATCGATTTTTAATAGTAACCGCATTTAAACCCCGATAATCGATGCAGGGTCTTAAGGTACCATCCTTTTTGGCAACAAAAAAGAACCCTGCCCCTGCAGGCGATGAGGATTTCCGGATGAACCCTCTCTCCAGATTCTCTGCTACATACTCCGACATGGCCTGGGTCTCTGGGATGGACAGAGGGTAGGTACGACCCCTGGGTAGAGTTGCTCCGGGGACAAGATCAATAGCACAGTCAAAAGACCTGTGGGGAGGAAGCACCTCAGCTGATTTTTTACAGAACACATCCCGGTAATCGCTGTATGCGGCGGGAAGATCAGAAGAAACAGAAGTGGCAGCAACCGGAAGACTCTCCTTGGGGGTCACCTTGAGAAGACACGACGAGAAACATGAGGAACCCCAGGCCAGGATCTGCCCAGAGACCCAGTCCACATGTGGAGAGTGGAGCTGTAGCCAAGGGAGGCCCAATACAACTGGGGTAGAGGCCTTGGGTAGAATAAGAAAGGATATCCACTCCTGGTGGAGAATCCCTACCGACATCCTAATGGGTAGCGTCTGGAAGCGAATAGGGCCCCCTGGGAGAACAGTGCCATCAATTGCCGAGACTACCAATGGGGTAGTGAGAGGTGAAAGGGTAAGCTTCATAGAAGAAGCAGTTCTCCAATCCATGAAATTGCCGGCAGCCCCGGAATCCAGGTATGCAAGGGTTGACTGAGGAGAAGTGCCTACATGAAGGGACACCGGCAAGAGCAGGCGAGAAGGTGATGTTTCTGGGTCCAATACTCCACCTTCCAAATGTATTAGACCCGAGCGTTTCCCGGACGAAGCGAGCAGGAGTCACGAAAATGACCCTTGCCCCCACAATAGAGGCACAAGCCCAGAGTTCTGCGCCTAGCACGTTCTTCGGGGGTTAGTCTGGTCCGGCCCAGCTGCATAGGTTCTTCAGCAGGTAGAGGATGCTCCACGGAATGAAGGGAGGGGAGCTCAGACTGGCTAGGACCCAGAGAGTGCTGGCGTCTTTTTTCTAAGGACCTCTCTTGAAAACGAATGTCGATCTGGTTGCATAATGAAATTACATCGTCCAGACCGACGGGAATGGCTCTTCCCGCTAATTCGTCTTTCACTCGGTCAGAGAGGCCATGTAAAAAGGTAGCGACCAGGGCCTCATTATTCCAGCTCAATTCAGCTGTGTGGATACGGAACTGAAGAGCATATTGCCCCACTGAACTAGATTCTTGGCGAAGACGTAAGACAGCACTAGCCGCTGAAGAAGCCCGAGCCGGCTCTTCGAAGATATTACGAAAGAGCTTCAAGAATTCGGACAGACTGGAAACCACCGGATCGTTCCTCTCCCACAGGGGGGCAGCCCAGGCCAAAGCTTCACCGGAGAGGAGGGAAATGATATAGGCTACCTTAGCCCGGTCAGATAGGAAGCTTTGAGGCTGAAGCTCAAAATGAATAGTGCATTGGCTGAGAAACCCCCTGCAGGCCTTGGAGTCCCCAGAGAAACGGAACGGAGCTGGCAATCTTAGTGAGTGTGAGGCTGCGACTGGTGCGATAGGTACAGCCGCTGGTTGTACTTGGGGTTGCGGATTCGGGGTTCCCAAGGAGACCTGAAGCTGCTCGAATCGAGAAGCCAGATCCTGGAGGAATCGCATCACCTGGGTCTGATTTGATTCCTGGGTCTCAAGTCTGCGAACTATGCCCTGCAATGGATCATCCGCGGGAAGCGGGATGTCAGCCGGGTTCATGGCTGATCAAACTGTCAGGGTCACCTGTGGCCAGGTGACAGATGCACACCGTAGGGGGACAGGAGTGCACCGCGAGGTAGTGAACCCTATGGCTGGCTTCTGTGGATAGGAAACTGGGTGGTTGTGGAAAGCGGGACCAGAGGAGCACAACCGGGATCCCAACGGAAGCGAGAGCCAAGATTCCCCAGGGCGCGGAGTCTAAGACCCAGCTGGTCTTCTCCAGGGCCTCTAGTGGTGAGGATGTTACGCTGCAGGCTGGGACCAGGTCGCGGCCCCTGGAGTTTCCTAGCTCACGCCCCGTAGGATAAGGGGAAGCAGCAGCACACGATAGAGAGAACCGAATAACAAGCCGAAGGTCAGGGGCCACAAGCAGACAAGGATAACGAAGAACGAGCCGAAGGTCAAGGGTCACGAGCAGACAGGGATGGTCGGGGACAAGCCAATAACGTAACAGAGAGACAGACGTAGCACACGGCAGGCAGGAACCCAAACACACAATGCCTAACAAACACGTTGATCAGCAAAGCAGGCTTGCAGTGCACAGGTTAATATAGTGTTCAGTGATAGGGCCTGGGGTGGAGTCAGGCTGGGAGGAGATTATAAAGGAAGCCAGGTGAAGGAGGTCTGGTCTCTAGATGAACACATGAGGAGGAAGGTAAGATGGCAGACAGACATTAATGCATATCCATGACACAAATACAATCTTTAAAGTGGTTGTAAACCCACTTAGACAACTTGCACCTATAAGTAAGCCTAGATTAAGGCTTACCTGTAGGTGCAAGAAATATCTCCTTAACCTACATGGTTAAGGAGATATTTGCTATATATCGATGCGCCGATGACGTCACGCGCATGCGCACTAGCGGGCCAGCTTCATTGTCGGTTTTCTGAATGGGCTCACATACGTGGGACGACATCTCCGCTCCAGCCAATCACAGCGCCGGAGCAGCGATACATTGACATCCGTGACGGGACATCGAGGCGAGATGGCGGCGGAGGTGACCGAGGACCGCTGCGGGGGCTTCGATCTCAGGTAAGTCATTCATAATGAGCTAGTATGCTATGCATGGTGGTTCTCTCAAAGACGCGCCACTAGGCCCGCCACTTCCTCCTTTTTTAATGAAGGACTACACCTCCTGGAATATGTGACGTGCATGTCCTAGGAGGCAGAGCAGGCAAAGTGCACCTGATTCGCCTAGGTGACTTACGTGCCATGGGGAAAGGGGAAAGGGCGTTCAGTGCTATGTAGAAATAATTGAGAGCTATTTTTTTTTTTTACATAGTCAATATTTGCTCAGATTGCCTTTGCACTAATGTGTCAGTTATTACATGCATAGGATCATAGGGATACTTACATCATTATGTTTTTTTTTTCTATTTGGAGATGTGTTGTAAATAATGCATAAAAACACATATCCGTTTTCTGCTCAAGGGTATCTCTTTGGGATTGTGCATCCCATGTCCCACTTTATGATCCATCTGGTGAATTTTATTCTTTGGTATACTAGGATTGTTTATGCTCAGCTTTCATTTTTACTTGTTCATTTTTATAAAGGCTGTCCTTATGGCTTTTCCTTACCTCACTGGTCTCCATTATAATGCTTGTCAACCCTGACAGGTTGCAATTCAACCTGTGTCCACAGAGACCTCACGTTTTCCCGAACTTTAACCTGAGCCATTTCACCTTTGCTGTAACCACTCTCCAGCTGACTTTCCTATATCTTGTCACATGACCTTGCCACATGAACCTCTGTTTAACCTGGCCCTCTTCAATTTTAATAACATTTTACCCTTTCTTACTTTGTCTATGGTTGTGTGAAGAAGAAGTAAATACACTGGAACATGTGTATTGGTATGTGGATTTTCAGCACTTCAGCACAGTTGTTCTTAGTGCCAGGGTTTCAGTGCCAAAAACAACCCACAAATAATATTGAGCCTACATTCATGCTGGAGTGTGAGCATTTTCAGACGATTCTGAAGCTTTTTTGTGTATTATTTTGCATTCTTTTGCTTTGGCCAAGGAAAATATCTTTAAGGTGTTAACATGTCATCGTTATCCCTTTGTCTGCTTCCCGGGTTTTTCTTTGCAGTGTTTTGTGCTATCAGAGTTCTTGAGCCATATCCATTCCCTCTTCTGCCTGCCATGGTTCTTGTAATGGGCATCACTAGGGTTGTAGAGGTTCTTGCAAGCCCTCATCAGGTGGAGGCGGAAGTAAAGGTGGAAATTGTGCCCATTTAGCATGGACACGGAAGAATCCTCCATTTTGTTTACAGGTTTGATAGGAGTAGAAGACTGGTGTTGAAAAATGTACAATAAAATGCTTGTGTTGCACATTTTAGGTACTCCAGTTGAAGTCTATAGGACCAAAAATGTAAGATGCTGCCCAAATAGTGTCCCTAACCTCAAATGTATCCTTAAAACTAAGCATTATTGTTGCATTAAACATAACATTAGGCTTCTGCGGATAAGACAAAAGCCTTCCCAGGGGATTCCTGTTATGTCCTGACTACGTTGAAAATTAAAACAAGTAAAGCGACACCTAAAATATAAATTTAATGTTTTTTCCACTTTGACATAGCCAATTAAAATTGACACTTAACTCTGGTTCAAAAAAATCCTATTCAAGTATGTTTTCTTAACTCAAAAAGTCCATTCTATTGCTCTCAGCCTCCTCCAAATCTCCATTTAAAAAAAAAAAAAAAAATGTGTGTCTGTGATCTGACTACCTGTTAGTAGGTCACTTTTAAGGTGGACTAGGTACTATGGACTATGGTGGGATTTGTAGTGTCCATAGAGCAGTGCATATGACTGCAACTAATGTGTACTGTTCCTTCCAAACAAATGGAAGTGATGAGGAAAAAGACAGATCTGGGAGCTCGCAGGACTTTACAAGGAGGCAGAAAAATCCAGTAAGGCCTCTTTCACATGGACCTGTCAGTTTTTTCGGCGGACCTGAACGGACGCTTTATACATCTCTGTGGAGCGGCGAATGTCAGCGGTGACATGTCAGCTGTCATCCGATCCGACCCGCTTTGCTAAATCCAGAGGGATGGAAACCCTATTTTCCATCCGTCTGGCAGATCGGATTGGATGAAAACGGACTCTACGGTCTGTTTTCATCTGATCCCCCCCCCCATAAAGGAAAGCGGAGATCTGACCGGTCTGTTTCTGCACAGTGTGTAGAGACGGACTTGTCATCCGCTTGCTCAGTGGGGATCAACAAAGCGATCCCAGCTGAGCAAGCGGATGTCTAAAAAACAGATTCGCTCGTGTGAAAGGGCCCTAAGGAACAATTTCATGAAAAATGTAATACAGGGCCAGTAAGTAGTGAACGTGTAAGAATGAGGATATAATTTATTGTCACATTAAGCAGACATTTCATGAATGGTCACAAGCACATTTTTCAGTTTGATTGATTACATATAATTTATGAAATTATATTTATTTTCAATTTTTCACATTATGCTGTCCTTTATTTTTTGGCTATACGAATATTAAACAATTGAATTTTAAAGGATAGCCACTCTGTGTTTTTTTTTTTTTTTTACTAAATTAACCCCTGCAATAGCATACTTACCTTCTTCTGTACTGAATCAGCAGCTTCAATAAATCTGTAAGCACAGAAAAATAATGATCTTCACGTAGAAAATTTTTGCTTTGTTTTTATTCATTTTTCAAAGCATTGATATATTGTCATTGTTGCTCTCTGACCATTTTCGTGCAAGCATTTAAATTGTTTTGATTGCATTGGCATGAGTTATAATGTAGTAGGACGATGAGCGACAATTGAGAAAGTCTTGAAAATTAGGGACCTGATAGAATAAGGCATTGTGGATTATATAAAAAAAAATCGAATGATATACTCAGACTCAGTGCATAAATCATGCAAATATTTTTCTACATTCTGCTCCACAAATGATAGAAAAGTTCTCTTGCTTTTTTTTTTTTATCACTGGTGACTGAAGTTCTGGTCTGTGAGAGCCCTATAATGAGAGCCTTCTGTGATATGTCACAAGGTTTGCAGATGTACCGAGACCTCAGAGTGTGACAGAGTTCCAGCACAAAGCAAATCCCGCTGGATGGAACAATGTCACAAGCTTCATGTCTGCGGCTTTTCTACCCTTCTTATCGGAGGATCATTTGCTTTGCTTGACACATGAGTAAAAAATAATACAGAAGACAAAAAAACACCCGTGAAGATTATTGTACACTATATGGTCAACAGTGTATGGACACTTGACCATCACAACTATATGAGCTTCTTAAACATACCCCCCCCCCCCCCTCCCTTTGCTGCTAGCCTCCAGCCCCCTGAGTAGACTTTCCCAAACGTAACGATCTTCTTCATTCCTCCTCACCGTGAACACAGACAGGATAGTACCACCACGTGTTTGAAGACTCACCAAATATTTTTAACTCCTTTTTACAGGAAGGTAAAAAAGCTATTTGTAGGTATAGGCCCCCATACAGTTGCAAAAAAAGTATGTGAACCCTTTTGGAATGATATTAATTTCTGCACAAATTGGTCATAAAATGTGATCTGATCTTCATCTAAGTCACAACAATAGACAATCACAGTCTGCTTAAACTAATAACACACAAATAATTAAATGTTACCATGTTTTTATTGAACACACCATGTAAACATGCACAGTGCAGGTGGAAAAAGTATGTGAACCCCTAGAGTAATTAGATCTCCAAGAGCTAATTGGAGTGAGGTGTCAGCCAACTGGAGTCCAATCAATGAGATGAGATTGGAGGTGTTGATTACAGCTGCCCTGCCCTATAAAAAACACACACCAGTTCTGGGTTTGCTTTTCACAAGAAGCTTTGCCTGATGTGAATGATGCCTCGCACAAAAGAGCTCTCAGAAGACCTACGTTTAAGAATTGTTGACGTGCATAAAGCTGGAAAGGGTTATAAAAGTATCTCCTAAAGCCTTGCTGTTCATCAGTAGAGTTGAGCGGACACCTGGATGTTCGGGTTCGACGGGTTTGAGTTCGGGACCGAACTTGACCCCGAACCCCATTGAAGTCAATAGGGACCCGAACTTCTGAGGACTATTCGCGCTTGTTTCCCGTGCTTAGAATTGTCCCTGCACAAAGTGTCATTTCTGAAGGAAAAAAAGTAATTTAAAACTCACTCTCGGCTATAATGAATTGTTGGCTCCCGGCAATAAATAGAAAAGTCATTGATACATTTTTTTTTTTAAAAAGCGTGGGGGTCCCCCCAAATTCAATTACCAGGCCCTTCAGGCCCGGTAATTGAAAAAAAATGGCGTGGAGTTCCCCCAAAAATCCATACCAGACCCTTTATCTGAGCATGCAACCTGGCAGGCCGCAGGAAAAGAGGGGAGACAATGTACCCCATTACCAATTCACATGGGGGGGCGGGATCTGGCGGTCCCCTTTGTTAAAGGGGTCTTCCAGACTCCGATAAGCCCCCCGCCTGCAGACCCCCACAACCACCGGGCAAGGGTTGTGGGGATGAGGCCCTTGTCCCCATCAACATGGGGACATCCTCCCCATGTTGAGGGCATGTGGCCTGGTACAGTTCAGGAGGGGGGGCGCTCTCTCGTCCCCCCCCTCTTTTCCTGCGGCCGGCCAAAACCCATAAGTTCAGTACGGACCCGAACTTTACAGTTCGGGTCCGCTCAACCCTATTCATCAGTCCACGGTAAGACAAATTGTCTATAAATGGAGAAAGTTCAGCACTGCTGCTACTCTCCCTAGGAGTGGGCGTCCTGTAAAGATGACTGCAAGAGCAGAGCGCAGACTGTTTAATGAGGTGAAGAAGAATCCTAGAGTGTCAGCTAAAGACTTACAAAAGTCTCTGGCATATGCTAACATCCCTGTTAGCGAATCTACGATACATAAAACACTAAACAAGAATGGATTTCATGGGAGGATACCACAGAGGAAGCCACTGCTGCCAAAAGAAAACACTGCTGCACTTTTGCAGTTTGCACAAGAGCACCTGGATGTTCCACAGCAGTACTGGCAAAATATTATGTGGACAGATGAAACCAAAGTTGAGTTGTTTGGAAGAAACACACAACACTATGTGTGGAGAAAAAGAGGCACAGCACACCAACATCAAAACCTCACCCCAACTGTGAAGTATGGTGGTGGAGGCATCATGGTTTGGGGCTGCTTTGCTGCATCAGGGCCTGGACAGATTGCTATCATCAAAGGAAAAATGAATTCCCAAGTTTATCAAGACATTTTGCAGGAGAACTTAAGGCCATCTGTCCACCAGCTAAAGCTCAACAGACGATGGGTGTTGCAACAGGACAACGACCCAAAGCATAGAAATAAATCAACAACAGAATGGCTTAAACAGAAGAAAATACGCCTTCTGGAGTGGCCCAGTCCTGACCTCAACCGATTGAGATGCTGTGGCATGACCTCAAGAAAGCGATTCACACCAGACATCCCAAGAATATTGCTGAACTGAAACAGTTCTGTAAAGAGGAATGGTCAAGAATTACTCCTAACCGTTGTGCACGTCTGATGTGCAACTACAGGAAACGTTTGGTTGAAGTTATTGCTGCCAAAGGAGGTTCAACCAGTTATTAAATCCAAGGGTTCACATACTTTTTCAACTTGCACTGTGAATGTTTACATGGTGTGCAATAAAAACATGGTAACATTTAATTCTTTGTGTGTTATTAGCTTAAGTTTTTTGCAACTGTATGTGATATATATATATATACTATATATATATATATAATTTACTGTATGTATTGTGAGGGGGTTAGCTCGGCAGCGGGTGTGTGTGACCCCCGGGATGGGCTCCCCACACAAAAACAGGCCCAGCAAACGGAGGTTGTGGTTTTCAAAATCAAAAAGGTGCGGTTTATTTTCTATTTACAGTGACAAAACACAGCAAAGCAAAAGAAACATAAACAAAATAAATCCTGGTCAACTTGACCTCTGACTAAACATACAGGTTTCCTAACTAACAACTGGGATCAGCCTAGTGCTGTCCTAGTCCCTAAGTCCCTGGTTTTAAATGTCCAAGCAAATAGCCACACAGGCTTTGTCTCACCGCACAGGGGTTCACTCTCCCTAGACAGTCCACACAGGTCTGGGTCCAGGCATGAGCTAACATCTAATGAAGCTGGGAGTTCTTATAGAGGCCTAAATGAGCTGACAAGCTTCAGCTGGTCTCATCAACTCCCTGTCTGCACGACGCCCCACACTCTCCCTAGAGGTATGAGTCATCCATGAGCCCACTAGCCCCAGCTGGGCTTATACAACTCTCCACCTAGTTGTATAAGTCGGCGTAAAGCCTGAATCTGGGCGAAATATATCTACCCCCCTGGATGCAACCAGGTGACTTTACCTTCCTGCTGTCACATACCCCCCCCTCTTGTTTTAACCTCGGGGTTGGAACACCAGCAATCAGGCATTCATGTACTCGAGACAAAGCATCCACATTCCCCATTTGAACGCCAGGGCGATGCTTTACTGTGAAGTTGAATTCCTGGAGGGCCAGGAACCACCTATTCACTCTTCTATTTGTTTCCTTGTTTTGAGCCATCCACTTTAACGGAGCGTGATCCGTAACCAAGTCAAAGTGCCTACCTAGCAGGTAGTACCGAAGGGAATCTAGAGCCCACTTCACCGCTAAACACTCCTTTTCAACGGTGGCGTAATTTACCTCATGGGACTTCAACTTCCTGCTGAGGTAAATGACTGGGTGCTCTTCCCCGTTCCAGACCTGGGACAATACTGCTCCTAACCCCACATCTGACGCATCACTTTGTACGACAAAGTCTTTAGAGAAGTCGGGTGAGTACAACACTGGCTGGCTACATAAGGCTTGTTTCAAGAATTGGAATGCTGCCTCAGCCTCGGGGGTCCATTTAATCATGACCGACCATTTCCCCTTCGTCAGGTTGGTTAGGGGCACAGCCTTAGAAGCAAAGTGGGGAATGAATCGCCGATAATACCCAGCGATTCCCAGAAAGGCTCGTACCTGCTTCTTGCTGTTGGGACGTGGCCAACTCTGGATGGCCTCGACTTTGTTGAGTTGGGGTTTTATTACTCCCCTCCCAATGGTGTACCCAAGATATTTGGCCTCTTCCTGCCCAATGGTACACTTCTTGGGGTTAGCCGTAAACCCCGCTTCCCGAACAGAGTCCAGGACTGCTTGCACTTTTGGCAGATGTGAGGCCCAATCTGTGCTATGGACAATTACGTCATCCAGGTAAGCCGCAGCATACTTCCGATGGGGCCTCAGCATCTGGTCCATTTTCCGCTGGAATGTGGCCGGCGCATTCTGTAACCCGAACGGCATTCTTTTATATTGGAACGCCCCGTCTGGGGTTACAAATGCGGTTTTCTCTTTGGCCGACTTGGCCAGGGGGATTTGCCAATACCCTTTTGTGAGGTCAAGAGTCGTCATGTATCGGGCTGTTCCCAGCCGGTCGATCAACTCATCTATACGTGGCATGGGGTAGGTGTCAAATTTTGTAACTTTGTTCAACTGACGAAAATCGTTACAAAATCGCCAGCTCCCATCCGGTTTAGGCACCAACACAATGGGACTAGACCAATCACTTTGGGACTCCTCTATCACCCCTAAGTTCAGCATTTTCTGTACTTCCTCCCGTATTGCCTCCCGTCGGGCCTCTGGGATCCGATAGGGTTTTAACTTCACCCTTTCACCGGGCGGGGTAATGATGTCATGCTCTACCCCAGATGTTTGTCCCGGCAGCTCAGAGAATACCTCCTTGTTGCGAAGCACAAACTCCTTAACCTCCTGTTGTTGGGGTTGTGACAAGGTGGCTGCTATTCCAACCTCAGGAATCACGCAACCAGTTTGAGCTGGTGACCAAGTGTCTGCGACTAGGGACTCTCTATCCCTCCAGGCTTTCAACAGATTAACGTGATAGATCTGTTCGGGCTTTCGCCTTCCTGGTTGTCTGACCTTGTAATTCACTTCGCTCAATTTTTCCATTATCTCGTAGGGGCCTTGCCATTTGGCACGGAATTTACTTTCAACCGTAGGGACAAGTACCAGTATCCTATCCCCCGGGGAAAAGGTACGGGTCTTGGCTCCACGGTTGTACACTCTCTGCTGTGCTAACTGCGCTTGGGCCAAATGTTCCTTCACGATGGGCATTACCTGTGCAATTCGGTCTTGCATCAGGGCGACATGCTCAATCACACTCCTGTGGGGAGAACTCTCACTTTCCCAAGTTTCCTTGGCAATATCCAACAGCCCTCTTGGGTGTCTCCCATACAGTAACTCAAAGGGGGAGAATCCCGTAGAGGATTGGGGCACCTCCCTAATAGCAAACATCAGATAAGGAAGTAGACAGTCCCAATCCTTTCCATCTCTATCCACCACTTTCTTCAACATTTGTTTTAGGGTTTTGTTGAATCTTTCAACCAGCCCATCGGTTTGGGGGTGATACACAGATGTACGTAATTGCGTCACTTTGAACAATTTACACAGCTCCTTCATAACCCGGGACATAAAGGGTGTACCTTGGTCCGTAAGCAGTTCTTTACAAATACCCACCCGGCTAAACACAAGAGATAGCTCTTTGGCTATGGTTTTGGCCGAGGTATTTCGGAGAGGGATCGCTTCTGGATAACGGGTGGCATAGTCCATTATAACTAATATGTACTGGTGCCCCCTAGCGGACTTGATTATAGGACCTACCAAATCCATGGCGATCCTCTCAAACGGGACCTCAATGATGGGTAGAGGGACCAGCGGGCTACGGAAATGTGGCATCGGGGCCGACCTCTGACACACAGGGCAGGAGGAACAATAATTTTCTATGTCCTTCATCACCCCCGGCCAATAGAATCTCTGTAATACCCTCTCTCGGGTTTTCTCTGTCCCCAGATGACCTCCAAGAATGTGCCCATGGGCCAACTCCAACACCAACTTCCTGTAAGGTTTGGGCACCACAAGCTGCTCAACGGTTTCTTCTGCCCTTTTTGCCACCCGATACAGTAGGTCCTTCTCTACGCTGAAGTATGGGTAAGTGCAGGTATTATCTGGGTTCACTAACTCGCCATCTATTTTCACTACGTTTTCCCGTGCCTTTATTAGGGCGGGGTCTTTCAACTGTTCTGTGGCAAAGTTTTCCCTGTGAACCTCAAGATCAGAAAACTCCACAGACGGTAGGTTTTCGTCTGAGGAGGTGGGCTCCTCTCCAGTTTCTTGAGTCTCCCCTGCCAATACTGATAAGGGAAATTCCGGAGAGTCCTCACCACTCTCAGGGGAGTTCTGGCTATCACATTCCTGGTACATAGGGGCACCAGTGGGGGGCTCAGGATCATCCCACAGTTCCCAGAACTTCGGAAAATCCCTTCCCACAATGGCGTCATGCGGTAACTGAGATACTAAGCCCACTGGATGAAAGAGGGTACCTTTGGGGGTCTCGAAACACACTGTAGTCACTGGATACTCTCGGGTGTCCCCATGCACACAAATAACAGCTACCTTGCTATTCCCAGAGACCTCTGTTTTAACTAACTCAGCCTTTATCAGGGTCACAAGGCTACCTGAATCCAGCAATACCACAACATTTCTACCATTAACACACATTTTGCATAAATGTTTCTCAGTTCCTCGAATGGCAGTGCATGCGACTGTCGCACACAGCGACTGACGTCTGCCCATCAGAAAGTCACACTGCATGGGTTCCTCCACAACCGGGCAATTGGCTGCAATATGTCCCGACTTGCCGGCAGCGGTAGCAAACGATCCTTCTTGCCGCCTCTTGAGCCGCTGATTTCCCAGGCTGTTCTCGCCAAACTTGGGGTAGAGCTCCCACCCTCTCACTCTCTCCACCCTCACCCCTTGGAATCCTCTTATCCGCCCCTGGGGATGGTCTGGTCTTAGGGTGGAAAGTCCGAGTGTCTCTGGAAGAGGCCGTCAGGTTCTCTGTAGCCAAGTATTTCTCCACACGATCCACAAGACCATCGGCCGTCTCTGGGTCTCCATGGCTTACCCACTTTTGGATGGCAGTAGGAAGAGCTCTCAAAAACCGATCCATTACAACACGTTCCACAATCTTTGGTGCGGACAAAGTCTCTGGCTGTAGCCACTTTCTGCTCAGGTGAATGAGATCATACATTTGAGACCTGGGGGGTTTTCCAAGCTGGAAAGTCCAGTTATGCACACGCTGAGCCCGGACAGCCAGGATGACACCCAGCCTTGCCAATATTTCAGCTTTTAGCATCACATAGTCTTTTGCTTGGTTAGGCTCTAGGTCATAGTAAGCTTTCTGCGATTCACCAGTTAACAGAGGAGCCACCATTCCAGCCCACTGCTCCTCAGGCCACTTTTCTCTTTCAGCGGTCCTTTCAAATGTGGTCAAAAATACCTCTGGATCATCCTCTCCAGTCATTTTTGTCAATAAACGACTCACCCCAAAGGACGCGGTATTAGTGGGACGGCTTTCCTCACTGGTCTGCGGACGTTGCTGCATTACTGCTTCCATCTGTTGTTGTAGTCTCTGCTCTTGCTTCTGCAACAGGTCTATGAAGCGGGCCTCAGATTGCTGCTGGGCTTGTTGCTGAGCCTCCAGACTCTGTTGCAAAGTTGCGTTTGTCTGCTGCTGGGCTGCAAGGCTCTGTTGATGAGCTTGCTGCTGGGCTGCAAGGCTCTGTTGATGAGCTTGCTGCTGGGCTGCGAAGTTCTGTTGTTGAGCTGCAGGGCTCTGTTGATGAGCTGCAAGGCTCTTTTGCAAACCTGCATTTGTCTGCTGTTGATTGGCATTTGCTAGAGCCAGCTGTTTCAGTATCTCCTCCATGCTGGCTTAAAAAAAACCTGCCCGCATTCTCCACCAACTGTGAGGGGGTTAGCTCGGCAGCGGGTGTGTGTGACCCCCGGGATGGGCTCCCCACACAAAAACAGGCCCAGCAAACGGAGGTTGTGGTTTTCAAAATCAAAAAGGTGCGGTTTATTTTCTATTTACAGTGACAAAACACAGCAAAGCAAAAGAAACATAAACAAAATAAATCCTGGTCAACTTAACCTCTGACTAAACATACAGGTTTCCTAACTAACAACTGGGATCAGCCTAGTGCTGTCCTAGTCCCTAAGTCCCTGGTTTTAAATGTCCAAGCAAATAGCCACACAGGCTTTGTCTCACCGCACAGGGGTTCACTCTCCCTAGACAGTCCACACAGGTCTGGGTCCAGGCATGAGCTAACATCTAATGAAGCTGGGAGTTCTTATAGAGGCCTAAATGAGCTGACAAGCTTCAGCTGGTCTCATCAACTCCCTGTCTGCACAACGCCCCACACTCTCCCTAGAGGTATGAGTCATCCATGAGCCCACTAGCCCCAGCTGGGCTTATACAACTCTCCACCTAGTTGTATAAGTCGGCGTAAAGCCTGAATCTGGGCGAAATATATCTACCCCCCTGGATGCAACCAGGTGACTTTACCTTCCTGCTGTCACAGTATCTAAAACACGATTGCTGAAGGACAAAGAAATCTGACAGGAGACTTATCCAAGCAGTATTCACTCTAAACCGGAACACCTGCTTGGAGTTGGTTAAAGCGGAGGTCCACACAAAAATGGAACCTCCGCTTTTCGGTAATACAGGTATTTGCACCCACTTCCGGGCATAGACCCCCATGTGGGAGTTACGCCCCTTCCCGTCCCCCCCGCTGTCTTCTGGGAGACCCACGGGTCCCAGAAGACAGCAGGGACCATTTAGATTGCGCAGCGTGACTCGCACATGCGCAGTAGGGAAGCGGGAAGTGAAGCCGCAAGGCTTCATTTCCTGATTCCCTTACCGAAGATGGCGGCGGCAGCATCCGAGGCACGGGTCGGCCTCGGGTGCCGACATCGGGGGCGCGCTGGACAGGTAAGTGTCCATATTTTAAATGTCAGCAGCTGCAGTATTTGTAGCTGCTGACTTTTAAAAAGAAAAAATTTCGGCGGACCTCCGCTTTAAATCCTTAAATTTAACTCAATCCTGCTTAATAAGGTTGAAAATCTGTGCTGATTTGGACATTACATATTTTGAATTTTTTGGTTTCATATGTAGCGCCCTCCTCACTCCCCTCTTTTTCTTCAGCTCGTCTGTCTCTTGTCTAGGGGTACCTTCAGAGGGGAAGGGAGCGGGGACACCACGCCTGGCCTTCACCACAGGTGTCAGTGTGGTGTAAGCAAAGTTCTTTTACCTTCGGGTCAGTGCTGTGCACCTGGAGCCTCCACCGAGAGTTACCTTGAACAATGTCTGTCAGGAAATGAGCCCCACACCATTAAAGTTCAACACTCCTTTATTCCTCTCGAATGAACACAATCAGTTGAACTCCCTTGTAGAAACAGAACAGAAAAGGAGGTGTGGATGCGAATAGGCCCTGAAAGTGAGTTGCGGTCTCCGAGCGGGGGGGGGGGGGATTTCCTTCCAGGCGGTCTCCGATGAGAGGCTCACCCGTCACTGGCAATATGCTGCACCAGGTCTTCGAGTGAGGAGCTCCCCCGGTCCATTACGCCTTCCGGATTCGGATATCCAATCCCTGGGTACCCTAGGATCTCCTTCCCTCGTGGAACTCAGTGTTGCACTGATGCACTGAGCTCCAGACCTCCATCCGAGTACCTCACCCCAGGCTAAAGGTGCCTGGGATGGAACACGACCTCCGGCTGTCCTCTAGGCCTAGGCCCGACTAGAGAACTGACACAAACCACCGCCCACAGGCTGAAGGTGCCTGGGACTCGACCCTGCGACAAAGATGGCCGGCCCCTTTATACCCTCTCCCAGCAAGCACGGCGGGTTCCCCGCCCCACCATACCACTGCCGAGGAAGGACAAAAAGGAGGCACGGCACATAGCAATGATTCAACCCCAGCCCAGGGCGACAGCACCACCTGCTGGGCTGCAGGGAATTACACATCACTGATGTCTCTGCCAAGTTCAAATTACACCCGGGAAAGTACATACCCGCTACACTCTCCCCCTGGTGGTTTGACACTGGTCCCCAGTGTCTGGAGTAAATCATGCCCTCAACGGCTGACATAATCCAATCCAGAAACCGACTAACAATTGTACAAAAATAAAACTTTTAGGAAAAACTACCCAACTGAAACATTGTGTCTGAGCCCTGTAATAAAAAGGGAATAAAGAAAGAAGACAAAAACAACAGCATTAAACCATAACTTGGAATCACATATTCACATTTTACTTTTCCCACCCATCCTGACTAAGACCCACCCCATACTCAGTGGTCTTGATGGGATGTTCTCCTGCAGAGGGAAAAGAAAAAGGAATAACACACATAACCCTGACACATGTATTCGTGTGAGAGAAAAGAAACTTCTCCTGGAAGAAATCCCTTTTCTCCAAAGAGTGAGTGCGTGAAAAGTGTTTAACGTTGCGCAACACTGCCACCTGGTGACAGCACCGCGGTAACTGCACTCGTGGAACTTTTCCTCTTCTCTTTGGCCCTATCTACCCAGAGTCCATGATCTCTTGTAGGAAAGGTGAAGAACAACAGGAACAGTCCTTCATTCCTCTGGGCACAAAAGCAACGGGCCCCAGAAAGTTCAGCAGCATAACAAGAACGGAGTCTTTTCTCTCCTACAAACTAAAAACGGGGATGCGGCAGAACAAGTGGCTTCAAGTGTTGATCCATGGTCTCCAGATGATACTCCACATCTTCTCCTTCCTTGCGCCGGATCAACACCTTGTCTGCATGGATATGCCGTCCCAACATCCACTCTGCCTTGCAGTCTTTAAAACGTTGAGAGGCCTTTGGAGAGCATGCCAGGTACCTGCGGGCGTGGGGAACCTGAAGGTGGGTCCACACAAAGTCATTGTACCAGCGCTCCCGACACACTTCCACCTCATAGAGCAGTTCCTTCGACAAGTATGGATACTCCCATCCGTACTCTGCAGCAACCTTCTGGCCAAATAGGCGTTGTAGTCTCGCCAAAGGAGGCCTGGTAGCTTTGTCCCCTTCGCCAGGCAAAACTATTGAGTCCGGGTGGCGAGGAACCTTGATCACCTCTGATCTGGGCATTGGTGCCCGCAGTAACAGATGGCACCGGGGATGTAGAGGCAGACTGGGGACGGGAACTCTCTTCAGGCGCTGGTGCCTCCACCCGGGGTGTACTTTCCCCTGTAGACATGGGTGGATCCCTGATCCTCCGGGATGAAGCGAGAGGTACTTTGTCCCAGCCCTTTTCTGCAAACAGTTCATCTATTGCAACGTCGTCTCCCATGTCTGAGAGCGACTCTAGGTCAGAGGTGTCACACTCCTCCGCGAGCAGGTAGCCTGTAGTGGAGACTGAGTTTTCACCTCTTCCCACATACCAAATCTCTCTGCCAGGCTTACCTCGGCCTTTACTTGAAGCGGGACGTCCGGAACTCTTGTCGACATATCCATCCGGGCCGGGCGTAAGCGGGCGAGACGGTCCACCACATCCGCTGGTCGGGGCTACCATACCGGTCTTCCTCTTCGGTGGTGGATGCTGCGAGACAGTGGTGACCGAGTCAGCATCCTCGGATTTCTCCCGTTGAGTTTTCACGACCTCCTCCGCGGTCGCTGCAGTGTGCGTAGGGGTGGCTGTCAAAGCAGTGATTCCTCCTCTGTAAGTGGTGTTGCCCGTAGCACGGCCAGGGTAGATGGTTCTCGGCTTCTCAACCGCCGGATCCACTTCGAACAGGACTCGCATCGCCGAATGGCTTTAGTTGGCACACCAGTCCCGAACAACCGGGACAAATCACACCCAGGGCCTCAACGTCCATGCACGAATACAGGGCGAATCGACCCCTTGGCTTTAGCTGGATCCCCGTATCTGTTACCGGAGCAGCAGCAGTCAATGTCGTGGTGGAAGGGTGAACCGGAATTCACGAGGTATGTCCGAACATGGCGACCTGTTGCTGATCCATTGCACACTGCAAAGTTTTTGCGCCAACGTCCCACGTGTAGTCCTTCACACGTATTGGACTCCTCCCCTTTGCTCCAGTTCGCGGGCTTTTCTTCTTTTCTGTTTCTGAGTCACGCCCACGAACTAAGCGATGGGGGTGTGCCTGGTGGTGCAGTGCAATAGAAGCCCCCACATGTACTACTTTTCACACGGCTGAGCTTCCCCCTTTTTCCACTCTTCTGCGCGGGCCTTTCCCTTCATTGGGTCATGTCCACGACTTCGAGCAGGGATGCACTTCGGCCAATGAAGGCCTGCCTACTCGTAACTCTTCCAGCAGACACGTTCAATTCTGTGGTGCACAAACACTATGCCGGACCCGAGCCCCCACTTGTAGCGCCCTCCTCACTCCCCTCTTTTTCTTCAGCTCGTTTGTCTCTTGTCTAGGGGTACCTTCAGAGGGGAAGGGAGCGGGGACACCACGCCCAGCCTTCACCACAGGTGTCAGTGTGATATAAGCAAAGTTCTTTTACCTTCGGGTCAGTGCTGTGCACCTGGAGCCTCCACCGAGAGTTACCTTGAACAATGTCTGTCAGGAAATGAGCCCCACACCATTAAAGTTCAACACTCCTTTATTCCTCTCGAATTAACACAATGAGTTGAACTCCCTTGTAGAAACAGAACAGAAAAAACAGAAAAGGAGGTGTGGATGCGAAAGTGAGTTGCGGTCTCTGAGCGGGGGGGGATTTCCTTCCAGGCGGTCTCCGATGAGAGGCTCACCCGTCACTGGCAATATGCTGCACCAGGTCTTCGAGTGAGGAGCTCCCCCCAGTCCATTATGCCTTCCGGATTCGGATACCCAATCCCTGGGTTCCCTAGGATCTCCTTCCCTCGCGGAACTCAGTGTTGGGCACTGAGCTCCAGACCTCCATCCGAGTACCTCACCCCAGGCTAAAGGTGCCTGGGATAGAACACGACCTCCGGCTGTCCTCTAGGCCTAGGCCCACCTAGAGAACCGACACGAACCACCGCCCACAGGCTGAAGGTGCCTGGGACTCGACCCCGTGACAAAGATGGCCGGCCCCTTTATACCCTCTCCCAGCAAGCACGGCGGGTTCCCCGCCCCACCATACCGCTGCCGAGGAAGGACAAAAAGGAGGCACGGCACATAGCAATGATTCAACCCCAGCCCAGGGCGACAGCGCCACCTGCTGGGCTGCAGGGAATTACACATCACTGATGTCTCTGCCAAGTTCAAATTACACCCGGGAAAGTACATAGCCGCTACACGTACTTATAGTAAAAATCTATATATGACATTGAACGGGTTGCTATGGATTGCTGTCCGTGATGGCTCCATGTAATGTCTTATTAAACACAGCTGTGCATATATGTTTTCAAATGTAGCTATGTCACCTTCCAGCCTTCGGTCTACTACTCACTCTCAGGCTCCAACATGCTCCTTAGGATGTAATATATGAGCGCAGTGTATTTTACAAACACAAACAGCCTTTGATATATTGCAAAATTCACTCTAGTAGTTTCTTGCCATTCATAAAGAGTTGAAGCCTTTATACACCAGAGTCCCTCAAGTGAATTACAAGCCCCTATTCACTCTGGGCCGTCCATTACTTGATAAATGAAGGCTGTACCTCTTTAGAAAGCTGCCGTTTTTGCAAATGATATTCGTCAAGCTTTCACACCAACCAGTTTTAAGCAATCTGCATTTTCCATCTCCTTCGCTCTATTAAAGAGAAATCTACTATGTCTATACTGTGGTTTATTCCCTTGCAGTGATAGTAAGATTCTGCTTATTGAATGTGTACCTATATTTACACATCCATCCATCTATCTATCCAATCTACAGTATCGGCATCCTATCTATCTACACTATATTGTCAAAAGTATTGGGACACCCTTGCCTTTACATGAACTTTAATGGCATCCCAGTCTTAGTCCGTAGGGTTCAATATTGAGTTGGCCCACCCTTTGCAGCTATAACAGCTTCAACTCTTCTGAGAAGTCCTCAAGGTTTAGGAGTGTGTCTATGGGAACGTCTGACCATTTTTTCCAGAAGCGCATTTGTGAGGTCAGGCACTGATGTGGATGAGAAGGCCTGGCTCACAGTCTCCGCTCTAATTCATCCCAAAGGTGTTCTTTCGGGTTGAGGCCAGGACTCTGTGCAGGCCAGTCAAGTTCCTCCACCCCAAACTCGCTCATCCACACTACATTGCCAAAAGTATTGGGCCACCCCTCCAAATCATTTGGTGGAGGGGGGATTATGGTGTGAGGTTGTTTTTCAGGTGTTGGGCTTGGCCCCTTAGTTCCAGTTCAGGGAATTCTTAAGGTGTCAGCATACCAAGACATTTTGGACAATTTCATGCTCCCAATTTTGTGGGAACAGTTTGAGGACGGGCCCCTTCCTGTTCCAACATGATTATGCACCAGTGCACAAAGCAAGGTCCATAAAGACATGGATGAGCGAATTTGGGGTGGAGGAACTTGACTGGCCTGCACAGAGTCCTGACCTCAACCTGATAGAACACCTTTGGAATAAATTAGAGAGGAGACTGCAAGCCAGACCCTCTCATCCATATCAGTGCCTGGCCTCAGAAATGCACTTCTGGAAGAATGGTCAAACATTCACATAGACACACTCCTAAACCTTGTGGACAGCCTTCCCAGAAGAGTTGAAGCTGTTATAGCTGCAAAGGGGGGGCCAACTCAATATTGAATCCTACGGACTAAGACTGGGATGCCATTAAAGTTCAAGTGTGTGTAAAGGCAGGCGTCACAATACTTTTAACAATATAGTGTAACTATCTTGTATAATTCTTGAGAAGAGGAGAATAAGGGGAGATATGATCAACATGTACAAATATATAAGGGGTCCATATAGTGAACATGGTGTGGAGTTATTCACTTTACGGTCATCACAGAGGACAAGGGGGCACTCTTTACGTCTAGAGGAAAAAAGATTTCATTTCCAAATACGGAAAGGTTTCTTCACAGTAAGAGCTGTGAAAATGTAGAATAGACTCCCTGCAGAGGTGGTTCTGGCCAGCTCAGTAGATTGCTTTAAGAAAGGCATGGATACTTTCCTAAATGTACATTATATAACTGAGTACTAACATTTATAGGTTAAGTTGATCCAGGGAATATCCGATTGCCTCTCGGGGGATCAGGAAGGATTTTTTTCCCCTGCTGTAGCAGATTGGATCATGCTCTACTGTTTTTTTTTTGCCTTCCTCTGGATCAACTGTGGGTATAGAATTGGGTATATGGGATTGTATGATATTTTTTACTTATTTTTTATGGTTGAACTGGATGGACCTTGTCTTTTTTCAACCTGACTAACTATGTATAATGTAATATTTGAAGTTCAAGTCATTCATTTTGCTTGACGTCTCGACTATAATATTTGACTTATACTTGGAAAGTAAAAATGTCATCATTAAACTGTATAGGGTACAGATATGTTTAGTATGTCCATTTAACAGATAAATCATTGCCTGTGTATTCATTATTTACGTACAAGTAGACAGCCTACATATTGGCCTGACACCTAATCCCCTGATGGTTGGGGTCCTGAACATTTAGAGGAGAATTGCAAATGAATGTAACTGCAGCTTACCGTATATACTTGAGTATAAGCCTTGTTTTTCTGCACATAGTTTTGTGCTGAAAATGCCCCCCTCGGCTTTTACTTGAGTCTCCTTCCTCACTGTGTCCATCTGCAGCCTTACGATCTCCCGGCGCTGTCATATGTAGTCTAGTCGGCAGGCCGTGTAGTGTACCAAAGCCCCGCCTTCTCCTCATCCTTGTCCCTGATAGGCTGAACACTGACTACCTGCTGGAAAACTGAGTCAGTGTTCCGTCACAAACGAGGACTAGGAGGAGGCGGGGCTTTATTACACTGCATGGCCACCGACTAGACTACATATCACAGTGCCGGGAGATTGTAAGGCTGCAGATGGGCACAGGCTGCACCGGGAGATCAGGTACATGAGGCAGGGAGATTTCCCTGATGGCCAATTAAACTCCACTGAAGATGCCTGTAAACCCCCAAAGTAAATGCAGCGTTAGATAATAGAGGACAGTGAGGCTGAGGCATGCAGATGGGCACAGTGAGGCTGAGGCACGCAGATGGGCACAGTGAGGCTGAGGCACGCAGATGGGCACAGTGAGGCTGAGGCATGCAGATGGGCACAGTGAGGCTGAGGCACGCAGATGGGCACAGTGAGGCTGAGGCACGCAGATGGGCACAGTGAGGCTGAGGCACGCAGATGGGCACAGTGAGGCTGAGGCACGCAGATGGGCACAGTGAGGCTGAGGCACGCAGATGGACACAGTGGGACTGAGGCATGCAGATGGGCACAGTGAGGCTGAGGCACGCAGATGGGCACAGTGAGGCTGAGGCATGCAGATGGACACAGTGAGGCTGAGGCATGCAGATGGACACAGGGAGGCTGAGGCATGCAGATGGACACAGTGAGGCTGAGGCATGCAGATGGACACAGTTGGGCTGAGGCATGCAGATGGGCACAGTGAGGCTGAGGCACGCAGATGGGCACAGTGAGGCTGAGGCATGCAGATGGGCACAGAGAGGCTGAGGCACGCAGATGGACACAGTGAGGCTGAGGCACGCAGATGGACACAGTAAGGCTGAGGCATGCAGATGGACACAGTGGGGCTGAGGCATGCAGATGGACACAGTAAGGCTGAGGCATGCAGATGGACACAGTAAGGCTGAGGCATGCAGATGGACACAGTGGGGCTGAGGCATGCAGATGGACACAGTAAGGCTGAGGCATGCAGATGGACACAGTGGGGCTGAGGCATGCAGATGGACACAGTAAGGCTGAGGCATGCAGATGGACACAGTAAGGCTGAGGCATGCAGATGAACACAGTGAGGCTGAGGCACGCAGATGGACACAGTGAGGCTGAGGCATGCAGATGAACACAGTGAGGCTGAGGCATGCAGATGGACACAGTGAGGCTGATGCCGCATACACACGATCGTTTTTAATGACGTGAAAAATGAAAAATTTTTAAATGGTCATTAAAAATGATCGTGTGTGGGCTTTCCAGCATTTTTCCCGACGAGAAAAACGCCGTAAATCACGACGAGAAAAATTGGAACATGCTCTAATTTTTCACGTAGTTTTTTACATCGTCGTTTTTCTCATCATGAAAAATGGCCGTGTGTAGGCTTTAACAACGTGAAAAAAAATGCGCATGCTCAGAATCAAGTATGAGACGGGAGCGCTCGTTCTGGTAAAACTAGCGTTCGTAGTCGAGATATCACATTCATCACACTGTAACGGACTGAAAAGCACGAGGCTGAAAAGCGCGAATCGTCGCTCAACAAACTTTACTAACATGAAGGGTGGCGCTCTCCGAATGGAACTTCCCCTTATAGTGCCGTCGTACGTGTTGTACGTCACCGCGCTTTACTCAAGAGTTTTTTTCCACGATAGTGTGTAGGCAAGGCAGGCTTGAGAAGAATCACGAAAAGTCACGTCGAGAAAAATTCAGTTTTTTTCAATGACATTAAAAACGATCGTGTGTACGCGGCATGAGGCACGCAGATGGACACAGAGGGGCTGAGGCATGCAGATGGACATAATGAGCCTGCAAATGGGCACAGTGAGGCTGCAAATGGGCATTGTTGACCCTCTTTTCCACTTACAGTAGCTGCTGCATTTCTCACCCTAGGCTTATACTTGAGTCAATACGTTTTCCCATTTTTTTGTGGTAAAATTAGGTGCCTTGGCTTATACTAGAGTATATGCGGTATATAGTTTTATACACACCTTTCTCATAGGCTTAAATCTTTGCTCTTTTTTCAAATGCACCAGCTGTCACTCCTATCTCACATTTGTACTGTCACTCCTATCTCACATTTGTACTGTCACTACTATCTCACATTTCTGCTGTCACTCCTATCTCACATTTCTACTGTCACTACTATCTCACATTTCCGCTGTCACTACTATCTCACAATTCTGCTGTCACTATTATCTCACATTTCTGCTGTCACTCCTATCTCACATTTCTACTGTCACTACTATCTCACATTTCCGCTGTCACTACTATCTCACAATTCTGCTGTCACTATTATCTCACATTTCTGCTGTCACTCCTATCTCACATTTCTACTGTCACTACTATCTCACATTTCTACTGTCACTACTATCTCACATTTCTGCTGTCACTACTATCTCACATTTCTGCTGTCACTATTATCTCACATTTCTGCTGTCACTACTATCTCACATTTCTGCTGTCACTATTATCTCACATTTCTGCTGTCACTACTATCTCACATTTCTGCTGTCACTATTATCTCACATTTCTGCTGTCACTACTATCTCACATTTCTGCTGTCACTACTATCTCACATTTCTGCTGTCACTATTATCTCACATTTCTGCTGTCACTACTATCTCACATTTCTGCTGTCACTACTATCTCACATTTCTGCTGTCACTATTATCTCACATTTCTGCTGTCACTCCTATCTCACATTTCTACTGTCACTACTATCTCACATTTCTGCTGTCACTACTATCTCACATTTCTGCTGTCACTACTATCTCACATTTCTGCTGTCACTACTATCTCACATTTCTGCTGTCACTACTATCTCACATTTCCGCTGTCACTCCTATCTCACATTTCTGCTGTCACTACTATCTCACATTTCTGCTGTCACTATTATCTCACATTTCTGCTGTCACTACTATCTCACATTTCTGCTGTCACTATTATCTCACATTTCTGCTGTCACTACTATCTCACATTTCTGCTGTCACTACGATCTCACATTTCTGCTGTCACTATTATCTCACATTTCTGCTGTCACTATTATCTCACATTTCTGCTGTCACTACTATCTCACATTTCTGCTGTCACTACTATCTCACATTTCTGCTGTCACTACTATCTCACATTTCTGCTGTCACTACTATCTCACATTTCTGCTGTCACTATTATCTCACATTTCTGCTGTCACTACTATCTCACATTTCTGCTGTCACTATTATCTCACATTTCTGCTGTCACTACGATCTCACATTTCTGCTGTCACTATTATCTCACATTTCTGCTGTCACTATTATCTCACATTTCTGCTGTCACTACTATCTCACATTTCTGCTGTCACTACTATCTCACATTTCTGCTGTCACTACTATCTCACATTTCTGCTGTCACTACTATCTCACATTTCTGCTGTCACTATTATCTCACATTTCTGCTGTCACTACTATCTCACATTTCTGCTGTCACTATTATCTCACATTTCTGCTGTCACTACTATCTCACATTTCTGCTGTCACTATTATCTCCACATTTCTGCTGTCACTACTATCTCATATTTCTGCTGTCACTATTATCTCACATTTCTGCTGTCACTACTATCTCACATTTCTGCTGTCACTACTATCTCACATTTCTGCTGTCACTACTATCTCACATTTCTGCTGTCACTATTATCTCACATTTCTGCTGTCACTACTATCTCACATTTCTGCTGTCACTATTATCTCCACATTTCTGCTGTCACTACTATCTCATATTTCTGCTGTCACTATTATCTCACATTTCTGCTGTCACTATTATCTCACATTTCTGCTGTCACTACTATCTCACATTTCTGCTGTCACTACTATCTCACATTTCTGCTGTCACTATTATCTCACATTTCTGCTGTCACTACTATCTCACATTTCTGCTGTCACTACTATCTCACATTTCTGCTGTCACTATTATCTCCACATTTCTGCTGTCACTACTATCTCACATTTCTGCTGTCACTATTATCTCACATTTCTGCTGTCACTACTATCTCATTTCCATGTGCTGCATAATGCATCCCCCGGAGTGCGCTGTGGTTCTGTAATGACTAGGATTTTTTTTTAATATATTGCCTATATTTATTATGGTCAGGACTAAAACCGGCCATACATTGATTGAATCTCAGCCAGTTCAGCAGGGACCAGCCGAGATTCGATCCATGTATGGGCAGGCTGATTTTACAATCGATCAATTTGAGTACAACCAGGCTGTTAGATTTTTGGCATGTGATTACTGCCTCCGGCTACAGCTGCTAGCAGTAATCAATGTATTCTGCTCGTCAGGAAGGCTTTCTGCGCCCCCCGGCAAAACATAACACTGCGGGAGGCATTCCCCCATCATCACTGGACTGTGTTGATGGGGGAATCCCGTGGTTACAGGAAAGAAAATGGAATCATCTATGACTTGCCTAAGCAAGATTATTTTTTAAATATGTTTATTATCCCTTACTCAACATTAAATACTGCACATACGTATTTAATATTTCCTGCTTGCATCAGCCACTTTTTATTGCTATGCTGTGAATAGCCCATGTATTTTTTAAACTCTATTCATAACACACATGTAAAGAACACAGCCTTCCTCCCTACTAGCTTATAAAGACCCATACAGATGTCGGATTGGACAGTTGATTTAATAAACTGGAGAGTGTAAAATCTGGTGCAGCTGTGCATGGTAGCCAATCAGCTTCTAACTTCAGCTTGTTTAATTGAGCTTTGACAATAAAAACTGGAAGCTGATTGGTTTCTATGCAGAACTGAACCAGATTTTGCACTCTCCGGTTTTAGTAAATGAACCCCATAGAGTTAAGAAGTAGGCAGTACTGGGCTTTCTTTTTAGAAAGCCCAGCATGTTCTGCAAATTGTCTTAAAAAGGCCCTATATTAAATGTATTTCTTCAGTAAAGATGTCAGGCAAACACTAGGATTGGTCTAAAAACAGTTACTGTATATACTCGAGTATAAGCCGACCCGAATATAAGCCGAGGCACCTAATTTTACCACAAAAAACTGGGAAAACTTATTGACTTGAGTATAAGCCTAGGGTGTCCATCTGCATGCCTCACTGTGTGTCACTTTGCCTCACTGTGTCCATGTGCATGCCTCACTGTGCCCATATCTCACTGTGCCCATATCTCACTGTGTCCATGCCTCACTGTGCCCATGACTAGATTGACGTTTAACATAGGAGTCTATGAAAGGGGTGCCTGGATTTGAAAAATCTGTGCTCCCCGGCCATAGGTCTCCCAGACAACAAACTTTGCACACTTATAAAGGAGAAATGGGGCTACATGTGTGCCAAGTTCCGGGTCCAGGGGACCTATGACCGGTCGGTAGCGGGTCCCCAAAATCACCAAAGAAATGACCGTTTAACATGGGAGTCTATGGAAGGGGTGCCGCCTTTGAAAAATCGGTGCTCCCCGGCTGTATGTCCCCCGGACAACAAACTTTGCACACTTATAGAGGTAGAGAGGGGCTACATGTGTGTTGACCTGCGGACGGCCGGTACCGGGTCCCCAAAGTCCAGGAGATTAGGTGCAAAAAGGTGACTCGAGTATAAGCCAAGGGGGGCATTTTCTGCACAAAATAATGTGCTGAAAAACTTGGCTTATACTCGAGTATATACGGTAATTGACTCGTAAATATATAAAAAGTACATAAATGTGACCAAAAAATACTAGTTTAATGTTATAGGATCAGTGTACTTACACATTATAAATTATATTTCTGTATTTATTAGCATTTGCAGCCTGCAAAAAAAAATATCAATATGTTGTTACCCATACTGAAGATACAGTGGGGCTGATTTACTAAAGGCAAATACACTGTGCTCTTTGAAAAAGCGCAGTCGCACTCTACAAGTGCAATTGCTCCAGATCTTAATAAATAAGGGAGAGCTCTGGTGACTTCCATCATCCAATCATGTGCAGGCAAAAAAATGTTTTTTCTTTTTTTTTCCTTGCATGTGGTTGGCTATTCTTTGCAAAGTGATGCTTTACTTCATTTACTAAGTCCTGGAGCAATTGCACTTGCAGAGTGCACATATAGAAAAAGGTTTATATATATGTAAGGTATTTATGCCTTTATTAAGGCCCTTTTCACACTGGGGCGTTTTGGCGATAAAAATTGCGCCTGAAAAACGCCTGAAAAAATCCTGACCTGCAGTCTTCAATGTGAAAGCCCGAAGGCTTTCACACTGAAGCGGTGCGCTAGCAGGACCGCTCCAAACGTCCTGCTAGCCGCATCTTTGGAGCGGTGAAGGAGCGGTGTGTTTACCGCTCTTCCACCGCTGCTGCCCATTGAAATCAATGGGACACAGCGGCTATACCACCGGCAATGCGCTGCTTCAGCAGCGCATTGCGGGCGGTTTTAACCCTTTTTCGGCCGCTAGCGGGGGTTAAAACCGCACCGCTAGGGACCGAATATCGCGGCAAAAACAACGGTATTGCGGTGCTAAAAATAGCGCCGCTATACCGCCAGCGCACCTCCCCGCCCCCGTGTGAAAGGGGCCTAAATCAACCCCAGTAAGTTATTTTTCACATTGCATGGCCTGCTGTCTCCTCGCTGTGTACTTACATCTTTGATTAGTTGTGATCTGCTCCTGGGGGACCGGGCCTGCAGCCAAATGCAGAGCAGGGATCCCTCCTTCAAACACCGCCATCTAGTGGAGGTTAGGAGTACGTTTTTGCACACCAAACAGAGCTATAGGAGGCTGCAGGCCATGCTGGTTGAAACTAAACTTTCCATAAAGATGACCCATCACAATGCCATTTTATAGGGACTGCAGTAACAAGCCATAGTGAAAGTGCACTTTACCCTTTAAGGCTTCTACTACAAAATAGGTCTGATTGGGTTTATTGCAGAAGTTTGTAGTTACCCATAAATATTTCAAATGCTGCCCAATCCTTTTATCTTTACCAGATGCACATGGGGCTTTTTTTCATATTTACCTTTATGGTCATTACAGATGCAATTTATTCCAGTAAGGAATGCCACGCATTTTATGTTTATATTAATATAATGCAGACATTGGCTGCATGGCATGCCTTTCCCATATAGTATGACAGCAAGAAATGGATAAGGCATATTTTGTCTGAGAATATGGAAACCTCTGTGTATTTACTGTATCCCTCTGCTGATCACTGCTTATAATTGGAAAGACCAGGCCATAAAATGTGATAGATTACCAGAAATGCTTCACTTGCCCTTTTTTACATGCTGTTAAACCTCGGACCTTTGACCCCCTTTTATTAAGTTTAAGTTGTTCCCAAGTGGTTATGAATTAGTGTATGTGTGTACCATCTGCACAGAAAGGCAATTCCCTGACTCAACTACTTTTATGATAACCCAGCTTGATGCAAAGAGCAAGTAGAATTTTCCAAATGCTGTAACTAGGGGCGCGCGCCTCTTCACTGGTCTCATGATTCGATTCGATTATGATTATCTGGTAAGCGATTCGATTCGATTCCGCGATGCATCACGATTACCGACGAGCTCCCACTTCCGCTTGGGCTGCCTAGGCGGCCCTTCCTCCCTGCGATCTTCTGGGACACATCACAGGTCTCAGAAGATTGCCCGGCTATGCAGGACAGCGCAGTGAGACATGCACACCCGGCTACAGTAGTATTGCCAGCGCCGTGGACAGGCGGGGGAGAGAATGGAGGGTTCAGGTGGCCACGTCGCTGGATTGTGGGACAGGTGAGTGTCTTTCTGCGCACACTTGTGGAATGGCGACAAACTACGGTACCTAAAAATCTCCATAGGTGACGCTTTAAATTTTTTTTACCAGGTTAGAGTTACAGAGGAGGTCTAGTACTAGAATTATTTCTCTCGCTCTGACGATCGCGGTGATATCTCACATGTGTGATTTGAACACCGTTTACATATGCGGGCGCGGCATGAGTATGTGTTTTCTTTGCTGCCCGAGCTCGCGGGGACAGGGGCGCTTTAAAAAAAACATTTTTTTTTCTATTTATTTTATTTCTTTTTTTTACATTGTGTTTAAAAAAAAATTAAAAATGTTTGATCACTGTTATTGCTGTCACAAGGAATGTAAACATCCCTTGTGACAGTAATAGGTGGTGACAGGTACTCTTTATGGAGGGATCGGAGGTCTAAAAGACCCCAAATCCCTCCTTTGCACTTCAAAGTATTCAGATCGCCAAAAACGGCGATTCTGAATACTGTCATTTTCTTTTAAAACTGGCGCCATTGGCAGCCGAATAAAGCGGAAGTGACGTTGTGACGTCGCTTCCGTGTTTACATACAGACTGGAACGAAGCCACCGGAAGTATCGGCTCGTGGATCGGGTCCCCCGGTGGGACGGGAGGCCCGTCAGAGCAGCGGAAGGGGGGGATGTCCCCTCCCACTCCTCTGGGATAACAACCGAGCGGCTTTTCGCCGCTTCAGTTGTTATCACTGGAAAGCCGATCGCTTGCTCAAAAAACGGTACCGGGATGATGCCTGCAGCTGCGGGCATCATCCCGGTAATAGATCTTCCCAGACGCATGCATCGGAATCGCATCGGGGACACCCGAATCAGGATGCACCGATGCAGCGATTCATTTCGGCACCCCTAGCAGTAACCCATAGTAACGTTTATGAATTCAGTTGACTGTAGTGTGATTCACAGAGATGTAGTGAAGTCCCAGTGTTCCATAATAGATTTTTTATCACTACCTAGGGCAGGGGTCTCCAAACTTTCTAACCAAAGGACACGTTTTAGACTTTAGGGGGCCCGGACCGTGGCCAGTGGGAGTAGTAAATGTTATACATGTGCAATTTGTTTTGTTCCGAATTCCTTGACTGCTGAGGCGCAATAAGCCCAGGTACCATTAACTGTAACATAGCTGTATATAAACCTTCCCCCTTGCCCCCTCACCCTATTAAATAAACACGCTTACAACCATTAGGTTGGAAAGGGCAAGGCAACAGCTTTATTAAATCCAACATAACATGTGAACATTATTTTTTTAACAAGTGCCAGTCACAGTTGTACTGTGAGCACGCAATTCCAAAGGGGGGGGAGGGGCCTGTCCTTACCATAAGTGCTGGACAGGCCACCTACTTCCGATATCCATCAAGGGCATGGCCCATTACAGCCATTTTATGCTGGCAAGGTCAAGAAAACCGCAGCAAGCTGTGACATACCACAGAAAAAAGGGGCGGGAGGGTGGGCAGCTCTTCCCAGCACGTTTTCCGAAAGGACCCAGAATTCCCTGGGGTGATCCTTTACCCGAGCTCAGGCCCATCCCATCCCCCAAATTAACCAATCCTTGGGTGACCACCACCTTGTCCTGTACCTGGCCATGCCCCCCATCAGTCAAGGCTCTCTTTCCCTAAGGGGCTCAAGAGGCCTTCATTTAACAAATTTTGACAAATGCGTTAATTCAGAAATATCCGAATTAACGAAAACCCGTTTAACCAATTTTTCTGAACTTATAGTTGTCTAACAGATAGAAACTGTGGGAACCTAAAGCTGTCCTCACATACAGGGGGTCCCCGACTTACGAACAACTCCTACTTACGAACGGGACGCTGCAGGGACCATCTGGCGTTCTGCGCATGCACGGCCAGACGGAGCCTCGGAAAATGTCCGTAATTGTCGTTCTGCGCTTGCGCAGCCCGACTTACGAACATTTCCAGCTTACAAACAAGGGGAAAGTCCTTAACCCGTTCGTAAGTCGGGGACCCCCTGTAACTGCAGCAGCTTTTATTGTCCTCTTTACTGTAAAATGCCGGGTTCTTGTGATTGGACACTTCCTCGTAATTTTGGAGCTTGTCTACCGCCTTTCACACATTCTTATTGGCCCATCAATATAATTGATTGCCGCAATGACCGTTTTTTTTTTTTTTAAATGACTGATTCACTTTAATCAGGGTCAGCTTTAAATCCAACAGTACCCAGTGATATTGGATCTTGGTGAAATCCTGTTTGATAGCTTTGCATTTTAGTTTAGTTTATCAAGGCATACAGTACATTAAAATACAATATATTATCTTAACAGCTGTGCATTGTTTCAGAACACGGTGCAAAGTGGAATTCCCCTTTAGGTCCTTTGTGTTGTTGGAAGACACAGATGTTCAGCATATGTGGAGCTGTGTTTGGTTCCGGGTTGTAAGTCCGTACTCCTTGGGGTGTAATGTTATTGTAGCTCCATGCTGGGAGGGTAGTCGATGCAATGGTCTTGTTTCGCTTCTCTTCTCAGCTGGCTGAGCTGCCAGATCATTTAGTGAATTGCAGCATTTTCTGTTTCTTAAATGGCAATCAGACACAGAGCGGCCTGGGAAATACAAGACACGTTACATTTAGGTTATTTACAAACAACAGCGTAAGACTGCGCATATTTAATTGCTATGGCTAGTAATGTTATTACAGTCACAAATTCTAGATCAAAGTGGAATCCAACTAAGAAGTATTTGCAACTGAACTTGCCATGTGATTCTAATGTCATTTGGGAAAATCAACAACCTTGGAAAGAATCACTTATGTCTCTGAAATCCCATACATCTAAGGTACATCTAAGGAAAAACTCAGAAAATGACAGTTATGCCTCGTGCACACGACCGTTTTTCTCGGCAGGAAAAAAAAGCAAAGTTTTTCCCGACGGGATTCCTCTCAAGCCTGTCTTGCATACATACGTTCAAGCCAAATACCGCCTGTCCAAAGCGCGGTGACGTACAACACGTACGACGAGACTATAAAGGGGAAGTTCCATTCAAACGCCACCATTAGTGATGAGCCGAACACCCCCGGGTTCGGTTCGCACCAGAACCCGCGAACGGACCGAAAGTTCGTACGAACATTAGAACCCTATTAAATACAATGGATGCGAACGTTCGAATTCTAAAGTGCTAATTATAACAACTATTATGCATGTTATTGTCCTAAAAAGGGTTTGGGAACCCGGGTTCTGCACCAGGGGACATGTATCAATGCAAAAAGAAGTTTTAAAAACGGTCGTTTTTCGGGAGCAGTCATTTTAATGATGCATAAAGTGAAAAAAAAAAAGTCAAATATTCCTTTAAATATCGTACCTGGGGGGTGTCTAAAGTATGCCTGTGAAGTGCCACGTGTTTCCCGTGTTTAGAACTGTCCCTGCACGAAAGGAAAAAAAAGCCATTTAAAACTGCTTGCGGCTTTAATGTAATGTCTGGTCCCGGTAATATGGATGAAAATCTTTAAGAAAAATGGCATAGCTACCCCATGACCCCCCCCCCCTACCCCAGCCCATTACCAGCCCCTTTGGGTCTTGTATGGATATTAAGGGGAACCCCGCACATAAAATAAAAAAGGCCCTATATACTCTGAACAGCCGTATACAGGCGGTGCATACAAGACAGGGACTGTATGTTTGTTCTTATGTAGAATGTGTTTGTAATTTTGAACAGGTACATTGTTTAAGTGTAGCTCCAGCCCAAAAATCTATTTTTAAACTTTTTGGAAAACATAGGTAAGGGTTATCACCCCTGTAACATTTGTTTTGCTGTCTGTGCCCCTGTTCAGAACATTTCACCTCACTTTCCGTCCCAATGACAACTGTTTTTGAAATGTGGTGTTTTTCTTGAAACAAGGATTGCTGATAAAGCATCAGTACAGAGGAGACACCTTTCTCCCATATTAATTCTTACAGGAGAGAATTTTCCTTCCTAGGGGTAGATTTCCTCTCACTTCCTGTTGTCTTCTTGCGTTTGCAAGTAGGAGTCGTTTGTACGTTGGATGTTTGAAAGTAGGGACCTGCCGTATATAATCTGCAGAAATAGGCCCCTTAGTTGGTGTTGGCACAACACTGTAAGCACTCACAGTTACTCTTGGTTGGTGCTGGAACGCCCTGCTGTCAACTATTATATCAGGAATTGTAATTACATATAATTGTTGAACAGTGGTAGTAAAAATTGGGCCTTTGATGGTGGTGCTGGTGCCACAACACTGTAAGCCCTGACAGTTACTCTTGGTGGGTGCAGCAATGGGCCCTGCTGTGAATTATTAGATCAAGAATTGTAATTGCATGCCCCTGTTGAACAGGGGCTGAAAAATTGGGCCTTTCGTGGTGGTGGTGGTGGTGGTGGTGTTGCCACAACACTGTAAGCCCTCAGAGTTACTCTTGCTTGGTGGGTGCAGGAATGGGCCCTGCTGTGAATTATTAGATCAATAATTGTAATTACATGCCCCTGTTGAACAGGGGCTGAAAAATTGGGCCTTAGGCACTGGTGGCACAACACTGCAACCCCTCACAGATACTGTACTTGGAGCACAGCAATGAGCCCTGTTGCAAAGTATTGCTTCAAAAATTGTAATTACACGCCCCTGTTAAACAGGGGCTGAAAAATTGGGCCTTAGCCACTGGTGGCGGCACCCATAAACAAAAATGATCTTCCAAGCTATCATCATCAATCGTATCATTGAGGACTCGGAGGAGGAGGATAGCCAGTCAACATAACAGCACAGGCACTCAGCATCAGCATCAGTCTTGAAGGGATGTGACATGTTAAAATCAATTAGTCTGTTATATCAGCATCAGGTGTGTGGTAGCTGGTGGTGATCCAAGACTGGTTCATCTTGATGAAAGTCAGTCGATCAACCGAGTCGGTGGACAGGCGCACCCTGTGATCCGTGACAAATCCTCCAGCAGCACTGAATGTGCGTTCCGAAAGAACGCTGGATGCAGGACAGGCCAGTAGCTCAATTGCATACTGTGCAAGCTCTGGCCAGTGATCCATCCTCAAGACCCAGTAAGCCAGAGGATTTTCGGTGGGGAAGGTGTCCAAGTCTGACCTTGCCCCTAGATATTCCTGCACCATGTTTATCAGACGCTGGCGATGGTTGCTGGAACCGATCATACTTTGGGGCTGCGGACTAAAGAATTGTCTGAACGCATCGGTCAGACGGCCACCTTCCCCACTGCTCCTTCTTTGACTGGCCGAAGCCTCAGCAACTCGTTGTCCAGGACCAGGAGTTTGTAACCTCCCAGTCTCTGGGAACGCGTTGCACAGACCTTTCTGCAAGGCCTCCCGGAGTTGTCTCATCCTCTGCTCCCTCTGCGACGGTAACATAAGGTCCGCAACCTTACCCTTGTACCGTGGATCAAGGAGAGTGGCCAGCCAGTAATGGTCCCTCTCCTTGATCCGAAGAATACGAGGATCCTTCCGCAGACTTTGCAGGATCAGGGAGGCCATGCAGCGTAGGTTTGCTGAGGCATTCGCTCCGGAGTCCTCTGGGTCACTAAGGACGACATGATCCGCAGTCACCTCCTCCCAGCCACGTACAAGTCCACTGGTTTCTTGGGACTGTAAATCATCCCTAAAAGACTGCTGCTGATGATGCTGAGTGCCAGCCTCCACCTCCATGCTGACACAATCCTCCTCCTCCTCCTCCTCCTCTTCCTGTGCGATGGGTGGGACAGAAGGAACACTGTCTGGGTAAAGGGGGCCTTGAGAGGCAAGGAAGTCCTCCTCTTCCTGCCTCTGTTCTGCCTCAAGTGCCCTGTCCATTATTCCACGCAGCGTGTGCTCCAACAGGTGGACAAGAGGTACAGTGTCACTGATGCATGCACTGTCACTGCTCACCATCCTCGTGGCCTCCTCAAATGGTGCCAGGACAGTGCATGCATCCCTGATCATGCCCCACTGGCGTGGAGAAAAAAAACCAAGCTCCCCTGACCCTGTCCTGGTGCCGTAGTCGCACAGGTACTCATTGATGGCCCTCTGCTGCGTGTGCAGCCGCTGCAGCATGGCCAACGTTGAGTTCCACCTGGTGGGCATGTCACATATAAGGCGGTTCTTGGGCAGGTTCAACTCCTTTTGCAGCTCAGCCAGGCGAGCACTGGCATTATAAGATCTGCGGAAATGCACACAGACTTTCCTGGCCTGCCTCAGGACATCCTGTAAGCCCGGGTACCTGCCCAAGAAACGCTGCACCACCAGGTTAAGGACGTGAGCCACACAGGGCACATGGGTCAGTTGTCCCTGTCGAAGGGCGGAGAGGAGGTTGGTGCCATTGTCGCAAACCACCATTCCTGGCTTAAGCTGGCGTGGCGTCAACCACCTCTCGGCCTGGCCCTGCAGAGCAGACAGGACCTCTGCCCCAGTGTGGCTTCTGTCCCCCAAACACACCAGCGCAAGCACGGCATGGCATCTTTTTGCCGCCGTACTTGCGTAGCCCCGTGAACGGCTACGGAGCACCGCTGGTTCATAGGACAAACCACAGGAAGAGGCCATGGAGGAAGAAGAAGAGGAGGGGGTGGAGGAGAGAGGTGTGTCACAACCAGTAGTAGCATTTTGGAGGCGTGGCGGTGGAACAACCTCCAACACTACTGCACCTTGTCCTGCATCCTTCCCAGCTGCCAAAAGAGTGACCCAATGGGCCGTGAAAGAAAGGTAACGTCCCTGTCCATGCCTGCTGGACCATGAGTCAGCGGTAATATGCACCTTACCGCTGACCGCCCTGTCCAGCGAGGCCAAGACATTGCCTTCCACATGCCGGTAGAGAGCCGGAATAGCCTTCCGTGAGAAAAAGTGGCGTTTGGGAACCTGCCACTGAGGAACCACACATTGCACAAACTCACGGAAGGGGGCCGAGTCTACCAACTGAAAAGGCAGCAGTTGAAGCGCTAGCAATTTAGCCAAGCTAGCATTCAACCGCTGGGCATGTGGATGGCTGGGAGTGAACTTCTTTTGACGGTCCAGCAGCTGGGGCAGGGAAATTTGCCTGCTAGAATCGGATGTCGGTGTACTGCTAGCAGAGTGGCCGCAAGTACTTGGCTGTGACACACCTAATTCTACACCTTCATTCCTCTCAGTGCATGTTTCAGAGAGGACTGAAGTTATAGTGGGGTTGGAGATCCCAGCTGATGCGGTGCAAGGAGAGGTCCGCTTTGTTTTTTGGTGTGGGTCTTTGAGGTAGGCTTGCCAACGAGCTGCATGGCAGGTCAACATATGTCTGGTCAGGCATGTGGTACCCAAGCGGCTGATGTTTTGGCCACGCGATATACGCTTGAGACATATGTTGCAAACAGCAGCTGTGCGATCTGATGCACTAGCCTCAAAAAAGGCCCACACCAAGGAACTTTTTGAATGACGGGCAGAGGCAGCGCCCTGCACAGGCGGAGCTCTGCGGTGTGATTCCGTCGGTGTACTGCCCTTACGCTGGCCACCAAAGGGCATCCTGCCTCGTTGGAGATGTGCCTCCTCCTCATCCTCCTCCTCCTCCTCTCTCCTATTAGGCACCCATGTGGAGTCAGTGACCTCATCATCCCCTCCCTCCTCATCACTGGAGCCAATCTGGCAGTATGCTGCAGCTGCTGGAACATGACTGCCAGATTGGTGTCCTTCTTGAGCATCCCCTCTGTCTGCTCTCACCCTACTGCATTCCTGTAGCTGGGTTTCATCATCAGACCCTTCGAAACGCTGGGCATCCTCCTGGAGCATGTACCCAACACTGTGCTCAAACAGTTCGGGGGACTCCTCAGGAGGAGGACATGGTGGGTCTAGGGAAGGAGTGACTGATGATGAGTCTGACATTGATACCAGGGAAGAGGACGCTTTGGCAGCTGCTTTGCCAGTACCCTGAGCCTGGGTGAGAGAGGATGAGGAGGAGGAGGAGGGCTTGGTCATCCACTCTACCAAGTCTTCAGCATGATGTGGCTCAACATGTCCAGCTGCCGAAAAGAAGGACAAGCGTGTCCCATGGCCATGTGCTGATGACAATGCACCGCGTCCACGACCAGCACTGTTGCCCCCAGACACAGAGCCTGCTTGCCCTCTTTTATTGCCTCCTGACTGTCTGCCTCTCCTTGTTTGCCTTCCAGACATTCTAATAGATGGCCTGCAGGGAGATGGGAAAAAAGCAATAAGGGCTACCTTCAGGTGTCCTTCTCTGTCCCTTTACTTAAGGATTTCTAAATATGGTTCAGGATGATTGCTTTTGCACAGAATAGCACAACGACAATTTCCCTGACTGTCCAAAAAACAAGGATTTCAAAGATGGTTGATGAGGAATGCTTTAGCACACTATAGCACAAGGAGAATTCACTCACTGTCCTTCCCAGTCCCTAGAAACAAGGACTTGCACAGTGAAAGAAACTGACACTCTCCCTACCTAGAGTTTTCTGTCCCTAGAAAAAATGTTTTTTTTAAGCACACTATAGCACAAGGAGAATTCACTCACTGTCCTTCCCAGTCCCTAGAAACAAGGACTTGCACAGTGAAAGAAACTGACACTCTCCCTACCTAGAGTTTTCTGTCCCTAGAAAAAATGTTTTTTTTAAGCACACTATAGCACAAGGAGAATTCACTCACTGTCCTTCCCAGTCCCTAGAAACAAGGACTTGCACAGTGAAAGAAACTGACACTCTCCCTACCTACAGTTTTCTGTCCCTAGAAAAAATGTTTTTTTTAAGCACACTATAGCACAAGGAGAATTCACTCACTGTCCTTCCCAGTCCCTAGAAACAAGGACTTGCACAGTGAAAGAAACTGACACTCTCCCTACTGTGAGGGGGTTAGCTCGGCAGCGGGTGTGTGTGACCCCCGAGATGGGCTCCCCACACAAAAACAGGCCCAGCAAACGGAGGTTGTGGTTTTCAAAATCAAAAAGGTGCGGTTTATTTTCTATTTACAGTGACAAAACACAGCAAAGCAAAAGAAACATAAACAAAATAAATCCTGGTCAACTTGACCTCTGACTAAACATACAGGTTTCCTAACTAACAACTGGGATCAGCCTAGTGCTGTCCTAGTCCCTAAGTCCCTGGTTTTAAATGTCCAAGCAAATAGCCACACAGGCTTTGTCTCACCGCACAGGGGTTCACTCTCCCTAGACAGTCCACACAGGTCTGGTTCCAGGCATGAGCTAACATCTAATGAAGCTGGGAGTTCTTATAGAGGCCTAAATGAGCTGACAAGCTTCAGCTGGTCTCCTCATCTCTGTCTGCACGACGCCCCACACTCTCCCTAGAGGTATGAGTCATCCATGAGCCCACTAGCCTTATACAACTCTCCACCTAGTTGTATAAGTCGGCGTAAAGCCTGAATCTGGGCGAAATATATCTACCCCCCTGGATGCAACCAGGTGACTTTACCTTCCTGCTGTCACACTACCTAGAGTTTTCTGTCCCTAGAAAAAATGTTTTTTTTAAGCACACTATAGCACAAGGAGAATTCACTCACTGTCCTTCCCAGTCCCTAGAAACAAGGACTTGCACAGTGAAAGAAACTGACACTCTCCCTACCTACAGTTTTCTGTCCCTAGAAAAAATGTTTTTTTTAAGCACACTATAGCACAAGGAGAATTCACTCACTGTCCTTCCCAGTCCCTAGAAACAAGGACTTGCACAGTGAAAGAAACTGACACTCTCCCTACCTACAGTTTTCTGTCCCTAGAAAAAATGTTTTTTTTAAGCACACTATAGCACAAGGAGAATTCACTCACTGTCCTTCCCAGTCCCTAGAAACAAGGACTTGCACAGTGAAAGAAACTGACACTCTCCCTACCTACAGTTTTCTGTCCCTAGAAAAAATGTTTTTTTTAAGCACACTATAGCACAAGGAGAATTCACTCACTGTCCTTCCCAGTCCCTAGAAACAAGGACTTGCACAGTGAAAGAAACTGACACTCTCCCTACCTACAGTTTTCTGTCCCTAGAAAAAATGTTTTTTTTAAGCACACTATAGCACAAGCACAAAACACACTGACACTCTCCCTACCTATCCTTCTCTTTCCCTAAACTAAAGGAATCCAGGTTAAGCAAGAAAGAAATAAAAGTCACTGTCCCTGCCTATGCTGCTCTTTCCCTGCTCCGGAACACACTACACTAGGCCGCCGTGCTGGCGGCCTTTTATAGTGTGGGGCGTGTACTAAACACCCTCAGCAATAATTGGCCACAGGCATCCTGCCTGTGGCCAATCATTGCTCTCCTCGCTGCCGGCGCTGTGATTGGCCAAGCATGCGGGGTCACAGTGCATGCTTGGCCAATCACAGCGCCTGGATGACACTGCGATGGCGTAGTGCATTGTGGGCCGTTCGCGTCACTCGAATTTGGCGCGAACGGCCCAAATCGTTCGATCTTCGTCGAACGATCGAACAGCCGATGTTCGACTCGAACACGAAGCTCATCCCTAGCCACCATCCTTTGGGCTGCTTTGACTGATCCTTGTGTTAGTAAAAGTTTGGTGAGAGACGGTTCGCGCTTTTCAGCCTTGTGCTTTTCAGTCCGTTACAGCGTGACGAATGTGATATCTCCACTACGACCGCTAGTTTTACCAGAATGAGCGCTCCCGTCTCATACTTGATTCTGAGCATGCGTGTTTTTTTTCCCCTCGGAAAAGCATACACACGACCAGTTTTCCCGACGGGAAAAAGTCAGCCGGGAATCCCGATGGGAAAAAAGCTGGTTCTCTTTTTTTTTCCCGCAGTTTTCACACGTCGGGAAAACTGCGATGGAGCATACACACGCCCGGTTTTCCCGGCCAAAAGCTTTCATGGCAGTTTTCCAGATGGGAAAACCGGTCGTGTGTACGAGGCATTAGGGTTAGTTCAGTCTTCCTCCTTGCAATAGCATTACTAAACAGTTCTAAATTTAAACTGAGACGTTGGGCCGAGCTGTGCTGTCAGTCTACATTATTATTATTATGCAGGATTTATATAGCACCAACAGTTTACGCAGCGCTTTACAACTTGAGGGTAGTCAGTACAACTACAATACACTTAAATACAGTAGGAATCAGAGAGCCCTGCTCATTAGAGCTTACAATCTGAGAGAGGGTCAGGAGATACAAGAGGTAATAACTGTGGGGGATGTGCTGATGGAGAAAATAAAATGTACAGTTGTTAGGTGGGGGCCAGATAGGCTTCTCTGAAGAGATGAGTTCTCTGAAGACGTCGCTTATTGATGACGAAACGCGTCAAGGTGGTGTTCCCATGCGTCATGTACGGCAGCCAATGGAGGGATTGGTAGAGAGGCGTAGCAGACGCTGAACATTTTGTAAGGTGGATGAGCCTGGCATGATGGACTGAAGGGGGGATGGCCTATTTAAAGGTAAGCCAACATTATGATCAACACAAATCTTTGGGGAAGAATGATAGCCTGGATTTTGGTTTTAATGCCCTCCAAGAAGATAGCTATAAAGGAATGGCCCACACGTGTTTGCCAACTCTAATGGATGGAGGCAGGAAAAAATGGGTTAGGAGTTAACCCCCCTCCCTCCATGCCACCCATTGCTGTCAATGCAATCTCCAACTTGGGGTGATTCAACTGTTCCTCTTTTTTTTATTGCAGCAGTAAACCAACCACTATAATTGTCAGTTGGCAAATGGACCAAATGTCTCCTCTCCCCCCCTCTGTATAGAGAGCAGAAACAGATGTCACTCTGTGGTCTTCTTTTTTTTTTTAATCAGAGATGTTTATTGTAACAAAAATAGACAGAAAAATTACAGCAAAACAAATAGAAAAACTTCACAGCTCACATGTTGGACACAAAGTTAGTCGTACAGTACTATTAGTAGCGCAAGAGGTACATTCTGACAGTATGCATAACATCCTCCGCCATCACAAATTATACAAGTCTGGCAATGCTTCTAAAAGGGACTGCTCTTTCAGGAGTCCGCCTTACCATCTAAAATGCATATATTAAGCGATTTATATACATATTCCCTGCCCTCGTTGCGCCTCAACCACACACCGACCACCTATCTCAACAGCCTATCCATCACCAGATCTACCGGGGACAGGCCGGGGGTATCCAACCAAGGTGCCCACAGCCTATCAAACTTCCCAGAGCGACCCCTATGCTGGTAGATATATTTCTCCAGTCTTATGGTGTCACCCATATGGGCAATCCATTCCTTCAACGTTGGGGGCTCAACCGCCTTCCAACGTCGAAGGATCAGCTTAAGGGCTTGAAACAGAGCCCTCGATATGGCTTGTTTGGGATTATCTTCCAAGGGAATGTCGTCTAAGATCCCAAGTAAGCACGGTTTCGGATCAGTGGGTATGACAGTCTGATATACTCTGTTAAAGGTGGCCAAAACCCCTGTCCAGAATAAATGAAGCTTGGGGCACCGCCATAGCAGATGGATTAGGTCCCCATGATCTCTCGCACATCTGGGGCAGTTGGAGTCTGGACTCACTCCCATCCTATACAACCTGTCGGGTGTATAATGTACTCTAAGGACAATGTATAGTTGGGAAAGCCGCTGTGCCACATTTAAAGAGCAAAGTTACACTGCCTGCAGTGCCTCCTCCCACTGTTCATCCTCAAACGTTCCCACATCCCTTTTCCATTTGCTGGATACTGTAAGGGGAAATCCCTCCAGGTAGACATTGATAATCACGGAGTAGGTTCTAGAAATGAAGCCCTTAAACTGGGACACTTCAGCCATATACATGAATATTGGTGTCTGGGAGAGAATCCACGGGGTCCCCCCCGCCTGTGCCTTCACTGCATGTTGTAACTGCATGTAATAGAAGAGCATGGACTGTGGGAGGTGAAACCGCTCCTTTAGTTCCGGGAAGGGGATCAGTTTGCCCACTGTGAAGATATGTCTCATATGTGTGACTCCGTGTCTCCTCCACCGCGCTCCGCAATCCAATGAGAGTAGCTCCCCATAGTCACGCTGTGGTCTTCTAACTCAATGCATCATCATAGGGGTAGGATGGCACCACTTTGGCAGCCTGAGGGCAGCAAGGTAAAAAAAAAAAAAAATACACCCTGGCTACAGTCAATATTCAGATAGAATCTAATATTTTACCCAATAGACACATACTGTACTTGCTTTTGCATACACAAAACAGAAATTGACATTGTTTTACTCATTTCAGTACTGAATATCTGTCAAATCTTGAAAATACAATGCCTTCAGTTGCGTATTGATTAATTTGCATACATTATACTTAAAAGGATATATGCAATAAACTACAAAAATGATATGTATAAAATTTTATAGGTAGTGATTTCCATTACTGGCAAGCTCTGCTACTGATGTCAGATCCAGCAATAGAAATGCATGCAGCCTTCCTGACCCTGCTAGTGTCTGCTCCTGTATGGCCACCAATGACTAATATTTGGGTGGAGCAGAAATTGTTCAGGTACCTTCGTCGGGTCACCTTCTCCTCTTAGAACTGACAACAGATTTGCATAGTATTATTTCCAGCATAAAAAATAAAATGTTTTTATTTTTTTATGTAATTTTTTTAGGAGCAACTATTTTAGTGTTTAGTATACATGAACTTTAACTGCTTAGCGGCCGCCCCACGGACATATTCTTGCGGCAGGGCGGCTGCTCTGTGCCAGATCACGTACCTAGTACACTGATCTGACTCTTCTGGTTCTGGGGTGCGCACCACCGGTGACCCACTCCTGCTGTGATTATACACAGCGGGAGCCCAGCGGCAGGTACCGTGGACTCAATGTCTGCTGGCGCCCGCCAATTAGACAGTACACAGACAGAACGAAAATCTGCCTATGTAAGGAAGATTGTTGTTCTGTCAGCAGGGAAGGTACTGATCCTGTGTTTCTGCTAAGCAGGAACACGGATCTTTGCTTTCCCCTAGTCAAAGCATCTCCCCCACAGTTAGTAAGCACAAGGCGTACATTTAACCCGTTGATCGCCCCTGATGTTAACCCCTTCCCCGCCAGTGTCATTAGTATAGTGACAGTGCCTATTATTTAGCACAGATCACTGGTCCCTAAAAAGTGTCAAAAGTGTCAGGTGTCCGATTTGTCCGCCGCAATATCGCAGTCCTGCTAGAAGTTGCTGATCGCCGCCATTACTAGTAAAAAATAAAAAAAAATTAAAAAATCTATACATACCATAGATTGTAGGCACTATAACTTTTGCGCAAACCAATCAATATACGCTTATTAGGAATTTTTTACCAAAAATATGTAGCAGAATACATATTGGCCTAAATTGATGAAGAAATTTGATTTTTAAAATTTTTTAATTGGATATGTTTTATAGTAGGAAGTAAAAAATGTATATTTTTTTCAAAATTGTCGGTCTTTTTTTGTTTATAGCGCAAAAAATAAAAACCGCAGAGGTGATCAAATACCACCAAACGAAAGCTCTATTTGTGGCGAAAAAAGGGACATACATTTTATTTGGGGACAGCATCGCACGACTGCGTGTCCATGTCAGTTAAACGCAGTGCCGTATCACAAAAAATGGCCTGGTCATGAAGGGGAGGGGGGGGGGGGTAAATCTCCCGAACCTGAAGTGGTTAAAGTGACCCTGTCACATAAAGAAAAAAAATTGCTTGGTTCATCACTATGATGGGCACCTTCACTTGGCAGTATGAAATCACATGGGGCAAAATGTGCCATGCAAGCTTTAACACTAGCAGGAAGTGGCAGAGCTTTTTCCAATCAGAATGGCTTGGGATTTGGCTTTTTGCAGTAGGGATTGCAGGCAGCTGCAGGTATTTGTGCATATTTGCAGGACCCTGAGCTTTATATGGTAACCGCCCGCCGCACCCCCTTACCATCTGAAGTTCATATTTTATATGTAGCGCCCTGCTCCTATTATGTAGGCGCTAGTGTCAATTTACTTGTCTGAGCTGTAGTTTAGCTCAGAATAATTTTACCAAATTATTGGTCTCTGTTCCAGTTCAGCTGAGTTGCACATTTTCCATTTGACTGTGGGTGTCGTTGTCACCACAGGTCAAGGTTGGAACTGCAGCTGGCTGGATGTATTGGGTACCTCTTGCTCAGAAGCAGCTCAGTGGGATTGGTCACCCCGCAGAGCATTCTGGGAGAGGGTACTTAAGGGGCAGACACCATTTTTGCGGGGTCTTCCGATCCTGACCTGACGCCCCTCCTGGCCTCAGGGATGTGTTTGCAGTTTTTCTGCCTCAGGGCCTGCTGGCCCGAGGCTCCATTACTGAGAGTAGGCCCAGGAGTTTCTGGGGCCTACTGATCCAGAGATGGTCCTGTGTCGCCTTGCCTGCGGGAAGTGACGAGCAATTGAGGACTCAATTGGAGGATGCATCCGGATGGAAATCTACCTCACAGTGCTGCCGGCCTGGCTGAAAGATCCTGGTACTGTGTGTTATGTTTCAGAACTTTACCAAGTGTGTGGTTACCCAAGTCTGTGGCAGAGACTTTTGAACGAGCTTACACCGGCTGCTAAGTCAGTGAGAGAGGCTACATCCAGTGTGGAAGCTGTTTGTCCTCTGGATTAGGAAAATACCCGTGATCCGCAAGCAAGGTACCTGAATCTCCCCTAACCCTCCATCCCTCTGTCTGGAAGTTCTATAATAAAACCCTTGAGAAAAAGAGACTAAAGCCCTGTACACACGATCGGATTTCCTATGGTTTTTAAACCGATGGATTTTTCCATCGGAAAACCGATGAAGCTGACTTCCATCAGTCCTGCCTACACACCATCAGTCAAAAAAACGACCGTTCCAAACGTGGTGACGTACAACACTCCGATGAGCCGAGAAAAATGAAGTTCAATGCTTCTGAGCATGCGTCGACTTAATTCTGAGCATGCTTTTTTATCCGATGGAGTTCCCCACAGACGATAGTAATTTGCTATCGGTTTTTTAACCATCGGATAAATTTAAAACATGTTCTATTTTTAAACACTGATAGAAAAAAGACAGATGGGGCCCATACACGATCGGTTTGTCCGATGAAAAAAGTCCATTGGACTGTTTTCATCGGTAAAACCTATCGTGTGTACACGGCTTAAGTGTTTGGTGCAGACATTTGTGAACAACTCTTCAAGGAGGACCCCTAGGACGGACGTGGTGAACAGTAAGGTAACGGCAGGCCCAAAATATTAAACCAGCGGCCCCTTCGGGGGTATTGCTACATATATTTCATCCTTTTCCAGTGTGGTGAGGTTGATTGACAATTACTCCTCACAAGCTCCCTGCATTCTGATGTGTAATATACCAAATATTGATTGTGATATCACTCGTGTTTTATTTTGCTATTCATAGCCCATAAATTCATTTCAGTTATACACGATTTTACATATTTAATGCTTCCCAGAATTGCAATTAATATTCCTCCGGGAGCAGACATGTTGGAAGATCAGAGAAGTGTTTTGTCTGTAGCCAGTTGCAGTTTCATGTCTCTTTATACTACAAAGATGATATTCCTGCAGTAGCTTCAGATTCGTCTTTGGAATGTCTGATCTAAAAAGATCTTAATGATTTTTAGCTTGGGAAGCTGGACATATGTGGCGCTAAACCTGTATTCTGTTTTATTAAATTCATACATTTTTAAACAGTAAAGGAAATTAAAGTGGATGTAAACCTCCGACATGAAATATGAACAAAGCATATCCCTCTATAGTATGTAATTGTCTCAATTAAGAGCACTAACAGTATCTTCTATCTGCTGCCCCGTTGCTCTGCTATCAGCTTCTGACAAGTTTTCCTGACACCAAGAGAAAAATGGTGACACGGGGAGGGACCTCTAGCTGATTGACAGCCTCAGCTCTGTTCCTGTGTGCTGTATGAAGAGGGGTGTGTCCCTTCCCCCCAATCAGCTCTCAGAGCTCTCCTCACTGAGCTCTGCAGAGTGTAATTTCAGCTCTCTGACACCTTTTTTCTGAACGCTCAGACAAGCTTATTAATTCGGCAATTTACTGTAAATGGAGAAGAGAATACCTCAGATAAACTGGGAAAACTTATATAGGAGGATTTGTTTATTCTCTGTGTATCACCTGAGCCAAGTCACTTCGCTGGGTATATGTAAGGTTTTACAACCACTTTAAATCAGGCAAGATTTTGTGGGTTTAGCTACAAATGAGGAGGTATGGTTTTGTGGGTGTGGCTACAAATGGTAGTAGCCAGTAGGGTGTCCACCGATTTCATTTTGAAAATCTGGTAACCTTAGCTTAAGAAGGCCCAGAACCTTTGTACAGTTCAATACCTTGATCAATTGTCAGTGTTAAAGTGGTTGTGTACTGTATATACTTGCATACAAACATACACTCACATACATGATTGCGTGACTACTTCCTGATGGTGACAATAGTGGACCACACATGCTTAAAGTAGAATTCTGGGATATCCCAAACTAATCTTTAAAATGCTCCCTCCCCATTCCTAGCACCTAATATGACTAGCCTGTGTAAGAAAGATTGTTATTTTTTACCTATTTTCAGGCCGCTCTGGTCTGATCACGTGATCTCTCCTCTGTCAGACAGGACCGACTGCAGGGAAGAGGAGAGACCGCTTGACAATGGCTGGCAATACCTGGGAGTGGTGACGTCAACTATAGGCTTACTATGACCCTTTCTTTGTCGGTGCTCCCTCCTCTCCTCTGCAGCTGCTCCTGGCTAACACAGGGGAGCCAGATTATGTGACCCAACACAGGTTAGTCAGCATAGGTGTTAGGAGGGGGGAGGTAACATTGTTAAGATTAGTTAACGTGTCTTGAAAAGATCACTTTTTCTCTCCATTGGAAGTTCATGTGACAGGATGACAAAACAGGAGCACAACTAGGAGAAAGTGATAGAATTTTGCTGTAAACGGAGGTCAAAAATATTGGATTATTCTCTTCCTTTTGTTTTATGAAATTGACAGTCTCTATTCCAAATGCAGTTTGTAACGCAGTCAACATATCTGCATAATTTGGTTTGTGGAACGGTGGCTGCATAAACTATTGTATACTGTGGCAGGAAAGAGACAGATACATCGGCACCTCCTGAATTCGAGGTAAGGTCTCTGGTTCAATTAAAAACGCAGATAACAAAGGAGGGTGTTGGAGCTTTCCCCAGTGATGGACACAGGGAAACTTTTGTCTGCCTGTTCCACTAGATTGAGACTAGAAAATACATGGACCTGCCGAGCCTTCCTTTGCTTTCTGCTCTTGCTGGGACTTGTTGTTCTGTGTGGCGTTCTGGACACTGGGACTTTTACTCTATTCTCTGCTCTTCCTTCAACTACTGTCTGTGTGGCCCTGAGTCTGAGGCCAGGACACACAGACCTTTGAGAACCTGCAATGGCTTTGTGAAGGACCTCTGCCCTCTAGTCCATCTGTTCCCGGCCACTCTGCTTGGACTTTCTCTTCTGAGGCCACTGTTGGTTGCTGAGTCCCTGAATTGCTGCCCTGTGCCCCTGAACTTTGCTCTACTGGATCGTGGCCTGCTACCCACTGTGCCCATATTTTTGCCATGTGACCCTGAACTGTGATTGTGGCCTGCTACTCACGGTGCCCGGATTGTGCCCTATGATTCTGGACTAAGTCTCTGCTGTACTAGATTGCTTCCCTGTGCCCCTGAACTTATCCCTTGATATGTCCTAATACCACCCTGTTATATTTCTCAAATCGCCTTTCAGGACAACCTTGGAGAGCGCAGCTCCACCTCTTTTACATGAAACACATGCAGCCTTTAAATCCCTCCTCTTCCACCATGGCCTCAGTTATTGTGTTTCCTCTGCCATGGTGGAAGCAGCATGCTGGAACCAGGGAGCTGCGTTTCTCTCCAAGGTTGGAGGATACAGGCTTACCTTTAAATTTTTTCTGACCGGAGTGCAGCGACCATCCCGCCCCCCCCCACCTCAAGCGGGGGGGTGTTCCGGTGTCCCCAGTCTCTCCTGCTCACGGGAGCAAAGGACCCACAGGAGGCGCAGTGTCCCTGTGCCCGGAATCTACTAGCATGGCTCTGGTGGCCTGGCGGGTGCCGCTGTTGGTCAGCGGCGTGTCCCTCATGTCGGTTCCGGGTCCCGGCCAGCGGGTGACGTCATGACCGGTGATGCGGCTTCCTGTGGGGGCGTGGCGCTTGTTGTTCCAAGCGCCTGGAACGCAGAGACCAGGGGGCGGGTCTTTCGACTGGTGCTTCCGTTTCCGGCCCTCGTTGATGACGCGGGAACCGGGAACATTCAAAAAACCCAGCGTTTTCTCAGCAAACCTCTTGATTTCAATCCAGTCAGCCATGGCAGTGTTGGGCCTCCTCACGGCCTCGATCCCAGCTGTGCAGTGGGCGAAATTTCATTCCAGACCCCTCCAGATGAACATCCTACAGGTTTGGTCGCACCAGAAGTCGCTGGAAAAACGCTTCAAACTAACCTAGAATGTGAAACAAGCACTCTGGTGGTGGAGGGACCGCACAAGGGACTTGGTCCAAAGTGGAAGCAAGAAAATCATCAAACTGGCGGGAACTAATAGCCATCTTCGTGGGTCTCCTTGCTTTTCAACAAGCAGTAAAGGGACATCATGTACAGATCCTGTCAGACAACACGACCGCGGTAGCATACGTGCTCAAACAAGGGGGAACCAGGAGCAGAGGTCTCATGGAACTAGCCAGTCAGCTATTGTCCTGGGTGGAGCTAAATGTGACCTCCTTATCAGCAGTCCATCTAAAAGGATATCAGAATCTGCTAGCAGACCTTCTAAGCAGAAGAAGTGTGGTGGAGGCAGAATGGAGTCTGAACCAGGAGATTTTCACGATGATCTCCAAGGAGTGGGGGCAACCTCAAGTAGACTTGTTTGCCAGCCAGCAAAATTCGAAGGTTCCGAAATTTTTCTCACTCCACAGAGGGGACCAGGCTGTAGGTATAGACACTCTAGCACACCCATGGCATTACCAGCTGTGTTACGCCTTTCCCCCCCTTTCTTCTAATTCCATTAGTCCTAAGGAAATTCAGGGAAGAAAATACCAACATAATCCTGATCACTCCCTATTGGCCAAAAAGGCCTTGGTTCACGACACTCCTAAACTTGGCTGCAAAACCTCCATGGAAACTACCATCCAAGAAGGACCTACTAACACAGGGCTCTGTGAACCATCCAGAAGCAGACCGGTTACACCTAACTGCTTGGCTTCTGAGGAAAACCTCCTAAAAGCTAAAGGACTGTCCGGTAAAGTTTGTAGTATGTTGTTTACTTACTCTGGCTTCATAACTGAAGGTCTCCGTACATACCTGGGCCTTGAGGAAGAGCCTGCAGGAGCCTGTGCATTGCACCCACCATTCATCACACTTGCAATGCTTTGCAGGCTCCAATGCAAACATGTAATAAATGCACATTTTATTTTATTTTATTCATTTTATTTTATTTATGTGGGTGCTTTTATTATTTTTTGCAAAATTTTGAATGTGCTTAAAGTGTTACTAAACCCAGGACCCTGCACTCACTATATCTGGTCTTCCACAGTACACAGAAATGCAGTCATTTTAGTAAATATAAACTGCTAAATACCTTTTCTCATCAGCAGTTAGAGCAGTCTTGTGATTTCTATCAGTGTCTGGTTAAAGCTTGTAGGAGAAGTTTTCATTCTCCCCTGATTGTCCTATGAGGCTGCAGGACCCCTGACTCTCTGTCTGGACAGTGCTGATTGGCCCTGTGCTGATCACATGCACTCTCCCAAGAAAAAAAAAAAAACTCTATAGCAACGCACACCAAACTGAGCATGTTCAGAATGCCCAGGAGGCTCGGTCTTATCAGCCTATGGATTGGGGACAGTGGAACAAGGGTGGGGTGATTAGAGAGATCAGAGGATTAACCCCTTGGGTTCCACAGTGATTACAGCAAGCATGTTTTACTGCATATACATATACAACCCAGTCTTTTGTGGGCTTAGTAACACTTTAAACAGGATTGAAAATTACTTTTGAAATTACATTAACATCTTAAAGCTTACCGTATATACTCGAGTATAAGCCTTGTTTTTCTGCACATATTTTTGTGCTGAAAATGCCCCCCTCGGCTTATACTCGAGTCTCCTTCCTCACTGTGTCCATCTGCAGCCTTACGATCTCCCGGCGCTGTCATATGTAGTCTAGTCGACGGCCGTGCAGTGTACCAAAGCTCAGCCTTCTCCTCGTCCTCGTCCCTGATAGGCTGAACACTGACTTCCTGCTGGAAAACTGAGTCAGTGTTCCGTCACGGACGAGCACTAGGAGGAGGCGGGGCTTTATTACACTGCATGGCCGCCGACTAAACTACATATCACAGTGCCGGGAGATCGTAAGGCTGCAGATGGGCACAAGCTGCGCCGGGAGATCAAGTACATGAGGCAGGGAGCTTTCCCTGATGGCCAATTAAACCCCACTGCAGATGCCTGTAAACCCCCACAGTAAATGCAGCGTTACATAATAGAAGACAGTGAGGCTGAAGCATGCAGATGGGCACAGTGAGGCTGAGGCATGCAGATGGGCACAGTGAGGCTGAGGCACGCAGATGGGCACAGTGATGCTGAGGCACGCAGATGGCCACAGTGAGGTTGAGGCACGCAGATGGGCACAGTGAGGCTGAGGCACGCAGATGGGCACAGTGAGGCTGAGGCACGCAGATGGACACAGTGAGGCTGAGGCACGCAGATGGGCACAGTGAGGCTGAGGCAGGCAGATGGGCACAGTGAGTCTGAGGCACGCAGATGGACACAGTGTGGCTGCAAATGGGCACAGTGAGGCTGAGGCATGCAGATGGACACAGTGTGGCTGCAAATGGGCACAGTGAGGCTGAGGCATGCAGATGGACACAGTGAGGCTGCAAATGGGCACAGTGAGGCTGCAAATGGGCATTGTTGACCCAGTTTTCCCAGTTTTTTGTGGTAAATTTAGGTGCCTCGGCTTATACTCAAGTATATACGGTATATTAGATTTTATTGATTGGGTTTACATACTTAAACCTTCAGTGGGCATAGGAGGGCTAGGAGTCGGCTAACTACTCATCCAGCCCAACACTGACCCTGTACATGACCATGTTTAATAAAATACGGTTGTGACCATAAGTACCACCATGGTCATTTCTTCAATCCTAATCCTCTTGCATTCTGCTAGAATAGGACAGGTTCCCTTTAGAGGTGCAGTGTCAATGGAGAATGATGCTATTAGGAAAAACTTTTTTGTTGCCAGCCTGATAGCATTGCAATGAATTCTGCAGTTTTTATTCTTCTCTCAAGACCAAGTTTTCCATTGTACATTAACCAGGCCTTATTAATTACTCATGAGACCTAATTTCTGTTCTTGCTTGTTTTGTTTAAAAATGCATATCCTGACAAGCCGTATAATGCTTTTACAACACACTCTCTTGTTTATAAACAATAGGAAAGATGCATAAAGATCGCATTACAGCAGTGCTGTCCAGGTTGTTGTTACAGTGCATGTTCCAACCATTCTCAACACATAAATATGTAATATTAAAGTGAGTTGTTTTAATGGTAACACAATGTGTTAGTGATGTTAATGAGATAATATGGTGTTTATGTTATGCTATGAGATAAGTATTGTCAGAATATGTTAGATGTCAAGGAAATTTTCCAGGCTATAATACAAAGTAAAAAAATCCATTAGTCCCCACTCTTCCACTTAGCCACAAAATGTAGCGCTCTTCCTCATTAGCTCAACGCAGCAAAACACCTGATAACGATCCATTGGAAGAGAGCACATCTTCCTAGCCGAGGTGACTGGATTGAGACGGTGACTAAGATAATGGAGGGTAAGGAGTGGATCGCAACATGCAGGGGCACATGTGGCCGCTTCACTACAACATGGGTTACTTGGAGGCGCTATACCTTTGGGTCTAATGATTTCTCCCTCAGTTTGGTTGTTGCCCTACTTGCTTTGGGGGACCCCAAAATTGGAGAATCCACTCAGGCGCCCTGGTGACCCTACGTTTTCTTCCCCCCTTCCTTTTTTTATATATATATATAGCACTACCCCCGTAGGAGCTGCTGTTTATTTGTTTTGGGTCTACGTCCTGCCTATCAACCCCTGGAAGTGTCTCAAACCCTCCATTAGCACAACTGATATGAATAAGGATTGTGAGACCTATTGAGTAGTATGAGACACAATCCTGCATACATCACACGATAAACTGTAAAAATTATTACCTTTGCGGGTCACTAGTCCTTCCGAGTGACAAAGATACTTCACACAGATTATTTACTTAACCAAAGGTATCTTTACTAAGTGTAAAATAAAAAGGTAAAGAAACACATTAATACACACAGTTGACTCTGCATGCACATTACAGAGTCAATAAATCAAAGTAAGATTGGTATCACTGATGTTAAATGATAACAAAAGAAACAACAGCTATGTATATTTATATATATCTGCACAGCTAACTGATTGCTCGCGAGCTCCCCCTATCTTGCAATACCTTACACGTGTTCAGTCACCATACCAGACAGGCAAGGCCTATCTGATTCCAGCTCAAAGTTCCTTCCTCAAATGGAGTCTTCGCTAGCCGCCGTTGGTGCACAAGTTAAATTTTAATACACAGGGTTTTAACAAGATATTGTAGTCATCCGCAATATTCCTGAGTACTCATGTGCCTGCCACCCACTAATGGCGAATGCGCCAATCTCTAATCACACAGTCTCCCGTAAAATACACTAGGCCGCAATCTGTGGCACGATAGGTAGAGTGTGGCTGGCACTAAGTCACTTTCCTCTAAGGTAACAGTCAATTCTGGGCAGGTGCCCTTCTCACCAAACAGCCCCGACTTCCGGATATTCTCCTCTGGCTTGTCCCAGTCCCATGATCTTCACAATTCTGCTGCAGTCTCCGGCCTCTGTCACTCACAGCGCAAGGTGATGGTGATGGACGACTCCGGTCTCTGCTAGGCAACAACAGGACACTGTGGAAGGTCCTCTACTAGAAAATCACCTGGGGCCCTGGCGTACTTTAGGCCCAGGCTTCTGGCCTAATACTCCGGAAGCAGGCCTCAGTGCCAGCTTCCTGCTTGGTTGAGAGCGGAGTCCAGAGAGAGAGAAGATGGCCCTTCCCCTCCTTTAAATAGCCTGTCCAGAAGGCTTTGCGGTGTTGCAGTGCACCCTGGTAACACAGCTGCACCGTGGGTAGTGTAGTCTGTCTACTACTAAAAGTAACAGAGTCCTTTTCTCCTTGCTGCTGTATGTTCCAGGGTGCATTAAACTATATACATATGCATTAATTACATTGTAGCACTTACACCACCGGAGGGAGCTGGGTTCCTTCTTTTAAATGTCAAATGGTAGTCTTTATCTACATTGCATATGGAACCCTGCTACATATATAACTCTACACTCACATATCTGTGAAGTAGTTGTGGTGTGAACAGATTTTTTTGCTGGCTGAATTTGCAGCCTTTTGCCAAATGACCCGAACATGATATATCACTGGATGTAACGTACCTGGTGATGGACTCAGTGCAGAGGTAGGCCTCCCTTACAGCTCCAGTTTAAGAGCCCTGGTAAGGTAACAGGGAATGCCAGAGCACATAGTGGAATGAGTGCCTGTAATGTCTTCTCCCAGCAGGTGCTGATATGCATTAGAGTGCACAGAGAAGGCTGGCTGGATGTGCACTAGCGGAAAGACCAGAGCTGGAGGCAGGCATGGGTTAGCTTATGCAGATGCAAGTATGAGAGTCAACGCAAGGTCAGACAGTCAAGGTCAACAACGTTAAGGCAGATCAGGATACAGACAGCAGGCATCAGGGTAGTCAGGAACCGGGCCGGGGTTGGTAACAGCAAGGCAGATCATCCAAGGGAGCAGGCAGAAGAATAGCCCAAAGGCAAGCCATGGGTCGGTACAGGCAGCGTTCAGGCGAGTCAGGTATAGATGAGGTCGGCAACAGAGGTTCAACACAGGAACAGATGCTCAGGAGCATAATAGACCAAACGGCACTGACACAGAGGACTAGACTAAATAGAATTCCTGGGGCCAATGCACACTCACGGACTTGTACCCGCTTGTGTGTGCGCGCTCTCGTTACACGGCCACAGGCCGGGGGTTCTTAGGCTTATGCACCTGCGTGTATGAAAACGTCTTTCCTGACACTGGATCTTATTGGGGGACTAGCTACCTTGGATCACTCCACTCGTCAGCACCTGTGTTATGTGTTGTGCAGCAATTGCTGTAACCAGATCTGTGAAAATTAAGCCATCTCCACCCCCGCCACCTTTTACTGTTACTAGGTCCTCTTTGCCAGCACAGACTCAAGAAAGAGTTGTACTTTTGTTATTCATATTTTTTCTTATTTCTTCTTTTTTACTTGCACTATTTCGAATGTGATCTATGACATGTCTTGAGGTGATATATGGTGTACTGACTTGTGTAGTCTTTTAGTCGCTCTGTTACACGACATGGCTGTCTTTGGTTATCTTTTTTTTTTTTTTGAATTTTAAAACTATAAATAAAGATTACATTTAAAAAATCCATTAATAACAGCTTAAAAAACAATGTATACATATATGTTAAAAAAAAAAAAAAAAATAACCCCACTGACTCATCAGAAGAGTAACTCATCCCTTGTCCTACATCTGAGTCTGAGGTGTCAGTCAGACAGAGAGAGCCTGAAAGCAAGCTGCATCTGCTGTGGTGTCTCATTAACATAGACGTTTAATAATAATAATAAAAAAAAAAACACAACTTTTACTTTGCACTTGTTTACATTATTCATAGTTCAAAGAACAATCTACATACATTGAAACAATGGGTATTGGGTGGGGGAGCTTGTTAGGAAAACAGGCACCAACCCTCAAACAGTAACCAGGATTAGGGAAGAAATATCCCCATGTCTCTACATCAGAGAGATTATGGGAAATGGGGATTTTTAAGTGCCTAACAATACATCCAATAACAAAAACAAAATAATATTAATTAAAAGAATAATGTTTATCACACACAGTACAAAATGTTATTTAAAAATCATATAATCAGAGCTATAAGCACATAATAGGGACATCAATATGCCAGACAGCAACGAAGGATAATTGGATCAACTCGTTTCCCCCAAAGTGAGCTTCCCCAGTATCCAAAGGAGGGGAAAAGGGGGGAGGGGAGAAGGAAAGAGGTGGAGGGCCGGAGGACCTAATTGAACTGACTTTTGTAGAAGAGCACAGAATCAACATATTCCGGGGGGGGGGGGGGATGACACATGGAGCAACATCCCACATTGAATACTCAACCAAAAGAGGGAAAAACATACTAAACAATGGTTTTCTGTTTTTTTTTTTTTTTTTTTTTCTTTTTTTAAAGCGGAATTCCACCCAAACATTAAACTTCCGCTTTAAGGGAAGGTGACCCCCTGACATGCCACATTTGGCATGTCATTTTTTTGGGGGGGAGCGGAAACCCTCTTGGCTCCATGGCTCCGGAAGGAAGTTCACCTCTCCCCCTCCGTCTCGGCAATCATCTGGGACACATCACAGGTCCCAGATGATTGTTCGGCCAGTCACAGTGCGCAGCGCAGCTCGCGCATGCGCAGTGCGTGCCCGGCTGTGAAGCCACGGCCGGGGCGCCCACAGTGACAATGCCGGCGCCACGGAGAGGAGGGGGAGACGAATGGGGCTTCATTCCCCCACATCGCTGGACCCTGGACAGGTAAGTGTTATTAAAAGTCAGCAGCTGCAGTATTTGTAGCTGCTGACTTTTAATATTTATTTTTTGTAGGAACTCCGCTTTAAGTATGAAGTCTTACAAAAGAAATGTAAAACAGAAGTCAGTAGGTCCCTCAATAAAACCTTGTTACCATTCCTCCTGGTTTTGTGGCCTTATCGCGGAACCTGTTCCTGACACCTTAAAAAAACGGCATAAAGAAGTGCCATGGCGCAATGAATAGGGAGTTGTGCCCAGTCAGGGATTCATCACTGACCAATCCCACCTTTGTTTATTTATTCAGTAAATATATGCAAACATAGATCTATACTCAGACAAGAAAAACCAACCCCCTCCCCCAAAAAACTATAAATAAATAAAAAAGGTGGGGGGAGCAGACTTGATGGAACACTTAAAGTGGATGTAAATCCAATTCATGAAATTTGAGCTGGGCACATATATCTGTAGTGTTTTCTTATCTGTCTCCAAAAGCACTATGTCCCAGGGCTGTCTCCTGCTCCATTCTTCTGTTATCAGCCTGATAACTTCTGACAAGTTCTCCATCAACTGAGATAAAACCAGCCTGAGTTTTGTGTTGGGGAGGATGGTATAAAAATAATTAGCAGCCTGCTGAACGATTCAATAAACAGTTCTGAAAGTCTCTACCTATGAGGCCTTTCCTCCAATCCGTTGTCTTGGCTGTATGTTCAGGCTTCACTGCAGTGCTGAACAGGAAGAGAAAATCTCGTAACACGATCTGAACTTTCTAAAGATTATATAAAGCTGAAGACATCAGATATACATGTAAAACGTATGTAGGGAGATTTGCGTCATCTCTGCCAATCATCTAAGGCCAGTCACTGGGTATATGTGAGGGTTTACATCCACTTTAAGGCTCGTACACACGATCAGAAAATCGTACGAAAAATACAGATTTCGAAGCGATCGTACGATAATCTGATCGCTAGTACTGATCAGGACAGATAATGCAAAATTATTTGATGGAAAAAGCACAAAAAAATTTCTTGTATGATACCAGATCGTACAATTTTCGTTTTATTAGTAGAGTTTTCTTCCGAAAAATACAATACAACACATTACATCACTTCCAATTTTTTATTCTGTCGTACGAGAATTTTTGTAACTTTGGTAACCTCTTTATTTTCAATATGGAGACTAGCATACAAAAAAAAAAAAAAAACGGATGATCATTCGTCCAATAATAGAATCGTGTGTACTAGGCATTAGTCTTTTTAGTGGTATATGTTTAGTGTCTGAGCCTTTGAAGTCCCATTAAATGGGGGAAACTCTTTTTCTATAGTTTATGGTACAAGTCTTTTTAGTGGTGTCGCTATTCTATTTAAATAAAGTGAAAATATGGAGACGGATGCCTTTTAAGCATTTGCATGTGATTTGTTATTTTCTACGAGGGCAATTCGCTTTCAGAACCGAATATCATTCAGTAATTAGTTAACCGTCTTCTGCCATTGGTTAAAACGATGCATTGACAGGCACTCAGTAGGAATTGTGACATTGATTTCCTCCCCTTCCTCGCTCCACTAGGAACAGCTGGGTCTGAGAGCTAATTACAGGGAATCCTCCAGAGTTTACCTCAAGTCCCACAAAACAGGTTACAAACTGAAAATCAATTACATTTACAGCATTTACGTAATCATAGCAACAGCTCTTTCTATCAATGCTGCAGCTCCCGTCCCTGGCACACTGGAAGGTCTCATAATTAAAGCGGTATTAAACCCAAAAGAAAACATTTATTATATTGAAGCTTTCCAGTTCTTAGATGTGATGGCTGCATTCGTTTTCTCTCTTTCTTTCTCCCCCCCCCCCTGGTGATCCTGCCAGGGAATCTGTTATTTTTCAACAGAACAAGCTCTCGTGCAGATGTAGCAGTTGGATTGAGACAAACTGTTTAACACTGGCAAGGGTGTTTACAATGGTCAGCTTTTATGAACTTCTTCCCAACCGCACTATAGCCGAATGATGGCTACAGCGTGGTAGCACATTTCCAGGAGGGTGTCTATTGAAGTCGTCCCCCCCTCCCCCCCCCCGTGGTCACACTTCCCGCTCGCCCCCTCGCATTGGCAGGCATCTGTGATCGCGATGTCTTTCGCACATAGCTGATCACATATTGAGACAAAGGAGCCAATCACAGCAGCTCTTTACCATGTGACCAGCTGTGCCCAATCAAAGCTGATCATCGTGTAAACAGGATTTGCGGGTTATCGGCAGTCCTCTCCTCACACTGAGAGCCAGTAAGCAGCAATCCATACAGGGGATATCTGCACTAATAATTAGGGCACTGGTCATCAGTGTCCTGATAATCAGTGCAGCCCTGACAGTGCTGATCAGTGCTGCCAAACAGTGCCACTCAGTGCTGCCAAACAGTGCCACTCAGTGTTGCCCATCAGTGCTGTCAGTCAGTGCCCATCAGTGCTGCTTGTCAGTGCGAATCAGTGCAGTCTGTCAGTGCAGCCTCATTGGTGCCCATCAGCATTTAAATCTTTCCCATTTCTTTTCCCTGTTCACTTGAGAAAGGAGCCCGCATGCTCTGTATAAGCCTAGCACATGCTCTGAAACACATTGTGGTTCCTCTACATCCCACTGACGTCACACGCCCAGAAGTGTCGCTCCATGAGCTGATCATCACCATTTCCTCCAGCCAACCATAAGGAACAGCTGGTTTCCTCTCTGGCTCCTTGCGGCTCTCACAGCTGGACTTATTGCTCACTCAGGACACGCTATGGACGATCCCAGGAGATTTGATCTCCCACCAGTCCTTACCTAGATGTAAGTGTTGGATATTTTATAATACTGCATTATAACCATTGCACTTAGAGGTCCTTTTCTGTGTTTTTTTCCATCAGTGTCCATCAGGGCTGCCAATCAGTGTTCATTAGTGCTGCCAAACAGTGTCCATCAGTGCACATCAGTAATGCCCATCAGTGCCGCCCCATCAGTGAAGGAGAAAAATTACCTATTTACAACATTTTATAACAGAAACTAAGAAAAACTTTTTTGTTTTCAACATTTTTGGTCTTTTTTTTGTTTGTTTAGCAAAAAATAAAAAACCCAGTGCTGATTAAATACCACCAAAAGAAAGCCCTATCTGTCTCAAAAAAATGATAAAAATTTAATTTGGATGCAGTGTTGCATGACCGCACCATTGTCATTCAAATTGCAACAGCGCTGAAAGCTAAAAATTGGCCTGGGCAGGAAGGGGGTATAAGTGCCCAGTAAGCAAGTGTGGTTAATTATGTAAAACTTTTATCCCAAAAGGAAAAAAAACTGTTGCTGTAACTGCTTATAAAGTATTAAAGCAAAGTTCCACCCAAAAGTGGAAGCTCCGCTTATCTGCTCCCCCCTCCTCCGGTGCCACATTTGGCACCTTTCAGGGGGGAGTGGATACCTGTCAAAAACAGGTATCTGCTCCCACTTTGGTGTAAGGGTGCCGCTGCAACCTACGTCATTTGCGGCCCCTCCTCTTTCCCCCGCTGCCTTCTGTCAGACACACACAGTCCCCAGAAGACAGCGGGACCATTCAGAAAGCGCAGGGCGACTTGCGCGTGTGCAGTAGGAAGCAGGCTGTGAAGCCGCAAGGCTTCACTTCCTGTTTCCCTTAGTAAGGATGCCGGCGCCTGCATCGGGAGTTGATGGATGGGTCGGCTTTAGGTGCTAACATCGCTGGCTCCCTGAACAGGTAAGCGTCCTAATATTAAAAGTCAGCAGTTACAGTATTTGTAGCTTCCGGCCTTTATTTTTTTCTCCCCCAGGCTGGAACTCCGCTTTAACTGGAGTTAGCCTATAGCCACAATAGATCTGTGGTTAGTTCTCCAAGATTTTTGGAACAACCTACCTGCCGAGTTTCTTCAAAAACTGTGTGCACAAGCACTGTGTGTGCCTAGCAGAATTGATGCTGGTTTGAAGCCAAAGGGTAGTCACACAAAATGTTGATTTGGATTTTTCTTTTATATATTTACTTTCCAGTTTATTAATTGGTAAAAAAATAAACATATAAACATTGAAATAAATAAAAATATTAACACTTCTGTTTCTGAAAGCATTCTTCATTTTCAGCATTTTTTCACACCTACCTAAAACTTTTGCACAGTACTGTATATATGTGTATATATATACAGTCAGGTCCATAAATATTGGGACGTCGACACAATTATAATCTTTTTGGCTCTATACACCACCACAATGGATTTGAAATGAAACGAACAAGATGTGCTTTAACTGCAGACTTTCAGCTTTTTATTTGAGGGTATTTACATCCAAATCAGGTGAACGGTGTAGGAATTACAACAGTTTGTATATGTGCCTCCCACTTTTTAAGGGACCAAAAGTAATGGGACAATTGGCTGCTCAGCTGTTCCATGGCCAGGTGTGTGTTATTCCCTCATTATCCCATTTACAAGGAGCAGATAAAAGGTCCAGAGTTCATTTCAAGTGTGCTATTTGCATTTGGAATCTGTTGCTGTCAACTCTCAATATGAGATCCAAAGAGCTGTCACTATCAGTGAAGAAGCCATCATTAGGCTGAAAAAAAAAAAAACATCAGAGAGATAGCAAAAACATTAGGTGTGGCCAAATCAACTGTTTGGAACTTCCTTAAAAAGAAAGAACGCACCGGTGAGCTCAGCAACACCAAAAGACCCGGAAGACCACCGAAAACAACTGTGGTGGATGACCGAAGAATTCTTTCCCTTGTGAAGAAAACACCCTTCACAACAGTTGGCCAGATGAAGAACACTCTCCAGGAGTTAGGTGTATGTGTGTTAAAGTCAACAATCAAGAGAAGACTTCACCAGAGTGAATACAGAGGGTTCACCACAAGATGTAAACCATTGGTGAGCCTCAAAAACAGGAAAGCCAGATTAAAGTTTGCCCAACAACATCTAAAAAAGCCTTCACAGTTCTGGAACAACATCCTATGGACAGATGAGACCAAGATCAACTTGTACCAGAGTGATGGGAAGAGAAGAGTATGGAGAAGGAAAGGAACTGCTCATGATCCAAAGCATACCACCTCATCAGTGAAGCATGGTGGTGGTAGTGTCACGGCGTGGGCATGTATGGCTGCCAATGGAACTGGTTCTCTTGTATTTATTGATGATGTGACTGCTGACAAAAGCAGCAGGATGAATTCCGAAGTGTTTCGGGCAATATTATCTGCTCATATTCAGCCAAATGCTTCAGAACTCATTGGACGGCGCTTCACAGTGCAGATGGACAATGAACCGAAGCATACTGCGAAAGCAACCAAAGAGTTTTTTAAGGGAAAGAAGTGGAATGTTATGCAATGGCCAAGTCAATCACCTGACTTGAATCCGATTGAGCATGCATTTCACTTGCTGAAGACAAAACTGAAGGGAAAATGCCCCAAGAACAAGCAGGAACTGAAGACAGTTGCCGTAGAGGCCTGGCAGAGTATCACCAGGGAGGAAACCCGATGTCTATGCGTTCCAGACTTCAGGCTGTAATTGACTGCAAAGGATTTGCAACCAAGTATTAAAAAGTGAAAGTTTGATTTATGATTGTTAATCTGTCCCATTACTTTTGGTCCCTTAAAAAGTGGGAGGCACATATACAAACTGTTGTAATTCCTACACCGTTCACCTGATTTGGATGTAAATACCCTCAAATTAAAGCTGAAAGTCTGCAGTTAACGCACATCTTGTTCGTTTCATTTCAAATCCATTGGCGTTGTGTATAGAGTCAAAAAGATTAGAATTGTGTTGATGTCCCAATATTTATGGACCTGACTGTATATATGTATATTTATATATATATCTCGATTAGGGATGAGCTCGGTTTTCGAGTCGAACATAAGTTCGACTCGAACATCGGCTGTTCGACCGTTCGGCGAACATCGAACGATTTGGGCCGTTCGCGCCAAATTCGAGTGACGCGAACGGCACACAATACACTGCGCCATCGCAGTGCAATCCCGGCGCTGTGATTGGCCAAGCATGCACTGTGACCCCGCATGCTTGGCCAATCACAGCGCCGGCAGCTAGGAGAGCCATAATTGGCCACAGACAGGTTGCCTGTGGCCAATTATAGCTCAGGGGGTTTAGCACACGCCCCACACTATAAAAGGCCGCCAGCCCGGCGGCCTTGTGTAGTGTGTTCCGGCGCAGGGAAAGAGAAGGATAGGCAGGGACAGTGTTGATATTCTTTGTGCTATTCTTGTGTGCAGGGAGAGAGAAGGATAGGCAGGGAGAGTGTCAGTGTCATATTCTTTGCTAAACCTTGTGTGCAGGGAGAGAGAAGGATAGGCAGGGGACAGTGTCAGTGTCATATTCTTTGCTAAACCTTGTGTGCAGGGAGAGAGAAGGATAGGCAGGGGACAGTGTCAGTGTCATATTCTTTACTAAACCTTGTGTGCAGGGAGAGAGAAGGATAGGCAGGGAGAGTGTCAGTGTCATATTCTTTGATAAACCTTGTGTGCAGGGAGAGAGAAGGATAGGCAGGGGACAGTGTCAGTGTCATTGTTGCTAAGCCCCCTGCACATTATACACCTGAAGTTAGCCCGTATTGCTGTGTTTTTCTGGTGTGTTACACCAACAGGCATTTGCAGCACTTACAGCGGACGGAGTGTGCCTCCTGCACATTATACACCTGAAGTTAGCCCGTATTGCTGTGTTTTCCTGGTGTGTTACACCAACAGGCATTTGCAGCACTTACAGCGGGCGGAGTGTGCCTCCTGATCATATTACACCTGAAGTTAGCCCGTATTGCTGTTTTTTCCTGGTGTGTTACACCAACAGGCATTTGCAGCACTTACAGCGGGCGGAGTGTGCCTCCTGCACATTATACACCTGAAGTTAGCCCGTATTGCTGTGTTTTCCTGGTGTGTTACACCAACAGGCATTTGCAGCACCTACAGCGGGCGGAGTGTGCCTCCTGCACATTATACACCTGAAGTTAGCCTGTGTTGCTGTGTTTTCCTGGTGTGTTACACCAACAGGCATTTGGGGGGGGGGGGCAGCACACCGACGGAATCACACCGCAGAGCTCCGCCTGTGCAGGGCGCTGCCTCTGCCCGTTATTCAAAAAGTTCTTTGGTGTGGGCCTTTTTTGAGTCGAGTGCATCAGATCGCACAGCTGCTGTTTGCAACATATGTCTCAAGCGTATATCGCGTGGCCAAAACATCACCCGCTTGGGCACCACATGCTTGACCAGACATATGTTGACCTGCCATGCAGCTCGTTGGCAAGCCTACCTTAAAGACCCACACCAAAGAACAAAGCGGACCTCTCCTTGCACCGCATCAGCTGGGATCTCCAACCCCACTATACCTTCAGTCCTCTCTGAAACCTGCACTGAGAGGAATGAAGGTGTAGAATTAGGTGTGTCACAGCCAAGTACTTGCGGGCACTCTGCTAGCAGTACACCGACGTCCGATTCTAGCAGGTAAATTTCCCTGCCCCAGCTGCTGGACCGTCGAAAGAAGTTCACTCCCAGCCATCCACATGCCCAGCGGTTGAATGCTAGCTTGGCTAAATTGCTAGCGCTTCAACTGCTGCCTTTTCAGTTGGTAGACTCGGCCCCCTTCCATGAGTTTGTGCAATGTGCGGTTCCTCAGTGGCAGGTTCCCAAACGCCACTTTTTCTCACGGAAGGCGATTCCGGCTCTCTACCGGCATGTGGAAGGCAATGTCTTGGCCTCGCTGGACAGGACGGTCAGCGGTAAGGTGCATATTACCGCTGACTCATGGTCCAGCAGGCATGGACAGGGATGTTACCTTTCTTTCATGGCCCATTGGGTCACTCTTTTGGCAGCTGGGAAGGATGCAGGACAAGGTGCAGTAGTGTTGGAGGTTGTTCCGCCGCCACGCCTCCAAAATGCTACTACTGGTTGTGACACACCTCTCTCCTCCACCCCTTCCTCTTCTTCTTCCTCCATGGCCTCTTCCTGTGCTTTGTCCTCGGAACCAGCGGTGCTCCGTAGACGTTCAAGGGGCTACGCAAGTACGCAGGCAAAAAGATGCCATGCCGTGCTTGCGCTGGTGTGTTTGGGGGACAGGAGCCACACTGGGGCAGAGGTTCTGTCTGCTCTGCAGGGGCAGGCCGAGAGGTGGTTGACGCCACGCCAGCTTAAGCCAGGAATGGCACCAACCTCCTCTCCGCCCTCCGACAGGGACAACTGACCCATGTGCCCTGTGTGGCTCACGTCCTTAACCTGGTGGTGCAGCGGTTCTTTGGCAGGTACCCGGGCTTACAGGATGTCCTGAGGCAGGCCAGGAAAGTCTGTGTGCATTTCCGCAGATCTTATAATGCCAGTGCTCGCCTGGTTGAGCTGCAAAAGGAGTTGAACCTGCCCAAGAACCGCCTTATATGTGACATGCCCACCAGGTGGAACTCAACATTGGCCATGTTGCAGCGGCTGCACACGCAGCAGAGGGCCATCAATGAGTACCTGTGCGACTACGGCACCAGGACAGGGTCAGGGGAGCTCGGGTTTTTTTCACCACGCCAGTGGGGCATGATCAGGGATGCATGCACTGTCCTGGCACCATTTGAGGAGGCCACGAGGATGGTGAGCAGTGACAGTGCATGCATCAGTGACACTGTACCTCTTGTCCACCTGTTGGAACATACGCTGCGTGGAATAATGGACACGGCACTTGAGGCAGAAAAGAGGCAGGAAGAGGAGGACTTCCTTGCCTCTCATGGCCCCCTTTACCCAGACAGTGTTCCTTTTGTCCCACCCATCGCACAGGAAGAGGAGGAGGAGGATTGTGTCAGCATGGAGGTGGAGCCTGGCACTCAGCATCATCAGCAGCAGTCTTTTAGGGATGATTTACAGTCCCAAGAAACCCGTGGACTTGTACGTGCCTGGGAGGAGGTGGCTGCGGATCATGTCGTCCTTAGTGACCCAGAGGACTCCGGACCGAATGCCTCAGCTAACCTACACTGCATGGCCTCCCTGATCCTGCAAAGTCTGCGGAAGGATCCTCGTATTCTTCGGATCAAGGAGAGGGACCATTACTGGCTGGCCACTCTCCTTGATCCACGGTACAAGAGTAAGGTTGCGGACCTTATCTTACCGTCGCAGAGGGAGCAGAGGATGAGACAACTCCGGGAGGCCTTGCAGAAAGGTCTGTGCAACGCGTTCCCAGAGACTGGGAGGTTACAAACTCCTGGTCCTGGACAACGAGTTGCTGAGGCTTCGGTCAGTCAAAGAAGGAGCGGTGGTGAAGGTGGCCGTCTGACCGATGCGTTCAGACAATTCTTGGCCTTGTTCAGACAATTCTTTAGTCCGCAGCCCCAAGGTATGATCGGTTCCAGCAACCATCGCCCGCGTCTGATATACATGGTGCAGGAATACCTAGGGGCAAGGTCAGACTTGGACACCTTCCCCACCGAAAATCCTCTGGCTTACTGGGTCTTGAGGATGGATCACTGGCCAGAGCTTGCACAGTATGCAATTGAGCTACTGGCCTGTCCTGCATCCAGCGTTCTTTCAGAACGCACATTCAGTGCTGCTGGAGGATTTGTCACGGATCACAGGGTGCGCCTGTCCACCGACTCGGTTGATCGACTGACCTTCATAAAGATGAACCAGTCTTGGATCACCACCAGCTACCAAACACCTGAAACTGATATAACAGACTAATTTATTTTCAAATGTCACATCCCTTCAAGACTGATGCTGATGCTGAGTGACTGTCCTGTTATGTTGACTATCCTCCTCCTCCTCAATGATCCGATTGATGATGATAGCTTGGAAGAACATTTTTATTTCTGGGTGCCGCCACCAGTGCCTAAGGCCCAATTTTTCAGCCCCTGTTTAACAGGGGCATGTAATTACAATTTCTTATGCAATGCTTTGCAGCAGGGCTCATTCCTGCACTCCAACTAGAGTATCTGGGAGAGGTAATTACAATTTTTGATGCAATACTTTGCAACAGGGCTCATTGCTGTGCTCCAAGTACAGTATCTGTGAGGGGTTGCAGTGTTGTCGCACCAGTGCCTAAGGCCCAATTTTTCTGCCCCTGTTTAACAGGGGCATGTAATTACAATTCTTGATCTAATAATTCACAGCAGGGCCCATTCCTGCGCCCACCAAGAGTAACTGTGAGGCCTTACAGTGTTGTGTCAACACCACCACCAAAGGCCCAATTTTTCAGCCCCTGTTCAACAGGGGCATGCAATTACAATTCTTGATCTAATAATTCACAGCAGGGCCCATTCATGCGCCCACCAGGAGTAACTGTGAGGGCTCACAGTGTTGTGGCAACACCAACATGTAAGGGGCAAATTTCAGCTGAGTATATACGGCAGGCCCCTACTTTCAAACATCCAACTTACAAACGACTCCTCCTTGCAAACGGAAGGATACAACAGGAAGTGAGAGGAAATCTACCCCTAGGAAGGCAAATTCTCTCCTGTAAGAGTTAATATGGGAAAAAAAGTGTCTCCTCTCCACTGATGCTTTATCACCAATTCTTGTTTCAATAAAACCCCCAAATTTTCAAAAAACATTTGTCATTAGGGCGGAAAGTGAGGTGAACTGTTCTGAACAGGTGCACACTGCACAGACAGCAAAACAAATGTTACAGGGGTGATGTTTTCCAAAAAGCTTAAAAATAGATTTTTTGGCTGGAGCTACACTTAAACAATGTACCTGTTCAAAATTACAAACAGATTCTACATAAGAACAAACCTACAGTCTCTGTCTTGTATGCACCGCCTGTATACGGCTGTTCAGAGTATATAGGGCCTTTTTTATTTTGTGTGCGGGGTTCCCCTTAATATCCATACAAGACCCAAAGGGGCTGGTAATGGGCTGGGGTAGGAGGGGGGGGGGGGGGGTGTGATGGGGTAGCTATGCCATTTTTCTTAAAGATTTTCATCCATATTACCGGGACCAGACATTACAATAAAGCCGCAAGCGGTTTTAAATGGCTTTTTTTCCTTTAGAAATTTAATTTTGTGCAGGGACAGTTCTAAACACGGGAAACACGTGGCACTTCACAGGCATACTTTAGACACCCCCCAGGTATGATATTTAAAGGAATATTTGATTTTTTTTTTTCACTTTATGCATCATTAAAATGACTGCTCCCAAAAAACGGCCATTTTTAAAACTTCTTTTTGCATTGATACATGTCCCCTGGTGCAGAACTCGGGTTCCCAAACCCTTTTTAGGACAATAACATGCATAATAGTCGTTATAATTAGCACTTTAGATTTCGAACGTTCGCATCCATTGTATTTAATAGGGTTCTAAAGTTCGTGCGAACTTTCGGTCCGTTCGCGGGTTCTGGTGCGAACCGAACCCGGGGGTGTTCGGCTCATCACTAATCTCGATATATCTATATATATATATATACATATATCTATATCAATATAGATATAGATATATATCTATATAGATATATATATCTATATAGCTATAGCAATAATATTGTCTCTTATTTCCATATCCCCACTATATTCTGTAGTGCTTATAGTATTCATAAAGCAGGCAGTAAACACACATACATTGGGTTTGATTTACTAAAGGCAAATAGGCTGTTTACTTTGCAAGGAAAATTGTGCTTTCCATGGGAATTTCCTCCAGAGCTTAGTTAACGCAGTAAAATTTTACTTTGCCATGAATACCCAATCACGTGATTGCATGATGGTAGCCAGCAGAGCTTCACCTCATTCACTAAGCTCTGGGGACAGTTCCTTTGCAAAGTGCAACTTCCCCTGCAAAATTAACAGTCTATTTGCCTTTTGTAGATCAACCCTATGGTTGCCAACATTATGGGTGGGTAAAGACGCTCATATTTCCGTGTTGCCATGATGCCAAATATATATAGCAAAAACAGAGTAGTGTAGTAAGGGACTTTCAGTTTAAGCACCCCTGAATAAGCCACATTCTTGACAGCAGTTGACAGCAGTTTGGCACATTAAACCTTGGTTCTCACCTATGCGTTTTTTTAGTGCCTTTAGCAGAAGCGCACTACAGTCCATTTAACGTGGTTTCCTATGGATCTAGTTCACATCTGTGCATTATGAACTGGGGCGTTTTTTGGAAAGTGCCAGGAACTTTTTTTCCTGCAGCAAATTGCGTTTTGTGTGTAAAATGGACCCACACCAAAAACGCAAGTTTTGAATTTTGCATGCGTTTTTGGTGCGTTTTGCATTTTTTGGGCTAATAGGAAAGTATGACAGCTCTGTTCATGGAGTGCAATTTTTTTTTATTATTACTTATTTTGGTCATAGAACATCGTATATTAATTAACCTGTATAATACGATGATATCAAAGCCTGATTTTTAAAGTAAAAAAAAAAAATTCTGCTCATGTATTTCTGTTGATAAATACATTAATTGTAGCATAGCATGTAAAGGCTGTTTCCAATTTTTGCCGTCACATTGGCCTTTCAACAGAAATCAGGTGACATTCTTTTTCTTGTAGTTATTCCAAATTATTTCAATTAAAAAATAGATTTATCCAAGTGGTGACTTATCTGTGTAGATCTTGGATTTGTGTGCGCGATTAATTGACGTAAGTTCTAATGGAATATCTTGCAATTCTGTTCGGAAAGTGAAAATTTTAGGAGATGAAATATATGTATATATATTTTTTATCTCTACACTGTAGCTCATTTTTCTCTGCAAATATATATCAGCACTGCTATCTTCAACAAGGGTATTTTAATTACCAATTTAGGCACTATATATAATTAACTGCCAGCACGTATTTAAGTCAAAATTCTGTGCATTACTGAAAATCAAGTTCATTTTTATTCCATTTTTCAGTCTAAAAGTACTCTGTTGCTTGCCTTAAGATTATTTAGTAGCATTTAAAATTATATTGGTGCTATTACATTCCTGGATCAAGGCCTTTAATATATTTGCATTCATGAGCCAAAGCTGGAGTCCATTATCATTTCAAGAATTACTGACCGAATCGAAGCAAATTTAAGCAGGACACTTTCATTCTGATAAAGAGAGACTAATTTCCTGGCATTCTGCTATTTGAAGTCATGGCCAATACAGGTCATTGTATTTTTTGAAGAAACAAAAATGTTTTATCCCCCCCAATCAGAAACAGGTCAGGGGTCCTTGAGAAGCCTGTTTTTGACATTGCTTTGCAAGTTCAAACTCTGTCTTCTGCACACCATTTTCAGACATATTTTTTAATGCTTTGATCTAAAAGCTGACCTGTGTTCAAATGTAATACTATAATAAAACTATTGCAAGACTGGGTAAATAAAAAGTAAAAGAAGGTCTAAAATACACACCTTTCCTGGAGAAAATGTTGTCCCAGGCTCACTCTTATGTTGCTTCCAATACTAAAACCCTGGGCATTTATCCATTTCATCCAAAGATTAGGTGACCAAATGCCTAGCCTTTTCATGAATACATTTTTTGTAGCATAATACGTGAAGGCTGTTTCCATTTTAAGCACACAACAAAAAACAGAATTGCCCATGGGATTTTTAAAGAGTAACACCTCAAGCATGCAGAGTAAAATTTGTAAACAATTTATTATCAAACATTTAAAAACAACACATAATACAGAAGAAAAAAATATATGATAGACATCAATACATTAATGATTTTACGTTCATGTAATAAACCTTTCCATGAGACCCGGATGTATCATAAAAATGACTGCCAACAGTTTAGAACAACTGTGCTGTAGGTCTCGACGCATTTCGCAAGAGGGATCTCGCGAGATCAAAGGCATAAATAAATAATTAAAGAATAAAAAAAAGGGAAGATGTATATTAACATCTAATGTTTGACATATTCAACTTACAATTGATGAAAAATAAAAAAAAGTACTGGCCTACTGTCGCCCCATAAGCGATTAGCTATAGGGTAAACAGGAGGTAGATGTATTCCAATGGGTGTGACCACCTAAGATCAGAAAGGGCTTCAAAAGAAAACAAGGATAAAGAATAATGAAGAAATACATAATATGCCACCAGTTCCACCGGTCTTCCCACAGGAGCTGTATGAGGGCGGGGAGATGAAACCCAAGAGAGTAGAACAAGAGCCGGAGCCTAGGCAATGGATGTTGAGCCCACAGAGGGCAATGCCCACACCTAAACTATCAAACAAATATACAGAATAAAAACCTAACTAAAGAGTGAATGTTGCATTTTAAGCCACCATTTTAAACTTAGCCTTTCAATAGAAATCAGGAGACATTCTTTTTCTTATAGGTATTCCAAATAAATAAGATAAAAAGAAAAAGAAACTTCCAATGGAATATTTTGCAATTCTGTTCAGAAAGGGAAAATTTCAGGGGTTGAAATATATGTATAGTATATACTATATATTTCAAAACAAAAACATTTTTTTCAGCTTTGGATAGAGCAGTTGTCTCCAAATTGCGGCCCTGGGGCCAGATGCGGCCCTTTGCTTGCTTATATCCGGTCCTTAGGGCAAATATTCCTCCACTGTCAAAAACAGTTCTTGCCACTCACACTGACAATGGGGCACTATTCCTCCCACTGACACCAATGATGGGGCCCTATTCCTCCCACTGATACCGACAATGGGGTACTATTCCTCCCACTGACACCAATGATGGGGCACTATTCCTCCCACTGATACCGACAATGGGGTACTATTCCTTCCACTAACACCAGTGATGGGGCACTATTCCTCCCACTGACACCAATGAGGAGGCACTATTCCTCCCCCTAATACCAATGTGGCACTTTTTACTGCAACTGACACCAGGACATTTTCTACTCCCTCTGGCCACAGTCTGACCCCCCAAAAGTTTGAAGGACATTAAACTGGCCCTTTATTTAGAAAGTTTGGAGACCCCCTGGGATAGCGTAAGGAAGAATGTAACTTTTTTGTGGAGGGGGGGGTGTTTCTTATATCTGGAGCTCATGTAGAGGGATTTTCCATTGGCCCATTATAACCTATAACCTGGCCGAAGAAGGAGAACAAAGCAACCTGATCTGCAGTCTGCATTTTGGAGGTAGTCACAAAAAAAAAATGTTTAGGCCTGTTTCACTGGCTGGCCTATACAGGTTCCTCTATCCTATTTTTTTTTATATTTCTCTTTTAAAAGCCACCCATAGCTGCTTCTTGTTGGGTCTCCATGTTGGGGTGGACACGAAAAACTACAAACACCTATGCGGGGCTATTCATCCTCTTGCAAATTTCAACTGTTGCTAAGCTAATGTTTCAAATAGCTACAAATTCATTGGCTTGAGGATTTTATCTCTTACAAGCTCTTACGGAATCTCTAGTTTAAATAATCCACGTTCATTTAGCATATATGCCATGTATTGTAAGAACAGGTATATTGATATTGATTGAGTATTAAGCAATGGACTGAAGTTGGACATCAGGAAAATTGTTTACCCATTTCGTTGCCAGAGCCGTTTTTGCATATATTTTATTTTTGCACATGTTTAAAAAATAATTTTTGGCCTGAATATTCCCAAAACATTAAATATTTTCTGAAAGCAGACACCCCAGAGAATAAAATATCGGTAGTTCCAAATTTTTATATTGCATGATATTACAGTGATGGTCTAGGAAACACACAATTTATAAATAAATACACTAAAGTAAATTTTAGGGCACACAAACGCAATAAATGACCATTTTTTTTGTAAACCATAAAAGATGAGGTTGCACCGAGTAAATACCGTAGATACCCAACATGTCAAACCTTAAATTTGTGTGCATCCGTGTAATGGAGACAAGCTTCAGAACCATATAATTTCCATAGGCTACGTTTTAAAAGACCCCTACAGGTCATAGGTTTTGTGATAAGGAGAATGTCTGGTGCTAGAAATGCTGCTCTCATTCTGGCGTGTGTGGCAATATGTAACATGACAGTTTTGTATGTTGGCGCCCCAACGTGTGCATTTATGCGTGCGTGTATGTGGGGGGGCCTCAAAAACTCACTTGGGGACCCGGAGATGAGGTTATACACATTGCTTCCGGGTCAACAAGAAGAAGGGGAGGAGAGCAGATGCATGTCTGCTTAGCTCCGTCCCCTCTACCTGGTGGCACCCTCTATGCCGGGGAGGGTGTGTGGAAGCAAACAAAGGCGCCTGCGGGGGCATCGTACTGCTTCCATCGGACAGCCAGAAGTCAGCTTTTCAGATCTCCCAATGCTCCACTTGGCTGCCTCCAAGGATGAGAAACTCTGATACTTCCAGATACTGGGGAGCATGTGACTCCCTACCTTTCCTCTTATGGGTCCCTCACCAGCCAATTGTCAGCCCCAAAGGGTGGTCTTTAGAGCCGTAATGACTTGAACCTTACACAGGGCTTCTCTTCATGTCAACAGATTAAAGTGGTAGTAAACAGCATAAAAACCAAAAAATAGGCACCGGGCAGTCATAATTTGCTAGTATGCTTACAGACTTACCTATAAAGGAAGCCCTCCAGCGGTGCGCTGTCACCGCTAAAGGCGCTTCCATCTCCACTCGTTCTTCATTCCAGGTTCGCCAGCTTTGGTGATGAATGGGCGAGCCGGCAATTACGTCACTCTCGTGCATGTGCACAGGGCTCACTGTTTACAGCACAGCTCTGAAGGAACGACACAGATATGTCGGAAATATCTTCTAAACGGCGCACGTTTAGCAGATATTTATTGTACCTATAGGTAAGCCTTATTATAAGCTTACCTATAAGTAAAAATCATACAAGGGAGTTTACTCCCACTTTAACAGGGTGGTAAGAGAGTAAAGGCAAGGTAAGTGTAAGTAGCATGTAGGTTGGCTTTTAGGTGAACCTTATTGCTATTTAGCCATGGAGGTAAACTTGAGAGATCTCACAGTGCTCTGTGCCCATAGAGATACTTCAAGTGAAGGAGAACGTTAATTAAGAACTTCATGAATAAAAATTGTAAAAAAATATTTAAAATAAAAAGGCAAGAAGTTCAAGCAATATTGGTAACTTACTGTTAGTAACATGTAAAACCTTCCCTTCATTAATTAAAAAAAAAATATGGTGTAATGGTTGTTTGTGTTTACATAGAGCTGGCTTGGATTTCACATGGCGCATGAGACATGTATGCTCTGGGACAACCGCCCTTTTGCCCTTCACCGTGGACATTTATCGATTATAATTCCAAGCAATAATTACTTCAAAGGACAATCTACACCAATCAATCCATATCATTTTGCAAAGAAAAAGGGCTGAGCTGCCTTGATTGATTTTAGCTATTCATCCCTTTTCCGTCTCAGCTTTAAATGGTCAGGCAACTGCCTTTTCTCATACAGGGGGAAAAAAATCTTAAATTGCACACTCAATAAATTGTGGCTTTGTCTATTTTTAGTGATCATTAGGGCTATATCATAGCAGAGAAATCTGGAGCAGATTAACTGTATATGCAAGCTGTTTCAGTCATCTGCTGTTAATCATAAGACAAGTCAAGCAGGTAGGCTATATTTTTGCCAGAAAAATTGCACTTAGAATTATAACAATAGCATTTTGCTTAAAAAAGGCAGCAATTAGGTGCGTTTTAATGTCACTAGACTGTTACATTTTTTTTAATTTAATCAGATTAATTATATGTAGCAGAAGTGCAAAAGAACACAATATTTAGTCGGAATCTTTATCAAATTTAATATTTAGATTTTTTTATACTTCAGAACTTTTTAGTCATGATATTTGTTATTAATACTCTTAATATTGTGTTACTTTTCTTCAAATTATAATTATTTGGTTGCATTTTGGTGCTGTCTGATAAAAATAAAAAACAAAAAACAAAAAAAAAACACTTTTCACAGTTATAATAATAAGAATATTATAATAGAAGTATAATATTTTATTTTTTTGGTGCTGCTTCAAAAAATAAATCATTGCTTGCTGTTATAGTGAAGAAGAAGGATGTTCTTTTATTATTTATATCACTATTGACATTTTTGGTGGTCATAACTAACAGAACATCCAATACTGTTGTAGTGTATTACATAATTACTAGATAATTAATTATTTTCTACCCCTTTAGCAAGTGGATGCCCAATAATGCATTGTTGTTAATATATATTTTTGCATTTTTTTAATTAAATTTTCTCTGTACATTCTCTTTTTTGCCTTTTTATAGTTACTGGTTACAAAAGGCAGCAGATGATTTTTTTTTTCCAAATATAAAAATCAATTCTTACATTTTAGTCATTGTACATTTATTGACCAATCTGGTATTGGTGTCCATTTCTGGTAATAATAGTTTACTACAGAGTGGAAGCAGTAACCCACAGTTGACCTATATAAAGTACAGGGTCAGTAATCACATTAATTACCGGTGACCCATATTAACTCAATTTGTGATAAGTAATCATTAGCGGGAGAGTTCATCTAGTACAGACTTGTTAAGACCTTAGTTGGGTACTTTTAATTTAAAAAAAAAAGCAAACAAATTTAGTTACGTTTTTACAATGCATGCTTATTGTCTTTTGTTCTTTGTTAGTATTCTACTACAGAAGAGTTGGCACTATTTGCTTTTTCTGGTCACTTTTGGTGAGCCGCTTCATGTTGCTATGAATGTTCTTCCATTGTGTCCTGTGCTTGACCACCCATTCCCACCAATAACGAAGAATCATGTATTTAGCCACAACATGGCAAAAGCTGTGCATAAGTACAACTTTGACTGTTTTCTATCACTAGACACTTCCGCTCGTTTCTTTTCTATAGAATTTTAAATCTCAGTCTCGGTGCACTTGGGACTGCTGCGCATTCACTCAGTGCCAACAGCATTATCAATATCATTCATTCATCATCTCTCAGAGGCAATGCATTTGCTGATTGCCAATGTTCACTACTAGTTTGTCGATAATTCAAACTTCTTCACACAAAGGCAAGCAGCACAGGGACAGGTCAGTTTTAAGGCTTTGTTAATGAATGAGGGTTAGGGAGCAAAGCTAGAAGGGACAGTTAGATAATTTGGGGGCTAGTTTGCTGCATGCAGTGTAGGTGGTACAAAAACCTTGTGCAGATGATTTTAATACCCATAGCAGCCCTTCTCAACCTTTTAGCCCAGAGAAACATTTAATATACGTTTTGTGTCTTGAGGAACCCCAGCTAAAAATACAGAGGGGCCCAAAACAATTTATACACACTTCAACAGTTGTTATCTATGGCCTTATTTAAAACCCAAATTGAATGATGGAAGCAATGTGTAGTATTATGTTTCCCCTAAAGATGTCAGTAGTTGACGTCATCATGTTACCGGCCATTCATGTGGTTTATGCGGATGAGCAATTTTACTTCCAGAAACATGACGTACCACCTCACTACCACCGAGACGTGGGAGCCTATCTCAATGACATTCTCCCAGGACGTTGGATAGGATGTAGAGGTGCTGTTGAATTCCCTCCATGTTCCCTAGACTTAACACCCCTCAATTTATATCTGTGGGGAACACTAAAGGATGTGGTGTACTGCAGAAAACCACCTACACTCACTGCACTACCGGAAGAAATGTAAACATCACGCAGAGCAATTACTGTGAAGTTAAAGCGGCATTCCACTCAAACGTGGAACTTCTGCTTATCCGTCTCCTCCCCCCCTCTCCGGTGCCACATTTGGCACCTTTTAGGGGGAGGGGGGAACAGGTACCTGTTTTTGACAGGTACCATTCCCCACTTCCAGGAGACGGGGCCGCGGCCCGGGGTCACCCAGAAGTTCGGCTTCTTCCTCCGTCGCTGGACCATCTAGCGCAGCGTGCCTCATGCATGCACAGTAGGGAACCGGCTGTGAAGCTTAAAGGCTTCACTGATGGGTTCTCTTACCAGGAATGGCGGCGGCTGCACCCGACAGCCGTTGCGAACACCGACTGGGGTGCTGACATCGCGAGCTCCCTGGACAGGTAAGTGTCTATATATAAAAAGTCAGCAGCTACAGTATTTGTAGCTGGTGACTTTAAATTTTTCCTGGGGGGGCTGGACCTCCTCTTTAATGTTGTCCATGCAGTAGTTTGCCCAAATCAAAAGTGTCTGGATGCTAATGATGACCACTTTGAGCACCTAATGTGATTGCATAATTCAAACATGACTTGCAGCTACCCTTTGATGTTTATTTAAATCGAATAATAAATTTTTTATGCATACACTATATTACCAAAAGTATTGGGACACCTGTCTTTACACGCACATGATTTTCAATGGCATCCCAGTCTTAGTTCGTAGGGTTCAATATTGAGTTGGCCCACCCTTTGCAGCTATAACAGCTTCAACTCTTCTGAGAAGGCTGTCCACAAGGTTTAGGAGTGTGTCTATGGGAATGTTTGACCTTTCTTCCAGAAGGGCATTTGTGAGGTCAGGCACTGATGTGAATGAGAAGGCCGGGCTCGCAGTCTCTGCTCTAATTAATCTCAAAGGTGTTTTATCGGGTTAAGGTAAGTTCCTCCACCCCAAACTCGCTCATCCATGTCTTTCTGGACCTTGCTTTGTGCACATTTTCTCTTGCTGTTGTGGTCAACAACCATGCAGAGGTTTTACTTACAACAAATAAGTAGCCTCTTCCATTCATAAATATACAGTATCATTTAACTTGGTGGCCGCAGTGACAAAAATATATATTTTTTGGCAGTGTCAGTAAAGCAATGACAAGCTATAATGTCTTAGCTTGATTGCCTGACTTTAAATAACCTGTCAATGAGATTCTTTAGGGGGGCTAGTGATGTCATCACCACAAAATGTACAACATTTCAATTTTAGCGATCTTTAAATTATTACATATTCATGCAACCGAATAGCAATCTAAGGCAACAACTCTCCTAGGAACCAAACTATCTCAGCATGGCAATTTTTACATAAGGTCTCACATATTAAATAACCCTTGGCTTCCCAGTGGAAGTTGTTGAGCTAAGGGCTTTAATCTCTAAACAGCCTCCGATTCCCGCCCTGCATTAATGAAAAGAAATTAACTCTTTCTTGGAATTTATTTTTGAACAAATGCTTTTCAGCCAATGTAACATTTGTAGACGTTAGGATGTTGTGTTTAGTAATGCAGCTGCATTCTTTCACCAAGGCGGTAGACACAGGAAATTAACAGAAGGTTGATACCACACATGTTGCTATGAACGTGTCACATCTGCCTTTGTTTACCCTGAATGATAAAAAAAAAGTGACAAAATGACTATCAATGTTAAAATAAATATTGTAGTTCAAGTACAGAAGCTAATGGAAAGTAATAATGCCAACCAACCCCCTAAACATTCTTGTGTATCAGTTAGGGTTACCTGCATCTCATACAAATATTTTTTATTTTATAAGCAAAAATAATATATTTCATGTCAAAACAGGTTACTTAACCACTTGCCAACTGCCTCACGTATGAGTACTCTCCTGTGTCCAATCACGTACCTAGTATGTGATCCAGCACTTGCGGGTAGGGGGCACACTGGCTGTGCTATGATTAGTCGCAGCCCAAGCCGATCAGTGGGTGCTGGCCAATGGATGACCGCCGGCACCGGCTGATCCGCAAGGAGGAAGACAGGATAGTTCTGTGTATGTAAACAATCCAGAGCTCTGTCCTGTAAGCAGGGATGTGCTGCTGTTTGTTTCTCTGCAAAGCAGGGAATAAAAATCAGCACATCCCTTAGTAAGAGTACCTCACAGTACACACACAGTACACAGTATTGTTAGGCACACCTTTAACCCTTTGATCGCCCTTCATGTTAAAGCGGAGTTCCACCCAAAAATTGAACTTCCGCTTTAAGGGCTGGTGACCCCCTGACATGACACATTTGGCATGTCATTTTTTTGGGGGGGGGGGTTGATGCCCTGTTTTTAGAGGCACCCAGCTCCCACTTCCTCCCCTGGTTCTACGGCGTCGGAAAGGAAGATCACCTCTCCCTGCAATCTTCTGGGACACGTCACAGGTCCCAGAAGATTGTCCGGCTATTCACAGCGCGCAGCCGGGTGCCTACAGTTAGAATGCTGGTGCCGCGGAGAGGAGGGGGAGAAAACTGAGGCTTCATACGCCCAGATCGCTGGACCATGGTAGAGGTGAGTGTCTGGTTATTAAAAGTCAGCAGCTACACTTTTGTAGCTGCTGACTTTTAAATGGATGGAACTCCGCTTTAACCCCTTCCCAGCCAGTGTCATTAGTACAGTGACAGTGTATATTTTTAGCACTGATCACTGTATTAGTGTCACTGGTTCCCACAAAGTGTCAGATTGCCCGCATTACCATTAAAGTCCCGCTATAAGTCGCTGATCGCCACCATTACTAGTATAAAAAAAATGTAAAAATTCCACTATATATCCCATAGTTTGTAGACGCTATAATGTTCACATAAACCAATCAAGATATGCTTATTGGGATTTTTTTTACCAAAAATTTGTAGCAGAATACATATTGGCCTAAATTTATATAAAAAAATGTTTTTAATTTTTTTTGATTAGATAATGTTTATAGCAGATATTCAAAAAATATTGTTTTTTTCCCCCCCAAATTCTCGATTTTTTTTCGTTTATAGTGCAAAAAATACAAAACGCAGTGGTGATCAAATACAACCAAAAGAAATCTCTATTTGTGTGAAAACATTTATATAAATTTCATTTGTGTACAGCGTTGCATGACCTCGCAAATTGTCAGTTAAAGTAACGTAGTGCCAAATAGCAGAAAATGGCCTGGTCATGAAGGGGGATACATCTTCCAGGGGGCAAGTGGTCAAAACCAAAATAAAATTGGGGGGATAGGGAGCATAGGGGCCTGCAGAGACCATTTGCATTATATGGCAGACTGTGCTCCATCATTGCTGCTACCATCTTCTTCACCAGCCATTGGGCAGGCATGATGATATAACTCCCACGCAAATACACTAACGTTGCATTGTCCCATCACCTGGCTCCTGCTCTTGTCATCTTACAGATGCCAAGAGTATACACTGCACCGCACATGCACAGCAGGCAGTGTACACATGAACAGAAAATAAGTTAATTATATAATTACATCAACGTAACACTGTTACTTACAGGAGACTGTACACGCCTAATAGTGTATGTTTACAATGTTGTATTTCTATGTGTATTCATTCAATAAAACTTTATGAAACAAAAAAACAAAAAAAAAAAAAAAAAAAATTGTAGCGGAAAGGGAAAGAGTTTTTTTTTTTTTGGCAGAAGAGAAATATAAAATCTTGTGCCAAAAGAACTTTACACCTTGCATTTTAAACTTTTTTTATTGTATTTTATTTTAGGTTTGCTTTATTCGTTTTTCTACATACAAACCTAAACATACAAATACCTACTACGGCTGCAGAGCTCTCCAATAACGACAAAAATATTGTTTTACAGTTTTATGTATCTTTTTTACATTTGTTTTCCTGTTTAATTACTAATCTTAAAAATGTAATAAGATTGTGGGAGCACAAAATTACTCTTAAACGACGCAGTCAATTAAACTGAATTATTTGACATCTTCCAGAATTTTTAAACCTTGCATGGTCTATTGATTACATAAACAACTAATAATTCCATAAACATACTTGTATTCTTTCATTACCTATTACCAATATGGCTCTATAAACTCCATCTTATTTTTGTTTTACAGTAGGCACTTTTTTACTTGCCTTTTATCTTTCCTGATAACAGGATTGGATATCACTTACTGTTCAGTGATAGGCTATAAATATAGAGATAAATTATTTCTTAAATAGCATTTTGTAAAAAATATTTTTAATAGGGTAATTATAGTCATAAATAAAATACTTATGCCGCGTACACACGACCGCTTTTCTCGACGAGAAAAACGGCATTTTTTCTTTTCGCCGAGAAAAACGATCGTCTGTGGGCTTTATGTCGTTTTTCTCGTCGAGAAAAACGGCATAAAAAACAACGAGAAAAATTAGAACATGTTCTAAATTTTCTCGTCGTTTTTTCCAGCATTTTTTTTCGCGCCAGTTTTCCCATAGGGAAACACTGCCGCGGAGCCCACAGACGGTCGTTTTTCTCGTCAAGAGAAAAAATGACGGGAAAAACGACCGTGTGTAGGGAACCAAGCGGTTCCCTCGTTTTTCCTGTCATTATTCACGGCGGTTTTTTAACCGCCGTGAATAATGATCGTGTGTACGCGGCATTAGACTTAAAGAACTATAGGCAAAACTCATTTTTTTACATTTTGGATAGAGTAAGTGAGGATTATAACCCCTGTCAGATTTTTTACATTTTTTGCCATATGTGTCTCATTACAGGGATCTCCCTTCACTTCCTGTCCAATAGCCAAACAGGAAGTGAAAGGAAATCCCTGCAAACTAAGGGAATTCCTTGGGGACCCCCAGGTCTCCCGAACTAGTGTCCCCATTAGAAGATTTCCCCTCTATTACTTTTCTGGGGGCTACCCAAAATTTGGAATTGAAATATTGCTGATATATTTACATTTTAAATTTTTACTGTTGGAAACCTGAAAAAATGCAGAACAAAGCGGCAGAAAAAAACGCTTATATTGGCTCTTATTGCATATGCGCTTACGAGCGTTTACGTGCATTTGCATTTATAAGCATTTTTTTTCCATGACCAAAATTTCTGAAAAAAATTTATGGCCTAAAAAAATGTATGGCCTAAATTTATGAAAAAAATATTTTTTTGTCATTTTTTTTGAATAGATGAGGTTTATAGCAGAAATTCTAAAAATATTGTTTTTTTCCCCAAAATTCTCGAAATTTTTTCGTTTATAGTGCAAAAAATTTAAAACGCAGTGGTGATTAAATACAACCAAAGGAAATCTCTATTTGTGTGAAAAAATGTATATAAATTTCATTTGTGTACAGCGTTTTTTCACTATATTTAGTTTACACTCGAAAATGATGAACATGCTTAAATGCCGCGTTTATACACGTCAAGTGTTTTTTCTGCCCCAAAGCTCCTCTCAAATATGCATTTGTAATGTTTTTTTTTTTTTTGCATATGCATGTAAATGCCCAAATGTGCATAGGGTTAATTTACTGAAACTGGAAAGTGCAAAATCTGGTGCAGCTCTGCATAGAAACCAATCAGCTTCCAGGTTGTTGTTTTTTGAAGCTTGAAGCTTAAGGCCCGGTTCACACATGGGCGGCACGACTTCGGGGGCGACCTCGGCGGCGCGATCTCAAAACGACTTGAGACGCCCGCCGAGGCGATTTGCATAATGACTTCTGTATAGAAGTCAATGCAAGTCGCCCTGCGTCGCCCCCAAAAGTAGTACAGGAACCTTTTTCTAAGTCGGAGCGACTCAGGTCACTCCTATTAGAATGGTTCCATAGCACAGACCGGGACGCGACTCCTCAGGCGACCGAGTCGCCTGAGGAGTCGCCCCTATGTGAACTGGGCCTAAAGGATAAGTTTACCTTTCCTAACATGTTATTTATTATAACATTAGATTCAGGGTGTAACATGTTACAAACAACCCCTGCACCTCCTTGATCCCCAATCTGACAGCTACTAGGGAATTTGACCCCCCACCCCCTCGAGCTAGCTGTCACAATTTAAAAAAAATGTATTTGAGCGGGGCTGCCCGCTTTCCCACTATGTCACTCATTCGCAGGGTCCTGCAGGGGCGGCCCATCCATTAAGAGCGCACGGGCGCCGCCCCCCTTTCCATCTCTGCCTCCCCCTATCCATGAGTCCGGCCCCTTGCAGGACACCAGATGCATGGATTCCAGTGGGGGAGGGGGGTTTAAAGCACCCTTTTAGAGCCAGAGGCTCTAATAGGCTTCAAAAGAGGATGGGCTCGGGGTGCAGGGAATGCGAATGGAGCCCATCCAGGTGTGTTACAACAGCGAATGAATATTCGCTACTGTAACACTGATCCTCCTCCCGGCCAATCAGGAAGCGGGTTTTGAGACCTGTCACCCGATTGTCTGAAAGGACAGGCTACCCTATTGGACACCTAGGAGGAGGGGAGGAGCCGCACGCTGGAAGCCACCGATGGATAAGACGACACAGAGCCTACCACCTGCCGCTACCCGCCTAGATGGGGTAAGTGCCGGACCGACCGGCAAATAGTGGGGAGGGAGGTGCCGCCGGCTGCTCAGGGGGGTGGTTGTTTGCCGCCCACCCCAAAAAAAAAACACCAGCCGCTACTAGTGTCCTGTGAATGGAGAACTACAAGGTCCGGCAACCTTGGCGGCTGTCGGCTTTTCCAATGAACTACCACGCCGCTGTGGAGCACCATGGTAGTTCATTCTCTCTTCTTGTCAGATTGCATCTGCTTGCCCGGGATGTACGGGCACACAGATACATTGGCAGATCTGCTGAAGACCTGCATGGCACCAGAAATCTACTGATCACCAGTGCAATGCTTTCCAGGCTCAAAAAAATAAATACAAATAAATGCACATTTTTTTTTACCTGCAAAAAAAATGTACATTTATTATTTTTTTCTAAAAATTGAACTTATCCATTAACTGAAGAAGCTGAAGTTAGAAGCTTATTGGCTATCATGCAAAGCTGCACCAGATTTTGCAGTCTCCAGTTCTAGGAAATCAATCCTATAGGCTAACATAGAGTTGTTTCTACAGGCTGAAAGAAAAAAAACACCAAACGCCTGTAAAAGCAGTGTTTTTTTATGCCCATTGTGCAGGAGGCTCTAAAATGCAGTTCCTATTATGCTATCCCAGGATCGGCACTTAGAGAAAACACACCATCCATAGTCGGATCATTTAGCCAAGAAAGATGTTTATAAACTAGTGAAGAAACGACAGGCAGCAGGGACTCTTTATGATATCTTCTGATTATTGCTGAGAGTGGAAACCTTTTTTTTTTTTTCCTCTGCGTTTGTTGCTGCTAATTTAAAACACAGATGCACGCTCCTTGCCGTGATCCCTCACCCTGCAAGCACATCGCACACCGAGTCATGGGTGCACCTGGATTTCAGCCATACCTGTTTACAAATGACCCTAATTTTCTGCTTGATTCAGCAGCAACTGCATAGACTCCCCCGTGATGTAATTAGTCCTTCAGAGTTCATGTGTGCCCATTATACCCTCTCCTGTGTTTTCTCTCTGTATCTTTTCTGTAGCTGTAATCATATATATATATTAAAATTTTCTACCAATTGTTTGGCTAAATTATGCACAGAGGGCCGCGCTGGCCCTAAATTAACATAAAGTATGCTAAACAAGGTGTTTTTTCCCTGATAATTATACTCTAAAGCTTCAAGAGCTTATTTTAGTAAATGCACCTTGCTAGCACTTGCCTTGCTTTCATTTGTATATCTTCCAGCGTGCAGACTTGCCTGCGCTCTGTGCTGTTTACGCCCGTCGCTTTTTTTGTGAACTTTTCATTTCTTTTTGTTTGAATCCTCCAATTTCATGGCCGATTAAGGAACGCTGTTTTTTTTTTTTTTTCATTCTATAAAGGAAGGTAGAAAAATGTATGTCTTTAAAGTATGCATACTCAGCGTCTTTAACTTAACTCTCACATTGACCAAGGAGCCAAGGAAAATGAGGCTTCAGTCTCTTCCACCTGACAGTTTTAAGAAAAGCTTGATGTTTTTGTAGAAGGCAGTTGTCCAGATTGTTATACCACTATTAATAAATCCCACTAATGTTAGACCTGTAGACTTGGTGAAGTCAAGAGGACTTGTAGACAAGTGAAAGACAACTTGTCACACGCCTGGTTATTTCAAACTCAGCTTATGATTATCAGAACGCATAAGCAAGGGTTTTACCTTCATAGAAAATCCAGAGATATAGGCATGCAAAGTTATTCGCAAATCTTGACTTTTTACTAATAAAGTCTAATTTGGCCATGCCACCTCCCACTTCTTGACTGGTCCTATGCATTAAGGTATAAAAACTTCTGTCATAGACTGGCCCCCCAGCCCTCCCCCCGTTTTTCTTACCTGAGCGCCTTTATTCACTTGGCGGAGCCACGCTCTCCCTCTCTGCACAGGGTCCCAGCTTTTGATTGGATAGATTGATAGCAGCGCAGCCATTGGCTCCCGCTGCTGTCAATCAAATCCAGTGATGAGGGCGCCCGGGGGGCAGGGAAGATTTCAGCATTCGTGTCTACGGACGCCGAATGCTGGACTCGGGATCACGCCCACAAGGTAAGCCCCCCGCGAGAGCGCTTGTCCTAGGGGGTTATCTGATGTGGGGAGGAGCCGCGAAAGCCTCCGTGGAGAAGGCAGTGTTTTTGGGCCACTCTGTGCAAAACGAACTGCACAGTGGAGGTAAGTATGACATGTTTGTTATTTAAAAAAGAAAAGAAAAAAGGAAGCCTTACAATTACTTTAACCACTTGACGACCACCCACTGTATATATACGTCGGCACTTTAAAGATGGATATCTCGATAACGAGCTGCCACAACCGAGGTATCCGTATTTTCAGTGGGCGGTCCAGTTTAAGATAATGGTGGTCTCTGCGGCGAAATCGCGCGAGATCACCGTTGGCGGCGGGAGAGGGCCCCCCGTTGGTAGCGGCAGAGGCGATCGGGTCCTTCTCCTTCCTGGGTATGGATACGAGTGAGGGCAAGATGGCCCCCACCCGTCTCCATACCATAGCAGGACGGAAGTGATGTCAAAACGTCACTTCCACTCATACCTCTTAAAGGGCCATTTTTTTTTGCCATTTTTTGAAATGACAATTTTTTTTTTTATTATTGCATTTAAGTCCAAATATGAGATCTGAGGTCTTTTTGACCCCAGATCTCATATTTAAGAGGACCTGTCATGCTTTTTTCTATTACAAGGGATGTTTACATTCCTTGTAATAGGAATAAAAGTGACCCAATTATTATTATTTTTTTTAAAACTGTTTTAAAATCAATAAAGTAAAATAAATAGGATTTTTTTTTTTTTTTAAAGTGCCCCGTCCCAACGAGCACACGCGCAGAAGCAAACGCATACGTGAGCAGCGCCCGCATATGAAAATGGGTTGAATTATGCTCAGTGTGGAACCGGTCTGTGCAGCATTCAGGTTCCACCCACTGCCAGAGGAAGAAGAGGATGACCCTTTATGTCACATGACTACAGGCCCATGCAAAAAGTTATTTATAGAAAAATATTTAAAAAATTAAAGGGTGCAGGAAGTGCTGCAAAACTAGGATGGGGAGAAGGTGGGACCTGAAATTGGGCTCACATGTATTCATCTTCACAATGCAAAGTTTTACTTAAAAAAATTTTTTATGTTCAGACATGCATCCTAAGTAATGTGTAAGTTCAACAAAAAAATTATTGCTGTCTGTGTGCCTACTGGGGAAATATGCCTTCTTTATTTGTTTTGATTAGTATTATCACCACCAGCATAGAATGTGATGGGAAATCCAAAATGTTACAGTTGTCACTAAAATAGAAGGGGAGGGAAAAGGTTCCAATAGGGACACCTGTGATAAATGTCTAAGGCCCCTTTCACACTCGGGCGGGAGGTGCGGTGGCGGTAAAGCGCCGCTATTTTTAGCGGCGCTTTACCATTGGAATTGCGGCAGTATTTGGCCGCTAGCGGTGCGGTTTTAACCCCCGCTAGCGGCCGAAAAAGGGTTAAAAACCACCGCAAAATGCCTCTGCAGAGGCGCATTGCCGGCGGTATAGCCGCGCTGTCCCATTGCTTTCAATGGGCAGGAGCGGTGGAGGAGCGGTAAACACACCGCTCCAAAGAACTGCTAGCAGGACTTTTGGAGCGGTCCTGCTAGCGCACCGCTCCAGTGTGAAAGCCCTCGGGCTTTCACACTGGAGAAACAGCAGCCGCTGTTTAGGGTCGGTGTGCAGGCGCTATTTTTAGCGCAATAGTGCCTACAAACCGCCCCAGTGTGAAAGGGGTCTAAGAGGGGGTTTTCTCTCTCTTTGGAGAGATTTCTTCTTACTGTACGTCAGAGAGATTTCCTCTTGCTTTGGAGAGATCTCCTCTTACTTTGAAGAGATTTCCTTGTACTTTGGAGAGATTTCCTCTTACTTCGGAAAGATTTCCTCTTACATTGGTGAGATCTCCTCGTACTTTGGAGAGATCTCCTCCTACTTTGGAAAGATCTCCTCATATTTTGGAGAGATCTCCTCGTACTTTGGAGAGATCTCCTCGTACTTTGGAGAGATCTCGTATTTTGGAGAGATCTCCTCCTACTTTGGAGAGATCTCCTCGTACTTTGGAGAGATCACCTCGTACTTTGGAGAGATCTCCTCGTACTTTGAAGAAATTTCATTTTACTTTGGAGAGATTTTCTGTTACTTTGGAGAGATTTCATCTTACTTTGGATAGATTTCCCTCTTACTTTGAAGAGATTTCCTCTTACTTTGGATAGATTTCCCTCTTACTTTGAAGAGATTTCCTCTTACTTTGGATAGATTTCCCTCTTACTTTGAAGAGATTTCCTCTTACTTTGAAGAGATTTTCTCTTACTTTGCAGAGATTTCCTCTTACTTTGGAGAGATTTCCCTCTTACTTTGAAGAGATTTCCTCTTACTTTGCAGAGATTTACTCTTACTTTGAAGAGATTTCCTCTTACTTTGAAGAGATTTCCCTCTTACTTTGAAGAGATTTCCCTCTTACTTTGAAGAGATTTCCCTCTTACTTTGGAGAGATTTCCCTGTTACTTTGGAGAGATTTCCTATTACTTTCTTTTGCCTTTCAATGATAAGGGAAACCTCTCCAATAGCATGCAGACCAGCAAAAAAAAAAAAAAAAGACAGGGTTTTTACATACATGGTTTCGATGTACTGCAAATGTTATTTTTAGACATCCAAAATTTGATACAGTATTTCAAAACTAAAGAAACCCCTGGAGGAAAGTACTCACATCTATGGCAATAAATAAGGTGTCTCCTTTCATTTTCCAACATGCACTTGAAAAATGTCATCTGTAATTTCATTGGTTGCCATTTCCAAGGCTGACAGTTTTCGTTGCCAAAACCCTTTCAGGAGTGACACAAATTTCTATTTACTTAAAAAGGAAAGGAAAGCGGTGATCCGCCGGTGCTGATAACAGCACACAGAGTTAAACCTGACAGTCAGGGATCTGCATTGCTGTGTTCTACGATAAACCAAAATTAATAACCAATTCAATATTTTAAAACTTGAGATTAATGACTCTTCTAATTTGCACAATAAGGTAATGTGAATTTGTAATGGCAACTTGACTTTCTGCCTAATCCACTGAGTGGATATTTAATCTTTTTTGTGCTAAAATGAAGGTAAGAGTGAAGATATGAATATTAATCTAATCATATGCAGATCACTTTAATTTAGCTAATGTTTAAGATATTAAAAAGCAACTTTACAAATTGGTTTAGGTTGGGAAAACCTTTTAGAGGATTCTCTGTTTCATCAGTAAGTGCACTTTGGAGGATACAAGATTTGGAAGTGCTACATTAAGTTTACAGTTATGTAAATGAAGACTGTTAATCCCAGGACTTTTGTGAGCTGCTTTTCAAGGTGTGCTTCATAAAATTAAAGCTTTTTTCTTGTATCCAGAGACGCTGGCAGCGTGCAAAGTGGACATTGAATATAGTTTCTTCATTAAGCCCAAACGCCATTGTTTCCACTGTGAATATGTCTGTCAAGTTGATAAGTGTTTTACAAGATTTCTAATGAGCTTCTAATCATTTTAGTAATGTAAAAGGTCTGGACGTTCAAGTGTCTACAGATGTGTTTGCGTTGTGCCGCCTTGTAGGCATATTGCATGCATCCATGATCTTCTCTTCAAAGCAGGCTTTCACCCAATATCGGTAAAGCAGGTGTAAGCTCAACAGTGAACATATTAACACTCTTGCCAGGGATGGATCAAGAAGAAGTAAAGAAAGGATCAAAATAGTAATTTTTCGGGGAGAAAATGTTGCTCTACAATCCCACCAGGGCTAAGTAGATGAGTGAAACCCTGAGCCTTTGGTCACATGATCTCAACTAACATAAAGCATCAGCCAATGTGAGCTCAGATCTTCACATTGGCTGATCAAATGCAGAAGATTCTGTTTATGCAAGCAGCAGTGAAAGGAACATGGAGCAGATTTTTTTGCAGGGCATGACAGTCTTTCAGCACTTCTATTACTCATTATCTATCCCAGCAAGCTGGTTTAATATTTTCTGAGCCTTTGCTGATCAAGCCATGACTAAGCACTAGATCGTAGTGTGAAACGCGTCGGCTGTACCCCACTATTTGCTGTGACCTGTAGTGCTCTATGTTTTTTACCCAATAAAGGCAACCTCAACATTTTTTTTGGAGTGCGGCTGTCCATATGTTCCATTTTTCTCTCTGCATCAAAAGCATTGCCAGCACCCGTGGTTCCTGGTAAGATACTAATTGCCTATCGCACTCACCTGGAGCGGTGATCTCTTTCTCTTCCTTTGCTGATCAACACAGATTGGCCAGCACACATATGGAGGGTATAGAAAAGAATTACCCCCTTTAAAATAACGCCCAGAGTCCAGACTTAAACCCCATTGAAAATCTGTGAATTGACTTGAAAACTGCGGTCCACAAACGGTCACCATCAAATTTAACTGAACTTAAAGGAACACTAAAGGTTCCCGTTTTTTTTTTTTAAAACAACAAACATGTTATACTTACCTCCACTGTGCAGCTCGTTTTGCACACAGTGGCCCTGATCCTGGTCTTCTGGGGTCCCTCGGCGGCTGTTTCAGCTCCTCCCCGCAAGGACTCCACACCATAATGCGAGCGAGCGAGCATGGTGTGGAGTTATTGCGGGCACGCTCCCGTGATACAGCGGCGGCCATAGCCGCCGACTGTATCACTCGGCCCCGTCCCCCGGCGTGCCGCGTCATTGGATGTGATTGACAGCAGCGCAAGCCAATGGCTGCGCTGCTTTCAATCCATCCAGTGTAGCCAATCAACGGCCGGGCTCAGGAACTCGGAGGATGACGGGAGCGAGCGCGGGACTTTCGAGGGGCCAGGTAAGTAAAACGGGGGCTCTGGGGGGGCGGCATTGTCGAATGTTTTTTCACCTTAATGCATAGGATGCATTAAGGTGAAAAAACATGTACCTTTACAACCCCTTTAAGCAGTTCTGCAAAGAGTAGGCAAACGCTGCAAAGTCTAGATGTGCAAAGTTAGTAGAGTCAAATCTCAACAGACTAAGCTGTAATTAACCACTTCAGCCCCAGAAGGATTCCCCCCCCCCCAATGACCTGGCCATTTTTTTGCGATACGGCACTGCGTTACATTTAACCGACAATTGCGCGGACGTGTGACGCTTTACCTAAATTAAATTGATGTCCTTTTTTTCCCACAAATGGAGCTTTCTTTTGGTGGTATTTGATCTCCTCTGCAATTTTTTACTTTATGCTACCGTATAATACATATCCAATAAAAAAAAAATTCTTTTTTTTTTCATCAGTTTAAGCCAATATGTATTCTTCTACATATTTTTGTTAAAAAAAATCCCAATAAGCGTATATTGATTGGTTTACGCAAAAGTTTTAGCGTTTACAAAATAGGGGAAAAATTTAGGGACCTTTTATTTATTTTTATTGTTTTTACTAGTAATGGCAGGGATCAGAGATTTTTAGCGGGATTGCGGCGGACAAATCTGATCCTAAGTGACACTTTTTGGGGACCAGTGACACCAATACAGTGATAAGTGCTATAAAAATGCACTGATCACTGTATAACTGGCACTGGCGGGGAAGGGGTTAACACTAGGGGTGATCAAAGGGTTATGTGTTCCCTAGGGAGGTGTTTTCTAACTGTCAGGGGGATGGGCTCACTGGGAGTAGAGAGAGATCGCTGTTCCTGATTACTAGGAACAGCTTTATCTCCAGTGGTGGCTGGTGCTCAAAAATTTGGGGGGGCGCAAACAAACTGAAAAATTCAGAAAAATATTGAAAAAAAAACATCAATTGCAGCCACTGTGCCCATCAAATGCAGCCATAATCTGCCTCTAGCTTTGCTTCTGTTTCTTCTTGCTGGAACTTTCCATTTTGTTGAAGCCCAGAGCAGTCACTTATTTTTTGAAAACTCTCCCCCTCTCCGTGGTCTCATTTCCAGCCTTGATTGTATGTCTTGGTTCAGATTGAGAGGAAGGCTGCAGAAGCTTTACAGTGCTTAAATTCAGGAGGGAGAAGAGAGAATATCAGGGAGATAAGACAATGTCCTTGTCAGTTTAAATTTTGTGTCTCCCTGGCAGCAGAGTTTGTCCTGTCACCTCTCCTGCTTTTCTTTTCTCCCTCCCTAATCTGTGTTCCCTCAGCACTGTCTATGTCATTCCTGTTGTTTTTTTCCCCCTTCAGCAACAGTAAATCCTAAAGCTGTCAGCTGATTGACCTCTGGTGGCTTTGATTTTTGGCACAGTGCTGAGAATAGAAGGAGAGGCACTCATGCAACATCGCTGGGTAGAGATGGGGCTCAGGTAAGTATTAGGGGGGCTGAGGTAGGGGGGCTGCTGCACACAGAATTTTTTTTATCTTATTAAGATAAAAAAACTTCTGCCTTTACAACCACTTTAATGCATAGAAACACGCTGATGCTACCCTAGAGGTGGAATCTATGACAGCCTGGGCTCACAGAAAGTGGGTTGAATGTCACTGGCTGTCACACAACCCCATACCTCCCATCTTTTTGCGATGGGAACAAAGGACACCCATTAGCAAAAGTATGTAAGCATGGGACACACCCCTGCCACACCCCTCCTTTAAAGGAGAATTTTACTAAACAAAAATGATTGGTTAAACACACAAGTGCTTTTTTACCACTACTATCCCTGTACAATGGCTTTTGGAATTTGCAAATGCAGCAATTTAAAAAATGGATGAAAGGTTTAGCACTGGGAAACACTTTTTGATAGATAAGTAGGGCATTTTATTTACAACTATAAATCAGAATAGAATGAGGGACAAATGGGTTTCAAAGAGGGACAGCGGGACTTTGTTCCTAATCCGGGACAGTCCCTCAAAATCAGGGACAGTTGGGAGCTATGCAACCCAGAAGACCGAGGACATCTTGCGGTGTAGAATAAATACCCTATGGCAGGGATATGCAATTAGCGGACCTCCAGCTGTTGCCAAACTACAAGTCCCATCATGCCTCTGCCTCTGGGTGTCATGCTTGATGCTGTCAGAGTCTCGCTGTGCCTCATGGGACTTGTAGTTTGGCAACAGCTGGAGGTCCGCTAATTGCATATCCCTGCCCTATGGCAAGGGTCTCCAAACTTTCTAAACAAAGGGCCGGTTTACTGTCTTTCAGATTTTAGGGGGGCCAGACTGTGGCCATTGGGAGTAGAAAAGGTCCCGACATCATTGAGAGAAAAATAGTACCCCATTGTTTGTCTCAGTGGGAGTACAGGCATACCCCACTTTTAAGTACACAATGGGTTTTATTTACTAAAGCTGGAAAGCGCAAAATCTGTCTTACTTCTGCATAAAAACCAATGAGCTTCCAGGTTTTATTACCAGGCTTAATTGAACAAGCTGGGGTTAGAAGCTCATTGGTTTCTATGCAGAAGTGAGCTTGATTTTGGGCTTTCCAGCTTTAGTAAATAAAACCCATTGTGTACTTAAAAGTGGGGTATGCCTGTAATTGTGCCCCATCATTTGTGTCACTGGGAGGAATTGTGCCCTATCTTTGATGTCATTGGGACGAATTGTGCCCCATTGTTGGAATCACTTGGAGGAATTGTCCCCTATCATTGGTGTCATTATTGGTGTCATTGGAAAAAATTGTTCCCCATCATTGGTGTCATTGGGAGAAATGGTGCCACATCAAAGGGTGTCATTGGAGAAATTGTGCCCTATCATTGGTTTCATTGGGCCCCATTATTGGTGTCATTGGGGGAAATTGTGCCCCATCCTTGGTATCATTGGGGGGAATAGTGCCCCACCTTTGGGGTAATTGGGAGGAATGGTGTCCCTTCATTGGTGTGAGTGTGGGGGGGATTATGTCCCATTGTTGGTATCACTGGATGAAACAGTGCCTCAAGGGCCGCATAAAAGCAAGCCACGGGCCGCATCTGGCCCCGGGCCGCAGTTTGGAGACCCCTGCCCTATGGGATAGCTCTGGATTAAAGGTAGGTATTACAGAAAAAAATGGTTTTTATTTTTTATAGGCAAGGAAGCAATACTGTATAGAAAAAATTATAATGGCGTAGGGTTCAGCTTTAAAAGATTTATATTTTTATTTTTTTATCTTAAAAACATTTTATAGGTCTCCTATGAAACAACAGCACCTCTTTTATTCAGGATCATACCTAACACTCCATAGAAACATCTCAATCTAGATCCAGCTTGCTTTCTGCATTTGTCAATCAGCTGGGAATATCTAATTCTCATAAAGATCATGTTGTGATCTATGGTAACATCTCTTCCCCGTAAAAATAATAGCAAGAAGATAATTAATTGCTGTGTAACATTTAAATACAGGCAAAGAGTAAAGCAGTGACATCTGCTGGGAGGAAAGAAGCTTTGTATCTCTGGAACAGGCTTGTGCAGCGAATTGGGCTGGCACAGAACATGAAACAAGGTAACACACGTGGATGGCAATCAAAGTTGAGGACAGTTACCAATGCCACAAAGTATAAATCTCAGAACAAACTCGGAACAAACTGCATGATTGTACCCTGCAGGGATATAGACTGCGCCTTTATGGGGCTCTTCACCAAGCACTTAGAAATAATCTGATATAAAGCAGCAGGGGAGCCGCGTAATGACAACTCCAAATTAGTTTAATGAATGTTTACATAAAAGAAAAGCTTTTATACCAGCCCAAAAACACAAAGTGACAGCTTCCTGTTGAGTTTTCCTGCAACAAGAACAAATCAGTTAATTGAACAAAGAGGTGACAACATTGTAAGTGTTTCAATAGGAAATGCAAGTGCTTGTTTATGCTAATTGTCATCCTGCAATGAAAATATAGATATCTTGATAGCGGGTGGAAGCTGACAGCGGCGCATGCCTTCATACAATGTAAGAAAATTGTCTTCCATTCAGATAAAAAGAGATGGATTTACAGCTATAATTGTAGATGTAGGCCTGGGTTAAATATCAAAGTCTAAAAAAAATATCATTACTCAGTATCCTGGGATCAACCAATCAGAAAATGACTTGAAAGCCTCGTACACACGACCGGTTTTCCGTTCATGTGAGTGAGTGAGTGAGTGAATAACTTGTATAGCGCTACAAATGCGAACTAAATCGCCTCAAGGCGCTTTGCATCCAGTGACATCCTGACCCTTCAGAATAGGTGGGTCTTAAGTTTTTTCCTGAAGGCCCGGTGGTTTTCTTCCATGCGGATGTTGGTGGGTAGAGCGTTCCATAGCCGTGGTCCTTGGACTGCAAATCTTCGTTCTCCCTTTGATTTGTAGCGGGACTTGGGGATGTGAAGGAGGTTTTGGTTGGTTGATCGGAGATTGCGATTGGGGGTGTAGTGTTTTATCTTCTCGCATAGATATTGTGGAGCGTTTCCCTGTGTGCACTTGTGGGTGAGACAGAGGGTCTTGAATGTGATCCGATCCTTTACGGTTAGCCAATGAAGGGTCCTTAGTGATGGGGTGATGGATTCCCAAGGTTTTTTTCCCGTTACCAGCCTGGCAGCCGTGTTCTGGATGACTTGTAGGCGCGAAATCTGGTATTTGGGTAGTCCGAGGTAGAGGGCGTTTGCGTAATCGAGTCGGGAGTTGATAATTGTTCCAACTACTACTGCTGTATCCTCTTTTGGGATGAAGGGGATGAGTCTACGTAGTAGACGGAGGAGATGGTGAGCTCCGCTGACTACTGATCCAATTTGTGCGTCCATCGACATCTCCGAGTCAAAGATGACTCCGAGACTTTTGACTTTGGTGCTCGGGGTAACGGTCTGTCCAAGGATAGTGGGGAGTGTCCAAGAAGTCTTAGTTTTTGTCTTTCGGTTTGCGTGGAGGAGAAGGAGTTCTGTTTTGGATCCGTTGAGTTTGAGGGAATTCTCAGTCATCCATTCATCGATCAATGTGAGACAGGTTTCCAATCCGTGATATTGGTCTTTTTTCCCGGTGATACGAAAGTAGAGTTGGGTGTCGTCAGCATATGAGTGGTAGCACAGGCCCTGTTTGCTGATGATTTTGAGGAGTGGGCGGAGGTAGATGTTAAAGAGCACGGGTGACAGGGGTGATCCTTGGGGGACTCCGCAAGAAATTGTGCGAGTTTCAGAGGTGAAGGCTCCTAGTTTCACTGTCTGGGAACGATTGTCTAGGAAGGATGCGAACCAGTGTAGGTCAGGGTCTGCGACTCCGGCTACTTCTTTAAGGCGAATGAGTAGAGTTTTGTGGTCTACTGTGTCGAACGCTGCACTGAGGTCCAGCAGCACCAGGAGACATGATTCTCCGTCATCTGCTGCTTCGAGGGTGTCATCCCATATTTTAAGAAGTGCTGTTTCTGTGCCATGGCCTGGGCGGAAGCCTGATTGTAGTGGATCCAAGAGTTTGTGGGTGTCCAAATAGAGTTGTAGCTGTTGTACTACTGCTTTCTCCATGATCTTGGAGATGGTGTTGAGGCTTGTTACCGGTCTGCGGTAGTTTGGGTCTTTGGGGTCCAGGTTGGGTTTCTTTAGGAGGGGTTTGATTATGCCTTGCTTGAGAGAGATTGGAACAATACCTTCTTTGAATGATTGATTTACGAGGTGTGTTATGGTGGGTGCTAAAATGTCGGTACATTCTTTCAGGAGTTTTGTAGAGATTATGTCATTTGGAGATGTGCTGTCTCTGAGGCTTCTGATTATATTTTTGGTGGTGTCGATGGTGATCGGGACCAGCGAAAATTTTGTCAATTGTATAGTGTTCATATTGATTTCCTCTATTTGCTTTGGCAGAGCAGGGTTGGTTGTTTTTTTCTGTTGAATTGATTCTCGAATGTTTTCGATTTTGTCGATAAAAAAGTCCGATAGCTCATTACAGAACTCTTGTGTTTCGTTTGCTGAAGGTTCTAGGCAGGTGGGGTTCATAGTTTGAGTTACTAGTTTGAAGAGTTCACGAGGTCAGTTTAGGCCTTTTTTGATGGTGTTTGAGAAATGTTCCTTTTTTGCTTTGAAAATTGCTTTGTGATATTTCTTAGTGAGTGCTTTGTAATTAATGTGGTTTTCCTTAGTTGGGTTTCTTCTCCAGGCTCCTTCGGCTCTTCTGCGTTCTTGCTTCAATAGGGTAAGAGTGTCATTAAACCAGCCGGAGTTGTTTCTGCGTATGAGGGCCCTGCGTCTCGGAGCGACTGTGTCTGCTGTTTGTAGTAATGCTTTGTTTAAGGAGTTGAGTGTTTGTTCCGTTGAGTGGTTGAGATTTTGCGTTCCTATTTTATTTGATAGAGTAGTTTTGAAGAGTTCCGAGTGTAGTTTCTTCTGAGATCTTGTCCATTTTGTTGTTATTGAGTGTTCTGATTTTTGGGAGATGGTGTTGGTGGTAAGTTTAAATTTGATAGCGTGGTGATCCGTCCATGGTAACGGCATGTTGTCCACTGTGTTGATGTCCAGATTTTGTTTGAAGATGAGGTCCAGAATGTGCCCCGATCCATGCGTGGGGGCATTTATCAGTTGCTGCAGACCTAATTCTTCCAATTGGTTGATGCCGGAGGTGGCGATGGGGTCCTGAGTGGAGTTAGCCCAGAGATTGAAGTCCCCGAGTAATAGGACGTTTTTGGTTTTTAAAGTGTATGTCGAGATGAATTCGGTAAAGGGTGTGAGGAGATTTGTCTTTGGTCCTGGCGGTCTGTAGCATAGCAGTATGTGAATGGTGTCCTGGGGTGTTGTTTGGAGTTGCAGAGTGAGTGTCTCCATGAACGGCAATGAGTTCTGTAGAGTTGGTTTGATGATAGAGAGGTGAGATTTGAAGATCACTGCTAGGCCTCCTCCTCTTTGTCCTGTTCTATGCTCAGTTAGGATGGAGTAGTTCTCAGGCACCAATTCTGTTAGGATGGTGTTACAGTCAGGTGTTAGCCAGCTTTCCGTGATAAAGAGGCAATCTATGTCGTTTTGCGTGATGAAGTCGTGAATTTCCTGTCTGTGCTTGACTGCCGATCTGGTGTTGATCAGGGCGCAAGCTATATGTTGTAGTTGAAGTGGTGTTTTCGTGTTTTTGATAGTCGATTGTCGATTGATCCTTAGCAGTTGTTCTTTTCGTAGTATTTTTTGGGTGGAGGTTGGTAATGTTGAGGCAGTATTCCTTAGCCTCTGGAGGGTGTCCGCTGAGTATTTAAAGTTGCACATGATGGGAAGAAAAAAAAAAAGGTGGTGGGATGGTGAATAGGGCCCAATGACCTAACCTCCCCCCTGTTGGTCCAGAGGAAGGCGAAAAACCCCAGCCGAGTCAGGCCAATTGCTACAGCAGGGGAAAATTCCTTCCTGACCCCTCGAGAGGCGATCGGGTAAACCCAGGATCAACTTCCTAGAGGTAGGAGGTGCCCCAGTGTGCTTACCAGGTCACCACACACGGGCCCGCTGGAGCGCGAAACGGGGAGAGGGTGATGGGATGGTCGGAGTTAAGCCGCAGTCGCTGTCTGTCCTGCAGGTCTAGTAGTCTAGAGGCGGGTGCCAAGATGGCGGCAGGGGGCAGTCAGCGGCTGCGGACAACGTGATGGTGAGCTGGGTGATCTGAGCTGGGGGAGAGTGTGGTCCAGGGAAAGCCCCAGGTCATCAGGTTTACGTTTGTTAGGGGAGCGAAAATGGAGGAGTCTAGGGAGGGTCCTGGATGGCCAGAGCTCCTGCCACACACGTCCGTTCCCCTGGACCATGTGTGTGGATTGCTCTGTGCAGCGGTGAGGTCAGAGCTCCTGTCACACACGTCCGTTACGCTAGACCGTGTGTGTGGATTGCTCTGTGAGGCGATGAGGTTAGGGGTCCTGTTACAACGTCCGTTTTGCTCGACCGTGTGTGAGGATCTGGGAAGATGGCGCAGTAGCGGTGGTCGGAGCTGTAGGTTGGGTAGCCTGAGTGCGACGGGTGGGGAAGAACCGTAATGAGTGGAGAAAGCGTTTTTAGAGGTTTTGTGAAGAATAGTGGTGGGGTGGGAGGGAGGGGGGGCAATATCAGTAGGATATATAGAATGAGAGAAAAAAAGTTTTTTTTTTTTTTTTTTTTTTAGTGTGTCAGTGATTGAGGCCAACTCCTGGGTGTACCAAGATGGCCGCTGCTTGCCAGGCCGGATCTTTGCTTCGTCCTCCTGGCAGCCTTTTGGGAGTGATCCAGTGGGGGACACGGGCACTTGGTTAGTGAGTGCCATCCGGTGGTTTACCGGGTCGGAGTGATCCAAGGGGGCCGGGAGAGGGTGTTAAGGGCCGAGGCTGGGTGGCTCAAGATGGCCGCCGGGGCTAGGCCGAAGCCGCAGACTATCCTGTCGGGCCAGGAAGCTGCTAGTGCTGCTTCGGGAGCCCTCTGGCGCCTAGGCTTGGCTCTGGACCCGGGGGGGGGGGGGAAGCGGCTAACTGAAGGTCCGGCTGTAGGAGAGGGGATACTTAAGTTAAGGCGGTGTCCGGCCGCAACTAGGCCGCAGCCGGGGACTTTCCTGACGGCAGCTGCGGGTGGAGGTGATGCCGAGTGCGGCGGGTGGCGGCTGGTGAGCTGGGCACTGTGCTGGAGCAGGGGATGCGCCTGTAGGGGGACCGATGCCCGATGGTGCTAGGCCACAGCCGTGGTCTTGCCTGACGGCGACTGCGGGGGTGCTCGGCGGCAGAGGGTTTCGTGATCGTTTTGTCTGTCCTTTCTATGAAGGGGTGGGGGGACCAGGGGGAGAGGAGGAAAGCACGGGGGAAAGCCAGGGAGAACTGGGAAGAGAAAGCAGTGCAGCCCTGGATGTCAGGAGCTGCTGTACGCACGTCCTCTCTCTGTCAGCAGCAAGTCAACTTTGTGTATGGTTTCTTGTTGAAAAAACTGCCGGGAATCTCGACAAGAAAAATAGAGAACCTGCTCTCTATTTTCTCGTCAGGATTCTCGTTTTTCTCGTCGGGATTCTCGTCGGCCTGTTTCCCAGACGAGAAAAACGGTCGTGTGTATGCTTTTCCGAGTCTTAAAAAACCGTGCATGCTCAGAATCAAGTAAAAGACGGGAGCGCTCCTTCTGGTAAAACTAGCGTTCGTAATGGAGATAGCACATTCGTCACGCTGTATTGAACTGAAAAGCACGAAGACTGAAAAGCACGAATCGTCTCTCCCCAAACTTTTACTAACAAGCGGTAACACAAGATCAGCAAAAGCAGCCCAAGGGGTGGCGCCATTGGAATCGAACTTCCCCTTTATACTGCCGTCGTACGTGTTGTACGTCACCATGCTTTACAACGACAAGATTTTTAATTGACAGTGTGTATGCAAGGAAAGCTTGCCAAGAATCTCGTCAAGCTTAACAAGAATCTCGTCGAGAAAACCAAAGTTTTTTTTTTACGACGGGATTCTCGGCCGTGTGTACGAGGCTTAAGTCTACAGTGACCTTCAGAAATATTATTTCAGGTCTAGAGTAAGACCCCATACACACTATTATGCCGCCTACACACGGTCGGAATATCCGATGAAAAAAGTCTGACGGAATTTTTTCATCGGATGTTCCGACCGTGTGTGTGCCCCATCAGACTTTTTCCGTCGGAAATTCCGACGGAGTTAGAAAGAGAACATGTTCTCTTTTTTTCCGATGAAAAAAATTTCTATTGGAAATTCCATTCGTCTGTATGGAACTCCGACGGAGAAAAAACCTGCATGCTCAGAATCAAGTCGACGCATGCTCGGAAGCATTGAACTTAATTTTTCTCGGCTCGTCGTATTGTTGTACGTCACCGCGTTTTTGACGGTCGGAATTTGGTGTGACAGTGTGTATGCAAGACAGCTTGAACGGAACTTCGTCGGAATAATCCGTCTGAGTTTATCCCGACGGAAAATCTGATCTTGTGTACAAGGCATTCGATTTTTTGCAGATTTTTGTCTTAGTCCCAGGGCCTGCCTGATTGCATACAAATTGAAACTCTTAAAGCAGAGTTCCGCCAATTTTTTTTTATTAAAAGTCAGCACCTACAAATACTGCAGCTGCTGAATTTTAATATATGAATACTTACCTGTCCTGGGCACTCGCGATGTCGGCATCCCAAGCTGATCTCTCCCTCGGCTCTCGGGTGGAGGCGCCGCCATCTTCGGTAAGGGAATCAGGAAGTGAAGCCTTGCGACTTCACTTCCTGGTTCCCTACTGCGCATGCGCGAGTCGCGCTGCATGACTCCCACTGGTCCCTGCTGTCTTCTGGGACCTGTGTGTCTCCCAGAAGACAGCTGGGGGGGGGGCGGAGTAGGCGCTGGATGTGGTGTAGGTCACCGCTGTGATCTATGCCTCGGAAGTGGGAGCAAATACCTGTATTACACAGGTATCTGCTTTCTCCTCCCCCCTGAAAGGTGCCAAATGTGACACCGGAGGGGGGGAGGATTCCAAAAAGCAGAAGTTCCATTTTTGGGTGGAACTCCGCTTTAAGGTTTGACCTCATATAATATGGTTTTGGTAAATCTGAAGACAAAAATCTGCAGAAAATCTAATAGTGTTTATGGGACTTTAGAGGTGAAGTCCAGGGTATACAGCTAATTGCTTTGTTTAAATACATATACATTATATTACCTGTGTTACGTATTAGCACAGCTAACTTTCTGACCTCCTACACTGTAGTTAAAGTAGAACTATAGGAAAAACTTTTTTTTTTCATTTTGGATAGAGCAAGGGTGGGTTATAACCCCGTCAGATTTTTTTTGGGGATGTCTCTATCAGCTTTACTCATCTAGAGAGCGACATTTTTGCCCATTCTTCTTTGCAAAATAGCTCAAGCTCTGTCAGATTGGATGGAGAGCGTCTGTGAACAGCAATTTTCAAGTCTCACCACAGATTCTCAATTGGATTTAGGTCTGGACTTTGACTGGGCCATTCTAACACATGAATATGCTTTGATCTAAACCATTCCATTGTAGCTCTGGCTGTATGTTTAGGATCGTTGTCCTGCTGGAAGGTGAACCTCCGCCTCAGTCTCAAGTGTTTTGCAGACTCTAACAGGGTTTCTTCTACTATTGCCCTGTATTTGGTCCCTGCTGATGAAAAGCATCCCCACAACATGATGCTGCCACCACCATGTTTTACGATGTAGATGGTGTGTTCAAGGTGATGTGCAGTGTTAGTTTCCCAACACATAGCATTTTGCTTTTAGGCCAAAAAAAATCATCTGACCAGAGCACCGTCTTCCACATGTTTGCTGTGTCCCCCACATAGCTTTCTTCCTACCACTCTTTCATAAAGGCCAGATTTGTGGAGAGCACGACTAATAGTTGTCCTGTAGACAGATTCTCCCACCTGAGCTGTGGATCTCTGCAACACCTCCAGAGATACCATGGACCACTTGGCTGATTCTCTGATTAATGCTCTCCTTAATCAGGCCAGACAAGGAGATATTTGGGATATTTTTTTTTATAACCTATCCCTGCTTTAAACTTCTCCTCAACTTTATCCCTGACCTGTCTGGTGTGTTTCCTGGCCTTCACAATGCTGTTTGTTAACTAAAGTTTTCTAACAAACCTCTGAAGGCTTCACAGAACAGCAGAATTTATACTGAGATTAATTTTACACACAGGTGCACTCTGTTTACTAATTAGGTGACTTCTGAAGGCAGTTGGTTCCATTAGATTTTAGTTAGGGGTATCAGAGTAAAGGAGGCTGAATACAAATGCACGCCACACTTTTCACATATTTATTTGTCAAAAAATGTAAAAAACATTTATCATTTTCCTTCTACTTCACAATCATGTGCCACTTTGTGTTGGTCTATCACATAAAATCCCAATAAAATACATTTACTTTTTTGATTGTAACATGACAAGTGGGTAGTAGTAGGGAGGGAAGTAGCAGTAGGGAACTGGCTGTGAAGCGGCAAAGCTTCACTGCCGGTTTCCCTTAGTCCAGATGGCGGCGCGAGCACCTGATAGCCAATTGAAAAATTGGCTCAGGTGAGACCGCTGGAATCCTGGACAGGTAAGTGCCCTAATATTAAAAGTCAGCAGCTACAGTATTCAATTTTTTTCTGAAGGAGCCTGGCGCTCCTCTTTAAGCTGGAAACGATCTCTTTGCCCAGTCCCCAGCATGGTCTTTGTGGACATAGACTTTAACTGTCAGTGAACCACACACCTTTAGCACAGCAGCAATTTAACATACTGTATATACAGTGAAAATGAAACATTTTTTGTCTAACCAATTTAAGGTAGTATTGACAAACTTTCAGAAGCTGGCTTTCTGCCTTCATCAATTCATCACACATAGTGGGTATATGCACTTAAGCGCAATAGCTATTATTGATCTTTAACAGCCATTCAAGTGAATTAACAATTGATAATAGCCATCACACTTGAACCCCTCCCTGCTGTCAGACTGGCCTTCAGTGGCTCACTTAGCACTGAATCATACTTAACCCCGTATTGGGTGCTTGCTCGGAGGAAACTTAATGGACTAGTCGCCTTCGCTGTGATGCCACTAACAGGTCTGGCTCCACTACATCCCTGTCCAGAAACAGAATATAGCAAGAGTCAATTTCAGTCCTTGTCTGTATGTGAATTTCCTCTCCATTAGATCTGGTAACTTTGGCTATATTTCTAATTGTGACTTGTAATATTGTATTATATGTCTGAGGAAATGTATTATAAAGCATCAAAGGTCAAACTACAAGTACCCTGATGCCTTGCTTGCTGGCATTCTAGATAGTAGTTGTACACCTTACTTATTTGCTATCCAACGGACTGAAATGCCCTTACTTTTCACAAATTATATTATGTGACCTTGGCTTTAGGACATGCTTTGTAAAAACAAAATATGAAGATAAAATGTGCTGTGTGAACACATATAGGATTTTTTTCAGGCTTTAACTTAAAGTGGAAGTAAACCCTCCTATCGTTTTCAGCCAAGGAAGCTGCCATCTTGGCCTCTGTTTAATCTACAATTGCCATTAAGCTGCACATGTGATCAGTTATGACACCAGCCCTTGGATGGTTTAACAGTTTGGTTGAGAGCACAACCAATGGGAGTGTTACATTCCCAGCACGTGCCAGAAAGGTAACTGTTTTATGGATGGGTTTACTTCTGCATTAGGCATGTTTCTGCATGTTTCTAGCTGCTAGGGCCACTTTGTCAGAATTCTTCTGGTAATGACTTTCCTACATGGCACATCTGAATATGGAACTGCACCAGATCTCATCATTGGTGGTGTACTTGATGTGTACTTGATGTGCCTGCTTGGAAAAAGAACTTCAGATTCCTATATAATTGTGATCACATAAAATGCCAGTCTAAGTGTCCCAATCCCTTCTAATAATTGCCCCTTGCCATAGTTTACGAGCAACATTATATTGTAACTCACACTAAAGTTTAGTGCCTTAAACTGTCAGTTTTCCTTAAACACCTCCAAAGTCTATCCCAAGCTACCACATGATTGGTGAAGAAGTCCTGGTTTGTTGAATGATGTCATGTGTGGGCTACCTGGTTCTTTCCCAGTGGTGCTGTGCCGAACATGCTTCCTAAGATGGACAGTTGTTGGTTTAAGGTGTCACCACCACAGTGGTCACTGAATAATTCTGCTCTGGTATGTGGCTTTAAAGTAGACTTTTGGAGGAAGTACACATATCTGCAGTCACTTCAACCTGAATGGCAAGTCATTCTAATTGGCATGTTGGACCAGAGACTCGGTTAAGTCAAAACTCCTCACTTGCATTCTTTATTTATGTTAAGGAGTTAGAAAGTAAAAAATCTGTTAAATTAGCATGTTAGATGGCGAACAAGCATCTTCGGGGGGTATGCCACAAATGGCACTTTCTATACTTCCTCGATACATTTTTTCTACGTGCAAGGAAGGCAGGTTAATGTGTTAACTACTTTAATTAATTGATTTGTACATCCCTTTCTTTTTCAGCTATAGCGAAGCTTGTTGTTAAATTTTGCACTCTTTACATATTGAGCTTCCAGGGAGGAATCTCTGTGTCTTTTACATGCATTTAAGTTTAATCTTAATCAGTTCAACAAACGGGTTCAGATTTTTACTCTTGCCCTGGCTTGGGCTACCCTGAACTGAATTGCCAACAGGGGACATAGTAGTGAAACTCTCACTGATGGTAAAAGAGTGCCATTCCCTTAAGGCAGGGGTCTCCAAACTATGACCCTCCAGTTGTTCAGGAACTACAATTCTCATCATGCCTAGTGATGTCCGTGAATGTCAGAGTTTTTACAATGCCTCATGGGACGTGTGGTTTCCCAACAGCTGGAGGGTTATAGTTTGGAGATCCCTGCCCTAAGAAAACACTTTCACTTTGCCTATTCAAAGCAAAGTGATAATACCTCCTGATAACCCTCCCCCTTACCAGCAAGGTATATTTACCAATCCATCATCCACCTAGGCAAGCTACAACACCATCTGATACTGGACTTTACTCAGGGTTGATCCCTACTCACATCAGTCCTTTTTTTGTTTTATAAATCTTGCATGATTTTAAACATAATCCAGTCTCGGAGTGTCCCTGCTTTGAAATAAAGGCCAGCAGTTTTAAGTAAATAAGGCTAGTCAGTGCTTCTGTCTCCTTGAGCAGAGAGACTGGTCTTGCATGTGCTTCCTGTCGTTCTTTCAAGGCAGTGCTTGTTGCCATTAACTAAGCCCCCTCGGTCTGTCCCCAACCACATAGCCTCCCACATAGAGCCTACTTTTCTAAGGGCTTATGGGACATTTAGTCCTATGGGACAAGCCTATGTCTGTGGAATGTGACGTAGGGTGCCTGCTAGCACCCCAATAAGACCCCAAAATGTACCTAAAGTAAATGTGTGTGGAATAAATATGGGAACTGGCGCAAGTCTCAGAAAGACTTCAACCATCATAAATCTGTCTTCCAATAATGCTATTCTTGCCACCTCACTGCCAAGCAGACCTATTTTATCACTATCTCCTGCTATGTCCACTTTTAGACGCTTCCTGAAAACCCTTCTTTTCAGAGAAACTTACCCTGCCCCCACCAACAACTGTATGTTTATTTTCTCCATCAGCCCATCCCCCACAGTTATTACCTTTTGTATCTCTTGACCCTTCCTCTTAGATTGTAAGCTCTAACGAACAGGGCCCTCTGATTCCTAGTGTATTAAATTGTATTGTAATTGTACTGTCTGCACTTATGTTGTAAGGCACTGTGTAAACAGTTGGTGCCATATAAAGCCTAAATAATAATAATAATAATATATTTACCATATTCCTTACTACTCCGGAATCCGGTGCTCTACTTCACTGTCCAAGGTTGTGGGTGGGCCCTCAACGTTTTTCCGTTCAATGCAGGAGTGCTGGTTCTGCATAGTACGGGATGACATCAGAGAGCTGGTGTAAATAAGGAAAAAGCTATAACAAGCAATTAACTCTTGCAGTGGGAAGGACGACCAACTTCAAGGGTGAAATGCTTTTGATTCCAGAGTTTAGCTTTTAGGTGTATGACCCTAAATGTAACCCTAAATCATTTGTTTCAGTATGTCTGGCATCATACGTAACTGTTAACACAATTTTTTGTTAATGCTAAACTGCTGTCTTGCAATTTGCAGCAGCTTTTTTAATCTGTTGTGAGTGCTCCTTCTGTTGGCTGTTTGGTTCCTATCTGATAGACCTGAAAGGTAGCTCAACAGCCAGCTTAGTGTTGTCAGCCTGCAGCAGGAAGTGCTGTACCTGGCAGGATCTCCAGAAAGGTTGCAACAAACATGGGGGTTTATTTACTGAAGGTGGAGAGTGCAAAATCGGTCACATTTCTGCATAGAAACCAATCACCTTCAAGTTTTATTGCCAAAGCTTAATTGAACAAGCTGAGGTTAGAAGCTGATTGGTTTCTCTGCAAAAGTGTGACTAATTTTGCACTCTCCAACTTTAGTAAGTAAACCCCATGATGTCAAATATACTTATATTTTAGAAATGAAAGGAAAAAACAATTTGGGGTTTAGATTCACTTTAACTTACTCAATTGACTAAATGCAGGTTCACTTTAATGCTTCTTATTTGTGGAATAACTAGTTCTTCTACACCCTTGTATGAAGATACATATTGCTTGCTAACAGGTATCACAAAGTATCAGCAAGAGGTTAAAAGTCAGGAATCACTAAACGAATCAAGCGTCTAGTGCAACTTAATGGGTCATTGATTCAAGTCAATCAACATATTCAAATGTGACTATTAGGATGCAATTCCTGGAAAAGTCAGTGGGCTGATTTATGTAGCAAAAAAAGCCGTATCTTTCTCTAGACTGTTGCCCCCGTGTCAGCTCCCGATATTCCTTGATAAGCATTTCTCAGCTGTCAATACACATCACCGTGACGCACCTCATAAATTGAAGGGAGGATCTGGCATCGCTGATTGAGCCTACATCATTTAACATGTATGTATTTTTTCTTGCTCCTGATCACACCAGATGAGATGGCTCATCGATAAAACGGCTTCTCTCCCAAAAAGTTTCGATTTATTTCATATTAGATTGCCTTAAGCTCATTAAATGCGCGTGGAATTGGGTTGCTATACAGAAGATTTGTACTGGTTTAGAACATTTTGAAGGGAAAAAAATCGAAGAAACTTGGATAGGTATTGTGGCATTGGCACAAACATTTGATAAAAGGGAATGTGTAATCATTCCAGTGTTTTTTTAGATAAACATTTAATAGACATTGGTTTGATATTAATAATTTTATCTGTGGGTGGCCATGTTTTAGAAACAGTTTTTAGGTGTATAGATTGTAAGCAGGAGATAAGAACAGTGTAGGACTTTTCAGGTGCAAACAACCTCAGGAATGAAACACAGGTAGGCAGGTTGCCTACAGTTTTCTAGCTAGACAGTGGCCGACCCAGGCTGGGAATGGGTTAAGGCATGCTTTGCTGTTCCCGGGCTTTTTGGGCCTGGCATTATGAAAAAGGGGGTAAGCTGAGGTCCGTGGGATCCGGTCTGTTCCTGCTCTAAGGAATCATGTGATTGCTGCAAATGAGGACTGTTGTACCTTGCAGTACGTTGGAGGCACCGGAGTCCGGAGATCTACCAGTTGTGGGGAACACCTTACATGGACTACTACCTTTATGGAAGTATGCCTTGGCACCTGCTAAAGATAGTTAGGAACATTTTAATATATGAAATGTCTTCAGCATTACAGAACAACTCCAGTTGAATATGACTAACTACGACTAGACATAACCTTTACCTGGATAAATGTGAATCTTCATAGACATTTTGATAGCTATACAGGTGCATCTCAAAATAATTAGAATATCATTAAAAAGTTCATTTATTTCAATAATTCAATTCAAAAAGTGAAACTCATTTATTTTATATAGATGCGTTACACACATAGTGATATATTTTAAGCACTTCTTTCTTTTAATTTTGATGATTATGGCTTACAGCTAATGAATACCCCAAATTCTGTGAAAATTAGAATATTGTAAGAAAAAGTTCAATATTGTAGACTGATGGTGTCCCACTCTAATCGGCTAATCAACTCAAAACACCTGTAAAGGTTTCCTGAGACTTTAAGCCCAGGTTCACACTGGGGCTGTGGGAGTGAAGCCGTGCGAGTTCAGCTGAACTCGCACGATTTCACTCCTGCCTGTCAGTCCAGATTTCGGCCACGATTACAGGGACATCTGTGCAGGTTTCTGCACAGATGTCAATGTAAATCGCGGCTCGAAATCGCAAAAAGTAGTACAGAAACTACTTTTTTAAATCGGTGCAGCGCCGCAGATGCGTCGTCGCAACGATTAGACGAGGGCCATTGCCCGCAATTTGCGGCAAATATCGCCGATTTGACATGCGATTTGACATGTCAAATCGCATGTCAAATCGCACCAGTGTGAACCAGGGCTTTACGGTCTTTAGTTTGGTTCAGTAGGTTACACAATCATGGGGAAGACTGCTGTCTTGACAGTTGTCCAGAAGATAGTCATTGACACCCTCCACAAGGAGCATAAGTCACAAAAGGTCATTGCTAAAGAAGCTGGCTGTTCACAAAGTGCTCTATCCAAGCATATTAATGTAAAGAAGAGTGGAAGAAAAAAATGTGGTAGAAAAAGGTGCACAAGCAACAGGGATAACTGCAGCCTTGAGAGGATTGTGAAGCAAAAGCCATTTAATAATTTGGGGGAGATTCACAAGGAGAGGACTACGGCTGGTGTCAGTGCGTCAAGAGCCACCACACACAGATGTATCCAGGACATGGGCTACAACTGTCACATTCCTTGTGTCTAGCCACTCCTGAACCAGAGACAACGTCAGAAGCATCTTACCTGGGCTCAGGAGAAAAAGAACTGGACTGTTGCCTGTTGGTCCAAAGTCCTCTTTTTGGATTATCAGCGTATGACACACACTTTTTCCCCCTGAAAATAGAGAGAAAATCATGGGTGCGTGTTATACGCCGATAGTGTACCTTGGAAGGTAAGGAGGGGGACGAACACAGCCAGATTTCACGAGCCGTCATCTCCTGTTCGGCTCTCACGTCACACACACAGTCCCGCCTCCGCCACTGGCATTGGGCCAGTGTTCTGTCTATCACAGGAGCTGGTCCAATGCTGATGGCGGAGGCGGGACTGTGTGTGTGTGACTGCCGAGTGAGAGCCGAACAGCCGGAATTCATGAGCCGTCATCTCCTTTTTGGCTCTCACGTCACACACACAGTCCCACCTCCGCCACTGGCATTGGACCAGTGTTCTGTCTATCACAGGAGCTGGTCCAATGCCGATGGCGGAGGCGGAACTGTGTGTGTCTGTGTGAATGCCAGTGCCGAGTGAGAGCCGAACAGGAGATGACGGCTCTGTGATTTAATGCACTGTCCAGGCTGCATTGATGGTGAGGTTGCATTGAGGCTAAAAAGGGTGCATGATGAGATGGGCATTGATAAGGCTGCATGATGAGATGGGCATTGATAAGGCTGCATGATGAGATGGGCATTGATAAGGCTGCATGATGAGATGGACATTGATAAGGCTGCATGATGAGATGGGCATTGATCAGGCCACACTAATCAGGCTGCATTGGTGAGATGTGCTGCAGATGGGCACTAACCCTTATTTTAATTCAAAGTTGTTTAGTTAAAAAAGTTTTTTTCCTGAAACTTCCCTCTTAAAATGTAAGTGCGTGTTATATGCCTGTGCATGTTATACGCTGATAAATACAGTACATTTTGCATTTAATTTAGAAATCCAGGTCCCAGAGTCTGGAGGAAGAGTGGAGAGGCACAGAATCCATGTTGTATGAGGTCCAGTGTGAAGTTTCCACAGTCAGTGATGATTTGGGTAGCCATGTCATGTGCTGGTGTTGACCTACTGTGTTTTATCAAGTCCAAAGTGAGCAACCCCTCTAGGAGGAAATTCTAGAGCACTTCATGCTTCCCCAGGGGCGTACCTAGAGTATTTGGCAGCCGGGGCGGATCCTATATCTGGCACCCCCCCACATTAAAATGTAAAAACACCCCACTGTGCCCCCTGCATACCTCTGTATCCTTCAATATCTCTTTGTCACTACTGTGTACCCCCTCTCCACAACTGCACCTCTGGACCCTTTTACATTACACTGCACCCTGCACCACTGGACCCCTTTACATTACACAGCACCTTGCACCTCTGGACCCCTATACATTACACAGCACCTTGCACCTCTGGACCCCTTTACATTACACAGCACCTTGCACCTCTGGACCCCTTTACATTACACAGCACCTTGCACCTCTGGACCCCTTTACATTACACAGCACCTTGCACCTCTGGACCCCTTTACATTACACAGCCCCTTGCACCTCTGGACCCCTATACATTACACAGCACCTTGCACCTCTGGACTCCTTTACATTACACTGCACCTTGCACCTCTGGACCCCTTTACATTACACAGCACCCTACACTTCTGGACCCCTTTACATTACACAGCACCCTGCACCCCTTTACATTACACAGCGCCCTGCACCTCTGGACCCCTTTACGTTACACAGCACCTTGCACCTCTGGACCCCTTTACATTACACAGCACCCTGCACCTCTGGACCCTTTTACATTACACTGCACCCTGCACCTCTGGACCCCTATACATTACACAGCACCTTGCACCTCTGGACCCCTTTACATTACACAGCACCTTGCACCTCTGGACACCTTTACATTACACAGCCCCTTGCACCTCTGGACCCCTATACATTACACAGCACCTTGCACCTCTGGACTCCTTTACATTACACTGCACCCTACACTTCTGGACCCCTTTACATTACACAGCACCCTACACTTCTGGACCCCTTTACATTACACAGCACCCTGCACCCCTTTACATTACACAGCGCCCTGCACCTCTGGACCCCTTTACGTTACACAGCACCTTGCACCTCTGGACCCCTTTACATTACACAGCACCCTGCACCTCTGGACCCTTTTACATTACACTGCACCCTGCACCTCTGGACCCCTATACATTACACAGCACCTTGCACCTCTGGACCCCTTTACATTACACAGCACCTTGCACCTCTGGACACCTTTACATTACACAGCCCCTTGCACCTCTGGACCCCTATACATTACACAGCACCTTGCACCTCTGGACTCCTTTACATTACACTGCACCTTGCACCTCTGGACCCCTTTACATTACACAGCACCCTACACTTCTGGACCCCTTTACATTACACAGCACCCTACACTTCTGGACCCCTTTACATTACACAGCACCCTGCACCCCTTTACATTACACAGCGCCCTGCACCTCTGGACCCTTTTACATTACACAGCACCATGCACCTCTGGACCCTTTTACATTACACTGCACCATGCACCTAAGGACCTTTTTACATTACACAGCACCCTACACCTCTGGACCCTTTTACATTACACAGCACTCTGGACCCCTTTACATTACACAGCACTCTGGACCCCTTTACATTACACAGCACCTCTGGACCCCTTTATATTACACAGCACCTCTGGACCCCTTACATTACACAGCACCTTGCACCTAAGGACCTCTTTACATGACACAGCACCCTTACACTTCTGGACCCCTTTACATTACACAGCACCTCTGGACCCCTTACATTACACAGCACCTTGCACCTAAGGACCTCTTTACATGACACAGCACCCTTACACCTCTGGACCCCTTTACATTACACAGCACCTTGCACCTAAGGACCTCTTTACATGACACAGCACCCTTACACTTCTGGACCCCTTTACATTACACAGCACCTCTGGACCCCTTACATTACACAGCACCTTGCACCCAAGGACCTCTTTACATTACACTGCACCTTGCACCTAAGGACCTTTTTACATTACACAGCACTCTACACCTCTGGACCCCTTTACATTACACAGCACTTTGGACCCCTTTACATTACACAGCACCCTTACACCTCTGGACCCCTTTACATTACACAGCCCCCCACAGGGCAGACACCCCCTACAGTGCAGACACCCCCCACAGTACAGACACCCCCACAGTGCAGCCCCCCACAGGGCAGACACCCCCACAGGGCAGACACCCCCACAGTGCAGACACCCCCACAGTGCAGACCACCCCCACAGTACAGACCCCCTCCACAGTACAGACCCCCCCACAGTGCAGGCCCCACCCACAGTACAGACTCCCACCCACAGTGCAGACCTCCCTACAGTGCAGACCCCCCCCACAGTACAGACCCCCACACAGTACAGACCCCCACACAGTACAGACCCCCCCACAGTACAGACACCCCTACAGTGCAGCCCCCCACAGTACAGACACCCCTACAGTGCAGCCCCCCACAGTACAGACACCCCCACAGTACAGGCACATAATGTACCTCAGCCTGATGATAAGCGTGGGACATGCACACACAGAACTGGTCAGGTGACGCCGCGGGTCCCCTCCCCCTGTGTAGGGAGGAGGAGGGGGAGGCAGCTTCACTCTGCTCGGGACTCAGCCGAGACTGAACAGAGCCGCGGCGCGGCAACGAGAGAGGGGGATCACTGCGGGTGTCACTCGGCTCGCACCCCCCCCTTCTTCTTGCAAAGCCACTACAGGCTATCTATGTGTGTTCTTCCTGACTGTCACCGCCGCGGTGCCACGGCTTAAACCCGCCCGCCCCGCTGTCTTCATTTCAGCCGCGGGGGGGGGGAGGCGCCGGCCCGACACCCCCCCAGTGTCTGTCACCCGTGGCGGCCCGCCCCCCACTTAGTACGCCTCTGTGCTTCCCTCTGCTGACCAGCTTTATGGAGATGCTGATTTCATTTTCCAGCAGGACTTGGCACCTGCCCACACTGCCAAAAGTACCATTACCTGGTTTAATGGTCATGGTATCACTGTGCTTGATTAGCCAGCAAACTCGCCTGACCTAAACCCCATAGAGAATCTGGGGGTATTGTCAAGAGGAAGATGAGAGACACCAGACCCAACAATGCAGACGAGCTAAAGGCCACTATCAAAGCAACCTGGTTTTCCATAACCCCCTAAGCAGTGCCACAGACTGATCACCTCCATGCCACGCCGCATTGATGCAGTAATTCATGCAAAAGGCGCCCTGATCAAGTATTGAGTGCATATTCTACTGTACATGGACATAGTTTTCAGTAAGCCAACATTTCTGTATTAAAAATATTTTTTTTATTGGTCTTATGTAATATTAAAATTTTCTGAGATTCCAAATTTTGGGTTTTCACTAGTAGTAAGCCATAATCATCAAAACTAAAAGAAAAAAGTGCTTCAAATATATTACTCTGTGTGTGATGAATCTATATAATATGAGTTTCACTTTTTGAATTGATTTACTGAAATAATATATCTTTTTGATGATATTCAAATTTTTAGAGATGCACCTGTATAGTGCTATATAGACATCCATCTATTCAACAGACCACAAAGAGGGACAGGGAAGGTAAAAAGAAGGATTTGATACCAAAAGAGGGTTAGTCCCTCCAAATGAGGGACAATTGGGAGCTACGATGTTATCAGTATGTTAGGGGATTGTGCTTCTTTTTACTACTGTGAATGATACTGTACGAGAGAAGTGAGTTACTATTCTTCTGTTCAAGGAAAGTTCCCTTGTCACTGCTGATATACACATATTACAAATGTTATGTCAGTTGAAGCCAAGCCTTTCCTGAACATAAAGAAAATCTTGTATCTTGTGCAATAAAAGCAGCTGTTGTGCTGAGACATCTGTTGTGTTCAGTCCCGCTTCTCCCTACACGCAGAATCGCTTCCATACATAATTTCAGTTGCCTCAAGCTCTACAATTATTGTAATTGTTGCTGCTATGTCCACCATCATGGATGCCAAATTCGTTGGCTTCCAAACGCACCATGCCTATACCCATGTTTGTGTACACTGCAGACACTCTATTGCCTTGTACACACGATAGAAATTTCCGATGGAAAAAGTCAGACAGACTTTTTCCATCGGAAATTCCTACCGTGTGTGTGCCCCATCGGAAAAATTACGATGAATTCCATCAGAGTTTAAATATAGAACATGTTCTATTTTTCTCCGATGGAATTCCCTCGGAATTCCGTTGTGAGTTTGGTCGGACAAAGGTCTGATCGCGTGTACGCGGCATGAGTCACACTTTGATCTTAGCAGGGAACAATAGGTATTTGGCAAAAAATATCTGATGCTTCTAGTAGCCCTCTCCCCTTCAATCTCTCTCTAGATGTTCTTCATGAAGGTTTGATGTAGTTCATAGATATAAGTATACAGTAAGTATCTGACCTTGAAACTTTGCAAAGTTGAGTAATGATCATATAAAGCTGTATTAAACCCAAGAATGTAATATATTGCAACTTACCAATAATTAAATGTGGTGGCTGCATTCGTTTTATTTTTTAAAGCGTAGTAAACCACAGCTGTTGTAAAAAACAAAAACAAAAAACACCTGCAAGGCAATGGCATAATGTGCTAGTTTGCATTGCACACTAGCATATTATGTAATACTTACCTTGGAAGGAAACCCTCCAGCGTTGTGCTGTCACCGATGAGAGGGCTGACATCTGCCCCCGGTATTTTTTCCAGGTTCGCGTGATTCGGCTATGTGATTGGCCGGAGCCGCAATTGCGTCACTCCCCCACATGTGCGCGAGAGCCCTCAGTTCCAACACAAAGCTCTCAAGGTCTCCCCTCAGGATGACTAAACATACTTGAATTGCTTTGCAATCTAACTGTCAAAAAACAACATATAATATTTGGAGTATGTAGATCAGGGGTAATGGGCTGGGCAGTTTGGGGGATCAACATAGGCTGGAGTAGAGTAAAAGTTGCATGATGTTACGTGTTGTTATCATCTTAAGTGTGTTATCGTATGGACGGGCTGTCCCAGTTTGGGGTAGTCCGTGTTAGGCTGAGGCTGTGTAACCTGAGGGAGAAGGAGGAGGATAGAAAGAAAAGAAAAGAGGAGGAAGTAGGGGGTGGGGGATCTAAGAGGGTAGGGGGGGCAAAAGAACGGATGGTGTGTCCCGGGGGTTGGCGTATGTGTGGGGATTAGGGATCTTCATTCAATGGTCCCTAGCAATATAAGTAAGGGAGGTTATGGGGACAGTAGTGTTTGGTCGAAGTCAGAAGGGAGATAATGATCCACCCATGGTTTCCATAGGCGATTATATTTTTTTACTTTGCCTAAGCCAGGCATGTCCGAAGCCCAGCCCGCGGGCCAATTGTGGCCCGCGTTCCGGTTTCAGATGGCCCGCCTGGTGATTTTGACATGTATATCTTCTGTGGCCCCAAACGATCTCCATGTGTCGGGGCCTCAAAAGATGTACATGCTGGCTGCCTTGGAGGGGACAGGGAGGGGGGCAGGACGAGTGCCGTACATAAAGGAGTATTTCCTGTTTGCACGGCAGCCTCTGTAAAAGGAAGTCCCGTCTCCTGCGTTGCCATTGGATGACTGTTCTGTCCATCATAGGAGGCGGGACTTTCTATTAAAGAGGCGGCCGAGAAAACAGGAGTTTCTCCTGTATGTCTGTTGGCGCTCGTCCCGCCCCCTCCCTGTCTCCTCCAAGGCTGCAGATGGGCATGAATCAGGATGCACTGATGGCAATGGTGAGTCTGCATTCATGTCAATGGGGGTGCTGCATTCAGGCAATGTGGGGGGTGCTGCATTCAGGACAATGTGGGGGGTGCTGCATTCAGGACAATGTGGGGGGTGCTGCATTCAGGACAATGTGGTAGGTGCTGCATTCTGGACAATGTGGGGGGTGCTGCATTCTGGACAATGTGGGGGGTGCTGCATTCTGGACAATGTGGGGGGTGCTGCATTCAGGACAATGGGGGGGGGGGTGCTGCATTCAGGACAATGGGGGTGCTGCATTCAGGACAATGGGGGTGCTGCATTCAGGACAATGGGGGTGCTGCATTCTGGACAATGTGTCGGGTGCTGCATTCTGGACAATGTGTCGAGTGCTGCATTCTGGACAATGTGTCGGGTGCTGCATTCTGGACAATGTGTCGGGTGCTGCATTCTGGACAATGTGTCGGGTGCTGCATTCAGGACAATGTGTGGGGTGCTGCATTCAGGACAATGTGTCGGGTGCTGCATTCTGGACAATGTGTCGGGTGCTGCATTCTGGACAATGTGTCGGGTGCTGCATTCTGGACAATGTGTCGGGTGCTGCATTCAGGACAATGTGTCGGGTGCTGCATTCAGGACAATGTGTGGGGTGCTGCATTCATTCAGGACAATGTGGGGGGTGCTGCATTCAGGACAATGTAGAGGGTGCTGCATTCAGGACAATGTGGGGGGTGCTGCATTCAGGACAATGTGGGGGGTGCTGCATTCAGGACAATGTGGGGGGTGCTGCATTCAGGACAATGTGTCGGGTGCTGCACTCAGGACAATGTGTGGGGTGCTGCACTCAGGACAATGTGTGGGGTGCTGCACTCAGGACAATGTGTGGGGTGCTGCACTCAGGACAATGTGTGGGGTGCTGCACTCAGGACAATGTGTGGGGTGCTGCACTCAGGACAATGTGTGGGGTGCTGCACTCAGGACAATGTGTGGGGTGCTGCACTCAGGACAATGTGTGGGGTGCTGCACTCAGGACAATGTGTGGGGTGCTGCACTCAGGACAATGTGTCGGGTGCTGCATTCTGGACAATGTGTCGGGTGCTGCATTCAGGACAATGTGTCGGGTGCTGCATTCAGGACAATGTGTGGAGTGCTGAATTCTGGACAATGTGTCGGGTGCTGCATTCAGGACAATGTGGGGGGTGCTGCATTCCGGGCAATGTGTGGGGTGCTGAATTCCGGACAATGTGGGGGGTGCTGCATTCCGGGCAATGTGTGGGGTGCTGAATTCCGGACAATGTGTGGGGTGCTGCATTCAGGACAATGTGTCGGGTGCTGCACTCAGGACAATGTGTGGGGTGCTGAATTCCGGACAATGTGTCGGGTGCTGCATTCAGGACAATGTGTCGGGTGCTGCATTCAGGACAATGTGTGGGGAGCTGAATTCCGGACAATGTGTCGGGTGCTGCATTCAGGACAATGTGTCGGGTGCTGCATTCAGGACAATGTGTGGGGTGCTGAATTCCGGACAATGTGTCGGGTGCTGCACTCAGGACAATGTGTCGGGTGCTGCATTCAGGACAATGGTGGGGCTGCAGATGGGCACTGATTAGGCTCCATTCATGGGCACTGACCCTTTTGTTGCTTCACAATTCTTTAAAATGTAAGATTTTTTCCTGAAACGTCCCTCTTAAAGTGAAGGTGCGTGTTATAAGCCGATAAATACGGTATATCCAAATAACACGCCCAAGATCATCTCTTCACCACACACAATTCTTGTTGGGCCGTGTACTAGTGCTCAGACGAACACATTAGACCGAATTTTAATGGTTCACAGAATGTCAGGCAAAATGGTCGCTCCTCACGCATGTTCACTTCATCAAATCTGGCCCTCTTTGAAAAAAGTTTGGACACCCCTGGTCTAAGTGAATTGCTTCCACTTTAGTATTGATCACGGCTCTGGTGACCCTGTTTTTAGTTTCTGTGACGTTAAGGTGGGGAGATTTCCAGGCCTTCGCAATGGTTTGTTTTTGCAGCGGTAGTAACCTGCAAAAGGAGTTTAAATTGTGGGCGGGTTTCTTCCTTTTTCCCCCCTCTGTTTATACCTGGTGATCTGCCCAATAACACACCTCCAGTATTAGAGTGCCCCCAATCTGGATGAAGGAGCACGGAGGCACATTTGGACTGCAGCATTGTCAGTTTAGTGGGAGGAGAGTGTTGGATATTCTAGCAGATTTAAATACAAAAAAGTGAAAAAAATCTGTGCTAGTTTCAATTACCGTATGAAGCAGCTTGCACAATACCCTGGCCAAACATGCAAAAACAATATACCGTATATACTCGAGTATAAGCCGAGTTTTTCAGCACATTTTTTTGTGCTGAAAATGCCCCCCTCAGCTTATACTCGAGTCTGTGTCCATCTTCAACTTTGTGCACCTGGTCCCGGCTAGCTGTAGGTACCCTGGACCCCGAACTTGGCACACATGTAGCCCCACTCTTCCTCTACAAGTGTGCAAAGTTTGTTGTTCAGGGGACCTACAGCCGGGGAGCACCGATTTTTAAAAGCCGGGCACCCCTTCCATAGACTCCCATGTTAAACGGTAATTTCTCCGGTGAATTTGGGGACACGGTACCGGCCCTTCCATAGACTCCCATGTTAAACGTCAGTCTAGTCACACAGCGCCAGAGATCAGGTAGGGAGATTGGACACAGTGAGGCATGGGCACAGTGAGGCATGGACACAGTGAGGCATGCAGATGGACACCCTAGGCTTATACTCGAGTCAATACGTTTTCCCATTTTTTGGTGGTAAAATTAGGTGCCTCAGCTTATACTCGAGAATATACGGTAATATGAGCTCAAACCTAAACCCTTATAATTTTAATCCAATCAGGCAGACCCTTGCCCTACATAGTTAAAGTCAATTCTAAAGGAAATTGAATAAGAAAATTGTATAATTTATGACCAGCCTGAGTTTTGAAAATGTTTGGCCTCCTTCAGTTCACCATTGGGCTGCTTATCAGGGTTATCAGATAGGCAACTTTCACACGGACGATCCAATTGCCCCATAGAGGAGAGCGGGACTGTGTCCGTGTCGGCTCTGCATAGCCGAGCAGACACGGACCTGTCATTCACCTGCTCAGCGGGGATCAGTGGAGAGATCCCCCACTGGGCAAGCGGATTCTGCTCAGGTGCCTGTGTGAAAGGGGCCTTAGGAAGTCAAATGGCCGACTCCAGGAGCTCCCACAGCAGGCTGACATTACTGCTACTAATTGCAAGGCAGTGGCTTAGCGTTGTCAGGCTGCAAAAAATAGGATTTTTATAACAGCTTACCTGTAAAATCCTTTTCTTGGAGTACATCACGGGACACAGAGCGACATAGTCATTACTAATGGGTTATATAGATACCGTCAGGTGCTGGCACTGGCAACTTCCAAAACCGGAAGTACCCTCCCCTATATAAGCCCCTCCCATCCGGGAGCACCTCAGTTTTGTAGCAAAGCAATAAGTGTCCCCAAAGAGGGGCGGGAGCTCTGTGTCCCGTGATGTACTCCAAGAAAAGGATTTTACAGGTAAGCTGTTATAAAAAGCCTATTTTCTTTCTCGTACATCACGGGACACAGAGCGACATAGTCATTACTAATGGGATGTCCTAAAGCAATGCCAAATGAGGGGGGGGATACACCATATATAAGCTGAGCGCTATCAGACATGAGGATCTTTTGCGGCCTGCAACACACTGCGCCCAAAGGCGACATCCTCCTGACTTCTAACGTCCACCTGGTAGAACCTAGTAAACGTGTGAACTGAAGACCATGTTGCGGCCTTACAGATTTGAGCCAGGGAGGCCTGGTGATGCACTGCCCATGAAGTCCCAACTGCTCTCGTGGAGTGCGCTCTAACTTTGAACGGATGCGGTCTCCTTCTCAAGCCATAGGCTTGTATTATGACCTGTCGAATCCACTTGGCTAAAGTAGATTTTGACGCTGCCTGACCCTTTCTGGGGCCTTCCGGCAGAATAAACAAAGTATCCGTTCTGCGAATCTGAGCAGTGGCTTTTAGATAAGCTTTAACTGCTCTTACTACATCCAAAGAATGCAATAACTTTTCCTCTACCGAAGTAGGTTTGGGGAAAAAAGAAGGAAGAACCACATCTTGGTTCAAATGAAACCTCGATACCACCTTAGGAAGAAAGGCTGGATGAGGACGTAACACTACTCTGTCCTTATGGATAACCAGATATGGCTCCTTACAGGACATAGCTGCTAATTCCGACACTCTTTTAGCCGAACAAATGGCTACTAGAAAAATCAATTTCCTGGTGAGAAGAACCAAAGAAATATGCTGTAATGGTTCAAATGGTTGTTTCTGTAGAACCGACAGAACCAAGTTTAGATCCCATGGACATATGGGAATATTAACCGGAGGACTAATACGCATCACTCCTTGTATAAAGGCTTTGACTAGTGAATGCGAAGCCAAGGGCCTTTGAGAAAATATTGACAAGGCCGAAATCTGACCCTTGATAGTACTCAAGGCAAGCTTCCTATCTACAGCCCATTGTAGGAAGTCCAGAATCCTACCTATTACGTATTTACGTGGATGCCATTTCTTGGCCTCACACCAGGCGATGTACGCCTTCCAGATTCTATAGTAGATCTGCCTGGATACCGGCTTCCTGGCATTGATCATGGTAGATACCACAGAATTAGAGAGCCCTCTCTTTTTTAGAATGTGGGCTTCAATAGCCAGGCCGTCAAACCTAGGGCTGGTAAGGAAGGGTGGTATATCGGTCCTTGCGAAAGCAGGTCCGGACGATGTGGGAGGGTCCAAGGACTCCCCACAGACATTTTTACAATCTCCGCATACCACGCTCTTCGGGCCACGCTGGAGCCACCAGAATCACTGGTTTCTTTTCTACCCTGATTCTGCGGAGTAATCGAGGTAACAATTGTGGCGGTGGGAATGCATATATCAGCTTGAACTGATCCCAAGGGAACACTAGGGCATCCGAGCCGCAAGCTAGGGGATCCCTTGTCCGAGAGACAAACCTGTCCACCTTTGCGTTGAATCTGGATGCTAGAAGATCTACATCCGATGTTCCCCACCGCTGACATATTGTCCAGAAAACCTCGGGGTGAAGGGACCCTTCCTCTGGGCATAATTGCTGGCGACTTAGAAAGTCCGCCTTCCAATTCTCCACTCCTGGAATGAATACCGCAGATATGGCTGGGACATATCTTTCTGCCCATTTCAGGATGTAATTTACTTCCCTCTGGGCTGCACGACTCCTGGTGCCCCCCTGATGATTGATATATGCCACTGCTGTGGCATTGTCTGATTGAATTCTGACAGGGGACCCTTGGAGTTTGGATGTCCATGCTACTAGGGCATACCGGGCTCTCGTATCTCTAAGAGATTGATGGGCAGGGCCTTTTCTGCATCCGACCATCTGCCCTGGAGAGACTATTGCTCCAGTACAGCTCCCCAGCCTATAAGGCTGGCATCTGTAGTGACCACCTTCCAAGAAATCGGACTGAAGGATTTCCCTTTTTCCAGATTCTGGGGAACCAACCACCAACGGAGGCTCTTGCGAACGGAAGGGGACAAGGACATTGTAAGTCTAGGGCCTGAACTTTTTTGTTCCAGGCTGACAGTATGGCCCCTTGCAAATTCCTTGAATGGAATTGACCGTAGGGTACTGCTTCGAATGATGCCACCATTTTTCCCAGCAGCCTCATGCACAGGCGTATGGACGGCTGTCTTTTTTGTACCCACTAAGTGGATCAAATCTTTCAAAGACAACACCTTTCCTCGAAGCAAGAATATTTTTCTCTGGCCTGAATCCAACCTTAGCCCCAAGTATTCCAGACTTTTGACTGGTTTTAGGGCTGACTTGTCTCGGTTGATAATCCAACCGTGATATTCCAGATACTTGATTGTCTCGTGAACAACCACTTCTAGTTTTTTCACTGAGTGGTCTATCAGCAACAAGTCATCTAGATATGCCATTATCATTACACCTTGTGTTCTTAGATTGGCCAATAAAGGGCCAGAATTTTTGTAAACACTCGTGGTGCTGTGGCCAAACCGAAGGGTAAGGCTCTGAACCGAAAATGGCGCCCTTCTACTGCAAAGCGTAGAAATTTTTGGTGGACTGGAAAGATGGGAATGTGCAAATAAGCATCTTTGATGTCGATCGCGGCTAACCAATCCTCCCCTTGTAGGGCAGTGGCCACCGATCGGATCGACTCCATCGGAAAGTCCTGATATACAGGAATTTGTATAGCCCTTTTAGAATTAATATGGGCCTCCCGTTCGCGTTTGCTTCGGGACTGTAAAGAGGTTTGAGTAAAACCCGAACCCTCATTCTTCCAGGGGAACCTCCATAATTACTCCTTGGAGCAATAGTTGTTCTAGTGCCACAGGAGGGACTCTCTCTTCCGGGGATCCCTTGGCACGTTTGACCTCAAAAATGGGAAGGAGGAGAGTCTTTTAACTCCAAACTGTATCCCAAACATACCGCGGAGAACACCTATCTGTCTTGATCGTGTCCCGCCAGGTCTCTTGCGAACAACTGGAGTCCTCCCCCCACCCGACTGAGTGGGGGCAACCCTTCAATGAATTTAACTTTGGGGGAGGTTTTGTACCTCCCCTGACCCAGGGTTTCTCATTACCCTGCTATTGTCCCTGTTTTTTACCCCCGGGAATTGACCGAGGAGGCCGTCGGAACTGTTACACAGCCGATGCCTCAGGGACTGGAGAAGCAGGCCTCTTAAAGAGGGACCTCTAACTCTGTTTTTAACCGGCAAGAGCGTATTTACCGCTGGAAATTTTCTGGATATATTTGTCCAGGTTTTCCCTGAATAAGCGTTCACCATGAAATGGGACGCTAACCAGCCATTCTTTACAGGGAGCTTCAGCAGACCAGTTTTTGAGCCATAGAAGCCTACGCATATGTACTATAGACAGCGTAAGGCGGGAGGCGTGATGGACTGAATCCTTTATGGCGTCAACCGCAAAGCCTAAGGCTCTAGGTAGATCAGCTAGGGCAAAGCCTGCTGATCTGTCAAGTCCCTCAAGCCCTGTTTCAACTGATCCTTCACTGCTTAGCAGACCCCAATAGCTGCTACTGCTGGTTGTGTCACCAAGCTTGCTGTAGAAAGAAGCAGACTTTCATAAGGACTCCAATCTTTTATCTATTGGGTTCTTGAACATTTGGACATTATCCACTGGACATGTCAGTGATTTATACATACAAGAGATGGCTGCGTCCACTGTAGGGACCTTCCATTTTTTTTTTTTTTTTTTGATGAACTTATCCTCCATGGGATAGACCACCGGAAATCTCCTGGGGGAATAAATATTTTCTCAGGACGTTCCCAATCCTGGTAAATAAGCCCTTTCAGTAAAGGGTGAAGTGGAAAAGAACAGACAGTCTGGGGGCTTCTAGCGACCCCAACGAGGATACAGTAGTGGTTGATGGTTCCGCAAGGTGCATTTTTAAATGCTGATCGGACCATGTTAGTCAGAGACTGAACCCATAATCTTTCAGCTTGAGATGCTGAGAAAAGGTTCCCCCACTGTTGACTCCTCTATAACAGAATCAACCTTATCCTGATCCCCTTCAGGCAGGTCGATCCCTGTATGGGACTGTTGCCCTGCTAACAGGCACTCTGAAGGAGGAGACGGAGATCGGGCGTGCTTTCCCTGACAGGGAGGCAGCGATCAATGTTGACAATCTCTCTCTAATCCTCCCAGAGCTGAGGAAAAAACCTCCTCTGTTACATACACAGGAGCAGGTGAACTGAGGACAGCCACAGTACCAAGTACCCCTGCGGGGTCTCTACGGTCACTTACCTCTGAACTTCAGGGGAGACTGGTGCAGCAGAAGTATGCCCAAGATCCTCAGAGCCCGATGAGACCCCCTTCGCTTCCTGGAAGATTCAGTTCCGGAGCTTCTGGATGGCATATTCCTAAGCCTAAAGCTGAGGTATTCCAGCCGTAATACACCACTTTTACTGAGAATAGTCTAGCACAATTGCTGCTATATCACAGTTGGTGTCTACTAAAGTGCCTTTCTAGGGGATGCCTGCATCAACCGCCTCTGTGTGCCTTTATATTGTTGCTAGCTCTGTCTGTGCACTTCAACAGCCAGCTATAATGTGCTTTAAAACACGCTGGACGCCCGCACATGCGCAGTAGCGCCGCGGCGCACACCTGAGCGTCATCCACCCGCTCCGCCCCTTTTTCCAGATCGCCTCTATGAATAGAGGCGCGTGCACGCGCACGCGCGCGGGCACGTGCGCCTTCGGCGCCTTTTTTGAAAACAACAAGGAGCTAGATGGGAGCCAGGGTCCCTTTGCCGCAGGGCCCGGGGATGGATGAGCGCAGCAACAGGGCAGAGGAGACAGCTTCCCAGGAGAGAACATACCAACTGCCTGGATTTGATTCTGGAAGAAAAAAATCCACATTACAAGAAAAAAGAACCATAGCGGCCTCTAGTGTCTAACACAGGTACCGCCGTCTTACATTTTTTTTTTTTTCTTGCCTACTATTAAAATTTTTACATTTTCTCAGTAGTAACAGGCATACACAGAATATTAGCGGGAATACCTTAGGTAACAGGCAGAAAGACAAAATAGGCTTGGGGGTCCCTCAATAGAACCAAGTTCCCGAGGGCCCCCACTTACCTTTTCCTCGCCGCAGGACTCTGTTTGGTCCACAGAAGCCCAAACTTCACCTATCACGGCAGGCATTGTAATCAAACCTTCAGGGACCGGGTTCCCAAGGATTCCACTCCCCTGGACCTGTATAGCACCCTGCACAGAAAACATCTTGGTCGTGGGTATGACCAGAGCTCTGGATCCCAGGGTCCAGCTCTCCTAAGAGAAGCATTACAGGCAAAACCTTGCTCTTCTCTGCAAGGCCCGGGTACCGACCGTTTAGCTATGAAGCTTTTGTGGTCGGATCCGGAATAGCTTACTGAGGCCCAAAAGAACCTGTACGCAAGCTCAGTGAAAAACACATGTTTCTTCTTGGCCAACACCTTAGACACTGGCAAAAAAACTGAGGTGCTCCCGGATGGGAGGGGCTTATATAGGGGAGGGTACTTCCGGTTTTGGAAGTTGCCAGTGCCAGCACCTGACGGTATCTATATAACCCATTAGTAATGACTATGTCGCTCTGTGTCCCGTGATGTACGAGAAAGAAATAGGTTCTTTTATTGGCAGGATCTGAGAAGCTTTGCAATAGATATATTTAAAAAGATTTGCTTAAGAAGACTGTGTACAGTGAGGCATGATGCCAAACATACCGAAAATAGATTTAAAGTGGCAGTAAAGGTTCTTTCAAAAAACAAAACAAACCAGTTCTGTGCAGTAGTTTTACATAGCTCCCAACTGTCCCCGATTTCAAGGGACTGTCCCTGATTTTGAGGGACTGTCCCTGATTTGGAGCAATGTCCCTCTATTCCCCTCATTTTGGTCTGATCTTTATAGTTGTATATAAAATGCACTTTATTTTTCAAAAAGTGATTCCCAGTGCTAAACATTTCATCCAAATTCTAAATTGCTGCATTTGTAAATTTTAAAAGCCAATATAAAGGAATAGTAGTGGAAATTAATTAACCTTTTTTTTGGGGTTAATTCTCCTTTAAGGGGGTGTAGCAGGGGGCGTGTCCTATGCCTTCATACATTTGCTAGTAGGTGTCCCTCATTCCCATCTCAAAATGTTGGGAGGTATGGTTTTGCACAGAGCAGCCCCGCTCCTTCTCTTTTTGGGTCCCTCACCAGCGCTTCTGGCTCCTTCTCTTCAACCAGTGCCCCCCCAATAGCAAGCCGTTTTCTCTGGGGGCACTGGTGCATGCTCGCTCCTAAGCCCAGCTGTATGCGTCCATAAGACACACAGAGCCATGGCTCGGCCCTACCCCCTGCTTTCTCCTCATTGGCTTACTGGCTGTGATTGACAGTAGCAGGAGCCAATGGCTCCTGCTGCTGTCTCAGCCAGTGAGGAATGAGAGACCCTGGAGGAGCTCAGCTCTTGTGCGCATCGCTGGATCAAGAGGGAGCTCAGGTGAGTATTAGAGGGGGGTGGGGGGGCCGCTGCACGCATAGAAAAAACCTTGAGCATTTAAAACCACTTTAAAGCCTCGTACACACGATACGATTGTTGGCAGGGGATTGCCTGTTGACAGACTGTTGGCCTAAAATATGACCGTTAAGCCTCGTACACACACTATCGTATTATCCAACGGGAATTGTGTGATGACAGGCTGTTGTTGGAAAATCCGACCGTTTGTACGCTCCATTGGACAATTGTTGTCGGATTTTCCACGGACAAATGTTGGATAGCATGGTTTAAAATTGTCTGCCAACAATTGTGTGTACAAACACACATGCTCAGAAGCAATGCTGACCATAACACAACATTAGCAGAAGTTGCCCAAAGGGTGGCGCCAAAAAGCTGAAAAAACATGTAGTTTCGTGTTTGTTGGCCGACAATTCTTTGCCGTTTGTATGCAAGACAAGTTCCTGGCCAATGCCCTTCGGACAAAAGTCCTACGGTCTGTTCGCAGAAAATACGATCGCGTGTATGAGGCTTTAGTACACTCCTTCAGACAATTGTTGTCCAACTTTCTGCCAACAAATGTTGAATGACATGCTGGTAAATTTTTGGCGGACAACGGTCTGTTGTCAGATTTTTTGATGGTCAGTACACAAGTCTGTCGCACAAAAGTTGAAAGTACAAACACACATGCTCGGAATCCATGCTCACTAGGGGTACAACGGATCAAAAAACTCACGGATTGGATCGATCCTCGGATCAGAGTCACGGATCGGATCATTTTTCGGATCAGCAAAAAAAGTAAAAAGGCAAATCTTGTTACACCCACCGGAGTTTTAGATTTCACAGTTATTTTCAACACAAAGCGGAGCTTATAAGCTGCAGGCCCGGTTCACACAGGGGCGGCACGACTTCAGGGGCGACCTCAAGACGACTTGAGACGCCCGCCGAGGCGACTTGCATAATGACTCCTGTATAGAAGTCGCCCTGCGTCGCCCCCAAAAGTAGTACAGGAACCTTTTTCTAAGTCGGAGCGACTCAGGTCGTTCCTATTAGAACGGTTCCATAGCACAGACCAGGACGCGTCTCCTTAGGCGACCGAGTCGCCCCTATGTGAACCGGGCCTAAATACAGTATTTGTAAATCCGACGGACTGTTTACATGTTACATTTTAAAAGCAGCAGCAAACCTGCTGACCTTACATTGTTGCTAATGTGACAGAACACCTCTGAATTTCACATTTAACTAAATGTTAAATGTGAAAATCAGAAGTGTTCTTTAACATTAGCAACAATGTAAGGTTTGCTGCTGCTTTTAAAATTTAACATGTAAACAGTCCGTTGGATTTCCAAATACTGTATTTAAGCTTATGTAGCACACAGATCTTTTTCCCCCTCTTACCTTCTCAAGCAGGGGGAGAAGACACACCATGCCACATGCCCGTGCCCTCTAGATTATAAAGGTCAGGTGGTGTTACATACTTGGGTCCCGCAGTTAATAATTCCCTTCTTCTGGTTCTCCCCTCTATGTTTATAGAGGCGAGTCTTTATCTTTCCCAAATTAGGTCAATGTCCACACAACATATCAACTCCAACGTGTGTTTATTTTATCTTGCTTTCAGGAACCAGAGAGTTGAAGTGAGAAAAGGTTAGCAGATAGAAGTGGATTCAGGCACACTCTTGGCTTCGTCACCACTCGGTCCCGAGTAGGTACAGCTCACCCGGATAGTCACTCAATAGCACTAGCAGCCGGCGTGATGCTGGAACAATGGCTCAGTCCCCTCCAAGGACCAAATCAAGGAGATCCCTCCTGAACTTTCAACACTCCGCAGAGGCAGTCTGCGAAGTGAGGAATCCTTCCCTCCGACAGTTCACCAGGCCTTTCCTGAGTCAGCAATACTTTATTACTCGCCCTCTTGTTATGGGATCGATCCTCCCCTGGTTTCCTCTGTGTCAGAGCGGTTACCCTTACGCGGGTTCCCTGGCACTCCTCTTCGGTTGTAGACCCAGTCAAAGGTACTGGGCCTACCTGGAACTCTGTAGCCTCGGGCTGAAGGTGCCCGAGACTCCTCGATCAAGATAGGGCGCACCCCCCTCTGAAGGGTAGCTCCCTCCGGGCAGTGGGCCCTGGAAATTGGCTCCTGGCATGGGCCCCGGGAATTTGCTTCCTGAGCAATGGCGTCTGCCCCTTATATATCCTCTCCCGGCATGCACAGCAGGCCGGAACCGCCCACCAACGGCAGCCGAGAGGGGACATCCAATACCTACTCCATCACCTGTGGTTCAACCCAGAGTACAGGCGACAGCACCACCTATACTCCCAAAGGGGAACTGCACGCCAGGTGACACAGCAGTAAGGCAGAGTCCAAATAATAAAGAGACCCGAGCCAAACTATTGCTCTGGTCACCCCTAAATTTAGGTATAGCGGGGTTAAATTTGGGGACCCCGCTACATTTATAAGCTCCGTTTTGTGTTGAAAATAACTGAAATCTAAAACTCCGTTGGGTGTAACAAGATGTCCGCTTGCTTACTTCTCACTATCATTACTGTGCAGAAGTGTGGGGTGGAGCAAGATGGCAGCAATGAAACGTCACTTCCTGACGAGACAGCCGCCGCCGCTCCAGAGCTAGGCTGAAGCTGGGGCCTTTCCTATGGCCGAGGCTGCGGAGCGCTCCGCGGATCGCGTGGTGTGCCGTTCCGGACAGGGTGACCCGTCACCGATCCGTTGCACCACTAATGCTCACCAAACATGAAATTAGCAGAAGGAGCCCAAAGGGTGGCGCTCAAGAGCTGAAATTCCTTGTAGTACGTCACTACGTTCGTGTTTGTTGGCCGACAATTGTGTACCATTAGTATGCAAGACAAGATCCTGAAGACAAAAATCAGATGCTCGGTTGGCCAACAATCTGATCGTGTGTACCAGGCTTTAGGGTGTACATATACTTCAAAAAAGAAAATGTAAACACAAATAAGGGGCAATTCCTATGTTTTATATGTTGCCCGTCTGTAGTTCCCCTTTTATATTCACACTCTCCCTTTAAAAAAAAAAAGGCACTGACTATGCAAACGGATTGGGAATTCCAGTTAGCAGGCCTTGGATGTTCCCAGTCAATGACCGCTAGCACTGTGACTCCCAGTTGGGACAGTCTCTCTGATCAGAACTGGTTATAAAATGTTCATAAATTCTGCCTAGAGCACGCTAGCTCCATGTTCATGAATATGAAAGCAGCATGCTTCCTGCGCAACGTTCAAATGATTTCATAAAAGCTTATTCCCAACCTTATTTTTCTTCTCCCTTTCCCCGGCTGATTTATCACCTGCACTAAATACACACATTGATAGCTACTGCCTCAAGGAAGATATTTTGCATCCAGTTTAGGCATAAAGCAAATGCCGCCTGTAAATCTTCAGACGACATAGCGTTCTAGCGTAAGGTACGGCAGTGGGAGGGTAGCTGGGTGTCTCGCGTTGGAATTGATGACATCCACTGATGCACATTGGACGCAGCAGTGCTCTGTTTATCCAAACCTTTAAAATGCAAAGATTTGCTGTCTGTGCTCAGTGCACAGAACATCGGTTTGGAGCGCCTGTTTCTTAGTAAGGATGATGAATATCATTAGTGGTTGCCAGTGCTTTTACTCAGTCACTAGACAGGATGAACTCCACATTAATCATATGCAAGTGGAGATCCAGGCTCCATGCACCACTAGCAGAGGCTCCTGGCTGAATTCACACCATGTAGATTGTTAAAGAGCCAGGAAACCTAGAATGAAAATTAACCAGTTCATGACTGATCCAAGTAGACCCAGATGCTATACCATATCCGATCGAACTTACAAATGATTGGCACCTCTCCTGTAAATGTATTCCTTTTTTATTAAAGGACAACTGTACATCTGTAATGCATAGCTCCCAACTGTCCCTGATTTCGAGCAATGTCCCCCATTCCTCCTCATTTGTCCATCATTTTAGTCTGATCTATAGATGTATTATGTGTAGCGCACAGATCCCTTTCTTTACCTGCATTAACTTTGGCTCCTCGCAGGAAGAAAGGGGCACACCGCACCACAAGCCCGGACCCTCCTGTGTGAAGAGGTTGAGCGGTTTTGTTGATGGGTCTCCCACAGTCAGACAGCCAGAGAATGTCTCTCACCTCTATATTGAATAAAGACAAGTCCTTGTATCCCCACAGTAACTTGAATCTCCACACCAGCTGAAACTCCAACGTAGAGGTTTATTTCCTTATAAAACACAGTCTCTGACAGAAAAGGTTGGAAGGAGAACAGGACAGCTTAAGATGTGGATGAGGTCCAGGCACAAACGTTACACGATTCACTACTCCGATTCTCAAGCAGACTCAGCCCATTCGGATAGTCTCCCTAACTTAGGACTAGCAGCCGAAATGGTGCTCGAACTTTACCCTTGGTCTCTGCCACAGACCTGATGAACTTGGTCTCTGCCACAGACCTGGTGAACTTGGTCTCTGCCACAGACTTGGTTGAACTTGGTCTCTGCCACAGACCTGGTGAACTTGGTCTCTGCCACAGACCTGGTGAACTTGGTCTCTGCCACAGACCTGGTGAACTTGGTCTCTGCCACAGACCTGGTGAACTTGGTCTCTACCACAGACCTGGTGAACTTAGTCTCTGCCACAGACCTGGTGAACTTGGTCTCTGTTCAAGGAGAAGACATCCCTTCCGCACCAGTCCTTCGGAACGGTTCCTCCCCCGGCCTCCTCATCTAGGATACGGGTCCCCTCGCAAGGCGGCACCCTGAGATTCCTCGATCCCCGGTGGGCTCCAGCCGAAGGTGCTGGGCCCAGACCTGTGTTGCAGTCCCAAGGCTGAAGGTGCCTGGGACCCTTGACCACGAACCGCAGACCCGCCCCTGGGCTAAAGGTGCCCAGGGTGGACAGGAACAAGAGCAAGCACAAGACCCCGAACAGGCAGCGTCTGCCCCTTTTATATCCTCTCTCAGCATGGCCAGCAGGTAGACCACACCCACCGTATGGTTGCCGAGAGGGGACACACAAGGCACAGCACTGTATCAGTGGTTCAACCCTGGCCTACCATGACAGCGCCACCTGCAGGCCACAGGGAACTGTACACCAATACTCCACCTGCGGACAAAATGGTTTCAAGAACTCTATCAATTAGGGTGTTTGGGCATAACTACCACCCAAACACTTCCCCTAAATTTAGCACCCCGCTACATATGTATATAAAATGCACTTTTTATCTATCAAATTTTTTTTTCTAGCGCTAAACCTTTCATCTGATTTCTAAATTGCTGCATTTGTAAATTCTAAAAGCCAATATAATGGAATAGTAGTGGTAAAAAAAGCACTTGTTTTTTGTACAATTCTCCTTTTAAGGGGACGTGGCAAGGGGTGTGTCCTATGACTGCAAACTTTTTTCGCTGATAGGTGTCCCTCGTTTCCATCCCAAAATGTTGAGAGGTATGCTAATGCACCCCTCAACTCTTGCTGAGCCAACCTGCAATAATGCACTAACACCCCCCATCCAGCTTCTTATCTTTGTAGCAGTGCTGCATCTTGTGAAATGTTCTGCCTTTTCCTCTCTATCCAAAACGAAAAATAATATTTTGGTTGACTTTTAATAAAATTGCTCACTTAGAAAGTGAAAGGCTTAAGTGTAGCACTACCCCTGCAGGGGCTGCTTACAACTGGCTCCCCTGTTCCTGCACAGCCAGGCAACATGCATTTTCCATTTCATCCGGTCACAAGAAATTAGTCCCTGGGCTTGTTTTTATTAGGGATAGCAACTTGGATGGGGTAGAGGGGTTATGGGATGCCCAAATTGGGGACAACTTCCTTCCTATGTACAGAGAAAAGATCCTGGAATGTTCTCCTTTCTGGACACAATCAGTCTTTTGGATCAGTGGCAAAAGTCCCTTGCAGACTAGGAGCTCTTAGTCCCCTTTTGAAAATAGTACTAAATGTTGCAAAACGGCATGCAGGAGTATCTCCTCTCCTTTATAGAGGCCAGTAGAAGGAGCTGTATGCTCCGAGCGCGTAGCCTGTGTTTCCTGTGCTTCTCACATAGAGGTCCGCCCACCCGGTGACGTAATTTCCCTCGTGGGGTCCACGCTAGGCAGCCAGGATGCCCTTCACTTCCTGCTTTGGAATCAGCGTCCTGTGCAGGAAAAAACACAGCTGGGAAAACCAGATTGCTGGCACCCCTCGAGGAGGACCCCCTATACGACAGATATGCCTGTGATGTCTTCTTCCCTGTAAGTGCATTCATGTTTGCACTATTAAAATAACCTTATAATGTTGCACTTAGGTGCACCTCCCTCCTTCTTTCTTTTGCATTCTTCTCCTCTATAGAACGGCTCCCAGCTCCACTGCTTGCAAGTACTACCAGCCCTCTTGGCTGCTCCAAAGATCTCCCAGGATGAGGGATAAAAGGGATAAGCACCACACTGTCCTTTGGAAGCTTGCCTTCCTCTTGTGAATCCCTGGATGTGCTGATGTACTTACTCTGTCCTCCTTGCTTCCTGCTGTTCTTAGGTAAGATTCCTTCTCAAACTGGACACTGCAAGGTTTCTTTCCAGCCAGCCCAAGCCCAGCCTGAAGGCAAAGCACGCCCACTCAGACATAGGGGACTTCTCTTAGGCCACCAACAGCCTCCTCAGCACTCCATTTTCTACCCGACTCCCTGCTGGCAAGGCTTCACCATATTTAAGGGCTGACCTAGCCACCCTGCCAGGACATTCTGCCTGGTGATTGGCCAAGTTCCCTCAAGTATGCAGATCAAACCTCCTGGCCTCTGCCCACTAACTTCCAGAAGCTTCTTGATCCAGGGGGAGGTACTAGAGACCTGCATTTGTAGAGCTATCTAGCTTGATCTGCAGTAACCCAACCCAATTACAGACTCACATAACTTACCATGAGTCATAAGTCTAAATTTACCTACACTAAAGCTAGTAGCACACTGGAGGGTGCTATATAAGCATGGTTAAATATATATATATATATATATATATATGTATATATATATATGTAGCGGCTGCTCCTCACACTCCCCTCTTGGTCTCGTCTTTCTCTTGTCTAGGGGTATCTTAGAGGGGAGGGAGCGGGGACACTACGCCTAGCTTCCACCACAGATGTTAGCGCGGTATAAGCAACAGTTCAGTATTACCTTCGGGTCAGTGTTGTGCACCTGGATCCTCCCTCCAAGAGTCACCGCGAACCAGGTCTGTCAAAAAATTAGCTCCACACCATTAAAGTTCAACACTCCTTTATTCTTCTTGTCTGAACACAAACAGTTGAACTCCCTTGGTAGAACAGAACAGAAAAGGAGGTGTGGATGCGAACAGGCCCAGACACAATGTAAGTTGCCACTTCCCTTCCTAGAAGTGTGTCCTGGTCTCCGCACGAGGGTAGATTTACTTCCAGGCCGTCTCCGACGAGAGACTCACTTGTCACCGGCAATATGCTGCACCGGGTCTTCAAATGAGGAGCTCCCCCCGGTCCATGGCGCCTTCCGGATTCGGGTACCCAATCCCTGGGCACCCTAGGATCTCCTTCCCTCGCGGAACTCAGTGTTGGGCACTGAGCTCCAGACCTCCATCCAAGTACCTCACCCCAGGCCAAAGGCGCCCGGGATGGAACTCGACCTCCACTGTCCTCTAGGCCTAAGCCACCCAGAGGAGCGACACGACCCACCGTCCGCAAGCTGAAGGTGCCTGGGACGTCAACCCCGTGACAAAGATGGCCGGCCCCCTTTATACCCTCTCCCAGCAAGCACGGCGGGTTCCCCGCCCCACCATACCACTGCCGAGGGAGGACAAAAAGGAGGACGGCACACAGCAATGATTCAACCCCAGCCCAGGGCAACAGCGGCACCCACTGGGCTGCAGGGAATTACACATCACTGATGTCTCTGCCAAATTCAAAATTACACCCGGGAAAGTATGTACCCGCTACACTCTCCCCTCGGTTCTTTGACACTGGTCCCCAGTGTCTGGAGTAAACCATGCCCTAAACAGCTGACATGATTCAGTCCAGAGACAGACTAACAATTGGATACACAAAAAAATATATAAAAACTTTGTAAACTATCGTGTTAAAACATTGTGTCTGAGCCCTGTAAAGAAAGGGAATAAAGACAGAAGAGAAACAACAGTATTGATCCATAACTTTGAATCACATATTCACATTTGACTTTCCCACCCATCCTGACTAAGACCCACCCCATCCTCAGTAAACTTGATGGGATGTTCTCCTGCAGAGGGAAAAGAAAGGATTAAAACACATAACCCTGACACCTGTATTCGTGTAATGGAAAAGAGACTTCTCCGGGAAGAAATCCCTTTTCTCCAAGTGAGTGTGTGACAAGTGTTTAAACGTTGCGCAACACTGCCACCTGGTGACAGCATTGCGGTAACTGCACCCGTGGAACTTTCCTCTTTTCTTTCGGCCCTATCTACCCCAGAGTCAGTATTCTCTTTGCTGGAAAAGTGAAGAACAAACAGGAACAGTTCTTCATTCCTCTGGGTACAAAGCAACGGGCCCCAGAAAGTTCAGCAGCATGATAAGAACGGAGTCTCTTTTCTCCTACAGGTAAAAACGGGGATGCGGCAGAACAAATGGTTTCAAGTGCTGATCCATGGTCTCCAGATGATACTCCACATCTTCTCCTTCCTTTCTTCGGATCAACACTTTATCTGCATGGATGTGCCGTCCCAACATCCATTCTGCCTTGCAGTCTTTGAATCGCTGGGAGGCCTTCGGAGAGCATGCCAGGTACCTGCGGGCATGGGGAACCTGAATGTGGGTCCACACAAAGTCATTGTACCAGTGCTCCCGACACACTTCCACCTCGTAGAGTAAGTCCTTCGATAAGTATGGATACTCCCATCCGTACTCCGCAGCAACCTTCTGCCCAAATAGGCATTGTAATCTTGCCAGAGGAGGCATGGTAGCTTTGTCCCCTTCGCCAGGCAACACTATCGAGTCCGGGTGGCGAGGGACCTTAATCACATCTGATCGGGGCATAGGGGCCCGCAGCAACAGTCTCTTTTCCCCGGCCTTCGGTACAGATGGCACCGGGGATGTAGTAGCAGACTGGGGACGGGACCTCTCTTCAGGCGCTGATGCCTCCACCCGGGGTGTGCTTTCCCCTGTAGACATGGGTGGATCTCTGATCCTCCGAGATGAAGCAAGCGGTACTTTGTCCCAGCCCTTCTCAGCAAACAAATCGTCTATTGCCACGTCGTCTCCCATGTCCGAGAGCAACTCCAGGTCGGAGGTGTCACACTCCTCCGCGGGTATGTAGCCGGTTGTAGAAACTGAGCCACCACCTCCCGCGGATTCGCTAGGCCATGACTTCCCGACACCTCCGCCCACACACCAAGTCTCCCCGCCTGGCTTACCTCGGCCTTTACTTGAAGCGGGACGTCCGGAACTCTGGTCGACGGATTCATCCGGGCATAAGTGGGCGAGATGGTCCACCACAACCGCTGATCGGGGCTACCATGCCGGTCTTCCTCTTCGGTTGCGGACGCTGCGAGACAGTGGTGACCGAGTCAGCATCCTTGGATTTCTCCCGTTGGGGTTTTACGACCTCCTCCGCAGTCGTTGCAGTGTGCTCAGGGGTGACTCTCACAGCAGTGATTCCTCCTCTCTGAGTGGTGTTGCCAGAAGCCCGGCCGGGGTAAATGGTTCTCGGCCTCTCCACCGCCGGATCCACTTCGAACAGGAACTCCCCACAGGCCTCACAGCGTCCGAACGGCTTCAACTGGCACACCAGTCCCGAACACCCGGGACAAATCACACCCAGGGCCTCAACGTCCATGCACGAGTACAGGGCGAATCGACCCCTTGGCTTTAGTCGGATCCCCGTATCCGTTACTGGAGCAGCAGCGGTCAAAGTCGTGGTGGAAGGATGAACTGGAATCCACGAGGTGTGTCCGAACATGGCGACCTGTTGCTGATCCATCGCACACTGCAAAGTTTTTGAGCCAACGTCCCACGTGTAGTCCTTCACACGTATTGGACTCCTCCCCTTTGCTCCAGTTCGCGGGCTTTTCTTCTTTTCTGTTTCTGAGTCACGCCCACGAACTAAGCGGTGGGGGTGTGCCTGGTGGCGCAGTGCAATAGAAGCCCCCACGTGTAGTACTTCACACGGCTGAACTTCCCCCTCTTTCCACTCTTCTGCGCGGGCCTTTCCCTTCTTTGGGTCATGTCCACGATTTCGAGCAGGGATGCACTTCCGCCAATGAAGGCCTGCCTGTTCGCTTAACTCTTCCAACAGACACGTTCGATACTGTGGTGCACAAACACTATACCGGACCCGAGCCCCCACGTGTAGCGGCTGCTCCTCACACTCCCCTCTTGGTCTCGTCTTTCTCTTGTCTAGGGGTATCTTAGAGGGGAGGGAGCGGGGACACTACGCCTAGCTTCCACCACAGATGTTAGTGCGGTATAAGCAACAGTTCAGTATTACCTTCGGGTCAGTGTTGTGCACCTGGATCCTCCCTCCAGGAGTCACCGCGAACCATGTTTGTCAAAAAATGAGCTCCACACCATTAAAGTTCAACACTCCTTTATTCTTCTTGTCTGAACACAAACAGTTGAACTCCCTTGGTAGAACAGAAAAGGAGGTGTGGATGCGAACAGGCCCAGACACAATGTAAGTTGCCACTTCCCTTCCTAGAAGTGTGTACTGGTCTCTGCACGAGGATAGATTTCCTTCCAGGCCAGCTCCGACGAGAGACTCACTTGTCACCGGCAATATGCTGCACCGGGTCTTCAAATGAGTAGCTCCCCCCGATCCATGGCGCCTTCCGGATTCGGGTACCCAATCCCTGGGCACCCTAGGATCTCCTTCCCTCGCGGAACTCAGTGTTGGGCACTGAGCTCCGGACCTCCATCCAAGTACCTCACCCCAGGCCCAAGGCGCCCGGGATGGAACTCGACCTCCGCTGTCCTCTAGACCTAAGCCACCCAGAGGAGCAACACAACCCACCGTCCGCAAGCTGAAGGTGCCTGGGACGTCAACCCCGTGACAAAGATGGCCGGCCCCCTTTATACCCTCTCCCAGCAAGCGCGGCGGGTTCCCCGCCCCACCATACCGCTGCCGAGGGAGGACAAAAAGGAGGACCACACACAGCAATGATTCAACCCCAGCCCAGGGCGACAGCGCCACCCACTGGGCTGCAGGGAATTACACATCACTGATGTCTCTGCCAAATTCAAAATTATACCCGCTACACATATATATATATATATATATATATATATATATATATATATATATATATATATAATAAACCATATTGTATTAATAAATCATAATATATACCATTTGCCACAAGTTTGTCTCCCTATTGGGGGGAGTCCCCTCACTTCCTGTATCATTGACAATGATGGCACAAGGAGAACAAGGGGAAATCTCCATTGGGAACACAGACTGCAACTAAAGTAATTCTGAAGGCAATAAATTATTATTATTATTATTATTATTATTTTTAAATGTCATACTTGCTTTGTGCAAGCCGCTTGCTATGGGGGCACTCATGCATGCTCACTCCCAAGCCAACTCTGTGCATCCATTGACACACAGAGTGCAGGTTTGCCCTGCACCCTGTTCCCTCCTCACTGGCTGTGATTGATAGCAGCAGGAGCCAATGGCTCCAGCTGCTGCCTTTCTTTCTAGTGAGAGGGAGAGCCGAGAGAGCTTCTGCTCTAATGCACATCACTGGTTTGAGATCGGACTCCTGCATGCAGGAAAAAAAACAGCATTTTTGCTTGTACGTTATTAGATGATGGAAGTCACCATAATTTGCCCTCATTTACTAAGCTCTGGAGAAACTGCACTTGCAAAAAAGGGATTTTTATAACAGCTTACCTGTAAAATCCTTTTCTTGGAGTACATCACGGGACACAGAGCGACTTAGTCATTACTAATGGGTTATATAGTTTACCTTCAGGTGCTGGCACTGGCAACTTCCAAACCGGAAGTACCCTCCCCTATATAAGCCCCTCCCATCCGGGAGCACCTCAGTTTTGTAGCAAAGCAATAAGTGTCCCAAAAAGAGGGGTGGGAGCTCTGTGTCCCGTGATGTACTCCAAGAAAAGGATTTTACAGGTAAGCTGTTATAAAAATCCCTTTTTCTTTTTCGTACATCACGGGACACAGAGCGACTTAGTCATTACTAATGGGACGTCCCAAAGCAATGCCAAATGAGGGGAGGGATACATAAGCTGGGCGCCATCAGGCATGAGGATCTTTTGCGGCCTGCAACACACTGCGCCCAAAGGCGACATCCTCCTGACTTCTAACGTCTACCTGGTAGAATCTAGTAAACGTGTGTACCGAAGACCATGTTGCGGCCTTACATACTTGAGCCAGGGAGGCCTGGTGATGCACTGCCCATGAAGTTCCAACTGCTCTTGTGAAGTGCGCCCTAACTTTGAACGGAGGCGGTCTCTTTCTCAAGCCATAGGCTTGTATTATGACCTGTCGAATCCACTTGGCTAAAGTAGATTTTGATGCTGCCTGACCCTTTCTAGGGCCTTCCGGCAGAATAAACAAAGTATCCGTTCTGCGAATCTGAGCAGTGGCTTTTAGATAAGCTTTAACTGCTCTTACTACATCCAAAGAATGTAATAACTTTTCCTCTACCGAGCTAGGTTTGGGGAAAAAAGAAGGAAGAACCACATCTTGGGTCAAATGAAACCTCGATACCACCTTAGGAAGAAAGGCTGGATGAGGACGTAATACTAATCTGTCCTTATGAACAACCAGATATGGCTCCTTACAGGACAAGGCGGCTAATTCCGATACTCTTTTAGCCGAACAAATGGCTACTAAGAAAATCAATTTCCTGGTGAGAAGAACCAAGGAAATGTGTTGCAATGGTTCAAACGGTTGTTTCTGTAGAACCAACAGAACCAGGTTTAAGTCCCATGGACATATGGGAATACTAACCGGAGGGCTAATACGCATCACTCCTTGTATGAAAGCTTTGACTAGTGAATGCGAAGCCAAGGGCCTTTGAAAAAATATTGACAAGGCCGAAATCTGACCCTTGATAGTACTCAAGGCCAGCTTCCTATCTACAGCCCACTGTAGGAAGTCCAAAATCCTACCTATCACGTACTTACGTGGATGCCATTTCTTGGCCTCACACCACGTAATGTACGCCTTCCAGATCCTATAATAGATCTGCCTGGATACCGGCTTCCTGGCATTGATCATGGTAGATACCACAGAATTAGAGAGCCCTCTCTTTTTCAGAATGTGGGCTTCAATAGCCAGGCCGTGAAACCTAGGGCTGGTAAGGAAGGGTGGTATATCGGTCCTTGCGACAGCAGGTCCGGACGATGTGGGAGGGTCCAAGGACTCCTCACTGACATTTTTACAATCTCCGCATACCATGCCCTTCGGGGCCACGCTGGAGCCACCAGAATCACTGGTTTCTTTTCTACCCTGATTCTGCGGATTAATCGCGGTAACAATTGTGGCGGTGGGAATGCATATATCAGCTTGAACTGATCCCAAGGGAACACTAGGGCATCCGAGCCGCAAGCTAGGGGATCCCTTGTGCGAGACACAAATCTGTCCACCTTTGCGTTGAATCTGGATGCTAGCAGATCTACATCCGGTGTTCCCCACCGCTGGCATATTGCCTGGAAAACCTCGGGGTGAAGAGACCATTCCCCCGGGCATAATTGTTGGCGACTTAAAAAGTCCGCTCTCCAATTTTCCACTCCTGGGATGAAAACCGCGGATATGGCTGGGACATATCTTTCTGCCCACTCCAGGATGCAATTTGCTTCCCTCTGGGCTGCACGACTCCTGGTGCCACCCTGGTGATTGATATATGCCACTGCTGTGGCATTGTCTGATTGAATTCTGACAGAGGACCCTTGGAGTTTGGATGTCCATGCTACTAGGGCATACCGGGCTGCTCGTATCTCTAAGAGATTGATGGGCAGGGCCTTTTCTGCTTCTGACCACTTGCCCTGGAGAGACCATTGCTCCAGTACTGCCCCCCAGCCTATGAGGCTGGCATCTGTAGTGACCACCTTCCAAGAAACCGGACTGAAGGGTTTCCCTTTTTCCAGATTCTGGGGCACCAACCACCAATGGAGGCTCTTGCGGACGGAAGGGGACAGGGACATTGGTAAGTCTAAAGCCTGAACTTTTTTGTTCCAGGCTGACAGTATGGCCCTTTGCAAATTCCTTGAATGGAATTGACCGTAGGGTACTGCTTCGAATGAAGCCACCATTTTTCCCAGCAGCCTCATGCACAGGCGTATGGATGGTTTTCTTTTTGTACCCACTAAGTGGGTCAAATTTTTTAAAGACGACACCTTCTCTGGAGGTAAGAAAATCTTTCTCTGATTTGAATCCAGCCTTAGCCCTAAGTATTCCAGACTTTTGACTGGTCTTAGAGCTGACTTGTCCCGGTTGATAATCCAACCGTGATATTCCAGATACTTGATTGTCTTGTGAATAGTGTGAGGGGGTTGGCTCGGCAGCGGGTGTGTGTGACCCCCGAGATGGGCTCCCCACACAAAAACAGGCCCAGCAAACGGAGGTTGTGGTTTTCAAAATCAAAAAGGTGCGGTTTATTTTCTATTTACAGTGACAAAACACAGCAAAGAAAAAGAAACATAAACAAAATAAATCCTGGTCAACTTGACCTCTGACTAAACATACAGGTTTCCTAACTAACAACTGGGATCAGCCTAGTGCTGTCCTAGTCCCTAAGTCCCTGGTTTTAAATGTCCAAGCAAATAGCCACACAGGCTTTGTCTCACCGCACAGGGGTTCACTCTCCCTAGACAGTCCACACAGGTCTGGGTCCAGGCATGAGCTAACATCTAATGAAGCTGGGAGTTCTTATAGAGGCCTAAATGAGCTGACAAGCTTCAGCTGGTCTCATCAACTCCCTGTCTGCACGACGCCCCACACTCTCCCTAGAGGTATGAGTCATCCATGAGCCCACTAGCCTTATACAACTCTCCACCTAGTTGTATAAGTCGGCGTAAAGCCTGAATCTGGGCGAAATATATCTACCCCCCTGGATGCAACCAGGTGACTTTACCTTCCTGCTGTCACATACCCCCCCCCTCTTGTTTTAACCTCGGGGTTGGAACACCAGCAATCAGGCATTCATGTACTCGAGACAAAGCATCCACATTCCCCATTTGAACGCCAGGGCGATGCTTTACTGTGAAGTTGAATTCCTGGAGGGCCAGGAACCACCTATTCACTCTTCTATTTGTTTCCTTGTTTTGAGCCATCCACTTTAACGGAGCGTGATCCGTAACCAAGTCAAAGTGCCTACCTAGCAGGTAGTACCGAAGGGAATCTAGAGCCCACTTCACCGCTAAACACTCCTTTTCAACGGTGGCGTAATTTACCTCATGGGACTTCAACTTCCTGCTGAGGTAAATGACTGGGTGCTCTTCCCCGTTCCAGACTTGGGACAATACTGCTCCTAACCCCACATCTGACGCATCAATTTGTACGACAAAGTCTTTAGAGAAGTCGGGTGAGTACAACACTGGCTGGCTACATAAGGCTTGTTTCAAGAATTGGAATGCTGCCTCAGCCTCGGGGGTCCATTTAATCATGACCGACCCTTTCCCCTTCGTCAGGTTGGTTAGGGGCACAGCCTTAGAAGCAAAGTGGGGAATGAATCGCCGATAATACCCAGCGATTCCCAGAAAGGCTCGTACCTGCTTTTTGCTGTTGGGACGTGGCCAACTCTGGATGGCCTCGACTTTGTTGAGTTGGGGTTTTATTACTCCCCTCCCAATGGTGTACCCAAGATATTTGGCCTCCTCCTGCCCAATGGTACACTTCTTGGGGTTAGCCGTAAACCCCGCTTCCCGAACAGAGTCCAGGACTGCTTGCACTTTTGGCAGATGTGAGGCCCAATCTGTGCTATGGACAATTACGTCATCCAGGTAAGCCGCAGCATACTTCCGATGGGGCCTCAGCATCTGGTCCATTTTCCGCTGGAATGTGGCCGGCGCATTCTGTAACCCGAACGGCATTCTTTTATATTGGAACGCCCCGTCTGGGGTTACAAATGCGGTTTTCTCTTTGGCCGACTTGGCCAGGGGGATTTGCCAATACCCTTTTGTGAGGTCAAGAGTCGTCATGTATCGGGCTGTTCCCAGCCGGTCGATCAACTCATCTATACGTGGCATGGGGTAGGTGTCAAATTTTGTAACTTTGTTCAACTGACGAAAATCGTTACAAAATCGCCAGCTCCCATCCGGTTTAGGCACCAACACAATGGGACTAGACCAATCACTTTGGGACTCCTCTATCACCCCTAAGTTCAGCATTTTCTGTACTTCCTCCCGTATTGCCTCCCGTCGGGCCTCTGGGATCCGATAGGGTTTTAACTTCACCCTTTCACCGGGCGGGGTAATGATGTCATGCTCTACCCCAGATGTTTGTCCCGGCAGCTCAGAGAATACCTCCTTGTTGCGAAGCACAAACTCCTTAACCTCCTGTTGTTGGGGTTGTGACAAGGTGGCTGCTATTCCAACCTCAGGAATCACGCAACCAGTTTGAGCTGGTGACCAAGTGTCTGCGACTAGGGACTCTCTATCCCTCCAGGCTTTCAACAGATTAACGTGATAGATCTGTTCGGGCTTTCGCCTTCCTGGTTGTCTGACCTTGTAATTCACTTCGCTCACTTTTTCCATTATCTCGTAGGGGCCTTTCCATTTGGCAAGGAATTTACTTTCAACCGTAGGGACAAGTACCAGTATCCTATCCCCCGGGGAAAAGGTACGGGTCTTGGCTCCACGGTTGTACACTCTCTGCTGTGCTAACTGCGCTTGGGCCAAATGTTCCTTCACGATGGGCATTACCTGTGCAATTCGGTCTTGCATCAGGGCGACATGCTCAATCACACTCCTGTGGGGAGAACTCTCACTTTCCCAAGTTTCCTTGGCAATATCCAACAGCCCTCTTGGGTGTCTCCCATACAGTAACTCAAAGGGGGAGAATCCCGTAGAGGATTGGGGCACCTCCCTAATAGCAAACATCAGATAAGGAAGTAGACAGTCCCAATCCTTTCCATCTCTATCCACCACTTTCTTCAACATTTGTTTTAGGGTTTTGTTGAATCTTTCAACCAGCCCATCGGTTTGGGGGTGATACACAGATGTACGTAATTGCGTCACTTTGAACAATTTACACAGCTCCTTCATAACCCGGGACATAAAGGGTGTACCTTGGTCCGTAAGCAGTTCTTTACAAATACCCACCCGGCTAAACACAAGAGATAGCTCTTTGGCTATGGTTTTGGCCGAGGTATTTCGGAGAGGGATCGCTTCTGGATAACGGGTGGCATAGTCCATTATAACTAATATGTACTGGTGCCCCCTAGCGGACTTGATTATAGGACCTACCAAATCCATGGCGATCCTCTCAAACGGGACCTCAATGATGGGTAGAGGGACCAGCGGGCTACGGAAATGTGGCATCGGGGCCGACCTCTGACACACAGGGCAGGAGGAACAATAATTTTCTATGTCCTTCATCACCCCCGGCCAATAGAATCTCTGTAATACCCTCTCTCGGGTTTTCTCTGTCCCCAGATGACCTCCAAGAATGTGCCCATGGGCCAACTCCAACACCAACTTCCTGTAAGGTTTGGGCACCACAAGCTGCTCAACGGTTTCTTCTGCCCTTTTTGCCACCCGATACAGTAGGTCCTTCTCTACGCTGAAGTATGGGTAAGTGCAGGTATTATCTGGGTTCACTAACTCGCCATCTATTTTCACTACGTTTTCCCGTGCCTTTATTAGGGCGGGGTCTTTCAACTGTTCTGTGGCAAAGTTTTCCCTGTGAACCTCAAGATCAGAAAACTCCACAGACAGTAGGTTTTCGTCTGAGGAGGTGGGCTCCTCTCCAGTTTCTTGAGTCTCCCCTGCCAATACTGATAAGGGAAATTCCGGAGAGTCCTCACCACTCTCAGGGGAGTTCTGGCTATCACATTCCTGGTACATAGGGGCACCAGTGGGGGGCTCAGGATCATCCCACAGTTCCCAGAACTTCGGAAAATCCCTTCCCACAATGGCGTCATGCGGTAACTGAGATACTAAGCCCACTGGATGAGAGAGGGTACCTTTGGGGGTCTCGAAACACACTGTAGTCACTGGATACTCTCGGGTGTCCCCATGCACACAAATAACAGCTACCTTGCTATTCCCAGAGACCTCTGTTTTAACTAACTCAGCCTTTATCAGGGTCACAAGGCTACCTGAATCCAGCAATACCACAACATTTCTACCATTAACACACATTTTGCATAAATGTTTCTCAGTTCCTCGAATGGCAGTGCATGCGACTGTCGCACACAGCGACTGACGTCTGCCCGTCAGAAAGTCACACTGCATGGGTTCCTCCACAACCGGGCAATTGGCTGCAATATGTCCCGCTTGCCGGCAGCGGTAGCAAACGATCCTTCTTGCGGCCTCTTGAGCCGCTGATTTCCCAGGCTGTTCTCGCCAAACTTGGGGTAGAGCTCCCACCCTCTCACTCTCTCCACCCTCACCCCTTGGAATCCTCTTATCCGCCCCTGGGGATGGTCTGGTCTTAGGGTGGAAAGTCCGAGTGTCTCTGGAAGAGGCCGTCAGGTTCTCTGTAGCCAAGTATTTTTCCACACGATCCACAAGACCATCGGCCGTCTCTGGGTCTCCATGGCTTACCCACTTTTGGATGGCAGTAGGAAGAGCTCTCAAAAACCGATCCATTACAACACGTTCCACAATCTTTGGTGCGGACAAAGTCTCTGGCTGTAGCCACTTTCTGCTCAGGTGAATGAGATCATACATTTGAGACCTGGGGGGTTTTCCAAGCTGGAAAGTCCAGTTATGCACACGCTGAGCCCGGACAGCCTGGGTGACACCCAGCCTTGCCAATATTTCAGCTTTTAGCATCACATAGTCTTTTGCTTGGTTAGGCTCTAGGTCATAGTAAGCTTTCTGCGATTCACCAGTTAACAGAGGAGCCACCAGTCCAGCCCACTGCTCCTCAGGCCACTTTTCTCTTTCAGCGGTCCTTTCAAATGTGGTCAAAAATACCTCTGGATCATCCTCTCCAGTCATTTTTGTCAATAAACGACTCACCCCAAAGGACGCGGTATTAGTGGGACGGCTTTCCTCACTGGTCTGCGGACGTTGCTGCATTACTGCTTCCATCTGTTGTTGTAGTCTCTGCTCTTGCTTCTGCCACAGGTCTATGAAGCGGGCCTCAGATTGCTGCTGGGCTTGTTGCTGAGCCTCCAGACTCTGTTGCAAAGTTGCGTTTGTCTGCTGCTGGGCTGCAAGGCTCTGTTGATGAGCTTGCTGCTGGGCTGCGAAGTTCTTTTGCAAACCTGCATTTGTCTGCTGTTGATTGGCATTTGCTAGAGCCAGCTGCTTCAGTATCTCCTCCATGCTGGCTTAAAAAAAAACTGCCACTGGTTCTCCACCAACTGTGAGGGGGTTGGCTCGGCAGCGGGTGTGTGTGACCCCCGAGATGGGCTCCCCACACAAAAACAGGCCCAGCAAACGGAGGTTGTGGTTTTCAAAATCAAAAAGGTGCGGTTTATTTTCTATTTACAGTGACAAAACACAGCAAAGAAAAAGAAACATAAACAAAATAAATCCTGGTCAACTTGACCTCTGACTAAACATACAGGTTTCCTAACTAACAACTGGGATCAGCCTAGTGCTGTCCTAGTCCCTAAGTCCCTGGTTTTAAATGTCCAAGCAAATAGCCACACAGGCTTTGTCTCACCGCACAGGGGTTCACTCTCCCTAGACAGTCCACACAGGTCTGGGTCCAGGCATGAGCTAACATCTAATGAAGCTGGGAGTTCTTATAGAGGCCTAAATGAGCTGACAAGCTTCAGCTGGTCTCATCAACTCCCTGTCTGCACGACGCCCCACACTCTCCCTAGAGGTATGAGTCATCCATGAGCCCACTAGCCTTATACAACTCTCCACCTAGTTGTATAAGTCGGCGTAAAGCCTGAATCTGGGCGAAATATATCTACCCCCCTGGATGCAACCAGGTGACTTTACCTTCCTGCTGTCACAATAGCTACTTCCAGCTTTTCCACTGAGTGGTCTATTAGTAGCAGGTCGTCTAGATATGCCATTATCGTTACACCTTGTGTTCTTAGATTGGCCAATAGTGGGGCCAGAACCTTTGTGAACACTCGTGGTGCTGTGGCCAGACCGAAAGGTAAGGCTCTGAACTGAAAATGGCGCCCTTCTACTGCAAAGCGTAGAAATTTCTGGTGGGCCGGAAAGATGGGAATATGCAGATAAGCATCCCTTATGTCGATCGAGGCTAACCATTCCTGCCCTTGTAGGGCGGTGGCCACCGATCGGATCGACTCCATCCGAAAAGTCCTGATATTTAGGAACTTGTTTAGCCCTTTTAGATTTAATATGGGCCTCACGTCCCCATTTGGTTTGGGGACTGTGAAAAGGTTCGAGTAAAACCCGAATCCGCTTTCTTCCAGGGGAACCTTCATGATTACACCTTGGAGCAATAGTTGTTCTAGTGCCAGAAGGAGGGATCCTCTCTTCTGGGGATCTCTTGGCACGTTTGACCTCATAAATTGGGCAGGAGGAGTGCCTTTTAACTCCAGCTTGTATCCCAGACTTACTGCGGAGAGCACCCATCTGTCTCTGATGGTGTCCCGCCAGGTCTCTGTGAACAACTGAAGCCTTCCCCCCACCCGATTGAGTGGGGGCAACGCTTCATGACTTGGGGGGAGGTTTTGTACCTCTCTTGATCCAGGGCTTCTTGTTACCCTGTAATTGTCCCTGATTTCTGCCCCCTGAATTTGACCGCGGAGGCCGTCGGAACTGTTTCACAGCCGATGTGCCCGGGACTGGAGAAGTAGGCCTCTTAAAAGAAGGACTTCTACTCTTGTTCTTAACCGGTAAGAGTGAACTTTTACCGGCAGAAATTTTCTGGATATATTTGTCCAGATCTTCTCCAAATAAGCGTTCTCCATGAAATGGGAAGCTAACCAGCAGTTTCTTACAGGGAGCTTCAGCAGACCAGTTTTTGAGCCACAGAAGCCTACGCATATGTACTACAGACAGCGTAAAGCGGGAGGCCTGTTGGATTGTATCTTTTATGGCGTCCACCGCAAAACACAAGGCTCTAGGCAGGTCAGCTAGGGCAAGAGCCTGCTGATCTGGTAAGTCCCTTAAGACTTGTTTCAACTGATCTTTCACTGCTTGGCAGACTCCAATCGCTGCTACCGCAGGTTGTGTCACCATGCTTGCTGTAGAGAAAGCAGATTTTAGTAAAGACTCCAATTTTTTATCTATTGGGTCTTTGAACATTGGAACATTATCTACTGGACATGTCAGTGATTTGTTCACAGAAGAGATGGCTGCGTCCACTGTAGGGACCCTCCATTTTTTTATGAACTTATCCTCCATGGGATAGATCACCGGAAATCTCTTGGGGGGAGCAAATATTTTATCAGGATGCTCCCAATCCTGGTAAATAAGCCCTTCTAATAAAGGGTGGATTGGGAAGGAACAGACAGCCTGGGGAGCTTTTAGCGACCCCAGCGAGGAAACCGTAGTGGTTGATGGTTCCGCCAGAGGCATTTTAAATGCTGATCGGACTATGCTGATCGGACTATGTTAGTCAGAGACTGAACCCATAATCTTTCAGCCTGAGATGCTGAGAAAGGTTCTTCCACTGTTGATTCCTCCATAACTGAATCAACCTCATCCTGATCCCCTTCAGGTAGGTCGATCTCTGTGTGGGGCTGTTCCTCCACTAACAGGCACTCTGAAGGAGGAGACGGAGATCGGACGCGCTTTCCCTGTGACAGGGAAGCAGTGATCAATGCTGTTAATCTCTTTTCCAATCCTCCCAGAGTTGAGGATAAAACCTCCTCTGTTATATATACAGGAGCAGGTGGACTGGGGACAGCCGCAGCACCAGGCACTCCTGCGGGGTTTCTACGGCTACTGACCTCTGAATTCTCAGGGGAGATTGGTGCAGTACAAGCATGCCCAATATCCTCAGAGCCCGATGGAGACCCCTTTGGCTTCCTGGAAGACTTATTTCCGGAGCGTCTGGACGACATATCCTTTAAGCACAAAGCTGAGGTATTCCCGTCGTCATACACCAATTTTGCTGGTAATAGTCTAACACAATTGCTGCTATATACCAGCTGGTGTCCACTAAAGTGCCTTTCTATGGGGATGCCTGCATCAACCGCCTCTGTGTGCCACTGTTTGTTGCTAGCTCTGTTTGCATCCAGCTGACACTTGTACTGTGTCTTTATACAAGCTGGGACGCCTGCACATGCGCAGAAGCGCCGTGGCGCGCATCGAGCGTCATCCACCCGCCCCGCCCCTTTTTTTTCATAGGAGGCGCGTGCACGCCATTGGCGCCCTTTTCGAAAATCAAACAGGGACTAGGAGCCAGGGCCCTTTTTGCCGGAGGGCCTGTGCGGTGGATGAGCGCAGCAACAGGGCAGAGGAAGTGGATTCCCACAGAGAAACTTACCAACTGCCTGGATCTTTTGACTTGAGAAAACCAAAGATCCACATGACAAGAAAAATGGACCACAGCGGCCTCTAGTGGTTTAACACAGGTACCGCGGTCCTCTTTTTTTTTTTTTTCTTGACTTCTATTAAAATTTTACATTTTCAGTAGTTACAGGCATACACAGATATTAGCGGGAATACCGTTAGGTAACAGACAGAAAGACAAATTAGGCTTGGGGGTCCCCCAATAGAACCAAGTTCCTGGGGGCCCCCACTTACCTGCTCCCCGCCGCAGGACTCTGTTTGGTCCACAGAAGCCCAAACTTCACCTATCACGGCAGGCATTGTAATTAAACCTTCAGGGACCGGGTTCCCAAGGATTCCACTCCCCTGGACCTGTATAGCACCCTGCACAGAAAACATCTTGGTCGTGGGTATGACCAGAGCTCTGGATCCCAGGGTCCAGCCCTCCTAAGAGAGGCATTACAGGCAAAACCTTGCTCTTCTGCTGCAAGGCCCGGGTACCGACCGTTTAGCTATGAAGCTTTTTTGGTGGGATCCGGAATAGCTTACTAAGGCCCGTAAAAGAACCTGTACGCAAGCCCAGTGAAAACACATGTTACTCTTTGGCCAACACCTTAGACACTGGCAAAAAACTGAGGTGCTCCCGGATGGGAGGGGCTTATATAGGGGAGGGTACTTCCGGTTTGGAAGTTGCCAGTGCCAGCACCTGAAGGTAAACTATATAACCCATTAGTAATGACTAAGTCGCTCTGTGTCCCGTGATGTACGAAAAAGAAATGCACAGTCTATTTGCCTTTAGTAAATGAAACCCTCAAACTTTAGCTGTCTGGCACATGCTCAAGTTGGAAAATTGCCAGTCAGCTCAAAAGAAATACCAACAGGAAAATAAGAAGACAGATTCCATGTAAACCAGAACTAACTACAACAATATGTAGGTGTTTTAATAAACTGCTATTAGCGGTAAATTATGGCAACTGTTGACCTTTAATGAGAGCTTACAGGGCGTTTTGCAATATTTTCCTGCGCATTCTTTGCTGCTCTAAAAATAACAATAAAGACGAGAAGATAGTACAGTTAATTTTAAGCTTTTTCCTTATATCTGAAACATATGAAATGGTGGCTAAGAAATTAAATATCGTAGGTGTGATCTGTCCCTGGATTATAGGTTTTGACTCCGCGGCTTAAGCGGCACATACATAAATCTGCATGAAAACAATTTCATATTTTTCTGTTACCGCTTTCCCATTCTCTTGACGCTTTGACGCACTTTCTTATCTCCTTTCCAATTTCTTTTCTATTTCTCCCTTTTCCTGTGTTCCAATTTCCTCTCTTCCTGATTTAAAGAAGTAATTTATTATATTCAGGAGGGAGGAATGTTAAGCAATGAACGATGGTTCTGGTGCCCAGCTTTGTCGAACTGACTTGTTATTGTCTTATATAGCCACATGATGATTTTCAGAGAGATAGTAATAATAATTTTACGTAATGAGACACAAGTGAAAAATGCAGTCAGGGGATGAAGGGTGGAGCTCAGCCAAAATCTGAACAGATATGCAATCAGAAGAGCTTCTGAAGAAGAAAATGAACAGATTAATTTCAGACTTTTCTTGTTTTGTGATTATATTTTATTGGGATATCATAACTTCTGGCATCGTAACTTCTTAAGGTGACTTTTTAAAAAAAGTAGAATTATGGTATCCCATTTAATAACTGATTTATTATTTACATTAATAATGTAATTTTAATTTATTATGTACTACAGCATCTGCACTTACAGTTTTCTTTTAGTCCCCCTTTAACCACTTGTCTACCGCCCACCGTCAAATGATGGGGGGCGGAAGACTCTCTTGTTCTGACAGGACGCCATATGACGTCCTGGCTTTAAAAGCAGCTAGGGGGCACGCGCGCACGCCCACTGCGTCGCTGGGGACCCGATGCGCGTGCCCGGCGGCCGCGATGGTCGCCGGGCAACCGCGATTGCCCAGTAACCGAGCAGGACAGTGGATTTGTGTGTGTAAACACACAGATCCACGTCCTGTCAGGGAGAGGAGACCGATGGTGTGTCCCTTGTACATAGGGACAACCATCGGTCACCTCCCCCAGTCAGTCCCTCTCCCCCCACAGTTAGAACACATCTAGGAAACACATTTAACCCCTTCCTCGCCCCCTAGTGTTTACCCCTTCCCTGCCAGTCACATTTATACAGTAATCAATGCATTTTTATAGCAGGGATTGCTGTATAAATGTGAATGGTCCCAAAAATTTGTCAAAAGTGTCCAATGTGTCTGCCGCAATATCGCAGTCACAATAAAAATCGCAGATCGCCGCCAATACTAGTAAAAAAAAATGCTATAAATCTATCCCCTATTTTGTAGACGCTATAACTTTTGCACAAACCAATCAATATACGCTTATTGCAATTTTTTTTTAACCAAAAATATGTAGAAGAATACGTATCGGCCTAAACTGAGGAAAATTTTAATATTTTTTTTTAAATGGATATTTATTATAGCAAAAAGTAAAAAATATTGTGTTTTTTTTTAAACTTGACACTCTTCTTTTGTTTATAGCGCAAAAAATTTAAACCACAGAGGTGATAAAATACCACCAAAAGTAAGCTCTATTTGTGGGAAAAAAAAGGACGCAAATTTCGTTTGGGAGCCACGTCGTACGACCGCGCAATTGTCATTCAAAATGTGACAGCGCTGAAAAATGGCTTGGGCAGAAAAGGGGGTTTTCGTGCCCGGTGGGCAGGTGGTTAAAGTCCAACAACTACCTATGGATCCTGCCAGTGGAGCCCACCTAAAGAAGCTTCCTGTGATGGTGTTGCAACAATTTAAAAAAATTCACAGTGAATAGCATGACATAACTATTCATAACAAGGACACTGAACAACAATTAAAGTGGAAGTAAACCCTCCTATCATTTTCAGGCAAGGAAGCTGCCATCTTGGCCTCTGTTTAATCTTCAACTGCCATGATGCTACACATGTGATCAGTTATGACACCAGCCATTGGATGGTTTGACAATTTGGTTGAGAGCACAACCAATGTGACAGTTGGCATTCCCGGCATGCCGTGAATGTAACTGCTTTTTGAAACTGTTAAATCGATGGGTTTACTTCCGCTTTAACACACCACCTAACAACCCATAAATAGAAATTAAGTAGTATACTGGATTGAATGACACAGAGTCACCTCCTAAAATAAAGTAGTGGAAAGTGATATGGTGGTTATTGATGAAGGCGGTGTGTCGTATGTTGCTCGAATCTTAACTCGACATGTTGCGTGAATTTAATCGCTTCCTCAGAAGCTTTGATGTAATATATTCAATAGATAAAAATTAAACACATACGGAGGACGCGGTCAATACAGGAGCCAAGATTACATGGATAGTTCCTCAGACTGATTTTGAGGGCCAAGGGGACAAGATGAAAATCAAAATGCAGGAAGAGGTGCTCAGAACCCCAGTAATTAGGGGACTGGTGTATTGCCCAAAAGCCTGACACTTGCAATTCCTAGTCAGCTATCCCAGTGTTCAAAATTGTCAAGAATCCAAAAAGAAGTATGCCACAAAAAATCTTGTAATGAAACCTTGCTTGTATACCTCCGGGTGACAGCCCTCTGAGCAGCAGAGATGCCTGTACTGAAGGCAACAATGCTCCACTGCTCCTAAATTCACAGCAGAGTTGCCACTCTTGTATAGGCTGTAACTTCTTGCTCTATAGTGGAATAAAAAAGTTTGGCTATCAGTATTGTGACTATTGACTCACAAGCCTGTTGCCTGTCAATCAGCACCTGGCCTTACCTAGTACTGCCCACTGCTTTCTGGATTGACAGCACTGCCTCTGAAGGTTGCAGTGTTTGGAAGGGGGAATGAGGTAGATAAATGAAGGAAGACGTGACTCAGATGACTCATCACACAGTAAATGGATCTGGTACTTGTTTAGACTTTCTTACAGGAACCTTTTGTTGTACTTAAATACTGCCTTTTATTATTCTACATGTAAAGTAAAGGGTTAATGTTTACCTTTCTCACCTTGCTGAACTCTGCTGGCTGAAAAGTACTTGGTGGAGATTTACTAAAATTGGAGCACTCAGAATCTGGTGCAGCTGTGCATGGTAGCCAATCAGGTTCAATCTTCAGTTTGTTCAGTTAAAGTGATTCTAAAGTTTTTTTAGTTTTTTTAAAAATAATAAACATGTCATACTTACTTCTACTGTGCAGCTAGTTTTGCCAAGAGTGGCCCCTATCCTTCTCTTCTGGGGGCCCTCGGCTGCTCTCGTGGCTTCTCCCCACATTAGATAACCCCCTAGGAGAAGCACTCTCCCAAGGGGGTTACCTTGCGGGCGTGCTCCTGAGTCATACACTCAATGTCTATAGACGCCGAGTGTAGGACTCGGCCCCGTCCCCCGGTGCCCACGTCATTGGATTTGATTGACAGCAGCGGGAGCAAATGGCTGTGCTGCTATCAATCTATCCAATCAAAGCCGGGACTGAATGGAGAGAAGGACGGCGGGGACACGCCCACGGAAATTCGGCTTTCAGGTAAGTAAAACGGGGGGCTGGGGGGCCGGACACTGCAAGGTGTTTTTTCCCCTAACAGGAAGGTTGACAACCCTTTAAGCTTTGACAATAAAACCTGGAAGCTGATTGGCTTTTATGCAGAGCTGCACCAGATTTTTGCATTCTCCAGTTTTAGTAAATCTCCCCCACAGTGTTACTTGAACTGTATTCCAGCATTTGCTTGTCTTCAGCTGAGGGAGCTTGCAATAATTTAAAGGGTAACTCCACTTTCGTGGTAGTGAAAACAGCAAACAAAGAAAAAATAATATAGCACATATAATTGTGATACTATTCATATTGTAATTGAATGTTATTAAAAATTACCTTTTCTTTTCAATCTGCAGCCACTGTAATTTTCTAAGAATGCTTTGCAATATGGCTACCTGGAGTTGTTGCGTACACAGTGTGTACTGACCACTCCCCAGAAACATAATTTCCTGCTTGTGTGATTGGCTCCCCAATTTTCCCAGAAGTCTGCCTAATATACAAGTCAGATTTCAGGCATCCCCTGCAACATTAATGACATTTTTGGAGAGATAATTTCAATAGGAGCAAGGGATGCAGGCCCAGCAGATTTCTTCATTAGTGCCCTACAGCTGCACACCTGACAGTTAATTATGAAACCACTCCCATTAGACCCACTGTGTACAGAGGCACAGACAAACACACATGGATTTCTTCAGAATAACAAAAGGTAGGAATCTACAACAAAGTTTGGTATAATAATTGCAATGTACATTTTTTCTCAACAAAAGTGGAGTTATGCTTTAATTAATTTACATAAAGTTTTAGAAATCTTTCATTAAGGTCTTTCTGTTATATAGTTTGAATACCATGTCATAGATATATTATTTATCATTACCCCCCCCCCCCCGTAGTGTTCAACACTTTGGGGACATTTTTAAATTCCCCCTCCCAACTCCCCTCTGCAAAGTACAACATTAAAGTAGCTCTATGATCACAGTGTCCCCTTTTATTTTATAACATCAGCATTGTAGTAACAATACAAACAATGGTTATTTTTGACAATCCAATATAAATTTAGTTGAATAATCTCATTTCATGTTGTGAGTTCTGCATATCTGCTGGCTGTCTCTTTCCTCAACTTTGTGGATTCTCTGCATGCTTTGCAGCTACTCCTCTGCTGTTTACTTTAAATTTCTAAGGACTATATATCCCATGGTACCTTGCTTGCAAGCAGTGATTACTGTATTGACTCCGCCTTCTGAAACTCCTCCTCTCTGCACCTCTGTAGTACAGAAGGCAGGCTTTGTCAATTTTGTGAAACAGGGCATAGTGTATATGAGTCACAGAATTCAAAGAAGTAAATGTGTGGGGATCTTTACAAAGTCAGTTTACAAACTTTAAGATCAATTAGAATATTAGGAGTAGGCTGGAAATAATTGAAATACAATGTGAAATTGAATATATGGTTTTACACACGATCATATTTTTCGACAGGGAATTGTGTGATGACAGACTGTTGGCCTAAAATCAGACCGTTAGTACGCTCCATCAGACAATTGTTGTCCAACTTTCCGCCAACAAATGTTGGATGGCAGGCTAGTATATTTTCGGCGGACAATGGCCTGTTGTCAGATTTTCATCTGGTCTGTACGCAAGTCTGTCACACAAAAGTCCAAAGTACAAACACGCATGCTCGGAATCAATGCTCACCAAACACGACATTAGCAGAAGGTGCCCAAAGGGTGGCGCTCAAGAGCTGAAATTCCACATAGTTCGTCTAGTACGTCACTACGTTCGTGGTTTGTTGGCCGACAATTGTGTGCCGTTTGTATGCAAGACAAAATCCAGGCACACGACCTTCGGTCAAAAATCTGACGCTCTGTTGGCCAAAAATCTGATCGTGTGTACGTGGCTTAAAAGAGAAGTATATATTTGTTTTACTTACCTCATGGATGCAGCATCAAACCGATGCTGCAGCTGTCCTCCGGCGTCTCTGCACTGAGAACCGAGCCACCGAACATCGCCGATGGCACGGTACTCACTCACTCTCTCCCCGAGCAGAGCGATGCTGACTGTTAGTCAGCATCGTATCTGCTCTACTTCTTAGCGCTCATTGGAGTGCTGAGCCGTGGAGGGGTGGGGAGAGGCCATCTCAGCGGCTCATTGAGCCGCTGAGACTGGCATCAATCAAAGCAGCTGGCGGATCCCAACTTGGAAGTCGTGATGACGCGCTGCCACTGATGGCAGTGACGTCAGCGGAGAGCGAACTTTAGACCAATCTCTGCTAAAAACAAGTCACAGGGGTGCAAAACGAATTGCACTCCTGTGACCGAGAGGAGAAGCCCAGCCTGGACTTCTTCTTTAACCACTTAACGACCGCCCACTGTAAATATATGTCGGCAGAATGGCACCGACAGGCAGAATCACGTATATGTATGTGATTGCCTTTGTATAGTTGGGGGGTCCGATCGGACCCCCCTTCTTTACAGTGAGCGGTCGTTTTACCTTCGGGAGCGATCCGGCATGAGGGGACGGCCGTTCGATTCCGGCCACCCCCTCTCGATCGCTCCCGGCGAATGAGAGCTTCCCCTGCCTGTGTACTGTTTACACAGGCTGGAGGAAGTGATGTCATCTCTCCTGCGGCGCTCACATATACCGAGCGCCATACAGGAGAAGATGCAGGTTAGTGCACAAAACACTACACTGACACCAGGACACATAGGCACATAAATCGCCCCCCAGACACCCCCAGATCACCCCCCAGATCACCCCCCAGTCACAGTGTCACTGATTGCAGTGACCATTTATTTAGTGATTACTGCAATCAGTGACATTTGTGACTGTAAAAGTGTCAGTACATTCAGTTTTAGGTCCAGTGTAGCCCCCTAACCCCCCCTAATAAAGGTTTAACCCCCTGATCACCCCCCAGATAACCCTTTCACCCCCTAGCACCGCCGTCACTAAGCGATCATTTTTCTGATCGATGTCTTAGCGTCGGTGATGCTGATCGGTAGCCAGTAATTTTTTTTAGGTTCGCCGCAGGTTTTTTAGCGTCGGGTACCCCCATATATTACCTAATAAAGGTTTAACCCCCTTGATCACCCCCCAGGTAACCCTTTCACCCCCTATCACCACTGTCACTAAGCGATAATTTTTCTGATCGCTGTCTTAGCGTCGGTGATGCAGATCGGTAGCCAGTAATTTTTTTTAGGTTCGCCGCAGGTTTTTATAGCGTCAGGTACCCCAATATATTACCTAATAAAGGTTTAACCCCCTTGATTGCCCCCCAGGTAACCCTTTCACCCCCTTTCACCACTGTCGCTAAGCGATCATTTTTCTGATCGCTGTCTTAGCGTCGGTGATGCAGATCGGTAGCCAGTAATTTTTTTTAGGTTCGCCACAGGTTTTTATAGCGTCAGGTACCCCCATATATTATCTAATAAAGGTTTAACCCCCTGATCGCCCCCCAGATAACCCTTTCACCCCCTATCACCACTGTCGCTAAGCGATCGTTTTTATGATCGTTGTCTTAGTGTCGGTGATGCAGATCGGTAGCCAGTAATTTTTTTTTAGGTTCGCCGTCAGGTTTTTATATAGCGTCAGGTACCCCCATATATTACCTAATAAAGGTTTTAACCCCCTAATTGTCCCTAGTTAACCCTTTCACCAGTGATCATCATATAAGTGTTACGGGTGACGCTGGTTAGTTAGTTTGCTTTTTATAGTGTCAGGGCACCCGCCGTATATAACCCAATAAAGGTTTAACCCCCTGATCGCCCGGCGGGTGATATCAATTAGGTTTTAGCGTCAGAGAGGGTCTGCGTCACACCCCAGGCAGCGTCAGGTTAGTGCCAGTAACGCTAACACCCACACGTGAAGCATACACCCCCCTTAGTGGTATAGTATCTGAACAGATCAATATCTGATCTGATCAGATCTATACTAGCGTCCCCAGCAGTTTAGGGTTCCCAAAAACGCAGTGTTAGCGGGATCAGCCCAGATACCTGCTAGCACCTGCGTTTTGCCCCTCCGTCCAGCCCAGGCCACCCAAGTGCAGTATCGATCGATCACTGTCACTTGCAAAACACAACACACATAACTGCAGCGTTCGCAGAGACAGGTCTGATGCCTGCGACTCCAGTGCTGTAGGAGGTGATTTCACCACCACAGTTAAAAAAAAAAAAGCATATATGCCGAAGCATTGGGGCAGCAGGATCGGAGGAGCGATTTTGCTCCTAATGCCGCGTACATACGGTCGAAATTCCGACGGAGGCTTGCCCGCGGAAAAGTCTGACCATGTGTACGCGGCATAACTTTTGCGGGAAGATGCCCCATGCTTCGGCATATATAAATGGTGCATGTATGCCCATCATTAGAAGTGGGTGGATGAAGGGCGGTATTCTAATGGTGGGCATACCCACCGATCAATCTTTTTTTTTCGTTCAGCCAACAGGCTGCATGAAAAAAAAAGATTACAATACATGTCCAACAAGGACCAGCAACGTACTGGTATGTTGCTGGCCTTTGAATGGTTATACCAGATTGATGCCTGTGGGTTTAGGTATCATCTTGGTATCATTCTTTTCAGCCAGCGGCCGGCTTTCATGTAAAAGCAATCCTAGTGGCTAATTAGCCTCTGGACTGCTTTTACAAGCAGTGGGAGGGAATGTCCCCCCCCCCCCGGATATAAAAAGCGCCATTGGGAAATTGGGAAAGCATTTTATCACACCGATCTTGGTGTGGTCAGATGCTTTGAGGGCAGAGGAAAGATCCAGGGTCCAATAGACCCCAGTTTTTTCAAAAAAGAGTACCTGTCATTACCTATAGCTATCATAGGGGATATTTACATTCCCTGAGATAAAAATAAAAATGATAAAAAAAAAAAAAAAATATGGAAGCAACAGTTTAAAAATAAAATAAAAAAGCAAAATTAATAATAAAAAAAAAAAAAAAAAAAAAAAAAAAGCACCCCTGTCCTGCCCTGCTCTTGCCCAATGGCGAACGCAAGTGTCGGTCTGGCGTCATATGTAAACAGCAATTGCACCATGCATGTGAGGTATCACCGCAAAGGTCAGATCGAGGGCAGTAATTTTAGCAGTAGACCTCCTCTGTAAATCTAACGGGGTAACCTGTAAAGGCTTTTAAAAATGTATGTAGTTTGTCGCCAATGCGCGTTTGTGCGAAATTTTAAAGCATGTCGTGTTTGGTATCTATGTACTCGGCCTAAGATCATCTTTTTTATTTCATCAAACATTTGGGCAATATAGTGTGTTTTAGTGCATTAAAATTAAAAAAAGTGTATTTTTTCCCCAAAAAATGCGTTTGAAAAATCGCTGCGCAAATACTGTGTAGAAAAAAAAATGCAACACCCACCATTTTATTCTGTAGGGCCTTTGCTTTAAAAATATATATAATGTTTGGGTGTTCAACATAATTTTCTTGCAAAAAAAAATATGTTTTCATGTAAACAAAAAGTGTCAAAAAGGGCTTTGTCTTCAAGTGGTTAGAAGAGTGGATGTAAGCTTCCTAATGTTGTGTATAAAATGCCAGGACAGTTCAAAACCCCCCCAAATGACCCCATTTTGGAAAGTAGACACCCCAAGCTATATACTGAGAGGCATGTCGAGTCCATGGAATATTTTATATGTTGACACAAGTTGCGGAAAAAAGACAATTTTTTTTTTTTTTTTTGCACAAAGTTGTCACTAAATGATATATTGCTCAAACATGCCATGGGCATATGTGGAATTACACCCCAAAATACATTCTGTTGCTTCTCCTGAGTACGGAGATACCACATGTGTGAGACTTTTTGGGAGCCTAGCCGCGTACGGGACCCCAAAAAACAATCACCGCCTTCAGGCTTTCTAAGGGTGTAAATTTTTGATTTCACTTCTCACTGCCTATCACAGTTTCGGAGGCCATGGAATGCCCAGATGGCACAAAACCCCCCCAAATGACCCCATTTTGGAAAGTAGACACCCCAAGCTATTTGCTGAGAGGTATTGTGAGTATTTTGCAGATCTCACTTTTTGTCACAAAGTTTTGAAAATTGAAAAAAAAAAAAGAAAAAAAAAAATGTTCTTTCTTCATTTTCAAAAACAAACGAGAGCTGTAAAATACTCACCATGCCTCTCAGCAAACAGCTTGGGGTGTCTACTTTCCAAAATGGGGTCATTTGGGGGGGTTTTGTGCTATTTTGGCATTTTATGGCCTTCGAAACTGTGATAGGTAGTGAGGAGTGAAATCAAAAATTTGTGCCTAGAAATCCTGAAGGCGGTGATTGGTTTTCGGGGTCCCGTACGCGGCTAGGCTCCTAAAAAGTCCCACACATGTGGTATCCCCGTACTCAGGAGAAGCAGCAAAATGTATTTTGGGGTGCAATTCCACATATAACCATTGCATGTGTGAGCAATATATCATTTAGTGACAACTTTTTGTAATTTTTTTTTTTTTTTTTGTCATTATTCAATCACTTGGGACAAAAAAAAATATTCAATGGGCTCAACAGGCCTCTCAGCAATTTCCTTGGGGTGTCTACTTTCTAAAATGGGGTAATTTGGGGGAGTTTTGTGCCATTTTGGCATTTTATGGCCTTCAAAACTGTGATAGGTAGTGAGGAGTGAAATCAAAAATTTGCGCCCTTAGAAATCCTGAAGGCGGTGCTTGGGTTCCGAGGTCCCGTACGTGGCTAGGCTCCTAAAAAGTCCCACACATGTGGTATCCCCGTACTCAGGAGAAGCAGCAGAATGTATTTTGGGGTGCAATTCCACATATAACCATGGCATGTGTGAGCAATATATCATTTAGTGACAACTTTTTGTAATTTTTTTTTTTTTTTGTCATTATTCAATCACTTGGGACAAAAAAAAAAAATATTCAATGGGCTCAACATGCCTCTCAGCAATTTCCTTGGGGTGTCTACTTTCTAAAATGGGGTCATTTGGGGGGGTTTTATACTGCCCTGCCATTTTAGCACCTCAAGAAATGAGATAGGCAGTCATAAATTTAAAGCTGTGTAAATTCCAGAAAATGTACCCTAGTTTGTAAACGCTATAACTTTTGCGCAAACCAATAAATATACGCTTATTGACATTTTTTTTTACTAAAGACATGTGGCTGAATACATTTTGGCCTAAATGTATGACTAAAATTGAGTTTATTTGATTTTTCTTATAACAAAAAGTAGAAAATATCATTTTTTTTCAAAATTTTCGGTCTTTTACCGTTTATATCGCAAAAAATAAAAATCGCAGAGGCAATCAAATACCATTAAAAGAAAGCTCTATTTGTGGGAAGAAAAGGACGCAAATTTTGTTTGGGTACAACATTGCATGTCCGCACAATTTACAGTTAAAGCAGCGCAGTGCAAAATTCTGAATTCACCTCTGGTCCTTTAGCTACCAAATGGTCCGGGGCTTAAGTGGTTAAGACTGGGATGCCATTAAAGTTCATGTGTGTGTAAAGGCAGGTGACCCAATATTTTTGGAATATAGTGTATGTGAACAGAGCCTAAAGCCTTGTACACACGACTGGTTTTCCCGGCAAGAAAACTGCTGGGAGAGCTTTTTGCCGTGAAAAACGGGCGTGTGAATGCTTCCTCGCCAGGAAAACTGCCGGGAATCCCGGCAGGAAAAATAGAAAACCTGCTCTCTATTTTCCAGCCGGGATTCCCGGCGGGTTTTTTTCCGCCAGATTTACTACACTTGCCAATGGAAAACCCTGCGAGGCAGTGCCGAGGGAGCAAAAGCCCTGTACACACGGCCGGGATTCCCAGCCAAAGCTCTCCCCGCAGTTTTCCCGTCGGGATTTCCGGTGGACTTCATACTGCCGGGAATCCCGGCCGTGTGTACAGGGCTTAAGAGAGCAGCCACCACCAGCACAAGGAACCCTTCTCATTCCCTGTAAGTACCATCCCTTGTGCTTATTTATTTTAAAAAAAGGGTATAAAATAAGGTTTAAAGCCTTACCAGTAAGCATTGCCAACACCATCATAGCATCTAGGATAAGTTCAAGAAAAAGAAAAGGTATATAAGCTTAAAGTTCCCACCAAATAGGAACATAAAAATATTTGGTTCTCTGAAAACTTATAATTATCATTGTTTTGCTTCAGTTGCCTCATTACAAGTGGGTTGAATTTGTAACTTTCAATTCCATATCTGACTTGGCATCTCTACTGTATATACAGCGTAGAAGACCACCCTTTAAGTTTCGGTAGGAGTTAGCTTGGTTAACCACATGAGCCTTTCAGTTGAAGGAGGGTTGTCGGGGGTCTCTGCTGAACAGGATCTTTGAGTGGTTTGTTGTGCCGTGGTGAAACTTGAAGTAGATACAAAGTCATGACAAACTGGAGGGTATGCGGGGAAGCCTTTCCGAGAGCCTCTGTGGGCTTAGCTGTTATATGGAATAATCAATGTGTTACTTCATCTATAACTTGTTATGAAAGCAGAAACATAAGGCCTTGAGCAAAGTAGCCTATTCCACTTACTGTTGACTAACTTACTACCTCTACTGAAAGCCTATTCCAAGCAATACCTATCAGTAAAATAATACTTTCTATTACAAATAGTTTTTTAACAGATGCATTAAAAACAGCTGTATCACAATAATATAACAAAATTAAAGTGTTACCAAACCCACAACAGTAAAATCAGTCTGTATATGCAGTAAAGCATGCTTGTTATACTCACAGTGGAACCTAAGGGGTTAATCCTCTGTGTGGTGTAGAAAGGCTGTTTGAGCCTGTCTTCTCTGATCCTCCCCTTCTTCCACTGTCCCCAATCCATCTCCTGATAAGACTGAGCCCTAGGAGGCATTCTGCACATGCTCAGTTTGGTGTATATTGCTAGAGAGTTTTTTTTTTTTCTTGGGAGGGTGCATGTGATCAGCACAGGGCCAATCAGCAATGTCCAGACAGAAGGTCAGGTGTCCTGCAGGAATGAAAACTTCTCCTACAAGCTTTAACCAAACACTGATAGAAGTCACAAGACTGCTGATGAGAAAAGGTAGTTAACAGTTTATATTTTTTTTAGTGCAGTTCCATGTTCTGTGTACTATGGACCAGATATGGTGAATGCAGGGTCCTGGTTTTAGTAGCACTTTAAGTGCTCATATATGTAAGTACACCTTAACCGCTTCAGCCCCGGAAGATTTTACTCCCTTCCTGACCTGAGCACTTTTTAAAATTTGGCACTGCGTCGCTTTAACTGACAATTGCGCGGTCGTTCGACACTGTACTCAAATGAAATTTGCGTCCTTTTTTCCCACAAATAGAGCTTTCTTGTGGTGGTATTTAATCACCTCTGCGGTTATTATTTTTTGCGCTATAAACAAAAGAAAAACGACAATTAAAAAAAAATAATATATATATATATATATATATATATATATATATATGTAAGACATCAAAGGTCTGTTTAGAACCCTGACATTTCACCAAAGCCCCCCAAAAAAGTGCAATTAAAACATTTAAAAAATAAATAAATAAAAATGTAAGAAAAAAAAAAATTCTATCAAAGAATTATAAAAAAAATACTTTTTTTTTTTTTACGGGTCTAAATGCAGTTCCAATAAATCCACTGTGTCCATACACATAGGGGCATTTACTTGGGACGTGCTTAGAGACATAAAACTGAAAATCCCAGGGCCTGCATTCAGGGAAGAGTAGTTTGGCATTTTTCACATGCAAATGTACCTAAACACATGTAAATGCGTATGAATAAAATCTTTCTTGTGGCTAGAATGAAAGATTGTTCTAGCCAGTAGAATACATTTTCAAGTGTAGCCTTCTAAATTCTGTACGGACATAAACATATGTACTTTACGCGCCATTACATGTGTTTTTTTTTTACCCTGGATGTTTCTGACAGCTTCTTGCAACAAGATTCAGCATTTAAATGAGTATTTAATTATGGCTGTGTGCATGAGTCCTTACATAACTACAGACCCAAAATAAAAGTTCCCATGCAAAACCAATGCACAGTACCAGTACAATAGCTAATACATGGTCCGATCATCAACGTTTTGATAGCTCTTTCTTCCCAAAATGACCAACATAAATATACACTATATTACCAAAAGTATTGGGACGGCTACCTTTACAAACACATGAACTTTAATAGCATCCAGTCTTAGTCTGTAGGGTTCAATATTGAGTTGGCCCACCCTTTGCAGCTATAACAGCTTCAATTCTTCTGGGAAGGCTGTCCACAAGGTTTAGGAGTGTGTCTATGGGAATGTTTGACCATTCTTCCAGAAGCGCATTTGTAAAGTCAGGCACTGATGTTGGGTGAGGGGGCCTGGCTCACAATCTCTGCTCTATATCATCCCAAAGGTGTTCTATAAGGTTGAGGGGAGGACTTCATGCAGGACAGTCAAGTTCCTCCACCCCAAACTCACTCATCCATGTCATTATGGACCTTACTTTGTGCACAAGTCCAAATCATTTGGTGGAGGGGATCATCATGTGGGGTTGTTTTTCAGGGGTTGGGTTGGCCCCTTAGTTCCAGTGAAAGAAAACTTAAGGCGTCAGCATACCAAGACATTTTGGACAATTTCATGCTCCTAACTTTGTGGGAACAGTTTGGGGATGGCCTCTTCCTGTTCCAACATGACTGCGCACCAGTGCACAAAGCAAGGTCCATAAAGACTTGGATGAGCAAGTTTAGGGTGGAGGAACTTGACTGGCCTGCACAGAGTCCTGGTCTCAACCCCATAGAACACCTTTGGGATGTATAAGAGCGGAGACTGTGAGCCAGGCCTTCTCGTCTAACATCAGTGCTTGACCTCACAAATGTGCTTCTGAAAGAATGGTCAAACATTCCCATAGACACACTCCTAAACCTTGTGGACAGCCTTCCCAGAAGAGTTGAAGCTGTTATAGCTGCAAAGAGTGGGCCAACTCAATATTGAACCCTACGGACTAAAGCCTCGTACACACGACCGGTTTTCTCTCCCAACAGTTTTCTTGTCGTTTCTTGCTGAGAAAACCGTGCGTGTGTACGAGGCTTTCAGGTTTCTCGTCAAGAAAACTGCCCAGAATCTTGACGAGAAAAAAAGAAGATCTTTTTCTCGTCGGGAGTCTCATTTTTCTCGTCGTGATTCTCGTCAGACTGTATTTGGACAAGAAAACTGTTCGTGTGTATGCTTTTCCGAGTCTTCAAAAACCGCGCATGGTCAGAATCAAGTATGAGACGGGAGCGCACCTTCTTGTAAAACTAGCGTTCGTAATGGAGATATCACATTCGTCACGCTGTAACGAACTGAAAGCACGAAGACTGAAAAGCGCGAATCGTCTCTCACCAAACTTTTACTAAACTTTTACTAACGTGCAGTAATGTGAGATTAGCAAAAGCAGCCAAAGTGGTGGCGCCATGAGAATGGAACTTCCCCTTTATACTGCCGTTGTACGTCACCGCGCTTTAGACCGACAAGATTTTGGATTGACAGCGTGTATATAAGGAAAGCTTGACAAGAAACCCGTCGAGAAAAACAACGTTTTTTTGGCGGCGAGATTCTCGGCCGTGTGTACAAGGCTTCAGACTAGGATGCCAGTAAAGTTCATGTGCATGTAAATGCAGGTGTCCCAATACCTTTGGTAATATAGTGTATTTCTTTAAGTGCCATTTCTTCAGTACTTTTTTGAACACCTATTTAGTAGCAAACCTAGGGATTGATTTACTAAAATTGGAGAGTGCAAAATCAGGTGTGGCTGTGCATGGAAGCTTTGTAACCCTTCACAAAAGAAAATGGAAACTGATTGGTTTATATGCAGAGCTGCTCCAGATTTTGCACTTTCCAGTTTAGTAAATCAACCCCATAGTATGGTAATATACTGTATATACTTGAGTATAAGCCGACCCGAATATAAGCCGAGGCACCTAATTTTACCACAAAAAAATGGGAAAACGTATTGACTCGAGTATAAGCCTAGGGTGTCCATCTGCATGCCTCACTGTGCCTCACTGTGCCTCACTGTGTTCTTGTGCATGCCTGACTGTGCCCATGCCTCACTGTGCTCATGCCTTACTGTGTCCATGCCTCACTGTGTCCATGACTAGACTTACGTTTAACATGGGAGTATATAGAAGGGGTGCCCGGCTTTGAAAAATCGGTACTCCCCGGCCGTAGGTCCCCCAGACAGCAAGCTTTGCAAACATGTAGAGGAGAACTGGGGCTACATGTGTGCCAATATTAGAGTCCAGGGGACCTCTGGTCGACCAGTACCGGGTCCCCAATATTACCAGAGAAATTACCATTTAACATGGGAATCTATGGAAGGGGTGCCCGGGTTTGAAAAATCAGTGTTCCCTAGCCGTAGGTTCCCCAGACAAAAAACTTTGCACACCTGTAGAGAAAGAGTGGGGCTATATGTGTGCCAAGTTTGGGGTCCAGTGGACCTACGGCCAGCCAGTAGCGGGCCCCCAAAGTCCGGGAGATCAGGCGCAAAAAGGTGACTTGAGTATAAGCCGAGGGGGACATTTTCAGCACAAAAAAATGTGCTGAAAAACTCGGCTTATACTCGAGTATATACGGTACATGGAAAAATTATGGGTTATGCTTTTGTGATCTGACCATTTTGTGTGCAAAGGCTATTTATCAAATAATGTACACAGTGGTGTCATGGGGGCTTTACTTGCTGTTATGCGACCAAAAGGTTTGTGGAATTTTCCTTCTTTTGCCAAAAATGTAAAAATAGAACACAGACACTGTTAAATACTGTTTATCTGTCATTTTAACCACTTTTCGGTTTTCTTTTTCTGCACTGCATGCTCGTACTGTTATTGTCCATATAAGTAACACACTTACCAGAAAGACAGAAATGGGAAACAGAAATGAAAGAGCAGCTGGAGTGACAGCAAGTTACATATCCGACCTCAGCAGGAAGTGGGTGACTTGCTTTGATCACCTTTGCAGGATCACAACTGGAAAGTGCTGCGGCGAAGGTAGCTTTGACACGTTAAAAATGTCACACCATCTATAAAAGCAGATGATTCATATATATAGCATGCTTTTAGGTAACGCTTTCACACTGTGGATTTTGGTACCTAGTGACTCATAGATACAAGGAAATGGTAACCGTCATATGGAAGTGTCATGTCACAAATGTCTCAAATTCCAAAAGGGATTGATATGAAGAAATCAGCATTGAATGATATTGAATTAAAGAAGAACCACTGGCTACAGAAAAAAAAAAAAATTGGTAGTTAGTGAATCTGAGTGCCTATGTACTCATCGTGCTCAGATGCAGGTGCAGGCCCTGATTACTCCATTTTCCAAAAGCCTCTGAGTTTCTGGGCATGCCCAGCAAAGATAAGTTTCTCTGCTTCCCGCCTTCAACTGCTCAGAGGCAAGTCGTCTATTGCAGTGGCAGCTGGTGGTCAGAATTTTTTAAGGGTGGGGGGGGGCGGGGCGCAAAACAGACCTGGCCCCCTCACTCGCCCCAAGGCAGGCTCTTGCACTACATAGTAGTTGGCAGATCTATAGGAGATTGCACAGACTGTTTTGTGTATGGTCTGATGAAAAAGGGGATTGGACAGAGTATGGTCAGCTTTAGGACAATACCAAGAAATAAACTGCTTTCATATATGAAACAGGAGGGATAGCCAGGAAGGATATACACAACCAGCAGGAAGGGGTGTACATGGATGGATGGACAGGTAGGTGAGTAGGTGGATGGATGGGTGGATGGATTGGATGGATAGGATGGATAGATGCAGCGAGGAAGGAGATATTTAAATGATCAGGAGATAGATCTGCCTGTCAGTGTTCTGATCCAGCACAGATCAGTGTACAGTGAAGGAAGCTTGTCTGGCTGGATGGGGTGGGTGGATGGATGGATGGATGGATGGGATGAATGCGGTGGGCGGATGGATGAGGTGGGTGGATGGATAGATGGGATGGATGGATAGGTGGGTGGGTGGATAGGGTGGGTGGAGGATGGATGGGATTGATAGGTGGGTGGATGGAGGGATGGATGGATGATGGGGTGGGTGGATGGATGCGGTGGAAGGATGGGATAGATGGAATGCGGTGGATGGATGAATGATGGGGTGGGTGGATGGATGGATGATGGGGTGGGTGGATGGATGGATGATGGGATGGATGGGGTGGGTGGATGGGATGGATGAGGTGGAATACGGTGGGTGGATGGATGCAGTGGATGGAATGGGTGGATGGATGTGGTGGTAGGATGGATGGGGTGGATGGATGGATGATGGGGTGGGTGGATGGGATGGATGAGGTGGAATACAGTGGGTGGATGGATGCGGTGGATGGATGGGGTGGTAGGATGGATGGGGTGGTAGGATGGATGGATGGGGTGGGTGGATGGATGCGGTGGGTGGATGGGATGGATGGGGTGGGTGGATGGATGCATGGGATGGGTGGAATACGGTGGGTGGATGGATGCAGTGGATGGATGTGGTGGTAGGATGGATGGGGTGGGTGGATGGATGGGATGGATGCAGCAAGGAAGGAGATATTTAATGATCAGGAGATGGTAGATCTGCCTGTCAGTCATCCTATCCGCACAGGGCCAATCAGCACTGTGCAGACAGAGGGTCAGGGGTCCTGCGGCCTCATAGGACAGTCAGAGTAGAATGAAAACTCCTCCTACAAGCTTTAACCAGACACTGATAAAAGTCACAAGACTGCTACAGCGCCATGAAAAACTATTCATACCCCTTGAAAATGTCCACATTTTGTCATGTTACAACCAAAAACATAAATATACGTTATTGGGATTTTATGTGACAGACCAAGCAAAGTGGCACATAATTGTGAAGTGGAAGGAAAATGATGAATGGTTTTAATTTTTTTTTACAAATAAATATGTGAAAAGTGTGGCGTGCTTTTGTATTCAGCCCCCCTGAGTCAATACTTTGTAGAGCCACCTTTCACCTCCACCCCAGTCTCAAGTCTTTTGCAGACTCTAACAGGCTTTGTTCTAAGATTGCCATGTGTTTGGCTCCATCCATCTTCCCATCAACTCTGACCAGCTTCCCTGTCCCTGCTGAAGAAAAGCATCCCCACAACATGCTGTCACCACCATGTTTCACGGTGGGGATGGTGTGTTCTGGGTGATATTAAGTTAGTTTTCCGCTACACATAGCATTTTGCTTTTAGGCCAAAAAAGTTAAATTTTGGTCTCATCTGACCAGAGCACCTTCTTCCATGTTTGCTGTGTCCCCCACATGACTTCTCGCAAATTACAAACGGGAATTCTTATGGCTTTCTTTCAACAATGGCTTTCTTCTTGCCACTCTTCCATAAAGGCCAGATATGTGGAGTGCACGACTGATAGTTGTCCTGTGGACAGATTCTCCCACCTGAGCTGTGGATCTCTGCAGCTCCTCCAGAGTTACCATGGACCTCTTGGCTGCTTCTCTGATGAATGCTCTCCTTCCCCGGCCTGTTAGTTTAGGTGGACGGCCATGTCTTGGTAGGTTTGCAGTTGTGCCATACTCGTTCCATTTTCAGATGATGGATTGAACAGAGCTCTGTGAGATGTTCAAAGCTTGGGATATTTTTTTATAACCTAACCCTGCATTAAACGTCTCCACAACTTTATCCCTGACCTGCCCGGTGTGTTCCTTGGCCTTCGTGATGCTGTTTGTTCACTAAGGTTCTCTAACAAACCTCAGAGGGCTTCACAGAACAGCTGTATTTATGATGAGATTCAATTTCACACAGGTGGACTTTATTCACTAATTACCCTATATACTTGAGTATAAGCCGACCCGAATATAAGCCGAGGCACCTAATTTTACCATAAAAAACTGGGAAAACGTATTGACTTGAGTATAAGCCTAGGGTGTCCATCTGCATGCCTCACTGTGCCTCACTTTACCTCATTGTGTCCATGTGCATGCCTCACTGTGTCCATGTGCATGCCTCACTGTGTCCATGTGCATGCCTCACTGTGTCCATGCCTCACTGTGACCGTGCCTCACTGTGCCCATGCCTCACTGTGTCCATGCCTCACTGTGTCCATGCCTCACTGTGACCGTGCCTCACTGTGACCGTGCCTCACTGTGCCCATGCCTCACTGTGTCCATGACTAGACTGATGTTTAACATTGGAGTCTATAGAAGGGGTGCCTGGTTTTGAAAAATCGGTGCTCCCCGGCCGTAGGTCCCCCAGACAACAATCTTTGCACACTTGTATAGGAGAAATGGGGCTACATGTGTGCCAAGTTTCGGGTCCAGGAGACCTACGACCGGCTGGTATAGGGTCCCCAAAATCACCAGAGAAATGACCGTTTAACATGGGAGTCTATTGAAGGGGTGCCTGGCTTTGAAAAATCGGTGCTCCCCGGCCGTAGATCCCCCGGACAACAAACTTTGCACACTTGTAGAGGAAGAGTCGGCCCGTACCGGGTCCCCAAAGTCGGGGAGATCAGGCGCAAAAAAGTGACTCGAGTATAAGCCGAGGGGGGCATTTTCAGCACAAAAAAATGTGCTGAAAAACTTGGCTTATACTCGAGTATACAGGTCCTTCTCAAAAAATTAGCATATTGTGATAAAGTTCATTATTTTCTGTAATGTACTGATAAACATTAGACTTTCATATATTTTAGATTCATTACACACAACTGAAGTAGTTCAAGCCTTTTCTTGTTTTAATATTGATGATTTTGGCATACAGCTCATGAAAACCCAAAAATCCTATCTCAAAAAATTAGCATATCATGAAAAGGTTCTCTAAACGAGCTATTAACCTAATCATCTGAATCAACTAATTAACTCTAAACACCTGCAAAAGATTCCTGAGGCTTTTAAAAACTCCCAGCCTGGTTCATTACTCAAAACCGCAATCATGGGTAAGACTGCCGACCTGACTGCTGTCCAGAAGGCCATCATTGACACCCTCAAGCAAGAGGGTAAGACACAGAAAGAAATTTCTGAACGAATAGGCTGTTCCCAGAGTGCTGTATCAAGGCACCTCAGTGGGAAGTCTGTGGGAAGGAAAAAGTGTGGCAGAAAACGCTGCACAACGAGAAGAGGTGACCGGACCCTGAAGAAGATTGTGGAGAAGGACCGATTCCAGACCTTGGAGGACCTGCGGAAGCAGTGGACTGAGTCTGGAGTAGAAACATCCGGAGCCACCGTGAACAGGCATGTGCAGGAAATGGGCTACAGGTGCCGCATTCCCCAGGTCAAGCCACTTTTGAACCAGAAACAGCGGCAGAAGCGCCTGACCTGGGCTACAGAGAAGCAGCACTGGACTGTTGCTCAGTGGTCCAAAGTACATTCGGAAATCAAGGTGCCAGAGTCTGGAGGAAGACTGGGGAGAGGGAAATGCCAAAATGCCTGAAGTCCAGTGTCAAGTACCCACAGTCAGTGATGGTCTGGGGTGCCATGTCAGCTGCTGGTGTTGGTCCACTGTGTTTTATCAAGGGCAGGGTCAATGCAGCTAGCTATCAGGAGATTTTGGAGCACTTCATGCTTCCATCTGCTGAAAAGCTTTATGGAGATGAAGATTTCATTTTTCAGCACGACCTGGCACCTGCTCACAGTGCCAAAACCACTGGTAAATGGTTTACTGACCATGGTATTACTGTGCTCAATTGGCCTGCCAACTCTCCTGACCTGAACCCCATAGAGAATCTGTGGGATATTGGGAAGAGAAAGTTGAGAGACGCAAGACCCAACACTCTGGATGAGCTTAAGGCCGCTATCGAAGCATCCTGGGCCTCCATAACACCTCAGCAGTGCCACAGGCTGGTTGCCTCCATGCCACGCCGCATTGAAGCAGTCATTTCTGCAAAAGGATTCCCGACCAAGTATTGAGTGCATAACTGAACATAATTATTTGAAGGTTGACTTTTTTTGTATTAAAAACACTTTTCTTTTATTGGTCGGATGAAATATGCTAATTTTTTGAGATAGGATTTTTGGGTTTTCATGAGCTGTATGCCAAAATCATCAATATTAAAACAAGAAAAGGCTTGAACTACTTCAGTTGTGTGTAATGAATCTAAAATATATGAAAGTCTAATGTTTATCAGTACATTACAGAAAATAATGAACTTTATCACAATATGCTAATTTTTTGAGAAGGACCTGTATATGGTAGGTGACTTCTGAAGGCAATTGGTTCCACTAGATTTTAGTTAGTGGTACCAGAGTAAAGGGGGCTGAATACAAATGCACGCCACACTTTTCACATTTATTTGTAAAAAAAATTGTAAACCATTTATCATTTTCCTTCCACTTCACAATTATGAGCCACTTTGTGTTGGTCTATCACATAAAATCCCAATAAAATACATTTACGTAACATGACAAAATGTGGAAAATCTCAAGGGGCATAAATACTTTTTCAAGGCATTGTACATACTGCTGATGAAAAAAGGTATTCAGCAGTTTATATTAACTTAAAGTGGTTGTAAACCCATATAAAAATGTTTTTCTTTTAAGCCAACCTGCAAGACAAAGCTATAATGAGCTAGTATGACTAGCATACTAGCTCATTATGTACCACTTACCTTAGATCGGGGCCCCTGAAGCCGTCCGTGTCCCTCTCTCCAGCCGCAGCCATCGCTGCGGCGATAGCGGGAATGTTACTTCCGGGTATCGCCGCTCCAGCCAATCACAGCGCTGCTGCGGCGCTGTGATTGGCCGGAGCGGCGAAGACGTGACTCCGCGCTCGCGTGCGGGAGCCGACAAATTCGGCTAAGCCCAAGCGTTGCTGGGACTTAGCCGAATTTGTGAATGGGATTAACCCCATGAATGCGCCGTTATCTGCGGCGCTCATGCGCCGTAGACAGCGGCGCCTGTGATTTTAGTAAATATCTCTTAAACCGTGTAGGTTTAGGAGATATTTCTTGCACCTACAGGTAAGCCTTAATCTAGGCTTACCTGTAGGTGCAAGTTGCAAAAGTGGGTTTACAACCACTTTAAAGAATTGCATTTCCATGTTCTGTGTACTGTGGGAGACCAGATATAGTGAATGCAGGCTCCTGGGTTTAGTAGCACTTTCTTTTTTCTTCCTTTTGCTGTATCCTTTGCTCTTTCACCCTTTATTTTTTTCGCTCTCTGTCCTGCTCCCTCTCTACCAGGAATATAGTTGTTATTCTGTGGGTGAAATGATGTACACTCTTCTCTAATGTAAAACTTGTACACAAACTTTATTTTCAAAATGCCCTCACTGACAGCAAGTGTGCCCAAAAGTAATTTACCAAGCTTATCAGCACAATGATATTACTTTCCTATGGCCTCGTACACACGGCCGAGATTCTCGTTGAGAAAAACATGTCGTTTTTTTCGACGAGATTCTTGGACAAGAAACTTGTCCCGGCCGAGTGTACACACGCTCGTTTCAAAGAACCCGCGGTTCTTTGAAAGGAGTGTACGCGGTGACGTCATCGACTACGTCGAGCATGCGCTCGTCACATTCGATGCCGTCGCCGCCATCTTGGTATACCCTACGTATGCCTAGGAAGCTACCGCGCATGCGTCAAATTCATTTCGAACATGCGCGGGCTTCCGGGCGGACAGGTAAGTGTACACACACTCACTTTTCTCGTCGAGAAACACGCCGAGGAGAATCTCGACGAGAAAATAGAGAGCAGGTTCTCTATTTTCTCGTCGAGGTTTCTTGTCGGTTTTCTCGACGAGAAACACGCTAGCAGCGTACACACGACCGATTTACTCGGCAAGACCTCTCTGCCAGCAAGTTTCTTGCTGGTTCTTGCCGAGAAAATCGGTCGTGTGTACGAGGCCTATGACCAACAATTTCTCTTGATTTTAGTGTGGAAAATATTTTAGATGATTTTCTTTCATTTTCTCCTTGCGGTAAATAGCTTTTTGTGAAAGTTGTAGGAAAGATAAAACGTCATTTAAAGTAGAACCTTAGCCCCCCTTTACAAAAGGAAAAAAAAGTGCTACAGCTAACTAATTTAGTTAATAAAAAAATAAAAATAAAAATTAGCACAAGCGATGGTATTTGCATTGAATGTACTATAGCTTTCATCAATGAAAAGTGCCATATGAATGGAGGAGGCAAACCCCTCATTCATCCACCCAACCTCCATTCATAGATAGCTTTTCATTGCAGGAAGCTTTAATGAATGGAGGAGAGGGCGGCATAGTTGGCACTTTTCACAAGTGCCTATGACAGGTTCGTATTACTCCCCGCAACAATAATATTCCAATGCAGCGGGGGGTAATACAAACGTATGAGGGGGCAGAGGATGGAAGATTTAAACTCAGAGAGCAGCCACCAGCTCAGGGGACACTTGTCATTCAATACAAATTTCAATTTCAATACTGTAGCACACAGATCCTTTTCCCCCTTACCTTCCTTTTAGGGGGGATCAGACACACCATGCCACATGCCCGCGTCCTCTGGATGAGAGGTCGGACGGTGTTATGTATTTGGGTCCCGCAGCGAGTTGCTTCCCTTCACTGGTTCTCCCCTCTAGATTATAGAGGCAAGTCTTTACCTTTCCCAAAGAAGGTCAATGTCCACACAACACTTCAACTCCAACAAGAGTTTATTTTCTCTTTTTGCTTCAGTAACCAGAAAGTTGAAGAGAGGAAAGGGGTTAGCAGAATAGATTGGATTCAGGCACACTCTTGGCTTCGTCTTCACTTGGTCCCGAGTGGGTACAGCTCACCCGGATAGTCACTCAATAGCACTAGCAGCCGGTATGAAGCTCGAACAGTGACTTAGTCCCCTCCAAGGACAAAGTCAAGGAGATCCCTCCTTTAGTAACGACACTCCGCAAGGGCAGTCTGTGAAGAAAGGAATCCTTCCCTCTGACAGGACACCAGGCCTCTCCCGAGACAGCAATCTTGTACTACTCGTCTCCTCTATGGGACCGATCCTCCCCCGGTTTCCTCTATGTCAGAGTGGTCGCCCTCACCTGGGCTCCCTGGGTTTCCTTTTCTGGTTGTAGACCCAGTTGAAGGTACTGGGCCTACCTGGAACTCCGCAGCCTCGGGCCGAAGGTGCCCGAGACTCCTTAGTCAAAGTTGGGCGCACCCCCCCTTAGAGGGGCACACTCCTCTAGGTACAGGTCCCCGGGTACTACTCCTCCTGAACAATGGCGTCTGCCCCTTATGTACCCTCTCCCGGCATGCACAGCAGGCCGGAACCGCCCACCGTATGGCAGCCGAGAGAGGACATCCAATAGCCACTCCATCACCTGTGGTTCAACCGCCGAGTAGAAGTGACAGCACCACCTATACGCCTAAAGGGGAACTGCACGCCAGGTGACACAGCAGCAAGGCAGAGTCCAAACAATTAGAAGACCCGAGCCAACTACCGCTCAAGCCAACCCTAAATTTAAGCATAGCGACCCCCCCTAGGTAGGGGTCCGCTACAATACAAATACCATTTACGTGTGCTAATTAATGTAGCGGGTAGGTACTTTTTAAACTGGTGAGGACACCAGTGATGCATAGTTCCCTGCGGCCCAGCGGGTGGCGCTGTCGCCTTGGGCCAGGGTTGAACCATCGCTGCAGTGCCGTACCCTTTGTGGCCTCTCGCGGCGGTTGTACGGCGGGGCGGGGAACCCGCCGTGCTTACTGGTAGAGGGTATAAAGGGGGCGGACATCTTCGCCACGAGGTGGGAGTCCCAGGCACCTTCAGCCTGAGGGCTGGTGTTCGCGGTCGGTGTCCAGGCGGCCTAGGCCTGGACACTGGGAGTTAGTGTTCCATCCCAGACACCTTCAGTCTGGGGTGAGGTACTCAGCCGGAGGCCTGGGGCCCAGTACCTTCCGCTGGGTCCAGCGAGGGAGGGATCATCCTAGGGGGCCCCGGGAGTGGGGCACCCGAATCCAGAGGCGTAAGGGACCGGAGGAGGGACTCACCCGAAGACCTGGTGCAGCAGATTGCCAGTGCCGGGTGAACCTCTGGAGACCGCCCGGAGGGATATCTTTCCCGAACAGGGGCCAAGTTCAGAGAGGAAGTTCAGTCCATGTTCAATGACTGGTGGCAGCGGTCCAACTATTTCAATCAGGTCAGTGGCAGGGGCCTGCTATTAGGCCCGTGGCAGGGGCCTGCTATTAGGCCCGTGGCAGGGGCCTGCTATTAGGCCCGTGGCAGGGGCCTGCTATTAGGCCCGTGGCAGGGGCCTCAACAGTTCATCCGGTCTGTGGCAGAGACCAAAACTCACGGTCGGTGGTAGAGACCATACGCCAGGCCTATTCGCTAGAAGCAGGGCCGTCTTTAATATGGTTTGGGCCCTGGGCAAACATTTTTTTTGGGCCCCCCCCTCCAGCTTATTTTGGGCCTGGCTGGTTCACATGTATGTGTTTTGGCGGCCCTCATTTGCGCAAGCACAGCAGCCCATTCATTTGAATGGGCTGCCATGCCTTTGTTTCCTGCAGAAAAAAAGGTGCATGCAGCATTTTAAAAATGCAGTTGCCTTGAAATTCATTCTGCTTTTGCACCATGCAACTTACCTGCAGTTCCTGCACACACAAATGCACTGTGTTTTTAACAGCATGACCTAAACATCTAAAAATGCAGCAAGTTTGCCGGTGCAGGAACTGCAGATAAGTCACATGGTGCAAAAGCAGAATGGACAGACAGTGCTGTATTTCATTGCTTGATGGGCATAGGTGTGCCGTTTACACAGCCTTTTACATGATGCATGCACTTTTTTTTTGCAGGAAACGCAGGCATGGCAGCCCATTTAAATGAAAGCAGTATAATGGGAGGGGTGTTAGTGGAGGGCAGTATAATGGGAGGGGTGTTAGTGGAGGGCAGTATAATGGGAGGGCAGTATAATGAGGGGGGGGTGTTAGTGGAGGGCAGTATGATGGGAGGGGTGGTAATGGGGGGGTAATATAATGGGAGGGGTGTTAGTGGAGGGCAGTATAATGGGAGGGGTGTTAGTGGAGGGCAGTATAATGGGAGGGGTGTTAGTGGAGGGCAGTATAATGGGAGGGGTGTTAGTGGAGGGCAGTATAATGGGAGGGGTGTTAGTGGAGGGCAGTATAATGAGGGGGGTGTTAGTGGAGGGCAGTATAATGAGGGGGGGTGTTAGTGGAGGGCAGTATGATGGGAGGGGTGGTAGTGGCGGGCAATATAATGGGAGGGGTGTTAGTGGAGGGCAGTATAATGGGAGGGGAATTAGTGGAGGGCATTATAATTTCAGCGGAGCTAGTGGAGGGCAGTATAATGAGGGGGGTTAGTGGAGGGCAGTATAATGGGAAAGGGGTTAGAGGAGGGCAGTATGATGGGAGGGGTGGTAGTGGAGGGCAATATAATGGGAGGGGGGATAGTGGAGGGCAGTATGATGGGAGGGGTGGTAGTGGAGGGCAATATAATGGGAGGGATGTTAGTGGAGGGCAGTATAATGGGAGGGTTGTTAGTGGAGGACAGTATAATGGGGGGGGGGGGGGTAGTGGAGGGCAGTATAATGGGGGGGTAGTGGAGATCAGTATGATGGGAGGGGTGTTAGTGGAGGGCAGTATAATGGGGAGGGTAGTGGAGGGCAGTATAATGGGAGGGGTGTTAGTGGAGGGCAGTATAATGGGAGGGATGTTAGTGGAGGGCAGTATAAGGGGAGGGGTGTTAGTGGAGGGCAGTATAATGGGAGGGGTGATAGTGGAGGGCAGTATAAGGGGAGGGGTGTTAGTGGGGGGCAGTATAATGGGGGGGGTAGTGGAGGGCAGTATAATGGGGGGGTAGTGGAGGGCAGTTTGGACGGACTGTACAGCATGACTGTGTATGGGAGGGAGCAGAGTGACCATGAGCTACTCAGGGCAGTGCAGGGAGCATTTCTCCTACCTTTCCTCCAGTGGCAGGAACAGCCTTCACCTTCAGGGAAGAGCCAGAGTCGGGGGCGGAGTGGGGGGCAGAGCTTAGGCGGGAAGAGGAGGAATCCGAATGTTGGGGCTCCGCTCTCCTCGTCGTGATGTCACCAGGCAGGCAGAAGTTCACGCATAGCAAGGGGCGGGGCCAGAGCGTCAGTGGCGCTCAAGGCCCCGCCCACCCGCGGCCAGCTCCTCCATTGAAAAAATGCAGCACTGGCACTGCTGCACTGTGCGCGCATCGCGCTGACAGCGACAGACTGTGTGTGGGGGGGTTTTCAGCGCCGATTTGCGGGCAGCACGCGGGCTTAATGGCAGCCCTGCCTTGGGCCCCAAATAGTGACAGGGCCCTGGGCAGCTGCCCTGGTTTGCCCTGCGGTAAAGACGGCCCTGGCTAGAAGAGGAATAGGAGAGTTCAGTTGTGCCTGGGCCTACTCGTACCCACACCCCCATGTTCGTCTGTTCTTGGAAGTTCAACTGAGTATGTTCATCGTATTGTATGAGAAATAAAGGAATGTTGGACTTTCGATTGGTGTGGGGCTCTATTATTGGCAGACACGTCTCCAGGGAACAACTGAGGCTTCGTATGCAGTGGACAGACCCGGGAGGTAATTCAAATAACTTTGCTCAACCCTCTTATATACACGAGGGAAGAGCTTGGCGTAGTGTCCCTGCACTCTCCTCTCCCAGGTACCCATAGACGCAAGCCATTCACAGTAGGAAAGAGGGAGAGTGAGGGTATCGCTACATTAATAAAAAAGAATGTACCCAAAGATAGGCTTTAAAGTGATACTAAACACAAAAGGGTTGATTTACAAAAGACTAATAGACTGCACTTTTCAAAGTGCAGTTGAACTCCACAAGTGCAGTTGCTCCAGAGCTTAATAAATGATGTAAAGCTTAATTTGGCAAAGAATACCCAATTACGTGCAAGAAAAAAACAAAAAACAAACAAAAAACAAACAGCATTTTTGCTTGCACATGATTGGATGATGGAAGTTAGCAGAAGTTCTGGAGCAGCTGTAGTATGCAACTGCACTTTGCAAAGTGCACAGTCTATTTTCCTTTTGTATATCAACCCCACACTGTTTCATTTACATTGTCCCTTCTATTTCTGTGTGTGGATGATGGCACTGTACTTTTTCCCTAATCGATATACAGCTGTCACACGACCCATTTTTTTCCCAGCCTGTTTGCAGGGAAACATAAGCAGGAGGAGCTTTTAGTCCTCTGCTACTGATCACCTGTTCAAAAAACAAAAAAAAAACAAACAGCCTTTGGCATAGAGAGTAAAAAAAAATAAGCAATATCAATAAACTGTTTTAAATGTTCAAAGATAATATATAATATAATAATATACAAATATATATTTGAAATCAAATCTTTATTATTTTTGGCAAGAACACGGTGTAGGAGGGTTTTTGCCAGTCACAGGCTGTGTCACGCCCCTCCAGCCTGTGTCTTAGAATAAGAGGGAGGAGAAGCCTCCACCAATCAAGATGTAATAATAAGCCATCCCCATTGTGTTTAGCTGGTTAGTGGGCAGGAAGGAGGAGGAGTGGGCTGTCATTTACCACTGTGTATATTCCCACATGTGTGACTCTATAGTCACATGGGCTGCTCAGATAAGATAGGGAGGAAATGCTTAGCATAGAAAAACACTGGAAACTGAGCATGTGCAGAGCTGCCAACACTGCTCTGCAAAATCCCTAGCTGAATTGTGGACGGGGGGGGGGGGGGGGCAGAGAGCAGTAGGATCAACAAGGTTGTTTGCAGAGTTCAGAAAATAAATCCCATAGTGACTGAGTGAGTGTGAGTATCATGTGATACAGCATTTATTGATCATTTTTAATGATGTGGGTTTAATCACATTTTAATTATAGGCGTATCAGCACTTAAAATTTTCTCTTATCCCCCCAGACAAATATCTGTTGATCTTGCTAATGAAGTCCATCTAATGAAGCTCCCTGTACTGATGAGTCAATGCTCCAAAACTCCTAAATTCAAAGCAGAGTTCCCATTCTTGTTTACTCTTCCCACTCAATATTGTGCAAGCTGTGCCTGCTTGCACTACCATTGAGATAAAAAAATGTTGCATTGAGGGGGGTGGCGTCAGTGTCAGCACCTTAGCACTGCTTTTGTTGCTGAGACCCTCCCACTGTGAGCTGCAGTGTCTGGGAGGGGGAGTGTGTGGGACACAAATGAAGAAGGATTTGGTTCAGTCAAAGAAGGTAAAATAATTACATTGTTAACTTTATTGGACTTCTGCATAAAATATTAACTGGATTTGGGACTTGTATAGACCGTCGAGCTCCACCCTAAATAGCAACTTTTGCTATTTGGAACCCTCCCCCCCTCCGGTGTCACAATTGACACCTTTCAGGAGGGAGGGGGGTGAAGATACCTGTCTAAGACAGGTATTTTCACCCACATCCGGGAGTCCTCTCTCCGGGAATCTGCGGGAGTGACGTCACTTCCCGCAGACTTCCCTTGGTGTTCTGGGAGACACTCGGCTCCCAGAACACAGGAGCACCAATCAGAACGGCGCAGCGCGACTTGCGCATGCGCCGTAGGGAACCGGGCATGAAGCCGCAGGGCTTCACTTCCTGGTTGCCTCAGCGAGGATGGCGGAGAGAGCGGTCGCTCGTCCTCTGCTGCGGACGTCGCTGGACTCCAGGACAGGTAAGTGTCCAAATATTAAAAGCCAGCAGCTGCTGTAGCTGTAGCTGCTGGCTTTTAATATTTTTTTTTTCCGGCGGAGCTCCGCTTTAACATAACCCTTTACTGAATAGGATAAGTATGATTCGTAGATCAGTGATAAGGTAATGTGACCCTGTGGCGTAACACGTAGGGGAGGGGCAACAGGATGGCACGGCGCCTGGATCTAGTGTGGAGACAGAGACATATGCGGCTTGTGCAGTGTCACAGACACATTAAATAAAAACTTTTAAGCGTATATAGAGTGGTGCACTGGAAGCACCTCACAAATGTGAGTAGACTTCTTTGGCATTTAATAAAGACAGATTGATTTTATGGTATAAGCACTATTGACATTTTTCCTTTGTTTATGCCATTTGATGCGCCTGATATGCTATGAGGCTGCGCTAAAATGAGGAGGAATGAGGAGATCCAGTTTTCACATTCCCTAGCCTTGGAGAGGCTAAAAAACACAATTTGACCAAAAGTAAAGTGTTACTAAACCCACAACAGTAAAATCAGTCTGTATATGCAGAAAAGCATGCTTGTTATACTCACTGTGGAACCTAAAGGGTTAATCCTTTGCATTGTGTATAAAGGCTGTTTGATCCTGTCTTCTCTGATCCTCCTCTTCTTCCCCTGTCTCCAAAAAATAACCTGAAATTTACAGAGCCAGGGGATGGGCTGCACATGATCAGTTTTTTGTGTATTGCTAGAGAGTTTTTTTTTTCTTGGGAGGGTGCATGTGATCAGCACAGGGCCAATCAGCACTGTCCAGACAGAGGACCAGGGAAGTATGAAAACTCCTCCTACAAGCATTACTAGGAACTGATAGAAGTCACAAGACTGCTATATACTGCTGAAGAGAAATGGTATTGAGCAGTTTATATTTACTAAAATAATTGAATTTCCATGTTTTGTGTACTGTGGGAGACCAGATATAGTAAATTCAGGTTCTGGGTTTAAATGTGATATATGGTGCTGCACTGTTGGAAGTGGAGAACTCAAAACATATAGTATATATATATATATATATATATATTGTGAGGGGGTTAACTCGGTAGCGGGTGTGTGTGACCCCCTGGTTGGGCTCCCCACACAAAAACAGGGCCAGCAGACGGAGGTTGTGGTTTTCAAAATCAAAAAGGTGCGGTTTATTTCTCTATGTACAGTGACAAAAACACAGCAAAGCCAAAAAGAAACAAACAAAATAAATCCTGGTCAGTTTGACCTCTGACTAAACATGCAGGTTTCCTAAACTAACAACTGGGATCAGCCTGGTGCTGTCCTAGTCCCTAAGTCCCTGGTTTAGTAAAAGTCCAAACAAATAGCCACACAGGCTTTGCCTCACCGCACAGGGGTTCACTCTCCCTAGACAGTCCACACAGGTCTGGTTCCAGGCATGAGCTAACATCTAATGAAGCTGGGAGTTCCTTATAGAGGCCTAAATGAGCTGACAAGGTTCAGCTGGTCTCATCTCTGTCTGCACGACGCCCCACACTCTCCCTAGAGGTATGAGTCATCCATGAGCCTACTAGCCTCAGCTGGGCTTATACAACTCTCCACCCTAGTTGTATAAGTCAGCATAAAGCCTGAATCTGGGAGAAATATATCTACCCCCCTGGATGCAACCAGGTGACTTTACCTTCCTGCTGTCACATACCCCCCCCTCTTGTTTTAACCTTGGGGTTGGAACACCAGCAATCAGGCATTCATGTACTCGAGACAAAGCATCCACATTCCCCATTTGAACGCCAGGGCGATGCTTTACTGTGAAGTTGAATTCCTGTAGGGCCAGGAACCACCTATTCACTCTTCTATTTGTCTCCTTGTTTTGAGCCATCCACTTTAACGGAGCGTGATCCGTAACCATGTCAAAGTGCCTACCTAGCAGATAGTACCGAAGGGAATCTAGAGCCCACTTCACCGCTAAACACTCCTTTTCAACCGTGGCGTAATTTACCTCATGGGACTTCAACTTCCTGCTGAGGTAAATGACTGGGTGCTCTTCCCCGTTCCAGACCTGGGACAATACTGCTCCTAACCCCACATCTGACGCATCACTTTGTACGACAAAGTCTTTAGAGAAGTCGGGTGAGTACAACACTGGCTGGCTACATAAGGCTTGTTTCAAGAATTGGAATGCTGCCTCAGCCTCGGGGGTCCATTTAATCATGACCGACCCTTTCCCTTTCGTCAGGTTGGTTAGGGGCACAGCCTTAGAAGCAAAGTGGGGAATGAAGCGCCGATAATAACCCGCGATTCCCAGAAAGGCCCGTACCTGCTTCTTGCTGTTGGGACGTGGCCAACTCTGGATGGCCTCGACTTTGTTGAGTTGGGGTTTTATCACTCCCCTGCCAATGGTGTACCCAAGATATTTGGCCTCCTCCTGCCCAATGGTACACTTCTTGGGGTTAGCCGTAAACCCCGCTTCCCGGATAGAGTCTAGGACTGCTTGCACTTTTGGCAGATGTGAGGCCCAATCTGTGCTATGGACAATTACGTCATCCAGGTAAGCCGCAGCATACTTCCGATGGGGCCTCAGTATCTGGTCCATTTTCCGCTGGAATGTGGCCGGCGCATTCTGTAACCCGAACGGCATTCTCTTATATTGGAACGCCCCGTCTGGGGTTACAAATGCGGTTTTCTCTTTGGCCGACTTGGCCAGGGGAATTTGCCAATACCCTTTTGTGAGGTCAAGAGTCGTCATGTATCGGGCTGTTCCCAGCCGGTCGATCAACTCATCTATACGTGGCATGGGGTAGGTGTCAAATTTTGTAACTTTGTTCAACTGACGAAAATCGTTACAAAATCGCCAGCTCCCATCCGGTTTAGGCACCAACACAATGGGACTAGACCAATCACTTTGGGACTCCTCTATCACCCCTAAGTTCAGCATTTTCTGTACTTCCTCCCGTATTGCCTCCCGTCGGGCCTCTGGGATCCGATAGGGTTTTAACTTCACCCTTTCACCGGGCGGGGTAATAATATCATGCTCTACCCCAGATGTTTGTCCCGGCAGCTCAGAGAACACCTCCTTGTTGCGAAGCACAAACTCCTTAACCTCCTGTTGTTGGGGTTGTGACAAGGTGGCTGCTATTCCAACCTCCGGAATCACGCAACCAGTTTGAGCTGGTGACCAAGTTTCTGCGACTAGGGACTCTCTATCCCTCCAGGCTTTCAACAGATTAACGTGATATATCTGTTCGGGCTTTCGCCTTCCTGGTTGTCTGACCTTGTAATTCACTTCGCTCACTTTTTCCATTATCTCGTAGGGGCCTTGCCATTTGGCAAGGAATTTACTTTCAACCGTAGGGACAAGTACCAATATCCTATCCCCCGGGGAAAAGGTACGGGTCTTTGCTCCACGGTTGTACACTCTCTGCTGTGCCAACTGCGCTTGGGCCAAATGTTCCTTCACGATGGGCATTACCTGTGCAATTCGATCTTGCATCAGGGCGACATGCTCAATCACACTCCTGTGGGGAGAACTCTCACTTTCCCAAGTTTCCTTGGCAATATCCAACAGCCCTCTTGGGTGTCTCCCATACAGTAACTCAAAGGGGGAGAATCCCGTAGAGGATTGGGGCACCTCCCTAATAGCAAACATCAAATAAGGAAGTAGACAGTCCCAATCCTTTCCATCTCTATCCACCACTTTCTTCAACATTTGTTTTAGGGTTTTGTTGAATCTTTCAACCAGCCCATCGGTTTGGGGGTGATACACAGATGTACGCAATTGCGTCACTTTGAACAATTTACACAGCTCTTTCATAACCCGGGACATAAAGGGTGTACCTTGGTCCGTAAGCAGTTCTTTACAAATACCCACCCGGCTAAAAACAAGAGATAGCTCTTTGGCTATGGTTTTGGCCGAGGTATTTCTGAGAGGGATCGCTTCTGGATAACGGGTGGCATAGTCCATTATAACCAATATGTACTGGTGCCCCCTAGCGGACTTGATTATAGGACCTACCAAATCCATTGCGATTCTCTCAAACGGGACCTCAATGATGGGTAGAGGGACCAGCGGGCTACGGAAATGTGGCATCGGGGCCGACCTCTGACACACAGGGCAGGAGGAACAATAATTTTCTATGTCCTTCATCACCCCAGGCCAATAGAATCTCTGTAATACCCTCTCTCGGGTTTTCTCTGTCCCCAGATGACCTCCAAGAATGTGCCCATGGGCCAACTCCAACACCAACTTCCTGTAAGGTTTGGGCACCACCAGCTGCTCAACGGTTTCTTCTGCCCTTTTTGCCACCCGATACAGTAGGTCCTTCTCTACGCTGAAGTATGGGTAAGTGCAGGTATTATCTGGGTTCACTAACTCGCCATCTATTTCCACTACGTTTTCCCGTGCCTTTATTAGGGCGGGGTCTTTTAACTGTTCTGTGGCAAAATTTTCCCTGTGAACCTCCAGATCAGAAAACTCCACAGACGGTAGGTTTTCGTCTGAGGAGGTGGGCTCCTCTCCAGTTTCTTGAGTCTCCCCTGCCAATACTGACAAGGGAAATTCTGGAGAGTCCTCCCCACTCTCAGAGGAGTTCTGGCTATCACATTCCTGGTACATAGGGGCACCAGTGGGGGGCTCAGGATCATCCCACAGTTCCCAGAACTTCGGAAAATCCCTTCCCACAATGGCGTCATGCGGTAACTGAGATACTAAGCCCACTGGATGAGAGAGGGTACCTTTGGGGGTCTCGAAACACACTGTAGTCACTGGATACTCTCGGGTGTCCCCATGCACACAAATAACAGCTACCTTGCTATTCCCAGAGACCTCTGTTTTAACTAATTCAGCCTTTATCAGGGTCACAAGGCTACCTGAATCCAGTAATACCACAACATTTCTACCATTAATACACATTTTGCATAAATGTTTCTCAGTTCCTCGAATGGCAGTGCATGCGACTGTCGCACACAGCGACTGACGTCTGCCCGTCAGAAAGTCACACTGCATGGGTTCCTCCACAACCGGGCAATTGGCTGCAATATGTCCCGCTTGCCGGCAGCGGTAGCAAACGATCCTTCTTGCGGCCTCTTGAGCCGCTGATTTCCCAGGCTGTTCTCGCCAAACTTGGGGTAGAGCTCCCACCCTCTCACTCTCTCCACCCTCACCCCTTGGAATCCTCCTATCCGCCCCTGGGGATGGTCTGGTCTTAGGGTGGAAAGTCCGAGTGTTTCTGGAAGAGGCCGTCAGGTTCTCTGTAGCCAAGTATTTCTCTACACGATCCACAAGACCACCGGCCGTCTCTGGGTCTCCATGGCTTACCCACTTTTGGATGGCAGTAGGAAGAGCTCTCAAAAACCGATCCATTACAACACGTTCCACAATCTCTGGTGCGGACAAAGTCTCTGGCTGTAGCCACTTCCTGCTCAGGTGAATGAGATCATACATTTGAGACCTGGGGGGTTTTCCAAGCTGGAAAGTCCAGTTATGCACACGCTGAGCCCGGACAGCCAGGGTGACACCCAGCCTTGCCAATATTTCAGCTTTTAGCATCACATAGTCTTTTGCTTGGTCAGGCTCTAGGTCATAGTAAGCCTTCTGCGATTCACCAGTTAACAGAGGAGCCACCAGTCCAGCCCACTGCTCCTCAGGCCACTTTTCTCTTTCAGCAGTCCTTTCAAATGTGGTCAAAAATACCTCTGGATCATCCTCTCCAGTCATTTTTGTCAATAAACGACTCACCCCAAAGGACGCGGTATTAGTGGGACGGCTTTCCTCACTGGTCTGCGGACGTTGCTGCATTACTGCTTCCATTTGTTGTAGTCTCTGCTCTTGCTTCTGTAACAGGTCTATGAAGCGGGCCTCAGATTGCTGCTGGGCTGCAAGGCTCCTTTGCAAACCTGCATTTGTCTGCTGTTGATTGGCATTTGCTAGAGCCAGCTGTTTCAGTATCTCCTCCATGCTGGCTTAAAAAAAACTACCCGCATTCTCCACCAACTGTGAGGGGGTTAACTCGGTAGCGGGTGTGTGTGACCCCCTGGTTGGGCTCCCCACACAAAAACAGGGCCAGCAGACGGAGGTTGTGGTTTTCAAAATCAAAAAGGTGCGGTTTATTTCTCTATGTACAGTGACAAAAACACAGCAAAGCCAAAAAGAAACAAACAAAATAAATCCTGGTCAGTTTGACCTCTGACTAAACATGCAGGTTTCCTAAACTAACAACTGGGATCAGCCTGGTGCTGTCCTAGTCCCTAAGTCCCTGGTTTAGTAAAAGTCCAAACAAATAGCCACACAGGCTTTGCCTCACCGCACAGGGGTTCACTCTCCCTAGACAGTCCACACAGGTCTGGTTCCAGGCATGAGCTAACATCTAATGAAGCTGGGAGTTCCTTATAGAGGCCTAAATGAGCTGACAAGGTTCAGCTGGTCTCATCTCTGTCTGCACGACGCCCCACACTCTCCCTAGAGGTATGAGTCATCCATGAGCCTACTAGCCTCAGCTGGGCTTATACAACTCTCCACCCTAGTTGTATAAGTCAGCATAAAGCCTGAATCTGGGAGAAATATATCTACCCCCCTGGATGCAACCAGGTGACTTTACCTTCCTGCTGTCACAATATATATATATATATATATAAAACTAATCAAATATACAAAAGAAACATTGTGCATAGTGTAAAACGGATCAGCATAGCAGCAAATTGGTTAACAAATAAATGATGAAAAAGTCCAGATATCTACAAGATTAATAATATTATGACACAGATTAAAATCTTAACCACTTGACAACCGGCCCATAGCCGAATGACGGCTACAGGGCGGTTTCTTAACTCTGGGAGGGCGTACATTGACGTCCTCCCAGAATCGCTCTCCCCCTGGGGCAAGCACACGGGAGTGTCCGTGACCGCGGGTTCCAGAGGCCCTGGCGCATCACGTAAATGGCCGCTGATAGCTGGAGTGATCACTTGTAAACAAACCGGCGTAATGTGATGACGCCGGTTCCTCTCTCCCCTCTCTGTACCGATCGGTACAGTGTGAGAGGGGGAGAGATCCATCCAGCCATGCTCAGCCATACTCTGCAATACCCTGCAATACTCTGCAATACTCTGCAATACCCTGCAATACTCTGCAATACCCTGCAATACTCTGCAATACCCTGCAATACTGTGCAATACTGTGCAATACTGTGCAATACTGTGCAATACTCTGCAATACTCTGCCATACACTGCAATACCCAGCCATACCCTGCAATACCCTGCAATACCCTGCAATACTCTGCATTACCCAGCCATACCCTGCAATACCCTGCAATACTCTGCATTACCCAGCCATACCCTGCAATACTCTGCAATACCCTGCCATATTCTGCAATACCCTGCCATACTCTGCAATACCCTGCCATACCCAGCCATACTCTGCCATACCTGGCAATACCCTGCAATACCCTGCAATACCCTGCAATACCCTGCCATACCCTGCCATACCCTGCCATACCCAGCCATACCCAGCCATACTCTGCCATACTCTGCCATACTCTGCCATACTCAGCCATACCCAGCCATACTCAGCCATACCCTGCCATACTCTGCCATACTCTGCAATACCCAGCCATACTCTGCAGTACCCAGCCGCCCCCCTCCCGCCGCCCTCCAGTGCTTCTACCGACTCACTGCTACGATCAAAGCCAGAATCGTTTTTTATTTTATTTTTATTTCAGGCTTCCCAGCCTAGAGGTAAGATGTGTGGGGTCTTATTGACCCCATATCTCGCTATAAAGAGGAGCTGTCATGCCATATTCCTATTACAATGGATGTTTAAATTCCTTGTAATAGGAATAAAAGTGATCAAAAATATATATTTTTGGAGAAAAACATGTCAAACTAAAATAAAGTAAAATGAACAATAAAAAAATAAAATAAAATTAAAGTGCCCCTGTCCCCGTGTGCTTGCATACAGAAGCGAACGCATGTGTAAGTCCCGCCCACATATGAAAATGGTGTTCAAACTACACATGTTAGGTATCGCTGCGAACGTTAGAGTGAGAGCAATAATTTTGGCCCTAGACCTCCTCTGTAACTAAAAACATGTAACCAGTAAAAATATTTAAAGCATCGCCTATGGGGATTTTTAAGTAGCGAAGTTTGCCGCCATTCCACGAGCGTGTGCAATTTTGAAGGGTGACATGTTAGGTATCTATTTACTCAGCATAACTTCATCTTTCACATTATGCAAAAACATTGGGCTAACTTTACTGTTTTTTTTTTTAAAGCACAAAACTGTTTGCGCAAATACCGTGCGAGATAAAAGTTGCAACGACCACCATTGTATTCTCTAGGGTCTTTGCTTAAAAATCATATATAATGTTTTGGGTTCTATATAATTTTCGAGCAAATAAATGATGATTTTTACATGTAGGAGAGAAATGTCAGAATTGGCCTCGGTGCTCCAGAACGCCTGAAGGTGCTCCCTGCATGTTGGGCCTCTCTATGTGGCCACGCTGTGTAAAAGTCTCACACATGTGGTATCGCCATACTCGGGAGTAATAGCAGAATGTGTTTTGGGGTGTAATTTGTGGTATGCATATGCTGTGTGTGAGAAATAACCTGCTAATATGACAATTTTGTGAAAAAAAAAATAAAAGAAAAAAAAAAACATTTTTGATTTTGCAAAGAATTGTGGGAAAAAATTACAACTTCAAAAAACTCACCATGCCTATTTCTAAATACCTTGGAATGTCTACTTTCCAAAAAGGGGTAATTTGGGGGGTATTTGTACTTTTCTGGCATGTTTTATTAAGATAGGCCGTCAGTACTTCAGGTGTGATAAATTTTCAGATATTGGCACCATAGTTGGGGACTCTACTGTATAACTTTCACAAAGACCAAATAATATACACCAATTTGTACTTATTTTTACCAAAGATATGTAGCAGTATAAATTTTCGCCAAAATTTATGAAGAAAAATTACTAATTTGCTCAATTTTATGATAGAAACTAAGAAAAATTCATTTTTTTACTGAATTTTCAGGTTTTTTTCTTTTATAGCGCAAAAAATAAAAAACCCAACGGTGATTAAATACCACCAAACGAAAGCTCTATTTGTGTGAAAAAAAGGACAAAAAATTTCATATGGGTATAGTGTTGTATGACTGAGTAATTGTCATTCAAAATGTAGGAGCACCGAAAGCTGAAAATTGGTCTGGTTATTAAGGGGGTTTAAGTTCCCAATTGTCAAGTGGTTAAGTGACAGTTCTAAAGGGAAGTAAGTGAGTGAAGTGCTGAATTTAGGGTTACCACCTGTCCGGTTTTGACCTGGACAGTACGGGTTTGGACACATGTGCCCGGTTTTCAAGCCGCCTGAAACCCGGGCACATAACTGCAACATCTAGAGCGGCGATTCCCGTGTCCGCCGCCATTATACCCTCACTGTCACATTAGCCTGTGTGAGATTGGCTGCATGGGTCATGTGACGTCTGTGCAAGAGCCGCGGTCTGTGATTGGCCAGTGGAGGCTAGCTGGTGACTGGTCTGGTGACTCTGGAAACATGTGGAGGCAGGGCGGGGGCTGTACTGTGGAACCTCCATGTTGCCGGGGACGCTCTCTGGTTGGCTGCAGAAGGGACAAGGCGGTGCGGTTAAAGGCGGAGCCTCACCATTCCCTGCTGCTCTGATGGAAAGTTTGCAGAGATCGCGCTAAGATTGAAGCTCAGCTCGCAAGGTACGTTTTTGCCCCCCCCATACACCATGCACTATACATGCACACAGTTCTGCCACCCCCCTCCCATACACCATCCAATCCATCCATGTAGTTCTCCCTCTCCTCATACACCATCCATATACACATTTATCATCCCCCCCATACACCATACAGTTCTCCCCCCACCATATATATACAGTATACAGCCCCCCCCATATATACAGTTCTCCCCCACCATACATATATACAGCTCCCCCCCCCCACCATACATATATTATATACAGTTCTCCCCCACCATACATATATACAGTTCTCCCCCACCATACATATATACAGCCCCCCGTATATACAGTTCTCCCCCCCATACACCATCCATATATACAGTTCTCCCCCCCACCATCCATATATACAGTTCTCCCCCCCATACACCATCCATATATACAGTTCTCCCCCCCCCATACACCATCCATATATACAGTTCTCCCCCCATACACCATCCATATATACAGTTCTCCCCCCACCATACATATATACAGCCCCCCATATACCATCCATATATACAGTTCCCCCATATACCATCCATATATACAGTTCTCCCCCCCACCATACATATATACAGTCCCCCCCATACACCATACATATACACAGTCCCCCTCATACACCATCCATATATACAGTTCTCCCCCCCATACACCAGTCATATATACAGTTCTCCCCCTACCATACATATATACAGTTCCCCCCCCCCCATACACCATACATATATACAGTTCTCACTGCCCTACCGACACCGTCCACTGCCCTACCGACACCGTCCACTGCCCTACCGACACCGTCCACTGCCCTACCGACACCGTCCACTGCTCTACCGACACCATCCACTGCTCTACCGACACCATCTACTGCTCTACCGTCACCGTCCACTGCCCTACCGACACCGTCCACTGCCCTACCGACACCGTCCACTGCCCTACCGACACCGTCCACTGCCCTACCGACACCGTCCACTGCCCTACCGACACCGTCCACTGCCCTACCGACACCGTCCACTGCCCTACCGACACCGTCCACTGCCCTACCGACACCGTCCACTGCCCTACCGACACTGTCCACTGCCCTACTGACACCGTCCACTGCCCTACTGACACCGTCCACTGACACCATCCACTGCCCTACTGACACCATCCCCTGCCCTACTGACACCATCCCCTGCCCTACTGACACCGTCCACTGACACCGTCCCCTGCCCTACTGACACCGTCCCCTGCCCTACTGACACCGTCCCCTGCCCTACTGACACCGTCCCCTGCCCTACTGACACCGTCCACTGCCCTACTGACACCGTCCACTGCCCTACTGACACCGTCCACTGACACTGTCCCCTGCCCTACTGATACCGTCCTCTGCCCTACTGACACTGTCCCCTGCCCTACTGACACCGTCCCCTGCCCTACTGACACCGTCCCCTGCCCTACTGACACCATCCCCTGCCCTACTGACACCATCCCCTGCCCTACTGACACCATCCCCTGCCCTACTGACACTATCCACTGATTTTCTGACACCGTCCACTGCTCTACTGGCTGACACTGTCCACTTTTAAGGTAGGCTAGTTTCATATTTTAACTGACATTTCTTTTATTAATTGAATCATATTTTATGGGTACACTAATGCTTTTGTTTTATTTAACCATGCCCCTTTAAGTCCCCTTCCCCCACTGTTAATGCAATTTGGCCACAGCCACTGTTCATTGTAGCACACCTCATTACTACTCTCTTTGGGTAAGCCCAAAGGTGTCCCAGGTATTTTACAATCCTATAGCGTGTAGTACAAAAAAATTGCCGTGCGCCGCGAAAATGTTCGGGTTTGGCTTGAAGAAAAGGTGGCAACCCTAGCTGAATTCCCTCTTTCAATCCACGAGCAGCGAGCTCGTATACCGACGTCACTTCCGGTGTGCCTGTGTGACGTCGGTATACGAGCTTGCTGCTCGTGGTATTTATGTTTCTTACTTCAAATGTTATGTGAGTACATCAGCTGTTGTTTTTTTGAATATTACACTATCCGGGACCCCTTCTTTCCTTCCAAATACCATACGGGTAAGCCCAGGAGGGACTCCAAGAACATACCATCCGCACCAAAGTAGCATATTAAATACATCTATCCCGGAGGAAATCAGCTACCAGGAGAATAAAGCCCCCTAGAACAAGTCAGTTGTATCCACTCATAGGAGCCCACAGCGAGATTGATTACATCATCCAGGATCTCCATTATTATCCTCATATGCTGTTACCTTACAGTAGTAAGGTGAGAGGCCACCCTGCACTTAGGTGTCACTACACAGGAAAGAAAAGAACTCACCTTTATTGTTTTTTCTGCACAGAGTGAGAGAGGGAATTCAGCACTTCATTCATTTCCCTTTAGTACTGTCAGCACTATCACTTAAGATTTTAATATGTGTCATAATATTATTAATTTTGCAGATATTGCACTGGACTTTTTCATAGTTTATTTGTTAACTGAATTGCTGTTATGCTGGTCCATTTTACACTATGCACAGTGTTTCTTTTGTATATTTCATTGGTTATATATATATACACCGTATGTTTTGAGTTTTTCACTTGCAGCAGCGCAGCACCTTACATCACATAATTTACCTTTTGCTTTTGGATTGACCATTTCGGTGATTGCAGCTGTTAGTTTCTTTATTTATTTTGATAGCGTGGGAATACTACTCTATCTAGATTCTGGGTTTAGTAACACTTTAAGTATGAGGTCATGCTAAGTAAGGTGAGAACGCTGTGATAGGCTGTTGTGGCTATTGAGCACTACAAGCAGTAGACAAATTATAAAACACAGGCATGATTGGTGGATGGCAACATGGCATTAGTTACTCCACTGGACTCAATACATGGACTGTACTGATATTTATTATATCTCATTCAGTTGTTAATGAAATTGTACATGCACATATATTGCATGAATTTATGTAAGGCTGTCACTTTGTATATATGTGTTAGATGCTACACGGATTTTAATTTTCACATTTCTATATCATTTTTTTCAAATATTTTTTTTTTTTAAATTATATATACTTTTGTATACACAGAGAGGATGTGCGATTAGTTATCGCTTAGGGGAATTTAGCGCGGCCCATTGGTTTAACTTGTGTAGCGATACCCCCAGTTAAGAGGGCTGCCTTGATTGTTTTGGGCCCTGTAGTGCACCACTGCCAACCCCCGGCAATCTACTCTAACCTCTCGTGGCACAGTTAGTAAAGGGGGTGATAAAATTGCAATCACTCTATGATTCTCTATGACACAATCCCACAGTAGGGCACACAGTAATGGTATAGCACAGTAAATGACACTGAAAACCGATATAATTAACTCTAATATTTTACTGTTGATAAAGGTTAGATAGATAAAAAATATGCAATAACAAATGCAGAGCCCTGCAATATGGGTATACTTAAAACACCAAACATTCAACAATATGATAGACAGTTTAACAGACCCCGCTGCAGCTATCCTCCCTCGTGGACAAAATGGCGCCCAGCAATGTTCTACACTACCAAGTCAGGCCTGACTATGATTTGGGTATAGTTCTGTGGAAGAAATCTTCGCTAGCAAACACGGTGGTGCACTTTAAGAACAATTGTAATCCAACAAAGTAACGATGATCGGTAACTTTATAATGCCAGGGAGACTGATAGCTCAGTTCTGTAGATAGTCTCCTCAAAGTGTAAGTGCAATCACTGTGGTGGCCCTGAATACAGTCAGTGGGCCTAAAGATACTGTGGTGTAGTTCTGAGCAGGTGCTCTCTCACCCAACCGGACTAGTCCTTGTCCATTACTTCCGTTGCTGTGACTTGATTCACAGTGTCCACGACACCCGGGTCTTCTGTCCTCCTGGTAACAGCACTCAGCAACAGGATCAGACGCTCCGCAGGTTCCTCGGTGGAGCGGAAGGCCCAGGCTTCAGGCCTTGTGCACACAGCAGGTCAGCACAGGGATCCTCTTGCTGGGAGGGCGGTGTCCAAAGAGAAAGAACTGGGGCCCGCCTCCCTCTTATAAAGTCCACCCCAGCAGTCTTTGCACAGGGCAATGCACCCTGGGTGCCTCAAGGTGTACTGGGTACTGTAGTCTCTGGGGAATTAAAGGGCAATACCTCGCTACACTTGATATAAGTACGATTCCTAGCTATTTAAAGGTGTGAAATTATCTTATATGGGATCAGGCTGTATTATCTTGGTGTACCATATTTAATCATTAAAACCCATAACAATAATACTGGTTAAAATGATGTTATATCGTGAGAGATAATATTAGTCTTCTAATGAGAACCATGGGTGTAATAAACACTTGTGTTGTTCACAGTGGAACTTTGATGACTCATTTTAACAAATGGATGAAACATGATTACATCACCAAGCTAGCAAGGTGTCAAATCTTCCCCAAACCAGAGAAAAAGTGTTTTGCCTTGTTGATTTTTTGAAGAAAACGATAACAATCATTGTGGCTGATTTATAGGGGGCTAGTTATAATCAACTGGATTTCATTTCGCTACATGTAGCCCTATTATGTCCACCTTTATTCAAGTTATAAAGGTTTGCCATGGAAAATTGTGCTATCGAAATGCATGTTAAAACAGTGGAAAACACACAGAGGGGTAAGATAGTGAACATTTTTTCCAGCTTATTTCCATTAAGGTAAGGCTTATGATAGATAGCTTTAATAAGGTGTAGTGGTTTAAATTTTTTAGTATGAAATCATGCATAATGGGTTTATTCATTTCAAAACTTTCCCAAATTCAATGGATTGTTTTCAAGATATCAGTTCCAAAATTACTTTGCCATAATCTTTTAAAACTGAGCTACTGTATATACGGTATACTATCTTTTCTGGGTTGTGAGTTGTTATTTCCTCTTGTTGACAAGTTATACTTTTTATGTAGGAAAAGAGGGTGCATCTGTGTATGCTCACTTATCGTGATGGGCCAGGCTTAGGAGGAAGATGTGAGGCTTAGTGTGAATAGGAGGCCAGCACGTTTCTAAAGGCCTGTACACACAGTCGGACTTTTTGCCAACAAACTTCAAAATGAGCCCGTTTTCCAAAAAATCAGACCGTGAGTACGCTCCATCGGACAAACTTTTCCGGTTTTCATCGGACAAAAGTTCGCTCTGCAAACGGACATACTTTTCGGCAACAAATGTCCGATGGTGCAAAGTCCGACCGTGTGTACAGAAATCCATCGGACTTTTGTCTGAAGTACAAATATGCATGCCCAGAACCAATGTTAAAATCAACCAACAATAGCAGAAGTTAACCAAAGGGTGGCGGTAAAGAGCAGAAAAACGACGTGATGTTGGGAAAGTTTGCAGAAAAGTCCTGCCGTGTGTATGCTGTGGGTGTGCCCGGCCAACTCCCTTCGGACAAAAATCCACGGAAAAGTTTGTTTGAAGTCCGACCGTGTGTACGAGGCTTAAGTCAGTTCATATATGGTTGGGAATCTGATTCCAATACGGTGGCCAGGGGTTGTGGCGTAAAGTGGTGCTCCAGAAAAATTTGTAGTGGGGGTTTTTACTGTGCTCCATTCTCTGCAGCATTTTATTGTAATCCCAGGCAGACCTGATGATGTCCATGACACCCTGGGCTCACAGCAAGTGGGCTAAATGATATTCATCATAATTTGGCTTTTTCAAGCATCTGAATATTGCATCTAAAACTATTATAGCCGTATAGCTGTAAAGATTTATGAAGTCAAGCAAGCAACTGTGAGAGTTTGGTGAACCCCTGACTCTAAGTAAGACAGCTCGGTTATATTAATTTATGACTTAATAATCAGGTTCTGATTGTGACTGGTTAACTTTCAAGAAGCTGCTGGGAGCTTTCTAAATGCTTAATAAACCATCTCTCTAAGTCAGGGGTCTCTAAACTTGTCAGTACAAGGGGCAAATTGTATGTTTTACAAATATTAAGGGGCTTAAAATCTCAGTCAATAAGCTTCCTGTTACATCATGGTCCCCATCAAAGTCCCCTTTATTTCAAGGTCCCTTTACGTCAGAGTCTTTATCAGGGTCTCAAATCAGAGTCCCACTTACAGCTTACATCAGGGTCCCCATCAGATTGCTGCTTACTACATGGTCGCCATCAGTGTCTGCCTTACCACTGTAAGGCTTACAGCATGTAGGTGAGGTACAACATGGTGATGCGGCAATAACACACACAAAGTCCAAGTGCGATGAAAGAACTTGAAATAATGCAGAGACAGTTCACAAATAATCCGATGGGAAGACAACCCAACTGGGAGCACTCCTAGGTCTAGCAGCGTGTAGAGAGCAGGTTTCAGCCAAGCTGACAGCGCCTGTTAAGAGGGGCAGAATGCAACCTGGCCTTCTCCTGTCCAAAGAAGTTGAGAGCCCTACACTTTACCTCTTCATCAGGAACCTTTTCCTGACACTAGTTCTGTCCCTACCAGGTGGGGTACCTGTCCCTACTCTACCCACTTGCAAAATGCGTGCCAAGCCTGAGAGCCAGGGCCTTAAAGAAGCTCGTCCTGACCCAAGATGGCTGCTAGAGTCATGTGGGATGGCAGCATCTAATTGGATAGCTTCCCCAGTGACCCAGAAAACCATAGAGGAACAATGTTCCTTTTGACTTCCTCTCCAACTGCAGTGCCGCTGTGGAAAAGCGCCACCTGCCGTGGAAAAAAAAATTTAAACTGCCTAAAAGCATGATGTAGCAGCAGGGCAGAAGCCAGGAAGCAGAGCAGGACTAAACAAAGGATATTTTGTCCTCCTGTGATTGCTGCGGCAAGCACATTATTGGTTGTTGTTAGGTACCTGTGATTAAAACTGATGAAGGGGGGGGGGGATGGAAATAGTAGACCGACTCTGCTTCCCTGAATCCTCGATCTCTGTATAGTCAAGATACACTTCTGGGCCTAACTGCTGGCTGGATAAAATCTTTTAGTTGGCCAGATGGCCAGTTGCTGTATTTTGGAGACCCATGTTCCAAGTGATGTCCTTCTTACTAGCCTTACAAGCTAATGCCTGTGTGAAATGTTATTAGGATAAAGAAGGTTGAGTAAGACTCCATTCACACAGGGGCAACACGACTTCCAGCGCGACTTTGGGAGGCATCTTGGACACGACTTGAGTATGAATCTCAGCGCGACATGAGGCAACTTACAAGGAAACTTCAAGTTGCCTCCAGGACAGGAGGCTTTCCAGTGGCCAATCAAACAAGAATCAGCTCTGTGGGAGGAAGGGGTTTGCCTGGAAAACTATTTTTACTTCCTGGAAAGTTGCTTCAGTTAAGACAGGGGATCCGACTTGGAGGCAACTTCCATTGAAATATATGTTCTCTTCCTGTATTGTTGCTTCTGTTAAGACAGTGATCCGACTTCTGAGTCGACTTCCATTGAAATCAATGGGTACAAATTGTCTACAAGTCACCTAGAAGTCAGATTGAAGTAGTACAGGAACCTCTTTTGAAGTCGGAGCGACTGCAGTAGTGTGCATTAAGACGGCTCCATTCACTTACATTGATTTTCTCATGCAGCGCGACTTGAGGTGACTAGGGGCGACTTGGGGCGACTTGAAGTCGGATCCAAAGTCGTCCCTGTGTGAATGGGCTCTAAGGTAGAACGGACCTCGTAGCAGTTATCTTATAGATGTTTGGTGCATATTTTAACTTGAAGCTTAGAGCTTCCTTCAGTTAGCTGTTTATATGAACTCTGCTTCTTGAAATAGTTTGAAAACCTGGTAAAAGCTGGAATTCCCATTTAAATGTTATCCAATATTTTCTCTTCATTCAAAACAGGATTAATATGACCACTTGTAGCACAAGCCTTGCAAAGCCTTGCGGGGTAATGTATTACTGGATTGCCTGACAGCAGGGTAGATGAATGACCCTCAGTGTGTGTTTTCAGAGCAACAGCTTACCCTGCTGAAACACAGATGTGGCTGGGAATGACCCCCTCATATCAAGGCAATTCGAAGCCTTTGCTTATTGGCCCAGAATCAAGTATGCAAAGAATTTTAAATGCAGGTTTTCTGAGCTGAAATATGTGAAGAAAACTGTTTTTTTTTTTTTTTTATGCTAGTCACTAGTGAACTTTTTGGCAGGAAAATATATAGAATTTTTTTTTTGTAGTCAGAAAACTGTGCATCCTATGACCCTAGTAAATACTGTATCACAAAACAAAGACCATTTGCATACCATTTGATTAAAGCTAAAACGTTTTGTTTTTTTATTTGCAAGAATAAATATTTTTGTAAAGTTTTTATTATTGCCTTTGGCCCTGTTGGGGAGATTTCACCCCATTTCCTGTCCCAGTGACGGAAGTTCAAGAAATTAGGGGGTTGTTTGGCAGCAGCACATGTAGACACAGAGAGCGATAATACCCTAACAGAGGTTTTAATCCTTCCCCAATTTAATAAAAAAGTGTTTGGTTGGAGTCACTGTCCCCACTGTTGAGTTCCCATAATTTCCTGTCAAGAGAGAAATGCTGGTAATAGCTTTTTGTCGTAGTGTTTTAACAGCATTTTATGAGCGTTAGCATTGTATTAGCGGTTTTGCAGTGAAAGAAAAAAAAAAACCAAAAAAAAAAATGCTATTAATCGCGTTTAGGAGCATTTATGCTGGAAAAACCCTTGAGGAAACTCTACAAAAACAATTTTGTTTTCTGCTCCTAGACGCTGAAGTTTAAAAAATGCTAATAGCCTAAAGTAGTGTGTATGGACACATAGATAACATTATTTAGCTTCTAGGAGAAGAAAAAAAAAGCTAATAACAGCTTCTAGGAGCTTAAAAAAACGCTAGTGTGCATGGAGCCTAAAAGTAAAAAAATATACTTGAGCTAGAGCTGGGCTTTAAAGGAGGACTTTTTACTTCATCCTTTAAGAAGTCTTTGAGTCCCAAAAATTGCGACGTGGTGTGAGCAGAGGCTCTTGTGTGTGAAGGAGAAGCTGAGAAGTGGATTCTTCATAACTTCAATATTTATCGCTCACAGAATAGTATAAGAACCCTGTCAACGCGTTTCATGACACTACACTGACCACTTCCTCAGGATGGTGCATAACACATTTACAGCATGTCAGTGCAGCCCCGGGCTCCTCATGTCACAGCCACCTAACAGCCATCCTTTCAGCTTGACCTTGACATGAGGACTCATCCCTGACCTACAATATGAACAGGAGCCAGAGAGGGAGAGGGGAGAGAGAAAGGAGTGAGAGAGGAGAGGAGGTGACAAAGCTGGGAGGGAGGGGAGGAAGAAGGGCACATGGCTCAGAATGGTATAGGGGAAGGAGAAGCAAAGGGCACCCATAGAGACCAGTGTAGTGCCACAAATCATGTCCACTGGTGTTCTTATACTATTCTGTGAGCAATAAATATTGAAGGTATGAAGAATCCGCTTTTCAGCTTCTCTTTCACAGTCGGGCGCCTCTGCTGACACCACTTTTGGGGCTGAAAGACCTCTTATTGTGAATCCTGAATCTCGGAATCCCAAGAATGCAGTGCATAGGATCTTCCGGATCATCACCCCATAGTGCATTAAGTGTGACCATTCTCTGCACAGGAATGGTTGTATTCCCTGCAGGCTTTCACTCCTGGTTGTCTGATCCCCCATCAGGGAGCTCAGCAACCTCACGGATGTGAGTACACTATTGCATTTTACCTTCTCTTCCTATATTTATTACAATTATCTGTTAAACTACTGCATCATAGGAAACGCACCCGCGGCCTCTGTCTTTTTTTTATTTTTCTCCTTATTTTTGGAGGCACCCCAGTTACTTCATCCTTTGCAATCCCTTTGGCGAATCATGATGTTGATATGAATGTTTTATCCACCCCTTATTTTTAAAAAGCCACTTGCAGAGGTGTCTGCAAAATGAAAACCAGGCCAGATGCAGAGGGCAAGCTGGTACTTCTTATTGTACATGGGAATGTGTCCTTGACTCCTTCAAAGTGATTACATGGGAAGGCTGCATGCAGTGCTGGGACAAGGGGTGGGCAGAAGGGGCGGCTGCCTGCGCACTATGGTATCATGTGAGGTGGGTGGGGGCACCCTGAGAAGATTGGGGTGGGAATTTGTGTTGGGAGGGGGAATTTGAAGAGTGGCAAGCGGATATGAATTGTTCAAGGAGGGGAAAGTAGGGGTGTGTGCTAGGAATTCTGAATATGGGGGGATTTGTGTTGGGGGGAGAATGAAGTAAGAGTATTTGTGCTAGGTGGGGGAATGTGGGGGGTTTGTGCTAGAGAAGGGGATATAGTAAAGGGGTAAAGGAATTTGTGCTAGAAGGGAAATCTTCTTTGGGGGGGGGGGTGAATTGTCCTAGTAGGGATGATTGGGGGATATTTATGCTACGACGAGAAAAAACAGAGCAGGTTCTAAAAAAAATTCGGGCATTTTTCTCATCGAGTGTACGCGGCATAAGGGTCATGATTTGTGCTTTGCATAATCACCTGACTTATGGGTACACATGCACAATTTGTTTTGTTACGAATTAAAATTTGGATGAAATTTTTGTTATGTGGAGATTCAGATGTATCCGAATCTCTGAATCACAGTAGTAATGAATTTCAATGAATCTGAAATAAATTATAATGAAACAATGAATAAATTTGTATTAATTTGCTTTATTCTGATGAAATGATGCCATAGTTTTGGTCTTTTGTTAAAGCTTGAAGCATTCGAATTAATGTAACAACATAATGAATGATCCAAAAAATGCACTTCATATGAAATGGAAACATTGCAATTAATACCGTACGATATGTAGCACACCCCCTAGGAGCCGCAGGTAGAATGGGATCCCCCACCCTGCACAGCCAGGCACAGCGAATCATCACAGGCACACTTTAGTCAGAGAACAGTCCTTGATGTTGTTTGTTTGTTTTTTGTTTTATTGAGGGTAATAACTTGGGTAGGGATGGGGGTAGGGTTGACACTTTTTCTTTAAGCCAAACCCGAACACTTTAGCAGCCTGGGACACCCCAAGGAGAGTAGTAATGCGCATAGCATGCAGCAGCAAATAGTGGGTGTGGCCTAATAGTTCTTGCTGACGTCATCGCTCTGACTCCGTGTGATGCAGAACCTGCCCCAAGACAGCCGACCGCAGCTCCTGGATGGCAACAGATTTGTGTGTGACTATCTTGGTTTCTTGGGGAGCCACAGCCCCTTTCTGAATAATGTATCCGGGTTTCAGTCTGCCTGAAACCTGGACAGATGATTCAAAACCCGGACTGTTTGGGGGAATCTCGGAGAGGTGGCAACCCTAGATGGGGGGTTATGGTATGCCCATTCGACTTCAACAATAACTTCAGTGACAATTCTTCCTATATACAGTCTCTTTATACAACTATGCAGAACCAAACTGGAACACCATAAAGGCCTGACAGTCACTTAGTCAGGTGAAGCAAAAGCCCATTACAGGCAGGAACCCGAGGTCCCTTAGGTGTGTAGTAGAATTTCAGTGTCCAGTTTACATCACTCCTGTGCCTACTGATACCAGCACCACCACTTCAGCAGCTGGCCCTTTTCACTAGCCCTCTGGGCTATCTTCTCTCCGCAGTCCTGCAGACTGACACTCACCAACCTACCCGGCTGACTCTCAGGAGGTCTCCCAGACGTGCTGACCTGCTCCTGCTGTCCTCTCTCCTTGCTTCTGTGCCTCCAGCAAGGGTTTCCTCAGTGTGTTTTGGTAGGAATCTTCCAGCACCCGAGCCCCAGCCCCGAGGTCACCCCCCCCCCCCCAGACTAGGGGACACCCTTAAAGTGGAGTTCCACCCAAAAAAAAAATATATATGCCATTAATGTGCATGAAATAAAAAAAAAAAACATTTGAATATTTTTTTTTTTTTTTACTAACCTTTAAATAGCTGTTGCTATGTGGTCCCTCTAAATCTTCCTTCTTCATCACCTCGGTTCCTGTTGTCACTTCCGTCTGCGGCTCCGCTCGCTACTGCTCCTGGGAGATGTGTGTCATCATTTCCCAGGAATCAGTGGGCAGCGCCGAGGGCTAGGTTGCCATAACAATGGGGCGGGCACTTCACATACTTTACAGCGCCGCTATGGCGCATTACTGCGCATGCGTGTTTTGGTTCTCTTCGTTGCCATAACAACGTGGCAGGCACTTCCGCCGCCGCCGCCCGTTGTGATGGCAACCCGAGAAGTTGACGGCGCTGCAGTGAGGTTAGAATGCGCATGCGCGAGAACGGGGCGGTACAGGACGGTGCATGATGGTTGCAGATCTGCACAGTGTACCGGAAGTAAGTGCTTGTGGGCTTCACATGCCCACAAGCAAAATGAGAACGTCCTGCAATTCGTTTTATAAGTCTATTTCTGCTATTACATGGGAGATCGGCGTAGGAATTCTTAAAAAAACGTGATTATTTAACAACAATGTGATTGACTAATGACATTTTTTATTTTTTTAAATTTGTTAATGTAGTTGGACCTCCGCTTTAAGGGCCACCAACAGCCTCCTCATCACTCCATCTCCATCTTCCACCCGACTCACCTTGCTGGCATGGCACATGTCTATTTATGAGTGTGATCTGCCCCCCTTCCAGCCTCTTTTTGCTGGGGATTGGTTGAGACCCTCATAAATAATCAAGGCTGCCTCTCCTTATTCCCACCCTTCAGCGAAACATCCAGACCAGGCGGAAGTGTCAGAGAGAGCTGCCGGATGAGTCATCCAGCCCTGACCTAAAGTAACCCAGACCCAGATTACACAGCTCAGGCTTAGCCCTGAACTATGTTTTCCCTACTCTAACAATCTACACTAATAAACCTATCTACATCTAGCACACATACTAGAGGGTGCTACCGGTATAAAAATGAAATAAGATGATTCCTACTAATCGTGTTTGGGTTTGATGGTGCTGGATCCATCAGAATCTCTGAATCATAACATAACGAATGAACATTCGTTCTTTCAGATGCACGTGACTCCAGTCGATCTTTTCCAATCAGCTTATTCCATTTGTCTTTGTGGGTTGGACTAGCAGGGAGTATTCAGAGTGCATAAGTAATCTCCAGAAATAACAAATTAACATGTTGAAACGCCTATAGCCAATCTTCCAAAATAACTTCCGAAAATATAAATCGATTTGGAACAATGAATATAGGAAACAGTTCTAAATATACAAAACCAAAAACAAATAATTGTAACACATACGATGAAATTAAATTGAATGATTAACGAATAATTCCAAAACAAAAATGTTTTTTTTGTCATGCACGTCTTTACTTACAGACCCTAAAATTACGATCGTATTTCCAAATTCCATCTTCTAGCGGTAAATATACTATTGTCACGTACATAGATGTTTGTGCACCGTGAAATGTTTTGAATCCTGAGTTTTTTAAATATATTTCTTCAGAGCTAATAATCTCCCTGAGGAAGACCATGACTGTACGGGTCGAAACGCATTGGGGTACCAATGTGGCTGACATTCTGTAATGTAATGTTCTGCTCCACTAGGTGAACATCGCTATTTTGTGGAATATGTATTATATCATACAACCAGAGCTCATATTTTAATTGGAACATGAAATTGAATTTCATTTTGTTACAATAAAGACTTTTTATAATCAGCTACTGTCTTTTGATCCATTTAACATTTCTGCTTAAAAACCCCTTGGGGGAACCATCCCATTTGGCAATTTTTTGGGGTGTGCAGCTTAAGTATCTCGCCTTTATATGTGTTTTCTTGATTTACTTACAGACCCTTTGCTATTAGACATGTGCATTCGTTTTCGTCTGAATGCATTTTCGGGATTTTTGCGTTCCTTTCAACAAACAATAACAAACGTGCAGAACCCGAAATCCGAAAGATCCGACATAAAAAATGCTTTATTTTCATTTTGTTGCGCCAACAGTTCGATATAGATAGAAGATTCGACATGACAGTGACAATAGCGATCTGTGTCTATCGAACCTGCGGTTGAATGTGCCCAACCTAACTCTATTAGTCCAAGATTATTTGACATAGAGAGAAAAGATTAGACATTATAGAGACATGAAGATTCGACGAAGCAGCTAAAAACATACGATCGCCACGAGCGGACATTTATGGTCAAATGCTCCACCCATAGGCTATAGAAGAATTCTAATGTTGGTTGACTAGTAATAATAATTAATAAATATAATTATTACTAGTCATACAACATTAGAATTCTACTATAGCTTGTGGGCGGAGCATTCGACCGGAAATGTACGATAGGGGCGTCGTACAGTTTAGCTGCTTCGTCAAATCTTTTTAGAACATTCGACGGACACCATAAGCCTTCAATGACAGATTCAACCTTAATTCATTCGGATTTTCGGACGAATGCATTTTTTAACGAAACAAAATAAATAAAAACGAATTTCGGGAGTAACTACATTTTATTTTTCGGATGAAAACGAAATTCCTGAAACAAAATATTTCAGTGTGCATATGTCTATTTTCTATACATGTCCAGGCTTTTTTTTCTTAAAGCAGTTGATAAAGGAATGATGGTGTGCATAACAAAATGATATATAGCAACCAATCAGATTTTGTTTTACAGTAAAGTGAACTGTGTGTAGCGGGGTGTTCCCCTTTAATCAGAGACAGGAAATTCCAGAGAGAGGGGAGTCGGGGGGAAGGAATATAAGGAGGGGGCGAGGCCTAGCTCTCTCTCTTTGGACACGGGGAGGCAGAGAGAGAGATAGACCTGTGCGGATCTGTGCTGTTCCAGGCCTGAAGCCTGGGGCCTGTGGAGTGAACCAAAGAGCCTTCCACCCCCTTTGCGAGCCTGGGTGGCATCCAGACTCATCTCTTCTGAAGTTATCTGGATCGGGGATCCGATCACAGAAGCCGCTGTGGATGAGAACCGACACAGCCGGTGGAAGTTCCGGACTGAGGGAAGTGTTCCGGAGTGGTGAGCGAGCGAAAGCTCATCTTTAAACTGTTACTTTTATACTTTGTGCCTACTAGACTTCCGAGGCCTAACACCTCCGGTGAGGGAGAATTACCCCCCCCTATTGGATTACAAATACATGGTTTTAAATACTTCAAGTGCACCACCTTTACAGATCCTGTGCCGGTGAAGATTTGTGTTTCTTCTAAGACTGAGTTTCATGGTTAGGGATCAGGCCTGATCCGTTAGATAGTTATAAGTTAGTTATCACACCACAGGGTGTTTAGGTAACGGTCGCCCCACGTGGCGTTCCGTCCCCTTTCCATTGCTGGTACACACGCACACAGTATTGTGATTTATAACTGCAGGGACCTGCTTATGTGTTGTGAACCAAATGTTACATGCATGTTATCCCCTTTTATCTTACCACTAGCAGTAAAGTCAGTTATTGTTTACAACATTGTCTATGAGTCTGAGTTATCAATTCACACACCCACATTTGAAGCATAAGTGATTGTTTATGTGAAATTGCTGTGGGTTAACTGTGCCAGAGCGGGTAGAGCAGATTGCCGGGGGGGTTGGGGAAGCTGTACTCAGGGCCCAAATCAAAACTTGCGGCTCTCTTAAGTTGAGGGTATCGCTACACGTGGGGGCTCGTACATCCGGGATTACTGAGACAGCGGTGAAACCGCCAGAAGCTACCGGCATGGACCCGATAGAGGTGGGACAGTGGTACAAGAGATGGGGCGTAGACCCAGCCAGGACGGCAGTTATAGAACTCCCGGGGATATGGCAGACACAAGCAATGATACAACTCATAATGTCCCTATCACCGATTCACAAACCATGGGTGATAGACGTGAAAACTAATGGGGGACTTTCACATGTCTTACTGGAATGGCAGGCAGAAATTCCTGAACAGTTTAGAGGCAACAGCATACAAGATGAGGACGATCAGGTCTATCATTTGCTGCATGCGCTGCCGCGCACAAGAGACAGCCCTCAGACAAAAATAACACTGTCACCGCAGCCATCTTCCCCGTCATCCCCACAGAAGGACACAAAGAGTCCCAGGACAAGCCCGGGCACCCTTAGTGCAGAATTATGCGCTGTTCTGGGGGAGATTGTAGCTCAGTGCAAGAAAGAGCCCACAGATTACCCGATGTCGGGGTACAGGAAACTCCGGATGTTTTCAGGGAGGAAACCAGTACCCTTGGAAGAAGAGGGATTTGAGGAGTGGCTAGACAGCGCAACTCAGGCACTAGAGGAATGGGAAGTTCCGGACCGCAGAAAGAAACAGAGGGTTGTGGAAAGTTTGAAAGGGCCTGCTCTAGAGGCCGTACGCAACCTGAAGATGAGCAAGGCAGATTGTACTGCACAAGAGTGCCTCGATGTGTTACAGAATGTGTTTGGTGGGACAGAGAAAGTCACGGAGCTTGCTTATCAGCTGGAGCATTGCTACCAGAAGGAAGGTGAGAAACTATCAGACTATATGGGACGCCTGGACAAAATACTGCATAGGATGATCCTAAAGAAGGGGATCAGCCCAGGGAAAGTAGATGAGGCCCGTGCTCAACAGGTAGTGAGGGGAGCTCAACCCATGGATCCAATTGCATGGACACTGCGTGCCCGGCAGGATGGGAAGAATCTGGAGTACCCTGACCTCATCCGAATGATTAGAGAGGAAGAGGCTATATTGGAAGAAAAAAAAAAAGAACGCCTGATAGAGCCCGTCAAACAGCCGGTAGCAATAGTTACACCGGCCATGACTCCCGATAGGGGAGCGGAGGTGGACACTTTGAAGTTGCAGATGTCCCAGATGATGGAGATGATGACTGCTATAATGGCGAAAGGTCAAGGTGGAGCAGAGAAACCAAGCCCCAGAAAGGAGTTGTTCCCAGATACGTCAATACCGAGTCCCACTCGGGACCGAGAAGAGATGTTATGCTACAACTGCGGAGGCAGTGGCCACTTTGCCAGTAGGTGTTCCAGTCCTAAGAAGAAGAAAATGGATAATCGCCAGCCGGCGGGAAACGCCAGAGGGCCCCGGTGAGGGAGTCAACCGGGTGCCCATCTCTTTCAGTGAGCTCCAAACTGAATAGAAGGAAGAGGAAGAGAGGGGACAAGACCCCTCAGAAGAAATTTAGCACTCCCAAGAAGGAATGCCTACAACCAAGAGACAATAACATCCCTCAGCGGGTTTGTACTCCCATTAGGGTGGGGAAGGTCAATGCATACCGGGCTCAAGAGAGAATAAAGTCAAAAACAAACTGGATGAAGACAAGTCCTCAGAAGAAAGTGGCCTCAACCCGGCCGTACCCAGAAGAATTGGTCGGCCCGTCCCCCACTGTATCTATCCAGGTGGAAGAAGTATATACGAAGGCCCTCCTGGACACTGGAGCTCAAGTGACTTTGTTGTACAGAGACTTCTACGATAGGCACTTAAGCCATTTGCCTATACAGAAGATAGAAGAGCTGGAGATATGGGGCCTGGGAACGCAGAGGTTCCCCTATGATGGTTATCTGCCCATAAAGCTGACATTCGACCCCTCTGTGGCTGGGAAGACAGAAGTGTTCGACACCCTGGCAGTTGTGTGTCCTAGACCACCCGGGGCCAGCAAGATGTCCCTCATCATAGGCACCAATACGGATCTAGTGAGAAGACTTCTGACGCCCCTGGTGAAGATGAGGAGCCATCAAGAGCCGAACATCCATCCCATGCTGAAGACAGCCTACCAACGGTTAGTGTTGGAGCAGAAGACCCCAGGAGAGGGGATAGGGAAGGTGTGGAGACTGGGGAGAGAAGGAGTGGTGCTGCAGCCCGGACAGGTGGCTTGCCTCAAGGCCACTGTGAAGCTCACCTGGGAGCAGCCTGGCCCCTTTGTCATGCTGGAATCCGACCCAAGGGAAGATCACTCAGGCCTGGAAGTGATACCGGAAGTGATTCCAATCAAGGCCTTGAAGAAAGCCAGGGGAAGAGTCCCGGTGAGTGTAAGGAACTCTACAGGAAGGGCCATAGAGATACCTGCCCGGATGTTGCTGGGACAGGTGAGTCCTGCTGTCCCAGTCAGCTGGTCAGAAGTGAAGCAAGCGGGTGAAGAAGAAGATGTTTGGGAAAAACTTTCCATTGAGAACCCGAACTTGCCTGGGGCCTGGAAGGAGAGAGCCAAGGCCCAGCTGACTAGATGGGAGAAGATTTTCTCAAAAGATGAATTCGATGTGGGGCGTGCGAGGAGTGCTACCCACCGCATCCGCCTGCAAGAAGACAAACCGTTCAGGGAGAGAGTCAGGCGGGTTCCGCTGGCAGATCTGGAGGATCTGAGAGAACAGCTTGCAGAACTGAAAAGGACTGGGGTGATTCGAGAGTCCAGAAGCCCTTATGCCTCTCCAATAGTGGTGGTCAGGAAGAAGAATGGGTCGCTGAGGCTCTGCATTGTCTACAGAACTCTCAACAGGAGGACCACCCCTGATCAGTACACCACGCCAAGGATAGAGGACGCCTTACAGAGTTTGTCTGGAGCTAAGTGGTTCAGCGTGATGGACCTCAAGAGCGGGTACTATCAAATTCCCATGCACCCAGAGGATAAAGAAAAGACCGCTTTCATAACTCCTGTGGGGTTCTTTGAGTTTAATAGAATGCCTCAGGGCCTATCTGGGGCCCCAGCTACTTTTCAACGTCTCATGGAGAAGACTGTCAGAGATATGAACCTCATAGAAGTCCTTGTGTACCTGGACGATGTCATTGTCTTCGGGAGAACTTTGGAAGAACATGAGGCCCGATTGGAGAAAGTGTTGAGAAGGCTTAGTGAAGAGGGACTAAAGCTTTCCCCCGAGAAGTGTCGGTTCTACCAGTCTTCGGTGAACTATCTGGGACACATAGTGTCTGAAAAGGGGGTGGCTACTGATCCTGAGAAGTTGGAGGCAGTTACCTCCTGGCCAAGACCCACAACAGTCACTGAACTTAGATCTTTCCTGGGCTTCTGCTCCTACTATAGGAGGTTTGTGGATGGGTTTGCCCGTATTGCCAAGCCCCTAAATGAACTGCTCAAGACTGAAGGGGAAGAGGATGGCCAGGGACCCAGAAGACCCGGGGAGTCGGTTCAAGATCAGTGGACCCCCAGGTGTGAAGAGGCCTTCAGAACCCTGAAGAGGAGCCTCACCACAGCCCCAGTATTGGCCTATGCTGATCCCACCAGACCATACGAGTTACATGTTGATGCTAGTCATGAAGGCCTCGGTGGAGTGCTCTAGCAAGAATATGAAGAGCAACTGCGACCAGTGGCCTATGTGAGTCGGAGTCTGACCCCCTCGGAGAAGAACTACCCCACTCATAAGTTGGAGTTCTTGTCCCTCAAATTGGCAGTGGTGGACAAACTAAGAGACTACCTCTATGGGGCAGAGTTTACAGTAAAAACAGATAACAACCCTCTGACTTACCTATTCACCACTGCCAAGTTGGATGCCACAGGACACAGGTGGCTGGCTGCATTATCTGGGTTCAACTTCAGTCTTAAATACAGACCAGGGACTGGAAATAGGGATGCAGATGCCCTGTCCCGAAGATCTCATACCATGGCTGATGACTGGGAGGACTGGACTCAGGTAGCACCGGAGGGAGTGCGAGCCCTTTGTCGGGGCTGAATTTCAAGCCAGAGGGGGCTCCAGAGCCGAGGAGATAGGAGTTACCACAGTGGGAGTCCCAAAACACTACTGCGGGGTGACTCAACTTGAAGAGGAATGCTTACCGAAGCTGTCTAAGAAGGAACTGAGGTGCGACCAATTGGAAGACCCCATGGGGAGATTGGTCTTTGAAGCATTGGAAAACGAGAGTCCAGAGAAACTTCGACATCACCCCTCCAAGGAGGCTCGTCTGCTAAGGAGAGAGCTAGACAGGCTACAGGTCCATCAGGGAGTGGTCTACCGAAGGGGCCCCTCTGATGACTCCGAGGATAAATGGCAGTTGTTTCTCCCAGAGAAGCACCGAGAGACTGTGCTGGTTGCCTTACATGACCAGCATGGTCACCTGGGAGCTGAAAGAACCTTCCAACTTGTCAGAAGCCGGTTCTATTGGCCCTGTATGAGGGCTGAAGTGGAGGTATATTGCCACTCCTGTGCACGATGCATCCAGAGGAAGACTCTACCCCATCAAGCTGCCCCAATGGGCCACCTACAGAGTCAAGGCCCAATGGATCTGGTATGCATTGACTTTCTCTGCCTCGAACCCGATTTGAGTGGATTGGGAAATGTTCTGGTGGTAACCGATCATTTCACCCGTTATGCACAGGCGTTCCCCACCAGAGACCAGAAGGCTTCCACTGTAGCTAAGGTGCTTCTAGAAAAATACTTCGTCCACTATGGATTACCACAGAGAATCCACTCCGACCAAGGAAGGGACTTTGAGAGTCGCCTGATCCGGAACCTACTGGACTCCCTGGGAGTGGAAAAGACCAGGACTACCCCTTATCATCCACAAGGAGATGCCCAGCCTGAGAGGTTTAATCGGACTTTGTTAAACATGCTGGGGACTCTGGAGACAGAGAAGAAGCAGCATTGGAGTCAACACATATCCACTTTGGTGCATGCCTACAATTGCACCACCAGTGATGTGACGGGTTACTCTCCCTACCGCCTCATGTTTGGGAGAGAAGCAAGATTGCCAGTGGATCTGGCCTTTGGCATTTCTCTAGACTATACCTCTGCTACCTCCCACAAAGGATATGTAGACAGACTTAGGTATAATTTGAAAGCGGCCTATGAACAAGCCCAAACGGCCTCAGACCAGAGAGGGGCCCGAAATAAAAGGAACTATGATTTGAAGGTTCGAGTGCAAGACCTGCAGCCTGGAGACCGTGTTCTGCTACGCAACCTAGGGATCCCAGTGTGGGGGGGCTAGCTCGGCAGCGGGTATGTGTGACCCCCGGGATGGGCTCCCCACCCAAAAACAGGCCCAGCAGACGGAGGTTGTGGTTTTCAAAATCAAAAAGGTGCGGTTTATTTTCTATTTACAGTGACAAAAACACAGCAAGGCAAAAAAAACATAAACAAAATAAATCCTGGTCAACTTGACCTCTGACTAAACTTACAGGTTTCCTAACTAACGACTGGGATCAGCCTAGTGCTGTCCTAGTCCCTGGTTTTAAATGTCCAAGCAAAATATAGCCACACAGGCTTTCTCTCACCGCACAGGGGTTCACTCTCCCTAGACAGTCCACACAGGTCTGCTTCCAGGCATGAGCTAACATCTAATGAAGCTGGGATTTCTTATAGAGGCCTAAATGAGCTGACAAGGTTCAGCTGATCTCATCAACTCCCTGTCTGCACGACGCCCAGCCCTCTCCTTAGAGGTATGAGTCATCCATGAGCCCACTAGTCGCAGCTGGGCTTCATTAACTCCCTACCTAGTTGTATAAATCGGCGTAAAGCCTGAATCTGGGCGAAATATATCTACCCCCCTGGATGCAACCAGGTGACTTTACCTTCCTGCTGTCACATACCCCCCCCTCTTGTTTTAACCTCGGGGTTGGAACACCAGCAATCAGGCATTCATGTACTCGAGACAAAGCATCCACATTCCCCATTTGAACGCCAGGGCGATGCTTTACTGTGAAGTTGAATTCCTGGAGGGCCAGGAACCACCTATTCACTCTTCTATTTGTTTCCTTGTTTTGAGCCATCCACTTTAACGGAGCGTGATCCGTAACCATGTCAAAGTGCCTACCTAGCAGGTAGTACCGAAGGGAATCTAGAGCCCACTTCACCGCTAAACACTCCTTTTCAACGGTGGCGTAATTTACCTCATGGGACTTCAACTTCCTGCTAAGGTAAATGACTGGGTGCTCTTCCCCGTTCCAGACCTGGGACAATACTGCTCCTAACCCCACATCTGACGCATCACTTTGTACGACAAAGTCTCTAGAGAAGTCGGGTGAGTACAACACTGGCTGGCTACATAAGGCTTGTTTCAAGAACTGGAATGCTGCCTCAGCCTCGGGGGTCCATTTAATCATGACCGACCCTTTCCCCTTCGTCAGGTTGGTTAGGGGCACAGCCTTAGAAGCAAAGTGGGGAATGAATCGCCGATAATACCCAGCGATTCCCAGAAAGGCTCGTACCTGCTTCTTGCTGTTGGGACGTGGCCAACTCTGGATGGCCTCGACTTTGTTGAGTTGGGGTTTTATTACTCCCCTCCCAATGGTGTACCCAAGATATTTGGCCTCCTCCTGCCCAATGGTACACTTCTTGGGGTTAGCCGTAAACCCTGCTTCCCGAACAGAGTCCAGGACTGCTTGCACTTTTGGCAGATGTGAGGCCCAATCTGTGCTATGGACAATTATGTCATCCAGGTAAGCCGCAGCATACTTCCGATGGGGCCTCAGCATCTGGTCCATTTTCCGCTGGAATGTGGCCGGCGCATTCTGTAACCCGAACGGCATTCTTTTATATTGGAACGCCCCGTCTGGGGTTACAAATGCGGTTTTCTCTTTGGCCGACTTGGCCAGGGGGATTTGCCAATACCCTTTTGTGAGGTCAAGAGTCGTCATGTATCGGGCTGTTCCCAGCCGGTCGATCAACTCATCTATACGTGGCATGGGGTAGGTGTCAAATTTTGTAACTTTGTTCAACTGACGAAAATCGTTACAAAATCGCCAGCTCCCATCCGGTTTAGGCACCAACACAATGGGACTAGACCAATCACTTTGGGACTCCTCTATCACCCCTAAGTTCAGCATTTTCTGTACTTCCTCCCGTATTGCCTCCCGTCGGGCCTCTGGGATCCGATAGGGTTTTAACTTCACCCTTTCACCGGGCGGGGTAATAATGTCATGCTCTACCCCAGATGTTTGTCCCGGCAGCTCAGAGAATACCTCCTTGTTGCGAAGCACAAACTCCTTAACCTCCTGTTGTTGGGGTTGTGACAAGGTGGCTGCGATTCCAACCTCAGGAATCACGCAACCAGTTTGAGCTGGTGACCAAGTGTCTGCGACTAGGGACTCTCTATCCCTCCAGGCTTTCAACAGATTAACGTGATAGATCTGTTCGGGCTTTCGCCTTCCTGGTTGTCTGACCTTGTAATTCACTTCGCTCACTTTTTCCATTATCTCGTAGGGGCCTTGCCATTTGGCAAGGAATTTACTTTCAACCGTAGGGACAAGTACCAATATCCTATCCCCCGGGGAAAAGGTACGGGTCTTGGCTCCACGGTTGTACACTCTCTGCTGTGCCAACTGCGCTTGGGCCAAATGTTCCTTCACGATGGGCATTACCTGTGCAATTCGATCTTGCATCAGGGCGACATGCTCAATCACACTCCTGTGGGGAGAACTCTCACTTTCCCAAGTTTCCTTGGCAATATCCAACAGCCCTCTTGGGTGTCTCCCATACAGTAACTCAAAGGGGGAGAATCCCGTAGAGGATTGGGGCACCTCCCTAATAGCAAACATCAAATAAGGAAGTAGACAGTCCCAATCCCTTCCATCTCTATCCACCACTTTCTTCAACATTTGTTTTAGGGTTTTGTTGAATCTTTCAACCAGCCCATCGGTTTGGGGGTGATACACAGATGTACGCAATTGCGTCACTTTGAACAATTTACACAGCTCTTTCATAACCCGGGACATAAAGGGTGTACCTTGGTCCGTAAGCAGTTCTTTACAAATACCCACCCGGCTAAAAACAAGAGATAGCTCTTTGGCTATGGTTTTGGCCGAGGTATTTCTGAGAGGGATCGCTTCTGGATAACGGGTGGCATAGTCCATTATAACCAATATGTACTGGTGCCCCCTAGCGGACTTGATTATAGGACCTACCAAATCCATTGCGATTCTCTCAAACGGGACCTCAATGATGGGTAGAGGGACCAGCGGGCTACGGAAATGTGGCATCGGGGCCGACCTCTGACACACAGGGCAGGAGGAACAATAATTTTCTATGTCCTTCATCACCCCAGGCCAATAGAATCTCTGTAATACCCTCTCTCGGGTTTTCTCTGTCCCCAGATGACCTCCAAGAATGTGCCCATGGGCCAACTCCAACACCAACTTCCTGTAAGGTTTGGGCACCACAAGCTGCTCAACGGTTTCTTCTGCCCTTTTTGCCACCCGATACAGTAGGTCCTTCTCTACGCTGAAGTATGGGTAAGTGCCGGTATTATCTGGGTTCACTAACTCGCCATCTATTTTCACTACGTTTTCCCGTGCCTTTATTAGGGCGGGGTCTTTCAACTGTTCTGTGGCAAAGTTTTCCCTGTGAACCTCAAGATCAGAAAACTCCACAGACGGTAGGTTTTCGTCTGAGGAGGTGGGCTCCTCTCCAGTTTCTTGAGTCTCCCCTGCCAATACTGACAAGGGAAATTCCGGAGAGTCCTCACCACTCTCAGGGGAGTTCTGGCTATCACATTCCTGGTACATAGGGGCACCAGTGGGGGGCTCAGGATCATCCCACAGTTCCCAGAACTTCGGAAAATCCCTTCCCACAATGGCGTCATGCGGTAACTGAGATACTAAGCCCACTGGATGAGAGAGGGTACCTTTGGGGGTCTCGAAACACACTGTAGTCACTGGATACTCTCGGGTGTCCCCATGCACACAAATAACGGCTACCTTGCTATTCCCAGAGACCTCTGTTTTAACTAACTCAGCCTTTATCAGGGTCACAAGGCTACCTGAATCCAGCAATACCACAACATTTCTACCATTAATACACATTTTGCATAAATGTTTCTCAGTTCCCCGAATGGCAGTGCATGCGACTGTCGCACACAGCGACTGACGTCTGCCCGTCAGAAAGTCACACTGCATGGGTTCCTCCAAAACCGGGCAATTTGCTGCAATATGTCCCGCTTGCCGGCAGCGGTAGCAAACGATCCTTCTTGCGGCCTCTTGAGCCGCTGATTTCCCAGGCTGTTCTCGCCAAACTTGGGGTAGAGCTCCCACCCTCTCACTCTCTCCACCCTCACCCCTTGGAATCCTCTTATCCGCCCCTGGGGATGGTCTGGTCTTAGGGTGGAAAGTCCGAGTGTCTCTGGAAGAGGCCGTCAGGTTCTCTGTAGCCAAGTATTTCTCCACACGATCCACAAGACCATCGGCCGTCTCTGGGTCTCCATGGCTTACCCACTTTTGGATGGCAGTAGGAAGAGCTCTCAAAAACCGATCCATTACAACACGTTCCACAATCTTTGGTGCGGACAAAGTCTCTGGCTGTAGCCACTTTCTGCTCAGGTGAATGAGATCATACATTTGAGACCTGGGGGGTTTTCCAAGCTGGAAAGTCCAGTTATGCACACGCTGAGCCCGGACAGCCAGGGTGACACCCAGCCTTGCCAATATTTCAGCTTTTAGCATCACATAGTCTTTTGCTTGGTTAGGCTCTAGGTCATAGTAAGCTTTCTGCGATTCACCAGTTAACAGAGGAGCCACTAGTCCAGCCCACTGCTCCTCAGGCCACTTTTCTCTTTCAGCGGTCCTTTCAAATGTGGTCAAAAATACCTCTGGATCATCCTCTCCAGTCATTTTTGTCAATAAACGACTCACCCCAAAGGACGCGGTATTAGTGGGACGGCTTTCCTCACTGGTCTGCGGACGTTGCTGCATTACTGCTTCCATCTGTTGTTGTAGTCTCTGCTCTTGCTTCTGCAACAGGTCTATGAAGCGGGCCTCAGATTGCTGTTGATTGGCATTTGCTAGAGCCAGCTGTTTCAGTATCTCCTCCATGCTGGCTTAAAAAAAAACTGCCACTGGTTCTCCACCAACTGTGGGGGGGCTAGCTCGGCAGCGGGTATGTGTGACCCCCGGGATGGGCTCCCCACCCAAAAACAGGCCCAGCAGACGGAGGTTGTGGTTTTCAAAATCAAAAAGGTGCGGTTTATTTTCTATTTACAGTGACAAAAACACAGCAAGGCAAAAAAAACATAAACAAAATAAATCCTGGTCAACTTGACCTCTGACTAAACTTACAGGTTTCCTAACTAACGACTGGGATCAGCCTAGTGCTGTCCTAGTCCCTGGTTTTAAATGTCCAAGCAAAATATAGCCACACAGGCTTTCTCTCACCGCACAGGGGTTCACTCTCCCTAGACAGTCCACACAGGTCTGCTTCCAGGCATGAGCTAACATCTAATGAAGCTGGGATTTCTTATAGAGGCCTAAATGAGCTGACAAGGTTCAGCTGATCTCATCAACTCCCTGTCTGCACGACGCCCAGCCCTCTCCTTAGAGGTATGAGTCATCCATGAGCCCACTAGTCGCAGCTGGGCTTCATTAACTCCCTACCTAGTTGTATAAATCGGCGTAAAGCCTGAATCTGGGCGAAATATATCTACCCCCCTGGATGCAACCAGGTGACTTTACCTTCCTGCTGTCACACCAGGGAAGCACAAACTTGCTGATAGGTGGAGGTCTGAGCCTTACGTTATTTGTAGGAAACTCCCTGGACTACCGGTGTACAAGTTAAAGCCAGAGGGGAGAGTGGGACCCTTGAAGACCTGGCACAGAAACCACTTACTCCCGCTTAAAGAAGCAGTCAGGATACCTCCAGTGAGGAACCTACCAGAATCTGTTTCCATCTTGGATACTCCCAGACCCAACACTCGGTCTCAGACCTCTCGATCTAGAGGTTGACAGGTTTCTCAACCAAGTGAAGATGGGAGAGGAGAACTGGAGTGGCTATGGCCTTACCCAACCCCGGAAAATCCCACCATAGACCTTCCACCCACTGAGGATATGCAGGATGGGACCCTGAACCCAGAAGCTACAGAGTTCATTCCATCCAGTGGCGTGCCTGAATGCTGGGAAGATATTCCGGGCCTGTACTCAGATGAAGAAGAGACAGAGGCCCCAGAACCAGTGACGATGTCAGAGAGTGTTCCTGAAACAAAGCCTGTGGCACCAAAGCCTGAAGTCCCAAGGGAGCAGAGAGCTCGCAGAGTCGTGAGGCCTCCCATGAAGTTAACCTACCCTCAATTGGGAAAGAGCTCAGAGGACTCTGTTACCACCGCTAGAAGAAGTACTGAGTGCTCCAATCCTTCCACTGTTCATTTGGTGGAGGGCAACCCCAGCTCACTCTCTGGCACAGTTAGGCAGGCCACTCATGCCAGTGTGACCTGTGGGACAGGGAATCCCACCTCTGAGTTTTGGTGGCAATTCCCTGTACCAACATCATACTCCGCACCCTCTAAAATGGTTCAGAAATTTTGTTGAAATGTTTATCTTTGGGGACCAAAGAGTTTTAGTGAGGGGAGTGTGTAGCGGGGTGTTCCCCTTTAATCAGAGACAGGAAATTCCAGAGAGAGGGGAGTCGGGGGGAAGGAATATAAGGAGGGGGCGAGGCCTAGCTCTCTCTCTTTGGACACGGGGAGGCAGAGAGAGAGATAGACCTGTGCGGATCTGTGCTGTTCCAGGCCTGAAGCCTGGGGCCTGTGGAGCGAACCAAAGAGCCTTCCACCCCCTTTGCGAGCCTGGGTGGCATCCAGACTCATCTCTTCTGAAGTTATCTGGATCGGGGATCCGATCGCAGAAGCCGCTGTGGACGAGAACCGACACAGCCGGTGGAAGTTCCGGACTGAGGGAAGTGTTCCGGAGTGGTGAGCGAGCGAAAGCTCATCTTTAAACTGTTACTTTTATACTTTGTGCCTACTAGACTTCCGAGGCCTAACACCTCCGGTGAGGGAGAATTACCCCCCCCCCCCCTATTGGATTACAAATACATGGTTTTAAATACTTCAAGTGCACCACCTTTACAGATCCTGTGCCGGTGAAGATTTGTGTTTCTTCTAAGACTGAGTTTCATGGTTAGGGATCAGGCCTGATCCGTTAGATAGTTATAAGTTAGTTATCACACCACAGGGTGTTTAGGTAACGGTCGCCCCACGTGGCGTTCCGTCCCCTTTCCATTGCTGGTACACACGCACACAGTATTGTGATTTATAACTGCAGGGACCTGCTTATGTGTTGTGAACCAAATGTTACATGCATGTTATCCCCTTTATCTTACCACTAGCAGTAAAGTCAGTTATTGTTTACAACATTGTCTATGAGTCTGAGTTATCAATTCACACACCCACATTTGAAGCATAAGTGATTGTTTATGTGAAATTGCTGTGGGTTAACTGTGCCAGAGCGGGTAGAGCAGATTGCCGGGGGGGTTGGGGAAGCTGTACTCAGGGCCCAAATCAAAACTTGCGGCTCTCTTAAGTTGAGGGTATCGCTACATGTAAGTATATTACTGATTGGCTGGTATGGATTATGTTGTTTTTTTATAATATTTTTTTCACATCATCATTGTTTTTTGCGATGCTTTATTGAATAAGCCTGTAAGAGGCTTACATGATCCACATCTGGCTAATTCTGACCAAGACTGGCTGGCAAATCTGAGATTTTATTGCATCTTTTGACAGTTTAATCCGACACTCCCCGCATAAGTCTGTGCAGCTTTGGGGTTGGGGACGGTTGTAATTCAGCATCTTGGCATCATGCTGTTGCAATTAAAATAATTAAGAAAGCAGTGCTAGAATTACAGAGCAGATCTGTGTAGAGAGCCTCCATGGAAGAGCAGCTTCCACTTGCTGGGATAGCTCTGGATTTATGGAATCAATACTGGCTCTCCAGGAGTTTGCTCTTCTACATACAGCCTGCATGGAGCTTTGGCCACAGGCGCAGGCAGAAACTGATGAGGAAGTAGTGCCAAGAACATAAATGCTAAAGAAAACTTTTCTCAACGGCCAACAACAGTGTTTATGTAGAATTGCCGAAAAGAATTCTCTTTAGTTTATATACAGTATCTATGAATACAACTAATGACCCTGCCTTGGGTCTCTATTGGCATAATTCATCACACCAAATGGATATTTCTGCTGAATGTATGAACTCATTAGCAATGACAGGTAAGCCCACTACTGGGGAGTCTATAACAACTAACCAGTGAGTTTCATCCAGCATCAGTCGGTGCCCTTTCACTTTTAGACTATGAAAAGAGTTATATAACTTGATAAATGCTTACTGGATCCATGGCAATATGTTGAAATGTTATGTAGACTGTAATTGAACTGTGGCTGCTCTGCACACCCTATCTGTAGCATCATGGTGTGATTTTGGCTGGGACAACATGAATTGCATATGTTTATGCATCCTGTAAAGCTGAATTCTATCCAAACACACAGTTGAAATGCATATATTTTTCCTTGTAAATGATTTGCATTTCATTTAAACCATCTTGTGATTTGGGCAAGACCAGAATCTCCCTGCAGATCCCAATGTAGTTAGGCAGTGCAGTCTGGTCCAGATAGCTTGTGACTGGACAATGAATGAGCAGCAGCAGACTGATGAGGTCACCCCCCTACTATCCCCTCTGGAGTCCTGATTGGCTCGAAGTTCTAACCCGCCCCCCCCCCCCGTGCTGTGCAAAAAAAACTTTCACGCTTGCAAATGTGGCTCTTTGTGGTTAGCCAAAGCTTTGTACACACGGGCCAAGTGTCGGCCGGTTCAATAAAAACCGGCCAACATTCGGCCCGTGTGTACGGCAGCCGGTCTGACAGATTAATAGGTTTTGATCTGGATACAATCAGCCTCCCGATATATATGTTTTGAATCTCGGCCGGTTCAGCGGTACCCGTTTATGGCCGGCTTCAGCAGGGATCCATGCAATAAGGCCCATTTGAAATCAATGGAAGGCTGACAGTCCCCAGAGCTCATCATGACCATAACCATGTAATTGCTCTTGCAGTGGTTACCTATGGATGGTTGTTCTTGGCCACAAACAGTTAAGCCCTGTACACACGATCGTATATCCTATGGATTCTAATTCAATGGATTTTTCCATCGGAAATCCGATGAAACTGTTTTCCATCAGTCTTGCCCACACACCATTAGTCAAAAAACCGACCGCACCAAAACGACGTGACGTACACCACGTACAACAGCACTATAAAGGGGAAGTTCAAATCTAATGGCGCCACCCTTTGGGCTGCTTTTGCTGATTTTGTGTTACTGCGTGTTAGTAAAAGTTTGGTAAGAGCCGATTCATACTTTTCAGTCTCCGTGCTTTTCAGTCCGTTACAGCATGACGAATGTGCTATCCCCATTACGAACGCTAGTTTTACCAGAACGAACGCTCCCGTCTCATAATTCAGTCTGAGCATGCGTGGGTTTTTTAACCGATGGACTTGCCCATAGAAGATCGGAATTTGCTATCGGTTTTTTATCCATCAGAAAAATTTAAAACATGTTCTATTTTTTCACACCGATGGAAAAAAGACCGATGGGGCCCATACACGCTCGGTTTGTCCGATGAAAACAGTCCATCGGACTGTTTTCATCGGTAAAACCGATCGTGTGAACAGGGCTTTAGTTTCAAAGCTGATCATCCGCAGGTTATCGCCGCATATGCGGTCACATTCAATAGGCCCTGAAAAGCTGCAGGCACTGTCAGTCTCTCTTTATTGAATGTTCCTATCTGCAGTTAATCGCTTGGATCTTTGTGAGTTTCCAGAGGTAGTCACAAATGGCCCTTATTTGCAAGTGTGAATGGGGCCTTGTATTTATTTATTTTTCTAAATACATAAAGTAACTGATCTGGATAATGTTTTTCCTCTGTCTGGTGTCCAGATTTTGGGGTTCAGAATAAAATATTGCACTATGCTTGGTGTTTTTGCAGGGTAATCTAAAAGCACAAGGATGTTGGTGCAACTAAAAGCTATAGGACCCTAGTGAAATTTTTAATTATGGCCCTTCTAAGAGGAAGGAAAGACACTGAATGCAGGGTGTCACGGGCCCACCCCCTGAGTTTAGCTCTTACATTCATAGGGGTTGATTTACTAAAGGCAAATGGACTGTGCATTCTGCAAGGGTATTTGATTCAGAGCTTAAAGTGATACTAAAGGTTCGTTTTTGTTTAAAAAAATAAAATAACAAACATGTTATACTTACCTGCTCTGTGGAAGGGTTTTGCACAGAATGGCCCCAATCCTCCTCTTTTGTGGTCCCCCAGCGGTGCTTCTGGCTCCTCCCTGCATTAAGTGCCCCCATGGGGTGTCGCATTCCGTGAGGGCACTCGTGTGAGTGCGCTCCTGAGTCTTGCTGCTGCACCCATTGACACAGACAGCAGGACTCGACCCTGCCCCCCGTGTCACTGAATTTGATTGACAGCAGCTGTCAATCTATCCAATGAGAACCCAAGACAGTGGCTGGAGCTGCTGTGCTCGTTCTCATCACTGGAAAGATCGGGTTCAGGTAAGTAAAAGGGGAGCGCTGGGGGGCTGCTGCAGCACGGAAGGTTTTTTCACCATAATGCATTAAGGTGAATAACAGTGAGACTTTACAACCCCTTTAAAGAGGAGTTCCAGTCTCCCCCCAAAAAATTATGCCTGATGGGCATGTTTTTATCACTTTATAAATAAAGAATATACAGTATATTTTATGTATACAGGCAGTCCCCGGGTTACAAACAAAATAGGGTCTGTAGGTTTGTTCTTAAGTTGAATCTGTAAGTTAGAACAGGTAAATTTTTTAAGTGTAGCTCCTGCCAAAAAAAACTATTTTTAAGCTTTTTGTATAGCATAGGGAAGGGTTAACATCCCTGTATCATTTGTTTTGCTGTCTGTGACCATGTTCAGAAGATTTCACCTCACTTTCTGTTCCAATGACAATTGGATTTTGAAAATTTGGGGTTGTTGTGGAAACAAGGAAATTAGTAAATAAAGAATACCGCGCTAACACAGGTCAACCTCTAAACATAAGCTGCAGCTAGAAAGTGAGATACACACCAAACAAGAAATTAATAAAAATAAAGCTGTGCTGCACCAGTACATGAAAATCATATACATTAATTATATGAGTGAAAAATAAGTAGTAAACAAATATATATAAAAAGAGCCACAAGACGACGTAATTTTATGACGAAACACGCGTCGGAGGTTGGACGTGCTGACGTCATTGCGCTATCATTGCAGTGGGACGGGTGTTTGCTTGTTTTTGCCGGCCGGCTTTTTTACCTTGTTACGTTTATAACTTTTATCTATTAAACTGAATATTGTTACGATCTTACACTTCCTTTTGGCTAACAAACTGGCATACTCGTGGTTTGAGTATTCGTGATCGCTCATCTTGAAGTTTGCTGTGGTCTGTCCATCTGAATTACCTGGAAGTGCGGTTGTTGCCACTTTGGATAAAGGACCCTGGCTGGGTTACAGTCGCAGGCTTTTTAAAGCTTGCTTTCTGGTAAGCTTGCAATTCATGTGGTGGAGGTGCACTAGTCAACTGGTGATTATTAGACCGTCCTGGTTTAACCTCTGGTGATTTGTGGACTGACCTATTTTTCATCTAAATATTTTCACCCATGGACACCTTTTTTCACGATTTTTATTAACTTCTTCACTGATTTAAAGCACTGTGCAAACTGTTGGTGCTATATAAATCCTGTATAATAATAATAATAAAAATAATAATAATATTGTCACTGTATATGAGGTTTATGCTATTGCTCTAGTGATTTATTTCTGGTGTTTTCATACAATAATTTTTATATATATTTGTTCACTATTTATTTTTCACTCATATAATTAATGTATATGATTTACATGTACTGGTGCAGTGCAGCTTTATTTTTATTTATTTGTTGTGGAAACAAGCCTTGGTGATAAAGCATCAGTGGAGGTACCTTTTTCCCATAATAACTCTTATGCCCCGTACACACGACCGGTTTTCCCGTCAGAAAAAAGTTGGATGGTTTTTCCGACGGAATTCCTCTCAAACCTGCCTTGCATACACATGGTCATACAAAAGTCCGATGAACTTTTGACTGCCAAGAATGCGGTGACGTAAAAGACTACGACGAGCCGACAAAATTAAGTTCTATGCTTCCGAGCATGCGTTGATTTGTTTCCGAGCATGTGTCGGAATTTAGCGCGTCGAGATTTGTACACACGATCAGAAATTCCGTACAGTTTTTTTCCTGAGAGGAAAAAAGAGAACATGCTCTCTATCTTTTTCAGCAGTTTTCCTGTTGGAAAAAGTCTGATGGAGCATACACACGGTCGGGATTCCCGACCAAATGCTCTCATCAGACTTTTTCCAACAGTAAAACCAATCGTGTGTACGGGGCATTACAGGAGTAGGGATGGGCTATCTGTTCGAGTCAAACATTGCCTGTTTGTCCGTTTGCCGAACAGCGAACAATTTGGGGTGTTCGCGGCTGTGACGGACCTGGCCGGGACAGGGGCTTTTGGAGGGGACTGAATGCAAGCCTCTTGCCCTGCGACCATGGGCCCTGGCATTTGGGGGAATGGTGCTCTTTGTGAGCTGTATGCCTGGGGACCCTTGTCGGGGTGTTACTTCGGATTCAGGTCCATGTCCCCCCAAGACACACAGACTCTGGGGACCCTGTATATGCCATATTAGAGTGACTAATTCATACTGTTGGGATTTTCACACATTCCCTCTAAGGATATGCTAATGCAATCACCTCCAGCCATCTGTCTGTCCTCTGTGCTATTTTGACCCTGCTAAATGTGTGATGTTTACACTTAGGATAATGTATATTGTATAGCAGGTGAGACAGGTAGGAGCCGGGATGTCTACCCTGAACGGTCATATCTATGAGTCACCTTGGCTGGCTAAAGGATTTAGTTAATTAGCATGTTAATTTATGTTCTGGTTACTTCCTCTGTTTCTGTATATAAGACTTGTTTTTGGTTCTAATAAACGCTCTCTTGGTTGAACTTACATACAGCCTGCCTGGTGTTTGTTCTGACCGACCACAAATGGATTCGAATGGCACATAGCGGTAGTTGGAATCCTGGAGCACCGGATGATCCAATAGAGCAGAGGAGTGTCGGGAGAGTGGAGCCGAGTGAGCAAAGGGGCTCGTTACATTGGTTGGCAGCGGTGGGATTTGCTCTCCAGTTACTGGGACACTCCAAACCACCACAGTGAAGGACCAGCTATGCAGCCTGCAGGAAAGTCATGCTGAAAGACCTACTTGAGAGCCGAGATGGACCAGAAGAAGGGTGATGCAGGACCCCGGTCAGTTGAAGATTTGTTTCAGCAACGAGTGCGGCAGCGGTTGGCATTATATGGGGCTAACCCATCAGAGACCGCCATACAGGAAGCCATTAAAGACATCCAGCTGCAGGATGTCCGACAAAAGAGAGAACTAGAGCGGCAACATGAGTGGAGAATGGCGGTAATACGGCAATCGGAGACAACGCCTAAAGAACCAGCCGCCATGGAAGAGGAATTCGGAAGGAGGTTGCGAGAGATGCAGGGAGGAGAAGCAGGCCATCTCCCCCCCAACAGTTAACCAGAGCAGATGGTGTGGAGTCCCCAGCAGAAGTGCTGGCAACAGGGCAGAGTGGTACCCACCTCTGCCCAGCACCGGAAACCACTGTGGAGTTTCAGGGAGCTGGGGCAGTTGGCCCCTCTCCCCAGCAACAAGCTGAGGTGGTAAAGCTTTTACCCCCAGCTGAATCACTGGCAGCAGGGCAGAATGCTGCTGGCCGCTGCACACAACTGCCACTTGAGCGGATATCGGTGGATGGGACTGCGGTCCCCACTCACAGCAACCCAGCAGAAGAGCTGGCAACAGAGCCGAGCGCCACGGGCCTCAGCTCCCAACTAACAGAAGCGGGAGTTCCTGTGGTATTGGATGGGACTTCAGTCCTCACTGACACAACCCCAGAAAATGGTGTGACACTGAGACAGGAGGATGTGAGCCTTGCTTTGCAAGCACTGGGAGATTTTCACCTACCACAAGTGGATGGGACTTCAGTCTCCACTTGTATACCCCAGGGAGGCCGGGCAGTCGACCCAGATCCCCAACAGCATGACGGACTGAGCCCAGTCACCCTGTCTTCTCTCCAGCAGCAGAAAGGACTCCAGGGAGAAGGGCCAGTCCAGGCCTCTCCCCAGCGGCGGGTGTGTTCTCTGAGAGAGGCAGAGGTTGGCTGGGTAAGTGATTCTCTGTTTGGAGCAATTTGTTTGGGGTACTGTGTGGATACCGGCATTGGGGGAATAGAACTATGGACTAACTTCGGAGTCAACCCGTTTGGGGTCTCCTCCTATGTTAGTTTCCTGCCGAAAGGGGAGATGTGTGACGGACCTGGCCGGGACAGGGGCTTTTGGAGGAGACTGAATGCAAGCCTCTTGCCCTGCGACCATGGGCCCTGGCATTTGGGGGAACGGTGCTCTTTGTGAGCTGTATGCCTGGGGACCCTTGTCGGGGTGTTACTTCGGATTCAGGTCCATGTCCCCCCAAGACACACAGACTCTGGGGACCCTGTATATGCCGTATTAGAGTGACTAATTCATACTGTTGGGATTTTCACACATTCCCTCTAAGGATATGCTAATGCAATCACCTCCAGCCATCTGTCTGTCCTCTGTGCTATTTTGACCCTGCTAAATGTGTGATGTTTACACTTAGGATAATGTATATTGTATAGCAGGTGAGACAGGTAGGAGTCGGGATGTCTACCCTGAACGGTCATATCTATGAGTCACCTTGGCTGGCTAAAGGATTTAGTTAATTAGCATGTTAATTTATGTTCTGGTTACTTCCTCTGTTTCTGTATATAAGACTTGTTTTTGGTTCTAATAAACGCTCTCTTGGTTGAACTTACATACAGCCTGCCTGGTGTTTGTTCTGACCGACCACAAATGGATTCGAATGGCACATAGCGGTAGTTGGAATCCTGGAGCACCGGATGATCCAATAGAGCAGAGGAGTGTCGGGAGAGTGGAGCCGAGCGAGCAAAGGGGCTCGTTACAGCGGCAAATTCTAAAAGCCGCGGAACACCCTTTAAAAGTCTATGGGAGAAATCTAAAGTGCTAATTTTTAAGGTTAATATGCAAGTTATTGTCATAAAAAGTGAAATGGTAGGGGTACAATGTACCCAGTTACCAATTCACATAGGGGGGCCGGAATCTTGGGGTCCCCTTTGTTAAAGGGGGCTTCCAGATTCCGATAAGCCCCCCGCCCGCAGACCCCCACAACCATCGGACAAGGGTTGTGGGGATGAGGCCCTTGTCCCCATCAACATGGGGACATCCTCCCCATGTTGAGGGCATGTGGCCTGGTATGGTTCAGGAGGGGGGGCACTCTGTTCCCTCCCCTCTTTTCCTGCGGCCTGCCAGGTTGCGTGCTCGGGTAAGGATCTGGGGGGAACCCCAAGCCATTTAAAAAAAAAATGGCGCAGGGTTCCCCTTAATATCCATACCAGACCTGAAGGGCCTGGTTAATGATTTTGGGGGGACCCCCATGCTTTTTTTTAAAATTTTGGTTCAGGGTTCCCCTTAATATTCATACCAGACCCAAAGGGCCTGGTAATGGACTGGGGGGGAACCCATGCCGGTTTTTTCAATGACTTTTATCTGTATTGCCGGGACCCGACAATTCATTAATAGCTGTGAGTAGTTTTAAATTCCTTTTTTTCCTTCAGAAATTACAATTTGTGCAGGGACAGTTCTAAATACGGGAAACGCGCGTCACTTTACAGGCATACTATAGACACCCCCCAGGTACAAAATTTTAAGTTTTATTGTTTCACTTTAAGCATTATTAAAATCACTGCTCCCGAAAAAACTTCAGTTTTTAAAACTTTTTTTTTGCATTGATACATGTCCCCTGGGGAAGGGGGGTGTTCGGCTCATCCCTATACAGGCGTGAATTTCCCTTCCTAGGGGTAGATTTCCTCTCACTTCCTGTTGTCTCCCTCCCTTTGTAAGTAGGAGTAGTTTGTAAGTCGGATGTTTTTTACTAGGGGGACCGCCTGTATCTGTGTTGCTCATTTGGTACATTAAGGCTTCATGTACACTGGACGTTTCAAAACCTCTTCTGAACGTTGTAACGTGACGGCTATTAACCGCCTTTTAAAAAACTTCCGTTTTGCCACATTGATATGCCACGGACTCCCTCTCCTTTTTCTCCTTCTCCTTCATCTTCTCCCTCTCCCTCTCCTTCTCCCTCTCCTCCTTCTCCTCCTTCTCCTCCTTCTCCCTCTCCTTCTCCCTCTCCTTCTCCTTCTCCTTCTCCCTCTCCCTCTCCCTCTCCTTCTCCCTCTCCCTCTCCTTCTCCCTCTCCTCCTTCTCCTCCTTCTCCCTCTCCTCCTTCTCCCTCTCCTCCTTCTCCCTCTCCTTCTCCTTCTCCCTCTCCTTCTCCTTCTCCCTCTCCTTCTCCCTCTCCTTCTCCTTCTCCCTCTCCTTCTCCTTCTCCCTCTTTTCCTCCCTCTCCTTCTCCCTCTCCTTCTCCCTCTCCCTCTCCTTCTCCTCCTCCTCCTTCTCCTCCTCCTCCTTCTTCTCCCTCTCTTTCTCCCTCTCCTTCTCCATCTCCCTCTCCTTCTCCATCTCCCTCTCCTTCTCCCTCTCCTACTCCCTCTCCCTCTCCTACTCCTTCTCCCTCTTCTTCTCCTTCTCCTTCTCCTTCTCCCTCTCCTTCTCCCTCTCCTTCTCCCTCTCCTTTTCCTTGCAGCCCACAATATTCTTAGGATCTGGAGGACTGTTTACTACCATTACAAATGGTCACAAATGATTCCCCATTAAAAACACCTATGAACGAAAATGCTTATAAACGCGAGTTACCACATTTAGAGGCGTTTACACGCTGTTACAAGCATTTGGCATTTCAACACATTTTTTTGCTTTAAAAAAAAAGCTTCTAAACTCAACTGCCTAAAACAACTATATACGACCCTGTGTACATGTACTGATAAGATAACACAGAGGAGAGTTCAGGGGCTGCTGAAAAAAATGCCCAACTGCTCCTAAACGTCCGTTTACCAGCTGCAGTATACATGAGGCCTAATAAGCACCTTCCACCCATGCAAACAACTGGTAGTTTCCTTTTGGTTTGCAAGTCGATTTTTAAATAATATTTGCTTGCCCCCACTTTGTATCATTTGATGCTGTCCTTCTTGCCCTAACACTTCTTACAGGAGTCCTCATCACATTCAAATCTTAAAGCTCCTTAGTCTTTCAGTCTGGCCCCAGAACAGCTTCCCACATACTGGTGCACATCCAATGCCAGCTCATATGAAAACCAACCCATGTACTTCTTAGAACTGAACCTTGCCAGGTGTCCAATTATATCATTCAGCTGCACTTCAGTATGGTTCATCTTTCACTCATTGCTGTCGTATCATAATTTGCAGCCAGTGATATATTTTTGTATAAATGTAAAATGCTACTATCTGCAGAGGGCCAAGAATAACAATCATTTGTTATAAGCCATCTGGCTGGCTTTCCTCTCTAGAGTCCTGTGAGTGAGGTTGGGACACTGATAGGCAGCCAGTGATATGTTAGCGGAGAGCAGCACCGGGCACGTACTCGCACATGTAGACAGCACTGCAGTGCCAATAACCCATTAGTATCAATGCCAATCCAAAGACCAACATTTCCTCATACTAGTTTCATAGGAATTTTAATAGCATAGTTCCAAGGCCAACTTGTTTATGTATTTATTTATTTGGGATAGAGTGGGGAAGGGTTAGGACCTCTTTCAGTTTTTTACTGCTGCTTCCTTAAAGGGGAGATTTTCCTTAATTTTGTGCCCTGAGAAGGGTACAATAAAGTGGGAAAGAATTAGAACCTCTGGTAGGTTGTAACTGCTATCTGTGTACCTGTCTCGATAACACCTATGCCCAGGGCCGGTTTTCTATCTTTGCAATCTGTAAGCACAAAACTTACAAACACTTCTCTTATGCAGAACATTTTCTTTGCAGGACTTTACTGTTCCTATTACTGGTCCTAACCTGGCTTACAATAGCATTACAATATGTGAATAAACTTCACATTATTTCCACCGAAGATAGGAAAAAAAAATTTAGTTAATACTTGCACAGAAAAAGATACTTTTTTTTTTACTTCCTCCACCCATAGGCGCAAGCCTACTCTGCCTAATGGTAAATTCAGCCCTGCATGCCTTAAAGCAGTGGTCTCCCAACTGTAGCCGGGGGCCAGATGTGGCCCTTTGCTTGCTTTTATCTGGCCCTTGAGGCACTATTTCTCGCACTGACACCAACGAAGGGGTATAATTCCTCCCAATGACACCAATGATAGGGCACATTTCCTCTCAATGACACCAAAGATGAGGCACATTTACTCCTAATGACACCAACAATGCAGCACAATTCTACCTGATGAAACCAACGAAGGGGCACAATTCCTTCTATTGACACCAACATTGAGGCAAAATTCCTTCCAATGACACCAGTGATGGTTCACCTTTCCTTACAATGACACAAAGGATGGACCAACTTTCCTCCCAATGACACCAATGATGGAGCACTATTTCTCCCACTGACACCAAAGATGGGGCATGTTTAACTTCCGCTGGCCACAGTCTGCCCCCCCCCCCCAAGTCTGGAATACAGTAAACAGGCACTTTGTTTAGAAAATTTTGGAGACCCCTGCCCTATGCTGCGTACACACGACCGTTTTTCATGGCGTGAAAAAGCCATTTTTTAAATTGGTTATTAAAAACGATGGTGTGTAGGCTCCAGAGCATTTTTAACGACGTGAAAAATGGGCTAAAAAAATTAGAACCTGCTCTATTTTTTCATGTCGTTTTTCACATCATTCTTTTTAACGTTGTGAAAAACTGTAGTGTGTATGCTTTTACGAGGGGGAAAAAAATGCGCGTGCTCAGAATCAAGTATGAGATGGGAGCGCTTCTTCTGGTAAAACTAGCGTTCGTAATGGAGACAGCACATTCGTCACGCTGTAACTGACTGAAGAGCATGAGGCTGAAAAGCGCGAATCGGCTCTCACCAAACTTTACTAATACGAGGATCAGCAAAAGCAGCCCAAAGGGTGGCGCCATCCGAATAGAACTTCCCCTTTATAGTGCCCTCATATGCGTTGTACGTCACCGCGCTTTGCTCAAGCATTTTTTTTACACGATAGTGTGTAGGCAAGGCAGGCTTGGGAGGAAACACGAAAAATCACGTCGAGAAAAACGTCGTTTACGCGGCATAAAAGAATAAGGGAAAGTAAATGATAATCACAAGGAATACATATGCATTAAGTGTTTTAACTTCCATTGTTTAATTCTGTTTTACCAAGTTTTTGAATCCAGATTCCCCTACCAGTCAACATCTAAAACCTTAACAGCATGACAATGACAAGTCACATCCCACTGATTTAAATGGCACCCGTTGAAATCGGTGCGACTTAAAGTTGGTGCCTGCACTACTTTGATGCGACTTTGATGCAGAGAGTGTAAAGTCAGATCAAATTCGCACTCAAAGTCACATCAAAGTAACAATTTGGAGTCACACTAGTGGGAACGGAGCCTTATAGTTGTGCTCCTTCCTCTTCCTGTCTGAATGCTGATATCAGAGAGACTACAAGAGGCTAGTATGTTGTACAAAGAGAGATTGAGGTACTAATTTAAAGTACCTAGGCAGCATAGTGGCTTAGTGTTATGACTTCTGCCTTGCATTAGTGAGTCTCTCCCTGGTTCATATTTGCATGCAGTTTGTATGTTCTCTCCGCGCTTGCGTAGGTTTCCTCCCACACTCCAAAGGCATGCTGGTAGGTTAATTGGCTCCTTCCCAAATTGGTCCTAGTATGTGTGTGCGTGTAGGTGTGCACGTGAGGTTGTTAGACTGTTAGCTCCTTGGAGGCAGGGACTGATGTGAATGTACAGTATGTAAAGTACAGGCTAAACTATCTGCAGTATAAATAACTGTAATAAATAAAGTATATTTAATAATTTTTCTCTTTTTACTTGAAGACTGTTGTTGCTGTTGCAATGCTTCTCATGGCTGCAAGGTTCTTGTGCAGCATCCTGTGAAAGGGACCTTTTATGCCGCTAAACCGGAGATAACATGCTTGAGTATCATCTCTGAAGAACTAAAAAAAAAAGGGAAAAGTGGTTGTCCAATCAAAAGATCTGGCGTGGGTGATGGGAAGCCTGACCAAGACCCGGGTGTGCATAACGATTCTCTGTTTTCACTAGCATACTCGAACAGTCCCTCTTTGGTCCCTGGCCATCCATATAGTTTGACTTATATCTTTATCTACAAATATTTTTCCTCTATCCTTGGTTGCACAATTCCAGCAAAGTTAAAGTATTACAAAGTCAAAACTCATCTAAAAGTTAATGGCCTGCTGTGAGCTGAGCTATTTTCGTTTCTCTCGGAGGTCTTTGGGAAAAAAAAAATTGTACATAAAAATGGATATCAAATATCAACCTAATTGGTCTTAAGTGAGCACAAGAACAATGAGAGAAAAGGTGAAAACACAAGTTCATGCACAAAATTCCTTTCTGTCTGAATGACAAAATGTTGTTTTAGTATCAAGTTCATCTCTTATAGCCAGGAGGGGGGCACGAGAGGTATTGTTTTATGGGAAGAGTCCAGTGTGCAGAAGTAAAACAGATATACAGGCATGTATGTGATACGTTCTTTTTCCCTTTATGATGAGATAGGGAACAAAGAAGGTTCTGTTCAATATAAATCTAAATCAACCTGGTATCTATAACTTTTAAGGAAGGCGATTGGATAAGGAAGGGTCAGTCCCCAATATATTAATAACATCAAAGTGTGGCTCAATAGGTAAGTGTGATGGAAAAGCAATGTTTGGCAGAAACCTTGCAGGGACCACTCTGCTTCCCCTTAAAGGGTCCAATTGAAAGGCAGATTCTGGTTGTAGTTTGTATCATACATTTCTGCTCCATGGATATCTTGAAGGAGCATTTCTGACACGTTATCAAAATTTCCAACTCCCAACACAGCTTCTGGCAATAGATTACTTGTTTCATTCAGGATTAATTGTCGGGTGACTTTCAATCTGAAATATGTCCTGATTTAGAAAATTTCACTTTCTTACTTGTAGAACTTCATAAACTGCTTTGTACTGCATGTAAGGCATGTCTAGTATATTAATAGACCATTACAGCAGTCTTTGTCAACCAGAATCAAAGATCTTCCTTGGATACATATGGCTGTATAAGCATTCAAACACCAAAGAGAGCTATATACCAAATGTCTTCCAACGCTATCAATGCATAGGGGCATGTAGCTTGTGAATAGCTCTCTGAAGAAACTGGTCACCAGGAATATACCACAGCTTTTAGATGGATAAAAGTATCTGTGTGTCCTCCCGTATTGTCCCTATGCATTGATACTGTTGGAAGACATTTGGTATATAGCTCTTTCTGGTATTAGAATGCTTATACCACCATACTTTATCAAAGGAAGATCTTTGACTCTAAACCATAAAGTACTTACTAAAGAAGCTGTTTGGGCTTGGCCTATATGCCATCTGTGTTGTTTATGAAGGAGCTCTAACCCCTGTGTCCACCCCACAGACTTTTTGATGACCCGCCATGCGTTGCTCAGAATATGATACCTAATGAACGTGTCTTGAGGAAGCTATGCAATTAGCGAAACGTGTTGACCCTTTGATGATTGAATAACATATACACCTCCAGCTTTTTGCTTTGCAAAAGTAGGATTTTTAAAACAGCTTACCTGTAAAATCCTTTTCTTGGAGTACATCACGGGACACAGAGCAGCATAGTCATTACTATGTGGGTTATATAGAATTACCTTCAGGTGCTGGCACTGGCAACTTCCAAAACAGGAAGTACCCTCCCCTATATAAGCCCCTCCCATCCGGGAGTACCTCAGTTTTGTAGCAAAGCAATACGTGTCCCCAAAAGAGGGGTGGGAGCTCTGTGTCCCGTGATGTACTCCAAGAAAAGGATTTTACAGGTAAGCTGTTTTAAAAATCCTACTTTCTTGTTCATACATCGCGGGACACAGAGCAGCATAGTCATTACTATGTGGGACGTCCCAAAGCAATGCCAAATGAGGGGGGGATACACCATACATAAGCTGGGCGCCATCAGGCATGAGGATCTTTTGCGGCCTGCAACACACTGCGCCCAAAGGCGACATCCTCCTGACTTCTAACGTCCACCTGGTAGAACCTAGTAAACGTGTGTACTGAAGACCATGTTGCGGCCTTACAAATTTGAGCCAGGGAGGCCTGGTGATGCACTGCCCATGAAGTTCCAACTGCTCTCGTGGAGTGCGCCCTAACTTTGAACGGAGGCGGTCTACTTCTCAAGCCATAGGCTTGTATTATGACCTGTCGAATCCACTTGGCTAAAGTAGATTTTGATGCTGCCTGACCCTTTCTGGGGCCTTCCGGCAGAACAAACAAGGAATCCGTTCTACGAATCTGAGCAGTGGCTTTTAGATAAGCTTTAACTGCTCTTACTACATCCAAAGAATGCAATAACTTTTCCTCTACCGAGCTTGGTTTGGGGAAAAAAGAAGGAAGAACCACATCCTGGTTCAAGTGAAACCTCGATACCACCTTAGGAAGAAAGGCTGGGTGAGGGCGTAATACTACTCTGTCCTTATGGATAACCAGATATGGCTCTTTACAGGACATGGCGGCTAATTCCGACACTCTTCTAGCCGAGCATATGGCTACTAAAAATATCAATTTTCTGGTGAGTAGAACCAAGGAAATGTGCCGCAAAGGTTCAAACGGCTGCTTCTGCAGAACCGACAGAACCAAATTTAGATCCCATGGGCATATGGGAGCTTTAATCGGTGGAATAATACGAGTCACCCCTTGCATAAAGGATTTGACAAGTGAATGCATAGCCAGGGGCCTTTGAAATAGTATTGATAAGGCCGAAACCTGGCCCTTGATAGTACTTAAGGCAAACTTCCTGTCTACAGCCCCCTGCAGGAAGTCCAGAATTCTGCCTATAACGTACTTACGTGGATGCCATTTTCTGGCCTCGCACCAAGTGATGTACGCCTTCCAAACTCTATAGTAGATCTGCCTGGATACAGGCTTCCTGGCATTGATTATAGTTGATACCACAGAGTTAGAGAGACCTCTCTTCTTTAGGATGTGGGATTCAATAGCCAGGCCGTTAAACTTAGAGTTAGTAAGGAAGGGTGGTATATCGGTCCTTGCGAAAGCAGGTCCGGACGACGTGGAAGGGTCCAAGGACTCCCCACAGACATTTTGATGATCTCCGCGTACCAGGCCCTTCGGGGCCACGCTGGAGCCACCAGGATCACCGGCTTCTTCTCCAACCTGACTCTGCGAAGGAGTCGAGGCAACAATTGTAGCGGAGGGAATGCATATATCAGTCTGAACTGATCCCAAGGGAACACCAGAGCATCCGAGCCGCAAGCGAGGGGATCCCTTGTCCGGGAGACAAATCTGTCCACCTTTGCGTTGAATCTGGATGCTAGCAGATCTACATCCGGTGTTCCCCACCGCTGACATATTGCTCGGAAGACCTCGGGATGAAGGGACCATTCCCCTGGGCATAACTGTTGGCGACTCAGAAAGTCCGCCTTCCAATTCTCCACCCCTGGAATGAAGACAGCTGATATACATGGGACATGCTTTTCTGCCCATTCCAGGATGTGACTTACTTCCCTCTGGGCTGCACGACTCCTGGTGCCTCCCTGATGATTGATATATGCCACTGCTGTGGCATTGTCTGATTGAATTCTGACAGGGGACCCTTGGAGTCTGGATGTCCAGGCTACTAGGGCATACCGGGCTGCTCGTATCTCTAAGAGATTGATGGGCAGGGTTTTTACTACATTTGACCATCTGCCCTGGAGAGACCATTGCTCCAGTACTGCCCCCCAGCCTATAAGGCTGGCATCTGTAGTGACCACCTTCCAAGATATCGGACTGAAGGGTTTTCCCTTCTGGAGATTCTGGGGGATCAACCACCAGCAGAGACTCTTCCGAACGGAAGGGGACAAAGCCATCGGGAAGTCTAGAGCCTGAACTTTTCCGTTCCAGGCTGACAATATGGCCCTCTGTAAATTCCCTGAGTGGAATTGGGCGTATGGCACAGCTTCGAATGATGCTACCATCTTTCCTAGCAGCCTCATGCACAGGCGTATGGACGGCTGTCTTTTTGCACAAAGCAGACGGACCAAGCCCCTCAAAGAGGATACCTTGTCTAGAGGTAAGAAAATCTTCCTCTGGTCTGAATCCAGCCGTAGCCCTAGATATACCAGGTTTTTCACTGGCTGTAGGGCTGACTTGTCCAGGTTGATGACCCAACCGTGAGATTCTAGATACTTGATTGTATCGACAATTACCACTTCTAGCTTGGCAACTGAGTGGTCCATCAACAACAGGTCGTCTAGGTATGCCATTATCGTTACACCTCGTGTTCTTAGATCGGCCAACAGTGGGGCCAGAATTTTTGTGAACACTCGTGGTGCTGTGGCCAGACCGAATGGTAAGGCTCTGAACTGAAAATGGCGCCCTTCTACTGCAAAGCGTAGAAATTTTTGATGACCTGGAAAGATGGGAACATGCAAGTAAGCATCTTTGATGTCGATCGAGGCTAACCATTCCTCCCCTTGTAGGGCAGCGGTGACCAATCGGATCGACTCCATCCGGAAAGACCGGACGTTTAGAAATTTGTTTAGACTCTTTAGGTCCAATATGGGTCTTATGTCCCCGTTTGGCTTCGGGACTGTGAAAAGGTTTGAGTAGAAACCCAACCCCCACTCTTCCATAGGAACCTCCATAATTACTCCTTGGAGCAATAGTTGTTCTAACGCCAATAGGAGAGACCCTCTTTTCCGAGGGTCTCTTGGCATGCCTGACCACATAAAATGGGAAGGAGGAGACTCTTTTAACTCCAACTTGTATCCCAGAGTTACTGCGGAGAGCACCCATCTGTCTTTGATCGTCTCCCGCCAGGTCTCTGCGAACAACTGAAGTCTTCCCCCCACCCGTTTGAGTGGGGGCAGCCCTTCATAGGCTTGACTTGGAGGCTGGTTTAGTACCCCTTCGGATCCAGGGTTTCTTATTACCCTGTGACTGTCCCTGATTTTTACCCCCTGAGTTTGACCGAGGAGGCCGTCGGAACTGCTTAGTAGCAGACGTCGCAGGGATAGGAGAGGTAGTCCTCTTAAAAGATGGACCCCTAGACCTCTTCTTACTCGGTAAGAGAGTACTTTTACCACTGGAAATCTTCTGGATATACTTATCCAGGTCCTCGCCAAAAAGGCGTTCCCCATGAAATGGGAAGCTAACTAAGAGCTTCTTACAGGGAGCTTCAGCAGACCAGTTTTTGAGCCACAGAAGCCTACGCATATGTACCAAAGACAGCGTGAGGCGGGAGGCCTGATGGATAGAATCCTTGATGGCGTCAACCGCAAAGCATAATGCTCTAGGCAGATCAGCCAGAGCCTGGGCCTGCTGGTCTGGCAAACCCCTCAGGACCATTTTCATTTGATCCTTTAAAGCTTGGCAGACCCCAATAGCTGCCACTGCTGGCTGTGTAACAGCCCCTGCTGTGGAAAAAGCAGATTTTAATAAAGATTCCAATTTTTTATCCACTGGATCTTTGAACATTTGAACATTATCTACTGGACATGTCAGTGATTTGTTCACAGAAGAGACGGCTGCATCCACCGTAGGAACATTCCATCTCTGGGTGAACTTTTCCTCCATGGGATAGATCACCGGAAATTTTTTAGGCGGAACAAATAGTTTATCAGGATGTTCCCAGTCCTGGTATATAAGTCCTTCCAATAATGGATGTATTGGAAAGGAGCAATTAACCTGGGGAGCTTTTAGCGACCCCAATGAGGAGACAGCAGTAGTTGATGGTTCAACAAGAGGCATTTTAAATGCAGATCGAACCATGTCAGTTAGGTTCTGGACCCACAATCTTTCAGTCTGTGATGCTGAAAATGGTTCATCTACTGTCGATTCCTCAAAAACAGAGTTAACCTCCTCCTGATCCCCTTCAGGTAGGTCGGTCCCTTCCTGGGACTGTTGCTCTGCCAACAGGCACTCTAATGGAGGTGATGGAGATCTGGCGCGCTTTCTTTCCTGTAGAGAAGAAGCGATCAATGCTGCCAATCTCTGCTCCAATCCCTCCAGAGTTTAGGAAAAAACCTCCTCTGTTATATATGCAGGAGCAGGTGGACTGAGGACAGCTGCAGTACCTGGCACTCCCGGGGGTTCCTTATGGGTATTAACCTCTGATTTCTCAGGGGAGGAGGGTGCAGATGACTGCTCCAGATCCTCAGAGCCCGATGGAGACCCCCTACACTTCCTGAGAGGTATATCTCTGAGTTTTTTAGGCGGCATATTCCTTAGTTCAAAGCTGAGGTATTCCAGCCGCAATACACCCCTTACTGAAATAGTCTAATGCAATTTTGCTGCTATGTACATCAGTGGGTGTCTACTAATGCGTCTTTCTGGGGATGCCTGTATCAACCGCCCGCTGTAAGCCCCTATACCATGCTACCAGCTCCTTTTCATGCTCTGTGTCCATAGCAAGCAGCGTGGACTGAGTCCTTTTATCTTGCTGGGACGCCCGCACATGCGCAGAAGCGCTGGGCGCACAGAGCGCGTCATCCGCCAGGCTCCGCCCCCTTTTTTGAAGCTAAATTTTATAAAAGAAAGCGTGTGCGTGTGCGCGCGTGCACATGTGCGCTCTTGGCGCCATGTAGGGAGAGGAGCCAGGGTCCCTGTTTCACCGGGACTCGGGGATGGAAGGAAACTACTTGGCAGCATGACAGAGGAATGCAGCTTCCCTGATAGAGAGCTCACTCATCTGCCTGGACTTTCACCATGGAAGGAATAGTCCCAAGAAAAAAAGACGTTCCACGGCGGCCTCTAGTGGACAAACACAGGTACCGCACTTTTGTCTTTTTTTTTTTTTTTTTTAAAACCTCCTTTATGAAAAAACATTTCCAGGTTTACAGTTTTTAAAACTTCCTTTATGAAAAGACATTTCTAGGATTTCTTAGGCATATACAGCTATTAGCGGGAATACCTTTTAGGTAACAGGCAGAAAGACATATTAGGCTTGGGGGTCCCCTCAATAGAACCAAGTTCCTGAGGGGCCCCCACTTACCTTTTCCCCGCCGCAGGACTTTGTTTGGTCCACAGAAGCCCAAACTTCACCTTTCACGGCAGGCATTGTACTAGACCTTCAGGGACCGGGTTCCCAAGGATTCCACTCCCCTGGACCTGTATAGCACCCTGCACAGATAGCCTCTTGGTTTTGGGTATGACCAGAGCTCTGGATCCCAGGGTCCAGCCCTCCTAAGAGAGGCATTACAGGCAAAACCTTGCTCTTCTCTGCAAGGCCCGGGTACCGACCGTTTAGCTATGAAGCTTTTTTTGGTCGGATCCGGAATAGCTTGCTAAGGCCCAGAGAACCTGTACACAAGCCCAGATGAATACATGTTAACCTTGGCCAACACCTTAGACACTGGCAAAAAACTGAGGTACTCCCGGATGGGAGGGGCTTATATAGGGGAGGGTACTTCCTGTTTTGGAAGTTGCCAGTGCCAGCACCTGAAGGTAATTCTATATAACCCACATAGTAATGACTATGCTGCTCTGTGTCCCGTGATGTATGAACAAGAAATAAGTATTTTTATAGAAGGTGTTAGTTGATTATCTGTATCATATTCTGGCATTTATATGATGCTTTTATATTTTTTGTGCACTTTAAAATTTTTGAATTTTAATATGTTGTAAATAATTATTATTATTATTTTTATGGAATTTGTTTCTGTCTTATGCAATGCCAATTAAGTCCATTATAAGCAGGGTGAGTCCCTGCAACCTTCCACCAGAGATTTGGATGTGGCATGGGTACAGGTATTCCCTATAAACTAGATCTATATGTAGTTGTACATCATTGAAACTAAAATATTATAATTCCTGGGATTTTTTCTTTATACAGCATAGGAGAAGCTATTTGGTTGCTATAGGTGACACAGATATTTTTTCAATCTATCTTAAAGGACAAAAACATACCCAACCCACTCCAGACTTTCCTCCTTTTATCCCACATGGACATCCGGGGTGTTTGCTGCCGCAGCCCGTCTGCAGTCTCAATTAAAATAAAAAAAAGCCTCACTCCAAAGCTTCTTTCTGTGTTAAATTTTTTCCAAAAAGACTGCATACGTTGATGTCTCCATCCAAAACCAGCCTTTCTTGATGCGTTTCACCACAGCTGGCTTGCTCACAAGGATAGTGGACTTCCCCAATCCTTGTGAGCATGGCAGCAGTGGTAAAACACATCTAGGGAGGTTAGTTTTGGGTGAAGACATCAATGTCTGCAGTCTTTTTTTTTGGACAAGATATACACAGAAATAATAGCTAAGCTTTGGACTGAGGCTTATATTTTTTAAACCTATGATGAAGTGGCCCAGGCAGGTCCCGTCCTCTCCTCCATCTGGCTGCAACTCTGGCCTCCCTTCCACCTGGCTGCAACTCCCCCTCTCCTCTGTGCACCTGGCTCCATTCTCCCCTCCCATTCTCCCCTCCACATGACTCAAACTCTCCATCTCCTCTGTGTACCTGGATCTGTTCTCCCCTCCACCTGGCTGCAAATCCCCCTCTCTGTGCACCTGGTCCTGCAGGCAGGCTGGTTTCATACTTACCTTCAGCCCTGATCTAGCGCTCTAACTGTCTATGTGGACCCTGCGCCCTCTGTGCTGGCTCCTCTGTAGTCCGCGCATGTGCGCCATGGCTCCCATTGATTCTATGGATAACTGTGGTGGCCTCCACCTGCCACAGGAGGCTGCATGCACTCAGGGAGTAGGGAGTAGGGGGGAGGGAAGCTGTAGTATAGGACTACACTAAAGGTGAAGTTGTCCTCTAAACATGAAGCTTGATGATTTATGGCTATAATTTCCTGTACTGGACCTTTTTTCATTTGCCAAAGCTTAGCACGATTTGAATGGCCTCGGAAAGTCTGTGACATTGTTACAGACCATCGTTTACAAATGTCTTTACTTATCTTCTGTTCTTGCTGTGTGAATTTCACTTTATGTGGGAAGAATACTATTTTGACTTCTTGATTTCCAAAGAAAAGTGAGCGGTAGATAACTTTATCCCACAACGATTAAACCATATCCTGTACACCTCTCGGTGGGACAATTTCTTATTTTGTGTGTGTTTCAAGAAAAAAATGATGGATCAGAAACTTTCCACCACAATGACTTACACTTCTTCTACACCCTGTGGTGTTACAAATCTGCAAGTGATACAATCTTTTAGTGTTTTCATGGCTCGGCTCCCCTACATCAGATAAATGAATATAGTCTGGCTAAAACCTGATTAATTTTAAACAAATTACAGAGACAGAGCGTACAGATAAACTTTAATTTATTGTGCATATCTCTAGAGGAGATGTAGCCTGTCCCGCGTCCAAGTCTAAAAAGCCAAGTTTGGTCCACCACATTAATTTCTCATTTATTTTTAAGAAAGCCTTGATCCGGGGTTAGGAAAACATCATTTTGTGCCTGACTTATTCCCACATCGTTGTTATTATTATGTACAGTTTTGTCGATTTTTTTATGTTATGCACATACTAAAAGTATCTCTGAACTCTCTTGATGTGACTTTAAAAACACGAGAACATAAATGAAATGTTTTACGCAGAAAAGCCATTCAGTCATTTTGATATGCCTATTCCTGCTGTGAAACAAGAAGACGGCCATTTTACCGAGAACTGATGCTTTGCACAAACCATAAAATTTATCAGACGCTTTTACGCTTTATTGTATTATATTAAAAGGTAAGACAAAGTCCTGCTTTAAAAAGTAATATGCATTTGGCTCAGGATGCAAGACACAATTGTCATGTTTTATGGGGTGTCCCATCTTTGGTTATGTCAGGAACGAGTATGGAGATCGAGATGCTAAGAGGGCTCCCCTTGCGGCTGAGTGCAGCGCGCCCCTGGAGTTGGGAACAGGGAGCGCGGTGCCCACAGAAGCACGGTTGGCCAGGTGCTTGCTTGCAGTCTGATGAGCTCAGCCACTGAGGGATGGCGGAGGCAGGCAGAACTGAGCTGGTTATATTCAGATGAACGGAGATATCGGAAGCCAGGCCGGGGGTCAAACACAGGAGATCAGTCCAGAGCATATACAGGGGCGAGCCGGGGTCATACACGTGCAGGGTCCAGGTACAAGCCGAGGGTCAAGCCGGGTGGTCAGGAAGCAGAAGCAGAGTCCAGAAGCAGGCCGAGGGTCAAACACAGGAGAACAGGAAGCGAGGTTAAGGCAAGCCGGGTCACAACGGATAAGCACGGATCAGGAGACAAGGTCATGGTACACAGGAGACTGAAGAGATAATCCAGCAATGAGCAGCTCCAGCAGCAGGCTTAAATAGACCAGGAAGTTAGTCATGTGATCTGTTCAGGTTACAAGGAGGAAGTACCGCCCACCTTAGTCATGCTGTGCACCATGGCAGCCATGATTGTCTTGGGCAGAATTGCCAGTCCTTCTTCGGCTATTTCCCTGACAGGTTAATTGTTAGAATTACTTTCTGGAATATTTAACACGTCAATTGCCGTGCTAATACAAGAAGATCACCAAGAAGCTTAGAAAATCCCTGGCTGTAGTCACTTTTTTCCTACTATATAATTCCATCTAGGATATTCTTTGTCTTTGTTTCTATGTATAAAGATTTGCACTCAATAACAGTGTAACAGTTCATTTAAATGCTCCTCTGCTACTTTTCTGTAGCTCTACCCTCATAGGAGCCGCTGGTAAATAGGGATCACCCACCCTGTACAGCCAAGCACACCGACTTTCCACAGCACTCTTGAGTCAAGAAACAGTCCAGCAACTTTGTTTTTTTTGTTTATTAGGGGTATTAAACTTGGATGGGTTTAGGGGTATTATGGAATGCCCACTTGACTTTAGCAAACTCTTTAGGGACAGCTTTACTATGTACAGTCTATTTACACACTCCTCGTCTTCCTCCAGCACATCACTTGCTTGCAGCACAAAAATCACAGACCCAGCTGGCACACTGTTAGATGATCTGACAAAAAGTCATCAGACAGATAAAGCAAAGGCCTATTACAGGCAGGGACCGCAGGCCCCTTGGTTGTGTAGCAAAGTCAGTGTCCAGCTTCCATCCCTGTTGCTACTGATCCCAGCACCACTTTTAGGTTCTGCTAGCCCACCTGGCGGCAGCTGTCCCTTTTTTAGCCCTCCTGGCTAGTCCTTCCACAGTCCTCCCAGACTCCACACTCACAAGCCCTCTTGGCTGACTTCTGGCCATTATGACTCTCTCCCATTGTCCTCACACCTGCTCCTGTGTATCCAGGACAGGATTCCTCTGTGTGTTGTAGAGGATCCCTTCAGCACCCAAGCCCCAGGCCCGAGGTCATCCCCCCTAGACTAGGAGGCTACCCTCAAGGGCCTCCAACAGCCTCCTCAGCACTCCATGTCCAGCTGCCACCTGCCCCTGCTGGTACCTGACCCAGAGTATTTAAGAGGTCCCACCCCCTGCCAGCCCATTTGGCCAGGGATTGGTTGGGGCCCTCATAAATACTCCAGGCAGCTCCTCCTAACCTCCCTCCCATTCTTCTGGAAGTTTCTCAAAAGTTCCAGCAAGTAGGGGGAGGTAACAGAGATGCTGCCTGATGAGTCATTCCATTCTACTAATATATATTTTTTTCATATGCATAATCGTATACAACTTTTGTGCTATAACCTTTGTGGATTAGCAACTGATCCATTGCATATGCTTTTTTGATCTAATTGTTTTGTATATATTTATTTCAAAAACAATTGAACATGACTTCTCATCCGTGCTTTTTGTTATTCCCAGCATAATATGTACTGTACCGAAAACGTCTGAGGAAGCTCGTTCTGAGCGAAACATGTCGAGCGGTATCTGTCATAGTCATTTATGCATGTGGTAGCACTCTTTAATTTGATACAGATGTTTTTATCTGTGCATGTTTTTATCTTTATAATAAAACATTGGAATTTTATGATACTGTTATTGTGTCACGATTGTATCCAATTTGAAAAACAACTTTAAAGTCCCGGGGTTTGTTACCCCTCCCCCCCCCTTTTTCAGCCTCCCTGAGTCACTTACCCTGACTCAGATTCAGCCCAGCCTGGCTCTCATCCAGGCTAATTTATCTACACTAACAAACTATGTACACTCCCATTCTAGCACACTAGAGGGTGCTACATTTCTTTCCCTCCAATGATCCATTTCGGCCTTCCTGCTCTACTCCTACACTCATCTACTGCTGACCCACTTCTTCATGATTCCGCTGCTGCCCCACTCTTCTACACATCCACTGCTTCCCCACTGCTTCAATGAGCCACTGCTGTTCCACACCTTCAATTATTCGCCACTGCTTCACTTATTCGTTTCTGCCCTACGTTTGCACTGATCTACTATCCTCTCTCCCACACCTTTACTTCTGTGCCACGTGTCCACTGCCACCTCACCGCTCCATTTATTCATTGCTGCCCCGTTGCTTCACTGATCCACTGCTGTCCTAAGCCTTTACTTCCAATGGTCCACTGTTGCCCCACTGGTTCACTTATTCATTGATGCATCCCTTTTTTTAATTGGTACTCTTATGCCATTCTCTCCTTCACCAATCTACCAGTCCCATGGATTTACTGCTGCCCCACTTCTTCACTGATGCCCCATTCCTCCACTAATCCACTATTGCCCTACTCCTCCATTGATCCTCTGCTGCCCCATTGCTTCACTGTCCCACTCTTACACCGATCAATTGCTGCCCCGCGTAACCCCTTCTTGTTTCAGGTCGAACTAGGACCAGCATAAAAGCCAGATAATTAACACATTTGGAGACTATATCTCTAAAAAAAAAAAAATCTTATTTTTTGTATGCATTCCCTGCTTTTTGCTTACTGTTGTTTTAAGTTTGCAAACTCAGACAGAAACAATGTCTGCTTGTAGTGTGGTTTTCTTAAATTTGACTGCGAAAATTGAAATATGCTATTATGCTATGCTATTGCTAAATATGCTGTCCTACTGCTGCATTTATTACTTTGTAAAACAAAATACTTTACTTTTTTCTACCTTTAGTTCAGATGATGAGATGCAGTAATAGCACACAGTAATATTCTCAAGTAATGACAGCTCTGGAATATATAAGAAAAGGGGAGTGTTAGATTTGGGTGTTGTGATTTGCTTGTAAAACAAAATGGTGTTATTAGGCTTCATTAAATTTATATCTAAATCAATGTTAGCGGAGGATTCTGAATTACTCCCTGACAGCATTTAACACATTAATTCCTAGCCTGCAATAACTTTTTTTGCAATTAAATTTTATTTGTGAGTCAATGAGTGAAGAAATGGAAGCAATAAATAAAAAGTATCCTGTACCCTGTCGATTAGAGATGTTTGAAGAACATGGCAAATCTCCAGTTTGCAGGTATTCTTAGCCGAGGGAACTTTTGAAAAGCAAAAATAAGAAAATTAAAGTAGAACTGAAGGCAAACCGCTAAATATATAGTTGAAATACATGTACTGTATGTAGCGGGGTCTTTAAATTTAGGTGGGGTACACCTGGGTGGAAGTTCAGGTGTGTAGGTATGGGAGTAATGACTATTTGTATTCGTGGAGGATTGGGCGGTGTAATAATCTCCTTGGCCAGTGGGTGGTGAGTGCCCGCAGGCTCAAGGTAGATTCACTGCCATAGTGCTGTCCCTTTTTGTCCCTTCTCGGAGACGGTACAGCGAGGGCGGGGAACCTGCCGTGGCGTCATGGGAGGGGATAAAAGGGGGAGACGCCCTGGTCACGAGGTCTTGCTCTTCTGGAGCTTCTTCATCACGCGCCCAGGCACCTTAGGCCTGGGTGCGAGCGGTTCCGGATTCTGGCTCAGGTGCCCTAGGCCTGACCGGAATGGAGTTGGAGTCCATCCCAGGTACCTTCAACCTGGGGTGAGGTACTGAACCAGGAGGCCTGGGGCCCAGTGACTTCGACTGGGTCCCGCGAGGGTGGAGAAGTCCGAGGGTCCCTGAAGTGGATGGGGCCCATGTCTGAGGTGAGGAGGCCGGGGAGGTTACCCATTCGGAGAGCCTGGAGCAGCATCAACCCAGTGACGGATGGGCCTCTGGTAACTCCCTTGGAGTGACATCTTCCCCTGATAGGGGCCGCAACGCAGCAAAGGTACTCCTATCTACGTTCTCTTGAGTCGCTGGTAGAGACTCTCAAGCTCTAAGTCCTTTTAAGATATGGCTATAGTAACCGCTGGCGAGATCGCAGTGGTTTAGCTGAGAATTAGGATAGTGCCTCGGCCTGCTCATCCCCTGTATCCAAATGTTAACAAGTCGCAACCAGTTGGCTACTGAAGCACTGTTTATTGTGAGACATGCAATAAAACAAGAGTTGGACTGTGATCGGTGTGTGGAACTCTGGTTAATGGGAGCAGAGGGAAGTGTTGGCACAACAGGACTTACTCCTTTACAGAAGCACATAGGCCCGAGGAAATATCTGGTACTGGCCTTCACCTCACCCATAGCTATGGGGGGGACATGGGCCGTAGCGCATATCACCCTGTCGTGTGTGATACCCCTAAACGAAAGAGATGGGGTGAGGTCGCTACATGTATATATTACAATATGTCTGTGAACTGTTTTGCCTGCCCAAATTATTGTAATTATGTACAGGTACTGCTGTCCCATGCTTTAGCTTTGACTTTTCCTGATGTCCCCTGCAGTGCCTGTTCATTGGCCAATAAATGTACTTAAAGTGAACCTGTGGCCAAGCTATGAATATTTAGGTATATACAGAATCTCACAAAAGTAAGTACACCCCTCACATTTTTGTAAATATAAAAATATCTTTTCATGTGAAAACACTGAAGAAATGACACTTTGCAATGTAAAGTAGTGAGTGTACAGCTTGTATAACAATGTAAATTTGCTGTCCCCTCCAAATAACTCAACACACAGCCATTAATGTCTAAACCGCTGGCAACAAACTTGACTGTAGGCCAGAAACACTTGTCTTTGTACTTGACACCATCTGAACCAAATACGTTTATCTTGGTATCATCAGACCACAGGACATGGTTCCAGTAATCAATGTCCTTAGTCTGCTTGTCTTCAGCAAACTGTTTGTGGGCTTTTTTGTGCATCATCTTTAGAAGAGGCTTCCTTCTGTGATGACAGCCATGCAGACCAATTTGATGCAGTGTGCAGAATATGGTCTGAGCACTGACAGGCTGACCCCCCACCCCTTAAACCTCTGCAGCAATGCTGGCAGCACTCATACATCTATTTCCCAAAGACAACCTCTGGATATGACGATGAGCATGTGCACTCACATTTTTTTTGGTCGACCATGGCGAGGTCTGTTCTGAGTGGAACCTGTCCTGTTAAACCGCTATATGGTCTTGGCCACCGTGCTGCAGCTCAGTTTCAGGGTCTTGGCAATCCTCTTATAGCCTAGGCTATAATTATGTAGAACAACAATTCAGATCCTCAGAGAGTTCTTTGCCATGAGGTGCCATGTTGAACTTCCAGTGACCAGTATGAGAGAGTGAGAGCTTTAAAACCAAATTTAACACACCTGCTCCCCATTCACACCTGAGATCTTGTAACACTAACGAATCACATGACACCGGGAAGGGAAAATGGCTAATTGAGTCCAATTTAGACATTTTCAGTTAGGGGTGTACTCACTTTTGTTGCCACTGGTTTAGACATTAATGGCTGTGTGTTGAGTTATTTTGAGGGGACAGCACATTTACACTGTTATACAAGCTGTACACTCACTACTTTATATTGTAGCAAAGTGTCATTTCTTCAGTGTTGTCACATGAAAAGATATAATAAAATATCTACAAAAATGTGAGGAGTGTACTCACTTTTGTGAGATACTGTACATGATCACACACATTCACTGACCTCTATAGCTGGAAACATTGAGGATCAATTAGCATATGTATAGCCCAAAGTTTCACTTTGTAAAGATTAGGGAATGGTTAAAAATGTTGTAAGTTTATTTTTTGCCATTTGTGTTCCATTGGGGAGATTTCTCTTTGCTTCCTGTCCAGGAGATGCAGGAGGAAGTTAGAGGAAATCTCTGCAAAGTTAGTGTAATTGCCATCCTAGAGAGTCCCCTAAAAACTTGACAGGTGACCTAACGCTTAACTACTCATTCAAAACTAGACAAACGTTTTTAGCTATACATATACTTTTGCTTGCGTTATAGATAAGGACGCTGGAAGACTGCCGTGTCCCTGTTGTAGGAGTGTGGCAGGGTGAGCTTAGCTTCCTTTACAATCACTTGGAGGTGAATTTTGAGGATGATATTCTCCAAAGTACCTGTAGCGACAAAAGTCATTGAAGGCCTGTTTTAATGCTCATTTAGAGCTTATTACGAACTTGTAAACCTGGCCATGGATCACTATATTATCCTCCCTCTCTAGCCCTCAGTATCTGACCTTGAGTTTGAACGACTGCATTATAACTTGGGACTGGTCATAAAATTTGATAATTCAAATTTAAGGTTATAACTATTATTTCACCTTGAAATGTAAAGAATTGAAGTTCAATGAATCCCCATTCCAATGCCCTCTTCTCAGACCCTGGTGCCTCCTGCTATGTATAGCCTACTCTACGTAGACCCTAATGACAAGGCTGTCCCCCTGCAATAACTGGAGGGTGGCATCGGCCCAGCTTACATGTTAATCTTCCCACTTAGGGCAAGGTAAAGATTCACTTTAAAAAAAAAATATTTTCAAGCTGAAAATACATATTCCATAAATTTCATAAAGAGTTTTGCAGACACATTTTAGAATTGTGTTATGCCTCCACTAATGTTGGAGCCTTCAACAGATCCATGTATCTGCTGGATGTACATGTACCGTACATACATTTTTTGCATGGAGACATGGTGGGAGGCAGCACTGAGACCAGAATCTTAATACAGCAGATATTTGTCCTCAGTGCGTGTTCAGCCCTTGGGCCACACAGGTCTCTGGTTGCTAAGACACTGTGTAGCCGACAGTGTCCTGGTAGCCAGTGATGCCACATACGGTAGAGGACAGCATCCTAGCAACCAGTGACTGATGGTGGCTTAAATAGTGGTACACACTAAGATGAATACACAATGTTGCACCACAATGAGCACTGCGGCCTGTCTCTATATGCATTTATAGAATTAGTGTTAATACCTCCATTTTCCTTATCTACAATCTAGTGGTAATTCTTTTTGAATTTCTTTCAGCAATAGCGCCCTATTGTTGAAGTGGCACAAATAGGAACTACATCAATTTGTTGCTTGTCTCGCATTTCTTAACTAAACTGCTGGGCTGCGGCCTCCCCTGGCTAGGGCCTCCAGCCAACTCCAGATTCAGTGCCCCCGACCCCTTGAGAGCCTTCAGCTTCCAGAGTGCCCCCCAACCTTCTACAATGCCGCCCAGCCTTCTGCAGAGCCTTCATAGTGCCCCAAACTTCCAAAAGTGTTCCTCTGTGCTTCTCAGCCACACACAGTGCTCTCCAGCACCCTCCAAAAACTTCATCCCCCTACAGGGCTATCAAGTCAGCTGCAAAGTCCTCCAACCCACTGAGCCTCGGGGCAGGGAGAATTTCTCCTACCTTTCTTCCAGAGCAGGAACAGACATAACGCTAGACCGGAGTCAGGGGCGGAGCCGGGGGTGGAGTTGGGGGTGGAGCTTAGGCGTGAGGACAAAATTCTTCTACGGCTCGTTTTGAATGCTGGGGCCCTGCTCTCCTCCTCGTCATGACATCACTGGTTGCTAGACGCCAGGGGGCCGTGCCTAGCAACCAGTTGTTTGGGCAGTGAGCCAGGCAGCGTCTGGGAACTAATAATAAAGTGCAGCAGCTGGGTCTCGGCCAGCAGTCCACCAGGCAGTGAGGGACAGCGGCGGCATTTTTAGTGGGCATCAGATTGGTCCAGGGGGCAATTCCGGGACATTGTATTGTCCCGGAATGAAGGTGCCCGGGACGTGGGACAGACCTCCCAAGGCGGGACTTTCACGGGGAATCCAGGACGGTTGGGAGGTATGCCACTCCACAACCCCCACCTCCTCGCAAGGAACACCAATCCCCATGTAGAACCTTCTAGCATATCAAAAATATGATTTGCATTCCCATACTTTTATTGTTTAAGTATAATCTTTATTTTTTTACTGTTGGGCCATGGAAAGTTTTGGAAAATGTTTCCATGTCCTAATCTCAAAAAGGTTGAAAACCACTGCTCTAGAGAATGACAGCTGTAATCTGATTGGTTGCTATGAATATACACTTTCCTGGAAGTTTTATAAACAGGCCCCACGGTCTAATCTACAATCATGCATTAACAGGGGACACCATAAACCATCAATGAATCAAGCAGGTTTTATGGGTTCCCTTCACTTTAGGGCAGAGGGAAGCGAGAGCAGGGCATGTTGGTTTTAAATTCCAGGATTTATGTCGTTAATCCTCCTGGCTAATTATAATTTATGGGATCTGGGTAAATTAATATGCAGTCGCTATTATAAAGCTTGAGATAGTGTACAACATACATAAACAAGCCTTGTTCTGCGATAATTTATTCCCAGCAATGAAGTATATTAAATAAAGTGAGTACTTGTGTATTTCTCCTCGGCTACACTTTTCATTATTAATCTATAAATTTATAGTTGTCATACAAGCATTTTCTATACTGCTTTTTATTTTTTAATCTGTAGCACACTGAGCATAAATCTTAATGGAATACTGCACTTTTGTGATAACATGATCTTACGCAAGGTAGAAAACAGCTTATGGAAAGAGTCTCTTCGTCTCAATATTGTAGGCAAACCTCACATTGTAAAGCTGGCCATTTAAAGCTGAACTCCAAGCAGTTAGAACAGATAGAAATTAACACAGCTCTGTAGTCATTAATACATCCTTAAATGGAAACCCGTATCAGCTTCTTACAGTCTTTGTACAGCAGAGCTCAGACTGACAGGTGGGGGTTCGGGGGGAGCAGTACAAAGATCCAGTCAGTTGTATTGCAGTACAAGGAGCATGCTGATAGGAGGAGAAAGCAAAGTGATGGATGGATTGATTTATCAGTCTACTGTTTCTCCTTTCACTGTTCATTTGCTGAGTTGGAGTATGGAACAAGACCTGTAAGTGTTACTGAAATGCATCAGAGAAGAATAAGTTCTCATACCCTGTCAGACAGAGCTGCATGGCGGGACAGAGCTGTGTAAACCTCAGAACTGGATGGACAGAATTACAAATCATTTTGAGGGTGAAACAGATTCCATGTACGTATTTTATCTGTGCATTCAGGTATTTGCTTGGAATTTGAGGCATACAGTATGTAAATAAAGGAGTTGTGGCTACTCTTGAGTACAGATTTCCTTTAACTTCCTTTCCTGTGACAGAATTGTCACCAGGCAGGAAGTGAGCAAGAACAAGGATAATAGATTTGGTTGAAGTTGAGGTTTAATCTGGATATATTTTGCATTCCCTGGTTCCTTCCTTTCCCCTTCATCGAGATGCTTCTGACATCCTCCTCCTTTCTCTCCTCCTCTCTTTCTCCTCTATTCTCTCTTTCTCCTCCTTTCTCTCCTCCTCTCTTTCTCTCTTTCTCCTCCTTTCTCTCTTTGTCCTTTGTCCTTCTCTCTTTTTCCTCCTTACCCTCACCTATTCTTTTTCTCCCCCTTCCCTCCCTCCTCCTTTCTCCTCTTTTCGCTCCTCCTCTCTTTCTCTTCCTTTCTCTCCTCCAACTTTCTCCTCTTTTCTCGCCTCCTCCTTTCTCCTCCTTTCTCTCCTCCTCCTTTCTCTCCTCCTCCTTTCTCTCCTCCTACATTCTCTCCTCCTCCTTTCTCATCCTTACCTATTCTTTTTCTTCTCCTTCTCTCCCTCCGTCCTCCTCTCTTTCTCCTTCTTACCCTCACCTATTATTTTTCTTCTCCTTTCCTTTCCTCCCCCCCTCTCTCTCCTCCTCTCTTTCTCCTCCTCTTTTTCCTAATTTCACTCCTCCTTTCTCTCCTCATTTCACTCCTTTCTCTCCTCCTCCCTTTCTCCTCCTTTCTCTCTTTCTCCTCCTTTCTCTCTTTCTCCTCCTTTTACGCCTCCTTCTTTCTCTCCAATTTTCTTTCTCCTCACTTCGCTCCTCCTCCTTTCTCTCCTCCTCCTTTCTCTCTTCCTCCTTTCTCTCCCCCTCTTTTCTCTTCCTCCCCCCCTCTTTTCTCTTCCTCCCCCCTCTTTTCTCTTCCTCCCTTTCTCCTCCTGAAGCCTCGTACACACGGCCGAGATTCTCGTCGAAAAAAACATGTCGTTTTTTTCAACGAGATTCTTGGACAAGAAACTTGTCCCGGCCGAGTGTACAGACGCTCGGTTCAAAGAACCCGCGGTTCTTTGAATGGAGCGTACGCGGTGACGTCATCGACTACGACGAGCATGCGCTCGTCACATTCGATGCCGTCGCCGCCATCTTGGTATACCCTACCTATGCCTAGGAAGCTACCGCGCATGCGTCAAATTCATTTCGAAAATGCGCGGGCTTCCCGGAGGACAGGTAAGTGTACACACACTCACTTTTCTCATCGAGAAACATGCCGACAAAAATCTCGACGAGAAAATAGAGAGCAGGTTCTCTATTTTCTCGTTGAGATTACTTGTCGGTTTTCTTGACGAGAAACCATACACACGAACAAATTTCTCGGCAAGACATCTCTGCCAGCAAGTTTCTTGCTGGTTCTTGCCAAGAAACTCGGTCGTGTGTACGAGGCCTTACTCTCACCTATTCTTTTTCTTCCCCTTCCCTCCCTCCTCCTTTCTTCCTCCATACCTCTCTGGTCTGGGGACCATTCCTTCCTATTGCTCACATCACACTCCAACATTAGAGGACATTTTCTATGATTTCCTGTACAAGTCCTTGTTGACCATTTATTGTATTGTGCTGTTCAGAGGCAAAACTAGAACCTTTAGGACCCTGTTGCAAGAAACCATGAATCTCCTCCTACATTCTCTCCTCCTCCTTTCTCATCCTTACCTATTCTTTTTCTTCTCCTTCTCTTTCTCCTCCTTACCCTCACCTATTCTTTTTCTTCTCCTTTCCTTTCCTCCCCCCTCTCTTTCTCCTCCTCCCTTTCTCTTCCTCCCTTTCTCTTCCTCCCTTTCTCTTCCTCTCTTTCTCCTCCTCTCTTTCTCCTCCTCTCTTTCTCCTCCTCATTTCTCCTCCTCTTTCTCCTAATTTCACTCCTCCTTTCTCTCCTCATTTCACTCCTCCCTTTCTCCTCCTTTTACGCCTCCTTCTTTCTCTCCTATTTTCTTTCTTCTCACTTTGCTTCTCCTCCTCCTTTCTCTCCTCCTCCTCCTTTCTCTCTTCCTCCTTTCTCTCTTCCTCCTTTCTCTCCTTCTCCTTTCTCTCCTTCTCCTTTCTCTCCTCCTCCTTTCTCTCTTCCTCCTTTCTCTCCTTCTCCTTTCTCTCCCCCTCTTTTCTCTTCCTCCCTTTCTCCTCCTTACTCTCACCTATTCTTTTTCTTCCCCTTCCCTCCCTCCTCCTTTCTTCCTCCATACCTCTCTGGTCTGGGGACCATTCCTTCCTATTGCTCACATCACACTCCCCCATTAGAGGACATTTTCTATGATTTCCTGTACAAGTCCTTATTGACCATTTATTGTATTGTGCTGTTCAGATGCAAAACTAGAACCTATAGGACCCTGTTGCAAGAATCCATGAATGGCCCCCCTTCCCACTAATCCCAGAGCCCTTTACTCCCATCATGGGACCCTTTATTACTGTCCTGCAGAGGGACCCCTTCCTGCCATCTTGGGGTCCCACCACGGTGGAGGAACACCAGGACCTGGTCGCAAGTGCGACCTTTGTGACCCTGGTAGTTCCACCACCGGTGTCAGTAGTTTTTTAGTTTTGTTATTTTATTTTTTTATTATTTCTTACCATTTTATTTATTTATTTATCATTTTTTTATTTTTTTGTTTTAAAACATTTTTAGGACAGGCCTCTGATGTTTCACCTTTAAAACAGAGAAAGGAGATTGAGGACACCTTAATCTTCATCTCTGCAGCCTCAGCAGCACAGAATGAATGAACAGGAATAGTTCTGTACAGAGCCTCATGTGTATCCCTTTTTTTTTGGATGGAGTGGAGAGGGATTAGAACACCTGTCAGTTTTTATTATTGTCTGTGCTCCCGTTAATGAGATTCACCCTCTCTATTTGTCCTGTTTACCATTATCATTGAAAGTGAAAGAAAATCCCAAATTTTGGGTTGACCTCAGAAGGATGCGGACACTAGTCCTGGTGACCTCGGAGGCCCAAAAGATTCCCTTAATTTGCAAGATTTCATCTCACTTCCTGTTTTGGCTATGAGACAGGAAGTTAGGGGAAATCTCCTCAATGGGACACAGATGGCAAAAAATAAAAAATCTGACAGGGGTTATAACCTTCTCTTACTCTAGCCAAGATGAAAAAAATAAAAGTTGTGTCTTTAGTTCTACCCTAATAATAGTAATATACAAATAATAATGCAATTAAGCTTTAATAAAAGTAACAATAGTAATGTGCAAAGTGCAAACTAACCCAGAGGAACCAATCTGATTTTAGATTAAGTCAAACCAAGGAAAGATCAAATCTAGTTAGCTGCCCTGGATTTGTACATATTAATTCATTTTATAAATGTATTATAATTGTTAATATAATTATTATATAAATGTACAGAGGTTTTTTAAGACTAGGACTGTTGATTTTATGCTTAGCATATCCATTACAATCTACGAAGAAGTAAGTAGTGCAAGAAACTGCCTGATTGGATATAAACTAAATGCATGGATTTAAAGTGATTCTAAAGGTTGTAATTAAAAAATAAAATAAATAACAAACATGTTATACTTACCTGCTCTGTGCAATGTTTTTACATAGAGCAGACCTGATCTTCTTCTTTTTGGGTCCCCTGCCGGTAGTCCTGGCTTCACCTACCTGCCAAGTGCCCCAGTAGCAGGCCTCTTGCTGTGTGGGCACTTGAAGAGGCTCGCTCCTGAGCCACGCTCCTGTGAATGAACATTGTCCATTCACACAGAGTCTGGCTCGGCCCCGCCCCCTGCTCTCTCATCATTGGCTTGCTGGCTGTGATTGACAGACTGGCTCCCGCTGCTGTGTGAACCAATGAGGAGTGAGAGAACAGGGAGAGCCACTGCTCTCATGCACATCACTGGTTCGAGATGGGGCTCAGATAAGCATAAGGTGGGCTAGGGGGCGCTGCACCCATAAGGTTTTTTACCTTAATGCATAGAATGCATTAAAGTTATTGTAAACTCTGTTACACCACTTGTACCTACAGGTAATCCTATAATAAGGCTTACCTGTAGGTACTGTGAATATCTCCTAAACTTGCACAGTTTAGGAGATATTCAGAGCACATGCAACAAATGACATTACCGGCGCATTCGCTCTGAGGGTCCAGTACACAGTGCCGGACCTTCAGAGCCCGTGCCGTAAACGGCGGTTACCGTGCGCAGGTGTGGGAGTGATGTCGTCTTGCCCCCCTCCACTCATGTAGCCAGAGGCTGCGAACCTGGAAGGAAGATCGGGGGAAGATGTCAGTGTCTCAGCGGTGACATTGCAGTGCTGGAGGGCTTCGTTCTAAGGTAAATCTATCATGACGTGCTAGTATGCAATGCATACTAGCACATTATGACGTTGCCTTGCAGGGAATTTTTTTCTTTAACCACCTGCTGTTTATTACCTCCTTAAAGGTAAAAAAAAAAAACCTTCTGCCTTTAGAACCACTTTAAGGGTTTCAAAAAACAATTACGATTAAGGCCGTGAATGATAACTGACACATTGCTTGTGCTTTCAACTGAACTATCAAACCATCAAATGGTTGGTGTAATAACTGATCACATGTGCAGCACCACTGCAGATTAAACAGAAGCTAAGATGGCAGCTTCCTTGGCTGAAAAGAATAAGTGGGTTTAGTTCCACTTTCATTGAATAAATTAGGTAGATCTTCATATTCCATTTTGGTAGATCTGAAGCTCCCAGATAGCAAAGATAACTTGCCACATATTTGTGGCAGTGTTGAATTGTAAGTCTTGTTAACTTGCTGCACATTTTCACTGACAAATTGTACACTTGCAGAGCACTTGAAGCACAAGTTCTAGTTGATACTTTTCCAATTTGTAGCAAATTTGGGTGGCAAGTCTCTAGCAAGAGCAAAGTTGCAGTGGTAAGTCTACAGCAAGAGCTCTCCAAGTCTACAACATGAAAATTCAGCCACAGTGACCCCTGTGGTGGGATGACTATTGCACAACATAACTGAACCAGAACTTGCAGAATATTTGCAAAGAAAGTTGATCTGGAGTCACACAATGCGTACTTTCTGCAATTGTGCAGCAAATTTGGGAAGCCTGGCAAGTCTAGCCAGCAAGGCTTAGCAAGTCATTTTCAAACTTGCAGCACAATTGCTTGCTCTCTGGGCTGATTGTACAGAAGTCATATGCAGTGTCGGGGCAAGGCCATCCATCGCCCAGGGCAAAGATTCCAAACTGTGAGCCCCCACCTTCCTTCCCTTAGGGTCAGGGCACCCATGTCTCTGCAATAAACCATTGCGCCCAGGGCAACCTCCCCTCCTGCCCACCCCTTGTCCCAGCCCTGGTAGTATGGTCAGGCCGTACCTTGTACAGTGAGCCTCAGAGATTGTAGTTATGGGCATGAACGTACAATTGTCCGTTAAAGTAACACAGTGCCGTATCGCAAAAAATGTCCTAGGCGTGAAGGGGTGTAAATCTTTCAGAGGTCAAGTGGTTGACTAAAGCCCCGTACACACAGTCGGACTTTTGCCCAACAAACTTTGTTTTAAGCAAGTTGGACCAACAATCCGACCGTGTGTACGCTCCATCGGACAAACTTTTTTCGTTTGGTTTTGGATTTCATCGGACAAAAGTTGGGTCTGCAAACGGACAAACTTTTGCCCAACAAAAGTCCGATGGAGCAAAGTCCGACCGTGTGTACAGATAACCATCGGACTTTAGTCCGATGGACAAAACAACTAATGTTAAAATCAACCAACAATAGCAGAAGTTGACCAAAGGGTGGCAGTAAAGATCAGAAAAGAGCAGAAAAAACACGTGATGTTGTAAGAAGTTTTAAGAAAGTTTGCAGAAAAGTCTGAGTGTGTGTATGCTATGGGTGTTCCCAACCAACTCCGTTCGGACAAAAATCCACGGAAAAGTCCAATGGAAGTCTGACCGTGTGTACGAGGCTTTAGGATAGAATTATCCAAAATAAAGATAACATTACTTTCAAAATATCTAAATATCATAAAATGTTATAAATATAAGAAATGCCTCTAGGTATACCATTCCAGCCAACAAGCGTTTCGAAGAACTGCGGAATGTAGAACCCGAAAAACTTGAAAATCCATGTTTAGAATTTTTCTGTTTTCAAGCGAATCATTTCTGCATGTCAAATGTGTCATTGCATGGAGTAAAAACACAGTCAGGACATAAAATAAACAGAGAAGGAAAAGTTAGCTAAACTGTTTACATTAGTCCTGTATCCGTTCTCCGCGTCGAGCCGCCTGGATTGTGTGTTTCAGCTAATCTCCTGCTCATTTTCATGGAAACCAGCGGGAATTCGACCAACTTGTTGACAGAAAATGTATGTCTCCAGCCATCTACTTAGGGCAAACAGCCAGCAAATAATTTAAATTAAAGTGTTTACCGAAGAAACCTCATGTTTTCATTTGGAAGTATGTAAAGAGAGCTAAAAGAAGGCATGCTTATTTCAACACGGGTAAAAAAAAAAGGAACGCTGGTTTTCAGAGCAGCCCAACCAGTCTTGAAAAGAGCGTACATCAAAGTTGTGTATTTTTGGTGTCTTAAAAATTTAATTGGTAGGCGGGAGGTCCTTGCATACTTTTCGATTTCATGCTGTTGAAGAATTTTAAGGTCACATGTAACTGTTGGCTTTTTAAAGGGCCAGTGTTTGGTTTATGGCTGCTTTCACTTGGGCTTTACCGCCCGGTGGATTGTTTTTCAGAGGCAGTTAAGCAGCAGTTTGCAGGTGTTTTGGAGGCGATTCTGCCGCCCCCTGAATGCCTGTTTTTTTAAAATTTAGGCTGCTTTCAAATTGCTCAGCTGAAAAAAAAAATGTATATGCATTTTTGCCCCCTTTGCGTTGCGTTTTCCCCATATCACTTGAGATGTGACTTGCTTGCAACTTTTATGCGACTTTAGATGGTTTTTGCATCAGCATTAGATAAGAAGCATTCCTGAGAGACTTAAGCTGGGTACATACTACAAGTTTTTTCTCGAACAACCCAGCGGGTTGAACAAAAAAAAACCTTTCTTTCTCGTACATCACGGGACACAGAGCGACATAGTCATTACTAATGGGTTATATAGTTACCGTCAGGTGCTGGCACTGGCAACTTCCAAAACCGGAAGTACCCTCCCCTATATAAGCCCCTCCCATCCGGGAGCACCTCAGTTTTTTGCCAGTGTCTAAGGTGTTGGCCAAGAAGAAACATGTGTTTTTCACTGAGCTTGCGTACAGGTTCTTTTGGGCCTCAGTAAGCTATTCCGGATCCGACCAAAAAAGCTTCATAGCTAAACGGTCGGTACCCGGGCCTTGCAGAGAAGAGCAAGGTTCTGCCTGTAATGCTTCTCTTAGGAGAGCTGGACCCTGGGATCCAGAGCTCTGGTCATACCCACGACCAAGATGTTTTCTGTGCAGGGTGCTATACAGGTCCAGGGGAGTGGAATCCTTGGGAACCCGGTCCCTGAAGGTTTGATTACAATGCCTGCCGTGATAGGTGAAGTTTGGGCTTTTGTGGACCAAACAAAGTCCTGCGGCGGGGAACAGGTAAGTGGGGGCCCCCAGGAACTTGGTTCTATTGGGGGACCCCCAAGCCTAATTTGTCTTTCTGTCTGTTACCTAACGGTATTCCCGCTAATATCTGTGCATGCCTGTAACTACTAAAAAAATGTAATAATTTTTAATGGTGGTCAAGAAAAAAAAAAAAAAAAAGAATGTTTTTTTATATATGTTTAGTATATTAAACTGCGGTACCTGTGTTTGTCCACTAGAGGCCGCTGTGGAATGTTTTTCTTGTCATATGGACTAGTTTCTTCTCAGAGAGCAAAGTCCAGGCAGCTGGTGAGTTCTCCTACAGGAAACTGTTTCCTCTGCCATGTTGCAGTGTTCGTCTATCCCCCGGCCTGCGGCAAAGGGGGCCCTGGCTCCTGTCCCTGGTTTCCATGTTTGAAAATTAGCGCCGAGGCGCACGTGGCCGCGCGCGTGCGCGTGCACGCGCCTCTATATATAGAGGTGGCCGGAAAAAGGGGCGGGGCCTGGGGGATGACGCTCTGTGCGCGCCGCAGCGCTTCTGCGCATGTGCGGGCGTCCCAGCAGGTTTTTAAAAAGCCACATTATTGCAGTAAGCTGGCTATGAAGTACAGAGACAGAGCTGGCAACATTTAAAGGCATACAGCAAGCGGTTGATACAGGCATCCCCTAGAAAGGCACATTAGTAGACACCAACTGTGATATAGCAGCAATTGTGCTAGACTATTCTCAGTAAAAGTGGTGTATTACGGCTGGAATACCTCAGCTTTAGGCTTAGGAATATGCCGTCCAGTAGCTCCGGAACTGAATCTTCCAGGAAGCGAAGGGGGTCTCATCGGGCTCTGAGGATCTTGGGCATACTCCTGCTGCACCAGTCTCCCCTGAAGTTCAGAGGTAAGTGACCGTAGAGACCCCGCAGGGGTACTTGGTACTGTGGCTGTCCTCAGTCACCTGCTCCTGTGTATGTAACAGAGGAGGTTTTTTCCTCAGCTCTGGGAGGATTAGAGAGAGATTGTCAACATTTATCGCTGCCTCCCTGTCAGGGAAAGCACGTCCGATCTCCGTCTCCTCCTTCAGAGTGCCTGTTAGCAGAGCAACAGTCCCATACAGGGATCGACCTGCCTGAAGGGGATCAGGATGAGGTTGATTCTGTTATAGAGGAATCAACAGTGGGGGAACCTTTTCTCAGCATCTTAAGCTGAAAGATTATGGGTTCAGTCTCTGACTAACATGGTCCGATCAGCATTTAAAAATGCACCTTGCGGAACCATCAACCACTACTGTATCCTCGTTGGGGTCGCTAGAAGCCCCCAGACTGTTTGTTCTTTTCCACTTCACCCTTTACTGAAAGGGCTCATTTACCAGGATTGGGAACGTCCTGAGAAAATATTTATTCCCCCAAGAGATTTCCGGTGGTCTATCCCATGGAGGATAAGTTCATCAAAAAAAAAAAAAAATGGAAGGTCCCTACAGTGGACGCAGCCATCTCTTGTATGCATAAATCACTGACATGTCCAGTGGATAATGTCCAAATGTTCAAGAACCCAATAGATAAAAGATTGGAGTCCTTATGAAAATCTGCTTGGTGATACAACCAGCAGTAGCAGCTATTGGGGTCTGCTAAGCAGTGAAGGATCAGTTGAAACAGGTCTTGAGGGACTTGACAGATCAGCAGGCTTTGCCCTAGCTGATCTACCTAGAGCCTTAGGCTTTGCGGTTGACGCCATAGAGGATTCAGTCCATCAGGCCTCCCGCCTTACGCTGTCTATAGTACATATGCGTAGGCTCCTATGGCTCAAAAACTGGTCTGCTGAAGCTCCCTGTAAAGAATGGCTGGTTAGCGTCCCATTTCATGGTGAACGCTTATTCAGGGAAAACCTGGACAAATATATCCAGAAAATTTCCAGCGGTAAAAATACGCTCTTGCCGGTTAAAAGCAGAGTTAGAGGTCCCTCTTTAAGAGGCCTGCTTCTCCAGTCCCTGGGGCATCGGCTGTGTAACAGTTCCGACGGCCTCCTCGGTCAAATCCCGGGGGTAAAAAACAGGGACAGTAGCAGGGTAATGAGAAACCCTGGGTCAGGGGAGGTACAAAACCTCCCCCAAAGTTAAATTCATTGAAGCCCCCACTCAGTCGGGTGGGGGGAGGACTCCAGTTGTTCGCAAGAGACCTGGCGGGACACGATCAAGACAGATAGGTGCTCTCCGCAGTAGGTTTGGGATACAGTTTGGAGTTAAAAGACTCTCCTCCTTCCCATTTTTGAGGTCAAACGTGCCAAGGGATCCCCGGAAGAGAGAGTCCCTCCTGTTGGCACTAGAACAACTATTGCTCCAAGGAGTAATTATGGAGGTTCCCCTGGAAGAATGAGGGTTCGGGTTTTACTCAAACCTCTTTACAGTCCCGAAGCAAACGCGGACGGGAGGCCCATATTAATTCTAAAAGGGCTATACAAATTCCTGTATATCAGGACTTTCCGATGGAGTCGATCCGATCGGTGGCCACTGCCCTACAAGGGGAGGATTGGTTAGCCACGATCGACATCAAAGATGCTTATTTGCACATTCCCATCTTTCCAGTCCACCAAAAATTTCTACGCTTTGCAGTAGAAGGGCGCCATTTTCAGTTCAGAGCCTTACCCTTCGGTTTGGCCACAGCACCACGAGTGTTTACAAAAATTCTGGCCCTTTATTGGCCAATCTAAGAACACAAGGTGTAATGATAATGGCATATCTGGATGACTTGTTGCTGATAGACCACTCAGTGAAAAAACTAGACGTGGTCGTTCACAAGACGATCAAGTATCTGGAATCTCACGGTTGGATTATCAACCGAGACAAGTCAGCCCTAAAAACCAGTCAAAAGTCTGGAATACTTGGGGCTAAGGTTGGATTCAGGCCAGAGAAAAATATTCTTGCCTCGAGGAAAGGTGTTGTCTTTGAAAGATTTGATCCACTTAGTGGGTACAAAAAAGACAGCCGTCCATACGCCTGTATATGAGGCTGCTGGGAAAAATGGTGGCATCATTCGAAGCAGTACCCTACGGTCAATTCCATTCAAGGAATTTGCAAGGGGCCATACTGTCAGCCTGGAACAAAAAAGTTCAGGCCCTAGACTTACAATGTCCTTGTCCCCTTCCGTTCGCAAGAGCCTCCGTTGGTGGTTGGTTCCCCAGAATCTGGAAAAAAGGAAATCCTTCAGTCCGATTTCTTGGAAGGTGGTCACTACAGATGCCAGCCTTATAGGCTGGGGAGCAGTACTGGAGCAATAGTCTCTCCAGGGCAGATGGTCGGATGCAGAAAAGGCCCTGCCCATCAATCTCTTAGAGATACGAGCAGCCCGGTATGCCCTAGTAGCATGGACATCCAAACTCCAAGGGTCCCCTGTCAGAATTCAATCAGACAATGCCACAGCAGTGGCATATATCAATCGGGGGGGGCACCAGGAGTCGTGCAGCCCAAAGGGAAGTAAATTACATCCTGAGATGGGCAGAAAAATATGTCCCAGCCATATCTGCGGTATTCATTCCAGGAGTGGAGAATTGGAAGGCGGACTTTCTAAGTCGCCAGCAATTAGGCCCAGAGGAAGGGTCCCTTCACCCCGAGGTTTTCTGGACAATATGTCAGCGGTGGGGAACATCGGATGTAGATCTTCTAGCATCCAGATTCAACGCAAAGGGGGATAGGTTTGTCTCTCGGACAAGGGATCCCCTAGCTTGCGGCTCGGATGCCCTAGTGTTCCCTGGGGATCAGTTCAAGCTGATATATGCATTCACACCGCCACAATGGTTACCTCGGTTACTCCGCAGAATCAGGGTAGAAAAGAAACCAGTGATTCCGGTGGCTCCAGCGTGGCCGAAGAGCGTGGTACGCGGAGATTGTAAAATTTCAGTGGGGAGTCCTTGGACTCTCCCACGTCGTCCGGCTTTCGCAAGGACCGATATACCACCCTTCCTTACCAGCCCTAGGTTTGACGGCCTGGCTATTGAAGCCCACATTCTAAAAAAGAGAGGGCTCTCTAATGCTGTGGTATCTACCATGATCAATGCCAGGAAGCCGGTATCCAGGCAGATCTACTATAGAATCTGGAAGGCGTACATCGCGTGGTGTGAGGCCAAGAAATGGCATCCACATAAGTACGTAATAGGTAGGATTCTGGACTCCTACAGTGGGCTGTAGATAGGAAGCTTGCCTTGAGTACTATCAAGGGTCAGATTTCGGCCTTGTCAATATTTTTTCAAAGGCCCTTGGCTTCGCATTCACTAGTCAAAGCCTTTATACAAGGAGTGATGCGTATTAGTCCTCCGGTTAATATTCCCATATGTCCATGGGATCTAAACTTGGTTCTGTCGGTTCTACAGAAACAACCATTTGAACCATTACAGCATATTTCCTTGGTGCTTCTTACCAGGAAATTTATTTTTCTAGTAGCCATTTGTTCGGCTAAAAAGAGTATCGGAATTAGCAGCTATGTCCTGTAAGGAGCCATATCTGGTTATCCATAAGGACAGAGTAGTGTTACGTCCTCATCCAGCCTTTCTTCCTAAGGTGGTATCGAGGTTTCATTTGAACCAAGATGTGGTTCTTCCTTCTTTTTTCCCCAAACCTACTTCGGTAGAGGAAAAGTTATTGCATTCTTTGGATGTAGTAAGAGCAGTTAAAGCTTATCTAAAAGCCACTGCTCAGATTCGCAGAACGGATACTTTGTTTATTCTGCCGGAAGGCCCCAGAAAGGGTCAGGCAGCGTCAAAATCTACTTTAGCCAAGTGGATTCGACAGGTCATAATACAAGCCTATAGCTTGAGAAGTAGACCGCCTCCGTTCAAAGTTAGGGCGCACTCCACGAGAGCAGTTGGAACTTCATGGGCAGTGCATCACCAGGCCTCCCTGGCTCAAATCTGTAAGGCCGCAACATGGTCTTCGGTACACACGTTTACTAGGTCCTACCAGGTGGACGTTAGAAGTCAGGAGGATGTCGCCTTTGGGCGCAGTGTGTTGCAGGCCGCAAAAGATCCTCATGTCTGATAGCGCTCAGCTTATATATGGTGTATCCCCCCCCCTCATTTGGCATTGCTTTAGGACATCCCATTAGTAATGACTATGTCGCTCTGTGTCCCGTGATGTACGAGAAAGAAAATAGGATTTTTATAACAGCTTACCTGTAAAATCCTTTTCTTGGAGTACATCACGGGACACAGAGCTCCCGCCCCTCTTTGGGGACACTTATTGCTTTGCTACAAAACTGAGGTGCTCCCGGATGGGAGGGGCTTATATAGGGGAGGGTACTTCCGGTTTTGGAAGTTGCCAGTGCCAGCACCTGACGGTAACTATATAACCCATTAGTAATGACTATGTCGCTCTGTGTCCCGTGATGTACTCCAAGAAAAGGATTTTACAGGTAAGCTGTTATAAAAATCCTATTTTTAGCTCCGGTCGGAGACGTCGTACTAACCATCCGACAATAGTCAAGCGATCTCCCCCGCTGAGCTGTTGTGTTCTGACTGGGGGACGCCCCCCCCCCCGCCAAACAGTGCTCTCTGGCCTGCTATTGGCTGAGAGTGCTGATCAGGAGTTGGTTGGATGCTGGTTTTCCATATACACGGGCAGAAAGTCGGTCATTTATTTTTTTCAATTCTTTAGATAATGCATATGGCAATACAAAAACCTCAACACTGGTGTACATAAAGTGGAGTACGTCCACGAGCAAGACCATATACACAGGCACCACATTGTAGTAGAGGATTAACAAATAACTGAAGACAAGATAGTGGACTTCAGGGTCTAGGAACTCTCTGCATCCCACATGGCATTTTAGACAGTATATGCCGTTTCATTAAAGGGGTTGTAAAGGTTTTCTAAATAGGTTCCTTTAAGCTAGCTACTTACCTTTTCCTTTGATTTACCTTCTAAATATTTTTTTTCTTTGTCTGAATTTCTCACTTCCTGTTTCTCCTCACTAAACTTCACACCATCATCCGAGTGGTGTGGAGTCAGCCAGAACAGCTTACTGAACAGCTTACTGAGGAGGAACAGGAAGTGAGAAATTCAGACAAAGAAAACAAAGAAAAAAAAAAGTTTAGAAGGGAAATCTAAGGAAAAAGTAACTGAACCAACAATGCACTAGCTTAAATGAACCTATTTAGAAAATAAAAAACGAACCTTTACAACCCCTTTAAAAGTGTAGGAGGGGAAGGAATGACTCAAAGGGGTTGATTTACTAAAGGCAAATAGACTTTGCACTTTGCAAAGTGCAGTTGCACTCTGTAAGAGCAGTTGCTCCAGAGCTTAGTAAATGAGGGACTTCCATCATCCAATCATGTGCAAGCAAATTTTTTTATTTTTTTTTCCCTTGCAGTTGATTGGATATTCTTTGCAAAGTAAAGTTTTACCTCATTTACTAAAGTCTGGAGCAATTGCACTTGCAGAGTGCAACTGCACTTTGCAAGGTGCACAGTCTGTTTGCCTTTAGTAAATCAACCCCAAAGTGTCTAACAGCAAGGAGAGCAATAGGAGAAGAAAAGAAAGAGGAGGTGGGAGGGGGAAAGAAAGAAAAAAAAGGGGGGGGTTGGGGGGACCACCAGCCAGTCACTCCTTCCAGGCCCGGGAGCCTTCACATTTGGCCTTTTTTTTTTAACCGGGCCGATGTCTCCCGACATTCAGGCTGTGTGTACCTGGCTTTAAAGTGATTGTAAATGATCACCTTGTTGAACAACCTATTCATTTTAAAATAGAAATAAAGGCAAAACATTTGTGTATAGATATCAGTGATCACAAGAAACGCACTGCAAACGCACATCTTGCTTGTGTCGCCATAATGGCATGTTAACCTCAACTGGGGTGTCATTAACAATTAGGCTGCATTTACATCTGCCCATTTTTGAATGTGTGGCAGCCCACACAGAAAACTTTGACGCATTTTTTGGAAACGCACTGCAAACCTGCATCTCGCATACGTCGCTATAACGGGCACGTGCAACGGTTAAAAAAAAAACCTTTAACAAAGTCACACAGGAATGGCTTCTTATCTAAATGGCTGTGGGGCAGAAATCACACTCGAGTCGCACTAAAGTCATGAAGGAACCTTTTTCAAAATCGCATTGTGCTGAGTCACATTAATTAGGACTGGTATAACTGAAAACAATGTGACCTCCCTTGTCATGCGATTCAGAAGTCACCCACTTCCCACGGGTGCGTTGCCTTTTTGATGCATCTTTGCTGCAGTTTCCATTCATTTTAATTAAGCTGTGCATTTTTGTTAACTAAACAAACATTTACCAAATATGCAGCAAGTGGGATTTTAAAAAACGTAACTGAAATGCAATGGACCAGCGTGAAGAGTTCCATAGGATTTAAAGGGATGCATTTGTCTTCCACTTTTCTTTAACTGAACTAAAACTGATCAGTGTGAAAGCAGCCTTGAATTTTAAAAGTGCCGCAACCTCATGCCATGGATTTGGCACACTGTTGCGACATGGCCCATTGACTTCATTAGCAAGCGGCACTACCTGCCAAGTGTTACATTTGCCACTCTATAAAGCTGTGGCAACGTGAAAGAATCTGAGAGGCCATCCAAAAAATTTGTAGGTAGATGGTCAGTGGGTAGTAAAAACACAGATCAACTGTCTTTTTTTTTTAACCACCCCTTTGCCACCCGTGGGGACTTGGTCTACCAGTAGGCCTAGTAGACCTGTGTCTATAGGCAGAAGAGACAAAATGGGCAGTTTTTTTCTGTACAGTTACTGGTAGTATTTTCTCACCCCATCATCTTTAGAATCATGGTCATCTTATTTAAAGTGTATCTAAGAACCCAAGAACAAAATGTTGTTACATTGCAGCTTACCAGTTCTTAGTTGTGGTGGCTACATTCGTTTTATTTTTTAAGGCTGGTGATCTTGCTAGTAACACACGTCCTACTGAGGGTAGATGTAAGGCACCAGAGTTTAGACCCAAGTTTTTTTGGAGGTAATGGACAATATTTAGTTGGGCCTAAATCATCCTTGGTTCGTCATCTTTCCACAAAGCGGGGGTCTTCTCAATCATGGGGGTTACCAGGCTTGAGTAGTCTATGCATTGTTCAAACCAGAAGGAGCACAAAACACACATGATCAAAGTCTAAATTCTTAATTTATTGATCCACAAATGGCAAAAGTGCAACATAAGGAGCCAACACATTCCGGGGGCCACAAAATCTCTCAGCAAGGCTTTATCATCTATCACTGTATCTACTGGACTCAAACAATGAAAACCTGGGCATTTCAAGAGCGAGGGAGATCTCTATTACACAAGTGACAGCATGGCACAACATTGCTGCATCAAGCCTGCCACGTGCGTGCCAAGCAAGCCACGTGCGTTTGACACTTCTTACGGTTAAAATATACATGGTACCACATTGAGTGTCCTGGGGTAACAATGCTCACTCTTTGTTGTGTTTTCAGGGAGGTATTGCCTACTTCCTACTTTCATGGGGGTAGGTGAAGAGGGGAGGTGTTCTGCAGGCCTTGAAAATCCAACACTCATGAAATTGTTAAAGTGGATGTAAACCCAAATTTTTTATTTTTTTTGCTATCACAATGTATTGTATAAGATTTCCTATCATTTGTGCCAGGTCTTGCCACAAAGAGTTATTCCAACTCTGAGCAATCCTCTTTTATTGTTCAGTAAGATAAAACGGACAAACCTTTGTCCGTTTCGCCCCCTTGCTTTGAGTGACAGGTTATTTACCTATCTTGTGCACTAGCTTTAGACAGACATTATTTTTTCATTCCCACCCCCACTCCTTTTCTGAAGTCATGTGGTTACTTTTCTGGATTTTGACTGAATGTTAGTGATCATAGCAGAAGGAATACACTGGAGAAAATGCATGTTGACAAGGGGAGTGTAGAGGTGGGCGGGGAGTCTACTGACATCACGACTCCACCCACCAAGCTCCAGACAACAGATCCACCCACAGAATCTGCAGTTTTTCAGTTCTTATAACAGACAGAGGGGAGACATTTGACAGATAAGGATACATGCAGGAGGCATCTATATCCTTATAGATCAGCACCATGGCAGTAGTTTAGAAAGGATGAGGGTGGGTTTACATCCACTTTAATTTCCTGGCTAAATCTCAGGACTTCCCCCCTGTGTTAAGTTGTGAGGACCTGCTCTCAATCTTTTGCTGGCGAAAATTCTGGCAGGAAATGTTGGATGGAGCATACACACGGTCGGAATATCTGACCAAAAGTTCACATCCAACTTTTTTTGACTGAAAATCCTATCGTGTGTACAGGGCATTAGGCTTCAACTCTGTACTAACAATTGAAGTGCTAAGTTGGGCTTATGAGTCATTCACTTTTCCACTCTTTATAAGAACATCGACATGTCAAACAAACGATATTACTGTGTAAAAACACTAAGCTCTTAAGGTCCAGGAACTGGACAAGTCCACCAAGGTAGGGTCAACTGTAAATATCAGTTACCGAAAAACTCTTTTAGTAATGTAAACAATTCCATGATTTAAATGGCTGGACCTCGAATTGCTTTGCAAGTCTGATTAAAATAAGTGATAGCCATGATCTTTTGGAATATAACTCTAGCTTTCAATGAGCTTTAGTCGGAATATAACCCATGAATGCCAAGAAGATTACAACACTCAAGTGTAACTCTTCATAAAAGTCTGTTTTTATTTAGCAGAAAAAAATCATCTCACCTCTTGGCTTAAAGGTAGGTTTTTAGTTTTATATCTCCCTCTGTGTCCTCTGTGTGCTTATTCTGTATTTTGCTGCTGGTTTTGCTAATATTATACATCAATCCATGAAGTTTTCTTGTGCTATTTTTGGAGAGCAGGTGCATGGCTTCAGCTTTATCCACAGTTGAATTCTGAAGTGTCCTCATTTTTTTGTTGTATGTGTCACAAAGTAAGACATTGTGGATCTCTCTTACAACAGGCAGATTGGGTCACTCACATATTGGGGGTTATATTCTTAAATTGTGCCAACCTTAATTTCTACCAGCATGAGACCTGTCCTGTGATGTTGTATAATTCACATAAATGATGTAACTTACTGCTCAGTTTATTAAATTCTAAAAGTTTCATAGTTATAACACTGGCTGAAAGGTGTCCAGAATAATACATTGCTTTAAGCTAAGATAAGACCAATGATCAGCTGCTTCTTTAGCTGGCCATGGGGATGGGGGTACTGTAACCTTATGCCTCGTACACACGACCGGTTTTCCCGGGAGGAAAAAAAACAACGCTTTTCTAGACGGGATTCCTCTCAAGCCTGTCTTGCATACACACTGTCACACAAAAGACCGCTGAACTTTTGAATGCCAAGAACGCGGTGACGTCAAAGACTACAACGAGCCGACAAAATTACGTTCTATGCTTCCGCGCATGCGTCAAATTGTTTATGAGCATGTTTTTTTTCCCCTCGGGAAAGCATACAGATGACCGGTTTTCTCGGCAGGATTTTTTCCTGACGGGGAAAAAGGAGAGCTGGTTCTCTTTTTTCCCCCCGCAGTTTTCCTGTCGGGAAAACTGCGATGGAGCATACACACATCCGGGTTTTCCCGGCCAAAAGCTGTCATGGCAGTTTTCCCGACGGGAAAACCGGTCGTGTGTACGAGGCATTACAGTGTAAGTGTGGAAGGAAAGAACATTGCTTCATTCCCCCTATCAACACAGTTAGTGTTGATGGGGAAATGCTTCCCGCTACGCTATTGTGTTCTGCCAGCAGGGAGCGAGGGGAGCATTCCTGGCTTGCAAAATACAATGGTTACTGCTGGCGGCTATAGCCATTGGCAGTAACCATTTGTAGAAAAATCTGAACTGCTGGTTGTACCCAAGTTGTTCGATCGATCAGCTTGGGTACAATCAGCCTGCCCATACATGGTTCGGATATCGGCCTGTCCCTACTGAACCGGATGAGATACAAATTGTCTATGATTGGCTTATGTAAAGAGTGGGGAAGGGTTTAGCTCCTCTGGCAGGTTTTGTTTGCTGTCTGTGCTCCTACTGGTGAGAGTTACCTCCTTTGTTTTGGTGTGGCCATTGTCCCCAAGACAAAAAGTAAGGGACTGAAGCAGCTGCATGTACACAAGAGGCATGCGTGGCTGCAGCTGATTGGCCCAGCACTGACAGCTTCTTTCCAGGTTCAACCAAACATGGTTTCAAACCAATCCCCGAGCTAAACCCATATGCATTCCTAGTGAAGATAAATCATCTGAGAAATGTTCTGTTAGGTGGAATTCCATGCACTTGAGGTGATTTCGTCATTTCCTGTTGCCTCTCCACTGGAGAGACTCCTTTTATTGCTTCCCCGGGAACGCTGGCTAACTATTACCTGTGGCACAGTCTGACAATAAAACAGACACCACAGTGCCATCAGTATGCTCTTGTGCGGTGAGACAGAATTAAAAATACATTTTTACCAAAATATTTAGGTATGGACTGGTAAAGAAATGTTTAGTGTTAGTCTCGGTTCACACTAGCGCGGTGCCACACAGCGCGACTTGCAAACAACTTCTTTAATATAAGTCAATGCAAGTCATTCTGAAATCGCCCCCCAAGTAGTGCAGGAACCTGTTTCAAAGTCGGAGCGACTTGAGTCACTCCGATTAGAATGGTTCTATTGCACTGAGTGGAGCGTGACTTGTCAGGTCGCCCCAGTGTGAACAGAGCCTTAGTGAAGTTTGGACTCGGAAATAAAATGTTGGTTAGCCTTTTACAGGCATGAGCTTCTTTTTAGTGTCTGTCGGCCACTGTTTCCTTTCTGAAGCCGCATACATCCTGTGCAGCTCAGAAAAACTAGGAGTTTATTAGATACGTAGGGGACCAGGATGCCAAAATAGAGGAGAGAACTCCTTTGAATGCCAAACATATGGGCATCTTTGTGGAAGCCCGAGACTAAAGTGAAGATTCTATTTAAGAACTGTGAAATGGGATTGGATCTATTGTTTTTTGTTTATGCCTTTGCAAAAGAGCGTAACAATGCTGGTAATGACAATGAAGGTGCAATTGGAGGAGATAAGGAATAACAATGAACTGCACTTGTAGGCTTATGCCAGTAATACACGGTGCAAATTTCTTTCCTGCAACCCGTGCAGTTCATTGTTACCAGCCATCCACTGCTTATCACCTTAAAGACCAGGATTATTATAAGGGGCTATACCAGCATATATACTGTATATATACAAGTAAAATCCAGCAAGTTGGTTGTACCCAAGTTGATCGATTGATAAACTTGGTACATTTAGTCCTCCTGAACCAGCCGAGATTCAAACCGTGTATGGCCTGCCTTAGTCTACTGTAGGTACCTTGTACGTTTCTTATGGAGATTTCAATTTGGCCTCATTTATTTATGTAGCAGGGTGTTGCTTTAAGTACCCAGAGACTACCAAACCCAGGGTGCATTGCCCCGCGCAAGGACTGCTGGGGTGGGCTATTTAACCTTGGGGCAGACCGGAGTACGGTCTCTTTGGACATCGCCCGCCCAGCAAGTGGAACTCTGTGCTGAGTCTGTTGTTCCTGACAGGGCCTGAAGTTTAGGCCTTGTGCTTCCAAAGAGCCTTCCGTTTCCACTGAGGAGCCTGAGGGACGTCTCATCCTGCTACCCATCTACTACTTCCAGGAGGACCGAAGACCCGGGTGTCGTGAAACCTGTGTACCGAGACACAGCGACGGAAGATACGAACGTGGACTGGTCCGGTTGGGTGAGAGAGCACCTGCTCAGAGATTAGTACAGGATCTCTAGGCCCAGTGTTTGTTGTTCGGAACTCATCAGTTAGTTTGCATCTGCACACCGGAGGGACAGTGCATTGAGTAGCATTAGTGACTTTACCTTATTCCTAAAGTTTACAAGTATCTATTCCTGTGGATTACAATTTGTCTCCAAAAGTGCACCACCATTTGCTAGCGAAGATCTATCTCCACGAAACCTACACATAGAACAGTCAGGCCTGACTTCTAAGTTTAGACATTGCTGGGCGCCATCTTGCCCACGAGGGAGGGGAGCTGCAAGCGGGGTCTGCTAGTTGTGTGTGTACAGAATTGTATATCTGTTTATTTGCTGAATACCTTTTATTGCAGGGCTCTGCATATGCTAATGTATACAGTTTATCTGCTTAACCATTTCGTTCAGTAAAAGTACCAGGATTAAGCAGACAAGTTGTTGGTGTGATTACTTTACTGAGGGGACGGTCAGTGTCAGTTATACCATATCACTGTGTGCTTTTATTGCCAGATTGCGTGACCTAAAGTTACAGGTCTCACAATCCTATTATCCCCTACTAGCTGTGCCAAGGGAGGGTAGAGCCAATTGCTGGGGGTTGACAACGGTGTGTTACAGGCCCGAAACATCATACCAGCGGCTCTCTTAGCTGGGGGTATCGCTACATTTATTACAGGTACTTATATACCACTGTCAATTTACGCAGTGCTTTTACACATATATATTGTAGATTCACATCAGTCCCTGCCCTCAAGGAGTTTACAATCTAAGGTCCCTAACTCACATTTATACACATGCTAGGGCCAGTTTAGACAGGAGCCAATAAAAACCTACAAGTTTTTCTCTTAAGCCTCGTACACAGGGGCGAGAATCCCGTCGAAAAAAAAAACGTTGGTTTTCTCGACGGGATTCCTGGCAATCTTGTCTTGCCAAGCCCGGTGTACACACACAGATTCAAAAGAACCGCTGTTCTTTTGAATGGCAAGAACGCGGTGACGTAATCGACTACGACGAGCATGCGCTCGTCACATTCGATGCTGTCGCCGCCATCTTGCTACACCCTACACTACCCTTGTATGCTACCGCGCATGCGTCAAAGTCTTTTCAAGCATGCGCGGATTTACCTGGAGACAGTTAAGCATACACACGCATGGTTTTCTCGTCGGGAAACAGGCCGACGAGAATCCCGACGAGAAAATAAAGAGCAGGTTCTCTATTTTTCTCATTGAGATTCCCGGCAGTTTTCCCGACGAGAAACCATACACACGAACGGTTTTCTCGCCAAAAATCTCTCCCAGCAGTTTACTTGCCGAGAAAACCGGCCGTGTGTACGAGGCTTTACTCCTGTTCCTGGGACATCTCAAAAATCTTGGATTTCCCATCACTTTCTGTATCGGAGACAATACTAACTAGAACCAATAGGTTGAGGACAAATCTCCCAGCTGGGACACTGGTTCAAACTCTTCCACATTCTATCCAAACAAAAAAAAATTCAAAAGTTTTGGCTTTGCATATTTAGTAAAACTTTACATACAGCATTGCCAGCTTTACTTACAGTTTTAAATTATCAAGAGAAAAAAAAAAGGTCACTGAACATCAGAAATGGTTATAATCTCATACAGTAGTTTCTTTTTTTATTCCATTATAAATCAGGATGTGCATACAGCATCTGCAGAATGGGAGTTACAGCTACAAAATTAAAGGTTACGTGGAGAATTCTTTTCATTTAAAAAGCAGTTGTCACTCAAGCGCTCAATCCTTTCGGCCAGTGTTGCATGCATTCTGTATGTCAGCTTTTGTGCAATCGGGTCTTTGGGATTACACAATACGGATTCACCGTTCCTACAGTACAATCTTGTCACTCATTCTTTGCGTGTAAAATTCACTGACAGCCATCTCCTATTTTTATGGCTGTGGTAAAACTCCCCAGTCAATCGAAGCCTTTAATAGCTTCTAAACTTGCTCTAAACTTTAATAATAAATATTATTGAATGGTGGGATATTAAAGCAATTCATTCTTGGCAAAAAGCAAGGGTGGATTTGATTTGATTCCCTCTTTTCCCCCAGCCCTATGAGCTTACGTGGAGCGAAAATGCTGCTGCTTCTATGCTGTAGATTTTAATATAGTCTCCTGCTCCTCTAGGTCCTATAAAAATGAAACCTAGTAGTATTCATTTTCTCCTAGAGCTGATTATTCCCAGATGTGCTTTATGTGCATGTCTCAGTATATGTGAATGTGGTCACTGCAAGTGACTTTTTGTACGTTCCCCAGTACAGAATATCTGGACGTCAGCCCCCTGTTTTCCCTTTTATTAGGCACTCTTCAGCAAAGTTATGCTTTTCTTTTCCTATGTAATCAAAGTTGAAAGTAACAGGAAAACCTGATGCTTAAAATTTAAAATATCAAATTTTTAAGATAATATCGTTATCCAAAAGGTGCATCTAAAAACAATTCATATACGATTTATATCAAGGAATCCAATTACCGTATATACTCGAGTATAAGCCGAGTTTTTCAGCACATTTTTTGCCCCACCTTTTTGCGCCTGATCTCCCGGAATTTAGGGACCCGTTACCGGCCGGCCGTAGGTCCCCTGCACCCCAAACTTGGCACACATGTAGCCCCACTCTTCCTCTACAAGTGTGTAAAGTTTGTTGGCCGGGGAGCACCGATTTTTCAAAATCGGGCACCCCTTCCATAGACTCCCATGTTAAACAGTAATTTCTCCGGGGACTTTGGGGACCCGGTACAGACCGGTCGTAGGTCCAACAGACCCGATGTCCAACCAGACACACGTGTAGCCCCATTTCTCCTCTACAAGTGTGCAAAGTTTGTTGTCTGGGCGACCTACGGCCGGGGAGCACCGATTTTTCAAAGCCGGGGACCCTTTCGATAGACTCCCATGTTAAACGTCAGTCTAGTCATGGACACAATGAGGCATGGGCACAGTGAGGCATGGACACAGTGAGGCATGCACATTGACACAGTGAGGCAAACTGAGGCACAGTGAGGCATGCAGATGGACACCCTAGGCTTATACTCGAGTCAAAACGTTTTCCCATTTTTTTTGTGGTAAAATTAGGTGCCTCGGCTTATATTCGGGTCGGCTTATACTCAAGTATATACGGTAACCACTAGCCTACAGGGCACTTTCACCCCCTTCCTGTCCAAGCCATTTTTCAGCTTTCAGCGCTGTCACACTTTGAATGACAATTGCGCTGTTATGCAACACTAAACCATTTTTTTCCCCACAAATAGAGCTTTCTTTTGGTGGTATTTGATCACCTCTGCGGTTTTTATTTCTTGCGCTATAAACAAAAGAAGAGGGACAAGTTTGAAAAAAAACACAATATTTTTTACTTTTTGCTATAATAAATATCCATTTTTTTTTTTTTAAACAAATTTTTTCCTCAGTTTAGGCCGATACGTATTCTTCTACATATTTTTGGTAAAAAAAATCGCAATAAGCGTATATTGATTGTTTTGCACAAAAGTTATAGCAGCTACAAAAAAGGGCATAGATTTATAGCATTTTTATTATTTTTATTTTTTTTACTAGTAATGGCGGCGATCTGCGATTTTTATCGTGACCTTGATATTGCGGTGGACACATCAGACACTTTTGACACATTTTTGGGACCATTCACATTTATACAGCGATTAGTGCTATAAAAATGCACCGATTACTGTATAAATATGACTGGCAGGGAAGGGGTTAACACTAGGGGGCGATCAAGGGGTTAAATGTGTTCCCTAGGTTGTGATTCTTACTGTGGGGGGAGGGGACTGACTGGGGGAGGTGACCGATGGTTGTCCCTATGTACAAGGGACACACCATCGGTCTCCTCTCCCTGACAGGATGTGGATCTGGGTGTTTACACACACAGATCCACGGTCCTGCTCAGTTACTGGGCAATCGCGGGTGCCCGGAGGCCACCGCGGCCGCCAGGCATGCGCATCGGTTCCCCAGTGCCGCGGTGGGCATGCGCGCCCCCTAGTGGCTTGTGAAGGTGATCACGTCATATGACGTCCGCCCAGAACAAGTGGTTAAAAGACCACTATTGGTAAAATATATTATTATTATTATTATTATAGAGGATTTATATAGTGCCAACAGTTTGCACAGCACTTTACAACATGAGGGCAAACAATACAATACAACTCAATACAGGAGGAATCAGAGAGCCCTGCTCCTTAGAGCTTACAATCTAGGAGGGAGGGTCAGTGATATAAAGGGTAATAACTGTGGGGGATGAGCTGATGGAGAAGATTAAAGTACAGTTGTTAGGTAGGACAGGATAGGCTTCTCTGAGACCCCTTTCATACTGGGGCGGTTCGGGCGTTGGTGGTAAAGCGCCGCTAGTTTTAGCGGCACTTTACCGCTGTTATAGCAGCACTATTCAGCTGCTAGCGGGGCGCTTTTAACCCCTGCTAGTGGCCGAGGAATGGATTAATAGTGCCCATGTATCGGTGCTGCCGAAGCACTTTGCCGGCGCTTCGGCAGCGCTGCCCTTTCATTTCAATGGGCAGAGGCGGTGGAGGAGCAGTGTATACATTGCTCCTGCACCACCACAAAGATGCTGCTTGCAGGACTTTTTTTCCCGTCCTGAAAGAGCACCGCCCCAGTGTGAAAGCACTCGGGCTTTCAAACTGGGGTGGTTTGAGAGGCGCTATTCAGGCACCTTTCAGGCGCTATTTTTAGCGCAAAAACACCTGAAAAGCGCCCCAGTGTGGGAGATAGACGGACAGATTGGGGTAGGGAGTTCCATAGGATAGGAGAGGCTCAGAAAAGTCCTGGAGGTGAGTATGGGAGGAGGTGATGAGGGAACTAAAGAGCAGAGGGTATTGGGAGGAACAAAAGGTTGGTATTTTGAGACTGAAGCTAGTGATGTAGCTGGGGGCAGAGTTGGGGATGGCTTTGTAAGTTGTTGATGGAATTTTGAATTTAATTTGTTGGATGAGTGGAAACCAGTGGAGGGATTGACAGAGAGGGGTAGCAGACACTGGACGGTTGGTAAGGTGGATGAACCTCGCAGCAGCATTCATGATGGACTGAAGGAGGGATAGCCTATATAAAGGTAATTTCGTGAGGAGGGAGTTGCAGTAGTTGAGGCGGGGGATGACCAGGGAGTAAACTAGGAGCTTTGTGGTGTCATTGGTTAGGAAGAGGCGTATTTTTGAGATGTTGCAGAGGTTGAGGTGGCAAGATATGGACAGTGTTTGGACGTGGGGCTGAAAGGATAGTTCAGAATCCAGAGTTACACCTTGAACCTTGACATGCGGGGGCGGGCTGATAGTAGTGCTATCGATCTTGAAAGAGAAATCAGGGGAAGAGGCACGTGGGGGAGGAAAAATCATGACCTTAGTTTTGGATAGATTGAGTTTGAGTAAGTGGTGTGACATCCAGGCTGATATGTCTGTTAGTAAATCAGTGATACCTCAGGAGACTGAAGGAGTGAGCTGAGGGGTGGAGACATAGATTTGGGTGTTGTCAGCATAGAGGTGGTATTGGAAGCCATGGGAGGCTACTACCTGACCCAGGGAGGAGGTGTAGATGGAGAATAAGAAAGGTCCAAGAACAGAACCTTGGGGGACCCCCGACAGAGAAAGGAAGAGGAGAGGAGGAAGTAGAATTATAAGTAACGCTAAAAGTGCGGTTCGATAAATAGGATGAGAACCAGTGAAGAGTACAGTCACAGTAGATAACAGTAGGTTATTGTAATGATAATGTTTATTTTGTTAAACTTTTTTTTACTTTGCAGGCATTTATTTATATTTCCCCCCACATTTACATGCAGACCAACCTGTCCAGAAAAAGTGACTGTGATTGTGGCAAATGTTAAAGTGGTTGTAAAGGAAATAAAAAATATCAAATAAATAACACACATCCCTATCTGCTCTGTGCAGTGGAATTGCAGAGAGTGGCCCCAAACCTCCTCTTTTTGGGTCCCCCACCGGCACTCTTGGCTTCTTCCCTCTGTCCATTGCCTCCAAGGGGAAAGTCGCTTCCCATGGGGGTATTTGTGCTTGCCCGTTCCCGGCTGCTGCGTCCATCATAAAATGGACAATATTGCAATACATTTTGTACATCTATGTAAATGCCATTCCACATGGTAAACCTTAAAGTGTTACTAAACCCAGGACCCTGTATTGACTATATCTGGTCTCCCACAGTACACGGAAATTAATTAGTTTTAGTAAAAATAAACTGCTAAACACCTTTTTTTTTGAGCAGTCTTGGGACTTCTATCAGTGTCCAGCCAAACACTGGTTAAAGCTTCTATGAGGTGTTTTCTGACTGCCCTATGAGACTGCAAGACCCCTGGCCCTCTGTCTGGACAGTGCTGATTGGCCCTGTGCTGATCACATGCACTCTCCGATGAAATAAAAAACATTTATAGCAATACACAGCAAACTGGGCATGTGTAGCCTGACTCAATAGACTCTGTGTTATCAGGAAATTATATGGGGACAGTGGAAGGAGGGGAGGATCAGAGAAGACAGGATCAAACCGCCTTTTTACACAATGCAGGAGATTAACCCCTTAGGTTCCACAGTGAGTATAACAAGCATATACAGACTGATTTGACGGTTGTGGATTTAGTAACACTTTAATGTCACAAATTACCAATGAGTTATATGTTACAACCACAAATGTAATATTCCAACATGGATTTCTTATTGATGTTGTTTTTTTAGGCCATTGGTCTATTGCAGCGATGGCCAACCTTGGCACCCCAGATGTTTTGGAACTACACTGCAGAGTGCATGAGCATCATGTAAAATGTATTTCCAAAACGTCTGGGGTGCCAAGGTTCGCCATCACTGGTCTATTATGTTATAAAAAAATTGATATCAGTAAAAATTGAAAAAAATTGTAAAAATGGTAAAGTCATGTCTCCACTTGGTACCAGTACATTCAGCTCAAGTAGTTGTTTTGTGGTGTTTGGAGAATACAGATCTGGTACCTGGCTGGTCCACATCGTCTTTGACAATTTGCATTCCTGATTGTGCCATTCATATGTATTTCTTTGCTTTTGCTTAGTTAGTGTAACTTCTCTAGGGTTGTCTGTGGATGTGTGTACATGTGTGTGTACATGTGTGTGTACATGTGTGTGCACACCTTATATTCATATCTACTTTCATGTCTGCGTTAATAGCACCCAGGTGCTGACACAACTGTTCTACCACACTGCACACCATCCTGTACCCAGCTGCTCCGCTGTTCATTCTGCTGTTGTTCTCTGAGGCTCCTCTGCCTCTGGGCTCAATTAAAAAACCCGTACACCGCATCTCATCAGATAGTGCTAGAATCTAAGGCTGAGCCAAATAGTGAAGAAAGGAAAATGCTGCTTAAGAATACCCATTCTTCATCCTGGCAAGCAAGTGAACACATGTGAACAAGTCAACTACAAATTCACTGAAATGCTGGAAACTGATTGTTAAACTTACTTACTGGAATTCCAAATCTTATTATTTTTTAAATATTATAACATAACTGACCTTGAATGTAGTTCTGTTTTAAAGTGGTTCTAAAGCCTCTATGCATGAAGGTATAACAACTTCTGTGTGTAGTAGCCCCTCAATACTTACCTGAGCCCCCTCTCGATCCAGTGATGTGCATGAGAGCCTCTGCACTCCGGGGACTCTCACTCCTCATTTGCTGAAACAGAAGCAGGAGCCATTGTCAATCACAGCCAGTGAGCCAATGAGGAGAGAGCGGGGGTGGGGTTGAGCCACATACCCGTGTGAATAAACTCGGGAGCGACCCTGATCGGTGCCCCCATAGCAAGCTGCTTGCTCTGGGGACACTTGGCAGGAGGGAGGGGCATGGAGTGCCAGCAGGGGACCTGAGAAGAGGGGGATTGGGGCTGCTCTGTGCAAAACCACTGCACAGAGCAAGTAAGTATTACATGTTTGTTATTAAAAAAAAACAAAAAAAAAACTTGCTTTTAATATCACTTTAATAATCATTCATAAAATCGTTTTTGATAAAAATCAGTTTGACTTTCTCTTGCCAGATATGGCATACTGAGCATGTTTTACATTCGCAAAACAGCCCATATCTGCTGTATTTTGTATGCTGCAGAGAAGATATTGTCAACTTAAAGCGGAGTTCCACCCAAAAATGGAACGTCCACTTTTCGGAATCCTCCCCCCCCTGGTGTCACATTTGGTACCTTTCAGGGGGGAGGGGGGAGCAGATACCTGTCTAATACAGGTATTTTCCTCTCCAGCCTCGTACACACGGCCGAGATTCTCGTCGAAAAAAACATGTCGTTTTTTTCGACGAGATTCTTGGACAAGAAACTTGTCCCGGCCGAGTGTACACACGCTCGATTCAAAGAACCCGCGGTTCTTTGAATGGAGCGTACGCGGTGACGTCATCGACTACGATGAGCATGCGCTCGTCACATTCGATGCCGTCGCCGCCATCTTGGTATACCCTACCTATGCCTAGGAAGCTACCGCGCATGCGTCAAATTCATTTCGAACATGCGCGGGCTTCCGGGAGGACAGGTAAGTGTACACACACTCACTTTTCTCGTCGAGAAACATGCCGACGAGAATCTCGACGAGAAAATAGAGAGCAGGTTCTCTATTTTCTCGTCGAGATTACTTGTCGGTTTTCTTGACGAGAAACCATACACACGAACGAGTTTCTCAGCAAGACATCTCTGCCAGCAAGTTTCTTGCTGGTTCTTGCCGAGAAACTCGGTCGTGTGTACGAGGCCTCCCACTTCCGGGCATAGATAGCCGCAGTATCCGCAGATATCTACGCCACGTCCGGTTTCTCCTCCGCCACCCCCCCCCCCCGCTGTCTTCTGGGAGACACACAGGTCCCAGAAGACAGCAGAGACCATTCAGATCGTGCAGCGCGACTCGCACATGCGCAGTAGGGAACCAGGAAGTGAAGCCGCAAGGCTTCACTTCCTGATTCTCTTACCAGAGATGGTGGCGGCAGCACCCGAGAGCCGAGGGACAGATCGGCTTCGGGTGCGACATCGCGGGCGCCCTGGACAGGTAAGTGTCCATATTTTAAAAGTCAGCAGCTGCAGTATTTGTAGCTGCTGACTTTAAAAAAAATAAAAAAAAATTGGCGGAACTCTGCTTTAACATGGTAAACATTTGTCATTCTGACATCACCAGAGAGCTGCATGTTACAGTAGATGGTGAGAGACTGTGAAGATGCTACAGGAGATCATCGAGGACAGTCAACATGCTAGAGGAGATGGTTAGAAAGTGTGTACCACATGATTAAGCCCCTTGCGGATGAAACACATTGGAGAAGAAGGTAGACAGTCGAGAATATATGTTGTGAATGCTCTACTTATATTATAGCTGGTTTTAAAATGGTGACTGTATCAATGTACAGTGCATTCATTTCTACTTGTCAAGCAGAACACCTGGGGATGCGCTTCTGGCCGTGCACCTGATGAGAGCTGGAGGTACAAGGAAAGAGGCAAGTTTGGAGCAGCATAGCTACTATAGAGGCAGTGGACATGTTACAGGACATGGTCAAAGACTCGATTAATGTTGCATAAGATTGCTAGAGATCCCACAATTACATCCCCCTCACAAATCAGTGTTCCCACATTTGTCTTCCCTACAGCCCCCTAAAAGTACATATGATATTCTCTACAACAGGACCTTTAGGCCCCTTTCACACTGAGGCGATTTGCAGGTGCTAAAAATAGCGGCTGCAATGCGCCCCGAAAAAGCCGCTCCATTGTATTCAGTGTGAAAGCCCGAGGGCTTTCACACTGGAGCGGTGCGCTTGCAGGAGGGTCAAAAAACTCCTGCAAGCCGCATCTTTGAGGCACGGTAGGAGTGGTAAAAATACCGCTCCTATAGCGCCCCTGCCCATTGAAATCAATGGGGTAGCGCCTCCAAAACGCCCGCAAAACGCTGCAAAGAGGCGTTTTAGCGGGCGTTTTAACCCTTTTTCAGCTGCTAGTGGGGGTTAAAATCACCCCGCAAATCGCGGCAAAAACTACGGTGTAGTGCCGCTAAAAATAGCGCCGCTATACCGCCAGCGCATCCAGCGCTTCAGTGTGAAAGTAGCCTTATAAAAGATATGCATCATATGTGGCCTTCGATTGGAGGCATACACTTCTAACAAAGCGTTTGGAAGGAAACTTATTCTGGACTCTTAAACTTACTACTGATTAAGACGATTCTCATGGTATCACTATCATCCAGGAGTTTTATGGGATAAAATGGAATCTTCACAAAGGGTAAGAGGAGACATGCATAAATGTCCAAAGTCAAAATGTTTTACAGGAATACATTTCTTACCTAAAATACAACTTATGCGTTATTTGTAGAGATATAATGAATTAGTTTATCTCAACGAACAAAGCACAAATTGGGTTCTCAAAGAGTCAGTTGATTCATGTGACTAATTTCAACTTTGTGCCCCTCAGCTCTTGAAAGAAGAACAAGTCTTGGTAATTACCAGATAAGCAAGGCACATTTTGTTTTCATGTATTCATTTTTTGATTTCAAAACTATGGAGGACCAACATAATGAAGTTTTTTTTTACTAAAAGATTAGAGACCAATAATTTAGCAAAATGGAAGTTCACTTTGCAGAATGAGTGATAAAAAATAAGGTAAAGCAGTGTTCACTTGGAAAACCCAATAATCTGCAAGCATAAATCTTGTTTTTTAATTTACCTTGCAAAGGATTGGACATTCATGTTCACGTGTTCAGCTTATTTACATATTCCATTCACCTTGCTAAGCAAAAAGCCTATACTTCTTTATTAGTCAAACCCACTATATAGTGTTCTACAGTGTGTCTAGAATGAGTTGCGATCAGCTTCTGTCCCCATCTAGAAGCTCATGTTCTAATATCCCAATCACTCTCATATTCACACTGGGGCTAATTTGGAAGTAAGCCAACTACCCTACCATAGGCGTGCGCACAGTGTGTGCCGGATGTGCCCAGGCACACCCTAATCACCCCATGCGCATTAGTGTTATCACTCTGTGTAGCAGCAGGAACATGGGAAAGATCTCCCTCTTACCAGCTCTGCCATAAGAGAAGTGTTTATGCTCTTCTCTTTCACTGTCCCGGCAGGCAGATCAATGTGCCAGGGTCATATATATGTAGACACATACACACATGTGTGTTTGAGCTCAAGGGTGCACACCCTAATGCAATAGGCTACGCACACCTATGTACCCTACCACCATGTTTTAGATTGTGGTAGGAAACCAGAGGACCAGCTGGAAAGCCATACAAACTCCATGTCGATAGCTTCAATGGTTGGATTCAGACTGAGAACCCAGAGCTTCAAAGCAAACACGAGAAGCACTTTGCCACCATGATATGCTAAATACTATAAAGAACAGAAACAAGATTTTTTTCAGGACTTTAATTGGGATAATGTCTGCCTCCTGAAGAGATTTTCATGTACCATTCCTAAACATTACAGCTTAATAGATTGAGTATAAATGCTTTAAAAAATGTAATGTGTGTGTAAACCGAAAATCAATGTTTCAGTATGTTTGGCATCATGCCCCACTGTATACAGATCTCTGCACCCCCCCCCCCACCTATATTAGGAAGATTCACATCCCTTATTTGTCCTTTTTACTAATCTTCCAATGGGAACACTAGTTCTGGTGGCCCTGGTGATAACCAGGGATTCTCCCACATCGGAGAGATTTCCTCTCACTCTTGTTATGGCTATGGACAGGATGTGAAGGGAAATCTACTGAAACATAGATTGTGGGTTTAGATTCAGATTAATGACCCACTGGTTATTTGAGTAAATAAAAAATGTTTAACCTGACTACATTACATTATTGCAAATTCAAATCCATTCGAAAATCACTGTTGGTCTTGTGACACCAAAGCGGTAGGATACCTGTCAAAACCTGGGCAGTGGGCACTAAAAAATTAAATGATTAAGAAATACACAAAACGAGGTTGCCTTCTGTAAAAACATGTTAGAATGGTCAGTAGATCCAGAGGTATAGAGAGATGATGTTATATTGTTATATGCAAATTTGAGCAAAAAATCTTGGCTCAATTCTCTGTGCTCCCAGGCCAGTCTACTGGTCAATGAGCTTGCCCTTTGGTTAAGGCTTAGAAGGTACAAGGTGGTGGTACCAAGTGTACAGAAAAAGTAATGATTTTCTTATAACTTCAGCTGGTTTCACTAAAAGTAGCCTCTGCTTGTGTATTTTTTCATTATATTCTCAAGTTACGTTGTCATGCTAAATTCATAATGTTGCCATCCAATATAGGAGTTTGCAGTCTTTATTGTGTACCTCTGGAAGGATAGTGGGCTTGGCAGCTCTCTTCCATTTAAACTAGTGGGCTCTGGAACAACTTCACCTCCTGTATTGTGGTGGCTTTACCACTTCTGTGCATTTTCTGGATAGAGTAGAGAATTGTTAAAACCCATATCTGTTATCACTTTGGGTTCATATGGGTCCCTTATTCATGTTGCACTAAACACTGAAATTAACCCATTTCAATGTCTTATTGCCATTTGTCAATGACACGCTTGTCTATTTCTGAGACAAACATATGGTTTTGGCAGGTAAAATAAGAAATAGGCTAGGATGCAATTTTCATTAAAGTACAATATATCTGATATCTGCAAAAGCAAATTGCTTAAAAGGGCATGACGAGCTAGTAAAATGCCTGGAGATTTATGGCTGGTGTATCTAAAGCAGAATAGGTCTTTATTAATAGTCATATCTTTTTCATTAAAATCAGATCCTTCACATTCTCATTCTGAAGTTATAAAATTTCAAAAGAAGGTTTCCGAATGAAGAGAATTGTGGCGTACAAGAAAAGAGAGCACACAAGGGCCTATAAATCAACTTTTGAGCGATAGTATATTAAATGATAACCTTGTCATATTTAATGTCACCATAGTAGGATGTGTGCAGCTATTGTCCCTTGTTGGAAGCTGGTAAATGGGAATAGGAAGGGGTTCAGGTTTCTCTAAATAAACTTGTATTAAATCGCTCATTCATTATTGAGTTTGGTAGACAGAATAATTCAAAAGGTCTCAAAGTAGACTTGCAAGAAGAAGCTTGCAAACCATCTCCAGCTACTTGCTTCTACTTATTGGGCTTTCATTTTTAAATATGGTGGAGTTTAACACATCACAAATATGGATCATATATATTTGGAACATAAAATAAACAGTGGCCTGCCTGGAGATGGAGACAGATGAATAGTTATGTCCAAAACAACGCTGGATGAATAATATATTCTCAGTGAAGCAGATTATTATTGGTACGCATATGCATGGGTTGAGACAAGAAATAAGGGAGGTTTTACAGCACAGCACGATGGGAGTAATATGTAAAATCCAGATGGTTATATAAGGGTGCTGTGAATCAATACATCTTTCTGAAAAGGATTGCGGGAGTATCTCTAAAGCAGGGATATGCAATTAGCGGACCTCCAGCTGTTGCCAAACTACAAGTCCCATGAGGCATAGCGAGACTCTGACAGCAGCAAGCATGACACCCAGAGGCAGAGGCATGATGGGACTTGTAGTTTTGCAACAGCTGGAGGTCCGCTAATTGCATATCCATGCTCTAAAGGCTTAAAGGGGCTTGGTGAGCACCCGATGGAGCATGGGAGAGAATTTTGGGCAACAGGAGTGCAAAAGTTCTGACCATGCAATGACTAGGCAGCATTTCAGGAATGGAAGAAAAATGGCAAAAAAAATGAAAATTAAACCATTTTTAGAACTTTAATAGTGATGTAGGGGCCATGTTTTTACCATGATTTGTGTATGTTTTTTACCTTGAGAATGAATACATTTTAAAATGGTTTACACGCCTATTCCTGGTTTTCTTAGGAGTTTTATGACAATGTTTCTCTTTTTTGCACATTGTAATAATAGAAGTCCATTAGTCAGAGGTTTGTATAAAATTTAGCATTGATTTTTACAGGGGATGGGACTCCAGGTCAAAGGGAAGAGATTGAGCTTGGTTTTGGGTGAGAAAAGTAATATAGGGGTCAGCAGAAGGAACCAATGAACATAACAGGATGCAGGCATTTAAAATTAGCAGACCTTTAAAGTGATTGTAAAGGTTAAAAATAAAAAAAAATAAATAACAAACATGTCATACTTACCTCCGCTGTGCAGCTCGTTTTGCACAGAGTGGCCCTGAACCTGGTCTTCTGGGGTCCCTCGTCGGCTCTCTCGGCTCCTCCCCGCATCAGATAACCCCCTCTGGGAAGCACTTTCCCAAGGGGGTTACCTTGCGGGTGCGCTCCCGAGTCCAGCATTTGCGTCTATAGACAAAAATGCCGGACTCGGCCCTGCCCCCCGTTGCCCGCGTCATTGGATTTGATTGGCAGCAGCAGGAGCCAATGGCTGCGCTACTATCAATCTATCCAATGAAGAGCCGAGAATACCGGGCCGAGATCAAGCACGTTCTCGATGCGGGACTTTTGAGGGCTCAGGTAAGTAAACGGGGGGGGGGGCAGGGACTGGGGGGCCGGCAATTATCGGATGTTTTTTTCACCTTAATGCATAGGATGCTTTAACCTGTATGTTAATCTCACTAATAAGGACTGAATTTAGAATTTAGGGGATATTTTAATGTCATAAAATTATATAGGATAAGTCTATTTATTTTTATTCTCATAAACTTATAAGATAAGTTTATTTATTTTAGGTATTTATAGGACACCAACACTTTACATATATACAGTATTGTATATTTACATCAGTCCCTGCCCTCAAGGAGTGTACAGTTAAAGGTCCCTAACTCTCATTCATTAAAACCAGGGCCAATTTAGACATTCAGTTAACCTACCAGCATGTTTGTGGTGTGTGGGAGGAAACCCACGCAGGCACAAGGAGAACATGCAAACTCCATTACACGCAATGTCATTGTTGGGATTCGAACCAATGACCCTAGTTTTGTCAGACCACTGTGCTGCCCATAAGTTCTATAGTTCAGGTCAAAGTTTCTTCTTCTAAAAAAAAGGTATTCATTCTTTACAAATATACAAAGCGTGGTGTACAGTACAGGAATGTACAAAAGAAGATAAATGCCAAGGTAAATTGCAAAAGCATGTTCTGTATCATAATAATTGTCATTAGCAAAGGAATAAATAGAATATCCCTAACCCACCCTCTAGATATTCTGTATGCATCCCATGTAAAGGTTAGATAAAGTTTTAACAGTTATTTGCAAGGGAACTATAATGGTATTGGGTCAACTTTATTTTAGTTTTATGTTTGTAAGTTTAAAAAAAAAGTTTTAATATGGGTGCCATAGCATAGGTGTCACTGGGCATAATATGTTTCCCAAAGATAGGGAGCAGTAGGGATGAGTTCATTCTCTGTTTCATTAAAGTGGTTGTAACCCTAAAAAAAAAGAAATAAAATATGCGATCCTGTTCATTTAAAGCATGAATAACAGCACTGTGCTTATGCTGTGTAATTTGGCCCTTTGTATCATCTAAAATTCCTGGTTGATCCTGCCTGTTGCTGCCCTCCCCTCTGTAAACTGACCACATTTATCATGGCTGCTGAGCCCTTGATATTGTGGTCAGTTTACATGCCTCTGTCAGCCTGCTGTGTCTTGTCTCTCCCCCTCTCTGCCTGTCAGCTCCTGTGTGTGAGCCATCTCCTCCCTGCCCCTCCCCTGCTGCTGCTATACTATGTAAAATAACTTTGTGTCCTTAGTAAAATCCCCTCTGGTATATCCTGTTATATCGCTCCGTGCCATTTTTTTTTTTTTTTAAATGAAGCAGCACAATAAGTTATTGAAAAGCGCAGCTGAACGGTCCCGCCACACTCCTCCTCTCCTCCCGGCTGATGTCAGCGGGAACCTCAGAGTGCACAGCGGCGCTGTAAAATAAGGTTTTGTGCCGCATAATTTTTATAAAACAAAGGCACTGAGCAATATAGCAAGATACAACAGAGGGATTCTACTAAGTACAGATAGTGTGTGTAAGAGCTGAACTATTGGGCTCTGTAAACCACAATTTTTATTCAGCAAAGCAGTTCAAATTAGCATTGTAAACATGTTATAAAGAGCCATGAACTCCATGTGCTGGATAGAAATAATATATCATCTAAAAGCACTTCATACTGAATATCAACTCACATTATAAAATGTGCATTTACATACACCATGACGCATGGGTTGAGATGTCTTTTGGTGCGTTTCTATTGATTTCAATGGAAAACACATCAAGCAAGAATGCCGAAGGTGTGAATCCAGCCTAAGCTTTTGGTCAGTGTTACAGACTCAGTATGAATAGCTCACTGGTTTGGGTTGTTTTGTTACAAAGTTTAATTTTAACTTGTTTTTGATACCAAAAACCCTGTTTAGAGAATGACCACTATCAGACCGCCAACAATAAAAATGATCCTACCAGGGAAAGGAAATGCCCATATCTGGTAATTATTTTTATATTCCCATTGTCATTGTAGTTGTTCAGTAGGTAAAAATAAATCTGAAGCTAGTGTTTAGCTGTTTGCTAAGTTTTGAATAAAGTGAGGAAGGGTTAAAAAGCTGTGAGATTTTTTGTGCTTTTTGAGGCCTCAAGTGATGTCAGGGAAGGGTGGAGTGGAGAAGGCAGCATTATATATATTAGAAACCTTTACAGGTACTTGTGGTTGCTCTCTCACAGATAATTGTAATAAACTTTACTAAATTAAATAAAATCTAAGGTATTAATGTACTAATCAGAAGAAGGCAATGTATCATCACCTTAGAACAACCATTATCAACCAGGTTTCTGTGGAATCCTAGGGATCCTTTAGAGGTTGCTAGGAATTCCTTGAGTTGTGGCTCTTGACCTCCCATTTAATGGTGCCTGAATAGTTCTGGGGCCAATACTGCAAGGTATTCCTTGATCCTTTTAGCTTACTGCAATGGGCATTCTTCCCAATGAAGAATGTAATTGACATTTTTTTCTCATTGGCCCCCAAAAAATTGATTTTAGCAGGGTTCACCAAAACCTCAAAATTATTTCAAGGGTTCCTTAAGGAGTGAAAAAATTGAGAATGGGTGCCTTAGAAATACAATTGTTAAAGACAATCGTTCACTAAGGACCACAGTGTTCAGTAATCCAGTATTCATACCAAGTAGACAAATTTGCCAGTCCTTTATTATCCTTATCTAGATTATCTAGATTAAAGATGAACTCCAGGAAAACATGTAAATACTCATGTAGCGGGTACTTACTTTCCCGGGGTAATTTTTGAATCTTTCAGTGACACCAGTGGTGTGTTCCGGCGGCCCACTGGGTGGCGCTGTCACCATGGGCTGACGGACGGATATCGCTGTGTGCTGAGCCTCCTTTTTGTCCTCTCTCGGCAGCGGTATGGTGGGGCGGGGAACCCGCCGTGCTTGCTGGGAGAGGGGATAAAGGGGGCCGGCCATCTTGGTCACGGGGTCTTCGTCCCAGGCACCTTCAGCTTGCGGACGGTGGTTCGTGTTCGTCCTCTAGGCGGCCTAGGCCTAGAGGACCACCGGAGATCGTGTTCCACCCCAGGCACCTTTAGTCCTGGGGTGAGGTACTTGGATGGAGGTCCGGAGCTCAGTGCCCAACACTGAGTTCCGCGAGGGAAGGATCCTAAGGCACTCCGGGGATGGATGCCTGAATCCGAGGTGGGCGTAATGGACCGGGAAGAGCTCCTCATCTGAAGACCCGGTGCAGCAGACTGCCGGTGACGGGTGAGTCTCTTGTCGGAGACCGTCCGGAAGGAGAATTCCCCTCGTGCGGAGACCATAGATCACACTCAGGGAGGAGAGTGGAGGATAGAATTTGTGTCTGGGCCTATTCGCACACACACCTCCTTTTCTGTTCTATAGCCAAGGGAGTCCATGTTATGTTCTAAATAAAGGAGTGTTGGACTTTAATGGTGTGTGGCTCAATTTCTGGCAGACAAGGTTTATGGAGACTCTCGGAGGGAGGATCCGATGCACAGCACAGACCCGAAGGTAACAAGAGACATTGCTGAGACCACATGCACACCTGTGGTGGAAGCCTGGCGTAGCCCACCCTCTCCCTCCCCTATCATACCCCTAGACCAGAGACAGTGCGAGTTAAAACTTTAATAGAGGGGAGTGGGGAGAGGGTGTGCGCTACAAGTGGGGGCTCGGGTCCGGGATTGTGTTGTGCATCCCTGTACGGAACGTGTCTGCTGGAAGAGTTAAACGAATAGGCCAAAGTGCAGCCCTGCTTGAAGCCGTGGAAATGACCCCAAGAAGGGAAAGGCCCGCGCAGGAAGATCGGTGAACGGGGGGGAGCTCAGCCGTGTGAAGTAGTACACGTGGGGGCTTCTAATTGCACTGCGCCACCAGACACAACCCCTGCCGCTTAATTCGTGGGCGTGGCTCAACCAAGGAAAGTGAAGAAAGCCTGCGAACTGGAGCAAAGGGGAGGAGTCCAATACGTGTGAAGGGACTACACGTGGGACATTGGCGCGAAAACTCTGCAGTGTGCGATGGATCAGCAACAGGTCACCATGTTTGGACACACCTCGTGGATTCCGGTTCATCCTTCCACCACGACACTGACTGCTGCTGCTCCGATAACGGATACGGGGATTCGACTGAAGCCAAGGGGTCGATTCGCCCTGTACTCGTGTATGGACGTTGAGGCCCTGGGTATGATTTGTCCTAGGTGTTCGGGACTGGTGTGCCTGTTGAAGCCGTTCGGATGCTGTGAGGCCTGTGGGGAGTTCACGTTTCAGGTGGATCCGGCAGTTGAGAGGCCAAGGACCATCTACCCAGGCCGGGCTTCAGGTACCACCACTCAGAGAGGAGAAATCACCGCTGTGAGAGTCACCCCTGCGCACACTGCAGCGACCAGGGAAGAGGTTGTTAAAACTCTACGGGAGAAATACGAGGATGCTGACTCGGTCGCCACTGTCTCGCAGCGTCCGCCACCGAAGAAAAGAAGCAGCGTGGTATCCCCGACCAGCGGTGGTGGTGGACCATCTCGCACGCTTACGACAGGCCCGGATGGATCCGTTGACGAGGGTTCCGGACGTCCCGCTTCAAGAAAAGGCCGAGGTAAGCCAGGCGAAGAGACTTGGTGTGTGGGAGGAGGTGTCGGGGCGGCATGGCCTAGCAAGTCCGCGGAGTGTGGAGGCTCCGTTTCCACAAAGAGCTACATACCCGCGGAGGAGTGTGACACCTCTGACCTGGAATCACTCTCGGATCTGGGAGATGATGCCATCATAGATGATTTGTTTGCCGAGAAAGGCTGGGACAAGGTACCGCTTGCTTCATTCTGCAGACCTCGGAATTCACCCATGTCAACAGGGGAAAGTACACCCCGGGTGGAGGCGTCAGTGCCTGAAGAGGGGTCCCGTCCCCAGCTTGTCCCTACATCCCCGGCGCAACCTGCATCTGATGCTGGGGTAAAGAAACTGTTGCTGCGGGCACCGATGACCAGATTGGAGGTGGTCAAAGCGCCTCGTCATCCAGAATCAGTAGTCATGCCTGGTGAAGGAGACAGAGCTACCATGCCTCCTTTGGCAAGACTACAACGCCTATTTGGCCAAAATGTTGCAGAGGAGTAAGGATGGGAGTATCCCTACTTATCGAAGGACTTGCTTTACGAGGTGGAGGTGTACAGAGAGCGCTGGTACAATGACTTTGTGTGGACTCACCTAAAAGTTCCGCAAGCCCGCAGGTACCTGGCATGCTCTCCCAATGCTTCACAGCGTTTCAAAGATTGCAAGGCCGAATGGATGTTAGGAAGACACATCCATACAGATAAAGTGTTGATCCGATGCAAAGAAGGCGAAGATGTGGAGTATCATCTGGAGACCGTGGATCAGCACTTGAAGCTACTGATTCTGCCGCATCCCCGCTTTTACTTATAGGAGAAAGAGACTCCGCTCTTATCATGTTGCTGAACTTTTTGGGGCAGTTGTTTGAGTATGCCCAAAGGAATGAGGAACTATTCCTGTTTTTTTTTTCTCTCTCCATCTTCCTGTAAAGAGATCACAGACTCTGGGGTTAGATAGAGCCAAAGAAGAAGAAGAAGAAGTTCCACGAGTGCAGTACCGCGAGGCTGCCACCAGGTGGCAGTCTTGTGCAACGTTTTTTTTTTAAACACTTTTCATGCACTCACTCTTTGGAGGAAAGGAATTTCTTCTCGGAGAAGTTTCTTTTCTTCTTACACGAATACATGTCAGGGTTTTGTGTGTTGGTTTTATTTTTTTATTCTTCCCTCTGCAGGAGAGCATCCCGTCAAGATTATGGAACCTGGGGTGGTTCTTAGTTAGGATGGGAGGGAAAGGTATAATGTTGAAATGTGATTTCATGTTAAAATGTTGTCTTTCACTCCTCTTTTGTTACAGAGGCTCAGACACAACTTCTCTGTTAGGATAGTTTTCCTAAAAATTTTTGTTTTTCAAAAATTTGTTAGTTGGTTTCTGGATTGGATTGTGTCAGCCGTTGAGGGCATGATTCACTCCAGACACTGGGGTCCAGTGTCAAATGACAGGGGGGAGAGTGTAGCGGGTACTTACTTTCCCGGGGTAATTTTTGAATCTTTCAGTGACACCAGTGGTGTGTTCTGGTGGCCCACTGGGTGGCGCTGTCACCATGGGCTGATGGACGGATATCGCTGTGTGCTGAGCCTCCTTTTTGTCCTCTCTCGGCATCGGTATGGTGGGGCGGGGAACCCACCGTGCTTGCTGGGAGAGGGGATAAAGGGGGCCGGCCATCTTGGTCACGGGGTCTTCGTCCCAGGCACCTTCAGCTTGCAGACGGTGGTTCGTGTTCGTCCTCTAGGCGTCCTAGGCCTAGAGGACCACCGGAGATCGTGTTCCACCCCAGGCACCTTTAGTCCTGGGGTGAGGTACTTGGATGGAGGTCCGGAGCTCAGTGCCCAACACTGAGTTCCGCGAGGGAAGGATCCTAAGGCACTCCGGGGATGGATGCCTGAATCCTAGGTGGGCGTAATGGATCGGGAAAAGCTCCTCATCTGAAGACCCGGTGCAGCATACTGCCGGTGACGGGTGAGTCTCTTGTCGGAGACCGTTCGGAAGGAGAATTCCCCTCGTGCGGAGACCATAGATCACTCTCAGGGAGGAGAGTGGAGGATAGAATTTGTGTCTGGGCCTATTCGCACACACACCTCCTTTTCTGTTCTATAGCCAAGGGAGTCCATGTTATGTTCTAAATAAAGGAGTGTTGGACTTTAAAGGTGTGTGGCTCAATTTCTGGCAGACAAGGTTTATGGAGACTCTCGGGGGGAGGATCCGATGCACAGCACAGACCCGAAGGTAACAAGAGACATTGCTGAGACCACATGCACACCTGTGGTGGAAGCCTGGCGTAGCCCACCCTCTCCCTCCCCTATCATACTCCTAGACCAGAGACAGTGCGAGTTGAAACTTTAATAGAGGGGAGTGGGGAGAGGGTGTGCGCTACACTCAAATGGTATACATATATGGGGACTGTTTTACCCACTAAACAATTTGTATTATTTCTGTCCATCTTCTACAATTAATAAAAAAGTGGAGAACAAACACAATAAAACGTATACTATAATGTTAACCCCCGGGGGTAACATTCCATATGTATAAACAAAAATTAGGATTTTTTTATATCGGGGACTTTACTTATAACTACCGGGAACCTATAAATATATCAAACTAAACAATTTTTGTAAAAACAGTCTTTTTATTACAATATGTTTAGAATAGTAAAATATTTTAAAACCATAACATGGTAGACTTTTAAGTCTTTCTGTGTATGGCCACCACAAGTAGACCAGTAGATTATACACAAAACCGAGTACCGTATAGACTCGAGTATAAGCCGACCCGAATATAAGCTGAGGCACCTACTTTTACCACAAAAAACTGGGAAATTTTATTGACTCGAGTATAAGCCTAGTATAAGCAGCAGCTACTGTAAGTGGAAAAGAGGGTCAACAATGCACATCTGCAGCCTCACTGTGCCCATTTGCAGCTTCACTGTGCCCATCTGCATGCCTCAGCCTCACTGTGTCCATCTGCACAAAGTATAATGCCACATCATATAAAAATTCAATATTAGATAATAAATGGCCTTCAGCTTTCACTCGTACTTGTTTGTAATCCATAGATATACATTAAAAGATAGAGAGGTTATATGATTATTTTAACTGTATCCTTGCATTTTTACTACAGTAAAACTTTACTTTACTACAGTTGCTGATTGGCGGAACTCCATGCTGAATCAATTTTAACACCTGGCTTACCAATAACTGGCATGTCTATGAATGAAACTGAAAATATCCAGGAAAATATCACTGTGCCATCTCCCTGCCTCGTGTACCTGATCCCGGCGCTGTGCCCATTCTTCAGCCTTATTATCTCCCGGCCAGCGCTGTGATTTATTCAGTGTAGTCGGCATCCATGCAGTGTAAAAAAGCCGCACCTCCTTGTCCTGTTCCGTGATAGGCGGAACACTTAGTTTCCCAGCAGAGACTGTGTTCAGTGTTCCGCCTATAACGGATGTCCTCTCGTCCTCGTCCCACGGACGAGGTTGAGAGGACGTCCGTGATAGGCGGAACACTGACTCACTGCTGGGAAACTGAGTGTTTCCGGCTTTTTTACACTGGACTCCCGCCGTCTGACTGGAACCCGCCGTGGTGTTGAAGGGAGGAGATAAAAGGGTGAGACGCCCTCGCCACGAGGTCTTTTAGGATTTTCTCTTCACGCACCCAGGCACCTTAGGCCTGGGTGCGGGCGGTTCAAGGTTCCAGCCCAGGTGCCCTAGGCCTGACCGGAATGAAGTTGGGGTCCATCCCAGGCACCTTCAGCCTGGGGTGAGGTACTATATCATAGGCCTGGGGCCCAGTAACTTCGACTGGGTCCCGCGAGGGCGAAGTGATCCGAGGGTGCCGCCTTGCGAGGGGACCCGCATCTGAGGTGAGGAGGCCAGGGAGGGCACCCGTCCGGAGATTCCGGAGCAGCATCAACCCGGTGACGGATGGGCCTCCGGTAACTCCCTTAGAGGGACATCTTCCCCTGATAGGGGCCGCAACGCAGCGAAGGTACTCCCATCTATGTTCTATGGAGTTGCTGGTAGAGACTCACAAGTTCTATGTTCTGTGCTAAGCAAAGTTGCTATAACCCCTGGTGAAACCACAGGGGTTTAGATTGAAATCAGGATAGTGCCTCGACCTGCTCATCCCACCGTTTGCATTATGTTATGGGTCGCAACCAGTCGGCTGTGAAAGGACTGTTTGTTGTGGAAGTATAATAAACAAGTGTTGGACCCTGCATCGGTGTATGGACTCTGGTTAATGGGAGCAAGGGAGGTTTCAGCATAGCAGGACTGAGCTTCATAACTAACACACATTGGCCCTAGGAATGTACTGATACTGGCCTTCACCTCACCCACAGCTATGGGGAGGACATGGGCCGTAGCGCATCTCACCCTGTCATGTGACATACCCCTAGCAAAAGGAGATGGGGTGAGGCCGCTACACGTGGGGGCTCGCGAGTCCGGGATAAAATGTGTGTTGACTTTGAAATTTGAAATGGCTGTGTCTGGACTTTGCTGCCCGGAGGAGGTCCGAGCAGGTCGGCCATGTGATTGGCCAAAGTGCGTCCCTGTGCTCGAAGTCGTGGAAATGACCCCAAGACGGGAAAGGCCCATGCAGAAAGAGCGGGAAGAGGGAAAAGCTCAGCCGTGTGACGTACTACATGTGGGGGTGTTTGCTGCACTGCGCCATGAGGCACCACATGACTGCGCAATTTGTGGGCGGGGACTGTGGGAAGCCCGCGAAAACATGCAAGTCGTGGGAGGAGTCTGGCCATATGTGGAGATACACGTGGAGACTCCGGCGCGTGGTCAGCGCGTGATGGAGCAGCAGGTGGTCGGGATGGCCTCAAGCTCCCCGTGGATGCCGGTATCATACCCCACGAAGATGACTGCTTTTGCTGCTCCCCTTACAGACACGGGGATAAGACTCAGGCCCCGAGGACAGTTGGCTTTGTACTCATGCAGAGACACGGAGGCCCTCGGTGTGATCTGTCCCGGATGCTCGGGACTGGTGGTCCAACTAAAGCCATTTGGGCGTTGTGAAGCGTGTAAAGAATTTCTGTTTGAGGTTGAACCATCCACAGTAAGGCCCCGGGCCCTTCATCTCAATTGCATCACAGGTACCGCCACTCCGGAAGGGGAGATCCAGGCCTTTGCGGAGGTCCCTGTACGCGCTGACCAGGGCGACGGGACTGCCCAACCAGAGACTGAGAGAGAAAAATCAGAGGATGCTGCTTCGGTCACCACAGATTCCCTGCTGCCACCTCCGAAGAGGAAGATAGGCCTGGTGCAGGCCTCCGGTGGTCGTGGTCGAGCTTTACCCCGTCGCTTGCCGGACCTGGATGGATCCGGTTGGAAGAGTCCTGGACATCCCAGTGCTAAAAAAGGTCCAGGTGAGCCAGGGGCTGGGACTGTGGTGGTGGTTGGAGGTGTCGGGGGTCCACTGGAGGTGGAGCCCGCAAGGGAGGGTAGTTCTCCGTCTACTAAAGACTACCTTCCCGCCGAGATGTATGACACCTCCGACCTGGAATCGCTGTCGGACTGTGGGGATGATGGGGAAATAGATGAACTGTTTCACCGGAAGGGCTGGGACAAACGCCCGCTACCTGTGCTATGCAAACCGCAGGATTCCCCTATGTCTATAGAAGACAGCACGCCCTGGGAGCAGGCCCCGGAGCTCAGGAGGGAGAGGATGTTGAATATTCAGTCGAAGTGTTTGATAAGCATCTGAAACCGTTGTTCTTACCTGATCCGAGGTTTTACTTGTGAGGAGAGACTCATGAGTATGTTTTCAGCTACAAATTTTCCTGGAAGAGCCTTTGCTAGAACGTCTGAACAATACCCTGTTTTTTTATTTGGGTTTTTTTTTTTCTTCCCACTCTCTTTTTCTATGAATCAAGGACAGACTTTGGGGTAGAATTAGTGTAGGGACGCATGAAGAATGAAGGAGCACCAAGTGTCATTACCGCGGCGCTGTCACCAGGTGGCAGTGTTGTGCAACGTTTGTTTGTTTTCTGCACACTTTTGCACCACACTCGTTGGAGCAAGTGGGTCCCTCGGCTGATGGACCCATTCATTCCAAATTTTCACATAATGTTAGGATGTTGTCTGTTTTTTTTGTTTCCCTTCTGCAGGAGATTCGTCGGTCAAGACTACTGAGTGTGGGGTGGTTCTTAGACAGTGACGGGAGGGATTGTATATGTGTACATGATAGATGTTTTATACAAAAGTTTTATTGTTTTATAGTTCCCTTTCCCCTCGAGCAGGTCTTGGCACACACGGGATTCAAAATTTTTAGGGATAGCCTCTGAGGCTCGCTCATGTCACCACTCCTTGGGAGACATGGGGTTGCACCAGACGCTGGGGACCAGCGTCAAATCACAGGGGGGAGTATGTAGCGGGGTCTTTAAATTTAGTTGGGGTACACCTGGGGGTAGTGTGACCCAGGTGTGTAATTGTGAAAGGTTCTGGACCCCTTTTGTAATTCGTGGAGGATTGGGTGGTGTATTATTCTCCTTGGCCTGTGGGTGGCGGGGTACCCACAGGCTCAAGGTAGAATCACTGCCGCAGTGCTACCCTTTTTGTCCCTTTCCGGAGATGGTACGGCTGGGGCGGGGAACCCGCCATGGTGTTGAAGGGAGGAGATAAAAGGGGGAGACGCCCTCGCCACGAGGTCTTGGAGGATTTTCTCTTCACGCACCCAGGCACCTTAGGCCTGGGTGCGGGCGGTTCAAGGTTCCAGCCCAGGCGCCCTAGGCCTGACCGGAATGAAGTTGGGGTCCATCCCAGGCACCTTCAGCCTGGGGTGAGGTACTATATCGTAGGCCTGGGGCCCAGTAACTTCGACTGGGTCCCGCGAGGGCGAAGTGATCCGAGGGTGCCGCCTTGCGAGGGGACCTGCATCTGAGGTGAGGAGGCCGGGGAGGTCAACCGTCCGGAGATTCCGGAGCAGCATCAACCCAGTGACGGATGGGCCTCCGGTAACTCCCTTAGAGGGACATCTTCCCCTGATAGGGGCCGCAACGCAGCGAAGGTACTCCCATCTATGTTCTATGGAGTTGCTGGTAGAGACTCACAAGTTCTATGTTCTGTGCTAAGCAAAGTTGCTATAACCCCTGGTGAAACCACAGGGGTTTAGATTGAAATCAGGATAGTGCCTCGACCTGCTCATCCCACCGTTTGCGTTATGTTATGGGTCGCAACCAGTCGGCTGTGAAAGGACTGTTTGTTGTGGAAGTATAATAAACAAGTGTTGGACCCTGCATCGGTGTATGGACTCTGGTTAATGGGAGCAAGGGAGGTTTCAGCATAGCAGGACTGAGCTTCATAACTAACACACATTGGCCCGAGGAATGTACTGATACTGGCCTTCACCTCACCCACAGCTATGGGGAGGACATGGGCCGTAGCGCATCTCACCCTGTCATGTGACCTACCCCTAGCAAAAGGAGATGGGGTGAGGCCGCTACAGGATGTTTCTCTTTCATAAAGAAAAAGTGTAAAACTCTTTCAGTTATGTCTACTTTTCTCACTGGTTGGCTGTTTTACTGCTCTATAATGGATAACTACTGTATACCGATCAGCCATAGCATTATGATGACCAATCTAATAATGAGTAGGTCCCCCTTTTGCCCCCAAAACAGCCCTGGCCCATTGCGGCATGGACGCCACTAGACCTCAGAAGGTATGCTGTGTTAACCAGCCATCACAATGGGCACCTTGACCAGTCTGATGCTACACAGCCCCATACAGAACAAGCTGCAATGCCCATTTATTCTGCTTTCAACACATTAACTTCATGGATGGATTTCAGATGCCATTATACCGGGATAATAAATTTTATTTTTTAAACTCTTATTGTAAAGGATATTATTCTACAACAGGAGCCATTTTCCTACTTTTATGTATTTTGGGCACAAATCCCCATCCAGTGAGATAAGCCATGGCCCCTATACACGCCAGTCTCTTATTAAACACGTACACACTAACCTCAATTTGTATCCTTTAATACAAGCACATCTATAGCTAACAATTAAAAAAACAATATTCCAAAAAACAAATAAATTGGTGTTATTTATTTATATAACTCCAATAAATTCTGTAGCACTGTGCAGGCTATATACATCTGTCTGTGCCACCAAAGAGCTTAAATTCTACTGATCTACCAGCCACATACACCCCAAACACAATGTGACTTTAAAGCGGAGTTCCACCCAAAAATGGAACTTCCGCTTTTTGTAACCCTCCCCCCCTCCGGTGACACATTTGCCACCTTTCAGGGGGGAGGGGTGTGCAGATACCAGTCTATGACAGGTAATTGCACCCACTTCTGGGCATAGACTCCCTTGGGAGTCTACGCCACTTCCTGTCCCCCTGCTGTCTCCTGGGAAACACACTGGTCCCAGGAGAGAGCGGGGACCAGTGACAGCACGCCGCACTACTCGCGCATGCGCAGTAGGGAACCGGGCAGTGAAGCCGCAAGGCTTCACTTCCTGATTCCCTCACCGAGCATGGCAGCGGCAGCATCTGAGGACTGAGCGATTGCTCAGCCTCGTCTGCCGACATTGCAGGCGCGCTGGATAGGTAAGTGCTTATTTTTTAAAAGTCAGCAGCTGCAGTATTTGTAGCTGCTGGCTTTTAAAAAAAATTAATTGGGGTGGACCTCCTCTTTAAGTCAATACGTCACATTGAAAGCCATACAAAAAGAGAACATTCAAACCAATAAGCACTGAAAGGCCACCATTAAAAGTCCTCTTTTATGACTGGTGTGGTGTATTCTTTGGAGCTATTTGCTGTAAATATTAAATGTACCTCCCACTGTGCCCTGCATATGTTTTACATTGAATGAGCAGCTTTTTTTTTTGTACTGTTACCACTAAGGAAACAATACGGGGATGCGCAGTGGGTATCTTCAGCAGCAGGAAGCAGGTTGAGAGTCCTGATTCAAGTTTAAAACCTAGTACCTTGCTGCCACGAAAGGGAGCCCCCTAGGACAAATTCTTACTCTGCTTTATGTTTTAAATGGACATGGTATCTCATGGAAGAAAATCAACAGGTTTACTTTAAACCTCTTTGTGACCCCAATACGACTTTATATATCTGTAGCGCACCCCCAACTAAGAGAGCCGCTGAATTTGGTCTCAGGCCCTGCACACAGCACCGCCAACCCCCGGCATTTCACTCGACCCACTCTGGCACAGTTAGTCTAGGGCAGTGGTTCTCAACTCCAGTCCTCAGGACCCACCAACAGGCCAGGTTTGCAAGATAACTGAAATGCATCACAGGTGATATAATTTGCTGCTCAAGGATTGCAGTATTCTAGTCTGCATCTCACCAAGTTAATACTTAAAATCTGGCCTGTTAGTGGGTCCTGAGGACAGGAGTTGAGAACCACTGGTCTAGGGTAATATCTCTTATACTCTATGGTAAAATTCAGACACCAATGCAAAGCAATTAAAGAATAACGAGTTTACTCTCTCTTAGTATAATAGATCAACAGTTATAACAGATCACACGTGCTTCTTGCAGAGCCCTGCAGTGAATCACATACTACACATTAGTGAAATACAGTAATGGCATACCACGTGTAACGGCCGTTAACTAAGCGCCCTGTGGCGCAGCAACTAAACTTTAACCCTTGGTCAGACCTGAACCCGACTCTAAAACTCAGTCTCTAGGGGATGATTTCTTTGTGTGCAAGTCTTTAATGGTGGGGCACATTCAGGAACACATTTGTAATCCACAGGTCAAAGTAACAACACGGAACACTTCACTGAAGACCCTTTGGCTCAGTTCTGCTATGGACCTCCAGTGGAGTCTCAAATATAAGCTGGTGGGCCACGGCAGTCTGTAGGCCTAACAACAGTATAAAGTATATGGATTGAGCATGTGCTCGCTCACCCCTCCAGACACGATCCCAGTCCGGGACTTCCACCTGCTGTGTCTCCACACACATCGTCTGCAGCGGTCAGGTCTCCGATCCAACAAAGGTTGAGGATAACAAAGTGAGATGCCACACAGGCTCGCAGTAGGGTGGAAGGCTCTTTGGTAGCTGCGCAAGGCCCCAGGCTTCAGGCCTTGCACATCAGCAGATCCGCACAGGAGGACTTGTTCATCGAAGTCTCTTATCCCAAAGAGGCCGAGTTTAACCTCGCCCCTTCCCTTTATAGCCCCACCCATAAGTCTCTGCGGTGGCAACAATGCACCCTGGGTGCCAAATGGGGTTCTGGGTAAGGTAGTCCAGAGAGTCTTAAAGGAGACCCCGCTACACATCCAAATGTAAAATGCCCCTTGTGCTGGAAATGCTAATTAGATTTGTAGCTGAGAACTAGGAATGCATAACTGTATGTTTTCCCAGTTCTTAGACCCCCTGTCAATGAGAAAAAATAGTCATATAGTATTAAGTTAACCAAGCCATACTAACTCTGCTAATCTTTGTCTTCATCTGCTGTGGCATATGCTTACCTTCACTTTCCTCCCCCACCACTCCGTTTGCCATCAGGAGAAAAAGAGAAGAAGTCCTGTGTCAGCTTCAAGTTAATCCTAGTTATTGCAGGGGCCAGCAATAAAGTAGAACGCAAAACTATATATTTTTTTTTGTTTTGGATAGAGTAAGGGAAAGTTATAAAATCCTTAAGTTTCTTTGTTGCCATCTGTGTCCCATTGGGAAGATTTCCCTTCACTTCCTGTCCCATAGCCAAAACAAGAAGAGGAGGCGAAATCCCTCCAAAGTAAGGTAATTCCTGAATGTCACCAGGGTCACCAGACAAAACTAGTGCCCACTCTATTTCTATTCTGGTGACAACTCAAAATTTTAGATTTTCTTTCACTTTCACTCTCAGTGAGAATGATCACCAGAACAACTAGAGAGAGTGACACTCCCCAAGGGGGGCACAGACAGCAAAAAACACTTAGAGGTGTTCTAAACCCTCTACACCAAAGGTGCTTAACCCATGGCCCACAGAGACCTCTGATGTGGCCTGCGACCTCAAACCAGGGAGGCTCATGCTGCTCTGGAATGGCAGGTCGGCAAGCCTAGATCATGATCAATGGTTTGCTGACCCGCCATTCCAAAGCATCAAAGTGCATGGAGCCGGCACCGGCAGCAGAGGGAGCAGAAGCTGTATAAACCAATGCCTCTTCTGTAGCGCCGGCTCCTGTACCAGCTGGAGTGATAACTTCGTCTGGGACCTTTTTGGCAGGCTAGAGAGCAATGCCAGCAGAAGCTGAAAGAGGAAAAGGCTAGTGTATTAAACATCACATACACTGCACTTTTGCCATTAGTATGTTGGCACTTATTGAAAAAAGGTTATTAGGCTGCTTTCACACTAATCTGTAGGTGCAACGCCGTGCACATGCAGCTTTCCTGTGGTTTAGATGCACTGAGCCATATAATTCTATTATATCCTATGGGTTTAGGCCTGATTCACACCTATGCATTTTTAGTGCTTTTTGCAGATTTGCACTACAGAACATGTTCCACAGAAAACCATCTTAAATGGACTGTAGTGCAAATCTGCAAAATACAAAAAGCACTAAAAATGCATAGGTGTGAATCAGGCCTAAGCCCGTAGGATATAATAGAATTCTATGGCTCAGTGCATCTAAACCACAGGAAAGCTGCATGTGCACGGCGTTGCACCTACGGATTAGTGTGAAAGCAGCCTAATAACCTTTTTTCAATAAGTGCCAACATACTAATTGCAAAAGTGCAGTGTATTTGACGTTTAATACACTAGCCTTTTCCTCTTTCAGCTTTCTGAAAGTGCACCACACCTGCAAGATGTAATATAACTCTATTACTCGGCGCAACTAACCCACAGGAAAGCTGCATGTGCACTGCGAGTAAACTGCAGCTCATCAGTGTGAATGCAGCCTTATAGGGGGCTTAGAATAGCTAATTTACATTTGTGGCTTGGGGTGCAGTAAAACCCCATAGTTTATTGTGGCCCGTGACTGGTTAACAAATCACTTAAAGCGGAAGTAAACCCATCTATAAAACTGTTTCATTTCCGGCACGTGCTGGAAATGTAACATTCCCATTGGTTGTGCTCTCAACCAAACTGTCAAACCATCCAATGGCTGGTGTCCTAACTGATCACATGTGCAGCATCATGGCAGTTGTAGATTAAACAGAGGCAAAGATGGCAGCTTCCTTGGCTGAAAACGATAGGGGGGTTTACTTACACTTTAAGTGGCCCTTGCTCTTCAAAAGGTTGAGCACCCCTGCTTTACACTCTATCCAAAACTAAAAACAATGTTTTGTCTTTAGTCATATTTTTTAAAGTAAACCTCCCACTTTATCCTGTATAGCCAAAGCACAGCTTTACTTTTACTAAATTTTATGAACTCCGTAAGACATTTACAGGAAGCAGATCACAAGAAAAAGGAGCGCAGTGATTGACAAGTGCAGAACTTTCCGTCCTGAACTTCGTGTAAAGCAATTACAAAAATAAATCTTGTTTTATTAAACATCTCTTTAAAGCCTGGTAAAATTCCTCCATCAGCTCTGTGTTTTTAACATTGAAGGCTCTACGGCTACACTCCCAGTGACCTAGCACTTGTATTTACCATTTCAAAGTGACAGCGCTGCCTAGGGCAGTAGTACAAAGCATCCGTCGAGTGTTTGTTTGCTCGGCAGTCTTCATTTTGAACACATTTGGCTCAAGGTTGTCCTTATAGTAGTAGGGTGTCAATGTTCAAGGGTGAACAGCTATTCCTTTTTCTCTGAGCCATCCAAATTCAGTCCTTAACGACTTCCAGGTGCATCGCAGATTTGGCTGAGTTTCTGAACATTCTGGGTGGGTGCCTTGAAAAACATTGGGCGAACTTTGAAGTTATTGCGATTCCATTGGCAGAGAAGAAAGCTGGGAGAAGGGCCCTTCTCTCCCGCAAGCTGAGAGCTCGGTATACTTAAAGAGCACCGATTTTCAGCACTGCATATTAATACTGGAAAAAAGCAGTAATTCTTGGAAACTTTAAAAGTCTAATGCAAAAGTGGGGAGGGGGGCTTCTATTGATATCTGCATCCTTATGTGGGAGCTGCTTAAAAGCTAGACATGCCTGAAAACACCTTGAAATGGTTTTACTTGAATATGTTCTTTTCAGTTTTGGTCAGTTTAATTGCTCCTGCAGAGCGAGTGATGTCCTGTATTCATAATGGAGCAAGGCAGCCCTTTGGCATGGTACCCGGAAGTTAGTGGCAATCACTGAAGTAGTGGTGGCTACTACAGCAATTTCAAGCTTCCACAGGGATGCCAAAGGTATGGCACATACATACTTACAGTATATTGGTCCAGGCTGGACGATAATGTTTTTGAAAAAAAAACGGGCATACCCAAACTTCAGCTTTAAATCATGAGTGAAGTACATTTTTGTTAAAGCAGAAGTTTAATGCATTTTGCCACCCCTCATCAATATGCTAATACAGTTTTTAATTAAAACCTTTCTGTTTTCATTGTATATCATATTTTAGACCAAGTGTTGCCATCACTAAAGCAACCCATGGGTGGAAGGAAAGGAAATTGCTCAATGTCCCCATCAACACAGTTCGTGTTGATGGGGGAATCACTCCCACGTGGCTATTGTGTTCTGCTGGTGGATATCCTTCCCTGTTGGCAGAACACAATGATCACTGCTGGCTACTATAGCCACCAGAAATGATTGCATTAAAAAAATCCAACAGGCTAGTTGTACTGAAGTAGATTGATGGATCAACTTTTAGTACAACCAGCCTGTCTTAGATGGAAAGACTCATCTATTTCCGGCTTTATTCTCTGTGCTTCTCCATGCAATGCAAGTAGATCTTGGCAGATGAAAGGGGCCAGCAGTGTGCTGTATACAGTTTCCTGAAAACATCATGTCACCCTGCCTTCTATCTAGGCAGTATGACAGAAGTGGCTGAATAGAATTGCAATATTTTGAGTGGCAAAACAGTTCTATGAGAATAGAAAGGTGTTTGCCTGAAGTTCTGTATAAAGCAATAACAGCTATGGCCCTGTCATGTACCTGGCGGAGAAGCCTGAACAGATGAGGACGGCTTCTATTACACTTCTAACTCAGGGACCCTGGTAAAGCTAATAAATGGTGCAAAGGCACCAAGTGGCATAAGTGCCTTTTAGTTCTTGCCAGATGCTGGTACAGGAAGAATTGTGTATCTGGACGAGTTAGCTCTGTTTAGTTCCCCCCAGGAGATGACCCAGGACAGTACAGTAGACTGGACACAGAAATATCAAACAGGAACACTGCACCAGTGAGTGACAACAGAATCAGCATAGACCAATGTAGTAGCTTTGGCATTGGGCAGTTGTCTAGGAAGGAGCATCATCTGATGGACTGAAGGCTGGTGGTAACTGTTGCATAAAAACTCAGGACTGGTGCGAAGTAAGGCCAGCCTGTTCAGCAACTGGCGATCAGACCAGGGACAATAGCGTTAGCAGAAGAAACATTGGTGTTCAGGCCGGAGTCAGTAACGGACATGCAGGTCTGAAACAGAAGGAGCAGGCAGAAGCATAGTCTAGGTGAAAGCTAGTGCAGATATTGGGGGCAGTTCAAGGCAAGCCAGGTCGGTAACAGGTAGACTGCACCAGCAACACTGGTTATCTGAAAAGTCAATCACCAGACCTAAGAGCTGTCATGTGGATACAAGGAAAACAGCCCTTACCCTGGTGTAAACTCTAGTCATGGCTACTTAGAATCTATACAGGACCTTTCCTCTTATTTCTGGCAGGCAAACATGAGCGGGGGGGTGGGGTTTGGGATTATATAAGTAGCAGGAGGATTGGGTAATTAAGTGATTCATAGAGAAAAGAGAGGGGGGAGGGGGAATAGTGGGACTTTATATGAAGCACAATACCAGAACCAGCTGAATCAATGGTAGATACTATTTTTTATTTATTTTTTTAAAATCTTTTTACAGTAAAACATACATTGGTTTTACATTGTGTCAAGTCAATCCTTGCAAGGAGCACATCAGCTCAACAGCAGATTAATAAAAAAAAGCATGCAGTATTGGTTGTGAAATAGATTATAGCAGTGCGGCTCCTGGGGCCATGAGATGCAGTGTAGTTCACAGCTGTACAGTATCAATTATTACAGTATGTATGTGTAGCGCACCAACCCCAGACTTTACCTGCTTTTCTCTTCTTGGCTCCTCCGCAGGAAAGACTGAGGCACACCACACCACAAGCCCGTACCCTCCTGGATGGGGAGGTTGAGCAGTGTTAGTTTCTCGGGCCTGCCTGCAGTTGGTGTTAGACTCCTCCCGAGCTGATCTCGATTCTGCGGTAGCCAGAAACAAGTCCTTTAGTTCTCCCCAGTAAAACGACTGTCCACACCAACTGATAGTCCAACTCAATATTTATTTATGAGAACAATAAATAGTCTCTGTGAGAGCAGACAGGTTGGACAATAACAGTTCAGATAAGGTGGGAAGAGGTCCAGGCACAAACTCAGCGTTGATTAGGGGAGCACTGTTCTGATTATTCTGACATTATTCCTCCGGAGGCGATTTTCCGCATCATCAGGTTTAGCCACAAGGGATTGGACGGTGCGCTGCAGGGAACTGAGGGCACCACCATGGCGGGCAGTAAGATCCTCCGTGGTAAAGATCCCCGACTCAGTCTCAGAAAGTCTGCCCCTGATTTTATCCAGATCTGCCCTGATCAGGTTACATTCCTCAGCCAGGTGGTCGATGCGAACCAGTAGGGAGGTTCTACTCTGTTCTATGGCCGCGAGGATAACAGCGGTGTCACTCGTTTGTGGCGGCACCTGCGGAGGTGGAAAGGCCGTCGGGTTCGCTGCCTGGTCCATGTCTGCTAACAACAATCTAAGTTGATCCAGGATGGCACTGGGGCACTGGGCGGGTTGTGCGGGCGCCTTTTTGGTCGCTGATTTGCTCTTTGAGGGCATGAGTGGGTGATCTGGAGAATTTGGATCAAATTGCAGGGAGGTGGGTATGCCCTTTTAAGAGCCTGTGATAGGTAGAGAGAAAGATTCCCTGCAGGGCTGGCAGACACCTTAGGCTGGTGCAATACTGAGCTCTCTCTGGGACCAGGTGGGATCGGTTGTTGGTCCCCAGTTGCCCCACACCTAGCCTGCCCCTTCTAGTGATGCTGACACAGGGGATGGAGTATGGGATGGCAGTTTTTTCTGTAGATTACTGCACCTGGGTGAGGAGGATGGGGCTGGCTCCGTAGGCCTCAAGATGGCGGCGGGCCACTGGTGTGTGGGGCTGGCCGTCAGGGATCCTCAGGCGGACCCCCGCGGGTACACAGCTGATCTGCCCCCTCCGGAGATGCTGTCACAGGTGGGTTAGGACGGGCGGCCGCTCGTCCCCGGATCGTGGCACTCTAAGCCAGAGGATGCTGGATGCTCTGTAGGCCTCAAGATGGCGGCGGACCTCGGATGTGTGGAGCCGGACGCGGGTCGGTTGGAGACACAATCAGCTGGCCAGGCTCCTCAAAACAGACTGGGGCTGAGGTAGGGGATGCCCAGGGACAAGTAGGAGGATGCTGGAGGCTCGGCAGGCCCCAAGATGGCGGCGGACCTCAGCCGTGTGGAGCCGGCCCCATATATTTTATTACAGACATGCTTATATAGCATTTTGCTTCTGATGAGTGGAAGTTGTCTACGAAATGTGCATAGAGCTTTTTATCGATGTACTGTCACAGTTACCGTATATACTCGAGTATAAGCCGACCCGAATATAAGCCGAGGCACCTAATTTTACCACAAAAACTGGGAAACTTATTGACTCGAGTATAAGCCTAGGGTGTGCCTCACTTTGCCTCACTGTGTCCATGACTAGACTGACGTTTAACATGGGAGTCTATGGAAGGGGTGCCCGGCTTTGAAAAATCGGTGCTCCCCGGCCGTAGGTCCCCCGGACAAGAAACTTTGCAAACCTGTAGAGAAAGAGTGGGGCTGCATGTGTGCCAAGTTTGGGGTCCAGAGGACCTACGACCGGCCGGTACCGGGTCCCCAAAGTCACCAGAGAAATTACCGTTTAACATGGGAGTCTATGGAAGGGGTGCCCGGTTTTGAAAAATCGGTGCTCCCCGGCCGTAGGTCCCCCGGACAAGAAACTTTGCAAACCTGTAGAGGAAGAGTGGGGCTACATGTGTGCAAAGGTTGGGGTCCAGGGGACCTACAGCCGGCCGGTACCAGCTCCCCAAAGTCCGGCGATCAGGCGCAAAAAGGTGACTCGAGTATAAGCCGAGGGGGGCATTTTCAGCACACAAAATTGTGCTTAAAAACTTGGCTTATACTCGAGTATATACGGTACTATAAGTCTACTATGGGTGTATACAATTATGTGTATTTATTATGTTACTTATTATGTTATTTACTGTCCCACATGCATCCATGTGCACCATTAAATAGTATCTACCATTGATTCAATTGGTTCTGGTGTTGTGCTTCATATAAGTCCCACCATTCCCCCTATTCTCCCACTCCCCTCTCTACTTTCTCTGTGATTCAGGGATGGAGACATACGAACTCTGTAGCAGCGGTTTGTCTCATATAAAGTCCCAACTTTTTTATTCATTGAAAATTAAGTCATTGAGTTGGTCTTCACTACAAGCACTTGACACTGCCATAGAGGTCCTAAACATGTCAGTCACTTTGTGTATACCCATATGGATTAAATGGGAGGCATACTGTAGACACCTCTAGATCCAGTTTATCAGCAGAAAGACACTAGTGATTAGGCAAGGTTTTCCAACTTTCCCAGTTGCTATTTATCCCCAAAAAGACTTAGTTGATGTAGGTGTCTGCGGGTATCTTGTAGACATGAAATCAGTGCCTGAAAATGAAGGTGACCACATATTAGAAAATGTCTCCCCAAGAATGGCTAGCTAGACACCTTCCTGTTATTAAGCAAACCAGGCCCTGCCTCATTGGCAGATAGAAGGCCAATTACTTCTAGTCCTCAAATGAGTATCCTAGAAAAGCATGTGTGTGGATGGTAGGCTATTTAAGGCCACCCTAAGTTAGGGTGACCAGACATCCCCGGTTTCAGGGGACAGTCCCCGGATTGAGGACACTGTCCCCGGACCAAGTCTGTCCCCGGTTTTGTCCCCGGATTGGATTTGAACAGGGGCTGGGGCAATTTCAAAGACAATCAGTGCAGAATTTAAAAAAAATATTCTGAATTACACACCCCTGCTCTGCCACTCCTACTATCTTAGGTGGGTGTATTTTTTAACATTATCTGTGCCCCTTTCTGATGATCATGTGCTGGTTCGGGTGCGTGTCCAATTCAGCTCCGTTCGCATGTTCTTCTGCCTTGGCTCAAGTCTCGGTCAGCCGCCTGCCTGCTTATCACGTTGCCTTCCCTGGTGGAGTAATCTTCCTCCGCTCCCCACCCAGTAGTAGCCGTGGCTCAGAGTGTGAGACTTGACAGGTTGTGAGGTGGGCGGCGGCGACGGGCAGAGAGTTGCTGATTGCCACCATTACTAGTAAAAAAAAAAATATGTCTCCGGATTTCATTTTAAAAATCTGGTCACCTTACCCTAAGTGTCTTCTTGTTTGCCAAGTATTACTTGGACAGTTACTTCAAAAACCGTAAGGTTAAAGACTCTCACCAAGCAAGCACCCTTCAGCTTTTACCAATTTTTGATTTTGTTACACTAGTGAAATGTGCACCATATTGTAATGTAAAATTCCACCATTTTGTATATTCTAGCAGTAATGCAGCATATTTTAGCTATATAATCCTTAGATTTGTTTTGTTCTTCTGCCACTATATAATAGCGACAAAATAGAAAAGAGTAAGGGGGAACTTGCAGCACTTGATATCAGAGGGGATAGTTCCTGACCTTTTTTAATAAACTGCAGATGTAACAACCCAGTTCTGGTCCCTCTGTGGTCTCTAAAGCCTATGACTACTCACTTTTCTCCCAGCACATCTACCCTTTAGGTGTCAAAGGGCTTGACTTGAACATGACTAAGAATGCATCATACCTTCTAACTTTGTGAGATGAGAAAGAGCAACATTTTTATCACAAAAATATTTAGCCTAAAAGGCACACCCTTACCGCACTTCCAATCATACAGGTCATGAAGAACCCACAAGGAAAAGCCGCTTTTCCATGAATTGATGACACCTATAACAGTCAGCAAAAAATAGTTATGGGAAAATACAGATTACTTAGGCTGCTTTCACACTGAGGTGCTTTGCAGGCGCTATTGCGCTAAAAATAGCGCCTGCAATATGCCCTGAAAGAGCCGCTCCTTTGTATCCAGTGTGAAAGCCCGAGGGCTTTCACACTGGAGCGGTGCGCTGGCAGGAAAAAAAAAACTCCTGCCAGCCGCATCTTTGAGGCGCGGTAGAAGCGGTAAAAATACTGCTCCTATAGCGCCCCTGCCCATTGAAATCAGTGGGGTAGCGCCTCCAAAACGCCCGCAAAAACACCGCTTTGCAGCGTTTTTGTGGGCAGGTTTAACCCTTTTCCGGCCTCTAGCGGGGGTTAAAAACTAGCGCCCACAAATCGTGGCAAACACAACGGTAAAACGCCGCTAAAAATAGCGGCGTTTTACCAACAGCGCACCCAGCGCTTCAGTGTGACGGTAGCCTTAAACATATTTGTGCTATTTTTACATGTCTGTTTTTTCTTTATATTTAATGTAAGCAATGCAGTTAATGTAAAAGCTGGAAATAGTCTACAGCCAAATAAACACTTCTAGTTGTTAAATATAACGTTCTTTTGTAAAGACCTTTACATTAGTCATAAAAAAAGGCATCTCTGGGGGAAAGGGGGACATAAGGATTTTATTCCAAGATTGGGGTTAACCCTTCGATATAGGGAGTCGGAAGTCCTATGCACACACCTGACACTTTGCAGTCAAATACCCAATGGGACGTCATGTTGAAGCCTATTCATTGAGTGCTACATAATGAAGCAAAGAAAAATGATGTATTATGAGTAAAAGTATAGTACAAGCTTTCAAATTCTTACAATAAAAAGGTTTTAGGGCTGCTAGGAGTAAAACTGGAGAAAATTCAATGTTTTTGTTTATAACAAATACCATTGTGTATTAATTAGCTTTGACTCATTATTGTGTTCCTACGTGGTCACCAGGTGCTAATAATTGCTGAGGTTGGCCATGTAAAAGGACATTCAAAGTTCTTTGTGTTGTTGACATGGCATTTGTTATATTGGGAATCGGTTACAATGGCTGAGCATAGCGTGTTGCAGGGTTTGCATATGGTGCTATACATTTGTGACACGTGTGCGAACAGATGGCATCTATGCATGTGAAGATGGCGCCTTTGCTGACACTCGAGGAATTCAGCTAGACAGTGGACAGATTGATGAACTCTGTAGGTAGGCAAAACTAGCTAGGTGGATGAAGCTTGCCTGGTGCTCTGCGGAGGCTCAAGAATAGTATAACGGATGCGTTGTTTAATGCAATTAAAGGAGCCATTTCCTGTGCCAGTGCAGTGCAAAGTAAGAGGGTCACATAATTTCACTCCTGTAAAAGCGGATGCAGAGAAATGAAATACTTCTGGACTTCCGGCTATGGGTGCTCATGTGGTTTACTCCTCTGCAACCATGTGGCAGTGCTAACTATTGTGTGAATGGCCCACTGCTGGGAAATTCCAACCAACAAAACTTATTTCGAGCTAATATGGGGCTAACTTTCCATGGTCCCAGGAGCCAAACTGTGAGGAATTTAAGGGCAAAGTAAGAAGGTCACATAACTACCCCCCTCCTCAGCAGTGTGGACTCCCCTTTTCATTAGTAAAAGACAGGAAAGTATATCATATTTACTTGTTTAAAAAAAATATATATATATTTCTTCAGTTACTTCCTGGTTTCCTGCCTAGGCAAATTATGTCATACAAAAGACAAACAATGTTCTCAATGCTACCCTTCCCTGTGTACAACAATTCATCAATTGAGTATTATCCATAAAATATTATGGTGTACTGTCCATATAAATGTCCAGGATGTAGGGTACAAAAACCGTTCCCGGCGGCTCCATAATTTTCGCTATAAAGTTCACTTATTCGTCTTGAGACCAAAAGGAAATGTTTTGTAATACTTTTTGGATGTGTATGTTTTTCCTTTTCCAACACTGAAATTGGTAGTTGACTGTTCTGTTTACCTTATTTTTTGTTAATGTGGCTCATATACTAGCAATGTGATTCCCTGACGTTGCCTGGAAATGTATAAAACATGTAACTATATTCCAAGAGGGATGCAAGGCTGCTGTGTCCAAAGAAGGGCTGGGAGACCCACGCTGCAAGAGAGGAAAGAGAGGGGAGAGAAGTGCCAAGCGCACCCTTGGTGTAATACAGTTTTAATAATCATAGAATAACATACATAAAATGTTCCACTCATGAAGATAATAATAGAACAAGTGTGAGACCGGTAAAGGCTCTGTGCAGTGATGTCCTGCCCCCCGAGGACCTGTCAGTCCATGCCGCTGTGTTGCGGCTCCGGTGTCAGAAGGATGTCAGAGGACACTGGGGAAGCGCGTTTTGGAGGCAAGCCACGCCTCCTTCCTCAGCCAATAGCCGAGGAAGGAGGCGTGGCTTGCCTCCAAAATGCGTCCCAATTGGCTAGTCCTCTCCGAGGTTGACAGCTTGAGTTCCCGGCTTTTGACAGCTCGTTCCCCCAGCGTCCTCCGACATCCTTATGACACCGGAGCTGCAGCACAGAAGCATGGACTGACAGCTCCACCGGGGGGGGGGGGAGCAGGACATCACTGCACAGAGCCTTTACTGGTCTCATGCTTGTTATATTGTTACCTTCGTGAGTGGAACATTTTATGTATTTCATTTTTTTATTATTAAAACTGTATTACATCAAGGGTGCGCTTGGCGCTTCTCTCCCCTCTCTTTCCAAATAAAGAATGTCATACATCCCAGGAGTTTTCAGGAGGGGAGGAGAGGATGAGGGGTTTTCTCAGCTTAGCACACTTTACTGCATGCATGCCTAAACTAATAGCAGAGGGATTCCAGGAAGTAAATGCTACATGAATCACTTGCCCTTACTCAAGATGGCTACGGCCAGAAATGCGTGGGGTTTTTTATTCAACGTGATTTCTCAACAAAATAAAGCATGGAGACATGGATGGATGGATGGGGGAGTTTGCGTTGAATATTAAAAATAAATTAAATTGTGTTTTTGGTTTGTTGTGCTCAGATGCTATGAAGATCCGCTTTAACAACACTGCTCAGGGAACTTCAGTGTTATTTATTGGAGTACCAAGCAGGGGGCATGTTGGACTGTTACTAATCCGAACCACTGTGCTCTGTGGCAGCAACCTGGCTCTTTAGCATGTAGCTTCGTACAGTGTGGTTGATTTACTAAAACTGGAGAGAAAATCTGGTGCAGATGTGCATGGTAGTCAATCAGTTTCTAACTTCATCTTGATCAATAAAGCTTTGACAAGAAAAAATCTGGAAGCTGATTGGTTTCTATACACAGCTGCATCAGATTTTGCACTCTCCAGTTTTAGTAAATCAACCCCACTGTTAAAGCAGAAGTAAACCCATTAATTTAACCGTTTCAAATAAATTAAATTTCCAGCACGTGCCAGGAATGTAACCCTCCCATTGGTCGTGCGCTCAACCAGACTGTCAAACCATCCAATGGCTGGTGTCATAACTGATCAAATGTGCAGCATCATGGCAGTTGTAGATTAAACAGAGGCCAAGATGGTAGCTTCCTTGGTTAACGGTAGGAGGGTTTACTTCCACTTTAAGCTCAAACAAGTGTTAGTAATAAAAATGCCATTACTTTACTGGTTATGCAGCCTGACTACAAAGGTAAACTAGTAATGCCGCGTACACACGATAGTTTTTTCCTATGAAAAAAGGCAGATGGACTTTTTTCATCAGAAAAAACGATTGTGTGTGGGCCCATCGGTCTTTTTTCCATCGGTGTAAAAAAATAGAACATGTTTTAAATTTTACCGATGGAAAAAAAAAACGATAGCAAATTCCGATCGTCTGCGGGGAACTCCATCAGTGAAAAAACCCACGCATGCTCAGAATCAAGTCGACGCATGCTCAGAAGCATTGAACTTAATTTTTCTCGGCTTGTTGGAGTGTTTTACGTCACCGCGTTTTGGACGGTCTGAATTTTGTCTGATGGTGTGTAGGCAAGACTGATGAAAGTCGGCTTCATCGGCATTCCGACGGAAATATCCATCGGAAATCCGAACGTGTGTACAGGGCATTAGACTTTAAATGGGCTTTAAGAGTATAAATTCCGATCGTCTGTAGCAATTCTGACGCGCAAAATTCCTATGCATGCTCGGAAACAATTCGACGCATGCTCGGAAACAATTCGACCCATGCGCGGAAGCATTGAACTTCATTTTCTCGGCTCGTCATAGTGTTGTATGTCACCGCGTTCTTGACGGTCGAAATTTCAGAGAACTTTTGTGTGACCGTGTGTATGCAAGCCAAGCTTGAGCGTAAATCCGTCGGAAAAAGTTTTTTCCGACGAAAATTCCGATCGTTTGTACGCGGCATAAGAGAAGCTCCATCTGATCTTGGAGATCATGTGTTGCCCCACCTTGGGGGAAAATATCTGTTGTTTTACAAGGCAAGGTCAAGTAAGAAGCCTTTACTCAGCTAACAGACATCTCTAAAATTCCTGCTTTAGTGCCCAAACAGTTGTTAAATTCTGCAAGCTGTTTGCATTTGTCTTTCTTTGTTTTTAGAGAGGAAAAAAAGAAAATTTGTAAAAAGCCTAACCTCCTCTTAGAATTTTTCTGCTGGCCCCTCTCAGGCTGGTACAATCGGAGGTCAGTGGAGGTGAGGATTATGTGACCTCTGCTGACAATAAAGGTGATGGATGACAGGCGTACAATGTGTTTTCTGCTTAGGCTCAAGTAGCTGAGAAGCGTAAATACACGTTCCACCTGCACACAGAGGGACTCAGCGATGACAGCGCAATTTTTATTTTATACACAGAAGTGCTGCTTTGACATTTGAATTTTCTGCTGGCTGTTTGAATGTGCTGAGACTTAAACGAGAGGCTAAAAAAAAAAAAAAAAAAAAAAATTGTGAACAAGCAGGCTCTTTATTGCAGACGAGATAATGGGGTTGATTTACTAAAACAGGAGAGTGCAAACATTTTTTTATTTTTTTTTGTCAAAGCTTAACTGAACAAGCTGAAGTTAGAAGATGATTGACGACCGTGCACAGCTGCACCAGATTTTACACTCTCCAGTTTTACTAAATAAACCTCTATGTCTCTTCTGCAATAATATACATTTATGTGCCTGTTTGTGACCTTCTGTAGGATATACACTGAGCCACACATAACTGCACTTCTGTGTGTAGCGGCCTCCTCACCCCCCTCTTTGCATCAGCTCGTCTTTCTCTTGTCTAGGGGTACCTCAGAGGGGAGGGAGCGGGGTCACCACGCCAAGCCTTCACCACATGTGTCCGTGCAGTGTAAGCAAAGTTCTTTCTCTACCTTCGGGTCAGTGTTGTGCACCTGGAGTTACCTTGAACAATGTCCACCAGAAAAGAGCCCCACACCATTAAAGTCCAACACTCCTTTATTCTTCTCGAGTGAACAGCATAATCAGTTAGACTCCCTTAGAGAACAGAACAAACAAGGAGGTGTGGATGCGAGTAGGCCCAGACACAATGAACTCTCCACTTTCCTTCCTGAAAGTGGGCTGAGGTCTCCTAGCGAGGGGGGATTTTCCTTCCAGGCGGTCTCCGATGGGAGGCTCACCTGTCACTGGCAATCTGCTGCACCCGGTCTTCGAGTGAGGAGCACCCCCCGGTCCATTACGCCTTCTGGATTCGGGTACCCAATCCCTGGGTTCCCTAGGACCGCCTTCCATTGCGGAACTCAGTGTTGGGCACTGAGCTCCAGACCTCCATCCGAGTACCTCACCCCAGGCTAAAGGTGCCTGGGATGGAACACGATCTCCGGACGTCCTCTAGGCCTAGGCCGCCTAGAGGACCGACACGAACCACACGCCCTCAGGCTGAAGGTGCCTGGGACTCGACCCCGTGACAAAGATGGCCGGCCCTTTATACCCTCTCCCAGCAGGCACTGCGGGTTCCCCATACCACCATACCGCTGCCGAGGGAGGACAAAAAGGAGGCACAGCACACAATGATGGTTCAACCCCAGCCGGAGGCGACAGCGCCACCCACTGGACCGCAAGGGACTGCACATCACTGGTGTCTCTGCCAGTTTGAATTACACCCGGGAAAGTACATACCCGCTACACTTGTACGTGCTGGAGTGACATCATCCCCCACCAGGCAATCCAAATGGCCACAGACTGGAACCTGGAAGAAGCTAGGGAGAAGATGCTGGCGCTGGAGAGGGACGTCACGGGCATCAGATCGTTGCATAGGTTAGTATTCGTGCCTTTAGTTCCACTTTAAAGTTCCACTTTTTCTTTGTAAAAAATTGACCCCCTCTGGTAAATTTTGTAAATTCATGGGATTTTTTTTATAGTTTTTGTAGAGTCATTCTTTCCCTAATCTGATGAAACTGATGGTGGTCCCGCCATGTTCTTTCCGAAACTGATTGGGGATTTGGGAGGATCTGCCTTCTTTTTCGGTACCTGTGCAATCTCAGTGTTGTAAGAAGAAAAGGACCAGAGCCATAACTGCGTATAATGGGACCCCATAGCAAAGCCATTAAGATAGCCCTTCATCTCATTAATCTCCTTCTTACAGTTAAACAAAATACTAATTACTTAGTCGTGTAGAGGTGTAAAAATCATTAATTTTATCCAAATATATTTGCGAATCTCAATTGCTACCTGAATCCAAGCAGTGCTGCCCCCTGAGCCCATGGGCTCCATAGCATGGTCTACTATTGTTAAAATAATGCCCACAAAAAGTAAAAAGTAGCACCTTCTACATCTCTTGGGTCATACAGTTTTTAAACTAAAAAAAGCTAAAGGCAGCCTCTGTGTTCATAGGTTTCATTTAAAGTTGAACATTCAGTAACGTTACAAACGCCAGGATGACACAAAATGTATCCCCGCTCCCCCAGTACCCATTAAAGTGATACTAAAGGTTCGAGTATTATTTAAAAAAAATAACAAACATGTCAGTCATACTTGCCTCCACTGTGCAGCCCGTTTTGCACAGAGTGGCCCCGAACGCCGTCTTCTGGGGTCCCCCGGAGGCTCTTGCGGCTCCTCCCTGCATCACGTAACCCCCTAGGAGAAGCGCTCTCTGCGGGGGTTACCTTGCGGGCGCGCTCCTGAGTCCAGCGTTCGGCGTCCATAGCTGCCGAATGCAGGACTCCACCCTGGCGCCCGCGTCATTGTATTTGATTGACAGCAGCGGGAGCCAATGGCTGTGCTGCTATCAATCTATCCAATCAAGAGCCGAGAACCCTGGGCAGAGAGATGGCTCGTCCTCGCCGTGGGACATTCCAGGGCTCAGGTAAGTAAAACAGGGGGGGGCTGGGCCAGTGACTGACTGCAGTTTTTTTACCTTAATGCATAGGATGCATTAAGGTGAAAAAACAGGAGGGTTTACAACCCCTTTAAGGCTGGATAAGCTGTGTTACTTACCTTATCCCTTGGTCTGGCTAGCTCCAGCTCTATCCTCAAGCTCCAGGTGAATAGGGATGGGGGGTTTTGCAACTGTGGGCCAAAGCTGCTTAGAGAAGACACTGCGGAGGACCTGTTGAATAGATTAAGGCAGTGGTCATCAACCCTGTCATCAGGGCCCTCTAACAGGCCAGATTTTATTGCAATCACTGAGCAGCAAATGATTACTTGTGATGTATTTCAATTAGTAAACCTGGCCTGTTAGTGGGCCCTGAGGACAGGGTTGATGACCACTGGATCAAGGGACACCTCATGCCTGCACCCCTGAACTAAATGAGTACTTAACCCTTGCAGGGCGGGATGGGCCCAACTGCAAGGGTAGATTTTATCTCAATCCTGGAGTTGAGCTCTTAATTGGTACTAAAGTCCAAACAAGTTTTACCTAAATGCATACTCTGCAATAAGGTAAAGAATGGCCCATTACCTGTCCTATCCTTCCTGTCCCTAAACACTTACTTGGCTACATGTCACCCCTCCAAAGTTGTCTCAGGCTCCAGCACCACTCCCCTCACTTCCGGCTTTTACAGGACAAAATGTGGGCATAGGCACCATAGGTTCCTGCTGCTGTCAGTCAAACTTACCCGTGCTGTGTGTGTCCATGAACACATACAGCCTGACTCAGGACCCAGTTGGAGCGTTGGTGCAGGAGACACCCCAAGGAGAGAGGAGCCGACTGTGCCACCCGGGACTGCCAGAAGAGGGAGAAGCAAACTTTCTGTGCAATACTGTTGCACAGAGCAAGTAAGAATAACCTTTTTATTTTAAAAATGCCAATGCTGCCCACTGAAGTACGACAAGGTCTGGCGCACTTGGTTAGCTGAACCTGAAACAGCTTAGTGAGTTGGGAGTGAGTTGGGGGTGAGCCGGGTTATTGTGTCAGGGCTTTGCCTTGCTCTTATGCCTTCCTCTTATACCGGTAATTTCTGATGTGTTTCTGATGACTAGTGGGTTTATCATAATATATATTCTCCTAGATTTTGCTTTGTTGTTGTACCCTTCCATTGCTATGCACTGTATCACTGGGTTCACATTGCAAAGTATATTATTTTCTTTACATGCTCTTTTTCTGTACTGTAGGTGCTTAAGCTATATGTGTTGAAAAACTTTAATAAAAAATAATAATAAAAAAAAAGCCTTTAGTATCACTCTTAAGCCTAGAACACATGAGCTGAATGTCAGACGACATTGGTCGGTTCAATAAAAACCGTCCAACATTTGACCCGTGTGTATGGCAGCCGGTGCGACAGAAGCTGGCCAAGCATGCTGTAAAACCAGCAGCCAACTGGCTTTCAATCAGCGCTGTCAGCCAATGGCAGAGAGCACTGACCAGAGGGTTCTGGTGGGGGGGCATCCCTCTGTCAGAAGACAATAGCTCAGCGGGGAGATTGCTGTACTAACGTTGGATCGTTAGATCGGGTTGCAGCCGCTGTACTATCAGTTTTTTTTTTCGTTCAATCTGCTGGGTTGATAGTGTGTACTAGGCTTAAAGCGATTGTAAAGGTAAATTGAAAAAAAAAAGCAAACATGTCTATATTTACCTGCATGAACCTCCTTTTTTTGGGTCCCCCGCTGGTGCTCCTGGCCCCTATCCTCTGTCCACTGCCCCCATGGTAAGCCGCCTCCCATTGGGGCACTCGTGCATGCTCTAACCCGAGCCCAGCTGCTGCGTCCATTGACCCCCAGCTCCCTCGTCACTGGCTTTGATTGACAGCACTGGGTGCCAATGGCTGCCAGTGCCCCAGCAAAGCCAGCGAGACCCAGAAGTGAGGGGAGAGAAGAGCTGCAGACGTGCACCGCACTGGATCGTATAAGAGCTCAGGTAAGTAAAAGGGGGGAGGGTGAGGGGGGATGTTGACACCTAAACATTTTTTACCTTAATGCAGGGAATGCATTAAGTGTTGAACATTGCTTACTAAGCATGAATCTAACATGAAAAAATGTATCTGATGAGACATGCAGCCCAATATATTTCTCATACACCAGGTGCTGAGGAGTGCTAACAGTTCACCTCGCCACTCATATACTGTATGACTTCAAACTTTGTCTTTACTCTAGGTGTCATATATAAACATTCATGGAAATAACCCAACATCTGACATTTTGATGTCTATCTTTATAAAGTCTGAAGGACCCCTTAACCGAATGAGATTGCTACATTTACGTATGTACCCATGCAAGCTTCTTCTAGAACTTCTAAAGATGATATTACTTCCTGCTATGTTATTCTGTGGGTTGTCTTCATCAAAGAGCTGTGAACATCTTGCTGTTTGATGAATTAGCGGGACAGAACAACCTAGCATGACTTCCTACTGCTCTCCAGTAACATATAAAAGGCCGGCTTTGATGAATGGCCCCCTTAATATAATAATATTATTTACTTTTCCTAAGTTTGGGATTTTAGAGCCTAAATTGTGATGTGAGGTTTTGGAGATAAAGAATCTTGTGTGGTTTAAAGGCTGGTAATAAGAACCATATGTGTGTATAGTGAACACGCAGCCTCACCATAAGGCTGGGCAAGTTTGGGCTCCTGGCCTTTCAGGCTGGCCAGGGGACCGAGGACACTTAACCACTTAAGCCCCGGACCATTTTGTTGCTAAAGGACCAGGCCCCTTTTTGCGATTCGGCACTGCGTCGCTTTAACTGACGATTGCGCGGTCGTGCGATGTGGCTCCCAAACAAAATTGACGTCCTTTTTTCCCACAAATAGAGATTTCTTTTGGTGGTATTTGATCTCCTCTGCGGTTTTTATTTTTTGCGCTATAAACAAAAATAAAGCGACAATTTTGAAAAAAATTACATATTTTTTACTTTTTGCTATAATAAATATCCCCAAAAATATATAAAAAATGTTTTTTTTCCCTCAGTTTAGACCGATACGTATTCTTCTACATATTTTTGGTAAAAAAAATCGCAATAAGCGTTTATTGATTGGTTTGCGCAAAAGTTATAGCGTCTACAAAATAGGGCATAGTTTTATGGCATTTTTATTAATATTTTTTTTTTACTAGTAATGGCAGCGATCAGCGATTTTTATTGCAACTGCGACATTATGGCGGACACATCGGACACTTTTGACACCATTTTGGGACCTTTGTCATTTTTACAGCGATCAGTGCTATAAAAATGCACTGGTTACTGTAAAAATTACACTGGCAGTGAAGGGGTTAACCACTAGGGGCGCTGAAGGGGTTAAGTGTACCTAAAGGAGTGATTCTTACTGTGTGGGGAGGGGACTGACTGGGGGAGGTGACCGATGGTTGTCCCTATGTACAAGGGACACACCCATAGTTGCCAACATTGCAAAAAAAAACATCCGGGACACTTTTTTGCATCGAGGCGGAGCCTTGCTATAATTAGGGGGCGGGGCATTTGTTTGTAGGCGTGTCACACTGTAATGAAAAATGCTCCGCAGCAAAAAATGGGCGTGATTTTCGCGCGATAGTGGGTGTGACTTAAATGGGCGTGGCTCAGAAGGGGTGTGGTTAGAGTCCGAGATGAAGAAAAGAAGGAGAGAGGAGAGAAAGAAAAAGAAAGAAGCCAGATCCTACACCACAATGTGTAACAAAATTGGCAGATAAAGATACTCCAAAACACCTGTTGGCGCTTCAGTCATCCCGACACCATGGTTGTTATGGTGTCAGGGTGATTGAAGCGCATTATTTCTATTATTACATTGTAATATAAAATGAAATCATTCAACTCACCATAATGCAGAATCAGTGGAAGCCCTGAGCGTGTCACCTGCCACGTCGCCTGCCACCAGATGACCTCCCCAGCAGTCCGTCCTTGCATCAGGTGCTTCCCCAGCAGAGTCCGTCCTTGCATCAGGTGCTTCCCCAGCAGTCCGCCGTTGCATTAGGTGCCTCCCCAGCAGAGCCCCCTCCACACTTGTGAACAAGGGTCCAAAAATCATAATTGTCCCGGGAAATTCGGGACTGTTTTGCAACTATGCACTACACTGATTGCCCCGCCACCCACTACACCGATTACCTCACCACCCACTACACTGATTACCCCGCCACACACTACACTGATTACCCCGCCACCCACTACACTACACTGATTACCCCGCCACCCACTACACCGATTACCCCGCCACCCACTACATCGATTTTCCCGCCACCCACTACACCGATTACCCCACCACCCACTACACCAATTACCCCACCACCCACTACACTGATTACCCCGCCACAAACTACACTGATTACCCGCCACCCACTACACTACACTGATTACCCCGCCACCCGCTACACTGATTACCCCGCCACCCACTACACTACACTGATTACCCCGCCACCCACTACACTGATTACCCCGCCACCCACTACATCGATTACCCTGCCACCCACTACACCGATTACCCCACCACCCACTACACTGATTACCCCGCCACACACTACACTGATTACCCCGCCACCCACTACACTACACTGATTACCCCGCCACCCACTACACTGATTACCCCGCCACACTAATTTCTACACTACACTGCATTCCAGGCAGCATACATTGCAGGACTATGGAGTGAGCGATCTGCAGCCAGATGTGCGATAAGCTGCTGCTAGACTTACTTTGTAGACGAGGCTGGTGGTGCTGTGCTTGTAGTGGGATCCTCCTCCTAACCTGAGCTCATTCCACTCTGAGGACATCTGACACTGCAGGCGGCAAGGTAAAGGCAGCCCCGGCTGTGCCATGGCAGGCGGGTGCAGCGCAGGCATTGCGCATTGTTAGGCTATGTTTACATAGTAAGAGGGAGCGGAATAGCGGCGGAAGAGCGGCGTCGGCGGGAGCGGCGGTCCTCACAGATTCTGGTCTCACTCTGTGTGAAGGGAGGGGCCGCAGAAAGAGAGAGAGAGCCGCGATTGGCTGCCCCTCTCCTCACACTAGAGGTCAGAGAAAATAACACTTGTGGTCGGCGGCAGGGGCCATTTTGGTGTAGCCGCCTCCGTTTTAAGCCCTAAACATTCCCGAATTTACCGGGACAAAATGGGACAAAAAGAATTGGGCTTGTCCCGAATCGGGACAAGTCCAATTCGGGACAAGGGTCCAAAAATCGTGCTTGTCCCGGGAAATTCGGGACTGTTGGCAACTATGCACACCATCAGTCTCCTCTCCCTGACAGGACGTGGATCTGTGTGTTTAAATACACAGATCCACGTCCCTGTCTCTGTAAATGCCGATTGCGCGTACCTGGCGGACATCGCGGCCGCCAGGCACGCGCATCGGTACCCGCGTGACGTGGCAGGCACAGAAGTTCCCCGATGCGCGCTCGGAACGAGGTAAGGGGAGGACGTCAATAGACGTCCTCCCGCATTCTAGGTCCGCGCTGTAGCCGTCATTCGGCTATAGCGCAGGCCTCTAGTGGTTAAGGTAAAAAATGTTTCGTAGATCAAGATTCTTGCCATGGGTTGCCCTGTGAGCATTACCTGCCTCAATAAATGTTGACCTTTCAATCTACTTTTGTCTAAGGAGCCGAGCAGAAAATTCTCAGCCAATAAATATTTAAGTCATACTGATCTATTTAACGTGCCTATCTAAAAAAACATTACAATATGTGTTCATTCCCTTTAAAAATGCTCAGTGTGTCATTAGCAGAGAATGTACAAGCTTGTTATTGGTTTTACTCCATCAGATAAAAAGTTATCAGTTGGCCTAAAGGGTATTTTTTATTTGTTGCTCTTGGGGAGTGATTTTTCCTAATGGCTGCTTCCCTGCAGATGTCTGCGCTGGCCAGCCAAGTTATTGCACTTAAACACAGAAAGAAGGAAAAAAAACAGTTCCTCCAACGCAAGGACAGTGCCCCTTAGGAAAAGTTTAAAGTTGATTCCAAAGCAGACCCTGTAATTATTATAAACATACCACAAGTTTTAAACTGAAAGTGGTCATTTATATCCTCCCACTGGATTTTTCTGTAACTTGTACAAATTTAAAGTGACTTTGCACTGTCAATTATTTTTTCAATTCAAGTAGTGCAGAGGCTGTACATCAGGCATTATAAGATAAATGCTCCTATCTTCCTTAGACCCCTTTCACACTGACAGCGGGCCGCGTTAGCGGTAAAACGCCGCTAGTTTTAGTGGCGCTTTACTGTTCTTTTAGCGGTGCTTTTCAGCCGCTAATGGGGCACTTTTAACCCCCGCTAGCTGCCGAAGAAAGGGTTAAAAGCATCCGAAAATGTATCTCATTGATTGTATTTATAAATGTATCTCATTGATTGTATTTATACAATGCGTGTCAACCTGTATTACTGGAAATTTGACTTTGCAATGTTGTATACACTGAAATGACTAATGAACGTATTGTATTCTTGTCTGTCGGCAATAAAAATTGTTTTGATTAAAAAAAAAAGTGCTGGCAGGGGCGGTGGAGGAGCCGTGTATACACCGCTCCTTCACCGCCCCAAAGACACTGCTTGCAGGACTTTTTCGAACATCCTGCAAGCACACCGCCCCAGTATGAAAGCACTTGAGCTTTCACATTGGGTTGGCACGAGAGGTGTTTTTCAGGCGCTTTACAGGCACTATGTTTAGCGCTAAAACACCTGAACAACGTCTCCAGTGTGAAAGGGATCAAAGATTGCATGCTGCCCTGATATACAGTGCCTTGAAAAAGTATTCATACCCCTTGACATTTTCCACATTTTGTCATGGTACAACCAAAAACGTAAATGTATTTTAATGGGGATTTTTTGTGAACACCAAGTGGCTCATAATTGTGAAATGGAAGGAAAATGATAAATGGTTTTCAAAAGTTTTTACAAATAAATATCTGAAAAGTGTGGTGTACATTTGTATTCATGGTGGCAGCATCATGTTGTGGAGATGCTTTTCTTCAGCAGGGACAGGGAAGCTGGTCAGAGTTGATGGGAAGATGAAGGGAACCAAATACAGGGCAATCTTAGAAGAAAACCTGTTGGAGTCTGCAAAAGACTTGAGACTGGGGCGGAGGTTCACCTTCCAGCAGGACAACGACCCTAAACATACAACCAGAGCTACAATGGTATGGTTTAGATTAAAGCATATTCATGTGTTTGAATGGCCCAGTCAAAGTCCAGACCTAAATCCAATTGAGAATCTGTGGCAAGACTTGAAAATTGCTGTTCACAGACATTCTCCATCCAATCTGACAGAGCTTGAGCCATTTTGCAAAGAAAAATGGGCAAAAATATCACTCTCTAGATGTGTAAAAGCTGGTAGAGACATCCCCAAAAAGACTTGCAGCTGTAATTGCAGCAAAAGGTGGTTCTACAAAGTTTTGACTCGGTGGCTGAATACTAGTGATGAGCCGAACACCCCCGGGTTCGGTTCGCACCAGAACCCGCGAACGGACCGAAAGTTCGCGCGAACATTAGAGAACCCTATTAAATACAATGGATGCGAACGTTCGGATTCTAAAGTGCTAATTATAACGACTATTATCCATGTTATTGTCCGAAACAGAGTTTGGGAACCCGGCTTCTGCACCAGGGGACATGTATCAATGCAAAAAGAAGTTTTAAAAACGGACGTTTTCCCGGAGCAGTCATTTTAATGATGCATAAAGTGAAAAAAAAAAAGTCAAATATTCCTTTAAATATCGTACCTGGGGGGTGTCTAAAGTATGCCTGTGAAGTGCCACGTGTTTCCCGTGTTTAGAACTGTCCCTGCACAAAATAACATTTCTAAAGGAAAAAAAGCCATTTAAAACTGCTTGTGGCTTTAATGCAATGTCTGGTCCCAGTAATATGGATGAAAATCTTTAGGAAAAATGGCATAGCTACCCCATCACCCCCCCCCCCCCCTACCCCAGCCCATTACCAGCCCCTTTGGGTCTTGTATGGATATTAAGGGGAACCCCGCACACAAAATAAAAAAGCCCCTATATACTCTGAACAGCCGTATACAGGCGGTGCATACAAGACAGGGACTGTAGGTTTGTTCTTATGTAGAATCTGTTTGTAATTTTGAACAGCTGCATTGTTTAACCACTTAACGACCGCTCACTGTATATATACGTCGGCACAATGGCACCGACAGGCACAATCACAGGCGTCCCCAGCAGTTTAGGGTTCCCAAAAACGCAGTGTTAGTGGGATCAGCCCAGATACCTGCTAGCACCTGCGTTTTGCCCCTCCATCCAGCCCAGGCCACCCAAGTGCAGTATCGATCGATCACTGTCACTTACAAAACACAACACACATAACTGCAGCGTTCGCAGAGACAGGCCTGATCCCTGCGACTCCAGTGCTGTAGGAGGTGATTTCACCACCACAGTTAAAAAAAAAAGAAGCAAATATGCCGAAGCATTGGGGCAGCAGGGGCGGAGGAGCGATTTTGCTCCTAATGCCGCGTACATACGGTCGAAATTCCGACGGAGGCTTGCCCGTGGAAAAGTCCGACCATGTGTGTGCGGCATAACTTTTTTGCGGGAGGATGCCCCCATGCTTCGGCATATATAAATGGTGCATGTATGCCCATCATTAGAAGTGGGTGGATGAAGGGCGGTATTCTAATGGTGGGCATACCCACAGATCAATCTCTTTTTTCGTTCAGCCACCTGGCTGCATGAAAAAAAAAAGATTACAATACATGTCCAACAAGGACCAGCAACGTACTGGTATGTTGCTGGACTTTGAATGGTTATACCAGATTGATGCCTGCGGGTTTAGGTATCATCTTGGTATCATTCTTTTCAGCCAGCGGCCGGCTTTAATGTAAAAGCAACCCTAGTGGCTAATTAGCCTCTGGACTGCTTTTACAAGCAGTGGGAGGGAATGTCCCCCCCCCCCCGGATATAAAAAGCGCCATTGGGAAATTGGGAAAGCATTTTATCACACCGATCTTGGTGTGGTCAGATGCTTTGAGGGCAGAGGAAAGATCTAGGGTCTAGACCCCAGTTTTTTCAAAAAAAGAGTACCTGTCACTACCTATTACTATCATAGGGGATATTTACATTCCCTGAGATAACAATAAAAATGATAAAAAAAAAAAACCTGGAAGGAACAATTTAAAAATAAAATAAAAAAGCAAAATTAATAATAAAAAAAAAAAAAAAAAAAGCACCCCTGTCCTGCCCTGCTCTTGCCCAATGGCGAACACAAGCGTCGGTCTGGCGTCATATGTAAACAGCAATTGCACCATGCATGTGAGGTATCACCGCGAAGGTCAGATCGAGGGCAGTAATTTTAGCAGTAGACCTCCTCTGTAAATCTAACGGGGTAACCTGTAAAGGCTTTTAAAAATGTATGTAGTTTGTCACCAATGCGCGTTTGTGCGAAATTTTAAAGCATGTCGTGTTTGGTATCTATGTACTCGGCCTAAGATCATCTTTTTTATTTCATCAAACATTTGGGCAATATAGTGTGTTTTAGTGCATTAAAATAAAAAAAAGTGTATTTTTTCCCCAAAAAATGCGTTTGAAAAATCGCTGCGCAAATACTGTGTAGAAAAAAAATGCAACACCCACCATTTTATTCTGTAGGGCCTTTGCTTTAAAAATATATATAATGTTTGGGGGTTCAACATAATTTTCCTGCAAAAAAAAATATGTTTTCATGTAAACAAAAAGTGTCAGAAAGGGCTTTGTCTTCAAGTGGTTAGAAGAGTGGATGTAAGCTTCCTAATGTTGTGTATAAAATGCCAGAACAGTTCAAAACCCCCCCAAATGACCCCATTTTGGAAAGTAGACACCCCAAGCTATATACTGAGAGGCATGTCGAGTCCATGGAATATTTTATATGTTGACACAAGTTGCGGAAAAAAGACAATTTTTTTTTTTTTTTTGCACAAAGTTGTCACTAAATGATATATTGCTCAAACATGCCATGGGCATATGTGGAATTACACCCCAAAATACATTCTGTTGCTTCTCCTGAGTACGGGGATACCACATGTGTGAGACTTTTTGGGAGCCTAGCCGCGTACGGGACCCCAGAAACCAATCACCGCCTTCAGGCTTTCTAAGGGTGTAAATTTTTGATTTCACTTCTCACTGCCTATCACAGTTTCGGAGGCCATGGAATGCCCAGATGGCACAAAACCCCCCCAAATGACCCCATTTTGGAAAGTAGACACCCCAAGCTATTTGCTGAGAGGTATTGTGAGTATTTTGCAGATCTCGCTTTTTGTCACAAAGTTTTGAAAATTGAAAAAAAAAAAAAGAAAAAAAAAAATTCTTTCTTCATTTTCAAAAACAAATGAGAGCTGTAAAATACTCACCATGCCTCTCAGCAAACAGCTTGGGGTGTCTACTTTCCAAAATGGGGTCATTTGGGGGGGTTTTGTGCTATTTTGGCATTTTATGGCCTTCAAAACTGTGATAGGTAGTGAGGAGTGAAATCAAAAATTTGTGCCTAGAAATCCTGAAGGCGGTGATTGGTTTTCGGGGTCCCGTACGCGGCTAGGCTCCTAAAAAGTCCCACACATGTGGTATCCCCGTACTCAGGAGAAGCAGCAAAATGTATTTTGGGGTGCAATTCCACATATAACCATGGCATGTGTGAGCAATATATCATTTAGTGACAACTTTTTGTAATTTTTTTTTTTTTGTCATTATTCAATCACTTGGGACAAAAAAAAAAAATATTCAATGGGCTCAACAGGCCTCTCAGCAATTTCCTTGGGGTGTCTACTTTCTAAAATGGGGTTATTTGGGGGGGGTTTGTGCTATTTTGGCATTTTATGGCCTTCAAAACTGTGATAGGTAGTGAGGAGTGAAATCAAAAATTTGCGCCCTTAGAAAAATCCTGAAGGCGGTGCTTGGTTTCCGGGGTCCCGTACGTGGCTAGGCTCCTAAAAAGTCCCACACATGTGGTATTCCCGTACTCAGGAGAAGCAGCAGAATGTATTTTGGGGTGCAATTCCACATATAACCATGGCATGTGTGAGCAATATATCATTTAGTGACAACTTTTTGTAATTTTTTTTTTTTTTTGTCATTATTCAATCACTTGGGACAAAAAAAAAATATTCAATGGGCTCAACATGCCTCTCAGCAATTTCCTTGGGGTGTCTACTTTCCAAAATGGGGTCATTTGGGGGGGTTTTGTACTGCCCTGCCATTTTAGCACCTCAAGAAATGAGATAGGCAGTCATAAATTTAAAGCTGTGTAAATTCCAGAAAATGTACCCTAGTTTGTAAACGCTATAACTTTTGCGCAAACCGATAAATATACACTTATTGACGTTTTTTTTACTAAAGACATGTGGCTGAATACATTTTGGCCTAAATGTATGACTAAAATTGAGTTTATTCGATTTTTCTTATAACAAAAATTAGAAAATATCATTTTTTTTCAAAATTTTCGGTCTTTTTCCGTTTTATATCGCAAAAAATAAAAATCGCAGAGGCAATCAAATACCATTAAAAGAAAGCTCTATTTGTGGGAAGAAAAGGACGCAAATTTTGTTTGGGTACAACATTGCATGTCCGCACAATTTACAGTTAAAGCAGCGCAGTGCAAAATTCTGAATTCACCTCTGGTCCTCTAGCTACCAAATGGTCCGGGGCTTAAGTGGTTAAGTGTAGCTCCATGCCAAATTCCTTTTTTTTAGCTTTTTGGAAAACATAGGGAACGGTTATCACCCCTGTCACATTTTTTTTGCTGTCTGTGCCCCTGTTCAGAACATTTCACCTCACTTTGCGTCCCAATGACAACTGTTTTTGAAATGTGGTGTTTGTATTGAAACAAGGATTGGTGATAAAGCATCAGTAGAGAGGAGACACCTTTCTCCCATATTAATTCTTACAGGAGAGAATTTTCCTTCCAAGGGGTAGATTTCCTCTCACTTCCTGTTGTCTTCTTCCGTTTGCAAGTAGTAGTAGTTTGTAAGTTGGATGTTTGAAAGTAGGGACCTTCCATATATACTCTGCAGAAATTGGCCCCTTAGGTGTTGGTGTTGGCACAACACTGAAAGCACTCACAGTTATTCTTGGTGGGTGCTGGAACGCCCTGCTGTCAAGTATAATATCAGGAATTGTAATAACATATAATTGTTGATCAGTGGTAGTAAAAATTGGGCCTTTGATGGTGGTGCTGGTGCCACAACACTGTAAGGCCTGACAGTTACTCTTGGTGGGCGCAGCAATGGTCCCTGCTGTGAATTATTAGATCAATAATTATAATTGCATGCCCCTGTTGAACAGGGGCTGAAAAATTGGGCCTTTGGTGGTGGTGGTGGTGGTGATGGTGGTGCTGGTGGCACAACACTGTAAGGCCTGACAGTTACTCTTGGTGGGCGCAGCAATGGTCCCTGCTGTGAATTATTAGATCAATAATTATAATTGCATCCCCCTGTTGAACAGGGGCTGAAAAATTGGGCCTTTGGTGGTGGTGGTGGTGGTGATGGTGGTGCTGGTGGCACAACACTGTAAGGCCTGACAGTTACTCTTGGTGGGCGCAGCAATGGGCCCTGCTGTGAATTATTAGATCAATAATTGTAATTGCATGCCCCTGTTGAACAGGGGCTGAAAAATTGGGCCTTTGGTGGTGGTGGTGGTGGTGATGGTGTTGCTGGTGCCACAACACTGTAAGGCCTGACAGTTACTCTTGGTGGGCGCAGCAATGGGCCCTGCTGTGAATTATTAGATCAATAATTATAATTGCATGCCCCTGTTGAACAGGGGCTGAAAAATTGGGCCTTTGGTGGTGGTGGTGGTGGTGATGGTGGTGCTGGTGGCACAACACTGTAAGGCCTGACAGTTACTCTTGGTGGGCGCAGCAATGGTCCCTGCTGTGAATTATTAGATCAATAATTATAATTGCATCCCCCTGTTGAACAGGGGCTGAAAAATTGGGCCTTTGGTGGTGGTGGTGATGGTGGTGCTGGTGGCACAACACTGTAAGGCCTGACAGTTACTCTTGGTGGGCGCAGCAATGGGCCCTGCTGTGAATTATTAGATCAATAATTGTAATTGCATGCCCCTGTTGAACAGGGGCTGAAAAATTGGGCCTTTGGTGGTGGTGGTGGTGGTGATGGTGTTGCTGGTGCCACAACACTGTAAGGCCTGACAGTTACTCTTGGTGGGCGCAGCAATGGGCCCTGCTGTGAATTATTAGATCAATAATTATAATTGCATGCCCCTGTTGAACAGGGGCTGAAAAATTGGGCCTTTGGTGGTGGTGGTGGTGGTGATGGTGGTGCTGGTGGCACAACACTGTAAGGCCTGACAGTTACTCTTGGTGGGCGCAGCAATGGTCCCTGCTGTGAATTATTAGATCAATAATTATAATTGCATGCCCCTGTTGAACAGGGGCTGAAAAACTGGGCCTTTGGTGGTGGTGGTGGTGGTGATGGTGTTGCTGGTGGCACAACACTGTAAGGCCTGACAGTTACTCTTGGTGGGCGCAGCAATGGGCCCTGCTGTGAATTATTAGATCAATAATTATAATTGCATGCCCCTGTTGAACAGGGGCTGAAAAATTGGGCCTTAGGCACTGGTGGCACAACACTGCAACCCCTCACAGATACTGTACTTGGAGCACAGCAATGAGGCCTGTTGCAAAGTATTGCATCAAAAATTTTAATTACACGCACCTGTTAAACAGGGGCTGAAAAATTGGGCCTTAGCCACTGGTGGCGTCACCCATAAACCAAAATGATCTTCCAAGCTATCATCGTTAATCGTCTCATTGAGGAGGAGGAGGAGGATAGCCAGACAACATAACAGCACAGGCACTCAGCATCAGCATCAGTCTTGAAGGGATGTGACATTTTAAAATCAATTAGTCTGTTATATCAGCATCTGGTGTGTGGTAGCTGGTGATCCAAGACTGGTTCATCTTGATGAAAGTCAGTCGATCAACCGAGTCGGTGGACAGGCGCACCCTGTGATCCGTGACAAATCCTCCAGCAGCACTGAATGTGCGTTCTGAAAGAACGCTGGATGCAGGACAGGCCAGTAGCTCAATTGCATACTGTGCAAGCTCTGGCCAGTGATCCATCCTCAAGACCCAGTAAGCCAGAGGATTTTCGGTGGGGAAGGTGTCCAAGTCTGACCTTGCCCCTAGGTATTCCTGCACCATGTATATCAGACGCTGGCGATGGTTGCTGGAACCGATCATACTTTGGGGCTGCGGACTAAAGAATTGTCTGAACGCATCGGTCAGACGGCCACCTTCCCCACCGCTCCTTCTTTGACTGCCCGAAGCCTCAGCAACTCGTTGTCCAGGACCAGGAGTTTGTAACCTCCCAGTCTCTGGGAACGCGTTGCACAGACCTTTCTGCAAGGCCTCCCGGAGTTGTCTCATCCTCTGCTCCCTCTGCGACGGTACGATAAGGTCCGCAACCTTACCCTTGTACCGTGGATCAAGGAGAGTGGCCAGCCAGTAATGGTCCCTCTCCTTGATCCGAAGAATACGAGGATCCTTCCGCAGACTTTGCAGGATCAGGGAGGCCATGCAGCGTAGGTTAGCTGAGGCATTCAGTCCGGAGTCCTCTGGGTCACTAAGGACGACATGATCCGCAGCCACCTCCTCCCAGCCACGTACAAGTCCACTGGTTTCTTGGGACTGTAAATCATCCCTAAAAGACTGCTGCTGATGATGCTGAGTGCCAGCCTCCACCTCCATGCTGACACAATCCTCCTCCTCCTCCTCCTCTTCCTCTTCCTGTGCGATGGGTGGGACAGAAGGAACACTGTCTGGGTAAAGGGGGCCTTGAGAGGCAAGGAAGTCCTCCTCTTCCTGCCTCTGTTCTGCCTCAAGTGCCCTGTCCATTATTCCACGCAGCGTGTGCTCCAACAGGTGGACAAGAGGTACAGTGTCACTGATGCATGCACTGTCACTGCTCACCATCCTCGTGGCCTCCTCAAATGGTGCCAGGACAGTGCATGCATCCCTGATCATGCCCCACTGGCGTGGTGAAAAAAACCCGAGCTCCCCTGACCCTGTCCTGGTGCCGTAGTCGCACAGGTACTCATTGATGGCCCTCTGCTGCGTGTGCAGCCGCTGCAGCATGGCCAACGTTGAGTTCCACCTGGTGGGCATGTCACATATAAGGCGGTTCTTGGGCAGGTTCAACTCCTTTTGAAGCTCAGCCAGGCGAGCACTGGCATTATAAGATCTGCGGAAATGCACACAGACTTTCCTGGCCTGCCTCAGGACATCCTGTAAGCCCGGGTACCTGCCCAAGAACCGCTGCACCACCAGGTTAAGGACGTGAGCCATACAGGGCACATGGGTCAGTTGTCCCTGTCGGAGGGCGGAGAGGAGGTTGGTGCCATTGTCGCAAACCACCATTCCTGGCTTAAGCTGGCGTGGCGTCAACCACCTCTCGGCCTGCCCCTGCAGAGCAGACAGGACCTCTGCCCCAGTGTGGCTCCTGTCCCCCAAACACACCAGCGCAAGCACGGCATGGCATCTTTTTGCCTGCGTACTTGCGTAGCCCCTTGAACGCCTACGGAGCACCGCTGGTTCCGAGGACAAACCACAGGAAGAGGCCATGGAGGAAGAAGAAGAGGAGGGGGTGGAGGAGAGAGGTGTGTCACAACCAGTAGTAGCATTTTGGAGGCGTGGGGGTGGAACAACCTCCAACACTACTGCACCTTGTCCTGCATCCTTCCCAGCTGCCAAAAGAGTGACCCAATGGGCCGTGAAAGAAAGGTAACGTCCCTGTCCATGCCTGCTGGACCATGAGTCAGCGGTAATATGCACCTTACCGCTGACCACCCTGTCCAGCGAGGCCAAGACATTGCCTTCCACATGCCTGTAGAGAGCCGGAATAGCCTTCCATGCGAAAAAGTGTCGTTTGGGAACCTGCCACTGAGGAACCGCACATTGCACAAACTCACGGAAGGGGGCCGAGTCTACCAACTGAAAAGGCAGCAGTTGAAGCGCTAGCAATTTAGCCAAGCTAGCATTCAACCGCTGGGCATGTGGATGGCTGGGAGTGAACTTCTTTCGACGGTCCAGCAGCTGGGGCAGGGAAATTTGCCTGCTAGAATCGGACGTTGGTGTACTGCTAGCAGAGTGCCCGCAAGTACTTGGCTGTGACACACCTAATTCTACACCTTCATTCCTCTCAGAGCAGGTTTCAGAGAGGAGTGAAGGTATAGTGGGGTTGGAGATCCCAGCTGATGTGGTGCAAGAAGAGGTCAGCTTTGTTCTTTGGTGTGGGTCTTTAAGGTAGGCTTGCCAACGAGCTGCATGGCAGGTCAACATATGTCTGATCAAGCATGTGGTGCCCAAGCGGCTGATGTTTTGGCCACGCGATATACGCTTGAGACATATGTTGCAAACAGCAGCTGTGCGATCTGATGCACTCGCCTCAAAAAAGGCCCACACCAAAGAACTTTTTGAATGACGGGCAGAGGCAGCGCCCTGCACAGGCGGAGCTCTGCGGTGTGATTCCGTCGGTGTGCTGCCCATACGCTGGCCACTCAAGGGCATCCTGCCTCGTTGGAGATGTGCCTCCTCCTCATCCTCCTCCTCCTCCTCTCTCCTATTAGGCACCCACGTGGAGTCAGTGACCTCATCATCCCCTCCCTCCTCATCACTGGAGCCAATCTGGCAGTATGCTGCAGCTGCTGGAACATGACTGCCAGATTGGTGTCCTTCTTGAGCATCCCCTCTCTCTGCTCTCACGCTGCTGCCTTCCTCTAGCTGGGTATCATCATCAGATCCTTCCAAACGCTGGGCATCCTCCTGGAGCATGTACCCAACACTGTGCTCAAACAGTTCGGGGGACTCCTCAGGAGGAGGGCATGGTGGGTCTAGGGAAGGATTGACTAATGAAGATAATGATACCAGAGAAGAGGACGCTTTGGCAGCTGCTTTGCCACTACCCTGAGCCTGGGTGAGAGAGGATGAGGAGGATGAGGTGGGCTTGGTCATCCACTCTACCAAGTCTTCGGCATGATGTGGCTCAACATGTCCAGCTGCTGAAAACAAGGACAAGCGTGTCCCATGGCCATGTGCTGATGACAATGCACCGCGTACACGACCAGCACTGTTGCCCCCAGACACAGAGCCTGCTTGCCCTCTTTTTTTGCCTCCTGACTGTCTGCCTCTCCTTGGTTGCCTTCCAGACATTTTAATGGATGGCCTGCAGGGAGATGGGAAAAACAGCAATAAGGGCTACCTTCAGGTGTATATTGTGCAGGAGGCTTAGCAACAATGACACTGACACTGTCCCCTGCCTATCCTTCTCTGTCCCTAAACACAAGGATTGAAAATATGGTTCAGCAAAAAAGTTTTAGAACAGAATAGCACACTGACACTTTCCCTCACTGTCCTACTCTGTCCCTCCCTACAAACAAGATTTAGCACAGAATAGCACACTGATAATTTCTACGAGTGTCCTTCTCTGTCCCTCAACTCAGGGATTGAAAATATGGAACAGCAAAATAGTTTTAGAACAGAATAGCACACTGTCAGTTTCCCTCACTGTACCTCTCTGTCCCTCAACTCAAGGATTGAAAATATGGAATAGCAAAATTGATTTAGAACAGAATAGCACACTGTCAGTTTCACTCACTGTAGCTCTCTGTCCCTCAACTCAAGGATTGAAAATATGGTTCAGCAAAATAGTTTTAGAACACAATAGCACACTGACACTTTCCCTCACTGTAGCTCTCTGTCCCTCAACTCAAGGATTGAAAATATGGTTCAGCAAAATAGTTTTAGAACACAATAGCACACTGACACTTTCCCTCACTGTAGCTCTTTGTCCCTCAACTCAAGGATTGAAAACATGGTTCAGCAAAATAGTTTTAGAACACAATAGCACACTGACACTTTCCCTCACTGTAGCTCTCTGTCCCTCAACTCAAGGATTGAAAATATGGAACAGCAAAATAGTTTTAGAACAGAATAGCACACTGTCAGTTTCCCTCACTGTACCTCTCTGTCCCTCAACTCAAGGATTGAAAATATGGAACAGCAAAATGGATTTAGAACAGAATAGCACACTGTCAGTTTCACTCACTGTACCTCTCTGTCCCTCAACTCAAGGATTGAAAATATGGTTCAGCAAAATAGTTTTAGAACACAATAACACACTGACACTTTCCCTCACTGTAGCTCTCTGTCCCTCAACTCAAGGATTGAAAATATGGAACAGCAAAATTGATTTAGAACAGAATAGCACACTGTCAGTTTCACTCACTGTAGCTCTCTGTCCCTCAACTCAAGGATTGAAAATATGGTTCAGCAAAATAGTTTTAGAACACAATAGCACACTGACACTTCCCCTCACTGTAGCTCTCTGTCCCTCAACTCAAGGATTGAAAATATGGTTCAGCAAAATAGTTTTAGAACACAATAGCACACTGACACTTTCCCTCACTGTAGCTCTCTGTCCCTCAACTCAAGGATTGAAAATATGGTTCAGCAAAATAGTTTTAGAACACAATAGCACACTGACACTTTCCCTCACTGTAGCTCTCTGTCCCTCAACTCAAGGATTGAAAATATGGTTCAGCAAAATAGTTTTAGAACAGAATAGCACCCTGTCAGTTTCCCTCACTATACCTCTCTGTCCCTCAACTCAAGGATTGAAAATATGGAACAGCAAAATTGATTTAGAACAGAATAGCACACTGTCAGTTTCACTCACTGTACCTCTCTGTACCTCAACTCAAGGATTGAAAATATGGTTCAGCAAAATAGTTTTAGAACACAATAGCACACTGACACTTTCCCTCACTGTACCTCTCTGTCCCTCAACTCAAGGATTGAAAATATGGAACAGCAAAATTGATTTAGAACAGAATAGCACACTGTCAGTTTCACTCACTGTAGCTCTCTGTCCCTCAACTCAAGGATTGAAAATATGGTTCAGCAAAATAGTTTTAGAACACAATAGCACACTGACACTTTCCCTCACTGTAGCTCTCTGTCCCTCAACTCAAGGATTGAAAATATGGTTCAGCAAAATAGTTTTAGAACACAATAGCACACTGACACTTTCCCTCACTGTAGCTCTCTGTCCCTCAACTCAAGGATTGAAAATATGGAACAGCAAAATAGTTTTAGAACAGAATAGCACACTGTCAGTTTCACTCACTGTAGCTCTCTGTCCCTCAACTCAAGGATTGAAAATATGGTTCAGCAAAATAGTTTTAGAACACAATAGCACACTGACACTTTCCCTCACTGTAGCTCTCTGTCCCTCAACTCAAGGATTGAAAATATGGTTCAGCAAAATAGTTTTAGAACACAATAGCACACTGACACTTTCCCTCACTGTAGCTCTCTGTCCCTCAACTCAAGGATTAAAAATATGGTTCAGCAAAATAGTTTTAGAACACAATAGCACACTGACACTTCCCCTCACTGTAGCTCTCTGTCCCTCAACTCAAGGATTGAAAATATGGTTCAGCAAAATAGTTTTAGAACAGAATAGCACACTGTCAGTTTCCCTCACTGTACCTCTCTGTCCCTCAACTCAAGGATTGAAAATATGGAACAGCAAAATTGATTTAGAACAGAATAGCACACTGTCAGTTTCACTCACTGTACCTCTCTGTCCCTCAACTCAAGGATTGAAAATATGGTTCAGCAAAATAGTTTTAGAACACAATAGCACACTGACACTTTCCCTCACTGTAGCTCTCTGTCCCTCAACTCAAGGATTGAAAATATGGTTCAGCAAAATAGTTTTAGAACAGAATAGCACACTGTCAGTTTCCCTCACTGTACCTCTCTGTCCCTACAAACAAGGATTAGCACAGAATAGCACACTGTCACTGACACTCTCCCTACCTATCCTTATTTGTCCCTAAACACAAGGAATCCAGGATTAGTAAAGGAAAAAAAATGACACTGTCCCTGCCTATGCTTCTCTTTCCCTGCTCCGGAACACACTACACAAGGCCGCCGCGCTGGCGGCCTTTTATAGTGTGGGGCGTGTACTAAACCCCATCAGCAATAATTGGCCACAGGCATCCTGCCTGTGGCCAATCATTGCTCTCCTCGCTGCCGGCGCTGTGATTGGCCAAGCATGCGGGGTCACAGTGCATGCTTGGCCAATCACAGCGCCTGGATGACACTGCGATGGCGTAGTGCATTGTGGGCCGTTCGCGTCACTCGAATTTGGCGCAACGGCCCAAATCGTTCGATCTTCGTCGAACGATCGAACAGCCGATGTTCGAGTCGAACGTATGTTCGACTCGAACACGAAGCTCATCCCTACTGAATACAAATGCACGCCACACTTTTCAGATATTTATTTGTAAAACAATTTGAAAACCATTTATCATTTTCCTTCCACTTCACAATTATGTGCCACTTTGTGTTGGTCTATCACATAAAATCCCAATGAAATACATTTATGTTTTTGGTTGTAACATGACAAAATGTGGAAAATTAATGTGTGAAGGACTGCAAGATACATACAAAATGCTCCCCCGAGCAGGGATTTTGAAAGTGCCAGGAACTTGTGCCACAACATCAAATAAAATTCATATAGTTTATTGACTTCATAATAAAAACATTAAGGAAAATATTAAAAACATTTAATAATTTTGGATTTCAAGTCCATATTATCAATTATCGACAATTGGTTGTCATTGTGTAGCAATCCCGACATGTTTCGCCGATTAGCAGGCTTCTTCAGGAGATGTATGCTACCACATCTAGGTACGTAAATAAAACATGTAAATTTAAGATGCAATAAACAAAACACAGAAATGTGCATATTCATAAAAATTCAAACAATACAAAATAGGGCATAAAACATGAAGTTTGAAGGGCATCTTACCAATCAACTGTAAATAAACAGAACCAATCCACTTTGATTGACGAATTTAAATCCAATAAAGACTCAGCAGTGGGAAAGACCCTTGCCCAGGAGAGGAGACTGTGTGTGAATGGCCACAGGAGGGGTATACGAGATAATTAATAAATGAAAAATCATAAACAATTAAAAAATAAATGAAATATGCTCATGAAAGGTTATGTAAGAGTATAGGCCAGTGATGGCGAACCTTGGCACCCCAGATGTTTTTTTTAACTACATTTCCCATGATGCTCAACTACACTGCAGAGTGCATGAGCATCATGGGAAATGTAGTTCCAAAACATCTAGGGTGCCAAGGTTAGCCATCACTGGTATAGTTTTTATTGGATTTAAAGCCTTCCATTGAAGTCCCTTTGGACTAGTTCTGTTAATTTACAGTTGATTGGTAAGAGGCCCATCACCAAACTTCATGTTTTATGCCCTATATTGTATTGTTATAATTTACGATGGATATGCATATTTCAGTTTTTTTGTTTATTGCATCTTAAATGCACATACAGTGATTTACATGTTTGATTTACGTACCTAGATGTGTCAGCATATACCTCCCGAAGAAGCCTGCAAATCGGCAAAACATGTTGGAATTGCTACACAATGACAACCAATTGTCGATAATATAATGGATTTGAAATTCAAAATGATTAAATGTTTCTAATATTTTCCTTAATGTTTTTAATATGAATTTAATAAACTATATGAATTTTATTTGATATTGTGGTGCAAGTTACTGGCACCTTAAAAATCCCTGCTCGGGCGAGCATTTTTTGTGTATCTTGTAGTCCTTCACACATTAATTCTGGAACCTCCTGAACAGCAACAGGGACAAACAATCAACACACTGAAAGCCTGAATAGCCTAGGAAAAAGTTAAACAGAGCTTGGGCTGCTTACAGCCTAGCCGCAAACCCACTCAATTTAAGTTGGGGCACAACAGCAAAGGTCGGGGGTCTCTACACATGTATAAAATTGGCAAATTCCTATTTTTTTTTTCAGTTTAACTAAATATAGCAATGCAGACGTGTCCAGTGGCCCTTGTATCTAGACACGATTTGTTAAGCCTGAAGTTCAGCTTTAAATAGCATTGATTTATATTTTAATACCATGGCAGAGATTACATGATCTGGATTACTTTGTGTAAGCCCCACTAGCACTATGTAGTAGACATTCCCAAATAGTACAAGTTATTTCCTCTATACATGACGCCTGTCATTGAGGAGACTAGTTCATTAATTTGCTGCGGTGATAAACTTTAAATGAGGGGTTCAGGCAGCCAAGACTCTTGTAAAACACTGAAAACTCTCTGATTTTATAGCCAGTAGTCATAACAAAAATCTCGTTTATTGGTGTTTTAAAATGCCATTCTGAGATGTTCCAGGAATTCTACATCAGTGGGATAGGAAAACTTTACCAAACATTTTAAAAACACAGCACATAGAGACACAGTCTGGCTCAAATTGCATTAAATTTGATTATAGCATGCTAATAGACATAATAATTTAGAACTAAGTATATGGCAGAGCTGTCATAAATAAACACAAATGCTTTTAAAAGGCAACTAATGGTTTGGCCCAACTTTATTTTTTTTTAATGTATATATTTTTCAACTGATAGAAATATTTGTATTTTACCATATACAGTATCTTACAAAAGTGAGTACACCCCTCACATTTTTGAAAATATTTTATTATATCTTTTCATGTGACAACACTGAAAAAGTGACACTTTGCTAAAATGTAAAGTAGTGAGTATACAGCTTGTATAACAGTGTCAATTTGTTGTCCCCTCAAAATAACTCAACACACAACCATTAATGTCTAAACCGCTGGCAGCAAAAGTGAGTACACCCCTAAGTGAAAATGCCCAGAAAATTTCAAATATTTTCAAAAATGTAAGGGGCGTACTCACTTTTGTGAGATAATGTGTGTATATATATATATAAATACATACATACAGTATATGTACAGTACTGTGCAAAAGGTTTAGGCACATGTAAAAAAATGCTATGCAGTGAAGATGCTTTAAAAATGTATTTTTATGAATTGTTTGTATTTACTAATTAACCCCTTTATGCCCCAATAACCCATATGTGCGGCGGCATGAAGATGGGCTTTAATGCAATAGGTTGCACTTATGTGTCACTGGTTAGGCAATGTTTATGTGCTGGGAGAGCGCTCCCTGAGTGCTCCCAGCACAAACACCGAGCTGCTAAAAACAGGTCTCGGTCCCAAGAAAGTATCAGTAGTCGGTAAGACTGACTTCTGACCATTTGACCACTGTGACAGCCAATTACAGTGATCACAGGATCGCTGATCCTTCCCACCCCCTGGGAGTTGAGAACTTTTAAAGGGAATGCCAGGATGGGCGGGAAGGGGTTAACAACCTGCAAAGTGCATAAAGAGAAACAAACAACAATCAACTCAAAATTCTTCTGCAGCGACAAAAAAAACAGGCAGCGTTGAGGACCAAAATGCAGTGGTTGGCCAAGGAAACTCAGTTCAGCAGATGAAAGACAATAAGGTGACTTCCTTTTGCATTTGGAAGATGTCCTGTGGCACCATCTGTTCAGACTTGGCAGAAACCAGCAGTACCCTGGTATACCCATCTAAAGTCTGGAAAAGTCTGGTCAGAAATGGCCTTCATGGAAGCCTGATGGCTGAAAAACCATACCTCCAAAGTGGAAACAAGGTCATGTCACATTGGGTGGGGGTGGTGGGGTTTTGCAATGGGGGATAATGCTACTAAACGCAACCATTTCAAGTGAGTTACACCATGCCACATCTGCCTTACTGTGGGCCAACATTTTGAGGGTTAAAACAGGCGGTCTAGGAGACGACATATCGCTCACTGCTTGCCAAATTGTTTTGAGAAGCAATCCACTGTGGGTCACATTTTAGAAGAGCTTCAATAATAGCAAGGTGAGAGGCTGCAGGGCCTGATTTGTGTCAGACATTGAACGTGAAATGTCATGGTACCAGGATTTACCTGATCGTGTCAACCATAAACCATCCTTTAAGGTCTAGGCCATGCATAATGCCTCAACAAAAACTGATGAGTCTACTTAAACCTGAGGAAGCTGCCCTAGAAACTCTGCTCCAAGTCTATATTAGCTACAATCCCAGCATTTACTACAATATTCTAGAAAGCTTCCTTAGACTACAGCAGTACCGTCGGTGCTAGGCCCCTCTTGACCCTCATTACATCCACAATGACAATAGGAAGTAGGAGGTTATGTTCTAGGTAAAAACTTGGATTTCTTCAGTCCACAAAAGACACCGCCTGATATAAAATTTTCACCTTGCTTTATAGCATAAATCATCCAGCATGTACAATTTTCCAGTACCATCAGAAACAAAAGCCTCATTTTGCCTGATGGTGAAACTGGCCAACATCTCTACATACAGTGCATTGCAGCTGTGCTAATTCAAAGATATGGATAGAAAGCGTTTTCTTTGTGTGCATTTACGAAAAAGTAAACTCCATCTTGTAAATTGCCATGCATAAAAACTCTGGACACCACACATCTTGAAAATAGAAAGAAAAAGCTATAATTACAACGTTTCATTAAATTTATGCTTTCTTTTTTTATAATGACTGAGAGGAAATGGTGCTTTGAGATTCGGTCTCAGCACACTTCTTTATATACGTTTGGGGGATTGTTATATTGTTTTGAACGTTGAAAGCCATTTGTAGTAAAATCACTCTATTTGCTAATCATCCCTAAGCTTGCAGATGGTGTAAATGTATTTCTCTTATCATTATGACCCATCAGGCCATTAAAAAAATAGAGGGAAAAATGAAGTTGTGTATGTGTTACTAATTTAGGGACCATTAGACAGGGTGGGAATTATTGGAAGAAAATGTTCAAGTATAAGTTTTTGGGCTTCGTTCAAGAAAGTTATTTTGTGCCGCCTCTGGCTTATCATTTACATGTTGCAAACCTGTCAAAATATCGCAACCGAAAAAGAACAGCATTACAACATTCAAATCCCGCTAGCCAGTTCTGAACTGTTGATCACTGCTTACAGGGAAATTCTATTGGGTTGATAATATGGATTAATTACCAGTCTTTTAAAGGAGAAGTCCAAGAAATGATAAATAAAAGCACTATACCCATAATGAGAAAAAAGATATCTGAAAACTCTCACCAAGCTTTGCCATCAGTTGCAATGCATTGATTACCGGTAGTTAATGTAATTGGTCTCATATGCTTACATAATACTGTATGGAACTGACACCTCCCATTCAACCAAGCCGTGGAGTGCAGAATAGTGTAGCAACTGTTACGTGGCAGTGAAATCCAAATTTGTAGGCTGTTGATGTACAAAAGAGTTCCTTGTAAAGAGTAGTAATACCTGACCTCTTACTGAGATTTAATATAACGCTTTGTTGAGTTCTTCAATAAAGTAGAACTGTACTTTTCCTACAAACGACCCCAGCCCCTTTATCTCTCTAGCACAGTGTTTCTCAACCTTTTTTCAGTCAAGGCACCCTTTAAAATTCTACACAATCTTGAGGCACTCCATTCTAAAAAGTAAAAAACAAAGCTAATAGTTTTACACAACGCAGCAACATCCACACAGGTAGGGCACCCAACGTTAGAGGTCATTTATTCTTCCAAAGCAAATGCTCCTTTGCACACTGGTTCTAACCAGTTTTCCAATATTTTTCTTATCTTCCAATATTTTGCTTGTATACAATTTTTGGGCAATTTTTAGGTATTTTTGCCAAGGCACCGCTGAAGAAACCTGAAGGCACCCCAGGGTGCCTGGGCACCCTGGTTGAAAAACGCTGCTCTAGCCTCCCAATCTAAGCTAAAACCCCCGTCTTGGTGCATACTTACCTCTCTGTGACAGTAGCAACCTCTCACTGAGTTTACATCCTCATGTTTATGCCTTCTTTGGGGCTGCGCAGTAACTCACCATAGTATAGGGCTATACCTTAAGCATCTGTGCTGTGTATTTTTATTAATGCACCGTTAAACTTTTTGTATGAGGTATGATGTTTGCAATCTCATGGTTGGCTTTGGGAAAGGACTTAAGCCCTGTACACACGATCGGATATCCTATGGATTCTAATCCAATGTTTTTTTCCGATGAAACGGTCTTCCATCAGTCTTGCCCACACACCATCAGTCAAAAAACGCGGTGACGTAAAACACTCCGATGAGCCGAGAAAAATTAAGTTCAATGATTCTGAGCATGCGTGGGTTTTTTATCCGATGGATTTCCACACAGACGATCTGATTTTGCTATCGTTTTTTTTCACTTTGGAAAAATTTAAAACATGTTCTATTTTTTCACACCGATGGAAAAAAGACTGATGGGTCCCATACACGATCGGTAAAACCGATCGTGTGTACACGGCTTGAGTCATGTGCTCTGCATACCCCAGCCTGACATTGCTCTACTCAACATCATGTCAACTGGCAGCACTAGAAAAATAACTGAAGATCATATTATATTGTGCCATGGGCACTGATATTTTTGGGGTCATATCTACTTAGCTACATGTAACATGAGTGGAAAAAATAGCCACATGCAGTTCCTAAATTTTTTAAGGCCCCTTTCACATTGGGGCAGGCAGGTGCGGTGGCGGTATAGCGGCGTGATTTTAGCGCCGCTATACCGTCGTATTTACTGCGATATTCGGCCGCTAGCAGTGCGGCTGTAACCCCCGCTAGCACCCGAAAAAGGGTTAATACCGCTGTAGCCGCGGTTTGCGGGCGGTAATACTGCGGTGTCCCATTGATTCCAATGGGAAGGAGCGGTAAAGGAGTGGTACACACAGCGCTCCATCACCGCTCCAAAGATGCAGCTTGCAGGAGATTCTTTTTCCTCCCGCCAGCGCATCGCCTCAGTGTGAAAGCCCTTTGGGCTTTCACATTGAGCATACTGGGGCAGGATTATTTCAGGCGTTATTTATGTGCTATTTTTAGCGCTAAAACGCCTGAAATACGCCTCAGTGTGAAAAGGGCCTAAGTCTGAAAAATTTGCCTGACTGTTGGGACCTCATGAGCAATAATGGGCCTATTTATAAAGATGATGTGAATTCACGCAATTATTGATTCCAATGGAGTATGTGAACCGTAATATTGAACTTCTCTTATGTGCTTTTTTTTTTTTTTACTTGTTAAGTATACCATTGAAAATGTTTTAAGAGACCTGTATCGTGTGCCACTTACTGAAGGGGGTATCACGGCTCCTAAGATAACTCAGTGTGAAGAGAGATGTCCATGTGACCTCACATCCATGTCATCCCAATCTATGATAGTAAGTGGCAGCCTCAGCCTCAGCCTAGACTTTGAACATGCCATGCCCCCAACGAGTTAAGCTCCGCCCCACGGAGCTTAGTCATGGGGAACATGACTAAGCACAGAGGGGCAGAGTGAAATGCAGGAAGTTAGGTTGCCACTTACTATCTTGGGATGACATGGATGTGTGGTCACAGGGACATCTTCCTTCATTGAAAGTGTTTTATCTGTTTGATAAGTGCAAAAAATACCCGTTGACTTTGCCAGAATTTTTTGTGCGCAGATAACTTTCTATGTGCTCTGGCTGTGCACAAGACAAAGCTATGGAGAGAAGAAAGGATTCATTAAAAACAAAGTAGACAGGGCTGACACCAGGAGCTTATAAATTCAGTGTTTTGTTGTCATGTTGCAGAGGATGGTAGGAGCACACTATATTTCTGGCACATGATCTTTTGATACTTGCAGGGATGACACGTATGGAAATGTGTATGTATTTCATATATGTATTAAATATGTGTTTTTTGCCTTGACATGCTTTTACAATGAATAGTGATGAGCATATTTGACCAACTTTCTCCAAACTAAGGTTGAGTCACTCAATCAGACTGGCATTCTGGCACAAATGCAGAGTGGCAGCAGCCTAACCCTCACCCCCTTCTGCACACACCCCAGGAAACATGTGGGAACCAATAGGGAGCCCATATTTGAACCTGGAAGGAAGTAGTATATTTTATTTTTGGGAAATGATGGCACAAGGGGTATCCCTAACTTTTCTATTACTTGCTCACCTCAATTAATACATCTACAACAAGAAATTATTAACTATTTAATGAACATACAATTAATCACAGTAGATCTTTTTAAATGATTATCTTGTATTATAGGATAACTATTTATATATTTAAGGATATTTGGCATTTTTGTGACAACTGAATTTGAATTTTATTAAAGTTTAATAAAATTGAATATCTATTTACAGGTCTGGCTGACCTTCTGAAAATCATAACATTTAGAAATCAGGTCATGAATGGCATAATCGTTATAGATTGAACAAATCTATATGCATATTAATACAAATATTTACGTTTTTTTTTTTTTATAATTAGCCTATCACTACTATTTTTAAAAATTATTCCTGAAAAAAATTATCATGAATTTCTGCTGCTTTTTCTCATATTTTTTTTTTATTTGCCACATGTAGTCAGGTTAATATATAGGTTCCTTTTTGGAGGCAAATTTCTAGGATTCTATTGCCCTATCTATAAATTCTGTCTCTGTCTCATTGGGGAGATTTATTTTTACTTCCTTTCTCAGAGACACAACAGGAGGATCTCTTGAAATTTTTATTCTAGACAGATGTCCCCATTGAAAGATTCACCCTGACTCCTTGTTCTGGTGACTGCTCTAACATTTTGGATTTCTCCTCACTTTCTGTCTCAGTGACAGGGTTGATCAGGACAAACAGAGGGGTGAATTGCCCCTATCAGAACATAGACAACAAATAAAACTTGACAAAGAGTCTAAAGCCGTGTACACACAATAGGTTTTACCGATGAAAACAGTCCGATGGACTTTTTTCATCGGACAAACCGATCGTGTATGGGCCCCATCGGTCTTTTTTCCATCGGTGTTTAAAAATAGAACATGTTTTAAATTTATCCGATGGTTAAAAAACCGATAGCAAATTACTATCGTCTGTGGGGAACTTCATCGGATAAAAAACCCACGCATGCTCAGAATCAAGTCGACGCATGCTCAGAAGCATTGAACTTAATTTTTCTTGGCTCATCGGAGTGTTTTACGTCACTGCGTTTGGAACGGTCGGTTTTTTGACTGATGGTGTGTAGGCAAGTCTGATGGAAGTCAGCTTCATCGGTTTTCCGATGGAAAAATCCATCGGTTTAAAAACCATAGGAAATCTGATCGTGTGTACAGGGCTTTAGGCTTCCCCGTTATATCCAAAACGGATGTGTGTACTTAAACAGAATTTACAGATAAAACCTGGATGTCAAACAAAATAAATTGTTTAAAAGAAAAAGTGGGAAATATGTGTTATAACTTGGAAAAGGAAATCTGCAAAATATGACTCAACCTTTTCTAAAAACATCCATGAGATTTATTTTTGTGTTCACTGACAGGGTTGTTTTTTTTTTTTTTTAATCGACAAGGGGGTCATGTTATGTGGGCAGTATAAATTTAAAGTTTTTAGCAGATTCTTCTGTAATAATACCATAAATAAATACATGAAAAGAAAAAAAATACAAGGACATGTTCCTTTAAATTAAGCTTGCCTGAAACCATCAATAAAAAAATATGCCTGGAAGTTTAAGCCCATAATTCCGCTGTTTCTGTAATGCCGCCTCTTGAAATTTATGAAGACCCATCTGTCACTGTGAGTTTTTGGAGTAAAAATCAATAGAATTTACAAGGGCAGAGCATATGCAGTATGTTGTATGCAGATGTTGTCAAGTAAAGGCAGCCATTCTACGAATCTAATTACTAACACGTTTTCATGTCAACGGCAAGTCAAGAATTACAAAATTACAGTTTCAGATCTGTGAAGATGTGCAGTGAAAACTGGCTGCTTGCAAATGAGACCTGCCTGTGATTGCATTAGGCCAATGTAGGCATGCTAATAGTGGCTGTGACACAGGCCTGGATGAACGATGCTTCTGCTCATTGAGCATAGCAGTGTTCCGTGGGGAATCTACGTCCTACAAGAGTTAAAGTTGTACTGTGTTGGAGATGTCTGGTCTCTGTCCTTTTTTCTGCACATCCAGACACTCAGCTATTAGTATCTTCTCCTTGAGTGTGCAAGATTTTATTGATATCCAGGAGCATGTGATATCATTTATAAAGTTAGATTGTAAAAAGAAAAGCCTTTCTGTTTTTGGTAGTTGAAGTTGATGTAGAGTCTAACCCAGCCTTTTTCAACCAGGGTTCCCAGTCAATCTCAGGAGGGGGTGCCTTCATGTTTGTTCAGGGGCGCCTTGGCAAAATGTCAAAAGATTGCCCAAAAATTGTATACAAGCCAGCGTGTGGATTAAGCCTATCTTTTAGGTACACAAAGCCACAGGCTTTCATTGTGCACCATCACAACCTTCCAGCCACCAGCATCCTAACAACCAATGACATGGTTGATTAGGACATTGGGCGATTGGACAGCATACTTGTTTGTCCCTCTCCTGCCAGCATCATGTTGTGGGGATGCTTTTCTTCACCAGGGACAGGGAAGCTGGTCAGAGTTGATGGGAAGATGGATGGAGCCAAATACAGGGCAATCTTAGAAGAAAACCTGTTATGCCCTGTACACACGAGCAGAACTCCCGTCGGAAAAAAAACTTGAATGGACTTCCGACGGAATTCCGCTCAAGCCTGCCTTGCATACACACAGTCACACAAAAGTTCGGTGAACTTTTGACTGCCAAGAACGTGAAGTAAAAAACTACGACGAGCCGAGAAAATTAAGTTCTATGCTTCCGAGCATGCGTCAGAATTTAGCACGTCGGGATTTGTACACACGATAGGATATTCCGATCTGATTTTTTCCCGATGGGAAAATAGAGAACCTGCTCCCTATCTTTTTCCGGAAGTTTTTCCGTTGGTCAGATGGAAAGTCAGATGGAGTCAGATGGAGCATACACACGGACGGGATTCCCGACCAAAAGCTCTCATCTGACTTTTTCTGACGGGAAAACCAATCATGTGTACGGGGCATTAGAGTCTGCAAAAGACTTGAGACTGGGGCGGAGGTTCACCTTCCAGCAGGACAATGACCCTAAACATACAACAAGAGCTAAAATGGAATAATTTACATCAAAGCATATTCATGTGTTAGAATGGCCCAGTCAAAGTCCAGACTTAAATCCAATTGAGAATCTGTGACTAGACTTCAAAAGTGCTGTTCACAAATGCTCTTCATCCAATCTGACTGAGCTTGAGCTATTTTGCAAAGAAGAATGGCCAAAATGTCCCTCTCTAGATGTGCAAAGCTGGTAGAGACATCCCCAAAAAAGACTTGCAGCTGTAATTGCAGCGAAAGGTGGTTCTACAAAGTATTGACTGAGGGGGGCTGAATACAAATGCGCGTCTCATTTTTTTATATATTCATTTATAAAAAAAATTGAAAACCATTTATTATTTTCTTTCGACTATACAATTATGTGCCACTTTGTGTTGGTCTATCACATAAAATCCCAATAATATACATTTACGTTTTTGATTGTAACATGACAAAATGTGGAAAATTTCAAAGGGTATGAATACTTTTTTCAAGGCACTGTAAGTACCTGAAATAAATAAAAAATAAATAAATCTCTGTCTCTGATCAAAGGTATATTATTCTATGAATTTCTGTTTTTCTGTCACCCCTTCTATATAAAGCTAAACAACAGTGTTGGCTTGAGTTCAGCTCTTTCCTTAATTTTATGAGCATGATAATGTTGTTTATATTACAGAGAAGACTTGGGCCATGAAAGGGTTAAATTGTACATCATACAGAAATAAATATCTTGAGTGTACACAAGTCATGTTATTTTTATATGCAGTCATTGAGTGCATAGATCCTCCTTAGTAACAGACAGAATATAGAATATCGCTGTTTGTGCTACGTATAGGCTCTCACTCATGGACAGGGCACATAGGTTCCAGTGAAACGGCATTAAATTTTAATCACAGAACTATATTTATTGATCAAAATATACTTCCTCTTGGCTGGAGAGACGAGAATCTTGATGAAGATCTATCAGTTCCAAGAATCCATGTCTCGTCGAGTGCAGCAAATGACAAGGGGGTCCTCTAGACCAAACCATTCAATGCCAGAGGGGATAAGCAGAAGTAAGATATTGTGTTTATAATGTAAACTATAAATTCCACTGCTTCTGTGCCGTCAAGATTAGATTCCTTCAACATTTACAGTTTAGCAGCAATTTTCTTCCATACCTGGAAATGTAATTTACCGCTAAAGGAAGTGAGCACACCAACGCAGTATTCAGTTAATGACTGATGGCAGTTAATAACATTTTTAGAATCCTCAATTTAAATCTAGCATTTGGATTGCTAAGAAAAAACAGTTACCTGTGAAAGGTGTGCAGGGGATAAAAAAATAACTGTCCCTGGAAATCATAGAGTCCTAAAATTCTGGTGTCAGCCCCGGTTCACATGTATGCAGTGCGGGAAACGCAGCGATTCCTGAGTGTTTCCCATACCTGATTGAAATCGCACTACGTGTATGCGATCTGCCATCGGTGTCAATGTTAAATTAATGACACCCCAACGCAAGTGGCAAAACACAGTGTGATTGCAAGAATCTGATCACATGGGTGTGAACATCCATGAGATCTGATTCCAGTGCGGCAAAATAACAGATTCCTGCACCTTTTTGGCGCAGTGCAAATTAAGCCCATAACAAATTAATAGGCTCAAATCGCACTGCACAGAATTGCATGGGATTTGAGTAGAAATGCATGGTGATTCTTAGCCGGATCACATCCTGCACCGCACAAGTGTGAACCCAGGCTCTAGTGACAGATGTACTGTATGTACCTATGAGAAACACATACATTAATCTGTCTTATGAAGGAGGGTGGCATTGAGACCAGAGTGTCGATACTCTTTGGAGCAACCATTGACGCATCTCTGGCCCTGCTCAGCTGCCAATCTGAAGATTTCCCGATCCACAGGTGAATGTAAATAAAGGAGTGGGAATGCTGGCTAATGTCGCTGACCAAATATGGCCATCTTTACCCTTTCACATCCACCCGTCAGCTGGGGAATCTCCTCCTCCAAGGAGTAGCCTCAGCCTGCATGTCTCCACCACGCCACACACCTTGATTCATTTTGTCCTGCCCATGAGGGCTTAGTCATCCTATGACTAAGCCCCAATTGGTGGGATGAAATGCATCAGGGTGTGGTGGAGACATGTAGGCTGAGGCTGCTTCTTACCGTTTGTTCACCTGGGCTGGTCGGTAGTAGAGGCAATCCTTTCCGCTTTACATTTACTAGCCCTCTGGGTTGATATGAGGATAAGCCTGCACTCAATGCTCTGGGACGCAGGGATATACTTTCACCTCTACTTTGAGTGGTTCCAAAAGTAATATAACAGGTCACACAGGGAATCTCCAAGTTGACAGCTGATTGGGGGTGGCTATGATGCCAGTGACTGCCAGCCTGCTAGCAATCAAGAAGCCCAGTGCTCAGATGACTGAACCATGTTGAGGGGGTGAGAGGAGAGGTGTCCACAAGCAGGGAGTGCAGTGCTAGATCGGGGGCCACAGAGCAGCAAGGGAAGAGTCAGGGGTCAGGGGGGAATCAGAATGCACAGAGTGGTGGGGAAAGAGCCAGGGGGAACAAAGCACACAGAATTGTGGGGAGAGCCTGGAGTAATCAGAAGACACAGATCAGGCACATTGTGAGGTGGTGCAGCACTGGCCTGTATCTACAGACAGAGTGCATTTTGGTGCCATGCACCTCCTCTTGCAAGGCAGGCCAATTTAGAAATTTGGTGCATCTGCATCTACTTCCATAGGCTGGCAACGTGGAGGTGGGGTGGATGCAGACGTCAAAACAAATGCCCCTGAACATGAGTCCTTGCCTATTTATGATTGCCAGCCCCTGTTTGAACAAGGCCTAAACCAGAATCATTCATTCTTAGGCTGATGCCAGATGGGCATTTTGTCTTCTAAAGGCAAATAGCCACCAGAAGGATCACTAAAGAGGCTGATTGTCTTTCCCTATGGCGTTACTCTCCCCTTCATCTGCTTTGTCTCGCGTTGGGAGCGACATCTCGCTGCCTCATGTACAAAAGGAGCACTTCCATAGGAACAAACAGGTCTTTAAGCAATCCTGTTGTTGAAATTGCCAGCAGAATAGCCGTCCATCTTACATCAGCCTGAAGCCTCGTACACACGACCGAGTTTTTCGTCAAAAAACGACAAGAAACTTGCTGGCAGAGCTTTCTTGCCGAGCAAATCGGTCGTGTGTACGGGGCTATCAGGTTTCTCGTCAAGAAAACCGACAAGAATCTCGACGAGAAAAATAGAGAACCTGCTCTCTATTTTCTCGTCGAGATTCTCGTCAGCATGTTTCTCGATGAGAAAAGTGTATGTGTGTATGTACACTTACCTGTCGCCGTGGAAACCCGCGCATGCTCGAAATGACTTTGACGCATGCGCGGTAGCTTCCTAGGCATAGGTAGGGTGTAGCAAGATGGTGGCGAGGGCATCGAATGTGACAAGCGCACGCTCGTCGTAGTCGATTACGTCACCACGTTCCATCAAGAACCATTTGAATCGAGCGTGTGTACACTCGGCTGGGACAAGTTTCTTGTCCAAGAATCTCGTCAAGAAAAACGACAAGTTTTTTCCTGAAGAGATTCTCGACCGTGTGTACGAGGCTTTAGTGTTGTCCTAATGTGTAATAGTTTTGTTAACAGTAGAAGTTTCATTTAAAAGGAACATGAACAAATGCTGCCTTTGAACTGGAGGCAATTTGAAGAAGTAGTTCATGCTCTCAGTATATCTATCTTATTGTTTCAACAGAAAATGATTATGCTATCAGTCAATATTAACGTGACAGCGACAGCCTATTAAAAATCAAGCAGAGAGAGTAACCGCAAACACACAGCTGCTTCTCCAACAATAGAACAGTAAAAGCCAGTGGATTTTTACCAAGATCTTATTTAAACAAACGCCATGAACCATAATATATTGGGTGTTAAAATGGACATTTTAGATACTGTTAGGAACACATTACAAAAATAAATTTTCATGTAAACAGTTAAAGTATGTGTAAACTCTCAACCCACTCAGTTTAAAGAGAAATGAAAGGCAAAACATTTGTGCGTACATAAAAAATAAACAATATAAATACCCTTATTCTCCATTTTTTTTATAAGTGATCACATAAAATCTGCTCTCATCTGCATAAGGAGCTCAGAGAACTGGGGGAGGAGGAACTTCGGCCCACTGATCTTCCCAGTGAATGGCTGTGCCGAGGGGCGGGGCATGTCAGGACAAGTGTGATTATTGGAGAAGAGCAGGCCGAGTTCCCAGCACAGCTAGAAATCTTACCTAGTGTGGTCAGATTCAATGGGCAGCACCGGCAAAGCGCCACTACAGCGGCGCTTTGCCGGCGATTTTAACTCTTTTTCGGCCGCTAGCGGGGGTTAAAAGTGCCCCGCTAGCGGCTGAAAAGCGCTGCAAAAAAGACGGTAAAGCGCCGCTAAAAATAGCGGTGCTTTACCGCCGACGCTCCCAGTGCTTCAGTGTGAAAGTAGCCTTAGCGGTATGTTTCCTTTAAATGGGATATTTCAGGGGAGAAACATGGACACTGCCATTGCTGACTTGTATTTGAAGTTGTGGTCTTTGGAATGTTATATTAACTACTTCCCACCCGGCCACTGTACATATACGGCCGGGTGGGTGCTTCCTCCTTCTGAGTGGACGTTCAGGAACGTCCCTCAGAAGGAGGGGGATCACCCGCGCGCGTGCCTGCGCAGCGGCGCGATCCCGATGCACTCATGTCAGCCGGACACGGCGCATCTTCGAACGGCAGGAGGGCTCTGTGATTGGCCCTCCTGATCACATGACTGCTGTGTCTAATCACAGCCGTCATGTGATGTAAATAGAGAGCCGGTTGCTAGGCGATCGGCTCTCCTCTCCTCACACAGAAGTTGTCAGTGAGGAGAGGAGAGCGGATCTCTGCAGCCGGCCGGTGATCAGTGAGTATGAGCTGTTTTTTACAGCTTTTTACAGACTGATCACCGGCCCAGTGTCCCCACACAATGTAAACAGACATGTCCCCACAACACGTCCCCACACAGTAAAAACACCTGTCCCCCACATATGTAACAGTAAAATCACATGTCCCAATGATCATCTGCACACACATATCCGTGATCATCTGCGTACATCTGTCCGTGATCACACAAACCAATTATTATACACTTAACAGGATTTTTTTGACCAAAGACATGTAGCAGAATATATTTTGGCTTAAATTTATGACAAAATTTGATTTTATTGGATTTATTTTAAAATAGAAAGAAGAAAATTGTTTTTTTTTCCAAATTTCCATTAGTTTTTTGGCTTATATCGCAAAAATTTTTAAACGGAGTCGTGAATAAATACTCCCAAAAGAAAGCTCTAATTGTGGGAACAAAATGACAAAAATTTCATTTGGGTATAGTGTAACATGATCGCGCAATTGTCATTGAAAGTGCGAGAGCGCTGAAAATTGGTCTGGGAAGGAAGGGGGCTACAGTGCCCAGTATTGAGGTGGTAAAAAGCACAACCCCATAGGGAAGAAAAGCTACTTTAACCCTAAAAAATCTACCTGAATTTGCCGTCTTGTGACCCTCCCTACTTTATGAGATAAGAAAGAAGGACACTTTCAGCACAAAGTATGTAGAGAAAGGACACACCTCTGCTACATCTCCAATTATGCTGATATGAAAATAAATTGCTTAAAGAAGAATTCCAGGTATAGATACTTTGTACATAGTGGACCAATATAACTATGCATACACCATACCTGGCTGATGCTCCTATAAGCTGGAAGCAAGTGGAGAACAATGGAGTGATGTTGTCTACTGCAAAAAGAAGCTTCAGCCCGCTGTCTGATGAAAATGCGTCACAGGTGTGCAAAACAAACTGCACTCCTGAGAACCACAGGAGTAGTACAGCCAAACATGCTTTGGCTGTACTTCTCCTTTAAATATTACATTTTAATAGAGATGTATACACCAGACCAGAAAGAGGGGCTATTGAGAAGGACTGAGAGACAGAGGGATTTGGTTCCAAAACAGGGACAGTCCCTCCAACCGAGGAACTTTGTGGAGCTTTGCCTTTGAAGGTGTCACTTCCAGAGTTGAAGATCTGTGATGGAAGCTGTTGCGTTATCATCGTACAACGGGACTACAGAATGCCTTGAAAGTACTGGATCCACAGGAAACATTAGCACAACAGTACATAGCAGAAAAATGTCAGCTTTATTCGGTACAGCAGCAAAGGTTAACGCGTTTCAGCCAAAACGGCCTTACTCATGACAGACCCTTATTACTCAAAGGTGGCCCAAATAGGACACACCCATCAGGTGTAGGTAATGAAGGTCAGTCACTAGTAAGGCCATTTAGGCTGAAACATGTTGCTGGCTGTATTTTACTGCTCTACCGAATAAAGGTGACGTTTTACTGCTATAGTATGTGCCAACTCTTCCTGTGGATCTAGTACTTTCGAGGCTTCAGCAACCTGTGTCTGAGCATCAGTACTTCAGCCGGGGAGGATTTTTTGGGGGGGTAGTAGCATTGCATTGTGTATCTACAGCAGTGTTTCTCAACTCCAGTCCTCAAGGCACCCCAACAGGTCATGCTTTCAGGCACAGGTGATTTGATCAGTTTCACTGCCTTAGTAATGTAGCGGGGTATTGTTTCCTACCCACAAAACTACAGTTCCCAGCACACTTTGAGGCACCCAGGGTGCATTTCCCCGCGCAAGGACTGCTGGGGTGGACTTTAAAAGGGGGAGGAGGAGCCTCTCCCTTTCTCTTTGGGACGCCGCCCTTCCTGCAAGAGGATCCCTGCACTTACCTGCTGTGCGTGCAAGGCCTGAAGCCTGGGCCTTGCATTTGTTCCAGAGAGCCTTCCGCTCCACCGAGGAGCCTGCGGAGCGTCCAATCCACCTGAGGTGCCACCATCTTCTGGAGGACCGAAGACTCGGTGCATCGTGGGCACTGTGAAGCGACTCACAGTAGCGGAGGTATCGGACAGGAGTCGGCCTGGTCGGGTGAGAGAACACCAGTTCAGAACCGCATCTGATTAACTTTGTTGCCTATTAACTTTGCCTAGGCCCATCAGTGATTACAGTTATATTCTGGGGAGACTGTTTGCTGAACTGAGTTTATTAGTCTCTCCAGCTTCACCAAGTTAGCGATCATCGCTACCCCCCTCTTTGGATTACAGTTTGTTCTTTATGTGCACCACCGAGTTTTGCTAGCGAAGATTCTTCAACAAACTATACCCCAATTAATAGTCAGGCCTGACTGGGTAGTATAGGACATTGCTGGGCGCCATTTTTTCTTGCTCACGAGGGAGGATAGCTGCAGCAGGGTTATTATACTGTCATTGCATTGCTGAATGTTATATCTTTTTGATGTGTACACCTATCTTGCAGGGATCTGCATGAGACACTGTGTAATAATTACCTTTTATACTCTTACCAATAGTAAAAAGTTATAGTTAAATAATTTGGTTGTCAGTGTCAATTACTGCGCTGGGATAAAGGGGTTGTGCCATATAACAGTATAGAGATAGTACGGTTGTACCACCTTTCCCCTGTCCTAACTGTGCCACAAGAGATTATAGCCAATTGCCAGGGGTTGACAGCGGTGCATTACAATGCCCAAAACAAACAAGCAGCCCTCTTAAACTGAGGGTATCGCTATAGTAATTTTTCACTGCCTTAGTAATTACCCCAGCCGTTTCATCTGAGGGAAATCCTGAAAACATGACCTGTTGGGGCGCCTTGAGGACTGGAGTTGAGAAACACTGATCTACAGAACACCGTCTCCTCTCTTATAAGGTAAGTTGTTCTGTAGTCCTCAGAGATAGCGGGGAACAATGGTAATTGATAACAGTAAGCATAGGCAGAACGCACAAAGTGCTCATAAGATTTCCGTCAGGTTCTACAGCAGTGATTCTCAATCTTTCTACTGCCGTGACCCCTTGATAAAATTTCCCAAGTTGTGGGACCCCTAACAGTAAAATTATTTTCGTAGTGTGGGTTGTCAGCACCCAAGGCAAGGCAAGTAATTTGCGCCCCTAACCCACGGACATTTAGTGCTCCCCGAGTCCCTTCCACTCGTACAGTATTAAAACCACTTATGGTACATTTTAGGATGTACCACTCTTACTCTTTGTTCTCCTTTCTTTCCCTTTTTTCTCTCTCTATCCTAATTTCTTGTTTTTTTCCCCATCCCTCTCTCTATCTATCTTTCTTGTTCTTTCTCTTATTCTTTCTCTCCCTTTTTCTTTGTTCCTCCCCCTCTTTTCCTCTCCCTTCCATGTGTAGCGCCCTCCTCACTCCCCTCTTTCGTCTTCAGCTCGTCTTTTCTCTTGTCTAGGGGTACCTTCAGAGGGGAAGGGAGCGGGGACACCACACCTGGCCTTCACCACAGGTGTCAGTGTGATACAAGCAAAGTTCTTTTACCTTCGGGTCAGTGTTGTGCACCTGGAGCCTCCACCGAGAGTTACCTTGAACAATGTCTGTCAGGAAATGAGCCCCACACCATTAAAGTTCAACACTTTATTCTTCTCGAATGAACACAATCAGTTGAACTCCCTTGGTAGAAACAGAACAGAAAAGGAGGTGTGGATGCGAGTAGGCCCAGACACAATGTGTTCTCCACTTTCCTCCCTGAAAGTGGGTTGCGGCCTCCGAGCGAGGGGGGATTTCCCTCCAGGCGGTCTCCGGTGAGAGGCTCACCCGTCACTGGCAATATGCTGCACCAGATCTTCAAGTGAGGAGCTCCCCCCGGTCCATTACGCCTTCCGGATTCGGGTTCCCAACCCCTGGGTTCCCTAGGATCTCCTTCCCTCGCGGAACTCAGTGTTGGGCACTGAGCTCCAGACCATCATCTGAGTACCTCACCCCAGGCTAAAGGTGCCCGGGATGGAACACGACCTCCGGCTGTCCTCTAGGTCTAGGCCGCCTAGAGGACCGACACGAACCACCGCCCGCAGGCTGAAGGTGCCTGGGACTCCCCCCCATGACCAAGATGGCCGGCCCCTTTATACCCTCTCCCGGCAAGCACGGTGGGTTCCCCGCCCCACCATACCGCTGCCGAGGGAGGACAAAAAGGAGGCACGGCACACAGCAATGATTCAACCCCAGCCCAGGGCGACAGCGTCACCTGCTGGGCTGCAGGGAATTACACATCACTGATGTCTCTGCCAAGTTCAAATTACAGCCGGGAAAGTACATACCCGCTACACTTGTATTCTCTATTTGTGTTCCTTCTCTTACTCCTTGGTGGGGGGAAGTGGGATGAGTGGCAGTGCTGGGGGGAGTTCTGATCAGCCAACTTAGGTGCTCTTGATCAAGGTCATCTGCTAATCTGAGAACTGTAGTGGGGACTTTTATTGACAACTCTAATCACAGCCTGGTAGTGTAACACACTGTGTCTCCAGCTTTGTGGTGTCTCGCAGCAGTGACACCTATGCCAAAATCAGGAGATAGGGTCTCCTCCCACTTCACATTCCTCACCAGTCAGCTGACCTCTAGTCTCCCCCCCACCCATGCCGTGAACTGAATGGGTGGCTGTGAAGAGGCAGAGTGGGTGGCCGTGGGCTCCAGAAACAACCCTGCTGGGCGGCCACAGGCTCTTGGGACAGCCCTGCTGGGCGGCCGCGAAAAGGCTGGGAGAGCGGTGCAGGAGAGCGGTGCAGGCTTCAAGAACAGCCCAGGATTCGGTGACCCCTGGCAAATTGTAATTTGACCCCGGAGGGGGTCCCGACCCCCAGGTTGAGAACCACTGTTCTACAGCATGTTAGTTCCAGGCAGTGACCCACTAAGTAGTGAATCAAGCATCAGGATGACAGGCCTGTAGCCTACACCTTCAAAAGCAAGTCATAAAAGTACACATGTAAATATATCTATTCTGACAGTTTTGCTTTCATTTTAGACATTCATTAAACATAATTACTTTTTTTTAATGTAACTTTTGGAACTGTTGTCTGTTCTCCAAGCAAAGCATCATGGGAGTTACTGCAGCAAGCGTCTGAGTGCTTGGCATAAGTATCATCTGGATTCTGCGTATTACCCTCCATTTGCTGCCAGTGAAAATATTAAGAATTATTGTCGCCATCTAAGAATGATGCTCTAATATTCTAAAATAAATTTGCTTTATGGCGTTGTTAAATGAAATTTTATCTAGTGCTGCTAGTTCACTTGCTGAATTTATTTAGCAGGCTTTGACAACACTATCATAGCAGCATAGCAGTTACATATTTTTCAAAGGAGGTGGTAAAAAAAAAAAAAAAAAAAAGCGCCAGGCTCCCTTCTACCTGATGTCACTGGGATCTGAGTAAATATTCCTTAAAAGTGAATAAAATTTTATTTCACTTTAACAAGAGAATATAAAAGTGAAAAAAGGTCAGGGCAGTAATAGACTAATCTCAATTATCAGGGCAGCCTGTGAAACCCTCAACTCCCACCTAATCTCATTGGGTGCACATGCAGTGCTCCGTGCGATTTCCTACACGGCCAAATGAAATTATAAAGCAGTGTTAAATTTATTAATCATTTAATTAGCTAAATGTTCCTGCAACAACTCGAGAGATGAATGGCATGTCATTTTCTAATGCAATTTGCCTTGCAGCCAGGCTGGGTCAGAAAGTAGGCTACTGGCATCGAGAAAGATGTCTTTTTATTATTTTATTTTTTTAATTTATTTTTTTAAGAAAAATACAGATTTTTTACATTTTCTTTAGCATTATGAAACATAGAGTTTGCAAGCAGACATTAAATAATAGCAATTCTACATAGATTTATACCAGTCTACCTTATGGATTGTTTATTGCAGAAATGCATCAAGCTTGTGTAGCTTTTCTAAAAATGTTTTTAAAAAGTGGAAAATTCCTTTAAAATGTATGTACATTTTTAACAATTAACTTCTATTATTTGCTTCTTTTTGGTCTGTTAAATATACCATGGAAAGTATTTAATTATATCTGTGCTATAAGCGCAAAAAAAAAAAAAAAATATTGATCCTGTCTTGAATTATCTTGAACTGCAGATCAATTAGCACTTACATTGTGGATGTGAGAAGAAGGGATGTGATTTAGTGGTTTAGCAAAGACAACTGGGCAGGGCTGACACCACTCAGTCCACAAAAAGGTTGTATGTTAGGAGCTGAGTGCATTTCTGGCAGGTCAATAGGTACACACAGGGTCTTTAAAGGGATAAACCATGGAGAAATGTCCGTGCATTGCAGAAATGTACTGCATATTCTTTGGCCTGATATACACTTGAAGGTTTGAAGGAATGTTGTGATTATAGCAGCAAAGATAATTGACAGCTTTGTACATAATATTTTTTTAAATCTTGAAAATGCATTTGATGCTTTTGTACAGGATGCAGCCAAGAATACACTATATTACCAAAAGTATTGGGACACCCGCCTTTACACGCACATGAACTTTAATGGCATCCCAGTCCGTAGGGTTCAATATTGAGTCGGCTCACCCTTTGCAGCTATAACAGCTTCAACTCTTTTGGGAAGGCTGTCCACAAGGTTTAGGAGTGTGTCTATGGGAATGTTTGACCATTCTTCCAGAAGTGCATTTGTGAGGTCAGGCACTGATGTGAATGAGAAGGCCTGGCTCGCAGTCTCCGCTCTAATACATCCCAAAGATGTTCTATTGGATTCAGATCAGGACTCTGTGCAGACTAGTCAAGTTCCTCCACCCCAAACTGAAGTTCCCCCCAAGTTCTTGCGGGCGCGCTCCCGTGATACAGCCAGCAGCTATAGCCGCTTACTGTATCACTCGGCCCCGCCCCCCAGCGCGCCGTGTCATTGGATGTGATTGACAGCAGCGCGAGCCAATGGCTGCGCTGCTTTCAATCCATCCACTCTAGCCAATCAACGACCAGGCAGAGCGGCGAAGAGGCGAGCGCAGCAGGTGAACAGGCTCAGATAAGTAAAACAGGGGGGGGGCTGGGGGGCCGGTATTGTCGGATGTTTTTTTACCTTAATGCATAGGATGCATTAAGGTGAAAAAAATTGTACCTTTAGTGTCCCTTTACGCCGTAAGGTACATCTGTTATACAGTCAAGAAAAAAAAAAAGCATTTTTGCTTGCAGATGACTGGGTGAGGGTAGCCAGCAGAGCTTCAGCTCATTCAATAAGCTCTGGGGGAAATTCCCTTGCAAAGTGCAGCTTCTTTTTGCAAAGTGATCATCTTATTTTTCTGTAGTAAATCAACCCCAATGGATCCCAAAATATCACAATTAGCTTCCGTTTCCAAATACAAACTCTAGGGGCACAACATATTTGGAAAACTTGACTTTTGTGTATAATTTAAACACTTCTATATTTCATCAAGTCAGGATGTTCATAGAGGTTGTGACATTTAGTTGCTTGTACTGCACACACCAGAGCTGATTCCCTTAAAGCGGAGGTCCGGCCATAATTGTATTTATTTTTTGACGATCCACACATTAGTATAGCATATAAACAATTAAATATATAAGCCGCTCCCGATCTATTTAGTAATAAAATAAAAACGTACTTACCGTAATATCTTCTCCCATGACTTTGTGGCAGTTTCCATTTTAATTAAGGGCATGTGAAGCCCAGTCTCTATCTTTTAATGTTTTTTCCGACAGAGGTGCATGTTGGGTAACCAGCAGGCACCTCTCGATCTCGCACATGCGCAGTTAAACGGTGCTCATAGTGCCATTAGTTTGTATTGTTGCCATGACAACAGGCGGCGACGGAGAAACGTCCCACCCCGTTGTTATGACAACGAGTATCTCGAGCATGTGCAGTTAAACGGCACTCGTAGCGCTATTAATTTGTATTGTTGCCCTGACAACGGGCGGCGACGGAGGAACGTCCCGCCCCGTTGTTATGACGAGTATCTCGCGCATGCGCAGTTAAACGCCGCTCGTATCGCCGTTAGTTTGTATTGTTGCCATGACAAAGGGTGGCGACGGAGGAACGTCCCTCCCCATTGTTATGACAACGAGTATCTCGCGCATGCGCAGTTAAACGGCGCTCGTATCGCCGTTAGTTTGTATTGTTGCCATGACAAAGGGTGGCGACAGAGGAACGTCCCGCCCCGTTGTTATGACAACGAGTGTCTCGCGCACGCACAGTTAAACAGCGCTCGTAGCACTGTAATGCTCACAGACTCCTGGGAAATGATGACACTCATTTCCCAGAAGGCCAGGCGAGTTAGGAAGGGAAGTAGGTCCACCGCGGACTAGGAATTAGGCAGATTAGGAAATCTGCCTAGTAACAGTCATTTGCAGGCAAGTAAAAAAATTTTTTTTACAAAATGATTTTTTTTTGTATTAAAGGGAACCTAGTGATAAGAAGTTTGTTTTTAGGGTGGACCTCCGCTTTAATTTTGGGTCTGGAGTAGGTATTTATATGACAAAAATCAAATGTTTTAATCACCTTTTACAATTTTTTTTTTTTTTTTTTAAGTCTCTCTTTTCAATGAGAATGTCTGGTATGGTAGCAAGATACGCTGTGTTTGCCGAAAAAGTAAAAAAAATGATGTGATGAGCGATAGATGATTTAACCACACTTTTCTTCCTGCCACAAGATCTGTCGTCTGATAACTACTCAGCACCGACTCATCTCTCACTTTCATGGGAACTTCAAATCTAATAGCACTTTTTCCACTCTCGCCTTCCTTTCTTGTACAAGGTATGGCCCACCCCATCGAGAGGTATATTAGCCCCGTGATTTGGCGTGTGTGTGTAATAGTTGTGGGGATCGGGTGCGCCCCATGACGTGGCTTCCTGAAGATTGTGTGCTGATATGTATTCTTTTGAATTGATTAAAGTGCACCTGGGCTAAATAGAATGGTATAAAGACGAAGGAATAAATGATTGACAAGTCCTTATTTAGGTTTGGTATGGGTTTGGTCTTTTCTTTTTTTTATATATAAATCTCACCTCCTAGCAAACGGAAGAATTGGTTGGCACTTCTAGCGAATTTTTGAGATGCCTGATGATATCTATGCCTTTTATACCTTCAGTAAATCTTAAAGTATCAAACTGAGCAAAACAAAAAAATGTAAAACCATATACCTAAAACATACACTATATTTTCAAAAGTATTGGGACATCTGCCTTTACACACGTGAACTTTAATTGCATCCCAGTCTTAGTCCGTAGGGTTCAATATTGAGTTGGCCCTCCCTTTGCAGCTATAACAGCTTCAACTCTTCTGGGAAGGCTGTCCACAAGGTTTAGGAGTGTGTCTATGGGAACGTTTGACCATTCTTCCAGAAGCGCATTTGTGAGGTCAGGCACTGATGTGGGCAAGAAGGTCTGGCTCGCAGTCTCCGTTCTAATTCATCCCAAAGGTGTTCTATCAGGTTGAGGTCAGGACTCTGTACAGGTCAGTCAGGTTCCTCCTCCCAAACTCACTTATCCATGTTTTTATGGACCTTGCTTTGTGCACTGTGCACAGTCATTTTGGAACAGGTAGGGGCCATCCCCAAACAGTTCTCACAAAGTTGGAAGCATCAAATTGTCCAAAATGTCTTGGTATGCTGATGCCTTAAGAGTTCCCTTCACTGGAACTAAGGGGCCAAGCCCAACCCCTGAAAAACAACCCCACACCATAATCCCCCCTCCCCTCCACCAAATGATTTGGACCAGTGCACAAAGCAAAGTCCATAAAGACATGGATGAGCCAACGCTGTATCCTGGCCCAGGCCTAGGGCAGCACTTTGCAGGGGGGCAGCACAGAAAGAGTCCCCGCCGGCTTGCGCTACACTGTTAGTGTAACGCAAGCTGCTTCTAATTTTGAGTTTTCCTATTGTCCTGGACCACAAACCTTCCTCACTGTGCTATATGTTTCTGCTGCATAATTGGCATGGTTATATCTTCTTAGTCCTCTCCATAAAATTATCAGAAATTTGTGCTTAAAGTAGAACTATAGGCAACACTTTTTCTTTGTCTTTTGGATAGAGTAAGGGAGGGTTATAGCCCCTGTCAGTTTATTTTTTACCATCCCTGTCCCATTGCAGAGATTTCCCTTCACTTCCTGCCCTATAGCCAAACAGGAAGTGAGAAGAAATCTATGCAAATTAAGGGAATCCAATGCCCCCCCCAGGCCTAAGAACTAGTGTCCCCACTCAAAAAGGGGTGGGTCTTAAACAGAAATTGGTGTGGCCTTGACAGGAAGGGGTGGGTCATATTTAAATTAGGGGGTGCACAAGTTTAGTCAGGCTTAGGGCAGCACAAAACCTAAATACACTACTGGGATGAGCGAGTCTGGGGTGGAGGAACTTGACTGGCCTGCACAGAGTCCTGACAGATAGAACACCTTTGGGGTGAATTAGAGCGGAGACTGCATACCAGGCCTTCTCGCCCACATCAGTGCCTGACCTCACAAATGCGGTTATGGAAGAATGGTCAAACGGGCTCCTTGGAGATGCAGTTTTTGGGGGTTTGCCTACAATAAAAAGAACTAACCTCTGGGCAGCTGACTCCGGTAATAATGTCACAGGGAGAAATAAATGCTGTCACATGAGAAATTAAAACAAAAAGCAAATGCTGGGACATGCTCTAGAGGTGGAGAGAGAGGGTTGAGGGTAAATTTGGGTAATGCCTTGACATACACTTCAAACTAAAGTGTACAGTGTTTATAGAAAAAGAGATCAGCAATTTTGTAAAAAATGAAATTAAATTCCAAATCCAATGAAGACGCACCAAGTTAAACCCCATTGCTTCAATTTGTATATGACCATTCACATTGTTCATTTTGCACTATGGGCAAATTAATTATTTATCCACACACATCTGAAGTCTGTTTATGTGGACTATACACTTCTAGACAGGTGTACAGCTTTAAAAAAAGTAAATAATAGCCAAAAGTTTTTGGATGAGTGGAAAAAAAATAGCAGAATTATTGGAAAGGGGAAATTGTGTCCAATAGAGGATCAAATGCAAGAACTAAGGCGGAATTTAAATACTACAGAAAAGGGATTTTTTTTTTTGTTTTTAGCCTGTAGGTGTGAGGTTTGGGTTTGCCGCAAGCTTGGATTCACAATTTTCTGTCCTGGTAAATTTATGTGAATATTCTTCCATAGTTCATTGAACTATTGCCAGCAGGCTTAGAAGGTACAATATGTTTTTTTTTGGATAAGCCAGCCCCTTCACTACAACAGGAGGGACAGAGAGCCAAAGTATCAGTTTTTGCAGGGAAAGCTGACAAACCGCGTAGGGACGGATTAGGGACAGTTTTGAGACTATTTTAAAGTATAACTAAAGGCACATTTTTTGGGGGGGTTTTGGTTAGAGTGACTAGAACTCTTGTCAGTTTTTATTATGTGCCCCCTGTTAAGGAGAGCCACCTCTCTATTTGTCCTGTTTACCATTATCATTTAGACCCCTTTCACACTGGAGCGTATTGCAGGCACTATAGCGTTATGCCCTTAAAAAGCTGCACCATTCATTCCAGTGTGAAAGCCCGAGGGCTTTCACACTGGAGCGTTGCGCTAGCAGGACGGTAAAAAAATTCCTGCTAGCCGCATCTTTGGAGCGGTGAAGGTGCGGTGTGGTTACCGCTCCTCCACCGCTGCTGCCCATTGAAATCAATGGGACAGCGCGGCTATACCGCCCGCATTGCGGGTGATTTTAATCCTTTTTCGGCCGCTAGCAGGGGGTAAAACCACCCCGCTAGCAGCCGAAATGCGCCGCAAATCCGCCCATAGCGTCGGTGGTAAAAATAGCGGCGTTTTACCGCCAACGCTATGGGCGCCTCAGTGTGAAAGGGGTCTAAAAGTGAAAGTGAAAAAAAAAATAAAAATGTTGGGTTGTCCCCAGAAAAGTAATAGAGGGAAAATCTTCTAATGGTGGGGGCCGAAGGAATTCCCTTCATTTGCAGGGATTTCCTCCAACTTCCTTTTTGTCTATGGGACAGGAAGTGAAGGTAAATCTCTGCATTGGGACACAGATGTAAAAAAAAAAAAAAAATCGGACAGATTATAACCTTCCCTGGATCTATCCACAAAGAAAAAAAACAAGTTTTGCCTCTTTGGGCAATCAACCCCCTTGCTACATTTCGTTGTTCTTATTATTGAAGTTACATTTGGTCTTCTCCCTTTTTATTTATTTATTTATGTTTTGCTATAAAGCTCCCCTTCGAAAAATTAGGCTTTTGCTTCAGGGGTGGTATTTTGTGGTCTTCATTTATTTGGGGGATATACTTTTTAATTTTGTGATGAAAAGGTTAATATTTTAGTTTAAACTGCTTTTTTTCTTTTTTTAATTTTCTTGCTGTAAAATTTCCCCCAAAAAATAGCTTTTGTTTCAAGGGAGGGCCTTTTTTTTTGGTTTGCGGTGCTCAAAGTAAGCATTCACTTGTTACTTAGAATCTGTTCTTGGGCCAGTTTTTGTTTTGTACACAGCACACCACTGTATTGAAAGGAAAAAAAAGACAATCGAGGTGTAAGAACCAGTGTTAATTGTGGCAGCAAATTTCAATTTAGTTTTAGTCTTGGTCTTAGGACTAAAATGGCATTTTAGTTTTAGTCCCATTTTTGTTTTCTGCAATTGATTTAGTTTTAGTCGTATTTACTCAACTAAATCTCCAGAACATTTTAGTCGACTCAAAGTCAAAGTCTCATCGAGCATGCGCGGGCTTACCGGAGGACAGGTAAGCTTGTAGCCCCATACACACACACACGGTTTTCTCGTCGGGAAACAGGCCGACGAGAATCCCGACGAGAAAATAGAGAGCAGGTTCTCTATTTTTCTCGTTGAGATTCCCGGCAGTTTTCTTGACGAGAAACCATACACACAAACGTTTTTCTCTGCAAAAAGCTCTGCCAGCAGTTTTCTTGCCGAGAAAACCGGCCGTGTGTACGAGGCTTTACCCCTGATTAAAACTGTCATGCTACTGGGCAATTCCAGAGTGCCGGTTCACACTAGCGCTGCGGGTGTCAATAGAAAGATAATGACACCCCCAGATCGGTTTGCATATCGCAGTGCGGACTGTCAAATGGTGCAGGAATCGGATCGCATTGAGAACACCTATGCGACCCAATTCTAGTGCGGACCAAAAATAAGATCCTGCACCATTCCGGAGCAATTGCGATGCAAATGCAGCCATACAAACTATCTGTATGGCTGAATTTGCTTCGCACAGACATCGCATGTGATCTGCGGTGGGAATCACATGCAATGTCTTACAACGCACCAGTGTGAACCCGGTCTTACACTGCTATGTCCTTAGCAGTATCTTAATCATTGTAACATACCCCCTTCCCCAGTTCTCTTTGTCTCTAGTAAATTCAGTCCTAGCCTTTTCAAAATGGTCCTTATGCTGGCCAGTTTTACTCTGCTGTGTCATCTGCGGTCCCCTTATTTTTAATGAGAGCTTAATAGAAACTGGCCAGTGGCAAGACAGTTTTTCATTAGCAAGAACAGAGACAGCTACAGCGAACTACTGGGCAGTTGCTATCTGCTGGTCAAAGTGGGCTTATTATCGTTTGTTGAAAAATAATATGTCATTGCTAAAGCTACCTGAAAAAATTAAAAAAATTCAAATTGGGATGCTGCTGTATAAAACCCAACCAAATTGTAAAGGAAAATAATCCATTCCACAGCCAAATATGTGCTGCCAATGCACGGTGTCACTGAGAGTATATGTGAAATGAATTCTTCCCTAACACCACTTACAGCTTTAAGCCATCCCCTGTTATTTAACTACTTCCTAACAATGCCATAGCTGAAAGACGGCTTAAGTGTGGCTCTCTCAATTCGGGAAGGTGTCCATGGACTCATAGAACCACACTTCTTGCATGCTCCCTGGGACCTTTGGACACAGCTGATTACAGATTGTGGTAAAGAGCCAATCACAGTGTACCTTTACCTTGTGATCAAAGGTGTCCAATCACAACTGATCACAATGTAAACAGACTTGCCTGATTATCAGTGCAGCCCCATCAATGACAATTAGTGCCCATCATTGCCCATCAGTGCTACCTATTAGTGCCCATTAGTGCCACATATCAGTGCAGCTTTATCAGTGCCGCCTCATCAGTTTCGCCTATCAGTGCCCATTAGTGCAGTCTATCAGTACACATCAGTGAAGAAGAAAAACTACTTATTTGCAAAATTTTAAATACCACCAAAAGAATGCTCTATCTGTCCCCCAAAAAAAAGATACAAAGTTCATATGGGTACAGTGTTGCATGACCGTGCAATTGTCATTCAAAGTGTGACAGCACTGAAAGCTGAAAATTGCCCTAGTCTGGAAGGGGGTATAAGTGGCCAGTAAGCAAGTGGTTAAATGATATGTAGATTTTCAATATTACCCTCGAAGCCACATGAAAAAGACCCTTTCCCCACGTAATTTTTTTATTTTTTTGCATTGGTATATATCCCCCATGGCAGTGCCCACATTACCTTACCTTTCTTTTAACCCTTTCACTGTACGGACCTGACAACAGGGTTTTACACACATACCCTGTGGCTGCAGCAACCAGGAGTCTTTGTTTTTATCTGACAAACAGTCTCCTGCTTTTCAGGTTGAAAGATTCATTGGTTGCACTGCCGCCCAATTGCTTCCACACACCCGCGGTAATGTGCCCCCCCCCCACCATGCATCTGTGGGCCTGGGACCGGCATAGCGGGTGCTGCCTGGTAGGGGGGAGAGAGCAAAGCAGACTCCACTCTCCTCCCCTCCTTGTTGCTGACCTGGAAAGCGACATGTTTAACATCACTTCCAGGTCTGCCTCTCACTGTCATCGGCTAACATGGCCGGGAAAAAATTGTAATGCAATGTGATCTGCAATGCAATTCTAGCAATCAGGGCTGGCCATCAAATGTGTATTTTTTTTTTTCTATTTATATGGTGTAGGCATTGATGATTGGCACCAGCCTTCATTTTGTTCAGATGGCATTACTTCCCTCCCTGAAGAAGGGGGAGGCAATTCCCCAGAAACGCGTTGGCTCTACTTATTCACTGTTATCTCCAATAAATAACTATAAAATTCATCAAGTAATACCTTCTTCTTTTTGGACATTGGGTGCTCCTCTCTAATCACCCAAGTGTTCATTGCAGTAACACCTCCATCTGTCATTTTTAGAAAGGTAGTAGCCCTAGAGACCCCAACAGAGTCTATCACCTACCGCCTACAATAGGGATACAACCCATTGGAAGCAATTCCTTCTGTACCTTCCACACAGTAACTTGCCGTTAGGCAACCCTTGGTAGGACCAGTCTAGTACTGTCTTCCACTCAAGTTGATATCTATAGTCATGACTGCTGAGGCGCAATGGGCCTAGGTACAAATCAAATGTAACATTATGGGATAAAACCCGCCACCCCTTGCCCCCTCACCCCATTTAATAAACACACTTACAATCATTAGGTTGGAAAGGGCAAGGCCACAGCTTTATTTAAGTTCCAACACATAACATGTGAACACTTTAAACCAGTGCCAGTCACAGTTGTACTGTGAGCACGCAATTCCGAAAGGGGCTTGTCTTTACCATAAGTGCTGCACAGACAGCCTACTTTCCATCAAGAGCATAGCCCATTACAGCAACTTTAATGCTGGCAAGGTCAAGAAACCGCAGCAAGCTGTGACATACCATAAAGAAAAAAGGGGCAGGAGGGTGGGCAGCTCTTCCAGCCATGTTCTTAAAAAGACCCAGAATTCCCTGGGGGCAATACTTTTCTGAGTTCAGGCCCAGCCCATCCCCCATAGTTCAACCAATCCTTGGTGACCACTCACCCAATTTGTCTGGCACCTGGCCATGCCCCCATCAGTCAAGGCTCTCTTTCCTTATAGGGGCTCAAGAGGCCTTCAGTTGGGCTGCACAGATAATAAAAAAGAGGAAAATTAAGCACTTAGAAGGGAACTGAAATTGAAAATGCTCTGTAGAGGACACCAGCTGGTCTACACAATCTCAACCTGAAGATGGGAGGGACAACTGAAAGCAGCATCAACCAGGTATATGTCACTCTACACACAACAAATGCTTTAGTGGCTTTGTGAGTATGAACATTCTGTTATATTGCATGTAATGAGAATTTGATAAAACTTTAAAGAAACACTAAAGAGAATTTTTTTTTTTTTTTTAAATAACAAACATGTTATACTTACCTCCACTGTGCAGCTCATTTTGCACAGAGTGGCCCCGAACCTGGTCTTCTGTGGTCCCTCGTGGCTGTTTCGGCTCCCCCCCACAAGAACTCCTCATCTTCATGCGAGCGAGCTCGCATGGTGAGGAGTTCTTGCGGGCACGCTCCCGTGATGCAGCCGGCGGCCATAGCCGCTCACTGCATCACTCGGACCCTCCCCCCAATGCGCCGCATCATTGGATGTGATTGACAGCAGCGCGAGCCAATGGCTGCGCTGCTTTCAACCAACCAATGAATGCACCGTGAAGCCTGTCCGAGAACCAAGCACGTTCACGGCGCGGGACTTTCGAGGGGTCAGGTAAGTAAACGGGGGACCTGCTAATCCGCAGATGTTTTTTCACCTCAATGCATAGAATGCATTAAGGTGAAAAAAACGTTTACCTTTACAACCCCTTTAAGGTTGGAACTACTGTGCTTCCATGGGTTGTAGTCCCACCTTGGCCAATGATATGGATGAGATCTAGGCTGCTGAATTTCCTGTGACCAGAATTTCCACGCAGTATTTCTTTACCTATAATGACCTTTGGTGACCTCTGTGGTCAATGTAAGCAACCACATGCACAAGAACATGGTAAAAGGTTGCAGTCTACAAAACAGGAACAGCAAGAACATCATAGTGACACCTCCATCACTCAACGTCTGTGATGATGATACACTTATCTAGTTCTGATGGTAGAATGGTATGCTCCTAGCTGCATGGAAGTATTGTGTTTTATTCCATTCTTTACTAGTTTGACCTCGATTTATTTCAGACATAAACACACATCAGTGGTTAGCCATCTCTACAGTGAAGTTCACCTTGCAGTATTAAAATAATCCTGGGGAAGTGTACATTACAATGTACGTATGGATCATAGAAATGTTTGTCCTTTGCTAAATGCATAAAAAAATGGAATACCTAATTCATCATGCTGTCTGTTTTGGCCAAACATATGCTTAAGCACACAAAGCAGAGCCTTGCATTGCCACTCCTTAATGAACTGTGATGTCAGGATATACAACTTGTTTTTTATTCATCCTTGTAAGGTCAAAACCTGTTTTGTTCTGTCCTCCCTTCATCTTTTGTATATTTATTACCTTAGCCGCATAGACACCTGCATTCATATTGCTAAAGTTTATTTCCTAAACTTAAAATATGGTATTTTCTGTTTTTTTACTATGAATTTGTGTAATATGGATTGGGGAAAAAAGGGCAGATGGAGGGTTTCTGGTGCAAAGGGGGGGGGGGGTTTATGATGAAGTCACTAAACTCTAATATGAGCTTTAATATATTAATGCCATTTCAAAACAATTATATATATATATATATTTTAAATATGCAGGTTTTATTAACCACTTCAGCCCCGGAAGAATTGGCTGCCCAATCCCCGGGCCATTTTTTGCGATTTGGCACTGCGTCGCTTTAACTGACAATTGCGTGGCCGTGCGATGTTGTACCCAAACAAAATTGACATCCTTATTTTCTCACAAATAGAGCTTTCTTTTGGTGGTATTTGATCATCACTGCGATTTTTTTTTTTTTGCGCTATAAACAAAAAAAGAGCGTACATTTTGAAAAAAACACAATATTTTGTACTTTTTGCTATAATAAATATCCCTAATTTTTTTTAAAAAAGTGTTTTTTTTTCTCAGCTTAGGCCGATACGTATTCTTTTTTTGTTTACAAATTATTTTATTTGGAAGACAAATGAAAATTTACATACTTCAGCGAAAAGCAATGTATTACATACAGGTATGCTAGAATCTACAGAGTGTGTACATGAGTATGGCAATAAAGGTTAGAATAATAGGTAGTCGGTACCAGTAAAAAGGAAAAGGTAATGGTTGGATATACAAAAAGAGTGTTATAAATATATATGGTATAGGGGCAATCTCAGTAATAGGTTTAAGCAGAGTGAGATTGAACTATCTGATAGGAGTGGGCAGGGCCGATACGTATTCTTCTACATATTTTTGGTAAAAAAAATGCAATAAGCGTTTATTGATTGGTTTGAGCAAAAGTTATAGCAAATACAATATAGGGGATAGATTTATAGCATTTTTATTATTATTATTTTTTTACTAGTAATGGCAGCGATCTGCGATTTTTATCAGGACTGCGACATTATGGCGGACACATCGGACACTTTTGACACGTTTTTGGAACCATTGGCATTTATACAGCGATCAGTGCTATAAAAATGCACTGATTACTGTAAAAATGTAATTGGCAGGTAATTGGTTAACACTAGGGGGCGATCAAGGGGTTAATTGTGTTCCCTATGTGTGTGTTCTAACTGTGGGGGGATGGGACTGATCTAGAGGAAATGACAGATTGTGGTTCCTAGCTATTAGACCACTTTCACACTGATGCGCTTTTCAGGCGCTTTCACGCTAAAAAAAGCGCCTGAAAACGTATTTCCATTAAAATCAATGAATGCTTTCACACTGGGGCAGTGCGCTGAAAAAACGTCCCTCTCCATTGAAATGAATTGAAAGCGCTTCAAAAGCGCCTGAAAAGCGATTCAAAAGCGCTCAGTGTTTTACTGGCAGTTTTTCAAGCGCCTCAGTGTGAAAGTGGCCTTAGGAACCCACGATCTGTCTCTGCTCACAGAACAGAACAGGGATGTGTGTGTGTTTACACACACACATGTCCCTGTTCTGGCTCTTGTGCCCGCGATCGCTCGTGGCTGGTGGTCATTGCGACCGCCGGTCACAAGCATCGGCACCCCCGCGATACAGCGCTCGCGTCTGATAGCCTGCTTAAAGCGACCGACGCACAGCTACGATGGTTCGCACAGCGGAGCCAACCTGCCGCAGTATAACTGCAGCAGCTGGTCTGCAAGCGGCTAAAAGAACATCTGGTGATCCTGCCATGAGACTCCGGTCACACAAGGGCAATTCTGAGTGCCACTTTCATGCAACTTTACACTCTCTGGCACTCAAGTCACAAGAAAGTGGCATCAAAGTAGTGCAGGAACCTTTCCAAAGTCACTGTGACTTTAAGCGCTTGCCAACCGCCTCGCAGAGAAGTACGGTGGCAGAGCGGCTCTCCTGTGTCGGATCGCGTATCTAATACGTGATCCAGTACTTCTAGGTAGGGGGCACGTGCCCCCCCCCCCGGCTGTGCTGTTATTAGTCACAGCTAGGGTTGCCACCTTATCCCTTTAAACCCGAACACACATTAATTAGACAGGTTCTGTGACTGATTAAGGTGGTAATTAAACTCACTTGGTACCTTATCTGTAATTTAATTAGCCTCAGAACCTGTGTAATTCAAAGGTGTTCGGGTTTAAAGGGATGAGGTGGCAACCCTAGTCACAGCACAAGCGGATCAGCAGGTGCCGGCTGATGATTGACCGCTGGCACCTGCAAATCAGCGAGGAGGAAGACAGGACAATGTAAACAACACAGAGCTCTGTTCTGTCAGCAGAGATGTGCTGGTTTGTGTTTCACAGGGAATTAAAACCGGCACATCCCTTAGTAAAAGCACCTCACATTACACACACAAACACTGGTTAGGCACACATCTAACCCTTTGATCGCCCTAGATGTTTAACCCCTTCGCAGCCAGTGTCATTAGTACAGTGACCGTGCATATTTTTAGCACTGATCAATCATTGTATTAGTGTCACTGGTTCCCACAAAGTGTCAAAAGTGTCAGTTAGCGTCCGATTGACCGCCGCAATAACGCAGTCCCGCTATAAACGCTGATCGCCACCATTTCTAGTATAAAAATATAAATAAAAAACTCCAGTGTATAATACCGTAGTTTGTGGACGCTATAACATTCGCATAAACCAATCAATATATGTTTTTTTGGGCTTTTTTTAACCGAAAACATGTAGTAGAATACATATCGGTCTACTTTGATGAAGAAATTAGACGTTTATTGGATATGTTTTATAGCAGAAAGCAAAAAATATATATATATTTTTTTCAAATTTGTTGGTCTTTTTTTGTTTATAGCGCAAAAAATTAAAAACGCAGAGGTGATCAAACACCACCAAAAGAAAGCTCTATTTGTTATGAAAAAAATGTATACATTTTATTTGGATACATCGTTGCACGACCGCGTAATTGTCAGTTACAGTAGAGTGCTGTATCGCAAAAAGTGGCCTGGTCATGAAGGGGGGGGGGTAAATCTTCTGGAGGTGCAGTGGCTAAAAATGCTTTTTCTGCCCAAAAGCTCCTTTCAAAGATGCACTTGTAATGTTTTTTTTTTCTGCCTGTAAACTCTCCTCTACATATATGCCTGTATAATTCCATGGACTCATAGATTAAACATAGAGTTGCTTCTAATGGTTAAAAAAAAAAAAAAAAAAGCCACATGCCTGTATTTTTTAACCCTCGTACACACGATCGGATTATTTGCGGACAAAGCGTAGGACTTTTGTCCGAAGGGCGTTGGCCAAGAACTTGGATTGCATACAAACGGCAAAGAATTGTCGGCTAACAAACACGAAACTACGTGGTTGTTCAGCTCTTTAGCGCCACCCTTTGGGCAACTTCTGCTAATGCTGTGTTATAGTAAGCATGTAGCTCCAACTTACTTTGGAGTTTTGTCCGAAGGACTTGTGTACACACGATCGGATAATCCGACAACACACATTTGTTGGCGGACAATTTTAAAGCATGCTATCCAACATTTGTTTGTGGAAAATCCGACAACAATTGTCCGATGGAGCATACAAACGGTCGGATTTTCCAACAACAGCCTGTCATCACACAATTCCTGACGGATAATCCGATCGTGTGTACGGGCCTTAAGAATAAATAAAAGGAATACAGATGTATATTATGAAAAAATTAAAGGCAGCTGTGTGTTGAATGTTTATGAATGAATAAAAGTAATAAATCTGTAAGTTGGAGCTACATGAATGAATGAAAGGAATAAAGTTGTATGTTTGAGATGAATGAATGCAAGCAAGCAATACAGTGTAAGTTGTAGCTGCATTAACCGCTTGCCGACCAGCCGCCATCATTATACTGCAGCAGGTCAGCTCGTTCCCGCGGACCGCCGTAGCTGTACGCCGGTCTCTTTAAGCGGGATAGCGGGCGCGCCCGCTGCACAGCGGGGTTGCCGATGCACGTGACCGGTGGTTGCGATGACCGCCGGCCACGAGCGATCGCGGGCACGAGAGGAAGAACAGGGACGTGTGTATGTAAACACACACATCCCTGTTATGAGAGGAGAGGAGATGCAGATCGTGAGTTTCTACAAGCTGGGAACCACGATCTGTCATCTCCTATAGTGAGTCCCCTCCCCCCACAGTTAGAACACACACTAGGGAACACAGTTAACCCCTTGATCGCCCCCTAGTGTTCACCCCTTCCCTGCCAGTGACATTTACACAGTAATCAGTGCATTTTTATAGCACTAATCGCTGTATAAATGCCAATGGTCCCAAAAATGTGTCAAAAGTGTCCGATATGTCCGCCATAATTTCGCAGTCCCGATAAAAAATTGCCACCATTACTAGTAAAAAAAAGTAAAATGCCATAAATCTATTCCCTATTTTGTAGAGACTATAACTTTTGCGCAAACCAATCAATATACGCTTTTTGCGATTTTTATTAACAAAAATATGTAGAATACGTATCGGCCTAAACTGAGGAAAAATTTCGCTTTTTTAACCAAAAAATTGGGGCTATTTATTACAGCAAAAAGTACAAAATATTGTGTTTTTTTTTTCAAAATTGTCGCTCTTTTTTTTATAGTGCAAAAAATAAAAACTGTAGAAGTGATCAAATACCACCAAAAAAAAGCTCTATTTGTGGGAAAAAAAGGACGTCAATTTTGTTTGGGTACAATGTCACACAACCGCGCAATTGTCAGGTAAAGCAACACAGTGTCGAATCGCAAAAAATGCTCTGGTCATTGAGCAGCCAATTCTTCCAGGGCTGAAGTAGTTAATAAATGAATGAAGAAAAAACAGCTGTAAGGTGGAGCAGTATTAATGAATGAAGGGAATACATCAGCAAGTTGGAACTGCATAAATGAAATAAAGCAATACAGCTGTAAGTTTGAGTTTTATGAATGAATAGCGGGAATACATCTGCAAATTGGAGCTGCATAAATGAATGAAGGGAATTCAGCTGAAAGCTGGAGCTGCATAAATGAATGAAATGAATATAGTTGTATATTTTATTTGTATAAGTAACTGAAGGATATACCACTGTAAGTAGGAGCTGCAGAATGAATGAAGGGAATACAACTATAAATTGGAGCTGCATTAATGAATAAAGAGAATACATCTGTAAGCTGGAGCTGCATAAATGAATTACAGTAAATGCATAGTTGTAAGTTTTATCTGTATAAGTAACTGAATGGAATACAGCTGTAAATTGGAGCTGCATGAATGAAATAATAGAAAACAGCTGTAAATTGGAGCTGCATGAATGAAATAATAGAAAACAGCTGTAAATTGGAGCTGCATGAATGAAATAATAGAAAACAGCTGTAAGTTGGAGCTGCATGAATGAATAAAGGTTATACAGTTGTAAATTGGGGTTGTATTAAAGAATGAAAGGAATGCAGCTGTATATTGGAGCTATATGAATACATGAATGAAAGCAATATGACTGTAAGTTGGAGCTATATAAATAAATGGAGGGAATGCAGCTGTGAGTTAGAGCTGCATGAACGAATGAAGGGGATACAGCTGTAAGATGGAACTGCATAAATGAATTACAGTAAATGCATAGTTGGAAGTTTTATCGGTATAAGTAACTGAATGGAATGCAGCTGTAAATTGGAGCTGCATGAATGAATGAAATTAATATAGTTGTAAGTTTTATCTGTATAAGTAACTGAAGGGTATACAGCTGAAAGATGAAGCTGCATGAATGAATGAAGGGGATACAGCTGTAAGATGGAGCTACATGAATGAATGAAGGGGATACAGCTGTAAGTTGGAGCTGCATTATAGAATGAAAGGATTGCAGCTGTATATTGGAGCTATATGAATAAATTAATGAAAGGAATATGAATAAATGGAGGGAATACAGCTGTAAGTTATAACTGCATGAACAAATGAAGGGGATACAGCTGTAGGATGGAGCTGCAGGAACGAATGAAGGTGATACAGCTGTAAGATGGAGCTGCATGAACGAATAAAGGGGATACAGCTGTAAGATGGAGCTGCATGAATGAATGAAGGGGATACAGCTGTAGGATGGAGCTGCATGAACGAATGAAGGGGATACAGCTGTAAGATGGAGCTGCATGAACGAATGAAGGGGATACAACTGTAAGATGGAGCTGCATGAACGAATGAAGGGGATACAGCTGTAGGATGGAGCTGCATGAACGAATGAAGGGGATACAGCTGTAGGACGGAGCTGAATGAATGAATGAAGGGGATACAGCTGTAAGATGGAGCTGCATGAACGAATGAAGGGGATACAGCTGTAAGATGGAGCTGAATGAACGAATGAAGGGGATACAGCTGTAAGATGGAGCTGAATGAACGAATGAAGGGGATACAGCTGTAAGATGGAGCTGCATGAACGAATGAAGGGGATACAGCTGTAAGATGGAGCTGCATGAACGAATGAAGGCGATACAGCTGTAAGATGGAGCTGAATGAACGAATGAAGGGGATACAGCTGTAAGATGGAGCTGCATGAACGAATGAAGGGGATACAGCTGTAAGATGGAGCTGAATGAACGAATGAAGGGGATACAGCTGTAAGATGGAGCTGAATGAACGAATGAAGGGGATACAGCTGTAAGATGAAGCTGCATGAATTAGTGAAGGAAATACATATGTAAGTTGGAGCTGCATGAATCAATGAAAGGAATATACCAGTAAGTTGGAGGTGAATGAATGGAAAAATACAAGCGTACCTTTTAGTTGTATGAATGAATAAAAGGAATAGAGCTTTAGGCGGCAGTCATCATGGCATTTTTTATAGGATATTTCCGTTCAGATATTGGATTTATGTGCTACTGTGTGCGCAAATGACAGGTTCTCTCAGGGGTATTGTTTATTTGTCATTCTTTCTTCGTTGCACAAGGTAAACAAATTGTTTCCCTTTAGCGGTAACATCATTAAAGGGAAAGCGTAGTGCGTTTTCAGGGAGCGCATATTTTAATATATTAATGCAGCATTTGCTATAAAGTCACTTGATGTGATCTCTAAATTTTTACAGCTCTTCCAGATTTTTGTTATTTTATTAAACATAGATTGTATAGATGAGCCTTTCTCCCCCAGCACCCTGAGGCGCCGTCTGGGTTCATCAGGGGTGGCCTCAAACGATGACACTCCTGATTATAACATAACACATATATGTGACGTCACAGAAATAGACTTTCTTCTCTGGGCCACATATGTGCAGCATGTGTTTGTGGTGGGAGCATGCTCAGTCACCTACCTCCTAGCATGGAGACCTAACTGTCGCCGACAGCTCCTGGTCTCAGAGTCACAGTTGGGAGCCAGTAAGACCAGCTCTTTATCATGTGATCACTGTGATAGGCAATCACTAGAGGAGAACGTTGTGTAAACAAGCCTCAAGTGGTAGATTATCCACTTAAGCCCCGGACCATTTGGCTGCCAAAAACCAGGGCACTTTTTGCGATTCGGCACTGCGTCGCTTTAACTGACAATTGCGCGCTCGTGCACGTGGCTCCCAAACAAAATTGACGTCCTTTTTTCCCCACAAATAGAGCTTTCTTTTGGTGGTTTTTGATCACCTCTGCGCTATAAACAAAAATAGAACGACAATTTAAAAAAAAATGCAATATTTTTTACTTTTTTCTATAATAAATATCCCCAAAAAATATATAAAAAAAACGTATTTTTTCCCTCAGTTTAGGCCGATACGTATTCTTTTACATATTTTTGGTAAAAAAAAATGTCAATAAGCGTTTATTGATTGGTTTGCACAAAAGTTATAGCATCTACAAAATAGGGGATAGTTTTATGGCATTTTTATTATTTTTTTTTTACTAGTAATGGCGGCGATCAGCGATTTTTATCGTGACTGCGACTATTAACCTCTAGGTGGCGCTGTAGGGGTTAAGTGTGTCCTAGGGAGTGATTACTACTGTAGGGGGGGGTGGGCTGTGTGTGACACGACACTGATCACCGCTCCCGATTACAGGAAGCTGTGATCAGTGTCCTGTCACTAGGAAGACTGGGGAAATGCTTGTTTACATCAGCATTTCCCCGTTCTTCCTCACCGTGAGACGATTGCAGGTATCCCCGCGGACATTGAGTCCGCGGGACCCGCGGTCGGGCTCACGCAGACCACAAAGTTTAAAAATAAATATATTTTGTTTTTATTATTTTGAGCCAGTGTACCTAAGAAGATAATAAAAATAAAACAGGAGATATTCACTAATATTTGCACACAAATGAAGGTCCAATTTATCCTAAGCAAGAGTGTAATTCACCTGGGGTTCCACAAACTTTTGCATGTTTAAAGGTTAAGAAATATTGGTATAGATCAGTGGTCTCCCTGCTCTAAATTACTGAAGAATTGGGACTCATAGGTTACAATGACCACTTGAATCTTGATCATTCCTTACTTTCTGTGTGGACATAAGTACAGCCCATTCTTGCACTGCATAATGGGCTGAACCGCATGGGAACCCTCCTTGTCCCCTCTCCCAGGTAATGTCTTTATTCTCTTTTCCTTTTCTTCTCTTTTGCTGCCTGTTGAGGAGTCTGGGTGGCTCTTTTCGGTCCCATCCCCCTTTTTTCTCTCCTGGGGTGTTCTTTTAATGGCCTTGGAACACCCCACCCCCCTTTTCTTTTCCCCATTTTTCTCTCCCCCATGAAGGGGCAAGGCTAAGCCTAGATATCATTCTGTCATGCCGGCGATTCTGCTCACCATAAGAACGATCATAGCGGCAGTTCCGCCACTTGATCGTTCTTATAGGCGGCGGGAGGGGACATCCGGTGCTTCTCCGGGCTCTCAGATCATAGAGATTTCCGGTGACCAGGTGGTCACCAGTCATCTCTATGACCATCGGAGTCCCAGGCGCGACGTTGTGACGTCACGCCCGGTACCCGGAAGTAAACAAAGCCGCAATTGCGGCTGTCAGCATGAAATCGGTGAATTTTTTTTCACCAATCTCATGCTTTCCAGCCTGGAGGAGAGATGTGGGGTCTTATTGATCTCTCCATAAAGAGGACCTGTCACAATGATTCCTATTACAACCGATGTTTACATTCCTTGTAATAGGAATAAAAGTGATCAAAAAAAAAAAATGTAAAAAAAGTGGCAAAATAAAAAAAATTCTGTAAAAAAATTAAAAATTTAAAATGCCTCTGTCCCCGGTAGCTCGCATTTAGAAGCGAACACGCATGTAAGTCCCGCCCACATATGTAAACGCCATTCAAACCCCACATGTGAGGTATCGCCGCGTGCGGTAGAGTGCGAGCAACAATTCTACCACTAGACCTCCTCTGTAACTTGAAAATAGTAACCTGTAAAAAAATTGAAAGCGTCGCCTATGGAGATTTTTTTTTTTGTTTACAAAGTTTTATTTGGAAGTTCAAATGTACAGGTACATAGGGTGTTGATAAAGGTAATCAATATAAAAAACGTAGAGTTCATATATGCAAATATTGGTTGTAGACATAGTAATAAGGTACAAAGAAATAGTTCATGGGTATATGTCACAAACACACAAATCAAGCACTATAGGTCTAGAATTCAGGGTATTGCGAAAGAGAGTAAGTGGAGCCTTAGGGACTAAATTGTTAAATTATGTTGTACGCCAATATGACCATTTCCTTTCATATACATGGAAGGTATCATGGAGAGTGTGATAGATTCTCTCCGAAAGTTTCATCATCTCCATCCTAGCTAGTACCTGCGACCAAGGGAGATCTTTGGATCTCCAATTAGAGGCAATCATCCATTGGATGGAGCTGCATAAAGTGTGAAAGAGTCTCATGCAAGGGATTGGAATATTAGGAACCTTAGCATATAAAAGGCATATTTGTGGGGATATGGGGAACCTTTGTTTGGTGGAGTTTTCAAAAATTTCTACTGCGTTGCGCCATGTATGAAGTAGGTGTTTGCAGCTCCAAAATATGTGTAGGATGTTGCCTGGTTCCGAACAACCCCTAAAGCAGTTTGGGGAGATTGAGGGATAGAAGGAGTGAAGTTTGGACGGGGTGAGATACCATCTAGAGAATATTTTTGTGGGAGTCTCTCTGAAGGAGATAGCTTTGTTACTCTTGCGTAGATTATCTGACATGCTATGCCATTCATCCACTGTGAAGGAGCTAACTATGTCTGATTCCCAATGGAGCATTTGAACGGACTTGTCAGGTGAGTGAAAAGTATTGAGATGGTTGTATAGGCAGGATATGATGCCCTTATCTCTAGATGAAGATATGCAAATCCGTTCAAAGGTTGTTACAGCGGGAAGGGTGGAGAGAGAGTAATATTCTGCATAGAAAGCTTTGATTTGGTTGTAGTGTTGGAATTCGGATAGGGGAGTGCCATATTTATCTTGCAAAGCGGTGAATGAGGAGAATTCCCATTTAGATTGTAAAGATTTGAGTGTAGTAAGATTGTTATTGATCCAATAGGCAAACGATTGACAGTTTCCATAGGCATGGGTAAATCTCGGGTCACCTAGGAAGGAAGCCAGGGGGGGGGTGAGTGAAGATAATTCAAAGGTATGTTGGGCTTTGAGCCACAATTGGTAGTAGTGAGCTACAATTACATTGTATTTGAATAGTTTGCTGTATGAGGTTGTTCTGGACCAAAGGATTCCCTGTAAATACCAGGGGGAGATTGAGGATGATTCAAACTTTTTCCAAGGGATACATTGAATGGGCGAGAACCATTGTGCTAACTGAGAAAGTTTGGCGGCAAGAAAATAATGCCACAGGTTCGGGAGACCCGCCTATGGAGATTTTTAAGTACCGAAGTTTGGCGCCATTCCATGAGTGTGCGCAATTTTAAAGCGTGACATGTTAGGTATCTATTTACTCGGCGTAACATCATCTTTTATATCATATAAAATAATTGGGCTAACTTTACTGTTTTTTTATTTTTATTTAAAAAAAAATGGCGTTTGAAAAATTATTGCGCAAATACGAGATAAAAAGTTGCAATGACCGCTATTTTATTCCCTAGGGTGCTTGCTAAAAAGATATATATATTGTTTCGGGGGTTCTGATTAAGTTTCTTGCAAAAAAATTATGATTTTTACATGAAGGAGAGAAGTGTCAGAATAGGCCGGGTGGAGAAGTGGTTAAAGTGGAACTTTAGTCCGAAAATGAAGATGACTTCAGGCTGGCTCCTTTTGCAGGTATAGCTGTAAAACATTAAAAATAAGTGCCTATACTGTTGACTTATATGACTTATCTCACCGTGGCGAGGATGGGCGGAAGTGGAGCTTTTTCAACAAACAAAAGGTATCATATATTTAAAAAGAATGACACTATCCAAAAAGGAATGGCAAAGTGATTGGCAACAAATGCAGATATGCATGCACATTAGGGTGCTTTAAAGTTGAATTAAGCCCTCCTATCCTTTACAGCCAAGGAAGCAGCTTCTGTTTGATCTGCAACTGCCATGGTGCTGCACATGTGATGAGTTATGACACCAACCATTTGATGGTTTGACAGTTTGGTTGAGGACACAAGCAAATGTAAAGCCCTGTACACATGATCGGATTTCCTATGGATTCTTATCCGATTATTATCCGATGAAGCTGACTTCCATCAGTCTTGCCTACACACCATCAGTCAAAAATCCGACCGTCCCAAACGCCGTGACGTAAAACACTCAGACAAGCCGAGAAAAATGAAGTTCAATGCTTCTGAGCATGCGTCGACTTGATTCTGAGCATGCGTGGGTTTTTTGTCCAATGGAGTTCCACACAGATGATCGGAATTTGCTATCGTTTTTTTTCCCCATCGGATAAATTTAAAACATGTTCTATTTTTTCTCACCGATGGAAAAAAGTCCGATGGGGCCCATACACGATCGGTTTGTCCGATGAGAAAAGTCCATCGGACAGTTTTCATCGGTAAAACCGATCGTGTGTACAGGGCTTAACAGTTATCAATCCTGGCATTCCAGGAATGTAACTATTTTGTGAAACCGTTAAATTGATGCGTTTAGTTCCACTTTATGATTTACTGCTGTTCAGGGGCTCTGGGCTTTGTCAAAATGACAGCCTCCGGCAAGAAGAAACAGGAGCAATGCTGCAGACAATTTACAGCACACACTTATGTTGGTGGCATAATTATTAATGTGGAATGTGTGTTCCTTGCTAAAGAACATTAATTTTCATGAAGTTGTTAGGGTAAGGTGACCAGATTTTTAAAATGAAATCCGGGGCCATATTTTTTTTTTTTTTACTAGTAATGGCGGCAATAAGCGACTCTCTGCCCGTCGCCGCTGCCCGCCTTACAGCCTGTCAAGTCTTACTCTCCAGGCCCTGGCTACTACTGGGTGGGGAGCGGAGGAAGATCACTCTGCCAGGTAAGGCAAGGAGATAAGCAGGCAGGCGGCTGGCCGGGACTTGAGCCAAGGCAGAAGAACATGCGAGCGGAGCTGGATGGGCATGTACCCGAAACTGAAGAAATATTCCCTCCGCTCCGGTCAGCACATGATCATCAGAAAGGGGCACAGTTAATGAAAAATAAATAAACCCCCCTAAGCTAGTAGGAGTGGTGGAGCGGGGGGGGGGGGGTGTAATTCTGATTTTATTTTATTTTTATTCCGCACTGACTGTCTTTGAAATTGCCCCAGCCCCTGTTCAAATCCAATCCGGGGACAAAACCGGGGACAGACTTGGTCCGGGGACAGTGTCTTCAATCCGGGGACTGTCCCCTGAACCCGGGGATGTCTGGTCACCCTATGTTAGGGGTAAAGTTCCTGCTTTTTAACACCCTGATCTTATTTATTTTGTGCAGGTTGTCTGGAAGTGTGTGACTATGAATGGTTGTGATGATACACAGAGCAATGAAGTGATGGGGGTAGGTGGGGGGGGGGCCTGTGTAATTTAGATCTGGCCCAGCCTCTAGGCCTTCTTTTTGTGCAAGATCCTTCATATTTAGAATAGACTCCTTACTGATTCATTATTACTGCCGTACATTCAGGCCTTGTAACCTCTGTCAGTTCCTCCTCTTATCTTCTTAAGCGAGTCAACCCTAATGCAATTTGAGGTAAATATTTTTCAAATAATGATTTTGTCATCAGTTATATCTAATAATCTATACAAGTTATTACATTGCCAGCAATCATTAATGTTTTCCATTCACTGGATTTTTAACTAACACTTTATTTAGCGTGATGTGCGTTTGAGCTGCCCATTAACCCCCTGTGGCCTCACCAGTCCTGCGGAAATAGGTTAATACGTTGAAGCAAACATGATTGCCTCGAGATTGCTGCTTGGGAAGCCAAAGTGCGCTCTGAAAACGAGTAGCCATCTTTTTTTTTTCTTTTTTTTCTTTTTTTTTTCTGACGGGCTGCCCTTGCAGCTGCCTGCCTGACTTTGAGGTCCTCATTATGGTGGGTTTAAATGACGGATGTTCAGTCAGGCAAAGAGAGGGGGAGGTCAGCAAGCAGAGACGTTGTTATCTGGCCCTTCTATCAGGGCTAGTGACAGGATTCCAGAGGATGAATACACAGGATCTCCCGCTTGAGACCTCAGGCTGACACTGAAAGTGACTCCCCTGACTCTAACCTTGAGAGGGAAAAAGTTCCCACTTTATTAAAATGAATTTTCGAAAGGGCCGCTCTGACAGCTGCATAATTAAATATTGGAGTGTCAGAGATAATTTATTCCGCTCACATTTGGTGGTCAAAGACTGCTCGCAATAGGGTCAGCCAGCATTGTGAGACACACAGGAATACTGGGAATATTAGCTGAGGGAAGTAGCTCGTTTTAGAACGTAATTCAAATAAAATAGACACTTTTTTTCAATTTTTTTTTTTTTTTCTGTATTAAAATAGAAGTGAAACAATGCATCTATTCATAGGGTTGGATACTGTATACATTAGTGTAAGAAACAAACATTAGAGATAATTTATATATTTTATTTATTTAAAGAGGACCTTCCCGTTTCCCTGCAAGAAAATGCCAATAATATATGTAGCGCCCTGCTCCCAATGAGGGTGCGCTATATGTTAAATTATAGTTATTAGGCTTGTGCAATTTGTTTCGTAACGAATGAAAATTCATCCGAATTTAGCAACTTTCGGACATTCGGAAGCATTCGAATTTCCGAACAAAGCAATTACGAATAAAACCGAATCCGAAATAAATTATACCGCAAATAGCGAATGCCCGAATGTCTTCGGCATAATTCGTTATGAAAAAAGTTACGAATGTACGAATCCATTTGAAGCACAATAACACTCACTCTGCTCTCTGCTTCTCCCTCACCGTGCTGAACTCCCTCTCAAAATGGTGTACAGGGGCGGAGGCTATAGCCGCATGTAAAAAAACGAAAGTAAAATACGAGATTTTGAATCGTTACAAATAACCGCTATGTATTTAGAAAAGTACAAATCCATTCGAAGCACATTAGGCATAATAGGCAGCGTCGTTGTGAGAGAGGCACGGAAAATTACGAATCAACTAACCCAAAAAAAGTTATGAAAGTAGGAGTTGTGTCCAGAATCAACGAAAAACAATGTACTCTACCGAAAGTACGAATTATAAATCAACTAAAAATAAGGCTTACATTAATACCAATCATTCCGATTCAACTAAAAATGTCATTTGCGAAAATACGAATTAGTCCGAACACGAAAAATCCCGTCTAGCAAAATTACGAACGATTACGAATCAACAGGACCGAAAAGAAACGAACCGAAACTAAACAAATTTTTCCGTTGTGCACAAGTCTAATAGTTATCTGAGCAATAGTTTGGCTCAGAGGGATTGTGTTATAAATTGCACTCTGTTTCAGTTCAGCTGGTTGTGTGATTTCCCTCCTAACAGTAGGTGTCACTGCCACTGCTGGTCAGGATTGGAAAGGCTACAGGCTGGACGTATTGGGTACCTCTTTCCTAGCAAGCAGCTCAGGGGGCGTGGTGAACCCGCTGTGCATGCTGGGAGGGGGTATTTAAGTGACAGACGCCATTAGAGCAAAAATAGATTTCGGGGTCGTGTCTTCGGTCCCCACCTGAGGGCCCTCATGGTCTCAGGGGAGTGTTGGCAGTTTCCGCCTCGGGGCCACGTTGGCCTGAGGCTTCGTTACTGAAAAGTAGGCCCGGAAGTTACTGGGAGCCTACTGATCCAGGGATGATCCTGTGTCGCCTTACCTGCTGGAAGGGACCAAGCAATTGAGGACTCAATTGGAGGATGCACCTGGATTGTGATTTACCTCACAGTGCTGCCGGAACGGCTGGAAGATCCTGGCACTGAGAGCTGTGTTCTTTATTCAGAAGGTAATACAAGTAAAGGTTACTCCAAGTCTGTGGCAGAGACTGTTCTATTTACTCCAAGTCTGTGGCAGAGACTGTTCTATTTACTCCAAGTCTGTGGCAGAGACTGTTCTATTTACTCCAAGTCTGTGGCAGAGACTGTTCTATTTACTCCAAGTCTGTGGCAGAGACTGTTCTATTTACTCCAAGTCTGTGGCAGAGACTGTTCTACAGGCATACCCCACTTTTAAGTACACAATGGGACCAGAGCATGTATGTAAAACGAAAATTGACTTAAAGTGAAACAATACCTTTTTTCACTTCTAGGGTGTAGTGGGGGGTCAGGGGCTGTAGTGGGGGTGTCAGGAGCTGTAGTTGAGGTCTCAGGGGCTGTAGTGGGGATGCCAGGGGCACACTGGAACAGGGCGGGCTATGCTCTTAGAGCTTCAGCTCCTTCTACTGCGGCTGCAAATCGTCTGTACAGTACTTGTACTTGTGAGGCACTTTACATAAACTCGCGGGTATGTACTTACTCGCGAGTGTATGTAAAGTGAGTGTACTTAAAGCGGGGTATGCCTGTATTTACTCCAAGTCTGTGGCAGAGACTGTTCTACAGGTATTTACTCCAAGTCTGTGGCAGAGACTATATGTGATTGAGCTGTACATCGGCTGCTAGGCCTGTGAGATTGGGCCTATCCGGTGGTTGCTGAGTCCAGTGTGTAGACAGTTATCCCTCTGGACCTAGGAAAACTTTTATGATTCGCAAGGTACATGAGTCCTCCCCATTCCTTCATCCCCTCTGTTGGAAACTTTATTTCAAATAAACCCTTGAAAGAGACTTTTGTGTTGGTGCAAACTTCTTCTAGACAACTCTTCAAGGAGAACCCCTGAGACGAGCATACGGAACAGTAAGGTAACGGAAGGCCCAAAATTAAACCAGCAGCCAGCTACAGGGGGTATTGCTATATATATAATACATTGTACATAAACAAGTAAACTACCTATGTCCAAGCTGCCTTACCCTCTTGTGGAACCCTTTTTATGCTGCCTCTGTGCAGCTAATGTTTGTGCTCCCGCATAGTCATTTTTAAAAGCATGTTATTTGAGGAAAAGTAAAAACCTGTAGAGTAGAACAGCCCTGTTGGATGTGGTGTGTCTAGAGATGGATTAGAGTATTTGACGAGCATCAAATTACTGTATTTCACCAAAGATGTGCTTCATGGCTCAAACTAAGGGGCCAAGCCCAATCTCTGAAAGACGATCCCACACCATAATCCCCCCTCTACCAAACGATTTGGACCAGTGCACAAGGTCCATAAAGACATGGATGAGCGAGTTTGGGGTGGAGAAACTTGACTGGCCTGCACAGAGTCCTGACCTTAACCCGCTAGAACAACTTTGGGACGAATTAGAGCAGAGACTGCAAGCAAGGTTTTCTCCTCCAACATCAGTGCCTGACCTCACAAATGTGCTTCTGGAAGAATGGTCAAACATTCCCATAGACACACTCTTAACCTTGTGTACAGCCCTCCCAGAAGAGTTGAAGCTGTTATAGCTGCAAAGGGTGGGCCAGCTCAATTTCGAACCCCACAGACTAAGACCGGGATGCCATTAAAGTTCATGTTCTTGTAAAGGCAGGCTTCCCAATACTTTTGGCAATAAGTTGTACAAAACCACCTGACCCTAAATAACCTATTTGAACCCCTCCAATCTGGTTTTCGGCAACTGCACAGCAGAGAAACTGCCTTGGTCAAAGTCACTAACGACCTTCTGCTAACTTTTGATTCCGGCTCACTGACTATTTTTATTCTACTGGATCTTAGTTCTACCTTTGATACTGTAGACCACAATCTTTTACTCTTTTGCCTTGAAATCATATTTGGAGACACAGAATTGGCTCTGAAATGGATTAAGTCATATCTTATTGATCGCTGTCACTTTGTTTTTCTTGGCAGTTTCCAGTCTGAAGTTGGTCTAGTGAAGTTTGGTGTCCCTCGGGGGTCAATCTTGGGTCCCTTACTTTTTAGCATTTACATGTTTTCACTTGGCCAACTGCTTAGATCTCATGGGCTCCATTTTCACTTCTATGCTGAGGACACTAAGATATACATCCACACTAATGCCACATACACACGATCCGAAAATCGGACAATGGATCGTCTGACTTTTTTCGTTTAATAGTCGCAAGTAGAAATGGAATAGGTTACTAAAGTCACGAAAATTTTTGTACGACATAAAAAAAAATCGGAAGTGATGTCATGTGTTGTAATGTATTTGTGTTGTATTTTCGGACGACAACTGTACTGACTAAATGAAAATCGTACGATTAGGTATTGTACGAGGAAAATTTTCGTGCATGTCCGATAAAATAATATCGGATCAACTGTCATGATCGGCTCATGGAAGCCCTTTACTAACGATCCGATTATCGTACGATTCTTCCTCGGACGACATTTTTCATAAGATATTCGGATCGTGTGTACGGGCCATAAGGCTACTTTCACACTGAAGCGCTGGGTGCGCTGGCGGTAAAACGCCGCTATTTTTAGCAGCGTTTTACCGTCGTGTTTGCCGCCTTTTGCAGGCGCTAGCGGGTTGATTTTAACCCCCGCTAGCGGCCGAAAAAGGATTAAACCCGCCCGCAAAAACGCAGCTTTGCTGCGTTTTGCTGGCGTTTTGGAGGCGCTACCCCATTGATTTCAATTGGCAGGGGCGCTATAGGAGCGGTATTTTTACCGCTCCTACCGTGCCTCAAAGATGAGGCTGGCAGGATTTTTTTCACCCTCCTGCCAGCGCACCGCTCCAGTGTGAAAGCCCTCGGGCTTTCATACTGGATACAAAGGAGCGGCTCTTTCAGGGCCCATTGCAGGCGCTATTTTTAGCGCAATACCGCCAGCAAAGCGCCTCAGTGTGAAAGCAGCCTAATTCAGATTCTACTTCGGCTGCTTCTCTCTTATCCAACTGTATTTTTGATATAAAAACTTGGATGGCCCATAATTTCCTTCAATTAAACTATGACAAGACTGAAGTCATGCTTTTTGGCACCCCTTATCAATTATGTTAGGCCAGTCCTGGTGGCTTATCTATAGATGGCACTGTACTTGAGCTTTAGGTAAAATTGAAAAATCTACGAGTGATATTTGATGCTAACCTTTGATTCCCATGTACAAAATGTTGTCAGAACATCTTTTTATCATTTGATAAATATTGCTCAGCTGCGTCCTATGCTATCATACACTGTAGCTGAAAAGCTGATCTATACATTTGTGTTCTCCGGACTCGACTACTGCAATGCACTACTCTCTGGTGTATCTAAATCCACTAATAATCAATTACAATATGTACAAAATTCTGCAGCCAGAATCCTGACTAGGTCTAGGTACAAGTTACCATATTACCCCTATCCTGGAGTCTTTGCCCTGGCTACCTGTCAGGTTTTACATAGACTTTAAGATCTTCCTGCTCAGTTAGAAGGCTCTTCATGGCTTGGTACCCCATTATCTCTCTTAACTTTTATCAACTTACTCCCTCGCTTTGTAATCTACGCTCCTCAATTCTGGTCTTCTGTGTGTCCCTTCTACTACCCTACACTCGAGACAAAGCCTTCTCCTGCTATGCTCCAAAACTCTGGAATTCACTTCCAAAAAACATCAGAGAGTCATCTTCTCTAAACTAATTCAAATCAAATCGAACAATTCTGACTATTGTCTGTTCTTTAGTAGTCAAGCATGGGCGTAGCATAAGGGGTTGCAGGGGCCACAATCTCAACCCTGCCCCTATCTGCAGGGGGGCCCTGCAGCCTCCCTGTCATATTATCATATCCTCCACAAAGTCCAGCTCTGATCTGCCCTAGGCCCACTTTGCCTTCCACAGTTAACACCCTTCCGTTCTCATTGGCTGTGGAGAAGCTGCGAGCCATTTTCTAAATGGAGAGGAGCATGGGGTGAGAAGAGCCCAGGATAGGGAAGTGTCTGTGCTGTGTGCTGGCAACATGGAATGGTAAACAAGCTCAGTGAGGCAAGAGGAGGAGAGTGCCGTCCTGTAGCCACGATGGGACCAATGTCACTGGTGAGGTAAGACACCGCTCAGTGTTTCCTAGTCACCAGCTGGGATTCTCTGTACCCCCTCAACCCAGGGATGTCCGCTTACTCCCTTCCCTGTCAACTGGGGAAAATACACACACCTCTGGGAGCTGACCTCCCCCAACACCTGCCAACACTGACAGAGAACCTTCAGAATTTGCTAAAATCCCTTAACATCTCCTGAGGGGCCCCTGTGAGCTACAGGCTCCAGATTTTGTGTCACATGGCTTTGCCCCCCCCCAGATCTAAGTTGCGCCCCCCAAAGCCCCCTGACCACCCCTCTGCCCTGGATGCTATGCCCGGCTGCTGAGCTCCTTTCCCATTACAGCCCTCTATACTGCTCCTCCTCTGCAGAGCTACAATCACATTCCTTTACAACACAGCCAGTCAGCCACGATTGGGACAGGGTGTATATGCCTACTGCAACTACACTGCCGTTCCAACCAGAGAATTTTACAGGTCAGAATGGCAACATTAAAGGCTAGATATACCTTGTGAAGGCTGACAGACTGTGTGTAAAGGAATGTGATTTCAGCCCTGTGTAGTGTGTGTGTGGGGCGGGGGGGGGGGGGGGGGGGGCTATACAGTGCTGGGATGGGAAAGGAGCTTTGCCAAGGGTCCCTGTCCTCCGAAGTAAGAAGGTACTCTGAAAACTCGAAACTCTTAAGCCATTTTGAGCATCTTGACATGTGGTGGGTGTATCTGCATGCACAGTGGAAGTGGTAGTGGGGAGGGGCCCAGGTCATCTTTTGCATCGGCGCCCACAAGCTACTGTACAAGCTACGCCGCTGTAGATAAGGTATACGTTTACTTCTTCCAGATATTGTCTGTTGGGCTTTCTAATCTCAGCAGGTTTATCTGAGAACATCCCATGATTATTGTTTGTTCCCTTATATTCATGGACCATGTTATTTTTGTTTATTCATATTTTACGTATTCATGTATTTGCCATAGTGACAATCCGAGAATTGGTCTCTGTTTAACTGCTACTTTTGTTATTGCTGGATTTTTTCAATAAAAGCAAAAATTGTCCCTTTTTCCTTTGTTTTATCCTGTCCTGTGTATTTCTTGTGTTTTCTTTGTAAAGCGATTTGAGACGCTACCTTTTTAAAGACACTATAAAGTTTATTACTATTTCTATTATTATTATTAATATTATGTGCTTCATCTCACTCATGTGCAGTATCAGAATGCTACGAGATGTTGCAGCTTATGTACTGTAAGGGATCACCATGAGGGCACATTGCCTTCCCAGGGGGCATCTGTGCGGCAAAGTTCACCTTTGGGAACATATTACATGTTCCACCCGATTTTAGGGTGTTCCCAGTGCTGTAGCTGCCACCCGCTGTTTAATCATTTTACCTCACCATCGCCAGCATCATTTTAAATGTAATAAAATGAGGAAAGGTCTACTTTAGATACTTGTATGCCCAATTACTAAAATCTCATGTTAATGTAATCTTAAAACTGCACATTAAAAAAAATTAAAAAAAAATAAAAAAGACCTGGTGAATTTTCCATGAAAGTCCCTGTTCAGCCTCCTCCTGTTATACGATGACATTGACCTTTCCCTGACTGCCAATTATCATCTTGCATTGTCACCCTGTCATGTGCTGTCCCAATGGAGTCTACAAATGACTGTACTGACATAGATTGCACAGGTATGGTGCACCATTATCACCATCGGGCAGCCCACCCTGAGAAAATGCAATGCAGCTATTGCTGAAGTGTATGTACTGTGGATGGGAAGTCGCTGTAAAGAGGTTGCATGAGACTGGTAGCAATGATATGAACCAAAATAAGGAAAAAAAAAAGGAAGATTTTTTTTATTTAAGAATTTATTTATGATACTTTATGAAATTTCACTCAGTTTTAATTTACATCCACTTTAATTGTCATGTATTTGTATGTAGCACACAGACCCCCTTTCACCTGCCCTATTCGGCTCCTCGCAGGAAGAAAGGGGGCACACCATGCCACAAGCCCGTACCCTCCTGTAACAAGAGGTTGAGCGGTGTTGTTGATGGGTCTTCCACAGTCAGATAACCAGAAAATGTCTCTCACCTCTGTGAATAACAGAGATAAGTCCTTGTTTCCCCCAGTAACTGAAATGTCCACACTCGCTGGAACTCCAACACAGAGATTATTTTCTCCTTTAGTAAAACAACAGTCTCTGATAGGAAAGAGGTTGAAGTGAAGACAGGACAGCATAAGATATGGGATTGGTCCAGGCACAATCTCAATCACTTCACTGTTCGGCTCCTCGAACAGACTCAGCCTCAAATGGATAGTCTACTTAAGACAAGACTAGCAACCAAATGACACTCCAACTTTACCCAAGGCCTCTGCCACAGACCTGGCGAACTCGGTCTCTGCCACAGACCTGGCGAACTCGGTCTCTGCCACAGACCTGGCGAACTCGGTCTCTGTCACAGACCTGGTGAACTCGGCCTCTGCCACAGACCTGGCGAACTTGGCCTCCGTTTAGGGAGAAGACGTCCCTCCGGAGAGTTGTCGGGACCCTTCCTTCACTGTGACTTCTGCACCAGTCCCTCGGAACGGTTCCTCCCCCAGCCTCCTCTTCCAAGATACGGGTCCCCTCGCAAGGCGGCACCCTGAGACTCCTCGATCCACGATTAGCTCCAGCCGAAGGTGCTGGGCCTAGGCCTCCGCCGCAGCCCCAGGACTAAAGGTGCCTGGGACTGATCCACCGACCACAAACTGCAGACCCGCCCCTGGGCTAAGGGTGCCCAGGGCGGACAGGAACAAGAACCCCGAACAGGCAGCGTCTGCCCCTTTTATATCCTCTCCCAGCATGCCCAGCAGGTCGACCACACCCACTGTATGGCTGCCAAGAGGGGACACACAAGGCACAGCACTGTATCAGCGGTTCAATCCTGGCCTACTATGGCAGCGCCACCTGCAGGCCACAGGGAACTGTACACCAATACTCCACCTGTGCACCAAAATGGTTTCAACAATTAGGGTGTTTGGGTATAACTACCACCCAAACACTTCCCCTAAATTTAGCACCACGCTACATGTAATTGGAGCGTTATGAAGTTACATTGGGGCATAGAAATGTGTTAACATTTTATTGGCCAGCTAAACCAGATTTTAAAACTTGAGACACATGGCTGAGCATGTTTACTAGTTAGCGTAGTGGTGGTCAAGCTTCTAGATGTAAGTAACCTCGAATGCAGACCCTGTCATTAATAACGGGCCACACACATAGGTGTGCACAAGGGATGTGCCTGAGCACACCCTAATCCTGGGGTTGGCAAACCATCAATCACAATCTACCTGTCCATCCCAGGCAGGTGACAGGTAAACCGCGATCCTTCTTTGCCGACCCCCAGAATCTGGACAGGAGGGGCGGCAGGGGTGGAATTTAGTGGAACCGATCTGTATTTTCCTCCTGAAAGTAGGCTTCTCCTCCTCTCCCTCTCGCCAACATTCACCTGCCGCAGGGGGAAAATACAGAAGATCAGTACCAATATATGTAGGGTTGCCACTTTTTCTTCAAGCCAAACCCGAACACTTTAGCGGCGCACGCTAAATTTTATTTTGTTTTAGTATACACTATAGGATTGTAACAGACCTGGGACACCTTTGGGCACTCCAAAGAGAATAGTAATGCGGCGCACATAGTGCCCCCCTCACCCACCTGTCAAGCCCTGTTCAGAGCTACATTCCTGTCTGAATAATGTGTCCGGGTTTCAGGTGGACTGAAACCCAGACACATGATCCAAAACCTGAACTGTCCGGGTGAATCCCGGACAGGTGGCAACCCTAAATATATGCCACCCCCTGTGTGCTCCCTTGCTCCCCCCTTCCCCCATTGTTTTAGGATGGAGAGCTGGGAAGAGGCCAGTAAATATGTTACACAGGCATATGTGTCAGAGCTTTAAGGTGCACACCCTAATGCAAAAGGCACACCTATGGCAACACATTTGTAGATTTAGAATCAGAATATTGTTATCCAATATTGGTAATCCTCTAAAAACTGTCAGGGGCTGCAGACATACCAGAGGAGATGTTGAAACAATGAATATATATTATAGTATAGGCGAAGGCCAGAGACTAGAAACATAATGTTGTTTCAGGTATTCCTGGATGCAGTAGTTATTCTTAATGAGGAAATGTCGTAGATCCCTGGTGTGCATTTCTGTCAAGTCCTAGAGCAGTTTAGCTACAGCCCAACATAATCTTTGACTGTGTTCATATATACTGTTCTGAAGACTTCAGACGCGTCACACGTTAACATCTACAGAAATGTGGTGTAGCTTTGGGGTTCTTTAGATCTTGCTCTTTGGTGATACTCTTTGTGGCTTTTACTAGCTTATGTGTCGTACCTAAATTCTACAAAATTTGGGTAAACTTTTTAGTTTGTATTTATTTGAGTTCACGCACCTGCAACAGTTGTTACAAGAAAAAAAGGACCATCTGGTTGGCCTTGGCTTGGTCATTAACGTAAATGGTCATTTTAAAAATGCACATACTGTACCTGCAGCAGCCTCCCAAACCCAACTGTCATGTCCAAATCCTAAGCCCTACTTGCTAAAAAAGCTTTGACTACATGCAGTCTGTACTCCTCACTGTAGGTGGTGCTCGATCGAAGCAAAAACGCAGAAGGTGAAGGACGTCGTGAGAAACTCTGTTCTTCTATTACTTCCTGAAGTCACCAGGGAGCTAGCTGTCTGATTAGATGCTGGCACCATGCGTGACCTCAGCAGCCATCATGATGAGGGCAGAGTCTATTTAGACTCCGGCTCCCTGGGTTTAGCGTGCTTTGTGTGAGTGGCTAGTGTAGGGACAGGTTCTCCGTCTGACAGGGACAGTGCATAGCAGCATGGAGAGGTTCGTGAGGGGTAGGGAAAGTGTAGGGACTACGCTATCTCCACTTAGGAAGCCTCTCATTTGGGTGTGGACCGGCCAGGCCACATTCCCCCTCCTCGCTGCAGAAGCTGTTGGCATCTTTTTAAGAGTATGTTCCTCTGCTGCTGTTAGTAAGTGGCTCCAGTTGGCTGTACATACCCGCCGAGCCAGATTGTACATTGTTGAGACTTTCTCAATATACCGTTCCTATCCACCTCGGCCTCTGAGTGTTTTCTTTGCTGCAGGCGCCATGCTGCACCCTATCTACATGCTCTTCACTACCTGTGAGTCATTTACTGCTTTGAGCTTTTACTGTCCAGGTAACAATACTGAAGCCTCGTACACACGACTGGTTTTCTCGGCAAGAAAACTGCTGGGAGAGCTTTTTGCAGAGAAAACCGTTCATGTGTATGGTTTCTTTTTGGGAAAACTGCCTGGAATCTTGACAAGAAAAATAGAGAACCTGCTCTCTATTTTTCTCGTCGGGATTCTCAGCAGAGTGTTTTCTGCCGAGAAAACCTGTCGTCTGCATGCTTACCTGTCCAAGGTAAACCTGCGCATGCTCGATTAGACTTCGACGCATGCGCGGTAGCATACAAGGTTAGTGTGGGGTGTAGCAAGATGGCGGCGACGGCATCGAATGTGACGAGCACCGGCTCGTCGTAGTCATTGACGTCACAGCGTTTTTGCCATTCAAAAGAACGGCGGTTCTTTTGAATGGCCGTCAGTACACAGGGCTTGGCAAGACAAGCTTGCCAAAAAAGCAGTCAAGAAAACCAACGTTTTTTTTTCCGACAGGATTCCTGCCCGTGTGTACAGGGCTATAGACATTTAAATATGTAAGACCGTGTAAGGCTTGTCAGTTAGACATAGTAAGAAAATTAGAATGCCTACTATGCTCCACAACAGTGTCTTCAATGAACTTCTAATTTGTGGAGCATACTGGGCATTCCAAAAAAAAAAGCTCAGTGTGCCAAAAAGCCCAAAATGTTTTGTAAAATAAAGATATTAAAAACAATCTATACACTTGTAAACCTGTGAAACAATTTGATTCAAATTGGCCACAATCTTTCAAGGTGTCCCTTTAAGCAATTTACCTGGCTCCATAATAACCAATTTAAGTATATTTTATGGGTCAATGTGGCAGCACAATAAACACAAATGCTGCCCTTTAATATTAAACATCTCATTGTGACGAGCATAGAGAAGATTAGATGATTGCTATAGGTTATAATCCCTTGTCCATCTCAACTCGTCTAGATGAAAGACCATATCTTTCACATGACCCTACAGCCATGACCAAGGCGTGTTGCGTGGTGTTGTAGCTATCTACTATCGCAAAGCTCACTCTCGCTGAGTCAGATGAAAATATGTTGTTAATACAATGTATCACAGTGGGCTCAGCATAACAGATAAAGGATGACCAAAGGCTATCAATTAGGACCAGTGACTTGGATGATAAGTGTCACTGCAACGCCATGGGAGGTTGTGTAGATATCACAGCCAGCAAACAATCCCCTGTAGCCATATACAAATTCTCTAACAAGCAAAATCAACTCCTTGCAGCAGGGCAGACACCAATAATTGACTGAATGATTAGGTTTTGTTAACTCACAAGCAATCACTTTGCTGACATTTTATTTTTCATGTCATATTATTCGTTTTGGACAAGGCTGAGAAACTATTTTGGAGCTAAACTGTCTAAAATACTTAATAAAAACAATAATTAAAGGATGCTGGGCATATAACTTGGAACTCTGAAAAAACTTTCAATGCATAACTATTTAAATGTTTATGAAGTTGATTGGAACTGGATATATATTTAATCTGATGGTTGGGGGGAGAAATATTTTCCATCACACAGCTGACTTCCTGCCCTGAAATGTCATAATTTTTTTTTTAAAACTTAAAGGGACTGTCCACCACAAACTAAAATTTCAAAATGATATCACCCACAGCTTTGTAAATATGTGGTAAGAACTCAGGTAGAGAGGTCTCTGCAGCCCCTATCAAACTGTTGTAGTCATTACAGAGAAGTCTTGAATATAACATTAATAAGATTGCCAAAGGAGACTCTCTGTGATGAAAAAAAAAAAGGAAAGAAGATTCTGGTCAGAGCCTGGATCTACAGTAGGGGGATCATGCCAGTGAAATTCTGGAAAGCAGACATTAGTGGTTGATACTCTCTTAAAGTGGTTGTAAACCCATAAATATATATATATATTTTTTTAAAAACTAACCACCTGCAAGACAAAGCCATAATGAGATAGTATGACTAGCATACTAGCTCATTATGCATTACTTACCTTCAGGGCTTTTTTTCTCAGACAATAGGTGCAGGAACTCCCCTTTTTCGAGTCACTTGTTTTCTCCGCCCCTACCCACCTCCGAGCACCGTCCCTTGGTTCCATCCCCTACCCACCTCCCAGTACCGCCCCTTTTAGACAATACAGAACCAAGTTCTATTTTGTGGTGCTAAGTAATTTGTATGGAATTTGGTAATGATATCAAGAAAAGTAGTAAAATAGATCCCCTTCAGCCAGCAACAATAGATCCCTTTAAAAATATGCCACCCACAACAAAATCCCCCCCCCAGCAACAATAGACTCCCAGCAGCATCAACAGATCTCCGCACAGCCAGCATTAATAGACTCTCTGGCAGCCATCAATAATAGACCCCTCCCCCAACAGTAGATCTCCTTCAGCAACAACTGACCCCCCAGAAACAATAGGTCCCCCACCAGCAACACTAGACCTCCTCAGCAACAATAGACCCCCCTGCAAAAAAAGATCCCCTCCAGCTAGAATAGATCTGCCAGCAGTGAGCATCAATACCCTGCAGCACACCCCAGCACCCCTTGCCATTATATACAGTCAGTCCAGGAGGTGCCGGAACTGCGTTCCCCCGCGTTCCCGCAAAAAAAAAAAAGCCCTGCTTACCTTAGATCGAAGCCCCCGAAGCCGTCCACGTCTTCCCTTCCGGCCGCAGTCATCTCGCCGGAAGGCTATATCGCCGCTCCAGCGCTGTGATTGGCCGGAGCGGCGAAGACGTCACACCGCACATGCGTGCGGGAGCCGTCAAAACCGGCGTTGCCGGTTTTATGAATAGCATAGGTGTGCGCACAGGGTGTGCCAGGTGTTCCTGGGCACACCCTAATCATCCCATGTGCATTAGCATTATCCAAGAGCAGCACCAGGTGGGTGGTTGGGGGTGCCAGTGGCCAGTGGCCAGTGTAAATGCCCCGAATATATTAAAGTCTAGGTTCAACTTTAGGGACATGTTACACCCGTATTTAGGGTGTACCATAATATGCTCCCAATCAACTGTCTCCCACCATCAGAACACCCTTCCTGTGACAGCAGGTGGCGTACATGTGTGTTTGAACTTTGGGGTGCACACCCTAATGCAATAGGCTGCGCACACCTATGATGAATGGGCTTTTCACTGCGCCTGCCCCGTTGTCTACGGCGTGCATGCGCCGTAGACAACAGTGTATACCTTTCAGCAAATATCTCCTAAACCGTGTAGGTTTAGGAGATATTGCAAACACCTACAGGTAAGCCTTAATCTAGGCTTACCTGTAGGTGTAACTTGCAAAGGAGGGTTTACAACCACTTTAACTGTATCTATTCATATCTATAATATAAGTATCAGGTGGAGTGACCCTTAAAGGGTTTGTAAAGGTAAAACATTTTTTGGCAATATGTGATCTCTGTGCTATATAGATCGTGAATATAGTTTTAATTTCTGCCTAAATGAATTAGATAAGTATGCTTTTTCACCACTTCCTCGTTTCCTCTCTGTATTCTCTCCTAAGCTTGCGGGTTTTTGAGCGCATTCACTTCAGCTACGTCACCAAAGGAACTACAATTCCCTTGAGGCTTATCGGCTTTGTGCATGCGCAGTGCCGCTTTTTCGCCATGTCACATAACGAGAACGAGCCTAGCTGATGAACCTGAGTCCCACTTTTGATTCAGCAAACGAGGGGGCGGAGTTAAGGTGGGGCTGTGCTGATCACTCAATACAATAACAAGGCACGGGAGGCGGAGCTACAGCGTCTTAGACACGCCCGCGGCTTTCCTGCCTCCCATGCCTGTGAACGCACACAACGTTTCCCCGCAGGGATGTAGTCCCAAGGGAGGGGGCGAGCACGCCTAGAAACCCCCAGCCATAAAGGCTGGGATGATGGGGCAAGCTTACAGAGGAGGAACAGGAAGTTACAACTTCACTCAAGGAAAAAAAGAATTTACAAGGGAAAGGTTAGTGAACCAACAATACATTTGCTTAAAGGAACATATTTAGAAAATAAAAAACTAACCTTTAGTATCACATTAAGTCTAAAATGTCAGTTAATGTAGAGCCGCAAACTACATGAAAGGTTGCATAAATGATAAAATGGACCTTGCAGGAAAATGAAAAGTCCAGGTATCTTTTACAAACATTAGGAAACAAAAAAGGTTCAGTATGTACCTTACAAGCAGCTTCTGCCCACTGTAAATGGTTATGGCATGGATACGCCAGCACAATCTTTGGTAAGCTCAGCATCCCAAATCTTGAGACAAGACTTTTCTAAAATTCTGGGGGCATTGGGAATTACCCATATATATTTGTTGATAAATGCATATTGTTGCCTTAGACAAATTCCTTTTTTATATTATAATAGCTATCATTTCAATATTTGACCACAGATGGGTTGATCTTTGCGGTGATGATGGGCATGATCCTCCTGGTAATGATTAGTTACCCAACTGCTGGTACTTTTCCAGAACTCAGTTTATTTATACACTACATTGCCAAAAGTATTGGGACGCCTGCCTTTACACGCACATGAACTTTATTGGCATCCCAATCTTAGTCCATAAGGTTCAATATTGAGTTGGCCCACCCTTTTCAGCTATAACACCTTCAACTCTTCTGGGAAGGCTGCCCACAAGGTTTATCAGTGTGTCTATGGGAATGTTTGACCATTCTTCCAGAAGTGCATTTGTGAGGTCAAGAAGGCCTAATTCATCCTAAAGGTATTCTATCGGGTTGAGGTCAGGACTCTGTGTAGGCCAGTCAAGTTCTTCCACCCAAAACTCGCTCGTCCATATCTTTATGGACCTTGATTTGTGCTCTGGTCCAAATCATTTGGTGGAGGGAGGATTATGGTGTGTGGGGGGGGGGGGGGTTCATGGGTTGGGCTTGACCCCTTAGTTCCAGCGAAGGAAACTCTTAAGGTGTCAGCATACCAAAACATTTTGGACAATTTCATGCTCCCAACTTTGTGGGAACAGTTTGGGGGTGGCCCCTTCCTGTTCCAACATGACTGCACACCAGTGCACCAAACCATGTCCATAAAGACATGAATGAGCGAGTTTGGGGTAGAGGAACTTGACTGGCCTGCACAGAGTCCTGACCTCAACCCAATAGAACCCCTTTAGGATAAATTAGAGCGGAGACTGCGAGCCAGGCCTTCTTGTCCAACATCAGTGCCTGACCTCATAAATGCACTTCTGGAAGAATGGTCAAACATTCCCTTAGACACACTCCTAAACCTTGTGGACAGCCTTCCCAGAAGAATTGAAGCTGTTATAGCTGCAAAGAGTGGGCCAAATCAGTATTGAACACTACGGACGAAGACTGGGATGCCATTAAAGTTCATGTGCGTGTAAAGGCAGGTTTCCCAATACTTTTGACAATATAGTGTATGTATAGTCAAAGGACCGTTGCCATTTTCAGGGTTGCAGGAAAGAGTGACCAATTTGACCAAATTACAATCTCTGACATTATGCTTGGGCAAGAATTGAGCTGCTTATGGCTTCCCATGAGAAGTCTTCTGGGCTTACATACAGTGATGCAGAGGGTGGTGCTAACATCAATATGTCAGCGTTGCTTTCTGTTTTATTAAGCACCGCAAGAACTTCTTAAAAGGAAGAGAATGGTGCACATCAAGTCACCAGCCTGAAGATATGTGGAAAAGTATAAAAAAAGCATAAAATACAACTGGTGGGGAAGGCGGCTCTAAGGGGGGGAACAGGGAGGTGGGGGAGCCCAGAATTGTGCTCTAAAAAATACAGCAAAAAGCTACTGTCATGTTTTAAGCAGTGATACTTCTTGGGCTTGGTATTTTATTTTAACCCAAGGTTCAGAGACATGGGTGTCCGCTGAACTTTTTTCAGGGGGGGGCAATACATTGCAATACAAAAAGATGTACACAGTGGTGTCGTGGCACAGGCACTGCTGTTACCTGTAGTTCTTCAGCGATAGGGCAGGCCCTGGCAGCGTATTCAGTCTCTTGTCTCGACCACTGCACGCCATGCACCTGTGGGAGGAGCACATTTACACAGGCAGAGGCAGGCTGAGGCAGCAGCCAATCACGGAACAGGTGAGTCAGGGTCATGGTGATGTAAAGCAGAGGCGGAGCCAATCCGATGCTCGGGCCGGGGGTGAGGAGGGAGGGATGGATAGTTGGAAAAGACTGAGAGCAGCCCCAGCCCCCAGGCCAGCTGCAGTCTGCAGACTTAGAAAAAAAAGTCCATGGCTGCCGCGGAGGCGGCCATTGCAACACAGGGGGCAATTGTGTGTCTTCACTCTGACTTCCAGGGGGGGGGCAATTGACCCCCCTTGCCCTATGGAGCGGACGCCCATGTTCAGAGATTGCCCGTGTAGAAGCGCCATAACTAAAATACAGAGGAAGACAGACATTCTTACAATGGCATATTGACAGTGACAGACTTTTATTTGCTGTATCTTCTAGCAGGTTGTTCGATTTTTGAGAAGAAAATATTTGACACATGTAATCCTCTGCCATGCAAGCCTTTAATCCCTTCGTCGCATACCTTTTACATGGAATCTCTGGATTTGTAGGCTTGAGCAGATTGAGGATTCTTTGATGGAAATTGGAAACTGACAGTTTTATAGACAGTAAAGCTAGCTAGTAATTGTATAGAAAATGCAGTATGTGGGTTGGAAACAAAATCATGGACAGCTGAAGGGAACACATAATGGTGGTACATTTATTGACCATATCAGTCACTGAGTGACCCATTTAATGAGGTTAACTATGTTCCTCGGTCATGCAGGACAGAATGCTTTGGAATAATTCTTCATTGATGAATTCTTAAGCCTCGTACACACGACCGAGAATCTCGTCGTAAAAAAAACTTTGTTTTTCTCGACGAGATTCTTGTCAAGCTTGACGGGACTCTTGTCAAGCTTTCCTTGCATACACACTGTCAATTCCAAATTTCTTCGTTGTAAAGCGCGGTGACGTACAACACGTACGATAGCAGTATAAAGGGGAAGTTCGATTCCAATGGTGCCAACCCTTGGGCTGCTTTTGCTGATCTTGTGTTACCGCGTGTTAGTAAAAATTTGGGGAGAGACGATTCGCGCTTTTCAGTCTTCATGCTTTCAGTTCGTTTTAGCGTGACGAATGTGCTATCTCCGTTACGAACGATAGTTTTACCAGAAGGAGCGCTCCTGTCTTATACTTGATTCTGAGCATGCGCGATTTTTTAAGACTCGGAAAAGCGTACACACGACCGGTTTTCTCGTCGGGAAACAGGCCGACGAGAATCCCGACGAGAAAAACGAGAATCCTGACGAGAAAATAGAGAGCAGGTTCTCTATTTTTCTCGTTGAGATTCCCGGCAGTTTTCTCGACGAGAAATCATACACATGAACGTTTTTCTCAGCAAGAAAGCTCTCCTAGCAGTTTTCTTGTAGTTTCTTGACGAGAAAACCAGTCGTGTGTACGAGGCTTTAGTATGTGCTACAGTTGATGTACAAAAGTAGAGTATATAAAAACATTATATGTTGCACCATATTAAAAGGCATTGCACATGCCATTTATACCAGAAAACCAAGACCAATATGATCCTAACCTGTGCAAATTGTTTGGAATCCACATTAAAAACATCTGTAACTGAACTGGACACTGTGCTCTGGCCAGTCCAAAAGCCATGACTCCAACCCCCATTGCAGTGACTGAATACAATAACTTAGCACACCATCTTTGGACTTTCTTCCACTTGGAACTACAGTATACCTCCTTAATTTGAGTTTTAAGGGGACCATAAAAACAGTTTTAGCTTATGGGTAATGGTAAATACTTGGAAATTCAATCACATTTGAACAAAAAGTGTGCTCTGCGAAGAATCACATTATTTTTAAATGTACATGCTCATCAATCCTTCTTAGAAATGTAGCGGGGTCCTCAATTTAGTGGGATACACTTGGGGGTAGTGTGACCCAAGTGTGTAATTGTGTTAGGGTTTAGACCCCTTTTTGTTATTCGTGGAGGATTGGGTGGTGTAATATTCTCTTTGACCAGTGGGTGTCAGTGTACCTACTGGCTCGGGGTAGAATCACTACCGCAGTGCTACCCTTCTTTGTCCCTTCCTGGAGATGGTACGGCCGGGGCGGGGAACCCACCGTGGTATCGACGGGAGGAGATAAAAGGGGGAGACGCCCTCGCCACGTGGTCATCGTCTTTTTCGGGGGATCATCTCGTCACGCACCCAGGCACCTTAGGCCTGGGTGCGGGCGGTTCAAGGTTCCGGCCTAGGCGCCCTAGGCCTGGCCGGAATGAAGATGGGGACCATCCCAGGCACCTTCAGCCTGGGGTGAGGTACTATTGAGGAGGCCTGGGACCCGGTGACTCCGACTGGGTCCCGCGAGGGTGAAGTTGCTCCAGGGCGCCCCTTGCGAGGGGGCCCGCATCTGAGGTGAGGAGGCTGGGGAGGTCACTCGTTCGAAGACCCGGTGTAGTGTCAACCCGGTGACGGATGGGCCTTCGGTAACTCCCTTGGAGGACATCTTCCCCTGATAGAGGCCGCAACGCAACGGAGGTATTCATGTCAAGACTCCTACAACCCTTGGTCATAGCATAGGGGGTGTAGGGACCCATATCAGTATAGTGCCTCGACCTGCTCATCCCACCGTATCATGCCATCGCATTGCCTGTATGTGGAGATACGAAATAAACCAACAGTTGGACTGTGATCGGTGTATGGACTCTGTTAATGGGAGCAAAGGGTGGTTCGGTGGTTTCTGCACGACAGACTCGGTACATGCTCAGGACACACCGGCCCGAGGAAACATTAGGTATTGGCCTTCACCTCGCCCGCCGTTGTGGGGAGGACATGGGCCGTAGCGCACCTCACCCTGTCGCGTGACATACCCCTAGCTAAAGAGGACGGGGTGAGGGGGTGGCTACAGAAAATATTAGCTTTCGTTTTTTTGATTTTGTAATATAGTACTCACCAGCAGACGCAGGAATCAAGGTTTGACCCAGAGAGGACATATTTATGGGTACATAAATATCTGCAAAGTCTGCCTTTTTCCGCGTACACACGATCGGAAATTCTGACTAAAAAAACGTGGATTTTTTTCCAGACGGAATTTCGGCTCAAACTTGTGTGGCATACACACGGTCACACAAATCTTGTCGGAAATTCTGAAGGTCAAAAACGCGGTGACGTACAAGACGTACGACGACCCGAGATCAATGAAGTTCAATAGGCAGTTCGGCTCTTCTGCTTGATTCTGAGCATGCGTAGTTTTTTGCGCATTGGAATTGCATACAGATGATTGGAATTTCCGTCGGAAAAATAGAGAACCTGCTCTCAATCTTTTGTTGGCGGAGATTCCGACAGAAAAAGTCAGATGGAGCCTACACACGGTCGGAATTTCCGACCAAAAGCTCACATCGGACTTTTCTTGTCGGAATTTCCAGTCGTGTGTACGTGGCACTATCCACTAGTGGAAACCATTTATTCTCCATGTGGCAATTGAAGAGATTACTTAAAGCCCACCCCCTGACCCAGTTATGCTCACCTTTAAAGTAGAACTATAGGCAAAACTTTTTTTTTTTGGATAGAGCAAGGGAGGGTTAAAACCCCTGTCGGAATTTTTTTTCCTCGCCATTTGTGTCCCATTGCTGAAATTTACCTTCACTTCCTGTCCCATAGCCAAAACAGGAAGTGAGAGGAAATTCCTGCAAATTAAGGGAATTCCTGGGGACCCCCAGGTCACCAAAACCAGTGTCCCTATTGGAAGGTTTCCCCTCTATTACTTTTCTGGGGACAACCCAGAATTTGGGGTTTTCTTTTACTTTGACTTTCATTGAAAATGGTAAACAGGACAAATAGAGAGGGTAAGTCCCCTTAATGGGGGCTTTGGCCTCCTTCCATGACATAGTGCTCAGGTCTAGCAGCCAATCTCCAGGCATGAGCACTATAGCATGACATGAGGAGAAATGTCACCCCCAGGGACAGAAGCATTAAAGAATTTATTATTAGTTTACTCAACCTTGTGTAAGCTCTAACACTGAGCTTACATGGGTTATTTAGTGGCTATTGCCAAAGAGAAAAAAATCAGTGGGGGAGTGCTGCAGAAGTATAAATTGGTTGGGGGTGAGCTTTAAAGATGCTCTGTCACATTGCCCTCAATGGGCAAAGTGTTTAAAAAAAAAATGTTTTACTTGACTAAACTTCCTAAATCTACATATAGAAGAAGTGCAAAGGAAGTACAGAAACCTGGGGCGCTCTGTAATGCAAATACCAACATTGTTTTCATTAGTCAAGCTTGATGCTTCTCTTTCCCATACCTTTTTATTGGTTCAGGGTCTACCCCATTCTGCTTAGCAAAGCGTGTATCAGTACAGTATGTAAAGCCACATATCTCTACTTGTTGACATAATAGTCAAGCTATGAGTTTAGAAGGTATAGTAATATGAAATGTGTACTTTATATGAACCACGATTAGAAAAATCTTCTACTTATAAGCATCGGGTACAGCTGACAACCATATCTGCTCCTAAGCCAATCACTTTTGTTTAAAAATGATGCCTTGGAATTATTTCCATCCATACTGGAAACATCTCAAGAAACCAGTACAGCTGATGTTGTCACTGGTGACAGTGGAACTATTGGATTGCCGAATAGCGAGATTTAACAGAAACCAGAGCCAAATGTGTCAGCTGTCTTCTTGATGCAGAAGCACTCTGACAAAGCATCACCATGGTAAAAGGGTGAGCAAATAGGTGAAATTACATATGAGAGAATTTCTGAAAAGTTGTGGTTTGGCCAAATGTTTAAACAAATTTGCAAAACTCCTGAACTTCAGGATTTCTGAACCAAATGTCTCAATTAAGATAACAGGAATCCGAACAAGGCTCCAAAATGTATTACGAAGCAACAAATAATGCATATTGGTTTTTGGGATGCTCCTGGCAGCCCTGCCTTATAAGATGATGAGGCCAGAAAACAGCTTGAGTCACTTCCTTTAAGGATTCTATTTGTCCTCTTTGGTGTGCCTTCTGGGAGCAATTGATGTTGAAATGTATCCAAAGGGTGTATATATCATGATAACTAGGTTACTGTACCTGGCTAGAAAGCTTATAGCCCATGTGACAGTAGGAGATGCTGTCACTGTAAAATTGGTAGTTTGGGGGACACAGGGTGTGCAGGGTGTGCACATTTGCTTGGTGCAAGACTGCAGAGCATAGATGTGGACTGGAGAAAACTCCTTTCGCAGCTTTCTCCAGGTTTTGGTCTTCCGTCATGGGGCTCTGTAGTTTGGAGATTCCATAGTGTCTTGGGTGGGACGGGATCTCCAACCCTGTATCCAGATTTTGTAGATGACCAGCAGCCCTTATAATGAGGGTATGGGAAGACCTCATGGTTCCCAGCTGTGCCACACTCAGAGAGACAGGAGGTCTCAAGGAGTCAGAGGGGCCGCAGGAGGCAGCCAGAACCTGTGTGACTGCAAGAGGCAGTAAATGGCCTGAGGACTAAGGCCAGATCGGAGCTGTGGGCGCTAAAGTAAAGCCATCCACATTGAAGAACCCCGTGGTCTGTGTGACCAAAATAAAGAGCAGAGCTACTGCTAAAGAGAGCCAAGTGGGCTTTCCGTTGTATGTATTTGCTGGAGAAGAACCCCTGCGTGGGAAACCTTTTATGTTACGAACTTTTATTCACCATTTTAATAAAAATGGGCTAGTAAATCCTAAAATATAGTTCCTGACCTACCAAAAAACAATGGGTTGCCTATGTGTATTCCCTTCTTCTCAGGGAAAAACTGGCCTACCGTCATTGGAATGCTGCGACAAAGTTTAATCTTATCTGGCAACCTTGGTTGGGTAACTCTAGTATTGCCCCACCACAGCTAATGATGGATACACTTCTATGACTCTGACCCACCGAGAGTTACAAAAGGTTCTCTTTTTTTTTTTTTCTTTTCTTGCTCTTTTTTGTTTAATGGGCACTCACTTCTTTGTATCCCATAGCTGTAAAGAATGTAATTTTTCTGACTTACTATATCCCATAAACAAGTGTTGAGTTTTCTAGTTTCATGTTGTGTATAATGATCTCATGACAGAAAGTGATTGGGTTACTTGTTACTATGCACAATGTGACCGAATACTGTTCACTCATTATACGTGATAGATAGAATGTATCATTTGATATGTCCCTTTTATATGTTTGGATGGATGGTCACTTTCTGTTATAACAAATAATAATAATAAAACAATTTTGATTTAAAAAAAAATTCTATTATGCCCTGTACACACGAGCAGAATTTCCGTCGGAAAAAAGTTGGATGTTTTTTCCGACGGAATCCCGCTCAAGCTTGGCTTGCATAACCACGGTCACACAAAAGCTCTCTGAACTTTTGAGCGTTAAGAAGGCGGTGATGTACAACACTACGACGAGCCGAGAAAATGAAGTTCAATGCTTCCGAGCATGCGTCTAATTGTTTTCAAGCATGCGTCTGAATTTTTTGCGTCGGAATTGCTACAGATGATCGGATTTTCCGATAGGAATTCTTTCCGTCGGAAAAATTGAGAACCTGCTATCAAACTTTTGCTGGCGGAAATTCCGCCAGCAAAAGTCCGATGGAGCATACACACGGTCGGAATTTCCGACGAAAAGCTCACATCGGACTTTTGCTTCCCGGAAAATCCGACCGCGTGTATGGGGGGGCATAAGTGATGCTACGATGAAAAGGCTGGACCTCGTGGCACTGGCACTCTAGCTAAGGGTGCCCAGGCAGAAGCAGATATAAAGGAGATACCACCATTGAAGCAGTCTTTGGACCCTTCTCCCGAAAGCCTTTTGGAAATGTAAACCACTGAAATTCAAATATAGACTTGACCATCCGAATCTGTGAAATATAGCTCAAATTTAATGTTCTTTATTATTTGGGATCACATCTTTATAAAACCAGCAATGTTGGCATGAAACAGGATCAAGCTTCTTTTACTTGCACAGCGACCCCCCTACACTTAAAGTGATTGTAAAATATTGTAAAACAACCCATTAAGTGTAATAAGGAAATCAAAGGAAAACTTTTTTGTATAGATATATTATAAAAAAAAAATTAAATACCTTTTTCCCCTTTCACATTTCTTCTGTTCTCAGCTGCTTAAAGCGTAGTTCCACCCAAAATTTGAACTTTCGCTTAATCCACTCCTCGCCCCCTTACATGCCACATTTGCCATGTAATTTTTTTTGGGGGGGAGTGGGGGCTTCAGTAGGAGTGGGACTTCCTGTCCCACTTCCTCCTTCCGCCCAGGGACCGCTTAGGTGACACGTCATATCACCTAAGGCGAACCCCTCCCTGTAGGCGATCACCTGGGACACGTGACAGGTCCCAGACCATCGCCTGTCCACTCAGATTGCGCAGTGATGCTCGCGCATGTGCAGTGAGTGCCCGGCCGCAAAGCCTAAATCTGTCACGGCCGGGTGCCTACAGTAGGAATGGAGGCGCCGGCGGAGAAGAGGGGGGGGGAGAGGAGCGAAGCTCCGTTCGGCCGTGTCGCTGGACAAGTGAAGCAGGTAAGTGTCTGTTTATTAAAAGCCAGCAGCTACACTTTTTGTAGCTGCTGACTTTTAATAAACATAAAAAAGGCTGGAACTCCCCTTTAAGAGCTGAGGGAAAGAGACACAGCAGCAAACTGAGCTTCCCAGTGAATGGTTATGCAGCGGGGGCGTGTCAGGACAAGTGTGATCATTGGAGAAGAGTACACTGAGTTCCCAGTATAGTTAGGGATCTGACCATGCTGTGCTCTCCTGCTTAGCGTGGTCAGTTTTTAATAGGAAAGCAGAGGGACTGGCAGGATCACCAGGAATTTCACACAAAGGAAGCAATACAAAGAGAACAGGATACTTTTTCATACAAGTACATGGTAGAGCAGGCACATATCAGAAATATGAAGTGTTGGGGTAACAAACAGTTTTACATCCTTTACTATTTATTGGAAGAGTATAATAACTAAAATAGCATATTTTTTATAGTTTTTTTTTTCAATAAACCAATATAGGTTATCCTTCTGCTTAAGAAGAAGGATATAGAATGCTGAGAATTGTATAGTCTGGCTTTCTCGGTCCAGGAGTTACTATCCTGTCAAATAAAGAATAGGCTACTGAACAAATTACATACCTCACTACCCCTCCGCACAGGACAGCAGGGCTATAATTCAGTCTAAGTATCATTCACTCTTCTATTACCTTCATAACCAAGGTCATACTAATCAAGTCAATTATCAGTTCTCTTGGACATTTTCATAATGTTTTCTGCTCGTTGCTCGCGTGTGAAAACCCATGAAAATTAATACTACTTCTATCCACCCACTTTCAATGTATAGCTGACCTCATAACTCTCAGTGCTGTGAGAGCCTGGAGTTGGAGGTGGTGTTATCATTATGGTAAGTAAGTCTTATGGGAAGAACTGTGAAGCGGTCTCTACATTTGAATAATTAAAAAAAAGTCCAATAAAAAATGCAAAACGGAAGTCCTATCAAAAATATCTTTGTGAAAGTTGGCAAACTCGATCAGACTTTTTTTCAATAGCTACTTTGGGTATTTAAAAAAACTGAAATTGGCAAATGTTCAACTTTTTGTGCTTGTATACAAATTGTTAATGTGCTATTTTAGTGTTTAGTGGTTCTCCCAAACTAAACTTAGACACTAATTCTTATAGGAACTATGCCTATGCTGTACTAATTGAAGACTGTTTTGCTTGTTGTAAGTGGTTATAAACCCATACATAAAGCCAGTGAAGTGACTGGCCTCAGGTCAAGGCTGGCCCAAGACATTGTGCTGCTTGAGTCCAAGAATAAAATGCTGCCAAAAAAATAAAAACTCACCCCCACATCCATTATTTTATGTCCTGATAATTAAAACTAAAATTAAATTCATCAGGAAGTCAGATTTACATGCAACAGAACCTTCTATATGGAACATTTTATGACATTCCATTATGTTCAATTCCAAGGGGCAGGCTAGGGCAGTATAGGGGTAGGTAGGGCAGTATATAGACAGGCTAGGGTAGTATATGAACAGGCTAGGGCAGTATAGGGGTAGGCTAGGGCAGTATATATACAGGATAGGGTAGTATAGGGGCAGGCTAGGGCAGTATATAGACAGGCTAGGGTAGTATATGAACAGGCTAGGGCAGTATAGGGGTAGGCTAGGGCAGTATATATACAAGATAGGGTAGTATATGGACAGGCTAGGGCAGTATAGGGGTAGGCTAGGGCAGTATATAGACAGGCTAGGGTAGTATTTGGACAGGCTAGGGCAGTATAGGGGTAGGCTAGGGCAGTATATAGACAGGATAGGGTAGTATAGGGGCAGGCTAGGGCAGTGTATAGACAGGATAGGGTAGTATAGGGGCAGGCTAGGGCAGTATATAGACAGGCTAGGGTAGTATATGAACAGGCTAGGGCAGTATAGGGGTAGGCTAGGGCAGTATATAGACAGGATAGGGTAGTATAGGGGCAGGCTAGGGCAGTATATGGACAGGCTAGGGTAGTATATGGACAGGCTAGGGCAGTATAGGGGTAGGCTAGGGCAGTATATAGACAGGCTAGGGTAGTATATGGACAGGCTAGGGCAGTATAGGGGTAGGCTAGGGCAGTATATATACAGGATAGGGTAGTATAGGGGCAGGCTAGGGCAGTATATAGACAGGCTAGGGTAGTATATGAACAGGCTAGGGCAGTATAGGGGTAGGCTAGGGCAGTATATATACAGGATAGGGTAGTATATGGACAGGCTAGGGCAGTATAGGGGTAGGCTAGGGCAGTATAGGGGTAGGCTAGGGCAGTATATAGACAGGCTAGGGTAGTATATGGACAGGCTAGGGCAGTATAGGGGTAGGCTAGGGCAGTACATAGACAGGATAGGGTATGTATATGGACAGGCTAGGGCAGTATAGGGGTAGGCTAGGGCAGTATATGGACAGGCTAGGGCAGTATAGGGGCAGGCTAGGGCAGTATAGGGGTAGGCTAGGGCAGTATATAGACAGGCTAGGGTAGTATATGGACAGGCTAGGGCAGTATAGGGGTAGGCTAGGGCAGGATATAGACAGACTAGGGTAGTATATGGAAAGGCTAGGTCAGTATATAGACAGGCTAGGGTAGTATATGGACAGGCTAAGACAGATGGGCAAGGGTAGTAAAGGGGCAGGTGGAGCAGTCCAGGGAGCAGTTGTCATCATCACACACAAAACTGCTGGAAAAAAATCTTGGTAAACAATTTGCTGGGTAAATAGAAGAGTAGGAGAGGTGGTCGTGGTTCAATTTCTGCCCCTCTCAAAGTGCTGCCTGGGTCCAATGGACCCACTGGGACCCATGGTAGGGCCAACCCTGCCTCATTTGATGCACAGAGATTAAACAAATCCTATACAAGTGGTACCTGTTTATCTACAGCCATCTTACCCTGCATTCAAAGTACAGAATTTACAAAAGATCTTTCAGCTCTGAAAAGCAGGGGACAGGGAGCTGCAGTTACACACTGTACAAAAGCTCTGAGAGCTGATTGGTGGAAAGGGACACGCCCCCCTTCACACAACTCACAGGAACAAAGCTGAGGCTGTCAATTACAGACTGTGCTTTCTCCTGTCACCAGGGGAGGACAGACCAGGAGTGACTCGTGCAGACAGCAGATGAATGAAGCAGCAGACAGAAATTACACTTAGTGCTCTGGGTTGAGACAAGTACACACTATAAAGGCATAAGCTTTGTTTATATTTCATGTCTGAGGTTTACAACCACTTTAAAGTATATGTAAACCCAGTCACTAAATTTTTATCTAAGCTTAAACACATTAATGTCAAAAGTTTTTTACAATCTTTTTTTAAAAATGCAGCTTCCATTAAAATAACACTTGGTGATTCTGCCATGATGATCCCACATGGTAGTATTAGCAAAATATATTTTAAAGTGATGGCTCTTCCGTTGGTTTTGGATTGTAATGATGTTGGGGAATTGCAGCCATTCAAGCAGGAAGAGGAGCCACTTTTGGGAACCGGTACAAAGAGGAGAAAGTCTGCCAGAGCAAAGATTAAGGTAAGTATTTCACCTTATTGCCTAAACAAGCCATTATCCCCTTGCAGTGGGGGTAAGAAAATAGCTCACTTCAAGGCTTAATTTCACAACAACCCCAACTACAGCTTTAAAGTGACCATGGCACCACCTGGATGTTTGTAAATTAAGTCTGGGCTGTAAAAAAATAGCATGTATACTAACCTGTCAGGTGTCCCGCTGTAGGTATTTGACACTTGTGTGTTGAACAGGTATGTTAAATATCTAGTCCCCCACTCCATGCTGTGGTTCCTTCCAATAAAAACGCTTAGCTGTGCCCAGCTCCTACTAAATATGCACATTGCTTACCACTTTGAATTACGTGACTGGAGCTGTACTCTTCTGGATGGTTGGGAGCCACCATAGGTAGAGCTAAAAGTTCTTTTGTCCTTTGATGGTTAAAATTAGGTTGAGATCAAGGATTTAAATTTAGCTTGGTGTTGGAAGTTCTTGGCACAAAAAAAACACTGGGCTGGCAGAATTGTATTAAATTAATAGGAAAATTCCAAGCATCAACAAGTCTAAAGTGCTATGTGGAATTATTATTATTATTATACAGGATTTATATAGCGCCAACAATTTGCGCAGCGCTTTACAACATCTGGTAAGACAGTACAATACAATACAGGAGGAATCAGAGGGCCCTGCTCATTAGAGCTTACAATCTAGAAGGGAGGGTCAAGTGGAACAAAGGGTAGTAGCTGTGGGGAATGATCAGATGGACAAGATGAAAAGAAAAAAACAAAAACCGTTGCTAGGTGTGGGTGGGATAGGCTTCTCTGAAGAGAGAGGTTTTCAGGGATTGTCTAAAAGCTAGTAGAGAAGGAGATGGATGGATAGATTGGGGTAAGGCGTTCCATAGGCTTGGAGAGGCTCTGGAAAAGTCCTGGAGGCGAGCGTGGGAGGAGGTGATGAGAGAGCTAGAGAGCAGGAGGTCTTGCGAAGAACGAAGAGAACGATTAAGTTGGTATTTAGAGACTAGGTCAGTAATGTAGCTAGGGGCAGAGTTGTGGATGGCTTTGTAGGTAGTTGTTAGTATTTTGAATTTAATTTGTTGGGTGAGCGGAAGCCAGTGGAGGGATTGACAGAGAGGAGTAGCAGAGACAGAACGTTTAGTAAGGTGGATGAGTCTGGCAACAGCATTAATGATGGACTGAAGGGGGGTTAGAGTATGCAGAGGTAAGCCAATGAGGAGGGAGTTGCAGTAATCAAGGCGAGAGATGACCAGGGAGTGAATTAAGAGCTTTGTGGATTCATTGGTTAGAAAGGGGCGTATTTTGGAGATGTTGCGGAGGTTGAGGTGGCAAGATTTGGACAGTGATTGGACGTGGGGCTTAAAGGAGAGTTCAGAGTCCAGAACTACACCTAGAACCTTGGCATGCGGGGATAGGCTGATAGTAGTGCCATCGATTTTGACAGAGAGATCGGGGGAGGGGGCACTTGGGGGAGGAAAAATTATAAGTTCGGTTTTGGGTAGATTAAGTTTGAGGACCCCACAGTTATTATATGTTTTTCACAACTCCCCTATGTGGATCCCAAATAAATGGTTTAAACTAATAGATACCCTGATGCGGGATTTGATATGGAAAAAAAGATAGCCAGGATAAGCTTAACCACCCTGCAATATAGTAAGGACAGGGGGGGATTGGCAGTACCCCACCCCAAAATGTATTTTCTTGCCTCACAGTTCCAGCAGTTGGCGGGATGGGGCAGGGAAGAAAAAGAGGATCCTACAAGTATCCTGGTGACTACGGTGGCTCCTACACTAAAGGCAGCATCTCATTTGGAGATGGACTTGCCTAGTATACCACACTCTGCACCTACGGGAATTCTCCTTAAAAAGGTCCTGGGGAGATCCGGAAGGCTTTGAGGTTAAGGGGCCCACTGCCCTTTACCCCGATATGGCAAAACCCTAGATACCCAGAGTTACAGGACCTAGAGGGCTTTACCTTCTGGAAAGAGAGAGGGATTTGTTTTTTTTCGCAACTGTACGAGGGAGAAGTGTTAAAAACATACAAACAGATGTGCCAGGAATTCCAGTTAGCCCCAAGGGGCTTTTATCAATATCTTCAGCTTGGGCATGCTCTGCAGGCACAGCAAATGACACAATCCTTAGTAATATCATCGTCACGTCTGCTGATGGAGGTCCTCCAGGCAGATACCCGGAGAGGACTAATATCAAAAACATATGCGGAATTACTATCCTCAATACAGGACTATGCCTCCCTTAGATGTCGTAGTAAATGGGCAGAAGACATCGGAGATATAGATGGGGACCAGTGGGATATGGCGTTGGACTCTATTCCGGCGGTATCTGTATCAGCGTCCCACAAATTATCACAATTATTTATTCTGCATAGGGCCTATAGAACACCAGTACAGCTTTACAAGTGGGGAGAAAGGGACTCCCCCTTGTGCCCAAAGTGCAAAGTACAGCAAGGGGACTTTATACATCTAATTTGGAGGTGCCCAAAACTCCACAGATACTGGGAGGAGGTTTCCCAGAACATCACAAGAGTGGCCCAGGTACCCATACCCTTGGACCCTTTGGTGTACCTGCTTGGGGTGATTGAAGCTGAAAAGTTCCCACAAGGAAGGTACTATATGATCATAAGACTGATGTACCTGGCTAGAAAGCTAATAGCACGATATTGGATGGCAGAGACGGTTCCCACAGGGAAGCAGTGGATTGCGTATGTCAATTCCTTGCTTTTCAGAGAACGGCTCGCCTACAGACGTAGAAAGGCAGTGGATAAATTCAATCTTATATGGCAACCATGGCTGAAGGATCCTAGCCTTGTGTCATTACAACTGGTAAAGGATAGGCTCCTGATGTAGAAACCTATGGGGCCGTTGGGGGGGGGGGAATTATAAGTTAAATGCGCTAATGACAATGCATTAGATTTGGGAGAGTTTGCGAACAGGAGAAAAGACCCAGGTTGTTAAGATTCAAAGGGTTGGGCGGCGGGGGGGGGGGGTTGGGGGGGAGTAAAAGGGAAAAATTAAAATGTCACTGTTGTACTGTAAATTGATTAGGTTTTTTTTTTGTATGGACAGGAATTTTAATATGCTTTTGTTTATATATCAATGTGTAAAACTAAATGCACAAATCACATGTATTGATTGAGCAAATGAAAAATAAAAGGATTAAAAAAAGAAAAAAGTTTGAGGAAGTGGTGTGACATCCAGACTGATATATCTGATAGTAAATTAGTGATACGTGAGGAGAATGATGGAGTGAGTTGAGGGGTAGAGAAGTAGATTTGAGTGTCATCAGCGTAGAGATGGTATTGGAAGCCGTGGGAGGCTATCAGCTGACCCAGGGTGGAAGTGTAGATTGAAAAAAGGAGGGGTCCAAGAACAGAACCTTGGGGGACCCCAACAGAGAAAGGAAGAGGAGAGGAGGAAGTAGAATTGGAAGTAACGCTAAAAGTGCGGTTGGATAAGTAGGTAGAGAACCAGCGAAGAGTACAGTCACTGAGACCAAAGGCTTGGAGTTATTTAAGGAGAATTATCATATAATTTGGGCCTCATACTTATGGTGAATGTTCTTGCTTTTTGTAGTGTAATTACATGTATGATACCATTTACTGTGCATTTTGTCACATTGGTGAGAGACTTACATTTGTGTTTCAAAAGGAACTTGCTTGAATCTAGAAAAATGTCTCTTTTTCATATCAGGTTTTACCATTAATATACTGTATATATGTTTGAGAACCTGCAGAACTTTTGTGACTTTCTTATTTTCCTTCAATTAAGTGGCAAACGCTTTCTGGCATTCGTCCTGGAGTTGAGCTGTGATCACTGCAGCTAAGACAATGTGTTTGTACCCCAGGTACAAGAGAAAAATGTCCCCCCATGCATGAAAGTATCACATGCTGAAATTTTTCATAGCATCAGAAATTCCCAGGAAAATAAAGGTCACTTTTGTGAGCCCCGTGTAATTAGCTAGATTGGTGAATTCACTGGCTCATTACCCCCAGGAGTTGTCTAGTGTGGCGGGTCTGCAGGTACATCCCTAGAGAACATGCGGCTCATTACTAGTCTGCCGTTTGATGGGGAAGCCATGGTCTACTGTTGTCTCAAAGATGTTATTGAAACATCATAGTACAGACTGGCTAAGAATGCCTATATACTTTATAAAGCTCACTGATGTTTTTTCACGTCTAATTTTGTGTGTTCTCCAGCAAAAATATTCAAATGTATCCACAAATGCAAATACGGATATGTTGGCCTGTATTTGAAGGCCCCATTTGGAAATGAAAATTTCCTTCTTTGAATTTGTGGCTTGCCATGGAAAATAAGGTCTGTCTTGAACAAAGGCCTTCTTTTTTGGTCCTTCCCTGGACACCAACTATTCTCTTTATGCAATGTCTTTCCATACAGAAATACATATTCCCAACCCAACAATTAGAAATGCTATGTCTACATACATGTGCTGATAATCTGCAGAGAACACTTGTCTGGGGCCCCTTTTTTTAGTAAACAAGTTGCCATGTGTGTATGAGCTGCCAATTACTTTTTTGCCACAATTGACACACGGCTCCTCCTATTTTCATTTAGTTTGGATACAATATGTGATTGAGGGATGTATAGGCCCCAAACAACTTTTCTTCCTGCATATTACAGCATGATAAACCCGGAAGTGTGAAAATGGATACCAAATGTATTGTACTGTATTTACATATTAGGGCATCACCCAATAAGGAGGTAGTGAACTTCCTGACATGATCCAATACCATTATGGGCCAAAATTGTAGAGGCTGTACTACAACATAGTGTATAGTTCATGTTGAAGGCACATACCTGGATTGGTACCCCTCCATAGAGCAGATTGGGTTTTAAAGTGGGGCTTATTGTTAATCAGTGGCATATATATGATTGTCCCTAATCTGGGTATGGGGAAACTTCTCAGTTTCTCACAGATATGTGCCTGTAGTCTTTTGAGGGTGTCAAGAACTAGATTTCCACAATGTTTACCCTAGCTGTTTAACCACCTCGGTATCAGAATGTTTCACCCCTTCATTATCAGACTATTTTTCCGTTTTTTGGTGCTGTGATACTTTGAAATGACTCGGTCATGTACCACTGTGCCTAAATAATTTTTTTATAATTTATTTTTAGTCAGATATACCGGTAGATTTCTTTTAGGAGTATTTAATAACCACAGTTGTTTTATTCTTTACTATATAAAGAAAAAAAGACCAATACATAATAATAAAAAAAATCCTTCTGTTCTAAAAAAAATAAAAATGTGAGGACTGTACAAAAAAAAACTGAAATTACCCATTTTTGGAAAGTATTTTTTTGAAAATGAAGAAACATGCTGATACTGAGATGGTTAAAACATGAAGCTTTGTAAAAGCGCACTAGATACATTAAATGTACAGGACATATACAGAGGGATCAGGAGGTAAATTGGTTATTGTACAGATATGCAGGATAAGGAAGATAAGGAATAAACCACTTGCTGACCAGCCGCCGTCATTATACTGCGGCAGGTCGGCACGATCCCGTGAACCGTCGTAGCTGTACGTCAATCCCTTTAAGTGGGATAGCAGGCGCGCTGCACTGCAGGGGTGCCGATGCTCTTGCCCGGCGGTCGCGATGACCGCTGGGCACGAGCGATCGCTAGGCACGAGAGGCAGAATAGGGATGTGTGTGTGTGTGTGTAAACACACACATCCCAGTTCTGTCAGGAGAGGAGAGGCAGATCGTGAGTTCCTAATAGCTAGGAACCACGATCTGTCATCTCCTATAGTGAGTCCCCTCCCCCCACAGTTAGAACACACACTAGGGAACACAGTTAACCCCTTGATTGACACAGTAATCAGTGCATTTTTATAGCACTAATCGCTGTATAAATGCCAAGGGTCCCAAAAATGTGTCAAAAGTGTCCGATGTGTCCGCCATAATGTCACAGTACCGATTAAAAATCGGAGATCACCGCCATTACTAGTAAAAAACATAATAATAATATAAATGCCATAAATCTATCTCCTATTTTGTAGACGCTATAACTTTTGCGCAAACCAATATACGCTTATTGCAATTTTTATTACCAAAAATATGTATAAGAATACAATATCGGCCTAAACTGAGGAAAAAAATTGCTTTTTTTTTTAAACAAAATTGGGAATAATTATTATAGCAAAAAGTACAAAATATTGTGTTTTTTTTCAAAATAGTTGCATTTTTTGTTTATAGCGCAAAAAATAAAAACCGCAGAGATGATCAAATACCACCAAAAGAAAGCTCTATTTGTCGGAAAAAAGGACGTCAATTTTTTTTGGGTACAACGTCGCACGACCGCGCAATTGTCAGTTAAAGCGACGCAGTGCCATATAACAAAAATGGCCTGGTCATTGAGCAGCCAAATCTTCTGGGGCTGAAGTGGTTAAAATTGGGACTGACATCCTGTATACTGTCAAGAGGTGAATGGCAGTGAAGGGGTGGATTTTAATACTGGTGGCACTGCTACTGGATAGCACTGGGGCTGGCTGGTGGTCAGAATGCTTTCTTTCCTTTTACAAACTCTCGGAAAAAAAAGTAAATGAGAGACAGCTGCTGGAAGCTTTTGTTTACATTTTGTGATGCTGGGATTGGTCATAGTAATCACGTAGTACAGAGTTACTTTAATTGGCTCTGTACCTTTGCCCTGGTTCACACTGGTGTGATTTGACATGCGATTTGACATGTTAAATCGGCGAAATTTGCCGCAAATTGCGGGCAATGGCACCGTCCTAATTGGTGCGACGCCGCATCTGCGGCGCTGCACCGATTACAAAAAGTAGTTTCTGTACTACTTTTTGCGATTTCAGCCGCGATTTACATTGACATCTGTTTCAGATGTCTTTGAAATCGCGGCTGAAATCGGGACTGCCAGCAGGAGTGAAATCGTGCGAGTTCAGCTGAACTCGCAGGCTTCTCTCCCGCAACCCAGTGTGAACGTGGGCTTTGGCCTGTTATCTGGGCAAATCACAGTGTGATCACAGGATTGTGCACACACAGGAGCTCACAGAAGTGAAGTTCCCAGAGAATTCACTGGTACATCCTCCTGCAACAATACGGTATCAGACCCGCCATATATGTACAGTGGCCGGTCCCCAAGAGGTTAAGGAAGCTAGATAAAAGTAGTTTGGTTATATTTAGTGCCATTTTTTTATTTTAAGATTGATAATTATTAATCCTTTTCTTTACAAGCTGGGTATTTTCAAAGTTTTAACTAGTCGGAGAGTCCCTTTTAAAGCCTAAGTTTAGTAACACGATCTGTGAAAGGAGCAGGTGGATCTTTTGGCCATCTACCTGTCCTCCATTCATAGAACGCTTTTCATTCAGTAAAACAATAGTATGACTTTTATGAATGGAGGAGATGGGTGAAAAGGCGAGCATAGATGGCCACTCTCGATGAGTGTCTGTCCCAGGTCCCTTAGGTCCATAAAACCCCAGGGCCTGGAAGATTGTGACGATTAGGATGGGGGATCAGAGGAGTCCGATTTTTGTACCCCTTAGCACCAGCACCTCCCGGGCCTTTAAGAGGTTTCAGATGCCAGAATGTGAAGGTGGGCATTTGGGTCATGTGACTGCCGTGGTTGGCTGTCACAGTGGTCACATGATCGGAAAGCTCCCGATCGCAAGTAGTGTTCGGGAGCTTTCCGCTACTCGCTGGTAACTGTGCCGCGAGCACTCAGGTTGTGCGCTCTCTGCATAGCATTGCTTACATTTTATTACGCATATATAGCACCCTCTACCTAGGTAGGTGCTAAAGTTAGGATTTTTGTAGTGCAAGTAAATTTAGGCAGGCCTAGCAAGAAGCTGGGCCTGTTTGTTTTGATCTGTGTGGGCTGGGAGTGGCTAAGAGTAGGCTGGTGACTCACAGAGAGCATCATCTATTGGTTACCTCCCTCTGGCTTCTAGAGGATTCTAGAAGAGAGGAGGGGAAGAAGGGTGGAGCAATCTTGGGTGTTCTATGGAGTCCTGACTAATCCCCAACATGGATTGGCAGGGGGCAGGCCTCCTTAAATACCCAGGTTCAGAGAGTTTGGGTGGAAGAACTGGGATATGGAGTACTAGCTGTTGGGGCCTTTGAGGGAACTCCCCAATCTGGGGGGTTGATCTTGGGGCCTGTAGCTCAGGAGTGGAAGGGACTCTTGTACAAACCACATGGGTGTTTTCCGACCAGGAGTCGGAGAGGACAGTGGAAGGTAATGCCAGGCAAAGTCTCCAGGAGGGATCCACTAGGTGTCGTTGAGTGGCAGGCACAGTCGGGAGAGCTGGGAAGGCATACTGGAGCGGACTGGGAGTGTGCAGTCTGAGATGGATGTAGAGCCAGCGGGAGATACTGTGATGTCATGGGCAGTGGAGTCGGGCAGCTGCAGCCAGGAGGGCTGGCAGGGCCTGAAGAGGACTGGCTGGGAGCAGTAGTCCACCATAAGACAGCTAGCACTAAAGACTTTTTCTATTTTCTGCTACATCAGAAGGACCCGCAGTTCCTGACTGCAAATGGCCGTTGCTAAGGCCTGACTGTGTCAGTGTTAGGCCTAACCATGTGCTAACTGTACCTTCAGTGAAGTGTTGTGCAGGAGAGAGGGAGAGTAATAGTTTGCAAGCAAGTGATCTGCTGGAGGAGACTGGAGTTGTAAAGTGTACATAGAAGTTCCACTTGATCATATCCTGATCCAGCTATTCATCTTTGGGCATCCCATAAACCTCTTACCCTTCCAAGTTCAAATCCCCTCAATAAAAACACAAAAACAAGTATATGACTGTTCATTGTCTCAAGAGTGATTGAGAAGTGAAAGATGGTCTGGGCAGGGTAACAGGTGGACCACAACTTTCAGCAGCCCCCATGGGGGTACAGCTACACATATAAGGCCTCTCTGCATTAAGGCTCACCCACTAAAAGGCTGCATATATGCATACGGCCAGCTTGAAGAGGTTAATAAATCAGGAGACAGAAACACATTGGACATATGACAAATCACACTGATAGTAATGTCCCTTTTGCCTAAGCTGGCCATGCATGGATTGAAATTCGGTCAGTTCAGCATGGACTGACCAAATTTCAATCCATGTATGGGCTAGATCAGGGATATGCAATTAGCGGACCTCCAGCTGTTACAAAACTACAAATCCTATCATGCCTCTGCCTCTAGGTGTCATACTTGTAGCTGTCAGCGTCTTGCTATGCCTCATGGGACTTGTAGTTGTGCAACAGCTGGAGGTCCGTCCGTTCTTTTGAATGGAACGAACGCGGTGACGTCATCGACTACGACGAGCGTGCGCTCGTCACATTCGATGCCGCCGCCGCCATCTTGCTACACCCTACCTATGCCTAGGAAGCTACCGCGAATGCGTCAAAGTAATTTTGAGCATGCGCGGGTTTCCACAGTGACAGGTAAGCGTACACACTCTCGGGTTTCTCGGGAAACAGGCCGACGAGAATCTCAACGAGAAAATAGAGAGCAGGTTCTCTATTTTTCTCGTCGAGATTCTGGCCAGTTTTCTTGACGAGAAACCTGAAAGCCTCGTACACACGGCCGGTTTTCTCGGCAAGAAAGCTCTCCTGGCAGTTTTCTTGTTGTTTCTTGACGAGAAAACCGGCCGTGTGTACGAGGCTTTAGTCTCTTTTTCTCAAGGGTTTATTTCAAGAACTTCAGGGAGATTCAGGTACCTTTTAGGTTTTGCGGATCACGGGTACTTTCCTTTATCCAGAGGACCAACAGCTTCCACACTGGATGTAGCCTCTCTCACTGACTTAGCAGCCGGTGCAAGCTCGTTCAAAAGTCTCTGCCACAGACTTGTGTAACTACACGCTTGGTAAAGTTCTGAAACATAACACACAGTACCAGGATCTTTCAGCCAGGCCGGCAGCACTGTGAGGTAGATTTGATCCGGATGCGTCCTCCAATTGAGTCCCCAATTGCTCGGTCCCTTCCCGCAGGCAAGGCGACACAGGACCATCTCTGGATCAGTAGACCCCAGCAACTCCTGGGCCTACTCTCAGTAATGGAGCCTCGGGCCAGCAGGCCCCGAGGCAGAAAACTGCAAACACATCCCTGAGGCCAGGAGGGCCGTCAGGTCAGGATCGGAAGACCCCACCAAAACGGTGTCTGCCCCTTAAGTACCATCTCCCAGAATGCACAGTGGGGTGACCAATCCCACTGAGCTGCTTCTGGGCAAGAGGTACCCAATACATCCAGCCAGCTGCATTTCCAACCTTGACCTGTGGTGACAACGACACCTAGAGGAAGGTGGTAAATGTGCAACTCAGCTAAACTGGAACAGAGACCCAAAACTTGGTACAATTATTCTGAGTTGAACTATAACTCAGACAACTAAATTTACACTAGCGCCTACCCAATAGGAGCAGGGCGCTACATGTGAATGGGAAAATCTGTTCTTTTTTTTTGGTTGAAATGACAACTAATCATGTATTTTGCCTAAACATTTTTTTTTTTTTTTTAACTACACAGGGGCTGATGCATTGATGTGGTACATTATGCTCACATTTTTTTCATGCATTTAAAAGAAAACCATTAAAAAGACTTACATTCTCCTTTAAAGCATTCAATTCCCCTTTAAAATAATATCCTGTTTTAAGTTAGAATGGACTTCTTAAATCATAAAAAAATGTCAAAGCTTTCTCACCATGCCCCCTCCTCTTATGGAAGAGACATATGGAGGAGATGTTATTGTCCTGCATTATGTTGTTCGCTGCCTTTCACTCACCACTGTCACTACACATATAATGGAATCTTTTAATTGTCTTAGCATATGTTGTTTTATTAGGTGACAATAATTACATTCCAGGGATCACATGCAAAGTCTATGAAAAGATAAAATGAAATGACTTCACACTGTGTGCTCAAGTCCTTGGGATCTCTGCAGCTTTTCCCTTCACTGCGTCCTGCGCTCTCCCCCCTCCCCGGCATCCTCTCCCCGCAAGGAGGTTCACATTGAAGTGTGACAAGAGACACTTGACAAGTGACACATGCTGGATTTTATCAGCACTGAAAGCAGTCATGGATTGTGAGTGAAGAATGATTGTCATTTCTACCCCATTTATTCCTCTCTGAGGCTTGCTGCGCACTTCCCTTGCAGGAAACGTGCTCAGCTAAAGCACCACGCTTGTCGTGACTTCTTTCCTTGTTTTGTGTACAAGATTTGTGATGGGTGTTTATCTATAGACAGGCGCGTTACAAAGCAAGCACCTCCACCAGCAATCAATCCTTCCTGAACGGTTTGCTGTTTCTTTAGAGACAAGGGAGAACGCAGGTGCACGCTCAGTTTGTTATTTAAAGGGTTTTCCACTCCACCTGTGGATTTCTCCAATCCTCTCCTGAAAGATAAAAGTTTCACATGGTGCGTACTGCAGGTCAGATCCTCTAAACTGGTGTTACGTCAACCCCAGGAGGTTCTTTTGATGGACGTGCCTTCTTTTTCTTATACTATGTTCAGTTTTATAGTTTAGTGTTTTATCAATAATAAATCATATATCAGTGAGTATTTTTAGTCATTTAAAGCCCCACTCCGGGATTTCTTCCCTCGCCTACCTCTAACTGTTTTGGTTAGTAAAAAAAAAGAAGCTAAATCTGCTTTATTATTATAATTATTATTATACAGGATTAATGTAGCGCCAACAGTTTGCGCAGCGCTTTACAATGTAGGGAGACACTACACCAACAGTACAATTCAAAACAAGAGGGTTAGAGGAGCCCTGCTCCTGCGAACTTACAATCTAAGAGGGAGAGGCTGGTGAAACAAAAGGTAGGGACTGTGAGGGATGAACTGAGGAGTAGAAGATTTGGTTGTTAGCTGGAGGCCAGAATAGGCCTTTGAAGAGATGAGTTTTCAGGGATCGCCTAAAAGTGGACAGAGTAGGAGATAACTGGACAGATTGGGGAAGTGAGTTCCAGAGGATGGGAGAGGCTCTGGAGAAGTCCTGGAGATGAGCATGGGAGGAGGAGACAAGGTAGCTAGAAAGCAGAAGGTCTTGGGAGGAGCGGAGCAGACGGTTTCTGTGATATTTGGAGAGAAAATTGGTGATGTAGCTCGGAGCAGAATTTTCAATGGCATGTTATTGTAAGTGTTTTGAATTTTATTCGTTGGGCAATGGGAAACCAGTGGAGGGATTGGCAGAGAGGAGTGGCGGACACTGAACAGTTGGTAAGGTGGATGAGTCTGGCAGCGGCATTCATGATGGACTGAAGAGGGGATAGCTTGCCGAGAGGTAGGCCAATGAGGAGGGAGTTACTATAGACAAGGCGAGAGATAACAAGGGAGTGAATAAGTTGCTTAGTGGTCTCAATGGTTAAAAAGGGACGTATTTTGGAGATGTTTCGGAGGTGAAGTCTAGACGATTTGGATAGTGATTGGATTTGGGGCTGAAAGGACAGGTCAGAGTCAGGTATAACTTACCTAAATGTGCAATCATGTTACAAAGTCGACCGGGGTTTTCTCTTCTGTTTAGGTCCTGTGAGACATGGACAGCTCCAATTAGCTGTTGGTAGGGTCTTCTCGGGAGAGAGAAGAGGATGATATCATCACAGGGTGATGGCAGGGAACAGTGGTCTCAGGGCACCATTGCAGTGCTGAATTAGTGGCAGTGAGGGACCTGGTCAGGGAACTTAGGTGAATATTATTTTTATTATTATTATTATTATTATACAATGAATATTACAAAACAAAAAGAGGGTGCACTAGCCTAGCGCATTACAATAATACACCCATTTTTTGATGAATAAAAGCAAATTTTATACTCGCAAACAATGTGATTGAAGAAGCATCTAAAAAATCAAAAGCCGACTGTCACCAGAACAGTAATGCATGGCCTAAAACGCAGGAAGACCCCTTTTGCATCCAATATGGCTTACATGTTTTGAGAGGCCACCCCTCTTCTTCAGAACCTCTGAGGAAGAGGGTTGGCCCTTCGAAATGTGAAAGGCCTCTTCTTCAGAGCCTCTAAGGAAGAGGGTTGGCCCCTTGAAACCTGTAAGCCCTCTTCTTCAGAGCCTCTGAGGAAGAGGGTTAACCCCTCAAAATGTGTATGCTCTCTTCTTCAGAGCGACTCTTCCCACTCTCGGCTTTCCCTCCAACTATTTGAAAAAGGCACCAAATGGGCGCCATGGCATAATTGTGAACCCACCCGGGCCGTCTCCTGTCTGAGCCCGGCCGGCTTCAGAACTGTGTACAATTGAACAAGCATATCAAAAAATCAAGAGCCGATTGTCACTAGAACAGCAACGCATGTGTTAAGATGCAAGAAGGACCCTTTTGCGTCAAATATGACTTGCATGTTTCGAGGGGCCAACCCTCTTCCTCAGAGCCTCCAAGGAAGAGGGTTGGCCCCTTGAAATGCATAAGCCCTCTTCTTCGGAGCCTCTGAGGAAGAGGTTTGGCCCCTTGAAATGCATAAGCCCTCTTCTTCTGAGTCGCTCTTAATGCTTCCCCTCCAACAATTTTTAAAAGGAGCCAAGCGGGTGTTATTTTATCACCGTGCACCCACCCGGGTCATTCCCTGTCCTAGCCCAACCGGCTTCGGAACTGCGCAAGCACAGTTCCGAAGCTGGCCCGTGGCCATATTTTTTATGTGCAGCCACCGTCCATAACAAACATTTACAGACAGTGTAAAAATCGGCCACATTTTTACAAACTGTAAATTTACAGACGGTTGCCGACCTTGATTCAGGTTAATAGAAGTAGGCAAGAAATAACTGAAATACAATGTGGAAATGAATATATGATTTTACATTCTGACTATAGACACACTTTAAGGAAGAACGTCCCTGAACTAGAGAATTTAGAGAAGGCAACAAAGATAGTATGTGGGATGCAGGACCTAAGTTATTAGTAAAAGATTACAGAAATTCAACTTATCCTCCTTGGGAATACAGTATGATATCATGATATAAATTTATCAGTGGTGACTGTAGCATTAAGGATAAACTGTTTAACCCCTTGGCTTCCAGAGCCATTTTTGCACACATGTTAAATTGCACATTTTAGGGCTGAAGATTAGTTCAGACTCCCCCCCCCCCCAAACAGTATACCCTCCCCCCTAAAACAGTATATACATATGAAAGCAAAGACCCTGGAGAATAAAATTGCTAATTTTTATTTCAGGTGATATACAGTGGGGCAAAAAAGTATTTAGTCAGCCACCAATTGTGCAAGTTCTCCCACTTAAAAAGATGAGAGAGGCCTGTAATTGTCATCATAGGTATACCTCAACTACGAGAGACAAAATGTGGAAACAAATCCAGACAATCACATTGTCTGTCTGATTTGGAAATATTTTTTTTTTGCAAATTATGGTGGAAAATAAGTATTTGGTCAATATCAAAAGTTCATCTTAATACTTTGTTATATATCCTTTGTTGGCAATGACAGAGGTCAAATGTTTTCTGTGAGTCTTCACAAGGTTGTCACATACTGTTGCTGGTATTTTGGCCCATTCCTCCATGCAGATCTCCTCTAGAGCAGTGATGTTTTGGGGCTGTCGCTGGGCAACACGGACTTTCAACTCCCTCCAAAGGTTTTCTATGGGGTTGAGATCTGGAGACTGGCTAGGCCACTCCAGGACCTTGAAATGCTTCTTACGAAGCCACTCCTTCGTTGCCCGGGCGGTGTGTTTGGGATCATTGTCATGCTGAAAGACCCAGCCACATTTCATCTTCAATTCCCTTGCTGATGGGAGGGGGTTTGCACTCAAAATCTCACGATACATGGCCCCATTCATTCCTTCATGTACACGGATCAGTCGTCCTGTTCCCTTTGCAGAGAAACAGATCCAAAGCATGATGTTGCCACCCCCATGCTTCACAGTATGTATGGTGTTCTTTGGTTGCAACTCAGCATTCTATCTCCTCCAAACATGACGAGTTGTGTTTCTACCAAACAGTTCTACTTTGGTTTTATCTGACCATATGACATTCTCCCAATCCTCTTCTGGATCATCCAAATGCTTTCTAGCAAACGTCAGACGGGTCCGGACATGTACTGGCTTAAGCAGGGGGACACGTCTGGCACTGCAGGATCTGAGTCCCTAGCGGCGTAGTGTGTTACTGATGATAGCCTTTGTTACGTTGGTCCCAGCTCTCTGCAGGTCATTCACTAGGTCCCCCCGTGTGAGTCTGGGATTTTTGCACACCGTTCTTGTGATCATTTTGACCCCACGGGGTGAGATCTTGCGTGCAGCCCCAGATTTTCAGTGGTCTTGTATGTCTTCCATTTTCTAATTATTGCTCCCACAGTTGATTTCTTCACACCAAGCTGCTTGCCTATTGCAGATTCAGTCTTCCCAGCCTGGTGCAGGTCTACAATTTTGTTTCTGGTGTCCTTCGACAGCTCTTTAGTCTTCACCATAGTGGAGTTTGGAGTGTGACTGTTTGAGGTTGTGGACAGGTGTCTTTTATACTGATAACAAGTTCAAACAGGTGCCATTATTACAGGTAATGAGTGGAGGGCAGAGGAGCCTCTTAACCACTTAACGACCACCCACTGTAAATATACGTCAGCAGAATGGCACCGACAGGCAGAATCACGTATATCTACGTGACTGCCTTTGTATAGTTGGGGGGTCCGATCGGACCCCCCTTCTTTACAGTGAGCGGTCGTTTTACCTTTGGGAGCGATCCGGCATGAGGGTACGGCCGTTCGATTCCGGCCACCCCCTCTCGATCGCTCCCGGCGAATGAGAGAGCTTCCCCTGCCTGCCAGGAAGGAGGAAGTGATGTCATCTCTCCTGGGGCGCTCACATATACCGAGCGCCGTACAGGAGAAGATGCCAGGTTAGTACACAGAACAGCACACTGACACCAGGACACATAGGTACATAAATCGCCCCCCCAGGCCCCCCCCAGACACCCCCCGATCACCCCCCAGCCCCCCCCAGCCCCCAGTCACAGTGTCACTGATTGCAGTGACCATTTATTTAGTGATCACTGCAATCAGTGACATTTGTGACTGTAAAAGTGTCACTACATTTAGTTTTAGGTCCAGTGTAGCCCCCTAACCCCCCCTAATAAAGGTTTAACCCCCTGATCACCCCCCAGATAACCCTTTCACCCCCTATCACCACTGTCACTAAGCAATCATTTTTCTGATCGATGTCTTAGCGTCGGTGATGCTGATCGGTAGCCAGTAATTTTTTTTAGGTTCGCCGCAGGTTTTTATAGCATCGGGTACCCCCATATATTACCTAATGAAGGTTTAACCCCCTTGATCACCCCCCAGGTAACCCTTTCACCCCCTATCACCACTGTCACTAAGTTATAATTTTTCTGATCGATGTCTTAGCGTCGGTGATGCTGATCGGTAGCCAGTAATTTTTTTTAGGTTCGCCGCAGGTTTTTATAGCGTCGGGTACCCCCATATATTACCTAATAAAGGTTTAACCCCCTTGATCACCCCCCAGGTAACCCTTTCACCCCCTAGCACCGCCGTGGCTATGCGATCATTTTTCTGATCGATGTCTTAGCGTCGGTGATGCTGATCGGTAGCCAGTAATTTTTTTTAGGTTCGCCGCAGGTTTTTATAGCGTCTGGTACCCCCATATATTACCTAATAAAGGTTTAACCCCCTTGATCGCCCCCCCAGGTAACCCTTTCACCCCCTATCACCACTGTCACTAAGCGATAATTTTTCTGATCGATGTCTTAGCGTCAGCGATGCTGATCGGTAGCCAGTAATTTTTTTAGGTTCGCCGCAGGTTTTTATAGCGTCGGGTACCCCCATATATTACCTAATAAAGGTGTAACCCCCTTGATCACCCCCCAGGTAACCCTTTCACCCCCTAGCACCGCCGTCACTATGCGATCATTTTTCTGATCGATGTCTTAGCGTCGGTGATGCTGATCGGTAGCCAGTAATTTTTTTTAGGTTCGCCGCAGGTTTTTATAGCGTCAGGTACCCCCATATATTATCTAATAAAGGTTTAACCCCCTGATCGCCCCCCAGGTAACCCTTTCACCCCCTATCACCACTGTCGCTAAGCAATCGTTTTTATGATCGTTGTCTTAGTGTCGGTGATGCCGATAGGTAGCCAGTAATTTTTTTTTAGGTTCGCCGTCAGGTTTTTATATAGCGTCAGGTACCCCCATATATTACCTAATAAAGGTTTTAACCCCCTAATTGCCCCTAGTTAACCCTTTCACCAGTGATCATCATATAAGTGTTACGGGTGACGCTGGTTAGTTAGTTTGCTTTTTATAGTGTCAGGGCACCCGCCGTATATAACCCAATAAAGGTTTAACCCCCTGATCGCCCGGCGGGTGATATCAGTTAGGTTTTAGCGTCAGAGAGGGTCTGCGTCACACCCCAGGCAGCGTCAGGTTAGTGCCAGTAGCGCTAACACCCACACGTGAAGCATACACCCCCCTTAGTGGTATAGTATCTGATCAGCTCAATATCTGATCTGATCAGATCTATACTAGCGTCCCCAGCAGTTTAGGGTTCCCAAAAACGCACTGTTAGTGGGATCAGCCCAGATACCTGCTAGCACCTGCGTTTTGCCCCTCCGTCCAGCCCAGGCCACCGAAGTGCAGTATCGATCGATCACTGTCACTTGCAAAACACAACACACATAACTGCAGCGTTCGCAGAGACAGGCCTGATCCCTGCGACTCCAGTGCTGTAGGAGGTAATTTCACCACCACAGTTAAAAAAAAAAAGCATATATGCCGAAGCATTGGGGCAGCAGGAGCGGAGGAGCGATTTTGCTCCTAATGCCGCGTATATACGGTCGAAATTCCGACGGAGGCTTGCCCGTGGAAAAGTCTGACCATATGTACGCGGCATAACTTTTGCGAGAAGATGCCCCCATGCTTCGGCATATATAAATGGTGCATGTATGCCCATCATTAGAAGTGGGTGGATGAAGGGCGGTATTCTAATGGTGGGCATACCCACCGATCAATCTCTTTTTTTCGTTCAGCCAACAGGCTGCATGAAAAAAAAGATTACAATACATGTCCAACAAGGACCAGCAACGTACTGGTATGTTGCTGGACTTTGAATGTTTATACCAGAATGATGCCTGCGGGTTTAGGTATCATCTTGGTATCATTCTTTTCAGCCAGCGGCCGGCTTTCATGTAAAAGCAATCCTAGTGGCTAATTAGCCTCTGGACTGCTTTTACAAGCAGTGGGAGGGAATGCCCCCCCCCGGATATAAAAAGCGCCATTGGGAAATTGGGAAAGCATTTTATCACACCGATCTTGGTGTGGTCAGATGCTTTGAGGGCAGAGGAAAGATCTAGGGTCCAATAGACCCCAGTTTTTTCAAAAAAGAGTACCTGTCATTACCTATTGCTATCATAGGGGATATTTACATTCCCTGAGATAACAATAAAAGTGATAAAAATAAATAAATATGGAAGCAACAGTTTAAAAATAAAATAAAAAAGCAAAATTAATAATAAAAAAATAAAAATAAAAAAAAGCACCCCTGTCCTGCCCTGCTCTTGCCCAATGGCGAACGCAAGCGTCGGTCTGGCGTCATATGTAAACAGCAATTGCACCATGCATGTGAGGTATCACCGCGAAGGTCAGATCGAGGGCAGTAATTTTAGCAGTAGACCTCCTCTGTAAATCTAACGGGGTAACCTGTAAATGCTTTTAAAGGCTTTTAAAAATGTATGTAGTTTGTCGCCAATGCGCGTTTGTGCGAAATTTTAAAGCATGTCGTGTTTGGTATCTATGTACTCGGCCTAAGATCATCTTTTTTATTTCATCAAACATTTGGGCAATATAGTGTGTTTTAGTGCATTAAAATTAAAAAAAGTGTATTTTTTCCCAAAAAAATGCGTTTGAAAAATCGCTGCGCAAATACTGTGTAGAAAAAAAAAATGCAACACCCACCATTTTATTCTGTAGGGCCTTTGCTTTAAAAATATATATAATGTTTGGGGGTTCAACATAATTTTCTTGCAAAAAAAAATATGTTTTCATGTAAACAAAAAGTGTCAAAAAGGGCTTTGTCTTCAAGTGGTTAGAAGAGTGGATGTAAGCTTCCTAATGTTGTGTATAAAATGCCAGAACAGTTCAAAACCCCCCCAAATGACCCCATTTTGGAAAGTAGACACCCCAAGCTATATACTGAGAGGCATGTCGAGTCCATGGAATATTTTATATGTTGACACAAGTTGCGGAAAAAATAATTTTTCTTTTTTTTTTGCACAAAGTTGTCACTAAATGATATATTGCTCAAACATGCCATGGGCATACGTGGAATTACACCCCAAAATACATTCTGTTGCTTCTCCTGAGTACGGGGATACCACATGTGTGAGACTTTTTGGGAGCCTAGCCGCGTACGGGACCCCAAAAACCAATCACCGCCTTCAGGCTTTCTAAGGGTGTCAATTTTTGATTTCACTTCTCACTGCCTATCACAGTTTCGGAGGCCATGGAATGCCCAGATGGCACAAAACCCCCCCCAAATGACCCCATTTTGGAAAGTAGACACCCCAAGCTATTTGCTGAGAGGTATTGTGAGTATTTTGCAGATCTCGCTTTTTGTCACAAAGTTTTGAAAATTGAAAAAAACAAATGAGAGCTGTAAAATACTCACCATGCCTCTCAGCAAACAGCTTGGGGTGTCTACTTTACAAAATGGGGTCATTTGGGGGGGTTTTGTGCTATTTTGGCATTTTATGGCCTTCAATACTGTGATAGGTAGTGAGGAGTGAAATCAAAAATTTGCGCCCTTAGAAATCCTGGAGGCGGTGCTTGGTTTCCGGGGTCCCGTACGTGGCTAGGCTCCTAAAAAGTCCCACACATGTGGTATCCCCGTACTCAGGAGAAGCAGCAGAATGTATTTTGGGGTGCAATTCCACATATAACCATGGCATGTGTGAGCAATATATCATTTAGTGACAACTTTTTGTATTTTTTTTTTTTTTGTCATTATTCAATCACTTGGGACAAAAAAAAAAATATTCAATGGGCTCAACATGCCTCTCAGCAATTTCCTTGGGGTGTCTACTTTCTAAAATGGGGTCATTTGGGGGGGTTTTGTGCTATTTTGGCATTTTATGGCCTTCAAAACTGTGATAGGTAGTGAGGAGTGAAATCAAAAATTTGCGCCCTTAGAAATCCTGAAGGCGGTGCTTGGTTTCCGGGGTCCCGTACGTGGCTAGGCTCCTAAAAAGTCCCACACATGTGGTATCCCCGTACTCAGGAGAAGCAGCAGAATGTATTTTGGGTTGCAATTCCACATATAACCATGGCATGTGTGAGCAATATATCATTTAGTGACAACTTTTTGTAATTTTTATTTTTTTTTGTCATTATTCAATCACTTGGGACAAAAAAAAAAATATTCAATGGGCTCAACATGCCTCTCAGCAATTTCCTTGGGGTGTCTACTTTCTAAAATGGGGTCATTTGGGGGGGTTTTGTACTGCCCTGTCATTTTAGCACCTCAAGAAATGAGATAGGCAGTCATAAATTAAAAGCTGTGTAAATTCCAGAAAATGTACCCTAGTTTGTAAACGCTATAACTTTTGCGCAAACCGATAAATATACGCTTATTGACATTTTTTTTACTAAAGACATGTGGCTGAATACATTTTGGCCTAAATGTATGACTAAAATTGAGTTTATTCGATTTGTCTTATAACAAAAAGTAGAAAATATCATTTTTTTTCAAAATTTTCGGTCTTTTTCCGTTTATATCGCAAAAAAAAAAAATCGCAGAGGCAATCAAATACCATTAAAAGAAAGCTCTATTTGTGGGAAGAAAAGGACGCAAATTTCGTTTGGGTACAACATTGCATGTCCGCACAATTTACAGTTAAAGCAGCGCAGTGCAAAATTCTGAATTCACCTCTGGTCCTTTAGCTACCAAATGGTCCGGGGCTTAAGTGGTTAAAGAAGAAGATACAGGTCTGTGAGAGCCAGAAATCTTGCTTGTTTTAGGTGACCAAATACTTATTTTCCACCATAATTTGCAAAAAAAATCTTTCCAAATCAGACAATGTGATTGTCTGGATTTTTTTCCACATTTTGTCTCTCATAGTTGAGGTATACCTATGATGACAATTACAGGCCTCTCTCATCTTTTTAAGTGTATAAATATTTTGTTTTAAATATATATATTATAATATTTCACATGTTTATCAAACGCACATTTTCTGTGAAAAAATAATCTACAATTAATTTTAGTGCACACAAACACAATATATTATCCACTTTTTTTGGTAAAATATAAACAATGAGGGTCCGATTAGTAGATAAATAACCAACATAAAGCTTTACATTGTACACTCCTGTGAAACGGCCAAAGACTTTGGTAACCAAAATTGTCTATAGGTGTTGGTGTAAAAGTCTCTACAGGTTATCAGTTTACAACATGAATGATGGCCCCAGAATTATCGCTTTCTCTGACATCTGCAGTGATATAGAACATGTATAACACAACTGTCATTTTCATATATAGGCACACACTCAGCATGCCTTAATGTTTATATGTGGTGGTGGGGGACTATACTGTATACATTGTTTTGTGTTTTTTTTTTATGTTATTTTTTTTTACCTATCGCTATCACATAGAGGGCCCGGGCCAGGACTGTGTTTAAAACCCCTGTCTGCCAGCTACCCTTTATAAAAGATGCTGGTAGACAAGCAGTTTATCCAAGGACTCTGGAGAAGCACATAGCCACAACACGACACTGGACAAGAAGCTATTTAATCTTAAATTGCGTTAGGAGTTCTTTACTGTCAGAGCAGTAAAAATGTTGAACTTCCTTTCATAGTTAGTGGTATCAGCTGAGAGCGTAGTTAACTTAGAAAAACTTCTAGACAAGTTTCTTATTGAACACAACATACAGGGATATTGGAATCCATATAAGTAATAACAGCGCTCACTAAAAATAAACAAATTGTACTCTTAAAATCCTAGTCCAAAAAGTTCAAAATGGGTCAAGTAAGTCCAGGGATGTCTCTTCCGATGAAGTTTCTTTGTGATGTTTCCCTCCCGTCTATGTGAAAACTCAAAAAGAAAAATACTATATATGGTGTAGTATGTCTGATACCATCAATAAATATCACGCGTTTATATCGAGCTTACATCAAACAAATCTCCATCAGGTCCAAATGTGTTCATATATACGGTATATGTACCTTTACCCTCATGTGTCTCAAATAAAGCCTTTCATAATATTCGTATCCATCTGTCGCTGTTTGTCTCAACCTCCCTTCCAGTGTGTTGGAGACAAAGGCAAGGTTATAAATGCATCCTCAAATAATCCTTTCTAATGAACTTCAGTCGCTTCCACATCCAAACAAAATGCGTTACAAGTAAACAATGTCATTATTACTCTTTCCGATCCTCCATCCTCCAGGGTTAGGACTCATGCAAGATAGTAAAACAGGGCCCATAGCGCAGCAGTAAAAATCAAAGAATCCAAAAGTTAATGTGCACAATCTATTAACAAACAATCACTGTATGAGCCCATTCACACAGGGACGACTTTGGATCCGATTTCAAGTCGCCCCAAGTCGCCTCAAGTCGCGCTGCATGAGAAAATCAATGTAAGTGAATGGAGCTGTCTTAATGCACACTACTGCAGTCGCTCCGACTTCGAAAAAGGTTCCTGTACTACTTCAATCTGACTTCTAGGCGACTTGTACCTAGGGTTGTCCCGATACCACTTTTTAAAGACCGAGTACAAGTACCGATACTTTTTTCCAAGTACTCGCCGATACCGATTACCGATACTTTTTTTTCAATGTCATGTGACAGTTTGAAAGATGGGGACTGATAGGTGGCACTGACAGGTGGCTGGCACTGATAGGCAGCACTTATGGGCACTGACTGGTGACTGGCGCTGATGGGCACTAATAGGTGGATGGCACTGATAGATGGCACTAATAGGTGGCACTTATGGGCACTGATAGATGGCAATGGTAGATGGCATTGATAGGTGGCACTTATGGGCACTGATAGATGGCACTGATAGGTGGCACTTATGGGCACTGGTAGCACTAATAGGTGGCACTTGTGGGCACTGATAGGTGGCACTGATTGCACTGATAGGTGGCACTTGTGGGCACTAATAGGTGGCACTTATGGGCACTGATAGATGGCACTTGTGGGCACTGATAGATGGCACTGATGGGTGGCACTTATAGCACTGAAAGGTGGCACTTGTGGGCACTGATAGATGGCACTGATTGCACTGATAGGTGGCACTTGTGGGCACTGATAGATGGCACTGATTGCACCATTAGTGCAATCAGTGCCATCTATCAGTGCCCAAAAGTGCCACCTTTCAGTGCAATCAGTGCCACCTATCAGTACCCATAAGTGCCACCTATCAGTGCAATTAGTGCCATCTACCAGTGCCACCTAATAGGTGGCACTGGTAAATGGCACTGATTGCACTGATAGGTAGCACTTGTGGGCACTGATAGGTGGCTGGCACTGAAATGCTGCAAAAAATGAAACAGGATTTATAAAAAAAAAAAAAAAACTGCTGCAACGTCCATCTTGGTACACTCTGCACTCGGCTGCAGTAAGCAGCAGCGGACATCTTGTTACACCCAGCCCATATAGCTCGGGCTGGGTGTAACAAGATGTCTGCTGCTGCTTACTGCAGCCGAGTGCAGGGTGTACCAAGATGGACGTTCAGCCGCTGACGGTGACCGAATGTGACAGCACCGGTCACCGATCCTGAGGCGACTACGCCCTGCACCCCTGCCAGCTTACCACGTTCAACTTCAGGTGAGGGACTCGCTCTCCCCCCGCCGACTCGGTCCACTGACTGTGCCCGCCCTCCCCAGCCAGACTCCGCCCGCCCCAGCCAGACTCCGCCCGCATTTCCTTCAAAGACTCTGCCCGCCCCATCTCCAGCCAAACTCCGCCTGCACTCTCCGTCCACAGGCTCTGTCCGCCCTCTCCAGCCAGACTCCGCCCGCACTCCCCAGCCACTGACTCCTCCCGCCCTCTCCGGCCACTCTACACTGAAAGAAAAAAAAAAGTATCGGGTGAAGCATCGGTAGCATTTGCGCGAGTACAAGTACTCACGCAAATGCTCGGTATCGGTCCCGATACCGATACTAGTATCGGTATCGGGACAACCCTACTTGTACCCATTGATTTCAATGGAAGTCGGGTCCCCTGTCTTAACTGAAGCAAATTTACAGAAAATAAAAATAGTTTTCTCGGCAAACCCCTCCCTCCCACAGAGCTGATTACTCTTTGATTGGCCACTGGCAAAGTCCCCTGTCCTGGAGGCGACTTCAGTCGTGTTGTAAGCCGCCCCAAGTCGCGCTGTGATTCAAACTCAAGTCGTGTCCAAGTTGCCTCCCAAAGTCGCGCTGAAAGTCGTGTTGCCCCTGTGTGAACGGGGTCTTAATGTCTAAACCGCTGGCAACAAAAGTGAGTACACCCCTAAGTGAAAATGTCAAAATTGGGCCCAATTAGCCATTTCCCCTCCCCGGTGTCATGTAACTCGTTAGTGTTACAAGGTCTGAGGTGTGAATGGGGAGCAGGTGTGTTAAATTTGGTGTTATTGCTCTCACTCTCTTATACTGGTCACTGGAAGTTCAACATGGCACTTCATGGCAAAGAACTCTCTGAGGTTCTGAAAAAAAAGAATTGTTGCTCTACATAAAGATGGCCTAGGCTATAAAAAGATTGCCAAGACCCTGAAACTGAGCTGCAGCAAGGTGGCCAAGACCATACAGTGGTTTAACAGGGACAGGTTCCACTCAGAACAGGCCTCACCATGGTCGACCAAAGAAGTTGAGTGCACGTGCTCAGCGTCATATCCAGAGGTTTTTTTGGGGAAATAGACGTATGAGTGCTGCCAGCATTGCTACAGCGGTTGAAGGTGTGGGGGGTCAGCCTGTCAGTGCTCAGACCATACGCTGTATGGTCTTGGCCACTGCATTAAATTGGTCTGCATGGCTGTCATCCCAGAAAGAAGCCTCTTCTAAAGATGATGCACAAGAAAGCCTGCAAACAGTTTGCTGAAGACAAGCAGACTAAGGATATGGCTTACTGGAACCATGTCCTGTGGTCTGATGAGACCAAGATAAACTTGGTTGGTTCAGATGGTGTCAAGCATGTGTGGCGGCAACCAGGTGAGGAGTACAAAGACAAGTGTGTGTTGCCTATAGTCAAGCATGTTGATGGGAGTGTCATGAGCTGGGGCTGTATGAGTGTTGCCTGCACTGGGGAGCTACAGTTCATTGAGGGAACTATGAATGCCAACATGTACTGTGACATACTGAAGCAGAGCATGATCCCCTCCCTTTGGAGACTGGGCCGAATGGGAGTATTCCAACATAACGACCCCGAACACACCTCCAAGATGACCACTAACTTGCTAAAAAAGATGAGGGTAAAGTTGATGGACTGGCCAAGCATTTATCCAGACCTAAACCCTATTGAGCATCTGTGGGGCATCCTCAAACGGAAGGTGGAGGAGTGGAAGAGGACTCCAGTGGCAACCTGTGAAGCTCTGGTGAACTCAATGCCCAAGAGGGTTAAGGCAGTGAAAATAATGGTGGCCATACAAAATATTGACACTTTGGGCCAAATTTGGACATTTTCACTTAGGGGTGTACTCATTTTTGTTGCCAGCGTTTAGACATTAATTGCTGTGTGTTGAGTTATTTTGAGGGGACAGCAAATTTATACTGACAGGCTGACCCCCACCCCTTCAACCTCTGAAGCAATGCTGGCAGCACTCATACGTATATTTCCCAAAGATAACCTCTGGATATGACGCTGATTTGATCGACCTTGGCTAGGCCTGTTCTGAGTCAAACCTGTCCTGTTAAACCACTGTATGGTCTTGGCCACCATGCTGCAGTTCAGTTTCAGGGTCTTGGCAATCTTCTTATAGCCTAGGCCATCTTTATGTAGAGCAACAATTCTTTTTTTCAGATCCCAGAGAGTTTTTTGCCATGAGGTGCCATGTTGAACTTCCAGTGACCAGTATGAGAGAGTTAGGCTGGGTTCACACTGATACGACACGACAGTCATACAACTTTCATCCTACTTTGCTCTGTGACATCAGTCCTACATTGATCCTACATCGGTCAGACATCCATCCGACTTTCATGAACAGGATACTACTTTGATCCGACTTTGTGCTAGTCTGACTTGTCCTTTGACCAATCAAAACAATCCCAGGGTGAGATAAATTCCTTTTACTGCTGCTGTAATCACCATGTCGGATGTCAAATGTCGGATGGTTAGGACAAGGATCCGACTTTGATCCGACTTCAATGATATTCAATGGGCTGAAGTAGGACTAAAGTCGGACCAAAGTAGTACAGGGAGCATTTTCAAAGTCGGACCGACTTGTGTCGGACCAGTTAAGACGGCTCTCATAGGGAAACATTGATTTTCACACGTCATGCGACATGAGCTCCCAATGTCGGAGCGTTTGTCAGACCAGTGTGAACCCGGCCTGAGAGCGATAACACCAAATTGAACACACCTGCTTCCCATTTACACCTGAGACCTTGTAACACTAACGAGTCACATGACACCGGGGGGGGGGGGGGAATGGCTAATTGGGCCCAATTTGGACATTTTTACGTACAGGTGTACTCACTTTTGTTGCCAGAGGTTTAGACATTAATGGCTGTATGTTGAGTTATTTTGAGGGGACAGCAAATTTACACTGTTATACAAGCTGTACACTCACTACTTTACATTGTAGCAAAGTATCATTTCTTCAGTGTTGTCACATGAAAATATAGAATAAAATATATACTAAAATGTGAGGGGTGTACTCACTTTTGTGAAATACTGTATCAGTGTGCTGCTGCTCCATTATTGTCCAATCAGCAGGCTGCAGGTAGGCAAGAGACACCAAAGCATTGCTTGCCAGTAAGGGAGAGAGTGGTTTCTGGCTCCTACCTGCACTTTCTGGCAGACCTGTATGATTTTCAAAAGTAGCTGGATAGAATCCTATGGCAGATATGACAGTTCACATACTCTATGTGTATTTCAACTGTATATTTGCCTGGAGTTTAGTGCTAATATAGCTTTCTTTTTTAGTGGACAGCTTTGTAAAACTACAACTAATCAATCGTAGATAGTGGTGTTTTTTTAAATTTCGTAGAAAACGTATCAACAATGTACGTGTGTCCATTCCCTCAGCAAGGAAAAAATACAACTAGGCAAATAGACCAACACACTAATACAAATTGTCTCCGAGCCATTTAATAATGGTGACAAAGTTGTTGTCAGTGACTTCTTGTACACAAGTTTATTGATTCTGTCCTAGAGATTTCCATGACCTTGGGGCTTCTAACTCTGGAGGCACATCTCTATGACATCTACTCAATAAGTTCAGTTCCAGTCAAATGAAAGAGACTGGGATCTTCTCCGAATCCCGGGATAGGGCTTATGTTCCTGAAATGTATTAGTAATTACAATGTATAGCTCATTTCATTCACCTTCTAATGTACAGCCTTGGGAAACTGCATGGTTGTTACATATAAGTAGCAGTTATTGGATAAATGTTTACTTGCTATTTTCATGCCTGCTAAAAAAAAAATGTTTTGTCCTTGCCTAGCACAAGTACAACTTAAGCCCTAGACTTTGAGACAAATGTAATACTAAAATAAATGTTTAGTTAGAACATTTAAAGGAGAAGTATAGCCAAAGCTTTTTTTGGCTGTACTTCTGCTATGGATCACAGAAGTGCAGTTCGTTCTGTACTCATGTGACCTGTTTTCAGCTGACAGCGGACTAAAGCCCACTGTCGGCTGACGTCACAGAATCGGTCAAGGCTCTCAAAAGATCCCAACCATATGTTTGTGATCCACCCAGATGCCTGGACTGGCAGCTGGCTCAGCCTCTCAGTGAGCCATGGAGGGGCAGAGAACAGAACTGGTGGCTGCCATTCACCAGCTATCTGCAGTCTGAAAGCCAAGAGCTACACGATTGGCTGTTGATCGCTCAGTCCTAGGTCTTAGAGACAGCAGGGCACAGAGGAAGCATCGGACCAATGCTGCATCCATCTAGGTGAATATCATTTTTTTTGTTTTAATGAAACCTATACTTCTCTTTTAAACCTGATCTCTGGGAATCCAACTAAATCTACTCTTGCAGTGTGGTCCCTGCCTTGCAAGGCTAAAATATTTTTTTAGTCTAGGGGTGCAGGGATAAGATGTAATACTTACCTGACTCATGGCATCAGCAGGCATCTTCCATCCATGCACTGGTCCACTGTTGCTGCCTCTCTAAAGTCCCGTAAACACAGGCCAAATATTGGGCGGCATCGGCTGGTTCAGTAGAAACCAGCGGACATTTGGCCTGTGTGTACGGCAGCCGGTCCGGCTTCTGTTGAAGGGGCATGACCTAAAAAGGTCTGCCAATCAACATCCAATCAGCGCTCTCCGCCAATGGCTGCAAGCGCTGACCAGTGTGTTCTGGTGGGGGGCAGTCCCCTGTCAGAACACAATAGGTCAGCGGGGGAGATCACTTTACTAACATTGGATAGTTAGTACAATGGCTCCTCCCGAACGCTTCAGTTTTTTTCGTTCAGCCCGCTGGGTTGAATGAAAAAAACTGCTAGTGTGTACCAGGCTCTCTCCGCTGCAGTCACATGCTCACCTCCTTCTCACACAATGAAGGGTTTACAGCCCTGCATTGTACATGATGATACCAAGGAGCCGCCCACAGCCCACTCAAACAAGAGGAGTTCATTGTTATGGTTTTCTTATTGTAAGGTGATCAAGCTCAACAGGTAGTGGCAGAGTAAATAATGCATGAGACAGGGATGCCCAGGAACAGTCCAAGCAGGTTTGACCTGCACTTTTATTCAGCAAGGCAGTAAAGTAAGTATGGTTCGATGTGAAAGGGATTTATATAGCAAGTGCATGGCATTAAAAACATCTGCTTTTGTGAGCAACTAACTAAGCTCAGGTCATTTTCTAGCAGGATGCCCCCTAGTGGGTTCTCAAAAGGAAACAGGCAGCACATGTATCTTTTTAGGTCAGTGCTCAGCCTTTTAATCCAACAGCTGGCTCCCACAGCAAAGAGAGAGCCCTGAGCCTTAGTCAGGTCACATTTAGGCATGCCTGTGGACAGTTCAGACTAATTAATAAGGTCTGGCAACATGGGCATCCACAGAACTTTTTTCAGGGGGGGCATCATTTTAAGGTCACCCATGCTCCGCCCCTTTTCAACAATGTCATTATCACGGTCAGAGACTGTGGACATAGTACAGATACACCCAGATACATTACACCCGCATACACCCAAATAAAATACACCCCTATACACCCAGATACATTACACACACAATCATCAGTATGGAGAACTCTCCTCCAATTAATTTCTATATTGCAACCTTCAGATGACATTAGAGAGAATTAAATGGATTACTAACCCCATAAAAGCCAAATAGAAGGCTCCAACAACAACAGCTGCACATGCCAAGCAGCTCACATGAGGCTGGGGCCCCAGGCGGTGGGTGTTCTTCGAACCCTTATCTAGAAGGGAGCGCTTGGCCTCTCAGACATGTCCAGGCAGAGGACACACAGCCGGCAGTCCGAGCCAAAATAAATCATCAGTGATCTTGTCGGGCTGAGCATTAGCCGCCGCTGTCCAGGCAACAGGTGAGAGGGAACAGGCAAGCTGCGGGAAAGCTTTGTATTTCCTTCCTCTGGCCGCGCTGCCTCCCCTCAGCTCGGGTCGCAAACACCATCACTTTCTGACACTTCGTGTTGTGTATGTGACTTTCGGCCCTGCGACATGCAGCGTGGCGCCCCCGACTGATTGTGGACACTTGCCTATAGGTAGCACCAGCCCTACCAGGGCGGGGCACTTGACCCCCCTTGCCCCTACCTGCGGGTGCCCATGTCTGGCAACAAGAGAAGATGTGGACCTAGGAACTGAGACTTTATCTGACCTAAAGCTCCAGACCTCAGTGTAGAACCTATTAGATCTGAGATAACAAAACATTTGCTTTCTACACAGCAGACACCAACCTTGGAGCCCCTCACCTTGTGTAGGTAAGAAACCCAGGTGACACATGCACATCGTCCACAATCCCACCAGCCGGTGCCTCTCACAATACATTACTCTTTGTACATTACCTTTTGTAAATGTTGGTCTATTCAATTTGAAATGTTTAAACATTTAAAAAAACGAGAAAAAGAATATTTGGAGAAGGATATTGAGTGAAATATATAACGTGTTTTGGGCTTGGAAGACCAGGCAGTCCACACAGGTGCGACTCTTGGTGCCTTATTCATGTAGCTCAATAAACAATTAATCATGTGTGGCTCATCTCATCAAATCCTCTTCTACAGCCGTTCAGCGTTCTTGCTCTTGGCCACGCGTTGAAATATAGACAGGATAACAAATCGATCAGTATGTTAATCATGCCCTCCGAGGTGACGGGTTACTGAACGTCTACTAAAACGAAGCTGCCAAATTTAAGCTGGGCTCTAGTGCATTTTGGAAGAACAAAGGTAATAGAGGGTATTGTAGCTGGGTTAAATTGGATCATCGTCTGTAGCAATAGATCTCTATAATAGCTTGATGTTGAAGGAAGGTTTGTGACAGTTCTTCTAGTAAACTGTCCCCAACAGATGTTTTTTCTTCAATGGTCACTGATAGATGTTAGGAAGGAGAGACATGATTCATGGCTAAAAATAATGTTTTGGAGTAACTTCAGGCCAAAACTAGAAGCATGAATAGTAGTTGCTTTCTGAGAAAAACTGGAATTCTGCTACTGTAAAAAGTGGCTTTGGTTTATCTGTTATTTGCATTTTTTTTGTGAACATGAATTAGAAGGATTTACACTGTTATGTGTGGTTCTAATGTTGATTGAAATTACTTGATGTGCCTTTTCAGCCTGAAGTTCTAGGCCAGGAGTCTCAAACTGGTGGCCCTCCAGCTGTTGCGTTACTACAAGTCTCATCATGCCTCTGCCTATGGGAGTCATGCTTGTAACTGTCAGCCTTGCAATGCCTCATGGGAATTGTAGTTCTGCAACAGCTAAAGGGCAACCAGTTTAAAACCCCTGTTCTAGGCCATTCAGGATAGAAGGATATTGACACCAGTAGGGATATAGCTCACATGGTACTCAGCAGCATGATATACCCCATTGTATATCATGCTGCTGAGTACCATGTGAGCTATATCCCTATAGAAAAGATTCACCCCCCTTTAAAATAATCACATTTTGTTGCTTTGCAGCCTGAAATGAAGACAGACACAGTTTTTATTTTATCCTGCTGTATTTACTCAGTGCAACTTATAACATCCGAGTGAAAGATATAACTCCAACATGTCAAAAAAAATAATCAAAAACAGAATCACTGAGTTGGAAAAAAGATCCCCCCCTCGTGTCAGTATTTTGTTGAACCACCTTTTGCTCTAATTACAGCCTTTAGTCTATTGGTATATGTCTCTACTAACTTTACATACAGTATCTAGACAATATTTGCCCTCTCTTCTTTGCAGAACTGCTCAAGTTCAGTTAAATTTGATGGTGACCGTTTGTGGATTGCAGTCTTCAAGTCATTCCACAGATTTTCAATGGGGTTTAAGTCTGGGCTCTGACTAGGCCATGCGAGGACATTCTCCTTTCTCTCCTGCGACCACTGTGTGATAATTTTTGCTGTGTGTTTTGGGTCATTGTCATGTTGGAAGGTAAACCTTCTTCCTATTGACAACTTTCTAGCAGAGGGCAGCAGATTTTCCTCAAGAATTTGATGGTATTTTGCCCCATCCATTTTTCCTTCTAACCTGACAAGTGGTTCAGTCCCTGCTGCAGAGAAACACCCCCATGGGGAAGGTAATGGATAGGGTAAGCTGTATACAAAGCTTTTAGGAAAATAGAAATGGAATTGGGATTTCCTTTTGCAGATTAGGAATTTTATCCTCATCCAATCTTTGCTAATAAGTGAGTGACACACCTGAAACATGTCCACAGTAATTTCCAATGAAGGCTAAATGCAAATAAAGAGAAAATGGCGCCTGAAAATGATATCAGTGCTAGTTATTGAACAGCTGCCATCAATTTTGTGGTGAATATTACCAAAAACAATATCATGTTTTGAGGCGCTAGCTTACATAATCTGTGTAAAATGTACAAATCCCAATTGACAAATAATTTGTGACTAATTTCAGCGCAAACAAACCATGCATACACCCTAATAACAATTGAAAGTCCTGTGAATATAAGAACAACTTAAAAAAAAAAAGAAAAAAAGAAAACAGTCCAAAAGATGTGAATTTTTCTTCTATTCAAATTGTCATGTCACCACATGTGCTCTTGTGCTTCATGCTCTTCTCATTTAATAAGTGCGCTCCTTAAAATGTGTGACCCACCACCTAGTGTAAGGGGGACCACTCACCAGAAGCCTTCGGGCCACCAGGACCCTCACAGCTTGTGAATCTTTAAAGTATGGTACATGCCCAACGTTCACCTCCTTGTTCTCTCTCATCCAGTTCCACCAGCAGGAAAATGCCCAAGATAGGAAATAAACAATAGTGCAATAATCGTGCAATACATTTATTAAAAAGAGTTTGCAGTAAAAACAATTGTAAATCCACTCACAAGATTTTGTGCCATAGAGCGGCACGCACTGTTCAATCGCTTGGATATTAATTACATTCCTCGCCGTTTGTGCAAATGAACCGGCGTGCGTTCTACCTAAGCCAGATGTGGCGTCAGCAAGACCCAGAAGTTGCGCTGCTGCTATGGACCTCAATGCATTTCACCGGAATGGCGTCATCCGGATGACTTCCTGATGATGATGCCTTTCCAGTGAAATCTATTGAGGTCCATTGTAGCAGCGCAACTTTAGGGTCTTGCTGACGTCACATCCAGCTTAGGTGGAACGCACGTCGGTTCGTTTGCACGAACGGCAAGGAATGTAATTAATATCCAAGCGATTGAATAGTGGGTGTCTCTCTATGGCACAAAATCATGTGAGTGGATTTACAATTGTTTTTATTGCAAACTCTTTTTAATAAACGTATAGCAGGATTATTGCCCTATTGTTTATTTCCTATCTTGGGCATTTTCCTGCTGGTGGAACTGGATGAGAGAGAACAAGGAGGTGAACGTTGGGCATGTACCATACTTTAAAGATTCATAAGCTGCGAGGGTCCTGGTGGCTCGAAGGCTTCTGGTGACTGGTCCCCCTTACACTAGGTGGTGGATCACACATTTTAAGGAGCGCACTTATTAAATGAGAAGAGCATGTAGCACAAGAGCACATGTGGTCACAGGAAGAATTTGAATACAAGAAAAATTTAATGTTCACATCTTTTGGACAGTTTTTATTTTTTTATTTTTTTTTGGAGTTGTTCTTATAATCACAGGACTTTCAATTGTTATTAAGGTGTATGCATGGTTTGTTTGCACTGCAATTAGTCACAGATTATTTGTCAATTGGGGTTTGTACATTTTACACAGATTATGTAAACTAGCGCCTCAACATATGATCCAATAAAGGCTAGTCATAGCTAGGCAAAAATGTCTTCCTAAGACAAGACTGGCCTTTGCCTTGCACAGTGCCTACCCTTGGCCATGCAGGAAAGATAGTGGGTAGTCAGCAGGGAAAAAAATGTATACAAAAAAACAACATTCCAAATTGAAAGAATTTATAATTCTATATATCTCTTTTTTAGTATGGACATTTTCTTGGCACTTGATCTTGATTGATACTGATTACTGTAAATTTTTGACCTGGAACATGTCAACGTTTAATTTAAACCAAGGCTAGTCAGAAATCTCTTCCTCAAACAGGACCAAACCCTGACTCACAAAGAACTTGCCCTTGGCTGTGGTGGGAAGTCAGCAGGTCAGTTGGACAAATAAAAAGATCATAATTGCCGGTTCACACAGGGGCAACCCGACTTACAGCGTGACTTTGCAAGGCGACTTCAGCGTGACTTGGAGCAACTTACAACGTGACCTAAAGTTACCTCCAGGACAGGCGACTTTGGCTGTGGCCAATCACAGAATAATCAGCTCTGTGGGTGGGAGGGAGGGGTTTGCCTGGGTTCACTATTTTCTCTTCCTGTAAAGTTGCTTGCATTAACATGGACATGGACTTTGGAGGCGACTTCCATTGAAATTAATGGGTACCTCTGAGACTCCTGATTTCCTGGAGTCGATTTAGTGACGATGGTTACAGTGATACAGGACACCTGCAACGATGAGATCATACACAATAAATCAAAAATTATCTTTCTTTGTTCCACATGATCGTTCTGCAGTTAATTTTCTGAACCCTTATTGTACCAGTAAATATTGTACCATATAGTATAGTATCCCGTCATTGGGATCCTCCACTTCATCATATGTCTGATGTATCCATCGCACTATTATACTTATATGTTGTGACTACTTTTTCATCAATAAAATATTTGTAAAAGAAATCAATGGGTACAAGTCGCCTTGAAGTAGTACAGGAACCTTTTCTGCAGTCGGAGCAACTTCAGTAGTGTACATTAAGACGGCTCTCATTCACTTCAATGGTATTTCTAATGTCGCGCGACTTGGGGCGACACAAGTCGGATCCCAAGTCGCTGTAATGTGAACGGGCACTTAATTTGATGCTTCTGAAAGTATTTGGAAAATACATTACATCCACAGTATTTCCTCGTTTTGCTGGAGGCAGTGAGGGAGACACATTCACTGATCCATATCTTGTGGTATTACAAATCCTTGACCTCCTTCTGGGGACTAGTGTTTGCTCTTTGAGATCTTTGCCCGCCCTTTATTCCCTTCTATAGAATTCTATAGAACCAATATTTACCAAATCTGATTGGCTGATAAACTCAAGTCATTGGAGAACCTCCTCACCTCACCATGATGTTATAGATGATCTCAACACTTAATGGAAAAAAAGGCAGCCCAAAAAGATGGTTCCTATGCAATTTTCTCATCAATGTTGGAATGCATGGATTATTCACCCTAAATCTAAACCTAATCTAAATTCAACCTAAACTGTCAGTAGACTGATTACTTTTTTTCTTACTAAATAGGGATCGGATTAGTTTAGTATGTTCCTATGCTTGTTGTGCTTTGAAAATTTGTGTGCAATTTTTCTCATCCCGAGGCCCATGTATTATCTTCTCAACTTTTCTTATTTTATGATTTATTATGCCATGTAATGTAACATAGCTTAATTTTTGGCACACCTTCTCCTTTATAGAGATACCATTTCTTGAGCTGATATAAAGCATTTGATGTGCTTTATATTTCATTGCTATGTAGTACAGAATATCAATTCTTCATGAGAGAATGAGAGATCTGTTGGATGTATGTTGGATTTTGTACTTCTTCCTTTTTCCCTTACAAAACCTTCAATGAATATCATTGATTCTAAAGGTAGTTGGAAGCATGTAGGCACATTGGCTCACTAAAAAATTATATTATTTATTAAATTATGATATATAGATAGATAGATAGATGAATAGATAGTCTTGCTTTATCCATCACACCTGCAATATTTTTGTATTTCTCTGTTTCAAAAGGACATAATGAAAGCACAATATAATAAGGTTAGAAATTAATAGATAAGAAAGCACAATGATACATTGAAAGAGTTATTATTACGATAACTAGGCTGCCATTTGTACACCCTGCATACTAAAAGGTCCAAAAAAAAAAAAAAAGAAGAAAGTTCAGTAATAATAACGCTCAACCTCTGAAGAGATGATGAGCAGTCAACGCACAGTTATTCTGCACATTAATTTTATGAGCAAAGTAATATTCACATAAAATTGCCAGCCATTGCCTGATAGATTTATAGCAGGATGGTTAATATTGATCAATCTAATCAACTCTCATTTGTTATAAAAATAAATCCTCTTTTGAACATCATTGTCCATTTCTTGAAAATCTGAGATGCAAAACATATGAACGTAACCTTTTCCTGCCCGCCCTGGTGTCCCTTTACAAGGTCCTGAATGCCCAGGAAGGATCGGCAATTATGTGACCACTGTGATTGGCTGTCACAATGATCACATGATTGGGAGCGAGTTCCACCAGCTACCGATCGTTAGTGGGGACTGGGTCCTGTCTTTGACAGCTCAGGACCTGTTCTTGGAGCGTGCAGTCTCTCAGAACAGAAACATAAGTCGCCCAGTGACACATATCTGCAGTGCGTGGGCATGTAAGCCCACCCTTTTGCCGCCACATGTAAGTGTTACCTGGGCGGCAATTGGTTAAGGGTCTTCTTTTAGATTTTCTTTTGTTGTAGCTAGATTTATGGAATGCTTGGGTGATTTTTCTCTGCCACTTAAAATTAAACCTAAACTCCAGGTAGGTAGAAAAGACACAAATAAATGCATCTCTTTGTACACTAATAAATCTATAAAGTGTATTTATAACCAAAGCTTTACTTTTTTTGTTTTGGATGGAGTAGGGGAAGATTAGAACCCCTGCTAATATTGGTATTAGTGCCTGTATCCCTGCTATGTACAGCCATCTCTATTTCTCCTGGTGACAATTTGCACATTTTCATAAAGAAATAAAGTGATGTGAAATCCAAAAATTTTCAGTTGTCACCACAATTCCAGGTGAGGGAGGAGCTGTCTAAAATGGTAATTTGTCCTTAATTTGTAGAAATTTCCCTAATTTCCTGTTGTATTTCCAGGATGGGAAGGAGAAAAAAAACACACACAAAATCTTTATTCTTCTGCTAAAAATTTAATTAATGACAAAGGATTCCCAAAGCCTTATGAGCTATCTAACAAGACAGCACAGCACAGTTTCTGGCTTTGCAGCTCCCTTTGTGTGTTAGAAACCTCTAATTCATTGAGTTCTGTAAACTACAGCTTCATTCAGCATAGATGGAACGTAAAATAGAGCTGCATCTGTTGGCTGGATAGAAGCTTGCATCATATGATTATACAATATTTTTATTTTATTTACCCGACTACAAATAAAATATTTTTTTAGTTATAATAAACAAAGAAATGCTTGTAAATTACAAAGCCATACTTTCCCTTTAATAGTATGTGTGCGTGCTTTTTATTTTAGTTTTTTATTACTATATATTTTTTTTTTTCAGCTTTACGTAAAAAAAAAAAATTATTCAGTATAATTGCATTTTCCATGCTTTTGTCATTTCTGGTCATATAAGCATAGTCTAGTATCTTTGATGGTGTTTTACAGTTTAGGTAAGCAAATTTTAAGAATAATCTTGTTAAGTGTGCTTATGTAGAGGTGACTTCAACCACCTACTGTTAACACTGCGGCAAATTTATCAATGTTTGCATAAAACGTTCTATTAAAGGGTAAGTCCACCCAAGACCAGTTTCTTGGATTTGGGTTGAAAGCAGCTATTTCAATCATCTTTTTAATAAAACTCTGAAACTCTGAACCTGTGACCTCCATATCAGGATCCAGCTCTGGTCCCCTGAATCTGCTGTGTCATATCTCACTTGGCTTTATAATATGCTTTAGTGTCCTGGATATTCTGTAAAGAAACCTTGTGTATTTTAAGAAATCATCATGTTCTAACTAAACTCCTTGCATTTCACTTACATTGAATAATCAGTTGGATGGACTTACCATTACTTACCATTACTTTCATTTGCCTAATGATGCAGTTAAAGCTTCACTGCAAGAAGATGTAAAAACACTGTTGTAACCGCATGTCCCAAAAAAATCAAATGTATTTTAAGTTCAACTAGTTTTAAATACCTGAATTTTTCTTTATATAATGATCCTGTTATGCACAGCAGCACTCATACTGGTAAAGGGAATTGGTAACACTAGAAGCCAATCAGAACATACTAAAAAGAGAAGCAAGCAGAATGAGCAGAGCTGATAACTTATCAGTTTATTGATGTTCCCTCATTGTCCAATCAGCTAGCTATAAGTGGGTAGGTGACACCACTGTATTCTATAAGTGGGGACATGGACACCACCCACCATCCTTGGACAAACCATCACCCCCAGCACCAAAGTCAAAAGTCTCGGAGTCATCTTTGACTCAGACATGACCATGGACGCCCAAATAGGATCAGTAGTCAGCAGATCTCACCATCTTCTCCGCCTGCTACGAAGACTCATCCCCTAATCCCGGAAGAGGACACAGCAGTAGTAGTTGGAACAATCATCAATTCCCAACTTGACTACCCAAATTCCCTCTACCTAGGACTACCCAAATACCAGATTTCTCGTCTACAAGTGGTCCAGAACACAGCAGCCAGACTGGTAACGGGAAAAAAACCATGGGAATCTATCACCCTGTCCCTGAGGACCCTCCATTGGCAACCCGTAAAGGATCGGGTAACTTTCAAGACCCTCTGCCTCACTCACAAATGCACACAAGGAAACGCTCCTCAATACTTATGCGAGAAAATAAAACACTACATCCCCAATCGCGTTCTCCGATCAACCAACCAAAACCTCCTCCACATCCATAAGTCCTGCTACAAATCTAAAGGAGAACGAAGATTCGCAGTCCAAGGACCACGGCTATGGAACGCTCTACCAACGAACATCCGCATGGAAGAAAACCATCCGCCTTCAGGAGAAAACTTAAGACCCACCTCTTCTGAAGGATCAGGGCGACAATGGATAGAAAGCGCCTTGAGGCGATTTAGTTCGCATTTGTAGCGCTATACAAGTTACTCACTCACTCACTCATCTATTCCTTGCCTCTTACAGAGGGAATGGTGTCACCCTTCTGGCTTTGCTGTCCAGCAGAGCTGTAGGAATCAAGAAAGGGGCTGAACAAAATGACAAATGTTTTGGCAGATAACAGTTCTCATACAGTATGTATTATTCCATTGCATATTTAGCTGGAGTTTGGCTTTAATGACAGGTTCTATTGTTAAAAATTATGTCAACAACATTAATAATTATATTTATTTTTTAAATCACATCTTTTCCCACAATGCTATATGAAGTAAGTGTTATAAAACAGGATGGACAATACAGATAATACTAAATAAAAAGTAGAGATAAGTGCATATAAAAAAAATAGCAAAAAAAGCATTCAAAATAAAAAATGAATGCAGTAGGAGCCCATTAGAGCTTACAATCTATAGCAAAAAGGTTCAAGAGTTAACAGGCTAATGTCAGTCATTGACTTAAAGTGTTACTTAACCCACAACAGTAAACTCAGTCTGTATATGCATTAAAACTTGCTTGTTATACTCACTGTTGAACCCGAAGGGTTAATCCTCTGCATTGTGTAAAGAAGAGAGGCTGTTTGATCCTCTCTTCTTTGATCCTCCCCTTCTTCCATAGTCACAAAACCATCTCCTGATAGTACAGAGCTAGGGGGCAAGCTGCACATGCTCAGTTTGGTGTGTATTGCTAGAGAGTTTTTTTGAGGGGAGGATGCATGTGATCAGTACAGGGCCAATCAGCACTGTCCAGACAGAGGGTCAGGGGTCCTGCAGCCTCATAGGACAATCAGGGGAGAATGAAAACTCCTCCTACAAGCTGTAACTAGACACTGATAGAAGTCACAAGACTGCTATATACTGCTGATGAGAAAAGGTATTTAGCAGTTTATATTTACGAAAATTATTGAATTTCCATGTTCTGTGTACTGTGGGAGACCAGATATAGTGAATGCAGGCTTCTGGGTTTAGTAACACTTTAAGATAGCCTGAAAGGGTCCAGCCTAAACTTTTTTCTTTGGTTAGTGATAGAAATGATCAGATGCAAAACATGGAAGACACTTGGGAAAGGATCCAGGAGTTTGTCAGATGTATGGTGGAGCTAGGTTGGAGTATTTAGATTTTTAGTATTCTGTCCACTTTTGGCTTTAAGCTCATAGTTCAGTTCATCCCCAGTTCAGCCACAGGTTGATGTCTCTCTGATAGAAGGCGGATGATGGTTTTCTATGTTTAGTTAAAGTGAATAGATTAGGCCACCAATCTCATATCTCATCACAACCGCTGAGCGCTTCTATAAAGTCATTATCGGTGGCCTATCGTATTTTATGCTTCACATTGTAAGGAAAACATTAATAGACAGAGTCTGGCAACCTCAGATTTCAATTAGACTAACAGGGTAGAAAGAGCCCAGTAATCTTCAGTTTAATGACGCTGAAGGTGATGATAATCTATTAATGTAATTTTTTTCCAACGAGAGAGAGAAGGGACAAAAAATAATAAACCGCCCGTGGATGAGACGTAAGGAAGTGTTGCAGGGAGCGCGGTAGGGAGATGGAGTGTGTGTTTGTTCTTTGGCCTATAAAAATTCAATTTTTGAAAACAAGAACAAGTCATTTTACTAGATGTACAACTGCAAGTGCTTGTCTAGGACAATAAATCCTCATCATTGGTGTTTAGAGTACAAAAAAACACTTTTCACCGAAACCAGCCAAGCAAAGAACAAGGCTCTCCACTAATCACCGGCGCTGGGGCTTGTTAACCTCTTCAGCCCCGGTGGCATTTATACTGTACGTTCAGCTGTATCATTTAAAGGATCAGTTCACTTATAAATAGTGGTTTTTGGTAGACGCAGGCAGGTTTACACACCAAAAATATATCATAGTGGCTCGTGGGTGTAGAAAATGGTATCAGTGAAAAGAATAGTGCCCTATCTATAGTGTCAGTGAGAAGAATAATGTCCCATCTTTGGTGTCAGTGGGAGAAATAGTGTCCCAAGGGCCTTTATAAAGACAAGCAAAGGGCCACATCATATCATAATCCCTCCACTGGCTTCCGCTCACCCAACAAATTAAATTCAAAATACTAACAACTACTTACAAAGCCATCCACAACTTAGCCCCCAGCTACATCACTGACCTAGTCTCTAAATACCAACCTAATGGTTCTCTTCGTACCTCTCAAGACCTCCTGGTCTCTAGCTCACTCGTCACCTCCTCCCATTCTCGCCTCCAGGACTTTTCCAGAACCTCTCTAACCCTTTGGAACTCCTTAGCCAAATCTGTCTGATTATCTCCTACTATATTAGCTTTTAGACGATCCCTGAAAACCCTCCTCTTCAGAGAAGCCTATCCTACCCACACCTAACAACTGTATTTTCAGCTCACGCCCACAGTTATTACCTTTTGTTCCACTTGACCCTCCCTTCTAGATTGTAAGCTCTAAAGCCCGCCGGTTTTCTCAGCAAGAAATCTGCTGGGAGAGATGTTTGCCGAGAAAAACGTTTGTTTGTATATTTTCTCGTCGAGAAAACTGCCGGGAATCTCGACGAGAAAAATAGAGACCTGCTCTCTATTTTCTCGTCGGCCTGTTTCCCGACGAGAAAACCGCGTGTGTGTATGAGGCTACAAGCTTACTTGTCCTCCGGTAAGCCCGTGCACGCTCGATGAGACTTCGATGCATGCGCGATAGCTTACAAGGGTAGTGTAGGGTGAAGCAAGATGGCGGCGATGGCATCGAATGTGACGAGCGCATGCTCGTCATAGTCGATGACGTCACCGCGTTCTTGCCATTCAAAAGAACAGCGGTTCTTTTGAATGGCTGTCTGTATGCACGGCTTGGCAAGAAAAGCTTGCCAGGAATCTCGTCAGGAAAACCAATGTTTTTTTCCTGACGGGATTTTCGGCTGTGTGTAAAGGGCTTAATGAGCAGGGCTCTCTGATTCCTCCTGTATTGAATTGTATTGTAACTGTACTGTCTGCCCCCATGTTGTAAAGTGCTGCGCAAACTGTTGGCGCTATATAAATCCTGTATAATAATAATAATAGTGTCGTATGTTGCTAGCATATACAAACTATCACATGGTCCCATCCAAGTAGCTGTTTGTGATGTCACACAATCTTTTCCAAGAAGAATATGAGAAGCAGTCATGTGACCTAAGATATGACCTGCTTTTCTATACCCTTCACATCCTCTGCAGATTGGCAATAGATTGTACAAACGGATGTTGTTAGATTGGATTATGACCACAGTATAATTTATTACTTTCAAAGGAATACATCTAAAAATGATAGTCTGTTAATGGATTTATGTTATGATTTCGTTTTTTTTCCTTTTTCATTTTATGTCTATCCTTTTTTGTCCAAATGTGATTTTGCAGCATTTTCTATAATTTATTTGCTTGGCAGGCGATAACAGAATCAATACATTCTACATTCTTTAATAAAAGTGTCCAGGTGCCATAAAAAAGGGTTTAAGTGGTAAAAAATGTAATGTATATTTAGTTACATTAGGTAACCTGAATATCTAGTTTGTGAATGCTAATGTGTTTGTCCCTCATGTTGCTGCTTAACTTCAGAAATTAGACAAAATCTACCCTTGCAGCGGGGATCTACACTACAAAAGTTAGACGCCTGTTTACTGTAGTCCAGGGCAGTGGTCTCCAAACTGCGGTCCGGGGGCCGGGTGCGGCCCCTTGCTTGCCTTTATTGGGCCCTTGGGACACTATTCCTCCCACTGACACTAATGATGAGGAACTATTCCTCCACTGACACCGAAGATGGGTCCTTATTCTTCTCACTGACACCAGCTATGGGGCACTATTCTTTTCACTGATACCATTTTCTACTCCCACGAGCCACAGTCCGGCCCCGCTAAAGTCTAAAGGGCAGTAAACTGGCCCTTTGTTTAAAAAATTCTGGGACCCCTGGTCTAGGGGATGCAGGAATAGGGTGTAAAACTTACCTTACTTCTCCATCCATGCAATTAATTCCATATTGCTGCCTCTATAAGGCACTTTGGCGCCCCAGTCGCAAGCTTGCCTCTTCATGTACGATGCAGGGTCAATAGTTCTGCACTTACCACCCAACATCACAGGTAATTTTATTGTGTTTAGCACATTCATTATTTCATTCACACCCTATACATAACACACATGCGCGATTCACACCAATCGCGCATGGGAAACCTTTTCATGTTTTTACACACATTCCTCTTCCATTATATCTCTCCACCACACCTGTACCCCACACACATTATCACAACATTTTCAGTGCCTTTCACCACACCATTCCCCTTTTTGGTTTTCACACACATTTTATTATTTATAATTTTTTTCATTCACCCTTTTTTTATGCCCATACCAAACTAGCACACCTGACACATCACACACTGCTCTACACAATTAAGCCACCTATATTGGATCATTCACCTTAATACTCCTTCTTCCTTTCTTTATTATTTATTTTCTTACAGCTATGGGCGCCTGGTTTGGCTTCATTTTCTTGGCTTCTGCTCCCCCAGCCTCTCTCTCCCACCCCTCCCTGCCTTGGTGCGTGTGGGGCATTAGTGCGACCTCTCATGGGCCTGGAGCCTGTCCATGCATCTGCGGCCAGGGGCATTTCCACACTGCCCCACCCCCATCCATGTGGGCCGCCTGGGGTGCCAGCCATGGGATCCACAGTTTTTCAAAACTCAATACAAGGGGAGCCCTCTCCCCCAGCCATAAATTGGTAATAATACCAAGTACACATATTGTAGATGTTCCATTGTTGATATGGTTCTTGTTGTCCATAACAATTTCACCTATACAGTGTTTTCATTTCAGGGCATCTCTTCCTTTCCCCCTGATGATGACCCTAAGGTCGAAACGCGTCAGGAATCAATTTATTACAGGATATCAATTTTATGTATTGTACATGTACCCATACGGCTGTATTTTAATTATTTTTATGTACCCATTTGGAGTTCTTATTTTATCTCTAACATTGTTCTCCCCGTGGCATATCTCTTTCAATAAATGATACGCTTTTATATTACTATTGTATTATTATTTGCTGCAACACAAAGCCCCCTGGGGTAACTTTTCCTATCAATAGTTCTGCACTGTATGTGTTGATGCTGGGGGACCACCTGCAGCTTCAGCCAGTAGAGAACAGTGCTGGAGTTAGGGATAGTGTAAGTGTTACACCTTTTCCCTGCACACGTAGACTAAACAAGCATTTAAAGTGGTTGTAAACCTCAGACATGAAATTTAAACAAAGCATATACCTCTATAGTGTGTACTTGTCTCAATTAAGACCACTATGTGTAATTTTTGACTGCTGCCTCGTTCCTCTGCTATCAGCATGCGCCACTTCTGACATTCTCTCCTTACTGAAATCTGTAGGGTGTGACTTCAGCTGTATACCCTCCTTTTCTGACAGCTCAGACAAGCTTTATAAATTCAGCACTTTGAACGGATGTAGTGAAGAGAGGCTGCAGATAGACAGGTACAACTTATGTAGGATGATTTGTTTCATCTCTGTGTATCAGTCAGGCCAGTCACTTCACTGGGTATATGTAAGTGTGTACAAACACTTTAACTCTTTCAGTGCAAGGGAAAGGTGGGGTTTGTCTAATTCCCAGAGTTCGGCTTTAAGTCGGGACTAAAATGTACAAACGTTTTGAAAGATGAGGCACATGTCAGTTGCATATAGAGTAGCTCCAACAAACTGGTACTCTGCTTTTGGTTGGACACTAATGAAATAAGTTTCTTACTAGTTTTTTTTACAGAACTCTTTTAGCAAAATATCTTGTCTGACCAGGGCTGCCAACCCACAACACTTTTCCGACAGGAAGAATAACCCCGATCCGTGTTTTTTTCAGAATAAAGCTGCACTGTAAGTATTGGGACACCTGCCTTTACACACACATGAACTTTAATGGCATCCCAGTCTTAGTCTGTAGGGTTCAATATTAAGTTGGCCCTCCCTTTGCAGCTATAACAGCTTCAACTCTTCTGGGAAGGCTGTCCACAAGGTTTAGGAGTGTGTCTATGGGAATGTTTGACCATTCTACCAGAAGCACATTTGTGAGGTCAGCACTGATGTAGGACGAGAAGGCCTGGCTCAAGTCTCCGCTCTAATTCATCCCAAAGCAGTGGCGGTGCGTCCATAGAGGGCGCAGGAGTGCCGTCCCCTCTCTCCTGCACCCTTCAATCACCAATAGATAGATTCATGCATTGTATGAATCTATCTATTGTCGCCACTGCCGCCCCCTGTTCAGGTGTCCAGCCCCTTGTCGGGCGCTGGGCATCTGAATTACAGCGACAGGGGTGTTTTTAGAACCGTGGGCTCTAATAGGCATCCTGATTAGAGCCATGGGCTCTAATAGGCTTCCAAATTGTTAAACAGCGGGCGCAACGCTGTGCGTTCGCTGTTTACACAGTGTTGTGTTAGAGAAGCAAAGAAAATAGCTTCCCTAATGCTGGCCCGCCTCTCAGCCAATCAGGTGCACCGGGTCTGGTTACCTGTCACCTGATTGGCTGAAGCGTCAGGCGCTGTGATTGGACACCTATCAGGCATCCAATCTTAGCAGAAGAGGACGGGAGAAGACATCGAGGACTCGAAGGGAGCGTGGAGGACAGCGCCGTGACCTGAGACAGGTAAGTGCCGGGCTGGGGGGGGGGGGATAAATTATCATTATCAGAATAAAGTAAAATACGATGATTCCTAAAATTAACACCCCACAATTCCAAGGCCACTATAACAGGAAAAATCTCCAACAAATAATATTAGACGTCAAACCCGCATCCTTCCAAGATTCAGGCCATAAATCAGCAGACCAATGCCCATCCCAATAAGCACCATAGCCGCAAGATCCAGTGGCATCCGTATGCAGATGAAGTGCAGAGGCCGAACAAAAAGGAGTCTGCCATAAACAATTACCATTAAACGTAGACAAAAAACTACGCCAAACTTTAAGATCGTCCCTAATTCCAGAATTAATCCTCACGAAATGAAAAGGAGAAGAAATTCCAGAAATAGCGCAATATAATCTGCACACTGGCAGCATTTGATGGGGCACACTGGTGGCAATTGATGGGGCAAACTGCCAGTAATTTATGTGCACACTGGTGGCAATTGATGGGGGAAAACTGACGGTAATTGATGGGCACACTGGCAGCAATTGATGGGGCACACTGGCGGCAATTGATGGGGCAAACTGGCGGCAATTGATGGGGCAAACTGGCGGCAATTGATGGGGCACACTGGTGGTAATTGATGGGGCACACTGGCGGTAATTAATGGGGCACACTGGTAGCAATTGATGGTTACAGTAGCTACATTTGATGGCACAGTGGCGGCAATTTATGGGTACAGTGGCTGCGTTTGATGGGCACAGTGGCTGCGTTTTATGGGCACAGTGGCTGCGTTTGATGGGCACAGTGGCTGCGTTTGATGGGCACAGTGGCTGCGTTTGATGGGCACAGTGGCTGCGTTTGATGGGCACAGTGGCTGCGTTTGATGGGCACAGTGGCTGCGTTTGATGGCACAGTGGCTGCGTTTGATGGCACAGTAGCTGCGTTTGATGGGCACAGTTGCTGCGTTTGATGGGCACAGTTGCTGCGTTTGATGGGCACAGTGGCTGCAATTGATGATTTTTTTTTTCAGTTTGTTTGCGCCCCCCCAAAAATTTTGAGCACCAGCCGCTACTGTCTCAAGGGTGTTCTATTGGGTTGAGGTCAGGACTCTGTGCAGGACAGTCAAGTTCCATCACCCCAAACTCGCTCATCCATGTCTTTATGAACCTTGTTTTGTGCACTGGTCCAAATCAATTGGTGGAGGGAGGACTATGGTGTGGGGTTGTTTTTCAGGGGTTGGGCTTGGTCCCTTAGTCCCAGCGAAGGAAACTCTTAAGGCGTCAGCATACCAAAACATTTTGGACAATTTCATGCTCCCAATTTTTTGAGAACAGTTTGGGGATGGCCCCGTCCTGTTCCAACATGACTGCGCAGTGCGCACCAGTGCAAGACATGGATGAGCGATTTTGGGTTGCCGGGACAGTGGGGCTACAATTCAGAGACCATTTAGGAGGCAGTAGACAAGAAGTTAGTCTATTCCAGGCAGAGCTCATGGCAGGTGACAGGTGAGAGAGTAATCAGGTTTAAGTTGAGGCCTAGGCAAACAGCGAGCAAGTTAATCAGATAGAGGAAGGTTCTTGACAGGTGGCAAGCAGGAGAGTAGTCAGGTCAGTCCAAGAATGCAACAAATAGGCACTGGCAGGTAAGTTTTACAGGGCTTCTGCTCTCAGATAGCTGGCTATATAACACGGCACCAACACTTCAAAGGCTGGTGCTTAAATACCCTTCTGGTCAGAGAATACAAGGAATCCTGGAAAGCCTGGCAGGGATCCTGTGGATACTGTAATGCCGTGTACACACGATTGGTTTTACCGATGAAAACAGTCCGATGGACTTTTCTCATCAGACAAACCGATCGTGTATGGGCCCCATCGGTCTTTCTTCCATCTGTGAGAAAAAATAGAACATGTTTTAAATTTATCTGATGGGGAAAAATAACGATAGCAAATTCCGATCATCTGTGTGGAACTCCATCGGACAAAAAACACACGCATGCTCAGAATCAAGTCGACGCATGCTCAGAAGCATTGAACTTAATTTTTTTCGGCTTGTCGGAGTGTTTTACGTCACGGCGTTTGGGACGGTCGGATTTTTGACTAATGGTGTGTAGGCAAGACTGATGGAAGTCAGCTTCATCGGAATTCCGATGGAAAAATCGAATTAGAATCCATAGGAAATCCGATCGTGTGTACAGGGCTTTACACATTGCTCAGCAAGCATACAATTAATATGAAAAGTATATCTGATGTTAAGTCCACTAATATTGTATTCAGAATTTGAAAATACTTTTGTAGTTTGAAACTCTATGGTTCATATGTTGCTGAAGAGAGGAGGATTTGTCTTGCTGATGAAGGCAGATAACATTCCTGTGGTATGGTCCAGCATTCATGTGTCAGTGAGTAGAACCGGATGGGAGGTGCCATTGGCGCTCTTCACTTTCTTCTGGCTTATTAGTGGTTGTAACTACTGTGATCTCTGTTTTATGCAACTGTTAGGCATGAGTTTGGTGGTCATCACTTGCTTAGATTGTAAATCACAGGGACTCCTGTCTCAAAGTCGTACAAGTAGCCTTAAATGACCCATAAAAATGGAGATACCCTTGAAAAGAGAATGTGCACTTTAGGTGTTTATTTTTCAAGCTCTATAAGCTCCTCTCTTATTTGGGAGACAATTACATGGATTATTATTAATTTATCATTCTACCCATATTCTGCAGAGCTGGTGAATTTAAGCGAGTTGTAAGTAAAACCTCTACCTCTGATCCCACGAAGCTTTTCCTCATTTTTCCCCTGAGCGTAACGCACTCTTGCCTGCACAACACGGACGCTCCATTAAAATTTAGCACAAATAAAACAAGTACTGACATGTTTCCCTCTTCTTATTATAAAATATTAATGGGTTTCCATTCTAACGAGTTTGGATTTTGTAACTGGAGAGGCAATTTCTGTGCAATGTGTGTCTTAATTGGTGAAATACTTAAGAGAACATATCCTGGAGGACGGTATAGTGACAAAATGCCTCCACCCCGCTCTCTGTACTACAGCTGTTTCCATCAAGCTCATTATCTACACTATACATGTTCATGATAATATAAATGATAGTGTACTGTATTGGGGGGTGAAGATCAAGATCTCATAGAAGTATTATAAAAAATGATAATGGGTTGCATACAACATATGCATATGAATTGGCAAGGGAAAAAAAAAAGAGCCTGATTTCAGTATATAGTCTGATGTTACCTTTTACAGTAAAAACGGGTTTCTTCACAGTGGATTGCAAATTTTTGTGGATTGGGCATGGAATTATTATTTTTTTAAAGCGGAGTTCCACCCAAGAGTTCCACCGATTTAAAAGTCAGCAGCTACAAAAAGTGCAGCTGCCGACTTTTAATAATCAGACACTCACCTGTCCCACGTTCCAGCGATGCGGGCGCACGAAGCCTCGCTCCTCTCCGCAGCGCCAGCATTCTAACTGTGGGCGCCCGGCTGTGGCTTCGCAGCCGGGCACGCACTGCGCATGCGTGAGCCACACTGCACGCTGTGAATGGCTGGGCACTCTTCTGGGACCTGTGACGTGTCCCAGAAGATTGCAGGGAGGGAGGGGGAGAGGTGATCTTCCTTCCGGCGCCGCAGGAGCCAGAGGAGGAAGTGGGAGCTGGGTTCCCATAAAAACTGGGTTGCCGCTCCCCCCCCCCCAAAAAAAAATGACATGCCAAATGTGGCATGTCAGGGGGCCACCATCACTTAAAGCGGAAGTTCCATTTTTTGGTGGAACTCCGCTTTAACTATAAGTTGAGAACTACCCATAGGCGTGACTATAGAGTAATCAGTTTAAACTTTACTAGTTCACATGATCTGTGGTTGTTACATTGTTGTGTGCTGCTAAGAGTGTACTATATATTACATTATATATTATGTTAAAGGAGGATATTTGCAAAGTGAGCAACCTATTTGCCTTTAGTAAATTAATCCACTGACTTGGAACAAGCAAGAAATATGGGCTTCTGACCTTTCCATGACTTTACTGATGTCCATTCTTGTTTGGGGTCAGTGGTCTGAAAAGTACTGAAACCAAAGGCTTAGTGTAATCGCTAGGTAGCTGGAGGATAGCAATGGCAGCCCCCATTTTTCTCTTATGATAGCCCGATGATCATAACTTCTTCAGTTCCTTAGTGGTATAGGAAGCCATTTAAAGTGGTTATAAAGGCAGAAAGTTTATTATGCATTCTATGCAGTAAGGTAAAAAAATCTTCTGCATGCAGCTCCCCCAGCCCTCCCGAAATACATACCTTAGCCCGATCTCGATCCAGCGATGTGCACGAGAGCCAAGGCTCTCTCAGCTCTCTCCCTCCTCATGGACTCAGATACAGCTGTCAATCACACCCAGTGATGAGGGAGCAGGAGGGTGCCTTACAGAAACACAGAGCTCAGCTCACTGCCTGCCTGGCATGGACAATTCCCATTGGTTTTTGCACTGGAGGGGTCATCTCAGGAGCCAGAAAACTAGTGATATTGGCATGAGGAGAGTGAAGGGGATCTATGGGGCTGAAATAGTGGTCCCCATAGGCAGGTATGGTGTGAACAAGGGACCTAAATCTTAAAAAATTCTAAGACATTCTAAACACCTAGAGGGATGGGTTAAAGGGGGTGGGAGGGATGGTAGGCAAAAATATTATATTATCTTTTTTGGTGGAATACCATTCAAAGTGAACATTTCCTTTGCTCATGCAGGGTAAGGTAATAGGGTCACTTAGCTCCTTCCCTGTCTAGCAACATATTCTCAGGTTTGAGCTGTTTGGTTGTTGGGACAATGAAAATTAAGCTCTATGTAAGCTTCAACCTGACTTGTTGTAGCTAACAAAGGGTTAAGGACTTCCCTGGTCTAATGTGACAGCACTAGGCCAATCAGGAGGCACCCAAGTAAGTGCTCCAACATGGAAGAGGGCATATGAGTCAGTTGTGAGCCAGAAAAGCTGGTTATTTTACTATGCTCCTGGTAGTCCAACAGAGTGGCGAAGGAGCATGGAAAAGTGGTAGAAGCTTCTGGGAGGAGAGAGGCTGAAGCTGTGTACACACGATAGGTTTTACCGATGAAAACAGTCTGATGGACTTTTTTCATCGGACAAACCGATCGTGTATGGGCCCCATCAGTCTTTTTTCCATCAGTGTTTAAAAATAGAACATGTTTTAAATTTATCCGATGGTTAAAAAACCGATAGTAAATTACTATCGTCTGTGGGGAACTCCATCGGATAAAAAACCCATGCATGCTCAGAATCAAGTCGACGCATGCTCAGAAGCATTGAACTTAATTTTTCTCGGCTCATCTGAGTGTTTTACGTCACTGCGTTTGAAACAGTCGGTTTTTTGACTGATGGTGTGTGGGCAAGACTGATGGAAGACAGTTTCATTGGATTTCCGATTGAAAAAAACATCGGATTAGAATCCATAGGATATCCGATGGTGTGTACAGGGCTTGAGTGACCCTTTCACTTTGCTCTGCATTGGGAAAGGAAAGGATCACTTTAAGCTTAGAAATGGTCTTCAGAAACATATGCTGGAACATATTTTCAATACTTTCTTCATTAGAAAGTAGTTTAGAATGCGTTTAAAAAATGGTAAAGTATACAATCTTTTTCAGATCTAATGTTACATAAATAGAGTTATTCTGTTTAAAACATCATTTGTCATCTCTGCAAATGGCCTTAATTTATAGGTGCTCATGTTTATATGCGTGCGTATACCTAGCGCTGTAGAATGGAAAGTGAGTCTCCATAGACTTCAGGTTTGTTTTTAAGAAAGTGTTGATTGCAGATTTAAGTATTTCAGCTGAAATGTAACTTCACAAATCATGTATCGTGCTTGACTTTCAAAACATTTCTTACTTGTTATTCCTCAGATTTTCCACATTCACTATCATTCACTACATATGTACTGTAGCGCCCTGCTCCTATTGGGTAGGCACTCTTTGTAAATTTAGTTGTCTGAGCCGTAGTTTAGCTCAGAATAATTGTGGTAAATTTCTGGTTTCTGTTCCAGTCCAGCTGTGTTGTGCATTTTCCACTTGACTGTGGGTGTCGCTGTCACCACAAGTCAAGGTGGAAATGCAGCAGGCTGGATGTATTGGGTGCCTCTTGCCCAGAAGCAGCTCAGTGGGATTGGTCCCCCCGCTGAGCATTCTGGGAGAGGGTACTTAAGGGACAGACACCGTTTTCCGGGTCTCTCTGACCTGATGGCCCTCCTGGCCTAAGGTGTGCTGTAGCAGTTTTCCTGCCTCTGGGCCGGCTGGCCCGAGGCCTCGTTGCTGGAAGTAGGCCCAGGAGTTTCTGGGGCCTACTAGTCAGGGGTGGTCCTGTGCTGTCTTGCCTGCGGGGAGAAGCCGAGCGATTGAGGAAACCAGGGGGAGGATTTTTCTCGGAGAGGACCGAGCCAAAAGGGCTGGTATCTCAGGAAGAGCCTGGAGACTCAATTGGAGGACACATCCCGACCCATCTACCTCACATTGTTGTCGGATCGGCTGAAAGAAACTGGTACTGTGTGACTGTACTTTGACTTTACAGAAAGTTCTTTGTTATACAATCCTGTGGCAGAGGATTATCTAATGACTGTAAGTGTGTTCTTCAAGTCTGTGGCAGAGACTATAACTGAGCACCGCACCGGCTGCTAGGTCAGTGAGAGAGGCCTATCCGGTGGTTGCTAGATCCAAGATGGAAACTGTTTGTCCTCTGGATTAGAGAAATACCCGTGATCCGCAAATACAAGGTGCCTGAATCTCCCCTAACCCTCCATCCCTCTATTTGACTTTGTTGAAATAAAACCATTGGAAAAAGAGATTATGTGTTGGTGCTGACATCTGTAAACAACTCTCCAATGGGACCCCTATGACGGATACGGTGGAAAAGACAGGTAACGGTAAGACCCAAGACAAAACCAGCAGTTCCTGCGGGGGTAGTGCTACAGTACCTTAAAGGAATCCTGCATTGGGAGAAAGAAGAGGCTGCCATTGCTGACCTCTTTGCAAAATACCAATTGTCCAGCTCTCTTTGACTTGAGTCACTTAATTGGACAAGCAAACAAAGCAGGAAAGTAAGACAGCCAATAGATAATTCCCTTTTTTTTTTTTTATATTTTTTTTTATAACCAGCAGGGTGAATGAGAAAACTGACCCAATTCCCCCCTCCACACATTTGAGGTGGATGAGAGAATTACTCCCGCTGAGCTATTGTGTTTTGACAGTGCGGAGACTTCCCCGCCGTCAGAACACATCGATTAGTGCTGCCAGCTATAGCTGGTCAAATGGCATTTATCCAACGGACTGGTTGTACAGAAGTTGATTGGGGTCCCCCATCGGTGCTGTCTGCTCCTCCTCTTCCCTGAGTGCCCCCATAGCAAGCTGTGTGCTGTGGAGGCACTTGTGCAGGCACACTCCTGAGCCAGGCTATGTGCATCCATAAAAACACAGCCATGACCTCGCTCCCCCCTTACAGGATTTGATTGTCAGCTTCTCATTGTTCTGTGAGAAGAGGGAGAGAGAACAGCGTTACTGCAGACAATCACAATTCTGGATAAAAAGAGGAGCCAGGTAAGTGTTAAAGGAAGGCTGGGGGGAGAGCTGATATTGGAGTTTTTTTTTACCTTAAAAGAGAAGTATGGGAAAAAATTTTTTTAAGAATTATACTTGCCTAGGTGGATGCAGCATCGGACCGATACTCTAAAACTGAGAACCGAGCGATCAAAGACTGCTGGTCGCTTGGTTTTCAGAGCTTGCTGAACAGAGAGCTGGTGACTGTCAGTCACCACTGAGTATGGTTTAAAACAAGCTTTTTCCTGACCTCTGTAGCATGCATGAACTGTGAAGTAATCCATCCTCGGTTATTATAACGTAGACTCTAAAGTGTGTATTAATAGGATGCTTGTTTACATTAGAGGGCTACTAGTCTGCCCAGATACTGCTGCTATAGAAAGTAAAAAGGAGAGGAGCTATGGTTTCAATGACTCTTTTGTGAACCTTGAAGACTTATTTCTCCATGATGTTTACAGCTACAAAGGTGATTGAGGGCATGTTCAGATGATGTAGATATTTTATTGTACATAGTCTGTGCACTAGCATTTAGTGAATAGGTAGGTTACTTCTCTGTGATGTCAATTGTGTGTAATGAATGGATATGTGGCATTCTCAGTAGTGTCATGGACATGGGATGGGATTCACACTCATAGCAGTGTGAATGGATAGATTGCATTCTTGGCAATGCGACTGCTTTGAAGAAAATAGATGCATTGCATCATGAGTTGATGCCCTTGCTTTGCAGAAAACATGTTGTCCTCCCAGTAATGTAACTTGTTTGTAGTTAATGGATAGGTTTTATTCTTAGTGATGTCATAGGTTAATAGCTAATGGGTAGGTTGCATTCTCAGTGATGTTTTAGGTTTGTAGTGAATGAATAGGTTGCCTTCTTGGTGATGTCACTGGTTTGTAGCTAATGGGCAGGTTGCATTCTCAGTGATGTCACTGGTTTATAGTTAATAGATAGGGTGTATTCTCAGTGATATCACTGGTTTATAGTTAATAGATAGGGTGTATTCTCAGTGATGTCACTGGTTTATAGTTAATAGATAGGGTGTATTCTCAGTGATGTCACTGGTTTATAGTTAATAGATAGGTTGTATTCTCAGAGATGTCACTGGTTTGTAGCTAATGGGTAGGTTGCATTCTTAGTGATGTCACTGGTTTGTAGTGAATGGATAGGTTGTATTCTCAGAGATGTCACTGGTTTGTAGCTAATGGATGGGTTGCATTCTCAGTGATGTCCCTGGTTTGTAGTGAATAGATAGGTTGTATTCTCGGTGATGTCACTGGTTTGTAGTGAATAGATAGGTTGCATTCTCGGTGATGTCACTGGTTTGTAGTGAATAGATAGGTTGCATTCTCGGTGATGTCACTGGTTTGTAGTGAATAGATAGGTTGCATTCTCGGTGATGTCCCTGGTTTGTAGTGAATAGATAGGTTGCATTCTCGGTGATGTCACTGGTTTGTAGTAAATAGGTTGTATTCTCGGTGATGTCACTGGTTTGTATTGAATAGATAGGTTGTATTCTCGGTGATGTCACTGGTTTCTAGTGAATAGATAGGTTGCATTCTCGGTGATGTCACTGGTTTGTAGTGAATAGATAGGTTGCATTCTCGGTGATGTCCCTGGTTTGTAGTGAATAGATAGGTTGCATTCTCGGTGATGTCCCTGGTTTGTAGTGAATAGATAGGTTGCATTCTCGGTGATGTCACTGGTTTGTAGTGAATAGATAGGTTGCATTCTCGATGATGTCACTGGTTTATATTAAATAAACAGATCACATTCTCAGTGGCTAGTTTGTAGTGAATGAATAGGTTTCATTCTTCATGATGCCAGAGTTTTAGCAGTGAAGTGAAGAAATGAAGCAGTAGGTTGCATGCTCTGTGATGTCACTTGTTCTTTGGGAAATGTTAGGTTACAAGCTGATAGATGTTGCTGGTTCCTGGAGACATGGTACACTGGGGCACAATCTTATGTAATATGATAGCAGTATGCAAAATGACATGTTTCAACTACACCCTGTTTGTTATCAGGGGCTAAGATCACATAACCTCTTGGTTTATTTTGTGTGGTGAAGGACACGATGATTTACTTTATGTTTGTGTTTGGGGAGAATTTTGCTTGTTCCGTGTTTTGTTAGTATTAAAGTTGCTTTACCAGAAGAAGAACAGAGATTTCTGGTAAATGCAGTTAGTCACAGCGCTGATCCCTCTTGTCACAGCCTTTGTGTGACTGTGTGGGTTGGTGATAATTGCAGGTGCTAAACATTTTGCGGGGTCAGCTCCTCTGTAACCGTAAACTTTTTTTTTTAATTACAACAATTAACTTTTTTTTAGATTGGGGGTTTAATACACCCATCTGTCACCTGGAATTACACATTTTACATCAAGTTGTTTTTATTTTTTTATAGAATGGTGTTGATTACAGTACTGACCCAGGGGATCTATGAGGATAATGAGTTACTCAATATGAAAGTAATGAAGGTCTGGCTGGAATATTAGTTTTGGTGGTCTCATATATAAACACTCCTACAGGATTCAGCGTGGGAGTGTGCACAGTATGGAGTTCATTTCTTGGTCTGTTATTTGATACACGTACTCTCCATTGGAGAGAGAAGAGGTGTAAGTGATATATTTTGGTGGCCTTTTTGTTGTTAATTTGTGGGAATTGGTATTTACGTCTTTAAAACTTAAAGTTTTAAATACATTTTGTAGCAATATGTTGTGCTAAGAATTACCTCCCATACATTTGTTCTTGGCCTTGATACTTGACTGAAGTATCAGAACGAGGGCTACCAGAGCTCAGAAGAAATGGAAATTGAAGCTCCTAGTGGAAAAAAAATGTCCCAATAATAAAACAGCAGCCCAACACTTAGGACCCTTCGGGGTAAAACCGCGCTATATTAAGATGCCTCTCAACTCAACTCAACTTACCCACCCTTACCTGAACACCTAATCTAACCCCCTAATACAAGTCAATAACTCCTAAACCCTTAACACTTAAACCCTAAACCTGGTTCTTAACACAAACTCATCTAAGAATTACCGTAACCTACTGTAGCTCCTACAACAACCCCAAATATGTAATATTTAAGCTCTAGGCAGAAATTGAAGAGAAACTTCACTCCCCCTGTACATTTTTTTTTCTCTTTAATTTCTCGTCTTGTCCGCTGGGTTGTCCTCAAAAAACTCCTAACACTGAGTCCTTGTACACACGGCAAGAAAACAGCTGGGAGAGCCTTTTGCCGTGAAAACTGTTTGTGTGTATGGTTTCTCATCGTGAAAACGGGCGGGAATCTCGACGAGAAATATAGAGAACCTGCTCTCTATTTTTCTCGTCGTGATTCTCGTCTGACTATTTCTCGCAGAGAAAACCGGTCGTCTGTAGGCTTACCTGTCCGAGGTAAACCCGTGCATGCTCGATAAGACTTCGATGCATGCGTGGTAGCATACAAGGTTAGTGTGGGGTGTAGCAAGATGGCGTCAACAGCATTGAATGTGACGAGCGCGGCTCGTCATAATTGATGATATCACCGCGTTCTCGCCATTCAAAAGAACGGCGGTTCTTTTGAATGGCCGTCTGTACACAGGGCTTGGCAAGGGAAGCTTGCCAGGAATCCCGTCAGGAAAACCAACGGTTTTCAAATAGACGGGATTCCCGCCCATGTGTACAGGGCTTTAACCACCCCAACCCCAAATTTGTAATGTTCATAGCTGAACTCCAGGGTGTGATCACAGAGAAACTTTACTCCTGCTTCCCATGGTGACCTCCCACCCCCCAGATACTCCCTCGGCCAGCCTTTGCATTGAAACCAATGCCTCTTGGTATATACGACTTGTATATCCCCGGAGGCTTTATGAGCAGAATAGACATCATTCTAATAAAAAAAAAAGGCAAATAACCACCAAAATCAGCTTTTCAGATTGAAGATGAGGTGTTGGGATTGTAGGGAGGAAAAGTGCTTTGTATGAGTAAGGTTTAGGAAAGTGGAAAGATATGTTTAATTGACTGGTATTGTTATCTTAAGGTATTACTGTTGGTGTAAATGATCTGGTTCCTGGGCAGGCAACCTCTACACCCCAGAGGATCACCACAGTCTCCTTGGCTTGTGGGGTAATGTAAAAAGCACCACACCACTGCTAAGAGGTCCAGATACAACTTTATTCCATTAAAGGGGTTGTAAAGGTAAAAAAAAAAATCACCTTAATGCATTCTATGCATTAAAGTGAAAAAACATTCAACAATACCGGCTCCCCTTGGCCCCCCGTTTAGCTTACCTAACCCCTCGAAAGTCCAGCGCTTGCCCCCGACATCCTCTTCGCCGCTCAGCCTGGCCGTTGATTAGTTACAGTGGATGGATTGAAAGCAGCGCAGCCATTGGCTCACGCTGCTGTCAATCACATCCAATGACGCGGCGCGCCGGGGGGAGGGGCCGAGTGATACAGTGAGCGTCTATAGCCACCAGCTGTATCACAGGAGCGCGCCCGCAATCACCACCATGCAAGCTCGCATATAGGTGGTGAGTGATTGCGGGGAGGAGCCGAGACAGCCGCCGAGGGACCCCAGAAGACGTGGATCGGGGCCACTCTGTGCAAAACGAGCTGCACAGCGGAGGTAAGTATAACATGTTTGTTATTTAAAAAAAAATAAAAATTCTTTAGTGTTCCTTCAAAGGTCAGGGGTACAATTTAAAAAGTAGCCAACACGTTTTCGGGGTCTAAGTGCTCCCTTCATCAGGGTTAGAAAGAACATAGGAAGATTCTCATATCAATCTGATATTGATACAATATCCCCTCCACGGGGTTATAAATAAAACCAACCAGTCAACAGTAATGAGAGTGTCAAAATAATTACCCAGAAATGAGAACATGAGTGCTAAAAAAAAATGTGAATATGGGTGCTGGAAAAAAAAAAGAAAGAGTATATGCACAGTATGTGTGTATGTATATATATTATTTTTTTTTAATTTATTTATTTTAACACCAATAATAATAATCATCACTATTAATGATAAATTGTGGGTGATATGGTAACCTAATCAAAATGAGAGAAAAAAAAAATTGGGCAAAAGCTCTTGAAACTGTCGAAATGTCTATAAATCGAACCATACATTATACAATCTGATTGTACAATCGTAAAACAAAAAAATAAATGAGTGAATAAAACAAAAAAAATAATAGCATGATAATAATAGTAATAATAATAATGATAGTACTAACGACAATAATATTCATAATCACTATTGTTAACATGATACATTCTCGGTAAAAAAATTACCTAATGGGATTAGAGATATAAAAAATAAGCAAAATGATATGTGTGTAAATGAAACCATACATTATGCAATCTGACTGTACTATTGTAAGACAATGCAGAAAGAAAATAATAATAGTACAGAAAGAAAATAATGCGGAAAGAAAATGAGTGAGGGTTTGCTTTAAGGACACAGAATAATGCAGCTTTGTAATCATCAATTTAAAGTGATTGTAAAGGATTTTCTTTATTTTTAAATAACAAACATCTCTATACCTACCTGCTCTGTGCAATGGAAGCAAAGCCAGCGAGACCTGGAAGTGAGGGGAGAGAAGAGCTACAGACAAGCACATCAAGCACAGTGCTGGATTGAATGAGGGCTCAGGTAAGTAAAAGGGGGGGTAACGGACCAAAATCAATGCTTAACCCCTTCCGGACCAGCCGCCGCAGTTATACTGCGGCAGGTTGGCTCTCGAGGGCGAGCCGTCGTAGCTATACGTCGGCTTGCTTCAGACCACTAGGGGGCACGTCGCCAGAGCCGATGCGCGTGCCCTGTGGTCGCGATGACCGCCGTGCACCCGCAATCGCTCCACACAGAGACAGAACGGAGATCTGTCAATGTAAACAGACAGATCTCCGTGCTGTCAGGGGAGACAGCACGGAGTATAAACAACGATCGGTCTCCTCACCCAGGCAGTCCCATTCCCCCACAGTTAGAATCACTCCCTAGGACACGCATTTAACCACTTGATCGCCCCCTAGTGTTTAACCTCTTCCCTGCCAGTGTCATTTATACAGTAATCAGTGCATTTTTATAGCACTAATCGCTGTATAAATGACAATGGTCTCAAAAACGTGTCAAAAGTGTCCGATCTGTCCCCCACAATTTTGCAGTCCCGATAAAAATCGCAGATCACCGCCATTACTAATAAGTAAAAAAAAAAATTAAAACAAAAAATGCCATAAATATAGCCCCTATTTTGTAGACGCTATAACTTTTGCGCAAACCAATCAATATACGCTTATTGCGATTTTTTTTTTTACCAAAAATATGTAGAAGTATACATATTGGCCTAAAGTGAGGAAGAAATTAATTTTTTATTTATTTATTATAGCAAAAAGTAAAAATCTATATATATTCTTTTTAAATTGTCGCTCTTTTTTTGCTTATAGCGCAGAGGTGATCAATTACAGCCAAAATAAAGCACTATTTGTGGGGAAAAAATTACAACAATTTTGTTTTTGTACAAAGTCGCACGCCCGTGCAATTGTCAGTTAAAAGGACGCAGTGACGAATCGCTAAAAAAGGCCTGGTCATTAAGGGGGCAAATCTTCCGGGGGGTAAAGTGGTTAAACATTTTTTACCTTAATGCAAAAAATGCATTAGGGTAAAAAATGTTTAGGCTTTAGAACCACTTTAAGGCCTCATTCATGCATACGGATTAGACAGACTGTGTTCTAATCTGTGCGTTGGACCTGCACAAATGTGCAATCCGTGGTGGGCATGGAGGTCCATGCAGCCAGCTGCCTGTCATTGATTTCAACAGGCTGCCTGCACACCCCTGCATGGAACACCTATGCATCCCGGGCAGCTGAAGACGGCCCTTCACAAGGGTGTATGGATTTATATGCCCATGTGAATGAAACCTTATGCATCATTAAATGTATTTTTAATTACCGTACAATTCATGTAAGTACCTGCATTTTACCTGATATCAGCCCCTTGCAGTCCCTGCACAGTAACAATATGCCTATGAAAAGTCACCACTTTTAGCTTTGTCAGCCAGAAACGTCGCTTTTGGGCACGCCTCTTGTTAGGGTTACCACATTTTCTTCAAGTCAAAACCGAACACTTTAGCGGCGCACAGCCTTTTCTTTTTACAGTATATATTATACAGTACATATATTTTGTTATTAAATAACAAGAGTCCCCTCTTACATCAGAGTCCATAGAGTTCCCCTTTTAAACCTGAATCCGCAGAGTTTGCTCTTACATCTGAACTTGCAGAGTCCCTTACACTGTAAGGGGGACCCTGCAGACTCTGATGTAAGGAATGCTCTGGGAACCCTGATTTAAGGAGGAACACTGAGAACTCTGATGTACGGAGAGGACTCTGATGTAAGGGGGAACGCTGTGGCCTCTGGTGTAAAGGGGAACTCTGATGTAAGGGGTGCTCTGAGAACCCTGATTTACCTTAGTGTACTTACTCAGAGGCAGGATAGAGAAGGGGGGAGACTTCAGTCACAGACAGGGATGGATGGTGAGCTCACTCACACCTTGGCAGTCAGCACCTCTCATTCAGATGTATCTGCGTCTGCTGGACTTCAAATTTCCCTCCCCCACTTCCCTTTTCTTATTGGATTGGAGTGTGGGCCAGTGGCGGCTGGTGCTCAAAAATTTTGGAGGGGCGCAAACAAACAAACAAACAAAAAAAAAAAAAAACATCAATTGCAGCCTCACTGTGTCCAAAACGCAGCCACTGTGCCCATCAATTGTCGCCACTGTGCCATCAAACGCAGCCACTGTGCCCATCAATTTTCGCCACTGTGCCATCAAATGCAGCCACTGTGCCATGCCATCAAACGCAGCCACTGTGCCCATCAATTGTCGCCACTGTGCCATCAATTGTCGCCACTGTGCCATCAATTGTCGCCACTGTGCCATGCCATCAAACGCAGCCACTGTTCCATGCCATCAAACGCAGCCACTGTGCCATGCCATCAAACGCAGCCACTGTGCAATCAATTGTCACCACTGTGCCATCAATTGTCGCCACTGTGCCCATCAATTGTCGCCACTGTGCCATGCCATCAAACGCAGCCACTGTGCCATGCTATCAAATGCAGTCACTGTGCAATCAATTGTCACTACTGTGCCCATCAATTGTCACCACTGTGCCAGCAATTGTCACCACTGTGCCCATCAATTGCCGCCAGTTTGCCCCCTCAAAAACCGCCAGATTGCTTCCCCCGGTCCCCCAGCACTTACCTTTCTCGGGTCAGTCATCCTCCCTCGATGTCTTCTCCCAAGTCCTGCCCTCGATGTTGCTTCAGCCAATCAGGTTACCGGTAACCAGATCCGGTGAACCTGATTGGCTGAGATGCGTGTCAGTGTTCACCAAGGAATGCACCGCCCGTGCGTCCCTTGGTGAACTATTTGGAAGCCGATTACAGCCTATCAGAGCCACTGGCTCTGATAGACACTTCCAAAACACACCCACCGCCGGCCACCGCTCTAATTCAGATGGCCGGCGCTCACCAGGAGGCCGGCCATCTGAATAGTGGGCGGCAGCGGCGACAATACACAGATTCATGCAATGCATGAATCTGTGTATTGTCTTTTAGGGGTGGTGCAGAAGCGAGAGGGGGCGGTGCTCCGCGCCCTCTATGGATGCACCGCCACTGGCAGATCAAGCCCTCTCTCCTCTCCCGTCTGTATGTGTTTGTAGGTGTGGGGGGGGGGGTATTAGTGCTGGCTTTGGGAAGTGTGAAAGAGAGTGTAACAGACACTCTCGGCTTAGACAGCTGCAGCCAGAAATCCTGCTGGGAAGCCATGGTCCAGTCTGAATAATGTGTCTGGGTTTCAGGTGGTCTGAAACCCGGACACATGATTCCAAACCTGAACTGTCCGGGTGAATCCTGGACAGGTGGCAACCCTACCTCTTGTTCTGGTTTCACATTGGTACTAAGAGCTTGACTTTGCTTACTTTTAGTCTAAGATCTGCCTTTTGTGTTAGATTCAGGCCACCAATCCCCACTGTGCCATGAGGACTCCCATAATAACCAAAAAGGGTGCTATTAATAGTTGAGGGTTCAGCCCCAAAAAAGTGTCTTCTCAGTAAAACAAAGGAGGATCAGAAGAAAGGACAGGGGAGCCTTTTTTTTTTTTTGCTGGTACAGGTAATAATGAACACATTAAGGCGCTAGATCTCAGGCAAGATTTTTAGAAGTCGAAAATGCCTTATGCCTCGTACACACGGCCAGGATTTCCGACAGGGAAAAAGTCAGTCGAGAACCCCGACGGGAAAAAAGAGATCTGGTTCTCTTTTTTTTGCCGGCAGTTTTTGGCAGTTTTCCCGTCGGAAAAACTGCGAGGGAGCATACACACGGCCGGGATTCTCAGCCAAAAGCTCTCATCACAGTTTTCCCGTCGGAAAACCCGGTCGTGTGTAGGAGGCATTAGAGGTAGTTCAGCCATACTTTGTCCACTGTTATGCAAGGAGCTATTCTGTTGAGAAGACCTGATCAGTCTACATGTAGCTGCAAATCTCAGCACATCAACTTCCCACAGAACTACACGGTCTGTATCAAGATCTGGGTAGAAAATTACAGCTGTAATTGTAGGTGTAAATGGGATTTGCATCTACTCATCTTAATTCCTGTAAGCGTGAATGGAAATTGAGACTAAATAGTCATATTAATTCCTGTGGCTTGCATGGTAATTGTATCCAGAGTGATAACGGTAAATCCTGTGCTTTTTATAGGAAATCTCTTTGACAAGGTTAAGATGTGTAGCATTAAAGTGAACCTGTCACACATAACTGCTTATATAAAGAAACGGAACTCCAATCAGGGCCGAATTCAAGATCCGGACCTGCACCCTATGCTGCTGGACTAGTTCACATCTCATGAAGGTGGGGAATTTTGACCTTTTTGCCTTGGATGCTGAAGGATAGGGTTGCCACCTGTCCAGGATTCACCCAGACAGTCCAGGTTTTAAATCATGTGTCCAGGCGGGCTGAAACCTGGACACATTATATGGACCGTGCTGTGGCTCCCCAAGTAACCAAGATAGTCACACACATATCTGTTGCCGGTCGGGAGCTGCGGGCGGCTATCTGGGGACAGGTTTGGCATCACTTGAGGTACCCAAAGGTGTCCCAGACCGCTAAAGTGTTCAAGTTTGGCTTGAAGAAAAGGTGGCAGCTCTACTGAAGGACCTGTTCCTGACACTGGGAGTGCTCCTAAATTTTCTAATCACGTACAGTGATTCACAATTCTGGAGACAGGACTGGAAGCATGTTACATCAGACTGTCAGAGACGGCTAAAGTTCACTTAGATTACAGCCCCTTTATAAAAACATGCTCCCACCACTTCTAATATCAGCAGATGAGTCCCAAGAACCTCACAATAAGTACCAAAGGGTCATACAGTACATGCCCAAAGGCTGCAGGTTGGGTTCCGGATGTATATATTGCAGCACCTGACCTTCATGCCTCGTACACACGACCGGTTTTCCCGGCAGGAAAAAAAACGACGCTTTTCCCGACGGGATTCCTCTCAAGCCTGCCTTGCATACACACGGTCACACAAAAGGCCGATGAACTTTTGAATGCCAAGAACGCGGTGACGTCAAAGACTGAGACGAACCGACAAAATTACGTTCTATGCTTCCACGCATGCGTTGAACTGTTTACGAGCATGCGTGTTTTTTTTCCCTTCGGGAAAGCATACAGACGACCGGTTTTCTCGGCATGAATTTTTCCTGACGGGAAAAAGGAGAGCTGGTTCTCTTTTTTTTTCTTTTTTTCCGGCAGTTTTTCTGTCTGAAAAACTGCGATGGAACATACACACGGCCGGTTTTCCCGTCCAAAAGCTATCATGGCAGTTTTCTCGTCGGGAAAACCGGTCGTGTGTACGAAGCATAAGACTAGTTTAACTCAATGTTGGACCTCTTCTAGGTTTCAGTGCTATTTGGAGATATAAGTTAACTTCCAGGTCAGCTTGTTCATTGTACAATGTCCCCAAAAAACTTGGCGCAAAGGCACCTGCAGTTTCACTCTGCTGGGCGTCAGAGTAAAGCCCTGTACACACGGGCGAGAATCCCGTAAAAAAAAAAACGTTGGTTTTCTCAACGGGATTCCTGGCAAGCTTGTCTTGCCAAGCCGTGTGTACACACGTACATTCAAAAGAACCGCCGTTCTTTTGAATGGCAAGAACACGGTGACGTAATCGACTATGACGAGCATGCGCTTGTCACATTCGATGCTGTCGCTGCCATCTTGCTACACCCTACACTACCCTTGTATGCTACCGCGCATGCGTTGAAGTCTTTTCGAGCATGCGCAGGTTTACCTGGAGACAGGTAAGCATATGTAGCACACAGACCCCTTTTCCTGCCTACCTTCACTTGCAGGGGTAAAGGTACATGCCCGTATCCTCCTGGTATAAGAGGGTGAGCGGTGTTCTTACAATTTTGGGTCCTGCAGCGAGTTACCTCCCGTCCATTGGTTCTCGTCCCTAGAATATAGGGAAAAGTCTATTTTCTTTTCCCCGAAAGAAGGCCAATGTCCAGACAGTATTTAAACTCCAACAAAGAGTTTATTTCTTTCTTTTTGCTTGATAACAACAGGGAAAGTTGAAGAGAGAAAGAAGTTGGATAGGGATGTAAATTCAGGCAAACAACACCTATCGTTACACTTTGCCACTCAAGCCTGAGTGTGCTTTGCTCACCCGGATAGTCCCCGCTCACGGTTCTAGCAGCCGGAATGAAGCACAAACAGTTATTTTAATTTTAAGATTTTGGGGGGAAGAGCGGAACTCTCCCTTTTAGGTGTACCACTTAAGCTCCAGAAGGGTTTTCCCCTTTCATGACCAGGGCGTTTTTTGCTATTCGTCACTGCGCTACTTTAACTGGCAATTGTGTGGTCATGCAACACTGTGCTCAAATGGAATTTAAAATTTTTTTTCACATAAATGGAGATTTCTTTTGGTGGTATTTGATCACCACTGGGTTTTTATTTTTTATTTTTATTTAAATGGAAAGAGGCCAATTTTTTGGGGGAAAAAAACATTATTTTTTTAATTTCTGCTATAAAAAATATCTATATTCTTCATAAATTTAAGTCATAAGGTATTCTGCTAGATGTCTTTGGTAAAAAAAAAATCCCAATAAGTGCCTATTGATTGGTTTGTGTGAAAGTTATACCAAACTACGGTACTTTCTTTCTTTGTACAACTAATGGCGGTGATTAATGACTCATAGTGAGTCTGTGATGCGGGTGGTGGCGGCGGACAATCTGACTCTAATTGACATTGGGTGGGAACTGAGTAACTTACACTGACATCACCAGTGACACTAACACAATAATTAGTGCTAATACTATACACTGTCATTGTACTAATGACACTGGCTGGGAAGGGGTTAACATCTAGGGGCGATCAAAGAGTTAACAGTGTGTAATGTGCGCTGCTTTTACTAATATATGTTACTGTATTTTTTTAATGCTTTTCAGGGAGATAAAATAGCTCCTTCGCTGCTCCGTGTACAGAGCCCAGTGTTGTTAGAAAACACAGGGCTCTGTACTGTGATACTACCCATAAATCATTGGGCGGGACCTGCTATCTGACTTGTCCTGTAGCGAATGACAGTACAGCCGAGGCGGCAGACGCACAAGCGCCCCCCCCCCCCCCCCCTTATAGGTGATCCAGCTCAGCAGGGCTCCCCTGCGGCAGTAAAAAAGTGGTGGGCGGTCTGCTAGTGGTTAAGTTTGAAACTACTTTATATTCACAAGCTATAGTATTTTCACCCTTTACTGTAAATTCCATTTTTATTCAGTTTAAGGTTCACCTTTTCCAAAAAAGTAGTTAATGCAGTCAAGGGGCTCCAGCAGGAATTTAAAACTGCTGGGCTTTGCAAAATGATCAATAGTTTTATTGTTTTATCTGTAGGCCATTTGGGCACCCCTGGAGGCCTAGCTGAAAAAGTCCAAGTTAGCAATCCCCACAAGCTGTCTTGTTCCTAGGATGTGAAAACTGTTTGTTTTCACTCTTGTAATGCTGGGAGAGACCACTGAACAGTTATGTCCTAGTAACCAGGCAGGATGTGGAGCTTTCTAACTAGGGAGTTTTTCAGGCAGGCTTCCAGGGGGCCCAAATAGCCAACAGGTATGCCAATAAAATGAAAAAAAAAATACATTTTACAAAGCTGCACAGTTTTTTAATATCCACTGGGGCCCATTGAGTGCATAGGTTCTTTTTTTTTCTGGAAAAAGTGAACTGAGCCTTCCATACAACAAGAGCAGCACCCTACTTACCTAGAACATAGTAGGACCATACGTACAGAGGCCCAATGACATTGTGGCTTTCACATATAACTTAAAGTGTATGTGATGGAGACTTCTGATTTTATTCTAATGTTAGAACCAATTTTATTCATGTTCACTTAGCTTAGCCATTCTCAACCAGGGTTCCATGGAACTCTATAGGGTTCCTCCAGAGGTTGCTAGGGGTTCCTTGAGCTGTGGCTGATTGACCTCCCATCTGATGGTGCCTGCAGAGTTCCTGGGTCAACACCAATTGACAAAGCCAACAGCATGACAACAATTTATCTTTTTATCTGTCTGTAATGGTGGCATTCTGACCACCACTGGAATGCCCTGTACACACGATCGGATTTCCGATGGAATAAAATCTGATGGAATTTTCCGTCGGAATTCCGATGAAGCTGACTTCCATCAGTCTTGCCTACACACTGTCAGACTAAATTCCGACCGTCCAAAACGCGGTGATGTAAAACACTACGACGATCCGAGAAAAATGAAGTTCAATGCTTCTGAGCATGCGTCGACTTGATTCTGAGCATGCGTGGATTTTTCTCCGATGGAATTCCACACAGACGATCGGAATTTCCCATCAGATTTTTTTCCATCAGAAAAATTTAAAACATGTTCTATTTTTTTACTCCGATGGAAAAAAGTCAGATGGGGCCCACACACGATCGGAATTTCCAATGAAACAAGTCCATCTGACTTTTTTCATCGGAAAATCCGATCGTGTGTACAAGGCATCGTGTGTACAAGGCATTCTTCCTACTGACCACCAATGTAAGGGGCATTTTTCCCATAGACCACCAAAGAATTGGTTTTAGTAGCGGTTCCTCTAGACCTGAAAATTATTTTAGGGGTTCCTCTTGGGTAAAAAGGTTGAGAAAGGCTGACTTAGCTGGTTAGCGAGGCTCAACTGGCATTATTGCTGGTTATAAGCTGATGGTGTCAATGGGCATTTTCTCAGGTGGTTCACATGCACTTCAAGTGTCTTTTCTAAACTCACCACGCACAAAAGCCACAGAGCTACCAGAATACTACTAGAATATAATTTCCCCCAGAATTCTCTGTAGAGTATCATAGACTGTTCCTAGCACACACTATCAGGAATCTCATCTCATATGGGGGTCACTATGTGGCTTCGTTTGTGGTTTTATGGGCACCTGGGGTAACGAGCAAAGCCTTTCATTAATTAGGCACTTATGTTACATAATTGCCGGTACTCTGAATTCCCGGCAGGGAAAATAAAATAGTTATTTTTTTCTTCTTTTATTTCTCTGTGGAAAAAATAGCAATTTTGTAGTGAATTATTGATTAGGACCAGTTCTGCAATCACTGTAGTTTGGAGGAAGGGAGCTAGCCGAGAGAGTTTAGGCGACAGACAATGATAGGGACGGCATAGATCAGCACTCTTTCATTTTTGTGATTAGCGCAGCTATAAGGTTGTTATTTTATGTCACTTATCCCCTCAAGGGATGTGTCCGTTTTCTGCAGATAGTCCTCATTTAAACTTGGAGGGGAGCTCCTGCTGGAAAAATGTCTTTTGAAGCAATCCTAATGGTTTCCGATAACCGTTAACATGTTTTTGTTTTCTTTGCCTTGATTTACCTTGTAATTTCATTTTAATGATTGTATTTATTTATTTTTTTATTTTATTTGCATATTTTGGACCTCAACACTGCTGCCCCAAAACCATTCCCAGTGTGTGAAATATGTAACTCCTAGGGCCTAGTCAATTGTAAGCCGCCCATTACAATGGTCAAACAAAAGCACGTGCACCTTTTTTTTCTACATAGTGAACCACAATGCAAGGTATGTGCGCTGCTGTGCAATGGCAGTGAAGATAGAGCCGTACATTGACATCTGAATGGGCCCCAAAGGCTTTGGTTTTAGTTATAGAAGAACTCTTGCCATTTTTTTTTTTAGTTTTAGAGAAGGGTTAGAATTTACTGTAATTTGCTTTTGCAGTCTGTTCTTTGTTCTTAGTTGTATTGTTGTGTAGTTAATCCTGAGATATACACAACCCTACCAGACAGCAGAGCCAGACCGGTGACCTGACTTTTCTTTGCTGAAGTTTAGCAGTAAAACTAGGTCACCTTTTTTGTCCTGCGATTGGACAGCAAGGAGCAGCAGCACATTGGCAAGTGGATAATCTGCATGCAGCAGTGCAGCACACCTGATTGGCTTCTAGTGCTTTTTCCTCCCACTCTAAGCCCTGGTTCACACTGGTGCATTTTGACATGCGATTTGGCATGTCAAAACGGCGGTATTTGCCGCAAATTGCCGGCAATGGCACCGTCCCAATCGGTGCGACGCTGCATCGATTTCAAAAAGTAGTTTCTGTACTATTTTGGCCCGCAATTTACATTGACATCTGTGCAGAAACCTGTAACAGATGTCCCTGTAATCACAGCTGAAATCGGGACTGATCAGCGGGAGTGAAATTGTGCGAGTTCAGGTGAACTCGCACGGCTTCACTCTCACAGCCCAGTGTGAACCTGGGCTTAGTCTGAGTTCTGCTGTATGAGAATTCTTGATACCGAGATCTAGACCTTTTTACTGAACACATAACGCCATTCATTGCAACCTCGCATAGACTTGATGGAGCGCTGTGCCAAGTGCCGTTGCTCAAACATTCCATTATTAAGAAGGGTGCTGGCATAAATGTGTTTAGCCAGAAAGCTCTGTGATCAAATAGTAAATCAATGCCGCACACCGATCAGCTCCGTGTGTATAAGAGGTAGGGAGTGGCCTCAGCCCCAGTTCCTCCCAATAGCCACGCCCACTGGCGTGTTTCAGCCTGCACACCAGGGCTTAGTCATAAAGACCTATGACTAAGCCCCAGGGGCCATGGCAAAATGTGGTATCGAGAGGAGCTAGGGCTGAGGCCGCTCTTTACCTTCTATGTCAGTGTTTTTCAACTCCAGTCCTCAAGGCGCACCAACAGGTCATGTTTTCAAAGCTTGCCATTATTTTGCACAGGTGATTTGATCAGTTTCAGTGCCCTAATTACCACAGCCATTTCATCTGAGGGAAATCATGAAAACATGACCTGTTGGGGTGCCTTGAGGACTGAAGATGCAATCAGAACTGATTGGCGTGTTTCATTGATTTACTATTTGTTAACTACATATTTTTTTTTTTTAAATATCTGGCAGAGTTTTAACTTGAAAAGTTTGAAAAAGGAAAAAGATGTGGGATCACCTTCCGGAAAAAGAAATCAGATTTATAAAGGCCAATGACAACATTAGCTCAGTTTAAGACTCCACTTCAGCTAAAGGTTGTTTTTTTTATGCTTTTGGATTGAGGAAAAGTTTGAGCTCTGTCAAGTTTTGTATTGCTATCTGTGATCCCACTAAGAGATGTACCTTCATTTTTCGTGCGCAAACCAATTGTCACATGTACAGAAAACACAGACAGCAGTGAAAACAATATCAGAATGTTATGTCATAACAAGATAAAATTGATTAGCCCATTAAAATATAAAATAGCAAAAACAGCTTTTGATGCAATATTCACCTTCAACCCACTGATTTCCCTCGCAGTACTTTCTTCTGCCACTAGATGTCCTCTGTATGATGACCAGCATCATTCCTCTGAGCCTAGGTTGTCCTGGACCCGCCCCATCCTGTGACTGGACAGTGAAAGGAGAAGCAGTACTGTGTAAGTTCACCTTATAGATTTTTCTGTAAAGGTAAACTTACATTTTAAATTATATTTCCCTAGGCCCCATCAGGTTAACAGAGGGGCCCAGGAGGTGGGAGCAGAGGAGGGACTTTTTTTTTCATTTTCAGGGTGTAGGCAGATTTAGTCAGTGCGGTTGGGTGTACGCATGGTTGGGGGAGGGCATCAGGAGGGCTGTATGGGGCCCCATGATTTCTAACAGCGGTCCTGTGTAGGAGTCTGAATATAGCCTCAATGTGTTTCCTTTATATCTGCTTCAAAAAAATACCTGGACTTGAGCTATAAATGTCTCCACTGTGCCAGGATCAGGGATCAGGGGAGATCTCCATTCCAAGGCCCTGGACCCCAAAACAGAGAAATACATTTACAATTGAGTTACATTTACATTTGCTTGACGTTTAAAAAGAATTCTAATACTTGTTTTGTATATACAAGCAGCTAGATTTCACATTGTGTCGCATTGTCAGCCTCATCATAAAACCCCTTTTCATTTTCCTTTAGCCGGAGTGAGGATGGGGCCCTCCGATTGGATAAGAGGTGTCTCTTCTGTGTTAGTCATCTGTTTTCTGGTCATACTTTGGCAATGTTTTGGTTGAGCAGATTAGCCTGAAGTGATGTGCCCTTGGCCAGCAAATCCTTTTAACCCGCTCGAGTGGAGATCATGAATACGGAGATTGTTCCCATGTCTGTTTTTCTCTTGTGTTTATCTGGCTGAGATGTCAGTCAGGCCATTATAGCTGCCTCACACTCTGAAATCACTTGTCCACTGACAAAGGCACAGTCTGTTGATTAGAAGCCAATGTCAGAAGACTGAGCGGTGAGTATTAGTGCATCAGGTGGAAACACTTGGAGGCCCCTCGTACTGGAGGCAACTCGGGTTTTTTTTTTACTGCTCCGACCGCTATCTAATGTTGGAGAATTCTACTAACAATCCTGTGTCACGTTGCAAACCTATTACAGTACTTGTTAAATGCTATTGTGCAATGCATCTTCCCTCTGCTGAATAACCATAAAGTAAAGCTGGAAGTAAATTATAAAAAATACCAGTCCACTTATGTAATAACCACTTCAATCTCCAGGCCTTTGTTCCATGAAGAATTTATTGAGTTTAAACATATACAGACATTGTAGAATTATCACAAGTCACAATCAACTATGAAATAGAGAGAGTGAAAGACAGCGTACCGTATTGCAGGTCTCTTTTACTCTAAATCCCCGTGAGTTCTCAAGCATTTTATTTTTCATTTTCTACACAGTGGGGTTAATTTACTAAAACTGGAGAGTGCAAAATCTGGTGCAGCACTACATAGAAACCAATCAGCTTCCAGGTATTTTGTCAAAGTTTAATTGAACAAGCTGAAGTTAGAAGCTGATTGGCCACTGTGTCAGCTGCACCAGATGTTACACTCTCCAGTTTTAGTAAGTCAACTCCATTACATCTCTTAGGTGTTGTAGTGCCCCCAATGTATTATAGTTTACTTTTTTTTTTTTTTTAGAACAGATAGGTATTTAATTTGGTAGCAAATATGCAAACAAACATTTGTATTTCCTCGATTTTAGTTGGGACTTAGCATCTTAGCAAGTTGGGACTTTGGGGTCAAGTTCCTCCACCCCAAACTCGTTCATTCATGACTTTATGGACCTTTCTTTGTACACTGGTCCAAATCATTTGGTGGAGGGGGGATTATGGTGTGGTGTTGTTTTTCTGGGGTTGGGCTTGGCCCCTTGGTTCTAGTGAAGGGAACTCTTAAGGTGCATACCAAGATATCTTGGACAATTTCATGCTCCCAACTTTGTGGGAACAGTTTGGGGATGGCCCCTTCCTGTTCCAGCATGACTGCCCACCAGTGCACAAACCAAGGTCCATAAAGACATGGATGAGCGAGTTTGGCGTGGAGGAACTTGACTGGCCTACTGGCCTGCACAGAGTCCTGACCTCAACCCGATAGAACACCTTTAGGATGAATTAGTGCTGAGACTGTGAGCCAGGCTTTCTCGTCCAACATTAGTGCCTGACTTCACAAATGCGGTTCTGGAAGAATGGTCAAACATTCCCATAGACACTCCTAAACCTTGTGGACAGCCTTCCCAGAAGAGTTGAAGCTGTTATAGCTGCAAAGGGTGGGCCAACTCAATATTGAACCCTACGGACTAAGACTGGGATGCCACTTACAGACCGGAAGATTTTCCCCCTCAATGACCAGGTAATTTTTTGCGATACGGCACTGCGTCGCTTTAACTGATAATTGCGTGGCCATGCGACGCTGTACCCAAAGGTGCTATCGCCCTTAAAGTGGTTGTAAACCCTTTTGTCGTTTTTTTTTTTTTCTAACCTGCAAGACAAAGCTATAATGAGCTAGTATGACTAGCATACTAGCTCATTATGCACCACTTACCTTCGATCGGGGCCCCCGAAGTCATCCGTGTCCCTCCTCTAGCCGCATCCATCGCTGCGGCGATAGCCGGAATGTTACTTCCGGGTATTGCCGCTGCAGCCAATCACAGCGCCGCTCCGGTACTCTGTGATTGGCCGGAGCGGAGAAGACGTGACTCCGCGCATGCGCGCGTGAGCTGTCAAATTCGGCTACGTCGTCGAATGTTGCGACCTAGCCGAATTTGTGAATGGGGTGACGTCAGCGTCGCCGCATTTACATACAAATATCTCCTTAACCGTGTAGGTTAAGGAGATATTTCATGCACCTACAGGTAAGCCTTAATCTAGGCTTACCTGTAGGTCTTTGTTTAAAAAGTGGGTTTACAACCACTTTAAAGGTGCCGACGTACACTTAGGGCGATTTGCGGGATCGTGCCGACCTGCCACAGTATAATGACAGCTGCTGGTCGGCAAGTGGTTAAAGTTCATGTGCGTGTAAAGGCAGGCATCCCAATACTTTTGACTAGGGTTGAGCTACGGCGTGTTCGCACACTCCATGTGCAGAGCCCACCAGGAAGTCGGCACAGCGCTGCGCTAATCACAGGCAGGGAGACATTGTCCCGATGCGCAGCGGAGATCGGGACATGTCTCCCTGCCTGTGATTAGCGCAGCGCCGTGCCGACTTCCTGCCGGGCTCTGCACATGGAGTGTGCGAACACGCCGGAGCTCATCCCTGCTTTTGACAATATAGTGTATTTCTTGCCAGCCAAAAATCAGACTGAGGCCTCGTACACACGGCCGAGATTCTCGTTGAAAAAAACATGTCGTTTTTTTTCGACGAGATTCTTGGACAAGAAACTTGTCCCGGCCGAGTGTACACACGCTCGTTTCAAAGAACCCGCGGTTCTTTGAATGGAGCGTACGCGGTGACGTCATCGACTACGACGAGCATGCGCTCGTCACATTCGATGCCGTCGCCACCATCTTGGTATACCCTACGTATGCCTAGGAAGCTACCGCGCATGCGTCGAATTCATTTCGAACATGTGCGGGCTTCCGGGAGGACAGGTAAGTGTACACACACTCACTTTTCTCGTCGAGAAACATGCCGAGGAGAATCTCGACGAGAAAATAGAGAGCAGGTTCTCTATTTTCTCGTCGAGGTTACTTGTCGGTTTTCTTGACGAGAAACCCGATAGCAGCGTACACACGACTGATTTACTCGGCAAGACCTCTCTGCCAGCAAGTTTCTTGCTGGTTCTTGCCGAGAAAATCGGTCGTGTGTACGAGGCCTGAGAGTGGGCTAGATGGATAGTAGTTGGTATAGTTTTATTTTTTAATTTTATTTTATTCATGAAGGTACTTACAAAATAGTTAAATATCATTATTACAATATTTTATTTATATAGTTATCAAAAATTATTTTAGGATTATAGTCAGTCATGGGGCTAAATTTGACATCCCATCTAGGTATTGATGACCCACAGTCAAGAAAAGGTTAAAGTAAAGTGCGCCTTTCTTGGAGCCCCTCAATCCAGGGTCCCAGTTGCAGAGCAGAGAATGTTTATAACATTCCTGATAGACAGACGACCTCTACAGAGAGTGTTAAAAAACTGAAATACAAGAATCAGCATATGAAACGTGAAGCACTAAAAATCTTGTAAATAAAATTAATTCCAAGTATTACTTTAAAAGCCCACGGGGTGTACTGTCTAAAAATCTGCTATAGTTTTCTTTTTAATGACTGAAGTCTTCTCCACCTGACTTTTATACATTTTTTGTGCCATTTTCCATGGTAAAAACAGAGCAGTAATTAGAGTCTAATCACTTTCCTTGTTTCTGTGATGTGCATAACTCATAATGATAAATGGGCCATTTGCAGATGATATGATGAAGATTCTAACAAACTGATTCCCTTTGACTTTGAGTGAGTGTAGTTCGCAGTGAGCCTGTGCATTAGTTTATTAGGGACTTTAATAAAATGACTAACAGGCATTTGATGAAATACTGCTCACTTATCTGAGAAGATCTAGTGTGCGGAGTATGGAGGAGGTGCGGTGGAGTCCAGCACTGAGAGGTTTAAAAGAGAACTCCATCAGGTTAAAAAATCACCAGTTACCTTCAATAGTATTGGCTAAAGTCTATGGGGTTCATTTACTAAAACTGGAGAGTGCAAAATCTGGTGCAGCTGTGCATGGATGGTAGCCAATCGGCTTCTAACTTCAGCTTGTTCAATTAAATAGATATTAACCACTTCAGCCCCGGACCATTTGGCTGCCCAAAGACCAGAGCAATTTTTGCGATTCGGCACTGCGGCGCTTTAACTGACAATTGCGCGGTCGTGCGATGTGGCTCCCAAACAAAATTGACGTCCTTTTTTTTTTATCACAAATAGAGCTTTCTTTTGGTGGTATTTGATCACCTCTGCAGTTTTTATTTTTTGCGCTATAAACAAAATAAGAGCAACAATTTTGAAAAAAATAAATATTTGTAACTTTTTGCTATAATAAATATCCCCAAAAAATATATACAATTTTTTTTTTCCTCAGTTTAGGCCGATACGTATTCTTCTACATATTTTCGGTAAAAAATCGCAATAAGCGTTTATTGATTGGTTTGTGCAAAAATTATAGCGTCTACAAAATAGGGGATAGTTTTATGGCATTTTTATTATGTTTTTTTTTTTTACTAGTAATGGCGGCGATCAGCGATTTTTATCGTGACTGCGACATTATGGCAGACACATCGGACACTTTTGGCACCATTTTGGGACTATTCACATTTATACAGCGATCAGTGCTATAAAAATGCACTTATTATTGTGTAAAGTGGTTGGCAGTAAAGGGGTTAACCAGTAGGGGGCGCTGAAAGGGTTAAGTGTGTCCTAGGGATGTGTTCTAACTGTAGGGGGGATAGGCTACGTGTGACATGACATTGATTACCGCTCCCGAACAAAGGGAGCTGTGATCAGTGTCCTGTCACTAGGAAGAATGGGGAAATGCCTTGTTCACATTAGCATTTCCCCGTTCTTCCTCTCCGTGAGACGATCGCGGGACTCCAGCCAGACATCGAATCCACTGGACCCGCAGTCAGACTCACGGAGCTCGCGGCGGGCGCGTGCCCACAATGCCGCATCTTAAAGGGCAACGTACCTGTATATTGATCTGCCCAGCCGTGCCATTCTGCCAACGTATATTGGCATGAGCCGGTCAGCAAGTGGTTAAAGCCTTGTGTTTTTTTATTGTAATAACAAACATGTTCTACTTGTCTGCTCTGTGCAGTGGTTTTGCACAGAGCAGCCTGGATCCTCCTCTTCTTGGGTCCCCCGCTGGCGCTCCTGGCTCCTCCCTCCTGCCGGGTGCCCCCACAGCAACAGCTTGCTGTGGGGGCACCCAAGCAGGCGTGCTCCTGACCGGCAGCTCTGTGTGTCTATTCACTCACGGAGCTGCAGCTCTGCCCCGTCCCCTCCATCTCCTACTTGGCTCACTGGCTCAATGGCTCCTGCCGCTGCCAAAAGCCAACTTAGCAGTGCGAGTCCCCAGGTAGGCAAGGCTCTCATGGACATCGCTGGATTGAGAGGGGGCTCAGGTAAGAATTAGGGGGGGCTGCACACAGAAGTTTGCTTACGCTAATGCATAGAATGGATGAAGGTAAAGAACTTGTGCCTTTACAACCACTTTAAGCTTTGACAAGAAAAACCTGGAAGCTGATTGGCTACCATGCACAGCTGCACCAGGTGTTGCACTCTCCAGTTTTAGTAAATCAACCCCCATTTTTTTTATTTTTAGTTATGAACCCCTTTTTGGTTGCAATAGTTGCAACGGAAATCAAAACACCAGACTTACAGGCATCATTCAATAGAGAAACCTTTATAAAACCTTCACTTAAAGTGGTTCTAAAGGCTGAATTATTTTTGCATTCATGCATTCTAAAAAACCTTCAGTATTCAGCTCCCCTAATACTTACCAGAGCCCAATCTCGATCCAGCAATATGTACGAAAGCAGCTACTCTCCTGGTTCTCTGTCTTCTCATTGGTTCCAGCTGCTGTCAATCACAGACAGTGGGCTGGGCACCGTTATTTGTATTTTATGGAGAACTATTACAGTAACCAGCAGCCAGCAAAACATGAGATAAACATTATTGAAGGTAACGTATGTGACTAGTGCTGGGTGTCCAAAATTTTTTATTCCTGGCATTCAGATTTAAAACGGAGTTCCGGTCTTTTTTTTAAGATAAAACTACACCTGGTATAGCCACCGCTCATTCGTTTACCGTTGGCTATCTTCAAAAGTGTCGACTATTAAATGTTTTTTTGCAGCATTGAAAACATACTTTTCTCCTCTTCTGTACATTGCAGCCATCTAGACTGTGGGCATGTGAAGCCCTCTGAGTCTCTGTTCCGGGATTCGGTGCATGCTGGCTACCCAGCATGCACCTCCCTATCTCACGCATACGCAGTGCGAAAGATGCTTACAGCCAGCGATGCCCATTGACTCCTGGGATTGATGACACTCATCTCCCAGGAGCCAATGCGCCACAGGAAATGACGTAACTTGCCACAGCGAGGTACACAGGAAGAGAACAGATATGGCATTGAAAAGAAGGCAAATGAACCAAAATAAAATGTTAATAAAAAAATGATAATACGTCTTTAGCCTGCAAAAAAGATCTGCATGAGGCAAAATTTGAAATGTGGGTGGAACTCCACTTCAAGGTTACTCTGCTAGCAAAATTCAGAAATTTATTTTTTGATTGCTTTAATGAATTCAAAACTTGATTAAATGCTTTCTTTTTGCATTCATTTGCCTCTTTTTTGCTGTAGCAGAACAGGATTTATTGTAGGTAGATGTAGTATTGTAAGTGGCGGTTCCTGTTAAGAGTTGACATCCTGTTCAGTTACTTACAGATAAACAAAATGGTAGCAGATGCAGCTCACAAGCTTCCTGTAGTCTAATATGGCAGATGACCTGGAATAATAGGCTATACAACTAAGTTGAATATGCTCTTAGGTCCATGTCACAATAAGGGATCATAGGCAAAGCAAAAGAACAGATTCTTCTGGACAGCAGCACTCCGAATAAAATTGCCTTTATTGTAAAATCCAAAAAATCCAAAAACCACACTACAGGTCACAGCACACTGGTCAAGCTGACGAGTTTCACACTGTACTAATGATTAAACACTAGTACAGTGTGAAACGCATCAGCTTGACCAGTGTGCTGTGACCTGTAGTGTGGTTTTTGGATTTTTTGGATTTTACAATAAAGGCAATTTTATTCGGAGTGCTGCTGTCCAGAAGAATCTGTTCTTTTGCTTATGTGTGCATTGCCTGCACCCGTAGTTTTGGGAAGAAGTGATCACAGAAGACATCCACACCTGAGCGGCTTCTCTTTCTGTTGCACACTAGAGATCAAGATGTTGGCAAAAACTCACCAGCGGCAGGATCACAAAAAAAAAAGCACTTAAAAGAGAAATATGGGAATTTGTTATCATTTATTTTAGTCATACTTATCTAGGTGGATGCAGCATTGGTCCAATGCTGCATCCTTCCCCCGCTGCCTCTAACACTGAGAAGCAAACGATCAAACACCGACAATCGCTCGGTTTTCAGGGCTCCCTGAGCAGAAAGCTGGGGACTCAGTCACTGCTCTCTGCTCTGCCCCTCCCCCTTGCTCATTGGAGCACTGGGCTGTGGAGGGGGTGGGAGTGTCCGGCTCAGGCTCTTAGCAGCTCGCTGAGAGGCTGAGCCGGGTGCCGGTCCAGGCATGTGGGTGGATCCCGACCATATGGTCACGATCTTTCCCGAGCCTGGACCTGCTTCAGCCCGTTGTCTGCTGAAAATGGGTCATAGTAGTGAAAAACTATCTGCACTCCTGTGATCCACAGAAGAAGTACAGCCAAATGAGCTTTGGCTATACTTCCCCTTTAATTCTCTGATGTCCTCACCTGGTTGGCTAACTCAGCATTGTGACAAGTGAGGGACTAATACCCAAAAGGGGATCTCAGTGACGCTTCACCAGCTGTAGAATCACCAATTATGTCTATTTTTTATTATCCCCTTAGTGCCGACCGTACACACATATGCGGCTTCGGCTTGAAGGGATTATACCGACATCACCCCGGTACCTTTATTAGAGCGGGCGGTCGGCTCTTTATGGATAACAACCGATGCGGCTAAAAGCTGCTTGGCTGTTATTCTAAAAGAGCGGGAGGGGACATCCCCCCCCTCTCGCCGCCTTCCGCTGCTCTTCCCGGGCCTCCCGTCCCATCGGGAGACCCGATACACGATCCGGCACTTCCACCGGCTAGGCTGAGACTGGAAAAAAGCCGGAAATGGCTTTGTTCCAGTCTCCTATGTAAAAACACGGAAGCGATGTCACTTCCGGTTTACTCGGCTGCCAATGGTGCAGATTTTTTTTAAAAATGACAGTATTCAGAATTTGCTATTTTTGGCGATCTGAATACTTTGAAGTGCAAAGGAGGGATTCTGGGTCTTTTAGACCCCCGATCCCTCCATAAAGAGTACCTGTCACCACCTACTACTGTCACAAGGGATGTTTACATTCCTTGTGACAGCAATAAAAGTGATCAGATTTTTATTTTTTTCAAAGTGACAATGTAAAAATAAATAAATAAGCAAATAAGAAAAACAAACTATATTTTTAAAGCGCCCCCGTCCCCACGAGCTCGTGCAGCAAGAAACCACATGCGTAAGTCGCGCCCGCATTTGTAAGCGGTGTTCAAATCACACATATGAGGTATCACCACGATCGTTCGAGCAAGAGCAATAACTCTAGAAAAAGGCCTCCTCTGTAACTCTAACCTGGTAACCGTAAAAAAAAATGAAAGTATCGCTTATGGAGATTTTTAGGTACCGTATTTTGTCGCCATTCCACGAGTGTGCGCGATTTCAAAGCGTAACATGTTCGGTATCTATTTATTGGCGTAACATCATCTTTCACATTAGGCTAACTTTCCCAAAAAAAGTTGTTTGAAAGACCGCTGCGCAAATACTGTGTGACATAAAATATTGCAATGATCACCATTTTATTCTCTATGGTCTCTGCTAAATATATATATATATATATATATATATATATATATATATATATATATATAATGTTTGGGGGTTCTAAGTAGTTTTTTTACCAAAAAATATGGATTTTAACTTCTTAGCAACAAATATCGGAAATAGGCATGAAAGGGACCAGATCATTCTTTTTTTTTTTTTTTAAACCCACTGGGGTTGTATGGGCTGCTTAAAGGTGAATGTATGGGCTGCTTAATAGTGTGACTGGTTCTTTAAAGTTCTTTAAAAGCAGAAGTTTTTTTATCTTAATGCATTCTATGTATTAAGATAAAAAGCCTTCTGTGTACAGCAGCCCCCCCCCCAATACTTACCTGAGCCCCATCTAGATCCAGCGGTGTTGCACGAGTCACTTGGTTATCCCGGACTCTCCCTCCTCATTGGCTGCTTTCAATCAAAGTCAGTGAGTCAAAGAGAGAGAGGACACGCGGAAAAACTAGACTTTAGTATCATTTTAAAATGCTGGTAACCAGGATGGTCAGTGGCCTTAAAGCTAAACTCCAGGTGAATACACCAATTAAATACATAAGAGGGCTGGTTTATCTGCCAATAAATTTGTGTTTCTGGCAGATAAAACAGCTGGTCAGCAAGAGGCTGATATCAAGTCACATTCAGGTACTTAAAGTGATGTAAACACTCACCTTGTAAAACAACCAAACACCAGTTTAAAATAGAAATGAAAGGCAAAACATTTGTGTATAGATATAAAAAATACATTTTAAATACCTTTTTTTCTCTGTATTATAAGTGATCACATTCCCTTTGTTCTCAGCTACATAAGAGTTAAGGGGAAAAAAAAACAAGCAGCACACTAATCTTCCCAGTGGATGGCTATATGGGGTGCAGGGGCGTGTCAGTGATCACTGGAAGAGAGCAGGCTGAGTTCCCAGCACACCAGTAATTTCGCACAAAATAAGCAATACAAAGTGAACAGGATACTTTTTCATACAAGTACATGGTACAGCAGGCGCATATCAGGAATATGAAATGTTGGGTTTAGATATTCTTTAACTGCTTCCTGCCCAGCTTAAAGCAGAATGACGGCCGTGCGGTGGTTGCGTTATCCTGACTGGACGTCATATGATGTCCAGCAGGATAAGCCGCGTTCTTGAGGCGGTTGGTGGTATGGTGTGTCACTCTGCCACACCGCAACTCTGATCTAGGTAAAGAGCCTCTGACGGAGGCTCTTTACCACGTGATCAGCTGTGACCGATCCCAGTGTGTAACCAGGAAGAGCCAATAAACGTTTCGCACTGACAGCGAGAGCCGATCGGTGGCTCTCCTTTCAAAGGGGGGGGGGGGGCTGTGCTGATAATCAGTGCATTGATTAGTGCCGGCTGTCAGTGCCACCTGTCAGTGCCTATCAGTGCTGCCTATTAGTGCCCATCAGTGCCACCTATCAGTGCCCATCAGTGCTGCATATCAGTGCCGCCTCATCAGTGCCCATCAGTGCAGACTCGTCAGTGCCCATCAGTGAAGGAGAAAACAAAATTTTATAACAGAAACTAAGAAAAACTTTTTTTGTTTAGCAAAAAATAAAAACCCCAGTGGTGATCAAATACCACCAAAAGAAAGCTCTTTTTGTGGGAAAAAAATTATAAAAATTTAGTTTGGGTACAGCGTTGCATGACCGCGCAATTGTCATTCAAAGTGTGACAGCGCTGAAAGCCGAAAATTGTCCTGGGCAGGAAGGGGGAGAAAGTGCCCGGTATTGAAGTGGTTAAACTACTTGGGGGAAGAAATAAACGAATGATGTAATAATAATGAATGCACAACTAAATTGATTTGTGTCCTTTATAGCTGTGTGTTCATGCTCTTCAAGTCATTGGCCTGAAATAAGCACGCTGCTAGAGAAGTCAGAGGAGTCTCTAATTGGTTTACTTGTTCTGGGTCAGAGAAGTCTTTGGATCCACATGACAATTGGGCTACTAATGACAGCCTGCATATTTTACTCAGTACAGTTTCCTTTAAATTGTACTGTTCCTTCTAAGAATATAGAGTTGTTTGCGCTGCATTAAAGCAGTACATATATCTTTCTAAACAGACTTCATTTATTCAACTGCTCCTCAGTGCTAGTAGAGGAAAACAGTACACTCCCCTCCTAGTGTGAAAGTAATGGGTTTTGTCTAGAAAAAGATAACAATCCTCTCAAGCATTCGACCCTTCCAATTGAGAGAATTACAGCTTCACTTGAACACAAAGACTTTGTCAGCTTAACATTTCAACACTCAATAGGTTCCTCTTAGACTGAAAGAGAGGGAGAGCAGGCAATACAAAGCTCACTTTGTGTAGGTTCCAGGCATGATACCCGTTTGATGCCTTGTAATACTACAAGGAAAACTGAGAGGAGCTCCATCTGTCAGATTTCCCTGAATGTTATCAGATATGGACCACATGTATGTTGCTAGTAGAGGATGCAAGTGAACAAATTCTTAAGCCGATCGGTGGAAAAATACCACTTTCAAAGCCATCGTACAATAATCTGATCGTTCGTACGCAGCTTTCAAGTACAAAATTCTTGTACCATACCAGAACATACGATTTTCGTTTAATCAGTACAGTATTCGTCCGAAAAAAAATCGGAAGACAAAGACCACGCATGCTTGCAAATGAAAGAATACATTACAATACAACACAATTGTTGTATTCTGTCGTACAAGAATTTTCGTAACTTTGGTAGCCTCTTTATTTTCGATATAAGACTACCATGCAAAATAAAAGGACGATCATTCCTCCTATATGGGATCACATGCATCATGCACACCCCCGCAAACATGCATAGAGCACAAAAAACACCAGAGCAAGTTATAACTTAAACAACCAATTTTATTAATCTCCATGTAACATTTTTTATTTTTATATATATTATTATTATTCTTTTTTTTTTGGATAATTATTGGCCACGGCCTGATTCACTGGTTTTCAAAACATAAATCCATAATCCACCAATTTTAACTTTTAAAACATACTTTCCAACCAAGTGTTTATCAATACCCGTACTCAACCCAGCCACTGAGACTCGAGCTGATTATTACTTGAACTTGACTTTCCTTAATTCTCCCCTCTGGCAATTCACCAGAGGGAGCCTACCACATGAATTGGCCGCGACGGGAAAAAGATGGGGGGGGGGGGGTAGGGTGGGGAGCTCCTCCTGCTGGAATCTTCTGGTATCGCACCACTAACCTGCCTGGAACTGCTCCTTAAATGGACCAGAAACCAGCTTCTAGAATTTTCCTGATCTAACACCTGATTTCACTAACCAATCCCTTACTGATTCTCAGATTTCCAGAACTCTCTAACACACCTGAGCTTAATCAAATCTACTGACTGGGGTTTTTTTTTTTTTTTTTTTTTAAAACTATTGACTCTCTAGCCCTGTAGCTAAACCTTCTTAGAAACTTATGTATTAACCTTGCAGTTACAGTGACCCCATGAGGAAAGGGGAGCCTATATGGCTACTCCCTTTCCTTCCCCATGGGATCACATGCATCATGCACACCCCCGCAAACATGCATAGAGCACAAAAAACACCAGAGCAAGTTATAACTTAAACAACCAATTTTATTAATCTCCATGTAACATTTTTTATTTTTATATATATATTATTATTATTCTTTTTTTTTTGGATAATTATTGGCCACGGCCTGATTCACTGGTTTTCAAAACATAAATCCATAATCCACCAATTTTAACTTTTAAAACATACTTTCCAACCAAGTGTTTATCAATACCCGTACTCAACCCAGCCACTGAGACTCGAGCTGATTATTACTTGAACTTGACTTTCCTTAATTCTCCCAACCGACGGGAGGGGGGCTTGCAGCACCCCTCCCGTCCCCAACCCCCCAAACCGCGGCCAACTCTATGCATGTTTGCAAATTTGTGTTTAAGATATCTAGACCTATGGGCGATAGATGCACCCCGTCATCCCTATATAGACCCTGTAAACCGCCCTCCAGCTCATGGTGCCGAAATGAAAAACCCATACCATCGCTCAGAAACTTCGCCATGGCTCTATTTATCCGCTTGCGGACCTTCTCTAGTGGCTTGAAAACTGCGGATTCCAACCACCTCAGACGTGGAATTATCTCTGAGAACCCAAACACCGTATTTGGAGAGGCTAAACGTAAAAACTTAAATGTATCCTTCATATCGGTAATCAGATCAAATGTCTTTAACTTCCCAATGTCATTACCACCAACATGTATAATTATTATATCTGGAGCCTCATGTAAAGCGTATAGCCTACTTAATTCAAACAACAAATCCTCCCACATCATTCCCCTACGACCATACCAATGAATCCGGAAGGCTGCAGGGTCCAGGCCCAAATTCTCCGAATATATTCTATCAGCAGCTCTCTTCTGTGCCCAAAAAATAAAAGAATGCCCTATAATCCAGACTGTATGTAGGGGACCTGAAATAAAATAATTAATTAATATGGACGAATGTATAATTTGTAACAATCTGACCTCCATCTACCAATCTTCTTAATTGTACTCTCCTCTAGACCAATCCTGGCAGCCTCTGTGGCTGCTCCTATTCGAAACGAGTGAGTCGTTATTTTAGTGTTGCTCAACTGAAGTCTTGCTAAACATTTCTTCAATACTGATGAAAACTGGTAAACTGTTACTGGTAAACCATCCTTGTGAATGAACAAAAACCCTGAACTGGGCGGGCGAACTGCCATGTAAGCCTGAAGGGTCCTTACTGGGCAGATATTCTCAACACTATACCTCTTTAAAGCCACCCAATTACCAACACCAACCGCATCCGTCTTACTTGTAGCTATAAATAACTTTATATTATCTGAACCCATAAACAAATTAGATAATAACATGCCTATGTTACTTCTCTTTGATGCAGGAAGGATCTCAGAAATCCGAAACGCACCAAAGAATGCGAGCGTAAACACTGATTTAAAAAGGACAGCTTCATAAGCAGAAAAGCATACTTCTGAAGTTATCCCACAAATCCGTGCTAATATAGCCGGGGTAATTGGGGACCTCATATCCTTTCTAAAATTATTCTTCCTGTATCCCTTTAGCACCTGCCGCACCGAGAAAAAACTGTGACAAGCCGGCAGATTATAAAGGCGCAGAAAAAATGACACCCCTGATAATGTCTTACTAATGTGAGACCAAGAATACTGTTTCAACATTAATGATTGTAGAAACAGAAGTACTAGGTCCTCCGAATGATTAGATAAAGACAGACTCATCGATGCTAAAAAGATTGACCACAATAACCATGAAGAACTGTAGCTCTTCCAGGTAGAAGCCGCCACAGAGTCCTGGATGTTTTGGAAAATTATGCTATCTCCCATAAACGGGAAGGGAAGATTACCCCCACTGGATCCGCTTCTGGCAGCAGCTTGAAAAACCGGTCCATCTGCAGGCGAGAAAGAGCGTCAGCAACGACGTTATTCTTTCCTGGGACGTATTTCGCTTTTAACCAGATGTTCCATTTTAAACACAGAAAAACCAAATATCTTAAATAAGAAACCACGGGAGGAGATTTAGATGACAAACTGTTAACTGCAAAGGCTACTCCCTTGTTGCCAGTGCTCACCAGCAACCTTCTATTGGCGAATAAACTGCCCCATATTTCCAATGCCACTACCACTGGGAATAGCTCTAATAATACTATATTTCTGCAGAACCCATTGATGACCCACCTGTGAGGCCACCCAGCAGCGCACCAATGGTTTCTCCAAACCGCCCCAAAGCCAACCGAGCCAGCTGCATCTGTTTCAAGGTGAAAATCCTTGTCCAGCACAAAATCATGCTGCCACATGGTTTTCCCATTAAATTGCTCCAGAAATTGCAACCAGACCATCAAGTCCTGCTTGATCTCTAAAGATAGCCTGATATGGGCCAACGGGTTCTTTAATCCTGAAATGGCAGCATACAATCTTTTGGAAAAAACCCTACCCATGGGAAGAACCCTAGTGGCAAATGCCAATTGCCCCAAAAGGGACTGCATTTCTTTCAATGTCACCTTTTTTCTACCCAAGAAAAAATGCAAAGATTGGGATAATTTGCCGATTTTTTCACCAGGCAACCGAAATTCCATGGTGACCGAATCCAGTGTTATACCCAAAAAATCAATACATGTTGTAGGAAAAACAGTTTTATCTTCCGCCAATGGTATCCCAAAATGTTGGCATACTAATTTGAATGAAGATAATAGCTGACCGCAGTCCTCTGAACCTTCCGGGCCTAAAAATAAAAAGTCATCCAAATAATGAATAATAAAGGTGGAATGTGATACCATACTTACCACCCATTCTATAAATGTTGAGAAAGCTTCAAAGTAAAAACAAGAAATTGAGCAGCCCATCGGCAATGCTTTATCAAAGTAAAATTTATTGTCAAAACATATACCGAGTGAGTTGAAACAATCTGGGTGCAAAGGAAGAAGCCGAAAGGCTGATCGAATATCTGCCCTTGCCATCAAAGCATTTTTCCCTAGCAACCGTATCTTCTCAATTGCTAAATCAAAAGATGAATAAGACACTGATATAGCCTCAGTGTTGATTTGATCATTCAAAGAACTGCCAAAAGGAAATGATAAATGGTGTATCAAACGAAACTCATTTGGCTCTTTCTTAGGTACCAAACCCAAAGGGGAAATCCTGAAATCCAAAAAAGGGGGGATGGTCAAACGGACCCTCCATCCTTCCTGACGCGACCTCTTTTAGCAATTTTATTTTTACTATTAAAGGTGCCTCATTAACAGATCTCAGATTTTCCACTACTGTACAACCTTTACCTTGAAAACTAGGTAACTGGAAACCCACTGTGAACCCGCTAATTAGCAATGAAGCTATCTGCTGGTTTGGATAGAGAAGCAGCCATGGCAGCATGCTTGAGAGCATCACTGGTGTTGCTGCTTTTGGAAATACCTTCCTTTGCATTTGCTTGTAATTTCCGAAAACATTTGGAAACTGGGTGATTCCCAGCACAAAAAGCGCATTCGTGCTTGTATTTACAAGACGCCATCCATTTGCAATGCGCATCATTGTAAGCAAAGCACACACCCTTCTTATAATTTACATTAGATGATACCTGGGGCCCTGCAGCCGCAGCTGAGCGAAAAATTGATTGTTTTTGAGGCAGAAATAAATTGAGCCATAGGCCAACATCTTTTGAACCCCATTGTAGAGATGGCTGCACCGCTAGCTTCTGCCTAAATGCTTCATCGTATAGCAACCATGACAAGCCACTGAAACTCCTGTAGGCTTCTAAAACGATATCAATGTGTTGAAATAAAAGGGGGCTTAATTCAGGGGATTTTTCACAAAGCACACTAGCGTATATTATAAATGATTGTAACCACCCATAAAAGGACTTAATGAGAGCTTTGCGACGCTCCTCATCTGTCCTATCATCTTTTTTATCAAACCTGGATGGTTCTTTTGAAGGGGGAGGAATTGAACTGAGATCAATATATTCCCCCCTCCAAATCTTTTCCTTTACTGTAGAGGCTAAGTGAAACCCCAGCGGGGACAGAAAACAAGGCATGCACTCTTTTTGCCCTGTGACTTGCACCCCTCTTACTGCTTCTACATTACTGTTATTAGATGCACTAGCTAACTTAGATATACACATGGGCTCAGGTGTACAAGCTGGCCAAACCCCTGCACTGTTATCTCTGGGAACCTGCTGATTTGTAGCCTGTGCCTGCATTACAGTTAACAATCGTTCTAAGGATTTAGCTAATATAGATAATTGATGTGCTGTGTTTGACTCACCAACTGCCCCCTGAGCAGGGATCACTCCAGGGGATGACACCGGCGATGCACACCGCACAGGGATTCTGTCGGCTTGTTGGATTTCAGGCTGTGTGGTCACACATGCAGCTCTCTGTCCTCCCTTTCCGCCCTTGCGAGCCCCCTGCTGACCACGGGCGGGCTGCTGGCGTACTTCTCCTGTTGCTGTTGTTGTCCCCAGCGTGCTTTGTCCCCTCTCTCCGGGCTCTGTCATTGCGCATGTGCGCCGGCTCCTATAAGGGAGAGAAGAAAAAGTTTGGCTGCCATGGGCAGAAGCGGGTTGATCCGGGCTTGCGCTCCTCCTCAATGGGCGTCTTCTCTTGCTTGACCTCCGACCAGCCTCCTCTTCTTCTTCTGCGGCGTCATCCGTCCCCGCCGCTGTATGATGGGGGAATCCCGCGACCGCTCCCTCCGCTCCAGGGCATGGCTGTTGGTGTGGTCCCGCCGCGCTGTTCGTTTGCCCAGCTGATCGGTCCTCCGCGCTGCTTGCTTCGGGATCAGGATATGAAGGTGAGGCAAGACACTGTCGAATCCATTCTTCCCCTCCCGCAGCCTCGGCTTTTTCGATCAGTTGACGAATCAGGGCTTCCATGACGATACGTGAGCTCCTCCTGCTGGAATCTTCTGGTATCGCACCACTAACCTGCCTGGAACTGCTCCTTAAATGGACCAGAAACCAGCTTCTAGAATTTTCCTGATCTAACACCTGATTTCACTAACCAATCCCTTACTGATTCTCAGATTTCCAGAACTCTCTAACACACCTGAGCTTAATCAAATCTACTGACTGGGGTTTTTTTTTTTTTTTTTAAACTATTGACTCTCTAGCCCTGTAGCTAAACCTTCTTAGAAACTTATGTATTAACCTTGCAGTTACAGTGACCCCATGAGGAAAGGGGAGCCTATATGGCTACTCCCTTTCCTTCCCCATTCTCATCGTGTGTATGAGGCTTTGGACACCAACCTGAAAAATGACTTTTAGAGTGAAACCTAATGTTGTAGAGGGACCTAAAGGGGTTTATGTACTAAAACTGGAGAGCGCAAAATCTGGTGAAGCTCTGGCTAAGAAACCAATCAGCTTCAAGGTTTTTTGTCAATGCCGAATTGAACAAGCTCAATTTTTAGAAGCTTATTGGCTACCATGCACAGCTGCACCAGATTTGGCATTCACCAGTTATAGTAAATAAACCCCAAAGTGTATTTAAAGCCAAAACATTTTTTACATCTTATGCCGCGTACACACAATCGAGTTTCATGGCGGTGAAAACACCGCCGTGAAACCCGACGGGAAAAACGAGGACCGGCTTGGTCCCCTACACACGGCCATTTTTCACGACATGTTTTCTCTTGGTCGAGAAAACTGGCCGTGTGTAGGTTCTCTAGCAGTGTTTCCCTATGGGAAAACTGACAAGGAAAAAAATGCAGTGATTCGCGACGAGAAAAATTAGAGCATGTTCTAATTTTTCTCGTCGTGATTCTCACCATTTTTCTCATCAGGAAAAATGCTGGAGAGCCCACACACGCCCGTTTTTCTCCTCCAAGAGAAAAAATTAAATTTTTCCCGATGAGAAAAGTGATCGTGTTTACGCGGCATTAGATGTGTTCAGGTGTTTATTGCTCAAAAAAAAAAAAAAAAAAACCCTGGCAAAATAATTCAATAGGAGCACCAAGCCAAAATGATTTTTTTAGCAACCATTAAACGATTAAGGAACTATTAAAGCATTTTAGACTCTTTACCCTTTTGGCTTGGCATTTCTTTTGTATTTTTTGTTTTGGGTGACCTTCCTGGTACCAACTAGAGGGGGATCCTTGTTTGCTTTGAGAAACCTAGCTGGAGCCAGTAAACTCATTGAATAAGTGTATTTTTCATTACTCCGAAAATGTAGATGTTTGAAGTCCCAGTTCAATATGATTTTTTTAAAGGTTTTTATTGCTGAGACCTAGCTATAGAGATCTGGTGACCATTGTCACTAAGACTGAGGAAGGAAAAATCTAAATGTTGAGTTATCACCAGAACAGGAAGGATAGATCCTGGGGACACTTGCTCCAATGACAGCTGTCGAAAGTCGTGTACACACGATCGGTTTTACCAATGAAAACAGTCCGATGGACTGTTTTCATCGGACGAACCGATCGTGTATGGGCCCCATCTGTCTTTTTTCCATCGGTGTGAAAAAATTTAACATGTTTTAAATTTTTAAAAAAACGATAGCAAAATCCGATCGTCTGTGTGGAAATCCATCAGATAAAAAACCCACGCATGCTCAGAATCAAGTCGACGCATGCTCAGAAGCATTGAACTTAATTTTTTGTGGCTCATCGGAGTGTTTTATGTCACCGCGTTTGAAACGGTCCATTTTTTGACTGATGGTGTGTGGGCAAGACTGATGGAAGACAGTTTCATCGGATTTCCGATGGAAAAAAACATCGGATTAGAATCCATAGGATATCCGATCGTGTGTACAGGGCTTAAGAGTGGATTTCCCCTACTAAGAGAGATTTCCCCTCACTTCCTGTTGAGTTTTCAGGATACAGGATGCATGGAAATCCCCCCAATTAAACACACATGACAAAAAGCTGACAGTGGTTTGACCCTTTCCTATTCAATTTTTTTTTAAAACTCTTGGATGCCAGCTAATAACTAGATGACCGCAGTATATTTTTGGACATTTTCAAAGTCCTATTCTACAAGCAACAAAATCCACTCTGTTCCCAAACTCTCTCTTTCCTCAAACAGCATAATTACCTTACATCTCATCCTTCTATACCTCTGTAAACCAGGTCTTGTTCTCTTGTTCAATCATATGACCACTACTGAATATTAGCATTTAAAACTGTCAAAATAAAAGAAATAACTCATCTAGAACAGCCTTTCTAAGACTTTTTACCATGAAGCAAACCCTTAAAATAATGTTCAGGTCTTTGGAAACCCTACTAAAAGTATTAACAGCTTATGTTGTAGTACAGTGCCTTGCAAAAGTATTCACCCCCCCCCCCCTTGGCTTTTTACCTATTTTGTTACATTAGAGCCTTTAGTTCAATGTTTTTTTTTTTTAATCGGAATTATATGTGATGGATCAGAACACAATAGTCTAAGTTGGTGAAGTAAAATTTGAAAAATATATACATAAAACTATTTTTCAGAAATAAAAAACTGATAATTGGCATGTGCATATGTATTAACTCCCTTTGTCATGAAGCCCATAAAAAGCTCTGGTACAACCAATTAACTTTAGAAGTCACATAATTAGTGAAATTATGTCCACCTGTGTGCAATCTCCGTGTAACATGATCTGTAATTACATATACACACCTTTTTGAAAGGCCCCAGTGGCTGCAACACCTAAGCAAGAGGCACCACTAACCAAACACTGCCATGAAGACCAAGGAACTCTCCAAACAAGTAAAGGATAATGTTGTTGAGAAGTACAAGTCAGGGTTAGGTTATAAAAAAATATCCAAATCTTTGATGATCCCTAGGAGCACCATCAATTCTATCATAACCAAATGGAAAGAACATGGCACAACAGCAAACCTGCCAAGAGACGGCCGCACACCAAAATTCACGGATCGGGCAAGGAGGGCATTAATCAGAGAGGCAGCACAGAGACCTAAGGTAACCCTGGAGGAGCTGCAGAGTACCACAGCAGAGACTGGAGTATCTGTACATAGGGTGACAATAAGCCGTACGCGCCATAGAGTTGGGCTTTATGGCAGACTGGCCAGAAGAAAGCCATTACTTTCAGCAAAAACCAAAATGGCACGTTTTGAGTTTGTGAAAAGGCATGTGGGAGACTCCCAAAATGTATGGAGAAAGGTGCTCTGGTCTGATGAGACTAAAATTGAACCTTTTGGCTGTCAAAGAAAACGCTATGTCTGGCACAAACCCAACGCATCACATCACCCAAAGAACACCATCCCCACAGTGAAACATGGTGGTGGCAGCATCATGCTGTTGGGATGTTTGTCAGCAGTCGGGACTGGGAAACTGGTCAGAGTTGAGGGAAAGATGGATGGTGCTAAATACAGGGATATTCTTGAGCAAAACCTCTACCACTCTGTGTGTGATTTGAGGCTAGGACGGAGGTTTACCTTCCAGAAGGACAATGACCCCAAACACACTGCTAAAGCAACACTTGAGTGGTTTAAGGGGAAACATGTAAATGTGTTGGAATGGCCTAGTCAAAGCCCAGACCTCAATCTAATAGAAAACCTGTGGTCAGACTTAAAGATTGCTGTTCACAAGTGCAAAGTGCAAACCATTCAACTTGAAGGAGCTGGAGCAGTTTTGCAAGGAGGAATGGGCAAAAATCCCAGTGGTAAGATGTGGCAAGGTCATAGAGACTTATCCAAATCGACTTGGAGCTGTGATAGCCGCAAAAGGTGACTCTACAAAGTATTGACTTTAGGGGGGGGGGGAAAGTTATGCACATTGACATCACAATTAAAAAAAAAAAAAATCTTCAAAGTTGTGGGCATGTTCTGTAAATTAAATGATGCAAATCCTCAAACAATCCATGTTAATTCCAGGTTGTGAGGCAACAAAACACGAAAAATGCCAAGGGGGGTTAATACTTTTGCAAGGCACTGTATATAAATGGTGGTTGTCAGTGCAATAGTGGTTTTCTTAGACTAAAGTAAACTAGAAAAGGGCTACTGGGCATTGGTGATCAGTAAAAGGCTTTATTCACATAGGTCCTTACTACCGCGCAAAGGCCTTAGTAGCATACAGCCACACCCGAAACCTGGTAAAAATTTGACAGGTGTAGCGGCTGTATGGATCTTTACACATCCAAATGTGTTAACTGAACTTAAAGTGGTTGTAAACCCAACCACACCGGTTCCGGTGCCGGTTTTCTGAATGGGAGAATGCCGGCCCGTGCACATGCGTGTGACGTCATCGCCGCTCCGGCCAGTTGCAGCGCCGGAGCGGTGATACACGAAAGGGATATCGAGGCAAGATGGCGGCGGAGCTGAACGAGAAGCAGTTCGGGGGCTTCGATCTCAGGTAATTAATTCATAATGAGCTAGTATGCTATGCATTTATTTTACAGGATTTAAAAAAAAAAAAAAAAAAAAAAAAAAATTCCGGGTTTACTTCCTCTTTAAAAAGTTACAGGGTGGAGAATATCAGGATGTTGTAACATAGATCTCCCTTCTCTGGATGCCGACTACTGTACAGAATATCTGCAACTGGATGAACTTCAAACACCACTCGCAAAGACACACTCTCTTTCGTCCTTATTTTTATTTTATTTCTTTTTTCTTTGGTCTCTTTATTCCAACACGGTTTGAACAATCTTGTTCTTCATCAGGTTAACGGATCAGTGCAAATAGACTATGGTGGTAGGAGTTTGTTAATTATTTAACTTATTTCCCTCACTCTGGAGAAATTCCCGCTCACTTGTTCTACATGAAATGGGGTGAAATAAAATCTCCCCAATGGGGCACAAATGACAAAAAAAAAGCTGGCAGGGGTTTTACCTTTCCTACTCTATTTAAACAAAAAAAAAAGTTTTGACCATTGATGTTGAGCATGCAAGTGTGTACAGCTAAACTGATGCTGTGGTTTGTTTTGTTGAGATAATCAACATAGATATAATGAGTCATTGCTTAACCACTTAACAACCACCTGCCGACAAATAACGTCGACAAGGTGGTTGCTTAACTCTGGGAGGACGTTATATAACGTCCTCCCAGAATCGCGCTCCCGCGCGCCCCCTAGGGCGCGCACACGGGAAACTCCGTGACCGCCGGGACCCGGCGGATCACGAATCGCGGTAAATCGCCGCTGATAGCGGCCGTTTACCACGTGATCGCTCCGTCCAATGACGGAGCAATCACTTGTAAACAGACCGGCGTCATTTGATGACGCCGGTTCCTCCCTCCCCTCTCTGTACCGATCGGTACAGTGTGAGAGGGGAGGGGGAGGGAGCGGATGGCAGCAGCAGCACTGTGGGCTGGATCTGTGACAATTGCAGTCACAGATCCAGCCATCCATCCATCCTTGCTCAGCCATCCCTGTGCTATACCCTGCCAATACTCTGCAATACACCCTGCCAATGCTCTGCAAAATACCCTGGTGCAATACTCTGCAATACCCTGGTGCAATACTCTGCAATACCCTGCGAAATACTCTGCAATACCCTGCGAAATACTCTGCAATACCCTGCGAAATACTCTGCAATACCCTGCGAAATACTCTGCAATACCCTGGTGCAATACTCTGCAATACCCTGGTGCAATACTCTGCAATACCCTGCACAATACTCTGCAATACCCTGCACAATACTCTGCAATACCCTGCAAAATACTCTGCAATACCCTGCAAAATACTCTGCAAAATACTCTGCAATACCCTGCACAATACTCTGCAATACCCTGCACAATACTCTGCAATACCCTGCACAATACTCTGCAATACCCTGCACAATACTCTGCAATACCCGCCACAATACTCTGCAATACCCTCCACAATACTCTGCAATACCCTCCACAATACTCTGCAATACCCTCCACAATACCCTGTGCAATACCCTCCACAATACCCTGTGCAATACCCGTGCAATACCCTGCCATACACCGCAATACCCTGCCATACACCGCAATACCCTGCCATACACCGCAATACCCTGCCATAGTCCGCAATACTCCGCAATGCCCTGCAATACTCCGCAATGCCCGGCAATACTCCGCAATGCCCGGCAATACTCCGCAATGCCCGGCAATACTCTGCAATAACCACTTCCCGCCCTCCGGCCGTCATATGACGTCCTTGACTTTGTGCGGGGATATCTGAATGATGGGAGCAGCTACAGGCATCATTCAGATATCAGCTTTTTCAGCCGGCGATTCCCTACACCATAAGAACAATCATAGCGGCTGTTCCGCCGCTTGATCATTCTTACGGGAGGCGAGAGGGGATGTCCCCCCCCCCCCCCGCCGCCCTCCGGTGCTTCTACCGACTCACCGCTACGATCAAAGCCAGGATTGTTGTTTTTTTTTTTTGTATTTTTTTTCAGGCTTCCCAGCCTAGAGGTGAGATGTGGGGTCTTATTGACACCCCCCCCCCCCCCATATCTCACTGTAAAGAGGACCTGTCATGCCATATTCCTATTACAAGGGATGTTTACGTTCCTTGTAATAGGTATAAAAGTGATCAAAAAAATGTTTAGGGCGGAAAAACATGTCAAACTAAAATAAATAAAGTAAAATGAAGAATAAAATTTTTTTTTTTTTTTAAAGCGCCCCTGTCCCCGTGAGCTCGCATACAGAAGCGAACGCATATGTAAGTCCCGCCCACATATGAAAACGGTTTTCAAACCACACATGTGAGGTATCGCCGCGAACGTTAGAGCGAGAGCAATCATTTTGGCCCTAGACCTCCTCTGTAACTCAAAACATGTAACCAGTAAAAATATTTAAAGCGTCGCCTATGGGGATTTTTTAAGTAGCGAAGTTTGGCGCCATTCCACGAGTGTGTTCAATTTTTAAGGGCGACATGTTAGGTATCTATTTACTCGGCGTAACTTCATCTTTCACATTATGCAAAAACATTGGGCTAACTTTACTGTTTTTTTTTTTTTTTAAGCACAAAACATTTTTTTTCCGTAAAAAACGCGTTTAAAAAATTGCTGCGCAAATATCGTGCGAGATAAAAAGTTGCAACAACCACCATTATATTCTCTAGGGTCTTTGCTAAAAAAACATATATAATGTTTTGGGGTTCTATGTAATTTTCTAGCAAATAAATGATGATTTTTACATGTAGGAGAGAAATGTCAGAATTGGCCTTGGTGCTCCAGAACGCCTGAAGGTGCTCCCTGCATGTTGGGCCTCTGTATGTGGCCACGCTGTGTAAAAGTCTCACACATGTGGTATCGCCATACTCGGGAGTAATAGCAGAATGTGTTTTGGGGTGTAATTTGTGGAATGCATATGCTGTGTGTGAGAAATAACCTGCTAATATGACAATTTTGTGAAAAAAAAAAAAGAGAAAAAAAAAATCTTGATTTTGCAAAGAATTGTGGGAAAAAATGACAACTTCAAAAAACTCACAATGCCTCTTTCTGAATACCTTGGAATGTCTTCTTTCCAAAAAGGGGTCATTTGGGGGGTATTTGTACTTATCTGGCATGTTAGGGTCTCAAGAAATGAGATCGGCCGTCAGTACTTCAGGTGTGATCAATTTTCAGATATTGGCACCATAGCTTGTGGACTCTATAACTTTCACAAAGACCAAATAATATCCACCAATTTGTACTTATTTTTACCAAAGATATGTAGCAGTATAAATTTTGGCCAAAATTTATGAAGAAAAAATAGTAATTTGCAAAATTTTATAACAGAAACGAAAAAAAAATAATTTTTTTACAAAATTTTCAGTCTTTTTTCTCTTATAGCGCAAAAAATCAAAAAACCCAACAGTGATTAAATACCACCAAAAGAAAGCTCTATTTGTGTGAAAAAAAGGACAAAAATTTCATATGGGTACAGTGTTGTATGACTGAGTAATTGTCATTCAAAATGTGAGAGCACCGAAAGCTGAAAATTGGTCTGGTTATTAAGGGGGTTTAAGTGCCCAGTGGTCAAGTGGTTACGTTATATACGGCGGCTAGAAGCGGGTAGGTCTACAAAGCCCCAAAAACAATCTGTAAAACAAAGTGCAGCGCCTAAACGGAAATATATCCTTAAAGTAATAATGTATCACATCAATATTAAAGTGTGACAGCATAAACAATGAGAAAATGAAATGAAAGGAAAAAAAAATATGAAAAAAAGTGTAGAATAAATAAAAAGTCCAGTGAATAAACTGTGACTTCCACCATCTGAATTATTCAACACCGCTTGTGACTGAGGATGATACCGAACTCACCAGATCCACAGCTGCTAACACAGCAAGAAGCACATTTGTATCAAACAATCTTGACCCTTCTTTTATGGTCATACAGCTCCATCCACACTTGTGGGATTTTCTGATGGTAGCAGCACACACCACTGTAGAGCGTTAGACCACGAACACCACCACTGTATAGGAGAGAAGTGGTCCCTGCAAGGAGCCAAACACCAGGGAGTCATATATAGTGTAGTCATTTTATTATAAAATTGCTTAAATATCACAAAAAAATAAAGATGCATCCAAATGCAAAGATATTATCACTCTGAAAGCGCCGTCCGTTAGCGGTAAAGTGCCGCTTGTTTTAGCGGCGCTCTACCGCTGTTTAAGCAACGCTTTTGCGATGCTTTTCATCCGCTAGCGGGGCACTTTTAACCTCAAAGAAGGGGTAAAAAACTCCTGTGTTGCGCTTCCGAAGGGCTGCCTATTCATTGCAATGGGCAGGGGCCCCAAAGACGCTGCTTGAAGGACTTTTTCTAACGTCCCGCAAGCGCACCACTGCAATGAATGGGAGGCAGTTTTCAGGTGCTTTACAGGCACTATTTCTAGCGCTAAAATGCCTGAAAACTGCCTCAGTCTGAAAGGTGTCTAAAACAAATCGCAGTGCACTTACTAGGATGGCCGCCAGTTCCAAGACCGGAAGTGGCAGCGTGATGTCAACGCATAGCTCCGCCCCAATGCATTTTGTGCAAACGCACGTCTTCAGGGGACATAAACATGACAAAAATGTCATATTAAAGGGGTTGTAAAGGTTCGTTTTTTATTTTCTAAATAGGTTCCTTTAAGCTAGTGCATTGTTGGTTCACTTACCCTTTCCTTCAATTTCCCTTCTAAATGTTTTTTTTCTTTGTCTGAATTTCTAATTTCCTGCTCCTCCTCAGTAAGCTTGCCCCCATAATCCGAGCCGTTCTGGCAGGGGGTTAGTCAGCGTGCTCGCCCCCTCCCTTGGGACTACATCCCTGCGGAGAGACGCTGTAAACGTTCACAGTGTCTCCCCGCAGAGATGTAGTTCCAAGGGAGGGGGCGAGCACACTGACTATCCCCCAGCCAGAACGGCTCGGATGATGGGGGCAAGCTTACTGAGGAGAACAGGAAGTGAGAAATTCAGACAAAGAAAAAAAACATTTAGAAGGGAAATCGAAAGAAAAGGTAAGTGAACCAACAATGCACTAGCTTAAAGGAACCTATTTAGAAAATAAAAAACGAACCTTTACAACCCCTTTAAAGGAGTGTGGGATTCTAAGTCGGTAGATCTTAGGTACTGACTATATTTTCTAAGGTTAATACTTAGAGGATTAAAGGCCATCACCATGAAAGAAAAAAAAAAAAACATACCAGCCAGCAAACCTTTATTTTTTTAACATGCATTAGCTGATTTAATTTATTTTAGATTTAAATAACCTGGAGACCAGTCAGGGCAAAAGTAGGTCTACAATTATGTACGTGAACTTGACACTAAAAGGGTTACATGCATTTTAATTAGATTAGTGTGTACATAGACACTGTTTTTTGTGTAAATAATGATAGAATTATAATATTTACGTATGTTTCAGGAAATAGCAAGAAAATCTACATATAGTTACAGTCTACACAAAGAAAATGTAATGCAGAGTAGCTTAGTCTTGTCTAAAATTTAAGTTGGTCAAGCTGTCGTTCCCTGCATATTAGGATTACATTGGTTTAAAATGCAGTAAACATTATTTTAAATCTACTGTTAATATTTTTGTTTTCATTTTTCTTCCAAATGGTATAATTAGAGCTTTATTTTTTGCTCGTATTGTAAAATCAGCTCATCACAACCAGCACCTGAATCATTCAGGAATTAGTATGATCGGTGAGTTTTATGCCCTGTACACATGATAAGATTTCCGATGGCATAAAATCCGATGGATTTTTCCATCGGAATTCCGATGAAGCTGACTTTCATCAGTCTTGCCTACACACCATCAGACAAAATTCCGACCGTCCAAAACACTGTGGCGTACGACGGCACTATAAAGGGGAAGTTCAAATACAACGGCGCCACCCTTTGGGCTGCTTTTGCTGATTTCGTGTTACCGCGTGTTAGTAAAAGTTTGGTGTTTGCCGATTCACGCTTTTTAGTCTACGTGCTTTTCAGTCCGTTACAGCATGACGAATGTGCTATCTCCATTACGAATGCTAGTTTTACCAGAACGAGCGCTCCCGTCTTGTAATTTAGTCTGAGCATGCATGGATTTTTCTCAGATGGAGTTCCCCACAGACTATCGGAATTTGCTATCGTTTTTTTTTTTTTCCATCGGTAAAATTTAAAACATGTTCTATTTTTTACACCGATGGAAAAAAGACCGATGGGGCCCACACACGATAGTTTTTTCAGATGAAAAAAGTCCATCTGTCTTTTTTCATCAGAAAAACGATCGTGTGTACGCGGCATTAGAGCTCAGAATTACCACTTGTTACTAGCTACTAGGGTGTTGGCTTCATTTGCTTAAAGTGACCCTTTCAGCACAGAATTGATTGCATGTAAAACATAACAGCAAAAAAAGAGGCCCATAAAGCTTCTGATTCACCACACACTGTCCTCTGCAAGTATTCAGTGGTCTGATGGGTTGAATACCTGTTTCTCCCTCCACTTGATGTGGTTCCTCCCACAAGCTCATACATCTTATAGACATAAAGGCTTGGTGGGAGAAACCACAGTGAGTGGTGGGGAAGTTGGTTATTCACACACATGGAAATGTGTGAATACTTGCAGAGGGTGGTAATCAGTGAAGCAGCAGCTCTTTAAGAAATGGGGCGTTGCAAAGATTTAAGTATGCAGTCTTCTTTTTTTTTCAGGTATGTTTTACATTTAAAGTGTACATAATAAAAATTGCAGCGCTGAATATAATGAAGTTCAAAGTAAATCATTAAAAAATAGTCCATATAGTGCTTGAACACTAAAGTGCATAGTGACAGATGGAAAAAAAAAGTTAATTCAAGTAATGTCCAAAGAAATGTGATTGTTTAGATGAATATCCATCTGGTGCACCTCGACCGTGATAATAAACAGGATGTGAGCTTACCAGATCTCTAGACTCCACGTTATAGGCGTCTAGGCAGGCTTTTAAATAATGATCCAGCACTCAAAGCAAATCCCTCAGGGGTTAGACCGGAAAGGAAGGTAACATGGCTGGCCAAACAAATCCTCAGATGTGACCAATAAGAAAGAAAAAAGGGGGTCCACATAGTATAAAAACGTAAAATACTTTTATTTTGAGAAAAGGTTGCTAAACACTCACCACCGTTCTACCAAGCCTTGTTCCGTGGATCGGTAGAATGGTGGCCATATTGATAACACATGGAATTTGTTTTATAAAGACCGCTGCGCTCTCCCTGCCCTGGACACTATATAATGGCGTGGAGGTTACATAGACTCCATGTCCCCGATGTCACATATGACAAAACATGTAGGACGCAGTCTATGTCTGAACTAACCACGTCAATTGAGTTTGTCAACCTGCAGTGAACCTCTCGTGTCTGTCCAACCCACTGATTTTATTAAATGTTGGCTCTGGGTGAGGCAGGGGCACAGACTGACTGCTCAAGCAGTCTTGAATAGAATCTGCCCTCAGCAAAGAGACAAAAATTGTGGGCAATCAGTAGGGTATTTAGACCAGGGGAGAGACAACTTCAGGTTACAGATAGGTGTTTTACTGCCCTTACTAGCTTTTTTTGGTAGTATACATCAGGGAGGTTGGTGAAGGCAGGCTCAAAGTTAATTTATGACTTTATGTTAACTTTAACAAATCGTCGACCACTGGTTTAGGTGCATAATTAGTTCATTATTTGCAATGTACTCAACCTTATTCAGTAAATAGTCGTATTCTTAAGTTCAATCTCCTCATGTTAACTCTTAGCAATGAGAATTTACTGTATAAAATCAGAATTCAATAATTATAAGTCAGACTTATGAATTAACACTTAAGAATAAGAACTTGAATAAGGCCAACCATTCTCCTCCAGTAATGTAAATTAAAACAATAAGAATAGGGACATCCACAGTTGTATATTTTTACATACATATTTCAGAGCTGTGCTATGCAAGCAGCAAATCACAGGGACATAATATGGAAATCACATAAGAAATGATAATAAGGTGCAAAAATATTAGAGCAGTAAGATGTTCATAAGTAAACATCCATCACCAACAGCAAATTGAAGCCTCCTTGTGAAAAACCTCCACCTCTAGTATCAGGAACGCTTACCAGATGTAGTTGATCTTCTATCTCTAGAAAGGTCTATTGAGCGCTCAACATATCCCTCCTAAAATCTCTCAGCAGCTGATAGAGACACAATTTCTTTAGGTACCAGGAACAATGGTCTTCCGCTGGACCAACCTCCCCATACACCGAAGATAAAGGTATGCAAGACAAGATTCTCCAATAGTGTAAAATTAAACAAAATCTTGCGAGCAGCTAATAAATAGTCAAAGGACTAAGCAGGCAACTGGTAACACACTCCCAATATAAATGTGAAAAAAAGTAAATAAATAAAACAGCTGCGCTAAATTAAGTTAATCTTGTGTAAATAGTCAACACAAATGGTGATATATATGATATATTACATAGGTAATAATCAACTTGACAAATAAAGTGCTTATTAGTGCATATATACTGTATGAAACCATAATAATGTGAATAAAGAGTCCAAATTCTTAAATCATATAAAGTGCAAAGTGATATATTATAAAACTTCTTTGAATCTTCTTATTCATACATGTGCCAAACTTGCACCCCAGTGCTCCCCCATCAGGTGTGTGCTCATCTCAATTTGTGTGACCTCACACTTAAGTTCGTTCAGCCAAAGTTTTTTAGTCTCCCAGGACTAACCAGATGTGATTGCCTCCTTCCAATCTGTCTGTGTGTGTCGCCAAGTGGTGTTTAACCGGTCTATGAAAAAGAGAAGCAGCTCCACACTGTTTAAAAACTTGGCTTTATTAAAAGATGTGTATGTTACACTCACATTTGATGGGTGCACCAGCTATGTACAGCGTTTTTTTAAAAATCCAAGGAACTGCAAAAACAGCTCTGTGCTGTTCCAATGGATAACAAAGCCTCTCGTTACACCATGCGCCCCTCCCTACACGTTACGTCACAGGGTCACGTGACTTCCTCAAGGGAATTTATTTATAAAACCTTCTAAGGTATTTTATTAAAAGTAAAAAATGCACTACAGAGCCGTGTAGATAAAAACACCAAACACTGTACAGTAATCTCGCCGACAACACATCCAGACTCGCACTTCCGGGATCTGTAGGGACACGATGACGTTAGCATGCAGTTGTAAATTTTTGTTGTCTGGCCCTATACACTTCTGTAACCACTACGGGATCACATTAAGAGAATGTTCTTACTAAAGTCTAAAGGAATAGCTGGTTTTATCTGTAAATAAAGCATCAGTAAATGACTAAAAACCTTGCCATCAAAACCCTAAAAATGTCTTTGCAAAACAGATCTGTGCTGTTTTCTAAATTTAATTTGTCTTTTTGTGTTGTTTTTAATCGCTGAGAGTAAATAATGTTTCTTGAAAGAAAGGTGTGTGTGTGTGTGTGTGTATATATATATATATTGTGAGGGGGTTAGCTCAGCAGCGGGTGTGTGTGACCCCCTGGATGGGTTCACCACACAAAAACAGGCACAGCAGACAGTGGTAGGAGAAAACAAAAGGGTGTGGTTTTATTTGAACTATATACAGACAAAAAAATACAGCAAAAACAAAGAAACAGGAAAATAAATCCTGGTCAACTTGACCGCTCACTACACACGTTGGTGTCCCTAACTAACAACTTGGTACAGCCTTGTGCTGTCCCAGTCCCTAGCTCCCTGCTTTTTTGAAGTTCTTAGCAATAACCACACAGGCTTTGGCTCACCGCACAGAGATTACACTCCCCAGACTATCCACACAGATCTGGTTCCAGGTTTGAACATCTCCCTTAGCATGCTGGGAGTTCTTGTAGAGGCCCTAACGAGCCCACTTACTTCAGCTGGGATCATTAACTCTTCCCCTGCAAGACTCCCCACACTCCCCCTAGTGGTATAAATCGGCATAAAGCCTGAATCTAGGACATATATACCTTCTATCCTGGATGCAACCTGGTGATTTTACCTGCATGCTGTCACAATATATATATATATATATATATATATATATATATATATATATATATATATATAGTCAATAAATACATTTTGCATGTCATAATAAGGCTTTAAAAATATAATTTAACATGGATTTCTCTGTTGTGCACTGTGGGAGAATCTTTAAACCATCAATGGTCTTCCTTGCTTTCCAGATATCCAGGCATGGCTACAACATCCAGTACTCCTGACTGTAAAGCTAGGGATAGGTTGAGTAATTGTTAGGTTTAAATGTTTTTGAGTTTCCTTGCTTGTGTTGCCACAATTATTTGCAATCAGTAATGATCAGGGGGAGATCCAGTCCATACTCTATCATCTAACAATCACTGTATAAGTCAACATGAAATACGCTGGAGAGACTGAGCACCAGAATCCTCATTTATGAGCAGGCAATTTCTGATTGCCCAACTTACTATCCTGAAAATCAAGGAAAAGTCACCCATTATAGTGAGTTCTTTTAGGTGCATATACTATTGTTCAGCCTAAAGGCAACACGTCCACTGAAAGATCATTATATGTTCGTGGCCACGTGAGTCTTGTTTCACTATAACAGTAATGGAATAACTAGATGGATAACAGTTAGAGACAGAGAAAACAACAGTGATATCTTATTACTGCTTTCCTCTAAAGGGTCACTCACTTGTTAACTTTCCTGTTGCTTGCTAGCACAAAAACTGACAAGATTTAATGGTATTTAAGTTAAATGGCTTAAAGGGGGAACAAACAAGGAAGTCAATTTAGCCGTTTCCATCACTCTGACAATGTGCTTCTGTGACACCGCTTGTCGTGTGGTCGAAGCCCTTGGTTTATGTGTACTCAAGTAACGCTAGTGGGGAGATATCTCGATTAGGGAACATTTTACTTTACTCCTTTCGAGAGTGTTGCAAAGAAATTGCGACTGACAGAAGCTTCATTAGGGCTAGCAAGTCTTGCCGGCCTACATTTTTCATCTAGTCTTTAGTTCAGTACTGAGCAGCAGAAATGTACTTCCCAACAGAGTACCAGCACAAGGATCACATTTGAAAGAAATTACATTTTTGTTTTTATTTGATGGGCCAATTAGGAATATGGTATAATGTGGCTGCTGTTCTATTTATTTTCTATGTATAGGACAATTACCAAAACTATGACTGTTTTATATGTTTTTTTTGAAAAGATAGTGGATGTGATATTTTTTATGTACTTTCTGAATTACTTTACATTCAATGAAAAGGTACATTTTTGCACATTTGTGTATGTAAAAATATCTGCGCTTGACATCTGCCTATAGCTCTCAACTTTAAAAGCCGTCAATATCAATGAATGTAGGAGAACTCTATAATGAGCACACACTTTTACTTAAGGTACGCTAGAACCTTCATACATCATGGAAGAATACATTAAAGATAGTGCCAACCATTACTTTCAAAGGAAACTTGTCATTTCCAAATTCTATTCAGAGCTGCATAGTTGTGCATAGACAGTGTCAGACCAGTATAAATAAGAAGGTGTTTGAAATGACCGCAACAAATGGAGCCATTCAAAATCTTAACCAGGAACTAGAAAGCCACTAGCACTGCAATAAATTAATTACTGTATATACTCGTGTATAAGCCGAGTTTTTCAGCACATTTTTTTTGTGCTGAAAATGCCCCTCTCGGCTTATACTCGAGTCACCTTTTTGCGCCTGATCTCCCGAACTTTGGGGACCTGGTACCGATCGGCCGTAGGTCCCCTGAACTTGGCACACATGTAGCCTCACTCTTCCTCTAAAAGTGTCCAAAGTTTTTTGTCCGGCGGACCTACGGCCGGGGAGCACCGATTTTTCAAACCCGAGCACCCCTTCCATAGACTCCCATGTTAAATGGTCATTTCTCTGGTGACTTTGGGGACCCAGTACCGTTCGAAGCTTGGCACACATGTAGCCCAATTTCTCCTCTACATGTGTGCAAAGTTTGTTGTCTGGGGGACCTACGGCCGGGGAGCACCGATTTTTCAAACCTGGGCACCCCTTCCATAGACTCCCATGTTAAACATCAGTCCAGTCATGGGCACAGTGAGGCATGGGCACGGTGAGGCAAAGTGAGGCACAGTGAGGCATGCAGATGGACACCCTAGGCTTATACTCGAGTCAATACATTTTCACATTTTTTTGTGGTAAAATTAGGTGCCTCGGCTTATGTTCGAGTATATATAAAATACAGTAATTGCCTTCCTCGTGGCAAAACACATTTTTTCCACATTTGAAATCATTTACATTTATGTCTTTATATGATGGGCCTAGTTGGGAATATTTTATAACGTGCCCACCTTTCTGTTCTATTGTATAAAGCGATTGCCAAAAATATACCTTTCTTTTTCGTACATCACGGGTAGGGATGAGCTTCGTGTTCGAGTCGAACATACGTTCGACTCGAACATCGGCTGTTCGATCGTTCGACGAAGATCGAACGATTTGGGCCGTTCGCGCCAAATTCGAGTGACGCGAACGGCCCACAATGCACTACGCCATCGCAGTGTCATCCAGGCGCTGTGATTGGTCAAGCATGCACTGTGACCCCGCATGCTTGGCCAATCACAGCGCCGGCAGCGAGGAGAGCAATGATTGGCCACAGGCAGGATGCCTGTGGCCAATTATTGCTGAGGGTGTTTAGTACACGCCCCACACTAAAAAGGCCGCCAGCACGGCGGCCTAGTGTAGTGTGTTCCGGAGCAGGGATAGAGCAGCATAGGCAGGGACAGTGACTTTTATTTCTTTCTTGCTTAACCTGGATTCCTTTAGTTTAGGGAAAGAGAAGGATAGGTAGGGAGAGTGTCAGTGTGTTTTGTGCTTGTGCTATATTGTGCTTAAAAAAAACATTTTTTCTAGGGACAGAAAACTGTAGGTAGGGAGAGTGTGTCAGTTTCTTTCACTGTCAAAGTCCTTGTTTCCAGGGACCTGGAAGGACAGTGAGGTAATTCTCCTTGTGCTAAATTGTGCTTAAAAAAAACATTTTTTCTAGGGACAGAAAACTGTAGGTAGGGAGAGTGTGTCAGTTTCTTTCACTGTCAAAGTCCTAGTTTCCAGGGACCTGGAAGGACAGTGAGGTAATTCTCCTTGTGCTAAATTGTGCTTAAAAAAAACATTTTTTCTAGGGACAGAAAACTGTAGGTAGGGAGAGTGTGTCAGTTTCTTTCACTGTCAAAGTCCTAGTTTCCAGGGACCTGGAAGGACAGTGAGGTAATTCTCCTTGTGCTAAATTGTGCTTAAAAAAAACATTTTTTCTAGGGACAGAAAACTGTAGGTAGGGAGAGTGTGTCAGTTTCTTTCACTGTCAAAGTCCTTGTTTCCAGGGACCTGGAAGGACAGTGAGTGAATTCTCCTTGTGCTATATTGTGCTTAAAAAAAACATTTTTTCTAGGGACAGAAAACTGTAGGTAGGGAGAGTGTGTCAGTTTCTTTCACTGTCAAAGTCCTTGTTTCCAGGGACCTGGAAGGACAGTGAGGTAATTCTCCTTGTGCTAAATTGTGCTTAAAAAAAAACATTTTTTCTAGGGACAGAAAACTGTAGGTAGGGAGAGTGTGTCAGTTTCTTTCACTGTCAAAGTCCTTGTTTCCAGGGACCTGGAAGGACAGTGAGGTAATTCTCCTTGTGCTAAATTGTGCTTAAAAAAAACATTTTTTCTAGGGACAGAAAACTCTAGGTAGGGAGAGTGTGTCAGTTTCTTTCACTGTCAAAGTCCTTGTTTCCAGGGACCTGGAAGGACAGTGAGGTAATTCTCCTTGTGCTAAATTGTGCTTAAAAAAAACATTTTTTCTAGGGACAGAAAACTGTAGGTAGGGAGAGTGTGTCAGTTTCTTTCACTGTCAAAGTCCTTGTTTCCAGGGACCTGGAAGGACAGTGAGGTAATTCTCCTTGTGCTAAATTGTGCTTAAAAAAAACATTTTTTCTAGGGACAGAAAACTATAGGTAGGGAGAGTGTGTCAGTTTCTTTCACTGTCAAAGTCCTAGTTTCCAGGGACCTGGAAGGACAGTGAGGTAATTCTCCTTGTGCTAAATTGTGCTTAAAAAAAACATTTTTTCTAGGGACAGAAAACTGTAGGTAGGGAGAGTGTGTCAGTTTCTTTCACTGTCAAAGTCCTTGTTTCCAGGGACCTGGAAGGACAGTGAGGTAATTCTCCTTGTGCTAAATTGTGCTTAAAAAAAACATTTTTTCTAGGGACAGAAAACTGTAGGTAGGGAGAGTGTGTCAGTTTCTTTCACTGTCAAAGTCCTAGTTTCCAGGGACCTGGAAGGACAGTGAGGTAATTCTCCTTGTGCTAAATTGTGCTTAAAAAAAACATTTTTTCTAGGGACAGAAAACTGTAGGTAGGGAGAGTGTGTCAGTTTCTTTCACTGTCAAAGTCCTTGTTTCCAGGGACCTGGAAGGACAGTGAGGTAATTCTCCTTGTGCTAAATTGTGCTTAAAAAAAACATTTTTTCTAGGGACAGAAAACTGTAGGTAGGGAGAGTGTGTCAGTTTCTTTCACTGTCAAAGTCCTTGTTTCCAGGGACCTGGAAGGACAGTGAGGTAATTCTCCTTGTGCTAAATTGTGCTTAAAAAAAACATTTTTTCTAGGGACAGAAAACTGTAGGTAGGGAGAGTGTGTCAGTTTCTTTCACTGTCAAAGTCCTAGTTTCCAGGGACCTGGAAGGACAGTGAGGTAATTCTCCTTGTGCTAAATTGTGCTTAAAAAAAACATTTTTTCTAGGGACAGAAAACTGTAGGTAGGGAGAGTGTGTCAGTTTCTTTCACTGTCAAAGTCCTTGTTTCCAGGGACCTGGAAGGACAGTGAGGTAATTCTCCTTGTGCTAAATTGTGCTTAAAAAAAACATTTTTTCTAGGGACAGAAAACTGTAGGTAGGGAGAGTGTGTCAGTTTCTTTCACTGTCAAAGTCCTAGTTTCCAGGGACCTGGAAGGACAGTGAGGTAATTCTCCTTGTGCTAAATTGTGCTTAAAAAAAACATTTTTTCTAGGGACAGAAAACTGTAGGTAGGGAGAGTGTGTCAGTTTCTTTCACTGTCAAAGTCCTTGTTTCCAGGGACCTGGAAGGACAGTGAGGTAATTCTCCTTGTGCTAAATTGTGCTTAAAAAAAACATTTTTTCTAGGGACAGAAAACTGTAGGTAGGGAGAGTGTGTCAGTTTCTTTCACTGTCAAAGTCCTAGTTTCCAGGGACCTGGAAGGACAGTGAGGTAATTCTCCTTGTGCTAAATTGTGCTTAAAAAAAACATTTTTTCTAGGGACAGAAAACTGTAGGTAGGGAGAGTGTGTCAGTTTCTTTCACTGTCAAAGTCCTTGTTTCCAGGGACCTGGAAGGACAGTGAGGTAATTCTCCTTGTGCTAAATTGTGCTTAAAAAAAACATTTTTTCTAGGGACAGAAAACTGTAGGTAGGGAGAGTGTGTCAGTTTCTTTCACTGTCAAAGTCCTAGTTTCCAGGGACCTGGAAGGACAGTGAGGTAATTCTCCTTGTGCTAAATTGTGCTTAAAAAAAACATTTTTTCTAGGGACAGAAAACTGTAGGTAGGGAGAGTGTGTCAGTTTCTTTCACTGTCAAAGTCCTTGTTTCCAGGGACCTGGAAGGACAGTGAGTGAATTCTCCTTGTGCTATATTGTGCTTAAAAAAAAACATTTTTTCTAGGGACAGAAAACTGTAGGTAGGGAGAGTGTGTCAGTTTCTTTCACTGTCAAAGTCCTTGTTTCAAGGGACAGAGAAGGACACCTGAAGGTAGCCCTTATTGCTTTTTTCCCATTTCCCTGCAGGCCATCTATTAGAATGTCTGGAAGGCAAACAAGGAGAGGCAGACAGTCAGGAGGCAATAAAAGAGGGCAAGCAGGCTCTGTGTCTGGGGGCAACAGTGCTGGTCGTGGACGCGGTGCATTGTCATCAGCACATGGCCATGGGACACGCTTGTCCTTCTTTTCGGCAGCTGGACATGTTGAGCCACATCATGCCGAAGATTTGGTAGAGTGGATGACCAAGCCCTCCTCCTCCTCCTCATCCTCTCTCACCCAGGCTCAGGGTACTGGAAAAGCAGCTGCCAAAGCGTCCTCTTCCCTGGTATCAATGTCAGACTCATCATCAGTCACTCCTTCCCTAGACCCACCATGTCCTCCTCCTGAGGAGTCCCCCGAACTGTTTCAGCACAGTGTTGGGTACATGCTCCAGGAGGATGCCCAGCGTTTCGAAGGGTCTGATGATGAAACCCAGCTAGAGGAAGGCAGTAGCGTGAGAGCAGACAGAGGGGATGCTCAAGAAGGACACCAATCTGGCAGTCATGTTCCAGCAGCTGCAGCATACTGCCAGATTGCCTCCAGTGATGAGGAGGGAGGTGATGATGAGGTCACTGACTCCACGTGGGTGCCTAATAGGAGAGAGGAGGAGGAGGAGGATGAGGAGGAGGCACATCTCCAACGAGGCAGGATGCCCTTTGGTGGCCAGCGTAAGGGCAGTACACCGACGGAATCACACCGCAGAGCTCCGCCTGTGCAGGGCGCTGCCTCTGCCCGTCATTCAAAAAGTTCTTTGGTGTGGGCCTTTTTTGAGGCTAGTGCATCAGATCGCACAGCTGCTGTTTGCAACATATGTCTCAAGCGTATATCGCGTGGCCAAAACATCAGCCGCTTGGGTACCACATGCCTGACCAGACATATGTTGACCTGCCATGCAGCTCGTTGGCAAGCCTACCTCAAAGACACACACCAAAGAACAAAGCGGACCTCTCCTTGCACCGCATCAGCTGGGATCTCCAACCCCACTATAACTTCAGTCCTCTCTGAAACATGCACTGAGAGGAATGAAGGTGTAGAATTAGGTGTGTCACAGCCAAGTACTTGCGGCCACTCTGCTAGCAGTACACCGACGTCCGATTCTAGCAGGCAAATTTCCCTGCCCCAGCTGCTGGACCGTCGAAAGAAGTTCACTCCCAGCCATCCACATGCCCAGCGGTTGAATGCTAGCTTGGCTAAATTGCTAGCGCTTCAACTGCTGCCTTTTCAGTTGGTAGACTCGGCCCCCTTCCGTGAGTTTGTGCAATGTGCGGTTCCTCAGTGGCAGGATCCCAAACGCCACTTTTTCTCACGGAAGGCTATTCCGGCTCTCTACCGGCATGTGGAAGGCAATGTCTTGGCCTCGCTGGACAGGGCGGTCAGCGGTAAGGTGCATATTACCGCTGACTCATGGTCCAGCAGGCATGGACAGGGACGTTACCTTTCTTTCACGGCCCATTGGGTCACTCTTTTGGCAGCTGGGAAGGATGCAGGACAAGGTGCAGTAGTGTTGGAGGTTGTCCCACCGCCACGCCTCCAAAATGCTACTACTGGTTGTGACACACCTCTCTCCTCCACCCCCTCCTCTTCTTCTTCCTCCATGGCCTCTTCCTGTGGTTTGTCCTATGAACCAGCGGTGCTCCGTAGCCGTTCACGGGGCTACGCAAGTACGCAGGCAAAAAGATGCCATGCCGTGCTTGCGCTGGTGTGTTTGGGGGACAGAAGCCACACTGGGGCAGAGGTCCTGTCTGCTCTGCAGGGCCAGGCCGAGAGGTGGTTGACGCCACGCCAGCTTAAGCCAGGAATGGTGGTTTGCGACAATGGCACCAACCTCCTCTCCGCCCTCCGACAGGGACAACTGACCCATGTGCCCTGTGTGGCTCACGTCCTTAACCTGGTGGTGCAGCGGTTCTTGGGCAGGTACCCGGGCTTACAGGATGTCCTGAGGCAGGCCAGGAAAGTCTGTGTGCATTTCCGCAGATCTTATAATGCCAGTGCTCGCCTGGCTGAGCTGCAAAAGGAGTTGAACCTGCCCAAGAACCGCCTTATATGTGACATGCCCACCAGGTGGAACTCAACGTTGGCCATGCTGCAGCGGCTGCACACGCAGCAGAGGGCCATCAATGAGTACCTGTGCGACTACGGCACCAGGACAGGGTCAGGGGAGCTTGGTTTTTTTTCTCCACGCCAGTGGGGCATGATCAGGGATGCATGCACTGTCCTGGCACCATTTGAGGAGGCCACGAGGATGGTGAGCAGTGACAGTGCATGCATCAGTGACACTGTACCTCTTGTCCACCTGTTGGAGCACACGCTGCGTGGAATAATGGACAGGGCACTTGAGGCAGAACAGAGGCAGGAAGAGGAGGACTTCCTTGCCTCTCAAGGCCCCCTTTACCCAGACAGTGTTCCTTCTGTCCCACCCATCGCACAGGAAGAGGAGGAGGAGGAGGAGGAGGAGGAGGATTGTGTCAGCATGGAGGTGGAGGCTGGCACTCAGCATCATCAGCAGCAGTCTTTTAGGGATGATTTACAGTCCCAAGAAACCAGTGGACTTGTACGTGGCTGGGAGGAGGTGGCTGCGGATCATGTCGTCCTTAGTGACCCAGAGGACTCCGGAGCGAATGCCTCAGCAAACCTACGCTGCATGGCCTCCCTGATCCTGCAAAGTCTGCGGAAGGATCCTCGTATTCTTCGGATCAAGGAGAGGGACCATTACTGGCTGGCCACTCTCCTTGATCCACGGTACAAGGGTAAGGTTGCGGACCTTATGTTACCGTCGCAGAGGGAGCAGAGGATGAGACAACTCCGGGAGGCCTTGCAGAAAGGTCTGTGCAACGCGTTCCCAGAGACTGGGAGGTTACAAACTCCTGGTCCTGGACAACGAGTTGCTGAGGCTTCGGCCAGTCAAAGAAGGAGCGGTGGGGAAGGTGGCCGTCTGACCGATGCGTTCAGACAATTCTTTAGTCCGCAGCCCCAAAGTATGATCGGTTCCAGCAACCATCGCCAGCGTCTGATAAACATGGTGCAGGAATATCTAGGGGCAAGGTCAGACTTGGACACCTTCCCCACCGAAAATCCTCTGGCTTACTGGGTCTTGAGGATGGATCACTGGCCAGAGCTTGCACAGTATGCAATTGAGCTACTGGCCTGTCCTGCATCCAGCGTTCTTTCGGAACGCACATTCAGTGCTGCTGGAGGATTTGTCACGGATCACAGGGTGCGCCTGTCCACCGACTCGGTTGATCGACTGACTTTTATCAAGATGAACCAGTCTTGGATCACCACCAGCTACCACACACCTGATGCTGATATAACAGACTAATTGATTTTAACATGTCACATCCCTTCAAGACTGATGCTGATGCTGAGTGCCTGTGCTGTTATGTTGACTGGCTATCCTCCTCCTCCGAGTCCTCAATGATACGATTGATGATGATAGCTTGGAAGATCATTTTTGTTTATGGGTGCCGCCACCAGTGGCTAAGGCCCAATTTTTCAGCCCCTGTTTTACAGGGGCGTGTCATTACAATTTTTGAAGCAATACTTTGCAACAGGGCTCATTGCTGTGCTCCAAGTACAGTATCTGTGAGGGGTTGTAGTGTTGTGCCACCAGTGCCTAAGGCCCAATTTTTCAGCCCCTGTTCAACAGGGGCATGCAATTACAATTCTTGATCTAATAATTCACAGCAGGGTCCATTGCTGCACCCACCAAGAGTAACTCTGAGGGCTTACAGTCTTGTGGCAACGCCACCACCACCACCACCACGAAAGGCCCAATTTTTCAGCCCCTGTTCAAAAGGGGCATGTAATTACAATTCTTGATCTAATAATTCACAGCAGGGCCCATTGCTGCACCCACCAAGAGTAACTGTCAGGGCTTACAGTGTTGTGGCACCAGCACCACCATCAAAGCCCCAATTTTTACTACCACTGTTCAACAATTATATGTAATTAAAATTCCTGATATAATAGTTGACAGCAGGGCGTTCCAGCACCAACCAAGAGTAACTGAGTGCTTACAGTGTTGTGCCAACACCAACAACTAAGGGGCCTATTTCTGCAGAGTATATACGGCAGGTCCCTACTTTCAAACATCCAACTTACAAACGACTCCTACTTGCAAACGAAAGAAGACAACAGGAAGTGAGAGGAAATCTACCCCTAGAAAGGAAAATTCTCTCCTGTAAGAATAAATATGGGAGAAAGGGGTCTCATCTGTACTGATGCTTTATCAGCAATCCTTGTTTCAAGAAAAACACCACATTTCAAAAACAGTTGTCATTGGGACGGAAAGTGAGGTGAAATGTTCTGAACAGGGGCACAGACAGCAAAACAAATGTTACAGGGGTGATAACCCTTACCTATGTTTCCCAAAAAGTTTAAAAATAGATTTTTGGGCTGGAGCTACACTTCAACAATGTACCTGTTCAAAATTACAAACAGATTCTACATAAGAACAAACCTACAGTCCCTGTCTTGTATGCACCGCCTGTATACGGCTGTTCAGAGTATATAGGGCCTTTTTTATTTTATGTGCGGGATTCCCCTTAATATCCATACAAGACCCAAAGGGGCTGGTAATGGGCTGGGGTAGGGGGGGGGGTCATGGGGTAGCTATGCCATTTTTCTTAAAGAATTTCATCCATATTACCGGGACCAGACATTACATTAAAGCCGCAAGCAGTTTTAAATGGCTTTTTTTTCCTTTAGAAGTGTCATTTTGTGCAGGGACAGTTCTAAACACGGGAAACACGTGGCACTTCACAGGCATACTTTAGACACCCCCCAGGTACGATATTTAAAGGAATATTTGACTTTTTTTTTTTCACTTTATGCATCATTAAAATGACTGCTCCCGAAAAACGACCGTTTTTAAAACTTCTTTTTGCATTGATACATGTCCCCTGGTGCACAACCCGGGTTCCCAAACCCTATTTATGACAATAACATGCATAATAGTTGTTATAATTAGCACTTTAGAATTCGAACGTTCGCATCCATTGTATTTAATAGGGTTCTAATGTTCGTTCGAACTTTCGGTCCGTTCGCGGGTTCTGGTGCGAACCGAACCCGGGGGTGTTCGGCTCATCACTAATCACGGGACACAGAGCGACTTAGTCATTACTAATGGGTTATATAGATTACCTTCAGGTGTTGGCACTGGCCAATTCCAAACCGGAAGTACCCTCCCCTATATAAGCCCCTCCCATCCGGGAGCACCTCAGTTTTTTGCCAGTGTCTAAGGTGTTGGCCAAAGAGTAACATGTGTTTTCACTGGGCTTGCGTACAGGTTCTTTTGGGCCTTAGTAAGCTGTTCCGGATCCCACCAAAAAAGCTTCATAGCTAAACGGTCGGTACCCGGGCCTTGCAGCAGAAGAGCAAGGTTTTGCCTGTAATGCTTCTCTTAGGAGGGCTGGACCCTGGGATCCAGAGCTCTGGTCATACCCACGACCAAGATGTTGTCTGTGCAGGGTGCTATACAGGTCCAGGGGAGTGGAATCCTTGGGAACCCGGTCCCTGAAGGTTTAATTACAATGCCTGCCGTGATAGGTGAAGTTTGGACTTCTGTGGACCAAACAAAGTCCTGCGGCGGGGATCAGGTAAGTGGGGGCCCCCAGGAACTTGGTTCTATTGGGGGACCCCCAAGCCTAATTTGTCTTTCTGTCTGTTACCTAAACGGTATTCCCGCTAAATATCTGTGTTTGCCTGTAACTACTGAAAATTAAACATTTTAATAGTAGTCAAGAAAAAAAAAAAAAAAAAAGGGACCGCGGTACCTGTGTTAAACCACTAGAAGCCGCTGTAGTCCATTTTTCTTGTCATGTGGATCTTTGGTTTTCTCAAGTCAAAAGATCCAGGCAGCTGGTAAGTTTCTCTGTGGGAATCCACTTCCTCTGCCCTGTTGCTGCGCTCATCCACCGCACAGGCCCTCCGGCAAAAAGGGCCCTGGCTCCTAGTCCCCTGTTTGATTTCGAAAAGGGCGCCAATGGCGCACGGGCGCGTGCGCGGGCGCGTGCACGCGCCTCCTATGAAAAAAAAGGGGCGGGGCGGGTGGATGACGCTCGATGCGCGCCGCGGCGCTTCTGCGCATGTGCGGGCGTCCCAGCATGGTTAAAAGACACAGTACAAGTGTCAGCTGGATGCAAACAGAGCTAGCAACAAACAGTGGCACACAGAGGCGGTTGATGCAGGCATCCCCATAGAAAGGCACTTTAGTGGACACCAGCTGGTATATAGCAGCAACTTTGTTAGACTATTACCAGCAAAATTGGTGTATGACGACGGGAATACCTCAGCTTTGTGCTTAAAGGATATGTCGTCCAGACGCTCCGGAAATAGATCTTCCAGGAAGCCAAAGGGGTCTCCATCGGGCTCTGAGGATATTGGGCATGCTTGTACTGCACCAATCTCCCCTGAGAATTCAGAGGTCAGTAGCCGTAGAAACCCCGCAGGAATGCCTGGTGCTGCGGCTGTCCCCAGTCCACCTGCTCCTGTATATATAACAGAGGAGGTTTTATCCTCAACTCTGAGAGGATTGGAAGAGAGATTAACAGCATTGATCGCTGCTTCCCTGTCACAGGAAAAGCGCGTCCGATCTCCGTCTCCTCCTTCAGAGTGCCTGTTAGTGGAGGAACAGCCCCACACAGAGATCGACCTACCTGAAGGGGATCAGGATGAGGTTGATTCAGTTATGGAGGAATCAACAGTGGAAGAACCTTTCTCAGCATCTCAGGCTGAAAGATTATGGGTTCAGTCTCTGACTAATATGGTCCGATCAGCATTTAAAATGCCTCTGGCGGAACCACCATCCACTACGGTTTCCTCGCTGGGGTCGCTAAAAGCTCCCCAGGCTGTCTGTTCCTTCCCAATCCACCCTTTATTAGAAGGGCTTATTTACCAGGATTGGGAGCATCCTGATAAAATATTTGCTCCCCCCAAGAGATTTCCGGTGATCTATCCCATGGAGGATAAGTTCATAAAAAAATGGAGGGTCCCTACAGTGGACGCAGCCATCTCTTCTGTTAACAAATCACTGACATGTCCAGTAGATAATGTTCCAATGTTCAAAGACCCAATAGATAAAAAATTGGAGTCTTTACTAAAATCTGCTTTCTCTACAGCAAGCATGGTGACACAACCTGCGGTAGCAGCGATTGGAGTCTGCCAAGCAGTGAAAGATCAGTTGAAACAGGTCTTAAGGGACTTACCAGATCAGCAGGCTCTTGCCCTAGCTGACCTGCCTAGAGCCTTGTGTTTTGCGGTAGACGCCATAAAGGATACAATCCAACAGGCCTCCCGCTTTACGCTGTCTATAGTACATATGCGTAGGCTTCTGTGGCTCAAAAACTGGTCTGCTGAAGCTCCCTGTAAAAAACTGCTGGTTAGCTTCCCATTTCATGGAGAACGCTTATTTGGAGAAGATCTGGACAAATATATCCAGAAAATTTCTGCCGGTAAAAGTTCACTCTTACCGGTTAAGAACAAGAGTAGAAGTCCTTCTTTTAAGAGGCCTACTTCTCCAGTCCCGGGCACATCGGCTGTGAAGCAGTTCCGACGGCCTCCGCGGTCAAATTCAGGGGGCAGAAATCAGGGACAATCACAGGGGAACAAGAAGCCCTGGATCAAGAGAGGTACAAAACCTCCCCCCAAGGCATGAAGCGTTGCCCCCACTCAATCGGGTGGGGGGAAGACTTCAGTTGTTCACAGAGACCTGGCGGGACACCATCAGAGACAGATGGGTGCTCTCCGCAGTAAGTCTGGGATACAAGCTGGAGTTAAAAGGCACTCCTCCTGCCCAATTTATGAGGTCAAACGTGCCAAGAGATCCCCGAAAGAGAGGATCCCTCCTTCTGGCACTAGAACAACTATTGCTCCAAGGTGTAATCATGAAGGTTCCCCTGGAAGAAAGCGGATTCGGGTTTTACTCGAACCTTTTCACAGTCCCCAAACCAAATGGGGACGTGAGGCCCATATTAAATCTAAAAGGGCTAAACAAGTTCCTAAATATCAGGACTTTTCGGATGGAGTCGATCCGATCGGTGGCCACCGCCCTACAAGGGCAGGAATGGTTAGCCTCGATCGACATAAAGGATGCTTATCTGCATATTCCCATCTTTCCGGCCCACCAGAAATTTCTACGCTTTGCAGTAGAAGGGCGCCATTTTCAGTTCAGAGCCTTACCTTTCGGTCTGGCCACAGCACCACGAGTGTTCACAAAAATTCTGGCCCCATTATTGGCCAATCTAAGAACACAGGGTGTAACGATAATGGCATATCTAGACGACCTGCTACTAATAGACCACTCAGTGGAAAAGCTGGAAGTAGCTATTCACAAGACAATCAAGTATCTGGAATATCACGGTTGGATTATCAACCGGGACAAGTCAGCTCTAAGACCAGTCAAAAGTCTGGAATACTTAGGGCTAAGGCTGGATTCAAATCAGAGAAAGATTTTCTTACCTCCAGAGAAGGTGTCGTCTTTAAAAGATTTGACCCACTTAGTGGGTACAAAAAGAAAACCATCCATACGCCTCTGCATGAGGCTGCTGGGAAAAATGGTGGCTTCATTCGAAGCGGTACCCTACGGTCAATTCCATTCAAGGAATTTGCAAAGGGCCATACTGTCAGCCTGGAACAAAAAAGTTCAGGCTTTAGACTTACCAATGTCCCTGTCCCCTTCCGTTCGCAAGAGCCTCCATTGGTGGTTGGTGCCCCAGAATCTGGAAAAAGGGAGACCCTTCAGTCCGGTTTCTTGGAAGGTAGTCACTACAGATGCCAGCCTCATAGGCTGGGGGGCAGTACTGGAGCAATGGTCTCTCCAGGGCAAGTGGTCAGAAGCAGAAAAGGCCCTGCCCATCAATCTCTTAGAGATACGAGCAGCCCGGTATGCCCTAGTAGCATGGACATCCAAACTCCAAGGGTCCCCTGTCAGAATTCAATCAGACAATGCCACAGCAGTGGCATATATCAATCACCAGGGTGGCACCAGGAGTCGTGCAGCCCAGAGGGAAGCAAATTGCATCCTGGAGTGGGCAGAAAAATATGTCCCAGCCATATCCGCGGTTTTCATCCCAGGAGTGGAAAATTGGAGAGCGGACTTTTTAAGTCGCCAACAATTATGCCCGGGGGAATGGTCTCTTCACCCCGAGGTTTTCCAGGCAATATGCCAGCGGTGGGGAACACCGGATGTAGATCTGCTAGCATCCAGATTCAACGCAAAGGTGGACAGATTTGTGTCTCGCACAAGGGATCCTCTAGCTTGCGGCTCGGATGCCCTAGTGTTCCCTTGGGATCAGTTCAAGCTGATATATGCATTCCCACCGCCACAATTGTTACCGCGATTACTCCGCAGAATCAGGGTAGAAAAGAAACCAGTGATTCTGGTGGCTCCAGCGTGGCCCCGAAGGGCATGGTACGGGGAGATTGTAAAAATGTCAGTGAGGAGTCCTTGGACCCTCCCACATCGTCCGGACCTGCTGTCGCAGGGACCGATATACCACCCTTCCTTACCAGCCCTAGGTTTGACGGCCTGGCTATTGAAGCCCACATTCTGAAAAAGAGAGGGCTCTCTAATTCTGTGGTATCTACCATGATCAATGCCAGGAAGCCGGTATCCAGGCAGATCTATTATAGGATCTGGAAAGCGTACATTACGTGGTGTGAGGCCAAGAAATGGCATCCACGTAAGTACGTGATAGGGAGGATTTTGGACTTCCTACAGTGGGCTGTAGATAGGAAGCTGGCCTTGAGTACTATCAAGGGTCAGATTTCGGCCTTGTCAATATTTTTTCAAAGGCCCTTGGCTTCGCATTCACTAGTCAAAGCTTTCATACAAGGAGTGATGCGTATTAGCCCTCCGGTTAGTGTTCCCATATGTCCTTGGGACTTAAACCTGGTTCTGTCAGTTCTACAGAAACAACCGTTTGAACCATTGCAACACATTTCCTTGGTTCTTCTCACCAGGAAATTGATTTTCTTAGTAGCCGTTTGTTCGGCTAAAAGAGTATCGGAATTAGCCGCCTTGTCCTGTAAGGAGCCATATCTGGTTGTCCATAAGGACAGAGTAGTATTACGTCCTCATCCAGCCTTTCTTCCCAAGGTGGTATCGAGGTTTCATTTGAACCAAGATGTGGTTCTTCCTTCTTTTTTCCCCAAACCTAGCTCGGTAGAGGAAAAGTTATTACATTCTTTGGATGTAGTAAGAGCAGTTAAAGCTTATCTAAAAGCCACTGCTCAGATTCGCAGAACGGATACTTTGTTTATTCTGCCGGAAGGCCCTAAAAAGGGTCAGGCAGCATCAAAATCCACTTTAGCCAAGTGGATTCGACAGGTCATAATACAAGCCTATGGCTTGAGAAAGAGACCGCCTCCGTTCAAAGTTAGGGCGCACTCCACAAGAGCAGTTGGAACTTCATGGGCAGTGCATCACCAGGCCTCCCTGGCTCAAGTATGTAAGGCCGCAACATGGTCTTCGGTACACACGTTTACTAGATTCTACCAGGTAGACGTTAGAAGTCAGGAGGATGTCGCCTTTGGGCGCAGTGTGTTGCAGGCCGCAAAAGATCCTCATGCCTGATGGCGCCCAGCTTATGTATCCCTCCCCTCATTTGGCATTGCTTTGGGACGTCCCATTAGTAATGACTAAGTCGCTCTGTGTCCCGTGATGTACGAAAAAGAAAAAGGGATTTTTATAACAGCTTACCTGTAAAATCCTTTTCTTGGAGTACATCACGGGACACAGAGCTCCCACCCCTCTTTTGGGGACACTTATTGCTTGGCTACAAAACTGAGGTGCTCCCGGATGGGAGGGGCTTATATAGGGGAGGGTACTTCCGGTTTGGAATTGGCCAGTGCCAACACCTGAAGGTAATCTATATAACCCATTAGTAATGACTAAGTCGCTCTGTGTCCCGTGATGTACTCCAAGAAAAGGATTTTACAGGTAAGCTGTTATAAAAATCCCTTTGTTCAATTGTGTAATTTGAAAAGATTATGGATAGGTTCTATCTAATTTCTAAATTACTTTCCATTTAACGAAAATGCAGATTTTTGCATGTACATGCTTGTAGAGAGTCCCCAGGCTGCCTCGCAGGCGACCACCACGAGCAGCTGGGCTACCCCCAAGTACACAGGTTCCAGGGCGTCTGAGGTTCGCCCAACCTGTACTGTCCTGTGCATGGATGGTGGCCAGAGACCTATTCTTGCCATCCTCCCAATTGTGCATTATTAACCCGCTCACTTCCAGAAGTACTCACACGTAAAGTCCAAGCACCAGGTTCCAGGATACTGCAGCCAGCTCTGCACCAACACTCACTTCTATTGTTTTCACATCCAGGCATTGGTTGTAAATATAGGCACTTCTTGCCTATATATTCACACAGAGGTCAGATCTTGCAACAAACTTTCTTTACCTGCTTGGTTTAGAAGTAAAAAATAACTGTCCCGATAGTGGCATAAGGAAGCAATTGACCATATATTGGATGAGGTAATAAAGGATAACTGCATTCTTGGAGGTGGTTGTACCTAAGTAATTAAGTTGATTCTTCCTATAGTCTACATCTGTCCACTTGCTCCATCAGTCCCTTCTGCTTAGGGGGGGGGGGGCGACCAAGGAAACCACCAAGTCCTGTCCACAATCCCTTTCTTATGCCCCATACACACGATCATTTTTCATGCCATTTTTTAAACCAACGTTTTTCTTGTCGTTTTTTTTCATGTTTCCTCTCAAGCCTGTCTTGCGTACACATGATCATTAATAAAAACTGCTCGAGCAAAGCGCAGTGACGTACAGCACGTACGACGGCACTATAAAGGGGAAGTTCCGTTCGAATGGCGCCACCCTTCATGTTAGTAAAGTTTGTTGAGCGACGATTCGCGCTTTTCAGCCTCGTGCTTTTCAGTCCGTTACTGTGTGATGAATGTGCTATCTCCATTACGAACGCTAGTTTTACCAGAACGAGCGCTCCCGTCTCATACTTGATTCTGAGCATGCGCGTTTTTTTTCATGTCGTTAAAGCATACACACTATCGTTTTTCACGTCGTTAAAAAAAACGACATGAAAAACTACGTGAAAAAATAGAGCATGTTCGAAATTTTTAATGGCCGTTTTTCACGTCGTTAAAAATGCTCTGGAGCATACACACGATCGGTTTTAATGCCCATTTTTAAAAATGGCATTTTTAACGGCATGAAAAACGATCGTGTGTATGGGGCATTAAGCTCCACTCCTTTTGCAGGTGAAGATCACCTTCTCCTGTAGTTGTCCTATGTGGGGGACCCTCAGCAGCCCCTTCCCCTAATGGGGAAGAGCAAGAGCACCACAGCAGGCCTGTCCTGCCCTTAAAGGGACCTAAGCTAAACTCCACTTACCTACACCCCCTCCCACCTTACATATGTCACACACAGAAAAGTATGTGTCAGACCCAGTGGGCCGCACCATCTCCATCCGGTCCCCAAAGATATTTCTAACAATATTTAAGTCCTTATAGCAGGCCTTAAACGTATAGTAGGCCAAGTTAGTTTCTCTTATCATTTGAAAACCTTTGGTAGAAAGTCCTGTACAAAGCACTTATAAAGCTTGGATCTCTTCTTAGCAGTGCTTGCTTAGCATCCAACCCCTTCCATTTTCTCTGTAGGTAATAGAGAGCATATGTACTTTAATAATTATTTTTTTTTGTAGTGACTGAAGTTGTCCCAATCCTTTAAGGATCAGAGATTCATCTTGTGGTCAACAAAGTTATTAAAGGATAATAATTGTAGACCCATGTTGTTGCAATTATTTGTATCTATCCACAGCACTAGGGGTTATCTAGCAGTAGTTATTTCCTTTCAAACTGACTTTCTCTCATTGCAACTTTTTTATAAATTTTATTTGTGTGTATAAAGCATGTTTAGGCTGGCCATGAACATTTTTTTTGTTTTTATTCACCCAACAGGCCGCATGAAAAAAAAGATTTCTTCATCCACACAAAGTACTGTAGGTGAATGGAGGAAAATCACCCACCAGTACATGATATTCTGACAGTTCCACTGTCAGAATACACTAATCAGCTGCAGCCACTTATTGAGAAAACTTCTCCAGCATGCCCTTTTGACAGAAGTCATTCAAACAATCGTCTTCTGTTGCGCTGGGATGGCTACACACTGATTAAAATTCAGCCAGTTCAGCAGAGAATTTCGATCACTGTGTTGGCCAACTTTAGCTATTGAGCTCTGTAAACAACAACAGATATTTTACAGCAAAGGAGATACAGGGAAAATATGATAAGGAACTTAAAGTGCCACCTGCTGGCTGGATATGAGTTCATGATATTCATGTGCAAAAATTTGTTTACACTTGCTAAAAAAAGGGAACATAATTAAAAATTGGTATTCAAAACAAAAGAAAATATGTACAAAACCAATAAAGATTCTTTTCAACAAGCAATGGGACTTTTTTTTTTAAATAGTGATCAAACATCTCAGTGGTGTGTAGCGCCCTGCTCCCAATGAGTGGGCGCTATGTATTAAAATTATAGTTGTCTGAGCAATAGTTTAGCTCAGAAGGATTGTGTTACAAATTATACTCTGTTTCAGTTCAGCTGGTTGCATGATTTTCCTCCTGACAGTGGGTGTCCCTGTCACCACTGGTCAGGATAGGAAAGGCAACAGGCTGAATGTATTGGGTATCTCTTTCTCAGAAGCAGCTCAGGGGGCGTGGTCAACCCACTGTGCATTCTGGGAGAGGGTATTTAAGTGACAGGCGCCATTAGGGTGGAGGAGAGTTGGGGGTCGTCGTTCGTTGGTGGTGGGCACCACCCACCCGATCCCGACCTGAGGGCCCTCATGGCCTCAGGGAAGTGCTGGCAGTTTCCACCTTCGGGCCACGTTGGCCTGAGGCTCTGTTACTGAGATGTAGGCCCAAGAGTTACTGGGGGCCTACTGATCCGGGGATGATCCTGTGTCGCCTTACCTGCTGTAAGGGTCCAAGAAATTGAGGACTCAATAATTTACCTCACAGTGCTGCCGGAATGGCTGGAAGATCCTAGCACTGAGAGCTGTGTTCTTTATTCAGAAGGTAACCCAGGTAAAGGTTACACCAAGTCTGTGGCAGAGACTGTTCTATTTTCACCAAGTCTGTGGCAGAGACTATATGTGATCGAGCTACGCATCGGTTGCTAGGCCGGTGAGATTGGGCCTATCCGGTGTTCACTGAGTCCAGTGTGGAGATAGTTGTTCCTCTGGACCTGGGAAAATTCCTGTGATCCGCAACTAAGGTACCTGAGTCCTCCCCATCCCTTCAACCCCCTCTGTTGGAAACTTTATTCAATAAAACCCTTGAAAGAGACTTTGTGTTGGTGCAAACTTCTTCAAGGAGAACCCCTGAGGTGAGCATACGGAACAGTAAGGTAACGGCAGGCCCAAATTTAAACCAGCAGCTCCTACGGGGGTAGTGCTAAAGGTGGAATACGTGACCTCTGCATTTGGGACCTAATAAGAATTCATGACAATTAGGTGCCTGTTATAGGAAAGCATTTCATTTAGCTTTTGGTCCCCTAATCTCATGGAGATTCTACAGTATTTATAAGTAAAATTGTTTCCCATTTTGTATCAAAGAAAATCAGACAACATTAGTGACACCAGTGACAAGGCCATTGTTTGAGACTTTTCTATGTGCCGAATTTGTTAACATTAATTCTTTTCAGCGCTATGTCCTTGTCACATGACAGACTGACATGACACAAACCAGTTGACATTTTAAAGTCATCAGGAAGTGATTAAAGGGCTCTCTTCTTTATCAGTATTTGCAGTGTTTTCAGCTCCTATCAGCAGCCCGGAATGGTGCACTAATTAGATGTCTGACAAGCCCTCCAACTTGCTGCTGCGATGTCTGACCTGGCAGGATGATGAGTGAAAAATTAAAACTTGTTATTACACTGTCAAAATAGCTCGGAAAATGAAATTGTCACTCAGAGCTAAGACGGTATGTTTGCCCATGTTATGGTGAATCAGAAATCTTAATATCTGATAATTTTCTAAGGAAAAAATGTCACGTTATGTGGATAATCCCTAGATTTAAATAGTCACAAACCGCTTCTGTCTTTTCTTGACAAAGAATGTTCACAATGTAATTTCTATTAATAAAACCTAATTGTCTGAGTGGTACAAGGTGATTGGTTGCTGTAGGTGTCAGGGCCATATAGCCCCTCAATTTCCCCAAAAACTGGAAATCTGATTGGTTGCCATGTGCTTCTAGACCAGAGGTCTCCAAGCTTTATAAACAAAGGGCCAGTTTCCTGTCCTTCAGACTTAGGGGGACCGGACTGTTGCCATTGGAAGTAGAAAAGGTCTCAACATCAGTGGGAAAAAATAATGCCCCATCGGTTGTTTCAGTTGGAGTAATTGTGCCCCATCACTGGTGTCAGTAGGAGGAATTGTGCCCCATTGTTGTTGTCACTGGGAGGAATTGTGCTCCACCATTGGTGTTATTGGGCCCCACTATTGGTGTTATTGGGAAGAGTTGTGCCCCATCATTGGTATCATTGGGAGGAATAGTGCCCCATTGTTGGTGTCAATGGGAGGAATTGTGTCCCTTCATTGGTGTCAGTGGGGGGGGAATTACGACCCATTGTTGGTATCACTGGATAAAACAGGGACCTAAGGGCCGGATAAAAGCAAGCAAAGGGCCCCAATTTGGAGACCACTGTTCTAGACCATGTAGACATTTTTCAAATAGCTCCATGTGTGAAGGCACATAAAGATAATTGAGGAGTAAATTGGCGCTGCCAAAACTATAAATAAAAAAATTATATAAATATGTATTATATCCTCTGCATGTTCAGTGAAAGTTATATTCTTTATATACTAGTAAATATCATATCCAAATCAGACCATAGTGGTGGAAGTGAAAAACTATAAAAATGTATGTGAAATACAAAAAATATATTCATACACAAAAAAATATATGTGCTGAAAGTCCAAATAAATATGTAGTACTCTCAATTCCTCAATTCTCATGAATATCACACACAGTCCAAAAAAATAATAAATGGTTTCAGAAGTGACTTGTGCATGAATTGGATGCAAACAGTGATTCACTCGTGCTCCCCTCCTGGTTCCACACTCACCAAAAGGATGTACCCCTACATGGGGTAATGTGCATTCAAACAGAGTTGCCTCTGATCTCAGTGCCGGTGTTGGTTCCCCTCCCTCGATACTCCCAGTCGTGCGGTAGGTTCACATATGGAAAGGATTATTACTCATAGCGTAAGTCCGTACAAGGTATGCGTTTATTTTATCACGACAATATACAAATAAAAGCTGCACTATCACTAGAGCAAAACGATCAGTGTAATCGTGTCAATGCAGAGTCTGAGACACTGGCGTCTCAGACTCTGCATTGACATGATTGCACTGATCGATGCTACAATTGTGCGCCCCCTAGTGGCCGCTACAGGTCACATGTGTTCTGCACTCTCTCCTTCTTTAGCTACAGTGGCTGAGCATCCAGCTCATTCTGCAAAGAGCAGGAAGGAGGTAAATCAAGAGGCCAGGGGTTTTTATGGAGAACCCCCCCACAGCTGTATGCTTAATGAGTGCAGGTGCACCATTTGAAAAAGGAGGAGTGCTGATCTATTTACGCAATATGGAATTGCAAATGGGCCTTTTTGGAAGATATTGCTGAAGGTGAACTCATGCTTTAGATAATCTAGTGTGCCAAATGCATCAGGGTGCCAGCTGACACTTTTCTGCTGACTCCTCAATAGGGATGAGCCAGCGGCTCGAGACAAACATAAGTTCGACTCGAACATCGGGTGTTCGTTTGTTCTAAAACGAACCGAACATATGGGGCGTCGCGGGAAATTTGAGCGCCGTGGAACGCCCCATAATGCACTGCAAGATCTTATGATTGGACAAAGCATGCACCTGACCTGCATGCTTTGGCCAGTCACAGCGCACTCTGCTGGGAGAGCCATAATTGGCCAAAGGCAGGGTGCCTTTGGCCAATCATGACTCAGGGGGACTAAGTCCATGTCCCACACTATATAAGGCTGCTTACATAGCGGCCGTGTGTAGTGTTGTTGGCGTGGACAGAGAGATAGCTTGAGTTAGATTTTTTTGTCTGAACCAGCTGAAGTTACAAGCTGATTGGCTACTATGCACAACTGCACCAGATTTTGCGCTCTTCAGTTTTAGTAAATCACCCCCACTGTATTCGCTGTACAGTTGTTACTATATTATGCAGTCAGCAGTAACAGTATTCACAGATCTGCAGGCCTGTCCTGGAAAATTGTAGTCATGCCTTCACTCCCCTCCCTCTGGCCGACCCTGGCCAGGGACCAGAGAGTACTTCATTGTGGGCTAGTAATGTGTGCTCCCCACCATATTGAATCGTCCAATTCTGTAGTAGTAAGACCTGATTTTATTCTGTACTATACATATCCACTTCAAATCTTTGAAGTTAATAAAATAAACATTACAATATTTAGACTACACAACACTCGTAGCGTTTTCTGGCACTGAATAAAGTTTGTAAGATTTATCACCACTCCACATGATCAGTCTAAAGATGGATTGGACCTAAAAATAAAATGCAGTGTCTGATAATTTATTGTCACAGCAATCTGCAATACCTTATGTTGTAATATTACCAAAATGACAGGGGAAGGAGCTGCTGAACCTCTCTATCCCACTGCATCGCTCACATATCTGCCAAAATACTTCCTGGTAATTCGCTAATTAACTTACTGGCAAAAATGTGAATAAAACCACAGCTAAATCCATAATGTTTCCCTTTCATTTCTTTAAGTACAAGCAGGATGGGTGTGCGTTTATGCTTGCAGGAACTTGCTGGTGGGTGTGGAGCAGACTTAAAGGAAAACTCCTAAGTTAGCCTTCGCTTTCGTAATCTTTTTCCCAGACATTGCAAAACCACGGACAGATGTATCTGCTTAGATGCTGTTCCCTATTCTTTTTTCTATACATGGGATTTTACTTAAAAACCATTACAACTACTGTATGTTTTCATATAAAAATCTTACTAAGTTGGGAAATTTTTACCATAAGCAAATGAATCGGAGTCCAGTAACTCAATAAAACAAGCACAGCAGCAAATTTTGAAAATTATACACATACTGTACATTAAGGTGACCAGATTTTTTAAATGAAATCCAGAGATATATTTATTTATTTTTACTAGTAATGGTGGCAATCGGCGACTCTCTGCCCGTTGCCGCCCACCTCACAGCCTCTCAAGTCTCACTCTCCGGGCCCCGGTTACTACTGGGTGGGGAGCGGAGGAAGATCACTCCACCAGGGAGGGCAAGGAGATAAGCAGGCAGGCGGCTGGCCGGGACTTGAGCCAAGGCAGAAGAACATGCGAGCGGAGCTGAATGGGCATGCACCCGAAGCTGAAGAAATATTCCCTCCGCTCCGACCAGCACATGATCATCAGAAAGGGGCACAGATAATGGAAAAAATACACCCCCCTAAGCTAGTAGAAGCTGGGTGTGTGTAATTCAGATATTTTTTTAATTTCATTCCGCACTGACTGTCTTTGAAATTGCCCCAGCCCCTGTTCAAATCCAATTCAGGGACAAAACCGGGGACAGACTTGGTCTGGGGACAGTGTCCTCAATCCGGGGACTGTCCCCTGAAACCGGGGATGTCTGGTCACCCTACAATACATGAGACTTTTGGTTCAGCTGCATCATAAATATGCAACTTTATAGCAAAATTTGATGCAATTGGTGCAGAGGCCTGTAGTTTCATCATATTTAATTAATGGCACTTGCAAAGTGTTTGTGTGAAGTCTTTTTTGCTTTGGATAAGGGTCTCCAAAAACATTTCTGACCTCTGATTGAGCGTCCCTTTACCCCCCCCCCCCCCACCTATCCTTCTTCTCAATTACCAGGTCTGATGGGGTGTTTGGAGTCAGTTGTACTGATAGTGTTTGGCCAACATCTGACCATACATAGCATTCCATGGTAGACATTTCTGTACCAAGTATTTTCCAGACAAAGCTTCAAATGAGAGTCTCTGGCCAATTTTCCAGCTTCGTGATGAGCATCCCCTTACCCTCACCAGCCCAACTGTCAAATCTGATAGGATGTGTGGAGCTAGTTGCAATAACAGTGTTTGGACCACTGTGACCATAGATAGCTTTCTCTGTACTCAGTAGTGTATTTAGGTTTTGTGCTGCCCTAAGCCTGACTAAACTCATGCACCCCCCAATTTAAATATGACCCACCCCTTTCTGTCAAGGCCACACTCCTTGCTATTTAAGACCCGCCCTGAAATTTTCGAGTGTGGACACTAGTTCTGAGGGGCGGGGGGGGGGGGCAATGAATTTCCCTAATTTGCATAGGTTTCCTTTCACTTCCTGTTTGGCTATGGGGCAGGAAGTGAAGGGAAATCTCTGCAGTGGGACAGGGATGGTAAAAAATAAACTGACAGGAGCTATAACCCTCCCTTACTCTATCCAAAATGAAATATAAAAGTGTTGCCTATAGTTCTACTTTAAGCACAAATTTCTGATAATTTTATGGAGAGGACTAAGAAGATATAACCATGCCAATGGTGCAGCAGAAACATATAGCACAGTGAGGAAGGTTTGTGGTCCGGGATGATAGGACAGTCAAAATTAGAAGCATCACCGCGCCCCCCCCCCCCCCACAGTTGCAGAATGCCGGTTTATAGGGGCGCTAGACTAATGTGCCTCAGCCCAGTCCACCCCATAAGACTGGCGCTACACTAACAGTGTAGCGCAAGCCGGTGGGGACTCTTTCTGTGCTGCCCCCTGCAAAGTGCTGTCCTAGGCCTGGGCCTTGTTGGCCTAGGCCAGAATACAGCGTTGTCTGTACTGAAGAACACTCATAAACTGGGCAGGGCACTGCATGAAGTAATATAGGTACTGGTGCATGTGTGGAAAAAGACTTTCTGATGTCTTGGGGATTGTGTAGGTAAGATCTCAACACTTATGTTCTGGGTCTGCTGTGACCAAATCTCACCATTGCAGATGAACAGAGCTGGGAATTAAAGTGGTTTGAAATGCATTCTCTACATTAGGGTAGAAACCTTTTGCATGCAGCTCCCCCTTCCAGCCCCCCCCCCCCCGATACTTATCTGGGACCAATCTTGATCCAACACTGCGCATTAGAGCAGAGGCTCTCTCTCTCTCCTCATTGGCTCAGAGACAGCAGCGGGAGCCAATGGCTCCTGCTGCTTTCAATCACAGCCAGTGAGAAGAGAGCTGGGGGTGTGGCTGAATCCCACTCTGTGTGTCATTGGACACACTGAGTGGGGGCTCAGGAGCAAGAACGCACCAGTGCCCTCATAGTAAGTGGCTTTCTATGGGGGCAGGAGTGCTGGCGGGTGTCCCGAAAAGAGGAGGATCGGGACTGGTTTTGCATAGAGCAGGTAAGTATGACATGTTTATTATTTTAAATTTTTAAAAACATCAAACCTTTAATATCACTTTAAGGCAGGGAGAACACTGAGTATCCAAGAAACATACAAAAATAAGAACTGACCCAGTTCTCTTCTATTATTAAAATTACATATTGGAGGGAAGTAGACATTTAGTGCTTTGCATTGTTTTGGAAGTCAGGATAGAGCATACTGCATCTCTGTACTGTCTTTGCATTTAATTGATTTCAAAATTGATGTGGCAGATTAGTTGTTTTTGGGTAGAGATTTGGAATTTTATGTTTTCTCAGATAACTGGACATATTGTTATTAGGCACCAACGCTACTATTATCCCCCCTAGTATCATCTGATAGTAGTCATCACTGGGATAATATGTATTTTGCTGTGATGTTCTGAGTTCATATTTGGTTCAAATTAGGGATTACGTTTTTGTATTATGTTAGAGGAAAAGAGGATCTGCACCATGAAAACTGTGCCCAAAAATGGCAAGAGGAGGACAAAGGACTACTCACCAGTATTGCCTTTGGTCACCCTGCAACAGAGGATTTCCCAATTATTGGCTTGTTCTGTTTTGTGACTGTCAGGAGGCAGGCATCATGGTAAAGCAGAATGCTTTGCTGTCCTTCTGATCGATGGAAAAAGAAGCAAGGGAGGTGCAAAATCCACAGAATGAGTAAAGCAGAAGCAGGGAGATGCTTGCATGGCAGGTTCTCCGGGACAGCTTCTTCTCCAGCAAGATAAACAGAAAGCAGCACAGTAGAAACATCACCAAACTGCTGTCAGCTCTTGAGGCTAGCAGTCAGATTCACAGTACCTTAGGTGATCTCACACTGCAGATATGTAGCTATGAGGTTGTAGGCACTGGAAGTACACTGACACTTTCAGGAGGAATTCAAGACAACAGGCAGATTTTTTCAGAGTACTGCTTAGGCTTATACAATAGAAAATCTTCAGTTTTTGAGTTCAGGTCCACTTTAAGGTCTCATTCGCATAGGCATTGAAGTCCATACAGTGTGAAGAAGGCTTCTGTATAAGTGGTTGGGATGTGCCTGGGAGTGATATACCATGGCTGTATGTTACTTACTGCACATCCAAGTGTGTGTGCAGCGACTGATATATGGCATTTGTACAGGCAGCTGTATGTGAAGACCTATAACTCTTGCACCTCCCAGCTTCATAAACAAAGGCCTTCTTCACATTGTATGTGCCTGTCTGAATGAGTCCTAAGTGTCAGTAAGCAACAATTAGTTTTTAGGTGCAATGAATGTATCTTCAAGTGTGGTACAGTATGTTTATGGTTACATTTCTGCATTTTGAATTGGAAAAAGATCCCACTTTCTGCATCTTCGGTGCATTTCTACAAAAACGCAATAGTCACCCATAGTGATGAATGGCAATGCATGTACATTGCCAAAATGCGCTGCAATGAAATTGCACCTCAATGTCGCCTATAACATGCAAATAATCTGTATGCAGATATTTCTGGAGCCAAAACTCGCACCTCAGTGTTGGTCAGATAAGCTGAAAAAAATCCACATGAGTCAGAGAGCAGAAATGAAAAGCCACAGAGAAATAATGTTAATTGACAGATAACCATATAATAAATTTTGTGCATTTAGCAAATAATTGTTTTTTTTTTTTTTTTAATTCAACAGGCAGATAAGAAGAGTCTAGCAGAGGAATAATAACATTTCCAAAAATCATTGAATATATATGTGGAAATTAAATTTTCTTGTAGTTCCAAAAATTTCTGAAAAAGTGCTTAAATGTGTAAAAGGATTTATTAGCAGCTCAAGGGTTAACTTTGCCTGGCATCCCTGCAATGTATGGGGGAGATTTCTTTAAACACTAACACTCCCAGCAGTGTTTGCCAGCGTGAAATACTCCTGACCAGAAATGTATGGACAGTTTTGGCTCGCGGCCCAATTGCACTTTCCGTGATGGGCTTAATTGGAGTGCCTGGGTTAATTCTCAGCCATATTTTTTTATATCAGATGTGTCAGATGATATTGCTCCTCGGCATTAGCGGGCTGTGATTTTGAAGAGGCAGAGTCCATCCTTCAAAGGAATGATGTTCAACATCGTACCTTTAAATAAGAGCCTTCAATTGATTTCTGGGAAGGAGGAGAGACGATCGCTTTGAGAAGCCTGATTGCTACAGTAGTAGAAATAAATGTGAATTTGTGCTGTTTAGTTGCAGTATAGATTGAGGTTATTCCAGTGTGTAGTTCTGTGGGTGCATGCATAGGGCTTGACTGTTTGGTATATGTTGAGTGTGAGGTATAATATAAATTTATAGCATATAACACTTTATAGTTACATAACTAAATAGGATATTTATTTATTACAGGTATTCATATTGCACCAACAATTTACATATATTGTACATTCACATTGTTCCCTACCCTCAAAAAACGTACAATTTAAAGCGGAGCTCCGCCGGAAAAAAAAAATATTAAAAGCTAGCAGCTACAGCAGCTGCTGGCTTTTAATATTTGGACACTTACCCGTCCTGGAGTCCAGCGACGTCCGCAGCAGAGGACGAGCGACCGCTCGTCGCTCTGCTGCTCCCTCCGCCACCCTCGCTGAGGGAACCAGGAAGTGAAGCCCTGCGGCTTCATGCCCAGTTCCCTACGGCACATGCGCGAGTCATGCTGCGCCGTTCTGATTGGTGCTCCTGTGTTCTGGGAGCCGAGTATCTCCCAGAACACTACGGGAAGTCTGGGGGAAGTGACGTCACTCCCGCAGATTCCCGGAGAGAGGACTCCCGGATGTGGGTGAAAATACCTGTCTTAGACAGGTATCTTCACCCCCCTCCCCCCTGAAAGGTGTCAATTGTGACACCGGAGGGGGGGAGGAATCCGAGTAGCAGAAGTTAAAAATTAGGGTGGAGCTCCACTTTAAGGTCCTTATATAACACACATACTAGGGCCAATATAGACAGGCGACAATTCATTTACCGGCATGACTTTGAAGTGTGGAAGGATGCGAACCGGTGACCCTGGTGCTGCTAGACGGACGTGCTAACCACTAAGCCACTGTGCTACCCACACATATTCCTGTTTATTCTATCAGATCAACTCATGCTGCCTTCCTAGGGTGCAAAGTTTGTGTCTTCTGCTAGATGTTGTATCAAGCTCTATCATCACAATATAAAGTGAACCTGTGCAGGACAAAGCAATGGGTTCTCTTAAAGCAGAATAAACCCATCCATTTAACCGTTTCAAATAAGTTGCATTTCTGGCACATGGCGGGAATGTAACCCTCCCATTGGTTGTGCTCTCAACCAGACTGTCAAACCATCTAATGGCTGGTGTCATAACTGATCACATGTGCAGCATTATGGCAGTTGTAGATTAAACAGAGGCAGCTTCCTTGGCTGAAAATGATAGGAGGGTTTACTTCCACTTTAAATGCTTGTTCCTCCCCAGTATAGCTTTTTCCGTGGGCCACTGTGCGTGAAGAGAAATACCCTGTACTTCATAGTTTGGGTAGCATGTGACTCATTGCCCTTCCCTTCACAAAGTGCTCCTTAGCCCTGTGAAAGCTTACACCTGACCATCAGATGGAGCTTCATACAACTCGCAGCCAGCAGATGGAGCTCTAGGCTACTCTCCATCTATGCACCAGGCTCACTTTACTAATGTACCGTGAATAGACTTTAACCTGAATAGGAGGAGCTCTAGTTACACACAACTGAAAGATTCAGAGGATGGACACACCTTCTTCCTTATCTGCTACACGTACTGTATATATGAATTTTCAGCTGGACATAGACATCGGCAGAATGGCAGAAATGTGCAGACTTTCATATTAGTAAGCCCCAAAAATCCACTGAAGAATCAGTGTCTTGGAAGCACCATTTTATGAAAATAAGGAAAAAAACAGATATAGCTACCTTCTAGTCACCATTCAAGAATGGATCCATTTGCATAATGACTTTCCAAAGGAAACTTAGTGATATGGCAATTATGTTTTTTTTTCCCCCCTGATTGGTTGGACAACACACCTATTTTTTTCCATTATCTTTTAGAAATTACCATTTATGAAATTGACCCGTTGGGTGACCTGGACATTTGGTTTCCAGGCATCCTACTAAACCACTAGTATGACTTTTTTTTTTATTCATGACAGTAGCTAAACAATGGTCCACTATTGCAGAACTTGGCCACTGAATGCATATATTTTTTTTAAAGTGAAGTTGGGCTTTAAGGAAAGGTATGAAAGTCAGACATTGTATTATTCTATTCATTCCAGAAAGACTGTCATCACAGTTTTATATTGGATGACTTTAATTAAATATAATTGCATTTTTGAAAAGAAAGATCCACCCATGTGTGGATTAGGTTATGTAACACGTATATTATTGACCAGAATTCCTTGACACTTCTTCTGTAAACCTCTGACCAGGCTGGTGGCAGAAGTACATGATAAAGAACTTTTTCTTAGGTAGACAGCAGGAATGGATCAGCTTGTCTACATCAAGAATATTTGGATGAAAAGGACTAAGGTCTAATAACGCAACATTTATTGGCATATTCTCATGTTATTTACACATTTATATCAGGCTAGGGGTTCTTAAAGTGTTTAATAGACTTGTGCACAATGGAAAAATTAGTTTAGTTTCGGTTCGTTTCTTTTCGGTCCTGTTGATTCGTAATCGTTCGTAATTTTGCTAGACGGGATTTTTCGTGTTTGGACTAATTCGTATTTTCGCAAGCGACATTTTTAGTTGAATCGGAATGATTCGTATTAATGTAAGCCTTATTTTTAGTTGATTTATAATTCGTACTTTCGGTAGAGTACGTTGTTTTTCGTTGATTCTGGACACAACTCCTACTTTCGTAACTTTTTTTGGGTTCGTTGATTCGTAATTTTCCGTGTCTCTCTCACAACGACGCTGCCTATTATGCCTAATGTGCTTCGAATGGATTTGTACTTTTCTAAATACATAGCGGTTATTTGTAAGGATTCGATATCTCATATTTTACTTTCGTTTTTTACATGCGGCTATAGCCTCCGCCCCTCTACACCATTTTGAGAGGGAGTTCAGCACGGTGAGGGAGGAGCAGAGAGCAGAGCAGAGTGTTATTGTGCTTCAAATGGATTCGTACATTCGTAACTTTTTTGATAACAAATTATGCCGAAGACATTCGGGCATTCGCTATTTGCGATATAATTTATTTCGGATTCGGTTTTATTCGTAATTGCTTTGTTTGGAAATTTGAATGCTTCCAAATGTCCGAAAGTTGCTAAATTCGGACGAATTTCGATTCGTTACGAAACGAATTGCACAAGCCTAGTGTTTACGATAATAGATCCTGAATGGACTGTCTGGTTTGTACCCATACATTATTCACCAGACTGCCAATATCCTCATCATCATTACAATTGGGTACCAGTGCGACTTCAAATGATGTAAATTATTTCGTCTTAGTTTACATACGGATAGTTAAGCACAAAACAACTTAAAGATAACACTGCCTTGCTTTTTAGACCTGTTCTTAAGGTTATTTGGGGATCTGAATTAGAAAATGGCATTGGCTAGAACAGTGATTTTCAATCAGGGTTCCGTGGAACCCTAGGGTTCCTCCAGAGGTTGCTAGGGGTTCCTTCAGCATTGGGCAATTTCTGCCTCAGATAATTTCCTACTGACACCATTGATCTTTTTAGCTATCTGTAAGGAGGTAATTCTTCCCACTGACCATCACACAAAGGTATCATGAATTGTAGATTTCTAATTTTGAGCAGGGGTTCCCCGAGACCGGAGAACTATTTCAAGGGTTCCTCTGTGTTGAAAAGGTTGAGAAAGGCAGGGCTAGAATGTATCTAGTTTCTTAGATATCGTTGAAATTGTATATTTTTTTTGTCAGTTTTTGAAAAGCTCCTGCTCAGCAACTTGTTTGTGTTTTTCCGTCGTGCAGATATAGTGAGAGTGTTTACATACTTCCAACTCTAATTTTACATTGGAAACATTGGATTCTAAAGTGTAAGCTATTAACTATATTATAGTTATGACCATATAGGAGGTGTGTGCCAATCGTATTGTTTCATTTTATCAGATTGAGTACAGTAGAGGTTATGGCTACTTTCACGATGGTGCTGCCTAAATCATCCCAATGTATTTTGCTATATTAATTTCCAGATTTTTGACGGGCGACCAGAGTGAAGAGTGGTATATGGCATTTATGCTGTATTTCAAAACTAGAGCTGATAGGGAAAAACTGGTGCCATTTTTGGAATCAGCGGCTCATATATACCCAGGAACAGGTCTAACATTTGGGGGAACCAAAATGTGTGTTGGCCTGTAATCATAAAGGTTTTATCATATCTATTTACTATATAAAAACACAGCAATCCACAAAAACACAACCTAGCTACAACTATTGATATACACTATATTGGCAAAAGTATTAGGACACTTGCCTTTACACACTTTTGGTTATATACAGTAGTGTATTTGCTCCTGTTTTTGTGCAATCAAACATGGAATTGAGGTACAGTTTCTGACAAAGTTACTGGCATGCCATCTGATACAAGTTTGATTGCACGTTTGAGTCTACTTAGGTGTAACAAAAAAAAAAAATTGTGTGTAGAGCCCCAATCGAGGTAGCAATTGAACTCCATCCTAGCCAACATATCAACCAGCAGTAATAAAAGTTAAAAGATGTTACTGTTTGGTGATCTGATTGCTGATTGGTTAGGCTAATCAGTTCATATCGATAACAGTGATAGTTAAAAATCTGATCTACTTTTTTTTTTAACCACTTAAGCCCCGGACCATTTTGGCTGGTTAAAGACCAAGCCCCCTTTTGCGATTCGGCACTGCGTTGTTTTAACTGATAATTGCGCAGTCGTGCGACGTGGCTCCCAAACAAAATTGACGTCCTTTTTTTACCACGAATAGAGCTTTCTTTTGGTGGTATTTGATCACCTCTGCGGTTTTAATTTTTTGTGCTATAAACAAAAATAGAGTGACAATTTCGAAAAAAATGCAATATTTTTTTACTTTTTGCTATAATAAATATCCCCCAAAAATATATAAAAAACAAAAAAAATTCCTCAGTTTAGGCTGATACGTATTCTTCTACATATTTTTGGTAAAAAAAAAATCGCAATCGGCATTTATTGATTGGTTTGCGCAAAAGTTATAGCGTTTACAAAATAGGGGATAGTTTTATGGCATTTTTATTAATCTTTTTTTTTTTTACTAGTAATGGCAGCGATCAGTGATTTTTTTCGTGACTGCGACATTATGGCGGACACATTGGACACTTTTGACACATTTTTGGGACCATTGTAATTTTTACAGCGATCAGTGCTATAAAAATGCACTGATTACTGTAAAAATGACACTGGCAGTGAAGGGGTTAGCCACTAGGTGGCACTGTAGGGCTTAAGTGTTCCCTGCATAGTGTTTCTAACTGAGGGGGTGTTGGGCTCTGTGTCACATGACACCGATCTCCGCTCCGAGTACACGGAGCCGAGATCTGTGTCATTGTCACTAGGCAGGGCAGGGAGATGCTTGTTTACACAAGCATCTCCTTGCTCTATACCTCCGTGAGACGATTGCGGGGATCTCCGCGACAATCGAGTCCACGGGACCCGCATTCCGACTCACGGGGATGGCGGCAGGGTCGCGAGTGCGCCCGCACGCGCGCGACCACACGGACAGGCACTTAAAGGGGACGTACAGGTACGTTGATGTGCCTGTCCGTGCCGTTCTGCTGATTGTATATCTACAGGAGGCGGTCGGCAAGTGGTTAAATACTCAGAGATCTAGTCCATACCACCATCATTTGGGGGGTGTATGTTAAGAACTTCTTCTCTAGGCAATGACTTAAAGTGGAAGTTAACCCTCCTATCATTTTCAGCCAAGGAAGCTGCCATCTTGGCCTCTGTTTAATCTTCAACTGCCATGATGCTGTACATGTGATCAATTATGACACCAGCCATTGGATGGTGTGATAGTTTGGTTGAGAGCACAACCAATGTGACAGTTAGCTTTTCCGGCATGCCGGGAATGTAACTGTTTTTTGAAACTATTAAATCGTTGGGTTTAGTTTAACAGGTAAAACTGAAGTTGTGCTGTAAACAAACCAGCTGATTTCTGAAAGCTCAGCAGATCTTCGAATGCTAATAATGCACTGATGTTCTTTTGGTTCTGTGTGTACAATTAACACAGCCTCATTCAATTGATACATCTCTTCTTTTCTTTTTTCTTTTTTCTCTTTTAGCAACAAGGGGCCGCCACGTCTGTCTACTGCGCCATCTCTCCAGACCTGGAGGGCCTTGGAGGAATGTACTTTAACAACTGCTGCCGTTGCCTGCCATCACAGGAGGCCCAGAGAGAGGAGACGGCAGAGGCCTTGTGGGAGCTGAGCGAGAGGCTTATCCAAGAACGAGTTGGCAGCCAGTCCAAATAGCAGGGAGCTGATGTTAGGATCAAAACACACGGAGTGGCGTGTGTGTATGTGTGTGTGTATCTGTGTGCTAGGAACCTGCCAGCTCTGGAAGCTTTCCAACCCTATCATCAAGAGGGTTTCTATATACCTCTGATACAGATTAACTAGTGTTAAATGGAATAATAGCAGTCACAACATAGTGAAAAATGTTAAGTACTAGAGGGAAATGGGGAATTCTGCAGGGTTAAAGGGACAATATCTCTTTCTTGTACTGAGTTAAGCTGATTTCTTTGTCTTAAAATTAGGGAGATTTCAAAATCGAGCCTTGATTGCTATAAAAAGACAATAAAAGGTTGAATTATAGCTCTGATTATAAAGCAAAGGCGCTTTCCATTTAATTCATTTAAACATGGATGTAATAACATTGTTCAAAGAGCACTGGGTACAGTAACCCTTAATATTCAAAATGATGCTTCATGTTAGATTGTGACCAAACTACGAGCTACTAGCTTTTCTCCAGATTAGCACACAATGTCGTCACAAGGACTTTCACTATATGATCAGTCAGGGCTTTTTTTCAGAGAATAGGTGCAAGTACTTCCCCCTTTGAGTCACCCCTTATCTCCAGCCCCTACCTACTTCTGAGCACCATCCCTTGGTTCCACCCCCTCCCCACCTCCCAGTACCGCTCCTACCACGTATCATTTTGTGGTGCTATGTACAGCGGAACCTCGGGTTGCGAGTAACGCAGTTTACGAATGTTTCGCAATACGAGCTGTTTTAAAAAAAAAAATCCTGACTTGGTTTTGCGAGTGTCGTCGAGCAAGCCGAGCAGGATTCAAGCCTCTGAGGTGTGCAGTACCGCATTTGGCCAGAGATGCAGGGGCGCCGATGACGCTCAGAGACACACAGAGCCGCTTGGAGACACTCAGAAACACTCCGTTCCCAAGTGTCTCTAAGCGGCTCCATCGTCCCTGCACATCTGGCCACCTGCGGTACTGCATAGACAAGCAGTGGCTGTGGAACGGATTATCTAAGATTCCATTATTTCCTATGTGGAAACTCGCTTTGATATACGAGTGCTTTGGATTACAAGCATTTTTCTGGAAGGAATTATGCTCGTAATCCAAGGTATTACTGGAGTTTGTTAAGGATAACAGGAAAAGCAGTAAAATACATTTTCTGCAGCAAGCAACAATAGCCCCCCCTCCCTAATAACAATAGATCACCGCCCCAGCACCAATAGACCCCCTGCAACAAAATACCTACCAGCAACAAAAGATCCACCCCAGGAAAAAAAGACCCCCGCCAGTGACAACAGATATCCCAGCAGCCAGCATTATTAGACCCTCCAGCGGCCAGCAAACAATAATCCCCGCCCTCAACAGTAGATCCCTCCCAGCAAAATAAGACCTCTACAGTAACAATAGACCCCTACCTCAATAACAGATCTGCCCCAGTGACAATAGATCCCCCAGCAGCCACCATCAATGGACCCTACATCACACCCAAGAACCCCTTGCCATTATATACATTCAGTGCTGGAGGTGCTGGAACTGCATTCCCCCACATTCCTGCTGAAAGAAAAGAGTGATTGGTGAAGGACCAAGGTGGCTACACCCTGATCACCGCTCCTTTCTCCATGCTCCCACTTTTTTGTTGTGCCATCTTGTTGGTACCACAAAGCCATTGCAAGTAAAATAACCTAGCTGGGACCTCCTCCCACTGTGCATGCGTGCCTTGGCTCTATTTATTTCTATAGATGAGCTGTATGGTTGGATGGCACGAGGCAGTCACAAGAATGGCCCACCAATAGGAATTACAGAGGCAGCGATGCACCTGATGGGATGTTTTTCATTGCAGAGGCTGTCCAGCAACGAAGATCATGGGACTGGGGAGGAAAGTATGTTTCGTACCAGGTGGGCTGCATTCAGGGGGGGGGGGGGGGGCGGGGTACTAAAAAGTAAAAAGCAAGGTTTTCTTTTAAATGATTTAAAATGGTTAAAAAAATTTTTGCACACATGTGTATAAATAAGCTGCGAATAATGTTTACTTATATGACCAGGAGAAATAAAGGTGACAGAAGTTTAAATAAATCACTTACATTATCCTATACTTAAAACTGCAGTAAAATAAATGATTGTATGTTATTTTCCGGGCATTCAGAAGAGCTTACCAGATACACTATTTTGAATGAAGCTGATAAATATCTGCTGTGATCTTGATTAAATACTTTAACACTGTCTTTATCTTTGATAATTACCGTATTTGTTTTCTATTAAATTCTTTCAATTTTACATTTATAAACTGAATAAAATTTCTGCATGATTAAGTTGTTTTTGTCTCTTTTTTCAAGTTATAACAAGTCATTATTATTATTATATTTTATATTCATATTATTATATTTGACATCTATGCTAGCTGTCCATAGACAGCAGTGCTTTGCTGAGTTACTCTGTAGATCACATACTGTATGTACTGTACATAGCCACGGATTAGGGGGGCAAAATAAAGATGATTTACAGTATAATATACAGTAGATTTTAAAAAAAAAATCTGTCCCAATCTACAGGGGTCCCTTTAATGCAGATATGCAGCCAGATAGAGTATCTACCCAACATAAAACACAAGCGCCATCTAAAACTGAAATTTGCTTTTTGTTGGCAACTGGTGGATTTATTCCACCTTTTGCTTTTTAAATTATTGAGAGATTTAATGGTGGACGTTTATGTGGTTTGTGTCTCTACACTTGCTATAGGGTCGTGATGAACGTGTTCCTTTTAGACAGCAAGGTTCTCCGCTTATTTATGTAGCACACGGCCCCCTTTTCCCTACCTTTGGCTCACTTGTAGGAAAAGGGGCACACCGTACCACATGCCCGTACCTTCCTGTGTGAAGAGGTTGAGCGGAGTAAATATAACTGGGTCTCCACGGCTAGGTTCTCCAGAGAATGGTTCTTGTCTCTACTGCAATAAAGACAAATCTCTATTTCCCCCAATAACTCCAAGGTCCACACCAGTTGCAACTCCAACGTAGAGTTTATTTTCTCATATGCGCAGTCACTAGGAAAGGGTGGATGGAGAACAAGACAGCAAAAGGTGTTGGAGTAGGTCCAGGCACAAACGAATGTATGACTCACTACCTGTCTCTTCAAGTAGGCTCAGCTCACCCGGATAGTCTCCCATTAGAGTGGATCCTAGCAGCCGGAGTGATACTCGAATTAGATTACACACAGTCTCTGCTCGAACTGTTACGGGTGAACTTTGGGTCTCTGCCACAGACCTGGTGAACATTGCTTGTGGTATTAGGCCTCTTCCAGGGAGATGACATCCCTCCAGAGGGTTACCGGGCCCCTTCCTTCACTGTGATCTCTCACCAGTCCTTCGGAATGGTCCTCCCCCAGCCTCCTCCTCCAGACACGGGTCCCCTCGCAAGGCAGCACCCTGGGATTCCTCTTCCCTCCGTGGGCCCCAGCCAAAGGTGCTGGACCCAAGGCCTTCAGTTGCAGCCCCAGGGATAAAGGTGCCTGAGACTGATCCGCCAATGAACCGGGCCAGGAGGACCCGGTACTCTCGAACCTGGAACCCCACCCTCGGGCTGAAGGTGCCTGGGGTGGCCAACGAACGGAACAACACAGTCCCCAGGGTAGGACCCCCGGGAATGAACGAACCCCCCCCACAGGCAGCGTCTGCCCCTTTTATGTCCTCTCCCGCCATGCACAGCAGGCCGACCACGCCCACCATACCACCGCCGAGAGGGGACATCCAAGGCACAGCACTATACCAGCGGTTCAACCCTAGGCCTTGATGGCAGCGCCATCCACAGGCCACAGGGAACTATACACCAGTATCCCACCTGCGGTATAAAATGGTTTAGCAAAGCCCTATCAAATAAGTTGTTTGAGTACAACTACCACTCAAACATTCCCCTAAATTTGAAGACCCCGCTACATTTAGAAAATCAATGGGGGATTGTGGAATTTTTCCCAAGTTTCAACAATGCAATCCATGACAATATAAAAAGTCAACAAGAGATTGAACCCATTTAAAACTAAAATGTACATTTTAGGAGATGTTGGTCTTCCTGTATTAGCATGAGATACCAGAATTAGCAGAAGAAGCAGATAAGAAGATAGAGAGTGGAGAAGTGATTGTTGTCACTCACCTCACTCTGATCCCTTCGCCATGGCTCACACATGTTGCGATTTGACATGCGTTTTGACATGTCAAATCGGCTGCATTTTCCGGCAATTGCCGGCAATGACACCAACCTAATCGGTGCGACGCCGCATCTGCGGCGCTGCACCAATTTCAAAAAGTAGTTTCTGTACTACTTTTTGCTATTTCGGGCCGCGATTTACATTGACATCTGTGCAGAAACCTGCACAGATGTCTCTGTAATCGCGGCAAAAATCGGGACTGACAGGCGGGAGTGAAATCGCGCGATTTCAGCTCAACTCGCACGGCTTCACTCCCGCAGCCCAGTGTGAACCTGGGCTTAGAGCCGGTTCAAATATGTCCAGGCATGGTTTCATTGTGATTTTTAAATGTACGGTGTCATTTACTGGTTCAGGTGCAAATTTTTAAAGTGTATGACACTCAAAATTGCACCTGAACCAGACTGGAAATCATACAGGACTCTAAAAACACACTGCGGCCGGCCCACATATATGTGAACCAGCTCTATAGAAAGCCGTCTCGGTTCACATGTCATGCAAATCGGATGCGGTTCAAAACACATCCAATTCGCATATATGTGAACCGAGACTTATATTCCTTTATTCTTTAAAGGAGACCTGTCATTATAATAAATAATGAACCTACTAATGTTGATTTCCGGGCTAAAATACTATCTGGCTGTCATGCTGATCCACTGATGGTATACATCACTGACCCTAAGCATGAACAATATTTTTGTCTTCACATGATGCATGCAAGTATGGTTGCAGATAACTAGACAACTCCAAAGCAGGTTGGTAGTGGCATCCCCCTAATTTTCTCATTAAGAAAAGTGCCAAAATGGGTGTGTTTGGTCCAGAAAACCAGCAATCCAATCAGTTTTTTAGGATATAATTGTTTGCTACAGTCCAGAACACAACGCTCTAATCTTTACCGAGCCCTAATGAAGGGGGCCCTAGGAACCCCACAACGCGTTGGCTTTCTGTTTTATGTGACTCCAAATAAAAAAAATATCTGGTTCTAACACACCAATTTTGGTGCTTTCTTTATTACATTTACATGTTTTCTGAGAATATAGTAGAATTCAGTGCCTGATATCTGGAGAACCACCTAAAAGAAACCTTCTATACCAAAAGAGACCCCATATCAGGATTCTTAACCCCCTTAGCGATATTCCCGAGTCAGGCTCGGGGTGAGTTTTTCATGCTAAGAGCGGTAACCCTGAGCCAGACCCGGGCTGCATCGCAGTATCCAGGGGAAGTTACTTACCTTGTCCCAGGGTTGCCAACTTTCAGCAAATTTACAAACAGTTTGTAAAATCCATAATTGTTGCATCTGTCAATGAATGTCAGTTATGGACATGCAGCCTACATGTCTGTAATGGACATTCATGGACAGATGCAAAAAGTACAGATTTTACAAACTGTTCATAAATTTACTGAAAGTTGGCAACCCTGCCTTGTCCCCTGGATCCTGCGATGTCCTCCCGCAGTGTGTGTGAGCCGTGTCTCCTCGCTCGATTCACACTGCCGGGTGCCGAGCTCCGTTCCCTGCGACGTTGTGGCGCACGGGGGCGGAGTTCGGCGCCAAATTCAAAAAGTGAAAAACACAATACACATACAGTATACTGTAATCTTACTGATTACAGTACTGTATCAAATAATTACACATCCCCTTTGTCCCTAGTGGTCTGTCCAGTGTCCTGCATGCACTTTTATATTATAAAAACTGTTCTTTCTGCCTGGAAACTGGAGATTGTCCATAGCAACCAAAAAGTGTCCCTTTATGTCAAAAGTGGTTTTAGACCAGCTAGAAAACAGCGATAATAAATTAGAATCACTCGCAGAATTGAGCGATAGCGATTTGTGGGGAAATTCGTCATCAAACGCTAAATCTAATGACAGCGACAAATTTCAGTGTTTTTGATTTGATTACATTATTGAATAATTTTTATTATAATTACATTACTATTTGTTATAATTATTTATAGTTATTTATTATATTATAATTTATGATTTTGTGTTTCAAACTTTATCATACCCGGGATGTCTAGACTCTTGTTTGGTCAGGTTTAAGTAAGTAATTACTAAGAATTGCAGGCCTACAATACATAACACCAAATTTCCATGCAAAATAATTGTACCGCTTTTGGTACAAAATTCCAGACAAAATCATACCGCCAGGGAGGTTAACTTAACTGTATATCTAACGCTCTACACACAAACTCTCTGTTTTTAATGACAGGTTTCCTTTAAAAGGAACGATTAAAGTTCCTATTTGTAGCATCAAAGATTTAAAACAAATCTGTAACCCTCAATTTTTCAAACTGGACAGCATTTTGTAGTCCAATTTGTGAAAACAGAAAAGGGGTCTTCCTGAAGGGCTCCACTGGTATTAGCTAGGAGAAAAGATACAGCAGTGAAAGAATATCCTCTTCCTTAAAGTGGAGTTCCACCCAAATTTGGAACTTCCGCTTTATCCACTCCTCGCCCCCTTACATGCCACATTTGGCATGTAATTTTTTTTTGGGGGGGGGGAGTAGGGGCTTCAGTAGGAGTGGGTCTTCCTGTCCCACTTCCTTCTTCCGCCCTGGGCTCGCCTAGGCGATACGTCATATCGCCTTGTGGCGGCCGCTCCCTGTAGGCGATCGCCTGTCCATTCAGAGAGCGCTGCGCCGTTCGCGCATGCGCAGTTAGTGCCCGGCCGTGAAGCCGAAAGCTGTCACGGCCGGGTGCCCACACAATGAATGGAGGCACCGGCGGAGAAGGGGGGGAGAGGAGCGGAGCTCCAGGCGGCGCGTCGTGGCACAGTGGAACAGGTAAGTGTATGTTTATTAAAAGCCGGAAGCTACACTTTTTGTCAAGAAATATTGAGTAATGGCCCAAAAGGTTCATGTTGGAGACCCGGTCATTCCTTTTGCTTACTTTCAGATGCTTGTGCATTATGGGGACTGTCGGAAGTCAGTCGATAGTCAAGGATTTGTGAGATACTTTCTATAAGCACAAATCAGACAATAGATTAAAGTCATCACAAGGCCGAATTACACTATTGCACATTTATGGAACTATTCAGGCAGTACAAAGTGCAGGGACCTGTAGTAATAGTGTTTTAAGGCTTTCTCACCTTCTTCAGAATAAGTGAACAGATAAAGAATACACTAAAACAATAGTACAGGGTTTATCAACCAGGGTTCCATGGAAAATTAGGGTTCCTTCCCAGGTTTCCAGGGGTTCTTTGAGCAATAAGCAGTTTCTGCCTCTCAAAGAAGTTCCCACTGACACCATTGATCTTTCTGGCTATCTGTAAGGGGGAAATTCTTGCCAATGACCACAAGAGCATTCTTTTCACTGATCACCACACTAATGTACCATGAGTTGTAAATATAGTCATTTTTAGCAGGGGTTCCCTGAGACCGGAAAATTATTTCAAGGGTTCCTTTGCACTGAAAAGGTGGAGAAAGACTGCAATAGTGAAATAAAGATGTATTGTAATTGATTCCCTGCAGATTAGTTGTCCCATGTACAAATGACAAACCCTCCTGGGCAAACTAAAGTTCTAACCTTTCCTTCACCTAACCAAAAGGAAAAATAAGTTTTGTCTGGAGTTACTCTATGGTTCCACTTAATGCCAGCCACTGAGGTAGCTCATATTTATCTTTCCCTATCAGCTTGCTGCTTCATTATTCTACAGAGGAAGGAGAAAATTTGTATAAATCCAACTTGTCCCATAGGAGTCACATGATCCACTATACCAGGAATTACCTATCACAGTGAAACCTTGGATTACGAGCATAATCAGTTCCAGGAGAATGCTTGTAACCCAAAGCACTCGTATATCAAAACGAGTTTCTCCATAGAAGTCAATGGAACACGAAGATGATTTGTTCCGCATGGACTTCTATTGCATGCAATACCACATGTGGCCAGAGGTGGGGGGGGCGCCGGAGAGATTCGGCAAACACTTAGAGACAGCTCGGCTGAATTTGGAAACTCTCGGAAAGGCTCAGAAACACTCGGGAACTGAGTGTTTCTGAGTGTTTGAGTATTTCCGAATGGCGCAGAGGTTCACCGGCGCCCACGCACCTCTGGCCAAATGCAGTACTGCACACCCCACTGGCTTGAATCCTTCTCGTTTTGCAAGACAACACTCGCAAACTGAGTCAGGATTTAAAAAAAAAAGTTGCTCGTCTTTCAAAATGCTTGTTAACCGCGTTACTCATAAACCAAGGTTCTACTATATTTCTCCTTCATCCCGGGATTGGCAAGAGAGCGAAATTTAAATGTGTATTGAATTTGTTTTCTGGAGTTCTGATTTACAGCCAAACTTGAGTCAAAACTTTAATTTATGTATTTATTTATGGCAGGAGCAGGTCTTTCTTCTGTGTTTTTTTCAAAATGTAAACAAACATTGATACATTGTAGCCAGCTGCAGCTCTTGACGGCAGCTATTTACAATGTATGTATTTATTTATGTACTTATTTTTACACCAAAATGCTAAATATATATATATATATATATATATATATACACACTGTATTTATTGGCGTATAACACTCACTTTTTTACCCTGAAAATAGAAGGTAAACTGTGCCTGCGTGTTATACGCAGGGGGCTGTGGAAAGTTTTATTTCTGAAACTTCCCTCTTAAAATTAGGGTGCGTGTTATACACCGATAAATACGATATAGATATTTATATATTTTTTCTAAATTTATATTGTTTGCCTTAGTTAAATCACTCTTGGGAGATAGTTACCACCAAAGGAAAAAAGGAAACAAATTTTTGTTCCAAAAAAAACATAAAACAATATATGCCTCATTTCTGTACCACCAATAATAGTTATTGCCAAAATAACAGGTATATAATTGAAACATGAAAATGGCTCAGACATGTAAGTAATTAAATAATATAGAGATTTGAAAATGAGCAGCTAGAGGGAGCTCTCAGTGGCTCAGAGTAGTTTATTGCCTCACTATTATGGGAAACCTGCACTGAAAAATATTAAAGTACAACTAAAGGCAAAACTTTTTTTTATTAGTTTTGGATAGAGTGGAGAGGGATTAGAACACCTGTCAGTTTTTATACTAAATTTGTCCTGTTAACCATTATCATTGAAAGTGAAAGTAAAAAGAAAATCGCACATTTTGGGTTGTCCCCAGAAAAGTAATCAAGGGAAAATCTTCCAATCTGAACACTAGTTCTGGTGACCGCAAGTGATTCTCTTAATTTGTAGGGAAATCCTCTCACTAACAGGGGTGATAGCCCTCACTTACTCTATTCAAAATGAAAAAAAAATCTGATTGACTCTCGGGAGATCAGGAAGGACTTTTTTCCCCCACTGGAGAAAATTGGATCATGCTTTGCTGTTTTTTTTTTTGCCTTCCTCTGGATCAACTGTATAGGATTGTGTATATAGGGTTATATTTATTTATTTTTTTAGGATTCATTTTTTTCCATTTATTGGTTGAACTAGATAGACTTGTGTCTTTTTTCAATCAGACCAACTATGTACCGGTGTCAAGTGATTGGGTGTTAATTAATTTATTGAGCAGAATAAAGAATTTATTTTGCCCATTGAAATAAATTAACGCTCAAGCACTAAATGCGTCTAGCGTTTAGACACGTTTAGCAGCTTCAAACGTTTTTCTACTAAAATGCCGCTGATCCAGGATGCACTGGCAGTGGATTTTTTTTCCTGCCACCAAACTCTCCTGCCTAAAAAAGATGCTAAAGGCCTATGTGTCTGTATTTTACAAAAGCATTCGATACGTTCCCCATAAATGCTTAACCACTTCTCCACCGGGCCTATTCTGGCACTTCTCTTCTTCATGTAAAAATCATCATTTTTTTGCTAGAAAATTAATCAAAACCCCCAAACATTATATATATATATATATTTTAGCAGGCACCCTAGGGAATAAAAATGGCGGTCATTGCAACTTTTTATCTTGCACGGTATTTGCGCAATAATTTTTCAAATGCCTTTTGCCGGTTTCATGAATTAAAAAATATAAAAACAGTAAAGTTAGCCCGATTTTTTTGTATAATGTGAAAGATGATGTTATGCCGAGTAAATAGATACCTAACATGTCATACTTTAAAACTGCGCACATTCATGGAATGGCGCCAAACTTCGGTACTTAAAAATCTCCATAGGCGACGCTTTAAATATTTTTACAGGTTACTATTTTCGAGTTACAGAGGAGGTCTAGTGCTAGAATTGTTGCACACGCTCTAATACGTGCATCGATACCTCACATGTGGGGTTTGAACAGCGTTTACATATGTGGGCGGGACTTACATGCATGTTCGCTTCTGACCACGAGCTACCGGGGACTGAGGGGTTTTAAAAAAAAAAATGTTTGTAATTTTTACACTTTTAAAAAAATATTTTTTTTTGATCACTTTTATTCCTATTACAAGGAATGTAAACATTCATTGTAATAGGGATCATTGTGACAGGTCCTCTTGATGGAGAGATGTGGGGTCAATAAGACACCACATCTCTCCTCCAGGCTTGAAAACATGAGATTGTGAAAAAAAATTCACCGAACTCATGGCGACAGCCGCGATTGCGGCTTTGTTTACTTTTGGGTACCCGGACGTGATGTCACAACGTTGCGCCCGGCCTCCGACGGTCATAGAGATGACTGGTGACCATCTGGTCACCGGAAATCTCTATCGTCGTGAGCCGGCGCCGGCCGATTTGTTCTCCGGGCCCCCGATGGCACGGGAGAGCCTGGAGAAGCACCGGATGGCGGCGAGAGGGGGGGGGACGTCCCATTCCGCTGCCTATAAGAACGATCAAGCGGTGGAACTGCCGCTATGATCATTCTTATCATGCACAGAATTGCCGGCAGAAAACAGTGATATCTGAATGATGCCTGTAGCTGCAGGCATCATTCAGATATGACCGCACAAAGTCAAAGACGTCATATGACGTCCTCGGTGGAGGAGTGGTTAATCTACAAACTGAGGTCTGCAGACAAGGACCATAGGGTTTGTTCTTGGATAGAAAAGGGTGTCCAAAGGATGGTGATAAATAACGTGTACTCAGACTGGTCTGGAGTCGTAAGTGGGGTACCCCAAGGTTCTGTCTTGGGAACAATTCTGTTTAATTTATTCATAAATGATATAGAGGGTGGGATAAATAGCTCAATCTCAGTTTTTACGGACGACACAAAAATAAGTAAGGCAATAACTCCACATCAGGACATATACATTTTACAGGAAGAACTTAATAAAATAATGGGTTGGGCATCTACATGGCAAATGAGGTTTAATGTTGAGAAATATAAAGTGATGAACTTGGGGGCCAATAACATAAATGCAAACTGCTCACTAGGAGGAAGAACCTCTGGGGGAATCAAAGATGGAGAAAGATCTGGGGGTCCTGGTAGAAGCCCGACTGAGCAATATCATGCAATGTCAGGCTGCAGCTAGCATGGCTGGCAGAATATTAGCATGCATAAAAAAAGGAATTTACTCCAGAGATAAAACAAAAATGCTGCCAATTTATAAAACTCTGGTACAGCCACGGAGTATTCCGTCCAGTTCTGGTCACCAAACCTCAGGAAGGATGTGCTGGAACTGGAAAGAGTCCAGAGAAGGGCAACTAAATGAATAAGGGGATTGGAGGACCTCAATTACGAGAAACGACTACAAGCACTAAATTTATTCTCCCTGGAGAAGAGATGCTTGAGAGGAGATATGATAGCAATTTACAAATATCTCAATGGGGATCCCAGAGTAGGGAAAAAAAAGTTTCATTCTCAGGGAGTGTAAAGCCTCGTACACACGATCGGACTTCCATCAGACTTTTCCGTGAATTTGGGTCCAAAGGGCGTTGGCCGTGAACTTGGTATGCATACAGCCGGCACAACATTTTCAGCCAACAAAACCTAAATGTGTTTTTTATGCTCTTTAGCGCCACCCTTTGGGCAACACAAAACAGATTATAGCGCACACATTCAAAAATGACATTTATCCTGCAAGGCTAGTTAAAAACACCTGAACATATTCATATAAATATATATATACGGGGTTTGGTCACACTATATGGTCATATAGTGCTAAGCCCACAAACTGCGACAAAGTACCCCAAATTTTGTGGGTCCTACCCTAGTAATAGAATGAAAGATCCTGCGTCTCAACCATGGGAGCCAAACTTCTCTATGTGGGAGAACTGAAGGGATTCCTCCTATGAACTGGTGGCCACTAATAAGAGGTAACTCTGGGCAACTTTTGCTACTGTTGTCTTAATGTTTAACATTGGTTCTGAGCATGCGTGTTTGTACTTTGGATTTTAGTTGGACAGATTTATTGTCAGACAGTTGGTGAGCATGAACAGCCAACATCTGTTGTCATTAATTCAGCCAACAATTGTCTGATGCAACATACACATGGTCGGATTATCCGACACAACACGTCCATCAGACAATTAAGCTGCATAGGGGGTTTTTCACTGTCACGGCTATAAGGATGTGGAGCTCTCTTCCATAATTGGTGGTGTCAGCTGGGAGTATGGATAATTTTAAAATACTTTTGGACGTACATCTTAGTGAACACAACATACAGGGATATGGGAAATGGGTATCGATACTGACACACGTACACCAATCACACAGGTTCAACTGGATGGACTATTGTCTTTATTCAGCCTTATGTAACTACAGTATGTAACATAGGATAACATGCAGGGGAGTTTAGAGGCAGGAAAAAAAAAAACACCTGATGCCCCTAGAAGTAGCTTCAAAAACGTGTGCATGAGGCCTAAAAATACCAATTGCCCAGTTGTCATGCTAATCCATTGTGTTGACTGACCTGTGACAAACCTACATATCAGGAGTTCTGATTTCAGTCTGACTTTGGTTCCTGCATGCTTGTTCCAGGCCAGACATCTAATGCCGCGCACACACGACCGTTTTTCATGACGAGAAAAATGCAAATTTTTAAAATGGTCATTAAAAATGATCGTGTGTGGGCTTCAGAGCATTTTTCACGACGTGAAAAATGGCCATGAAAAAATTGGAACATGCTCTAATTTTTCTCGTTGTTTTTCACCTCGTCGTTTTTTTCGTCATGAAAAACGGCCGTGTGTGCGCTTTAACGACGTGAAAAAAAATGCGCATGCTCAGAATCAAGTATGAGACGGGAGCGCTCATTCTGGTAAAACTAGCGTTCGCAATGGAGATAACACATTCGTCACGCTGTAACGGACTGAAAAGCACGAGGCTGAAAAGCACGAATCGTCTCTCAACAAACTTTACTAACATGAAGGGTTGCGCCATCCGAATGGAACTACCCCTTTTTAGTGCCATCGTACGTGTTGTACATCACCGAGCCTTACTCGAGCATTTTTTTCAATGATAGTGTGTAGGCAAGGCAGGCTTGAGAAGAATCACGTCGAGAAAAATGCAGTTTTATTCAATGACATTAAAAACGGTCGTGTGTACGCGGCATAACATTTTCAGAAGCAAGTCAACCATGGCGGCTCCCTTTAACAGCATCTTTATCCAGCCTGTGGTTAACTGTGCAGACTTTTTGACTTTTATCACAGCCTGCCATGTTTGCCGAACAGCATTCGGAGTCCACAGATCAACTTTTATTTTATTGGGACTTACACTTTAATTCCTTTAAGAATAAACAGCTTTGAGTACTGCCAACATCGAGAAATTAAACGGTTCTCCTCTCTGCCTCAGTCATTATTTCCTCCTGCTGGTAAAGGGTGATTCAGTCAGTTTAGAAGTTTGTCAAGGTTGAGTAGTTCTTGTCAGTTGTCCGACCCATAACCTCTGAAATGAAACACACATAATATTAAGCAAGGCAGCTTCTCGCTGATCAATAATCTTGTAAGTGAGAGTCTGCAGGGATCTTCTTTGATGCGAGAGGTATTTAGGGTGTGAAAATTGATTGTCGGAGAAGCTGCAAAACGCATCCTTTTCTTTTTTTTGTGCACGTTCCTTTGCTTTTTATACTTTCATGTAGGTGGTTTGTCTTAAGGTCGACACTATTTGATTGCTATTGAACACATAAAAAATGGTTTTATATATGGCTGTTTTAAGCCATAGCTTTACATGCTGTTTCATTTTCATTTGCATATGAAATTGTTGTTCAGAATTCTATCAGAATACACAAGTGACTAGTAACTCACTAAAGCAGGATATGGTAGACAAAAAAAAAAAAAAGAGAAAATTAAAAGAGGAGGTTTGCCTATAGAAACCACTTGCATCAGTGCTAGAATTTTTTTGGACTGCAGAATTGAAATAACAAAATTAATTGGTTGCTATAGATAACAGACATTAAATTTTTTTGAACACCATATTTAAAAAAGTTAAATCACGTAACATGACAGAGTGTATAGAATTTTTTTTTTTACATCTGCCCTGTCCTCATAGGAACTAAGGTCTTATTCAACAGATTTTTTTTTTTTTTTTTTATATATTTAAAGCCTAATTTTTATTTTATTTTTTTTGGACAGAGTAGGGCATGGCCTAAATCCAACAGTTTTTTTTTCCCCATGTAGCGGCCTCACCCCCCGTCCCCTTGTGAATAAAGTGGCTTGCTTGTCTAGGGGTATGCGGGAGGAGGGTGAGGTACACTACGGCCCCTGTCCTCTAAAGCCCCGTACACACGATCGGTTTGACTGATGAAAACCGTCCGATCGATGGTTTTCATCAGACCAACCGATCGTGTATGGTACCCATCGGTCTTTTTTCCATCGGTTGTAAAAAATAGAACTTGTTTTAAAATTTTCCGATGGATAAAAAACCGATGGGAATTTCCGATCGTCTATGGCAAGTCCATCGGTTAAAAAACCCATGCATGCTTAGAATCAAGTCGACGCATGCTCAGAAGCATTAAACTTCACCGCGTTTGGAACGGTCGGTTTTTTGACTGATGGTGTGTGGCCAAGACTGATGAAAAACAGTTTCATCGGATTTCCGATGGACAAATCCATCGGACGAAAATCCATAGGTTATCCAATCGTGTGTACGGGGCTTTAGGTGTAGAGGTGAAGGCCAACACTATTTTACCTTCGGGCCTGTGTTCCTGATGGAGCCTCTGACCCTCCTGCAAAGGGCAAGTTTGACTGTCAGTAATAGAGCCCCACACCATAAAAAGTCCAACACTCCTTTATTCTTCTTCACATATGAACAGTATCAGTTGAACTTTCAAACAAACAAACAGGGTGTGGATACAAGTAGGCCCAGGCACAATGAACTCTCCTATTCCTTTGGCGAATAGGCTTGGCGCACGGTCGCTGCCACCGACTGAGTTTGGTCGCTGCCACCGACCGGGTGAACTGTTGAGGCCCCTGCCACAGGCCTAATAGCAGGTCTCTGCCACCGACCTGAATTGACTAGATGTACCGCTGCCACCGGTCACAGAACATGAATTACCTTCCTTTATGAATAGGCCCTTGCCGGGGAAAGATATCCATCCAATCGGTCTCCGGAGGTCCACCCTGGCAATATGCTGCACCAGCTTCACGAAGGGTCACCTCTCCCGTCCTTTACGCCCTGGATTCAGGTGCCCAACACCAGGGGCACCTTAGGACAATCCCCCCCCTCGCGGGACCCAGTGGAAGATTCTGGGCCCAGGCTTTCGGATGAGTACCTCACCCCAGACTGAAGGTGTCTGGGATGGAACACGAACTCCACGTGTACAGGCCGAGGGCGCCTGAACACCGAACATGGACAGCAGCCCTCAGGCTGAAGGTGCCTGGGACTCAGACCTCGTGGTTAAGATGTCCGCCCCCTTTATATCCTCCCCCAACAAGCACAGCGGGTTCCCCGCCCCGCAGTACAACTGCCCCGAGAGGTCACAAAGGGTACGGCACTGCAGTAGTGGTTCAACCCCGGCTCAAAGTGACAGCGCCACCTGCTGAGCCGCAGGGAACTAAACACCACTGATGTCCTCACCCGAACAGAATACAGCCCTATTCTTCCAATTAGTGCATCTGGGTCATGCTACCACCCAGATGCTCCCCCTAAATAGTACATGCCCGCTACACCCATTTGTGCCAAATTAGGAAAATTTCCCTGAAATTCCTATTCTGTAGGTACAAAGGGAATTTAGAAGAGATCTCTCCAAAGTGAAGAAATTGTCCTCTTATTCCACGTACACACGATCGTTTTTAATGTCATTTTCAAAAACGCCTGTCTTGCATACACACGTTCATTAAAAAAAACACTCGAGCAAAGCGCAGTGACGTAGAACACGTACGACGGCACTATAAAGGGGAAGTTCCGTTCGAATGGCGCCACCCTTCATGTTAGTAAAGTTTGTTGAGCGACGATTCGCACTTTTCAGCCTCGTGCTTTTCATTCTGTTACAGCGAGATGAATGTGCTATCTCCATTACGAACGCTAGTTTTACCAGAACGAGCGCTCCCTTCTCATACTTGATTCTGAGCATGCGCATTTTTTTTCCCCTCGTAAAAGCCTACACACTACCGTTTTTCACATCGTTAAAAAAACGACGTGAAAAAATAGAGCAGGTTCTCATTTGTTCGTTAAAAATGCTCTGGGGCCTACACACGATTGTTTTTAATGCCCAATTAAAAAAATGGCATTTTTAACGATGTGGAAAAACGATCGTGTGTACGCGGCATTAGGGGTCAATTCACTAACGTTTACCACGTGCAATAACACAGTCATGTGACTAATTTGCATAAATTATCACATGCAGTAAATAAAGTCCAATTCGCAAAAAATAAAAATAAAATAACTATGATGCGGTATTTACCGCAAAATGAAAAATGTGCCGGTAAATATTATTTAAAAAGCCAATTCAGTAACAGACCAGACTACAAAAAAGATGCGATTTATACCACCAGGGTTTTGCTGGCAGTATCACATGCGGTATTTTATCAAAAAACAATGTGGGGGTTGGGGGGTGGGACCTCCACGCTGTGTTTTTGACAAATAATTGGTTGCTAAGGAGCAGGCCGGGAAGCTGCCGCTGCGCTCTTAACAAGGGACGACTCATCAGCTACAGCTGATAAGTCATCCCTTGTTAAGGATGCAGCGGCCGGCTTTTCCTGGCCCGCTCCTTAGCAACCAGCTCAATGCGATAAATTAGTACATTAAATTAGGTGAAACACAGTGGTGAAACATATCCTCCTACATACGTTGTACCTGTTTATCTGCAGCTCTCTCTTCCTATATCAGTTTCAAGTCCAGAATTAACACAGCTTTTCTGAGATTTCAGAGGCAGGGGGCGGGAATCTGATGTCACATGCTGCACAGTTCAGGGAGACGAGCTGAGTGTAATCTGAAACTGAGTGGAGGGAATGGAAACACCCCTCCTACACTCTCTTATAGGGAAACATGCACAGCTGAGTATGTCAGTCACAGGCTGTGTACTTGAGCTCCCCTTCCCCTTCCCCTCATGTCTTGGAGTCAGCACAACTTGTCAGAAATGATTCATGTAGATATCAGAGAAACAAAGCAGCAGACAGAAATCCCACCTTGTGATTTGGATTGAGGCAAGTACACACTAAGGAAAGATATGCTTTGTTAATTTTTCATTTCTAATGCCGCGTACACACGACCGTTTATAATGTCATTGAAAAAAACAAATTTTTTCTTGACGTGATTCTTCTCAAGCCTGCCTTGCCTACACAAGATCATGAAAAAAAAATGCTCGAACAAAGCGCAGTGACATACGAAATGTACGACGGCACTATGAAGGGGAAGTTCCATTCGGATGGCGCCACCCTTTGGGCTGCTTTTGCTGATCCTTGTGTTAGTAAAGTTTGGTGAGAGACGATTCACGTTTTTCAGCCTCGTGCTTTTCAGTCCGTTACAGCGTGATGAATGTGCTATCTCCATTACAAACGCTAGTTTTACCAGAACGAGCGCTCCCGTCTCATCACTTGCTTCTGAGCATGCACGTTTTTTTCACGTCGTTAAAGCCTACACACGACCGTTCTTCATGACGTGAAAAACAACGAGAAAAATTAGAGCATGATCCAAATTTTTAATGGCCATTTTTCATGTTGTGAAAAATGCTCTGGAGCCCACACACGATCGTTTTTAATGGATAAATTAAAAAATTGCATTTTTCTCATCATAAAAAACGGTCGTGTGTACGCGGCATGAGGTTTACAAACACTTTAAAGTGATACTAAAGTCTTAAAAATAACAAGCATGTTATACTTACCTGCTCTGTGTAGCGGTTTTGCACAGAGCAGCCCGGATCCTCCTCTTCTCAGGTCCCTCATCGGCACTCCTGGCCCCTCCCTCCTGTTGAGTGCCCCCACAGCAAGCAGCTTGCTATGGGGGCCCCCGAACCGAGCCACAGCTCCCTGTGTCCATTCAGACAAGGAGCACGGCCCACCCGTCCCCTCTTTCTCCTCATTGGCTGCGTTGCTGCCCCAGCCAATGAGGAGGGAGAGTCCCGGGCAGCCGAGTCTCACGTGCAACATCGCTGGATCGAGGTGGGGCTCAGGTAAGTATTAGGGGGGCTATTGCACACATAAAAAAACTTTTGCCCTTACAACCCCTTTAAAGCTACATTCACACACGTGATTAGGAACAGACAGAGGATTCCTGTGACAGGTGTATGGGAACAGCTGGGGCTGGTAAGGCTGTACAAATGAATGACAGGCTGACGGCAGATGCATTTGTATGTAGCTGCCTGCATGTAATAGTGACAGATGACTTGGACGCAGAAAGATTGTGTCCACTCTTGATAGTGTATATGAAGGTAAAGAGCATAAAACAGCAGTACATACACATATATATATATATATATATATATAGTATATACTGTATATCAGTGGCGGAACTACCGCCATAGCGACCCACGCGGGCGCTGTGGGGCCCGCAGCCGAGTGGGGCCCGGTGAGGATGAGCAGTCCTCAAATTTTCCACTCGCACGTGGAAAATGGCTGTTGGCGAGCGTGGGGCTGCTTCAGAGTGGGGGGGGGGTGAGCACCGCCGGTACAGTCTCCCAGCCAGGGCAAGAGAGAGGAGAGGAAGGGGTGAGCTATCCGTATCAGCAGAGAGCGGGATTGCCCGCTGTAATAGCTTTCATTAGAACTTCCAGTGTTCCCGGGGCTCACGTCACATAGCCCCACCTTTGATAGACAGAACGCCAGTCCAATGCTGGACGTGTGACATCATCAAAGGCGTTGGGCCAAGAGGTAGGGATATGTGATGATAAGCCCCGGGAAGACGGGAAATTCAAATGAAAGCTATTACAGCAATCCAGCTCTCTGCTGATCCGGGCGGCTTGCCTCTTCCTCTGCACAGGTGAGGCTGTATTGGGTATAGGCAGGCCAGGCTGTATTGGGCACAGGCAAAGCTGTATTGGGCACAGGTCATTCTGCATTGGGCACAGGCAGGCCACGCTGTATGGGGCACACGCAACGCTGTATGGGGCACAGGTTACGCTGTATGGGGCACAGGTCACGCTGCTTTGGGCACAGGTCTAGCTGTATGGGGCACAGGTCTAGCTGTATGGGGCACAGGTCACGCTGTATGGGGCACAGGTCTAGCTGTATGGGGCACAGGTCACGCTGTATTGGGCACAGGTCACGCTACATTGGGCACAGGTCACGCTGCATTGACACTAGAGTGGCTGTGGGGGGGGGGGCTGTTTGCAGGGGGGGGCATACAACATTTTGCTATGGGGCCCTGTGATTTCTAGTTACGCCCCTGATATATATATATATATATATATATATATATATATATATATACACACACACACACACACACACACACACACACATACTGATCATGCTGGAACCAGAGCTGTGCTAGATGTATTCTGTTCCGCATTTGTCCAAACTCCTATATCACGGCTGGGCGGTTGGGAATGTACAATGCAGCTTCACTATTGTCTCCCCGGCTGATGTCTCACAAATTAGCCCCATGCTTCAGAGGAGGAGACCTCTCTGGCAGGGAGCTGCATGGCAGTAAAGCCGTCACTGTTATGGATGGGCTGGCAGGAGAGCCCACTTGGCTATTTGTTGTATAGTCTGAGAAAAGAATGATGTGCAATGTATCAGTGGACTGATCTGTCCATTTACAATGAGGGAGGAGAAGAGGATCCTGTCTAACAGAAGAGACATCTGGAAATCAGCTAAAAATATGACAAACGTTTCAGCCACAGTTCTTACTAGTAATGACAAGAAAATGACTCACGCAGTATATGCGTTTACCGTTAACCATAGACAAGTATGCAAGGATATTTAAAGGGTAACTCCACTTTCCATTTCCATAAAACAAACAGTATACTGTAGCACATAACATATACAGTGCCTTGAAAAAGTATTCATACCCAATGAAATTTTCCACATTTTGTCATGTTACAATCAAAAACTTAAATGTATTTTATTGGGATTTTATGTAATAGACCAACACAAAGTGGCACATAATCGTGAAAGGAAAATTATAAATGGTTTTCAACATTTTTTTACAAATAAATATCTTATAAGTGTGCTGTGCATTTGTATTCAGCCCCCTTTACTCTGATACCCCTAACTAAAATCTAGTGGAACCAACTGCCTTCAGAAGTCACCTAATTAGTAAATAGAGTGCAGCTGTGTGTAATTGAATCTCATTATAAATACAGCTGTTCTGTGAAGCCTTCAAAAGGTGTGTTACAGAACCTAAGTGAACAAACATCATCATGAAGGCAAAGAAACACACCAGACAGGTCAGGGATATCGTTGTGGAAAAGTTTAAAGCAGGGTTACATTATAAAAAAATGTCCCAAGCTTTGAAAGTCTCAAAGAACACTGTTCAATTCATCATCTGAAAATGGAAAGAGTATGGCACAACTACAAACCTACCAAGACATGGCCGTCCACCTAAACTGACAGGCCGGGCAGGAAGAGCATTAATCAGAGAAGCAGCCAAGAGGTGGCATGGTAACTCTGGAGGAGCTGCAGAGATCCACAGCTCAGATGGGAGAATATGTCCACAGGACAACTATTAGTCGTGCACTCTACAAATCTGTCCTTTATGGAAGAATGGCAAGAAGAACACCATTGTTGAAAGAAAGCCATAAGAAGTCCCGTTTGCAGTTTGCGAGAAGCCATGTGGGGGACACAGCAAACATGTGGAAGAAGGTGCTCTGGTCAGATGAGACCAAAGTTGAACTTTTTGGTCTAAAAGCAAAACACTATGTGTGGCGGAAAACTAACACTGCACATCACCCTGAACACACCATCCCCATCGTGAAACATGGTGGTGGCAGTATCAAGTTGCGGGGATGATTTTCTTCAGCAGGGACAGGGAAGCTGGTCAGAGTTGATGAGAAGATAGATGGAGCCAAATGCAGGGCATTTTTAGAAGTCAACAAAAGATTTGAGACTGGGGCGGAGGTTCACCTTCCAGCAGGACAACGACCCTAAACATACAACCAGAGCTACAATGGAATGGTTTAGATCAAAGCATATTCATGTGTACAGATGGGCCCAATGTTCGAGTCGAACGTAAGTGCCCCCCAAAGCACCTTGTCCCCATGTCGATGGGGACACTGACCTCTTACAGACAACCCTGACTGGTGGTTGTCCAGGTCTGCAGGCGGAGGGGTTATCGGATTCTGAAAGCCCCCTTTAACAAGGGGCCCCCCAGATCCGGCCCCCCTATTTAATGTTATTGGGTTTTGACACATCCTTTATTAAAAAAGGAAAAAAAACAAAACAATGTCCCGTGATGTAAATCCACCCGTCAATCACGCCACCCGACGGACCCGAAAATAGCAAAAATGTTAATGTTCTGCCTCCGTGGGAGGCCTCCTGCTGTCTTTTCGCTTTGACAGCTCTTATATGGTCAAGGGCGGATTAACGTCACCATCATGTAATGTCAGAGGGAAGCGGGATCACCCGGTTACATCGCAGGGTGGCCCCGCCCTTGCCTATATAAGAGCTTGCCCCCCCTTTCCTGGCCTGTCAGGCTGTTTGCTCGGATAAGGGTCTGGTATGGATTTTGGTGGGGACCCCACACCAATTTTTTTAAAAATTTTGGAGTGGGGTTCCCCATCCAAAATCCAGATACCAGCATGTTCTATACATCACAGATGCACCACTTTACAGGCAGACTAAGGGGACCCCCAGGCACGATATTTTAGGGAATATTGATTTTTTTTGCTTCACTTTAAGCATCATTAAAATCGCTGCTCCTTTAAAGAAGATTGTTTTAAAAACTTTTTTTGCATTGATACCTGGGTCCCCATACACTTTTAATGGCAATAACTTGCTTATAAGCTTTTAAAATAAGGAGTTTTGATTTTTGATGTTCATGTCCCATAGACTTTAATAGGGTTTGCACGTTCGCTAGAACTTTTTGCCTGTTCGAGGTGTTTCGGTGCGAACTGAACCAGAGGGTGTTCGGCCCATCGCTATTCATGTGTTAGAATGGCCCAGTCAAAGTCCAGACCTTAATCCAATTGAGAATTGCTGTTCACAGACATTCTCCGTTCAATCTGACAGAGCTTGAGCTATTTTGCAAAGAAGAATGTGCAAAAATGTCACTCTCTAGATGTGCAAAGATGGTAGAGACATCCCCAAAAAGACTTGCAGCTGTAATTGCAGTGAAAGGAGGTTCTACAAAGTATTGACACAGGGGGGCTGAAAACAAATGCACGCCACACTTTTCACATATTTATTTGTAAAAAAATGCCGAAAACCATTTATGATTTTCCTTCCACTTCACAATTATGTGCCACTTTGTGTTGGTCTATCACATAAAATCCTAATAAAATACATTTATGTTTTTGGTTGTAACATGACAAAATATGGAAAATGTCAAGGGGTGTAAATACTTTTTCAAGGCACTATATATATATATATATATATATATATATATATATATATATATACACACACACACCTGTATATATACACACACACACTATTGTGCAAAAGTTTTAGGCAGGTGTGAAAAAATGCTGTAATTTAAAGTGGTTGTAAACCGACTTTGAAAAAAAGAAAAAAAAACTAACACCTGCAAGACAAAGGCATAATGAGCTAGTATGCATAGCATACTAGCTCATTATGTAATACTCACCTGAGATCAAAGCCCTCGCTACGGTGCCCGTACACAGCACCGGCCAACGACATCACTCCCGGGGCTGTGATTGGCCGGAGCCGTGATGACGTCACTCCCGCACATGCACGCGGGAGCCGCCGGTAACAGCACACTCACTGAAGCAACGGCATTTACATGCCATTGCTTCAGTGCGCATGTGCCCATTACGTCGGCACATGCAAATACAAGAGATATCTCCTAAACTGGTAGATTTAGGAGATATCCAGGGTAGCTACAGGTAAGCCTTATTATAGGCTTACCTGTAGCAAAAAGTGTGTTGTAAAGGTTTACAACCACTTTAAGAATGCTTTCAGAATCAGAACATGGCAGGTAGGTTGTTCCAAACATCTTGGAGAACCAAGCACAGATCTTATCTGGATGTAGGCTGCCTCAAATCTTTCTGTCTCTTCATGTAATCCCAGACAGATTCAGATTCAATGATGTTGAGATCAGGGCTCTGTGGGAGCCAAATCAGTACTTTCAGGACTCCTTGTTCTTCTTTTTTACTGAAGATAGTTCTTAATGACATTGACTGGATGTTTGGGATTGTTGTCCTGCTGCAGAATAAATTTGGGACCAATCACTCGCCTCCCTGATGGTATGCATGATGGATAAGTATCTGCCTGTATTTCTCAGTGGCAGTAGTTCCCGTGCTTATTGGTATTTTTATCAAAAACATGTAGCAGAATACATTTTGGCCAAAATTTATGAAGACATTTTTTTATCGGATATGTTTTATAGCAGAAAGTAAAAAAAATATTGTTTTTTTTTCAAAGTTTTCTGTCTTTATTTGTTTAGATCACAGAAAATAAAAAACCCAGTGCCGATCAAATACCACCAAAAGCCAGTTGGATTTGTGTGAAAAAATATATATAAATTTTGCTTGGGTACCTCATTGCATGACCGTGTAATTGTCAGTTAAAATAGTCCGAACTGAATGGCATAAGATTACCCAAACCTAATATTTTAACAAAATATAAAAACAAACTTATGGTACCCTTCAGAGCCGGTTCAGACTGGGGCAACATGACTTTGTGCGCGACTTTGCGAGGCGACTTGGACACAACTTGAGTGCGAACAACAGTGCGACTTGGGGCGACTTACAACGCGACTTAAAGTCGCCTCCAGGACAGGGGACTTTGCCAGTGGCCAATTACATAATAATCAGCTCTGTGGGAGGGAGGGGGGAGGGATGGGTTTGCCTAGAAAACGATTTTTACTTCCTGGAAAGTTGCTTTAGTTAAGACAGGGGATCCGACTTGGAGGCGACTTCCATTGAAATCAATGGGTACAAGTCGCCTAGAAGTCGGATTGAAGTCGTACAGGAACCTTTTCTGAAGTCGAAGCGACTGCAGTAGTGTACATTAAGACGGCTCTCATTCACTTCCATTGATTTTCTCATGTCGGGCGACTTGAAGTCGGATCCCAAGTCGCCTCTGTGTGAACCAGCTCTCATTGTTGATATTTTACACTGTTTTTCTTTTTTTTTTAACAGAAGGCAGGGGGGTTGTCCTTCTCTCACATGACACAGTGTGACCCCAATTTGGGTGTCTGGGGGAATGGCCAATGCCCTTTACCTTGTTACTATTGTAATTACTATATAGCAAAGATTCCAATGCTTATTGTGTTGGTCATTGTTACTTACCATATGCACTCTTCTTATTATGACCCCCTCAACTAGGTCGCAACATATAATTAGACTGTAAGTGCACCAAATGTAATTATGTTAAGATAACTCTGCTGTTTCATTCCACAATTTTTCTAAATTTATTAAAAATAATATGACGTAAAGTAGTCCGAATAGCAAAAACTGGCCTGGTCATGAAGGGGGTAAACTCCTTCGGAGCTGAAGTGGTTAAAAAGTAACACCACTTTTGTTGAGAAAAAAACAATCCGCTCTGGGTAATCAATGTACATAGCAGGGATTTAAAAGCCTTTTGTAGCAGATTTATACCTTTTGTAAAAGACAGACTGTTACTCTAGGAGAGCTGGACAGGGCGGTAGAAGGTCCTTAACCCATCAGCAGGACCGGTATCTGCTCCTTTGTGCAAGGAGGAACAGGATGAGCATTGCCAGGGCCCTACAAAATAACCTTCAGCAGGCCACTGGTGTGAATGTCTCTGACCAAACAATCAGAAACAGACTTCATGAGGGTGGCCTGAGGGCCCGATGTCCTCTAGTGGGGCCTGTGCTCATTGCCCAGCACCATGGAGCTTGATTGGCATTTGCCATTGAACACCAGAATTGGCAGGTCCACCACTGGCACCTTGTGCTTTTCACAGATGAGAGCAGTTTCACCATGAGGACATGTGACAGACGTAAAAGGGTCTGTAAAACCTGTTGAGAACATTATGCTGCCTGTAACATCATTCAGCATGACCGGTTTGGTGGTGGGTCAGTGATGGAGTGGGAAGGTATATCCATGGAGGGACACACAGACCTCTACAAGCTACATGAACAGTCAAAAATTCAGCGCACTACAAGGAAATATACGAGGTATCAGTTGCAGTCCACAGGAGGGTCCTCAGGCTACGATGTCCTCACGACAGCAAGTAATCAGCAAATTCTAATAGAAGAAGCCGGCACTCCAAATCCTTAGTAAATGGTTTATTAGGTACAAATAAAAGGGTAAAAGGGGCTATAGAGAATGGCACCCTGACTGCCATTAGGTATCGGGATGAAATCCTTGGACCCATTGTCAGACCCTACGCTGGTGCAGTGGGTCCTGGGTTCCTCCGGGTGCATGTCAATGGCCATACAAACTACTGAGTACCATTTTGAGTTGCTCCAATGAAATTTAAGCAAAATGGACTAGCCTGCTGCACAGTGGCGGCTGGTGCTCAAAATTTTTGGGGGGCGCAAACAAACTGAAAAGCAGGTGACGGCGGCAGGCGGCGAGTGGTGTCCGGTGTCCTCGATTTCTTTCTTGATGTCTGTTTTCCCGCCCGCTCCTCCTCTTGTCCTCTCCTATGATTGGGCGCCTGATAGGCATCCAATCACAGCGCCTGTCGTTTCAGCCAATCAGGTGACAGCTAACACAGACCCGGTGCACCTGATTGGCTGAGAGGCGGTTCACTGTTAGCAAAGCGAATTCCTTCGCTTTGCTAACACACAGCTGAGTGAATAGCGAACGCATAGCGTTGCGCCCGCTATTCACATTTTTGGGTGCCTATGGCTTTAATCAGGTGCTTCCAAAAAAACACCCCCGCCGCTGTAATTCAGGTGCCTGCCGCCCCGTGCTCGAAAAGGGGCCGGGCACCTGAATAGGGGGCGTCAGCAGCGACCATAGATAGATTCATGCAATGCATGAATCTAACTATGGTGATTAGAGCGGTGCCAGGAGAGGGGGGGGGGTGGCGCTCCTGCGCCCTTTATGGACCCACCGCCACTGCTGCTGCATAATTTCTTCCCTTTGATTTTCAGGGTATCATTAAATTCAGCCCTCTGTAGGTTGAAAATTGTCATTTCCATCAAACGATGTGGCATCCTTTCGTTCCAAACACATTACCCAGTCCGTACCAGTATAGATATCCAGCATGAGATTTTTCGCCATTGAGATCTGACGTGCTTTCAAAGTGTTCCTTATATTATACTGTATATATCTGAATATATATATATATATATATATATATATATATATGACATCTGAATTTGTCCAGGTAATTATTCTGTAGCCCTTTCAGTCGAGGAGCTCTCCTTTAAGCCCGCACAGCTTTGTAATGAAATAATACATGAAAATGAAGCACTGTTTTCATAATATGACACCTGTCAGACTTCTAGATACTAAAAGACATGGGCAGTTGTTTATTTCATAAATAACAACTTTGCAGCAAGCGTGAGTATGTGAGCGCTGTCAGGAGTCAGGACCGGCAATTAGATGTTGTTTACTATGTGGATAACAGCTCGGAAAGCTTTGCTGTAGATGAAGTGATGCGTCTTCTCCACAAACTCAGGGAGAGCGCCTGCTTGACTGCTGCCACCGCAATTTTCAAAACCCCCATTTCACATAACAAAGCGCTTGAAATGCCACATCCCAGAGTACATAAGGTTTAGCTACGTGACCCCCCCAAGCCTCCAGAGATATACAAATCATGAAAATCACCCAACAAGAAGATGGGAGGGCATGAGGAATATTGTCCCCCCCCCCCCCAGAGCTGGGGATTACAGGATGATAAAAGTATTTTTAAACCCAAGAACACAAATGGAATATATTGCTCCATACCAGTTCTTGGATGTGGTGGCTGTATTATATTTCTTTTTTTCAGGCTTTTTTTTTTTTTATTCTTTTTTTTTTTTACCTGGCCACTGGCCAGTAAAGCACTTCCTGTCCTATGCTGACAACACTCAATGTTGTGTTTCAAATTTTACTTTATGCAATGAAATATGCTATATTACCAAATGAACGTTAATGGCATCCCATGCTGGCCATACACAGGTCGGATTTCGAAAGAACTTTCTTTTGAAAATAAGAAAATTTGTGCCTTTTGTGATCCGATGGCGCCACCATTGATTTTGGAATTTGACCGACCAAACCTTCAATTTCACCTCATGTTCCTACAGAAAATAATTTTCGTGTCCGGGAACCTTCGTTTCTTTCCGGGAATTTTCCTTTCTTGCACATGCGCATTTCTTTTTTGATTACATTTCTCGCACGATTCTCCCATCATTGATTAGAAAATCGTTAGTTTTTTCAAAAAATATCCAACATGTTGGATTATTAAAATTTGATGGCCGCCTGAAAATCGGCTGTAGCTGCAGCCCACTAATGGTGCGAAATACGAATGAAAATTCTTAGGTAAGATTTTCAAAAGAAAGTTTGTTCGAAATTCGACCCATGTATGGCCAGCATTAGTCTATGAGGTTTAAGATTGAGTTGGCCCACCCTTTGCAGCTATAACAGCTTTAACTCTTCTGGGAAGGCCGTCCACAAGGTTTAGGAGTGTGTCTAGGTTTGAACATTCTTCCAGAAGCACATTTGTGAGGTCAGGCACTGATGTTGGATGAGAAGGCCTGGCTCCCAGTCTCCGCTCTAATTCATCCCAAAGGTGTTCTATCAGGTTGAGATCAGGACTCTGTGCAAGCCAGGCAAGTTCCTCCACCCCAAACTCGCTCATCCATGTCTTTATGGACCTCGCTTGGTGCACTGGTCCAAATCATTTTGTGGAGGAGGGATTATGGTGTGGGGATGCTTTTCAGGGGTTGAGCATGACCCCTTAATTCCAGTGAAGAAAACTTTTAAAGCGGAGTTCCACCCTAAAGTGGAACTTCCACTTTAAGTATTCCTCGCCCCCTTACATGCCACATTTGGCATGTAATTTTTTTTGGGGGGGAGTGGGTTCTTTGTTTTGAAGGGGACTTCCTGTCCCACTTCCTCCTTCTGCCTAGAGGGCCGCATAGGCGACTCCTCCTCTCCTCCTAGGAGATCTCCTGGGACACAAGACAGGTTCCAGAAGATCACCTACCCACTCTGAGAGCGCAGCGCGACTCGCGCATTGGCAGTGCGCACCCGGCCGTGAAGCCACAGGCTGCCAGGGCCGGGTGCCTACAGTTCCAATAGAGGTGCCGAGGAGAGGAGGGAGAGAGGAGCGGGCCTCTGTGCGGCCACATCATTGGACCGTGGGACAGGTGAGTGTCTGTTTATTAAAAGTCAGCTGCTATACTTTTGGTAGCTGCTGACTTTTAATAAACTAAAAATAGCCTGGAACTCCACTTTAAGGTGTCAGCATACCAAGCCATTTTGGACAATTTCATGCTCCCAACTTTGTGGGAACAGTTTGAGGATGGCCCCTTCTTGTTCCAACATGACTGTGCACCAGTGCACAAAGCAAGGTCCATAAAGGCATGGATGAGCAAGTTTGGGGTGGAGGAACTCGACTGGCCTGCACAGAGTCCTGACCTCAACCCGATAGAACAATTTTGGGATGAATAAGAGCAGAGACTGCGAGCCAGGCCTTCTAGTCTCACCTCACAAATGTGCTTCTAGAAGAACGGTCAAACATTCCCATAGACTTAAGCCTCGTACACACGGGCGGGAATCCCGTCGAAAAAAAAACGTCGGTTTTCTCAACGGGATTCCTGGCAAGCTTGTCTTGCCAAGCCCTGTGTACACACGCGACCATTCAAAAGAACCGCCGTTCTTTTGAATGGCAAGAACTCGGTAACGTCATTGACTATGACGAGCCGGCGCTCGTCACATTCGATGCCGTCGCCGCCATCTTGCTACACCCTACACTACCCTTGTATGCTACCGCGCATGCGTCGAAGTCTCATCGAGCATGCGTGGGTTTCCCTGGACAGGTAAGCATACAGACGCCCGGGTTTCTCGGCAGGAAACACTCTGCCGAGAATCCCGACGAGAAAATAGAGAGCAGGTTCTCTATTTTTCTCGCTGAGATTCCCGGCAGTTTTCCTGCCGAGAAACCATACACACAAACGGTTTTCTCTGCAAAAATCTCTCCCAGCTGTTTTCTTGCCAAGAAAACCGGTCGTGTGTACGAGGCTACACTCCTAAAACTTGTGGACAGACTTCCCTGGAGAGTTGAATCTGTTTTAGCTGCAAAGGGTGGGCCAACTCAATATTGAACCCTACGGACTAAGACTGGGAGGCCATTAAAGTTCATGTGCTTGTAAAGGCAGGTGTCCCAATACTTTTGACAATACAGTGTATCTCTTTAGGTTGGAGTCTGTGCGGATAGTATGGCCACTTAGACAAGCTATACATTATACAATTTCTTTCCTTCAACCCAAAATTGCTTGATTTGCCCATTAACACAGCCAATGTTGATGGGGGAACATCTGTATTCTGACAGTGGGAGGTTACCCAGCCCTTAGAATACAATGAGTTCTGTCGGCAGCTATAGCCACCGGCAGTGATTGCACAAAAGTGAAAAAACTGACAGGCTGGTGGTAATGAAGTTGATCAATGAATTGATTTCAGTACAGTCAGCCTGCCCATAGATGGATCAAAATTGAACCGACCAAATTTTGATGCATCTATGCCCGTCTTTAATAACTTAGTAAAATCCACAAGCAGTTTAACTCTCAACACAGACATTGCATCCATCATAGTTTTCCATCTGAAGAGTACAGTACAAAGGATGTTTTTTTCTCATCTTTCATAATTGCAAGAAAACAATGGGGTTGATTTATTAAAACTGCAACATTTGGTGAAGCTCTGCATAGAAACCAATCAGCTTCCGAAGATTAATTGAACAAGCTGAAGTTAGAAGTTGATTGGTTTCTATACACAGCTGCACCAGATTTTGCACTCTCCAGTTTTAGTAAAACAACCCCAATTGCCTTCCTAAGCCCTTTCTGTGATTAATCTCCTCACGCCCGTGCTATAGCTAAAAAACGGCTACAGCACGGGCCTAAATTGCCGGGAGGGCATCTATGTAAATCCTCCTGTGCATGAGCTGCCTGTGTGCTTTCAGCAGGGTGCGCGCAGCGCGCTCTGAGATCAGTGAGTCAATGATCTTGGCCCCTTACCACTGACAGCTGACCACTGATAGCCAATGACATTACCTGTTTGCAAAATTTTATAACAAACTATGAAACTGTTTTTTTTTAAACATTTTCGGTCTTTTTTTTGTTTGTTTTTTAGCAAAAAAATCAAAACCCAGCAGTGATTAACCACTTAACAACCACCTGCCGACAAATAACGTCGACAAGGTGGTTGCTTAACTCTGGGAGGACGTTATATAACGTCCTCCCAGAATCGCGCTCCCGCGCGCCCCCTGGGGCGCGCACACGGGAAACTCTCTGGACCCGGCGGATCACGAATCGCGGTAAATCGCCGCTGATAGCGGCCGTTTACCACGTGATCGCTCCGTCAAATGACGGAGCAATCACTTGTAAACAGACCGGCGTCATTTGATGACGCCGGTTCCTCCCTCCCCTCTCTGTACCGATCGGTACAGTGTGAGAGGAGAGGGGAGGGAGCGGATGGCAGCAGCAGCACTGTGGGCTGGATCTGTGACAATTGCAGTCACAGATCCAGCCATCCATCCATCCCTGCTCAGCCATCCCTGTGCAATACCCTGCCAATACTCTGCAAAATACCCTGCCAATACTCTGCAAAATACCCTGCCAATACCCTGGTGCAATACTCTGCAATACCCTGGTGCAATACTCTGCAATACCCTGGTGCAATACTCTGCAATACCCTGCGCAATACTCTGCAATACTCTGCAATACCCTGCGCAATACTCTGCAATACCCTGCGCAATACCCTGCGCAATACTCTGTAATACCCTGCGCAATACTCTGTAATACCCTGCGCAATACTCTGCAATACCCTGCGCAATACCCTGCAAAATACTCTGCAATACCCTGCGCAATACCCTGCAAAATACTCTGCAATACCCTGGTGCAATACTCTGCAATACCCTGCGCAATACTCTGCAATACCCTGCGCAATACTCTGCAATACCCTGCGCAATACTCTGCAATACCCTCCACAATACTCTGCAATACACTCCACAATACCCTGTGCAATACCCCGTGCAATACCCTGCCATACACCGCAATACCCTGCCATAGTCCGTAATACTCCGCAATGCCCGGCAATACTCCGCAATGCCCGGCAATACTCCGCAATGCCCGGCAATACTCTGCAATAACCACTTCCCGCCCTCCGGCCGTCATATGACGTCCTTGACTTTGTGCGGGGATATCTGCATGATGGGAGCAGCTACAGGCATCATTCAGATATTAGCTTTTTCAGCCGGCGATTCCCTACACCATAAGAACAATCATAGCAGCTGTTCCGCCGCTTGATCATTCTTACGGGAGGCGAGAGGGGATGTCCCCCCCCCGCCGCCCTCCGGTGCTTCTACCGACTCACCGCTACGATCAAAGCCAGGATTGTTGTTTTTTTTTCTGTATTTTTTTCAGGCTTCTCAGCCTAGAGGTGAGATGTGGGGTCTTATTGACACCCCCCCCCCCCCATATCTCACTGTAAAGAGGACCTGTCATGCCATATTCCTATTACAAGGGATGTTTACGTTCCTTGTAATAGGTATAAAAGTGATCAAAAAAATGTTTGGGGCGGAAAAACATGGCAAACTAAAATAAATAAAGTAAAATGAAGAATAAAATGTTTATTTATTTTTTTAAAGCGCCCCTGTCCCCGTGAGCTCGCATACAGAAGCGAACGCATACGTAAGTCCCGCCCACATATGAAAACGGTTTTCAAACCACACATGTGAGGTATCTCTGCGAACGTTAGAGCGAGAGCAATCATTTTGGCCCTAGACCTCCTCTGTAACTCAAAACATGTAACCAGTAAAAATATTTAAAGCGTCGCCTATGGGGATTTTTTAAGTAGCGAAGTTTGGCGCCATTCCACGAGTGTGTGCAATTTTTAAGGGCGACATGTTAGGTATCTATTTACTCGGCGTAACTTCATCTTTCACATTATGCAAAAACATTGGGCTAACTTTACTGTTTTTTTTTTTTTTTTAGCACAAAACATTTTTTTTCCGTAAAAAACGCGTTAAAAAAATTGCTGCGCAAATATCGTGCGAGATAAAAAGTTGCAACAACCACCCTTATATTCTCTAAGGTCTTTGCTAAATACATATATAATGTTTTGGGGTTCTATGTAATTTTCTAGCAAACAAATGATGATTTTTACATGTAGGAGAGAAATGTCAGAATTGGCCTCGGTGCTCCAGAACGCCTGAAGGTGCTCCCTGCATGTTGGGCCTCTGTATGTGGCCACGCTGTGTAAAAGTCTCACACATGTGGTATCGCCATACTCGGGAGGAATAGCAGAATGTGTTTTGGGGTGTAATTTGTGGAATGCATATGCTGTGTGTGAGAAATAACCTGCTAATATGACAATTTTGTTAAAAAAAAAAAGAGAAAAAAAAAATCTTGATTTTGCAAAGAATTGTGGGAAAAAATGACAACTTCAAAAAACTCACCATGCCTCTTTCTAAATACCTTGGAATGTCTTCTTTCCAAAAAGGGGTCATTTGGGGGGTATTTGTACTTTTCTGGCATGTTAGGGTCTCAAGAATTGAGATAGGCCGTCAGTACTTCAGGTGTGATCAATTTTCAGATATTGGCACCATAGCTTGTGGACTCTATAACTTTCACAAAGACCAAATAATATACACCAATTTGTACTTATTTTTACCAAAGATATGTAGCAGTATAAATTTTGGCCAAAATTTATGAAGAAAAAATAGTAATTTGCAAAATTTTATAACAGAAACGAAAAAAAAATCATTTTTTTACAAAATTTTCAGTCTTTTTTCTCTTATAGCGCAAAAAATAAAAAACCCAACAGTGATTAAATACCACCAAAAGAAAGCTCTATTTGTGTGAAAAAAAAAATGATAAAAATTTCATATGGGTACAGTGTCGCCTGACCGCACAATTGTCATTCAAAGAGTGACAGCGCTGAAAGCTGAAAATTGGCCTGGGCAGGAAGGGGGTTTATGTGCCCAGTAAGCAAGTGGTTAAAGTAGGAGTGTCCAACCTTTCACCCTTCCTTGGTCACATTGGAAGAAGAGGCATGGTCCTGGGCCACACATAAAATACACTAACAGAAAGGATAACTGATGAGCAGAAAAAGTCGGGCAGATTATAAGTTAACTATCACTGATATAGATAATGTACCTATCAAAGTAATAAAACTTAATTTATTTGTAATATTTTTTCATATAAACGTAAAAGAGGACAACATATAACTAGTGCAATATTTGACACAGTTTTTTATAAACAAACGCATCAATATCTGGTTCGATGGATGTAGATGAATGAAAGATGCCCATCAAATACACCCACCGACCACTTTATTAGGTAGACCTGTTCAATTGCTTGGTAACACAAATTGCTAATCAGCCAATCGCATGGCAGTAACTCAATGCATTTAGGCATCGAGACTGGGTGAAGATGACTTGCTGAAGTTCTTCCTGAGCATCAGAATGGGGAAGAGGAGAATGGGCAGACTGGTTTGAGATGATAGAAAGGCAACAGTAACTCAAACAGCCATTCGTTGCAACCAAGGTATGCAGAATACCATCTCTGAATGCACAACACATCAACCCTTGAAGCAGATGGGCTACAGCAGCAGAAGACCACACCAGGTGCCACTCCTGTCAGCTAAGAACAGGAAACTGAAGCTACAATTTGCATAGACTCACCAAAATTGGACAATAAAAGACTGGAGAAACGTTGCCTGGACTGATGAGTCTGGATTTCAGCTGCAACATTCAGATGGTCGGGTCAGAATTTGACGCAAACAACATGAAAGCATGGATCCATCCTGCCTTGCAGCAATGGTTCAGGTTGGTGGTGTAATGTGTGAGGGATATTTTCTTGGCACACTTTGGGCCCCTTAGTACCAATTGAGAATCGTTTAAACGCCACGCCCTCCCTGAGTATTGTTACTGACCATGTCCATCCCTTTATGACTACAGTGTCCCCATCTTCTGATGGCTCCTTCCAGCAGGATAATGCACCATGTCACAAAGCTCCAATCATCTCACCACTGGTTTCTTCAACGTGACAATGAGGTCACTGTACCTCTCACAAATCACTGTATACTCCAATGGCCTCCACAGTCACCAGATCCATATTGACATATGTGGATGGTATGAATGTGGATCTATAGTAAGAGTGCATTTTCAGCTCATCTATTCTTGATATACCTGCACATGCATCAGCCACTTTATTAGGTACACCTTGCTAGTACTGGGTTTGAGTCCACTGTTACCCCCCACCATCACTACTGCCACTGATACCCCCCCACCACCACTACTGATACCCCTCCACTGCCACTTATACCCAACCACCACTGCCACTTGTGCCACTGATAACCCCCCCATACTGCCACTAGTACCACTGATAACACCCCCCACACCACTGATACCCCCCACACCACCACCACCACTGCTGCCACTAATCCACCCCTCCCCCACACCACCATGGCCACTACTGCCACTGATCCACCCCCCCCCCACACCGCTACGACCACTGCTGCCACTATTCCCATCCAGCAACCACCATCCCTGCCACTCATCCCATCTTCCCCAACCACCACCCTCACCACTGATCCCATCCTCCCACCGCTGCCATTTATTTCATCCAATGCCCCCCAACCACCACCCTCACCACTGATCCCATTCCCCCCACCACCTCTGCCACTCATTCCATGCAATCCCCCCCTACCACTGATTCCACCCCCCCCAACCACCACCCTTGCCACTCATCCCAGGGGCATAACTACAGGGGTCACAATTTCAATGGCGCACATGTTGCCTCTGTACACCTGGATGGGGGGGGGGGGCATTTAAAGGAACAAATCCCCTCCATTTTTCTCCTGCAGCCACTAAAAGCCTGCTTTTGCTCATCTCCCTCCCATAGGCATTCAGTGGCTGCAGGAGGAAAATGGAGGGGATTTGTTCCTCCATATGCTGCCCCCCGCCGCCCCTCCTATCCAGGTCCTGCTGCCCCCGGGATCAGTGGGAAGGGTCGGGGGGGGGGCCTTCATGGTTTCTTGCACCGGGGCCCTGAAGGTTCTAGTTACGCCTTTGGATTGGACCCCCTTTTTGCCTTCAGAACTGCCTTAATTCTTCAAGACATGGATTCAACAATGTGTGGGAAACATTCCTCAGAGATTTTCATTCATATTGACATGATAGCATCACGCAGTCGCTGCAAATTTGTCGGCTGCACATCCTTGATACGAATCTCTCTTTCCACCTCTTCTGCTCTATTGGATTGAGATCTGGTGACTGTGGAGGCCTTAGGAGTTCAGTGACCCCATTGTCATGTTGAAGATACCAGTGGTGAGATGATTGGAGCTTTGTGACATGGTGCATTATCCTGCTGGAAGGAGCCATCAGAAGATGGGGACACTGTAGTCATAAAGGGATGGACATGGTCAGCAACAATACTCAGGTAGGCCATGGCGTTTAAAGGATGCTCAATTGGTAGTAAGGGGCCCAAAGTGTGCTAAGAAATCATCCCCCACACCATTACACCACCACCACCACCAGCCTGAACTTTTGATACAAGGCAGGATGGATCCATGTTTTCAGGTTGTTACACCAAATTCTGACCTGACCATCTGAATGTCACAGCTGAAATCCAGACTCATCAGACCAGGCAAAATTTTTCCAATCTTATATTGTCCAATTTTGGTGAGCCTGTGCATATTGTAGCCTCAGTTTCCTGTTCATAGGTGACAGGAGTGGCACCCGGTGTGATCCTCTGCTGCTGTAGCCCATCTGCTTTAAAGTTCAATGTCTTGTACGTTCAGAGATGGTATTCTGCATACCTTGGTTGCAACGAGTGGTTATTTAGGTTACTGTTGCCTTTTTATCACCTCAAACTAGTCTGCCCATTCTCCTCTGTCCTCTGACATCAACAAGGCATTTTCATCCACACAACTGCCGCTCACTGGATATTTTCTGACCATTCTCTCTAAGGCCTCGTACACACGGCCGAGATTCTCGTTGAAAAAAAACATGTCGTTTTTTTCGACGAGATTCTTGGACAAGAAAATTGTCCCGGCCGAGTGTACACACGCTCGATTCAAAGAACTCGCGGTTCTTTGAATGGAGCGTACGCGGTGACGTCATCGACTACGACGAGCATGCGCTCGTCACATTCGATGCCGTCGCCGCCATCTTGGTATACCCTACGTATGCCTAGGAAGCTACCGCGCATGCGTCAAATTCATTTCGAACATGCGCGGGCTTCCGGGAGGACAGGTAAGTGTACACACACTCACTTTTCTCGTCGAGAAACATGCCGACGAGAATCTCGACGAGAAAATAGAGAGCAGGTTCTCTATTTTCTCGTCGAGGTTACTTGTCGGTTTTCTCGACGAGAAACCATACACACGAACGAATTTCTCGGCAAGACATCTCTGCCAGCAAGTTTCTTGCTGGTTCTTGCCGAGAAACTCGGTCGTGTGTACGAGGCCTGAAGCCTAGAGATGGTTGTGCGTGAAAATCCCAGTAGAACAGCAGAAATACATCGAACCAGATATTGAGTGCATATATACACATATCTCTATCTATCTATGTGAATTAATATAATAATACATATTAATTAATATAAAATTAAATAATATAAAGAAAACAGCAAAAACGACTACAACATACAGAACATCAGTTTATTTATTATAATATCAATCATACTTATTATATTATTTTTTTATTATTATGAGTTATTATATTATTTATGTTAATATAATATCAATAATAATTATTAGTAGTAAAAAAAAGTAAGAAACTTCCCCCCCCCCCCTTTTTCCCTCAGTCTTTTTCTTTGCTTTCCCCTTGATCATTTTTACACAAACTCTCTCTTCTTGTTAGAATGATTCAAATCCCTCACTTGAGTTAATTTAATAATCAATTTCTACAATACTTTGTTGGATAGATTTCAGCCGAATAATATTTTCGGGCTTTGATTGGCACTTCCTTATGTGCGTTATCCAGTGACGGCATTTCTTCTCGACTTGACATTGAGTCGCAGGCAAAAAGATCTTCAGCGAATGGGGGCCGACAGCATATTCTACTTTATTATTATACATTTTTTTGTACTGTATTAAAAGTTATTGTAATGTTTTTAACTGTGCTCTGTTCTATGCAGTGCTACATCTAATTGTCTTTAAAACTTCCCCTGAGGAAGCCCTGAGCGGCAAAACATGTCGGGAGTCGGGACAATCACTCCAATGCTATTGTTGAGTGACTAATTTCTCCATCTGTTTTGAATTCTATATGTTTTCCTGTATTTGTGCACATAACGTATAGCCAACTTTTTAACTATGTCTTGTATGTAGTAATAAAATCTCTGTTATTTTATATTCTGGAGTATTGAAATTACTTCTTTTTGCTGGCACCCCCCAAAAATCCCCCTAAAAAAAACTCCCTTGTCTATATTTATCTACAGGGATGTTGGTGCCATTTTTTTGACATTGTCACCTATCCATATTATATTACTAGTTTTATTTTTATGTTTGTATTTATTAATAATAATAATCATAATTATTATTAATTGAAATAATAATACTTATTAAAAGGTTTATTTTTCTCTATTGTAGAAGGTTGGAAGGTTCCAGCCTATGTACCCTCCTCTACTAAAGACACATTTCTATGCGTTACACAAATCAGCGAGCATTTTCCCCACTGCCAATATCTCTGTGTTATTTGTAACAAGACAATTACACACAGATCTGCCCAAACTGCTGAATTAATGTGATTTATGCCCTGAGCCAGATCTCAAACAAGGACTCCCAAGATGTAAATGAAATGAATTTATTAAATACGTAATGGTTGGGTAAGGCACATGATGACAGGGGATCGTAGTGTCAGCAGTCAGTAATAGAGAGCTCATTGTCAGCCTGGTGGTGTATAACAAGTAAAGCTGGGTATTATTCATATTAATGTTCAGGGCTCTTTTCACATGTGTATGGGTTACAGTGATTTGTAGGAGGTTAAATCCTTTGCTGTCATCACTTTGTGACATTAACCCCAGTGTCAGGACAGGAAGGTTATAAGAAGGCCAGATCCATGGCATAAGCAAAAAAATAAAATAAAAAATAATGCACACACAAGCCCTTTACAATATATGTGCAGTATCTTATCCTCTATGCTATCCTCTACCCTCTCCCACATCCTATACTTCTCTACATAGCTGGGGTTATAAATTCTTGCATTTGTTCAGGTCTGTAGACAGTACGGGCCATTGCGAAATTGGTGTAGGGGAGTAGAATTAGGCAAGATACACTTGCTGTCATCTACTCTGTTCAGACACAATCTCTGTTATTTATGTTTTAGAACCTGGAGGATCAAAAAAAAAAGAAGAAAAAAAAATATATATGTAAAATTTCTTTAACCCCTTACCAATTTTAGAATGGACTGTCCCCCAAAGGCTTCTGGAGGGTCACAATGGTTACATATTTAAGCTAATTTTAGAATGTTTTAATTTAGTGTTGATAAGGTTTACATTTATTGTAGAAAATCTCTAGAATTCTCAATGTTTTTGGCTGAAAAGTTTGCAGGTTCACCACCATAAATAAGGAACACCCTATAATGCACTACATAACCTTTGTTCCTGGTCAGCTGAGCCATAAGAGCCAATGATTAGAAGGAATGAATAACCCGGCCTCCTATCTGTAAAGGGGTGGGCTCTTAAAACGAGCTGAAACGTCTGTGTATATACACATATACAGGGCTTTTTTTTCTTAGAGAATAGGTGCAGGAACTCCCCCTTTTGGAGTTACCCCTTGTCTCCGCCCCCTACCCCTTGTCTCCGCCCCCTACCCACCTCCGAGCACTGTCCCTTGGTTCCACCCCCTACCCACCTCCCAGTACCGCCGCTTTTAGAGAATACAGAACTAAGTAACATTTGTGGTACTAAGTAATTTGTATGGAATTTTTTAATCATAAGAAAAGCAGTAAAATAGACCACATGCAGACAACAATAGACGCCCCCCCCCCAGCAACCATAGAGCTCCACAGCAACAATGGCCCATCTACAACAAAATACCCCCCCCCAGCAACAATAGACCCCCGGCAGCAAAAACAGATTCTCGCCAACAGACAGTATCAATAGACCCTCCAACAACCAGCTACAATAAGCTGCTCCCTCGACAGTAGATCCCTCCCAGCAACTGACCCCCCAGTAACATAAGACCCACCCCCAGCAAAAATAGATCCCATTCAGAGACTTCCCAGCAGCAACAATAGGCCTCCCCAGCAACAGTAACACCCCCCTACAAAAATAGATCCTCTCCAGCAACAATAGATCCCCCAGCATTAATGGACACTGTAGCACAACCCAGTACACCTTGCCATTATAGTGTATACATTCAGTGCTGGAGGTGCCAGAACTGCGTTCCCCGAACCGCTGAAAAAAAGACCTGCACACACACATATACATATATATATATTGTGACATTGGGGGATGTCTGTAATATTCTTATCCTGTAATGTTCTTATCTCTCCACTGGGGCTCCGACATCTCCACCAACTCCGTGTAATGTTCTTATCCTGTAATGTTCTTATCTCTCCACTGGGGGCTCCGACATCTCCACCAACTCTGTTGCAGATAAATGAAGTCACAGCGACATCACCCGGCTCCTCCTCTTACCCCTACTTAAGCAGCCGCCGCCATTTGCTTGACGTTTGTGCTAGGAACCTGATGCCGGGCAAATACCTCCATCAGAAGACTACCGTCTTCACTCACTATTGGGCCGGTCAGAGCCCCGACTTCCATCTCTCTGATGGGCCGGACAGAGCCCCGACTGCCTCCTCACTTTTGCGCCGGACAGGACCCCTCCAACTTCCAGCTTTTGGGCTGATCAGAGCCCTTTCCTCACTGGTAGTCAGAGGCTCTCCACTGACCTACCCTCAGTCAGCCTACTCTGCTGGCAGAACTCCCTACATATACCACTACAATAGGAGACCAGTATATCTCTCCAGAAGCCACTGGGTGACACCAACACCAGAAGTCCACTCACAGCAAGTATCCTTTCGTTTACTATAAACTGTATTCCTGTGTACTGCTATTACACGCGAGTTACCTCTGGTGCTCCCCTTATGGCTGTGTATTACCACACTAAATAAAACCACTTGATTTTCCAATTTATCTGAGTCTTCCTTCCTGATGTCTGTCAAAGTGAAGTTAACTGTTTAGTATATCATATTCATAGACTTCCGAAGCTGTGATCCACGCCAACCATTATAGTTACACTACCTGAAGCATTACAATGTCTAGCTCAGTGATAGATGCGTTTTAAGTGAGTTTACAGCCAACAGGAACTAAGGTTTAAGGGCGTGGTAGCCCACTTTTATTGAAAGTAACAAAAAGGAAAGTTCACACATGTATTTGGTTGCCCACACAGGGGTTCTTCTCCCAAAATTACAACAAATGAAAAATGCCAATCCACCTGGCTCTTAAGGCTCACTCAGCCTTGGGCACAGTACCTTGCTGCACAGACCCACTCCTGGCCTCTAGGAAGGGGCTCTCCTGACTCTCCAGACTTCCACACTCCTCCAAGACTCACGGTCCCCTCTGGTTCCCAAGACTCTCTCTTCCAGTTGTCTCAGCTATGGTCTCCCCGACTCTCTCAGCTGGCCCAACTCTCTCAGTCCACTGACCTGGAACCTCTCCCACATGGAGTACCGTCTCAAGGATATTGCCTGAGTTCTTAACCAGTTGCACACCTCTCTCCTGTCTGCAACAACTGCTCCACCACCGACTCCTATCCCACACACACTGAGCTATGCTCAGCTCTGCCTTATAACGAGTGTGTGCACCTGGACACACACACAACCTGCAGAGCTTCTGGAAAACTCGGACACAAGACTGAAGACTCCATCCCTCCCAATGCTCTTTACAGTCTTCAAGTTTCCAGCCCCAATCCAGGCTTACAAAATCCAGAGAAAACTTAAAGCATAGTTTTCTCTGATCACCAATCTTTTGCTGGAACTTCTCAAACTGCTTCTTTGAGAGTCCTGTGTCCATTTTACACACATTTTCACCAAGACAGGGGCTCTCACTCTCACAATATATATATATATATATATATATATATATATATATATATATATATATATATGTATATTTTTTTTAATCAAATATACGGTATGTGATCCCTTACCTTGTAAAACAACCCTTTCAGTTTAACATAGAAATGAACAGGAACATATTTGTGTGTGTGTGTGTATATATATATATATATACACACACACACACAGTATCTCACAAATGTGAGTACACCCCTTACATTTTTGTAAATATTTTATTATATCTTTTCATGTGACAACACTGAAGAAATGACACTTTGCTACAATGTAAAGTAGTGAGTGTACAGCTTGTATAACAGTGTAAATTTGCTGTCCCCTCAAAATAACTCAACACACAGCCATTAATGTCTAAACCTCTGGCAGCAAAAGTGAGTACACCCCTAAGTGAAAATGTCCAAATTGGGCCCAATTAGCCATTTTCCCTCCCCGGTGTCATATAACTTGTTAGTGTTACAAGGTCTCAGGTGTGAATGGGGAGCAGGTGTGTTAAATTTGGTTTTATTGCTCTCATACTGGTCACTGGAAGTTCAACATGGCACCTCATGGCAAAGAACTCTGAGGATCTGAAAAAAAAGAATTGTTGCTCTACATAAAGATGGCCTAGGCTATAAGAAGATTGCCAAGACCCTGAAACTGAGCTGCAGCATGGTGGCCAAGACCATACAGCGGTTTAACAGGACAGGTTCCACTTAGAACAGGCCTCACCATGGTCGACCAAAGAAGTTGAGTGCACGTGCTCAGCGTCATATCCAGCCTCTTTTGGGGGAAATAGACGTATGAGTGCTGCCAGCATTGCTGCAGAGGTTGAGGGGGGTGGGGGGGGGGGGTCAGCCTGTCAGTGCTCAGAACATATTCCGCACACTGCATCAAATTGATCTGCATGGCTGTCATCCCAGAAGGAAGTCTCTTCTAAAGATGATGCACAAGCAAGCCTGCAAACAATTTGCTGAAGACAAGCAGACTAAGGACATGGATTACTGGAACCATGTCCTGTGGTCTGATGAGACCAAGATAAAGCTATTTGGTTCAGATGGTGAGAAGAAGTGTACCGCTCTAGGGTTCCAGGTTCCTCTAATTTCTCCCGCCCTGCTTCACTCACAGGTGCTGGCTCTGCTCTGGCTTCTTTCCATAGAGAAAGAAGGTTGTCTGGACTGCCGCACTCTGTTCAAGCGTTTATTGTCAAAAAATAAAAATATCAAAATATCCAAAATAAAATGTCCAAAATCCAACAAAAGCAATCAAACATAAAAGGGCATGCAGGGAACAAGGCTGACGCGTTTCACATCAGGGCATGATGCTTACTCATAGCTGGAGCGTGAATGACCCAAAAAGTGTATATGAGGGTAACATGAAAAACCTCTCCACCAATAAGAGCCGTTAGACACAGTGGTAAGGTATTAAGCACCTAATTGGATCTATCACGCTCCGTGTTCAGAAAGCACCTGCTAAGTGGCAAAACTAGCAATAGGAGTTGAATCACATAATACAAAAAATATATATATGTATGTATAGCATATGTGTAAAAATTATATAAATATATGTGTAGAGAATAAAAAAACTCAAATAACCAAAAAGCGTGTGATATGTGTACAACTGATTGGAATAAGAAGGTGCTTTGAATGGTGTATCATCTATATCGATGAACAACAAAAAATGTGTAGTGCATCCTGGCGGGGATGAGTTTTGAAAGGGAAAACCCATTGTGCGTGATGTTAGTATAGTCATAAATAAGTGGAGTGAATGCAAATTGGAAGCAAAAAACAGGTGTATATGTGTACGTGATCCTAAAATCATGAAAACAGAAAAGAATCATGAAAAATAGTGTGTGTACATACAGACACCTGCATATCCCAAGCGCAAAAATTCATTGATTGGACTAAAAACTAAACATGAAAACACAATATAGTTTTATAATTGTAATACATATTAAAAATATTTTGTTATTTGTTATTTGTTAACTTATTCATCCTATGTGTCCATTAATGGAGGGGCAAAATAAATATAATAAACATAATAAACAGTAACTATTCTAACCACAACAGACTTTACTTGTTAACATTATACATGTATGTATTTATGTGTTTTGTACTGTATATTATGTCTATTTATCTTATGTTGTTTTGTTTTTTTCCGTTGTCAAACACTTAAAAAGTATTTGTTTTGTAAAGTATTTTTGAATTAATGATAAATTATTTATATGGCCTCCAAAAGGCGTGCACAATAATGGATGAATAAAGAAGCGTACCCCTATATCAGAATATGAATGCAGGTCGTATTGTCGCCATTGTCATCTGGACCAAAGTATCCATATATTTTTGGTATAGTAAGTATAACTATATGGTGGTGAAGTGTAAAAACTATAATATTATATACAATTGATGGTTCAGATGCAATGACGACAAGGATTATATTTAAGAGAAGAAAATAACCCAATATAAAAGAAAGTTTTTAGGGGAAAAAGAAAACGAGAACAGGAAAACAGGAAAACAACCAAAAGTGTGTCTGTATCCTATATATATTATGGCATAAATGCTCAATTATGAAGGAAGGATATATAAAATTCAAAGACTACATATTTGATTATCAAATGGCTATAAAGGGAGGGGGCAAAAAATGCCGCTGTCAGACCCAAGCAGAACAATAAGTCCTCATAGCAATTGTGCAACTTATGTGACTTATGCAGACATTGTGACACAAATGAATGTGTGTGGAATCAAAATGTCCGATGTCTGACAAGAATATCAGTTTGTATCTTATTTAAGAAACAAAATGATATGGAAGGTTTACTAGAAGTGCTGGGTACAATATGGACATTTTTGGGAGATTGTAGACAGAAAAGAAATGCCGCTGTCAGTCCCAAGCAGAACAATAGGTCCCCATAGCAATCGTGCAACTTATATGACAGACCGCAGACATTGTGACACAAATGAATGTGTGTGGAATCAAAATGTCCGATGTCTAGCGAGAATATTAGTATATATCTTATTTAAGGAACGAAATGATATGGGAGGTTTACTGGAGGTGCTTGGTACAATATGGACATCATTAGGAGATTGTAGGCAGGGGCAAAAGAGGCAAGAGAGGCAATTATCAGACCTAAACAGAATAATAAAACCTTGCATGGCTGACTGGAAAATTAATGGCATATATTGGTGCGTGGTAGCGATCCTGCAACCCATGTGGCAAACTGCAAACATTATGACGCAAATAAGGATGTATGGAATCTGAATGCCAATTGTCTAAGAAAAATAATAATGTATCTATTGACTGTTTAACCAAACAGAAAGATATGGAGGGCTTACTAGGAATACTGGATGTAATATTAACATATGCGAGAAGTTGGCTCTAGTATCGAGTGTCCCTATAAATTTTTATATATACAAGAGCATGTAATGTGCAGGCTCCTTTTGCGCTGTGTTTATTCTAGTCCTCCCCGCTCAGCGCTCCAGCTGAACTGCAGGTTCCGGGGACGCTGCAGTTGAAACAGTCAACGAGTGTCACGTTCGGTCAGACATATTGACAATGGGTGCTAAGGATGATGAAATGATTGTTTGGTTTCTAAAAATAAGAGAGATGCTCAACTATTGCTGGTAACTAAATGATACAGTGTGACATTCAGAAGCAGACCTCGTTTGTAAAAGAAAAAAGCCCCATTGTTTTCACCGGAGGCTTAGTCATGGTATCGTTACTCAATGTGAAAGAGTTTGTACAGGTTGTGAGCTCTCTGCAGCCCATTTATATTTTTCTCTCTGTTGATCATTCCGACTTCCGATTGTATAATGAGAAGTCAATACTGGGGGAGCTATGATCTTCTGAACAATGTTAATAAGGTTAAAGTGATTGAAAACGATCACCTTGTAAAACAACCCATTCAGTTAAAAATAGAAATAAAAAGGCAAAAAAATTTTTTGTATAGATATAAAAATACATTATAAATACCCTTTTTTCCCTTTTTTATAAGTGATCAAATTCCCTCTGTTCTCAGCTGTAGTAGAGCTGGGGGAGGAGAAGCAGCTGGGCTTCCCAGTAAATGGGTGTGCAGCGGGGGCGTGTCAAGACAAATCTGATCATTGGAGGAGAGCAGGCTGAGTTCCCAGCATAGATAGAGAACTGACCACAGTGTGTCCTCTTGCTTTTTGTGGTCAGTTTTCAATAGGAAAGCAGAGGAACTGGCAGGAACACCAAGGAAGCAATACACAAAGAGAACAGGACACTTTCTCATACAAGTACATGGTACAGCAGGCACATATCAGAAATATGAAGTGTTGGGGGTAACAAACGCTTTCATATTTTAGAAACCTGGTTTTACCAAATAGGCCTCATGCTGGATCTTTTTGGCAGGAAAAAACAAGCGTGAAGAAAATTTGTTTAGCCCAGGTTCACATTGCTGAACTCACACAATTTCATTCTTGCATGTCAGTCCGACGATTCCTGCACAGATGTCTATTAAAATCGCACTTTTTTTTTTTTTTACGATCAAGAAATTTTATTGAAAGATAATTGTTACATACATTGGTGAATATATGAAAATGTTAAGAAGATAATGTCAATTAACAAAATGACATAATACAAATATATAATGCAAAGTATAATTATACAGGACTTATATTTGGATATATTGTCGTATTAGGGGAATGAATAGGGGAGAAGGGAAAGATAGGGTTATAGAGGGAAAAAGAAGAAAAAGTTTAAAAGGGAGGGTTTATAAGGTAAGGGTAGTGGTGAAAGTTGAGAGGTCTTCCGACAGAGTTAGTGTTGGTAGAAAAACGTAAGAATCTTAGGACCCACCACAGGAGAGTGATTGATATTCATTTGAATATTTAAATAATATCCAGGGTTGCCACATATTATTAAAATTATCACTGTTTTCTTTCTTCATTGCAGCAATTTCTTCCATCCTTTAAATATATTGGACTCTGTCCAACCAATCCTTGACCGTCGGGACATTAGTAGTTTTCCAATGTAATGGAATTAGCGTTTTCGCGGCTGTTAGGAGATGTCTGGTTAAGGACTTTTTTGTATTTGCTGATCGGAAAGGAGTTTATCTGTAACAGACATGCCGCAGCGTTTAATATTATCTTAGTTTCTGTTATATGTTTGATCCATTTTGATATTTGGGCCCAGTAGTCAAGTATTGGGGGACAGTTCCACCACCACACCGTATTGCAACGCCAGCCGGAGTCAGAACCCAAAGGGGTACCATCTTTTTGCTTTTTGTGGTGTAATATACCACTGTGATAACATTTTATATGATATCTCTTGATATTTTGTACTCAGTGAGCATTTGTGCGCAAATATGCATGCCCTTTCCCATTGGGCTTCGCTAAATTTGGTCCCTAGATCTTTCTCCCACTTTTTTTTATGTTTGATATTCTCGTCATGTGAGGGTTGTCGTAGCCAAGCGTATGCAATGGAAGTTGTTTTTAGGACCTGTTCTCTATTATAACATACATTTTCAAAAGGAGTTTGTTTTTGAAGATATGAAGTCTCGTGCTTGCTGTTAGTTAGGAAGTCTTTTAATTGCATGTGGAAGCAGGGGCCTGGAAATGAGTCGCCGTATTCTGATTTTAGTGTGTCAAGTGATTTAACTCTGTTTCCTGAGATGCAGTGGGTGACTAGAAATTTGGAGGAGCGATCCGGGGTCGGCAAGGTTCTATGGTTCAGTCCCGGTAGAAAGTCGGGGCTGTTGGCAATTGGAGTCAATGGGCCCGGTATCGTGGCGAGTTTGTCACGAGTAGCTACTCTGTGCCGGATGTTCAACGTGTTTGCTACCAGAGGGTGTGTTACGTTCCTAAAGGATCTGGAATGTGTGGTCCAGGGATAGTATAAGATTTGTTGTTTGTTGTGGTTGTGTTCAAGTTGTACCCAATCTTTATTTTGGCCATGACAGTGCCAGTCAATTATTCTTGTGACGTGGGTGGCAAAGTAGTACTTTCTGTAATCAGGGAGGTTTATACCACCTTTGCTTTTGGGAAGAGTAAGGAGTCGAAAATTCAGCCTCGGCTTTTTTTCTATCCAGAGGAATTTCCTCTGCATTTTTTTGCAGTCTGGTAAAAAAGGAGTTGGGTATTGGGATTGGTAAGGCATTAAAAAAGTAAAGTAACCTAAAAATCGCACCTTAAATTGCCAAAAAAAAGGAGAGAAAATACTTTTGGGAATCAGTGTGGCGCCGCAAAGTCGCCATTGCACCGATTCGGCCAGTTCCATTCCGGGCAATACTTTGTACTTTGACATGTCAAATCACATGCCAAATCGCATAAATGTGAACCAGGGCTTAGGTGCCTAATTTTGTACGTTTATGTACATTTATAGGTGTCTGGCGTTGGGTGTAAACTCATACTACTGACCAGAATTTGAATATATTCTAGGCACTGGAATAAATTAGCGTGCATATACACATGTGTAAACACACAAACGTGCGTAAATTGTGCTCATAAGCTCCTCTCCGAGCGCAGCTTTGGAGCATTTTTTTTATGCTTCTAAAGCATACATACCAATTATGTTACAGGTACTACATGTAAAAAAAAAAAATCTGAACTTTGGCTTTTTAAGGGCAACTGAACATAAATGGCCAAATGATATCAATTTTAATAAAATTAATGGAAAAATCTATATGTTTCAGAAGCTTGTCAGAACTGATTGCATTTAAAATGAACACAATACAGAGGTGAGCGATATATAAGACATAGCTGACTTCCTGTCTGCGACCCTATAAAAATGTCGCCAAATGTCACTTTTAATGCTTTTGATTAAGAACGTTTTGCAAAATGAAATACTGTAAATCACAGCACTCCATGTTTTGCTATTTAGCACTGCGTTACTTTAACTGGTAATTGCACGGCCATACAATGCTGTACCCAAATTAAATTTGTATCATTTTTTTCACACAAATAGAGCTTTCTTTAGGTGGTATTTGATCACCACTGGGCTTTTAATTTATTATTATATAAATGAAAAAAGACCACAACATTGAGAAAAAAAAGTAATATTTTTTACTTCCTGCTATAAAACATATCTGAAAAAAAAATTCCTTCATAGGTTTTGGCCAAAATGTATTCTGCTACATGTCTTTGGTAAAACAAATGCCAATCAGTGTATATTGATTAGTTTGCGTGGAAGTTATAGAATCTACAGTACAATCTATGGTATATATACTGGATTTTTTTTTTTATACTACTAATGGCTGTGATTAGCGACTTATAATGGGACTGCGATAGTGCAGTGGGAAATATGACACTAACTCACACTGAGTGGGAACTGACTAACTGCCACTGACACTAATACAGTGATCCGTGATATTACTATTTTACTATATACTGTCACTGTACTAATACCACTGGCTGGGACATCTCATGTAATCAAGAGGTTAAATGTGTGCCTAACAAGTGGTAATTTGTGGAATGTGTGCTGCTTTTTACTAAAGATCTCTTTGCTTCTTATCCCTACTTTGCATGGAGAAGAAACAGAGAGATCATTCCCTAAGTACAGAGCCCTGTGTTGATTGTCAACACAGGGATCTGGGCTGTGATTGGACACAGTTGTTCAGCAGGTCCCGGCCATGAATCATTGGCTGGGACCTGCCGGAACCTGCTGACAAACTCCCACTGTGTACAGTACTGCGGGAAACAGGCAGTGACGGAAGCGGTTAAACATATGGAAACATATGGAAACTTCACAAACTTCCCGACAACCCTTCCCACCCCTCCCCTTAACATTTATGCTGGAATTCAGTGGTGTTCTATTGGGATCTGCTCCCCTGCTGCTGTTTACCGGGTCCTGAGCCACCATCATCATCTGTGATGTCATCAGGAGGCTGGCTTTCTCTTACAGTTTCCTGCAGTTGGCTGGTTGGTTGATGTACATGCACCATGGCATATCATTAGGATGCTGGTTGCAAGTATTAGGAACAGACAGTGCCTGCCCTGATTACACCCCATGCCACATGCATAGTAGGATACCCCATGGCCTCCTGGGATGCATGACTTGGGTACCCCAGGAAGCTGTGGGAAGTGAAACCTCTGTGAAACTTCTTCTGATGCTTTCTGTACTTCTGATGTTGGAACACACCTGCTGAAAATTTATGATCACACCTGTTCATATTACTGGATCACATCTGGTCATATTCCTGGATCACACCTGTTGTGAATCCTGGATCACACCTGTTCATATTGCAGGATCACACCGGTTCATATTCCTGGATCACACCTGTTGCGAATCCTAGATCACACCTGGTCATATTCCTGGATCACACCTGTTGCGAATCCTGGATCACACCTGGTCATATTCCTAGATCACACCTGTTGATAATCCTGGGTCACACCTGTTCATATTGCTGGATCACACCGGTTCATATTCCTGGATCACACCGGTTCATATTCCTGGATCACACCTGTTGATAATCCTGGCTGGGTCACACCTGTTCATATTGCTAGATCACACCTGTTGATATTCTTGGATCACACCTTTTGATAATCCCGGAATACAGTTGCTGATAATCATGGAACTAACCTGATAATTATGGAACACGTCTGCTCACGATCTTGGGACACATCTTCTGATAGTCCTGGAACACACCTGCTGATAATCATGGAAGACATCTACTAATAATCCTGGAGCACAGTCTGATTTTACTGGAACCTCTTTTTATAATCCTGGAACACGCCTGCTGATAATTCTGAAGCACACCTTCTGATAATCCTGGAACACACCTCCCTTTAATCCTGGAACACACTTGCTGATAATTCTGGGATGCACCCCTTTATGATCCTGGAACACACCAGCTGATAATTCTGGACTGCACCTTCTTATAATCCTGGGGCACTACTGCTTATATTTCTGGAACACACTTGCTCATACTCACGGAACACACAACACATAATCCTGGAACACACCTTCTGATAATCCTGAAACACATCTGCTTGTGATTCTAAAACACCTACATAAGGATCATTGCTGTCCTTCACATACAGAAAGTCTAATGTAAAAAAAATTGTGTTAAGTAGCTAATCATCACAGGCGTTTGCTGAGAATGTTGGTTCAATCCATCAGCACTTAGTATAAGGCCAAAATAGAAAACAATAGTAGATTCCTGACTTCCCATACTCAATACTTCATCTACCACATTAGACAGGGAGGGTTAGCTTGCTGCCCCATGTGTTGGTGTGGTCTAAGTAGTCATCTAATGACTATCATCCTGTGCCACCACCTTCATCTGTGATGTCATTCTTTTAGCTTCTAGAGCTAGATGTGATTTATCTCCATTCCAAACATAGATAGATCCAAAGATTTGAATAGGGATGGAATTTGAAGTTGCAGGGTTAAAGTTGTGCTAGTGTTGGGTGATCACCAGTGCTAAGAGGGTATTAAATAGTGTGCTTTGTAGGCTCGCCACCTTTGAGCACCAATGTTAAAAAGGCATTATAGGACAACTGCCAGTGGTGATGGTACCAGCACTATTTTGCTATAGGGAAGTTACTAAATCCTCACGGAATAAGGTAAAGTTCTTGTAATGGTTTTGCACTCATAAAGACCATCTAAAGGAAGGCATTATAACTTTAGTTTTGAGACTTTTCCAATCGAGCGATTAAGCGCCTTCACAAATACATTAGCGGCTAAATGTACACCTGTACGAGATGTTCTAGAGCCCGTTTGTGGTTTAGATCTGGTAATACCACCCTAAATCATCTGATTTTCATAGGCCAAAGGCCAATTTGGCGCTTCATGCTCTTCTAATTCTTCAGGAACAAGTGGCTAAATGAATTTCTAATGGATAATTTCAAATGCAAAAAAGTGAAACATAGTAGTTAGTGGTTTTGCAGCGTGTAATATCAATGGTCCATTTATAAAGACAGAACAAGGAAGTGTGGATGAAATCTAAAGAGAGTTTAATGTACAGCAATACATTTTAATATCACTTTAGTGCTGCATGTAAGAAAGAAGGTCACATGGTGCTGTTTACCCTTCGTGGACCAGAACGTAACCACCAGAGCAGAAGAACTGAGACTGCACAGACTTGGGCAGGGACTGTCCCTTTACATACAACTTTATGCAAATGATACCAGTCAAAGCTTCCATCAGCTGCCTGCAAAGATCTTCTTTTGAAAAAAGTTCCCAGAAGGTAATGAATATAGTACTGACATTTCATATGCAGGACACATGTATGACTGTTTTCTAAATTGTCTTAAAGTAATATCTTACCAAAAAATAAATAAATGTTGTACAAAGTTTAAATAATATGTGACGAGGATATGAAATTCCTAGAAAAATAAGTGGAGGGTTAAAATGGCTTAAAAAATTGATATGATATGCTGTAATATATATACTGTGTATATATATATATATACAGTGGGTACGGAAAGTATTCAGAAAAACACAGAATTGTTGACATTTTTGCAGATTTATTAAAAAAGAAAAATTGAAATATCACATGGTCCTAAGTATTCAGACCCTTTGCTGTGACACTCATATATTTAACTCAGGTGCTGTCCATTTCTTCTGATCATCCTTGAGATGGTTCTACACCTTCATTTGAGTCCAGCTGTGTTTTATTATACTGATTGGACTTGATTAGGAAAGCCACACACCTGTCTATATAAGACCTTACAGCTCACAGTGCATGTCAGAGCAAATGAGAATCATGAGGTTAAAGGAACTGCCTGAAGAGCTCAGAGACAGAATTGTGGCAAGGCACAGATCTGGCCAAGGTTACAAAAAAATTCTGCTTCACTTAAGGTTCCTAAGAGCACAGTGGCCTCCATAATCCTTAAATGGAGGACATTTGGGACGACCAGAACCCTTCCTAGAGCTGGACGTCTGGCCAAACTGAGCTATCGGGGGAGAAGAGCCTTGGTGAGAGAGGTAAAGAAGAACCCAAAGATCACTGTGGCTGAGCTCCAGAGATGCAGTTGGGAGATGGGAGAAAGTTGTAGAAAGTCATCCATCACTGCAGCCCTCCACCAGTCGGGGCTTTATGGCAGAGTGGCCCGACGGAAGCCTCTCCTCAGTGCAAGACACATGAAATCCTGCATGGAGTTTGCTAAAAAAAACACCTGAAGGACTCCAAGATGGTGAGAAATAAGATTCTCTGGTCTCATGAGACCAAGATAGAACTTTTTGGCCTCAATTCTAAGGGGTATGTGTGTAGAAAACCAGGCACTGCTCATCACCTGTCCAGTACAGTCCTAACAGTGAAGCATGGTGGTGGCAGCATCATGCTGTGGGGGTGTTTTTCAGCTGCAGGGACAGGACGACTGGTTGCAATCGAGGGAAAGATGAATATGTCCAAGTACAGGGATATCCTGGACGAAAACCTTCTCCAGAGTGCTCAGGACCTCAGACTGGGCCAAAGGTTTACCTTCCAACATGACAATGACCCTAAGCACACAGCTAAAATAACGAAGGAGTGGCTTCACAACAACTCCGTGACTGTTCTTGAATGGCCCAGCCAGAGCCCTGACTTAAACCCAATTGAGCATCTCTAGAGAGACCTAAAATGTCTGTCCATCAACATTTACCATCCAACCTGACAGAACTAGAGAGGATCTGCAAGGAGGAATGGCAGAGGATCCACAAATCCAGGTGTGAAAAACTTGGCTGTATTAGATCAAAAGGGTGCTTCTACTAAATACTGAGCAAAGGGTCTGAATACTTAGGACCATGTGATAGTTCAGTTTTTCTTTTTTAATAAATCTGCAAAAATGTCAACAATTCTGTGTTTTTCTGTCAATATGGGGTGCTGTGTGTACATTAATGAGGAAAAAAACTGAACTTAAATGATTTTAGCAAATGGCTGCAATATAACAAAGAGTGAAAAATTTAAGGGGGTCTGAATACTTTCCGTACCCAATATATATATATATATATATATATATATATATATATATATATATATATATTAGGGTTGCACCGATACTAGTATTGGTATCGGCGCCGATACTAGCCATTTTCGCGAGTATCGGTACTCGCATTAATGCTCCGATACCGGAAACCGATACCGGAAGTGACATCGCTAGGGAGCGGACCGCCTCCTCCTCCCTTCCGGACAGTGCCATCCCCGCCTCCACCTCCCAGTGGCATCGCTAGGTGCAGGCTCGCTCATTCTAACAGCCCACCAGCCCGTCCTAACAACCCACCAGCCTCGTCTCCTCGCTGCATACCTCCCTCCTCCAGCTCTGACTCCGGGCTCTCCCTGGCTGGATGCTGAGGCTCTGTGTGCATCCTGTTGCACTTAGCAGCAGGGCTCTCTCCCTCCTCCATGTGCTGTCCAGCCAGCTCTTCTCCCATGAGACACAGAAGATGCGGCCTGATCTATGGGGGTGCTCCCCAGATTTCAGTTGCGGCCGCTGAGCTTGTCTTCAATCACCGCACTCAGGGCTGGGACAAGAGGCAGAGGACAGGAGAAGTGTCAGCAGCAGAGAGGAGGAGTTGCAGGCTCTCTCCCATCCTGTTAGTGGAGTGCTCCTCTATAGAGTACTTGTACCATGCCTGCAGTCTCTGGCTTTCTCCTGTACCATGCTGTCTCCTGTACCATGCAGTCTCTGGCTGTCTCCTGTACCATGCAGTCTCTGGCTCTCTCCTGTACCTTGCAGTCTCTGACTGTCTCCTGTACCATGCATTGTCTCCTGTACAATGCAGTCTCTGGCTGTCTCCTGTACCATGCCTGCAGTCTCTGATGGTCTCCTGTACCATGCCTGCAGTCTCTGGCTGTCTCCTGTACCATGCTTGCAGTCTCTGGCTGTCTCTTGTACCATGCAATCTTTTGCTGTCTCTTGTACCATGCAGTCTGTGGCTGTCTCCTGTACCATGCAGTCTCTGGCTGTCTCCTGTACCATGCCTGCAGTCTCTGCTGTCACTTCTACCTGTTGCCACCTCCTTCCCTCTACCAGCTGTCACCTCTGCCCCCATGTCCCCCAATAACCCTCCTATCCCAATCCTCTTCCCCCCCCCCAGCGATCACAGCCTTTCCCATCCCAACTCTCCCACCCCACCCCACAATCCCTATTTCACCCCACTCTCAACTACCTTGCCCTCACCCTCTACTCCCACCCTGCCGCCACCCAACTCTATAACAACAACCCCCCCCCCCCCCGCCTCCACCTCCCAAACCACCCCTCTTCTTAGGTGATAGGTATCGGTAATTGGTATCGGCGAGTACCTGAAAGAAAGTATCGGTACTCGTACTCAGTGTTAAAAAAATGGTATCGGTGCATCCCTAATAAATATATATATATATGTGTTGTGACAGCAGGAAGGTAAAGTCACCTGGTTGCATCCAGGGGGGTAGATATATTTCTCCCAGATTCAGGCTTTATGCTGACTTATACAACTAGGGTGGAGAGTTGTATAAGCCCAGCTGAGGCTAGTAGGCTCATGGATGACTCATACCTCTAGGGAGAGTGTGGGGCGTCATACAGACAGGGAGTTGATGAGGCCAGCTGAAGCTTGTCAGCTCATTTAGGCCTCTATAAGAACTCCCAGATTCATTAGGTGTTAGCTCATGCCTGGAACCAGACCTGTGTGGACTGTCTAGGGAGAGTGAACCCTTGTGCGGTGAGAAAAAGCCTGTGTGGCTATTTGCTTGGACATTTAAAACCAGGGACTTAGGGACTAGGACAGCACTAGGCTGATCCCAGTTGTTAGTTAGGAAACCTGTATGTTTAGTCAGAGGTCAAGTTGACCAGGATTTAATTTGTTTATGTTTCTTTTGGCTTTGCTGTGTTTTGTCACTGTAAATAGAAAATAAACCGCACCTTTTTTTTGATTTTGAAAACCACAACCTCCGTTTGCTGGGCCTGTTTTGTGTGGGGAGCCCATCCCGGGGGTCACACACACCCGCTGCCGAGCTAACCCCCTCACAGTTGGTGGAGAACCAGTGGCAGTTTTTTTTAAGCCAGCATGGAGGAGATACTGAAGCAGCTGGCTCTAGCAAATGCCAATCAACAGCAGACAAATGCAGGTTTGCAAAAGAGCCTTGCAGCTCAACAACAGAACTTCGCAGCCCAGCAGCAAGCTCATCAACAGAGCCTTGCAGCCCAGCAACAAGCCCAGCAGCAATCTGAGGCCCGCTTCATAGACCTGTTACAGAAACAAGAGCAGAGACTACAACAAATGGAAGCAGTAATGCAGCAACGTCCGCAGACCAGTGAGGAAAGCCGTCCCACTAATACCGCGTCCTTTGGGGTGAGTCGTTTATTGACAAAAATGACTGGAGAGGATGATCCAGAGGTATTTTTGACCACATTTGAAAGGACTGCTGAAAGAGAAAAGTGGCCTGAGGAGCAGTGGGCTGGACTGGTGGCTCCTCTGTTAACTGGTGAATCGCAGAAGGCTTACTATGACCTAGAGCCTGACCAAGCAAAAGACTATGTGATGCTAAAAGCTGAGATATTGGCAAGGCTGGGTGTCACCCAGGCTGTCCGGGCTCAGCGTGTGCATAACTGGACTTTCCAGCTTGGAAAACCCCCCAGGTCTCAAATGTATGATCTCATTCACCTGAGCAGAAAGTGGCTACAGCCAGAGACTTTGTCCGCACCAAAGATTGTGGAACGTGTTGTAATGGATCGGTTTTTGAGAGCTCTTCCTACTGCCATCCAAAACTGGGTAAGCCATGGAGACCCAGAGACGGCCGATGGTCTTGTGGATCGTGTGGAGAAATACTTGGCTACAGAGAACCTGACGGCCTCTTCCAGAGACACTCGGACTTTCCACCCTAAGACCAGACCATCCCCAGGGGCGGATAAGAGGATTCCAAGGGGTAAGGGTGGAGAGAGTGAGAGGGTGGGAGCTCTACCCCAAGTTTGGCGAGAACAGCCTGGGAAATCAGCGGCTCAAGAGGCGGCAAGAAGGATCGTTTGCTACCGCTGCCGGCAAGCGGGACATATTGCAGCCAATTGCCCGGTTGTGGAGGAACCCATGCAGTGTGACTTTCTGATGGGCAGACGTCAGTCGCTGTGTGCGACAGTCGCATGCACTGCCATTCGAGGAACTGAGAAACATTTATGCAAAATGTGTGTTAATGGTAGAAATGTTGTGGTATTGCTGGATTCAGGTAGCCTTGTGACCCTGATAAAGGCTGAGTTAGTTAAAACAGAGGTCTCTGGGAATAGCAAGGTAGCTGTTATTTGTGTGCATGGGGACACCCGAGAGTATCCAGTGACTACAGTGTGTTTCGAGACCCCCAAAGGTACCCTCTCTCATCCAGTGGGCTTAGTATCTCAGTTACCGCATGACGCCATTGTGGGAAGGGATTTTCCGAAGTTCTGGGAACTGTGGGATGATCCTGAGCCCCCCACTGGTGCCCCTATGTACCAGGAATGTGATAGCCAGAACTCCCCTGAGAGTGGTGAGGACTCTCCGGAATTTCCCTTATCAGTATTGGCAGGGGAGACTCAAGAAACTGGAGAGGAGCCCACCTCAGACGAAAACCTACCGTCTGTGGAGTTTTCTGATCTTGAGGTTCACAGGGAAAACTTTGCCACAGAACAGTTGAAAGACCCCGCCCTAATAAATGCACGGGAAAACGTAGTGAAAATAGATGGCGAGTTAGTGAACCCAGATAATACCTGCACTTACCCATACTTCAGCGTAGAGAAGGACCTACTGTATCGGGTGGCAAAAAGGGCAGAAGAAACCGTTGAGCAGCTTGTGGTGCCCAAACCTTACAGGAAGTTGGTGTTGGAGTTGGCCCATGGGCACATTCTTGGAGGTCATCTGGGGACAGAGAAAACCCGAGAGAGGGTATTACAGAGATTCTATTGGCCGGGGGTGATAAAGGACATAGAAAATTATTGTTCCTCCTGCCCTGTGTGTCAGAGGTCGGCCCCGATGCCACATTTCCGTAGCCCGCTGGTCCCTCTACCCATCATTGAGGTCCCGTTTGAGAGGATCGCCATGGATTTGGTAGGTCCTATAATCAAGTCCGCTAGGGGGCACCAGTACATATTAGTTATAATGGACTATGCCACCCGTTATCCAGAAGCGATCCCTCTCCGAAATACCTCGGCCAAAACCATAGCCAAAGAGCTATCTCTTGTGTTTAGCCGGGTGGGTATTTGTAGAGAACTGCTTACGGACCAAGGTACACCCTTTATGTCCCGGGTTATGAAGGAGCTGTGTAAATTGTTCAAAGTGACGCAATTACGTACATCTGTGTATCACCCCCAAACCGATGGGCTGGTTGAAAGATTCAACAAAACCCTAAAGCAAATGTTGAAGAAAGTGGTGGATAGAGATGGAAAGGATTGGGACTGTCTACTTCCTTATCTGATGTTTGCTATTAGGGAGGTGCCCCAATCCTCTACGGGATTCTCCCCCTTTGAGTTACTGTATGGGAGACACCCAAGAGGGCTGTTGGATATTGCCAAGGAAACTTGGGAAAGTGAGAGTTCTCCCCACAGGAGTGTGATTGAGCATGTCGCCCTGATGCAAGACCGAATTGCACAGGTAATGCCCATCGTGAAGGAACATTTGGCCCAAGCGCAGTTAGCACAGCAGAGAGTGTACAACCGTGGAGCCAAGACCCGTACCTTTTCCCCGGGGGATAGGATACTGGTACTTGTCCCTACGGTTGAAAGTAAATTCCTTGCCAAATGGCAAGGCCCCTACGAGATAATGGAAAAAGTGAGCGAAGTGAATTACAAGGTCAGACAACCAGGAAGGCGAAAGCCCGAACAGATCTATCACGTTAATCTGTTGAAAGCCTGGAGGGATAGAGAGTCCCTAGTCGCAGACACTTGGTCACCAGCTCAAACTGGTTGCGTGATTCCTGAGGTTGGAATAGCAGCCACCTTGTCACAACCCCAACAACAGGAGGTTAAGGAGTTTGTGCTTCGCAACAAGGAGGTATTCTCTGAGCTGCCGGGACAAACATCTGGGGTAGAGCATGACATCATTACCCCGCCCGGTGAAAGGGTGAAGTTAAAACCCTATCGGATCCCAGAGGCCCGACGGGAGGCAATACGGGAGGAAGTACAGAAAATGCTGAACTTAGGGGTGATAGAGGAGTCCCAAAGTGATTGGTCTAGTCCCATTGTGTTGGTGCCTAAACCGGATGGGAGCTGGCGATTTTGTAACGATTTTCGTCAGTTGAACAAAGTTACAAAATTTGATACCTACCCCATGCCACGTATAGATGAGTTGATCGACCGGCTGGGAACAGCCCGATACATGACGACTCTTGACCTCACAAAAGGGTATTGGCAAATCCCCCTGGCCAAATTGGCCAAAGAGAAAACCGCATTTGTAACCCCAGACGGGGCGTTCCAATATAAAAGAATGCCGTTCGGGTTACAGAATGCGCCGGCCACGTTCCAGCGGAAAATGGACCAGATGCTGAGGCCCCATCGGAAGTATGCTGCGGCTTACCTGGATGACGTAATTGTCCATAGCACAGATTGGGCCTCACATCTGCCAAAAGTGCAAGCAGTCCTGGACTCTGTTCGGGAAGCGGGGTTTACGGCTAACCCCAAGAAGTGTACCATTGGGCAGGAAGAGGCCAAATATCTTGGGTACACCATTGGGAGGGGAGTAATAAAACCCCAACTCAACAAAGTCGAGGCCATCCAGAGTTGGCCACGTCCCAACAGCAAGAAACAGGTACGAGCCTTTCTGGGAATCGCTGGGTATTATCGGCGATTCATTCCCCACTTTGCCTCTAAGGCTGTGCCCCTAACCAACCTAACGAAGGGGAAAGGGTCGGTCATGATTAAATGGACCCCCGAGGCTGAGGCAGCATTCCAATTCTTGAAACAAGCCTTATGTAGCCAGCCAGTGTTGTACTCACCCGACTTCTCTAAAGACTTTGTCGTACAAAGTGATGCGTCAGATGTGGGGTTAGGAGCAGTATTGTCCCAGGTCTGGAACGGGGAAGGGCACCCAGTCATTTACCTCAGCAGGAAGTTGAAGTCCCATGAGGTAAATTACGCCACCGTTGAAAAGGAGTGTTTAGCGGTGAAGTGGGCTCTAGATTCCCTTCGGTACTACCTGCTAGGTAGGCACTTTGACATGGTTACGGATCACGCTCCGTTAAAGTGGATGGCTCAAAACAAGGAAACAAATAGAAGAGTGAATAGGTGGTTCCTGGCCCTCCAGGAATTCAACTTCACAGTAAAGCATCGCCCTGGCGTTCAAATGGGGAATGTGGATGCTTTGTCTCGAGTACATGAATGCCTGATTGCTGGTGTTCCAACCCCGAGGTTAAAACAAGAAGGGGGGGTATGTGACAGCAGGAAGGTAAAGTCACCTGGTTGCATCCAGGGGGGTAGATATATTTCTCCCAGATTCAGGCTTTATGCTGACTTATACAACTAGGGTGGAGAGTTGTATAAGCCCAGCTGAGGCTAGTAGGCTCATGGATGACTCATACCTCTAGGGAGAGTGTGGGGCGTCGTACAGACAGGGAGTTGATGAGGCCAGCTGAAGCTTGTCAGCTCATTTAGGCCTCTATAAGAACTCCCAGATTCATTAGGTGTTAGCTCATGCCTGGAACCAGACCTGTGTGGACTGTCTAGGGAGAGTGAACCCCTGTGCGGTGAGAAAAAGCCTGTGTGGCTATTTGCTTGGACATTTAAAACCAGGGACTTAGGGACTAGGACAGCACTAGGCTGATCCCAGTTGTTAGTTAGGAAACCTGTATGTTTAGTCAGAGGTCAAGTTGACCAGGATTTAATTTGTTTATGTTTCTTTTGGCTTTGCTGTGTTTTGTCACTGTAAATAGAAAATAAACCGCACCTTTTTTTTGATTTTGAAAACCACAACCTCCGTTTGCTGGGCCTGTTTTGTGTGGGGAGCCCATCCCGGGGGTCACACACACCCGCTGCCGAGCTAACCCCCTCACAGTGTATATATATATATATATATATATATAAATATATAAATAAATAATGTATATTATATATTACATAACAAACTATATATTTTGGCATCCATTGGCTGTTGCGGTGTGTCTTATTTTATAAGGTTAGCTTTGGAGAGAGGTCTAGTACATAATATTATTCATAGATTTTTTTAGATTATTATCAAGCTATTATATAAAACTTTCCAAATCTATACAGAGCCCAAACACAACGTAAAACAAAACTGAAAGTCGCCACAAAAGTACAATCGTACATGACCTATTTTCTTCACCCAGATATATTCTGTCTTCAGTCACACACCAATTCAACTCTAAACAATATTCTCCTCCAATTTAATCATCCTTGTTTTACAGTGCTTTGAAAAAGTATTTATACCCCTTTGAAATTTTCCACATTTTGTCATGTTACAACCAAAAACATAAATGGATTTTATTGGGATTTTTTGTGTTAGAACAAATAAATATATGAAAACTGTGGCGTGCATTTGTATTCAGTCCCATTTTACTCTGATAACCCCAACTAAAATCAAGTGGAACAAATTGTCTTCAGAAGTAACCTAATTAGTAAATAAAGTCCACCTGTGTGTAATTTAATCTCAGTATAAATACAGCTGTTCTGTGAAGCCCTCAGAGGTTTATTAGAGAACCTTACTGAACAAACAGCGTCATGAAGGCCAAGGAACACACCAGACAGGTCAGGGATAAAGTTGTGGAGAAGTTTAAAGCTGGGTTATCCCAAGCTTTGAACATCTCACGGAGCACCGTTCAATCCATCATCCAAAAACAGAAAGGAGTATGGCACAACTGCAAACCTACCAAGACATGGCCGTCCACCTAAACTGACAGGCCAGGGAAGGAGAGCATTAATCAGAGAAGCAGCCAAGATGCCCATGGTAACTCTGGAGGAGCTGCAAAGATCCACAGCTCAGGTGGGAGACTCTGTCCACAGCACAACTATAAGGCCTCATTCACATGAGGTGGATCCGTTGCAGCGGAGTCCGCCAGCTCAGCTGGAGATCTCTCTGTTGATCTCCGCTGAGCTGGCGGATGACAGGTCCCTGGGATGGGAGGGGCTTGTCGAGCGCCGCTGTCTCCTATGGAGAGATCGGACGAAAACGAACAGCATGTCTGTTTTCATCAGATCTCACCCGATCCGATCCGCCATGGACGATTGGCGACGTATCGCCATACGTCTGATTTTAGCGGAATGTCACCGCTGACATCCGTTGCACCATAGGCTTGCATGGAGCGCCCGTTCAGGTCTGTTGACAAAACTGACAGGCGGACCTGAACGGTCCGCCCGTGTGAAAGGGGCCTTAGTCGTGCACTCCACAAATCTGACCCTTATGGAAGAGTGGCAAGAAGAAAGCCATTGTTGAAAGAAAGTCATAAGAAGTCCAGTTTGCAGATTGTAAGAAGCCATGTGGGGGACACAGCAAACATGTGAAAGAAGGTGCTCTGGTCAGATGAGACCAAAACTGAACTTTTTAGCCTAAAAGCAAAACTCTATGTGTGGCGGAAAACTAACACTGCACATCACCCTAAACACACCATCCCCACTGTGAAACATGGTGGTGGCAGCATCAAGTTTTGGGGATGCTTTTCTTCAGCAGGGACATGGAAGCTGGTCAGAGTTGATGGGAAGATGGATGGAACCAAATACAGGGCGATCTTAGAAGAAAACCTGTTATGCCCTGTACACACGGTCGGATTTTCCGTCAGAATTAAATCCGACAGAATTCCGTTCATGCTGTCTTGCATGCACACGGTCACACCAAATTCCGCCCATCAAGAATGCGGTGACGTACAACACTACGACGAGCTGAGAAAAATGAAGTTCAATAATTCCGAGCAGGCATCAAATTGATTCCGAGCATGCGTGGTTTTTAGTTCGTCGGAATTGCATACAGATGAATGGAATTTTTCAGAAAAAAAGAGAACATGTTCTCTAGCTAAGTCCATTAGAATTTCCGAGGGAAAAAGTCTGATGGGGCATACACACGGTCGGAATATCCGATCAAAAAAAAAAAACTCGTCTGACTTTTTCCATCGAAAATTCCGACCGTGTGTACGCGGCATTAGAGTCTGCAAAAGATTTGAGATCGGGGCTGAGGTTCACCTTCCAGTAGGACAACAACCCTAAATATACAGCCAGAGCTACAATGTAATTATTTAGAGCAAAGCATATTCATGTGTTAGAATGGCCCAGTCAAAGTCCAGACCTAAATCCAATTGAGAATCTGTGGCAAGACTTGAAAATTGCTGTTGACAGATGCTCTCCATCCAATCTGACAGAGCTTGAGTTATTTTGCAAAGAAGAATGGACAAAAATGTCACTCTCTAGATGTGCAAAGCTGGTAGAGACACCCCCAAAAGCAGCTATAATTGCAGTGAAAGGTGGTTCTACAAAGTATTAATACAAATGTACGCCACACTTTTCTCATATTTATTTGTAAAAAAATAAATAAAACCATTTATCATTTTCCTTCCACTTCACAATTATGTGCCACTTTGTGTCGGTCTATCACATAAAATCCCAATAAAATACATTTACGTTTTTGGTTGTACCATGACAAAATGTGGAAAAACACCACAAGAACATCAAACATGCCAGTGTACCCTAGAAGAACCCCTCATTACACGTCCATTTTGTCAGCGCAAATACAACATAAAGCTGCAAATCTTTGAATCCTCTTAGTGCAACTTCCTAACTTCTCACTCCTTATACGATAGATCTTGCCAGCTGAACTTTTAAACTGTTCAAGGGGTTTAAACCTTGTATAAATGAATTTAAATAAGTCACACGAAAGCAATTAAGCGCACTAATTTTCAAACGCCACGCTTTTTCCCCCTCGCATCCTATGAATGAGGCCGCTAAAGCCTTGTGTGACTTGCTATCCATTATGAGTCTATTAATGGCTTTGGAAGCGCAGGGATTGTGGATGGCCCTTACGTAATGCTCTAACAACCTGTGCATTAGAAGAATGACTGGCAATTTAGCTATAAAGCTCAGGAAACAGAATTAAGCATTTAATGTATATTGCCATATTTCTAAGTAGTAATTTATGTTTACATCTCTTTTTCCTCCAGGCTTTGAGTACCATCAGAATGCACAATACAAACATCACTTTGTGCGATAAATCTCTTTATTTTTTTTTAAAGCACTCAGGACAATTAGAGCGGGTTAAAGAAAAAGTGCTAAAACCAATCCCAATGCACATAGTGTAGCAAGGGTAATGTACACTTAGGATAGCCGTCGCTAGCTTTAATACCACAAAGACAATGCTTTGTTGTGCTTTGGTTGCCGCAAAGGCTTCTGGGAGGAGACATGAAAAAAAGACAATCAGTAAAATTATAGACACTTCTTTTATTTTGGAAATTCTTATTGGTTACAGCTTCCTTCCATGTTGTTTAAGGTTTTTATTCAGGTATTTATGCCCACTATTTTGCTGTAGTGTTTATTTGTCCCGTAGATAGAATCCTAATGCCGCGTACACACGATCAATTTTCTCGACGGTGAAAACACAGTCGAGAAAATCGACGGGAAAAACGAGGAACGGCTTGATCCCCTACACACAGCCATTTTTCCCGTAATTTTTTCTCTTGGTCGAGAAAAACGACCGTGTGTAGGCTCCCTGGCAGTGTTTCCCTATGGGAAAACTGCCGCGGAAAAAAATGCCGTGAATCACGATGAGAAAAATTACAGCATGTTCTAATTTTTCTCGTCGTGTTTAATGCCATTTTTCTCGTCGGGAAAAATGACCAAAAGCCCACACACAAAGAGAAAAAATTTCATTTTTCCCGACGAGAAAAATGGTCGTGTGTACGCGACACGAGATCAAGGGAATGGTTTACAATGTATATAAGGCAGAGGTACAAACGGAATCACCCTTTGGTTCATTAAGTATTTATTTTAGGCATTTAATCATTTTTCAGTTCAGCTAGGCTCTTTTTTTTTGCTCCAATGAGCTGCAGGCTGGGCCATTTCTTTTTGGTTTACATGAGTGGTGTAGGAATATCCAGGGTCATAGTTCGTTGGAGGAAAAAAATAGCGCAAGTTCTGAGTTTGGCTAGAGATGAGTTCAGAAGTTGCCCAAACTCATCTGTAGTTGCCATACAACAGATAAAGTTGGCCATACAGGGCTTGAATTTCATCTGATTCCTGTGAATCGCCTGAAATTTGAGTTGTGGCCCTGCCAACACAACCGGGCTTGACAAACCTTGATTGAGAAATCAAAGGAGCCCAGTGGAAAAAGTCAACCGAACAGTGACTGCAGCCAGGCTGCCTCGCACTTGGCTACTGCGAGCAGATTACAACCCGTCTGCCCAACCTGTATTCTTCTGTGCATGGATGGTGGCTAGGGACCAAACCCTTCCATCATCCTGACTTAGGCTGCATGCACACTGAAACTCATAAACGGCCGTTTTTGGGAGTTTGGGCATTTGGGTGATCAAGGGGTTACCTGTGTGTTCCCTGGGTGTGTTCTAACTGTAGGGGGGATGGACTGCCAGGGACATGACAGAGATCACTGTTCCCGATCTGTCATGTCATCTGGCAGAATGGGGAATTGCCTTGTTTGCATAACGATCGCAGGCGTCCAGTGGACATCGAGTCCTCTGGACCTGCAAGCACGTACCCGCGGCTCGCAGCAGGCCTGCAGGAGTGCGAGAAATGTCACATGCACGGACCGAGTACATGTACGCCGGTTGACGCGGGAAAGCCGACCTGCCGCATTAAATGTACGTGAGCTGGTCGGCAAGTGGTTAAAGCCTTAAGCCCTGTATACACGATCGGTTTTACCGATGAAAACAGTCCGATGGACTGTTTTCATTGGACAAACCGATCGTGTATGGGCCCCATCGGTCTTTTTTCCATCGGTGTTAAAAAATAGAACATGTTTTAAATTTATCCGATGGAAAAAAAAACGATTGCAAATTACTATCGTCTGTGGGGAACACCATTGGATAAAAAACCCACGCATGCTCAGAATCAAGTTGACGCATGCTCAGAAGCATAGAACTTAATTTTTCTTGGCTCGTCGGAGTGTTTTACGTCATGGCGTTTGGGACGATCAGTTTTTTGACTGATGGTGTGTAGGCAAGACTAATGGAAGTCAGCTTCATCGGATTTCCGATGGAAAAATCCATCGGTTTAAAATCCATAGGAAATCCGATCGTGTGTACAGGGCTTTAGTCTTGGTAAAAAATAAAAAAAATCAGCACAAGAGACAGTACATTTATTGAGAAGTGTCCCCTTGTGCTGGTGCCGGCTGTCCTAGTCGAAATCCAAAGTCCTCTGTCTCCCTGATACCCTGCAGCCATAATCTTCTGATACCACAGGGTTAATAAACACGAGTGCGGGATCTGTCAAAGGGAAATAATCAAGAGTGACAACCATGACTGCTGCTTCCAACCCACTCCTACACTGCTAGAAACTGTACTATAGCTTCTATTTGCTGAAAATTTACCTATGAATGAAGGAGAAAGACCTTTCATTCATCCACCCGTCCTCCATTCATAAAGTGCTTTTCATTCATTGAAGCTATAGTATAGCTCCTTCTATGAATGGAGGAAGGGGAGGGGCAAAAAGGTTAGAGATAGTTGAAACTCTTGATGAGTAGGGATGAGCTCCGCGTTCGAGTCGAACATACGTTCGACTCAAACATCGTGTGTTCGATCGTTCGACGAAGATCGAACGTTTTGGGTCGTTCGCGCCAAATTCGAGTGACGCGAACGGCCCAAAATCCCGGTGCTGTGATTGACCAAGCATGCACTGTGACCCCGCATGCTTGGCCAATCACAGCGCTGGCAGCGAGGAGAGCCATAATTGGCCACAGGCAGGATGCCTGTGGCCAATTATAGCTCGGGGGGTTTAGTACACGCCCCACACTATAAAAGGCCGCCAGCGCGGCGGCCTTGTGTAGTGTGTTCCGGCGTGCAGGGAGAGAGAAGGATAGGCAGGGACAGTGTTAGTGAAATTGTGTGTAGGGAGAGAGAAGGATAGGTAGGGACAGTGTCAGTGTGATATTCTGCTAAACCTTGTGTGTAGGGAGAGAGAAGGATAGGTAGGGACAGTGTCAGTGAATTCTGCTAAACCTTGTGTGTAGGGAGAGAGAATGATAGGCAGGGACAGTGTCAGTGATATTTTTGCTAAGCCTTCTGCACAGCATACACCTGAAGCTAGCCCTTATTGCTGTGTTTTCCGTGTATGTCACACTAACAGGCATCTGCAGCACTTACAGCAGGCGTAGTGTGCTTCCTGCAAAATATACACCTGAAGCTAGCCCTTATTGCTGTGATTTCCTGTTTGAATAACACAGGCAGGCATCTGCAGCACTTACAGCGGGCCTATTGTGCTTCTTGCAAAATATACACCTGAAGCTAGCCCTTATTGCTGTGATTTCCTGCTGAGTAACACAGGCAGGCATCTGCAGCACTTACAGCGGGCGTATTGTGCTTCTTGCAAAATATACACCTGAAGCTAGCCCCTATTGCTGTGATTTCCTTTTGAGTAACACAGGCAGGCATCTGCAGCACTTACAGCAGGCGTAGTGTGCCTCCTGCACATTATACACCTGAAGCTACCCCTTATTGCTCGTAGTTTTTTTCTTTTGTGTTACACTAACAGGCATCTGCAGCACTTACAGCAGGCGTATTGTGCGTCTTGCAAAATATACACCTGAAGCTAGCCCTTATTGCTGTGATTTTCTGTTTGAGTAACACAGGCAGGCATCTGCAGCACTTACAGCAGGCGTAGTGTGCTTCTTGCGAAAAAAAAAGCCTGAAGCTAGCCCTTATTGCTGTGATTTCCTGTTGAGTAACACAGGCAGGCATCTGCAGCACTTACAGCGGGCGTAGTGTGCCTCCTGCACATTATACACCTGAAGCTACCCCTTATTGCTGGTTTTCCCATCTCCCTGCAGGCCTTTAGAATGTCTGGAAGGCAAACAAGGATAGGCAGATGGTCAGGAGCCAATAAAAGAGGGAAAGCAGGCTCTGTTTCTAGAGACAACAGTGCTGGTCGTGGACACGGTGCATCGTCATCAGCACGTGGCCATGGGACACGCTTGTCCTTATTTTCGGCAGCTGGACGTGTTGAGCTGCATCATACTGAAGACTTGGTAGAGTGGATGACCAAGCCCTCCTCATCCTCCTCATCCTCTCTCACCCAGGCTCAGGGTACTGGCAAAGCAGCTGCCAAAGCGTCATCTTCCCTCGTATCTATGTCATCATCAGTCACTCCTTCCCTAGACCCACCGTGTCCTCCTGAGGAGTCCCCCGAACTGTTTGAGCACAGTGTTGGGTACATGCTCCAGGAGGATGCCCAGCGTTTCGAAGGGTCTGATGATGATACCCAGCTAGAGGAAGGCAGTAGCGTGAGAGCAGAGAGAGGGGATGCTCAAGAAGGACAGAAATCTGGCAGTCATGTTCCAGCAGCTGCAGCATACTGCCAGATTGGCTACAGTGATGAGGAGGGAGGGGATGATGAGGTCACTGACTCCACGTGGGTGCCTGATAGGAGAGAGGAGGAGGAGGAGGATGAGGAGGAGGCACATCTCCAACGAGGCAGAATGCCCTCGTGGGGCCAGCGTAAGGGCAGCACAACGACTGAATCACACCGCAGAGCTCCGCCTGTGCAGGGCGCTGCCTCTGCCCGTTATTCCAAAAGTTCTTTGGTGTGGGCCTTTTTTGAGTCGAGTGCATCAGATCGCACCGCTGCTGTTTGCAACATATGTCTCAAGCGTATCTCGCGTGGCCAAAACATCAGCCGCTTGGGCACCACATGCTTGACCAGACATATGTTGACCTGCCATGCAGCTCGTTGGCAAGCCTATCTTAAAGACCCACACCAAAGAACAAAGCGGACCACTCCTTGCTCCGCATCAGCTGGGATCTCCAACCCCACTATACCTTCCTCTCTGAAACCTGCTCTGAGAGGAATGAAGGTGTAGAATTAGGTGTGTCACAGCCAAGTACTTGCGGGCACTTTGCTAGCAGTACAACGACGTCCGATTCTAGCAGGCAAATTTCCCTGCCCCAGCTGCTGGACCGTCAAAAGAAGTTCACTCCCAGCCATCCACATGCCCAGCGGTTGAATGCTAGCTTGGCTAAATTGCTAGCGCTTCAACTGCTGCCTTTTCAGTTGGTAGACTCGGCCCCCTTCCGTGAGTTTGTGCAATGTGCAGTTCTTCAGTGGCAGGTTCCCAAACGCCACTTTTTCTCACGGAAGGCGATTCCGGCTCTCTACCGGCATATGGAAGGCAATGTCCATGCCTCGCTGGACAGGGAGGTCAGCGGTAATGTGCATATTACCGCTGACTCATGGTCCAGCAGGCATGGACAGGGACGTTACCTTTCTTTCACGGCCCATTGGGTCACTCTTTTGGCAGCTGGGAAGGATGCAGGACAAAGTGAAGTAGTGTTGGAGGTAGTTCCGCCGCCACGCCTCCAAAATGCTACTACTGGTTGTGACACACCTCTCTCCTCCACCCCTCCTCTTCTTCTTCCTCCATGGCCTCTTCCTGTGCTTTGTCCTCGGAACCAGCGGTGCTCCGTAGGCGTTCAAGGGGCTACGCAAGTACGCAGGCAAAAAGATGCCATGCCGTGCTTGCGCTGGTGTGTTTGGGGGACAGGAGCCACACTGGGGCAGAGGTTCTGTCAGCTCTGCAGGGGCAGGCCGAGAGGTGGTTGACGCCACGCCAGGTTAAGCCAGGAATGTTGGTTTGCGACAATGGCACCAACCTTCTCTCCGCCCTCCGACAGGGACAACTGACCCATGTGCCCTGTGTGGCTCACGTCCTTAACCTGGTGGTGCAGCGGTTCTTGGGCAGGTACCCGGGCTTACAGGATGTCCTGAGGCAGGCCAGGAAAGTCTGTGTGCATTTCCGCAGATCTTATAATGCCAGTGCTCGGCTGCCTGAGCTGCAAAAGGAGTTGAACCTGCCCAAGAACTGCCTTATATGTGACATGCACACCAGGTGTTACTCAACATTGGCCATGCTGCAGCGGCTGCACACGCAGCAGAGGGCCATCAATGAGTACCTGTGCGACTACGGCACCGGGACAGGGTCAGGGGAGCTCGATTTTTTTTCACCACGCCAGTGGGGCATGATCAGGGATGCATGCACTGTCCTGGCACCATTTGAGGAGGCCACGAGGATGGTGAGCAGTGACAGTGCATGCATCAGTGACACTGTACCTCTTGTCCATCTGTTGGAACATACGCTGCGTGGAATAATGGACAGGGCACTTGAGGCAGACCAGAGGCAGGAAGAGGAGGACTTCCTTGCCTCTCAAGGCCCCCTTTACCCAGACAGTGTTCCTTCTGTCCCACCCATCGCACAGGAAGAGGAGGAGGATTGTGTCAGCATGGAGGTGGAGCCTGGCACTCAGTATCATCAGCAGCAGTCTTTTAGGGATGATTTACAGTCCCAAGAAACCCGTGGACTTGTACGTGGCTGGGAGGAGGTGGCTGCGGATCATGTCGTCCTTAGTGACCCAGAGGACTCCGGACCGAATGCCTCAGCTAACCTACGCTGCATGGCCTCCCTGATCCTGCAAAGTCTGCGGAAGGATCCTCTTATTCTTCGGATCAAGGAGAGGGACCATTACTGGCTGGCCACTCTCCTTGATCCACGGTACAAGGGTAAGGTTGCGGACCTTATCTTACCGGCGCAGAGGGAGCAGAGGATGAGACAACTCCGGGAGGCCTTGCAGAAAGGTCTGTGCAATGCGTTCCCAGAGACTGGGAGGTTACAAACTCCTGGGCCTGGACAACGAGTTGCTGAGGCTTCGGTCAGTCAAAGAAAGAGTGGTGGGGAAGGTGGCCGTCTGACCGATGCGTTCAGACAATTCTTTAGTCCGCAGCCCCAAGGTATGATCGGTTCCAGCAACCATCGCCAGCGTCTGATATACATGGTGCAGGAATACCTAGGGGCAAGGTCAGACTTGGACACCTTCCCCACCGAAAATCCTCTGGCTTACCAGGTCTTGATGATGGATCACTGGCCAGAGCTTGCACAGTATGCAATTGAGCTACTGGCCTGTCCTGCATCCAGCATTCTTTCAGAACGCACATTCAGTGCTGCTGGAGGATTTGTCACAGATCACAGGGTGCGCCTGTCCACCGACTTGGTTGATTGACTGACCTTCATAAAGATGATCCAGTCTTGGATCACCACCAGTTACCAAGCACCTGAAGCTGATATAATAGAATAATTTATTTTCAAATGTCACATCCCTTCAAGACTGATGCTGATGCTGAGTGACTGTCCTGTTATGTTGACTGACTATCTTCCTCCTCCTCAATGATCTGATTCCTGATGATAGCTTGGAAGAACATTTTTGTTTCTGGGTGCCGCCACCAGTGGCTAAGGCACCATTTTTCAGCCCCTGTTTAACAGGGGCATGTAATTACAATTTTTTATGCAATGCTTTGCAGCAGGGCTCATTCCTGCACTCCAACTAGAGTATCTGGGAGAGGTTGCAGTGTCGTGGCACCAGCACCAGTGCCTAAGGCCCAATTTTTCAGCCCCTGTTTAACAGGGGCGTGTAATTACAATTTTTGATGCAATACTTTGCAACAGGGCTCATTGCTGTGCTCCAAGTACAGTATCTGTGAGGGGTTGCAGTGTTGTGGCACCAGTGCCTAAGGCAGCACCACCACCACCACCACCATAGGCCCAAATTTTCAGCCCCTGTTCAACAGGGGCATGCAATTACAATTCTTGATCTAATAATTCACAGCAGGGCCCGTTCATGCGCCCACCAAGAGTAACTGTGAGGGCTTACAGTGTTGTGGCACCAGCACCACCACCAAAGGCCCAATTTTTCCTACCACTGTTCAACAATGGCATGTAAATACAATTCCTGATATAATAGTTCACAGCAGGGCGTTCCAGCGCCCACCAAGAGTAACTGTGAGGGCTTACAGTGTTGTGGCAACACCGACACCTAAGGGGCAAATTTCTGCAGAGTATATACGGCAGGCCCCTACATTCAAACATCCAACTTACAAACGACTCCTACTTGCAAACGGAAGGAGAAAACAGGAAGTGAGAGGAAATCTACCCCTAGGAAGGGAAATTCTCTCCTGTAAGAGTTAATATGGGAAAAAGGTGTCTCCTCTCTACTGATTCTTTATCACCAATCCTTGTTTCAATAAAAACCCCACTTTTCAAAAACAGTTGTCATTGGGACGGAAAGTGAGGTTAAATGTTCTGAACAGGGGCACAGACAGCAAAACAAATGTTACAGGGGTGATAACCCTTCCCAATGTTTTCCAAAAAGCTTAAAAATAGATTTTTTGGGCTGGAGCTACACTTAAACAATGTACCTGTTCAAAATTACAAACAGATTCTACTTAAGAACAAACCTACAGTCCCTGTCTTGTTTGCACCGCCTGTATACTGCTGTTCAGAGTATATAGGGCCTTTTTTATTTTGTGTGCGGAGTTCCCCTTAATATCCATTCAAGACCCAAAGGGGCTGGTAATGGGCTGGGGTAGGGGGGGGGGTTGATGGGGTAGCTATGCCATTTTTCTCAAAGATTTTCATCCATATTACCGGGACCAGACATTACATTAAAGCCGCAAGCAGTTTTAAATGGCTTTTTTTTCCTTTAGAAAATTTAATTTTGTGCAGGGACAGTTCTAAACATGTGAAACACGTGGCACTTCACAGGCATACTTTAGACACCCCCCAGGTACGATATTTAAAGGAATATTTGACTCTTTTTTTTTTCACTTTATGCATCATTAAAATGACTGCTCCCAGAAAACGTCCGTTTTTAAAACTTCTTTTTGCATTGATACATGTCCCCTGGTGCAGAACCCGGGTTCCTAAACCCTTTTTAGGACAATAACATGCATATTAGTCATTATAATTAGCACTTTAGATTTCGAACGTTCGCATCCATTGTATTTAATAGGGTTCTAACATTCGTGCGAACTTTCGGTCCGTTCGCGGGTTCTGGTGCGAACCGAACCCGGGGGTGTTCGGCTCATCCCTATTGATGAGTGCCTGTGACAGATCCAGCACTCATATTAACCCCCCTGCACTAAAAGATTATGAATTTGGGGGAGTTGGGGGGGGGGGTTACAGGACTTCTAATTTCAACAAGGACAGCTAACATCGGCACAAGGGACACTTCCCATTAAATATAAGTACTGTGCCTTGTGCTGATTTTTCTTATGTACCTAAATTTAGGCTTTAACCCTTTTAAAGACTGTGTAAGTACAGAAAAATATCTGTTGATCTGCCAGAGCTCCAAATTTCCTCTTCTTCCATGTTCCTACTATTCTAGTGACAACTCTAACATTTTAGATTTGCCAGTATTGATAAACAAATGAATAGCTCAACAGGTAATATATGATGTAAACGTAAACAGCCTCAGGCTCCCCCTAAATCACATGTCTAACGCATTTCGACCCAAACCCTAAAGTGATACTAAAGTCTTGTTTTTTTTTGGTTAAAAATAACAAACATGTTGTACTTACGTGCTCTATGCAGTGGTTTTGCACAGAGCAGCCCAGATCCTCCTCTTCTCAGATCCCTCTTTGGTGCTCCTGGCCCCTCCCTCCCATTGAGTGCTCCCACAGCAAGCAGCTTGCTATGGGGGCACCAGAGCCAAGCCGCATGCCTGTGTGTCCATTCAGACACTGAGCCGTGGCCCGGCTCTTCCCCCCTCTTCTTATTGGCTGACTGACTTTGATTGACAGCAGCGGGAGCCAATGGTGCTTTACTGCTGTCTCTGCCAATGAGGAAGGGAGTCCCGGACAGCCGAGTCTCTCGTGCAACATTGCTGGATTGAGATGGGGCTCAGGTAAGTATTGGGGGGGGCTGCTGCCCACAGAATGCTTTTTATCTTAATGCATAGAACGCATTATGATAAAAAAAACCTTTATCGTGAGCCAGTGGAGTGCGGCATCCATTTGTTTCTATATATTTGCACCGCTTACAGGCAAGCCTGCACCCATATTGCTCCATGGATCACTGGTTCAGTTGTTATCAATCGGGCACCTTGGGCGGCACTGAAAGCAGTTACCGGGTATCATTTTAGATTTGCCCTCACATTTGCCTTGGTTACAACAGATATAACAACAACAAAAAATATAAGTGTGAATCTGCCCAATGGTGTCCCAGATAGCAAAAAAGTGTCAGAGCTCCTATACCTCGTCTACTCTATTAAAACACGGGAAACTACATTTTTTAGCTATGGTTACACTTTAACTGGAGCTGACATTGTTTTCTGAATGGTTAATATGGGGCATTATATTTCTTTTATTACAGCTTCTATTTTATTAGATAACCCCGCTAAAATACCTTTATCAAAGAGAGAGAAGAAACTTTCACCGCCAAAATTAATTTTAACTTTTTGGCTAAAATGAGTAAAACGACCAGATTTTCTTCAGACGCTGAAAATGCTTTCCTCAGCAAATTACGCACACTGTGACCAGCTGTAATTTAGTCACCGTGCAATCTTTCTTGTTTTCTACATCTGAAGGACTACATGGCAGCACAAGTTAGACTGATAAGCTTTCATCGCAAACTTGCAAAAATAATTTCCAGTAAATCGCTTGAGAGGAAAAAATGCATTTCTATATAAAAGTGAGCTCTCTGCACATCTTACGGTATTGGGTACACAAGGCAACAGACTATACAAATGAGAGCTTTTGATCAATGTGTGCATTAAAACAAATTTGAGCTTTTGTGATCAATTTTGTTGCTGTCAGATATATTGTTTGGCTTCATTGTACTGTAACTCTTTTTTCTTTGTAAATGTAAAACTATGGCTCTTTGTTAACTCCTTGAGAGCTTTTTAGTTCTGAAAAATAGAATTGTTTTAAAGTAGATCTAAACCCAATCACTGAAATCTCATATAAGCTTTAACAAGGTAAAGTCCATCAAAACTTTTAGCTTAACCATTTCAGCTCCAAAGGTTTTTACCCCCTTCATGACCAGGCCATTTTTTGCTATTTAGCACTGCGCTATTTTAACTGGTAATTGCGCGATCATGCAAAGCAGTACCCAATCAAAATTTATATCATTTTTTTGTGGTATTTTTTCACCGCTGGGTTTTTTATTTATTTATTATATTAATGAAAAAAGACCGGAAGTTTTGAAAAAAATATATATTTTTTACTTTCTGCTATAAAACATATCCAATTAAAAAATTTGTCAAATTTCTTAATAAATTTAAGCCAAACTGTATTCTGCTACATGTCTTTGGTAAAAGAAAATCCCAATAAGTGTATATTGATTGTGTAGCACCCTGATGTTTAGGCAGGGTTGCTATCCAATTTAGTTGCCAGGCGTTAGTTGCCTTGGCCAATTGTTAAGAAATCAATTGATTTCCCCCTAAATCTGGAATTGCTGCTCCGCTCTCTTCTTTCACTAGATGGCCGGGTATCTGGTGACATTAGATAAGACAAGGACAGATTAGGAATGAATAGGGTGTCTCAGCCAATGAACAGGGATTTTCTTGGGTCCCTTGGCCTGCTGGGAGAACCTGTTTATTTGGGTGGAGTCAGGCGACTGGGGTTCTGTGCCACCTGGACGACTGTCTGGGTGGACGTGTGTTGTAGTGCCCTGGGCTGCTAGGCCAGAAACCTAAAGCCTATCCCGGGAACATCTGGCTGCTAGGCTGTCTGGGGACCTATCCAGAAGCAGGAGAAGCAGCGTAGTGTTGGAACTGCGGGCTTGTAGTCCAACCAGAAATAACTGTTTCGCTGGCCGGGGAACCAGTTGTGGTCGGAGGTAGAGGGGAAGTTGTCGCCACTAAGGGACCATCCGCCTTGTTAACGGAGACTACAGTGAGTAAGCTGAGGCCAGTACCAGAGCAGACTTCTCACCAGTGGGAAAACTTCAGAAAGTGCCAAGTCAGGGACCCAGTGGGACAGCAGAGGTGACGCTTGTGGAGCATCAGTGAGTCCCAAGCCAGGGACTTAACGTGTCAGCGGGGATAAAGCTTAAGGAGTATCTGTGAGTGCCAAGCCAGGGACCCAGCGGGACAGAGGGGGTGACGCTTGAGGAAGATACTGAGTGTTAAAGTGGTAGAGCTCAGGGGATCCAGTAGCTAGTGGATCTGAAGTCTAGTGAGAGACTGGGAGCTCTTTCAGTGAAGACCCACAGTGAGTGAGCATGGGATAAGTTGAGAACTGTTCGTGTTGCAAATAGTTGAATACAATTGCCGTTAGTAACAGCTACAAGATTTTTGCCATAGGAGACAGCGGTCCTACCTATAGAGAAGTGGTGTCTGGCTGGAGGCCTTCACCTGTATAGTTGTCTACCTATAGAAGTCTCGGAGTCTGCTAATTATCTTTGCATCTGCCTATGGGTGTCCTGGCCCTAACCCTCTCTCCCACAGTTCTGTTTAAGAGACAATAAATCTCTGTGCATTCAAAAAGTTTCTGGCGCCCACTATTTCATCTTGCATTACACCCACCATGCCTCGTAATCCACTCTACACAGAAGGATGTCAGCTCTCCCTAACTCTGGAGGTCACCATTAGGCCTAGAGAGTCCCACTTTGCTACAATTGGTTTGCATGAAAGTTATAGCGTCTACAAACTTTTTTTATACTAGTAATGGCGGTGATCAGCGACTTATAGAGGGACTGCGATAGTGCTGTAGGCAATCTGACATTAACTGACACTGGGAGGGAGCTGACTAACTGAAACTGACATCCCCAGTGACACTAATACATTGATCAGTGATAATACTGTAGCACCCCCTAGCAGTGCTTGAGTGCTAATGTTAGGATTTTTGATCGAGTAGTTAAATTGTCAGGCTTGGCTAACAGCTAAGCCTGTGTGTTTTTCTGGGTCAGGGTTGAGTGACTCAGGGAGGGTTTAATGACTCAGCAGCAGCATCTTTGGTGACTCCCCCTGCTTGCTGGAAACTTGTAGAAGATTCCAGAAGCAGTTGGGAGGGGTCCAGGAGGAACTGCCTGGAGTATGCTGAGGACCCTGACTAATTTTCAACAGATGGGTTGGCAGGGGGCAGGCTCCCGTAAATACTCAGCATAAGCCCAGCTGAGGCACTGTAGAGTTCAGGTGGAATATGGAGATGGAGTGTTAGGCTGTCTGAGGCCTTTGAGATTAACCCCCAGTCTAAGGGAGGGTGAACTCAGGCCTGGGCTCGGGTGCGGAAGCAACCGCTTCTCATGACACATGGAGGGATCCTGACCAGGAGGCATAGGAGCAAGGAGAGGACAGCAGGAGGACACTGCAAATCTCCAGGGAGGAAGACAGCCAAGAGGGCTGGTGAGTGTTACAGTCAGAGGACTGAGAGGCATGCCTGAAGGGACTGGGTGCAAGCAGTCTGGGATGGATGCAGAGTCAGTCTGGAAAGGACTGTGGAGTTTTAGCCAGGAGGGCTAGTGAAAGCTGCAACCAGGTAGGCTAGGCAGGCAGTGCCTGAAAAAGTGGTACTGGGAGCAATAGCCACAGGAATAGGACAGCTAAGCACTAAAGACCGTTTTTTTCTGCTACAGAACCAAAGGGGCCCGTGGTCCCTGCCTGCAAAGGGCATTTGCTCTGGGTCTTACTGTGTCTGTGCTGGATCAATTTTGTCAATGCTAGCTGGTCCTGGGAGATGTAGTTCTACAAGTAAGATTGTGCTGGAGGTAGAAGAGGAGAAGTGTATATACTGTGTATATATAGTTGTGTCCCTGAAGAATTCTTTGTGTTGATCAAGTGGCCATCCTATAATAACCCTATCCTCTATCCAACTCCCCTAATAAAAAAAAAACAAAAACAAAGCTGCAAGGACTGGTTCCTGACTCCAGTGTGTGTGGAAAATTTGTGTGCCTGACTGTGCAGGGTGGGAGATACCCATATTGACCAACGGATTCTAGAGGTGTAGCGCTACAATACTATACAGGTCCTTCTCAAAAAATTAGCATATTGTGATAAAGTTCATTATTTTCTGTAATGTACTGATAAACATTAGACTTTCATATATTTTAGATTCATTACACACAACTGAAGTAGTTCAAGCCTTTTCTTGTTTTAATATTGATGATTTTGGCATACAGCTCATGAAAACCCAAAAATCCTATCTCAAAAAATTAGCATATTTCATCCGACCAATAAAAGAAAAGTTTTTTTAATACAAAAAAAGTCAACCTTTAAATAATTATGTTCAGTTATGCACTCAATACTTGGTCGGGAATCCTTTTGCAGAAATGACTGCTTCAATGCGGCGTGCCATGGAGGCAACCAGCCTGTGGCACTGCTGAGGTGTTATGGAGGCCCAGGATGCTTCGATAGCGGCCTTAAGCTCATCCAGAGTGTTGGGTCTTGCGTCTCTCAACTTTCTCTTCCCAATATCCCACAGATTCTCTATGGGGTTCAGGTCAGGAGAGTTGGCAGGCCAATTGAGCACAGTAATACCATGGTCAGTAAACCATTTACCAGTGGTTTTGGCACTGTAAGCAGGTGCCAGGTCGTGCTGAAAAATGAAATCTTCATCTCCATAAAGCTTTTCAGCAGATGGAAGCATGAAGTGCTCCAAAATCTCCTGATAGCTAGCTGCATTGACCCTGCCCTTGATAAAACACAGTGGACCAACACCAGCAGCTGACATGGCACCCCAGACCATCACTGACTGTGGGTACTTGACACTGGACTTCAGGCATTTTGGCATTTCCCTCTCCCCAGTCTTCCTCCAGACTCTGGCACCTTGATTTCCGAATGACATGCAAAATTTGCTTTCATCCGAAAAAAGTACTTTGGACCACTGAGCAACAGTCCAGTGCTGCTTCTCTGTAGCCCAGGTCAGGCGCTTCTGCCGCTGTTTCTGGTTCAAAAGTGGCTTGACCTGGGGAATGCGGCACCTGTAGCCCATTTCCTGCACACGCCTGTTCACGGTGGCTCTGGATGTTTCTACTCCAGACTCAGTCCACTGCTTCCGCAGGTCCTCCAAGGTCTGGAATCAGTCCTTCTCCACAATCTTCTTCAGGGTCCGGTCACCTCTTCTCGTTGTGCAGCATTTTCTGCCACACTGTTTCCTTCCCACAGACTTCCCACTGAGGTGCCTTGATACAGAACTCTGGGAACAGCCTATTCGTTCAGAAATTTCTTTCTGTGTCTTACCCTCTTGCTTGAGGGTGTCAATGATGGCCTTCTGGACAGCAGTCAGGTCGGCAGTCTTACCCATGATTGCGGTTTTGAGTAATGAACCAGGCTGGGAGTTTTTAATAGCCTCAGGAATCTTTTGCAGGTGTTTAGAGTTAATTAGTTGATTCAGATGATTAGGTTAATAGCTCGTTTAGAGAACCTTTTCATGATATGCTAATTTTTTGAGATAGGAATTTTGGGTTGTCATGAGCTGTATGCCAAAATAATCAATATTAAAACAAGAAAAGGCTTGAACTACTTCAGTTGTGTGTAATGAATCTAAAATATATGAAAGTCTAATGTTTATCAGTACATTACAGAAAATAATGAACTTTATCACAATATGCAAATTTTTTGAGAAGGACCTGTACACTGTCACTGTTATAATGGCACTGGCTTGGAAGGGATTAACATCTTGGGGTTATCAAGGGGTTAAGTGTTTGCCTAACAATTGTTAATGTGTGTATTATGTGCTGCATTTTACTAAAAATCTCTTTGCTCCCCTTGCACAAAGAGATGTTTCCCTCTGCACAGAGCCCTGTGTTGATTGTCAACACAGAGCTCTGGGCTGTGTTTGAACACAGCAATCTAATCACAGCGGGAGTTGGGAGGCACAGGCCCTGTACCCCCAGGAGACATCAACTAGAGATATTCCAGGTGATTCAAAATAAAGGTGTGCAAAGTCTTAGGCCTCGTACACACGGCCGAGATTCTCGTCGAAAAAAGCATGTAGTTTTTTTTGACGAGATTCTTGGACAAGAAAATTGTCCCGGCCGAGTGTACACACGCTCGATTCAAAGAACCCGCGGTTCTTTGAATGGAGCGTACGCGGTGACGTCATCGACTACGACGAGCATGCGCTCGTCACATTCGATGCCGTCGCCGCCATCTTGGTATACCCTACGTATGCCTAGGAAGCTACCGCGCATGCGTCAAATTCATTTTGAACATGCGCGGGCTTCCCGGCGGACAGGTAAGTGTACACACACTCACTTTTCTCGTCCAGAAACAGGTTGACGAGAATCTCGACGAGAAAATAGAGAGCAGGTTCTCTATTTTCTCGTCGAGGTTACTTGTCGGTTTTCTCGACGAGAAACCCGATAGCTGCGTACACACGACCGATTTACTCGGCAAGACATCTCTGCCAGCAAGTTTCTTGCTGGTTCTTGCCGAGAAAATCGGTCGTGTGTACGAGGCCTGACAGTTCAATTTCTTTAGAAAGTAACCACATCCTGAGTAAAAAAGTCTGTCCCTGCCAGCATGCTGTAGAGAAGGACCCTTGCTTTCTGAGTGGTAAGTAGGGGTCTCTTTGCAGAGGTTTGACATGTCCCCTGCTGAATCAGATTTATAGCTCTGTTGTAGGATGTATATTGTCACCCTACTTATTTAACTTATATGCAGAGTACATCATACAAAATGCCAGGATCGATGAATCACAAACCGGAATTAAGATCGCAGGGAGAAATATCAACAACCTGAGATCTGAAGACGATACCACACTAATGGCAGAAAATGAAGAAAAACGAAAGAGTCTCTTAATGAAGGTGAAAGAGGAGAGCGCAAAAGCTGGCCTGAAATTGAACATTAAGAAAACTAAGATCATGGCAACCGGTTCCATCACTTCTTGGCAAATAGAAGGAGAAGAAATGGAAACAGTGACAGATTTTATCTTCCTAGGTGCCAAGATCCCAGCAGACAGTGACTGTAGCCATGAAATTAAGAGACGCTTGCTTCTTGGGAGGAAAGCAATGGCAAACCTAGCCAACTTTATAAAAAGCAGAGACATCACCCTACCGAAAAAGTGCCGTACAGTCAAAGCTATAGTATTTCCAGTAGTAACCAATGCCTGTGAAAGTTGAACCATAAGGAAGGCTGAACGCCGAAGAATTGATGCTTTTGAACTATGGTGTTGGAGAAGACTCTTGAAAGTCCTTTGGATGGCAAGAAGATCAAACCAGTCAATCCTGAAGGAATTCAACCCTGAATATTCACTGGAAGGGCAGATCATGAAGCTGAAACTCGAAAACTTTGGCCACCTAATGCGAAGAGAGGACTCATTTGAAAAGACCCTGATGCTGGGAGACATGAAAGAAAAAAGGAGAAGAAGACGATAGAAAACAAGATGGATAGATAGCATCATGGAAACAATCAACATGAAAATAAGCAAGCTCCGAGAGGCAGTGGAGGACAGAAAAGCCTGGCACGCTATGGTCCACGAGGTCACGAAGAGTCAGACAAGACTAAACGACTGAACAACAACAATAATGTAATTTTAAGAGTCATCTTCAATCTTTTAAAATCTACAGATGTCATTAAAATAATACCTGGAGTGACACCAGCTGTGCTCCTGCTTTGTCACCCTTAAACATGTGTCACTAATGGAAACTGTAACTGGCAATGTTGGCTAATGCCGCGCAGGGCCGCCATCAGGGGGGTACAGGCAGTACACCTGTAAGGGGCCCGGATGGCCCCCCCTTTTTATTTTTATTTTATTTTTATTTATTTTCTTTGTAAGAGGCCCAAAGGTCCCCAGAGGCCCGGAGTTCCCCAGGGCTCCGAATGTCAACCCCCCCTTTTTTTTTTTATATATTTTTTTTTTTATTTAATTAATTTTTTTATGTTAATTATTTTTATTTATTCTTTTATGTATTTTTGTAAGGGGCCCGAAGGTCCCCAGGGCCCTGTGCCCTGGATGGCAACCTCCTTTATTTTTTATTTTTATAAAAGTATTTTTTTTTTTTTTTATAAACGAAAATTTATAATTTTTTTGTAAGGGGCCCAGGAGTCCCCAGAGGCACCCCAGGGGTCCCCAGGGCCCCGGATGGCAACCCCCCTTTTTTTGTGTTTGTCAGCACCCAAAGCCCCCCCGACCTCAACAATTTGCGGCGGCTGCACCCCCCGCTTCTCAATTCGTGGCACCTCCCCGCTTCTCAATTTGCGACGGCAGCACCCCTGGGGCCCCAAAATTCCTGATTGCGGCCCTGATGCCGCGTACACACGATCGGACCTTTTTCCGACCAAACTCCCATCGGAATTTCGACGGAATTCCATCGGAAATAAATAGAACAGGTTCTATATTTAAAATCCGATGGAATTCATCTGAATTTCTCCGATGGGGCCCACACACGGTCAGAATTTTCGATGAAAAAACACAGTCGGACTCCATCAGACTTTTTTCATCGGAAATTCCTATCGTGTGTACAAGGCATTAGGGCCCTTTTTACACTGATCAGTTTTTCTTTCATTTTTGTGTTAGAAAAAGTGGAAGAAAAATGCACGGCAATTAAATCCTATGGAACTCTTCACACCAGCCAGTTGCAGGTCAGTTGCGTTGTTTATAAACCTGCTTGCTGCATTTTTTGGTGCAGTTTTGGCACACCTTCCCATTGAAATGAATGAAAAACACAGCAAAAACGTGGTTGGTGTGTTTTTGAGTCGCATACAGGCAAAACACACTAGGAATGTGGCACAAAATGTATAAAAAAGCAGCAAAAATTGCATATGCATTTTTACAATGTTTTTGTAATGGAGCAGTGTGAAAGAGTCCATACATTGTACAGGCATGATTTGCTATATTTGTGTAGCGGCCTCCTCTCTCTCCCCTTTTTTATCAGCTCGTCTGTCTCTTGTCTAGGGGTACCTTAGAGGAGAGAGTGCGGGGTCACCACGCCAAGCCTTCACCGCAGATGTTTGTGTGGTGTAAGCAAAGTTCTTGTTTTACCTTCGGGTCGGTGTTCTGCACCTGGAACCTCCAAAGAGAGTTACCTTGAACAATGTCTGCCAGAAAACGAGCCCCACACCATTAAAGTCCAACACTCCTTTATTCTTCTCAATGCAAAAGTGAACACAATCAGTTGGACTCCCTTAGAGAACAGAACAAACAAGGAGGTGTGGATGCGAATAGGCCCAGACACAATGAACTCTCCACTTTCCTTCCTGAAAGTGGGTTGCGGTCTCCGAGCGAGGGGGGATTTCCTTCCAGGCAGTCTCCGATGAGAGGTCCACCTGTCACTGGCAATATGCTGCACCAGGTCTTCAAGCAAGTATCTCCCACCGGTCCATTACGCCTTCCGGATTCGGGTACCCACTCCCGGGGTTCCCTAGGACCTCCTTCCCTCGCGGAACTCAGTGGTGGGCACTGAGCTCCAGACCTCCATCCGAGTACCTCACCCCAGGCTAAAGGTGCCCGGGATGGAACACGACCTCCGAACGTCCTCTAGGCCTAGGCCGCCTAGGGGACGGACACGAACCAACGCCCTCAGGCTGAAGGTGCCCGGGACTCGACTCCCACCACCAAAAATGGCCGCCCCCTTTATACCCCCTCCCAGCAAGCACGGCGGGTTCCCCGCCCCACCATACAACCGCTGAGAGAGGCTAAAAGACGTACGCCACTGCAACAATGGCTCAACCCCGGGCCCAAAGTGATAGCGCCACCTGGTGGGCCCCAGGGAACCATACATCACAGTTTCCCCACCAGATTTAAAAAAAAAGGAAAGCATATACCCGCTACATTTGCTTTCTGTAAGCTGGGCCAGAGCAATGATACACAGCAATGGTTGCAGGCAGGAAGTGAATTCAAAGCACTGAGATGCAAAAAAGGCTCAGGGCCCACATATAGACATGTAAATGCTATCGAGTTGATTGTTATTTTAGCTTGATTTTAGCGAAATTAGGCTTCCTGTATTTAAAAGTCAATGTAGCTGCCTAGCTGGTCTAAAAGTCTGTTTAAACAGGAAGTGATGTGTAAGGAAGTGGAGCTAACAGGAAGTGATGTGTTAGGAAGTGGAGCTAACATGAAGCGATGAGGGACTTGCTTGTGTGGCTTTTGAAGAGAAAAGAGCTGGCCTAGGATGGCGAGAGTGAGTGGTCATTAACATGTGCTCTGACAAAGTATAGACTCAATTTGTGGCCATCAAATTGAGCACAGGCATTGACCATTAGACCCTTCTTCTAATTAATGTAGAAACTAAAGAAAAGCATGGACAGCCGCACTTCCACAAGCAGTGGTTTCAGCAGGGAGCATGGATAATTTAAAAAAAAACTATTAGATAGGCACCTACATGACCACAACATACTGGGATATACAGTGCTGACATAAAAGCACACACACAGGTTGGACTTGATGGACTTGTGTATTTTTTCAACTTCACCAACTATGTAACTATGTAACTTATATTGACTTGGCCCACCCTTTGCAGCTCTAACAGCTTCAACTCTTCTGGGAAGGCTGTCCACAAGCTTTAGGAATGTGTCTATAGGAATGCTTGACCATTCTTGACCATTCTTCCAGAAATGCATTTGTGAGGTCAGGCACTGATGTGGATGAGAAGACCTGGCTCACAGTCTCCTCTCTAATTCGTTCCAAAGGTGTTATATCGGGTTGAGGTGAGGACAGTTAAGTTCCTTCATCCCAAACTTGCTCATCCATGTCTTTATGGGCCTTGCTTTGTGCATTGGTCCAAATCATTTGGTAGAGGGGGGACTAAGTTGTGGGGTTATTTTTCAGGGGTTGGGCTTGACCCCTTAGTTCCAGTTAACATACAAAGTGATTCACAACTCTGCCCCGAGCTACATCACCAATCTTGTCTCCAAATATCAACCAAACTGTCCTTTCTGCTCCTCCCAAGACTTCCTACTCTCAAGCTCCTTCATCTCCTCCTCCCATGCTCGTCTCCAGGATTTCTCCAGAGCCTCTCCCATCCTTTGGAACTCGCTACCTCAACCTGTCCGGCTATCCCCTACTCCTGCTACCTTCAGGCGATCCCTGAAAATTCATCTCTTCAGGGAAGCCTATCACGCCTCCAACTAATCGTTTACCACTTCCACCTGCCCTAATAGATTGTAAACTCTTCTGAGCAGGGCCCTCTTAATCCTCTTGTATTTTATTGTATTATAACTGTATTGTCTCCCTTTTATATTGTAAAGCACTGCGTAAACTGTTGGCGCTATATAAATCCTGAATAATAAAAATAATAATAATAATAAAGGGAACTCTTAAGGTGTCAGCATACCAAGACATTTGTGTAATTTCATGCTCCCAACTTTGTGGGAACAGTTTGGAGATGCCCTTTCCTGTTACAACATTACTGAGCACCAGTGCACAAAGCACTGACTTCAATCCAAAACAACACTGTTACTTTCAATATGCAGGCACTGATGCAACTCACAAACTAAAAAAAATCTTGTTGATCCCACTGGCATAGCGTGGGTTGCCATTGACCAGCGCAAGGCAAGCACAAATCCTCTTACCAGCTTCTACCCCATCACTAATTCCTCAGCAAAAATCTTTGTTAACTGTCTCCTCCCCACTATCTCTAGATCTTATGCCCCCCATGCAATTTTCCCTCCCTGAAAACCAGAAACAGACATCAATACATCCTTCCTCCTGGCTCCTCCTCTTGTGCATGATACACATCAGAATTGAGGAGGAGTCTAGATAGGTCCATAAAGACATGGATCGGTAATTTTGAAGTGGAGGAACTTGACTGGCCTGCACCCGATAGAACACCTTTTGGATGAATTAGAGCAGAGACTGCTAGCCAGGCCTTCTTGTCTACATTAGTGCCTGACCTCACAAATGCACTTCTGGAAGAATGGTCAAACATTCCCATAGACGCACTCCTAAACCTTGTGGACAGCCTTCCCAGAAGAGTTGAAGCTGTTATAGCTGCAAAGGGTGGGCCAACTCAATATTGAACCCTACAGACAAAGTCTGGGATGCCATTAAACTTCATGTGCGTGTAAAGGCAGGTGTCCCAATACTTTTGGTAATATAGTGTACATGTATAGGTAGGTTACATCAAACTTCACACCCAGATCCTTTAGAAAAAAAACCTGTACACTTACCTTTTTCTGCTCCTCTTTGGTTCAGTCTTGTGAGATCACAGGTCCTCTTAGCCTTTTCTGGCAGTGGGCGGATCCTAACTGCTGTAGGAAGCATCATTACATAATGTCGTGGTTTAGCTCTCTGCAGCAAATCCTTGTGAGTCTAGGGCAGGGAGGTGGTGCCTTCATTGTAGGTGTCATTCAACACGGAAAACAATCAGCGCAGGATTGGTTAGCGGGTGAGTCTGCGGGAACAGCACCAGAGAGGAGGTAAGTTTTGCACTATTTTATTTTCACAAGAGGCTGAGGACTGAGATGTTTTATTCTAAGCCCAAACAGCAGTTTGGCTTTAACCACTTCAGCCCCGGAAGAATTTACCCCCTTCCTGATCAGAGCATTTTTTGAGATTTGGTACTGCGTCGCTTTAGCTGACATTTGCGCAGTCGTGGGACGCTGTACCCAAACAAAATTGACGTCCGTTTTTTCCCACAAATAGAGCTTTCTTTTGGTGGTATTTGATGCGTTTTTTATTAAAAAGGAGCGACAGTTTTGAAAAAAAAGCAATATTTTTTACATTTTGCTATAATAAATATCCCCCAAAAATATATAAAAAAATAATTTGTTTCTCCGTTTAGGCCGATACGTATTCTTCTACACATTTTTGGTAAAAAAAAAAAACGCAATAAGCTTGGTATATTGATTGGTTTGCTTTGGTTTGCGCAAAAGTTATAGCGTCTACAAAATAGGGGATAGATTTATGGCATTTTTATTAATATTTTTTTTTTTTACTAGTAAAATGGTGGCGATCTGCGATTTTTATCGGGACTGCAACATTATGGCGGACACATGAGACACTTTTGACACTAATTTGGGACCATTGTCATTTATACAGCGATCAGTGCTATAAAAATGCACTGATTACTGTATAAATGACACTGGAAGGGAAGGGGTTACACTAGGGGGAGATCAAGCGGTTAGGTGTGTCCTAGGGAGTGATTCTAACTGTGGGGGGAATGGGCTACCACTGACATGACAGCGATCACTGCTCCCGATGACAGGAAGCAGTAGATCCCTGTCATGTCACTAGGCAGAACAGTAAAATGCCTTGTTTACATACGCATCTCCCTGTTCTGCCTCTCCTCACCGCAATCGCGGCCTGCCGGCGAAAATCGAGTTTGCGGGACCCGCGAGCACACTCCTGAGGCATGCAGCGGCAAATTCAAAGGGACGTACAGGTACGCCCATTTGCCTGCCCGTGCCATTCTGCTGACTTATATCGGCATGCGGCGGTCGGGAAGCGGTTAAAATGTAGATCCAGGCTGGAGTTCTTTCTTAGTACCATTCCTTAAAAAATCCATGAACAAAATTGCCCACAGCTACGGTCAGTACCTGCGTATACTGAAAATGAAAAAAAAAAGGCCTTTTTATTGTTATTTTTTACAACATAAAGCAGCTGTAAAGACTCCTGGTTGCTGTAAACCACTCCGTTAAGTTTAATATGAATTCTGCCCACTTGCTTTTATCTGGCAATTTGTTGTAGAAATATTTCATTAGGACTTTGCAGTCTACGGAGCTTGAAGAAAAAGCCTTACAGATAAGACCGGGGATTGCATTACGGTTGATGACTTTATCCTTTAAAACCCTCTTTCACCACCTGGTACAAAGCAGGCGAGCCTAAGACCCCCGAAAACGTAACTGCTTAACTTTCCCGATAAGTGGGCTCTGAAGGTGTGGATTAAAGCAATGCCATATATTATGTTTTATAAACAAGTCAGGATATGTTCGATATAGAAATCAGATATAAATGATATATGCTCAGCTCAAACCTAGTTTACAAGGTGGTTGTCATTGTCTGCAATCAGTATTATTGAGTTACATGTTGCTGACATTATTACAGTTTGAAATCTCTCCTTGGAGGGAAAGGGAAAATGTGGAACTCTTGTTCTTCAGTATTTCTCTGTGCAATATTAAAAAACAAATAATATTAAGATAGCAAACTGAAGTCAAACAAATCCCTGGCTACAAACACAGGTAGATCAAATACTTAAATTGGCCTATTTAAATTAATCAATTTTTTGTAAAAAAAAAAAAAGACGACACCCCATGTGATATACAGGCACTGTAAGCTGCTTGTGTAACTTTCTTAAAGCGGAGGTTCACCCAGAAAACATTTTTACATTAAAAATCCTATAAAAAAAAGAAAAAAATTCATAGAAAAAAAAAATATATATATACTCACCCGAAAATGCCTGTTGCTATGCGGAAGTCCCCTAATCTGCCTCTAATGTGCCTCTTCTCATCCGCGGTGGATGTCCTTCCGCTTCCTCTTCTTGTGAATGGGGCGTGCTGCCTTATGGGAACTGTGTGTATCCCAGGAGGAAAGCCGCCCATTCACAAAGCGCCGTGCGAGTGGCGCATTTGCAGTAGGAAACGGGCAGTGAAGCCGTAAGGCTTCACTGCCTGTTTCCCTTAGTCAGGATGGAGGAGCCGGGATCTGCCAGCAGCGATCCGATCACCGTCGGGGGACCGACATCGCGGGCGAGTAGGACAGGTAAGTGTCCCTATTAAAAGTCAGCAGCTACACTGTTAGTAGCTGCTGACTTTTAAAAAAATAAAATTGCGGGTGGACCTCCGCTTTAACTTTATGAGCACCAATGCATCTCTAAAACAAAAGAAAGTATTCAGACCCCCTTCACTTTTTTCAATTTTGTTATGTTACAGCCTGATACTACAGTTGTTTAAATTCTTTTTTTTTTCTCATTAAAGTGGATGTAAATCCGATTTTTTATTTTTTTTGTTTGCTGTCACTATGTAGTGTATACGATTTCCTATCATCTGTGCCCAGTCTTGCCACAAAGAGTTAATCCAGCTCTGAGAAATCCTCTTTTCTTTTTTCAGTGAGATAAACGGACAAACAGGAGAACTTTTGTCCGTTCCGCCCCCTTGCTGTGAATGACAGGTTATTTACATATCCCATGCACTAAGCCTGAGACAGGCATTATTTTTTAATTCCCACCCCCACTCCTTTTCTGAAGTCATGTGGTTACTTTTCTGGATTTTGACTGGATGTTAGTGATCATAGCAGAAGTTCAGTGTAAGGAATACACATGAGAAAATGCATGTTGACAAGGGGAGGGTAGAGGTGGGCGGGGAGTCTACTGACATCACGACTCCACCCACCGAATCTGCAGTTTTTCAGTTCTTATAACAGAGGGGAGACATTTGACAGATAAGGATACATGCAGGAGGCATCTATATCCTTATAGATCAGCACTATGACAGTAGTTTAGAAAGTATGAGAGTGGGTTTACATCCACTTTATTCTAAAATCAGCATTCCATAATGACAACGTGAAAAAAAGAATTTTAGAAATGTCTGGGAATTTATTGAAAATAAAAAAAAAAACTGAAATATCACATTGCACAAAATATTCAGACCTTTTGCAACATTTGAAATTTTAGTTCAAATTCCTCCTGATTCTCTTGATCATTGTTGAGATATTTCTACACCTTGTATGGAGTCCACCTGTGGTAAAATAAATTGATTGGACATGATTTGGAAAGGCACACACCTCTCTAGAAAAGGCCTCATAGCTGACAATTAGTGATGAGCCGAACACCCCCGGGTTCGGTTCGCACCAGAACCCGCGAACGGACCGAAAGTTCGTACGAACATTAGAACCCTATTAAATACAATGGATGCGAACGTTCGAATTCTAAAGTGCTAATTATAACAACTATTATGCATGTTATTGTCCTAAAAAGGGTTTGGGAACCCGGGTTGTGCACCAGGGGACATGTATCAATGCAAAAAGAAGTTTTAAAAACGGTCGTTTTTCGGGAGCAGTCATTTTAATGATGCATAAAGTGAAAAAAAAAAAGTCAAATATTCCTTTAAATATCGTACCTGGGGGGTGTCTAAAGTATGCCTGTGAAGTGCCACGTGTTTCCCGTGTTTAGAACTGTCCCTGCACAAAATGACACTTCTAAAGGAAAAAAAAGCCATTTAAAACTGCTTGCGGCTTTAATGTAATGTCTGGTCCCGGTAATATGGATGAAAATCTTTAAGAAAAATGGCATAGCTACCCCATGACCCCCCCCCCCTACCCCAGCCCATTACCAGCCCCTTTGGGTCTTGTATGGATATTAAGGGGAACCCCGCACATAAAATAAAAAAGGCCCTATATACTCTGAACAGCCGTATACAGGGGGTGCATACAAGACAGGGACTGTAGGTTTGTTCTTATGTAGAATCTGTTTGTAATTTTGAACAGGTACATTGTTTAAGTGTAGCTCCAGCCCAAAAATCTATTTTTAAACTTTTTGGAAAACATAGGTAAGGGTTATCACCCCTGTAACATTTGTTTTGCTGTCTGTGCCCCTGTTCAGAACATTTCACCTCACTTTCCGTCCCAATGACAACTGTTTTTGAAATGTGGTGTTTTTCTTGAAACAAGGATTGCTGATAAAGCATCAGTACAGAGGAGACACCTTTCTCCCATATTAATTCTTACAGGAGAGAATTTTCCTTCCAAGGGGTAGATTTCCTCTCACTTCCTGTTGTCTTCTTGCGTTTGCAAGTAGGAGTCGTTTGTAAGTTGGATGTTTGAAAGTAGGGACCTGCCGTATATACTCTGCAGAAATAGGCCCCTTAGTTGTTGGTGTTGGCACAACACTGTAAGCACTCACAGTTACTCTTGGTTGGTGCTGGAACGCCCTGCTGTCAACTATTATATCAGGAATTTTAATTACATATAATTGTTGAACAGTGGTAGTAAAAATTGGGCCTTTGATGGTGGTGCTGGTGCCACAACACTGTAAGCCCTGACAGTTACTCTTGGTGGGTGCAGCAATGGGCCCTGCTGTGAATTATTAGATCAAGAATTGTAATTGCATGCCCCTGTTGAACAGGGGCTGAAAAATTGGGCCTTTCGTGGTGGTGGTGGTGGTGGCGTTGCCACAACACTGTAAGCCCTCAGAGTTACTCTTGGTGGGTGCAGGAATGGGCCCTGCTGTGAATTATTAGATCAAGAATTGTAATTACATGCCCCTTTTGAACAGGGGCTGAAAAATTGTGCCTTTCGTGGTGGTGGTGGTGGTGGCGTTGCCACAACACTGTAAGCCCTCAGAGTTACTCTTGGTGGGTGCAGCAATGGGCCCTGCTGTGAATTATTAGATCAAGAATTGTAATTACATGCCCCTTTTGGGCTGAAAAAGCCCCTGTGGGGCTGAAAAATTGGGCCTTAGGCACTGGTGGCACAACACTACAACCCCTCACAGATACTGTACTTGGAGCACAGCAATGAGCCCTGTTGCAAAGTATTGCTTCAAAAATTGTAATGACACGCCCCTGTTAAACAGGGGCTGAAAAATTGGGCCTTAGGCACTGGTGCCACAACACTCCAACCCCTCACAGATACTGTACTTGGAGCACAGCAATGAGCCCTATGGAAAATTATTGCTAAAAAAATTGTAATTACACGCCCCTGTAAAACAGGGGCTGAAAAATTGGGCCTTAGCCACTGGTGGCGGCACCCATAAACAAAAATGATCTTCCAAGCTATCATCATCAATCGTATCATTGAGGACTCGGAGGAGGAGGATAGCCAGTCAACATAACAGCACAGGCACTCAGCATCAGCATCAGTCTTGAAGGGATGTGACATGTTAAAATCAATTAGTCTGTTATATCAGCATCAGGTGTGTGGTAGCTGGTGGTGATCCAAGACTGGTTCATCTTGATGAAAGTCAGTCGATCAACCGAGTCGGTGGACAGGCGCACCCTGTGATCCGTGACAAATCCTCCAGCAGCACTGAATGTGCGTTCCGAAAGAACGCTGGATGCAGGACAGGCCAGTAGCTCAATTGCATACTGTGCAAGCTCTGGCCAGTGATCCATCCTCAAGACCCAGTAAGCCAGAGGATTTTCGGTGGGGAAGGTGTCCAAGTCTGACCTTGCCCCTAGATATTCCTGCACCATGTTTATCAGACGCTGGCGATGGTTGCTGGAACCGATCATACTTTGGGGCTGCGGACTAAAGAATTGTCTGAACGCATCGGTCAGACGGCCACCTTCCCCACCGCTCCTTCTTTGACTGGCTGAAGCCTCAGCAACTCGTTGTCCAGGACCAGGAGTTTGTAACCTCCCAGTCTCTGGGAACGCGTTGCACAGACCTTTCTGCAAGGCCTCCCGGAGTTGTCTCATCCTCTGCTCCCTCTGCGACGGTAACATAAGGTCCGCAACCTTACCCTTGTACCGTGGATCAAGGAGAGTGGCCAGCCAGTAATGGTCCCTCTCCTTGATCCGAAGAATACAAGGATCCTTCCGCAGACTTTGCAGGATCAGGGAGGCCATGCAGCGTAGGTTTGCTGAGGCATTCGCTCCGGAGTCCTCTGGGTCACTAAGGACGACATGATCCGCAGCCACCTCCTCCCAGCCACGTACAAGTCCACTGGTTTCTTGGTACTGTAAATCATCCCTAAAAGATTGCTGCTGATGATGCTGAGTGCCAGCCTCCACCTCCATGCTGACACAATCCTCCTACTCCTCCTCCTCCTCCTCCTCTTCCTGTGCGATGGGTGGGACAGAAGGAACACTGTCTGGGTAAAGGGGGCCTTGAGAGGCAAGGAAGTCCTCCTCTTCCTGCCTCTGTTCTGCCTCAAGTGCCCTGTCCATTATTCCACGCAGCGTGTGCTCCAACAGGTGGACAAGAGGTACAGTGTCACTGATGCATGCACTGTCACTTCTCACCATCCTCGTGGCCTCCTCAAATGGTACCAGGACAGTGCATGCATCCCTGATCATGCCCCACTGGCGTGGAGAAAAAAAACCAAGCTCCCCTGACCCTGTCCTGGTGCCGTAGTCGCACAGGTACTCATTGATGGCCCTCTGCTGCGTGTGCAGCCGCTGCAGCATGGCCAACATTGAGTTCCACCTGGTGGGCATGTCACATATAAGGCTGTTCTTGGGCAGGTTCAACTCCTTTTGCAGCTCAGCCCGGCGAGCACTGGCATTATAAGATCTGCGGAAATGCACACAGACTTTCCTGGCCTGCCTCAGGACATCCTGTAAGCCCGGGTACCTGCCCAAGAACCGCTGCACCACCAGGTTAAGGACGTGAGCCACACAGGGCACATGGGTCAGTTGTCCCTGTCGGAGGGCGGAGAGGAGGTTGGTGCCATTGTCGCAAACCACCATTCCTGGCTTAAGCTGGCGTGGCGTCAACCACCTCTCGGCCTGGCCCTGCAGAGCAGACAGGACCTCTGCTCCAGTGTGGCTTCTGTCCCCCAAACACACCAGCGCAAGCACGGCATGGCATCTTTTTGCCTGCGTACTTGCGTAGCCCCTTGAACGCCTACGGAGCACCGCTGGTTCCGAGGACAAACCACAGGAAGAGGCCATGGAGGAAGAAGAAGAGGAGGGGGTGGAGGAGAGAGGTGTGTCACAACCAGTAGTAGCATTTTGGAGGCGTGGCAGTGGAACAACCTCCAACAATACTGCACCTTGTCCTGCATCCTTCCCAGCTGCCAAAAGAGTGACCCAATGGGCCGTGAAAGAAAGGTAACGTCCCTGTCCATGCCTGCTGGACCATGAGTCAGCGGTAATATGCACCTTACCGCTGACCGCCCTGTCCAGCGAGGCCAAGACATTGCCTTCCACATGCCGGTAGAGAGCCGGAATAGCCTTCCGTGAGAAAAAGTGGCGTTTGGGAACCTGCCACTGAGGAACCGCACATTGCACAAACTCACGGAAGGGGGCCGAGTCTACCAACTGAAAAGGCAGCAGTTGAAGCGCTAGCAATTTAGCCAAGCTAGCATTCAACCGCTGGGCATGTGGATGGCTGGGAGTGAACTTCTTTCGACGGTCCAGCAGCTGGGGCAGGGAAATTTGCCTGCTAGAATCGGACGTCGGTGTACTGCTAGCAGAGTGGCCGCAAGTACTTGGCTGTGACACACCTAATTCTACACCTTCATTCCTCTCAGTGCATGTTTCAGAGAGGACTGAAGTTATAGTGGGGTTGGAGATCCCAGCTGATGTGGTGCAAGGAGAGGTCCGCTTTGTTCTTTGGTGTGGGTCTTTGAGGTAGGCTTGCCAACGAGCTGCATGGCAGGTCAACATATGTCTGGTCAGGCATGTGGTACCCAAGCGGCTGATGTTTTGGCCACGCGATATACGCTTGAGACATATGTTGCAAACAGCAGCTGTGCGATCTGATGCACTAGCCTCAAAAAAGGCCCACACCAAAGAACTTTTTGAATGACGGGCAGAGGCAGCGCCCTGCACAGGCGGAGCTCTGCGGTGTGATTCCGTCGGTGTACTGCCCTTACGCTGGCCACCAAAGGGCATCCTGCCTCGTTGGAGATGTGCCTCCTCCTCATCCTCCTCCTCCTCCTCTCTCCTATTAGGCACCCACGTGGAGTCAGTGACCTCATCATCCCCTCCCTCCTCATCACTGGAGCCAATCTGGCAGTATGCTGCAGCTGCTGGAACATGACTGCCAGATTGGTGTCCTTCTTGAGCATCCCCTATGTCTGCTCTCACGCTACTGCCTTCCTGTAGCTGGGTTTCATCATCAGACCCTTCGAAACGCTGGGCATCCTCCTGGAGCATGTACCCAACACTGTGCTCAAACAGTTCGGGGGACTCCTCAGGAGGAGGACATGGTGGGTCTAGGGAAGGAGTGACTGATGATGAGTCTGACATTGATACCAGGGAATAGGACGCTTTGGCAGCTGCTTTGCCAGTACCCTGAGCCTGGGTGAGAGAGAATGAGGAGGAGGAGGAGGGCTTGGTCATCCACTCTACCAAGTCTTCGGCATGATGTGGCTCAACTTGTCCAGCTGCCGAAAAGAAGGACAAGCGTGTCCCATGGCCATGTGCTGATGACAATGCACCGCGTCCACGACCAGCACTGTTGCCCCCAGACACAGAGCCTGCTTGCCCTCTTTTATTGCCTCCTGACTGTCTGCCTCTCCTTGTTTGCCTTCCAGACATTCTAATAGATGGCCTGCAGGGAGATGGGAAAAAAGCAATAAGGGCTACCTTCAGGTGTCCTTCTCTGTCCCTTTACTTAAGGATTTCTAAATATGGTTGGGGCACAACGGACAGTCAGGGAATAGCACAACGACAATTTCCCTGACTGTCCAAAAAACAAGGATTTCAAAGATGGTTGATGAGGAATGCTTTAGCACACTATAGCACAAGGAGAATTTCCCTCACTGTCCTTCCCTGTCCCTAGAAACAAGGATTATCACAGTGAAAGAAACTGACACTCTTCCTACCTATAGTTTTCTGTCCCTAGAAAAAATGTTTTTTTAAAGCACACTATAGCACAAGGAGAATTTCCCTCACTGTCCTTCCCTGTCCCTAGAAACAAGGATTATCACAGTGAAAGAAACTGACACTCTTCCTACCTATAGTTTTCTGTCCCTAGAAAAAATGTTTTTTTAAAGCACACTATAGCACAAGGAGAATTTCCCTCACTGTCCTTCCCTGTCCCTAGAAACAAGGATTATCACAGTGAAAGAAACTGACACTCTTCCTACCTATAGTTTTCTGTCCAAAGAAAAAATGTTTTTTTAAAGCACACTATAGCACAAGGAGAATTTCCCTCACTGTCCTTCCCTGTCCCTAGAAACAAGGATTATCACAGTGAAAGAAACTGACACTCTTCCTACCTATAGTTTTCTGTCCCTAGAAAAAATGTTTTTTTAAAGCACACTATAGCACAAGGAGAATTTCCCTCACTGTCCTTCCCTGTCCCTAGAAACAAGGATTATCACAGTGAAAGAAACTGACACTCTTCCTACCTATAGTTTTCTGTCCCTAGAAAAAATGGTTTTTTAAAGCACACTATAGCACAAGGAGAATTTCCCTCACTGTCCTTCCCTGTCCCTAGAAACAAGGATTATCACAGTGAAAGAAACTGACACTCTTTCTACCTATAGTTTTCTGTCCCTAGAAAAAATGTTTTTTTAAAGCACACTATAGCACAAGGAGAATTTCCCTCACTGTCCTTCCCTGTCCCTAGAAACAAGGATTATCACAGTGAAAGAAACTGACACTCTTCCTACCTATAGTTTTCTGTCCCTAGAAAAAATGTTTTTTTAAAGCACACTATAGCACAAGGAGAATTTCCCTCACTGTCCTTCCCTGTCCCTAGAAACAAGGATTATCACAGTGAAAGAAACTGACACTCTTCCTACCTATAGTTTTCTGTCCCTAGAAAAAATGTTTTTTTAAAGCACACTATAGCACAAGGAGAATTTCCCTCACTGTCCTTCCCTGTCCCTAGAAACAAGGATTATCACAGTGAAAGAAACTGACACTCTTCCTACCTATAGTTTTCTGTCCAAAGAAAAAATGTTTTTTTAAAGCACACTATAGCACAAGGAGAATTTCCCTCACTGTCCTTCCCTGTCCCTAGAAACAAGGATTATCACAGTGAAAGAAACTGACACTCTTCCTACCTATAGTTTTCTGTCCCTAGAAAAAATGTTTTTTTAAAGCACACTATAGCACAAGGAGAATTTCCCTCACTGTCCTTCCCTGTCCCTAGAAACAAGGATTATCACAGTGAAAGAAACTGACACTCTTTCTACCTATAGTTTTCTGTCCCTAGAAAAAATGTTTTTTTAAAGCACACTATAGCACAAGGAGAATTTCCCTCACTGTCCTTCCCTGTCCCTAGAAACAAGGATTATCACAGTGAAAGAAACTGACACTCTTCCTACCTATAGTTTTCTGTCCCTAGAAAAAATGTTTTTTTAAAGCACACTATAGCACAAGGAGAATTTCCCTCACTGTCCTTCCCTGTCCCTAGAAACAAGGATTATCACAGTGAAAGAAACTGACACTCTTCCTACCTATAGTTTTCTGTCCCTAGAAAAAATGTTTTTTTAAAGCACACTATAGCACAAGGAGAATTTCCCTCACTGTCCTTCCCTGTCCCTAGAAACAAGGATTATCACAGTGAAAGAAACTGACACTCTTCCTACCTATAGTTTTCTGTCCAAAGAAAAAATGTTTTTTTAAAGCACACTATAGCACAAGGAGAATTTCCCTCACTGTCCTTCCCTGTCCCTAGAAACAAGGATTCGCACAGTAAAACACACTGACACTCTCCCTACCTATAGTTTTCTGTCCCTAGAAATTTTTTTTTTTTAAAGCACACTATAGCACAAGGAGAATTTCCCTCACTGTCCTTCCCTGTCCCTAGAAACAAGGATTCGCACAGTAAAACACACTGACACTCTCCCTACCTATAGTTTTCTGTCCCTAGAAAAAATGTTTTTTTAAAGCACACTATAGCACAAGGAGAATTTCCCTCACTGTCCTTCCCTGTCCCTAGAAACAAGGATTATCACTAGGGTTGTCCCGATACCACTTTTTTAGGACCGAGTACAAGTACCGATACTTTTTTCCATGTACTCGCCGATACCGATTACCGATACTTTTTTTTAATGCCATGTGACAGTTTGACTGATGGGGACTGACTGATGGCACTGATAAGTGGCACCTATGGGCACTGACAGGTGGCTGGCATTGATGGGCGGCACTGACAGGTGGCACTGATAGGCAGCAGTTATGGGCACTGACAGGTGGCTGGCACTGATAGGTGGCTGGCACGGTTAGATGGCACTGATAGGCGGTACTTATGGGCACTGATGGCACTGACAGGTGGCTGGCACTGATAGGCGGCAGTTATGGGCACTGATAGGTGGCTGGGACTGTTAGATGGCACTGATAGGGGGCACTTTTGGGCACTGCTGGCACTGACAGGTGGCTGGCACTGACAGGTGGCTGGCACTGTCAGGTGGCAATTAACGACATGAGGAAATGCTATGCTGCAGCGCCCATCTTGGTACACCCTGCACTCGGCATCAGTAAGTATCAGCAGACATCTTGTTACACCCAGCCCGAACTATATGGGCTGGGTGTAACAAGATGTCAGCTGCTGGCTTACTGTGGCCAAGTGCAGGGTGTGCCAAGATGGGCGTTGGGATGTCCAAGCTGACGGCGACCGCTCCGCCCACTGAGGCCACTTTGCCCGATCCACCTACTGACGCCGGCCGCACTCCCCACCCACTGAATCCACTCATCCTCTCTCCCGCTCCACCCACCGAGGCGGCCCGATCTGCCTACCGACTCGGCCCTCCCACTGACGCCGGCCGCCCTCCCTCCCCGCCCACTGAATCCGCTCATCCTCTCTCGCTCCGTTCAACGAGGCGGCCCGATACGCCTACCGACTCCGCCCGCCCACTGACGCCAACCGCTCCCTCCCCGCTCACTGAATCCGCTCATCCTCTCTCCCGCTCTGCCCACCGAGGTGGCCCGATCTGCCTACTGACTCCGCCCGCCCACTGAGTTCGCTCGCCCAAGTATCGGGTCAGGCATCGGGAGCATTTGTGCGAGTACAAGTACTCGCACAAATGTTCGGTATCGGTCCCGATACCGATACTAGTATCGGTATCGGGACAACCCTAATTATCACAGTGAAAGAAACTGACACTCTTCCTACCTATAGTTTTCTGTCCCTAGAAAAAATGTTTTTTTAAAGCACACTATAGCACAAGGAGAATTTCCCTCACTGTCCTTCCCTGTCCCTAGAAACAAGGATTCGCACAGTAAAACACACTGACACTCTCCCTACCTATAGTTTTCTGTCCCTAGAAAAAATGTTTTTTTAAAGCACACTATAGCACAAGGAGAATTTCCCTCACTGTCCTTCCCTGTCCCTAGAAACAAGGATTCGCACAGTAAAACACACTGACACTCTCCCTACCTATAGTTTTCTGTCCCTAGAAAAAATGTTTTTTTAAAGCACACTATAGCACAAGGAGAATTTCCCTCACTGTCCTTCCCTGTCCCTAGAAACAAGGATTCGCACAGTAAAACACACTGACACTCTCCCTACCTATAGTTTTCTGTCCCTAGAAAAAAATGTTTTTTTAAAGCACACTATAGCACAAGGAGAATTCCCTCACTGTCCTTCCCTGTCCCTAGAAACAAGGATTATCACAGTGAAAGAAACTGACACTCTCCCTACCTATAGTTTTCTGTCCCTAGAAAAAATGTTTTTTTAAAGCACACTATAGCACAAGGAGAATTCCCTCACTGTCCTTCCCTGTCCCTAGAAACAAGGATTCGCACAGTAAAACACACTGACACTCTCCCTACCTATCCTTCTCTTTCCCTAAACTAAAGGAATCCAGGTTAAGCAAGAAAAAATAAATGTCACTGTCCCTGCCTATGCTTCTCTTTCCCTGCTCCGGAACACACTACACTAGGCCGCAGTGCTGGCGGCCTTTTATAGTGTGGGGCGTGTACTAAACACCCTCAGCAATAATTGGCCACAGGCATCCTGCCTGTGGCCAATCATTGCTCTCCTTGCTGCCGGCGCTGTGATTGGCCAAGCATGCGGGGTCACAGTGCATGCTTGGCCAATCACAGCGCCTGGATGACACTGCGATGGCGTAGTGCATTGTGGGCCGTTCGCGTCACTCGAATTAGGCGCGAACAGCCCAAATCGTTCGATCTTCGTCGAACGATCGAACAGCCGATGTTCGAGTCGAACGTATGTTCGACTCGAACACCGAGCTCATCCCTACTGACAATGCAAACAGTATCAGAACAAAAGCCTTGAGGTCAAAGGAAGTGCCTGCAGAGCTCAGAGACAGGATTATTGCAAGACACGGATCTGGGGAATGCTACAAAAACAACAACTCTGCTGCACCAAAGGCTCCCAAAAACACAGTGGCCTCCATATTTCTCAAATGAAAGAAGTTTGGCACAACCAGAACTTTTTCAAAAGCTGGTTGCCTGCCCAAAATGAGCAATCAGGGGAGAAGGGCCTTAGTAAGAGAAATGTCCAAAATCCCAATAGTCACTCTGACTGAGCTCCAGATATCCTTTGTGGAGATGGGACAAAGTTTTAGAAGGACAACGATCACTGCAGCCCTCCACTGATCTGGGCTTTATGGCAGAGTGGCTAGATAGAAGCCTCTCCTCAATGCAAAACACATGGAAGCCTGCTTGGAGTTTGCAAGAGAGCTTTTGCAAACTCCAAGCACATACATTATAATGGATAGATTAAGAGCAGGTATGCCTGGAGGGAGTCAACTCCTGCTTAAAGGTACAGGGACACACTGGACTCCTAATAATTGCACAATGGCAGCAAAGGTATCCAGTGCGCCCCGTGCTAAATCACAAACAATACAAACAAATTGCATCAACCCCAACTTATAACTGGCCTATAATGTTACATTTTTCTAAGGAATGATATAACACAAGACTTACAACTTAAAACTTACTTATAACACAAGTCCTTAAATAACCTAAAACTTAAAGTCCTTAGATATATAAATCTTAAGGTACCTGACCTCCTTCTATGGGAAAAACAGCCCATCAAATTGAACAACCAATAGAGAGCTTCTGCAGGGATGGACCAGCAGCTGACCTTGTGGACAAAAGTCAGCGTTTGCTCGTGAAGTCAAATTCTAAGTCTGGGAAGTGCGGAAAAAATTAAATTTCTAACCTCCCACCCCAACAAATGAACAATATAATGTTTCATTTTTCTAAGGAATGATATACCATGGGTAATTCTAAACCTAAAGTATAACTAAAGGCAAAAAGTTTTTTTCTGTTTAGTTTTTGATAATGTACAGTAGAGTGGGATTAGAATACCTGTCACTCTTGTATAGTTGTCTGTGTACCAGTTAGAAAGATCCATCAGAACAGGAATAGAAGTGACATGTTCCAATGGGTACTCTAGTAACCGTGCTGACAACCCCATGGGTTTAATGTGGTCTCTTATCCGTTTGAAAAACGGTCACGTTGTCTTCCCGATGTAAAAGCCACCGAACAAACATTGGGCCAAATAAATGACTCCTGGTGTTTGGCAGGTGACCCTAAATTTGATGGAGTGCCATTTGCCATTAGGGAGTTTAAACTTGGACTTGTGGTCAACAAAATGGCAGATGTCACAATGGCCACAAGGAAACGTGCCTAACTTAGCCGCAGTCCCAGTAGGGGGTGTGGTGTCAAAATGGCTGTGTACTAAATGGTCTTTGAGTGATGGGACACGTCTGAATGTTATGTCCGGAAATTCTTTGACATATTTCTTTACAATGGGATCAGCTGATAATAGCAGCCAGAATTTAGTAAGAATTTGTCTAATTTAAGTATGCTGATTTGAGTATCGGGTGATAACTCTCACAGTGTCAACTTTAGTAGAACGTCTGGAGGAAAAAAATTGAGAATTCCTATCTTGTGCATTAACACGGTTGTATGCTTTTTTAAGACACATATGACTATAGCCTCAAACTTTTAGTCTACGATATAGGTATTTAGCGGCCCTTTGAAAGTCTGTATTCTTACTGCAGTTGCGCTTGAGGGTCTGGGTGAGAACTTGAGGTGTGGAGAATAGTATTGCCCGCAGAGGGCTTCCTATATAATGAAGAGTTCAGCTTTCCATTTTCATCAATTGAGATATTTAAATCTAAGAAATTTATTTTGGTTTGGCTGCAGTTCATAGTAAATCTAAGGTTGAAATCATTAATCGAGATTATACCGTAACTATCTTATTCCTCACTCCCACAGCTTTCCTCTGTGCGACTGTTTTCCTGATGCAGCTTCTCTTTGCTCCTTGACTGGTCACATCTGTCTGAGATCACAATACAGGACCAACAGTGGTCCAGTAGGCAGAGCCTAGGCCCAGGGTACCCAATCAGGGAGAGACCAAACACACAGTAATTGATGTTATAATTATCTTGTATATTGGATATAGATTAGTAGTAGTGAATAACAACAGTAGGCACTGATATAGGGCAATATACTGTAGCAGCTGGTGTTTACACAGTGTTACCAAGTTTAGGCCTGCATCACTGGAGGACGGCTTCTGCTGGAGGGATGGCAGTTGGGGGTGTACAGGGGCGACTCTGAATTGCTGCTGGGAAGAACCCCACGTTCCTACTCTGGATACCGGGATGTTTCCTTTATGCAGGCGTTTTCATTGATCTGAGCCTACTTTCCACAAACCTCTCCTTACGCTATACCCTTTCCCTAATGAGCAGGGTTCTGTTCCTGACCTGAAACACCATCCGAATGATGGGGGTTCCCTATTATTATAGGGTCCCACATCAAGATGGCAGCTTGAGATCCCAAGAGGTTGCAGCACTTGCACTTGCAGTGCAGAGAGAGACCCAGTGCAATGGCAGTTTTTTTATTCCCCAGAGTTAAGGAGGAGCTCCAGTCTCCTCCCAAAAAAATACAAGTCAACAACTACAAATACTGTAGCTGCTGACTTTCAATATAGGGACACTTACCTGTTCAGGGATCCAGTGCTGTCCTCACCCAAGCTAATTATTTAATGGGCTTCAGGTCCAGGCACCGGCATCTTAACTAAGGGAAAACAGCTTCTCACTGCACATGTGTGAGTCGCGCTGCGCTTTGTGAATGGTCCGGCAGTCTTCTGGGACCTGTGATATGTTTCAGAAGGCTGCGGGGGAAGAGGGGGGGCAAACTTCTACAGGGATCTGACCAGCAGTGGGAGCAGGCACATGTAAAAACCAGGTACCTGCTCCCCCCTAAAAAGAAAGTGCCAATTGTTAAAGAGGAGGAGGGAGGAGGCAAACAAGTGGAACTTCCCCTTTTGGATAAATGTTCTGCTTAAGGCTCCATTGGCACTTGTGCGACTTGTCATGCAACTTTGGACATCAAAGTTGCATGACAAGTCATTCCCCATGTTTTTCAATGATAACCATTCATATGTGTGCGACTTAAAGTTGCAGCAACTTCAAAGTAGTTCATGCATTACTTTGGTCCGACATGCAGCTTGAGGGCCATGGACTTCAGCATTAACGCTCAAAAGTTGCATGAAATTCCTACCTGAATGGTATACAATGCAACAGTTGAGCAACAGTTGTCCATTATGACTGGTCAAAGTCAAAGTTGTATCCAAGTTGCACCCATCCAAAGTTGCGTCAAAGTTGCACTCAAAAGTTGGTTTATAGCTTTGTCTCAGACATAAACACCCACAGTTCACGAATAAAATCTAGACTACCCTTTTTCAACCTTTTTACCACAGGGGAACCCTTAAAATAGTTTTCAGGTCTCAGGGAACCCCAGTTAAAATAAATTCATTAGGTTCAGTGGAAAGAATGTTATTTACATTGGTGGTCAATAGGAAGTACTCTCCCCTTACAGTGGTGATCAGAATGCCACCCTAAAGCCTCGTACACACGATCAGATTTTTATAGGACAAATCTGTGGAATTTTGTCCGAAGGGCGTTGGCCGTGAACTTGTTCTGCATACAGGCGACAGAACTATTTCAGCCAACATACGCGAAACAATGTGGTTTTTCTGCTCTTTAGCGCCACCCTTTGGGCAACTTCTGCTAATGTTGTCTAATGGTTAGCATTGGTTCGGAGCATGCATGTTTGTACTTTGGATTTTAGTCCGACGGACTTGTGTACACACGATCCGATAATCTGACGGAACACATTTGTTGTCGGAAAATTTGAGAGCATGCTATCCCACATTTGTTGTTGGAAATTCCGACAACAATTGTCTGATTGAGCGTACAAACGTTCGGATTATCCGACAAAAACCCTGCCATCACACAATTGTTGTCGGAAAATCCGATTGCGTGTACAGGCCTTTACAGACAGCAAAAAAGATAATTGGTGGCTCTGCCAAGTGATATTGGACCAGAAATTACCTAGCCATCATTAAATGGGAGATCAATCAGCCACAGCTCAGGGAACCCCTAGAAACCTCTAGAGCAGTGGTTCTCAGCCCTACTAGTGCCGTGACCCCTTGATAAAATTTACCAAGTTGTGGGGACCCCTAAAGCCCTGTACACACGATCGGTTTTACCGATGAAAACAGTCCGATGGACTTTTTTAATCGAACAAACCGATCGTGTATGGGCCCCATCAGTCTTTTTTCCATCGGTGAGAGAAAATAGAACATGTTTTAAATGTATCCGATGGAAAAAAAAACATGATAGCAAATTCCGATCATCTGTGTAGAACTCCATCAGAGAAAAAACCCACGCATGCTCAGAATCAAGTCGACGCATGCTCAGAAGCATTGAACTTCATTTTTCTCGGCTCGTCGGAGCGTTTTACGTCATGGCGTTTGGGGCGGTCGGATTTTTGACTGATGGTGTGTAGGCAAGACTGATGGAAGTCAGCTTCATCGGATTTCCGATGGAAAAATCCATCGGATTAGAATCCATAGGAAATCCGATCGTAAGTACAGGGCTTTACAGTAAAATTACCTTGCCTTGGGTTGTCAGCACCCAAGGCAAGACAAGTAATTTGTGCCCCTAACCCATGGACATTTAGCGCTCCCTGAGCCCCTTCCACTCGTACAGTATTAAAACCCCTTATGGTACATTTTAGGATGTACCACTCCCTCTTTGTTCTCCTTTCTTTCCCTTTAACCACTTGCTTACTGGGCACATATACTCCCTTCCTGCCCAGGCGAAATTATAGCTTTCGGCACTGTCACGCTTTGAATGAAAATTGCGCGGTCGTGCGACGTGGCTCCCAAACAAAATTAACGTCCTTTTTTTCCCACAAATAGAGCTTTCTTTTGGTGGTATTTAATCATCTCTGCGGTTTTTATATTTTGCGCTATAAACAAAAAAGAGCGACAATTTTGAAAAAAAACACAATATTTTTTGATTTTTGCTATAATAAATATCCCAATTTTTAAAAAAAAAAAAAAAAATTTTTTCCTCAGTTTAGTCCAATACGTGTTCTTCTACATATTTTTGGTAAAAAAAAAAATCGCAATCGGCGTTTATTGATTGGTTTGCGCAAAAGTTATAGCGTTTACAAAATAGGGGGTAGTTTTATGGCATTTTTATAAACATTTTTTTTTTACTAGTAATGGCGGCTAACTGTGATTTTTTTCGTTACTGCGACATTATGGCGGACACATCGGACACTTTTGACACTATTTTGGGACCATTCACATTTATACAGCGAACAGTGCTATAAAAATGCACTGATTACTGTATAAATGTGACTGGCAGGGAAGGGGTTAACACTAGGGGGCGAGGAAGGGGTTAATGTGTGCCCTATTAGTGATTACTACTGTGGGGGGAGGGGACTGACTGGGGGAGGTGACCGATCTGTGTCCCTATGTACAATGGACACACCATCGGTCCCCTCTCCCTGACAGGACATGGATCTGTGTGTTTACACACAGAGATCCACGTCCTTGTCTCTGTACCGGCCGATCGCGGGTACCTCGCGGACATCGCGGCCGCCAGGCACACGCATCGGCTTGTCAGTGACACGCCGGGCACGCGCGCCGCCGGCGGTGCTCGCGCGCCCCCCAGTGGCCGGAGGAGCGGAGGCCGTAAAAAGACGGCCTCCCGGATTTCTAGAGCCACCTTGTCGCCGTATTTTGTACATGGCCCGGGTCAGAAGAAGTTAATCGCTCTCTATCCTAATTTCTTGTTTTTTTTCCCCCATCACTCTCTTTAGCCGTCTTTCTTGTTCTCTCTTATTCTTTCTCTCCCTTATTCTTTGTTCTTCCCCCTCTTTTCCTCTCCCTTCCATGTATTCTATATTTGTATTTCTTCTCTTACTCCTTGGTGGAGGGGGTGGGTGTAATGGGATCAGTGGCAGTGCTGGTGGGGGAATGGAATAAGTGGCAATGCTGGGGGGAGTTCTGATCAGCCAACTTAGGTGCTCTTGATCAAGGTCATCTGCTGATCTGAGAACTGTAGTGGGGACTTTTAATGGCAACTCTAATCACAGGTAGTGTTACTCACTGTGTCTCCAGCTCTGTGGTGTCTCGCAGCAGTGACACATATGCCGAAATCAGGAGATAGGGTCTCCCCCAGCTTTCCCACTTCACATTCTTCATCAGTTAGCTGACCTCTAGTCTCTGCCCCCCACCCATGCCGTGAACTGAATGGGCGGCTGCAAAGAGGCTGAGTGGGTGGCCACAGGCTCTAGGGACAGCCCTGCTGGACGGCTGCAAAAAGGCTGGGAGAGAGGTGCGGGTTTCAGGAACAGCCCAGGATTTAGTGACCCCTGGCAAATTGTAATTCGACCCCCAGGTTGAGAACCCCTGCTCTAGAGGTACCTTAGGATTCCAAGGAAACCCGGTTGAGAATAACTCATCTAAAGCAAATAAAAGATGTGTAGCGCCCTGCTCCCAATAAGTGAGCGCTATATGTTGAAATTATAGTTGTCTGGGCATTAGTTTGGCCCAGAGAGATTGTATTCAAATTGCGGCGCTGTTTCAGTTCAGCTGGTTGCATGATTCCCCCCCCCCCCCAGCGGTGGGTGTCGCTGTCACCGCTGGTCAGGGTTGGAAAGGCAACGGACTGGACGTATTGGGTACCTCTTTCCCAGAAGCAGCCCAGGGGGCGTGGGGAAACCGCTGTGCATGCTGGGAGATGGTACTTAAGGGACGGACACCATTTTGTGGGGGTCGTTCTTCGATCCTCACCTGAGGGCCCTCCTGGCCTCAGGGATGTGTTTGCAGTTCCCGCCTCTGGGCTACATTGGCCCGAGGCCTCGCAACTGAGATTTAGGCCCAGGAGTTACTGGGGCCTACTGATCCAGGGACGATCCTGTGTCGCCTTGCCTGATGGAAGGGACCGAACAATTGAGGACTGAATTGGAGGATGCATCCGGATCCCAAAATCTACCTCACAGTGCTGCCGGAGCGGCTGAAAGATCCTGGCACTGAGAGCTGTGTTCTTTCTGAGGGAGCTATCCCAGTGAGGGGATATGCAAGTCTGTGGCAGAGACTATTCTATTGAACAAATTCCAATACCAAGTCTGTGGCAGAGACTATTCTATTAATTGAGCTTTGCACTGGCTGCTAGGCCAGTGAGATTGGGCCTATCCGGTGGTGGCTGAGTCCAGCGTGGAGACAGTCGCTCCTCTGGACCTAGGAAGTTTCCATGATTGAAAAGTAAGATACCCGAGTGCTCCCCATTCCTCTACCCCCTCTGTTGGAAAGTTTATTCAAATAAAACCCTTGAAAGAGACTTTGTGTTGGTGCAGACATTTCTTATGGACAGACTCTTCAAGGAGAACCCCTGAGCCGAACACTTGGAACAGTAAGGTAACGTGCAGACCCACAACTAAACCAGCAGCTCCTACAGGGGTACCGCTACAGATGCATCATTTTAAACTACTCCAGAATAATAAACATTAACAAAACAAGGAGACAACTATATGTAGCATGGGCTAACACTTGATTTATATCAAAGAACATAAAAGAACATAAATTGGCGCAAAAAACAACCCCCATAACTCCCCTTCTACACCACATATCTATTCAAGAGCAAATATTGTACACAAATTAGAACTTGAGAGACGCTGATATTCCTGACATAAAAAGGCTGAAAAGTAGCAGACACCCAAGGGTAACATGTCTAAAAGACAATAACACTTGCTATGTATCAGGGAACAGAATAACTTAGTCAAACCAGACAATGACAGAAATTTGTTGAAAACATTGTCTCTAAGCTATCGCGCTAAATCCCCGCAGTTCACCGTCTACCATACACATCAATTCAGGAGCGGAGAAAGATGATGCTCTTTATATTAAATAGCTGTTTCCGAGATATTCATCACACAAAAGAAAAAGAGGGAAAAAAAATTAGGATTTTTACAACGTACGCTTGAAGTCAATGGCAGGATCCAGGCTGGAGAGCCGTAATGAAACATTCATAATCTTTCAGTGCATGCTTCAGCGGCTCCTCTGATGGCTTATTATACCATGAGGGCGGACTCAAGGTCAAAGATGCTTTGGCGTTAGTGGGAATTGAGGTGCTCATGTAAGACAAGTTTTCAGGAATGTACAATGTATCCAACAAGCAGAGGTCAAACGTACCTATAATCCCAGGCTCCTCTCTCTATAGTCGGAGTGTTTCATTGTATCTGCTGTGACTTGAGTTTGGAACGATCAAGTTTCCATAATGACTCTGCCATTCATTAATGGATCATGAATCAGCTTAAAGTAGATTTAAACCTCACTAGATAGCATTTAAAGTGATACTGAAGGCTGTTTTTTTTTTTCCAGTAGTAAATGGTGTGTCTCAACCCTCTAACTTCCACATATACTGTTTGTTGTGGTGCGCTGCGTTTCTTTAAAAAAAAAAAAGGGACGTACATTTTTTTATCCGTTGTGGTTTTACATCAAATGTATTTCTATTTTTTTTTTTTTTTTTTTAAGTGAAATGTTTTATCTGTCGATAGCTCCTTTTCTACTTCTTTTCGATGGTTTTGATAGGTGCATTGCATCTAGACTTGTGCACAATGGAAAATTTTGCTTTGTTTCATTCGTAAAATACATCATTTCGTTCTGTTATATTTGTTATGTTACGTTAATTCATTTTCGGATAATTCATTATTTCTTTAGCTTATCGATATTCGTTATAACAAATTGATTTGTTATCGGATAATTTGATATTTATTTATGTATATTATTATTATTTAGGTACTTGTATAGCGCCATCAATTTACGCAGCGCTTTACATTATACATTGTACATTCACATCGGTCCCTACCCTCAAGGAGCTTACAATCTAAAGTCCCTAAGTCACATTCATATACTAGGGCCAATTTTAGACAGAAGCCAATTAACCTACCAGCATGTCTTTGGAGTGTGGGAGAAAACCGGAGTACCCGGAGGAAACCCACGCAGGCACAGGGAGAACATGCAAACTCCAGGCAGGTAGTGTCGTGGTTGGAATTCGAACCAGTGACCCTTTTTACTGCTAGGCGAGAGTGCTAACCCACTACACCACTGTGCCGCCCATTAGTAATAACGATTCGCAGGTGGGAACGTTTTTCATTTATTGAATCCATTAACCACTTCAGCCCCGAAAGATTTTACCCCCTTCCTGACCAGAGCAATTTGGCACTGCGTCGCTTTAACTGACAATTGCGCGGTCGTTCGATGCTTTACCCAAACGAAACTTGCGTCCTTTTTTCCCCACAAATAGAGCTTTCTTTTGGTGGTAATTGATCACCTCTGCAGTTTTTATTTTTTGCACTATAAATAAAAAAAAGAGCAACAATTTTGAAAAAAAAAATATTTTTTAACTTTTTGCTATAATAAATATCCCCCAAATTAAAAAATAAATACATTTCTTCATCAGTTTAAGCCAATATTTATTCTTCTACATATTTTTAGTTAAAAAAATAACCGTATATTGATTGGTTTGCGCAAAAGTTATAGTGTCTACCAACTATGAGATAGGTTTTTGGCATTTTTATGGCTTTTTTTTTTACCAGTAATGGTGGTGATTTTTTGCGATACTGCGACATTGCGACGGACAGTTTGGAGACTTTTGACACTTTTTTGGAACCATTGGCATTTATACAGCGATTAGTGCTATAAAAATGCACTGATTACTGTGTAAATGTCACTGGCAGGGAAGGGGTTAACACTAGGGCAATCAAGGGGTTAAATGTGTGTTCCTTCAGTGTGTTCTAACTGTGTAGGGATCGGAGTGACTAGGAGAGGAGACATATCGCTTTTCCAACTTAGTAGGAACAAACAATATGGCTCCTCTTCCCTGACAGTACAGGGATTTGTGTGTTTACACACACAAATCCCTGTGCTGGCGATCGCGCACGGTCGGCGGCAATCGTGCCTGCCGGCCACATGCATCGGGTCCCCCGCCGTGCAGAGGGCATGCGCCTCCGGCAGCGTGAATGCAGCCTCTGGTGGGCGAAAAAGAGAAGGATGTACCCATACAGGGTTTCGCCCAGGGGAGCCATTCTGCCGCAGTATACCTGCGTGAGACGGTCGGGAAACGGTTAACACACACAATGACAATATCTCTTCTCCTCCGCTCAAATACAATACAACACCCTTCTCACTCAGTTCTCAGGAATGCACTTTGCCAGTAATCCAACCTCCAGCACAAAATGAATCAACTGATTGGACTGTAAGATTTACTCTGAGTTGACCTTTTGTTTCATTAAGCCTTGAACGAATGAACGAATCGTGTCGAATTCATTCGTTATTTTCACTATAATTTATTTTGTATTAGTTAAAAAAAAAAAAAAAATTTTTTATTCGGACATTCGGATTCATCCAAATGTCTGAAAGATGCAAAATTCGGCCGAATTTCGATTTGTTACGAAACGAATTGCATATCTCTAATTGCATCTACCTTAAATTTATTTCCGCTAAAGGTTTGTAACGCTCATAATAAAGTGTGGGGATTCCATTGCCTATCACATGGCAAACTTTCCTGAGCATTCTTTTCAATGAGTCTCTGGGTGTATAGCAGTCATATCTTTATTCCCTGTGCTTATGGTGCAGTGATAGACCGACAGTCTGTCTTTTCCTATTCTACTCTTTCACTGAATACAAGCACACTGATTGCCAACATCACTCAAGTGCAACAAGTCTGCCTCCCGAAACACGTTCCAATACATGCCGACTTAGGCAGTCATTTATTCACGGTGTGATCGTCTTTCTCACTCTGCCGTAGACAACTCAACACAAAACAAATATTTGATACTGTCTTTTTTCTGTTGGCTGATTGGACACTCTGATAGTAAAAATGATCACGTCAGTCATTAGGATTCGAAGAGTCTTCTAGAGTTCTCTGCTTCTACAAATACGTAATTGTAAGGAAAATTACAGGGCTCAATTAGCAAGGCTCAAACACCAGGAAAAATATATATCTTTTTTGACCACTTCAGCTCCGGAAGGTTTTACCCCCCTTCATGACCAGGCCATGTTTTGCTATTTAGCACGACATAAACTGTAAAAATGGTGCGAGTAATACCGGTAGCAGTAATAATAAAACGGTAGCAAAAGCAGTCACAAAAACATGTAGCCAAGTATGATACTGGTATAAAAATGTGCACAACGATACCACTGCTGAATCCAGATGAGGAGTGGTTACCTATAGCTCCCAACTGTCCCTGATTTCGAGGGACTGTCCCTGATTTGGAACAATGTCCCTGTTTCCCCCTCATTTGTCCCTCATTTTGGTCTGATTTTTACAGTTGTATATAAAATGCACTTTTTTATCTTTCAAAAAGTGTTGCCCAGTGCTAAACCTTTCATCTAATTTCTAGGGCTGTGGAAATTAACTATTAATTCCTCGATTCATTTTTTTGATCAATCAAAATTCTTTTGATCGGTACTCACCTCTCCGCCGGCTTCCTGGTCTTCAGGGAGTTCCGTCGGAGATCCGGTGACGTCACGGACACCAGCGGGGTTTGCCGTGTCCATCTGAAGGGCTCCTTTGCTGTGCCTTCATATCTGCATGCCGGCGGGACCTTACTATCTGCCACACGCAAGGGCTGTTACACTTCCCTCTATCACTTCCCTCTATCAACCTGGGATTCTACAGCCATCCACTGGGGAGTTGTGATAGTTCCCTTCACGGGACATCTACATGCCGACGGACTGATGTTAACCCCCTCCTCATCTGGATTCAGCAGTGGTATCGTTGTACACATTTTTATACCAGTATCATACTTAGCTACATGTTTTTATGACTGCTTTTGCTACCGTTTGGTATTACTCGCACCATTTTTACAGTTTATGTAGCTACATCGATTTTATCTCCAGTGCAACATTTATTTTGTTACCTACTGGAAGATTATAAAAGTTTTATTGTTATTCCCATCGAGCGCTGCCTTTGTGTGTTTTTTGTATCCTGCTATCCATTTTTCCAGTGGTTGGTAGCTGCTTTAACTGTTTTTTTTTCACATAAATAGAGCTTTCTTTTGGTGGTATTTGATCACCACTGGGTTTTTATTTTTTATCATAAAGGAAAAATGACCAAAAATGTGGGAAAAAAAACCAATATTATTTACGTTCTGTTATAACCTCTTGCCGACCAGCCGCCACAGTTATACGGCAGCAGGTTGGCTCGGCTGCCCGAATCGCCGTAGGTGTACGTCGTTTGTGCATGAGGTTTTGTGGGCACGCCAGCAGGGGAGCCAATTAGCGGGTCAATGTCCGCCGGCCGCCCGCGACCATTCCCCGCAGGGACAGAATGGGGATCTGCCATAGTAAACCAGGCAGATTCATATCTCCCAAATTTTTTAAATGAGAATGACTGACACCTATTAGCAAAAGTATGTAGGCCTAGGACACACCCCCTGCCACACCCCAGGAGAATTATATAAAAAAAAAGATTAGTTAAACCCACAAGTGCTTTTTTTTACCACTACTATTCCTTTATACTGGGTTTTTGAAATTTACAAATGCAGCAATTTAGAAATTATATCAAAGGTTTAGCCCTGGGAAACACTTTTTGAAACATAAAACATGTGTTTTATATACAACTATATGGATCAGACCAAAATGAGGGACAAATGAGGAGGAAAGAGGGACTTTGTTCCAAATGAGGGACAGTCCCTCGAAATCAGGGACAGTTGGGAGCTATGCAGATCTCCGCTCTGACAGGGGATCACACCGAGATCTTGTCTTTCTGCTATGCAGGAAGACCGATCTGTGTGTTGTCCCAGGCAGCCCATCCCCCCACACAGTTAGAAGCAGTGACGGAACACATTTAACCCTTTGATCGCCCCTGATGGTAACCCCTTCCCTGCCAGTGTCATTAGTACCATGTCATATTTTTAACACTGATAACTGTAATAATGTCACTGGTTCCCAAAAAAGTGTCAAAAATGTCAGCCAGGCGTCCATTCTGTCCGCCGCAATGTCGCAGTCCTGCTAAAAATCACTGATTACCTCCATTACTAGTAAAAAATGTATAAATAGTAAAAATTACATAAACTGTTCCCCTATTTTGAAGACGCTATAACTTTTGTGCAAACCAATCAATATACGCTTATTGTTTTTTTTTTTTTTTTTATCAAAAATATGTAGCAGAATACATATTGGTCTAAATTTATGAAGAAATTTGTTTGTTTTTTAAAATGTATTGGGTATGTTTTATAGCAGAAAGAAAAAAATATATATATGTTTTTTTTTTTCAAAATTGTCGGTCTTTTTTGTTTATAGCGAAAAAAAATAAAAACCGCAGAGGTAATCAAATACCACCAAAAGAAAGCTCTATTTGTGGGAAGAAAAATACATCAATTTTATTTGGGTACAACGTTGCATGACCGCGCAATTGTCAGTTAAAAGTAACGCAGGGCCGTATCACAAAAAATGGCCTGGTCAGGAAGGGGGTAAATCCTTCCAGGGCTGAAGTGGTTAAAACATATCCAATAAAGTGTATATTGATTGGTTTGCATTCAAGTTTTAGCGCCTACAAACAAACTATGGTATGTATACTTTTTATATATATATATATATATATATATATATATATATATATATATATATGTAGCGGGGGTCCCAATTTAGGGGGCTGCTATGTTAAATTTAAGGGTGATTCAAGTGCTAGTTGGCTCGGATCTTCCAATTTATTTGGACTCTGCTCTGCTGCTGTTTTCACCTGGTGTGCAGTTCCCCTTTAGAAGTATGGGTGGCGCTGTCACTGGTACTCAGGGTTAAACCACAGGTGATGGAGTGGCGATTGGGTGTCCTCTCTCGGCAGCCGTGCAGTGGGCGTGAGCTACTCACTGTGCATGCCAGGAGAGGGTACAAAAGGGGCAGACGCCATTGGTCAGGGTGGATTTGCTACCCCGGGGACCTGTACCCGGGGGAACCTATGGTTCTGGAGTCCAAGTTCAAGTGCGTGGCCCTCCAGGCCATCGGGCCACGTGTGCCTCAGTCCCAGGCACCTTCAGTCCTGGGACTGCAACTTCAGCCCTGGGCCCAGCACCTTTAGCTGGAGCTCACTTCAGGGAGGAGGAATCCCAGGGTGCCGCCTTGCTAGGGGACCCGCATCTGGAAGAGGAGACTGGGGGAGGACCGTTCCGAAGGACTGGTGAGAGATCACAGTGAAGGAAGGGGCCCAGTAACTCTCTGGAGGGATGTCATCCACCCGGAAACAGGGATCTAACAACGTAACCATTAGGAGGTTCGGGACACTATAGATTCGGTGGCAGGGGATCTCCTGATCGCATCTATCAAGGGAATCTGATTGACTGTTCGAGCTACATGCCAGCTGCTAGTGCCATTGGGTGACTATCCGGGTGAGCTATACCCACTCGGGATCGAGTGGCGAAGAAGCCAGGAGTGTCTGAATCTGATCTGCTTCTCTAACACCTTTCTCTCTTCTCAATTTTGTGGTTATTCATGCATAAGGAAAATAAACTCTACATTGGAGTTGCTACTGGTGTGGACTTTGGAGTTACTGGGGGTATAGAGACTTGTCCTTTACATCCTAAGGGACGAGAATCAACTTTGAGGAGAACCTTGCTGCAAGACCCGTAAGTTAAAGTATGCTTAACCTCTGCAAACCAGAGGGTACAGGCATGGTTGCATGGTGTACCTTTCCCTCCTGTGAGTGAGCCAAAGAAGGTGAGGGAAGGGGCGGCCAGTGTGCTACATATATATATATAATTTTAATACTTTTTTTACTACTAGCGTTGATCAGCGTCTTATAATGGGACTGTGATAGTGCAGTGGTAAATATGACACTAACTGACACTGAGTGGGCAATGACTAACTGACACTGACATCAGCAGTGACACTAGGAGGGTGATCAGTGATAATACTATACACGGTCACTGTACTAATGACACTAGCTGGGATGGGGTTAACATCTCAGGCAATCAAGGGGTTAAATGTGTGCCTAACATCGTATAATATGTGTAATATGTGCTGCTTTCCACTAAGATCTCTTTGTTTCAGAGAGCCCATTCCCTCTGTACAGAGCCCTGTGCTGATTGTCATCTCAGGGCTCTGAGCTGTGAACATGAAGAATCACAATGGGTGTTGGCATGGGGGCGCACGTGCACATACCCTTAACCTGGAAACAGGCAGTGACGTACCAGTACAAAACTGTGCTTGTATGGGCCACACGTCTGCAGTACATTGCGGGCTGGCATTCCGAAAGCGATTAAAAGGTGACAGTTATTTTCAGCTAAGTCAATGATATTTGCAAATTACAGTCACAATATCAAGATTACTATCCTTTGGTAAAACTTCATACAACAGTATAATATTAGCTTATGCCCACTTTCTTTTTCTTTGTGTTATGAGCTGCAGCATAACCCGAACAAGGTGAGACTATACAAATGAGTTTTGGGTGAGTTTTTCATGTTTAATGAAATTAATAAAGGGTATGTTTCTAATTTCTGATGCACAGGGGCGTACCACCGGTTTGATTTGAATCATCAGTTGAAAGTCCCATTATCTGGGCCAGTAACAATGGCAGAAAATCATTTTCTTTGAAGTATCTTGCTTATCTTTTGGGTTGGCCTGCAGCATCAGTAGACATGTATCACCCGGTCTCCTGGCTGAGAGTCAGTGCAGAGACAATAGTGGAAGAAAAGCTGTAGGGCCTGGGGGAACATGTGGTTGGGTCAAGTTTTACCATATCATGCTTCCTTAGCAAATCTAAATGATAATGATGCCCCTATGTGCCAGTTCTGCCCTCTGAGTCATGTGATTGTTATAGTAAAAACTACTGCTAGAACTACAGACTACAGACACAAATTGCACAAGCATGGTCCACCATTGTCGCCATTTATTTTATCATAGGTACTTACCGTATATACTCGAGTATAAGCCGATATTTTCAGCCCTTTTTTAAGGCTGAAAATACCCCCCTCGGCTTATACTCAAGTCAGTGTACCTGAAATTCTTAACAGGCTGCGGGCATCCATTCATTGTTTAAAAGTCGCGGTCTCCTCCTGGTTCTTCCGTGATAGGCGTTTCCCAGCAGACACTGTGTTCAGTGTTCCGCCTATCACAGACGTCTTCTTGTCCGAGGATGAAAAGACATCCGTGATTGGCAGAACACTGAACACAGTGTCTGCTGGGAAACTGAGTCCAAGGATGAGAGAACGTCCGTGATAGGCGGAACACACAACACAGTGTCTGCTGGGAAACGCCTATCACGGAACGGGACCAGGAGGAGACCGCAACTTTTAAACAATGAATAGATGCCCGCAGCCTGTCAAGAATTTCAGGTACACTGATCGGGCACAATGAGGTTGCAATGGGCACAGTAAGGTTGCGATGGGCACAGTGAGGTTGCAATGGGCACAGTGAGGATGGGCACAGTGAGATTGCAATGGGCACAGTGAGGTTGCAATGGGCACAATGAGGTTGCAATGGGCACAGTGAGGATGGGCACAGTGAGGTTGCAATGGGCACAGTGAGATTGCAATGGACACAGTAAGGTTACAATGGGCACAGTGAGGATGGGCACAGTGAGGCTGCAATTGGCACAGTGAGGTTGCAATGGGCACAGTGAGGCGTGCAAATGGGCACAGTGAGGTTGCAAATGGGCACAGTGAAGCTGCAAATGGACATTGTTGACCCTCTTTACCGCTTACAGTAGCTGCTGCATTCTCACCCTAGGCTTATACTCGAGTCAATACGTTTTCCCATTTTTTTGTGGTAAAATTAGGTACCTCGGCTTATACTCGGGTCGGCTTATACTCGAGTATATACGGTATATAGTGGAGTGAATTTACACAAATATATTTATACATTCACATCAGTCCCTGCCCTCAAGGAGCTTACAATCTAAGGTCCCTAACTCACATATTCATACACATACTAGGGCCAGCATGTCTTTGGAGTGTGGGAGGAAACCCACACAGGCACAGGGAGAGCATGCCAACACCATGCAGGTAGTGCCATGGTTGGGATTTGAACCAATGAACGTAGTGCTTCTAGATGGAAGTGCTAAGCACTTTGAAGAAGGAGGTCCAGAACAATGATGTGCTGGAGCAAGTGCATGCAGGAGGCTTTCAGAGGCTGAAAGTGGCTGCAGGAGATTAGTGATGAGGATCAAAATGAAGGATGAAAAAGGTAAAACTATTTTATGAAAAAATCATGGCAATTGTTTCCGAGACGAAGTGCTTTGGAAAACTAAAACATTAAGTTAGGGTTTAGATCTACTTAAAAAAAAAGGTCTGCTGCACATTTACCTTCTTGCCTTATGCATTCTCCCTTTCAGAAAGAAATTCAAAAATGTCCAGTTCAATGTCCTTGCCAGTTTTATTTGCAATACACAAACAGAGCTTATTATAATTAAAAGAAAAATGACAGCGCGCCTTGAATGTTGAAATTACCTCCTCCAATCAGCATGGCCATTTTTCTTCTGTTTGAGTCCTCAATGTTTTTTTTTTTTTTCCCACAAAATAAACTTTTTTTTCTTTTATTTTTCTAAAAGACACTTCACTAAAACCTTTTATCTACTCAAAGTGAAAAAAGAAAAGCGAAAAAGCTGATTGATTTTGAAGTTAAATGTTGGCATCTGCTGTTATTCAAAAGCAGGACCTTGCGTACCCGTTGTCGCCATGCTTTCAGCTCCGCCACCAGCGTGCTGCAAATGAAGACAAGCTGTTGTCAAATGAGAAATGCAAAATAGTCAATCTGTTTGTCTGTTTAATGTAAGTGGGAGCATAAGCTGCAAGGAACGGGACCATTCTGCACTGTCAGATGGGAGACACTCTTCTACACACGAAAGCCTAATGACCCATTTTACTTCAGCACTGTGGATTTCCTTCTAATAGTATTTTCCATATGCATTTCAACATGCTTTTATCAGCAACTGCAAATGGTACTATTTTCTTCCTAACACAGCCGTGTAATCTCTGTTATTTTTTTTTTTTTTTAATCTCTTCCCCCCTTTTGGCACCAGGATGGAATGCTGATGTTTGAGGAGTCTTGGAGCTGTGAGCATATTGCCCAAGCATCTGATTTTCATCTCCTCCTCACACCTGTCATTGTTCTATATTAAAGGCGGGGAGGAAGGGGGGGGGGGAATCCAGTCATTAAACATGATAGATATGTTTTTAATAAGAAAGTGTTGTGCCTCACCAGGCAGATAAATAGAGAATTCTTAAGATAGCTTTGGAGCTTCGGATACAATTTGTGGAATGTAGTTAGAAAGGCTTTGGTTATTCTTACAAGGGGTTTTGACGGGACAGGTTTTTCAAAAATATCAACATGTCTAGTAGTGATGGTGTTGTCACCTAATCTGCTCACTAGGGATATGTAGCTGTTACGGTTTACATGGGGTTATGGTAAAACATGTCTACAGTGTGGTGACCACAGATGTCCTGTTGGCCTAAAGAAATGGTTCTACTGCTTCCATTGGGGACCATATAATGTATTATAAGTGTGTATACTGCGCTGTCTAGTGAGGAACAAACCTAATTTGTATGGGTTAGTCCAATTAAACTAGTACTAGAAATAATTGCTGCAACTTAAATGTGAGACACACACAATAAGAATAAATGTAAAAAATATAAAACAGTGAAAAGCAAATCTATGATGACCAAAGACAATGTGCCCAAATCTCAGTCTCTAGTGCAAAAAGTGAACAATTGGCTATGAAAAGATCCAGAATGACACCGGACCAATTTTTCTCTATGATGACATGAAAATAAAGTTTTGTAGAAAAAAGAGTTACTGAAGAAAAAAACAGCAAAAGATGCAGATGTAAATCTCCTTATTGGTCATCGGTGACTTCAAACACCCAAAGAAAAGTGCAGATTATCCGATAGTAAAGATTCCACCACCTCTAGTATTGTTGCCGCTTACCAGAAGGACTGATCCCATCCAGAGATCAGTATAAGCAGATGGCTGTTATGCCCTGCCAGGGTCTTTAGATCAATCAGACAATCTCAACTTCTCCACTAGGAAATACGCCAGTCCTTCCCATATAGTCAAGATATCACAAGGCCAATGGAAAAGAAAGCCACCATAGCGTAATCCAGTTACAAAAACATTTTAATTAAATATAAAAATACACTTACAAACATCATAGGTATATCAGCGTATGGTAAAAAGTAGCCGGCCGGCTCTAACAGCCCGTTCCTTCCGGGACTCGTTGTATGTCGGTGACGTCAGCACGCCGCTCCTCCCATATAATGTATGTTTGTACTGTCTTGGCTGCTGACTATCAGGGCTTTTTTAATACAGAAGCATTAAAGGCACTGGACCTTAGTCGTCAGGAGGGGTCTTTAAACACACAGTGCTCAGTGAGATCTTGTACATAAAACTATGCATCCAGTGCCTGTCTCTTCTGCACACAGACAGTTAATTTCCAGATAGGGGTCAACTGGGAATATAAACCGGAATGAATGATAGTGGATTGTTGCAGCTCACATTATTTGGACAACGCTCAGAATTAAATGGATGCTTTTGCTAACATGTCAGTGTTTTGGGTCATTCAACTTTAGCACTTGTTAGCCTCTAGTAGTTGATGCCTGTAATGTACACTCACCAATCTCTCCATTTTAAAGTGTATGTATGTAATTAAAATATGGGGAAAGGGTAAGTGAATGTTGGAGAAGGGATGTTCCAAACTTGGTGGAGGAGAATTGGGAGGAAGTACGGAGGTCCCCATTTCAGATATTGGTATTATTACGAGATAAATTAATACGATATAAAATAATCCATAGGAGCCATTATACACCATATAAGTTACAGTATTTTTCGGACCATAAGACGCACTTTTCCCCCCCAAATATATGGGGGAAAAAGTCTCTGCGTCTTATGGTCCGAATAGTGAATGGAAAGCCCCCCCCATCTCCGCCATTTAACATACCGGGCCAGCGGTGGTCACAGAACACGTCCGCAGATGGCAGGCAGCCAGCGCCATCAGCGGGCTCACGGGGAGTCAGACTGGTCCGCGGCGGCATCTTTTTCACAGCGGCATGTATCACACAGCAAGGGAAGGGGGCGGCCTATGAAGAAGAAGCCCCAGGAAGCTTTGCAGCAGGTCCAGTACACGGAGGCACGCCCACACAATGTCATTACGTGTTGCTCCGCACACTCGGCCTATTCTCCTGTTGCCGAGTCAGCTGACCCATATAGTGAGCCCTCATTGGTCGCTACCTCACAAGTCCCTTCATAGCAATTGCAAGCAGTGCCCGCCCTGCGTATTGAAGTACATACAGTACACTTATACTATAAATGAAAAAAGGCTAATTATTACTTATAAGTGAATACTGGATATTATGGTGACACTGACCAGGTGCCAGTACACCATTTGGGTTAGAATATTTTTTTCCTCATTTTCCTCCTCTAAAACCTAGGTGCGTCTTATGGTCAGGTGCGTCTTATGGTCCGAAAAAAATAAGATCTCTCTCCATTAAACCCTCAGAATTGCTGGAGATGTGCAGACATTCCAGGAAATTTCATGCATATATTTTGGTCATGCCCGAAGATAGTGGTAGTTTGGAGGGAGGTCCTGAGAATAATTGCTATAGTAACATCAATAGTTTTGGAACAGGAGGCAGAGATCTGTTTGCTAGGATTGGTAGGGAAGAATATTGCCTCGGTGGGAAGGAGAACACAGGTGGGCCTATTATTATTTTACGCTAGAAAGACGATAGTCGTAAATTGGAAAAAAAGTAGAAGCCCCCTCGGTAGCACATTGGAAAAATCTAGTAAATAATAATCTGCCATTGTACAGGGAGCCATACTGTAATAGAGGTCATGGGGAGAAATACGAGAGAGTATGGGCAAGCTGGATAGAAAATCCTATGACAGCTTCAGGTTAAATAGGGTATAAGGTGAGGATAACCACACCATGGAATAAAGGGAGGGAGATGAGTGTACAAAAGTTATTTGTGTTAGGTGAAATGAATGTCAAGTGGAATTTTATGGAGGCTCTAGAAGAGAGCAGATAAATGTTAAATGTGAAATGTATATGTATATGCATTTTTTTTGTATGGAAAACGGAAAATGAATAGATGAAAAAAAAAATATATGGGGAAAGGGGGTGACAGTGACAAAAGCTATTGATTTGGAAGCACTTCCAATATTCTTTTTTCTTTTTCAAATATTTTATTGAGAATATTACAGTACAAGTTATTAGACAAAATATTTGTAAGCAAACAAGATGTACAAATATGAGCACTTCCAACATTCTACACATTCTGTAGTTGCTATGAGGTACATTTTACTATAGAGACACAAATGGAATTGCTTTACTGCACATTGAGGGACACAGGAATTCAGGAGGGTGGGAAACTGGCAAACAAAAGCTGTTAAGCTAGCTCCCATATACAGTGCCTTGTAAAGTATTCATACCCCTTGGAATTTTCCACATTTTGTCATGTTACAACCAAAAATGTAAATGTATTTTATTGGAATTTTATGTGATAGACCAACAGAAAGTGGCACATAATTGTGAAGTGGAAGGAAAATGTTTTTTAATATTTTTTTTACAAATAAATATATGAAAAGTGTGGTGTGCATTTGTATTCAACCCCCTTACTCTGATATCCCTAACTAAAATCAAATGGAACCAATTCCGTTCAGAAGTACCCTAATTAGTAAACAAAGTTCATCTGTGTGTAATTTAATCTCAGTATAAATACAGCTGTTCTTAGTGAACAAACAACATCATGAAGGCCAAGGAACACAACAGACAGATCAGGGATAAAGTTGTGAAGAAATTTAAAGCAGGGTTAGGTTCTAAAAAAATATCCCAAGCTTTGAACATCTCACAGAGCTCTGTTCAATCCATCATCTGAAAATGGAAAGAGTATGGCATAACTGCAAACCTTCCAAGACATGGCCGTCCACCTAAACTGACAGGCCGGGCAAGGAGAGCATTAATCAGAGAAGCAGCCAAGAGGCCCATACTAACTCTGGAGATTCGCAGCTTAGGTGGGAGAATCTGTCCCACCTAAGCACAACTATTAGTCGTGCACTCCACAAATCTGATCTTTATGGAAGAGAGGCAAGAAGAAAGACATTGTTGAAAGAAAGCCATAAGAAGAAGGTGGGGGACACAGCAAACATGTGAAAAAAGGTGCTTTGGTCAGATGAGACCAAAGTTGAACTTTTTGGCCTAAAAGCAAAATGCTATGTGTGGCGGAAAACTAACACTGCACATGACCCTGAACACACCATCCCCACCGTGAAACATGGTGGTGGCAGCATCATGCTGTGGGGTTGTTTTTCTTCAGCAGGGACAGGGAAGCTGATCAGAGTTGATTGGAAGATGGATGGAGCCAAATGCCTTAGAAGAAAACCTGTTATGCGGTGTACACACGATAGGAATTTCCGATGAAAAAAGTCAGACGGAGTCCGTCTGACTTTTTTCATCAGGAATTCCGACCGTGTGTGGGCCAAATCTGAGAAATTCCGATTAATTCCATCGGAATTTTCGAATATTTTTTTCTGATGAAATTCCGATGGGAGTTTGGTCGGAAAAATGTCCGATCGTGTGTACGGGGCATTAGAGTCTGCAAAAGACTTGAGACTGAGGCGGAGGTTCACCTTCCAGCAGGACAACAACCCTAAACATACAGCCAGAGCTACAATGGAATGGTTTAAATCAAAGCATATTCATGTGTAAGAATGGCCCAGTCAAAGTCCAGACCTAAATCCAATTGAGAATCTGTGGCAAGACTTGAAAATGGCTGTTCACAGACGCTCTCCATCCAATCTGACAAAGCTTGAGCTATTTTGCAAAAAAAGAATGGGCAAAAATGTCACTCTCTAGATGTGCAAAGTTGGTAAAGACATCCTCAAAAAGATTTGCAGCTGTAATTGCAGCGAAAGGTGGTTCTACAAAGTACTGACTCTTGGGGGGTTGAACACAAATACACGCCACACTTTTCACATATTTATTGTAAAAGATGTTGAAAACCATTTATCATTTTCCTTCCACTTCACAATTATGTGCCTTTTTGGCCAATAAAATACATTTACATTTTTGGTTGTAACATGACAAAATTTGGAACATTTCAAGGAGTATGAGTACTTTTTCAAGGCACTGTAACCCTACCTAACTATCATGCTTCAACTTTTTGCTACTTTCCTAGGAGTTCTGGTGAGCAAAATCTAACCTTTTTTGCTAGCCTTTTTTTCTTTTTTTTGCTTTAGTTGTCTGATTCGTTGACTAATCAGGAAACATCTTTCCTTATCAGGGACCTCCCTTTTTCTGATTTCAAGGGTTAGCAGTGTACTGTATAGCTTAAAGTCTAGTATACACGGTGAGATTATCAGACGAATGATCGTCTGTTTTTTTGTTTTTTTTTGTTTTCATGCTAGTCTCTATTTTGAAAACAAATAGGTTACTAAAGAACGAAATGTCTCGTAGGACAGAATAAAAATTCGGAGGTGATGTAATGTATTTGCATTGTATTTTCGAATGAAAACTGTACTGATTAAAAGAAAATTGTAAAATCTGTTATTGTATGAGAAAAAATGTCATGTTTCTCCCTTCGGATAATTTCGGACAAAAGCTGTGTACCAGGGATGAGCCGAACACCCCCCTGTTCGGTTCGCACCAGAACCTGCGAACAGACAAAATGTTCGCGTGAACTTTAGAACCCTATTAAATACAATGGACTCGAACGTTCGAAATCTAAAGTGTTAATTATAAAGGCTAATATGCAAGTTATTGTCCTAAAAAGTGTTTGGGGACCGGGGTCCTGCCCCAGGGGACATGTATCAATGCAAAAAGAAGTTTTAAAAACGGCCATTTTTTCGGGAGCAGTGATTTAAATAATGCTTAAAATGAAAAAATAAAAGTGAAATATTCCTTTAAATTTCGTACCTGGGGGGTGTGTATGATATGCATGTAAAGTGGCGCATGTTTCCCGTGCTTAGAACTGTCCCTGCACAAAGTGTCATTTTTGAAAGAAAAAAATTCATTTAAAACTGACTCGCGGCTATCAATGAATTGTCGGCTCCCGGCAATACATACAAAAGTCATTGATAAAAAAAAAAAAAAAAAGCGTGGGGGTTCCCCAGAATTCAATTACCAGGCCCTTCAGGTCTGGAATGGATATTAAGGGGAACCCCGCCGCAAATTTTAAAAAAAATTGACGTGGGGTTCCCCCAAATATCCATTCCAGGCCCTTCAGATCTGGCATGGATTTTAAGGGGAACTCCACCCCAAATTAAAAAAAAAATGGCGTGGAGTCCCCCTAAAAATCCATACCAGACCCCTTATCCGAGCACGCAACCTGGCCGGCCGCAGGGGAAAAGGGGGGGACGAGAGAGCGGCCCCCCCTCCCTCCTGAACCGTACCAGGCCACATGCCCTCAACATGGGGAGGATGTCCCCACGTTGATGGGGTCAAGGGCCTCATCCCCACAACCCTTGCCCGGTGGTTGTGGGGGTCTGCGAGCGGGGGGCTTATCGGAATCTGGAAGACCCCTTTAACAAAGGGGACCCCCAGATCCCGGCCCCCCCCTATGTGAATTGGTAAGGGGTACATTGTACCCCTACCATTTCACGAAGAAAGCGTAAAAAAATGTTTAAAAAAAAAACACACAAACACCTTGAAAAAGTCCTTTATTTAAAAAAAAAAAACATTCCAGCGGTGAAATCCAGTGTCCCGCGGCGATCCCGATGTGCAGCGCTGTCCTTCATTGGTTGTGCCTGAGCGGACCTGATGGGGAACTCCCTCTCAGTATTTTAAATGTATAGACCCGCCCCTTCTGAAGTTCCCCATCAGGTCCGCTCAGCGGACCAGATGCGGAACATGAGAAGGGGCGGGTCTATACATGTATTACCAAAGTGAGAGCAGTTCCCCATCAGGTCCGCCCCCTCGGTATGTCGGACCCGCCTACGTCATTGGCTTGAGCGGGGAACTTCCTTCACTATGTAAATTTAAATTACACAGTGAAGGAAGTTCCCCGCTCAAGCCAATGACGTAGGCGGGTCCGACATACCGAGGGGGCGGACCTGATGGGGAACTGCTCTCACTTTGGTAATACATGTTCCGCATCTGGTCCGCTTAGCTGACCTGATGGGGAACTTTAGAAGGGGCGGGTCTATACATTTAAAATACTGAGAGGGAGTTCCCCATCAGGTCCGCTCAGGCACAACCAATGACGGACAGCGCTGGACATCGGGATCGCCGCGGGACACTGGATTTCACCGCTGGAATGTTTTTTTTTTTTTTTTAAATGAAGGACTTTTTCAAGGTGTTTGTGTGTTTTTTTAAACATTTTTTTACGCTTTCTTCGTGAAATGGTAGGGGTACAATGTACCCCTTACCAATTCACATAGGGGGGGCGGGATCTGGGGGTCCCCTTTGTTAAAGGGGTCTTCCAGATTCCGATAAGCCCCCCGCCCGCAGACCCCCACAACCACCGGACAAGGGTTGTGGGGATGAGGCCCTTGTCCCCATCAACATGGGGACATCCTCCCCATGTTGAGGGCATGTGGCTTGGTACGGTTCAGGAGGGACCTCGCTCTCTCGTCCCCCCCTTTTCCCCTGCGGCCGGCCAGGTTGCGTGCTCGGATAAGGGGTCTGGTATGGATTTTTAGGGGGACTCCACGCCATTTTTTTTTAAAATTTGGGGTGGAGTTCCCCTTAAAATCCATGCCAGATCTGAAGGGCCTGGAATGGATATTTGGGGGAACCCCACGTCAATTTTTTTTTAAATTTGCGGCGGGGTTCCCCTTAATATCCATTCCAGACCTGAAGGGCCTGGTAATTGAATTCTGGGGAACCCCCACGCTTTTTTTTTTTTTATCAATGACTTTTGTATGTATTCCTGGGAGCCGACAATTCATTAATAGCCGCAAATCAGTTTTAAATGACTTTTTTTCTTTCAAAAATGACATTTTTTGCAGGGACAGTTCTAAGCACGGGAAACATGCGCCACTTTATATGCATATCATACACACCCCCCAGGTACGAAATTTAAAGGAATATTTCACTTTTATTTTTTCATTTTAAGCATTATTAAAATCACTGCTCCCGAAAAAACGGCCGTTTTTAAAACTTTTTTTTGCATTGATACATGTCCCCTGGGGCAGGACCCCGGTCCCCAAACACTTTTTAGGACAATAACTTGCATATAAGCCTTTATAATTAGCACTTTAGATTTCTCCCATAGATTTTTCGAATTTGCCACGAACACCCCAATTTGTTCGCTGTTCGGCGAACGGGCGAACAGGCAATGTTCGAGTCGAACATGAGTTCGACTCGAACTCGAAGCTCATCCCTACTGTGTACTAAGATCAGATTATCGTACGATTGCTTCGAAAGCGATATTCTGATCGTATGTACTAAGGTTTAAGACTCTTACTGTGGCCTTCTTGGTCCTTTCTCTAGACATGCTCCATGCTTTGTCCAAACTTTCTTTCCTGAATCAAGGGTTAATTATGCCAACCTTAAGTTTTTTCCTGCGTTTAACTGAATGTGCTTTTCTATTTGATATATTATGTCCATTCAAGATCTTTTTCTTTTTCTGAGGCTTGCCTCAGTAAACATGCCTTTTTAATTGACTTTGTTTGCTGTTGGTCTAGTTTTCTCTTGTTTGGGTAGAGTGTTGTTTCCCCTGTTTTTTGGTGGATAATTGGTTAGTCCCTCATTTTACTAATTAAGGCCCATGGCTCCTTCAAGTAGTAGTTTCCCCTTAAAGGTGATTTTCTGTCCTAGTCTTCAGCACCAAGTTGGTCTTTGGTACATTCTCTTTAATTCTATATTGGTTTGGCCCTTCTTCATCCAGTCTTTGTTCAGGCATTGGCCTCAGATCATCAGATACTCTTTTGTAGTTTGATATCCACATCTGTTATATCTCCCATTGGTTATTTCTCATCCCCAGTAAGATTTCCTGAGCGTTTGCACATCCTTATGCCTTGTACAAACGGTCGGAATTTCTGATGAAAAAAGTCAGACGGAATTTTTTCATCGGAAATTCCAACCGTGTGTGTGCCCCATCGGACTTTATTTCCGAGGAATTCCTTCGGAGTTTAGATAGAGAACATGTTCTATCTTACTCCGATGGAATTCCGTTGGAATTCCGATGTGCTTTTGGCCGGACAATAGTCCGACCGTGTGTACGGGGCATAACTGTTTAAGAAATCCTCAATTCCTATATTCCTCAATGGATGATGAAGAAAATAGGATTTTTTTATCTTACCATAAAATCTTTGTCCATTGATGTCACATGTCCCATCCCTCTGTGTTATTGGCTCTTGTACACCTTGCTTACCATTTTTTGTTTGCCAGTTTTCTAAACCTCCTGTAGGCAGCAGTATATCCTGACTTTTTAAGAGTTGCTGAATTCCTATGTCTATATACAGAAAAATATTTTATGATGATTACTAAAATCCTATTTTCTTCTAGGCTTACAATGACAGTTTGACTGAAAAAAGATTAGCACATGTTGAAACTTAGATTGGGAACCTTTTTACTCAGCCCCTAGTGCTCTAGGATGACTAATGTCCCCTTGTTTTAAAGAGGCATCAGCCTTTAGGATATGAGAACAATGTGTTCCTAAATATATTTGGTCAATGTAAATATTTATTATACAGTATGTACAATATAACTTTCAACATTTACCCATCCCGTCCTACTTATGAAATTGAATAAGGGCATAGATTTTCATGAGTCCAACAAAGACTGTAACATCTCTTCAAAATGGTAGCTTCCAGTCTTGAACATTTCCCCAGACCAGAACCCCTGAGAAACCCTGCTGCACAAACTGAATCCGACCCTCTCTACTACCCAAAGGAAGCTGGTGGGATATCTTCAGTCTTCTCAATAAGAAGGTGCAACATTTGTTTGAATATATTGGGGAGGTCTTATGGACAACAGCAGTGCTAGGGAATACATCTCTCTTTTCATATTGCATATTGTTCCTGTCTATAGCTAGCTCACACTTTGATTTAGAAATGTACTGATCTTTGTTATGGGCCCACTTATGAAATAATCCCCATGCACACGTTCCTAAAAAAAGGGCTGTAGTAATTCTGGGTTCTGTAATGACCACAGGCTGGAAATCGTAGACAATCAGATTGAAGAAATGTCATCAGCATATCAAGGATTCCTTAAATTCCTTAAATGGGTCCAAAGCATTACTCACATGTCACATGGTACACATACGGCAACATTTCAGGGCTGCACAGGGCCACTTCGTCAGGCAAGGTTACTTGCAGGACAAAGGGGCCCTGCTCGCCTCTGAAACATTGCTGTATGTGTACCATGTGATCATGTGAATAAAGCTTTGGACCCTTTTGAGGAATCCTTGGTGTGCTGATGACATTTCTTCACTCCTAAGGTGGTAGTAAGCTCAGTTTTACCACTTGTACCTACAGGTAAGCCTATAATAAGGCTTACCTGTAGGTACTGGGAATATTTCCTAAGCTTGCTCTGTTTAGGAGATGTTTACACTGCATGCAGTCGGTGACATCACTGGCACATGCACTCTGAAGGTCTAGCATATGGTGCCGGACCTTAAGAGCCCTTGCCATAAACAGCAGCTCCGGTGCGTATGCGTGGGAGTGACGTCACTGCGCCCTGGCCACTCATGTAGCTGGAGGCCGCGAACCTGGAAGGAAGACTGGGTGAAGATGGATGCCCTGTCAGCAGGACAGTGTGCCGCTGGAGGGCTTCGCTTTAAGGTAAGTCTCTCATAATGTGCTAGTATACAATGCGTACTAGCACATTTTGACATTGCCCTGCATGGGAAGTTTTTTTTTTAACTGCGGTTTACTAGCGTTTACTAAAGTGGTTTTTTTTTCCCTACACCTCTCAGTCTTCCCCTTCGGCTTAGTTGGACTTTTTTAGATATAGCTGACACTCATACCTATTTTAGAAAAAAAATGTAAAAATCTTTAAAATTGGATGCATATTGGTTTCCAGGTAAAAATGTAAGGCCCTGATATTGTTTTATAATAGTAAACATGTTAAAGCAGCTTCCAGTATAGCAGCTTCCAGTCTCAGCCTAGCCAGAAGTCCATTCTTGTTCAGCTGCGTAAAACATGGAACAATGTCACTGCCATGTTATCTTGGGAATCACACCACCTTTTGTCCAAACATATCTGCTGTGCCTCACTTGTACAAGATGAAAGTCACATCACGCCTCTGTATTGTTACCTTTTGGAAACAGTTCGTTTTGATGCATTGTTGTGTTAGCACTTTCTGGAGGATATATTCTCTGCACATTAATTTTGTGTCAATGTGTTGCCACTGGCGGGGAGGACTGGCTGAGGATCGTATACAACGCTTCTATGCTTTTTACCCGAGGACCTCCTTGTGATTCATAAATAAGAGCCAGAGCCGCTGGCATTTCAAAGTGCGTTACTCTAGTAAATAGCAGCATAAGTGATTTTATTCAAATGTTTTCCCTTGTCACTCAAATCTTTCAGCTCACTTGATACAATGCTCCATGCCGTTAAAGTAAAACCACAGTGAATAACAATTGGCGATGATGAATCCGTACGCACTGACTCCCAAGAATTTTAGCGGAATTTAAAGTGAACCTGTGGGAGAAATTGAACTAGTGCTTTGACAGCTGTAGAAAATAGTTTACAGCATAGGCTGGCTGCTGGCTCCTACAATGGGGAATTATATTGGTCTATGTTATAAAGATGGACTTTTTTCATCGGACAAACCGATCATGCGTGGGCCCCATCTTTCTTTTTTCCATCAGTGTTAAAAAATAGAACATGTTTTAAATTTATCCGATGAAAAAAAAACGATAGCAAATTACTATCGTCTGTGGGAAACTCCATCGGATAAAAAAACTCACACATGCTCAGAATCAAGTCGACGCATGCTCAGAAGCATAGAACTTAATTTTTCTTGGCTCGTCAGAGTGTTTTACGTCACAGCGTTTGGGACGATCGGTTTTTTGACTGATGGTGTGTAGGCAAGACTGATGGAAGTCAGCTTCATCGGATTTCCGATGGAAAAATCCATTGGTTTTAAAATCCATAGGAAATCCGATCGTGTGTACAGGGCTTAATAGTACAAACAAGCCACATTATATTGCAATATCTACGCTGAACAAATGGTTTGAACACTCAAGGCCCTTGGAGAAAAAAGTATATGGACCTCTGATATCTTGAAAATAAAGCAGTAGGTATTGCCAATGAGATTTGAAGCGTGCTTTGAAGGTGTGATGCCCAATAAAAAGTACATATATACAGTGCCTTGAAAAAGTATTCATACCCCTTGAAATTGTCCACATTTTGTCGTGTTACAACCAAAAACGTAAATGTATTTTATTGGGATTTTATGTGATAGACCAGATGCTTTTCTTCAGTATGGACATTGGACAGGGAACCTAGTCAGAGTTGATGGGAAGATGGATGGAGCCAAGTACAGGGCAATCTTAGAGATGTCTGCAAAAGACTTGATACTGGAGTGGAGGTTCACCTTCCAGCAGGACAACCACACCAAACATACAGCCAGAGCTACAATGGAATGGTTTAGATCAAAGAATGTTCATGTGCTAGAATGGCCCAGTCAAAGTCCAGACCTAAATACAATTGAGAATCTGTGGCAAGACTTGAAAATTGCTGTATACAGATGCTCTCCATCCAATCTGACAGAGCTTGAGCTATGTTGCAAAGAAGAATGGGCAAAAATCTCACTCTCTAGATGTGCAAAGCTGGTAGACACATCCCCAAAAATATTTTCAGCTGTAATTGCAGAGAGAGGTGGTTCTACAGAATGTTGATTGGGGGGGGGAGGGGTGCATTCAAATGCACGCCACACTTTTCACATATTTATTTGTAAAAATGTTGAAAACCATTTATTATTTTCCTTCCACTTCACAATTATGTGCCACTTTGTGTTGGTCTATCACAAAAAAACAAATAAAATACATCTAGGTTTTTGGTTGTAACATGACAAAATGTGGAAAATGTCAAGGGTTATGAATACTTTTTTAAGGCACTGTATGTTGGTTTCTGACATAGAGTTAAAAAAAAGGGACCTAGAAAAATATTTTCAGAGATGTATAAAGATAGAAAAAGGGTAGAGCATCTCTAAATAAAAAAAAAATAATAATACATTGCAAATTACCAGCCCTTAGATGTGGTTGTCACATTAATTTTAATTGTTCTTCATTATTTTCACTTGGTGATTCTGCCAGTTGCACACTTGCTGTCATAAGATGACAACACTCACCCTTCTGTATCAGGAGGACAACAGAAACAAGATAGGACTACAGATTTCCACCCCTCTCTTGCTATTATTGATAACATGGAGGGGTGTGGTACTGTAGTCCCCAAAATAGCTAAGAATTATGTAATTGATAATATTTAGTACAGACAGAGGACAAAAAAAATTATTAGCTTACTGGGGTTCTGACAAGATTAACAGGTATGTTATATACTGTAATATGGAGGGCCCAGGATGACAAACAAACTGCTTGTAAAAGTAAATAGTCTTTATTGGACTCCCAAAACATGCAAACACAAATAGCTTTCTGCAGCAAATGTAAAACAAACAGTTTACAGTCCTGGTATAAAGATAACCATACAATATTGCTCACAGCCAATCTCTCGGTACCACACTGGAGTGTAAGGTTCCCAGATGTCTTGAGGTACAAGACAAGCCACAGGAGCTCAGTAGGGAACTTACCACTTGCCGACCGCCTACAGTACTTTCACTGCGGGTGGCACAGGCAGACTTGATCATGTACATGTACGTCATGCAGCCTGCTCCGGGTTAGGGGCGTGCAGCGTGCTGTACCCAGAGCCCAGTGATCATGTGATCGCTATGCGCCCACATGATCACAATGTCAACAAAGTTGTTATGAATTAATTCATAACAGCTGTTTTTCCTATGATGTGATTGACCCACAGCTATCACATGGTACCTGGGCCAATCACAGCACCCTGTACCATGTGATTGGCTTTAGCCAATCACAGATCACTAGTAATCATAGCTTTCATGAATGTAACCCATTCATGATAGTTGAAAACATTGCTGTTACAATGATTATCCCCTCAGAGTAGTACAGTGTCACTATGGTGACACTGAACTACTCTGATGAAAGTATGAAAAAAATAATATTTTTTTTTTAAATATATAAAAAAATAAAATAAAAAAATGAATAAAAATATATACATTTTTTATTTATTTTTAACATATTGTCACTGTCATCAGTCATTGCCCCTGATCACCGCCACACCAGTCATATGATGACACTGTACTGCACTGGTGACAGTATGTAAAATGAAAAAAAAATGGTGGAGAAAAAAATGTCCTCATTTGCAAAAAAATTGTGACAAAAAAAAATGTAAACTTCAAAAAACTTGCCATGCCTCTTACTAAATTCCTCAGACTGTCTACTTTCCAAAAATTTGACATTTGGGGGGTATTTGTACTGTCCTGGCATTTTAAGGGCTTCAAGAAAACTGATTAATTTTTAAATATTCTGTATAATTTGTAGATACTATAACTTTCATATAATCCAATGAATATTTAATAAACTTATTACACTTTTTAATAAATTATTTAATTAACTTTTTATTAAACTATTATTAATAAACTTTTTAATAAACTATTTTTAATAAACATTTTAATAAACTATTTAATAAACTTATTGGGATTTTTTTTTTACCAAAGACATGTAGTAGCATACATTTTGGCCTAAATTTATGAAGAAATTAGTTTTTATTGGATATGTTTTATAACAGAAAATAACCTATTTAAAAAAAATTGGTGTGGAAAAGTCATAAAATTGTCCCAATATCAATTCAAGAAACACTTGCATGCTATCCAAAATTTAAAAACATAGTAGACATTTAATTCATACATGTACATTTGTTTACGCTTTTAGAAATTCTTTAACATGAAGTAATCTGTAGGTTTTCAGTAGGTTCGCTACTTTCCTTTAAAAAAAAAAAAAAACTGGAGGAAATAGTTCAGATCAAAGAGATTCCAACATATTTTTTTATTCTTGTATTGCTGATGCTGACTTTGGCTCGGGATGGTGTATGTTTGCTATGCGGATATGCAATTAACAATTTCTTAATTCTTTCTTTGTTTCAGTCAGGAAATGGATCATTTAAATGATACTTGTTACAAAATTAGAATCAATATTGATTTTCTCTTTTTTTTTTTTCACAGCTACAGGGAGCAGACCCTTCCCTCGGAATACTTCTATTTCTTTAATTGTAGCAATGTCTCATTAGATAATAGGATTCTTATTTCCCTACATTAAATATATTGTGCAGCTTGCACAGGGTGCTCACGATAAATGCAGTCATTGTGCTGTTAAATTTCCTTGCATAAAATAAAGTGAAAACTGATGGTTTTTGAAAGATTAAACTTTGGGCCTTGAAGGGAGCCAGTACCGTGTTTCCCCGAAAGTAAGACCTACACCGAAAATAAGACCTACCCCGATTTTCAAGGAGGGCTGCAATATAAGCCCTACCCCAAAAAAAGCCCTAGTTTAGGCTGGTTGTGGGCTGCTGGAGTCCTCTCTATTGCTGCTGGAGTCCTCCTCTTCCCCCCTTCCCCCAGCTGTCAGCGGGGGAATTCAGCCCCCCTTCTGCAAGGCTCAGAGCGGGTAGAAGGACTCAGGCAGGTCACGGAAGTGCCAAGCAGCATTCAGATGATCCCCGCTGCTCTCCTCTTTTGCCAGCTGTCAACGGGGGATCTTGGGCCCCCTCCCCCTGCAGTGCTGGTGCCATGGAAGAACAATCTGGCGGGTCACGGAAGCGCCGAGAGGCGCTGTGGGAAGGTATGTGACATGGTTAGAGTGCAGAGACAAATACCCTTTGCATTATATTCTGCTGTGGTGGCAAGGATTCTGGCAGTTTGCAAGCACTTTTACGATGTGCACACTGGGGGTTAAATTGCAAGCCCTACCCCGAAAATAAGCCCTAGTGTGTTTTTGGTGCCAAAAATTAATATAAGACCCGGGCTTATTTTCAGGGAAACACGGTAAGGGCATTTGTAAGGATCTGAATCTCCATTGTTGCTGGTAAAGAGTCCCTGTCAAAAACTTGTCTTAGATGAGAGCATCCCCCGGTCATGCAGTTCCTCTTTGGAAGATGTATCTTCTCTTCTTAAGAATGATAGTCATAGCCCAAAAATTGCGTTACACGGGTTCTTTAGCGACCAGTGGTGTATGTCACTAGTGTTGGGTGAACGTTTTGTCCCAAGCATGAGTTCGGGATGGACATTGGTTGTTCAGCCCGTTCGACCAACACCCGAACTTGCAGGGTGTTTGGCAGGTGTTCTTCCCGCCAAACGCCCTGCAATGCAGTGTGCATTTTGCGCCCTGATTGGGCAAAGCTTTGCCCAATCAGCAGGCTCCAAGCTGCCGGCTCTTGATATATGCCTGATATAGGTGCACGCATGCTCCGAACGCGAGCTCTACCACCCTCCCATCCATCACCGCTGACCTGCTTGTTGTGTGACCGTCTTCAACCTAAGGAACCACCGGAGCCGCCGAGAACTGCTGACCACCCCCGCAGCCCAAGCTACTTATGCCAGGCACATAATATCTCACCAAAATTCCTGAGTGATACATCAAGAGCTGGCAGCTTGGAGCCTGGAGGTTGGATATCGTTAGCACCTATGTTTTCTTAAGGCTGATTATGCACTGCATAGAGGTGAGAGTTCTGTGAGCACTGAGCAGTTGTGTGAAGGCACAGAATTACTATGATTGTTGGTGGAAGTTCAACCCTATGAGGACTTTGTTTAATTATTCACTGACACTCTGACTTATTTATTTGCACGTTGCACTTTATATACACATTTATATTTGATATTTGATATTTGAGGAATTGCGCTGATCACTTTCCCTTTTATTGTTATTACGTGTATTGTGCACACCAGATTCAACAGCAATTTCATATTTATTTGGCTTGTCACTTTTCATTAAGCATTTATTTACCTAGTAGCGCGGAGGATTACACATTTGATTTTGTTGCCTAATCAGGGCGTAGTATAAACTGGTTGTTAAGGAGCGGGCCGGGAAACCGGCCGCAACGTTCTTTTTTTTAACAGAGATGTTTATTGAAATACAAATCAGCATTACATTGTCAAAGTATAAAAGACATAGATACAACTTAATACAAGAAAGTCAGCATAATATCCACTCAGAATTGGGGACCTGATCCCCAAGCAGGTATAACATTGCAGAGTACACACATTATATCCCTAACAACAGACTGAGAAGGCAATTGGCTGAAGGAGTACTACTCCTCACCCTTGTGCAAAACCCGTACAAATGGAGGGTAAGGCAAGTCAGGGAAAGGGGGGGGGGGAGGGAGAGGGCGGGCAGGATGAAGGGGAAACTAAACATAAACATAACACTCAAAAAAAAAAAAACTCAAACTCTCTCCCCATACGTTGGTGAAGGAGAAAGGGGTCCCCTTCCCCCTCTTTCCTTCACCCCCTTTGTTCTTTCCATGTCCATTCCTTACCTTCCCTTCCTATTCACTTCTAGCTGCTATTTCCCCCCCTCCTCTTTATACTCCCCCCAACTCCCTCCCCTACACCTGGGTCCCCCTCTTTCCTTCACCCCCTTTGTTTTTTTTGTTTTTATGTCCATCCCTTACCTTCCCTTCCTATTCACTTCTAGCTGTTATTCCCCCCCCTCCTCTCTATACTCCCCCCCCCCCAACTCCCTCCCCTACACCTGGGTCCCCCTCTTTCCCTCACACCCTTTGTTTTTTTTTAATGTCCATTCCTTACCTTCCCTTCCTATTCACTTCTAGCTGTTATTTCCCCCCCCCCTCCTCTCTATACTCCCCCCTCAACTCCCTCCCTTACACCTGGGTCCCCCTCTTTCCTTCACCCTCTTTGTTCTTTCCATGTCCAATCCTTCCCTTCCCTTCCTATTCGCTTCTAGCTGCTATTTCCCCCTCCTCTTTATACTCCCCCCCCCCCAACTCCCTACCCTACACCTGGGCCCTCTCCTTCTACACCTGGGCCCTCTCCTTCCACCCCTACCCCATTTTACCCCATACTATATATCTGCCTAATAATTCTTAATATTAAAGAATCATAACCCACGGCCTACATACTTGATCCAGTTTTACCCTAGATGCACTTTCTCTCAGACCAAGGTAAAAACTTTTCACTGATCTTTTGCCTCCCCCATTTATCGGTGGTCAGGCGACCTTTCCCACACTGGTTAATACTCGCTCCAGCTTGCCAGGATGAGTAAACTTAAATTTCATTCAGACCGTTAATCAGGTTTACTACTTGGTTTCTTCACCACCACCTTGGTGGTTAGTATCTGGTATTGATCTATGTATTTTTGTTATACGCATAGACAGTTACGAACATTAAAGAACACTATTAGATAAGGTTTTTTTTTTTTTCATGGTTAATATCTCTTATCTACATACACTATATTACCAAAAGTATTGGGGCACCTGCCTTTGCATGCACATGCACGTTAATGGCATCCCAGTCTTAGTCCATGGGGTTCAATATTGAGTTGGCCCACCCTTTGCAGCTATAACAGTTACAACTCTTCTGGGAAGGCTGTCCACAAGGTTTAGGAGTGTGTCTATGGGAACGTTTGACCATTCATCCAGAGGTCAGGCACTGATGTGGACGAGAAGGCCTGGCTCGCAGTCTCCTCTCTAGTTCATCCCAAAGATGTTCTATTGGGTTGAGGTCAGGCCAGTCAAGTTCCTCCATGCAAAACTCGCTCATTCATGTCTTTATGGACCTTGCTTTGTGCTCTGGTTCAAATCATTTGGTGGAGGGGGGATTATGATGTGGCGTTGTATTTCAGGGGTTGGGCTTGGCCCCTTAGTTCAAGTTAAGGGAACCTATAAGGTGTCAGCTTACCAAGACATTTTGAAAAATGTCATGCTTCCAACTTTGTGGGAACAGGTTTGAGACGACCTCTTCCTGTTCCAACAAGAAAGCGCACCAGTGCGTAAAGAAAGTCCGTAAAGACATTGATGAGTAAGTTTGGGTTGGAGGGACTTGACTGGCCTGACCTCAACCCCATAGAACACCTTTGAGATTAATTAGAGCGGAGACTGTGAGCCAGGTTTTCTCGCCCTACATCAGTGGCTGACCTCACAAATGCACTTCTGGAAGAATGGTCAAACACTCCCATAGACACACTCCTAAACCTTGTGGACAGCCTTCCCAGAAGAGTTGAAGCTGTTATTAGCTGCAAAGGGTGGGCCAACTCAATATTGAACCCTACGGACTAAGACTGGGATGCCATTAAAGTTCATGTGCGTGTAAAGGCAGGCGTTCCAATACTTTTGGTAACATAGTGTATGTGAGACATGTATACTATCAGGCTCCCAGCTGGGCAACCTAACTGCTATTGTTTAATAATCCAAATTTAATGCCAATTTCTGTTTACTGTGTTTACATTTTTCCAATAAAACTTTTGAAACAAAAAAATTGTAAAAAAAAAAAAAAAAAGGTTTGCATATAGTTCTACTTTAAATGAAACATGACAGGGAAAAAAAAAAAAAGCGACATAAATACTACGTAATGAGAAAACATACATATACATACAGTAACAAAAAAAAAAACGACACTACGGTTCAACAATCTGACTTTAACAAGGAAGGAAAGGGTTACGTTTGAAACCCTTGCCCATTTGAACCCAGCATTGAAAATGTTTAAAGACCATAATCGCTGTTCAATTGTATCTGACTAAATTACACACATCCTATGAATGATAAAAAGGAAGTTTTTGGAGCCACAAGATAATTATTGAGCACTAATACAGGACTCATTGGCAAAATGTTCAGTAATTTAAGCAATGTAGACAATGAAGGTTCTCAACCCTGCTACAATAGAGTGACCTACAGGATCCTGCGGAATGAATAATTATAGGCAATATCCATTTCAGCTTCTATTAGAACATCCAATAAAACAAGGTCATGACAACAGACAAGGATCACATCCCTGCTCGCCTCAGAGCGGACAGGCAGAGTCACCCCAGAGGTGGTGGATTGGATCGCACTTGCTTTCCACAATGAATTAGCTTTCTGACAGCTCCCTCAGGAGCAGAGCACTACTTCCTATTGTTCAGCCATCCGTGACATCACTTACATATCCGAACATTCCCTGGAAGTCAGCTCACATTGGTCCTGAGCCACATATCCTTTGTCTTTTCCCCTTGTCATACTGCTCCAAACAGGGTGCTGCAATGCAGGACAACCATTTATTGTGTATCAGATAATAGTATAAAGTCCTAAGATATGTGTGAGTGAAATCATATAAACATAAAAAGCATTTTTTAGTAATATACATGAGTTGGATAGTAGCCATGCTGTTCATACAAGTGCTAGAACAATAAAAAAATAAAAAAAACATATGTAGCGCCCACCCCATTTAGGGGTGCTATATACCCAAATTTAGGGGCTATTCTGAGATAGTAGTTAGGCTCAGACCATTCTCAATTTGTAGGTTGTGCTGTTTTATTTCCAGGATGGTATACTGGTGTGCAGTTCCCTGTGGCCTGTAGGTGGCACTGCCATAATGGGTCAGGGTTGAACCACTGGTATTAGTGCTGTGCCTTTAGGGTGTCCTCTCTCGGCAGCGGTACAGTGGGTGTGGTCAACCTGCTATGCATGCCGGGAGAGGATACATAAGGGGCAGACGCCGCCTGGGAGGGGTTCGTGTTGGTCTTCGTTCCAGAGTCGGAGTCCGGGTGCATGACGCATGGCCCTCCAGGCCATGGGGCCACGTGTGCATCAGTCCCAGGCACCTTTAGTCCTGGGGCTGCATCTTCAACACTGGGCCCAGCACCTATAGCTGGAGCCCGCTTCGAGGAGGAGAAGTCCCAGGGTGTCCCTCGCAAGGGAACCCGCTTCTAAGAAGAGGAGGCCGGGGGAGGACCTTTCTGACGGACTGGTGAGAGTTCACGGTGACGGAAGGGGCCCGGTAACTTTCTGGAGGGATTCATCTATCCACCAAGGGCCTAGTAATGTGCTGCTGCTGACACTGTCCTTAAGTACCAAAAGCTAAGAGGTTCGGGGTCTGATAGATTCTGTGGCAGAGAGTCTTCTGATCGCATCTAGGAAAAGAACCTGATTAAACGTCCGAGCATCACTTCGGCTGCTAGGATCCATTTCGTAGGTGAGTTAAACCTACTCGGAGATAGAGTAGCGATTGTGATATCCATTTGTGCCTGGACTAACCTCCCAAACCTTGCTGTCCTGTCTCTCTTCCACCCTTTTCCTATCTGCTGAACATTGAGAAAATAAACTCAACGTTGGAGTTTGAAGTGGTGTGGACATTGGAATTACTGGGGGGAAAACAGAGACTTGTCCCTATATCCTAGGAGATGAGAACCAACTGATGGAGGAACCTAGCTGTGGGACCCAAATACATAACACCGCTTAACCTCCTCATCCAGGAGGGTACGGGCATATAGTACGTTGTGCCTTTTTCCTGCAATTAAGCCAAAGCAAGGGAAAAGGGTCCCTGTGCTACACATACATGTAGCCACCTGGTCCCGTTCCCTTAGTTTAAGAGGCCGGACTGTTTTTTTTCTTTTCTTGGGTCTGCAGCGAGTTACCTCCCCCGAGTGGATCCTTTAGCTCCGTTGTCTAGGCAAACAATAATCTCCAGGAATAAGGCCAATGTCCACACTTGAGTAAAATCTAATCAGCAAGGCTTTATTCTTTTTTGAGACAACACGAACAGAGGAAGAGCAGAAGTTGAAAGAAGTAGGGGAAGATTCAGGCACGCAACACTTAAGTTCAGTATCTACACTCGTCGCCACTCAAGCCTGAGTGGGTATTGCTCACCCAGGTGGTGGCTATGAGAGCGGTCCTAGCAGCCGGGATGGAGCACGGACATCAGAGACGATGAATCCCCTCTAGGTAAGTCTCCAGGCCTCTCCTCGAGACAGCAGTACCGTCGCTAATCTCCGCCGGGACTGATTCTCCCCTGGACTCCTTTTCTAAAGATGGGCCCCCTTCAAGCGGGCAGCCTGGGATACTTCTCTGAAGCGTAGGCTCTAGTCAGCGGAGCTGGGCCTACAATGCAGCAACAGGACCTCGGGCTGAAGGTACCCAAGGCCTAAACACACTCACGCACCTCGTGCCATGCGGGCCACAAGGCATACTCACTGGACCAGAGGTCCCCCTGAACGCCTTGGGGTCCCCCTGGAATCGCCTCACGCCAAATGGCGTCTGCCCCTTTTGTACCCTCTCCCAGCATGCACAGCGGGTAGACCACGCCCACTGCACGGCTGCCGAGAGAGGACACCCAAGGTGCTGTGATACCCCCCGTAGTTTAACCTATGCCTGCAGGCACCGGACAACACTACTGCCGGGCAGTATCACACCCAGAGCAGAACAACAATTGAATCATATTTGGTCTGAGCCCAATTATCGGCTCAGACTACCCTTAAATTTCCACATAGCGCCCCCAAATATTGGGGGGGGGGACATACACAACTAGAAATTAACACTTTGCCTTGTAATTTAAAAGAACAAGAGGTAGAAGAATCAAAATAACCTTAATTCAGCAGCAGTAACTCTGTGCTGTGCAACTTCTTGGGGATCAAATATTGGGGGCAAAATAAGTATTTGGCATACCTGTTAACTAGGTGTGACTTAAAAAGAAATTAATAATCATTTTAGTAGGTTTTTGTTTAAAAAAAAAAGAATATATATATATATATATATATATATATAGATATATATACTGTATATATAATCGATATATATATATATATACATATATATGTACTGTATATAGCACAGACCCCTGACAGTCCTGCTGATTTGTCCCAGGTTCTCTTCCCATTTGGGTCTACAGGCAGCCAGGCGCACAACACTCTTAAACTTGGTTAGGGTATAGGGTATAGGGGAGCTTTGGGATACTCCAAATTTAGTGCACAAAATAACTATTCAGTCCACTCTCTTGGCAGAGACTAGAAACACAAGTCAGTAACTAGGATCCTGCTTCTAAGCCTCTACTCACTGTGACGCCAGGTACTTGGATACCTCCTGCCCAATATCAGCCAGACATTTCTCCTGTGAATCTCCAGGCCACATCCTCAGTGCATCCCCTTGACTTGGCTCAAACTGCTTCCAGGAAAATAGCCCCCCCCGCCAACTCCCACTGAGCTGGGACCTCAATGAACTCTCTGCAATAGGCCCCCAGCTTCCACTGAGTTGAGACCTCGGTAAACTCTTGTAGGCTTTAGCTTACCCACCTGGAAGGGCAGCAGCCCTTCAGGCTGGGATATTCCCCTCCTGGATCAGAATCCTGCTGCTCCAGGCCTCAGACTATTTATCTTCTTCTCAGCCACCTACTGGGCACCCCCCGAGCGATTGGCTGAGACCACATAAATATTCAGTCCTAGGGTATGCCTCTCCCAGCCCACCACTTTCTAGAACCTACTAGAAGGCAGAGAGAAGTAGTTGATCCTGCAGCCTGTAAGATCCAGATCAGCCAACAAATAATCACACGCTGCTCCAATGTTTACAGAGGAGCCAAAAAGACTAAATTTACTCGAACCTCTCTAAGAGGGTGCTACATGTATATGTAGTATAACAAGTATTAATATCCTTGTGCATTCTGAAGTGGCCACTGTAACCCTAAACTGTACTAATGTGTCCTTATCTGGGCAGAACCAGGAACCTTTGGCCTGAGGGGGCAAACACAACCAATTAGCCCTTTCACGGTAGGCTCAGATTTCTGTCCAAACTGTGCCATGACTCTTGTTGATTGGTGGGCATGGTAAACAGTAGTTTATCACGACATATCTTTTCACATCTTCCAGGAACAGCTTCCTTAGTAGCTCTTGGCATTTAGTCTCACATCTTCATTCAGGGCCACCATTGCAGCATATCTTATTAGCAATAAATAGGGGACAAATGCCCCCTATCTCCAAGCAAAGTCCCCCCTCTGTCTTTATGAAGTTTCTGTCACACTGTGTAGTATCAGTGCTTCCATTTACAATAGGTACCACCCAAGTGTAACCCAGTAGAATTTCATTTTAGCATTTGTATGGAAATTTGCCAGAGCATTCGATATTACCATTATGGACTTTCATATGTAAACTCTGGAAATGTTCATTTAATCACCATGCCAGTATTTCAAATTAATTATGAAATTTCCCGATGCACTTGTGCATTACAGTATGTACAATTTTTCCCAAATGAAAACCACAATTACAGGTAGAATTTTGTTCATACGAGAAAAATTGTCCATCCTTCGCCTTTGATTTTCCTCATCACTACAATTTTAGATGATCATCGATTTGATCCCCTTACCTATTAGCAAATCGATTAAATATTCTGAAAAAAAAATTGTTTCCAATTAAATTTTGCAGGTCTATGGCCAGCTTAACTTCATACACATAAGGCAGAATCCCTAAGCTACAGTTATGCTGCGTACACACGCTCGGAATTTCCGATGGAAAAAGTCTGACGTAATATTTTCATCGGATATTCAGACCATGTGTATGCCCCATCTGACTTTTTCCCTCGGAAATTCCGACAGACTTAGGAAGAGAACATGTTCTCTTTTTTTCAGACGGAAAAAAATTATATCGGAATTTCTGTTCGTCTGGATGCAATTCCGACGGACTAAAAACCAGGCATGCTCAGAATCAATTTGACGCATGCTCGGAAGCATTGAACTTAATTTTTCTCGGCTCATCATAGTGTTGTACGTCACCGCGTTCTTGCCGGTCGGAATTTGGTGTGACAGTGTGTATGCAAGACAGCTTGAACGGAATTCCGTCGGAAAAACCTGTCGGAGTTTATTCCAATGGAAAATCTGACCGTGTGTACAAGGCATTAGAAATTTATTTTTACTAATCTGACTGCAGTAACCTAAAATCCTATTGGTTGTTATTCATTACTGTGGGGTCTTTGTACGGTTTTATCAAACATAAACAGAAAGACACATTTTTCTCAGGACTGACCATATCCAAAGTTATTTACCAGGAAATGTGGATTTAAATGTATTTTGTTAGAAATAAGAAAGAAATTCAAGACATTTTAAAAAACAGGCTACACTTTTTATGCTTTCATATGTTGGGGTGGGAGATGTAAAGATGGCACTTGGAATCAATTTGTCAAGGCAGACAGCAGAAAGCTCAGATCTATCATGAGACACTGTGGGGTTGATTTACTAAAGCTGGAGAGTTCAAAATCTGATGTAGCTGTGCATGGTAGCCAATCAGCTTCTAACTTCAGCTTGTTCAAGTAGGCTTTGACAATAAAACCTGGAAGCTGATTGGTTTCTAGGCAGAGCTGCAGCAGATTTTGCACTTTCCAGTTTTAGTAAATCAACCCAGATATATTTGCTCCTGTAGGATGCAAAGAAAAAGAAGAGGCTTTTCCCGATATACAGTTATAGCGCCACCCATTTTATCTTATCAATAGAAATTAAGAAATTTCCAATAAACATACTTTATAAATATCTAAACGACAAATATCTTTGTGATCACGTGTAGACTTGGAGTGCTGCTGAAAGCTGGAGGATAACAAGTGTCTCTGCCGGTATTCAGAAAGTGGGAGCAGGCGTCAGGCACTGATTCAGAAGCATGGACATATGTGGGGTAAGACGCCACTCAAAACCGACCCAGTGCTTCAGATCTGCTCAAGCCCCGGGAAACGGGGCCAAACATCTCAGTAGGTAATTGGTAAATTCCATGTCAGTTTTTATTTTTGCCACCTGTGTCCCATTAAAGGGGTTGTAAAGGCAGAAGTTGTTTTTATCCTAATGCATTCTATGCATTAAGATAAAAACCTTCTGTGTGTAGCAGCCACCCCAGCACCCCTCTAACTACTTACCTAAACCCCATCTCTCTCCAGCGATGTCCTCGAATGTCTAAGCCGTCCGGGACACTCCTCCTGATTGTCTGAGACACAGCAGTGGTGCCATTGGCTCCTGTGGCTGTTAATCAAAATCAGTCAGCCAATCAGAGGAGAGAGGGGATGGGGCCAGGTCGGGGCTCTGTGTCTGAATGAACACAGGGAGCTGTGACTCGGCTTCAGTGCCCCAATAGGAAGCTGCTAACTGTGGGGGCACTTGATAGGAGGGAGGGGCCAGGAGCAGCAAAGAGGGACCCAAGAAGAGAAGGATCTGGACTGCTCTGTGCAAAGCCAACTGCACAGAGGTAAGTATTAGGCTTGTGCAATTCGTTTCGTAACGAATTGAAATTCGTCCGAATTTAGCAACTTTCGGACATTCAGAAGCATTCGAATTTCCGAACAAAGCAATTACGAATAAGACCGAATCCGAAATAAATTATACCGCAAATAGCGAATGCCCGAATGTCTTCGGCATAATTCGTTATGAAAAAGTTACGAATGTACGAATCCATACGAAGCACAATAACACTCACTCTGCTCTGCTCTCTGCTTCTCCCACACCGTGCTGAACTCCCTCTCAAAATGGTGTACAGGGGCGGAGGCTATAGCCGCATGTAAAAAACGAAAGTAAAATACGAGATTTCGAATCCATTCGAAGCACAATAACACTCTGCTCTGCTCTCTGCTTCTCCCTCACCGTGCTGAACCCTCTCAAAATGGTGTACAGGGGCGGAGGCTATAGCCGCATGTAAAAAACGAAAGTAAAATACGAGATTTCGAATCGTTACAAATAACCGCTATGTATTTAGAAAAGTACAAATCCATTCGAAGCACATTAGGCATAATAGGCAGCGTCGTCGTGAGAGAGACACAGAAAATTACGAATCAACGAACCCAAAAAAAGTTACGAAAGTAGGAGTTGTGTCCAGAATCAACGAAAAACAATGTACTCTACCGAAAGTACGAATTATAAATCAACTAAAAATTCAACGAAAAATGTCGCTTGCGAAAATACGAATTAGTCCGAACACGAAAAATCCCGTCTAGCAAAAGTACGAATGATTACGAATCAACAGGACCGAAAAGAAACGAACCAAAACTAACCGAATTTTTCCGTTGGGCACAAGCCTAGTAAGTATAACATGTTTGTTATTTAAAAAACAAACAAAAAAAAAACTAGACTTTACAATCACTTTAGAGCCCATTCACACAGGGGCGTCTTTGGATCCGACTCCAAATCGCCCCAGGTCGCCCCTAGTCGCCTCAGGTCGCGCTGGCTGAAGAAATCAATGTAAGTTAATGGAGCCGTCCTTATGCACACTACTGCAGTCGCTCCGATTTCAAAAAAGGTCCCTGTACTACTTCAATCCGACTCCTAGGTGACCTGTAACCATTCATTTCAATGGGAGTCGCCTCTCACTGTCTTAATAGGAGCGACTCTCCAGGAAGATAAAATACATTTCTCCTGCAAAACTCTCTCTCTCCCCCCTCCCTCACACAGAGCTGATTCTTGTTTGATTGGCCACTGGAATGTCTCCTGTCCTGCAGGCAACTTGGAGTTGCCTTGTAAATAGCTCCAGGTCTCGTTGTGATTCATTCTCAAGTTGTGTCTGAGTTGCCTCATAAAATCGCGCTGGAAGTCGTGTTGCCCCTGTGTGAATGGGCTCGTTCTGTTTCCTTCCTGTTCTGTAGACACAACAGGAAGTGAACGGAAATATCTACGAAGTGAGATGAATCTCCCCTTATACAGTTGTCACTAGAACAAGTATACTCTCAATAAAGACCCTTCCATGCATGAAATAGTTAAAGAAGGGCAAGCACTTTAGTGAACAGATATATTAACCATACTGCATTCTGTAAAAAAGTAATGGAACATAATGCTAATATAGGGCAGGAAAACGGTTCCTATTAGGATCCCCAGTGGGTACTGCACTATTGCATTTTGTTGGAGTTGAAGCTGTGTGTAAATGCTGTTTGAAAATTGTCTCGGTCTCTGGTGGGATTAGAAGCTTCAAATTCCATTACAGGGAAAAGAAAAAAACAGGTTTACGTACAGTACATGTGTATGCTAAACACAATGGTATATGCTTGTAATTAACACTAAAATAATAGCGTTCTAAAGTAACAATTAAAAAAAGAAACGGTAATAATGGTGGGGTAATTGGTAAAACAATGATTGATTTAAAAATTGCCAGGCTATCCCATGGTAGACTGTAAACATAAAAACACATGCAGAAATGTATTGCCGTGTAAAAGACAAAAATACTTTAATACAGTAACCCTTGTACACAGTTAACAAATTTTCCCGATTCATACATTGCGTATTCTTGGCATAACTAACAAAAGGTAGGTTATGTAGCATTGAGCTGCCAACCAAAAGTTAAAAAAAGATACATCCCTAGGTTGTTGGAGGGGCATTAGAAGAACTGCCACTGCTGAAGTCCTCTTGGAGTCTGCAGATTCCATCAGACATGTTCCAGAACTCATTGGGAATGGGAGGAGCAAAACTCATGCAAATTCCCGTGTAGTTCAGAGCATTGGCTATTCTTCTTTGGCTCCTATGGTTACATACTGCCCCAAAACTATGATGGACAGCCTTATCAACCAATATGGAGGTATGGAGGTGTAGAAAGATTGTGGTATTTGGAAAGAATTGGGAGTGCTGTCAGAAATGTACCGTATATACTTGAGTATAAGCCGACCCGAATATAAGACGGGGCACCTAATTTTACCACAAAAAAATGGGAAAACGTATTGACTCGAGTATAAGCCTAGGGTGAGAATGCAGTAGCTACTGTAAGTGGAAAAGGAGGGTCAACAATGCCTATCTGCAGCCTCGCTGTGCCCATTTGCCGCCTCACTGTGCCCATTTTCAGCCTCACTGTGCCCATTGCAAGCATGATTAGTTTATATTAATTAAATACCCACCAAGCATTTATACTAAATCCAAGGTGCTGCGCACATCTTAATTTCAGCCTGCACTGTTTTAAGTAGACAATCTTCTTTCATGACATTATTGCCTCTTTCTCTGTAAAGCTTTCAGAACTCACATTATTAAACACATTTTAAGCACTAGTGTAGCAATAAACTTACCGTACATACAGGGCTGTGTGTATAGGAAGAGTCTGCGCCGTCCACTGTAACAAAGCCCTGCCTCCTCCTCGTCCGTCCGTGACGAGGAGGAGGCGGAGCTTTGTTACAGTGGACGGTGCGGACTTCCTATACACACAGCCCTGTATGTACGGTAAGTTTATTGCTACATGGACGAGGAGGAGGCGGGACAGCGTGGACGACGCAGACACTTCCTATACACACAGCCCTGTATGTACTGTAAGTTTATTGTTACACGAACGAGGAGGAGGCTGGACAGCGCAGACACTTCCTATACACACAGCCCTGCTCTGAATCGGAGGCTACAATGTACGGCGGCGTGATATGGGCAGATAACCTGACTCAAGTATAAGCCGAGGGGGACATTTTCAGCACAAAAAATGTGCTGAAAAACTCGGCTTATACTCGAGTATATACGGTAAATGTGTGTATTGTATATGATGCACTACCTGCCTGGAGTTTGCATTTTCTCCCTGTGCCTGCATGGGTTTCCTTTGGGTTTCAGCCCTTTTTTTTAGGCTGAAAGTGCCCCGCTCAGCTTATACTCGAGTCGCCGCTGTCTGCCTACCTGATTAGCATGCAGACAGACGGCGGCCATTCCAGTGTTCAAAAGCCGCACCTCCTTGTCTGTGATAGGCGGAACACTCAATTTCCCAGCAGTCAGTGTTCAGCCTATCACGGACATCCTCTCATCCTCGTCCGTGTTATGACGATGAGTGGATGTCCGTGATAGGCGGATCACTGAATGCTGGGAAATTGAGTGTTCCGCCTATCACAGATGAGGAGGAGGCACGGCTTTTGAATACTGGAATGGTCGCCGTATGTTTTTATGACACGCTGATCGGTGGATGCAGAGCGGCACAGAGAATGCAAAACGGCACACGGAGGCTGCAGATCGGCACATGGGGGCTGCATATCGGCACACGGAGGCATGCACAGGACACAGGTAGGCTGCAATGGACACAGTGAGGTAGGCAGATCTGCACAGGTAGGCATGCACAGGGCACAGGGAGGTATGCAATAGACACAGTGAGGTATGCAGCTGCAGATGGGCATTGTTGCCACTCGGCTTATACGCGAGTCAATACGTTTTCCCATTTTTTGTGTGTAAATTAGATGCCTCGGCTTATATTCGGGTCGGCTTATACTCAAGTATATACGGTAGATCCTGTCTAAATTGTCCCTTCTATGTGTATGGATGAATGTGAATTAGGGACCTTAGATTGTAAGCTCCATGAGAGTGGGGACATGATGTGAATCTACAATATACAGTGAGGGAAAAAAGTATTTGACTCCCTGCTGATTTTGTACGTTTGCCCACTGACAAAGAAATGATCAGTTTATAATTTTAATGGTAGGTTTATTTTAACAGCGAGAGACAGAATAACAACAAAAATATCCAGAAAAACGCATTTCAAAAAAGTTATAAATTGATTTGCATTTTAATGAGTGAAATAAGTATTTGATCCCCTATCAGGCTGGGTTCACACTGGGGCGACAAACGCTCCGACATTGGGAGCTCATGTCGCATGACGTGTGAAAATCAATGAATCCCTATGAGTGCTGTCCTAACTGGTCCGACACAAGTCGGTCCGACTTTGAAAATGCTCCCTGTACTACTTTGGTCCGACTTTGATCCTACTTCAGCCCATTAAATATCATTGAAGTCGGATCAAAGTAGGATCCTTGTCCTAACCATCTGACATTTGACATCTGACATGGTGATTACAGCTGCAGTAAAAGGAATTTATCTCACACTGAGATTGTTTTGATTGGTCAAAGGACAAGTCAGACTATCACAAAGTCGGATCAAAGTAGTATCCTGTTCATGTAAGTCGATGGATGTAGGACCGATGTCGCAGAGCAAAGTAGGATGAAACTCGTATAACTGTCGTGTAGTATCAGTGTGAACCCAGCCTTAATCAGCAAGATTTCTGTCTCCCAAGTGTCTTCTATATACAGGTAACAAGCTGAGATTAGGAGCATTCTCCAAAGCAGGTCATACACGGTCAAATTTCGAAAAATTTTCTTTTCAAAATCAGAAAGTTCGTTGTGATCCGATGATGCCACCATTGATTTTCGTAATTCGGCCGACCAAGCCTTCATGTTGCTACAGAAAATAATTTTCGTGGTCGGGAATCTTCTTTTCTCTCCGGGAATTTTCTTTTCTTGCACATGTGCATTTTTTTTTCCTATTACATTTCTCGCACGATTCTAACATCATTGACTAGAAAATCGTTTGTTTTTCAAAAAATTTCCAACATGTCCGATTCCTCAAATTTGATTGACGCACGAAAATCGGCTGTTGCTGCAGCCCACTAACGGTGCGAAATTCGTACAAAAATTCTTAGATACGATTTTCGAAAGAAAATTCTTTTGAATTTCGAACCGTGTATGGCCGGATTTAAAAAGGGTGCTCCTAATTTCACCTTGTTACCTGTATAAAAGATACCTGTCCACAGAAGCAATCAATCAATCAGATTCCAATCTCTCCACCATGGCCAAGACCAAATAGCTGTCCTAGGATGTCAGGGACAAGATTGTAGACCTACACAAGGCTGAAATGGGCTACAAGACCATCGGCAAAGCAGCTTGGTGAGAGGGTGACAACAGTTGGTGCGATTATTCCCAAATGGAAGAAGCACAAAATGATTTTCAATCTCCTTCGATCTGGGGCTCCGTGCAGGATCTCACCTTGTGGGGATTCAGTGATCGTGAGAATGTGAGGAATCAGCCCAGAATTACACGGGAGAATCTTGTCAATTATCTCAAGGCAGCTGGGACCATAGTCACCAAGAAAACAATTGGTAACACACTACGCCGTGAAGGACTGCAGCGCCCGCAAGGTCCCCCTGCTCAAGAAAGCACATGTACAGGTCCATCTGAAGTTTGCTAATGAACATCTGAATGATTCAGAGGAGAACTGAGTGAAAGTGTGGTGGTCAGATGAGACCAAAATCGAGATGTGTGCAAACCAGGTGGCCAACTACAAGAAACGTCTGACCTCTGTGATTGCCAACAAGGGTTTTGCCACCAAGTACTAAGTCATGTTTTGCGAAGGGGTCAAATACTTATTTCACTCATTAAAATGCAATTAAATTTATAACTTTTTTGAAATGCGTTTTTCTGGCCTTTTTTTGTTGTAATTCTGTTCTCATTGTTAAAATAAACCTACCAATAAAATTATAGACTGATCATTTCTTTGTCAGTGGGCAAAGGTACATATAATAAATAAATAAATAAATAAATAAATAAATAAATAAATAAATACTCTCAGCAATTCACAGTTACCTATGAAGTTGACTTTGTGTGGTTCTGATCCTATTTGTACAGTTTGCAGGGAATAGGATATTGGAGCTGATAATGACAATCGGAAATGTGTCACCACTTGATTCACTAAAAATTAATAAATGAAAGTCATTGTAAATCAATTAATATTTTTTTTGTAAAATAACAAAAGTAGCACCCTCTACCATAGGTAGGTGCTAGAAGTGTAGTGTTTTTGTATGTTCTGTCAGTGCAGGCCTGTTTGTTTTTGATCTGGGGGCAGGGAGTGGTTAGTGTAGCAGTGGGTGACTGACATGTGCTTCAGCTTTTGGGCGCCTCCCCTGCTTCCAGTGAGAATGTTCTGGAAGAGGGGCAGGGCTGAGAGTTGGAGTGACATGGAGTACATGTGAGGAGCTCTGACCAATCCCCAACAAGGATTTGCAGGGGGCAGGCCTCCTACATATACTCATGGTCAGCCTGCTGGGGGAGGAGTTGTCAGCGGGGTGAACTGAAGAATGGAGTGCTAGACTGTCGTGCTGGTGGAACACCCCCATCTAGGGGGGGGGGTGGATCCGGCAGAGGAGCTCGGGAGGGAGCCTCTCCTTACACGGTCATGGAGAGGTATCCTAGAACAGGAGCTAGGAGAGATAGTCGGTCCGCACGTCCGGGTAAATCCTTCAGGAAGGACCTAGGGCAGGAGTTGGTGAGTCAAGCACAGTAGAGATCTGGAAGAGGCATGCCAGGGGAGCTGGGTGCAGAGCCAGAGGGAAAGACTGTGGAGAGTTGTGCCAAATCGATGCAGAGCCATGAAGGCGGGCAGGATTTTCAAGTCGGACTTGCTGGGCGCAGTAGTCCATCACCTTTAAAGTAATGTTTTCTAACCGGAAACAGCCACGAGGGGGTACTGCAGGCCCCAGGCCTTCATCGGTTACATCTTCTATCCATGCTGGGGGTTTATTTAGAGTAAGGCCCAGTCATATCTGATGGTGTGACAGAGGTACTAAGACTGTGACAGGGAAAGTGGTCTGAGGCAGAAGTGTGTCAAGCTGTGTGCAGGAGGAAGAGAAGTGTGGAGGAGCCGTATTCTGTAAAGTTTAGTGTCAGCCATCTTATCCTATTTCAAGAGTGTGACGCATCTATTGAATTAATATTCAACTATTAAGAATTCTATGGGCATCCCATGTCCCTATTCCCCATCCAAGTTCAATTCCCCAAATAAAATAAACAAAACAAAGCAAAGGACATTTTCATTGACTACAGAGTGGGTCGGATGGATGTCTGGCAGCAGGGTGAAATATGCGTGGATGTTGTAACTAGTAGCAACCAATCGCTACACAAATATTTTATACTTACCTTACCAGCTCTGTGCAATGGTTCTCCTTAGAGCAGCCTTGATCCTTTTCTTCTGGGATCCCCTGCTGGCGATCTTGCCGCCCCCCTGCCAGGTGCTTATCATGGCACGCCACTTGCTATGTTGGCACTTGTGCAAGCTCACCCTGAGCCTGCTCTGTGTGTCTATTGATGCACAGAGCAATGCTTGGCCCCACCCTCTCTCCTTACTGGCTGTGATTGACAGCAGCGGTGTCTGAGCCGAGGAGTAGGGAGATAGCCGAGAGAGGTTCTGCTCTGGATCGAGGTCAGGCTCAGGTAAGTATTAGGGGGTGGGGATGGGGAGCTGGACAAAAATAATACATTAAGGTAAATAAACCTTCAGCCTTTAGAACCACTTGAAGTATTTCTTATGACCCTAATTTAGCTCAGCAAACAAGGATCACATGCTGAGTTTGGCCCAGTCTGCCCACTAGTCTCTATGGCTAGGCCTCATCCATACATTCAATTTTTGAAATTATTTTGGATAGAGCAGAGAATAGTTAAGAACCCGTCAGGATTTTTTTATGCCTGTTTGCTTAGGAGATTTACCTTCACTTTTGTTCCAGAGACAAGGCAGGACGTAAAACGAGATCTCTCCAAAGCAAGGAGATTTCCCTTCTTAGACGGTTGTCACCAGAACAGGACTATTTTTGCTTCTGTGACCAATTAACCACTTCAGCCCCAGACTATTTGGCTGCCCAAAGACCAGAGCACTTTTTGCAATTCGGCACTGCGTCGCTTTAACTGACAATTGTGCGGTCGTGCGACGTGGCACACAAACAAAATTGACCTTTTTTTTCCCTAAAAATAGACCTTTCTTTTGGTGGTATTTGATTACCTCTGCGGTTTTTATTTTTTGCGCTATTAACAAAAAAAGATTTTTTGAAAAAAAGCTAAATTTTTTACTAGTTACAAGTTATAGCGTCTACAAAATAGCGGATAGATTTATGGCATTTTTTTTAATATATGTTTTTTTTTACTAGTACTGGCGGCGATCAGCGATTTTTATCATGACTGCGACATTATGGCGGACACATCGGACACTTTTGTTGCCATTTTGGGACCATTGTCATTTATACAGCGATCAGTGCTATAAAAATGCATTGATTACTGTGTAAATGACACTGGCAGCGAAGGGGTTAACCAGTAGGGGGCGCTGAAGGGGTTAAGTGTGTCCTAGGGATGTGTTCTAACTGTGGGGGGGGGGGGGGGGGGTGGGCTACGTGTGACACGACACCGATCACTGATTTTAGTTCCATGTTATTAAAACGAGAGAAAAAAAAAAAGAAGAATTCCTGGCACTCTCAGCTATCTAATTTTTGATTGAAAGCCAGCCCCCTGGAGCCCCCCAAAAACCTATATGCAAATACCGTATTTGCCGGCGTATAAGGTGACTGGGCGTATAAGACGACCCCCTAATTTTACAGCTAAAAGGTTAGTTTAGGGATGTACTCGCTGTATAAGACGACCCCCTTCCGACCTCACTGTGCCATTGCATGCCTCACTTCGACAATCTCCATACCCTATCCCTGACATGCAGAGTCAGTCAGACTGCGGGCGTCCATTGTTCAAAAGCCACGCCTCCTCCTCGTGCTGTTCCGTGATAGGCGGAACACTCAGTTTCCCATCAGAGCCTGTGTTCAGTGTTCCGCCTATCATGGACGTCCTCTCGTCCTCGGCCTTGGACGAGAGGACGTCCGTGATAGGGGGAACACTGAACACAGGCTCTGCTGGGAAACTGAGTGTCACGGAACAGCACGAGGAGGAGGCGTGGCTTTTGAACAATGGACGCCCGCAGTCTGACTGACTCTGCATACCGGCGTACAAGACGACCCCCGATTTTTGAGGCATATTTTTAAGTATAAAAGGTCGTCTTATACTCTGGAAAATACGGTAACAATATTTTGGGAAAAAAAAGCACAATGTTACAAAACTATCTCATTCATCTTCCTAAAGGGGTTGTAAAGGTACATGTTTTTTCACCTTAATGCATCCTATGCATTAAGGTGAAAAAACATCAGACAATACCGGCTCCCCCCCGAGGCCCTGTTTTACTTACCTGGCCCCTCGAAAGTCCCGTGCTCGTCCCCGTCATCCTCCTCGGTTCTCAGCATGGCCGCTGATTGGCTACACTAGATGGATTGAAAGCAGTGCAGCCATTGGCTGGCGCTGCTGTCAATCACATCCAATGACGCGGCGCGCCGGGGGCGGGGCCGAGTGATACAGTCGGCGGCTATGGCCGCCGCTGTATCACGGGAGCGTTCCCACAATAACTCCACACCATGCGAGCTCTCTCGCATGAAGGTGTGGAGTCCTTGCGGGGAGGAGCCGAGACAGCCGCCGAGGGACCCCAGAAGACCAGGATCGCTGCACAGTGGAAGTAAGTATAAAATATTTGTTATTTTTTTGCAAAAAAAAGGGAAGCTTTAGTGTCCCTTTAAGCCCTGTACACACGATCGGTTTTACCGATGAAAACAGTCCGATGGACTTTTTTCATCAGACAAACCGATTGTGTATGGGCCCCATCGGTCTTTTTTCCATCGGTGTTAAAAAATAGAACATGTTTTAAATTTATCCGATGGAAAAAAAAACGATAGCAAATTACTATCGTCTGTGGGGAACTCCATCAGATAAAAAACCCACGCATGCTCAGAAGCATAGAACTTCATTTTTCTTGGCTCGTCGGAGTGTTTTACGTCACGGCGTTTGGGACGATCGGTTTTTTGACTGATGGTGTGTAGGCAAGACTGATGGAAGTCAGCTTCATCGGATTTCCAATGGAAAAATCCATTAGTTTAAAATCCAATCGTGTGTACAGGGCTTTACAGAAAAACATCAACATTTTATTCCTAGGATATAGCTCTTTATATTTTGTAAAAACAGAAGATGCTAGCGAAACCTGTAACTAACCAAAGGCCAGTTAAAAGAGGAAGAATATTCCCTGAACAAAGAACCTTGTGACTCCTCTGTATAATTGCTTCACCCTTTCCCTGGTTATCCATAAAAGTATTGGGATGACCGAGGAAGATAAAAAAAAAAAAACATAAAGAGTGATTGGCTGAAATAGAGTTGAGAAAGTGATGTTCAAACATCCAATCAGGTTCATGAGTAGGGTGACCACATTTCCAAACTACCATTCAGGGACACCCTCCCTTCCCAAAAATCAGCTTGTGTTGTAACGAATCACAGCACAGTGATTGGACACAATAGGCGGGATTTATGAGTTCTCCAATCACAAGCAGGGGGCAGGATTGTGCTCCTCCAGGCATTCCTGGCCAGGACAAGTACTGTCAGTAAGTAAAACGGTGATGTGGCAGCCTTTTTTTGGGGGCATCAGATTGGCCTGGGGGGGGGGGTGGCTGTGTCAGTTCCATTCCGGGACACTGCATTGTCCTGGAATAAATGTGCCCGGGCAAACCGGGACACGTGGTCACCCTATTCATGGGGCATTTGGAAAGTTGGAAATTTTCGCACACGATTGGATGTTTTGTGTAAATTTTGCCTTACACTTATTTAGTACACTTTAGTAAATAATTCTCAAATTCTGAATCCCGTGCATTTTGCTGCCCTAGGCCACTGGGCCGTAGGCACCTTATGGTGAGTATGGTCATACAAACCTGTCCTTCTACTTAAACATTTAGCAAAGAGTGCAGCATTATTAACTAAGCCGCTCTATCACAAGCCTTCCTTGCCTGGCAGGTGCTGACTATCAGCGCTGCTCACTGATCTTCTTAACCTGCACGCTTGGCAGAATTAGAAGAGGGAAAAAGAGAAGGAAAAAATCGTATCGTTTCCCTAAATGACGCCTACAGGGAGTCTTTAAGCTGGATTACTCGTTGGGTTTCAGCTTTGCCTCTCCCGGCTCCTCTGTCACGCTGAACATTGAGACCATATCGGATCTTTCTGCTTGGGGAGCTCTGCACAGCTGCATTCAGCAGAAATGGGGGAAGAAACTTACAAATACAGCATTTTCCTCTCCGTTTCCATCAATTTTAGGCTACCGTAAATGACTGTTACAAATCTGACTCACTGATCTCACCTGTCCTAGCTCCGAGCGGAAATGCTGCTTGAGATGGGGGGGGGGGGGGGTGAGGCCTTACCTTTCCCTAGGAAAGATAAATGTTATCAAGTGAAGTCTGCTAATACTCGCTTTACATGAATAGAAGGAAAGTGAACCTTTAAATAAAGGTTACATTAAAGCTACATTAGCAGTCTAGATGAGATGGATAAATAAATGGATAATAAAAGGGCTAAAATACTTTTCCAGGAGAAAATGTTGCCCTTTATCCCTCTTGTGATGGTCATGTGACCAAAGCCTAGGCCTTTGGTCATTTATTTTCTGCTCTAGGGGAGAATCAGTGCTTTTATGCCTTGTACACACGATCGGAATTTCCGATGAAACAAGTCCAATTCCGATCGTGTATGGGCCCCATCTGACTTTTTTCCATCGGTGTAAAAAAATAGAACATGTTTCAAATTTTTACGATAGGAAATTCCAATCGTCTGTGTGGAACTCTGGCGGAGAAAAAACTCACGCATGCTCAGAATCAAGTCGACGCAGAAGCATCGAACTTCCTTTTTCTCGGCTCGTCTTAAGCCCCGTACACGCGGTCGGAATTTTTGCCAACAAACTTCATTTTGAGCAAGTTTGACAAAAAATCCGACCGTGTTCCGACCGTGACCGGGCTCCATCGGACAAACTTTTTGGGTTTTCATCGGACAAAAGTTGGGTCTGCAAACAGACAAACTTTTGGCCAACAAAAGTCCGATGGAGCAAAGTCCGACCGTGTGTACAGAAAACCATCGGATTTTTGTCCGATGGATAAAACAAATAATGTTAAAATCAACCAACAATAGCAGAAGTTGACCAAAGGGTGGCGGTAAAGAGCAGAAAAACCACATGATGTTGGAAAAAGTTTTGGCAAAGTTTGCAGAAAAGTCCTGTGGTGTGTATGCTATGGGTGTGCCTGGCCAACTCCGTTCAGACAAAAATCCACGGAAAAGTCAGATGGAAGTCCGACCGTTTGTGCGAGGCTTTAGTGTTGTACGTCACTGCGTTTTGGACGGTCGGAATTTACTCTGACAGTGTGTATGCAAGACAGCTTGAACGGAATTCCGATGAAAAATTCCATCGGATTTTAGACCATCGGATACTCCGATCATGTGTACAGGGTATTATTGATTGCTCCTCCCTTTCTACAAAGGCTTTGGCCAGATGCCTGTGCTTCAAGTCTTGTAACCAGAATTGAAAATAGCCCAGAAAAGCAACTTTGTTACGAAAGGTATTTTTACCCTTCATCAACCATCTCATCAATACTACTATAAAGGTGTTTGTTACGTTAACTCTGTAATAAAGGCTTAAGAAGATGTGTTGGATAGAAGTTAACGTAATCTCAAACATCACATCAAACATCTTATTTGCTCCCTTTTAGTCTATTAAATATATAATTGAAAGCATGTTGGCCTATTTATTCTATAATTGCACATAAATACCCATTGATTGTTCAAAAAAACGTGGGCCCGTGCTGCACTGTTATCAGTTACATTTTTGTGGGCTACAGAACCCCCCCCCCCCGCTGTATTGTGTACTCCACCACGTCCTCCAAGAGACTGCCCTGAGCCCAGAAAGTCTTTCCTTTTCCTTCTTTGAAAAACCCTAAGCAAATCTACAGCATGGGCTCAGTCTCCCTGGGGACTACATCCCCCCACAAGTCCTAGCTCCTCTCAGCAGGCACTGCCCTTCCCAGGATGCACAGCAGTCCATTTTCCTCTTCCTCTGTTTTCCCGGGTGGTGGGTGGGGCTTTCTTGGGCTGTACACTACCGTGCAGCATCAGTGTTCTTTCTCTTTCCTCTCACAAAGCCGCCCAGACTCTCTGGTGGCTTAAGCAGGAAGGAGGAGGTGTGGGGGTGGTAGCAGCAGTACTAGTCCACTCTGTGGCAGCTGCAGGCCAGGGGCTACATTATGTAAATATGTGCTCTTAAAGCACACCTACATTGGCCATCCCTGCTCACCTTTCCCTACTTGGTGTTCCTGGATGCTTCAGGTCTTTAAGGCCTGTAGAAACACCAAGGCTTATGTAGCGCTATGGGGGCGCTATGTGTTTATTTAGGGGTAATCTGAGCCAGTAATTGGGCTCAGACCAATTGATTGTTCTGGATTGATTCTGCTCTGGGCGTGATACTGCCTGGCAGTAGTGTTCCCTGTTGCCTATAGGTGGCACTGTCACCACAGCCGTACAGTGGGCGTGGTCAGCAAGGTGTACCCAATACAGTGGCCGGTGAGTGTGTGTTGTAGTCTCCTCCAATAATGAACCCCTTTTAAATGTACAAACTACCTTAGTTTAAAGAAAATAAGTGATCTGTTGGAACCCATGGTAACCTTACCCATGCCTCCATCCCTGGTACATTGACAAAAGAAAAAAAGGGGACTAGTGGGACTTTAAATGAGACATGGATGGGTGTAGGAAGTTGGTCTGGGATATCAAACATAGTATCACAATCCCAAAAGGGAAATCACTGTTACCATGAAAAATTGCTGAATAATCAACCCAAAAGAACGAAAATCAAATCATGTATATAAATATCAAAATTCATTGTATTAAAATAAATAATACAGAGATCATGCAGTCAGAGGCATAATACAGGTAATAATGATCACATTAGCATAGTTGATGGTTCATAGTCAAGGACATGATTAAAAAAGAGCAATCACAGTACATGGACATACAGGTGCAGTGAACATGATTATCCAAATAAATAAATCCAGAATACTTGCTAAAAATGCATAGTTGGGCAGGCTTGAGCTTGACATCCCTGAGTATGGATTCAACGCGTTTCTTGGTGTTTAAAGCCAGTCATCAGGAGTGGGGTGCATATACTTTAGCTAGAAAAAAGGGGGGGAGGTGAATAAATAGGTCAATGAGGTCATAAAAAATATATATAAATGAATGCTTAAAACATAAAGCAGAGTTAGGTGGGTTTATACATTACCCATTGGAAAGCCCAAAAAGGGGTCAGTTCAAGCGTTCCATAAAGGAAGTAAAATGGTGGTCCTGAGTGAATTGTCTCCCCCGGGGTTGAGGCGGGGATGAAACCCCTGCAGTCCAAGAACCCTTAGATGGAAAGGAGGGCCATGGAGATGATGGAGTGGGACATCAGCCAAGGCAAAAACCGGACAGTCACAGTACAGTGTCAGACCGACAGGAGGCATGGCGTGGAGCAATGTGCATGTGCTGGCAAAAGGATAAAGAAACTGTCAGTAAAATGGAGTATCAAAACCAAAACACAACAAAAATTGAAAAGCAAAGGAATGAGTGTTGACAAGGTGGGTTCCCAGAAGTGAATGGGTGGGGGAACATGACTATGTGAGCATGAAGCTGTATATGCAGTTGGTGGGGAAGTGTGATTGGGGGCCAAAAATGGACCCTCAGTGTGTGTGAACAAGTGATAAGGTGAGTAGGGAAATGAAAGGGAGATCCAGATGTCAGGGAGGAGAGAAAAGAGAAAAGGAAAAATAAAACAAGGTGTAGGCAAGGAGGGATGTGGGTCCTGATACAGCAACCCGTGATTACCTAGCAATGTGGATGAAGGCAGTAGGAACCTCTCAGCAGATAGGACTCCGTAAAGTGACCCTGCCAGGATGAGATCGGCCTAAGTACCCACAAACAGGGGCATGCCCCCGCCAACGCCATGTGTTGGTAGCCGGGGGCAGGGCCAAAACGAATGCCCGCCCAAGGTACAGCTGACCTTAGCGGGAGCCTGTCTAGCCCCCTCCAGCTGCGTGGGATGGAAAAAAGCCGTGACACACTTTCCGGCATCCGTAAGGACACCGCGCGTGTCATGTGCTGGCATGACGCCAATGCGCCAAGGTCCGGCCCCGCCCCCATCGCCAAAGGGGGGGGATAGGCGGGGAGGGAAGAACTGGGAGCATCGCAACCCTGCTGAAGAAAAACCACAATGCAGAAACCCACCAAATGGCTTGAATTGGGCCGGCCAAGGGAGTGCAAAACTGGGATCCAAATAGCGGGAGACAATTCACTCAGGACCACCATTTTACTTCCTTTATGGAACGCTTGAACTGACCCTTTTTTGGGCTTTCCCATGGGTAATGTATAAACCCACCTAACTCTGCTTTATGTTTTAAGCATTCATTTATATATATTTTTTATGACCTCATTGACCTATTTATTCACCTCCCCCCCTTTTTTCTAGCTAAAGTATACGCACCCCACTCCTGGTGACTGGCTTTAAACGCCAAGAAACGCGTTGAGTCCATGCTCAGGGATGTCAAGCTCAAGCCTGCCCAACTATGCATTTTATCAAGTATTCTGGATTTATAGATTTGGATAATCATGTTCACTGCACCTGTATATCCATGTACTGTGATTGCTCTTTTTTAATCATGTCCTTGACTATGAACCATCAACTATGCTAATGTGATCATTATTACCTGTATTATGCCTCTGACTGCATGATCTCTGTATTATTTATTTTAATACAATACATTTTGATATTCATATACATGATTTGATTTTCGTTCTTTTGGGTTGATTATTCAGCAATTTTTCATGGTAACAGTGATTTCCCTTTTGAGATTGTGATACTATGTTTGATATCCCAGACCAACTTTCTACACCCATCCATGTCTCATTTAAAGTCCCACTAGCCCCTTTTTTTTCTTTTCTACCTTAATTTAAAATGTGCCCTGGTCTAGTTTGTAACCTTCACTGCAGGTGCTCCTAAAGCTCACAACCAATACAAATACTACAATTCGATATTTTGTATGTGTAGCGGTACCCTCACTCTCCCTCTTAGTTATGGTGAATGGCTTGTGTCTAGGGGTACCTGGGAGAGGAGAGTGCAGGAACACTACGCCAAACTCTCCCCTCATGTGTATAAGAGGGTTGAGCAAGTTAGTTGATTTACCTCCCGGGTCTGTTCACTGCATACGAGGCCTTGTTGTTCCCTGGAGGCGTGTCTGCCAATAATAGAGCCCCACACCAATCGAAAGTCCAACACTCCTTTATTTCTCGTAACACAATCAGTTGAACTTCCATTAACAATGAACATGGGGGTGTGGAAACGAGTAGGCCCAGGCACAACTGTACTCTCCTATTCCTGTTTAGCGAATAGGCTTGGCGCACGGTCTCTGCCACCGACCGTGAGTTTTGGTCGCTGCCACCAACCGGATGAACTGTTGAGGCCCCTGCCACAGGCCTAATTGCAGGCCTTTGCCACTGACCTGAGTGAATTAGCTGGACCGCTGCCACCGGTCATTGAACGTGGACTGAACTTCCTCGTTGAACTTGGCCCCTGTCCGGGAAAGATATCCCTCCGGGCGGTCTCCAGAGGTTCACCCGGCACTGGCAATCTGCTGCACCAGGTCTTCGGGTGAGTCCCTCCTCCGGTCCCTTATGCCTCTGGATTCGGGTGCCCCACTCCCGGGGCCCCCTAGGACAATCCCTCCCTCGCGAGACCCAGCAGAAGGTACTGGGCCCCAGGCCTCCTGCTGAGTACCTCACCCCAGACTGAAGGTGTCTGGGATGGAACACGAACTCCAGGTGTCCAGGCCTAGGCCGCCTGGACACTGACCGCAACCACAGCCCTCAGGCTGAAGGTGCCCGGGACTCCACCTCGTGGCAAAGATGTCCGCCCCCTTTATACCTTCTCCCAGGATGCACGCCGGGTTCCCCGCCCCGCCGTACAACCGCTGCGAGAGGTCACAAAGGGTAGGGCACTGCAGCGATGGTTCAAGCCCGGCCCAAAGTGACAGCGCCACCTGCTGGGCCGCAGGGAACTATGCATCACTGGTGTCCTCACCAGTTTAAAAAGTACATACCCGCTACATATGAATTGACTGAGAAGTTTTATTCTAAATGGCATCTGTCATTTATTTCTGTTTTCACAGCCAAACGTGTACATGTTCTTTTTTCCCCCCCTGGCCTAATGTAAGTGTACATTATCATGTTTATTCTGTGCCAGACTCAATGCAAAGTTCATCTCTGTAATCTTCCCACTGAATGACCTTCACTTCAGAGCGGCGGTGTAATGCCATTCACTTCTTTTATTCCCTAAAAATAGAAATCAATAAACTGTCTATTCGCAGCAAAGGGCCTGTGAAAGTTATGGGGTCCAGCACCGAGGCAGCCACTGCAGATTTCTGATACAAAGCCAAAATCCTAATGAAATCGGAGGGCAGAGGGGAGCGTGACGTGATTCATTGTGTGAAAGCGAGCAGATGCATTAATAATCTCAGGCAAATGCACGTGTTTCACAAGTGAGCGGCATGGAGGAGATATCTTCTTATAAGTTCCCCTGAGAGACTCCTCTGGTCCCCAGTTCAGCTGTATGCCCGATTCTATTTTCATGATATGTAAATAATAAAATGTAGAAAAACTCAAGAACAAAAATATCGTGTATTGCAGTTTACCAGTCATGTGGTGGCCCCACACACACCTTCTATATCTTAGGCTGGTCATAGACGGTTCGAATTTCAGCCGGTTCAGCAGGAACCAGCTAAGACTTGAACCATGTGTGGACAGGCTGAATGTATCAAGCTGATCAATCAATCCACTTGGGTACAACCAGCCTGCCAGATTCACTTGCGGTTATTGTTAGCAGCTGATATAGCTTCTAGCAATAATCACAGTCTTTTCCCCGGGGGGGCAGGTCCCCCCCCATGCCCCCCCAGCTGGGAGAGTACAAAGTCTCAGCAGGTGGGATTCCTCTGTCTGTGTTTGATGGGGAATCATACAAATTTATTTTGCAGCAAATAAATTTGCACCGTCTATGGCCTGCTTTAGGAGGAGCAGTAATGCCCCCTAGAGCAGAACACCTCCCTTCTTCTTTTACTTATGACATACTGTGACAGAAGGTGTTTGGTAGTCCATAAGTTTTAGGATATGGGCCAGCAGTAGGATAAGAATACATCATTTTATTTACAGTCAGGCTTTATCTTATTTTGGCGCACTTACTGTCACATGTGTGCCTTTCATCATCTGCTGCATTAAAATGTTTGTTGCCCCAACATTTCATATTCCTGATATGTGCCTGCTGTACCATGTACTTGTATGAGAAAGTATCTTGTTCTCTTTGTATTGCTTCCTTTGTGTGAAATCCCTGGTGTTCCTGCTAGTCCCCTTGCTTTCCCATTAAAAACTGACCACACTAAGCAGAAGAGCACAGAGTCGTGGTCAGTTCTCTAGTCTAGTTGTGCTGAGAACTCATGCCGCGTACACACGATCGTGATTCACGGCGGTGAAAACACCGCCGTGAATCACGACATGAAAAAAAATGAAAAACGAGGGAACGGCATGTTCCCCCACACACGACCGTTTTTCCCGTCATTTTTTTCTTTGTCGAGAAAAACGACCGTGTGTGGGCTCCGTGGCAGTGTTTCCCTATGGGAAAACTGCCGCGGAAAAAAATGCTGGAAAAAACGATGAGAAAAATTAGAACATGTTCTAATTTTTCTCATCGTGATTAATGCCGTTTTTCCCGTCGGGAAAAACGGCAAAAAGCCCACAGACGATCGTTTTTCTCGTCCAAAGGAAAAAATGACATTTTTCCCGACGGGAAAAATGATTGTGTGCACGCGGCATCAGTGTACTTGTCTCCAATAATCAGAGATTATGACATGCCCCCGCTGCACAGCCTTTCACTAGGAAGCTCAGTGTGCTGCTGCTTCTCCTCCCCCAGCTCTTATGCAGATGAGTACAGAGGGAATGTGATCACTTATACAAAAGGGAAAGAATGTATTTATATTATTTTTTTTATATCTATGAAAAAATATTTTGCCTTTCATTTTTGTTTTAAACTGCACTTTAAGTTTCCTTGGCTGACCACTGTGCCTATTGCCGCGTACACACGATCGTTTTTAATGACGAGAAAAATGACATTTTTTAAAATGGTCATTAAAAATGATTGTGTGTGGGCTTCAGAGCATTTTTCACGACGTGAAAAACAGCCATGAAAAAATTGGAACATGCTCTAATTTTTCACGTCGTTTTTTACATCGATGAGACAGGAGCGCTCGTTCTGGTAAAACTAGCGTTCGTAATGGAGATGGCACATTCGTCACGCTGTAACGGACTGAAAAGCACAAGGCTGAAAAGCGTGAATCGTCTCTCAACAAACTTTATTAACATGAAGGGTGGCGCCATCCAAATGGAACTTCCCCTTTATAGTGCCGTCGTACGTGTTGTACGTCACCGTGCTTTACTCAAACATTTTTTTCCACGAAAGTGTGTAGGCAAGGCAGGCTTGAGAAGAATCACATCGAGAAAAATGCAGTTTTTTTCAATGACATTAAAAACGGTCGTGTGTACACGGCATAAGGGCCTGAATGTTGCCTGACCAATGGTGCCCTCAATGCTGAGAAATACAGGCAGATACTTATCAATCATGCCATATCATCAGGGAGGCGAGTGATTGGCCCCACTTTTATTCTGCAGCAGGACAACAACCCCAAACATACAGCCAATGCCATTAAGAACTATCTTCAGCACAAAGAAGAAGGAGTTCTGGAAGTGATGATTTGTCCCCCACAGAGCCCTGATCTCAACATCATCGAGTCTGTCTGGGATTACATGAAGTTGAAGTTGATCCAGGGAAAATCCTATTGCCTCTCGGGGGATCAGGAAGGAATTTTTTCCCCTGCTGGAGCAAATTGGATCATGCTCTGCTGGGGTTTTTTGCCTTCCTCTGGATCAACTGTGGGTATAGAATTGGGTATATGGGATTGTACGATATTTTTTTTATTTTATTTTTTCTATGGTTGAACTGGATGGACTTGAGTCTTTTATCAACCTGACTAATTATGTAACTATGTAAGAGAAAGAAGGATTTGAAGCAGCCTATATCCACAGAAGATCTTTAGTTAATTCTCCAAGATGGCTGAAACAACCTACCTGCTGAGTTCCTTAAAAAACTGTGTGCAAGTCTACCTAGAAGAATTGGTGCTGTTTTGAAGGCAAAGGGTGGTCACACCAAATATTGATTTGATTTGGATTTCTCTTCTGTTCATTTAGTTTCCATTTTGTTAATTGATAAGAAATAAACTATTACCATTTCTATTTCTGAAAGCATTCTTCATTTACAGCATTTTTTCACACCTGCCTAAAACTTTTGCATAGTATCGTAGCTTTCATCAAATAGTGGATGATAGCAACTTTTTTTAGCTTGATTTTGGTTGCTCAAAAAGAACACAAGGTGGTCAATACCAACAGGTGGGTGCCACCTGACTTGAGAAATCTAAATTAGTAAAAAGATTAAGCGGTTGAGTCACCTTATGTGACTCTTTGTCTTCCTCTAGTCCTCAATAGGGATGAGCTTCGTGTTCGAGTCGAACATACGTTCGACTCGAACATCGGCTGTTCGATCGTTCGACGAAGATCGAACGATTTGGGCCGTTCGCGCCAAATTCGAGTGACGCGAACGGCCCACAATGCACTACGCCATCGCAGTGTCATCCAGGCGCTGTGATTGGCCAAGCATGCACTGTGACCCCGCATGCTTGGCCAATCACAGCGCCGGCAGCGAGGAGAGCAATGATTGGCCACAGGCAGGATGCCTGTGGCCAATTATTGCTGAGGGGGTTTAGTACACGCCCCACACTATAAAAGGCCGCCAGCACGGCGGCCTAGTGTAGTGTGTTCCGGAGCAGGGATAGAGCAGCATAGGCAGGGACAGTGACTTTTATTTCTTTCTTGCTTAACCTGGATTCCTTTAGTTTAGGGAAAGAGAAGGATAGGTAGGGAGAGTGTCAGTGTGTTTTGTGCTTGTGCTATATTGTGCTTAAAAAAAACATTTTTTCTAGGGACAGAAAACTGTAGGTAGGGAGAGTGTGTCAGTTTCTTTCACTGTCAAAGTCCTTGTTTCCAGGGACCTGGAAGGACAGTGAGGTAATTCTCCTTGTGCTATATTGTGCTTAAAAAAAACATTTTTTCTAGGGACAGAAAACTGTAGGTAGGGAGAGTGTGTCAGTTTCTTTCACTGTCAAAGTCCTTGTTTCCAGGGACCTGGAAGGACAGTGAGGTAATTCTCCTTGTGCTATATTGTGCTTAAAAAAAACATTTTTTCTAGGGACAGAAAACTGTAGGTAGGGAGAGTGTGTCAGTTTCTTTCACTGTCAAAGTCCTTGTTTCCAGGGACCTGGAAGGACAGTGAGTGAATTCTCCTTGTGCTATATTGTGCTTAAAAAAAACATTTTTTCTAGGGACAGAAAACTGTAGGTAGGGAGAGTGTGTCAGTTTCTTTCACTGTCAAAGTCCTTGTTTCCAGGGACCTGGAAGGACAGTGAGGTAATTCTCCTTGTGCTATATTGTGCTTAAAAAAAACATTTTTTCTAGGGACAGAAAACTGTAGGTAGGGAGAGTGTGTCAGTTTCTTTCACTGTCAAAGTCCTTGTTTCCAGGGACCTGGAAGGACAGTGAGGTAATTCTCCTTGTGCTATAGTGTGCTTAAAAAAAACATTTTTTCTAGGGACAGAAAACTGTAGGTAGGGAGAGTGTGTCAGTTTCTTTCACTGTCAAAGTCCTTGTTTCCAGGGACCTGGAAGGACAGTGAGGTAATTCTCCTTGTGCTAAATTGTGCTTAAAAAAAACATTTTTTCTAGGGACAGAAAACTGTAGGTAGGGAGAGTGTGTCAGTTTCTTTCACTGTCAAAGTCCTTGTTTCCAGGGACCTGGAAGGACAGTGAGTGAATTCTCCTTGTGCTATATTGTGCTTAAAAAAAACATTTTTTCTAGGGACAGAAAACTGTAGGTAGGGAGAGTGTGTCAGTTTCTTTCACTGTCAAAGTCCTTGTTTCCAGGGACCTGGAAGGACAGTGAGGTAATTCTCCTTGTGCTAAATTGTGCTTAAAAAAAACATTTTTTCTAGGGACAGAAAACTGTAGGTAGGGAGAGTGTGTCAGTTTCTTTCACTGTCAAAGTCCTTGTTTCCAGGGACCTGGAAGGACAGTGAGTGAATTCTCCTTGTGCTAAATTGTGCTTAAAAAAAACATTTTTTCTAGGGACAGAAAACTGTAGGTAGGGAGAGTGTGTCAGTTTCTTTCACTGTCAAAGTCCTTGTTTCCAGGGACCTGGAAGGACAGTGAGTGAATTCTCCTTGTGCTATATTGTGCTTAAAAAAAACATTTTTTCTAGGGACAGAAAACTGTAGGTAGGGAGAGTGTGTCAGTTTCTTTCACTGTCAAAGTCCTTGTTTCCAGGGACCTGGAAGGACAGTGAGGTAATTCTCCTTGTGCTAAATTGTGCTTAAAAAAAACATTTTTTCTAGGGACAGAAAACTGTAGGTAGGGAGAGTGTGTCAGTTTCTTTCACTGTCAAAGTCCTTGTTTCCAGGGACCTGGAAGGACAGTGAGTGAATTCTCCTTGTGCTAAATTGTGCTTAAAAAAAACATTTTTTCTAGGGACAGAAAACTGTAGGTAGGGAGAGTGTGTCAGTTTCTTTCACTGTCAAAGTCCTTGTTTCCAGGGACCTGGAAGGACAGTGAGGTAATTCTCCTTGTGCTAAATTGTGCTTAAAAAAAACATTTTTTCTAGGGACAGAAAACTGTAGGTAGGGAGAGTGTGTCAGTTTCTTTCACTGTCAAAGTCCTTGTTTCCAGGGACCTGGAAGGACAGTGAGGTAATTCTCCTTGTGCTAAATTGTGCTTAAAAAAAACATTTTTTCTAGGGACAGAAAACTGTAGGTAGGGAGAGTGTGTCAGTTTCTTTCACTGTCAAAGTCCTTGTTTCCAGGGACCTGGAAGGACAGTGAGTGAATTCTCCTTGTGCTATATTGTGCTTAAAAAAAACATTTTTTCTAGGGACAGAAAACTGTAGGTAGGGAGAGTGTGTCAGTTTCTTTCACTGCCAAAGTCCTTGTTTCCAGGGACCTGGAAGGACAGTGAGGTAATTCTCCTTGTGCTAAATTGTGCTTAAAAAAAACATTTTTTCTAGGGACAGAAAACTGTAGGTAGGGAGAGTGTGTCAGTTTCTTTCACTGTCAAAGTCCTTGTTTCCAGGGACCTGGCAGGACAGTGAGGTAATTCTCCTTGTGCTAAATTGTGCTTAAAAAAAACATTTTTTCTAGGGACAGAAAACTGTAGGTAGGGAGAGTGTGTCAGTTTCTTTCACTGTCAAAGTCCTTGTTTCCAGGGACCTGGAAGGACAGTGAGTGAATTCTCCTTGTGCTATATTGTGCTTAAAAAAAACATTTTTTCTAGGGACAGAAAACTGTAGGTAGGGAGAGTGTGTCAGTTTCTTTCACTGTCAAAGTCCTTGTTTCCAGGGACCTGGAAGGACAGTGAGGTAATTCTCCTTGTGCTAAATTGTGCTTAAAAAAAACATTTTTTCTAGGGACAGAAAACTGTAGGTAGGGAGAGTGTGTCAGTTTCTTTCACTGTCAAAGTCCTTGTTTCCAGGGACCTGGAAGGACAGTGAGGTAATTCTCCTTGTGCTAAATTGTGCTTAAAAAAAACATTTTTTCTAGGGACAGAAAACTGTAGGTAGGGAGAGTGTGTCAGTTTCTTTCACTGTCAAAGTCCTTGTTTCCAGGGACCTGGAAGGACAGTGAGGTAATTCTCCTTGTGCTAAATTGTGCTTAAAAAAAACATTTTTTCTAGGGACAGAAAACTGTAGGTAGGGAGAGTGTGTCAGTTTCTTTCACTGTCAAAGTCCTTGTTTCCAGGGACCTGGAAGGACAGTGAGTGAATTCTCCTTGTGCTATATTGTGCTTAAAAAAAAACATTTTTCTAGGGACAGAAAACTGTAGGTAGGGAGAGTGTGTCAGTTTCTTTCACTGTCAAAGTCCTTGTTTCCAGGGACCTGGAAGGACAGTGAGGTAATTCTCCTTGTGCTAAATTGTGCTTAAAAAAAACATTTTTTCTAGGGACAGAAAACTGTAGGTAGGGAGAGTGTGTCAGTTTCTTTCACTGTCAAAGTCCTTGTTTCCAGGGACCTGGAAGGACAGTGAGGTAATTCTCCTTGTGCTAAATTGTGCTTAAAAAAAACATTTTTTCTAGGGACAGAAAACTGTAGGTAGGGAGAGTGTGTCAGTTTCTTTCACTGTCAAAGTCCTTGTTTCAAGGGACAGAGAAGGACACCTGAAGGTAGCCCTTATTGCTTTTTTCCCATCTCCCTGCAGGCCATCTATTAGAATGTCTGGAAGGCAAACAAGGAGAGGCAGACAGTCAGGAGGCAATAAAAGAGGGCAAGCAGGCTCTGTGTCTGGGGGCAACAGTGCTGGTCGTGGACGCGGTGCATTGTCATCAGCACATGGCCATGGGACACGCTTGTCCTTCTTTTCGGCAGCTGGACATGTTGAGCCACATCATGCCGAAGACTTGGTAGAGTGGATGACCAAGCCCTCCTCCTCCTCCTCATCCTCTCTCACCCAGGCTCAGGGTACTGGAAAAGCAGCTGCCAAAGCGTCCTCTTCCCTGATATCAATGTCAGACTCATCATCAGTCACTCCTTCCCTAGACCCACCATGTCCTCCTCCTGAGGAGTCCCCCGAACTGTTTCAGCACAGTGTTGGGTACATGCTCCAGGAGGATGCCCAGCGTTTCGAAGGGTCTGATGATGAAACCCAGCTAGAGGAAGGCAGTAGCGTGAGAGCAGACAGAGGGGATGCTCAAGAAGGACACCAATCTGGCAGTCATGTTCCAGCAGCTGCAGCATACTGCCAGATTGCCTCCAGTGATGAGGAGGGAGGTGATGATGAGGTCACTGACTCCACGTGGGTGCCTAATAGGAGAGAGGAGGAGGAGGAGGATGAGGAGGAGGCACATCTCCAACGAGGCAGGATGCCCTTTGGTGGCCAGCGTAAGGGCAGTACACCGACGGAATCACACCGCAGAGCTCCGCCTGTGCAGGGCGCTGCCTCTGCCCGTCATTCAAAAAGTTCTTTGGTGTGGGCCTTTTTTGAGGCTAGTGCATCAGATCGCACAGCTGCTGTTTGCAACATATGTCTCAAGCGTATATCGCGTGGCCAAAACATCAGCCGCTTGGGTACCACATGCCTGACCAGACATATGTTGACCTGCCATGCAGCTCGTTGGCAAGCCTACCTCAAAGACCCACACCAAAGAACAAAGCGGACCTCTCCTTGCACCGCATCAGCTGGGATCTCCAACCCCACATGCCCAGCGGTTGAATGCTAGCTTGGCTAAATTGCTAGCGCTTCAACTGCTGCCTTTTCAGTTGGTAGACTCGGCCCCCTTCCGTGAGTTTGTGCAATGTGCGGTTCCTCAGTGGCAGGTTCCCAAACGCCACTTTTTCTCACGGAAGGCTATTCCGGCTCTCTACCGGCATGTGGAAGGCAATGTCTTGGCCTCGCTGGACAGGGCGGTCAGCGGTAAGGTGCATATTACCGCTGACTCATGGTCCAGCAGGCATGGACAGGGACGTTACCTTTCTTTCATGGCCCATTGGGTCACTCTTTTGGCAGCTGGGAAGGATGCAGGACAAGGTGCAGTAGTGTTGGAGGTTGTCCCACCGCCACGCCTCCAAAATGCTACTACTGGTTGTGACACACCTCTCTCCTCCACCCCCTCCTCTTCTTCTTCCTCCATGGCCTCTTCCTGTGGTTTGTCCTATGAACCAGCGGTGCTCCGTAGCCGTTCACGGGGCTACGCAAGTACGCAGGCAAAAAGATGCCATGCCGTGCTTGCGCTGGTGTGTTTGGGGGACAGAAGCCACACTGGGGCAGAGGTCCTGTCTGCTCTGCAGGGCCAGGCCGAGAGGTGGTTGACGCCACGCCAGCTTAAGCCAGGAATGGTGGTTTGCGACAATGGCACCAACCTCCTCTCCGCCCTCCGACAGGGACAACTGACCCATGTGCCCTGTGTGGCTCACGTCCTTAACCTGGTGGTGCAGCGGTTCTTGGGCAGGTACCCGGGCTTACAGGATGTCCTGAGGCAGGCCAGGAAAGTCTGTGTGCATTTCCGCAGATCTTATAATGCCAGTGCTCGCCTGGCTGAGCTGCAAAAGGAGTTGAACCTGCCCAAGAACCGCCTTATATGTGACATGCCCACCAGGTGGAACTCAACGTTGGCCATGCTGCAGCGGCTGCACACGCAGCAGAGGGCCATCAATGAGTACCTGTGCGACTACGGCACCAGGACAGGGTCAGGGGAGCTTGGTTTTTTTTCTCCACGCCAGTGGGGCATGATCAGGGATGCATGCACTGTCCTGGCACCATTTGAGGAGGCCACGAGGATGGTGAGCAGTGACAGTGCATGCATCAGTGACACTGTACCTCTTGTCCACCTGTTGGAGCACACGCTGCGTGGAATAATGGACAGGGCACTTGAGGCAGAACAGAGGCAGGAAGAGGAGGACTTCCTTGCCTCTCAAGGCCCCCTTTACCCAGACAGTGTTCCTTCTGTCCCACCCATCGCACAGGAAGAGGAGGAGGAGGAGGAGGAGGAGGAGGAGGAGGATTGTGTCAGCATGGAGGTGGAGGCTGGCACTCAGCATCATCAGCAGCAGTCTTTTAGGGATGATTTACAGTCCCAAGAAACCAGTGGACTTGTACGTGGCTGGGAGGAGGTGGCTGCGGATCATGTCGTCCTTAGTGACCCAGAGGACTCCGGAGCGAATGCCTCAGCAAACCTACGCTGCATGGCCTCCCTGATCCTGCAAAGTCTGCGGAAGGATCCTCGTATTCTTCGGATCAAGGAGAGGGACCATTACTGGCTGGCCACTCTCCTTGATCCACGGTACAAGGGTAAGGTTGCGGACCTTATGTTACCGTCGCAGAGGGAGCAGAGGATGAGACAACTCCGGGAGGCCTTGCAGAAAGGTCTGTGCAACGCGTTCCCAGAGACTGGGAGGTTACAAACTCCTGGTCCTGGACAACGAGTTGCTGAGGCTTCGGCCAGTCAAAGAAGGAGCGGTGGGGAAGGTGGCCGTCTGACCGATGCGTTCAGACAATTCTTTAGTCCGCAGCCCCAAAGTATGATCGGTTCCAGCAACCATCGCCAGCGTCTGATAAACATGGTGCAGGAATATCTAGGGGCAAGGTCAGACTTGGACACCTTCCCCACCGAAAATCCTCTGGCTTACTGGGTCTTGAGGATGGATCACTGGCCAGAGCTTGCACAGTATGCAATTGAGCTACTGGCCTGTCCTGCATCCAGCGTTCTTTCGGAACGCACATTCAGTGCTGCTGGAGGATTTGTCACGGATCACAGGGTGCGCCTGTCCACCGACTCGGTTGATCGACTGACTTTCATCAAGATGAACCAGTCTTGGATCACCACCAGCTACCACACACCTGATGCTGATATAACAGACTAATTGATTTTAACATGTCACATCCCTTCAAGACTGATGCTGATGCTGAGTGCCTGTGCTGTTATGTTGACTGGCTATCCTCCTCCTCCGAGTCCTCAATGATACGATTGATGATGATAGCTTGGAAGATCATTTTTGTTTATGGGTGCCGCCACCAGTGGCTAAGGCCCAATTTTTCAGCCCCTGTTTTACAGGGGCGTGTAATTACAATTTTTTTAGCAATAATTTGCCATAGGGCTCATTGCTGTGCTCCAAGTACAGTATCTGTGAGGGGTTGGAGTGTTGTGGCACCAGTGCCTAAGGCCCAATTTTTCAGCCCCTGTTTAACAGGGGCGTGTCATTACAATTTTTGAAGCAATACTTTGCAACAGGGCTCATTGCTGTGCTCCAAGTACAGTATCTGTGAGGGGTTGTAGTGTTGTGCCACCAGTGCCTAAGGCCCAATTTTTCAGCCCCTGTTCAACAGGGGCATGCAATTACAATTCTTGATCTAATAATTCACAGCAGGGTCCATTGCTGCACCCACCAAGAGTAACTCTGAGGGCTTACAGTGTTGTGGCAACGCCACCACCACCACCACCACGAAAGGCCCAATTTTTCAGCCCCTGTTCAAAAGGGGCATGTAATTACAATTCTTGATCTAATAATTCACAGCAGGGCCCATTGCTGCACCCACCAAGAGTAACTGTCAGGGCTTACAGTGTTGTGGCACCAGCACCACCATCAAAGCCCCAATTTTTACTACCACTGTTCAACAATTATATGTAATTAAAATTCCTGATATAATAGTTGACAGCAGGGCGTTCCAGCACCAACCAAGAGTAACTGAGTGCTTACAGTGTTGTGCCAACACCAACAACTAAGGGGCCTATTTCTGCAGAGTATATACGGCAGGTCCCTACTTTCAAACATCCAACTTACAAACGACTCCTACTTGCAAACGAAAGAAGACAACAGGAAGTGAGAGGAAATCTACCCCTAGAAAGGAAAATTCTCTCCTGTAAGAATAAATATGGGAGAAAGGGGTCTCATCTGTACTGATGCTTTATCAGCAATCCTTGTTTCAAGAAAAACACCACATTTCAAAAACAGTTGTCATTGGGACGGAAAGTGAGGTGAAATGTTCTGAACAGGGGCACAGACAGCAAAACAAATGTTACAGGGGTGATAACCCTTACCTATGTTTCCCAAAAAGTTTAAAAATAGATTTTTGGGCTGGAGCTACACTTCAACAATGTACCTGTTCAAAATTACAAACAGATTCTACATAAGAACAAACCTACAGTCCCTGTCTTGTATGCACCGCCTGTATACGGCTGTTCAGAGTATATAGGGCCTTTTTTATTTTATGTGCGGGGTTCCCCTTAATATCCATACAAGACCCAAAGGGGCTGGTAATGGGCTGGGGTAGGGGGGGGGTCATGGGGTAGCTATGCCATTTTTCTTAAAGAATTTCATCCATATTACCGGGACCAGACATTACATTAAAGCCGCAAGCAGTTTTAAATGGCTTTTTTTTCCTTTAGAAGTGTCATTTTGTGCAGGGACAGTTCTAAACACGGGAAACACGTGGCACTTCACAGGCATACTTTAGACACCCCCCAGGTACGATATTTAAAGGAATATTTGACTTTTTTTTTTTCACTTTATGCATCATTAAAATGACTGCTCCCGAAAAACGACCGTTTTTAAAACTTCTTTTTGCATTGATACATGTCCCCTGGTGCACAACCCGGGTTCCCAAACCCTATTTATGACAATAACATGCATAATAGTTGTTATAATTAGCACTTTAGAATTCGAACGTTCGCATCCATTGTATTTAATAGGGTTCTAATGTTCGTTCGAACTTTCGGTCCGTTCGCGGGTTCTGGTGCGAACCGAACCCGGGGGTGTTCGGCTCATCACTAGTCCTCAACTATCAGACAGACTCATGCCGCGTACACACGACCGTTTTTCATGACGAGAAAAATGCCATTTTTAAAAATGGTCGTGAAAAACGGTTGTGTGTATGCTCCAGAGCATTTTTCTCTACGAGAAAAATGCCCGAAAAAAAATTAGAACCTGCTCTATTTTTTCTCTTTGTTTTTCACGTCGTTCTTTTTAACGTTGTGAAAACCGCTCGTGTGTATGCTTTTACGAGGGAAAAAAAAACGCGCATGCTCAGAATCAAGTATGAGACGGGAGCGCTCGTTCTGGTAAAACTAGCGTTCGTAATGGAGATAGCACATTCGTCACGCTGTAACGGACTGAAAAGCACGAAGACTGAAAAGCGCGAATCATCTCTCACCAAACTTTATTAACACGAGGATCAGCAAATGCGTCCCAAAGGGTGGCGCCATCCGAATGGAACTTCCCCTTTATAGTGCCGTCGTACGTGTTGTACGTCACCGCGCTTTGCTCGAGCGTTTTTTTTCATGAATGTGTGTAGGCAAGGCAGGCTTGAGAGAAAACACGAAAAATCACGTTGAGAAAAACGTTGTTTTTTTCCATAACATGAATAACGGTCGTGTGTACGCGGCATAAGAGTGAGTTACAAAAGGATAAACCCTGATGAAGCGGACTTTTTTTATGTATTCAGCTAATAAAATTGTTTTGATACTATATCTTCTGAAAGTCTCAGATGTGCCATTTAACGTCCATTTCAGTTGTTCCTACACTTTTTTCATTCATACATACAACGTATTCTTCATTCTGATGTTTTTCTGAACCGGATTTGTAGCTGTCGGTAAATTGAAATAACCTTCTCCCTAAACTCCAACCCAAAGCTCAAGCCTTAAGCCGTGTACACACGATCGGTTTCACCGATGAAAACAGTCAGATGGACTTTTTTCATCGGACAAACCGATCGTGTATGGACCCCATCGGTCTTTTTTCCATCGGTGTGAAAAAATAGAACATGTTTTAAATTTTTCCGATGGGAAAAAAAAACGATAGCAAATTCCGATCGTCTATGTGGAACTCCATCGGATAAAAAACCCACGCATGCTCAGACTGAATTATGAGACAGGAGCGCTCGTTCTGGTAAAACTAGCGTTCGTAATGGGGATAGCACATTCGTCACGCTGTAACGGACTGAAAAGCACGGAGACTGAAAAGCACGAAACGTCTCTCACCAAACTTTTACTAACCAGCGGCAGTGGCGGCTGGTGCTCAAAATTTTTGGGGGGGCTCAAACAAACTGAAAAATACAAAAAAAACATCAATTGCCGCCACTGTGCCCATTAAACGCCCAAATACAGGCAGTTTGTCCCCAAATACAGGCACTTTGTCCCCAAATGCAGGCAGTCTGTCCCCAAATGCAGCAAGTTTGTCCCCAAATGCAGGCAGTCTGTCCCCAAATGCAGGCAGTCTGTCCCCAAATGCAGGCAGTCTGTCCCCAAATGCAGGCAGTCTGTCCCCAAATGCAGGCAGTTTGTCCCCAAATGCAGCCAGTTTGTCCCCAGCCCGCACTTACTTTCCTTGGGTCAGCGCCGTCCCCCTCCACGCTTCCTCATGTCTTCTTCCGTCCTCGATGTTTTCTCCCGCCCTCGATGTCGCTTCAGCCAATCAGGTTACTGGTAATCAGATCCGGTGAACCTGATTGGCTGAGATGCGTGTCAGTCCAAACAAAGGAACGCACCCCCCGTGCGCCTCTTAATTAGCTATTCGGAAGCCGATTAGAGCCCTCAGGCTGTAATCGGAAAGCCTATCAGAGCCGCTGGCTCTGATAGACACTTCCACAGCCAACCAGCTGCCGGTATTCAGATGGCTAGCGCTCGCCAGGGGGCCGGCCATCTGAATAGTGGGCAGCGCGGCAGCGGCAACAATACATAGGTTCATGCAATGCATGAACCTATGTATTGTTTTTCATTGGCGGTGCAAGAGCGAGAGGGGGCAGCGCTCCGGCGCCCTCTATGGACGCACCACCACTGACACGCGGTAACACCAAATCAGCAAAAGCAGACCAAAGGGTGGCGCCATTGGATTTCAACTTCCGTTTTATAGTGCCGTCGTACGTCACGGCGTTTGGGACGATCGTTTTTTTTTGACTGATGGTGTGTAGGCAAGACTGATGGAAGTCAGCTTCATCGGATTTCCAATGGAAAAATCCATCTGATTAGAATCCATAGGAAATCCGATCGTGTGTACAGGGCTTTAGTAAACACTACAACACTACGGACAACTGAGTTCTACCCGTCTACTGGTTCAGAGCCATGCTTTGAAATCTATATATTTACATTAAGTTCAAACCACATTTAAAAAAAAAAAAATAATAATTTCAAAACTCAGCCACTGACAGCCAAGCTGAAATTATCGCTTAAAGGGATTTCCCTTGATAATGGGAAATTATTAGAACTGTGACTCACGCAGACCCAACTACAAAGGGCCCTACCCGTTTCATACTTGTATTTGATGGCAGAGCAACATACGACATGAAGAAATAGTTGTTGGTTTGGGAAGGCCAGAGAACGCACAACCTTTTAAAGACGCATCGCGGCTCCCCTGCTGTGATTGTCTGCTGATTTGCACTTCATAAACGCAAAACATTAAGAGGCAGCGGAAAATAAAAATACCAGGTTAATTAGACTCGAGGAGACCACAGAAATTACTGCAGATGACATTCACAGCATATAAAGCAGCAAAAGAAAAAAAAAAAAAAAATGAGAGATTTACACTGCGGATCATGGCAGCGACTAGACCGAGTAAAAGGTTTCATTAAGCAATGCGTTTGGCTTTTTTGTTGTTTTACAAGGTAGGACATCCTGAACCATAGCTGCTCAATAAAAAGGAAAATATATTAGTCGGTTTGTGCGCCAGACTTGCTGTACAGATCTCCGTTCTCTTGACTCCATCTTTAATGCTATTTTGTCTTTGCTCCTGCTAATGTGGTTTGAACTGTCTCCTCCAGCAATAACAGTAAACGGTGTCCTGCCTTTTGTCTGTCTCCTGCATTTATCTTAATAAACCTCCAGTAATAAAATGCCCTTTCCCCCAATAATTACTACATTGTCTTAATTTATGGCTGCAAATGTTTTTGGGGGTCATTGTTAATTCATGATTACTGTAGACAGAGCGCACAAATGTTTTATTAAATGGGAAGTGAAAAATAAAACAAATTGCAATGTTCTGTATTTTTTATTTATTTTTTCCTCTGCGAAGTGAGTCCCATTTGTTGTGTGTTGTTTAGTTGGTCATTATTATAGAGGGGTTGGAAACTATTTTAGTTCAGTGGAAAGCTACTTTGGATATAAAAAAAAAAAAAGAAAAAAAAATGCCTGTATATTTTTTAAACATTTCTTTTTTTTCTTAAAATGTATCAAAAAATGTTGCATAGTGCAGCTTAAAGGGGTTGTAAACCCTGGAAACGTTTTTTTTTTTTTAATCACTTCCCTACCGCCCACCGTCAAATGATGTCCTTGACTTTGTGCGGTGACATTGTGCAGTTGCAGGCATCATTCAGATATCATTCTTTTCAGCCGGCGATTCTGTGCACGATAAAAATGATCATAGCGGCAGTTCCGCCGCTTGATCGTTCTTATAGGCGGCAGGAGGGGACGTTCCACCCCCCTCCCGCCGCCATCCGGTGCTTCTCCAGGCTCTCCCGTGTCATCGGGGGCCCAGAGAACGAATTGTCCGGCGCCGGATAGGAAGCATAGAGATGACTGGTGACCAGATGGTCACCAGTCATCTCTATGACCGTCGGAGGCCCGGGCACGACGTTATGACGTCACGCCGGGTTCCCGTGTGTAAACAAAGCCGTGATCTGCATGAGATCGGTGCCAGCTGTCAGCATGAGATCGGTGAATTTTTTTTACCAATCTCATGCTTTCCAGCCTGGAGGAGAGATGTGGGGTCTTATTGACCCCGCATCTCTCCATAAAGAGGACCTGTCACAATAGATTCCTATTACAAGGGATGTTTACATTCCTTGTAATAGAAATAAAAGTGATCAAAAAAACAGGAAAGTTAAAAAAAAGTGTAAAAAATAAAAAAAAAGTAAAAAACAAAAAAAATAATAATAAAATAAAAATTAAAACGCCCCTGTCCCCGGTAGCTCGCGCTCAGAAGCGAACACACACTTAAGTCCAGCCCACATATGTAAACGCCATTAAAACCACACATGTGAGGTATTGCTGCGTGCGTTAGAATGAGTGCAACAATTCTAGCACTAGACCTCCTTTGTAATGTGAAAATGGTAACGTGTAAAAAAATTTAAAGCATCGCCTATGGAGAGTGTGCGCAATTTTGAAGTGTAACATGTTAGGTATCTATTTACTCAGCATAACAAAATCTTTCACATTATACAAAAAAATTAGGCTAACTTTACTGTTTTGTAATTTTTTTAATTCATGAAACCATTTTTTTTCCAAAAGAAAGGCGTTTGAAAATTTATTGCGCAAATACCGAGCGAAATACAAATTTGCAATGACCGCCATTTTATTCCCTGGGGTGTCTGCTAAAAAAAATATATAATTTTTGGGGGTTCTAAGTAATTTTATAGCCATAAAATTATGATTTTTACATGAAGGAGAGAAGTGCCAGAATAGGCCCGGTGCTGAAGTGGTTAAATTCCACCTGCAAGACAAAGCCATAATGAGCTAGTATGACTAGCATACTAGCTCATTATGCATCACTTACCTTAATCGGGGCCCCCGAAGCCGTCCTCATCTCCCTCTCCAGCCGCAGCCATGTTACTTCCGGGTATCGCCGCTCCAGCCAATCACAGCGCCGCTCCCACGCTGTGATTGGCCGGAGCGGCAAAGACGTCACTCCGCGCATGCGTGCAGGAGCCGTCAAATCCGGCTAAGCCGGATTTGTGAATGGGATTAACCCTGTGAATGCGCCGTTGTCTACGGCGCGCATGTGCCGTAGACACCGATGCATGTAATTTTTTGCAAATATCTCCTAAACCGTGTAGGTTTAGGAGATATTTCTTGCATCTACAGGTAAGCCTTAATCTAGGCTTACCTGTAAGTGCAAGTTGCATAAGCGGGTTTACAACCACTTTAAAGGGGTTGTATAGGTTCTTTTTTTTTTAAATAACAAACATATCATACTTACCTCCACTGTTAATTTTGCACAGAGTGGCCCCGATCCTGCTGTTCTGGGGTCCCACGGCGGCTGTCTCGGCTCCTCCCCACTAAAACTAACCCCCTCTGGGAAGCTCTTTCCCGAGGGGGTTAGCTTGCGGGCGCGCTCCCCGTGTCATACACTTGGCGTCCATAGACACCAAGTGTATGACTCGGTTCCGCCCCCCCCCCCGGCGGCGGCCGCGTCATTTGATGTGATTGACAGCAGCAGGAGGCGCTGGGGGGCCCATGACAGCAAGGTGTTTTTTCACCTTAATCCATAGGATGCATTAAGGTGAAAAAGCACAAACCTTTACAACCCCTTTAACAACTTCAGCTCCAGAAGGTTTTACCCGCTTCATGACCAGGCCATTTTTTGCTATTCAGTACTGTGCTAGTTTAACTGGTAATTGTGCGGTAATGCAGTGCTGTACCCCAAAAAAATGGGGTTCACACAAATAGAACTTTTATTTGGTGGTATTTAATCACCACTGGGTTTTGTATTTTTTATCTTATAAAAAGAAAAAGACCGAAATTTTGAACAAAAAAGATACACTATATTAAGAAAAGTAATAGGACGCCTGCCTTTGCACGCACATTCAATTTAATGGCATCCCAGTCTTAATCCGTGAGGTTCAATATTGAGCTGGACCACCCTTTGCAGCTATAATAGCTTCAACTCTTCAGGAAAGGCTGTCCACAAGGTTTAGGAGTGTGTCTATGGGAATGTTTGACCATTCTTCTAGAAGCACATTTGTGAGGTCAGACACTGATGTGGATAAGAAGGCCTGGCTTGCAGTCTCCACACTTATTCATCCCAAAGGTGTTCTATGGGGTTGAGGTCGGGACTCTGTGCAGGCCAGTCAAGTTCCTCCACCCCAAACTCGCTCATCCATGTCTTTATGGACCTTGCTTTGTGCACTGGTGCGCAGTCATGTTGGAACAGGAAGGGGCCATCCCAAAGTGAGGGAGATGTAGACTCACACCACTTCTGAACAACTTATGCTCTGCCATAGCTTCCTCCCAGCTATCATATGTGAGTTTTCTCCTGACCCAACTGGATCCTTGAACTAGGACTTGTAAATAGGCCCTCCGGTGCCTTCAGCCTGGCTTCTTCCCAGGCTCCTGCCCCAGGGGCAAAAACCTCTGCAAAGGGGCTTCCTCCTTCAGGACTGGACCCAGGAACACTGAACCTGCTGATCAGGCCTCGGACTAATTAGGAGCTCTCCCTCCACTTTCTGGCCACACATCCTCAGGGATTGGCTGGAGTTCCATAAACATTTAGGCTGCCTGTTCTGCTCTCTTCCTACTATACTTCTAGAAGACAGGAAGAAGTAGCAGAACAGCAGCCTGTGAAATACTGAACAGCACTATGCAATCAACCCCTGCTCCACTGTTTACAGAGGAGCTAAGCTAAATTGTAAATTTGTAGTTTTGACTGACATATGAGCCACGCCAAGTGATCTCAGAAGGAAGATCATTACAGATCCATCAGTGGAGGTGATATCCTTTCCTCCACTGTGTCCTGTCCTACAACTAGACAAAATTTAGGATACGGACAGTTAGATCATGCCCAAATCAGGCTGATTTTTCACGTATCTGTCTTGGTACACAAATGCTAAAACTTCTGAACTAATCTTTAGACACTTCTGGCGACCAAAAAATCTTCCCTGCAAATCACAGCACCTCCTTAGGGCAAACACCCCCCTTTTTGGGTGTGTGGCAGTTTGATCCATGGGTGTCTGTGACGGATGGACATTCTCCTTTAACCTTTGACTCTCAACTGAACTATCGTACTTAAGTTGGTGAAACACTCCTAGCGGCGATCCATCCTTACAACTCTGAAAATTATAAGCCCAGTTCAGTCCCTGAAGAAGATAAAAACCATGTGTGTTTTTCGAAACGCGTTGGCTGGTCTGTCGCCTTGACAGCTTCTGGGCTTTGGTTCAGAGTTGGTCTTTTAATTCCATGTTTCCATGTATATTTTTTGGTTTTATCCAATGTTCTGTATTGTGTTTCTCACCATGAGCTATCAATTCATGTAATAAAATGTAAATATTTTTTCACACATTTCCTGTCTGTGATCCATTTAAAGTCCTAACTTTCTGAGGAAATTGTTTTTACTAGCTGCTAGCAGTAATTACTATATTCTCCCGGCAGGGACGGCTACCGTGGGAGGGATTCCCCCCATCAACACTGACCGGTGGTTGTAGGAAAGAAAATCGCATAATTGATGGATCGGCTTGGGTACCGTACAATTGGCCGGCCCGTGGATGGTTGGAATCTCGGCCGGTCCCTTCTAAACTAGCCGAGATTCGAACCATCTATGGCTGGCTTAAGTGTTGTCACCATAGGACAGGAAGTGTGTTAGTTGCAGGTTTACCAGAAAACAAAAGACTGAGAAAAAACAAACAGCCCCATATCTAAGAACTGGTAAGCTGCAATATAGTACCTTCTTTTATTTTATCTTAGATGCCTTTAGTGCTTAGTAGATTACCATCTTATAAGGGCCCTGTTTATTTCTTACCCGAACTGGGTGAGTATTGTGTCCAGTGGTGGCTGGTGGGTTTTTCTTTTAAGGGGCGGCAAACAGCCACCCCCCGGGTGGCCAGCAGCGCTGCACTACCACCCCCCTAGGGCGGCCGGCGCCACGGCCCTACCATCGCCCCAGCCCAGCTGGCCGATGGTCTGACACTTACCCGATCTAGGTGGCGGGCTGTGGTGTCCTCCAGCATGGTCCGCCCACCGTGCGTGCGGCAGGAGCCGCTCCTTCAGCATATTCCTCCGGCCATGTGTCTCCTCTCTCTTCTGCCTAAGCGCTAGAAATCCAATAGGATCGCCTAACGCTTTGGCCAATCCGGAAACGGGTCTCCTGATTGGCGGGGAGGAACTTTAGTGTGAAAATAGAGAAAATTCATTCAATATAGTCACACAACTGGGTGGGCTCAGAGCATAGTGCTCTGCGCCCCAATCCCACCCTTTTTTGAAGCCTATTAGAGCCTCTGGCTCTAATCATGTGGTTAAAAAAAACACCCACTTCCCATTGGAATACATAGGGGTTGATTTACTAAAGGAAAATCCACTTTGCACTTGAAAGTGCACATGGAAGTGCAGTCGCTGTAGATCTCTGTAAATCTGAGGGGAAGCTCTGAAATTAGGGGAAGCTCTGCTGATTTTATCATCCAATCATGTGCAAGCTAAAATGCTGTTTTTTATTTTCCTTGCATGTCCCCCTCAGATCTACAGCATCTGCACTTCCATGTGCACTTTCAGTGCACTTTCAAGTGCAAAGTGGATTTTCCTTTAATAAATCAACCCCATAGTCTGGCGGCCTGATATGTAGATCAGGGGGTCGGACACATTGGATAGGGGGGCGGCGCCCTTGCGCCCTCTATGGACGGGCCGCCACTGATTGTGTCAAGTCCCTTACGAAAGACTGATGGGATTTCAAGCAGATATATACTTGCCAGTCAGTCTCAGGGAAAATATCTACTTGTGTATGGCCAACTATTGACAGACTGCACAGCAGAAAGCTATATAATAAATGTTAATCAGAAGCTTCAGATCTGGAGTAGAAAGATATTTGATCCTGAAAAATAATATGACTGGCCGGGTTACAGAATTTTAAAAACAGAATTGCGTAAATGCTGATAAGAGCCTTTCATGCTGTGAGACTCCATCAGACTTTTGACAAGGGAGGATCCTATCATTTGATACCTGAATTTTAATTGTGGACTTACAGTTTCTCTTTATTTACCCCTCTCAGTTACTGCCCTCCTTTCCTCTTCTCCTAAATCATGCCTGTCAACATACAGTATCTGCAGCTTTTACTGACTTTTCATTGTATTGTCTACTAGGGCATACATAGCAATTTATATAATATTTACATTGTCATAATCTGCGGACTATGTCCTCACTAAATTCTACTGGTACTATTACTATGAATACTACTACAAATATTAATAGGATCCAGCCCCTTTATAAAGTGTGCAGACACAGCTGAGTGCTCTGCTTAATCCTTCCTTATTTGCACCAACAGTTTATTTTTAGGGCCAGCTTTTAAGCTCTATATTAGCTTGGGTTTTGGACAAACTTTCGGTTCTGAAAAACTCGGAAGGCAACTTTCATTCCTGGGCCAATCAGTGGTGGCCAAGACATTCTCCACCCCGACGTTGCAGGTACAAAAAGGAGTGGGCATGTTCATGGCATAATTGACCTAATGGCTATAAAAGGTCAATGATGTCACAAGAATCCCTATACCTTTGTGTATCTGTAGCTACATAGTTACATAGTTAGTCAGGTTGAAAAAATACAAAAGTCCATCCAGTTCAACCATAAAAAAAAAAAATATCATACAATCCCATATACCCAATTCTATACCCACAGTTGATCCAGAGGAAGGCGAAAAACCCCAGCAGAGCATGATCCATTTTGCTACAGCAGGGGAAAAAATTCCTTCCTGATCCCCCCAGAGGCAATCGGATTTTCCCCAGATCAACTTTACCTATAAATGTTAGTACCCAGTTATATTATGTACATTTAGGAAAGAATCCAGGCCTTTCTTAAAGCAATCTACTCAGCTGGCCAGAACCACCTCTGCAGGGAGTCTATTCCACATTTTCACAGATCTTACTGTGAAGAAACCTTTCCGTATTTGGAGATGAAATCTCTTTTGCTCTAGACGTAAAGAGTGCCCCCTTGTCCTTTGTGTTGACTGTAAAGTGAATAACGCAACACCAAGTTCACTATATGAACCTCTTATATATTTGTACATGTTGATCATATCCCCCCTTATTCTCCTCTTCTCAAGAGTGAATAAATTCAGATCCTCTAATCTCTCCTCATAGCTGAGCTCCTCCATGCCTCTTATCAGTTTGGTTGCCCTTCTCTGCACTTTCTCCAGTTCCCCGATATCCTTTTTTGAGAACTGGTGCCCAAAACTGAACTGCATATTCCAGATGAGGTCTTACTAATGATTTGAACAGGGGCGAAATTATATCTCTCTCTCTGGAGACCATACCTCTCTTAATACAAGAAAGGACTTTGCTCGCTTTGGAAACCACAGCTTGGCATTGCATGTTATTATTGAGCTTATGATCTACCAAAACCCCCAGATCCTTCTCCACTACGGATCCCCCCAGTTGTACTCGCCCTAGTATGTATGATGCATTCATATTCTTAGCCCCCAAGTGCATAACTTTACATTTATCAACATTAACCACTTGCCTACCGCCGTATTGTAAAATGACGGCGGCAGGAACCCTTCCTCCCTCCGGGCGGACGTCATATGGCGTCTTTGTCTTCCCGACATTGTGGAGAGCGTGCGCGCCCGCCGCATGACTGGGGACCCGATGTGGGTGCCCGGTGGCCGCGATGTTCGTCGGGCACCCGCGATTGCTCATCACAGAGCAGGGACGTGGATCTGTGTGTGTAAACACACAGATCCATGTCCTGTCAAGGGAGAGGAGAACTGATCGTGTGTTCCTTGTATATAGGAACACCGATCGGTCTCCTCCTCTCATCAGTCCCCTCCCCCCACAGTTAGAATCACTCCCTAGGAAACACATTTAACCCCTTCAGTGCCCCTAGTGTTAACCCCCTTCCCTGCCAGTGACATTTATACAGTAATCAATGCATTTTTATAGCACTTATCGCTTTATAATTGTGTAAATGGTCCCAAAATAGTGTCAAAAGTGTCCGATCTGTCCACCGCAATGTCACAGTCATGAAAAAAATCGGAGATCGTCGCCATTAGTAGTAAAAAATAAATAATAATAAAAAATGACATAAATCTATCCCCTATTTTGTAGGCGCTATAACTTTTGCGCAAACCAATCAATATACGTTTATTGCGATTTTTATTTTTACCAAAAATATGTAGAAGAATACATATCGGCCTAAAATGAGAAAAAAAAATGTATTTTTTATTTTTAAATTGGGATATTTATTATAGCAAAAAGTAATAAATATTGTGTTTTTTTCAAAATTGTCGGTCTTTTATTGTTTATAGCGCAAAAAATAAAAAATGCAGAGGTGATCAAATACCACCAAAAGAAAGCTCTATTTGTGGGGAAAAAAAATTATCAAAATTTAATTTGGGTACAATGTCGCATGACCGTGCAATTGTCATTTAAAGTGTGATAGCGCTGAAAGCTGAAAATTGGCCTGGGCAGCAAGGGGGTGAAAATGCCCAGTATTGAAGTGGTTAAACCTCATCTGCCACATAAATTGGAGACATCCTGTAAGGTCGTTATTCCACTGCATAGCTTGGTGTCATCTGCAAAGACAGAAATTTTACTTTGATCCCAGACCCAATATCATTTATAAAGATATTAAAAAGTAAGAGTCCCAGCACTGAACCTTGGGGTACACCACTGATAACCTTAGACCATTCAGAGTAAGAATCATTAACCACTACTCTCTGAATTCTGTCTTTTAGCCAGTTTTCTATCGATTTACAAACTGCTATTTCCAGGCCTGTAGACTTTACCTTACACATGAGCCGTGTGTGGGGAACTGTATCGAACGCTTTTGCAAAATCCATGTACACCACGTCCACAGCCACCCCTCTGTCCAAGGTTTTACTTACCTCTTCATAAAAAGAAATCAGGTTTGTCTGACAACTTCTGTCTTTCATGAATCCATGTTGTCTATTGCCTAAAATATTTTTTACCAGCAAGAACTCGTCTATGTGGTCTTTTATTAATTTTTCCAGTATCTTCCCAACTATAGAAGTTAAACTAACAGGTCTATAGTTACTTGGTTAAGACTTTGTTCCCTTTTTAAATATAGGCACCACATTGGCCCTGCGCCAATCCAGTGGTACTATTCCTGTCATTAATGAGTCCCTAAAAATGAGATACAATGGCTTTGAAATTACAGAGCTCAATTTTTTTAGGATCCGTGAGTGTATGCCATCTGGTCCAGGTGCTTTATCCACCTTTATTCTGCCTAAATATTTCTGGACCGTATCACTTTTGAGCTATTGTGGATTTGGGGCTGTGTCACTACCACCCCCATTTTTGACATGAGCTCCCCCATGCTCCTTTGTATACACAGAGCTGAAGAAAGTATTTAATAAATTAGCCTTCTCTTTGTCCCCAGTCACCCACTCTAGATTATTTTGTAAAGGGCCTACATGCTCAGACTTGACCTTTTTACTATTAATATATTTGAAGATTTTTTGGGGGTTTGTCCTATGTTTTGCAATCTGTCTTTCGTTTTGAATTTTTGCATCCTTGATTTCCTTTTTACATATTCTGTTATATTCTTTGTAACATTTAAATGACACTAGTGTTCCTTAATTTTTATATTTTTTAAAAGCTCTTTTCTTATAGTTTATAGCTTTTTTAACTTTGGCCGTGAGCCACATAGGTTTTATTTTTAGCCTTTTAAACTTATTGCCCATGGGAATATACTTTGTAGTGAGTTCACAGTGAGTTTTGAAGAATTCCCATTTCTGTTCTGTGCCCATTGATGCCAAAATTCTCTCCCAGTCTAAGTCCTGGAGAGCAGCCCTCATCCTTGGAAAATTTGCTCTCTTGAAATTACAGTAAAGCCCTGTACACACGATCGGATTTCCTATGGATTCTAATCCAATGGATTTTTCCATCGTAAATCTGATGAAGCTGACTTCCATCAGTCTTGCCTACACACCATCAGTCAAAAATCCGACCGCCCCAAACGCCGTGACGTAAAACACTTTGACAAGCCGAGAAAAATGAAGTTCAATGCTTCTGAGCATGCGTCGACTTGATTCTGAGCATGCGTGGGTTTTTTGTCTGATGGATTTCCACACAGACGATCGGAATTTGCTATCGTTTTTTTTCCCATCGGATAAATTTAAAACATGTTCTATTTTTTCTCACCGATGGAATAAAGACTGATGGGGCCCATACACGATCGGTTTGTCCGATGAGAAAAGTCCATCGGACTGGTTTCATCGGTAAAACCGATCGTGTGTACACGGCATAAGTGTTTTTATCTTTCCCGTATGTGATTTTTGCTTACAGCTAACATCAAATGAAATCATGTTATGGTCACTGCTACCCAGGTGTTCCTTTATCTGAACATTAGTAATACGATCTGTATGGTTTGAGACGGTAGCATTGGTAGCATTGGGGCCAGGGACTTTCCCTGCTCATTGGCCAAGCAATAACTGGCTTACAGGTTCAGTCAAACATGGGGGTCAGACTAAATCCAGAGCTGAATCCAAGCTTATCACTAGTCTAGGCATTTCTTCTTGGTCCAGGCAGTATAGATACACAGAGGTTTAGCAAAATGCTAAGGAAAATCTGCAATTAAAGTAGAAGCAAAATCTAGTTTAGTTTGCCAAAGCATTGTGTAATATACATAATTGCCACTGTTTTCATTTTTTAAAATTAATTTTTGTATATTCGTGCTTATGATCTCCTCCAGTCTCTTTCAGGTACTTCCCTTCTACAGGCGCTCGTTTCATTATTGCAATGGCATGGCTTCCTGATGGTAATAAAAGTGAGCCATACCTGTGCAATTTTCTTTGGCATGACCACATCTATACTGAAAAGGCATATGACAGGGTGACAACGTAGGAAAGCAATTGGGAGACAGGGACAGAACACTGTCACTCTATATCAGGAAGAGCCTATATGGCAAGGTATTTCTCTGAATTTTCTCATTTATATTATCTAGGCCATGATATATCCAGTAGTATTTAATTACATTCAACTCGACTTGTTCTGCAATGTTGAAGATGTTTCGTAGGTTATCCAAGCCACACTTTTAGAACTGAAGACGTGGCTCAGATAAGCTAGGAAATGTTTTCAACATTCCAGAAAAAGTCCAGTTGAATGTGTTTAACTATTACTAGATATCACCACCTATTGTTTTCATGAAAGCTGCAGATAGTAATAAAATATAACTTATAAACCTTAAAAAAATAAAAAAGAATAATAATAAATAAATAATAAATACATATATATATATATATATATATATATATATATATATATATATATATATATATATATATTTATATATATATATATAACTTTAAAAATTACATTAACTGAATTTATCTGCAAGGTTACAGTTCCTCTTTAAGATAGAACTCTGGTAGTTGTCATGCAGCCAATTCCAAGTTTCTTTGTAAGGACAATGGTGAGGACTGGGCATTACTTAGACTCTGTGGCTTGATGTGAGCCCACACAGTGAAACATTTGGAGACAACAATGGCCAAAACAATATTTTATACCAGGGGTCTCCAAACTTTCTAGACAAAGGGCCAGTTTACTGTCCTTCAGACTTAAGGGGGAGTGGACTGTGGCCATTGGAAGTAAAAAAAGGTCAGAATGTCAGTGGAAATAAACAATACCCCATCTTTGGTGTCAGTGGGAGGAATAGCGCCCCATCATTGGTGTCAGTGGAAAGAATTGTGCCCTATCGTTGGTGTCATTGAGAGGATCTGTGCCCCATCATTGGTGTCATTGGGCCCCATTATTGGTGTCATTGGGAGAAATTGTGCCCCATCTTTGGTGTTATTGAGAGGAATTGCGCCCATAATTAGTGTCAGTGGGGGGAATTATGTCCCATGGTCAATAAAAATAGTTGATCAGTCGATCAAAATAGTGCCCCAAGGGCCGGATAAAAGCAAGCAAAGGGCCGCAATTTGGAGACCACTGTCTTAGATAAAGAAGGTATTGGGTATGTGCATGGGGGTATTGTTAGATATGTTATTGGATACGTGTTATGTAGAAAATATTTATTTTTTTTCAAAATCTTTTGTCTTTTTATTTATATCACAAAAAAAAAAAACTCAATGGTGAACAAATACCAACAAAAGAAAGCTCTATTTGTGTGAAAAATTATAAAAATGTAATTTGTGTACAGTATTGCATGACCACATAATTGCCAATTAAAGTAGCACAGTGCTGAATAGCAAAAAATGCCTGAGCTGAGGTGGTTAATTAATTAAAAAATAATTCTGTTTGGATACATCTGCATACTGTTTCTATAATGAAAGTGTTACATTCCACTGAAGGTATGACCTGCCGTTAAAATGAGGTTTAGATGCTTCAAGCAGGCAGCATGTACTGTGGTTCCACATGTGCACAGACCATTGATAGCAAAACCAAATATTGAGAAACATTGGATGGGGCCAGGACACAGCAAGTTCACAACCAAGGAAAGTGGAAAAGATGGGTAATTCCATCCAAAACTAACAAATGACATAGAGAAGAAGGCCTGGCAGTTTCCTAAATCTCTCCGGGATTCTATTAGTAGTGACAACTCTATCCTTAGTTCCCAGGTCTGAAAACCAATCACCATCATGAAAGATCCCTCCCCTTCCCTGTTTGATTATTTATTTTTTATTATGGAGAATGCAACAAAAGTGGACGAGAATCCCCAAACCTACTACGTGGATAGGGACAGTTTTGAGAATCATGTTAAAGCGGAAGTAAACCCATCCATAAAACAGTTTCATTTCCGAAACGTGCCGGAAATGTAACACTCCCATTGGTTGTGTTCTCAACCAAACTGTCAAACCATCCAATGGCTGGTGTCATAGCTGATCACATGTGGAGCATCATGGCAGTTGTAGATTAAACAGAGGCAAAGATGGCAGCTTCCTTGGCTGAAAATGATAGGAGGGTTTACTTACACTTTAAGCCGGCCATACATGGGTCAAATTTCGAAACAATTTTCTTTCGAAAATCGGAACTAGGAATTTTCGTTCCAATTTCGCACCATTAATGGCCCGCAGCCGATTTTTGTGCGGCCATCAAATTTGAGTGATCGGGCATGTTGGAAATTATTTGAAAAACAAACAAATTTCTAATCAATGATGGGAGAATCTTGCGAGATATATAAATCGAAAAAGAAATGCACATGAGCTGTGACTTGGAAAAGAAAAGAAGATTCCCGGCCACATTCTGTAGCAACAGGAGGTGAAATTGAATGCTTGGATGGTCGAATTGCGAAATCAATGGTGTCACCATCGGATCACAAAACACACAAAATTGTTGATTTTCGAAAGAAAATTTGTTCAGAATTTGACCTATGTATGGCCTTCATTATTGTTGAAGCATCCAAGACGAATTAGAAACATACGCAGACCACCAGGCTCCACCTCGGCCTAAAATATCACTTTTGAGTGGACCTACCCTTAAAACAAACATGCAAGAATAAGAAATATATACATAAGATTTATCATGGGTTATACAGGCTATGAAGGTGAACTTGCAATTTAATGGTCACCAAACCAAACGACTAGCAGCCACAGGAGGGTTAATAACAAGACATGCCAAGCTCTGAGCATACTTAGGCACAAAAGCCACAGAACAATGGGCACGGAATCACAGCCTTTTCCACGCCATTATCCTCTGCTAGGGAATGTGACTATCTGCATAGCCCCATCCTCCTGCTCTGCTCAGTACTAACATTAGTATGACCTTTTTCTGCTAATTGGAAAATGGAAGGCATATAAACCCTGTCACTGAATGAGAAGTGTTCCCCCTTTAGGCCGGCCAAACGACCTCCGAGGGGGGAAGAAGTTCTGAATCTCAGCTCCTTCTGCTCACACTGCAAAATCTTTATTACTTTGGAGAGCCTTGAAACGTGGTAATGCCCCTCCAGTGCAAGCAGAAGTAAATAAATTTCGTCTTATGACCACTTTGGAGAAACACACAACCAGATTTGCTCAGCAGGGATAGATACTGGACAAGATAATGAAGAGAGAACGCTTGTATGACAGGGGTTTACTGCGCTGGCTGTCGCTTTAAAGGCTTTTAATACTCCAGAAATGGGATAGCGGGCCTATTTCCTTAAAGATACAGTGTCTCTTCTGGGATGAGTAATGTAATAAAAAGATTCAATGTTACAGTGATAGAAACCGAGGATGTCTTTTAGCTGGCACCGTGAGAATACAAGCTAAATGGCTTCAAGAAAAAAATAAAAATATATATATAAAGTTTTAAGTATAAAATAATGTACTTTAGGGCACCAGGCATAGAAGCATGAATAGGGTGCACTTACCATGAGTTTTTCAAGCCTGTTAAGCGTTCTCTAGGTGTTGGGGCTAAATGGGTTTATTAGACCAAAAGCCCAATAAATATAAGTGTAACCAGGCAGCCTGGCAGACAACCATGCTGTGACATTTGTTGCTGTCAGATGGCTCCCTTTAGCTGGACCCTCCACCCAAGGGATCAATGACTGAAGAGGCTTCTTGACCACCTGTATAAATTCAGATATTGCTGCTGCTGTTTGCTTAGAATTGTTGCTGCCATGTGGAGAGTCAGCCCAGAACTTTTGCAACCTTCCCCTTGAATTACAAGTACTTTCCAGAGAAAGAGTGAGCACTCTAATGGAAGATCACAAGCCCCAATGCCGGTGTTCTGACGAGCTGGATCCTCCTATCGATATGGTTCCCCCCTTGATTGCGCAGGCGCAATCCGAGGCGACGGAAATCTCTGAGGTTTAACAGCTGTTCGGCAGCTGTAGACGCGCTCGCTCCCATTGCTTAGTTACACACGCCGCTTTCTTCTTCATGCCGCTGTATACAGCAAGGGGCGGATAAGATGTGATAATATTGAGCAGTACGATTTGTTTGTTTATACACGCTGCTCTATACAGCAAGGGGCTGTATAGAGCGTTGTGTATAAACAAACAAATCGCACTGCTCAATATCACATTTGATCCGCTCCTTGCTGTATAGAGCGGCATGAAGAAGAAAGCGGCGTGTGTAATGAAGCATCGGGGGCGAGCGCGTCCACAGCTGCCGAGCCTATGGTTCCTCCTATCGATCTGGTTCCCTCTTGACTGCGCAGGCGCAAGCCGAGCCGACGTAAATCTCAGAGCTTTAACAGCTTTTTGGCAGCGCCTGCGCAGTCAAGGGGGGAACCATATCAAAGAGGGAACCAGCTTGACAAGACACCGGCAGATAGGGTGACGACATTTCCAAACTGCCATTCAGGGACACACCCACCCAGCATGCACCCATCGGCAACATCACAAGGGGGCGGTAGCCCAACCCCTTACCTATTTAAGAAATGTCACTCGGCTTACTATGCAGTCGGCGGGTGGCCGGGCTCATTGGTCTTTTTTCCATCAGTGTAAAAAAAATATAACATGTTTTAAATTTTACCGATGGAAAAAAAAAACGATAGGAAATTCTGATCGTCTGTGTGGAATTCCATCGGAGAAAAAACCCACGCATGCTCAGAATCAAGTCGACGCACCCTCAGAAGCATTGAACTTAATTTTTCTCGGCACGACGGAGTGTTTTACGTCACAGCGTTTTGGACGGTCGGAATTTTGTCTGATGGTGTGTAGGCAAGACTGATGGAAGTCAGCTTCATCGGAATTCCGACGAAAAAATCCATCGGATTTTATTCCATCGGAAATCCGATCGTGTGTACAAGGCATGAGGAATGTTTCCAACACCTTGATGAATCCATGCCATGAACAATTAAGGCAGTTCTGAAGGCAAAAGGGGGTCCAACCCGGAACTAGCAAGGTGTACCTAATAAAGTGGCCGGGGAGTTTATATTTTTGCACATAAAAGAGATTTTTTTTAAAACTTTACATTCATTGGTAGGACATTATGATTACATTCACATACTGTATATCTAAAAATAATCTTTAAAAACAACAGAGTTCTCACTTAATTTTTAAACTTTACTCATAAAAAAAAACAAAAAACAGTTTATTCCTCCAGACATAATCATTTTAACTTGTGTTGCCTCAAAGTGTTTTATAATTATTCAGCTGTTCCTTCTAATAAAATGCATATTTATAAGATGGATATACAATCACAATGTACTGTAATACCCATGGAGAACCATGTAATTTTTATGGCGTTATTCTTTGTACCTGCGGATCTCTTTGAACAAACCCCTCTGTAATACATTTGCTTGTTGTGAAAACCTGCAGTTTTAAATGGCTGATTAATTGCTTTTTGAGACACTGCCCTGAGCAAAGCATCACACAACAAATGCTGCAAACATCCAACATGTTCCTTCTTGGCAAGCAGGGCAAACAAAAGCTGAAAAAGAGTATTAATCCCCTGCTTGGCCAAACTTGAATCCGTGTTTATAGCCCAAGCCTTGCAGGACTCAGTCTTTGGCCAGAGAACAGAAACCACGGCATTCTGGGAAATGCCACATGCAATGTTAAAGACTGACAATTGGTTGACAATTTCATGTTGTTACAAATCAGTTCAGCTGCTTTGAAGCTAATCTCAACCGGGAACTCTGGTGTTCGTTTGAAAATGTCAGAGTGGATAAAAGGAGTGTTTGTTACAGGTTAATACAGACATTGTTCTGTAAAAAAAGCATAGGAGTATAGAAAGCCTTAAACCTCGTACACACGGTCGGACTTCCACCTGACTTTTCCATGGATTTTTTTTCCGAAGGGAGTTGGCCGGGAACACCCATAGCATACACACGGCAGGACTTTTCTGCAAACTTTCCCAAAACTTTCCCAACATCACGTGGTTTTTCTGCTCTTTTCTGCTCTTTACCGCCACCCTTTGGTCAACTTCTGCTATTATTGGTTGATTTTAACATTGGTTCTGGGCATGCATATTTGTACTTCTTCGGACAAAAGTCCGATGGATTTCTGTACACACGGTCGGACTTTGCGCCGTAGGACTTTTGTTGGCGAAAAGTTTGTTCGTTTGCAGAGCAAACTTTTGTCCGATGAAAACCGAAAAAGTTTGTCCAATGGAGCGTACACACGGTAGGATTTTTTGGAAAACTTGCTCATTTTGAAGTTTGTTGGCAAAAAGTCAGACCGTGTGTACGGGGCTTTATATAAGCTTGTTGGACATCCCATTCGAAAAGCATGGGCATTAATATAAAAGAAGCCCCCCTTTGTAGCCTCCACTTTGTGTGTTCATGAGAATATGTGCCAATTTCAGCCAAAATAATTTCCGTGAGGTCAGGTACTGTTGTTGGAAGGGAGACCTGGCTTAAAATTGGCATTGAAATTAATTCCAAAGATGTTTTGTAGGGTTGAGGTTTGGACGGGTCACTCAAGTTCTCCACCACAAAGCCCATCAAACCATTATTTTAAGGACCTCACTGTCACATACCTGTATGCACAGCCTGAGATGACGAGGGTGGCCACTTGCTCAGTTCCCATCATAGCATCCCTGGACATTGAGATGCAGTCTGCAGGGGTGAAGGAAAGGTAAAAGAGCCAAGATGCAAACACTGTAATGCCGCGTACACACGATCGTTTTTAATGTCATTTTCAAAAACAACGTTTTTCTCTACGTGATTTTTCTTGTTTCCTCTCAAGCCTGTCTTGCATACACACGTTCATTAAAAAAAACGCTTGAGTAAAGCGCGGTGACGTACAACACGTACGACAGCACTATAAAGGGGAAGTTCCGTTCGAATGGCGCCACCCTTCATGTTAATAAAGTTTGTTGAGCGACGATTTGCGCTTTTCAGCCTCGTGCTTTTCAGTCTGTTACAGCGTGACGAATGTGCTATCTCCATTATGAACGCTAGTTTTACCAGAACGAGCGCTCCCGTCTCATACTTGATTCTGAGCATGCGCGTTTTTTTTCCCCTCGTAAAAGCATACACACTACCGTTTTTCACGTCGTTAAAAAAAACGACGTGAAAAAATAGAGCAGGTTCTAATTTATTTTATGCCATTTTTCACGTCATTAAAAATGCTCTGGAGCCTACACACGATCGTTTTTAATGCCCAATTTAAAAAATGGCATTTTTAACGACGTGAAAAACGATCGTGTGTACGCGGCATAAGAACTTGGGAGCGCTGGTATCTGATGAGCATAGGTACAGCTGAGAATGCACCATGGAGATGCCAAGTTCAGTTGAGGGTGGCGTCAGGTCCCAAACCTGGTTGATAGCGGAATGTAAGGGCACCAGAACGTGAGCAAAATCAGAGTCATGAACAGGCAGAAGCTGGCAATAACCGGGCAGCGAGGTACAGATTCTCTAGGCAAAAGCGTACTCAGTAGTCCAAGCCATGGTAGGTAGTGAAGGCAGACAGAGAACGTGAGCAGACAAGGACAATCCGAGAGAAAGGTCAGAGAGGAAGCCGGGTCAGAAACCAGTGTTAATTTTTATGTCAAATTTTAATCATAGTCTTTTGATTAAAATGCCATTTTAGTTTTAGTTGTATTTTAGTCATCTGAATTGTTTTAGTTTTAGTCGTATTTTGGTTGACTAAAATCTCCAGTACGTTTTAATCAACTAAAATCTCTAGTACCCACTTGAACTTCCGCTTTCTCAAAGCTCCACCTGTTTGTTAAAGCCCCAGCCCCCTGACTCTATCGGCAAGCTGTATTGGCTGAGAGACGCAGGCTCCCTCTGTCTGCCTGCTGCCTGGGAGTTCTGGAACAATGCCCTGCAAACCATAGAAGAGGAACTCCTCTGTCAGGTTTGTGTCTTCCTGGATGTGATGTGGTAAGTTTTTCCTCTCCCAGCAAGGTAGCAGTGCTTAGCACTTTGTAAAATAACAGCCTCCCCAAGACCGTCCAGTTCTCTGGCAGCAGTGTATGTGCATGAAAGTCTGTGCAACGATGAATGTGCACGTCTATGCCTATGCGTTTTAGCCAGCCGTCATAGCCTGATGGTTGGCACTGAGTTTTGATTAAAGGGTGCTCCCCAAACTGTTGACACAAGGTTGAGATTGTACAGTTGTCTAAAATGTCTATACTGTATCAGTATAACAGTTACGTTCACTGGAAACACTTTACTCAATCATTGGTAGGAATGTTCATTGACTTTTGCGCATATAGGTAGGTTGATGGTTGGATGCCCTCAAATATTATCTTATAGAGTATATACAGTGCCTTGAAAAAGTATTCATACCCCTTGAAATTTTCCACATTTTGTCATGTTACAACCAAAAAACATAAATATATTTTATTGGGACTTTATGTGATAGACCAACACAAAGTGGCACATAATTGTGAAGTGGAAGGAAAATGATGAATGGTTTTCAACATTTTTTACAAATAAATATTTGAAAAGTGTGGTGTGCATTTGTATTCAGCCCCCCTGAGTCAATACTTTGTAGAACCTCCTTTCACTGCAATTACAGCTGCAAGTCTTTTTGGGGATGTCTCTACCAGCTTTGCACATCTAGAGAGTGACATTTTTCCCATTCTTCTTTGCAAGATAGCTCAAGCTCTGTCAGATTGGATGGAGATTGTCTGTGAACAGCAACTTTCAAGTCTTGCCACAGATTCTCAATCGGATTTAGGTCTGGACTTTGACTGGGCCATTCTAACACATGAATACCCTTTGATCGAAACCATTCCATTGTAGCTCTGGCTGTATATTTAGGGTTGTCCTGATGGAAGGTGAACCTCCACCACAGTCTCAAGTCTGCAGACTCTAACAGATTTTCTTCTAAGGCCTCGTACACACGGCCGAGATTCTCGTTGAGAAAAACATGTCGTTTTTTTCGACGAGATTCTTGGACAAGAAACTTGTCCCGGCCGAGTGTACACACGCTCGTTTCAAAGAACCCGCGGTTCTTTGAAAGGAGTGTACGCGGTGACGTCATCGACTACGTCGAGCATGCGCTCGTCATATTCGATGCCGTCGCCGCCATCTTGGTATACCCTACGTATGCCTAGGAAGCTACCGCGCATGCGTCAAATTCATTTCGAACATGCGCGGGCTTCCGGGCGGACAGGTAAGTGTACACACACTCACTTTTCTCGTCGAGAAACACGCCGAGGAGAATCTCGACGAGAAAATAGAGAGCAGGTTCTCTATTTTCTCGTCGAGGTTTCTTGTCGGTTTTCTCGACGAGAAACACGCTAGCAGCGTACACACGACCGATTTACTCGGCAAGACCTCTCTGCCAGCAAGTTTCTTGCTGGTTCTTGCCGAGAAAATCGGTCGTGTGTACGAGGCCTTAGATTGCCCTGTATTTGGCCTCTATCCATCTTCCCATCAACTCTGACCAACTTCCCTATATCTGCTGAATAAAAGCATCATTGCAACATGATGCTGCCACCACCATGTTTCCCGGTGGGGATGGTGTGTTTAGCGTGATGTGCAGTGTTAGTTTTCTGCCACACAAGGGAGTTGATTTACTAAAGGCAAATAAACTGTGCACTCTGCAAGTGCAATTGCTCCAGAGCTTAGTAAATAAGTAAAAGTTTCACTTTATAAAGAATACACAATCACGTGCAAGGAAAATTAAAAAAACAAAACATTTTTGCTTGCACATGATTGGATGATGGAAGTCAGCAAAGCTTCTTCTCATTTACTAAGCGCTGGAGTCTATTGCCTTTAGTAAATCAACCCCAAAGTGTTTTGCTTTTTGGCCAAAAAGTAAAATTTTGGTCTCATCTGACCAGAGCACCTTCTTCCACGTGTTTGCTGTGTCCCCCACATGGCTTCTCACAAACTGCAAACAGGACTTTGTATGGATTTCTTTCAACAATGGCTTTCTCCTTGCCACTTTTCCATAAAGGCCAGATTTGTGGAGTGCACGACTAAAGCCCTGTACACACGATCGGATAACCTATGGATTTTCGTCCGATGGATTTGTCCATCGGAAATCCCATGAAACTGTTTTTCATCAGTCTTGGCCACACACCATCAGTCAAAAAACCGACCGTTCCAAACGCGGTGACGTAAAACACTCAGATGAGCCGAGAAAAATGAAGTTTAATGCTTCTGAGCATGCGACGACTTGATTCTAAGCATGCGTGGGTTTTTTAACCGATGGACTTGCCCATAGACGATCGGAAATTCCCATCGGTTTTTTATCCATCGGAAAATTTTAAAACAAGTTCTATTTTTTACAACCGATGGAAAAAAGACCGATGGGTACCATACACGATCGGTTGGTCTGATGAAAACCATCCATCGGACGGTTTTCATCAGTCAAACCGATCGTGTGTTCGGGGCTTAATAGTTGTCCTGTGGACAGATTCTCCCACCTGAGCTGTGGATCTCTGCAGCTCCTCCAGAGTTACCATGGGCCTCTTGGCTGCTTCTCTGATTAATACTCTCCTTCCCCGGCCTGTCAGTTTAGGTGGACGGCCATGTCTTGGTAGGTTTGCAGTTGCGCCATACTCTTTCCTTTTTCAGATGATGAATTGAATAGTGCTCCGTGAGATGTTCAGAGCTTGGGATATTGTTTTTATAACCTAACCCTGCTTTAAACTTTTCCACAACTCTATCCCTGACCTGTCTGGTGTGTTCCTTGGCCTTCATGATGCTATTTGTTCACTAAAGTTCTCTAACAAACCTCTGAGGGCTTCACAGAACAGCTGTATTAAACTGAGATTAAATTACACACATTGGACTCCATTACTAATTAGGTGACTTCTGAAGGCAATTGGTCTCAATCAGAGTAAAGGGATCTGAATACAAATGCATGCCAGACTTTTCAGATATTTATTTGTAAAAAATGTTGAAAACCATTTATCATTTTCCTTCCACTTTACAATTATGTGTCACTGTGTGTTGGTCTATCACATAAAATCCCAATAAAATACATTTAAGTTTTTGGTTGTAACATGACTGTAGCGGTACCCCCATAGGAGTCACTGGTTTAGTTTTGGGTCTGCACGTTACCTTACTGTTCCAAATGTTCGGTTCAGGGGTTCTCCTTGAAGAGTTTATCCTGAAGAAATGTCTGCACCAACACAAAGTCCCTTTCAAGGGTTTTATTGAATAAACTTTCCAACAGAGGGGTAGAGGAATGGGGAGGACTCAGGTATCTTACTTGTCGATCACAAAAATGTCCTAGGTCCAGAGGAGCAACTGTCTCCACACTGGACTCAGCAACCACCGGATAGGCCCAATCTCACTGGCCTAGCAACCGGCGCGAAGCTCAATCAAAGATAGTCTCTGCCACAGACTTGGTATTGGAATTTGTTCAATAGAATAGTCTCTGCCACAAACTCGTATAACCCCTCACTGGGTTAGCTCCCTCAGAAAGAAACACAGCTCTCAGTGCCATCATCTTTCAGCCGCTCCGGCAGCACTGTGAGGTAGATTTTTGGGATCCAGGTACATCCTCCAATTGAGCCCTCAATTGCTCGGTCCCTTCCATCAGGCAAGGCGACACAGGATTGTCCCTGGATCAATAGGCCCCAGTAACTCCTGTGCCTACATCTCAGTTGGGAGGCCTCGGGCCAACGTGGCCCCGAGGCGGGAACTGCCAACACATCCCTGAGGCCAGGAGGGCCCTCAGGTGAGGATCGAAGAACCAACCCTCACCAAATGGCGTCCGTCCCTTAAGTACCCTCTCCCCAGCATGCACAGCAGGTTCACCACACCCCCTGGGCTGCTTCTGGGAAAGAGGTACCCAATACTTCAAGTCTGTTGCCTTTCCAACCCAGACCAGCGGTGACAGCAACACCCACAGCTGGGGGGGGGGGGGAATGACACAACCACCTGAACTGAAACAGCGCCACAATTTTAATAAAATCTTCTCTGGGCCAAACTAATGCCCAGACAACTATAATTTCAACATATAGCGCCCACTCATTGGGAGCAGGGCGCTACATGACAAAATGTGGAACATTTCAAGGGGCATGAATACTTTTTCAAGGCACTGTAATGTAGCACATTGAAACTTGTAGCAGCAGCAGCTTACAGCATCTTGCCTGTGCCGGAGCTAAAGGGACCCAGTTTGCCTAAATGCCAATATATCTGTGAAATACACATAAACCTATTAAGAGATTATTTGTTTTATGGTATTATTACTTCTCATTATTTGAGATCCTTCAGTTCTTTTATTGCATTATTCCCGCACGGTGGAGGATTCATGTAATTCTGGGATATTAAAATCCGCTTTTTACAACAAGCAGGTTATTAAGTGATGAGAGTGGAATGAGGACAAAGGAAAATATCCGTCAGGCCCCTGGGAACCCATTGCATATCTAATATATATTTACTTACTGTATGTTCAGAACTCACAAACATTTCCCATCGCAAACCCTGAAGGAATGCTAGTAAAATCAATCCCCTCCTTGGCCGTATGTCTGGCCACAGATGTATCATAGGTTTTTACCCATTGGTTGCTGGTTTGACATATTTACACCTAAGGGCATAGTGAAAAACCACTGTAACCAAACTGTATCGTATGTATAGGGCACTTTATGCTGACCCTGTTATATAACTAAGATATACACATCTAGCACATACCTCTAACAAAGGAGGGAATACTGGTACTTACCTGCCCGCTGCCAGAGCTGTTGAATAGGGATGAGCTCGGTGTTCGAGTCGAACATAGGTTCGACTCGAACATCGGCTGTTTGCGCGTTTGGCGAACAACGAACGATTTGGGCCGTTCGCGCCAAATTCGAGTGACGTGAACGGCCCACAATACACTGCGCCATCGCAGTGTAATCCCAGCGCTGTAATTGGCCAAGCATGCACTGTGACCCTGCATGCTTGGCCAATCACAGCACTGGCAGCGAGGAGAGCAATGATTGGCCACAGGCAGGATGCCTGTGGCCAATTATAGCTGAGGGGGTTTAGTACACGCCCCACACTATAAAAGGCCGCCAGCGCGGCGGCCTCGTGTAGTGTGTTCCGGAGCAGGGAAAGTGAAGGATAGGCAGGGATAGTGTCAAATCTTGTCAAATCTATTCTTTGCTAAATCTTGTTTGTAGGGACAGAGAAGGATAGGCAGGGAGAGTGTCAGTGTCATATTCTTTGCTAAACCTTGTGTGTAGGGAGAGAGAAGGATAGGCAGGGAGAGTGTCAGTGTCATATACTTTGATAAACCTTGTGTGCAGGGAGAGAGAAGGATAGGCAGGGGACAGTGTCAGTGTCATTGTTGCTAAGCCTCCTGCACATTATACACCTGAAGTTAGCCCGTATTGCTGCTTTTTCCTGGTGTGTTACACCAACAGGATTTTGCGGCACTTACAGCGGGCGGAGTGTGCCTCCTGACCATATTACACCTTAACTTAGCCTGTATTGCTGCTTTTTCCTGGTGTGTTACACCAACAGGATTTTGCGGCACTTACAGCGGGTAGAGTGTGCCTCCTGACCATATTACACCTGAACTTAGCCTGTATTGCTGCTTTTTCCTGGTGTGTTACACCAACAGGATTTTGCGGCACTTACAGCGGGCGGAGTGTGCCTCCTGACCATATTACACCTTAACTTAGCCTGTATTGCTGCTTTTTCCTGATGTGTTACACCAACAGGATTTTGCGGCACTTACAGCGGGCGGAGTGTGCCTCCTGACCATATTACACCTTAACTTAGCCTGTATTGCTGCTTTTTCCTGGTGTGTTACACCAACAGGATTTTGCGGCACTTACAGCGGGCGGAGTGTGCCTCCTGACCATATTACACCTGAACTTAGCCTGTATTGCTGCTTTTTCCTGGTGTGTTACACCAACAGGATTTTGCGGCACTTACAGCGGGTAGAGTGTGCCTCCTGACCATATTACACCTGAACTTAGCCTGTATTGCTTCTTTTTCCTGGTGTGTTACACCAACAAGATTTTGCGGCACTTACAGCGGGCGGAGTGTGCCTCCTGACCATATTACACCTTAACTTAGCCTGTATTGCTGCTTTTTCCTGGTGTGTTACACCAACAGGATTTTGCGGCACTTACAGCGGGCGGAGTGTGCCTCCTGACCATATTACACCTTAACTTAGCCTGTATTGCTGCTTTTTCCTGGTGTGTTACACCAACAGGATTTTGCGGCACTTACAGCGGGCGGAGTGTGCCTCCTGACCATATTACACCTGAACTTAGCCTGTATTGCTGCTTTTTCCTGGTGTGTTACACCAACAGGATTTTGCGGCACTTACAGCGGGCGGAGTGTGCCTCCTGACCATATTACACCTGAACTTAGCCTGTATTGCTGCTTTTCCCATTTCCCTGCAGGCCATTAGAATGTCTGGAAGGCAAACAAGGAGAGGCAGACAGTCAGGAGCCAATAAAAGAGGGCAAGCAGGCTCTGTGTCTAGAGACAACAGTTGTGGTCGTGGACGCGGTGCATTGCCATCAGCACGTGGCCATGGGACACGCTTGTCCTTCTTTTCGTCAGCTGGACGTGTTGAGCCGCATCATGCCGAAGACTTGGTAGAGTGGATGACCAAGCCCTCCTCATCCTCTCTCACTCAGGCTCAGGGTACTGGCAAAGAAGCTGCCAAAGCGTCCTCTTCCCTGGTATCAATGTCATCATCAGTCACTCCTTCCCTAGACCAACCATGTCCTCCTGAGGAGTCCCCCGAACTGTTTGAGCACAGTGTTGGGTACATGCTCCAGGAGGATGCCCAGCGTTTCGAAGGGTCTGATGATGATACCCAGCTAGAGGAAGGCAGTAGCGTGAGAGCAGAGAGAGGGGATGCTCAAGAAGGACACCAATCTGGCAGTCATGTTCCAGCAGCTGCAGCATACTGCCAGATTGGCTCCAGTGATGAGGAGGGAGGGGATGATGAGGTCACTGACTCCACGTGGATGCCTAATAGGAGAGAGGAGGAGGAGGAGGAGGAGGATGAGGAGGAGGCACATCTCCAACGAGGCAGGATGCCCTCGGGGGGCCAGCGTAAGGGCAGCACACCGACGGAATCACACCGCAGAGCTCCGCCTGTGCAGGGCGCTGCCTCTGCCCGTTATTCAAAAAGTTCTTTGGTGTGGGCCTTTTTTGAGTCGAGTGCATCAGATCGCACAGCTGCTGTTTGCAACATATGTCTCAAGCGTATATCGCGTGGCCAAAACATCACCCGCTTGGGCACCACATGCTTGACCAGACATATGTTGACCTGCCATGCAGCTCGTTGGCAAGCCTACCTTAAAGACCCACACCAAAGAACAAAGCTGACCTCTTCTTGCACCGCATCAGCTGGGATCTCCAACCCCACTATACCTTCAGTCCTCTCTGAAACCTGCTCTGAGAGGAATGAAGGTGTAGAATTAGGTGTGTCACAGCCAAGTACTTGCGGGCACTCTGCTAGCAGTACACCGACGTCCGATTCTAGCAGGCAAATTTCCCTGCCCCAGCTGCTGGACCGTCAAAAGAAGTTCACTCCCAGCCATCCACATGCCCAGCGGTTGAATGCTAGCTTGGCTAAATTGCTAGCCCTTCAACTGCTGCCTTTTCAGTTGGTAGACTCGGCCCCCTTTCGTGAGTTTGTGCAATGTGCGGTTCCTCAGTGGCAGGTTCCCAAATGCCACTTTTTCTCACGGAAGGCGATTCCAGCTCTCTACCGGCATGTGGAAGGCAATGTCTTGGCCTCGCTGGACAGGGCGGTCAGCGTTAAGGTGCATATTACCGCTGACTCATGGTCCAGCAGGCATGGACAGGGACGTTACCTTTCTTTCACGGCCCATTGGGTCACTCTTTTGGCAGCTGGGAAGGATGCAGGACAAGGTGCAGTAGTGTTGGAGGTTGTTCCACCGCCATGCCTCAAAAATGCTACTACTGGTTGTGACACACCTCTGTCCTCCACCCCCTCCTCTTCTTCTTCCTCCACGGCCTCTTCCTGTGCTTTGTCCTCGGAACCAGCGGTGCTCCGTAGGCGTTCAAGGGGCTACGCAAGTACGCAGGCAAAAAGATGCCATGCCGTGCTTGCGCTGGTGTGTTTGGGGGACAGGAGCCACACTGGGGCAGAGGTTCTGTCTGCTCTGCAGGGGCAGGCCGAGAGGTGGTTGACGCCACACCAGCTTAAGCCAGGAATAGTAGTTTGCGACAATGGCACCAACCTCCTCTCCGCTCTCCGACAGGGACAACTGACCCATGTGCCCTGTGTGGCTCATGTCCTTAACCTGGTGGTGCAGCGGTTCTTGGGCAGGTACCCGGGCTTACAGGATGTCCTGAGGCAGGCCAGGAAAGTCTGTGTGCATTTCCGCAGATCTTATAATGCCAGTGCTCGCCTGGCTGAGCTGCAAAAGGAGTTGAACCTGCCCAAGAACCGCCTTATATGTTACATGCCCACCAGGTGGAACTCAACGTTGGCCATGCTGCAGCGCCTACACACGCAGCAGAGGGCCATCAATGAGTACCTGTGCGACTACGGCACCAGGACAGGGTCAGGGGAGCTCAGGGTTTTTTCACCACGCCAGTGGGGCATGATCAGGGATGCATGCACTGTCCTGGCACCAATTGAGGAGGCCATGAGGATGGTGAGCAGTGACAGTGCATGCATCAGTGACACTGTACCTCTTGTCCACCTGTTGGAACATACGCTGCGTGGAATAATGGACAGGGCACTTGAGGCAGAACAGAGGCAGGAAGAGGAGGACTTCCTTGCCTCTCAAGGCCCCCTTTACCCAGACAGTGTTCCTTCTGTCCCACCCATCGCACAGGAAGAAGAGGAGGAGGAGGAGGAGGAGGATTGTGTCAGCATGGAGGTGGAGCCTGGCACTCAGCATCATCAGCAGCAGTCTTTTAGGGATGATTTACAGTCCCAAGAAACCAGTGGACTTGTACGTGGCTGGGAGGAGGTGGCTGCGGATCATGTCGTCCTTAGTGACCCAGAGGACTCCGGACCGAATGCCTCAGCTAACCTACGCTGCATGGCCTCCCTGATCCTGCAAATTCTGTGGAAGGATCCTCGTATTCTTCGGATCAAGGAGAGGGACCATTACTGGCTGGCCACTCTCCTTGATCCACGGTACAAGGGTAAGGTTGCGGACCTTATCTTACCGTCGCAGAGGGAGCAGAGGATGAGACAACTCCGGGAGGCCTTGCAGAAAGGTCTGTGCAACGCGTTCCCAGAGACTGGGAGGTTACAAACTCCTGGTCCTGGACAACGAGTTGCTGAGGCTTCGGTCAGTCAAAGAAGGAGCGGTGGGGAAGGTGGCCGTCTGACCGATGCGTTCAGACAATTCTGTTGTCCGCAGCCCCAAGGTATGATCGGTTCCAGCAACCATCGCCAGCGTCTGATATACATGGTGCAGGAATACCTAGGGGCAAGGTCAGACTTGGACACCTTCCCCACCGAAAATCCTCTGGCTTACTGGGTCTTGAGGATGGATCACTGGCCAGAGCTTGCACAGTATGCAATTGAGCTACTGGCCTGTCCTGCATCCAGCGTTCTTTCAGAACGCACATTTAGTGCTGCTGGAGGATTTGTCACGGATCACAGGGTGCGCCTGTCCACCGACTCTGTTGATCGACTGACCTTCATAAAGATGAACCAGTCTTGGATCACCACCAGCTACCAAACACCTGAAGCTGATATAACACTAATTTACTTTCAAATGTCACATCTAATTTATTTTCAAATGTCACATCCCTTCAAAACTGATGCTGATGCTGAGTGACTGTCCTGTTATGTTGACTGACTATCCTCCTCCTCCTCAATGATCCGATTGATGATGATAGCTTGGAAGAACATTTTTGTTTCTGGGTGCCGCCACCAGTGGCTAAGGCCCAATTTTTCAGCCCCTGTTTAACAGGGGCGTGTTATTACAATTTTTTATGCAATGCTTTGCAGCAGGGCTCATTCCTGCACTCCAACTAGAGTATCTGAGAGTGGTTGCAGTGTCGTGGCACCAGCACCAGTGGCTAAAGCCCAATTTTTCAGCCCCTGTTTAACAGGGGCGTGTTATTACAATTTTTTATGCAATGCTTTGCAGCAGGGCTCATTCCTGCACTCCAACTAGAGTATCTGAGAGTGGTTGCAGTGTCGTGGCACCAGCACCAGTGGCTAAGGCCCAATTTTTCAGCCCCTGTTTAACAGGGGCGTGTTATTACAATTTTTTATGCAATGCTTTGCAGCAGGGCTCATTCCTGCACTCCAACTAGAGTATCTGAGAGTGGTTGCAGTGTCGTGGCACCAGCACCAGTGGCTAAGGCCCAATTTTTCAGCCCCTGTTTAACAGGGGCGTGTAATTACAATTTTTGATGCAATACTTTGCAACAGGGCTCATTGCTGTGCTCCAAGTACAGTATCTGTGAGGGGTTGCAGTGTTGTGGCACCAGTGCCTAAGGCCCAATTTTTCTGCCCCTGTTTAACAGGGGCATGTAATTACAATTCTTGATCTAATAATTCACAGCAGGGCCCATTCCTGCGCCCACCAAGACTAACTGTGAGGCCTTACAGTGTTGTGTCAACACCACCACCACCACCAAAGGCCCAATTTTTCAGCCCCTGTTCAACAGGGGCATGCAATTACAATTCTTGATCTAATAATTCACAGCAGGGCCCATTCATGCGCCCACCAAGAGTAACTGTGAGGGCTCACAGTGTTGTGGCAACACCAACATGTAAGGGCCAAATTTCAGCTGAGTATATACGGCAGGCCCCTACTTTCAAACATCCAACTTACAAACGACTGCTCCTTGCAAACGGAAGGATACAACAGGAAGTGAGAGGAAATCTACCCCTAGGAAGGCAAATTCTCTCCTGTAAGAGTTAATATGGGAAAAAAAGTGTCTCCTCTCCACTGATGCTTTATCACCAATTCTTGTTTCAATAAAAACCCCAAATTTTCAAAAAACATTTGTCATTAGGACAGAAAGTGAGGTGAACTGTTCTGAACAGGTGCACACTGCACAGACAGCAAAACAAATGTTACAGGGGTGATAACCCTTCCCTATGTTTTCCAAAAAGCTTAAAAATAGATTTTTTGGCTGGAGCTACACTTAAACAATGTACCTGTTCAAAATTACAAACAGATTCTACATAAGAACAAACCTACAGTCCCTGTCTTGTATGCACCGCCTGTATACGGCTGTTCAGAGTATATAGGGCCTTTTTTATTTTGTGTGCGGGGTTCCCCTTAATATCCATACAAGACCCAAAGGGGCTGGTAATGGGCTGGGGTGGGGGGGGGGGGCTGTGATGGGGTAGCTATGCCATTTTTCGTAAAGATTTTCATCCATATTACCAGGACCAGACATTACATTAAAGCCGCAAGCAGTTTTAAATGGCTTTTTTTCCTTTAGAAATGTAATTTTGTGCAGGGACAGTTCTAAACACGGGAAACACGTGGCACTTCACAGGCATACTTTAGACACCCCCCAGGTACGATATTTAAAGGAATATTTGACTTTTTTTTTTCACTTTATGCATCATTAAAATGACTGCTCCCGAAAAACGGCAGTTTTTAAAACTTCTTTTTGCATTGATACATGTCCCCTGGTGCACAACCCGGGTTCCCAAACCCTTTTTAGGACAATAACATGCATAATAGTCGTTATAATTAGCACTTTAGATTTTGAACGTTCGCATCCATTGTATTTAATAGGGTTCTAAAGTTCGTGCGAACTTTCGGTCCGTTCGCGGGTTCTGGTGTGAACCGAACCCGGGGGTGTTCGGCTCATCACTACTGTTGAACTCTGTGAGAACTGGTCCCCTCAAGTCCCCTGGGAAACTGACACTTCTGGTAGTGTCAATCTCCTGGGTTCCCCACAGCTTTTTACAGGTTCCTGACTAAGTATGAGATTTGGATACACTGCTACAATAAGTTTATGGCTGATCCAGCAAGCTGGAAATTTTCAGTCTCTGCAAACTGATGTGGATGTGCGCCAGACTGAATACATTCTAATAAAAATGCACTGCCTAGCTTTGAATTATGTTACCCGGCTTTGAAGGGCCAATAAGAGGGCTTTTGGGTAAGCCAGCCCCCTTACAATAAAACGGTGAGGTCACAGAAGCCATATTGACATGTGGAAATGTTCATGTGATGATATCATATTAACCTGCCTAGCGGTATTCCCGAGTCTGGCTCGGGGTGAATTTTTCATACCAAAAGCGGTAATCCCGAGCCAGACTCGGGGCTGCATCGCAGTTTTCAGGGAGAGTTACTTACCTTGTCCCCTGGATCCTGCGATGTCTCCCCGCTGTGTCTGCGAGCTGTCTCCTCGCTCGATTCACAGTGCCGAGTGCCGAGCTCCGTTCCCTGCAAGCGTTGCGACGCACGGGGATGGAGCACGGCGCCAAATTCAAAAAGTAATAAACACAGTGTACATACAGTAGACTGTAATCTTACAGATTACAATACTGTATCAAATAATTACACATCCCCTTTGTCCCTAGTGGTTTGTCCATTGCCCTGCATCCAGTTTTATATTATAAAAACTGTTCTTTCTGCCTGGAAACTGGAGATTGTCCATAGCAACCAAAAAGTGTCCCTTTACATCAAAAGTGGTTTTAGACCAGCTAGAAAACATCGATATTAAATTAGAATCACTTGCAGAATTGAGCGATAGCGATTTGTGGGGAAATTCGTCATAAAATACTGAAAGTAATGACAGCGACAATTCTGCAACTGAGAAAATTTCAGTGTTTTTGATTTGATTACATTATTGAATAATTTTTATTATAATTACATTATTATTTGTTATAATTATTCATAGTTATTTATTATATTATAATTTATGATTTTGTGTTTCAAACTTTATCATACCCGGGATGTCTACTAGACTCTGGTTTGGTCAGGTTTAAGTTAGTTATTCCTAAGAATTACAGGCCTACAATATAAAACGCCAAATTTGCATGCAAAATAATTGTACCGCTTTCAGCGCCTAAAATCTGAAAGAATCATACCGCCAGGCAGGTTAAAGCCTGTGTGAGATTTTAGTGCCTGGGTTTATATCTGCTTTAGCAACATATGTTTGGGTTCTTTGAATTGATGTGCAGGGTTACATTCTCTTATGTGCCTTATATGTTTTCAGAGATCTATAGACCCAAAAATCCTTTCAAGTGTCAAAACCCTAAATCATTTTTTTCTATTTTTTGGTATACGAAGCACATCATTGCATTTTTTAAACAAAATGTAAAAGCACTGTGCACTTACAACACAAAGTTAGCTTCTCGTCACAATTCCTTGTGAGACACTGAAGACCATCTCTGATATGATATCTGCAGCAGGGCAGGTCGTTACCTTGAATATATATTGGGCCAACTACAGCCACTGGTACATCCTCGACACCCATTTTCCATTTGTTTATTTATAGCCCTGCTGCCCCTGCCTGTGTTTGCTTGAGCAGAGGGAACAGCCTTACAAGGAGAAAAGTAATAGGCTCTGTCTGGGCAATGTCTTTTGTGGATTTTTTATTGGTAGAAAACTTAAACAGAAGAGGGATAAAGGTGCAGTATATGCCGCAATATCAGAAATCAGTAGGAGGGCAAACTTTGTTCAGGCACAAATCCAACAACAGCAGCAGGCACACATGAGGGTCCCAAACTCAGCTCTTACTCACAATGTCCCAGGAGTAGGGTGACCACATTTCCAAACTACCATTCAGGGACACTCCCCCTTCCCAAAAATCAGCTTGTGCTGTAACGAATCACAGCACAGTGATTGGACACAAGAGGCAGGATTTATGATTTTTCCAATCACAAGCAGGGGGCGAGGATTGTGCTCCTCCAGGCATTTCCGGCCAGGGCAAGTACTGTCAGTGAGTAAAGCAGTGATGTGGCGGCCTTTTTTGGGGGCATCTGATTGGCCCGGGGGGTAGCTGTGTCAGTTTTATTCCGGGACACTGTATTGTCCTGGAATGAAGGTGCCCGGGACAGACCTGCAAAATGCGGGACTGTCCCGGGCAATCCGAGACACATGGTCACCCTACCCAGGAGCTGTCTGCCACCCAGCTTCCGCATGACATTCTTCAGTGAGGGAGAATAAATAATCCATCTCCAGACCAGGTCTTCCAAAGCAATGCCTCCCAGCAAGTCACTTTAGTAATCTTCTCCAAGCCCTCAGCCCCAGAAGAAAAGGAACCCTCCTAGCAGAGGAAGAACACTCTGAGCAAGCCTCTCAAACATTTATCTTCTCCCTCAGACACCTTTTGGGTACCCCTTCAAGGGATTGGTTGAGAGCAGATAAATATTAATAACTTCAATGGCTTCTCTATTCCCTGGAAGCTTCTTCAAGAGACAGGCACTCCTTTGCACTAAATATGGAAGGAGTTGCAGTGATTTTTTTTTGTGAGTGATCAAACCTCTTAGGCCACACAGTAAGGTTGATTTACTAAAACTGGAGAGTGCAAAATCTGGTGCAGCTCTGCATAAGCCCTGGTTCACACTGGTGCGATTTGACATGCGATTTGCGGCGCTGCACAGATTTCAAAAAGTAGTTTATGTACTACTTTTTGCGATTTTGGCCCGGAATTTACATTGACATCTGTGCAGAAACCTGCACAGATGTCTCTGTAATCGCGTCTGAAATCAGGACTGACAGGCGGGAGTGAAATTGTGCGAGTTCAGCTCACACGGCTTCATTCCCTCAGCCCAGTGTGAACCTGGGCTAAAGAAACAATCAGCTTCCAGGTTTTATTGTCAAAGCTTAATTGAACAAGCTGAAGTTAGGGCCCTTTCACACATGCCGACCGTATGTCCGTTTTTTCATCCATCCGTTTCCGGATGAAAAAGGGACATACATGTATCCCTATGGGATAGCGGGTGTCAGCGGATGAACATCTGCTGACACCCGATCTCATCAGGCTTCGCTATGCTCCGTTTCTGCAGACGGAGGAAAATCCTATTTTTCCATCCGTCTGCAGAGCGGATCAGATGAACACGGACAGATGGTCCGTGATCATCCGATCCCCCCATAGAGGAGAGCGGAGATCTGAAAGGGCGGTCCCTGCACAGTGTGCAGGGACTGCCCTGTCATCTGCCGGCTCAGCGGGGATCAATGGAGCGATCCCCGCTGAGCAAGTGGATGTTTAAGGAACGGATCCTTGCGGGATCCGCCTGTGTGAAAGGGCCCTTAGAAGCTGATTGGCTACCATGCACAGCTGCACCAGATTTTGCACTCTCCAGTTTTAGTAAATCAACCCAGTGTGTTCCCAAAGAGGAAGAGTAGCACAAGAGAGATAGTCCTAAAAAAAAAAAATGTAAACAAGCAGTGAATATAAAAATAAAAAAATTGCATATGTAAGAATGTGATGGAAATCTGTCACTCTACAGCAACCCAGGCCAGGAAGGGCCTGGTTATGAATTACTGTATATATGGAAGTGGTTATAGCAAAAAGAGCTTGGACAAAAGCTAGGCTCAAACTTGGGTGTGATTATAGTGTAGCTTTTTTTGCAGGTCCAGATGGCAGCTGATGCCTGCTGTACATGGTGATGTCCCCTTGATCCCTCTTCCAGCACATCACTGCTCTCCCACTTTTGACTCTCCTTTATGGATGTCCTGCTCTCTCCTCCTTGCCACCCAAGTGCAGTCTGACACATCATCTGCATACTGCCCACTGGGGCCCAGCTTGAAGAAAGCATGGGCTGCTGGCTCTACGGAAGATGGTGCTACTGCATGGCTGCTGTCCTCTGCCTGGAGCATGGCCTCCTCTTTTAATCATTTTGTCACTGCCAGTACTGCTCCAGAGAACAAAATGAGAGATATGCATGGCTCCACATACAACAAGCAGGAATGGGGCGCTCAAACAATTCCATCTTCTCCCAGTGTAGACAGTTTGAAGGAGGCTGGTGAAATATAGAATTTAGGGGGTATAGATAATTATAAAGAGAGTTCAGGGAGAGGTAGAGGATCAAAGGAAAGCTGGGTATTGCTCTAATATTTCCTGCAACCCAAGCCAGAAATTGAGAATTTATGGTGTACACATAAATTAATTGTGCAAATCCAATTAATTATAATAAACATTAAAAACAGTGTTAGCCCTGGTTCACACTGGTGCGTTTTGACATGCGATTTGGCATGTCAAAACGGCGATATTTGTCGCAAATTTCCGGCAATGGCACGTCCTAATTGGTGTGACGCCGCACCTGCGGCGCTGCACCGATTTCAAAAAGTCGTTTCTGTACTACTTTTTGCGATTTCGGCCGCGATTTACATTGACATCTATGCAGAAACCCGCACAGATGTCTTTGTAATCGCGGCTGAAATCGGGACTGCCAGCGAGAGTGAAATTGTGCGAGTTCAGCTGAACTCGCACGGCTTCACTCCCGCAGCCCAGTGTGAACCTGGGCTTAAACTGTGATGTACTGGTGAAACAAATGAATAAACCATAAATAGAAAAATGGCAATCCACTACAATCAGAATGTCCTTGATGGTGAGAAGAATGCCATTAAGAATCCTAATATCGATTGTCCAAAAAATAGTGATAGTGATCCAAACGTGAAATAATATATGCAGTCTATAACGTGACTATATGAAGTGTAAAGAAAATTGATAGAAGATCCGCCACCATATATTTTTAGAGGCTTACCGGAAGGATTGAACTTAGGTAGGTATAAACCTAGTGAGTCAATCAGGATTAAAATGTATTGGGCCAAGAGGAGGCTATCTCTACAGACACAAACTCCAGGGAACCAGTATTTTCAAAGTAATGGACTTCCGATGATGTTATGGGTTAATGAGCCCAAACGGATATAAATCAATATTGCGGAGAAAAGAAGAAAAAGGAGGGCACATAGCCTGATTCCGTAAAATAACTCACAGCTATTTATTAAAATGAAAGAATAACACTCACATTTCTGATGATAAAAAAGCGCTTATAATAAAAATGGCAGTAACAGTGGCATCAGCAATCCTACCCGACGCGTTTCATCTTATGAGACATCATCTGGGATGCTGATCCCCTGTATATCCTGCAACCCAAGCCAGAAATAGAGAGCTCAAATATTTCCAGGATCCAGTCAAAGCCAATTTTAAGGGTTCTGATACAATTAGTAAAGGAGGAGGAATAGGGTACAAAAAAAAATGATAGTTTGGGGCTAGTAGTTCTGCAAGCCACTTTTTTTTTAACTGATCTCATTAAAATGAAAGTAAAATTGGCGTGCTAATGCTCTCTAAATCCTCAGCCAAAAACATGCTGTCAAAGTACACTGTGAATAAGAATGTGCCTTCAAACCAACGCTGGTTCCTAAATACAATGTATACCTTCAAAGCATCCCTCAAACCTGTTATTTGAAAGATTTATGCATTATTATGTTGCATTTGAAGCCCTATGCACAGGACCCTGTCCAACTGTAATTTTTTTTTTCTTATTTTTGGTAATGACTCAGGTTCCCTATTACAGTGCTTGCCTATCGACCTTGAAAATTGTCAGAATTAAGTTTTTTGGGGTTCTCTGGTTTAGGTTTTGTGAATTTCAAACAGGACTTCTCACGAACTGAACCTGGGCAGATTCAACCATTCCTACTGCTGACCTTAAAGTCTATGTTGTCTCCTGTAGCTCTCCACCTCTTTGTGCTTTATAAATGTGTGCACCAGTAGAACTTAATGGCTCTGCGGGAGTGATCCCCCATGATTGCACGAAAAAGAAAATCACTCCAACTATGGCCGGCTTTAGCAAATTTTCACTTTGCTAAGTATAAAGTCTCTATTCCTTTTGTAAATCAACCCTAATGCACTTGACTTTTAGTGATGAGCAAATCTCCTTATAACCAAGTGGTGATTTTCAAATGCTTTGCTCCTCCTAATTACATGCCTGTAGATTTGTTTGATCCTTAGAGAATAACTGGATTCCTAAATGGTGCAATTCTCTACAGATACACAGTCCTAGGTGCAATTTTCAGCAGAATCAAGCAGGGCTGAATCAGTGATTCTTCTGATTTGATCATCTGTATTTCAATATTCGAGCATTACCTTGTGTCTAATAGATTTGTTATGACCCAGAGGCAATGCTTAACATCAGGCACCTCTCCAGTCCTGGGTCACACAGCACTTTTAACTTTTGAAGCAACAAGGGAAGTGCCTAAACACATTAATAATGAATCCTCTTCTAATATACACTGCACTGCTCATTAGATCAAGTCAATGTTCCAAAGCTGTACAATCTGTCCACTTTGTGAGATTTTACGCATATAAAAAATGCATGAGAAGCGGATGGGGGATGCCAAGCAATTTTATACCATGTCAGGAGGTACAGTAGGTGATCTTTTTTTAATAGATACATAAACTCCATAGAGGACCTTTCACTTTCCCTATTCTTCCAGCTGTATTGAGATAAGTAAACTCCAGTCAAAATCAAAGTGAAGTCTAAGCCCAGTCTACCTTCAGACCTCCATTTTTTTATCCAGGTATTGTTGTAATGTTCCAGGCTACCAGTCTATCTCCTTCAGGTATTCCCAGACACACCCACTGCAAACTCTGTGAAGGAATCCTGATGTAAAAGAAATGCCAGTACTAAGGGCCCCCATTCACCAGTATGCACCTACTGCAACACAAATGCACGCCAAAAACATCCCAAATTACATTATTTTTTGCTGAAAGAATTTTGCATTTGACTTGTTTTTGAGTTTCACATCTGTGTACACAAAACACAAAGTAATTTAAGGTATATTTCTTTACAATTTCATATTTCATCAAGGACTGCAGAAGTGTGTAAATCTCTGCCCATCACACCTATTTGAGCTTGTTGAATATCCCATTCCAAAACCATGGTCGTTAAAATCGAGTTGTCCCCTTTGTAGTCACCATTCTTCTGGAAAAGTCTTCCAAAAGATTATTGTATGTGTCTGTAGGTATTAGTGCTCAGTCTCACTCTGCCAGAAGGGCATTTCTGAGGTCAGGTACTGATATTGGATGAGACCTGGCTTACAATCTGCATTCCATTTCATTGCAGGTCACTTGAGGTCCTCCACACTATACTTCTCAAACCATGTCTTTGTGGAGCTGGCCTTTTGCCTTCCAAAAACAGCTGCCACAGGGCTGGAATTGCATGATTGTTTAAAATGTCTTTGTATGCTGAAGCATTAACAGTACCCCTCACTGGAAAAACCTGAACTCAATGATTTAGAGGGGTGTCCATTAATTGTTGGCCATATAGTGTAGTTGTGATGGTTAGGTATAAAGAAAAAGTTGGATCGCCACCTTTCAGGACTTCAGTTGCTTTATTGGTACGTATCAAAAAGTACAGGATAAAAACATGACGGCACAAAGAGCACAAAGGAGATTAAATGTTGCCGTGTTTCACGCTTAGACGCCGCTTACTCATAACAAGTGAAACGCGTCAACGTTTAATTTCCATTGTGCTCTTTGTGCTGTCATATTTTTATACCTCACTTCTTGATACATACCAATAAAGAAATAGACGTCCTCATGGAGTGTACGACCATCAAATTTTTTCCTTATTCCGGCTGTTCTCAGAGGCGAGCCGGGGAGGCACCCCTGTTCTTGGATGTAATACACAGGCATTATGCACACACACCTCAAGCCCTGTACACCTGTTTGTTGGACTGTGATGGTCAGGTGTGTACAAATAATTGCCCATACAAAACAAAAGAGTGCTTAAAGTGCAACTTTACCTTTAACAAAAGTAAAAAAAATGAAAAAGGTGAGCAAGCAGGATTTCTAATGCAGAAGAGACCTACTATTCTCTTCTGCATTAAAGTTACTTACCTGCCTGTCTGCACTGTACACAGGGCTGCGCATGTGCAGGTCAGCGTAAGAAAATCAGCAATGCCGGGATCACCGAACTGCACATACGTGGGAGTGATGTCATCTTGTCAGGAACCATGAATCAGACAGAGACAGAAAATGCAGTAAAAATAACACCTTTTAATATAGTGGTAAAAATTGTGCAAATAGTAAACGTAGTCAAAAAATAGTCAGGGTTTGGTGATCAAAGCGGGTAGTCAGTGCAAGCCAGTAAATCAGGAAGCCAGAGATCAGCGTAGATAGAGACAGCAAACAGGATCAGGAACCAGGAGGGATGTCAACCAGGCAAGTTTTTTACAGGAACACAGCAGAGAATATTCAGATATGTTGACCAAGGAGAAGGCATGGGAGATATGAACAAGGCAGTTTAAAAAGCCAGAATGGGCTGGCTGACAAGCAGGAAATGATCACCAGGTGAGGCACTGAGGAAGGATGAGTGCTGGCAATTAACCGACAGCTGAGCACTGAGAAGGGAGGGCTGAGCCCAGCCCTGACACATCTCAGCTATTGGAAACGACTGGAGATCATAACCCGGAAACTGTCAGGCTGAAGATGTCAGCGGCTGTCGTGGAGCTCTGGAATATCACAGCGCTGGAAAACAGGTGAGTATAGTTCTGCTTTGACTTATCTTTTAATTAAAAGTTACATGCATCAATAGGACACATGTCAACATTATGAAATAACAATAATATTTTAAAAGAGAAGTATGGACTATTTTATTTTAGAATCATACTTACCTAGGTGGATGCAACATCGGTCTGATTCTGCATCTGTCCCCGTCGGCTCTAAGGCTGAGAACCGAATGATCAAACACCACCAATCGCTCGGCTCTCAGAGCTCCCTGAGCAGAGAGCTGATGACTGATGACTGTCAGTCACCTCTCTCTGCTCTACCCCTCCTCGCTCACTGGAGCACTGGGCTGTGGAGTGGGCAGGAGCTGAGAGGCTGAGCTGGGTGCTGTTCCAGGCATGCGGGCAGATTCCGACTTCATTGATACGATCTTGCCTGAGACTGGATCGGCTCTCTTACGTCAGCCGACAGTGAGCTTCAGCCTGCTGTCTGCTGTAAATGGGTCGCAGAAGTGCCGAACGCACGGCACTCCTGTGATCCACAGGAGAAGCACAGCTAAACAAGCTTTGGCTGTACTTCTCCTTTAACCACTTGGCGTCCACGCTATAGCCGAATGACGGCCACAGCATGGACCCCAATTGCTGGGAGGCCGTCAATAGACGCTGCGGGACCCAAATACATAAACACCGCCTGACCTCCAATACAGAGGACACGGGCTTGTGGCATGGTGTGTCTTATCCCCTGCAAGAGAAGGTAAGCGGGGGAAAGAAGATCTGTGTGCTACAGTTATTTTATTGATGGTTTAAACTTGTGTAGCGGGGTCTCCGTTGAGGCCCCATGGACTACGTTACCCAGAATCCCATTTGGCACCCAGGGTGCATTGGGCTGCCGCAGAGACTGATGGGTGGGGTATAAAAGGGGAGGGCGAGGCTAAGCCCGGCCTCTTTTGACACCGCGCGACTGGCAAGAGGACTTCCTGTGCGGACCTGCTGCGAGTGCAAGGCCCGAGGCCTGGGCCTTGTGCACTTCCAGAGAGCCTTCCACCTCGCTGCGGAGCCTGTGCGGCTACAGACATCTACATGCTTCAGGGACGTCAGTGAACCGGAGATCAGACAGTGGCAGATCCTGTGTGTGTGTGGACACAGAAGTGGGAGTCCCAGACTAGGATCGAGTCCAGAGGGGTGAGAGAGCACCTGCTCACAACTGTAACCAAGTACTTTATTAGGCCTATAGACTGCCTTGGCCCATCGGGTTATATTGTCCTTTTTCCTATCAGGAGACTAGTTGTGGGACTGAGTTACATAGTCTCCGGGGAGTTGCTTACATTGCCTCAGGCCATTATTGGATTACAAATATTGTTCCTGTATGTGCACCACCGATCATCCTGCATGCAAAGATTCTTTGCCTAAAAGACTGAGCTTTAACTGAGACAGGCCTGACTGGGAGTTGATAGTATTGCTGGGCGCCATATTGCTAACGGGACTTTAGTTAAAGTTAATGTGAGATAGAACTGTTTGTGCACTAAAGTTAACCAGTGTCAGTATTACTGCAGGGCTCTGCATGCATGTGTTAAATGTGATATTGATCGCTAATTCCTTTATTCACGAGTAAACCCCTTTTGCAATTGATTAACCTGGTATTGGAGTCCATTAATCTATCTTATCACTGCCTACAAGTATTGGGGGATTGTACATGAACTGGTATAGAGCTATACAAAAACACCACCCCTAGACTAGCTGTGCCAGAGAAGGGTTGAGTAGATTGCCGGGGGTTGGCTGTGCTGTGTACAGGGCCCAAAAGCAAACCAGCGGCTCCCTTAGTTTGGGGGTATCGCTACACGTGGGGGCATGTCCGGGATCCTGTATATGGCAAGCAGACATGCCAAAAGTACCGGCATGGACCCGCTAGAAGTGAAAGTGTGGTGCGAAGCAGCCAAGACAAACCCAGACACGTCAGTGGTCATTAGTCTCCCGGGACAAGAATGGTCAGTGAGCGCGGCAGAGCGACTTGCAGTGTCACTATCCCCAAATAATACACCATGGGTGATAGACCTGAAATCAGCCCCAGACACCTCGTTTCAGTATGCACTTATAGAGTGGATGGATGGAATGCCAGGGAACTTTAAAGGGCAAAGTGTGCAGACGCTGGATAACAAAACTTATAGTCTGGCGCACACAATAACTGTGAAGACGGAGTCATCCCCGCCATCCCCAACTGGATCACTGCCATAGATACCCCATGCAGCAGAGAGGCAGAGAAGGATGACACCTCCAGTGACACCCATTACAGCCATAGGGCCAGAACTTTTAAATGCCTTGGGAGATCTGCTCACAAAGTGTCAGCAAACAAATACGTAGAGGCCAGCTACCGGAAGCTGAGAACATTTTCAGGGAGGCTGCCCGTCCCTGTAGGGGAGGAAGACTTCGATACCTGGATCGAACAGGCCTTGTCAGCAGTAGAGGCATGGGAGGTGCCTGAAGCGCAGAAGAAGCAGCGCGTGATGGAAAGTCTGAAAGGGGCGGCTGCGGAAGCTGTAAAAAGTCTCCGGTTTGGAAATGCTGCCTGCACGGCTTATGACTGCTTAGCCATGCTACAAGAAGAGTTTGGTCAGTTGGAGAAAGTAACGGAACTGGTGTATCAGTTCGAACACACCTTTCAGCAGCCGGAAGAAAAGCTGTCGGAGTATGTCAGAAGACTGAACAAGATGCTTTGTCAAATCGTGCTAAAAAAAGGGATGGTACCCCAAGCCATAAATGCAGCAAGGATGAAGCAGATCTTAAAGGGAGCAATACGCTCGGATCCAGTCTGGCTCCACTTGAAAACCTCTGGAGGAGGCATGTCACTGAATTACCCTGATCTGGTAAAGATCATTAGAGATGAAGAGGCCCTGCAGAAGGATCAGCAAGCGATTAAGGCGCATACCCCTTCTATACCGGTAATGGTCAGATCAGCCATGACCCCTGAAAAAGACCCAGAAGTAGATACCCTGAAGTCACAGATGTCTCAGGTGTTGGAGATGCTGACCTCTTTGATGGCAAAGGATCCAAGGGTCGTAGAAAATAATGGACCGAAGAAGGAGTTGTTCCCAGATACCTCAGCACCCACTTCCCTATAAGACTGGGGGGATGTGGTCTGTTTTAACTGTCGAGGAGTTGGCCATATTGTGAAAGTATGTTCTAGTCCCAAGAAAAAGAAGATAAATAATCGCAAGCCGGCGGAAAACTTCAGAGGGCCCCGGTGAAGGAGTCAACCGGGTGCCCATCATCTCCAGTGAGCTCCACTGTACCCAAACTGAATGAGAAGCCCAGAAGAAAAAGGGGTAGACCCCCTCAGAAGAAGAACAGTGCTCCTCAACGAGAATACACACCTAAAAAGAGAAATAATGTCCCTCAGCGGGAATATACACATAAACAGAGGAGGGAGATCAATGCATACCGAGCCCAAGAGGGACTAAAGCCAACAGTCAAACACAAGAAGGAAAGAACCAAAGGAAAATGTAGGGATCAACAGAAAGAGACCCCTTTGAAGTCTTATCCAGAAGAACTGATAGGCCCCTCCCCCGTAGTGCCTATTCAAGTGGAGGCAGTCCACACGAGAGCCATCTTAGATACTGGGGCGCAGGTGACTCTGTTATACCGGGACTTTTATGATAGACATCTGAGTCACCTGCCCATCCAGAGAATTGAAGATTTGGAAATATGGGGAATCGGAACACAGAGTTTCCCCTACGATGGTTACTTGCCCATTAAACTGACCTTCAACCCCTCAGTAGCCGGGAAGGCTGAAGTGTTCGATACTCTGGCAGTGGTGTGCCCCCGACCGCCTGGAGCCAGCAAGATCTCCTTAATAATAGGGACAAATACGGACCTGGTCTGGAGGCTTTGGCCCCTCTGGCAGGAGGACAGAACCCGACAGTCACCAGAATACACCCAATGTTGAAGACAGCCTATCAGCGACTGGTCTTAGAACACAAGGCCCCAGAAGAGGGGGTGGGTAAAGTCTGGAGACTGGAGAAGAAAGGAATAGTGTTGCAGCCCGGTGAGGTAACCTGTCTCAGAGCCACTGTGAAGCTTACTTGGGAGCAACCTGGCCCCTTTGTCATGTTGGAACCAGACCCTCTGGAAGAATACTCAGGCTTAGAAGTGATCCCAGAAATGGTTCCGGTGAGAGCTCTGAAGAAGGCACACTGTAAGGTGCCGGTGAGCGTCAGGAACCTGCCAAAGGCCTGGAAAGAGAGGGCAAAGGCCCAGTTGACCAGATGGAGGAAGATTTTCTCTAAGGATGAGTTTGATGTGGGGTGTGCGAAGAGTGCCACCCATCGAATCCACCTCCAGGAAGACAAGCCTTTCAGGGAGAGGGTTAGGCGAGTTCCTCTAGACGACCTTGGAGACCTGAGAGCAGCTCGCTGAGCTCAAGCGAACCAGTGTTATCCGGGAATCTAGGAGCCCCTATGCCTCTCCAATAGTGGTGGTCCGGAAGAAGAATGGGTCGTTGAGGTTGTGTATAGACTACAGGACTCTCAACCGGAGGACGATACCTGACCAGTATACCACCCTGAGGATAGAGGATGCCCTACAGAGTTTGTCTGTAGCCAGGTGGTTCAGCGTTATGGACCTGAAGAGTGGATACTATCAGATCCCTATGCATCCGGAAGATAAGGAGAAGACAGCCTTCATAACCCCTGTGGGATTCTTTGAATTTGACCGGATGCCCCAAGGTCTGTCTGGAGCCCCTGCCACCTTTCAACGCCTCATGGAGAAAACCGTAGGAGACATGAACCTCATCGAAGTTCTCGTGTACTTAGATGACATCATTGTCTTTGGGAAGACTCTAGAAGAACATGAGGAAAGACTGGAAAAAGTCCTGAGAAGGCTCAGCGAAGAGGGACTCAAGCTTTCGCCAGAGAAATGCCAGTTCTACCAGTCACCAGTCAACTATCTAGGGCACATTGTGTCTGAAGAAGGGGTAGCCACAGACCCCGGGAAGCTGGAGGCAGTTACCTCCTGGCCCCGGCCCACCACTGTGACAGAACTCAGGTCCTTTTTGGGGTTCTGTTCCTACTACAGGAGGTTCGTAGGGGGGTTTGCATGGATTGCCAGACCCCTGAATGAACTCTTAAAGACAGAAGGGGAAGAGGATGACTCAGGTCCCAGGAAGCCGGGAGAGTCAGTCAAAGACCAGTGGAATGGAAAATGCGAAGAGGCCTTCCACATGCTGAAGAAGAGCTTAACCACTGCCCCTGTCTTGGCCTATGCAGACCTAAAGAAACTTTATTAGCTCCATGTAGATGCCAGTCATGATGGTCTGGGAGGAGTGCTCTACCAGGAGCATAAAGGGCAACTGCGACCTGTCGCATATGTGAGCAGAATTTTGACCCCATCTGAAAAAAATTACCCCACTCACAAGTTGGAGTTCCTGGCTCTCAAGTGGGCTGTAGTTGATAAGCTTAAGGACTATCTGTATGGAGCAGAATTCACTGTGAAAACTGACAACAATCTCCTTACTTATCTTTTTGCCACAGCAAAACTGGATGCCACGGGCCATCGATGGCTGGCTGCACTGTCTGGATTCAACTTCAGCCTGAAATACAGACCTGGGGCTGGAAATCGAGATGCGGATGCCCTGTCCAGAAGGTCTCATGCTCCCACTGGCTGCACAGAGGACTGGACCCAGGTGGCACCGGACGGGGTGCGGGCCCTCTGTCAAGGGGCTGAACTCCAAGCCAGTGGGGGGTCCAGAGCGGAAGAGATAGGGGTCACAGTAGTGGGGGTCCCCAAGCAATACTGTGGAGTAACTCAGATAGAGGAAGATGATTTACCCAAGCTGTTAAAAAAAGAATTGAGGTGTGATCAATTGGAAGACCCTTTGGGGAAATTGGCCCTCGAGGCCCTGGAGAATCAGGATCCAGATAGGCTCTTGCATCACCCTTTAAAGGAAGCTCGTCTGCTGCGGAAGGAGTGGGACAGGTTGCAGGTGCATCAAGGGGTGGTCTACCGAAGGGGCCCCTCTGATGGCCTGGAAGACAAATGGCAATTGTTCTTGCCTGAGAAGCACCGAGAGACTGTCTTGGCCGCTTTACAAGACCGTCATGGTCATTTAGGAGCTGAAAGGACCTTCCAACTTGTCAGAAGTCGGTTCTATTGGCCCTGCATGAGAGCTGAAGTGGAGGAATACTGCCATTCATGCTCACGCTGCATTCAGCTGAAAACCCTACCCCATCAAGCTGCCCCAATGGGCCACCTGCAAAGTTAAGGCCCGATGGATTTGGTGTGCATTGATTTCCTCTGCCTCGAACCCGACTTGAGTGGACTAGGAAATGTTCTGGTGATAACCAACCATTTTACCCGGTATGCCCAGGCCTTCCCAACCAAAGACCAGAAGGCTTCCACCGTGGCCAAAGTACTCATGAAAAAATACTTTGTGCACTATGGGCTACCACAGTGACTCCACTCGGATCAAGGGAGGTACTTTGAAAGTCGGCTGATCCGGAAGCTCTTGGACTCCTTAGGGATCAAGAAGACTTGAACCACTCCCTACCATCTGCAAGGGGATGCCCAGCCGGAGAGGTTCAACCGAACCCTACTCAACATGCTGGGAACTCTAGAAAGTGAAAAGAAGCAGCATTGGAGCAGGCATATAGCAGCAATTGTGCATGCTTACAACAGTACAACAAGTGATGCTACAGGGTACTCTCCCTACCGACTCATGATCGGGAGAGAAGCAAGACTACCCGTAGACCTGGCCTTTGGCACCTCCATAGACCATTCCTCGGCCACTTCTCGCAAAGGCTATGTGGACCGGCTGAGGCACAGTTTACAGTTGGCCTATGAGCAGGCCCAAGTGGCTTTCGATCAAAGGGGAGCCCGCAACAAGAGAAACTTCGACCTGAAGGTCCGAATTCACGTTACGAAACGAGACCGGAGCCATATGTTATTTGCAAGAAGTTACCTGGCCTACCAGTCTACCAGCTGAAGCCAGAGGGAAAGGTGGGGCCTTTGAAGACTTGGCACCGCAACCACATACTTCCACTTGCCGAAGCAGTCCGGATACCCCCTGTGAAGGATTCCTCTGAGTCAACGTCCATCCTGGATACTCCTAGGCTAAATACCCGGTCCCAGGCATCTCGGTCTGAAGAAACAGATGTCTCTGAACCTAGTGAGGATGAAAGGGAAGAGCTGGAATGGCTATGGCCTTCCCAGGCCCCAGTGACTTCTGCTATAGATCTCCCACCTTTGGAAGACACCATAGACAGTACACTGAATGCAGAAGCTACTGAATTTATCCCGTCCAGCCCTCTATCAGACTCATGGGAAGATGCCCTCGACTCGCTCCCAGAGGAGGATCCAAGATGTTCCATGAATCCTCCTGCTCCTGAGTTAAATGTTTCAGAAACAGCGGAAGCTGCCATGTCTGTTCCGGAAGAGGAACCTACAGTGTTGGAGCCAAAAATCCCAAGAGAGCAGAGGGTGAAAAGGGCCATAAGGCCTCCCCGAAGGCTGACTTACCCACAAATGGGGAGGAGCTCGGAGGACACTGTGGCAACTGCCAGAAGGAGTGCAGAAAGCCCTGATCCCTCCACTGTTCATTTGGTGGAGGACAACCCCAACTCACCCTCTGGCACAGTTAGGCAGGCCACTTATGATAGTGTGACCTGTGGGCGAGGAAGTTCACCCTCTCATTTTTGGTGGGAACTTCCTCTGCTGACATCATACGCAACTTTGTCTAATGTTGTGCATAGTGTTTGTTGACAATTATCTTTGGGAACCAAAGAGTTTAAGTGGGGGGAGTGTGTAGCGGGGTCTCCGTTGAGGCCCCATGGACTACGTTACCCAGAATCCCGTTTGGCACCCAGGGTGCATTGGGCTGCCGCAGAGACTCATGGGTGGAGTATAAAGGGGAGGGCGAGGCTAAGCCCGGCCTCTTTGGACACTGCACGGCTGGCAAGAGGACTTCCTGTGCCTGCTGCTGCGAGTGCAAGGCCCGAGGCCTGGGCCTTGCGCACTTCCAGAGAGCCTTCCACCTCGCTGCGGAGCCTGTGCGGCTACAGACATCTACCTGCTTCAGGGACGTTAGTGAACTGGAGATCAGGCGGTGGCAGATCCTGTGTGTGTGGACACAGCGGTGGGAGTCCCGGACTAGGATCGAGTCCAGAAGGGTGAGAGAGCACCTGCTCACAACTATAACTGAGTACTTTATTAGGCCTATAGACTGCCTTGGCCCATCGGGTTATATTGTCCTTTTTCCTGTCAGGAGACTAGTTGTGGGACTGAGTTACATAGTCTCCGGGGAGTTGCTTACATTGCCTCAGGCCATTATTGGATTACAAATATCGTTCCTGTATGTACACCACCGATCATCCTGCATGCGAAGATTCCTTGCCTAAAAGACTGAGCTTTAAGTTAACCAGTGTTAGTATTACTGCAGGGCTCTGCATGCATGTGTTAAATGTGATATTGATCACTAATTCCTTTATTCACGAGTAAACCCCTCTTGCAATTGATTAACCTGGTATTGGAGTCCATTAATCTATTAATCTATCTTATCACTGCCTACAAGTATTGGGGGATTGTACATGAACTGGTATAGAGCTATACAAAAACACCACCCCTAGACTAGCTGTGCCAGAAAAGGGTTGAGTAGATTGCCGGGGGTTGGCTGTGCTGTGTACAGGGCCCAAAAGCAAACCAGCGGCTCCCTTAGTTTGGGGGTATCGCTACACTTGGATAGGGCAAAGGGGTTATGGGATACCCAGAATCAATTGTATTAAACGATGAAATAATTGATTGGAACCTCTATTCACATTCTCTAAACTCCTGACTTCTCCAGCACAACGCTTATTTGAAGACTGTTACTTTCTCTCCTGTGCAATACTTGGTTCCTGGCACAACTAGCACATGGTTAGGCCTAACTCTCAATTAAGCCCAACTTCAGGGATTTACCATTTGCTGGTAAGGACCGCGGGCCCCTTTTGGTGTAGCAACCAATGATGAAAGAAAGTCTTTTAGTGCTAGCTGTATTTGAGGAGACTACAGATCCCAGTCAGTCCTGTGCAGACTCTGACAGCCCTCCTGGCTGCAGCAGCCCGACTTCAATGCCAGTAACATCACAGTCTCTCCCGCTGGCTCTACATCCACTCCTGGAATGCCTCTCCCAGCTCTCCCAACTGTGCCTGTCACTCACCAACACCTGGCGTATCCCTCCTGAAGACTTGCCCACCAGTGTTCCCCGCTGTCCTCTCCTGCTCCTGTTCAGGACACCCCTTTCGTTGTGTGGGGTTTCTTCACAGCTCTGAGCCCCTAGCCCAAGGTCACCCCCCCCCCAGACTGGGGGACTCCCTCCAAGGCCCCGACAGCCTAATACTCTATCTCTCAGTTCTTCCACCCAAACAACTCTTCCTCAGCTGGGCTGACCCAAGATATTTAAGGAGGCCTGCCCCCTGCCAATTCTAGTTGGGAAATGGTCAGGTCTCCATTCCAAACCCCAGACAGCTCCACCCCTCTTCCCCTCCTCTGTTTCCAGAATCTTCTGAAAGCCAGAAGGAGGTAACCAAGAAGTGACCCTGCCTGTGAGTCATCAGCCTACTCTAAACCACTCCCAGCCCCACAGATCAAAACAAACAGGCCTAGCTTTCAGCTAGGCCTGCCTAAATTTACCTGCACTGGGCAAAAATCTATCTCTAGCACCTACCTAAGGTAGAGGGTGCTATATAGCCTTCTATGTAGCTGTCGGGTAAGGAGAAAAGAGGAATTTAGAGTGGAGCTGCTGACATCACATCCAAGATGGTCGTGTCCATTAGCAGTCTCAGGCATTTTGGATGTCTACACAAGAGAAGCTTTTATGGGTAAACATTAAGTATACAATATGTTAAATGCACATATAATCTTAGAAGAATTTATTGCAATAAATGATCTGGTGACAGGGTCTCTTTAACTTGGCAGTAAATGTGTTAACAGATATTCTCCTATTTAAAATGTGGCAAGGCGTGTTCCTGTTGTAAATGGCATTCTGTTTTCTCCTTCATTTTTACATACTGGAGAGTTTGATAAATGAGACTCTTTTGTGTGAAGGCGCAGACAAAGATTGACAGGTCCCCGTGAAGGTGTAATGTTTCCCCAGTCTTTGCTTGCAGCAGCTCTACAAGATAAGGATCAGTAATTTGAACTAGATGAGAGTGCTAAGTGTTAGAGGTTAAGCTGTTGTGTTCCTTCTTGCTAATCAGACTTCGACACCTCACTTTTACATTATCAGTCCCTGGTAGGAAACAGTAAATTATTAAAAGCCTCCCCATCACGGGTTTACACCATTTTTTTCTTGCTCTTGCTTGCTGGTATGCTCACCTTACAAATTGCTTACGACCCCTCTTGTTCATAACAGGAACAATTGTTTCTGCAGGAATGAGACTACTATTAATCTGAGAACTGCGGAAGGAACCATTATACTTCAACAAGCCCATAAAGTGAGTTCCCTGTTGAATTTCTGATAAATCCTGTTCACGTTTAAAACACTTGCAGCTGAATATGTTTAAAGTACATGCTGTAAGTTGCATTTACTGTCAGATGCAAAATTGCCACTCTTGGTACCTCTATTTCTGGAAGGGTTTATCTGTTATCGTTGTTATAATTTATCTGTTATAAGGTTCTTTAAGCTTATATCTGGCCAGGGATCGGCACCCACTAACCCGCCTTTGCCCCCAAAATCCCCATGTAGGAAGGTGATGTCTGTATTCCCCACTGTGGGTGGCGCTCAACCTAAGCGGCAATGTAGAAGGGGAAGTAAGTCATGAGGAACTTCCTCTATGATTTCACCAGGGAAACAGCTGTCCGATTGGGCGCTGGTGCCCCTCATGACCTCGGTGGCCATCTTGGGTGATGACAGAGCCTATTTAAAGCGATTGTAAAGGTAATACCTGTATTCTGTTTCTGGCTCTCTGGGGTCAATACTGGTAATTGCCAGTTTCCATCTGCAGGCACTACACAGGATGTTTACTTTGTTGGTCTCCGGTGTCAATTCCGGGTTCTAAATGATGGGGTACTTCCTGTGGTTGAAGCGCATCAGTGCCATTGGACATGATTGCTTCCGGCTCCTAGCAGTATATAATAGGTGACGCGTAAACGTGAGGCCACATCCCTGATGACGTCTTTATGACGAAATGCGTCGGGCGGAGCTTGGTCACGTGACGTCGCCACGCAGCGTGAGTCGGCCATCTTAATGGTTGGAATCAGTCTTGCGAGTAAATGTACTGACATGCGATTTTTTTGATCTAAGTTTGTGAGTATTTTGGTGAATTTTTAAATACATTTAGGCTATTAAGAATATTGCCCAATGAAGTATCTTTTACCTATACCAAATCCGGCATGATCTGAGGTACATCTTTGGTGGAGATCCTTATATTGATAGAGCTACAGCTATCTGATGGTCCTGTGGATGTGATGACCTGGTGCTGAGTTAATTGAGTGTGTTTGACCGCTATATACAGAGTGGTCCACTACTGAGGGTAAGGGTCAGTGTGTGCTTTTCTCTTGTTAGAGGATCTTTACAGCACTTCTTGTGTGTGGAAATCACATGGGTTTGGATCCCATATTTTGAAGCTATTAACATCTTAAGTTTGTCTTATTTTGTATGTTCATGAAAAGCGCTGTACCTACAATACCATTCTAATCGTTCTATGACCAGTGAACTGTGCTAGCTGCTTTTCTTATTATGTGTATTTATCTCTTTATTTTCACACTTTTGTAAGTGCAGGTGAAGTGTTTTTTTTATATCTGATTGTAAAGGTAAAATAAAAAAAAAACATGTCTATACTTACCTGCTCTGTGCAATGGTATTGTACAGAGTGACCCCGAACCTCCTCTTCTCGAGTTCCCCTCCGGCACTCCTGGTCCCTCCTCTCTGTCTAGTACCCCCCGTGAGCAGCTCCTTCTCATGGGGGCACTCGACTCGTGCGTGAGAGGCCCCAACAAGACCAGTTGGCTGTGGGCCTGTATTGCAGCAGTACTGTATATCACTGTTTTTTACTCCTGGAAATGGGCACCATGGATGAGCACTCACATAGTCCTGAAGACACCAGTGGAAGCTTGTGTAGCGGGGTGCTAAATTTAGGGGCAGTGTTTGGGTGGTAGTTATACTCAAACACCCTAATTATTAGAGTTCTTGCAACCATTTTTGTCTGCAGGGAGAGTATTGGTGTACAGTTCCCTGTGGCCTGCAGGTGGCGCTGCCATAGTAGGCCAGGGTCGAACCGCTGATACAGTGCTGTGCCTTGTGTGTCCCCTCTCAGCAGCCATACAGTGGGTGTGGTAGGCCTGCTGTGCATGCTGGGAGAGGATATGAAAGGGGCAGATGCTGCCTGTTGGAGGGTTTTCGGTTCTTCTTCCACCCCAGGAGGGAGTGTGTGTTCCTGTCCGCCCTGGTCACCTTTGGCCCAGGGGCGGAGGTCGGTGAATCAGTTCCAGGCACCTTTAGCCCTGGGACTGCAGCAAAGGCCTGGGCCCAGCACCTTCGGCTGGAGCCCACCGGGGATCAAGGAATCTCAGGGTGCCGCCTTGCAAGGGGACCCGTATCCTAGATGAGGAGGCCGGGGGAGGAACCGTTCCGAGGGACTGGTGAGGAAGTCACAGTGAAGGAAGGGTCCCGGTAACTCTCTGGAGGGATGTCTTCTCCTTAACAGAGGCCAAGTTCACCAGGTCTGTGGCAGAGACCAAGTTCACCAGGTCTGTGGCAGAGACTTTGGGTAAAGTTCGAGCACCATTTCGGCTGCTAGTCCCAAGCTAGGGAGACTATCCGAATGGGCTGAGTCTGCTTGAGAATCGGAGCAGTGAATTGTGTTACATTTGTGCCTGGACCTCTTCAACACCTTAAGCTGTCCCGTTCTCCCTCCAACCTTTCCTGTCAGAGACTGTGTTTTATAAGAACATAAACTCTACATTGGAGTTGCAGCTGGTGTGGACATTCAAGTTACTGTGGGGATATAAGGACTTGTCTTTATTCAAAATAGAGGTGAGAACCATTCTCTGGCTTTGGCTGCGGAAGACCCGCCAACAACACCGCTCAACCTCTTCACCCAGGAGGGTACAGGCTTGTGGTGCGGTGTGCCCCTCTATTCCTGCGAGGAGCCGAACAAAGCAGGTAAAGAAAGGGGTTTGTGCGCTACACTTGATAATGTCACCTGAGAGGCAGCAACAAGACCAGTTTGTTGTGGGCCCAGATTGCGACAGTATATCACCAGTCTTTACTCCTGGAAAGGGTGGTCTCTCCACAAGCTTCAAAGGCGCTCACAGTCCATCGCCCACAGTTAACTCCTTCACTGCCACTTGTCACCTCAGTAGTAACAGTCTCTGCTGTAGTACTTTTTCTGCTGTTAACAAGCCATGTAAAGCAGATGGCAATGTTTGCTCCTGCAGTGACCCTGGTGCTGTTTCTCCCGTGCCAAGAGTTAATTCCTCCACCACCACCTGCTGCTTCAGTCTCTGCTATAACACCTTTTCTGCTGTGCTGTAATGTAGATAGCAACATGCATCCTGGTGGTCACTTACCCTGTCTCTCTCAGGACAGACCCCTCCCCTTTGAATCTGCATTATTGGTGGGAGGGTCGCGTTTTAGGAGAGGATACTCCCATCGTCTACCTGTACATAAGATATGTGATAGATGTACATATGTGGTTTTTCTTTTGTCTCCCTGTAGGACTGCGAGGAACTACTATGCCTCGGTGGAGGCGCTCCATTGTATAATACTGTTAAATGGATTGTTAGATAGTGTAGGGTTAATCAGGTTAATCAGGTTGTGGCTGTTTATCTTACCCCACCAATCTCTTCTATTTTTGGCGGGGGATGCACAAACAAAAGTGCAATAGGTAGGGATCTACCTTATATATTGTAAAGCAGAGAAATATATTTTTTCACCTGTAACTTATTCGTACATACTGGCCACATATGGGATATGCCCCATGGCCCTGTTCATTTGTTATTTTCCCTTTTCCCCCTTCCAAGTTTGTGGGATACTCCGTTTAGATTTTTTTGTAAAAAGTTTTTATAGGGGCAGCTGCCCAGGCCAGTAAAGACATGGCCTATTTAGGCGGGGGGTGAGTGTAGCACCCTCCTAGGTAGGCACTAGGATGAGTGTATAATAGTTTTTTGTTTCTCTGCTTAACAAAGAGACAGCTAGCTACAGCAGTGATCAGCTAGTGTAGTCTGCTAAGTGTGCTTTGGCGCTGCTCGTGCTGTTTTGAAGTTTCACACTCTCCTAGCAACTATAAAAAGTCCTGGATAGTAGGTGGAAACCATGCAGATGGAAGCATGAATATGCATACAGCCCTGAAAAATTACAAGAGGAGGTGCCCCTATGCATGCTGGGTGCCCGTATTTATATTCTAGGAGCATATGGACTCTGTGTCTTTCCTAGCAGAGGATTGCACTAGGCTGGGGGAGAGGCGCTGCCTCTCGGCACTTGCTGCCATGTGGCCTTGAGGTTGGGCAACCTGAGGACCTGAAGTCTGTGTGGCTGACCCTGGTCCTACCATAGCTGACAGAGGGAGAGTCTACAGTGCATCTGGTCAGGTATCACCGTGAGAGAAGGCTGCTGGTGGTGCTGCAGGAGTCTTGTGAGTACAGACACCTTAAGGATCCTTAGACAGATATCCCCACTTGTGCTCAGCTGAGGGCCCACACAAAGAGGAACACTGGCTAGTGTTCTTAAAGCTTTGTCCAGGACTGTCCATTACTTTACCAAAGGACATTGCTCAGTTTTGCAATCAGTTTGCTGCTGCTGTGAAGAAGTCTGTATCTGCCTCCTGCAAGGACTTCAGCCAAGTTTTACTAGGAAGGAAAGTTAGAGTCCTGAGTGTGAATAGTTCAGCTTGGAAATATCCCACTGTATCCCTTACCCTATCCAAGTTCTCCAATAAAACAAAAAAACAAAACCCCTAGACTGGTCATTGGAGTAACGAGCGGAAGTGAGTGTGCACCTGGCTGTGGGAAATACCTTGTGCCTGGCTGCTGGCCAAGAAGTGGAGAAGACCTGAAAAAACATGTCAGTGGCTCCTGTGGGGGTAGTGCTCCGTATAAATATATAAAATTGCTTTTGTGTTCATAAATAAGTGCTCAAAAAAAGGAAAATTGCCACTTTTATTAAATGTTGAAATCACACCCACAGTAAATTGTGCACGGACTGGTTCACCCCAGAGAAAAAAAGCATGTGCTCGCCCCTTAAGGTGTATGTCAATGTAGCCAAGCTCTAAGCAAACACAGTCTTACTGTCGGTCTATAGCAATGTGGTGTCACCGGCTCCACCCTTTACACATTGCACCAATCATGTGGCTTCCTCAGAGGGGGAAATACAGTCCCGTCTATTGCTCTTGGCCTCCTCCAGATTATCCAACTCTCTGTTAGAGGGTGGCTACATTCATTCTCCATAGTCCTACTGTATGTAGAAACATAACCCCCCTCTCTTGCTCCTGAGATCAACTAGAAACTAGGGACTATGGGAGTGTGCATAGAGTAGTGTACATGACCACTAGGGATGAGCCGAACACCCCCCCCCCCCCCCCCCGGTTCGGTTCGCAGCAGAATATGCGAACAGGCAAAAAATGTATTTGAACACGCGAACACCGTTAAAGTCTATAGGACACGAACAAGAAAAATCAAAAGTGCTAATTTTACAGGTTAATATGCAAGTTATTGTCATAAAAAGTGTTTGGGGACCTGGGTCCTGCCCCAGGGGACATGTATCAATGCACAAAAAAAAAACTTTTAAAAATGACTGTTTTTTCGGAAGCAGTGATTTTAATAATGCTTAAAGTGAAACAATAAAAGTGAAATATTCCTTTAAATTTCATACCTTGGGGGTGTCTATAGTATGGCTGTAAAGTAGCGCATGTTTCCCCCTGTTTATAACAGTCCCTGCACAAAATGTAATTTCTAAAGGAAAAAAAGTCATTTAAAACTACTCGCAGCTATAATGAATTAATGAATTGTCGGGTCCTGGCAATACAGATAAAAGTCATTGAAAAAAACGGCATAGGTTCCCCCCAGTCCATTACCAGGCCCTTTGGGTCTGGTATGAATATTAAGGGGAACACAGAAACAAAAACAAAAAAAAAATGTGTGGGGGTCCCCCCCAAATTCCATATCAGGCCCTTCAGGTCTGGTATGGATATTAAGGGGAACCCTGTGCTAATTTTTTTTTTTAAATGGCGTAGGGGACTCCCTCAAAATCCATACCAGACCCTTCAGGTCTGGTATGGATTTTAAGGGGAACCCTGCGCCAAAATAAAAAAAATGGCGTGGGGTTCCCCCCAAAAATCCATACCAGACCCTTATCCGAGCACGCAACCTGGCAGGCCTGCAAGAAAAGAGGGAGGAACGAGAGAGCGCCCCCCCCTCCTGAACCGTACCAGGCTACATGCCCTCAACAAGGGGAGGATGTCCCCATGTTGATGGGGACAAGGGCCTCATCCCCACAACCCTTGCCCGGTGGTTGTGGGGGTCTGCGGGCGGTGGGCTTATCGGAATCTGGAAGCCCCCTTTAACAAAGGGGACTCCCAGATCCCGCCTCCCCCCTATGTGAATTGGTACCATTTCGCAAAAAAAGTGTCAAAAATGTTAAAAACCGCAGTACACAGTTTGGGACAAGTCCTTTATTAAAAATAAAAATAAATTCCAGTGATGTAATCCAGTCTCCATCTCCAGCGATGTGATCCAGTCTCCATCTCCAGCGATGTAATCCAGTCTCGATCTCCAGCAATGTAATCCAGTCTCGATCTCCAGCGATGTAATCCAGTCTCGGTCTCCAGTGATGTAAATCCATTCTAATTCTCCAGCGAGGATACAACGCCGACACGATCCTGCCTCCACGGGAGGCACCCGACGAATGACGCGCTCCAGCCTGACAGCTCTTATATAGCTGAGGGCGGGCCACCCGTCAGTGTGCGGGTGACCCTACCCCCTCTGACACAATGGGGAAAGCCCAGGGTTGCCCAGTGACATGTACGGGTGACCCCGCCCCCATCTGACGCAAAGCAGGTTTCCCGTTGCTTCAGAGGGGGCGGGGTCACCCGTACATGTCACTGGGTAACCCCGGGCTTTCCCCGTTGCATTGATACATGTCCCCTGGGGAAGGACCCAGGTCCCCAAACACTTTTTATGACAATAACTTGCATATTAACCTTTAAAATTAGCACTTTTTATTTCTCCCATAGACTTTTAAAGGGTGTTCCGCGGCTTTAGAATTTGCCGCGAACACCCCAAATTGTTCGCTATTCGGCGAACGGGCTAACAGCCAATGTTCAAGTCTAACTCATGTTCGACCCGAACATAAAGCTCATCCCTAATAACCACAACTAATGTACTCAGCTTGTTCCAAACAAATGGAAGTGAGAGGAAAAAGGAAGAACATTTTTCATGAAAAATTGTTTACAAGGCCATTAAAATTTTCGTGAAGGTTGGAGGTTTTTTATCTTCATGCAATCTATGCATAAAGGTAAAAAAAAAAAACTTCTTTGTGTAGCAGACCCCCTCAGCGCCCCTTAATACTTACCTGAGCCTGATCTTCCTCTAGCGATATGCACGAGAGTCGATGCTCCCCAGGGATTCGCCCTCCTCATTGGCTCAAGACAGCAGCGAGTGAGCCAACGAGGAGACATAGGGGGCGGGACCTTGTGTGAATGGACACGCAGAGCCATGGCTCGGGAGCGAGCTTGCTCAGGTGCACCCATTGCAAGCTGCTTGGTCTTGGGGCACTTAGAAGGATGGAGGGGCTAGGAACACCGGTGAGGGACCAGAGAAGAGGAGGAGCTGGGCTGCTCTGTGCAAAACCACTGCAAAAAGCAGGTAAGTATAACATGTCGGATATTTACCACTTGACCTCTGAAAGATTTTTGCAACCCCGCCTCCCCCTTCGGACCAGGGCATTTTTTTTGATATGGCACTGCATTAATTTAAGTGACAATTGCGCGGTCGTGCGACACTCAACCCAAATAAAATTGATGTCCTTTTTATCCCATAAATAGAGCTTTCTTTTAGTGGTATTTAATCACCTCTTTTTATTTTTTGCGCTATAAACCAAACGAGACCGTCAATTTTGAAAAAAATGACACAATTTTTTTTACTTTCTGCTTTAAAACACATCCAATAAAAAAATCAAATTTCTTCATCAATTTAGGCCAATATGTATTCTGCTACATATTTTTGGTAAAAACAATTCCAATAAGTGTATATTGATTGGCTTGCGCAAAATGTATTGTGTCTACAAAATAGGGGATAGATTTATGGCATTTTTATTAGTAATGGCAGTGATCAGCGACTTATAGCGGGACTGCGATATTGCTGTGGACAAATCGGACACTGACTGACACATTTTGGGGACCAGTGAAACTAATACAGTGATCAGTGCTAAAAAATATGCAGTCACTGTACTAATGACACTGTCTGGGAAGGGGTTAACATCATAGGAGATTAAAGGGTTAACTGCGTGCCTAGCCAGTGCTTGTGTACTGTGTGGGAGGTGCTTTTAATAGGGGAAGGCATGGATCCATATTCCTGCTTTGCAGGGACACAGGATCCATGCCTTCCCTCCTAACAGAACGGCGATCTGCCTAGTTTACATAGGCAGAACGCCATTGTGGCTCTCTGCCTAATGATCGGCGGGTGCTGGCGGACATTGAGTCCGCGGTATATGCAAATTAGCTCCTGCTGCGTATGATCACAGAGGGAGCAGGTCGCTGGCAGTGCACCCCAGACCTGGAAGTGAAGGATCACGTACTAGGTACATGATCCTGTGCAGCAGAGCCCCCTTGCCACTGTATATGTAAGTTATATGCGGTTAAAAAAAGAAAAAAAAATGACTTTAATATCACTTTAAGTAGTATGAGTATGGATTATTTTTGGTGACTAATGCTATCTTTAGTGTTGTAGTGTTTGAGTGTGTAGTCTTTGTCTCTAGTTTTAGGTTCATTTTTAATATTTGACTGGTCTGTTCCTTTAAATGCCATGTAAAATGACTCTCAAGCACCCTATCAGCCCGCAGAGTGACATGGAAAATCAAATTTTTTACAATCAATGTATCTTTCAGACAAATTCCACTTAAGAATAGCCTTATCGGGATTCCAGTATGAGACAAAGATATAAGTTTTACAACAGCACAGGGAATGGGGCTTTAAATATTTCTAATTAAGTAGTCAGATTTTGTGATTAACTCAGGTTAAAAAGGAACATTTGCAATATTTTCCTGCAATAAAGAAAAGAACATTCAGGTAACTATTAGGGGCATTAATTAAGTTCAGCGTTTAAGTGCGCGTTGTAATTCAGCGATTTTCCGAAGACATGCTCACGGGGTATTCTCTTTCTCTCTCTTTTTTTTTTTTTTTACTTCAATGGAATCACAGTTTGTAACTTCACAAAGGGTTTAAAGAGACTCCCAGTGCTTTACTGAGAATTGCATAAGAGCTGGTGTTCATTTCTGTTTGTAGAACGGAGTGTGAGCCTATTAATTAGCAGAAAGGCTCTTTAAAATGTGGATTTAACAGAAACTGGGCCTTGTTGAGAAGAATAATGAGGAGATGCAGGAACGGCAATCAGGCCAATTATAAAGCATTCTGAGACTGGCAGAGAATTGGGATTCTGTAATAAGTGTAATAATATTTGGACAGACAAGAGTGCTTTATGAGGGCAGTTTGATAATTACAACCCAGTGGAAGCTATAGATAGGCTCAGCTACACAAATGAATTTCAATCGTCCTGTGCAAAATGATGAAATGCATGCTATGGGCAGCTAAGTAGTTGCTGGTCTTGGATTCAGTCCCCACCAGGAACAGGATTGGCAGATTTCTTTTTTCTTTTTTTTTTTTTTCGTCATTAGTGCTATTGTTGGATTCCTCTTGGGCTTCAGTCTCATTCAGCATTTCAAAAAAATACTAAAGCACTTGGGCTTTTGAGGCATAAGGTATCAAATAATGACAACCACATATAAACATACATCATTTTATTTTTACATAATACAAAAAGATTATACATAACATATTAAAAAAGAAGGGGAAAAGATTCTAATATAGGTGTACCGAAAACAAATATCCAGCCCTCTACAAGCTTATTACAATTGTAAGTCCAGATAACCAACTGCTGTACAGTGCTATAAATAAATTCTATACAAAGAAGGAGAAGAGGGTCATCGATGATCTCTACGCGTTTTGTTTTATAGATTGTAATATAGATTCTGATATGTACTGCTCCTAATGAAGCAGCTTGGGCCACTAAACATGTAGAGCTCATCAGTGACCCTCTTCTCCTCCCTCCTTGTACAGAAATTATTTATAACGCTGTACATGGTCCATTTTTGGGCAAAGCAGTTGGTTGTCTGGATTTACAATTGTAATAAGCTTGTAGAGAGCTGGATATTTGGTTTGGGTACACCTACAATAATGATTCAGAATCCTTTCTCCCCTCCTTTTTTAATGTGTTATGTATAATATTTTTGTAGCACCCTCTATTGTGCTAGAATAGGTTTTGTTAGTGTAGGAAAATAGTTTGGTTTGGCTGGCAGCCAAGCCTGTGTTTTTTTTCTGGGCCAGGGTGAGTGACTTAGGGAAGGCTAGATGACTCACAGGCAGCATCTCCGAGACCTTGTTCTACTTCTGGAAACTTCTAGAAGAATGGGAGTGGAGGTGAGGAGGAGCTGCCTGGAGTATTCATGAGGGCCCTGACCAATCCTCAACAGATGGGTTGGCAAGAGGCAGGACCCCTCAAATACTCAGGGTCAGCCCAGCTGGGGCAGTGGAGTTCAGGTGGAATCTGGAGATGGAGAGTTAGGCTGTCGGTGGCCCTTGAGGGTAGCCCCCTAATCTGGGGGGGGTGACCTTGGGCCTGGGCTCAGGTGCGGAAGGGAACCTCTTCATGACACACAGGGGTGTCTTGACCGGAGACATGGGTGCAGGAGAAGGACAGCAGGAGGGGAACTCTGCCGGGCAAATCTCCAGGGAGGAAGACAGCCAGGAGGGCTGGTGAGTGTTACAGTGAGGGAGGACTAAGGGGCAGCCTGATAGGACTGGGTGCAAGCAGTCTGTGATGGATGCAGAGTCAGTCTGGGATGACTGTGGAAGTTTAGCCAAGAGGGCTGGAGAAAGGGGCAGCTGCAGCCAGGTGGGTTTTCAGTGCCTGAAGAGGTGGTGCTGAGACCAGTAGCCACAGAAGAACAGCTGGGCACTAGGACTTTGGGGGCCCACGGTCCTTTCTTGTAAAGGGCATTTACTACCTATCCAACAGTGCCAGCTGGTCCTGGGAGTTGTAGTGTTGTGCTGGAGGAAGCTGAGGAGTGTAAATAGCTTTACAGAAGTTTGTCCCTGAAAGTTCTACTAAAGTCAAGTGGGCATCCCATATTACCCTTCTCCCTATCAAAGTTTAACCCCCTAATAAAAATACAAATCAAAGCACTGGACTGTTTCTTGCCTCAAAGTGTGCTGTGAAGATGCAGTGTGCCTGGCTGTGAAGGGTGGGGAATCCCTTTCTACTTGCGACTCCTTAGGGGAGTATATACGGTATGTAAAAAATAAAAAGATGTATGTTGACGTGTTGCTGTCATTATTTGATACCCGGTGCCTTAAAAGCCCATGTGTGTTTTACTATTTTGTGATTGCAACTAATAATAGGGTAATAATAATAGGGTGTGGCAACTTTTATACCACCCGTGTATTGAATTTCAAAAAATATATTTGTATGGTGAAGGAAAACCTGTAATAAAAGAAATGAAGAGATGTTGACTGTTTTTGAAGCCAGAAGGTCAGTATGACAGGTACACAGCTGTGAGAGGAAGAACATTGTTTGTGGACTCTCAGGTTGCTTTCACACCTGCACGTGCCCTAAACGATCAACAAAACACACAAATATATGCGTTTTGCTGTGTGCTATGGACATGCGCTGTAATCGTGGGTCATGCTTGCAGTGCCATTTTTGCCAAGCATGGGTAGCAGATGTGTGTTTTGTCTCGTATTTGTCACATGACAAAATGCATCCAAACCCACACTGTAAAACGCCTGACTATCTGAAAAGGTTCTGGAGCAACTTTTGGGAGCTTGACGTGCGCAGTAAATAGGTTACCCTAGGTGGGGCACACATTAATGTGTAGATAACGCACAAAAAAACCCCAAAGAAACTGGAAAGCAAGTTCAGGTGTGAATGCAGCCTTAGGCCTCTATGTACTTCACACTGCAAATATAACATTCCCTCCATTTAAATCTGAGAGCCAACCCTTCTTGTCACAATAGAGAAAGGGGAGGAAGTGAAGATTTGTGAATGAAGATTTAGGAATGAAGGGAACAGCACCAGCAGATCCATGATAAAGGGCTGTAATTGTTTTTTTGGGGATTTTTTTTAACCCTTTTAAATCCCTCCCCTCATGTAAATCTCATCTCTATGTTTCTTTTCTATGTCACCTGTATATTAACTCTTTTATCTCCCTTATCCTGCACATTAACCCTCTCATCTCCATTCACCCACTATATGTGCCTGACAAAGTTGTTTTGGCTTAACATTCCTTTGTCATAACATGATGACGTCAGATGTTGCTGACGAAACGTGTCGGATATGTTAATGCGCGATACGTCACTTCCGCCATCTCTCTGGAAAGCAGGTGGAACGCAAACTGCGTGCCTGCTTGATTTTACATGCTATCCAAGTCCAACTGAAATGTAAGTGCTTACTATTTTTTATACATAAAAAAACGTAATACTACACCATGAGGAGCTCTTTCTTTCTCCTTGACATATACATTGATTACCTTCGCTGACGGATTATCGTCTTCGGGTTGGTATTTCACCATTGGAGATTACATTCCTACACCCATGCTTTGTATGACTACCTGTAAAGGATGTGTGCCTAGTTATTGGTGGGAGAAGACACTACACTTTACTTCACTGAACCAAAAAAGGATTTCACTTCATTTGACTTTTTTTTGGTGGTGGTTTATGGACTTAATTATTGTGTAGACACATATTTAGGATTTATTGTTTAACCACTTCCCTACCGCCCACCGTCAAATGACATCCTTGACTTTGTGCGGTGACATCTGAATGATGCCTGCAGTTGCAGGCATCATTCAGATATCATTCTTTTCAGCCGGCGATTCTGTGCACGATAAAAATGATCACAGCAGCAGTTCCCGCCGCTTGATCGTTCTTATAGGCGGCGGGAGGGCACCACCCTCCCGCCGCCATCCGGTGCTTCTCCGGGCTTTCTTGTGTCATCGGGGGCCCAGAGAAAGAATTGGCCGGCGCTGGATGGGAAGCATAGAGATGACTGGTGACCAGATGTCATCTCTATGACTGTTGGAGGCCCGGGCGCGACGTTATGACGTCACGCCGGATTCCCGCATGTAAACAAAGCCGTGATCTCGGCTGTCAGCATGAGATCGGTGAATTTTTTTTACCAATCTCATGCTTTCCAGCCTGGAGGAGAGATGTGGGGTCTTATTGACCCCGCATCTCTCCATAAAGAGGACCTGTCACAATAGATTCCTATTACAAGGGATGTTTACATTCCTTGTAATAGGAATAAAAGTGATCAAAAAAACTAAAAAGTAAAAAAAAAGTGTAAAAAATTTAAAAAAGTAAAAAAACAAAAAAAATTATAATAAAAAAAATTAAAACGCCCCTGTCCCCGGTAGCTCGCACTCAGAAGCAAACACACACGTAAGTCCCGCCCACATATGTAAACGCCGTTAAAACCGCACATGTGAGGTATTGCTGCGTGCGTTAGAATGAGAGCAACAATTCTAGCACTAGACCTTCTCTGTAATGCAAAAATGGTAACGTGTAAAAAAAATTAAAGCATCGCCTATGGAGATTTTTAAGTACTGAAGTTTGGTGTCATTCCATGAGTGTGCGCAATTTTAAAGTGTGACATGTTAGGTATCTATTTACTCAGCATAACAACATCTTTCACATTATACAAAAAATTGGGCTAACTTTACTGTTTTGTAATTTTTTTAATTCATAAAACCATTTTTTTTCCCAAAAAAAAGGTGTTTAAAAATTTATTGCGCAAATACCGAGCAAGATAAAAATTTGCAATGACCGCTATTTTATTCCCTAGGGTGTCTGCTAAAAAAAACATATATATAATGTTTGGGGGTTCAAAGAAATTTTATAGCCATAAAATTATGATTTTTACATGAAGGAGAGAAGTGCCAGAATAGGCCCGGTGCTGAAGTGGTTAATGGTATCAAAAAAAGCACAGTATGGAAAATTGTATTTCATTTTTCTTTTTACTATTGGATCTTCTGGTCTCACTATGGGCTGTAATTAATAATAACAATAATAAAATTTTTGATTTTATTTATTATTATAATTAGACATTTAAATACCGTATATATGATCCAGGGTGTGCAGGTTAAGGGTTTATGAACTTGTTCACAAGTCCTAATTTTGTTTCATTTCATTCCTTTGTCATAAAATTCCCTTATGATGTAAACATACACAAATGGGTGTGACATGAAAGGGTCCAGAAAAATTGTAATAGTTCATTATTTGACCAAAGAAAAAAAACAACCAACACACTTTGGGGTTAACAACTTTATCAGGGCTACAAAACCTACATAAATGGAAATTGGATCATGTTTTGTTTATTTTTTTTCCTTACTCTGGATCAACTATGGTTATTGGATAGTGTGTTGGTTTTCTTTTTTTCTTTGTTGGTTGAAATAGATGGACTTGTGTCTTTTTTCAACCAGATTAACTATGTAACTATAAAACAGAAAAAATAATAAGATCTTGTGTCTATATGTGCAAATCAATAAAAATGAAAAAAAAAAGCATATTGTAAAAGGTGTACCATTTCAAAATGAACCATACAGAGCGCTGGTAAAAGAACAAACAGTAATGGAGTTATGTTCTATTTTATTAATATTTATTCAACACCTACTCGGAACCCCCCATCACTTCTTTGTTTATAGCTATTTTATCATATGTTTTCTGCATGGAATGGGTGGAGGCCTTTAAATGTAAGGAATCACGGGTCCAATTTTTTTTGCAGTTGGGTAATTTTTAATTTAGATGCCCCGGGAAGACATCAGTTGTGATGAAACGTGTAGAACGGAGACTGCTGTGACATCAGCACGCTACCAGATGTTTAAGTGCAGCCATTTTGTAGACTTTATTTCATTTTTACTGTGTTACTCTTTTCTAATAAACTTTAAGTTTTTATGAGTACACACTGTGTGTGTGGACTGTTTATCTTTCTTTTTGGTATGAACATGGATAACCTCACGATCGAGATCCAGACTTGAAGGACTTCTAATAGCCCTTTTAGGCAGATGCGTTGTCCCACCTTCCTATTATAAGAAGGTCATGGCTGTCTGGTGGTAAACCTTTTTGGATACTATTGGGTGGAGGTCTTTGTACCTTTCTTTCAAGACACCGATATCACTTATCCTTTATCAAAGTGGATAATCTTCACTTTTTTAAATTCTCTTCATTTATTTGTCACGATTAGGACTTTTTGTTCAGTTTATGATAGCTTTTCATTACATATTGTTTTTTAATATTGGATATTTGTTTATATGAGTTCAGGGTCACAGCAACATGTTTATATTAAAATCTTTCATTGAAACCTTGCCCGTAGATACTCAACAATCTATAGTACAATGCTTTCAATACATCCAGTGGTACCAAATTAGACTAACCAACGCCCGCCAGTTGATGCCTCGCCCTCTACTTAAATTGAAATATGTTTTATAGCCCAATTGTTAGACTGATTGCCATCCATTCAGGTGGTTCACCCCTATAATAACAAATTGCACAGTTCACATATTGCTTCACTGGTCACATGTTGCCACTCAAAAAAAGAATGAACAACACTGTATTTACAGTTGTGCTCATAAGTTTACATACCCTGGCAGAATTTATGATTTCTTGGCCATTTTTCAGAAAATATGAATGATAAGAGCCGGTTCACACTGGGGCAACACGACTTCCAGCGCGACTTTACAAGGCAACTTCAAGGCAACTTCGAGGCAACTTCGAGGCAACTTCAAGTTTCCTCCAGGACAGGCGACTTTGCCAGCGGCCAATCAAACAATAATCAGCTCTGTGGAAGGGAGGGGTTTGCATGAGAAAACTATTTTCTCTTCCTGTAAAGTTGCTTCAGTTAAGACACTGATCCGACTTTGGAGGCGACTTCCATTGAAATCAATGGGTACAAGTCGCCTAGAAGTCGCCTTGAAGTAGTACAGGAACCTTTTTTGAAGTCGGAGCGACTTCTGTAGTGTGCATAAAGACGGCTTCATAGACTAACATTACAGCGCGACTTGGGGCGTCTCGGGGCGACCTGAAGTCGGATCCTGAGTTGCCCTGGTGTGAACCGGCTCTAATACAAAAACTTTCCTTTCACTCATGGTCAGTGTTTGGCTGAAGCCATTTATTATCAATCAACTGTGTTTACTGTTTTTAAATCATAATGACAACAGAAACTAGCCAAATGACCATGATCAAAGGTTTACATACCCCAGTTCTTAAAGTGGAGTTCCACTTCTGCTTTTCGGAATCCTCCCCCACTCCGGTGTCAAATTTGGCACCATTCAGGGGGGAGCAGATACCTGTCTAATACAGGTATTTTGCTCCCACTTCTGGGCATAGATAGCTGAGCCACCCATGGCTATCTACGCCACGTCCGGTGCATCCTTCATCCCCCATCTGTCTTCTGGGAGACACGCAGGTCCCAGAAGACAGCAGGGACCAGTGGGATCGTGAAGCGCGAGTCACGCATGCACAGTAGGGAACCAGGCTGTGAAAGATGGTGGCAGCAGCACCCGAGAGCCGAGGGACAGATCAGCTATGGGTGCCGACATTACGACGCCCTGGACAGGTAAGTGTCCTTATTTTAAAAGTCAGCAGCTGCAGTATTTGTAGCTACTGACTTTAAAAAAAAAAAAAAAAATTGTGGAACTGTGCTTTAATACCGTGTATTGCCCCCTTTAACATCAATGACAGCTTGAAGTTTTTTGTGGTATTTGTGGATGAGGCTCATTATCTTACCAGATGGTAAAGCTGCCAATTCCTCTTTTAAAAAAGCCTCCAGTTTCTGTAAATTCTTGGGCTGTCTTGCATGAACTGCACGTTTGAGATCTCCCCAGAGTGACTCAATGATATTGAGGTCAGGAGACTGAGAACCTTCACTTTATTCTGCTGTAGCCAATGACGGGTCAACTTGGCCTTGTGTTTTGGATCATTGTCATGTTGGAATGTCCAAGTACGTCCCATGCGCAGCTTTTTGAGGAATGCAAATGTTCCTCCAGTATTTTTTGATAACATACTGCATTTATCTTGCCATCAATTTTGACCACAATTCATGAGCCTTTGTAGCTCACACATCCCCAAAACATCAGCGATCCACCTCCGTGTTTCACAGTAGGAATGGTATACTTTTCATCATAGGCCTCGTTGACTCCTCTCCAAATGTAGTGTAGCGGGGTCTCCTTTAAGGCCCCGGGACTACTTTACCCAGAACCCCGTTCAGCACCCAGAGTGCAATTGGCCACCGCAGAGACTCATGGGAGGGGCTATTCAAGAAGGAAGCGAGGTGGAGCTCTGTCTCTTTTGGACACCGCGCTGCAAGCAACAGTCTTCCTGTGCGGATCTGCTGCAGTGCAAGGCCTGAAGCCTGGGGCCTTGCGCAACTTCCGAAGAGCCTTCCACCCACTGGGGAGCCTGAGTGGTATCTGACTTGTCGAGTGAGGACATCAGTTGGATCGGGGACCCGATCGTGACGGAAGCTGTGTGCGGAGACACAGCAGGTGGAAGTCCCGGACTGGAATCGTGTCCGGAGTGGTGAGCGAGCACTTGCTCAATCCAATAGACTATACCGTGTTTAGGCCTATAGACTGCCTTGGCCCACCGATCGTTTGTTTGTTGTTCCACTGGAGACCAGTAGCGGGACAGACTTAAAGGGTCTCCAGTATAGTGTTCCCTGTGACTGCCTACTTTATGGATTACAAAGATACTGTCTCATTAACCACTTAAGCCCCGGACCATTTGGTAGCTAAAGGACCAGAGGTGAATTCAGAATTTTGCACTGCGCTGCTTTAACTGTAAATTGTGCGGACATGCAATGTTGTACCCAAACAAAATTTGCGTCCTTTTCTTCCCACAAATAGAGCTTTCTTTTATTGGTATTTGATTGCCTCTGCGATTTTTATTTTTTTGCGATATAAACGGAAAAAGACCGAAAATTTTGAAAAAAAATGATATTTTCTACTTTTTGTTATAAGAAAAATCGAATAAACTCAATTTTAGTCATACATTTAGGCCAAAATGTATTCAGCCACATGTCTTTAGTAAAAAAAATGTCAATAAGTGTATATTTATCGGTTTGCGCAAAAGTTATAGCGTTTACAAACTAGGGTACTGTGACAGAACCCACTGTCACTGTGTGCTTTGGAAGGGACTGAGGGCGGGCCTCCTACCCACAGATTATGGCCCAGAAGAGACTGAGAGACTCGGGGAGAAGCTGGCATTGAGATAATGTAATGTAATGCTACATCCCTTCTCCCCCATCCCCCCCCCCTTGTTGCTGTGTTTAGCTGTGTTGGTTCATGGCACACAGACAATGGTCTGGACTGCACACATCTCTCCGCAGGGGATGTGTATTGAAGGGCTGCCTGCTTACCATAATCCCTTTATGTTTATCTGTAGTCTCTGTTTCAATGTACAAGTGTTCAGTTCCCATTGATTCTTCCTTGTCCCCTACCCCCCCTCTATGACAAGGCTAAGGGGAGTGTCCCTAACTGTGTGTAAAAGTGTATGTTTTGGATTTAATAAACAGTTGATGCTCTGCATGTTTAACCCTCAACACCTGTGTGGATTGTCTCGCGATTGAGGGGTTAAGGGCTGGTTATGGCGAATCTGCAGGCTGCGGGTGCGTTTGGAGGACAGGAGACACAAGTCTGGCGGATGTGCCCATCTGGGGTATCTGAGATCCGTTACAGTGTTGGCAGCGGTGGGATGTCTCCTGCAGTCCGGGCCATCCAAACCACCACCAGGATTCAAGATCTGGGCAGCCGTCGAGGAGCAATACGGGGACCAGCCAGCATGAGAGCGGAGTTTGAGAGGAGGCTGCAAGGCATGCGGAAGCAACATCGGGGACCAGCGACAGAGCGCACCATGCTCGGCTGGGAGGATGTGATCCGCTGGCAACTCTGGCATGAAACGCTAAGCCACGAGCGGCGCCATCAGGGGAAGATCCTTCCCTCCTCCACAGAGATGTACTGGACGCAGTACCATGCGCGAGAGGTGTTCCTGAGGGAACGACCGCGAGATGAGTGGAAGACGGAGCTCGGAAGATTGGTCCAGGAGGAGATGAGGCTGGACGCCAGCTACAGAGCCCTCCGGTGGTTCGCGGCTCAACTGTGGCCAAGTACAGCAGACGGCAGCCCGACAGAAGGCGTTGGCTATGGCGGCGTGGGGCTGCTCCATCAAAAAATGTACGGAGACCCAGACTTTGGGAGCGATGAGGAGTGGCGGCTGGAAAACATCCTGGACTTCCGAGATGAGGTGCTGGACCTCCCTGAAGAGGCGTGTGACCTGGAGGAATTGGAGTTCCTGGTTGAGCAGGAATGGGAGCTCGAGATTGCCTACAAGCGGCTGTTTGACGGTGATCAGCAGCCTGGCATGGCTCCCGTTGCCTGGGACTGTCCTGGAGAAACAGCGGACAGTCACGAAGATGCGGAGCAAATGGGGCCAGGAGTGCCCCTACGTTTTCCCGTCCTAACCGCAATGGAAGAAGCGGCGATGATACAGAGGGCACTGCGAGTGCTAGAATGCCGGAACGCACCAGAGGTTCCCCAAGCAGAGAGACAAGATAATAGCATAAAGGTCTCAGAAGGGGAAGTTGAGACTGGCGCTGGAAGGCTGGTAAATGGTGATCAGCAGCAAGTCGAGAGTATTGCATCCGGTGCCCCAGCAGAAGCGCTGGCTACAGGGCAGAGTGCCACTAGCCTCAGCCCAGCATCAGAAAAAGAGTTGGATCCGGAGAGTCTGAGAGATGATTTTCGTGAGCCTTTTCCCCAACAGCAGATATCCCCAACGGGAGTGGAGGAAGCAATTCTCCCTCCCCAGCAATTGGACATTACCCCAATGTTCATCCCCCCAGTAGAAGCGCTGACTGCAGGGCAGAGTGCCGCTGGCCTCTGCCCACCCTCAGAGTTGGATCCAGGGAGTCCGAGGGATGACCTCATTGAGCTGTTTCCCCAGCACTTGGACACTACCCCAGTGTTCATCCCCCCAGCAGAAGCGCTGGCTACGGGGCAGAGTGCCGCGGGCCTCTGCCCACCCTCAGAGTTAGATCCAGGGAGTCCGAGGGATGACCTCAGTGAGCTGGTTGCCCAGCACTTGGACACTACCCCAGTGTATATCCCCCCAGCAGAAGCACTGGCTGCATGGCAGAGTGTTACCGGCCCCGACACAGCCCTCAGTAGATTTTTGGAGGGTTTGGGAGACAGCCCCTGTCAGAAGTCGCCTCAGAAGCTGGTCACAGAACCAGGAGGGGAGAAAATCCTTCCCCCTCTTCAGCTGCTGAACTCTACCATTGTATATGTCCCCCTAGCAGAAGCACTGGCTACGGGGCAGAGCGATGTTGGCCTCTGCCCAGCATCAGAAAAAGAGACGGAGAGTCCGGGAGACAGTCCCTGCAAGATACCTCCTCAGCGGCTGTTAGCTACTCCAGGAGAAAAGCAAGAACCTTTTCCTCCCCAACTGCATAGCACTGCCAGCCTATGTTCCCTACAAGCTGAAGCGCTGGCATCGGGGCAGAGGATTATTCAGCTCCCCTCAATATCTGCAACCCAGCCCCGGATCACGGGAGTGCGGACAGCTGTTCCCACTCTGCAGCGGCTGTTTTTATTCACGGGAGACCGTATGTGCGATTTTGCTCCCCAGCCCCAGAGACGTACTTTTCCTTTTCCTGGTGGCCTGGGGTGGAAGTTTGCGACTAACGCAGGTCCAGACCAGTTCGGGGTCAGGAACCTGGTTAGTCTGTTTTTAAAAGGGGAGAAATGTGACAGAACCCACTGTCACTGTGTGCTTTGGAAGGGACTGAGGGCGGGCCTCCTACCCACAGATTATGGCCCAGAAGAGACTGAGAGACTCGGGGAGAAGCTGGCATTGAGATAATGTAATGTAATGCTACATCCCTTCTCCCCCATCCCCCCCCCCCTTGTTGCTGTGTTTAGCTGTGTTGGTTCATGGCACACAATGGTCTGGACTGCAGACATCTCTCCGCAGGGGATGTGTATTGAAGGGCTGCCTGCTTACCATAATCCCTTTATGTTTATCTGTAGTCTCTGTTTCAATGTACAAGTGTTCAGTTCCCATTGATTCTTCCTTGTCCCCTACCCCCCCTCTATGACAAGGCTAAGGGGAGTGTCCCTAACTGTGTGTAAAAGTGTATGTTTTGGATTTAATAAACAGTTGATGCTCTGCATGTTTAACCCTCAACACCTGTGTGGATTGTCTCGCGATTGAGGGGTTAAGGGCTGGTTATGGCGAATCTGCAGGCTGCGGGTGCGTTTGGAGGACAGGAGACACAAGTCTGGCGGATGTGCCCATCTGGGGTATCTGAGATCCGTTACAGGTACATTTTCTGGAATTTACACAGCTTTAAATTTATGACTGCCTATCTCATTTCTTGAGGTGCTAAAATGGCAGGGCAGTACAAAACCCCCCCAAATGACCCCATTTTGGAAAGTAGACACCCCAAGGAAATTGCTGAGAGGCATGTTGAGCCCATTGAATATTTTTTTTTTTGTCCTAAGTGATTGAATAATGACAAAAAAAAAATTACAAAAAGTTGTCACTAAATGATATATTGCTCACACATGCCATGGTTATATGTGGAATTGCACCCCAAAATACATTCTGCTGCTTCTCCTGAGTACAGGGATACCACATGTGTGGGACTTTTTAGGAGCCTAGCCACGTACGGGACCCCGGAAACCAAGCACCGCCTTCAGGATTTCTAAGGGCGCAAATTTTTGATTTCACTCCTCACTACCTATCACAGTTTTGAAGGCCATAAAATGCCAAAATAGCACAAAACCCCCCCAAATGACCCCATTTTAGAAAGTAGACACCCCAAGGAAATTGCTGAGAGGCCTGTTGAGCCCATTGAATATTTTTTTTTTTTGTCCCAAGTGATTGAATAATGACAAAAAAAATAAATAAAAAAATTACAAAAAGCTGTCACTAAATGATATATTGCTCACACATGCCATGGTTATATGTGGAATTGCACCCCAAAATACATTTTGCTGCTTCTCCTGAGTACGGGGATACCACATGTGTGGGACTTTTTAGGAGCCTAGCCGCGTACGGGACCCCGAAAATCAATCACCGCCTTCAGGATTTCTAGGCACAAATTTGTGATTTCACTCCTCACTACCTATCACAGTTTCGAAGGCCATAAAATGCCAAAATAGCACAAAACCCCCCCAAATGACCCCATTTTGGAAAGTAGACACCCCAAGCTGTTTGCTGAGAGGCATGGTGAGTATTTTACAGCTCTCATTTGTTTTTGAAAATGAAGAAATAATTTTTTTTTCTTTTTTTTTTCAATTTTCAAAACTTTGTGACAAAAAGCGAGATCTGCAAAATACTCACAATACCTCTCAGCAAATAGCTTGGGGTGTCTACTTTCCAAAATGGGGTCATTTGGGGGGGGGGTTTGTGCCATCTGGGCATTCCATGGCCTCCGAAACTGTGATAGGCAGTGAGAAGTGAAATCAAAAATTTACACCCTTAGAAAGCCTGAAGGCGGTGATTGGTTTTTGGGGTCCCGTACGCGGCTAGGCTCCCAAAAAGTCTCACACATGTGGTATCCCCATACTCAGGAGAAGCAACAGAATGTATTTTGGGGTGTAATTCCACATATGCCCATGGCATGTTTGAGCAATATATCATTTAGTGACAACTTTGTGCAAAAAAAAAAAAAAAAAAGTTTTCTTTTTTCCGCAACTTGTGTCAACATATAAAATATTCCATGGACTCGACATGCCTCTCAGTATATAGCTTGGGGTGTCTACTTTCCAAAATGGGGTCATTTGGGGGGGTTTTGAACTGTTCTGGCATTTTATACACAACATTAGGAAGCTTACATCCACTCTTCTAACCACTTGAAGACAAAGCCCTTTCTGACACTTTTTGTTTACATGAAAACATATTTTTTTTTGCAGGAAAATTATGTTGAACCCCCAAACATTATATATATTTTTAAAGCAAAGGCCCTACAGAATAAAATGGTGGGTGTTGCATTTTTTTTTCTACACAGTATTTGCGCAGCGATTTTTCAAACGCATTTTTTGGGGAAAAATACACTTTTTTTAATTTTAATGCACTAAAACACACTATATTGCCCAAATGTTTGATGAAATAAAAAAGTTGATCTTAGGCCGAGTACATAGATACCAAACACGACATGCTTTAAAATTTCGCACAAACGCGCATTGGCGACAAACTACATACATTTTTAAAAGCCTTTAAAAGCCTTTACAGGTTACCCCATTAGATTTACAGAGGAGGTCTACTACTAAAATTACTGCCCTCGATCTGACCTTCGCGGTGATACCTCACATGCATGGTGCAATTGCTGTTTACATATGACGCCAGACCGACGCTTGCGTTCGCCACTGGGCAAGAGCAGGGCAGGACAGGGGTGCTTTTTTTTTTTATTATTCATTTTGCTTTTTTATTTTATTTTTAAATTGTTCCTTCCATATTTTTATTTTTTTTATAATTTTTATTGTTATCTCAGGGAATGTAAATATCCCCTATGATAGTAATAGGTAGTGACAGGTACTCTTTTTTTGAAAAAACTGGGGTCTAGACCCTAGATCTTTCCTCTGCCCTCAAAGCATCTGACCACACCAAGATCGGTGTGATAAAATGCTTTCCCAATTTCCCAATGGCGCTTTTTATATCCGGGGGGGGACATTCCCTCCCACTGCTTGTAAAAGCAGTCCAGAGGCTAATTAGCCACTAGGATTGCTTTTACATTAAAGCCGGCCGCTGGCTGAAAAGAATGATACCAAGATGATACCTAAACCCGCAGGCATCATTCTGGTATAACCATTCAAAGTCCAGCAACATACCAGTACGTTGCTGGTCCTTGTTGGACATGTATTGTAATCTTTTTTTTTCATGCAGCCAGGTGGCTGAACGAAAAAAAGAGATTGATCGGTGGGTATGCCCACCATTAGAATACCGTCCTTCATCCACCCACTTCTAATGATGGGCATACATGCACCATTTATATATGCCGAAGCATGGGGGCATCCTCCCGCAAAAAAGTTATGCCGCACACACATGGTCGGACTTTTCCACGGGCAAGCCTCCGTCAGAATTTCGACCGTATGTACGCGGCATTAGGAGCAAAATCACTCCTCCGCCCCTGCTGCCCCAATGCTTCGGCATATTTGCTTTTTTTTTTTTTAACTGTGGTGGTAAAATCACCTCCTACAGCACTGGAGTCGCAGGGATCAGGCCTGTCTCTGCGAACGCTGCAGTTATGTGTGTTGTGTTTTGCAAGTGACAGTGATCGATCGATACTGCACTTGGGTGGACTGGGCTGGACGGAGGGGCAAAACGCAGGTGCTAGCAGGTATCTGGGCTGATCCCGCTAACACTGCGTTTTTGGGAACCCTAAACTGCTGGGGACGCTAGTATAGATCTGATCAGATCAGATATTGATCTGTTCAGATACTATACCACTAAGGGAGGTGTATGCTTCATGCGTGGGTGTTAGCGTTACTGGCACTAACCTGACGCTGCCTGGGGTGTGACGCAGACCCTCTCTGACGCTAAAACCTAATTGATATCATCCGCCGGGCGATCAGGGGGTTAAACCCTTATTGGGTTATATACGGCGGGTGCCCTGACACTATAAAAAGCAAACTAACTAACCAGCGTCACCCGTAACACTTATATGATGATTACTGGTGAAAGGGTTAACTAGGGGCAATTAGGGGGTTAAAACCTTTATTAGATAATATATGGGGGTACCTGACGCTATAAAAACCTGCGGCGAACCTAAAAAAAATTACTGGCTACCGTTCTGCATCACCGACGCTAAGACAGCGATCAGAAAAATGATCGCTTAGCGACAGTGGTGATAGGGGGTGAAAAGGTTACCTGGGGGGCGATCAAGGGGGTTTAACCTTCATTAGATATTTTATGGGGGTACCCGACGCTATAAAAACCTGCGGCGAACCTAAAAAAAATTACTGGCTACCGATCTGCATCACCGACGCTAAGACATCGATCAGAAAAATGATCGCTTAGTGACAGTGGTGATAGGGGGTGAAAGGGTTACCTGGGGGGCGATCAAGGGGGTTAAACCTTTATTAGATAATTTATGGGGGTACCCGACGCTATAAAAACCTGCGGCGAACCTAAAAAAAAAATACTGGCTACCGATCTGCATCACCGACGCTAAGACATCGATCAGAAAAATGATCGCTTAGCGACAGTGGTGATAGGGGGGGAAAGGGTTACCTGGGGGGCGATCAAGGGGGTTAAACCTTTATTAGATATTTTATGGGGGTACCCGACGCTATAAAAACCTGCGGCGAACCTAAAAAAAATTACTGGGTACCGATCTGCATCACCGACGCCAAGACAGCGATCAGAAAATGATCGCTTAGTGACAGTGGTGATAGGGGGTGAAAGGGTTACCTGGGGGGCGATCAAGGGGGTTAAACCTTTATTAGATAATTTATGGGGGTACCCGACGCTATAAAAACCTGCGGCGAACCTAAAAAAAAAATACTGGCTACTGATCTGCATCACCGACGCTAAGACATCGATCAGAAAAATGATCGCTTAGCGACAGTGGTGATAGGGGGTGAAAGGGTTACCTGGGGGGCGATCAAGGGGGTTAAACCTTTATTAGATAATTTATGGGGGTACCTGACGCTATAAAAACCTGCGGCGAACCTAAAAAAAATTACTGGGTACCGATCTGCATCACCGACGCCAAGACAGCGATCAGAAAAATGATCGCCAAGCGACGGCGGTGCTAGGGGGTGAAAGGGTTATCTGGGGGGTGATCAAGGGGTTAAACCTTTATTAGGGGGGGTTAGGGGGCTACACTGGACCTAAAACTAAATGTAGTGACACTTTTACAGTCACAAATGTCACTGATTGCAGTGATCAGTAAATAAATGGTCACTGCAATCAGTGACACTGTGACTGGGGGCTGGGGGGTGATCTGGGGGGGGGGCTGGGGGTGATCTGGGGGGCCCTGTGGGGGCGATTTATGTGCCTATTTGTGCTGGTGTTAGTGTAGTGTTAGTGCACTGACCTGTGTGTCTTCTCTTGTACGACGCTCGGTATATGTGAGCGCCGCACAGGAGATGACATCACTTCCTCCTGCTTTCTCTGTCTGTGTAAACATTACACAGACAGAGGGGGCATTTCTATTCGCCGGGAGCGATCGCGGGGGGGTGGCCGGAATCGAACGGCCGCCCCCCCATCTCGGAACGCTCCCAGACGAATTCCGACCGCTCACTGTACAGAAGGGGGGTCCGATTGGACCCCCCAACTATACAAAGGCAATCACGTACACTCTACGTGATTGTGCCTGTCGGTGCCATTGTGCCGACGTATATATACAGTGAGCGGTCGTTAAGTGGTTAAGTGCACCACCGAAAGTTTGCATGCGAAGAAATCCTTAATGAAAAGACTGAGATTTATTCTGCGTCAGGCCTGACCAGGGAGGGGAGATAGACTATTGTTTTAGTGCGCCACAGGGAGCGTATACAATAATAGCTGCGCGTGGTGGATTACCGCGCTGCGCCATTATTGCGTGCTATACCTATTGCTGCAGGGCTCTGTAAGCAAATTGTATGTGTTATGTTCTGCCCATGCTTTTAAAAACTAAAGTAAAACCGTTAGGCCCCATGCACACAGGGCGTTTTTACAGCCACTTTTTTTACAGCTTAAAAACGCCTGTCCATGTTTTGTAAACATTTTTTGACCTTTTTTAAAAAAAATAAAAAATAAATAAATCCCGGAGCTCAAAAACGCAAATCGCTGCGTTTTTGCTGTGTTTTTTGCGCATTTTCGCGCGTTTATGCGCGTTTAATAGCGTCGGGCGTTTTTGCAGCTCAAACCTGGAGCTCCAGAACACACTGGAATTGGGGGTTTTTTGCCGCTGGAAAACGCCTATGCCACTTGGAGCTCATAAAACCTCTATGTGTGCATGACACAATAGAATAACATGGATGGGCGTTTTGCAGCTGTAAAAAAAAACGTCTAACGCTGCTGTTAGCAGCTGCAAAAACGCCCTGTGTGCATGGGGCCTATACTTGATCTCTCGCATCAGTGTGTTGTCTTACTGCAAAGAGGTTACCCTTGCAATACTGTTTGATTGCGATACAAGTATAATCCCTAGACTAGCTGTGCCAGAGTGGGTCGAGTAAGATTGCTGGGGGTTGGCGGTGCTGCACACAGGGCCCGAAATAAAAATCCAGTGGCTCTCTTAACTGGGGGTAGCGCTACAGTAGCATTTATGGTTGTGGCCAAAAAGCTAAATTTTGGTCTCCTCACTACAAATGACTTTGTGCCAGAAGGTTTGAGGCTTGTCTCTGTGCTGTTTAGTGTATTGTAAGTGGGATACTTTGTGGCATTTGTGTAGTAATGGCTTTCTTCTGGTGACTCGACCATGCAGCCCATCTTTCTTCAAATACCTCCTTATTGTGCATCTTGAAACAGCCACACCACATTTTTTGAGAGAGTTCTGTATTTTACCTGAAGTTATTTGTGGGGTTTTCTTTGCATCCCGAACAATTTTCCTGGCAGTTTTGGCTGAAATGTTAGTTGGTCTACCTGACCATGGTTTGGTTCCAACAGAACCCCTAATTTTCCACTTCTTGATTAGAGTTTGAACACTGCTGACTGGAATTCTCAATTCCTTGGATATCTTTTTTATATCCTTTTCTTGTTTTATAGAGTTCAACTACCTTTTCCCGCAGATCCTTTGACAATTCTTTTGCTTTCTCCATGAGTGAGAATCCAGAAACGTCAGTGCAGCACTGGATGAAAGATGCAAGGATCTGTCAGGAGTCCAGAAACTCATTGACCTTTTAGACACACACACTAATAACAAGCAAACAGATCACAATTGAGGATGGTTACCTTTAATAGCCATTCAAACCCCTTTGGGGTTGATTTACTAAAGGAAAATCCACTTTGCACTTGCAAGTGCACTGAAAGTACACATGGAAGTGCAGATGCTGTAGTTCTGAGGGGGACATGCAAGGAAAATAAAAAACAGCATTTTAGCTTGCACATGATTGGATGATAAAATCAGCAGAGCTTCCCCTCATTTCAGAGCTTCCCCTCAGATTTACAGCGATCTACAGCGACTGCACTTCCATGTGCACTGTCAAGTGCAAAGTGGATTTTCCTTTAGTAAATCAACCCCTTTGTGTCAACTTATGTGCATGTTATCAGGCCAAAATCACCAGGGTATGTAAACTGTTAATCAGGGTCATTTGGGTAGTTTCTGTTGTGATTATGATTTAAAAAGAATAAACACAGTTGATTGATGATAAATGGCTTTAGCCAAATACTAACCATGAGTGAAATAAAAGTTTTTGTGTTATCATTCATATTCTCTGAAAAATGGCCAAGAAATCATAAATTCTGCCAGGGTATGTAAACTTATGAGCTCAACTGCAAATAGGCTTAAATCAATACCAACATGATAACAGTGTAGGCAGGTTACAGAATCAAATAAGTGTGTGACAACTATACTCATATATTCATAAAATTCCCCTCCGACTGCCCCCATGGGGTTGCACACTCTAAACTCACAGTGAACTGCAGTAAATATAAAAAAATTAATAAAATCAGCTTCTAGTAAGAATCATTTCTTTCAGACAGGTAAAATATGGCCATGGTCATGAAGGAGTTAAAAATGTTGCGCTCCTGCGTGGGTGATGATCCCAGTATGAGTATGTGAAGATATTCTTGCCAGTCCTTTCCTTCGGTTTCATTAGTGACACCCACTGGCTGTACTACAGCTGTGACTGAGCGTGGATCTCCGTCCGCAGTAAGAAAGGAATTTGTAATCATTAGAGCCAAAATACTCATGATCGGTGCGGCCAACAGCAATTAGGACATGTATTAGAATTTCTTTGTGTACTGAAATTTAATTCTGTTTCATTTATAACGTGCTGTCTGTCTCAGATTGTTTACAGGAGTTCAAAAAAGAAAATGCTGCTGGTTTTTAAAGGGAAACTGTAATCACTTTGGTCAATTTTAGTTTATTTTCAATATTACTCTGCCATTGTAGTTTGTACATGTAATACGTTTTCTATTTTTTTAATTCCTGTTTTAATTCTATATTTTACAAATACATTTTTCCCCGTTGTATTTTGTTTGCACAGCATACTGGCCTTTGTAATAAGAAACCCAAACAGTGCCTGATTCGTTTTTGACTGCCTCTCTATAATTGACAATCCATATGGTTTTTTTATGAGCCGGAAAAAGGATGAGCTGTTCCACTGACTTTCTCACCTGTGTGCATGTTATAAATGGGCTCGAACAGCTGGAGAGCAAAGTAATCACAGCATAGTAGCAAAATGTTCTGTAGAAGTACAGTGTATATAAAACATCTCTTTAGTTTATCACCTGCTGGCTGCAAGTGGCAAATATAAATTATTCATAAGCAATAATTTATATTTATCTCAAATAAATAATTAGCATTTTCAGGTTATTTTCTAAATGCATGTAAAGCAATTTTTTTTAAAGTTTTGGATAGAATAAAAAATTATTAAAACCTCTGCAAGTTCATTTTTTGCTTTATGCACCCCATGACAGCCATGAGCCTCTATTCCCAGTTAACCTTATGTGACAGCAAGGGATGGGCTATCTGTTCGAGTCGAACATGAGTTCGACTCGAACATTGCCTGTTCGCCCGTTCGCCGAACAGCGAACAATTTGGGGTGTTCGCGGCAAATTAGAAAAGCCACGGAACACCCTTTAAAAGTCTATGGGAGAAATCAAAAGTGCTCATTTTAAAGGTTAATATGCAAGTTATTGTCATAAAAAGTGTTTGGGGACCTGGGTCCTGCCCCAGGGGACATGTATCAATGCAGAAAAATGCAAAAAAAAGTTTTCAAAATTGTCGTTTTTTCAGGAGCAATGATTTTAATAATGCTTAAAGTGAAACAATAAAAGTGAAATACTCCTTTAAATTTTGTACCTGGGGGTGTATATAGTATGCCTGTAAAGTAGCGCATGTTTCCCGTGCTTAGAAAAGTCCCTGCACAAAATGACATTTCTAAAGGAAAAAAAGTAATTTAAAACTGATCACGGCTGTAATTAATTTATCGGGTCCCAGCAATACAGATAAAAGTAGTTGAAAAAAAACAGGCCCTTTGGGTCTGGTATGAATATTAAGGGGAACCCCAAACCAAAAAAAAAAAAAAGCGTTGGGGTCCCCCCAAATTCCATATCAGGCCCTTCAGGTCTGGTATGGATATTAAGGGGAACCTTGCGCCATTTTTTTTTTAAATGGCGTGGCGTTCCCCCCAAAAATCCATACCAGACCCTTCAGGTCTGGTATGGATTTTAAGGGGAACCCTGCACCAAAGTTAAAAAAAAATGACGTGGGGCTCCCTCCAAAAATCCATACCAGACCCTTATCCAAGCACGCAACCTGGCAGGCCACAGGAAAAGAGGGGGGACGAGAGAGCGCCCCCCCTCCTGAACCGTACCAGGCCACATGCCCACAACATGGGGAGGATGTCTCATTCCCACAACCCTTGCCCGGTGGTTGTGGGGGTCTGTGGGCAGGGGCTTATCGGAATCTGGAAGCCCCCTTTAACAAAGGGGATCCCCAGATCCCGGCCCCCCTCTATGTGAATTGGTAAGGGGTACATTGTACCCCTACCATTTCACAAAGAAAAAGTGTGAAAATTTAAAAAATTACAGGAGACGGCTTGGGACAAGTCCTTTATTAAAAAAAAAAAAAAAAAAAAAAAAAACATTCCAGCAATGTAATCCAGTCTGTCCAGCGTTGTAATCCATTCTTGATGTCCTGCGATGATCTATTCTCCAGCGATGCTCTCCAGCGAGGAACGAAGCACGATCTTGCTTGCACCGGCTCTCCACTCCAGCGAGAAACATTGCACAATCCTCCCTTCACCTGAGCCCCCTGGCTAATGACGCGCAAGCTGTTTGACAGTTCTTTTATAACCAAGGGCGGGGCCACCCGTGACGTGGACGGGTGACCCTGCCCCCTCTAACGCATCACGGGAAACTCCAGCGAGGAAATCCCCGTGAAGCGTTAGAGGGGGCGGGGTCACCCGTCCACGTTAAGGGTGGCCCAGTGCTCGGTTATAAAAGAACTGTCAAACAGCTTGCGCGTCATCAGCCGGGGGGCTCCGGTGCAGGGAGGATCGTGCGCCGTTTCTCGCTGGAGTGGAGAGCCGGTGCAGGCAAGACCGTGCTTCATTCCTCGCTGGAGAGCATCGCTGGAGAATAGATCATTGAGAATGGATTACAACGCTGGACAGACTGGATTACATCGCTGGAATGTTTTTTTTTTTTTTAAATTAAGGATTGGCCCAAGCCGTCTCCTGTCATTTTTAAAATTTTCACACTTTTTCTTTGTGAAATGGTAGGGGTACAATGTACCCCTTACAAATTCACATAGGGGGGGCCGGGATATGGGGGTCCCCTTTGTTAAAGGGGGCTTCCAGATTCCGATAAGCCCCCCGCCCGCAGACCCCCACAACAACCGGGCAAGGGTTGTGGGGATGAGGCCATTGTCCCCATCAACATGGGGACATCCTCCCCATGTTGAGGGCATGTGGCCTGGTACGGTTCAGGAGGGGGGGGCGCTCTCTCGCCCCCCCTCTTTTCCTGCGGCCTGCCAGGTTGCCTCCTCGGATAAGGGACTGGTATGGATTTTTGGGGGGGGAACCCCACGCCATTTAAAAAAAAAAATAGCACAGGGTTCCCCTTAACCACTTCCCTACCCAGCCATAGTCAAATGACCTCCACAGATGGGATCTCCCATCCTGGGTGGACGTCATATGACGTCCTCGGCTTTGTAGGGGGATATCTGAATGATGCCTGCAGCTAGAGGCATCATTCAGATATCCTTTTCTTGGGCCGGCGATTCTGTGCACCATAAGAATGATCATAGCGGCGGTTCCGCTGCTTGATCGTTCTTATAGGCGGCGGGAGGGGACATCCCCCCCCTCCCGCCGCCATCCGGTGCTTCTCCGGGCTCTCCCGTGCGATTTGGGACCTGGAGCGAATCTTCCGGCGTCGTTGGTGGGTCACGTGATGAGCATAGAGATGACTGGTGACCAGATGGTCACCAGTCATCTCTATGATCGTCGGAGGCCCGGGCCTCAAATGTAAACAAAGCCGCCATTGCGGCTGTAAGTATGAGATCAGTGAAAAAAAAATCACTGATCTCATGCTTTCCAGCCTGGAGGAGAGATGTGGGGTCTTATTGACCCCGCATCTCTCAATAAAGAGGACCTGTTACACACATTCCTATTACAAGGGATGTTTACATTCCTTGTAATAGGAATAAAAGTGATCAAAAAAAAAGTAAAATAATTGTAAAAAAAAAAAAAAAATAAGTAAAAAAAAAATAAAAATAAAACGCCCCTGTCCCCGGTAGCTCGCGATCAGAAGCGAATGCACACGTAAGTCGCCCACATATGTAAACGCCGTTCAAACCACGCATGTGAGGTATCGCTGCGTGCGTTAGAGTGCGTGCAACAATTCTAGCACTAGACCTCCTCTGTAATTCTAACCTGGTAACCTGTAAAAAAAATTAAAGCGTCGCCTATGGAGATTTTTAAGTCCCAAAGTTTGGCGCCATTCCATGAGTGTGCGTAATTTTAAAGCGTGACATGTTAGGTATCTATTTACTCGGCGTAACATCATCTTTTATATTTTCCCCAAAAATTGGGCTAACTTTACTGTTTTGTTATTTTTTAATTCATGAAACCATTTTTTTTTTTTAAAAAGACGTTTGAAAAATTATTGCGCAAATACCGTGCAAGAAAAAATGTTGCAATGACCGTCATTTTATTTCCTAGAGTGTCTGCTAAATAGGCATATATAATGTTTGGGGGTTCTGAGTAATTTTCTAGCAAAAGAATGATGATTTGTACATGAGAGAAGTGCTAGAATAGGCCCGGTATTGAAGTGGTACAAAAAGCCCTGTATTGAAGTGGTTAATATCTATACCAGACCTGAAGGGCCTGATATGGAATTAGGGGGGGACTCCCACACATTTTTTTTTTGGTTCGGGGTTCCCCCTAATATTCATACCAGACCCAAAGGGCCTGGTAATGGACTAAGGGGGAACCCATGCTGTTTTTTTTCAATGACTTTTATCTGTATTGCCGGGACCCGACAATTCACTGTAGCCGCGATCAGTTTTAAATGACTTTTTTCCCTTTAGAAATGTCATTTTGTGCAGGGACTTTTCTAAGCACGGGAAACATGCACTACTTTACAGGCATACTATAGACACCCACCCAGGTTACTATAGACACCCCCCCATACTATAGACAACCCCCAGGTATTTAAAGGAATATTTCACTTTTATTGTTTCACTTTAAGCATTATTAAAATCACTGCTCCCAAAAAAACTGCCATTTTTAAAACTTTTTTTGCATTGGTACATGTCCCCTGGGGCAGGACCCGGGTCCCCAAACACTTTTTATGACAATAACTTGCATATTAGCCTTTGATTGAGCAATTTTGATTTTTCATGTTCGTGTCCCATAGACTTTACCAGTTTTCGCGTGTTTGAATACATTTTTTGCCTGTTCGCATGTTCTGCTGCGAACCGAACCGGGGGGGGGGGGGGTGGGTGTTCGGCTCATCCCTAGTGACAGCCATGCACTCCATGTTTTAGAGCCAGCACCCCACCAGTGCCATTATCCTCCCCTTACAGTCAACTCCCCATGACAGCAATGCTCCCCATTTTTTACAGTTCTCCCATGAAAACTATGCCCTCCATTGACAGCCAGAACTCCATGAAAACCATGCTCTCCATTGACAGTCAACCCCCTGTAACATTCATGCCCCCAAATTTTTTACAGCTAGCAGCCGTTGACAGCCATGCCCCTCCATTCACAACCAGCATCCCATGACAACTATGCCCTATTATTCACAGACAATCCCATATGACAGGCAATGTACCCTATGTTTTACAGCCAGCACCTCATGACGGCCATGTCCCCTTTCATTTACAGTCAAGCCCTGTGACATCTATGCCTCCCCTTTTTTCGCAGTTAATAACTCATGACAACTATGCTGCTCCATTCATACCTAGCCCCTTCCCATGACAGCCATGTCCTCCTGTTCACAGCCAGCACTATATGACAGCCATTTTCCTCAATTCACAGCCAGCAACTCATGACAATCATATTCTCTAGACATGTGCATTCGTTTTCGTCCGAATGCATTTTCGTCCGAATTTCAGCTATTTTCGTTATCGTTTTAACAAACGAAAACGAAAGCACAGAATCCGAAAACCGAAAGATCCGACATAAACAAATGCTTTATTTTCGTTTTCGTTGCTACAACAGTTCGATATAGATAGGAGATTCGACGTGACGCTGACAATAACAATCTGTGTCTATCGAACCTGTGGTCGAATGTGCCTAACCTAGTCCAAGATTATTCTACATAGAGAGAAAAGATTCGACATAGGAGAGAAAAGATTCGACATAGGAGAGAAAAGATTTGACATTATAGAGAGAAAAGATTCGACATAGGAGAGAAAAGATTCAACATTATAGAGAGAAAAGATTCGACATAGGAGAGAAAAGATTCGACATTATAGAGAGAAAGGATTCGTTATTATAGAGAGAAAAGATTCGACATAGAGAGAAAAGATCACTGCTTGTGGGCGGAACATTCGACCGGAAATGTATGATTGCAGAGTCGTACAGTTTCGCTGCTCCGTCGAATCTTCTTTGAACATTCGACAGACACCATAAGCCTTCAATGACAGATTCGACCTTAATTAATTCAGATTTTCGGACGAATGCAATTTTTAACGAAAAACGAAATAAATAAAAACTAATTTTGGGAGTAACTTAATAAATTTATTTTTCGGACGAAAACGAAATTCCGAAACGAAATATTTCAGTGTGCACATGTCTAATATTCTCCTAGTTTTATAGTTAATGTCCCATGACAACCCCCTCCTCCACTTTAACTCATTGCATCATTCCATGTCTTTCAATTAGTTATGTGTCTGGATTTACACTATATTACCAAAAGTATAGGGACCTGCCTTTACACGCACATGAACTTTAATGGCATCCCAGTCTTAGTCGATAGAGTTCAATATTGAGTTGGCCCACCCTTTGCAGCTATAACAGCTTAAATTCTTCTGGGAAGGCTGTCCACAAGGTTTAGGAGTGTGTCTATGGGAATGTTTGATTATTTTTCCAGAAGTGCATTTGTGAGGTCAGGCACTGATGTTGACTGAAAGATGTTCTATCGGGTTGAGGTCAGGCCAGTCAAGTTCCTCCACCTCAAACTCGCTCATCCATGCCTTTATAGACTATGCTTTGTGCGCTGGTCCAAATAATTTGGTCGAGGGGGGATTAGGGTGCGGGTTGTTTTTCAGGGGTTGGGCTTGGCCCCTTTGTTCCAGTAAAAGGAACTCTTAAGACATCAGCATACCAAGACATTTTGGACAGTTTCATGCTCCCAACTTTGTGGGAACAGTTTGGTGATGGCCCCTTCCTGTTCCAACATGATTGTGCACCAGTGCACAAAGCAAGGTCCATAAAGACATGGATGAGTGCGTTTGGGGTGGAGGATCTTGACTGGCCTGCACAGAGTCCTGACCTCAGCCGAACAGAACACCTTTGGAATGAATTAGAGTGGAGACTGCAAGCCATGCCTTCTTGTCCACATCAGTGCCTGACCTCACAAATGTGCTTTTGAAAGAATGGTCAAACATTCCCATAGACACACTCCTAAACCTTGTGGAAAGCCTTCCCAGAAGAGTTGAAGCTGTTATAGCTGCAAAGGGTGGGCCAACTCAATATTGAACCCTACGGACTAAGACTGGAATGCCATTAAAGTTCATCTGTGTGTAAAGGCAGGCGTCCCAATACTTTTGGTAATACAGTGTATTTTAAGTCACATTTTTTAGATCCAATGACACTTGCCCTAACTCCACTTTTTAATATAGGATGTCTGAGTTTTTTGCACCCTCTTCTCGTTAGAAATAAAAATATACTTTTTCTTTTAAACTCTCTTTGCCGACAAGTTAGGAACTCATAATTTATTAATATAAATCTCTTTCTAGAAAAGGAGTCTGTCACTTCATTAAAATTAGTGACATCACCAGGGCTGATAGGGTAGGGACCAGACATCCCCGGTTTCTGGGGACAGTCCCCGGATTGAGGACACTGTCCCTGGACCAAGTCTGTCCCCGGTTTTGTCCCTGGATTGGATTTGAACAGGGGCTGGGACAATTTCATAGACAATCAGTGCAGAATGAAAAAAAAATCTGAATTACACTCCCCCGCTCCACCGCACCTACTAGCTTAGCGGGGTGTATTTCTTTCCATTATCTGTGCCCCTTTCTGATGATCATGTGCTGGTCGGAGCGGAGGGAATATTTCTTCAGTTTCGGGTGCATGCCCATTCAGCTCCGCTCACATGTTCTTCTGCCTTGGCTCAAGTCCCGGCCAGCTGCCTGCCTGCTTATCTCCTTGCCTGGAGAGATCTTCCTCTGCTCCCCACTCAGTAGTAGCCGGGGCCCGGAGAGTAAGACTTGAAAGGCTGTGAGGCAGGGGGCAGAGAGTTGCTGATTGCTGCCATTACTAGTAAAAAAAAAAAATATGCCCCGGATTTCATTTAAAAAATCTGGTCACCTTATGATAGGGGGTGCTGGCATTTCTCCTGGGTCAGCAGGGAGGCCAGGCCAAGCAGAAGATGCTTGTAGCCCTCCTCTCCTCAGGGTGAGGTGTGTTCCCAGAGTCTCCTAATCAGTACCCCTCAAAAATGACCCTGCGGCTGGCAGCCAGTGGACTCTCTCTCAGAGCTCAGCGCACTCTCCGCCAGGCAGTCGAGGTTGGTGGGCAAGGATGTAGCTGCCTCCTTGTACAAATGACCTCTATACTCTGGTTGATCCAGCTGCTGAAGATGGGGTAAGGAAGAGCAGGAATGGCAGCCCAACAAGTCTTCCACCTTCAACATGTCCGGTAGGCTCTAGGGGGCCCTATGGTTTCTAATAGCAGTCCTGGACATCACTTATCCAACTGGACCCGGAGACCTCAGGCAGGAGAGACAATTTATAAAAAAAATGGGCCACTCAAAGCAGAAACATTTTTTTTTTCAGTTCAAAAAGGGCTTAAGCTGGCCACCTTGAGCAACAAAGCCACCTCATTTCTTACATATGTAGTGACCTCAACCCCCTTTACCTGCCTTTGGCTCCTCGCAGGTAGAGAGGGCACACCACGCCACAAGCCCGTACCCTCCTGTATAAAGAGGTTGAGCGGTGTTGTTAGCGGGTCTCCATGGCCAGAAACCAGAATCCTCCAGATAATGATTCTCACCTCTACAATAGATAGAGATAAGTCCTTGTTCTCCCCAGTAACTTGAATGTCAAACCAGCTGCAACTCCAACGCAGAGTTTATTTTCTCTTTGCAAAATAACAGTCTCTGATAGGAAAGGTTGGAGTAAAAGACAGGACAGCATAAGGTGTGGGAGAGGTCCAGGCACAAACACAATCACTTCACTGCTCGGCTTCTCAAGCAGACTCAGCCCAAATGGATAGTCTCCCTAGGACGGGACTAGCAGCCAAATGGTGCTCTAACTTAACTGCACAGTCTCTGGCACAGACTGGTGAACTTGGTCTCTGCCACAGACCTGGTGAACTTGGTCTCTGCCACAGACCTGGTGAACTTGGAACTTCAAAACTTGACCTCTTTGTAAGGAGAAGACATCTCTCCAGAGAGTTACTGGGCCCCTTCCTTCACCGTGACTTCTCACCGGTCCCTCGGAACAGTTCCTTCCCCAGCCTCCTCGTCCAAGATACGGGTCCCCTCGCAAGGCGGCACCCTGGGATTCCTTAATCCTTGCTGGGCCCCAGCCGAAGGTGCTGGGCCCAAGGCCCTTGCCACAGCCTCAGGACCAAAGGTGCCTGGGACTGATTCACCGACCTCCGCCCCCCCTGGGCCCAAGGTGCCCAGGGCAGACAGGAACACACTCCTGGGGTAGGACCCCCGACCACGACAGAACGGACAGAACCCCGAACAGGCAGCGTCTGCCCCTTTTATATCTTCTCCCAGCATGCACAGCAGGCCTGCCACATCCACGGTATGGATGCTGAGAGGGCACAGCACTGTATTAGCGGTTCAACCCTGGCCTACTATGGCAGCGCCACCTGCAGGCCACAGGGAACTACACACCGATACTCTCCCTGCGGACAAAATGGTTGATAGAATCCTGACAATTGGGGTGTTTGAGCACAACTACCACTCAAACACTTCCCCTAAATTTAGGACCCTGCTACACATGTTACAGGTTATGAGTTAGATGTCCAATGAACTAAATCTGAAATATTAACATTAACAATCATGATTTGCCTCACAAAATGGCTGCCAACTGATTGTGCAACAGACAGGTTCACTTGAAGATAAATGGCCCATCTTTCCCTAGACAAGATGGCTCCAGAGTATTAGATATTAATGTATTTCTTGTGGACATGTTTGCAAGAATGACTCCCGCTATCAATAGGAAGAAGATATAACCCATTAATACTCCTAATCTCATGGTTTATGTACATAGTCAACTGACTTTTCAGTTTGAAGAGTGCAAATGAAAACACGACGGGTAACACAGACTGGAAACACACAGATTAACAATTAACTTGCATGAAATTAGTTTTTTGTGTTAATAATAGATGTTAAAGAATGGAGAGGAATAAAGGAAATACACTTTGTGCATGGAGATACTAAGTGTAATGTCTGTCATTAACTATAATAAATGTCTGTGTGGAGACCAGAGCAAGAAAAAGGCCAATTTTTCTTAAAAGCATGCTAAAATATTAATAGATAGATGAAACTGTGTTGTTATGAGTCCTACCAGTCTACCCAATGATTGCATCACTGCAGAAACACAGCTGTAGAAACCCAATTATTCTGAAGCAGACATATCACTTCCAACTGTGCCTGACAGTAGGCTCTCAAAGCCGATTAATCCGCTGTAAAAATTGTGTGGTACGGGAAAGCCTGGGCTTACACTCCCTTCTGCCTCAGACTTTTACACTTGTTAAACAAGTTCTTCAGTAAGGGGAAAACCATAGGCAAAACTATAGTGTATGTGCAATCAAAAATGTTTTCATAGTATTGCAGTTAGTTTCCCACCAGCCATACCCGCCTGAGGGACAGCAGCCCCTGCCAGCCATACCCGCCTGGGGAACAGCAGCAGCTGCCAGAAATACCCACCCTGGGAGATAGCAGCAGCCACCAGCAATGCCCACCCTGGGGGACAGCAGCAGCCACCAGCCATACCCGCCTGGGGGACAGCAGCAGCTGCCAGCCATACCCGCCTGGGGGACAGCAGCAGCTGCCAGCCATACCTGCCTGGGGGCCAGCAGCAGCCACCAGAAATACCCACCCTGGGGGACAGCAGCAGCCACCCGTAATACCCGCCTGGAGAACAGCAGCAGCCAAAAGCAATATCCTCCCTGGGGAACAGCAGCAGCCACATGCCATACCTGCCTGGGGGACAGCAGCAGCCACATGCCATACCTGTCTGGGGGACAGCAGCGGCCAGCCATACCTGCCCGGGGGACAGCAGCAGCCAGCCATACCCACCTGGGGAACAGAGGCATCTGCCAGCCATACCCGCCTGGGGGACAGCAGAGGCCAGCGATACCCGCCTGGGGGACAGCAGAGGCAAGCCATACCCGCCTGGGGGACAGCAGCAGCTGCCAGCAATACCCACCCTGGGGGACAGCAGCAGCCCCAGCAATACCCACTCTGGGAGACAGCAGCAGCCAGCCATACCTGCCCGGGGGACAGCAGCAATCAGCGAAAATTGCAGGAATCCTGAGGAAGAAGTGAAGATTGAGGTCAGTTTTTAATCAAAATCAAACAGCAATGGGCATATCTGTTCTCTACACTGGTGCACTAGCTACACTGGGCTGCTTTCAAACTGATCCACAGGCAGTGGCGGCTGGTGCTCAAAATTTTTGGGGGGGCGCAAACAAACTGAAAAAAAAAAAAATCAATTGCCGCCACTGTGCCCATTAAACGCAGCCACTGTGCCCAAACGCCACCAGTTTGCCCCCTCAAATACAGCCAGTTTGTTTCCATATACAGCCAGTGTGCCCCCATATATATATAACCAGTGTGCCCCCATATATACAGCCAGTGTGCCCCCATATACAGCCAGTGTGCCCCCATATACAGCCAGTTTGTCCCCATATATAGCCAGTGTGCCCCCATATGTATAGCCAGTGTGCCCCCATATATACAGCCAGTGTGCCCCCATATACAGCCAGTGTGTCCCCATATACAGCCAGTTTGTCCCCATATATAGCCAGTGTGCCCCCATATATATAGCCAGTGTGTCCCCATATACAGCCATTTTGTCCCCATATATATAGCCAGTGTGCCCCCATATACAGCCAGTGTGTCCCCATATATATAGCCAGTGTGCCCCCATATACAGCCAGTTCCCCCCAAATGCAGCCAGTTTGTCCCCCATATACAGCCAGTTCCCCCCCAAATGCAGCCAGTTTGTCCCCCATATACAGCCAGTTCCCCCCAAATGCAGCCAGTTTGTCCCCCATATACAGCCAGTTCCCCCCAAATGCAGCCAGCGTGTCCCCCATATACAGCCAGTTCCCCCCATATTTAACCAGTTTGTCCCCCATATACAGCCAGTTCCCCCCATATTCAGCCAGTTTGTCCCCCATATTCAGCCAGTTCCCCCCATATTCAGCCAGTTTGTCCCCCATATACAGCCAGTTCCCCCCAAATGCAGCCAGTTTGTCCCCCTAATGCAGCCTGTTCCCCCCAAATGCAGCCAGTTTGTCCCCCATATACAGCCAGTTCCCCCCAAATGCAGCCTGTTTGTCCCCCATATACAGCCAGTTCCCCCCAAATGCAGCCTGTTTGTCCCCCATATACAGCCAGTTCCCCCCAAATGCAGCCAGTTTGTCCCCCATATGCAGCCAGTTCAACCCCAAATGCAGCCTGTCCCCCCCCCCCAGCCCTGCACTTACCTTCCTCGGTCCGCGCCGTCCTCGATGTGTTCTCCCGCCCTCGATGTCGCTTCAGCCAATCAGGCTACCGGTAACCACATCCGGTGAACCTGATTGGCTGAAACCTCCACACAGTCTTCTCCAAGGAACGCACCCCCGTGCGTATCTGGGAGGAGTTTTTGGAAGCCGAATACAGCGTGAGAGCTGTATTCGGAAAGCCTATCAGAGCCGCTGGCTCTGATAGGCACTTCCAAGTTACACCCACCGCCGGCCGCCGCTCTAATTCATATGGCCGGCGCTCACCAGGAGGCCGGCCATATGTATAGTGGGCAGCGCGGCAGCGGTGACAATACACAGATTCATGCAATGCATGAATCTCTGTATTGTCTTTCAGTGGCGGTGCGGGAGCGAGAGGGGGCGGCGCTCCGGCGCCCTCTATGGACGCACCGCCACTGTCCACAGGTGCAGTGAAGTGGACCTGCAGGTTACCTGCACTGAGTCATAGACTTCTGTTATTACCTGGCGGTTTGGTGCGCTTTCAGAAAGTGCATCACACCTGCAAGATATAATAGAATTCTATGGCAAAGTGCAGCAAACCCAAAGAAAGCCACAGGTACGCTGCACTGCACCCGCATCAGTGTGAAAGCAGCCTTAAAGGGGTTGTAAACCCTAGAGGTTTTTCACCTTAATACATTCTATGCATTAGGTGAAAAACCTTCTGTATTGCAGCAGCCCCCCAGAGCCCCCCTTAGACTTACCTGAACCAGATTGTTCCAGCGACGGGGACGAGCACACGAGCTCCAGCAGCTGTCTCGGGTCATCATTGGATAGATTGATAGCGGCGGGAGCCATTGGCTCCCACTACTGTCAATCAAATCCAGTGACACTGGGCGGGGCCGAGTTCTGCTGTCTGTGTCAATGGACGCAGCAGCAGGACTCGGGAGTGTGTCAGCACGAGTGCCCCCGTGGAATACGGCTCTCTGTGGGGGCACTCGAGAAGAGGAAGAGCCAGGAGCGCCACTGAGAAACCCCAGAAAAGGAGGATCGGGGCCGCTCTGTGCAAAACCCTTGCACAGAGGAGGTAAGTATGACATGTTTGTTTAAAAAAAATGAACCTTTAAGCCCCTTTTACACAATCAGTCCAATCAGGTCAGCCTGTCTGTTTTTCAGGCGGACCCAATCGGACCCTCCATTCACCTCTATGGTGACTAGGCCTCACTTAGCAACGTCCTGAGAGTATTCCAGTCAGGCTACATAAGGTATGTAAATGGGCTACACCTATAGCAAGGGCTTTATTCAACTTTAGTCAGAGCTGTACAGTTTGTTTTTAGCTACAGATGCCCCTTATCTGCATAGGCAGTTTTGAGGCAAAGGTGAACTACTGTATCCCTTTAAACACATATGACAGACAAATATAGTTCTATATTTCAGTGAGCTTAGTTTACACCATTGTGGTGTTTTCTTGTGCATTTAAAAAAAAGTAAAGCATGCTATTTTTTTATTTATTTTTTTTGCATGTGAAAGAATCAGAATGCACTGTATGTAAAGGCAAGTAAAAAAAAAAAAAAAAAACACACCACAAACACATAAATAAAAATGCAATGTAAATGATCATGCAAAACCGCATACTGAACAGTGAACACGAGGATTGCGATGTAAACAAGCCCTTAGGGTTACTCTGTACTACATGTAGTACCCCTGTCCGGAGCCACTTACGAACAGTGACAGCAGTCCGAGCGGGATGCGGCCTGGCTGGTCCACACCCATAGGAAAGGCTTCCCAAAGAAAGGTAGACGTAGTCTCTGCACTGTCCCTACTTCTCTGGAACCTTTCCCTACCTTTAAGCACTGTCCCTACGCTAGCCAGTCACATAAAGCACGCCAAACCCCAGGAGACAGAGTCTTAAACAGACTCTGCCTGACACAAGATGGCCTGTGGAGTCACATGGGGCGCCAGCGTCCAATCAGACAGCGGTCTCCCTGTGATGGCAGGAAGTCATAGAGAAACCAAGTTCTCCACAACTTACTTCCCTGTCTGCTTTGCCGCTTCAGTCGAGCGCCACCTGCAGTGGGGAGTACAGACTGCACCTGCCTACAATCCTTTTACAGCCACAATACATTTTGCTCCTGTACCTCTCTAAGGATGACAGTACATTATGACGTGCAGTATGAAAGAGCTGTTTTCAACTTCAGCTATTCGGCCCCAAGTTGGGCTGCACAGTTAGGATCACTGAATCAGGATTGAAAGTAAATGTTAGTCCTAGTGGGATGCACTCAGGGAGTGGCTAAATTTGTTAAAATGACAGTTGTACATAGGTACAGTTGTCCTTTAAAGAATTTAAAAAATATATATATATGTAGCGCACACACCCCCTTCTGCTTGTCTGTTTCGGCTCCTCTTAGGAGAAAGGGGCACACCGCACCAGAAGTCCGTACCCTCCCGTGTTAAGAGGTTAGGCGGTGTTGTTTTTGGGCCTTGTCTGCAGCCGGGGCATGAAGTTCTCCTGAGAATGATTCTCACCTCTACAGTGTGTAGATGTAAGTCCTTGACTTCCCCAGGAACGTAAATGTCCACACCAGCTGAAAGTCCAACTCAATCTTTATTTTCCACTTGCACAAAACATTTTTCCTTGGATAGACGAAAGGTTGGAGTAAAGACACAGGACAGCTTTAAGGTGTGGAGGAGGTCCAGGCACAAACGTAGCTCAAACCCTTAGGACTGTTCAGATTCTCAAACAGTTTTGGCGCATGGTCTCTGCCACAGACCATGAGGTTGGTCTCTGCTACAGACCTGGTGGATAAGGTCACTGCCACTGACCTGGCGAACAGGGTCACTGCCACTGACCTGGTGAATATTGATTTCCTTCCTAGAACATAGCCCCTTTCAGGGAGAAGACATCCCCCCCCCAGAGAGTCAACGGACCCCTTCCTTCACCGTGTCCACAGCACCGGTCCTTCGGAACAGGTCCTCCCTTCTCTTAGGGTGCGGGTCCCCTCTCAAGGCGGCACCCCGGACTCCTCGATCACTTGCGGACCCCAGCCGAAGGCTGCTGGGCTCCAGGCCATCACTGCAACTCCTGGGCCTCACCCCAGGCTAAAGGTGCCTGAGGTGGAACCGGAACAAGGCCTCCGGGCCTAGGGCACCCGGAGATGACGAACCACACTCCCACACACCCAGGCTGAAGGTGCCTGGGCGTGGACGGACGAAGATGAAAAAAACTCTCAGAAGATGTCCGCCCCTTTTATATCCTCTCCCGGCATGCACAGCAGGTACCCCGCCCTACTGTAGGCTGCCGAGAGGGTACACAAAAGGCACAGCACTGCGCTTGCGGTTCAACCCTGGCCCAGAATGGCAGCACCACCCACCGGCCACAGGGAACACATCACCAGCATTAACCCCTGAGAACAAAAATGATCCATGAATTTAATCAATTTAATGTGTCTGAACCTGGTTACCACTCAGACACTTCCCCTAAATTGAACACCCCGCTACATATATATTAAAGCCTGTTCAAATATGACAAATAAGGAATTGCACTATAAACCTATCTATAAAATAATCTTTGAAGACCTATGATTCAATAATGTTTTATGAATACAGTCACTTTCAACTGCAGTAAAGGAACCCAACTGAAGAATGTTTATGAGGCACTTTGGGGGAGATTTACTAAAACTTGTGCACTCAGAGTGTGGTGCAGGTGTAGCCAATCAACTTCAAACATCAGTTTGTTTGGCAATAAAACCTGGAAGCTGATTGGTTTCTATGCAGAGCTGCGCCAGATTTTGCACTCTCCAGTTTTAGTAAATAATCCCCTTTAAATTTGAGCAATTATTGAATGTGAACATTCAGGGGTTGATTTACTAAAGGCAAATAGACTGAGCACTTTGCAAAGAGCAGTTGCCCTGTGCAAGTGCAGTTCCTCCAGAGCGTAAATGAGGTAAGGCTTCACTTTGCAAAGAGTACCCAATCAGGGAAAATTTTAAAATACAGCATTTTTGCTTACACATGATTGGATGATGGAAGTCAGCAGAGTTTCTGCTCATTTACTAAGCTCTGGAGCAACTGCACTTTGCAGTCTTTTTCCCTTTAGTAAATCAACCCCTAAAGCAGGGGTCTCAAACCTGCGGCCCTCCAGCTGTTGCGGAACTACAAGTCCCATCATGCCTCTGCCTATGGGAGTCATGCTTGTAACTGTTTAGCCTTGCAATGCCTCATGGGAATTGTAGTTCTGCAACAGTTGGAGGGCCACCAGTTTGAGACCCCTGCCCTAAAGCTTTAGGAGCTCAAACCATACCAGTCCCTCTATCAACTGCCAGAGGTGCCAGATGACTTTCTTTATATGTAGGGATGCAAATAGTTGCAGATCATAAAGTAACAAGTATTTTAGATTTGCTGGTCCTTTAAAATCTCTAATGCTGGATGTCTACGCTGGCTTTACACAGTCACTAACAATCACTAATTGCAGTTCTAAATCATTTGGGACCCATCTGCCTTTTCTGTTCTTTATGACTCTACCTCAGTTATCTCTTCCCATGTTGTGTCTTCTCCTTTATTCATTTCGCTTACATAAATCTGTTACTGGTACTCCACTTCATCATGGAGAAGACATTGCGGCCCTCTCCATCTCAGCCTTGAAAATGGCTCCTCGAACAAGCAGCACATGTAGAAGGCCCCTCTGAGGCATTCCTCCAGGCCCCCGTGAACGTGCCTTATGTCTGCTATTTAGGGGTAATGAAAATTGTAGCATCTCCAGCAGTGAAAGGATTCTGGGAACCAGCAAATCTGTTTCCCCAGTGACAGTTTAAACAGCCCAGGCACCATGTGTGCTAAACGGATTCAGCTGCCGCCGGTTGCAAATCCATTTTTAAACTTGATAAATGAAGTATTGCTGTTGGCACCGCACACGGGAAAAAACAGAGCAGTGCGTTTCAGACTGAGGATCATTATCCAAAGGTGAAATGTTCAGATCCAGCTTCGTGTCGTGGTGTCCATTAATGTGAAATTCTTTTCAATTACTCTGACTGGCAAGGGGTGGCTTACATAAGTTATACCAGGACTGGGCTTTTAGGGAGGCCCTGAGTAAAGGAGAGAAAAGACATGGACGGAAGGCCGGCATGACAGGGGGTAAAGGGTTTTCGGTCAAGTAGGAGTTTCAGCCTAGTCTGACAGGAAATATAAGTGGTGGGAATCATTTGATTGGTGGCTAGGAATAGGTGGAGCTACAGGGAGTAGCCAAGCTAGGGGTCCTAGGAGGTCTTCAGTCGAAGGGAAGCTACGTTGGAAAAACTTTCCCACCCTCCCTCCCTTTTTCTTGTTCTGTATTTTTTTTGCATAAACATTTTATTGAATGTTTTTTTAAAAGATATAGAACAAACAGAAGAGGAAAATGTCACATACATTGAATAGTCATGTAAATGAACATTGATAAACCAATAAGGTAGGAAAAATTACCATTGTCTTTCGTAAGATGAGATTAGGGTCTTATGTCCACAAGACCCTTGTTCTGGATTTTGGTTCTGGGGTCCCCCCACCTCCTAATTTTTTAAGGAAGTTTTTATTGTTTTATTTGTCATGGCAACAAGCGGGGTACAAGGTACTGGTGGGTTAATCTGGGACAAACATATACTTGTTAGGGACCTGTCTGAGGTACGGCTCCCAGTATTTGGTATTAGACATGTGCACACTGAAATATTTTGTTTTCGTCCGAAAAATACATTTATTTAGTTACTCCCGAAATTTGTTTTTATTTATTTTGTTTTTCGTTAGAAATTGCATTCGGCAGAAAATCTGAATTAATTAAGGTCGAATCTGTCATTGAAGGCTTATGGTGTCTGTCGAATGCTCAAAGAAGATTCGACGGAGCAGAGAAACTGTACAACGCCGCAATCATACATTTCCGGTCAAATGTTCCGCCTACAAGCTATAGAAGAATTCTAATGTTGTATGACTAGTAACAATTATATTTATTAATTATTATTACTAGTCAACCAACATTAGAATTTTTCTATAGCCTATGGGCAGATGCATTTGACCGGAAATGTACGATTGCGGCGTCGTACAGTTTAGCTGCTCCGTCGAATCTTCTTAGAACTTTCGACAGACACCATAAGCCTTCAATGACAGATTCAACGTTTGTATGTTTTTCGATGCTTTGTTGAATCTTCGTCGTTCATGTTGAATTGTCAAGTTAGTTCTAGCTATTTTACTGCTCCTCCTCTTTGGGTACAATCAGCCAATAACATTCATCATCATCATTATTTTTATTTTACTTCCCCCACCCAATTCCAGCAGAGATCTTTTCTCTCTATGTCAAATCTTTTCTCTCTATGTCAAATCTTTTCTCTCTATGTAGAATAATCTTGGACTAATAGAGTTAAGGTTAGGCACATTCGACCATAGGTTCGATAGACACAGATTGTTATTGTCAGCGTCATGTCGAATCTTCTATCTATATCGGACTGTTGTCGCAACGAAAACGAAAATAAAGCATTTGTTTATGTCGGATCTTTAGGTTTTCGGATTCTGCACTTTCGTTTTCGTTTGTTAAAACGATAACGAAAATACCTGAAATTCGGACAAAAACGAATGCAAATGTCTATTTGGTATGTTGGTATCTGCGACTGGTTGTCTCTCAGTCGGTGCAGTGGTGGCAGGAGGCCTAATTAAGTTGGACGCAGGTACTTTCTTTTTTGATGCCTACCAGAACCTTGAGGTTCCAGTAAAACTGTGTTTTAACGTGTTATTTACCTGTTATGTATACAGTTTGTTACTAAAAGGCTGCTATGGCCATTTAACTCCAGCTTGTGGTCATGTGTTTTTTTATAAGGGATGAGGGGAGTTATGGTCTGAGCAGAATTGAGACAAATCATCTTTAATACCCTAGTCATAGAATTTCAATGAGTTTGTTTAGGCAAACATAAACACAATCCAGGGAGACTACAGTACCATTGGGAAACACCATGTAACAGGTCTATGGTTCACTCAGTGGTATCCATTCCTACATTTATATATCCCAACTGTCCTTCTTTTGGAACCAAATCCCTTGGTACCTGTTTTTTCTCTGATGACTCTCTGTTTGGCCTAATGTAATAATCCCTATGAAAAAAAAAAAAAAAATTCTGCACTAAAGCTTTTATCTACTGTAAAATTTAAATTACCGGTTTTCTAATTTGTTATTTTGAAAAGCCAAAATAAAGAAAAAACAGTGATAAAAAAAGTTTGTGTTAAATCAATATTTTATTGCACAATAATCCTCATGGTCGGTGTTACTGGAGGTATATCAGGGTTGTGCCCTTTGCCTATAAACTTCATGTTTAATTGTGTTCCTCCTTCCTATCTCACAAAGTTGAGAAGTATGTACAATATTTTCACAACTTGTCATCACTGAGCCTTTGTCCTGTAATTGTAGCAGGCAATAATATATTGTATTGTTACTATATTGATGTCCATACAAAGGCAAATCTGGTCAACTTGGTCTTCTTGGTTAGTGGTGGACTGACTGGTCTACAGCAGATTTGGAATGTCAGGGTGATGGGAAGATCTGAACGATATAAATAATCAGTGAGGATACCAAACATACCTTTTAGAGTGGGATAAGCAAGGCCACTCTTGTTTTGTTTTTTTTTGCCTCTGCAGTATTTCAGTCAATATACAGCTGTGAAGGGAAGTGCTAGCATGAGGGTTGAGTTTATGATTCCTGCCTTCGTAGAATAATGTGCTACCTTTCTCCTACCCCAGTCCCCTGGCTGGCTGACCAACGTATTACATCAAAGGTGTGTGCACAGGGTGTGCTGGATGTGCCCGGGCACACCCTAATCACCCTGCGCAGTGCCGTTTCCCCCTGCTTCTTGGCGCCCCCTGTCTCCCCCTGCAGTGCTGCCAGTTTCCCCTGTCTCCTCTCCCACCGGCTGCTGCGGGGGGGATGTTTTAGGATGGATGAATGAATAAACACAGTGAGTGATCTTTACTGATCACTCCTGTGTTCATTCTTAACTGAAGCATACTAAACCATGTTTAGTATGCTTCAGTTTGTGAATGAACAGGAAGCCGCTCAGCAGAGAGTACTTCCCATTTGTTCACTGTCCAGTGCAGCTGAGGCTGCAGGGAAAGGGACTGGGGAAGCTCTGTCCTCAGTCCCTTTCTCTCTGTTTAGACCCTTGATATTTCACCAAAGCCCCTTCGATGGGCTTCTAAAAAAAAATTATGAAAAATAATATTGTAAAAATGACTAAAAAAATTAAATTATAAAAACAAAATAAAAAAAATACAAATAAAAACTACTGACACCATCCACTGCCCTACTGACACCAATCTCTGCTCTACTTATGCCATCCAATGCTTTGATGATATACACGCATGTGTATTTGTGCTCTGGGGTGCACATCCTAATGCAGTAGACTGCACACACCAATGTATTACATATTGGAAACTAGGAAGAACACACCGATCATGCACCCTGAAAAGGATACTGGGAGTAGCTGATTTATGGGTGAGTTGATCTGAGCTTTATATGTCTGGATGCAGTATCAATAAAATTAAGTCTTTTTAATGGATGGCCTTGAACTTATGTTGCTAAATATCTATGTATTGGTCACAATATATTCTTGTTGTCACCATGATACCGTCTCTATCAGTCAGAAAGTTTCCTTTTAAACACGCTCCCCTCCCTCTGAGTGTTAGGATTTCCTGGAAAGAATTGCACTAAATGGTGATGTGAGCAGAGGTCACTCAATGGATATGTACATAAGGTCGCAGAAGAAGCAATAAAATTGGACGGTCAGTCTGTAGTCTCAATCTATACTCCTCCACATTATTGTAGAGAAGACATTAATGTGGTGATTTCCTACTTAGATCATTCAAATGTATAGAAATTTCAACAATGAACTCAGTGATGCTTGACTAATATCTCAGTCTTTAATGTTGACGACTACCGTACTTATAATGGAAAGACTGCTGAGTTCATTATGGATAGTTATCATAGATCTAAACTCTACACTTTTGTTTCAGAAATATAAAAAAAACATATGTTCATATTTATAAATTAAATTTAAATAAAAATATTTAAATTATTTTAAGTAATATTCTAAGGCTGACAAAATCATGATGTTTATACTGTATAAGTTATGTGGCCTATTAGTTGCATTAAAAGTTTACCTAAACCCCAAAAGATAAATGTAATATATTGTAGCTTATCAGGCACCAGATGTGGTGGGTGTTTTAGTTTTCTTTGTTCAAGATTTTTTTTCCTTTATTTTTGCCTGATGTTCCTTCCAGTAACACACTTCCTGTCCTATGGTGACACTCATTCTACTGTATCTATAGAAGAGCAGGGTTGTCACCCTAGGCAGCTTGCACCTGATTTGGACTATAGAATCCCACCAAAACCCCTGTCCTCATTTATATAACATAGGGAAAGTGTTCTGAATCAACAACACAACAACATTCTGTTAATTTATCGTTTTTCAGATTCCTACGGGGCATCTTGAACTGTGAACAAAGTGTCTACTCTCCTCAATGGAAGAGAAAGGGTGTGAAATAAACAAGGGGCTATATATACAATATACACTAAAGTATTAAGACACTTACCTTTACACTTACATGAACTTAATGGCTTCCCAGTCTCAGTCTGTAATGTTCAATATTGAGTTGGCCCACCCTTTGCAGCTATACCAGCTTCAACTCTTCCGGGAAGACTGTTCACAAGGTTTAGGAGTGTGTCTATGGGAATGCTTGACCATTCTTCTAGAAGCGCATTTGTGAGGTCAGGCACTGATGTGGATGGGAAGGCTGCATGGACTGGGGGGGGGGACCCCACGCTATTTTTTTTCTTTATTTTTTAACCGGCGGGGAAACCCATTGACATCTGATGACTCATCGGTTATCAAGGGCGCTGCGGCCGGCTTCCCGGCCCCGCTCCTTAACAGCCAGCTTGCACTGCGCCCTGATTGGGCAAAGCGTTGCCCAATCAGGGCGCAGAATGCACTGTTCAGCACTGTGCATTGCAGGGAGTTCGGTGAACGGCAGAATGGGCAATATTTTTGTCCCGAACTGATGCTCAGGTCGAGCTGTTCGTCCATCCATACTGTGCAACAGGTGTTGGAATCGGGAAAGTTGTATCTTGAGATATAACACACCTTTTCATAGTTTTTATTTTTATCTGTAGGAATTCACAATCTAATGTCACAACTTGTGTTTTAAACACAACACAGGATAAAGCAGGCCCTCCACCCCTAAATCTTCTTTTCTAGAACTGAGTTCAGGAAAAAAAAATACAAAGACTAAAGTGACTGGTGTCCAGCTTACGTTTCACCCCACCATACACCAAAAACCAGACCCTGAGATTTGTTAGCCTGCCACCTGAGAGGGGACCCGCTCTAAGAAGAAGAGACTGGGGGAGGACCTTTCTGAGGGACCGATGAGAGTTTCACGGTGAAAGAGAGGCCTGGTAAACTTCTGGAGGGATTCCGCTAGTCAGCTAAGGCCTTGTAATGTGCAGCAACTTGCACCTGTTCTTGAATTACAAGAGCTGAGAGGTTCGGGGCTCAGAGATTCTGTGGCAGAGGATCTCCCGATCAGATCTCCAAAGAAACTTAAGTGAAGTAAAGTTCGTGCATCACTCCGGCTGCTAGGACCGTGAGAGGGGACTATCCGGGTGAGCAGAGTCCACTCGGGATTGAGTGGTGATACCAAGTGCCTGAACCTGCCTCCCTGTTTCTTTATTCTTCAATTCCAACTTTCCTATCCAGTTATCAGCATAAAGAAAATAAACCTTCCTTCATTAAGGTTTAACCTTGTCTGGACATTGGCCTTATTGATGCACCTACTACAGACTCTTCCCTACACTCTAGGGGTGAGAACCATCCGAGGGAAGGTAACTCGCTGCGGGACCCAACAAATTCTGAACACCGCTCACCCTCTTAAGAAGAAGGAACCTGGGCATTGTGGTACGGTGTGTCCCGCCTTGAGGAGGTAAGGCCAGGGATCTGTGTGCTACATAAGGCATAGTAGTTGGTATTTATACAGTGTTACCAGGCTTGGGCCTGTACTACCAGAGTACGGCATATGCTGGAGGGGTGGCAGTTGGTGGTCTACTGGGATGACACTGTAATGCTGTAATGCTGCTGAAAAGAGCCCCATGTAACTTTTTTTGATACTGGAATGTTTCCTTCAGGTGTTGTCCCTGATTTAACCCTACTCATCAGGCATGCCTCCCTGCTCTATATACTTTCCCTCACTAGCGGGGTCTCTGCCCCTGACCTATCACTATCATATAGGGTCCCACACCAAGATGGACACCTGTGATCTTGAGAGACAGCGGACCTCCCTGAAAGACATGAGTGGCTAATTCCCCTAAATTCATTCCACTCCATCTGTATAATGGCACAGTACAACCTACAGGATGGAGGGGGGACCTGTGCCTGCCTACATTTAGCTGCATAGCATAGGCTCTATAATACTTTATAGCAAAAGATTAAACTCAAGAATCATTGCCTCAGTAAAACAGAACACAGCTACTAATGATTATCCTCATAGACAGCAACCCACTCAGTGATGTCCAGGGTAACTCTGGTAACACAGGTGAACAACTGGAGAGACCCAAGGCGCAAGTATAAAGGGCCACCCCATTGGAACTGCAGTACTCTGGTGGCAATTGGGGAGGAGCTCCCCACAGTAGTTGGGTCTTCTGGAGAAGCTGCATGTATTAGGCTCTGGTCTGGCTGCCCGCATGCTGGTTCTGACAGTGGGGGACCTCTCACCTGGTTGTAGATTACTTGCCCAACTACTTCTGCATCATCAGGTGTGGCCTTTGTGGGCTGCTAAGGAAGGGAAGCTGAGAAATTTATACTCCTTGGACGTGTCACGGAACCCAGGGAGTTGTGGGAAATGGAGTTAAAGGGGCTTGTACCGGCATTGTTGCATGGTTAACAAATGGGCACTCCGCTACAAGTTTACTTTACACTGCCCAGCCAGTGTGGGGTTGGTGCAGTCCTTAAATCCTAACAACCCTCTGTGTAGTCAGAAATGCCAGTGTGGGGGGCGGAGCATTTTCCAAAAGGAGGTTGTGGGCAGTGCCTGTGTAATGAGTAATGGTCAACCTGATACTTACCCTTCTACAGCCCCATAACAAGCCCAGATGCAGATTTATAATTGTTTTTTAAAGGATAAGTTCACATTTTGGAGCATGTAAGGTGTAACATGTAACATTCTCTAGGTTTGTCCCCTCCATGCTCCCCCGACCCCCCACCTCCCTCTTGTGATAGCTTGTGGGGGATCCTCTCACCACATCCACTGTCACTTCTCGAAAACAGCATGGCTGGTGGCCCTGCCCACAGAAACGTATCATTCATTCACAACAATCTGTTAAAAAATGAACTACAAGTCCTGTCTGCCACTGCGGAAGATGGCTTGTATTTCCTAATGGACTGCGAGGACACATATGAGCACCTTCGTAGTTCTTTGACACTTCCTCGAGATTTGTAACTTTCTGCCCGTTTGAAGGTACGGACAGGCAAGCTGTAGGAGCCTTATGTTGCATTTGCGATCTACTGATCATGGGTGCAATGCTCTGCAGGCTCTTTTTTTGCTGCAAAAATATGCACATTTATTATCTTTTTCTTAAAGACAAACATATCTTTTAAACTACATTTCCTGACAGGTAGGTAGCTTTACATCAGTGGTAAGTATTATTAGCAGCTATTTGAGCTACTTTAGGTGTAACAGTCCTTTAAATCCAATCCACTTAAAAATCCAGACAAAGAATTAAAGAAAGAAGTAAACGCTTTCCTTGTTATGTATTGTTTTAAGTAGAGCTGTCAGGTTTCCATTTACCTTTCATCTTTTAAAAAGTCTTATCATCTAGCAAAGATGCGACTTGCACAGCGAAGAGTGGAGACCATTAGTGGAAATAAATCCCTGACACCAAGAACTCGCAATCCAAATATTATGCGCTAGTGTAGCGTGTACACCAGATGTGACACTTCATATGTTATGTGCGTCTCTGGAGGTGCTGCCAGTATTGCTAATACGAAAAAAAAAAAAAAAAAAAAAAAAACTGAAGACAAATTAGAGCAAGAGAGTCTAATATTTAGACATTTCATGAACATATGTATTTCAGCTCCTTATTAACACACCAAGTTATCACTTCATATCACCGGCTGACAACACGCAGAGCCGGGCTGATTCAGAGTGTTACTGTCTAGCAGAGACACATTTTATAAATGACTCTTAAGTGGCAGATCTTAGATCTCCGCAAGTCTGTGGCTGTCACTTTGTCTTCCTGTCTTTAGAAGCAGTAAAAATTAGATTTCCTGATCAGTCTTCCATCTCGAGCACTCTGAAGTTAAGGGGAAGAATGGCTAATTATATAATTATGGATATGCGCGTGCGTGTGCGTGTGCGTTATATGTCATACCCTCACCTGCTTTATATACATTTGACCCCAAGCAGATATTGCAATTACATTTAAAATGATGTAACCTTATAATATTTAACCTAGCATTTATCTTGTGCAAATAGATGACCCATTTACGACTTATCTAGGGTTGTAGATATATATTTTAAATTTTTTTGGTGAGTTTGTCCTTTAAAGTGGTTGTAAACCCTTTCATATGCTGGGGCTAGCAAGGCCCTTTACAAAATAATCTGGAGTGGGTGACTGGGGACAAAGAGAAGGCAGATTTATTAAATACTTTCTTCAGCTCTGTGTATACAAAGGAGCATGGGGGAGCTCAAGTCCATAATGGTCATGGTATTGACACAGCCCCGCATGATCCACAATGGCTCAAAAGTGATATGGTCCAGAAATATAAGCACCTGAACCAAATGGCATCCATCCACGGATCCTAAAAGAATTGAGCTCTGTTATTTCAAAGCCATTGTTTCTAATCTTTAGGAACTCTTTAATGAATGGAATGATAACACTGGATTGGCGTAAGGCCAATGTGGTGCCTATATTTAAATAGGGTTTAAAGTCTTTACCAAGCAACTATAGACCTGTAAGTTTAACTTCTATAGTCGGGAAGATACTGGAGAGTTTAATAAAAGACCACATAGATGAGTTCTTGCTGGAAAAAAATATTTTAAGCAACAGACAACATGGATTCATGAAAGACAGAAGTTGTCAAACAAATCTGATTTATTTTTATGAGGAGGTAAGTAAAACCTCTGGCAGAGGGGTGGCTGTGGACGTGGTATACTTGGATTTTTCAAAAGATTTTGACACAGTTCCCTACACACGGCTAATGTGTAAGGTCAAGTCTGCAGGCCTGGAAAAATCTGTTTGTAAATGGATAGAAAACTGTCTAAAAGACAGAATTCAGAGAGTCGTGGTTAATGATTCTTACTCTGAATGGTCTAAGGTTATCAGTGGTGTACCCCAAGGTTCAGTGTTGGGACCCTTACTTTTTAATATGGTTATAAATGATATTGGGTCTGGGATTCAAAGGACCGCTTCAGTCTTTGCAGATGACACCAAGCTATGCAGTGGAATAACGACCTTACAGGATGTCTCCAATTTACAAGACAACCTCAATGCTCTGTCTAATTGGGCGACTATGTGGCAAATGAGGATTAATGTTGATAAATGTAAAGTTATGCACTTGAGGGCTAAGAATATGAATGCATCATACATACTAGACTACAATCACTTTAATGCACAATTTTAACTGGAATTGTCAATGTCCTCAGCCGCGCCCCAACTGGCTCAAAGACGTTCCGACATCACACATACTTCCATATTCCCCTCCCCCAGGGGACCTAGCTCCTGGGAGAACCACCGCTAACCAAGTGGAAGCGCCATACCGTAGATGGGCCCCGCAATTTTAATTACTCACTGACCCCCCCAAAGACCCCCTGATCTGCCAACTGCTGAGACAAAGTGAGCAACATACACCATTTAGTATATTTTTATTACTAGATATACTTTTTTTATAAACTCCATCAAAACTTGAGACACAAAACACCACCACTTCCTATCCACTTCGGTAACCCCTAACACCAGGGCAAGCGGGTGGGAAGTTGTCACTTCTCCTGACTCCTTGAAATGCGAAAGAACCATCTATCCTCAAAGACCCTCTCATCTGAACCCTGCCCCTTCAACCTCTGCCTCCAATCAGGTAAGGACTACACCCCTACCCAACACACTGACCTAGCTGACCGTTCCCTGACCTTGTTCCTCCCTTAGTCATGCAGCCCCTTGTCCATTTTCTCCTCCAGGTCTCACTGTATTTAATAGGAAAGCAGAGGGGTTGGCAGGAACACCATGGATTTCAGATAACGGAAGCAATACAAAGAGAACAGGGTACTTTTTTATATAAATCCGTGGTACAACAGGCACATATCAGGAATATGAAATGTCGGAGTAACATCAGTGTTGGCAACCGTCAGTATTTTTACTGGCAGCCAGTAAAAAATGGGCACTTTTCTCCTGTCAGTAAATGCCAGTGACAGGAAAAGGTTGGCAGTTAAAATGATGTGACATTCGACTTGGAGCTGGATGGGGCCATCCGAGTGCCTGCTACAGGCGGTGGACAGCACCGGCGGGTCTGACAGAGGTGGTGCCTGAGCATGTCGTGTGATTTCATGGTGCAAGGGAGCCGAGCAGAGCAGCCAGAGCTTCGTATGCGAGACAAGAGTAAGGCAAGCCAGGAGCGGGACTGTCAGTGCTGTTTGGACTGGAGGGGACTGAAGGGACCACCTGGCATGGAGAGAGACTGTCACTGTGACTCAGGAGGTAACGTGTCATGTCGGTGATCTGTGCTGTTGCACACGGAGTCCTGTCCAATACTTACTATACTGAAAATAAAATAAGAAATGTTTTTTGCTTTAATATCTTCCTTAAATCACATTGCTAATTGCTTATTGCACTTCTTTGTAGCATAAATACTGAAATTTGCACTCAAAACTGTCATTTTGGGAGATTTGGAAATGTCAGTAAAAGCTGGGCTGTGCCAGTAAATTTTGGGTGTTGTGTCAGTAAATTTCAATCAGGTAGGTTGGCAACACTGGAAGGGTTGCTTATTTTTCTTTAATAAACTTTGCCTGCGTTCACGCAGAATAATAGGTGTGATGCTTTGTGGAACAGTGTCAGCGTACATTTCGTCATTTTCCATAACCATTACTTATTAAGAACAATTTTGGTATTGTGGTAATGTGACACTTTATTTCCAGATTGCAGCATTTATATTATTACAAATAAAGAACAGCTGTTAAAAGTCATTTTGTGTGTGTTTCAGTAATGTGCTACTTTTTACTGACCCACATACAAGCCGATTGGACAAATACGTTTTTTTAGATGGTTGGCCTATTAACCACTTAAGCCCCGGGCCAATACGCAGCTTAAAGACCGGGCCCCTTTTTGCGATTCGGCACTGCGTCGCTTTAACTGACAATTGCGCGGTCGTGCGATGTGGCTTCCAAACAAAATTGACGTCCTTTTTTCCCACAAATAGAGCTTTCTTTTGGTGGTATTTGATCACCTCTGCGGTTTTTATTTTTTGCGCTATAAACAAAAATAAAGCAACAATTTTGAAAAAAATTCAATATTTTTTACTTTTTGCTATAATAAATATCCCCCAAAAATATATATAAAAAAAAAAATTTCCCTCTGTTCTACTACACATTTTTGGTAAAAAAAAATCGCAATCGCCGTTAATTGATTGGTTTGCGCAAAAGTTATAGCGTTTACAAAATAGGGGGTAGTTTTATGGCATTTTTATTAATATTTTTTTTTTTACTAGTAATGGCAGTGATCAGCGATTTTTATCGTGACTGCGACATTATGGCGGACACATCGGACACTTTTGACACAATTTTGGGACCATTGTCATTTTCACAGCGAACAGTGCTATAAAAATGCACTGGTTACTGTGAAAATTACACTGGCAATGAAGGGGTTAACCTCTAGGTGGCGCTGTAGGGGTTAAATGTTCCCTGCATTGTGATTCTTACTGAGGGGGTCGGGCTATGTGTCACATGACACTGATCTCCGCTCCGTGTACACAGAGCGGAGATCGGTGTCATTCTCACTAGGCAGAGCAGGGAAATGCTTGTTTACACAAGCATCCATACTCACGGGGAAGGCAGGGGGATCGTGAGCGCGCCGCTGGCGGCGCGCGCGCGACCCCCAGTCGGGCAGTTAAAGGGGACGTACAGGTACGTGATTGTGCCTGTACGAGCCATTCTGTCGATGTATATATACAGTGGGCGGTCGTTAAGGGGTTAATGGGAGACCAACTATTCAATGCCTGCTTAATAACTGAACATGAAAACAGATTTAAAAGAATTTTATTTATTTTTTTAAATCATTCTTACCTAGATGGATGCAGCATCTGTCCCCCACTGGCTCTAAGGCTGAGAACCGAGTGATCAAATACTGCTGATCGCTCGGTTCACAGTGTTCCATGAGCCGAGAGCTTGTGACTGTCAGTCACAGGAGGGAGGGGTTGCTCTGCCCCCCTTCTCCTGAGCTCACTGCAGTGCTGGGCTGTGGAGGGGGCAGAAGTGGGCGGCTTAAACTCTCAGCAGCTCACTGAGAGGCTGAGCTGGGTGCCGGTCCAGGCATGTGGGCGGATCCTGACATATGATCATGATCTTTCCCCAGCCTGGACCGGCTCTGTGACGGCAGCCGACAGCAGGATTCAACCCGCTGTCTGCTGAAAACGGGTCACAGGAGTGCAAAACAAACTGCACTCCTGTGATTCACAGAAGTACAGCCAAACAAACTTCTGCTGTACTTCTCCTTTAATGCCTCTGCTTTATAACTGCCCATGCAATGACCCGTCCCCCAGGGACATTTTGGATATTAACCAAATTACAAAACGAAAATTTGCCAAGACAGCCAGGACGAAGCTCTTCTTTATATATACTGAACATAACAATTTGAAAAACCTGCATATTATTTGAAATGCTTAAAATGGTTGTAAACCTCAGACATGAAATATGACCAAAGCAATCCCTCTTTAGTGTGTACTTGTCTCAATTAAGAGCACTAAGTGTCATCTCTGTCTGTTTCTTTGTTCGTTTGCCATCAGCATGAATCACTTCTACCATGTTTTGCTGACACCAAGAGAAAAAAGATGACAGGGGAGGAGCTTAAGCACACAGCCTGTGATTGACACCTTTAGCTCTGCTCCTGTTTGCTGTGTGAAGGGGGGTGTGTCCCTTCCCTCCAATCAATCAATCCCTCTCCTAACTGAGCTCTGCAGAGGGTGATTTTAGCTCTCCGACCCCTTTTTCTTTCTCGTACATCATGGGACACAGAGCGACATAGTCATTACTAATGGGTTATATAGATACCTTCAGGTGCTGGCACTGGCAACTTCCAAAACCGGAAGTACCCTCCCCTATATAAGCCCCTCCCATCCGGGAGCACCTCAGGTTTTTTTGCCAGTGTCTAAGGTGTTGGCCAAGAAGTAACATGTGTTTTTCACTGAGCTTGCGTACAGGTTCTTTTGGGCCTCAGTAAGCTATTCCGGATCCGACCAAAAAAGCTTCATAGCTAAACGGTCGGTACCCGGGCCTTGCAAGAGAAGAGCAAGGTTTTGCCTGTAATGCCTCTCTTAGGAGGGCTGGACCCTGGGATCCAGAGCTCTGGTCATACCCACGACCAAGATGTTTTCTGTGCAGGGTGCTATACAGGTCCAGGGGAGTGGAATCCTTGGGAACCCAGTCCCTGAAGGTTTAATTACAATGCCTGCCGTGATAGGCGAAGTTTGGGCTTCTGTGAACCAAACAGAGTCCTGCGGCGAGGAAAAGGTAAGTGGGGGCCCTCAGGAACTTGGTTCTATTGAGGGACCCCCAAGCCTATTTTGTCTTTCTGCCTGTTACCTAAGGTATTCCCGCTAATATTCTGTGTATGCCTGTTACTACTGAGAAAATTTAAAAATTTTAATAGTAGGCAAGAAAAAAAAAAAAATGTAAGACCGCGGTACCTGTGTTAGACACTAGAGGCCGCTATGGTTCTTTTTCTTGTAATGTGGATTTTTTTTTCTTCCAAAATCAAATCCAGGCAGTTGGTAAGTTCTCTGCTGGGAAGCTGTCTCCTCTGCCCTCATCCTCTGCCCTCATCCATCCCCGGGCCCTGCGGCAGGGACCCTGGCTCCCATCTAGCTCCTTATTTTTTTCAAAAAAGGCGCCGAAGGCGCACGTGCCCGCGCGCGTGCACGCGCACGCGCCTCTATATATAGAGGCGATCTGGAAAAAGGGGCGGAGCGGGTGGATGACGCTTGGTGTGCGCCGCGGCTATTGAAGTGCACAGACAGAGCTAGCAACAGTATAAAGGCACACAGAGGCGGTTGATGCAGGCATCCCCTAGAAAGGCACTTTAGTAGACACCAACTGTTATATAGCAGCAATTGTGCTAGACTATTCTCAGTAAAAGTGGTGTATTACGGCTGGAATACCTCAGCTTTAGGCTTAGGAATATGCCGTCCAGAAGCTCCGGAACTGAATCTTCCAGGAAGCGAAGTCGGTCTCATCGGGGCTTCTGCTGCACCAGTCTCCCCTGAAGTTCAGGGGTAAGTGACCGTAGAGACCCCGCAGGGGTACTTGGTACTGTGGCTGTCCTCAGTTCACCTGCTCCTGTGTATGTAATAGAGGAGGTTTTTTCCTCAGCTCTGGGAGGATTAGAGAGAGATTGTCAACATTGATCGCTGCCTCCCTGTCAGGGAAAGCACCCCCGATCTCCGTCTCCTCCTTCAGAGTGCCTGTTAGCAGAGCAACAGTCCCATACAGGGATCGACCTGCCTGAAGGGGATCAGGATGAGGTTGATTCTGTTATAGAGGAATCAACAGTGGAGGAAGCTTTTCTCAGCATCTCAAGCTGAAAGATTATGGGTTCAGTCTCTGACTAACATGGTCCGATCAGCATTTAAAAATGCACCTTGCGGAACCATCAACCACTACTGTATCCTCGTTGGGGTCGCTAGAAGCCCCCAGACTGTCTGTTCTTTTCCACTTCACCCTTTACTGAAAGGGCTCATTTACCAAGATTGGGAACATCCTGAGAAAATATTTATTCCCCCCAAGAGATTTCCGGTGGTCTATCCCATGGAGGATAAGTTCATCAAAAAATGGAAGGTCCCTACAGTGGACGCAGCCATCTCTTGTGTGTATAAATCACTGACATGTCCAGTTGATAATGTCCAAATGTTCAAGAACCCAATAGATAAAAGATTGGAGTCCTTATGAAAATCTGCTTTTTTCTACAGCAAGCTTGGTGACACAACCAGCAGTGGGGTCTGCTAAGCAGTGAAGGATCAGTTGAAACAGGTCTTGAGGGACTTGACAGATCAGCAGGCCCTTGCCCTAGCTGATCTACCTAGAGCCTTAGGCTTTGCGGTTGACGCCATAAAGGATTCAATCCATCAGGCCTCCCGCCTTACGCTGTCTGTAGTACATATGCGTAGGCTTCTATGGCTCAAAAACTGGTCTGCTGAAGCTCCCTGTAAAGAATGGCTGGTTAGCGTCCCATTTCATGGTGAACGCTTATTCAGGGAAGACCTGGACTAATATATCCAGAAAATTCCCAGCGGTAAAAATACACTCTTGCCGGTTAAAAACAGAGTTAGAGGTCCCTCTTTAAGAGGCCTGCTTCTCCAGTCCCTGGGGCATCGGCTGTGTAACAGTTCCGACGGCCTCCTCGGTCAATTCCCGGGGGTAAAAAACAGGGACAATCACAGGGTAATGAGAAACCCTGGGTCAGGGGAGGTACAAAACCTCCCCCAAAGTTAAATTCATTGAAGGGTTGCCCCCACTCAGTCGGGTGGGGGGAGGACTCCAGTTGTTCGCAAGAGACCTGGCGGGACACGATCAAAACAGATAGGTGCTCTCCGCAGTATGTTTGGGATACAGATTGGAGTTAAAAGACTCTCCTCCTTCCCATTTTTGAGGTCAAACGTGCCAAGGGATCCCCGGAAGAGAGAGTCCCTCCTGTTGGCACTAGAACAACTATTGCTCCAAGGAGTAATTATGGAGGTTCCCCTGGAAGAATGGGGGTTCGGGTTTTACTCAAACCTCTTTACAGTCCCGAAGCAAACGGGGACGGGAGGCCCATATTAGTTCTAAAAGGGCTAAACAAATTCCTGTATATCAGGACTTTCCGATGGAGTCGATCCGATCGGTGGCCACTGCCCTACAAGGGGAGGATTGGTTAGCCGCGATCGACATCAAAGATGCTTATTTGCACATTCCCATCTTTCCAGTCCACCAAAAATTTCTACGCTTTGCAGTAGAAGGGCGCCATTTTCAGTTCAGAGCCTTACCCTTCGGTCTGGCCACAGCACCACGAGTGTTTACAAAAATTCTGGCCCTTTATTGGCCAATCTAAGAACACAAGGTGTAATGATAATGGCATATCTAGATGACTTGTTGCTGATAGACCACTCAGTGAAAAAACTAGACGTGGTCGTTCACAAGACAATCAAGTATCTGGAATCTCACGGTTGGATTATCAACTGAGACAAGTCAGCCCTAAAAACCAGTCAAAAGTCTGGAATACTTGGGGCTAAGGTTGGATTCAGGCCAGAGAAAAATATTCTTGCCTCGAGGAAAGGTGTTGTCTTTGAAAGATTTGATCCACTTAGTGGGTACAAAAAAGACAGCCGTCCAGGGCCGATCCTAGATATGGTGCGGGGGGTGCAGTTCACCCAGGCGCCTCAGAGGTGGGGGCGCTGAAGCGCCAGAGTGCTCCCCTCTATTCTCCACCTCCTCTCCTTGTCCGTGCCAGTCGCCGCCGCCGATGTGTTTTTCAAACCTAAGCCCGGCGTCCCCCCCTCCCTCCTCCCTCCTCCTTCCTCCTGTCAGAGGAGGAGAGTGAAGCAGAGCTCAGAGCGGCTCTCTCTGTGTGGAGAGAGACAAGCCGCGCAATGCCGTCGCTGAGGGGGCGGTCCGTGCCTTCTCCTCCTCTCTGTGTCTTAGCTCCTGCCTGCTGCTGCTGCTGTGATCTGTGCTCCACCCGGGCGGCGCGGCTGCACATTGTCCTCTCCTCTTCAGCTGCCGCCGGGTGTTTTTATGTATGTAATTGGGGGGGACTAATGGAGGGGGCCGGAGGGGGGGTTTGTCCTGGGGGGAGTCTGTACTAATAGGGGGGTTTGTCCTGGGGGGGTTGTCTTGGAGGGGTCTGGACTAATGGGGGGGTTCTTCCTGGGGGGTCTGTATTAATGGAGGGGGGTTTGTCCTGGGGGGAGTCTGTACTAATGGGGGGGTTGTCCTGGAGGGGTCTGTACTAATGGAGGCGGGGTTTGTCTTGGGGGGAGTCTGTACTAATGGGGGGTTGTCCTGGGGGGTCTGTACTAATAGAGAGGGGGGTTTGTCCTGGGGGGAGTCTGTACTAATGGGGGGGTTGTCCTGGGGGGTCTGTACTAATGGAGAGGGGGGTTTGTCCTGGGGGGGTCTGTACTAATGGAGGCTGGGTTTGTCCTGGAGGGAGTCTGTACTAATGGGGGGGTTGTCCTGGGGGGTCTGTACTAATGGAGGGGGGTTTGTCCTGGGGGGAGTCTTTACTAATGGGGGGAGTCTGTACTAATGGGGGGGTTGTCCTGGAGGGGTCTGTACTAATGGAGGGGGGTTTGTCCTGGGGGGAGTCTTTACTAATGGGGGGTTGTCCTGGAGTGGTCTGGGCTAAGGGGGGGGTTTGTCCTGGGGGGTCTGTATTAATGGATGGGGGGTTGTCCTGGGGGAGTCTGTACTAATGGGGGGGTTGTCCTGGAGGGGTCTGTACTAATGGAGGCAGGGTTTGTCCTGGGGAGAGTCTGTACTAATGGGGGGGTTGTCCTGGAGGGGTCTGTACTAAAGTTGGGGGGTGGTTTGTCCTGGGGCAGTCTGTACTAATGGAGGGGTGGGTTTCTCCTGGGGGGAGTCTGTACTAATGGGGGGGTTTGTCCTGGGGGGAGTCTGTACTATGGGGGGTTGTCCTGAAGGGAGTCTGTACTATGGCGGGTTGTCCTGGAGGGGTCTGTACGAATGGAGGGGGGGTTTGTCTTGGGGGGGGAGTCTTTACTAATGGGAGAGTTTGTCCTGGGGGTCTGTGCTAATGGGGGGGTTTGTCCTGGGGAGTCTGTACTAATGGAGATGGATTGGTTTGTCCTGGGGGGGTCTGTACTAATGGAGGGGGTGGTTTGTCCTTGGGGGTCTGTACTGAGGGAGGGGTTTATACTTAGTGGGGAGTCTGCACTGACGGAGGGGGTCTATACTTAGTGGAGGGGGTCTGTACTGAGGGGCGACTATAGGTGGTGGAAGGGGGGTGACACTATGTTTTACCACACCGGGTGACACCAACCCTAGTGACGCCACTGCAGCTGCGGGCTCTTCTTTCCCCCCTCCCTCTCCTCCTCGCACGCAATGCTGTACTAGTGAGCGGCGCTTGCCAGCACAGCCGCCCACTTTGTTTCTTCCCCCCACCTTCATATCGGCCAGGGAAGAAATAGAATAGAAAAAGGAGCAGAGAAGAGGATTGCGGGACATGTAGTTCGAGGACTGGCAGCCCCACTGTAACAAAGAAACTGCAGCCCACACAGCATGCCCAGCTGAATGGGAGAGAGAGAGAGAGCCAGGAGCCCAGAAAAGCTTTCAGGGAAGTGCACCCAGGACTCCAGAGGGAGTGGACAGTGCTGAGAGAACACCATCAGAGAGAGAACCCCGCTGCCCTGCGCCACCAGAGTGAAAGCCACACAGCCTGGCGCCATCCCTGGTGTAAAAAAGAATGGAGTCATTGCCAGAATACAGACCTGGGCTCTACCCAGCGGAGTCGCTATGGGCAATTCAGAGTGAGCTGACTCCTGATCAGAGGAACCGTTGTTGCTGTATCGCTGGGTCAGGTGAGAGGGCCGATCGGCCATTATCTACTAGCGTCCATAGGAACTGCAGTCTCTGACCATCTCCTGTATTATATCTCCAGTCTCTGACCATCTCCTGTAGTATGTCTGCAGTCTCTGACCATCTCCTGTAATATGTCTGCACTCTCTGACCGTATCCTGTAATATGTCTGCACTCTCTGACCATCTCCTGTACTATGATTGCAGTCTCTGACCGTCTCTTGTATCATGTCTACAGTCTCTGAGCATCTCCTGTAGTATGTCTTGGGGCACTCTCTAACAGAAGCCCTCTCTGTGTTCATCAGAGAGACTCCCCTCCAGGTCTCATTAGTGTACTCTCTTCCAGAATTTTCTTAATTGTTAAAAGATCATGGGAGGATCCTAGGGTAATGAAGACTTCTTAGGGGAGCATCTCTGTGTTTGAGTCGTTGCCCTAGAAACATTTGTAAAGGGGAGGAGTTGGTAAGATGGTGACCACGCCCATGTGGGGGCGCCAGAAATATTTCTGCACCCAGGCGTCTGTGACCCTAGGATCGGCCCTGCAGCCGTCCATACGCCTGTGCATGAGGCTGCTGGGAAAAATGGTGGCATCATTCGAAGCAGTACCCTACGGTCAATTCCATTCAAGGAATTTGCAAAGGGCCATACTGTCAGCCTGGAACAAAAAAGTTCAGGCCCTAGACTTACAATGTCCTTGTCCCCTTCCGTTCGCGAGAGCCTCCGTTGGTGGTTGGTTCTCCAGAATCTGGAAAAAAGGGAAATCCTTCAGTCCGATTTCTTGGAAGGTGGTCACTACAGATGCCAGCCTTATAGGCTGGGGAGCAGTACTGGAGCAATGGTCTCTCCAGGGCAGATGGTCGGATGCAGAAAAGGCCCTGCCCATCAATCTCTTAGAGATACGAGCAGCCCGGTATGCCCTAGTAGCATGGACATCCAAACTCCAAGGGTCCCCTGTCAGAATTCAATCAGACAATGCCACAGCAGTGGCATATATCAATCATCAGGGTGGCACCAGGAGTCGTGCAGCCCAGAGGGAAGTAAATTACATCCTGAAATGGGCAGAAAGATATGTCCCAGCCATATCTGCGGTATTCATTCCAGGAGTGGAGAATTGGAAGGCGGACTTTCTAAGTCGCCAGCAATTATGCCCAGGGGAATGGTCCCTTCACTCCGAGGTTTTCTGGACAATATGTCAGCGGTGGGGAACACCGGATGTAGATCTTCTAGCATCCAGATTCAACGCAAAGGTGGACAGGTTTGTCTCTCGGACAAGGGATCCCCTAGCTTACGGCTCGGATGCCCTAGTGTTCCCTTGGGATCGGTTCAAGCTGATATATGCATTCCTACCGCCACAATTGTTACCTCGATTACTCCGCAGAATCAGGGTAGAAAAGAAACCAGTGATTCTGGTGGCTCCAGCGTGGCCCCGAAGAGCGTGGTACGCGGAGATTGTAAAATGTCAGTGGGGAGTCCTTGGACTCTCCCACGTCGTCCGGACCTGCTTTCGCAAGGACCGATATACCACCCTTCCTTACCAGCCCTAGGTTTGATGGCCTGGCTATTGAAGCCCACATTCTAAAAAAGAGAGGGCTCTCTAATCCTGTGGTATCTACCATGATCAATGCCAGGAAGCCGGTATCCAGGCAGATCTACTATAGAATCTGGAAGGTGTACATCGCGTGGTGTGAGGCCAGGAAATGGCATCCACGTAAGTACGTAATAGGTAGGATTCTGGACTTCCTACAGTGGGCTGTAGATAGGAAGCTTGCCTTGAGTACTATCAAGGGTCAGATTTCGGCCTTTTCAATATTTTTTCAAAGGCCCTTGGCTTCGCATTCACTAGCAAAGCCTTTAAACAAGGAGTGATGCGTATTAGTCCTCCGGTTAATATTCCCATATGTCCATGGGATCTAAACCTGGTTCTGTCGGTTCTACAGAAACAACCATTTGAACCATTACAGCATAGTTCCTTGGTTCTTCTCACCAGGAAATTGTTTTTTCTAGTAGCAATTTGTTCGGCTAAAAGAGTGTCGGAATTAGCAGCTATGTCCTGTAAAGAGCCATATCTGGTTATCCATAAGGACTGAGTAGTGTTACGTCCTCATCCAGCCTTTCTTCCTAAGGTGGTATCAAGGTTTCATTTGAACCAAGATGTGGTTCTTCCTTCTTTTTTCCCCAAACCTAGTTCGGTAGAGGAAAATTTATTGCATTCTTTGGATGTAGTAAGAGCAGTTAAAGCTTATCTAAAAGCCACTGCTCAGATTCGCAGAACGGGTACTTTGTTTATTCTGCCGGAAGGCCCCAGAAAGGGTCAGGCAGCGTCAAAATCTACTTTAGCCAAGTGGATTCGACAGGTCATAATGCAAGCCTATGGCTTGAGAAGGAGACCGCCTCCGTTCAAAGTTAGGGCGCACTCCACGAGAGCAGTTGGAACTTCATGGGCAGTGCATCACCAGGCCTCCCTGGCTCAAATCTGTAAGGCCGCAACGTGGTCTTCAGTACACACGTTTTACTAGGTTCTACCAGGTGGACGTTAGAAGTCAGGAGGATGTCGCCTTTGGGCGCAGTGTGTTGCAGGCCGCAAAAGATCCTCATGTCTGATAGCGCTCAGCTTATGTATGGTGTATCCCCCCCCTCATTGGGCATTGCTTTAGGACATCCCATTAGTAATGACTATGTCGCTCTGTGTCCCGTGATGTACGAGAAAGAAAATAGGATTTTTATAACAGCTTACCTGTAAAATCCTTTTCTTGGAGTACATCACGGGACACAGAGCTCCCACCCCTCTTTGGGGACACTTATTGCTTTGCTACAAAACTGAGGTGCTCCCGGATGGGAGGGGCTTATATAGGGGAGGGTACTTCCGGTTTTGGAAGTTGCCAGTGCCAGCACCTGAAGGTATCTATATAACCCATTAGTAATGACTATGTCGCTCTGTGTCCCGTGATGTACTCCAAGAAAAGGATTTTACAGGTAAGCTGTTATAAAAATCCTATTTTTCTGACAGCTAAGACAAGCTTTATAGTCTCTGGACTGTGAACTGATGTATAGAAGAGAAGACCGCAGATAAACAGGTGCAACTTATGTAGGGGGATTTTGTTTCATCTCTGTGCATCACCTGAGGCCAGTTACTTCACTGGGTATATGTAAGGGTTTACAACCACTTTAACGCAAATCCACCCATTCAAGGCAAAATAAGAATTTAGGGTAGAACTCCAGCTAAACCATAACTAGTTCTCAATATGTCCGATACCCCCTCCTAACATCTATACTAATGACCTATGTAAAAAAAAATGTGGGTACTTACCTATTTTTAGCCCGCTCCGGTCCATTCACATGATACCCTATGTCAGCCAGCAGCCGCTGCAGGGGTGGAGAGAGATTGCTGGGAATGCCTGGGAGCGGTGATGTCAACCATAGGTTTCCTATGGCTGATCCGTTGCTGGTGCTCCTTTATCTCCCCTGCTGCCCCCAGTGGCTGACTTGGGGGAGCCGGATCACTTATACTTCTTTTGTTCTGCTCCCGCTCACCAGAGGACCTGCCTCCTAAATCCCTGTGTAAGTTTCTGGTGAGCTATGGATAGAAACTAAAAACAGGGATAAGCCAATCTCTGACCACATTCTCCCCACCAACACAAGCACCCCCACCCCAAACTACTGACTTTCTAGGATTAAATAAATGGTCATTTGACTCACTAGATGCTGATAAAACATGGAAAAGGAGAATTGGGACTTTTTAAGTGCATACAAAGACAATATTTAGAAAAATAGAAAATGTATTAATTAAAAATTCATAGATGAGAACATAAAAATTCCACAATAGATTAGTAACAAATACCAACAAAAGTGCAATGTTTTGCCTTTCACGGCTTCTTCAGGAGATTCTGTTACAATAGACACTGTGTATGTAGACTGATTACTAAAATAGAAGAATATATATCAGAAAAAAATATTTAGGAAAACAAACAAACAATAGGAAACATTTTCAAAAAAAACAATTCTGTACAATTATATAGTGGACTGTAGATAATAAACAATAGAGGGGTAATAGACTGGGAAGATCTGAGAGTCCATCTAAATTGAAGGTAAGTAGGCAAAAAATCAATAGATATTTTCCAAAAGCCAAGAGGCACAAAGGAGGAACTCACTACCAGTGAAAGCCTACCTCAGTAGTTTTTTTAGGGCAAATCTAAATCTTGGAATCACCAATAGATTTCAAGTGCTATGTTTGCAGACAAGGGGAAAATAAACTTTTATACCAGAAACATTTTCAAAGTATTCCGGACTTCCCTTAAAAAGAAAAACAAGAGCTATGTTTCAATATAAAAAGTCTTGAATGGAGATGAAGACAGCCCGATCTATACTACTGATTACCTATTGTTCACTGGAGTGCTGCATAAGTTGCTTCCTTCTGTGGACCGAACCTGACAGTGAATGAAAGTTACTTTCTCTTATACCCCTCTCCAGACCTTTTGGCGCCAAAAATTTCCCGCCAAAAACTGTCTGAGGACACACAATTGGCTGGATTACCAAGAAACCAGTCGCACAGGAAATTACACCTTCCTCTATCCAGGCACGCCGGAAATGACATCACGGCGGCACAGGAAGCAAAGGAGGAAGTGAGGGATTGCTTAGAGTAATCCATCCACTTCCTCTAGAGCAGTATGGAAACCTATGGTAGCCGGAAAGGGGAGGAAGCCAAATGTTGCGAAGATGAAAAAAATATGAGCAAGAAAGCAATATCACTTAAGAAAAACAAAAACAAAAACAGGGATCCAAGAAAAACCAGCTGGGTTGGCATTCACAAAAATTAATAAATGCCTTGGGTGTCCATCTGATGCATCTAGTCCATAGCTAATCCACAAAAAATATATATGTAGCACATAAACCCCTTTTTCTCCTGCCATTCTCCACCTGCAGTGGGGCACACCTGCTACTTGTCCGGTAACCCCTCCCTGTGTATAGAGAGGAGCGAGCAGTGTTATTGTTTGGGTCTTGCAGCAATTACCTCTCTCGAGTGGATCCCCTCTCTCCGTTCTCTAGGTAGAAGTTCCTCAGAATAAGGCCAATGTCCACACAGGAGTATCTTTGCAGTGAACTTGAATAAAGAGTAGGAAGATGAGAGAAGTAAGGGGAAAAAAGGTTCAGGCACGCAACACCTAGAGCATAGTGTTAATCTTTCGTCGCCACTCAAGCCTGAGTGGGTATTGCTCACCCAGATAGTCCCTTTGAGAGCGGTCCTAGCAGCCGGGATGGAGCACGGATGAATAGTTAAATTTAAAGGATGCGTTCCGGAAATCCTCTGCCACAGGATTGTCAATAGTCCCGAACCTCCCAGCCAAGCAATAATGAGAGAAACCTTTATACCAAATTGGTGTATTGCAGGGCTTGTGATAAAGATGATGGATCCCTCTTTAGGCAAGTTTCTAGGTCTCTTCCCGAGACAGCGGTACCGTCGCTAGTCTCCTCTGAGACTGATCCTCCCCTAGTCTCCTTTCCTAAAGTTGGGCTCCCTACAGGTGGGCAGCCTGGGATCCTTCTCTGAGGTGTAGGCCCCAGCCAGCAGAGCTGGGCCTACCATGAAGCGAAGCTGCCTCGAGCTAAAGGTGCCCGAGGCCCAAACACACACGCGCACCTCGTGCCATACGGGCCACGAGGTGCACAACCAGGACCAAGGGTCCCCTGGAACACGCAAACCCTAATGGCGTCTGCTCCTTATGTACCCTCTCCCAGCATGCACAGCGGGTTGACCACGCCCACCGCATGGCTGCCGAGAGAGAACACCCAAGGTGCTGTGATACCCCTCTTGGTTCACCTATGCCGGCGGTGACAGTGCCACCTACAGGCAACAGGGAACACCACCGCCAGGCAGTATCACACCCAGAGCAGAAGAAATAATGAAACATCAACTGGTCTGAGCCCAACTACTGGCCCAGATTACCACTAAATAGACACATAGCGCCCCCAAATATTGGGGGGGGGGGCTAAATATATATATATATATATATATATATATATATATATATATATATATCCATAAAATGTGGAATAAGGATTCCAAAACATAACAATGGGAATCCAATTTAAGGAACAAGATTGATAGATAAATTTGGTTGTTACTATCGATACGGAACCATAATGGTCAGACATACAAAATGTTTACAGCAATTTCAGTCCAAATACAAATGAAGTTATAAAACCTCAATTGAAAAATTGAAAAATAAACAAAAATACTAATAAATGCAGAGAAACATTAAATTCCTCAATATAAAATGGCTGAATCCCTACTGAAAAGGCTTATAGCTCAAAGACTCATTCAGGCCTGGATGCACAGTAGCAAATAAGTTGTGTATCCATTCCGATTCACGTTGGAGAAGTGTTTTCTCTATATCCCCACCCCTACCGAAATCTGGTGCATGTTCTAGTGCAAGGAATTGCATTTTCAAGGCATGGTAGAGCCACATGTGCCTGCTAATCAGGGTTTCCATCTTTTTTTTTATTCAACAACTTGACATGATCTCTTATTCTGTGGAAAAAGGGCCTTTTGGTTTTACCCACATAAAATGCGTTACATACACACTTCATGTAGTAGACCACAGATATACGACAAGTGACGGCGCAAAAAAAACAAAAAACATGTATAATGCCCAGAACAATTAATAAATTAATATATATATGGTATAACATCTAAAATAGAATTGATAAGATCATCCGTGTAGAAAAATATAGTCTTTAAAAGTCTTTCAAAGTGTACCCACAGGGTGTAAGGAGGGTTAAACAGGGGTTAAAAAAGTCCACAGTGCACAGGGCTGCCTTCATAGGTGAACAGAAACCATGTTCAGGGATTGCTGTAAAGAAACAAGGAGAGAGGCGCCTCTAAGTGCAATAGTGTTGACACAAGCTTTAATTGTAAATACACTGAATGGACTCACATTTTGTAGATAAATTACAGGCGTAGCAAGGTGGGTGACAGCTAGTCAGGATGACGTCATCTCTCGCAGTCTGGCTGACCAAGCGCTCCAGGCCTCGCTCTGAACTTTCCAGGATTGCTGTCCCCGGAAGCCGGCTGTTCCATCCTCAGTGACACTCCTGCAATTCACCGCAGAGCCGGGATTTCCTTGTGACCCACTGCTGAGACCGTCATCCTGACTAACTGTCACCCACCTTGCTACGCCTGTAATTTATCTACAAAATGTGAGTTCATTCAGTGTATTTACAATTAAAGCTTGTGTCAACACTATTGCACTTAGAGGCGCCACTCTCCTTGTTTCCATGTAGTAGACCACACCCACCGTTTTGCAGTCAGCGAAAAAATTTGGTTTGTAAACTTGGCCATTAGGAAGAGTCACCTCTGCAGTATTAGCAAGTAGATAACAGAAGTCACATCTTTCACAGGCGTAGGTTCCTTTACGTCTAATTTTGATTCTAGGATTAAGATGGCTATGTACTAATTGATCTTTCAGGGATCTTGATTTACGGTAGATAATTTGAGGGTTTTCCCCTACATATTTAGCCAAAATTTCATCCGTAGCAAGTAAGTACCAATATTTTTGAACAATTCTACGAACTTTCTTGTGTTCCCCCGCAAATCTGGTAATAAGACGTACAGGTTGTCCACTCTTAGGATTTTTTTTTAGAGTGGATCAAACTTTTTAGATCCTTGTGTTTAACTCTCCGATAGCCTTTTTGAAGGCAAGTCTTCGTATATCCTCTATTTAGAAGACGAATTTGAAGTGCCTTCACCTCCCGCTCATAGTCCTCATCCAAACTGCAATTTCTCCTCAGTCACAAGTATTGACTGTAAGGTATGCTTTGAATTAGGGATTCAGTATGCGAGCTAGTGGCATGCAAAATGGTATTGCCTGCTAATGGTTTACGATAGAGAGATGAACCAATAGTGCCATCTGGTTTGGTATAGATTGTAATATCCAAAATATCAATAGATTTTTGGTCACAAGATAAGGTAAATTTTTTGATTATTTACATTTGATTCCAACCTCTTAAAAAAATGCATCAATTCATTCCTAGTTCCCAACCAGATGACAAAAATATCATCTATGAATCTTCTCCATACCAATACTTTTTCAAAATAAACAGCGAGCTCATCTGAGGAAAAAATCTCCCGTTCCCACCCCCCCCCAAGTACAGGTTGGCATAGGATGGGGCACATTTAGTCCCTATCGCAACCCCCTGCACCTGGAGGTAGTGGGAGCGGTCAAAAACAAAAATATTGTTGGAGAGAATAAAAGCAAAATTGTTATATGCCTTAGACTGAGGTCCTCGTTCAGATAGGAAGCCATCGACAACTCAAACCCCCAACTTGTGGGGGATTGAGTTGTAGAGGGCCTCCACATCTATTGCAACAAGCTAGGCCCCCTCAGGGGTAGATAAACCATCTAGAGAGCGCAAAAGATCTGCTGGGTCCTGAATGTAGGAGCTTAGTGACTTTACATGTGGCCGCAAATACTCATGAATTAATTGACTAGCTGGCAGCCTAGGAGTTTTAACAGACAGGAATTCACATGTTTTTTTGTCAATTAAATTGTTAAACAAGGCTCGAGTGTTCAAAATATGGTATTTGGTTTGGGCATATTGAACTTGAGCAAATGGAATAGGACGATGCCAATGCCGATTAGTTAGAATGTCCATAACCATCGCCTTGTAGTTATTTAAATCCATAACAACTATATTGCCTCCTTTATCAGAAGGTTTTATGACCAACTGATCATTGTTTTTCAAAGAAATTAAGGCTTGGCGTTGGACAAAATCAAGATTAGAATCAGCATTGGATCGTTTCCATTTAGTGCTTAAAATTTCTTTTGTTACCTGATGGGTGAAAGCCAAAATGTTTGGGTTCCTCTGTAAAGCAGGGAAACAATGCGATTTGGGTTTGTATAAAGAAGGCAGGGGAAAAAACCTTTCAGGTTGAGAATCTGTAGATAACAAAGAATCAGGAAATGGGTCCTCAAGGGGATCATCTATTCTAGGGGATTACTTTCTTCCCATAATTCCATAAGGTCATTTATGGCTCGAATTTCATTTATGGTTTTATCTTTCCATATTTCTTCGGAAATATTATTGCTAGTAGAAATTTAATGTTCCTTATCAAAAATGACTTTGAACATCAATTTCCGAGCAAATAAATTAATGTCCTTTATTATTTCAAACAAATATACCTCCTGCTCCGGACAAAACGACAAACCAAGGCTAAGAACCCTGATCTGATCATCCGTCAAGGAGCAGGAAGATAGGTTGATTACCTGGAAGCCACTTTGCTTACCGATTTGTTGAGAACTGGTGCAGTGAGAGCCTTCTTGGACTCCATAAGGGGGGCTGTAGTGAGAAAATTGGGGCATTTCGAAGATCCCCCAAAGGAGGGATCTGTGATAAGTCCCCCGAAGGGGAAGTTAGATTAGACTAGCTTACCTGTAAGGTAGCCACATTTAGAGAAGAAACAGAGGAAATAGAAGAGGTATTACTCCCAACACCTGAAATCGTGGATATTCGTGCAGAAGAAGCAGATTTGTTTTGTGAACGAAGACTAGACTTGTGCACAACGGAAAGATTCGTTCTGTTTCGGTTCGTTTCTTTCCGGTCCTGTTGATTCGTAATCATTCGTAATTTTGCTAGACGGGATTTTTCGTGTTCGGACTCATTCGTATTTTTGCAAGCGACATTTTTCGTTGAATTTTTAGTTGATTTATAATTCGTACTTTCGGTAGAGTACGTTGTTTTTCGTTGATTCTGGACACATCTCCTACTTTCGTAACTTTTTTTGGGCTCGTTGATTCGTAATTTTCCGTGTCTCTCTCACAACGACGCTGCCTATTATGCCTAATGTGCTTCGAATGGATTTGTACTTTTCTAAATACATAGCGGTTATTTGTAACGATTCGAAATCTCGTATTTTACTTTCGTTTTTTACATGCGGCTATAGGCTCCGCCCCTGTACACCATTTTGAGAGGGTTCAGCACGGTGAGGGAGAAGCAGAGAGCAGAGTGAGTGTTATTGTGCTTCGAATGGATTCGAAATCTCGTATTTTACTTTCGTTTTTTCATGCGGCTATAGCCTCCGCCCCCTGTACACCATTTTGAGAGGGAGTTCAGCATGGTGAGGGAGAAGCAGAGAGCAGAGTGAGTGTTATTGTGCTTCGAATGGATTCGTACATTCGTAACTTTTTTCATAACGAATTATGCCGAAGACCTTCGGGCATTCGCTATTTTGCGGTATAATTTATTTCGGATTCGGTTTTATTCGTAATTGCTCTGTTCGGAAATTCGAATGCTTCCGAATGTCCGAAAGTTGCTAAATTCGGACGAATTTCGATTCGTTACGAAACGAATTGCACAAGCCTAACGAAGACCTGCTCGTGTAGTATCTGGTGGAAGCCGTTTGGAAGCTGATGACTTTTGTGCAGATCGATCCTGTTTACGTTTTTGTTAGCCATTTGAAGGACCTTGTTTGGAACCTGGTTGTTGAGAAGAAACAGAAGATTGTGAGGATTCATCAGAATCACTAGGATCTAGATTACGAATATTGTCTCTGAGAAAAGGGTTTTCTTTTACGACCCCCTCCCTCAGATGACCATCTATAGGCTGTATTGGTTCCATATGCTTATTTATCTCGATAATACTTTTTATCTTTGGTTTTGAGGATTTCTCCTACAGATACTTCAAGATGATTTTCAAGGGCTGTTTCAGAGACTTTAAAGGTGGATTCTGACAATAAAGCATTATTGTCAGTATACAGTTTTTCAATCTCAATATCTAATACATCGATTTCTTTTGAGTAATCATCATAAAAGAACAATTCTGGAGATTACCCTCCCAATCTACTTTAAACTCTGGTTCTACCTTGAACAAATTTGGAAAGATCTGCACTCGCAGACCCCACGGTACTATTTTATCCTCAATGTATTTTATAAAGTATTTTTTGTTCCAAAATAAACAAGCCTCTTTTTCCAATAATCTTCTAAGACTTGCAAAAAGGTTATACCCCCAAAGGAAGCCCCTTGTGCAAGATGGATCATGTCCATCAGGCCCTCAAAGCCAGAGCCTCTATAGGTTGCCATTGATACAAATCTCAAAATACAATTTCAAAACAAGCAAAAATGCAAAAAAATATACATGAAAATGAATTTCCAACAAACTGCTCAATAGATATTGGGTATTTGCCAGCCTGATAGATCACAAATGAGAATTATACTGCTCTAGAGGAAGTGGATGGATTACTATATGCGATCCCTCACTTCCTCATTTGCTTCCTGTGGCCGCTGTGATGTCATTTTCGGCGCGCCTGGATAGAGAAAGGTGTCATTTCCTGTGCGACTGGTTTCTTGGTAATCCAGCCAATTGTGTGTCCTCAGACCATTTTTGGCGGGAAATTTTTGGAGCCAAAAGGTCTGGAGAGGGGTATAAGAGGAAGTAACTTTCATTCACTGTCAGGTTCGGTCCACAGGAGGAAGTAACTTATGCAGCGCTCCAGTGAACAATAGGTAATCAGTAGTATAGATCGGGCTGTCTTCATCTCCATTCAAGACTTTTTATATTAAAACATAGCTCTTGTTTTTCTTTTTAAGGGAAGTCCGTAATACTTTGAAAATGTTTCTGGTATAAAAGTTTATTTTCCCCTTGTCTGCAAATGGGGCACTTGAAATCTTTTTGGTGATTCCAAGATTTAGACTTGCCCTAAAAAACTACTGAGGTAGGCTTTCACTGGTAGTGAGTTCCTCCTTTGTGCCTCTTGGCTTTTGGAAAATATCTATTGATTTTTTTCCTACTTACCTTCAATTTAGATGGACTCTCAGATCTTCCCAGTCTATTACCCTTCTCTATGATGCTTCCAAATGATCCCATATGCTTCTCCACAGTTATTGATGATTGTAACTTTAAATCTTTAAAGGTTGGTACTGTGATCAGAAATACTTATTGTTTATTATCTACAGTCCACTATATAATTGTACAGAATAGTTTTTTTGCTAATTTTTTCTAGTGTTTGTTTGTTTTTCCTAAATAGTTTTTTCTGATTTATATTCTTCTATTTTAGTGATCAGTCTACATACACAGTGTCTATTGTAACAAAATCTCCTGAAGAAGCCGTAAAAGGCGAAACATGTAGAGATACAATTGCACTTTTGTTGGTATTTGTCACTGATCTATTGTGGAATTTTTATGTTCTCATCTATGAATTTTTAATTAATACATTTTCTATTTTTCTAAATATTGTCTTTGTATGCGCTTAAAAAGTCCCAATTCCCCTTTTCCATGTTTTATTTACTAAATGGGATGTGGCTCCTCAATGAGTCTTTTCAACAGACTAGCTCACTAGATGCTGAGTTTTCTATTTTCTCGACTGCAGAGAGAGAGAGAGAAACCTTCTTCCGGTGCTGCCTGGGTCATGTGGGAATGTCCCATCCGCTGTCCAGTTGCGGGTTCCTTTCAGGCTCCAAAGGATTGCAGCAGCGTGGTAATATCATGATGAGGGGAGGCAACAAGACTGAGCAGCTGTAGTGCCAGAGTTTAACACCGGATTAACAGTCCCCACTACCGAAAGAGAAGCCAGTGAGGGACATGGATGGTGGACTGAGGTGGGTATAAAATGGGAATAGATGGTCCCGTAAGAGTTCCCTTCACTGGATCTAAGGGGCCAAGCCCAACCCCTGAAAAAAAACCACACATAAATGATTTGGACCAGTGTACAGTCCTGACCTCAACCCGATAGAACAATCCTGACCTCAACTCGATAGAACAACTTTGGGATGAATTAGAACGGAGACTGCGAGCCAATCCTTCTTGTCCACATCAGTGCCTGACCTCAGAAATGCGCTTCTGGAAGAATGGTCAAACATTCCCATAGACACACTCCTAAACCTTGTGGAAACCCTTCCCAAAAGAGTTGAAGCTGTTATAGCTGCAAAGGGTGGGCCAACTCAAAATTGAACCCAACACTGGGATGCCATTAAAGTTCATGTGCATGTAAAGGCAGGTGTCCCAATACTTTTGACAATATAGTATATTTGCTGGAGATTGGTTTTAAGAACACTTTCCCCAGCCTTATGCCTGTCAGTTGTCAGCTCAAGTACCTAGTATCATAGGGGGAAGTCAACGTCTCTTCTGTAACTAGAGATATTAGGTTTACAGAAGGTGAACTGTACACACTAGAGTGCAAGAAAACCCCTAAATGGGCAAAGCATGGGTTTGATTACGATATACTTCAGCATAACCATGGGAGGATGATTGGATCATTCTGTTGTGAGAGCGATATGTAAATTATGACGCCTCCATTTACCCTTTCTATCCACTTTCCAGGACCTACCAACTCATGCTACAATTTCCTTTTATAGAACCTGGTGGAGAAGTTGATCCGACTCAATGAGGTGGAATGGATAGGTGAAACCTGTGAAAATAATTGGTAAATGGAAGAGGGCAACAAAGCACTCCCAGAATCCTGCAGTTGCACTTTAATTTCTTTCTTTGTGGAAAGTGCAGGTAGGTAAGAAGATGACTTTATTGCCCTATATTAGGACAAGGTTCTACATTGTACTTCAATATAAGTTCTGAGAAAAAAACTGTAGCCAGCGATGATGCAACCCTGAGACATGCTTCCTATGAGAGCGAAAATAAATGTGCTGTGGAAATGTGGCTGATACTGAATGTTGAGTGGGTGTGACACAATTTTACGGCCAACCTATGTTACTCATCTCTAGCTGTTGATTCATAGGCACAGTGTTTGCTTGATCTCTGTCAAAATATCTCAAGAAAAAAAAATATAAAAAATACATATGTCATCATCAACAGACAGCGGTGGGCAAAGACCAGGTGAGACCTATGGTTTGATTTACTAAAGGTAAATAGGCTGTTGGCTTTGCAAGGGGATTTTTCCCTTAACTTAGTGAATGTGGTGAAATTTCACTTTGCAAAGAATAACCAATCACGTGCAAGGAGAATGAATAATGAAAAAACAGCATTTTTGCTTGCACGTGATTGGATGATGGAAATCATCAGAGATTCACCTCATTTACTAAGCTTTGGGGAAAATTTCCTTGCAAAGTGCAACTTCTCTTGCAAACTAAACAATCTATCTGCCTTTAGTAAATTAGTAAATTAGTAAATTAACCCTTTAGCGTCCATAATGGGGCTGTGCTTACAAAAGCCTGCAGAGGCCAGCCAGTGTTCTGCACTGCTGAGTTACATGGATTCAAATAACTAATGGACAACCAGAGTCATAGAAAACAGTGCAATAAATATCCGCTGTAAAAGGGTCTGTGCCTGATTTTTCATGACTGCTTTAAAAAAATAAATAAAAAAAAAAACTATAATAAGACTGTTTTATACTTGCTTATGTGGGTTACTGACAAAATAATCTTAATTACTACTAAATAACAGAAAATCTGTGCATAAGACCATGTTGTCATCAACAAAAATAATTGGTTTGTGCTGGAATTAACCTAGTAAAGAAATCCATTAGTCCATATTGTATCAGGGCACTGTCATCACTAAAGGCAGAGATTCTTGTTCTATAGTCTTCTGGGCTGATATACTGTAAGTGAGATTGGTTCCTACTCATACTAGTGACCATCGGTCTTCTGAGAATGGTGGGGAGACTGCTGATGTCATGGGGGGCTGTGAAAATTGAACAGGCAAAGAAATCTATTGGTCCATATAGTATGATGGCATTGATGTCATTGGAGCCAGAGACACTTGTCTTTGTCCTTCTGGGCTGATACACACTGTGTTGTCAAAAGTATTGGGACGAATGCCATTACACGCACATGAACTTTATTGGCATCCCAGTATTCGTCTGTAGGGTTCAATATTGAGTTGGCCCACCCTTTGCAGCTATAACAGCTTCAGCTCTTTTGGGAAGGCTGTCCACAAGGTTTAGGAGTGTGTCTATGGGAATGTTTGACCACTCTTCCAGAAGTACATTTTTGAGGTCAGGTAGTCTCCTCTCTAATTCCTCCCAAAGGTGTTCTATCGGGTTGAGGTCAGAACTTTGTGCAGGCCAGTCAAGTTCCTCCACCCCAAACTCGCTCATTCATGTCTTATTGGACCAAAAGGGCCTGGTATGGACTGGGGGGGGGCACACTTTTTTTTTCAGAATTTTTAATTTCCAGTGTTCTGTCAAAAGAGCCAGCTCGTCAAAATCTCCAATTACGTCACTTCCAGTGACTATCCAGCAGCAGCAATTGCAGATTTCGACGACTTGGCTATTTTCACAGAACATCGGCACGGTATACACTACGGTACATGACGAGTTGGCTGTTTTGGATATATGGAAAGAACCCATACTCTGTAATCCGTCCAAATTCTTTATTCGATATTCACCAAGTACAAAGTAACTGCTAAAAATGTTTTGGCAAAGAGCCTTGTTCACAGCAGAGTTGGCTGTTTTGACATAACACCAGCTAAGGAGTAAAAAAGTTGTCGCCGCCTTGGAGGCAGCCCTATTGTTGGTGACTAGTGGGCAGACTAACAATGTCCACTCATTATATCATGTACCGTAGTGTATACGCTGCAGGTTTTCTGTGAAAACAGCCAAACCGTCGAAATCTGCAATTACTGCTGCTGGAGAGTCACCGGAAGTGACATGGTTGGATCAAAGTCGGATCAAAGTCAGATCATTGTTTTAACTGATGCGACTTCGGCATGCAACTTGTGCTCTGAGGATCTTGAAGGGGAACTCCACGCCAAATTTGAAAAAAAAAAACGTCATGAGGTGACCCCTCCAAGACCATACCAGGCCCTTCGGTCTGGTATGGACTTTAAGGGGAGCCCCCATGCGTGGGGTCCCCCCCAAAATTCATACCAGACCCTTATCCGAGCGAGCGCCCCCCCCCTCCTGAACCATACCAGGCCACATGCCCTCAACATGGGGTGTGGGTGCTTTGGGGCAGGGGGGGCCCTGCGCCCCCACCCCAAAGCACCTTGTCCCCATGTCGATGAGGACAAGGGCCTCTTCCCGACAGCACCCACAACCTCATGTTGAGGGCATGTGGCCTGGTATGGTTCAGGAGGGAGGGCGCTCACTCGTCCCCATCCTCTTTCCTGACCTGCCGGACTGTGTGCTAGGATAACGGTCTGGTATGGGTTTTGAGGGAACCCCTCGCCATTTTTGTGGCGTGGTGGTTCTCCTTAAATTCCAAAACAGACCCAAGGGTCTGGTATGGTCTTAGAGGGGGAACCCCATGCCTTTTTTTTATTTGGTGTGGAGTTTCCCCTAAAGATTCATACCGGACACAAAGTGTCTGGTATTGTCGGGATCAAAGTCGGATCCCCGCTCATTGAAGAAGGATGGATGTTTGACTTCAAGTCGCAGGGCAAAGTCGGATCCACTGTTGTATGACTGTCGTGTCATACCAGTGTGATCCCAGCCTAAAAGGGAGATTTACTAAAACAGTTGTACACAATCTGGTGCAGCTGTGCATAGTAACCAATCAGATTTTACTTTCAGCTTGTTCAATTAAGCTTTGCCAATAAAACCTGGAAGCGGATTGGTTACAATGCACAGCTGCAGCAGATTCTGTGTGCACCAGCTTTAGTAAATCTTCCCCTAGGTGTCCGCATGTTATACCTGTCATCAGTTTTAAGCTGCTGATGATAAAGTGACAGAGTCCCTTTAACAAGTCACAATTTAAAATACATCAAATGATTTCTTTAAGAATATATAACTGCATTTATTTGTGTTGTTTAATATCTGCTTGCAGTTTTAATCATTATATTTGCTGGCACGAGTTTTATTTTTGGTGTTGCTGCCTAGAAAGCAGTTTTTGTACAAGTAAAACTATCAAGTCTGCTAAAGAAATCTTAACAATAACTATATATGTCAGTTCAGGAGGCTGGCAGAATAGAAGATATTTGAGATTTTCTTGAGTAGCAGGCGAAGTGAAAAACTCAGAGGCATTAGGATAGATGATGAAAGAAACAGAATTCTCACAATTCAACTGTTCTATATCTGTATACAATTGAGAATTATTACAGGATTATTTGCCCTACATAGAGTTGGCTTTCCCTGAGGGATGCACTGCTGAGAATGCATAGAGCAGGGGGCCAGTTTATTGTCCTTCAGACTTTAGGGGGCCGGACTGTGGCCAGCGGGAGTGGAAATGTTCTTAGCATCAGTGAGAGTAAACATCATCATGTTTAGTATTAGGTGGAGGAATAGTGCCCCATCGTTGGTATCACTGGGAGGAATAGTGCCCCATCGTTGGTATCACTGGGAGGAATAGTGCCCCATCGTTAGTATCACTGGAAGGAATAGTGTCCCATTGTTTGCACCAATAGGAGAAATGGTGCCCCATTGTCGATGTCAGTTGGCAGAATAGTGTCTCGTATCAGTGGGAGGAATAGTGCCCCAAAGGGCTGGATAAAGGCAAGCCAGGCCGCAGTTCGGAGACCACTGACATAGAGGGTGGTGCAGCTGCAAGACTGGGAGTGCGGGTGAAGCTTAGTGCAGCAATGAGAGTGGTGCAATTTCCAGTACTGTCATGGCAGGCAGTTAAATAATTGCACTTTTCAATTTTAAAGTGACATATACATATTTGTTTCACCCTCCTAATTAAAAATTATAAATGCACACATTGGATGAAGAATTCTGCAGTGTTTTAGTACCATTAGCCCGTCCAGTGTTGGCAAAGTAAATACTGTCCTAAAGCTGGCCAAAATTTGCTCCATCAGCACCAATCCTTTGACGGAAAAATCAAAAATTGCTGCAGCCAATCAGATGCAGGCACTATTCAGGTATTAGGAGAGCTGGCAGCACTGACAGTCAGAATACAATAACCACAGAGGGAGATTCACCCACTCATGCTGTTTAGCATGGATAGAGTAATCTGTTCAATTTATTCATTCAGCCTGCAGTTGCAGACAACCACTAAAGTCTGCATCTAACCTCTAATAACCATTGTTTTGATGAGAACAATAAGGGGTCATATAGCACACTTTTAATTAGAAATGTGTCAATAACATTGACAAATTAAACTAAGAGTATGATAAACCAATATATTACCTAATATTTTAAATTGAAAGTATAGAGTATTTCTTTTGAGCACACATTAAAATTGTTATTATTACAGTGTTTAACGTGAATTTTTTTATTGATTTTCACGTGTACAAATGTTTACTTGTCCATATTTTTATCATTCTCTTTAATATAAAGATTTCTAGTTTCACCACTAGGGGGAGCATTGTATATGACTGAGCCTCACTCTGTCTGCCTTCTTAAATGTTTAGATAAGCAATCAGCCACAAGGAGAGTACATTGTTTTTAATAGGTAGGCTTACTTATCAATTTGTGAGAAGGACCAATAGAGCACAACCGCTGAAAAAAAGGAAGCAGGGCCTGCATATATAATGAGCAAACATGGCTGTCACTATGTACATATATAAAGTACAAACTGTACATAAGAAAAATTATTCTTTAAATGTATTTTAACACATAGTGATAACATTATTTACACCACGCTAATCTCTTTTATGTGTACAGCTAAAAATCTTTTTGAAAACTATGCATTCCCTTTAGCACAGATTTATAAAATTAATTGTGTTAAGTTGATCATCTTTATATGTATGACTTATGGTGGTCAGACACATATTGATACGATCATACAAATAATCATTTAATGCGACAAATGTATCCGAACCCAAGACTAAAACTAGTAAACGCTTGATCAATTGGCCTTGACATGATCAAGGGAACAAATATCTACATGTGTGTAGCACCCTCCTAGTGTGGGGCAGGCTAGGCAATTTACTAGGTAAATTTAGTTTCACTCCCCTGTAATCAGTGGAGCAGGGGTTGAATATTTAGGGCTGCTCGGTGTTTCACAGGCTGCTGCTTTGTTACTTCCCCCTGTTTTCTGGAGTATTCTAGAATCATAGTGAGAAGAGGGACAGGGCATGCAGCCTGAATATTTATAGGACTCTAGCTAATCCCTGGGAAGTTTTGCCCAGTAGGTGGCTGGGAAGCCCATAAGTAGTATGAGGCCTGGGTAGCAGTGCGCAGTGTTCCTTGGTCCAATCCTGCAGGAGGAGAACCCTGTACAGGGGTTCTACCCCAAGGCAGGAGTGCTATATTGAGGTTCCAGCTAGGCTTAGCGGGGGGGGGGGATATTGTAAAGGAGATATTCCCTTTACATGCAGCCGCTGACGTCAGCGGCGCATGCACTCTGAATGCCCGGCTAAAAGGCCGGGCATTCAAATGCTGCCGGACCTTGTCTCCCCCGCCGCATGTGCGGGAGTGACGACATTGTGGCTCCGGCCACTCACAGCGCCGGAGCCGAGATACCCGGAAGACACGCCGAGGGAAAATGTCAGCTCCCTCGGCATGGACCGTGATCACCTGCCGACACCTCGTTCTAAGGTAAGTATTTCATAATGAGCTAGTATGCGGTGCATACTAGCTCATTATGCCTTTTGCCTTACAGGTTTAAAAAAAAAAAAAAAATCTGCGGGTTTACAACCGCTTTAAAAATAACAAACATGTCATACTTACCTGCTCTGTGCTGTGGTTTTGCACAGAGCAGCTCAGATCCCCCTCTTTCTGGGTCCTCTACTGGCGTTCCTGGCTCCTCCCTCCTGCCTAGTGCCCCCATAGCAAGCACCTTGCTATGGGGCACCTGAGCAGGCTCGCTCCTGAGCAGCTGCTCTGCCTGTCCATTCCCACACGGAGCGTGGCCCAGCCCCGCTCCCCCGCCAATGGCTACCGCTGCTGTCTCAGCAATGAGGAGGGAGAGACCCAGGAGAGCCGAGGCTCTCGTGCACATGGCTATATCAAGATGGGGCTCAGGTATTAGGGGGGCTGCTGCACAAAGAAGGTTTTTTATAGAATGCAAGAAGGTAAAGAACTTATAGCCTTTATAACCATTTTAAAGCGGAACTAAACCCTCCTATTGTTTTTAGCCAAGGAAGCTACATCTTGGCCTCTGTTTGATTTTTAACTGCCATGGTGCTGCACATGTGATCAGTTATGACACCAGCCATTTGATGGTTTGACAGTTTGGTTGAGCGCACAACCAATATGACAGTTAAGCCATACACCATACTAATTTCTTATTCAATTTTCTTTAGATTTACCTTCAACTATGTAGTGAAAGGGCCTGCCTGATTGCATACAAATTGAAAGTGTTTAGGTTTCACCTTATATTATATGGTTTTGGTAAACCTAAAAGAATGTTGTACAAGAAAATTCTATAAGGCCTCTTTCACACGGGACGGATCCGTGAAGATCCGCCCCGTGAAGCTCCGCTTGCTCAGCAGGGATCGCTCCGTTGATCCCCGCTGAGCCGGCGGATGACTGGGCGGTCCCCGCACACTGTGCAGGGACCGCCCTGTCAGAGTGCCGCTCTCCCCTATGGGAAGATCGGATGAACACGGACCGTCTGTCCATATTCATCGGTTCCGCTCCGCCGAAGGAAGGAAAAATAGGGTTTTCCTCCGTCACACTTTGGCGGAGCGGATGTCAGCGGACATGTCACCGCTGACATCCGTGGCTCCATAGGGCTACATGGAGCGTCCGTGCAGGTCCGCCAAAAAAACTGACAGGCAAACCTGAACGGACCCTCCGTGTGAAAAAGGGGCCCAATGTATGGACAGCCTTACATTCCTGGCAAGTGCCGGGAATGTAATTTATTTTTTTAAACTGTTAAATTGATGGGCTTAGTTCCACTTTAAATTACCATTTTACTACACTCTTTTATTACTCCATTAAAATAAGGAATTACAGATTGGAATTCAATTAATATTTCCAATATGGCTCAATTGTTTGTGATCACTCCTACCTATATCGCTCACAAATGCGACAGGGCCCTGATTAGAAATATTTTATAAAAACTGTGGATCCCCTTTAATTCTAATTTATTTGAATTAGCCTGTTTTTCGGATTAGTGGCCCTTTAAAGTTTGAAACTAATTTCATTTTTACATTTGAAATTCACAATTGGAAACAAAAACTCCCAAGCAGACATATTTTTAAAGCCAGTTTCCAGAACCGATGCAAGCAGCACGGAAATAGATAAATTAAACACATTATTTTCAAGTTAATAATGAAACTTCTATTTCTAAGCCAGGATTCATGAGGTTAATAAAGTGTTTCGGAAACATCCCGCGGTGCTGCATTTGAGAAACAGCGCAGGAAAAAAAAAAAAAAAAAAAGCGCTGGGAGAGATGTCAAGACACTCAAAATAATAAAGATGCCAATTTCAGACGCGGTATATTAAACTTGTTTGAGGGCTGTAGATGCAAAGAGAGATGTACATTTGTCTTTGTCAAATTCGCTTTTCAAGGCCTGGCAGAAAATGAGTTAATACTCATATTTCCACATCAAATTAGATAAGAGCACTACAAATAGATGATAAAGTAGCCAGGAGATTATGTTGAAGATCGCCCAGAGTTTCACAGGAACCCATTCAGAATATCAAAGAGATAAGGACAGACGGCTAGCGATGGAGTCTGCTGCAGGAGTTGTTCACTAACAATTAGACTGAGTGAGTCTATGGAGAATCTCTCAGTGCATCAGGCACCAGAAAGAGACTGTTATCTGGATGTGACAGACATTAGGATGTCTAGAGACAGACATGGGGTATCAGCTGTGATAGAAATGTAATACAAGGGATAGTGGACACCAGAGGGGAGGTGAGTTTAATTAGTCAAATCAAGGTCATGGTAAAAGAAAGGAAATAACATCCATTATCCAATGATAAGTTATAGCCATTGCGATCTTGGTGACCATTCATGGGCTGATAGTAGCAAGCAATATGACAAGTTCAAGCATTGCTTACCTTACTTAGACCAATAGGAAGTGGCAGAAACCTAAACTAGCCAAACGTGGCTTGAGCTTTGCTTGATCTCTACAGATTTGGCTGAAAGTTGATCCATAGGTAGCCCTGTCTGCAACAAAAGTTATTTTAAAATTTGACTGAGCCGGGTGGGAAATTGCCAGCCAAACAGTGACTGCATCCTACCAGATGAAGTCAATGTTCGGGGTTCTGCTGTCTGAATAGGGGCTTTTCCAATCCAAGTACCTACATTATCTGGCCCTGATGAAGGGAGAGTGCTGATCCCCCGAAACATGTTGGCTGTTACAAAATAAAAAGTCTTTATACACTGTATTACCAAAAGTATTGGGACACCTGCCTTTACACGCACATGAACTTTAAGGGTTTCCCAGTCTTAGTACGTAGGGTGCAATATTGAGTTGGCACACCCTTAGCAGCTATAACCGCTTCAACTCTTCTGGGAAGGCTGTACGCAAGGTTTAGGAGTGTGTCTATGGGAATGTTTGACCATTTTTCCAGAAGCGTATTTGTAAAGGTCAGGCACTGATGTGAACGAGAAGGTATGGCTCACAGTCTCTGCTCTCATTCATCCCAAAGGTGTTCTATTAGGTTGAGATCAGTACTCTTTGCAGGCCAGTCAAGTTCCTCCACCCCAAACTCGCTCATCCATGTCTTTATGGACCTTGCTTTTTGTGCACTGGTCCAAATCATTGGGTGGACGGGGGGATTATAGTGTAGGGTTATTTTTCAGGGGTTGGACTTGGACCCCTAGTTCCAGTGAAGGGAAGGCTTAAGGTGTCAGCATACAAGACATTTTGGACAATTTCATGCTCCCAACTTTGTGGGAACACTTTGTGGATGGCCCGTTCCTGTTCCAACATGACTTGTCACCAGTCCATAAACAAGGACAACAACCCCAAGCATACAGCTAATGTCATTAAGAATTATTTTCAGTGTAAAGAAGAACAAGGATTTCAACATCATCGAGTCTGTCTTGGATTACATGAAGAGACAGAAGGATTTGAGGCAGCCTACATTCACAGAAGATCTGTGGTTAGTTCTCTAAGATGTTTGGAACAACCTATCTGCTGAATTCCTTCAAAAACTGTGTGCAAGTGTACCTAGAAGAATTGGTGCTGGTTCAAATTGTTTATTTAGGAAAGAAAGACAGTTTCCATTGGAACATACATAGCAAATACATTGAAACAAACCATCAGAACAAGAGACACATACCAAAAAGAATTGTAAATTGGAACACATGCACATGAACTTTAATGGCATCCCAGTCTTAGTCCGTAGGGTTCAATATTGAGTTGGCCCACCCTTTGCAGCTGAGACTGCACTGGTGCGCAGTCATGTTGGAACAGGAAAGGGCCATCCCCAAACTATTCCCACAAAGTTGGGAGCATGACATTGTCTAAAATGTCTTGGTATGCTGACACCTTAACAATTCCCTTCACTGGAACTAAGAGGCCAAGCCCAACCCCTGAGAAACAACCCCACACCCTAATTCCCCCTCTGCCAAATGATTTGGACCAGTGCACAAAGCAAGGTCCACAAAGATATGGATGAGTGATTTTGGGGTGGAGGAACTAGACTGACCTGCACTGAGTCCTGACCTCTACCCGAAAGAACACCTTTGGGGTGAGTTAGAGTGGAGAATGTGAGCCAATCCTTCTCGTCTAACATCAGTGTCTGACCTCACGAATGCACTTCTGAAATATTGGTTAAACATTCCCATAGACACACTCCTAAACCTTGTGGACAGCATTCCCAGAAGGGTTGAAGCTGTTTAAGCTGCAAGGGGTGGGCAAATTCAATATTAAATCCAACAAACTAAGACTGGGATACCATTAAAGTTCATGTGCATGTAAAGGCAGGCGTCCTAATACATTTAGTCATATAGTGTAAGTTGGTGTGGCACTCCCAGCCTTTCAAAACTCCTCAATAAACTTCTCTAGGGGTCCAGCAAGACTGGTAAACAACCTCTAGGATCTCAAACCACTCATTGCGTTATAACGCATCTCCATACGGTTCAGCGCTTCACTGTCACAAATATTAAATACAATAGCCAGTAGGGATGAGCTTTATGTTCGGGTCGATCATGAGTTCGGCTCAAACGATGGCTGTTTGCCCGTTTGCCGAATAGCGAACAATTTGAGGTGTTCGCGGCAAATTCGAAAACCACGGAACACCCTTTAATAGTGTAGCGGCCTCACCCCATCTCCTTTGTCTAGGGGTATGTCACACGACAGGGTGAGATGCGCTACGGCCCATGTCCTCCCCATAGCTGTGGGTGAGGTGAAGGCCAGCACCAGATATTTCCTCGGGCCTATGTGCTTTGTTCTAGAATACAGTCCTGCTGTGTCAACACTTCCCTCTGCTCCCATTAACCAGAGTTCCACACACCGATCACAGTCCAACTCTTGCTTTATTGTACATCTCACAATAAACAGTGCTTCAGTAGCCATCTGGTTGCGACTTGATAACATTTTGATACGGGGGTAAGCAGGTCGAGGCACTGTCCTGGTTATCAACTAAACCACTGTGATCTCGCCAGTGGTTACTATAGCATTCAGCTAGAAAGGACTTAGAATCTGAGAGTCTCTACCAGCGACTCAAGAGAACGTAGATAGGAGTACCTTCGCTGCGCTGCGGCCCCTATCAGGGGAAGATGTCCCTCCAAGGGAGTTACCAGAGGCCCATCCGTCACTGGGTTGATGCTGCTCCAGACTCTCCAGACGGGTAACCTCCCCGGCCTCCTCACCTCAGACATGGGCCCCATCCACCTCAGGGACCCTCGGACGTCTCCACCCTCGCGGGATCCAGTCGAAGTCACTGGACCCCAGGCCTCCTAGTTCAGTACCTCACCCCAGGCTGAAGGTGCCTGGGATGGACTCCAACTCCATTCCGGTCAGGCCTAGGGCACCTGAGCCGGAACCCAGAACCCGCCCGCACCCAGGCCTAAGGTGCCTGGGCGCGTGAAGAACTTCCTCCAGAAGACCTCGTGGTTAGGGCGTCTTCCCCTTTTATCTCCTCCCATCGACACCACGGCAGGTTCCCCGCCCTCGCCGTACCATCTCCGGAAAGGGACAAAAAGGGTAGCACTGTAATGGCAAATCTACCTTGAGCCTCCAGGTACCCCGCCACCCAGAGGCCAAGGAGATTATTACACCATCCAATCCTCCACGAACACAAGTGGTCCACTATCCCTATACTTCCACACCTGGGTGTCCCACATAAATTTAGAGACCCCGCTACATACTCTCCCCTGTGATTTGACACTGGTCCCCAGCGTCTGGTGCGAACCCATGTCTCCCATGGAGTGAGGACACAAGCTTAGCCCCAGAGGCTGTCCCTAAAATTTTAAACCTCAACCATACCAAGACCTGCTCAAAGGGAAAGGGAATATAAAACAATAAAACTTTTCCTTAAAACATCTATCATATACACATATACAATCCCTCCCTCCACTGTCTAAGAACCACCCCATACTCAGCAGTCTTGACAGACGAATCTCCTGCAGAGGGAAAAAAAAACACGACACACAAATAAAATCACATCCTGACATTTGGTGTTATTTTGGAATGAATGGGTCTATCAGCCGAGAGACCCACTCGCTCCAATGAGTAAAGTGATGCGCGTGTGAGAAAAACAAACAGCCGTTGCACAACACTGCCACCTGGTGACAGTGCCGCAGTAATGACACTTGGTGCAATCTTCATTCTTCCTGCGTCCCTACACTAATTCTACCCCAAAGTCTGTCTTTGAACTGTGAGGAAGAGAGAACAACAACAAAAAAAAAACTTCTCTCAGTCCTCCGGAAGAGTAGAAAACAAAAGCCCAAATAAAAAACTAGGGCACAGTTCGGATGCTCCGGCAGGAACACTTCTAGAAGATTGTAGGAAAGGAACAACAAGTGAGTCTCTTCTCACAAGTAGAACTTCGGGTCAGGCAAGAATAAGGGCCTCAGATGTTTATCAAAAACCTCAATCGAATAGTCAGCATCCTCTCCATCCTTCCTACAGATGCGCACCTTGTCCGCGTGGATATGGCGGCCCCACATCCAGTCTGCTCTGCAGTCCCAAAACTTTTTCGACACGGATGGCGAACAGGACAAATATCTTCGTGCATGGGGTACTTTGAGCTTTTTCCAAACAAATTTGTCATACCATCTCTGGCGTATGACCCCAACTTCAAAAAGCAAGTCCCGAGGCAAGTAGGGATATTCCCACCCATACTCATGGGCGACTCTCTGTGAGAAAAGTCATTGTAATCTGGCCAAAGGAGACATGGCTTCCCGCTCACCTTCTCCGGGTTGAACGATGGCCTCCGGGTGCCGAGGTACTTTCACTACCTCTGATGGCTTTTCTCTCGGTGCTCGTAGTGAGGCTCGCTGCAACCCCACCACCAAGACGGGCGATGTTGTAGATTGTGGGAAGACATTCTGAGGACTAGACTTCCTCGTAGACTCCGGGGCTTGTACCCGGGGCGTGCTATCTCCTATTGACATAGGGGAATCCTGCGGTACACGTAACACAGGCAATGGGCGTTTGTCCCAGCCCTTCCGATGAAACAGTTCATCAATCTCCCCGTCATCTCCACAATCTGACAGCGACTCTAGGTCGGAAGTGTCATACATCTCGGCGGGAAGGTAGTCTCTGGTAGACGTGGTACTACCCTCCCTTGCGGGCTCCACCGACTGTGGACCCCCGACACCTCCAACCACCACCACAGTCCCAGCCCCTGGCTCACCTTGACCTTTTGTAGAACTGGGATGTCCAGGACTCTTCCAACCGGATCCATCCAGGCCAGGCAAGCGACGGGGTGAAGCTCGACCACGACACACAGGAGGCCTGCACCAGGCCAACCTTCCTCTTCGGAGGTGGGAGCAGAGAATCTGTGGTGACCGAAGCAGCATCCTCAGATTTTTCTCTCTCAGTCTCTGATTGGGCAGTCACATCGCCCTGGTCAGTGCGTACGGGAACCTCCGCAAAGGACTGGATCTCTCCTTTTAGAGTAGCGGTACCTGTGAGGCTGTTAAGGTGAAGGGCCCGGGGCCTTACTGTGGATGGCTCCACCTCGAACAAGAACTCTTTGCATGCCTCGCAATGCCCGAATGGCTTCAGGTGGACCACCAGTCCCGAGCATCCGGGACAGATCACGCAGAGGGCCTCCGTGTCTCTGCATGAGTACAAAGCCAACTGTCCTCGGGGCCTGAGTCTTATCCCCATGTCTGTAAGGGGAGCAGCGAACGTAGTCATCTTCGTGGGGTAGGGAACCGGAATCCACGGGGAGCTTGAGGCCATCCCGACTATCTGCTGCTCCATCACGCACTGACCACGCGCCAAAGTCTCCACATGAGTTCCTCCACATGGCCAGACTCCTCCCATGACTTGCACGTTTTCGCGGGCTTCCTTCAAGCTCCGCCCACGAACTGTACAGTCACGGGGTGCCTCGTGGCGCAGTGCAATAAAAGCCCCCACATGTAGTACTTCACACGGCTGGACTCTTCCCTCTTCTCGCTCCTCTACATGGGCCTTTCCCGTCCTAGGGTCATTTCCACGACTTTGAGCAGGGATGCACTTTGGCCAATCACATGGCCGACCTGCTCGGAACTCCTCCGGGCAGCAAAGTCCAGACACAGCCATTCTTTCTTCCAAAGTTAAAACACATATCATCCCGGACTCACGAGCCCCCACGTGTAGCGGCCTCACCCCATCTCCTTTGTCTAGGGGTATGTCACACGACAGGGTGAGATGCGCTACGGCCCATGCCCTCCCCATAGCTGTGGGTGAGGTGAAGCCCAGCACCAGATATTTCCTTGGGCCTATGTGCTTTGTTCTAGAATACAGTCCTGCTGTGTCAACACTTCCCTCTGCTCCCATTAACCAGAGTTCCACACACCGATCACAGTCCAACTCTTGCTTTATTGTACATCTCACAATAAACAGTGCTTCAGTAGCCATCTGGTTGAGACTTGATAACATTTTGATACGGGGGTGAGCAGGTCGAGGCACTGTCCTGGTTATCAACTAAACCACTGCGATCTCGCCAGCGGTTACTATAGCATTCAGCTAGAAAGGACTTAGAATCTGAGAGTCTCTACCAGCGACTCAAGAGAACGTAGATAGGAGTACCTTCGCTGCGCTGCGGCCCCTATCAGGGGAAGATGTCCCTCCAAGGGAGTTACCAGAGGCCCATCCGTCACTGGGTTGATGCTGCTCCAGACTCTCCAGATGGGTAACCTCCCCGGCCTCCTCACCTCAGACATGGGCCCCATCCACCTCAGGGACCCTCGGACGTCTCCACCCTCGCGGGATCCAGTCGAAGTCACTGGACCCCAGGCCTCCTAGTTCAGTACCTCACCCCAGGCTGAAGGTGCCTGGGATGGACTCCAACTCCATTCCGGTCAGGCCTAGGGCACTTGAGCCGGAACCCAGAACCCGCCCGCACCCAGGTCTAAGGTGCCTGGTCGCGTGAAGAACTTCCTCCTGAAGACCTCGTGGTTATGGTGTCTCCCCCTTTTATCTCCTCCCATCGACACCACGGCAGGTTCCCCTGCCCTCGCCGTACCATCTCCGGAAAGGGACAAAAAGGGTAGCACTGTAATGGCAAATCTACCTTGAGCCTCCAGGTACCCCGCCACCCAGAGGCCAAGGAGATTATTACACCATCCAATCCTCCATGAACACAAGTGGTCCACTATCCCTATACTTCCACACCTGGGTGTCCCACATAAATTTAGAGACCCCGCTACAATAGTCTATGGGAGAAATCAAAATTGCTAATTTTAAAGGTTAATATGCAAGTTGTTGTCATAAAACGTGTTTGGGGACCTGGGTCCTGCCCCATGGGACATGTTTCAATGCAAAAAAAAGTTTTAAAAACTGCTGTTTTTTCGGGACCAGTGATTTTAATAATGCTTAAAGTGAAACAATACAAGTGAAATATTCCTTTAAATTTCATACCTGGGGGGTGTCTATAGTATGCCTGTAAAGTAGGGCATGTTTCCCGTGTTTATAACAGTCCCTGCTCAAAATGACATTTCTAAAGGAAAAAAAGTCATTTAAAACTACTCGCGGCTATAATGAATTGTCGGGTCCCGGCAATACAGATAAAAGTCATTGAAAAAACATGTACGGGTGACCCCGCCCCCTCTGACGCAACAGGAATCCCGCGTTGCATCAGAGGGGGACGGGGTCACCCGTACATGTCACTGGGTAACCCCAACTTTTCCCCATTGTGTCAGAGGGGGGAGGGGTCACCCGCGCCCTGACGGGTTGGCCCCCCCCTTATCCATATCTCATCCATATAAGAGCTGTCAGGCTGGAGCGCGTCATTCATCAGGTGCCTCCCGTGGAGGTAGGATCGTGTCGGCGTCCTATCCTCACTGGAGATCGAGAATGGATTTACATCGCTGGAGATCGAGACTGGATTACATCGTTGGAATTTTTTTTTTCCTTTTTTTTTTTCTTTTTAATAAAGGACTTGTCCCGAACTGGGTACTGTGGTTTTTAATATTTTTGACACTTTTTTTGTGAAATGCTAGGGCTACAATGTACCCCTTACCAATTCACATGGGGGGGCGGGATCTGGGGGTCCCTTTTGTTAAAGGGGACTTCCAGATTCCGATAAGCCCCCCGCCCGCAGACCCCCACAACCAATGGGCAAGGGTTGTGGGGATGAGGCCCTTGTCCCCATCAACATGGGGAGATCCTCCCCATGTTGAGTGCATGTGGCCTGGTACGGTTCAGGAGGGGGCGCTCTCTCGTCCCCCCCTGTTTTCCTGCAGCCTGCCAGGTTGCGTGCTCGGATAAGGGTCTGGTATGGATTTTTTGGGGGGAACCCCACGGCATTTTTTTTATTTTGACGCGGGGTTCTGAAGGGCCTGATATGGAATTTGGGGGGACCCCCACGCCTTTTTTTTTACATTTTGGTTCGGGGGTTCCTCTTAATATTCATACCAGACCCAAAGGGCCTGGTAAGGGACTGGGGGGGAACCCATGCCGTTTTTTTTCAATGACTTTTATCTGTATTGCCGGGACCCAACAATTCATTATAGCCGCGAGTAGTTTTAAATTACTTTTTTCCTTTTAGAAATGTCATTTTGTGCAGGGACTTTTCTAAATACGGGAAACATGCGCTACTTTACAGGCATACTATACACACCCCCCAGGTACAAAATTTAAAGGAATATTTCACTTTTATTGTTTCACTTTAAGCATTATTAAAATCACTGCTCTCGAAAAAACGGCTGTTTTTAAAACTTTTTTTTAGCATTGATACATGTCCCCTGGGGCAGGACCCGGGTCCCAAACACTTTTTATGACAATAACTTGCATATTAACTAGGGATGGGCCCGGTGCTCGATTCGAACCCATGTTCGAATCGAGCATCGGGCGTTCGCTCGCTCGTCGAGCCCAGAACTATTTGGGCCGTTCGCATCACATTCGTGTGATGCGAGCGGCCCCGCAATGCATTGCGGCCAGCGCGGCCGGCGCAGTGCATTGCTGGCTGATGATTGGCCAAGCATGCACTGTGACCCCGCATGCTTGGCCAATCACAGCGCCCGAAACTCGGAGAGCAATAATTGGCTACAGGCAGGACGCCTGTAGCCAATTACAGCTCAGGGGCTTTAGTACACGCCCCACCATTTAAAAGGCCGCCACGCCATCGGCCCCGGTCACATGAGTTCCGGCTTTAGGAGAGATTAGTCTGCTGATTCTGTCTTTGCTTGATACTGAAAGATTTGCTCTTCTTTGCTAAACCATTGGCTATTTCTTTGCTAAACCATTGCTACCTAAGTCATTGATCGTTTATTGCTGCTGATTGCACAGTTAGTGTGTTATTAGCTGCTGCTGTGGATTAGTCTGGTGCGTGCTTACTGTTAGTACAGTATTGCAGTAGTACCAACCGCAGTGCTGTTAGCACAGCATTGCACCCCAACAGCACCCATAGGACTTCTAGTGTGTTAGTGGCAGCAAACAGAGCTCCTATATTTTCTTCTCAGCAGCACCCATAGGACTTCTAGTGTGTTAGTGGCATCACACAGAGCTCCTATATTTTCTTCTCAGCAGCACCCATAGGACTTCTAGTGTGTTAGTGGCAGCAAACAGAGCTCCTATATTTTCTTCTCAGCAGCACCCATAGGACTTCTAGTGTGTTAGTGGCAGCAAACAGAGCTCCTATATTTTCTTCTCAGCAGCACCCATAGGACTTCTAGTGTGTTAGTGGCATCACACAGAGCTCCTATATTTTCTTCTCAGCAGCACTCATAGGACTTCTAGTGTGTTAGTGGCAGCAAACAGAGCTCCTATATTTTCTTCTCAGCAGCACCCATAGGACTTCTAGTGTGTTAGTGGCAGCAAACAGAGCTCCTATATTTTCTTCTCAGCAGCACCCATAGGACTTCTAGTGTGTTAGTGGCAGCAAACAGAGCTCCTATATTTTCTTCTCAGCAGCACCCATAGGACTTCTAGTGTGTTAGTGGCAGCAAACAGAGCTCCTATATTTTCTTCTCAGCAGCACCCATAGGACTTCTAGTGTGTTAGTGGCAGCAAACAGAGCTCCTATATTTTCTTCTCAGCAGCACCCATAGGACTTCTAGTGTGTTAGTGGCATCACACAGAGCTCCTATATTTTCTTCTCAGCAGCACCCATAGGACTTCTAGTGTGTTAGTGGCAGCAAACAGAGCTCCTATATTTTCTTCTCAGCAGCACCCATAGGACTTCTAGTGTGTTAGTGGCAGCAAACAGAGCTCCTATATTTTCTTCTCAGCAGCACCCATAGGACTTCTAGTGTGTTAGTGGCAGCAAACAGAGCTCCTATATTTTCTTCTCAGCAGCACCCATTGGACTTCTAGTGTGTTAGTGGCAGCAAACAGAGCTCCTATATTTTCTTCTCAGCAGCACCCAAAGGACTTCTAGTGTGTTAGTGGCATCACACAGAGCTCCTATATTTTCTTCTCAGCAGCACCCATAGGACTTCTAGTGTGTTAGTGGCAGCAAACAGAGCTCCTATATTTTCTTCTCAGCAGCACCCATAGGACTTCTAGTGTGTTAGTGGCAGCAAACAGAGCTCCTATATTTTCTGCTCAGCAGCACCCATAGGACTTCTAGTGTGTTAGTGGCAGCAAACAGAGCTCCTATATTTTCTTCTCAGCAGCACCCATAGGACTTCTAGTGTGTTAGTGGCATCACACAGAGCTCCTATATTTTCTTCTCAGCAGCACCCATAGGACTTCTAGTGTGTTAGTGGCATCACACAGAGCTCCTATATTTTCTTCTCAGCAGCACCCATAGGACTTCTAGTGTGTTAGTGGCATCACACAGAGCTCCTATATTTTCTTCTCAGCAGCACCCATAGGACTTCTAGTGTGTTAGTGGCAGCAAACAGAGCTCCTATATTTTCTTCTCAGCAGCACCCATAGGACTTCTAGTGTGTTAGTGGCATCACACAGAGCTCCTATATTTTCTTCTCAGCAGCACCCATAGGACTTCTAGTGTGTTAGTGGCAGCAAACAGAGCTCGTATATTTTCTTCTCAGCAGCACCCATAGGACTTCTAGTGTGTTAGTGGCATCACACAGAGCTCCTATATTTTCTTCTCAGCAGCACCCATAGGACTTCTAGTGTGTTAGTGGCATCACACAGAGCTCCTATATTTTCTTCTCAGCAGCACCCATAGGACTTCTAGTGTGTTAGTGGCATCACACAGAGCTCCTATATTTTCTTCTCAGCAGCACCCATAGGACTTCTAGTGTGTTAGTGGCAGCAAACAGAGCTCCTATATTTTCTTCTCAGCAGCACCCATAGGACTTCTAGTGTGTTAGTGGCATCACACAGAGCTCCTATATTTTCTTCTCAGCAGCACCCATAGGACTTCTAGTGTGTTAGTGGCAGCAAACAGAGCTCGTATATTTTCTTCTCAGCAGCACCCATAGGACTTCTAGTGTGTTAGTGGCATCACACAGAGCTCCTATATTTTCTTCTCAGCAGCACCCATAGGACTTCTAGTGTGTTAGTGGCAGCAAACAGAGCTCCTATATTTTCTTCTCAGCAGCACCCATAGGACTTCTAGTGTGTTAGTGGCATCACACAGAGCTCCTATATTTTCTTCTCAGCAGCACCCATAGGACTTCTAGTGTGTTAGTGGCAGCAAACAGAGCTCCTATATTTTCTTCTCAGCAGCACCCATAGGACTTCTAGTGTGTTAGTGGCAGCAAACAGAGCTCCTATATTTTCTTCTCAGCAGCACCCATAGGACTTCTAGTGTGTTAGTGGCAGCAAACAGAGCTCCTATATTTTCTTCTCAGCAGCACCCATAGGACTTCTAGTGTGTTAGTGGCATCACACAGAGCTCCTATATTTTCTTCTCAGCAGCACCCATAGGACTTCTAGTGTGTTAGTGGCATCACACAGAGCTCCTATATTTTCTTCTCAGCAGCACCCATAGGACTTCTAGTGTGTTAGTGGCAGCAAACAGAGCTCCTATATTTTCTTCTCAGCAGCACCCATAGGACTTCTAGTGTGTTAGTGGCATCACACAGAGCTCCTATATTTTCTTCTCAGCAGCACCCATAGGACTTCTAGTGTGTTAGTGGCAGCAAACAGAGCTCCTATATTTTCTTCTCAGCAGCACCCATAGGACTTCTAGTGTGTTAGTGGCAGCAAACAGAGCTCCTATATTTTCTTCTCAGCAGCACCCATAGGACTTCTAGTGTGTTAGTGGCAGCAAACAGAGCTCCTATATTTTCTTCTCAGCAGCACCCATAGGACTTCTAGTGTGTTAGTGGCAGCAAACAGAGCTCCTATATTTTCTTGTCAGCAGCACACATAGTACCTATAGTGTGTTAGTGTCAGCACCCATAGGACCTACAGTGTGTTGTGAGCACACATAGGAGTTCTATTTTTTATACTATATACACTACCGACTACAATGGCTGGAAGACCGCCAAGGAGAGGCAGAGCGTGCCGAGGCAAGAACACAGGGCAGGCAGGCTCTGTTTCTAGAGACAACAGTGCTGGCCGTGGACGTGGTCGTGCATCGTCATCAGCACGTGGCCATGGGACACGCTTGTCTTTGTTTTCGGCAGCTGGACATGTGGAGCCGCATCATGCCGAAGGCTTGGTAGAATGGATGACCAAGCCCTCCTCATCCTCCTCATCCTCTCTCACCCAGGCTCAGGGTACTGGCAGAGCAGCTGCCAACGCGTACTCAATGGCATCATCAGCCACCCCTTCCCTAGACCCACCATGTCCTCCTGAGGAGTCCCCCGAACTGTTTGAGCACAGTGTTGGGTACATGCTCCAGGAGGATGCCCAACGATTCGAAGGCTCGGATGATGATACCCAGCTTGAGGAAGTCAGTAGTGTGCGCGCAGAGAAAGGGGATGCTGAAGGACAGCAATCTGGCAGTAGTGTTCCACCAGCTGCAGCTTACTGCCAGGTTTGCTCTAGTGGTGAAGAGGGAGGGGATGATGAGGTCACTGACTCCACGTGGGTGCCTGAAGGGAGAGAGGAGGAGGAGGAGGAGGATGCAGCGTCACATGTCCAACGAGGCAGGATGCCCCCTGGAGGCCAGCTAGAGGCCAGCACAGCAACTGTACCACACCGCAGAGCTCCGCCTGTGCAGGGCGCTGCCTCTGCACGTTATCACAAAAGTTCTTTGGTGTGGGCCTTTTTTGAGACGAGTGCATCAGATCGCACCACTGCTATTTGCAATATTTGTCTCAAGCGTATCTCGCGTGGCCAAAACATCAGCCGCTTGGGCACCACAAGCATGAGCAGACATATGTCGACCTGCCATGCAGCTCGTTGGCAAGCACACATAAAAGACCCACACCAAAGAACAAAGCGGACCTCTCCTTGCTCCTCATCAGCTGGGATCTCCATCCCCACTATATCTTCAGTCCTCTCTGAAAGCTGCTCTGAGAGGACTGAAGGTGTAGAATTAGGTGTGTCACAACCAAGTACTTGCAGTACACCGACGTCCGATTGTAGCAGGCAAATTTCCCTGCCCCAGCTGCTGGACCGTCGAAAGAAGTATACTCCCAGCCATCCACATGCCCAGCGGTTGAATGCTAGCTTGGCTAAATTGCTAGCACTTCAACTGCTGCCTTTTCAGTTGATAGACTCGGCCCCCTTCCGTGAGTTTGTTCAATGTGCGGTTCCTCAGTGGCAGGTTCCCAAACGCCACTTTTTCTCACGGAAGGCAATTCCGTCTCTCTACTGGCATGTGGAAGGCAATGTCCATGCCTCGCTGGACAGGGCGGTCAGCGGTAAGGTGCATATTACCGCTGACTCATGGTCCAGCAGGCATGGACAGGGACGTTATCTTTCTTTCACGGCCCATTGGGTCACTCTATTGGTAGCTGGGAGGGATGCAGGACAAGGTGCAGTAGTGTTGGAGGTTGTTCCGCCACCACGCCTCCAAAATGCTACTACTGGTTGTGACACACCTCTCTCCTCCACCCCCTCCTCTTCTTCTTCCTCCATGTCCTCTTCGAGTGCTCTGTCCTCGGAACCAGCGGTGCTCCGTAGGCGTACAAGGGGCTACGCGAGTACGCAGGCAAAAAGATGCCATGCCGTGCTTGCGCTGGTGTGTTTGGGGGACAGGAGCCACACTGGGCCAGAGGTTCTGGCAGCTCTGCAGGGGCAGGCCGAGAGGTGGTTGACGCCACGCCAGCTTAAGCCAGGAATGGTCGTTTCTGATAATGGCACCAACCTCCTCTCCGCCCTGCGACAGGGGCAGCTCACCCATGTGCCCTGTATGGCTCACGTCCTCAACCTGGTGGTGCAGCGGTTCTTGGGCAGGTTCCCAGGCTTACAGGATGTCCTGAGGCAGGCCAGGAAAGTCTGTGTGCATTTCCGCCGATCTTATAATGCCAGTGCTCGGCTGACTGAGCTGCAAAAGGAGCTGAACCTGCCCAAGAACCGCCTAATATGTGACATGCCCACCAGGTGGAACTCAACGTTGGCCATGCTGCAGCGACTGCACACGCAGCAGAGGGCCATCAATGAGTACCTTTGCGACTACGGCACCAGGACAGGGTCAGGGGAGCTTGGCTTTTTTTCCCCACGCCAGTGGAGCATGATCAGGGATGCATGCACTGTCCTCTCACCATTTGAGGAGGCCACGAGGATGGTGAGCAGTGACAGTGCATGCATCAGTGACACTGTACCTCTTGTCCACCTGTTGGAGCATACGCTGCGTGGGATAATGGACAGGGCACTTGAGGCAGAACAGAGGCAGGAAGAGGAGGACTTCCTTGTCTCTCAAGGCCCCCTTTATCCAGACAATGTTCCTTCTGTCCCACCCATCACACAGGAAGAGGAGGAGGAGGAGGAGGAGGATTGTGTGAGCATGGAGGTGGAGCCTGGCACTCAGCATCAGCAGCAGCAGTCTTTTAGGGATGATGTACAGTCCCAACAAACCAGTGGACTTGTACGTGGCTGGGAGGAGGTGGCTGGCGATCATGTCATCCTCAGTGACCCAGAAGACTCCGGACCGAATGCCTCAGCTAACCTACGCTGCATGGCCTCCCTGATCCTGCAAAGCCTGCGGAAGGATCCTCGTGTTCTTCGGATCAAGGAGAGTGACCATTACTGGCTGGCCACTCTCCTTGATCCACGGTACAAGGGTAAGGTTGCGGACCTTATCTTGCCGTCGCAGAGGGAGCAGAGGATGAGACATCTCAGGGAGGCCTTGCAGAAAGGTCTGTGCAACGCGTTCCCAGAAACTGGGAGGTTACAAACTCCTGGTCCTGGACGACGAGTTGCTGAGGCTTCGGTCAGTAGCAGAAGGAACGGTGGGGAAGGTGGACGTCTGACCGATGCGTTCAGACAATTTTTTAGTCCGCAGCCCCAAGGTATGATCGGTTCCAGCAACCATCGCCAGCGTCTGATATACATGGTGCAGGAATACCTAGGGGCAAGGTCAGACTTGGACACCTTTCCCACCGAAAATCCTCTGGCTTACTGGGTCCTGAGGATGGATCACTGGCCAGAGCTTGCACAGTATGCAATTGAGCTACTGGCCTGTCCTGCATCCAGCGTTCTTTCCGAACGCACATTCAGTGCTGCTGGAGGATTTGTCACCGATCATAGGGTGCGCCTGTCCACCGACTCGGTTGATCGACTGACCTTCATAAAAATGAATCAGTCTTGGATCACCACCAGCTACCAGACACCTGAAGCGGATATAACGGAATAATTTATAATGTCACATCCCTTCAAGACTGCCTATGCTGATGCTGAGTGACTGTCCTGTTATGTTCACTGACTATCCTCTTCCTCCTCCTCAATGATCCATGCCACCACACCAGTGCCTAAGGCACAATTTTTCAGCCCCTGTATAACAGGGGCGTGTAATTACAATTTTTTAAAAAGATGCTTCGCAACAGGTGTGACTGCTGTGCTCAGAGTACAGTATCTGTGAGGGGTTGCAGTGTTGTGGCACCAGCACCAGTGCCTAAGGCACAATTTTTCAGCCCCTGTTGGGGCGTGTAATTACAATTTTTAGGCAATGCTTTGCAACAGGTCTCATTGCTGTGCTCAGAGTACAGTATCTGTGAGGGGTTGCAGTGTTGTGGCACCAGCACCAGTGCCTAAGGCACAATTTTTCAGCCCCTGTATAACAGGGGCGTGTAATTACAATTTTTTAAAAAGATGCTTCGCAACAGGTGTGACTGCTGTGCTCCAAGTACAGTATCTGTGAGGGGTTGCAGTGTTGTGGCACCAGCACCAATGCCTAAGGCAGAAATTTTCAGCCCCTGTTTAACAGGGGCGTGTAATTACAAATCTTGATCTAATAGTTCACAGCAGGGCCCATTCCTGCGCCCACCAAGAGTAACTATGAGGGCCTACAGTCTTGTGGCAACACCGTCCACCACCACCACCACCACCAAAGGCCCAATTTTTCTGCCCTGTTCAACAGGTGCATGCAATTACAAATCTTGATCTAATAACTCACAGCAGGGCCCATTCCTGCACCCACCAAGAGTAACTGTGAGGGCTTACAGTCTTGTGGCAACACCGTCCACCACCACCACCACCACCACCAAAGGCCCAATTTTTATGCCCGGTTCAACAGGTGCATGCAAGTACAAATCTTGATCTATTAACTCACAGCAGGGCCCATTCCTGTGCCCACCAGTCTTGTGGCTACACCAACATCTAATAGGGCAAATTTCTGCAGAGTATATACGGCAGGCCCCTACTTTCAAACATCCAACTTACAAACGACTCCTACTTGCAAACGGCAAGAGAAAACAGGAAGTGAGAGGAAATCTACCCCATGGAAGGAAAATTCTATCCTGTTAGATTTAATTTGGGAAAAAGGTATCTCCTCTCTACTGATGCTTTATCACCAATCCTTGTTTCAATTAAAACCCCACTTTTACAAAAACATTTGTCATTGGGACGGAAAGTGAGGTGACATGTTCTGAACAGATGTGCAAAGACAGCAAATGTTACAGGGGTGATAACCCCTCCCTATGTTCTCCAAAAAGCTTAAAAATAGTTTTTTTGGGGATGTAGCTACACTTCATAATGTACCTGTTCAGATTCTACTTAAGAACAAACCTACAGTCCATGTCTTGTTTGCACCACCTATATACTGCTGTTCAGAGTATATAGGGTTGTAGGTATAGGGTTTTATTTTGGGTGCGGGGTCCCCCTTAGTATCCATACAAGACCCAAAGGGGCTGGGGTGGGGGGGGGGTGATGGGGTAGCCATGCCATTTTTCTCAAGGATTTTCAGCCATATGGCGGCCAGGACAAGACATGACATTAAAGCCGCAAGTGGTTTTAAATGGCTTCTTTTTTTCCTTTACAAATGTCATTTTGTGCAAGGACAGTTCTAAACACGGGAAACACATGCCACTTCACAGGCATACTTTAGACACCCCCCAGGTACCGTATTTAAAGGAAAAATTCACTTTTTTTTTTTTCACTTTATGCATCATTAAAATGACTGCTCCCGAAAAAACTTTAGTTTTTAAAATTTCTTTTTGCATTGATATATGTCCCCTGGGGCAGGACCCGGGTCCCCAAACCTGTTTTATAACATTAACGTGCATATTGGCCGTTGTAATTAGCAATTTTGATTTCGAACGTTCGCGTCCATTATAACGAATAGGGTTCGAAAATTCGCGCGAACTTTCGGTCCGTTCGAAGGTTCTGGTGCGAACCGAACCCGGGGGTGTTCGGCTCATCCCTAATATTAACCTTTAAAATTAGCACTTTTTATTTTTCATGTTCGTGTTCCATAGACGTTCGCGTGTTCGAACAAATTTTTTGCCTGTTCGCATGTTCTGCTGCAAACCGAACCGGGGGGTGTTCGGCTCAAACCTAATAGCCATCAATATAGATGTCCACACTGTTTAGCATGGATGGAGGAATTGACTGATCTCTCTTGTTCAGCCTGTGAGGTTGAATGAGAAATCAGAGCGTATTTGGCTAGGGTTATATTACAGAGGGTCCCTTTTAAGTTTATATTTCCGATGCCCATTATTATTGCTTTTTATTTGTTGAAGTCATTTTGCCTTGAATGCCACCTGGCCAAAGCCTATCTTTGATACCCTACTCTATATAGGTTTAGGGTCTGTGTCGATGGGCTTTTGTTCACATAAGACAGGTTTTGCATTCCAATACAAGTCTTTGGTAATGCATATCTTGCATTAAGCAAATCAGATGCACCTGTTAATGAATTGTGAATGGTATTAGAAGCCTCTCAACTGATGCCATCAACACAAATCTCCCAGGTTCACTAGGACCCCTTAAACACTGGGGCCGCACATGAGTTCGCGGTAAATCGCCGCTCGTTTTAGCAGCGCTTTTCCGCTGTTTAAGGGGGGCTTTTGCGCCACTTTTTGGTCACTAGCTGGGCGCTTTTAACCCCAAAAAAGGGGTTAAAAACTCCTGTGTGGCGGCGCTTAGGAAGCGCTTTTCAGGCACTTCAGAAGCACTGCCCATTCATTGCAATGGGCAGGGACATTTGGGAGTGCTGTATACAGCGCTCCCAAACCGCCCCAAAGATGCTGCTTGCAGGACTTGCTCTAACGTCCCGCAAGCGCACCGCCTGGGTGTAAAAGCACCTATTGCAATGAATAGGAGGCAGTTTTCAGGCACCTTACAGGCGCTATTTCTAGCGCTAAAACTAGAAAACTGCCTCAGTGTGAAAGGGGTCTAAAATATACATCAAGCTTTCATAGAAAGACCAAGATTGTTCCACAGATGTCACTCTGGACCTACCTCCCAGTTAACCAACTTTTATAGTCTATTACCTCTTACCAACTCGCTACAGTGATTTTACTGTGGTAGGGCGGCACGTGCAGGCAGAACGTACATATACATCATTGTGCCTGCTCCATGTTAGAAGTGTGCAGCGTGCCCTTCCTATGACCACTGTGTCTACCGGACACAGCAGATTACTGTCACTGTTAATCAGTAACCGGGTATCGTGTGAACGCTATGATTGGTCATAGCGATCACTTGATAACAATGTAAACAACCTGTCATGAATGGCATTCCATTCATGAACTGCTTGCTTACTGTTGTGATCTGTGATTGTCCCACAGCAATCACATGGTACCTGGCTACCTGTACCATGTGATTAGCTGTAGCCAATCACAGATCACAACCAAAAGCGAGCTGTTCATGACAGCTAAACCTATTGCTTATACAGTGATCTTCACAGAAAAATCAATACCAGTGTATGAAAAAAATTAAATAAATCCCTGATCACCCCCCAGAGTAGTATAGTGTCACTATGGTGACATAGAGCTACTCTGATGACAGGATGTGAAACAAATTGTAAACAAAGAAAAAAAAGAAAAAATGTTTTAAAAATTGAATAAAAAATTATTATTTTTTTTTTTTACATACTGTCACCAGTCAGTATACCTGATCACCACCACACTAGTCATGTGGTGACACTGCACTGGTGACAGCAGGTAAAAAAATTGTGAAAGAAAAAAAACACATTTTATTTAATTTCTTAACATTTAAAAAAAATTGGCCAAAAAATTACAATTTTCAAAAAACTTGCCATGCCTCTTACTACATTCCTCAGACTGTCTATCAAACTGAATAGCAAACGAATGCCCTGGTCATGAAGGGGGTAAAACCCTTTATATATGAAACCTAGCAAAGGCTAAAGGTAGGTGTGTATAACATCGAAATTTGTCTTTCCCCTTCCACATCCCACAGATTGGTGGACAGCTTGATGATTCTATACACCAGGGGTCTCTAAACTTTCTACACAAAGGGCCAGTTTACTGTCCTTAAAACTTTAGGGGGGCCCGACTGTGGCCAGAAGAAGTAGAAAATGTCCTGGTGTCAACGGGAGTAAACAATGTCTCATTGCTTTCAACGGGAGGAATAGTGTCCCATCATTGGTGTCAGTGGGAGGAATAGTGCACCATAGTCGGCGTCAGTGGCAGGAACTCTGCCCCACTTCTGCTAAGCTGACAATGTGGCAAATAGTGCCCCATCCTTGGTGTCAATGTGAGGAATAGTGCCCCATCATTGGTGTCTGTGGAAGGAATGATGCTCAATCATTGGTGTCAGTGGGAGGAATAGTGCCCCATCATTGGTGTCAGTGGGAGGAATAGTGCCCCATCATTGGTGTCAGTGGGAGGAATGATGCTCAATCATTGGTGTCAGTGGGAGGAATAGTGCCCCATCATTGGTGTCAGTGGGAGGAATAGTACCCTGTCATTGATGTCAGTGGGAGGAATAGTGCACCATAGTCGGTGTCAGTGGCAGGAACTCTGCCCCACTGCTTCTGATACTTCTAATACCCCAAGGGCCAGATAAAAGCAAGCAAAGGGCCGCATCCAGTGGTGGCTGGTGCTCAAATTTTTTTTGGGGGGGGCGCAAACAAACAAACAAAAAAAACTCAAATCAATTGCAGCCTCACTGTTTCCAAAACGCAGCCACTGTGCCCATCAATTGTCACCACTGTGCCCATCAATTGTCACCACTGTGCCATCAAACGCAGCCACTGTGCCCAGCAATTGTCACCACTGTGCCATGCCATCAATTGTCGCCACTGTGCCATCAATTGTCGCCACTGTGCCATGAAACGCAGCCACTGTGCCATGCCATCAAACGCAGCCACTGTGCCATCAATTGTCACCACTGTGCCTATCAATTGTTGCTACTGTGCCATCAAACGCAGCCATTGTGCCATGCCATCAAACGCAGCCACTGTGCCATGCCATCAAATGCAGCCACTGTACCATGCCATCAAACGCAGCCACTGTTTAATCAATTGTCACCACTGTGCCCATCAATTGTCACCACTGTGCCAGCAATTGTCACCACTGTGCCCATCAATTGCCGCCAGTTTGCCCCCTCAAAAACCGCCAGATTACTTCCCCCAGTACTTACCTTTCTCGGGTCAGCCATCCTCCCTCAATGTCTTCTCCCAAGTCCCGCCCTCGATGTTGCTTCAGCCAATCAGGTTACCGGTAACCAGATCCAGTGAACCTGATTGGCTGAGATGCGTGTCAGTGTTCACCAAGGAACGCACCCCCCGTGCGTCCCTTGGTGAACTATTTGGAAGCCGATTACAGCCTGAGGGCTGTAATCGGAAAGCTTATCAGAGCCGCTGGCTCTAATAGACACTTCCAAAACACACCCACCGCCGGCCACCACTCTAATTCAGATGGCCGGCGCTCACCAGGAGGCCGGCCATCTGAATAGTGGGCGGCAGCGGCGACAATACACAGATTCATGCAATGCATGAATCTGTGTATTGTCTTTCAGTGATGGTGCAGGAGCGAGAGGGGGCGGCGCTCCGGCTCCCTCTATGGAAGCACCGCCACTGACCGCATCTAGTCCCCTGACCACAGTTTGGAGACCAATGATATACACGCAGGCAAATCTGTATGCTCCAAATAGCCCATATAGAAAACCAGCCTTACTTTCAGTCCTGCACAGTTGTACAAGCTCCTCTCCTGTACTAAAATTACTTGCTTTTAAATCTCTACATACTGTGAAGTTCTAACAGTGTGCATTAGAAGCTACAGCTTTGAATTGCCCCATCAAATATACTTCAATACAGAAATTGTCCTACAGGTTCTTCAACCAGGGTTCCACAAAACCCTAGGGTTCCTCCAGAGGTTGCTGGGGGTTCCTTGAGCAATGGGCACTTTCTGCCTCTCAGATAAGTTCCCACTGAAACCATTGATCTTTTTAGCTATCTGTCAGGGGGTAATTCTTCCCAATGTCCACAAGTATAAGGTGCATTCTTCTCACTGACCATCACATGAATGTATCATGAGTTGTACATAATATTTAGCAGGGGATCCCTGAGCTCTGAAACTTATTTCAAGGGTTCCTCTATGTTAAAAAAAAGTTGATAAAGGCTGGGTTAGGAGTTGGCGTAGGTATAATAAGCCTATTTAAAAAGAGATATGTCAAAAAACCAATGATAGACAAACTGGCTGACTTAGCTCAACAGACTCCACCTGTAACAGATGTACCCCTTTTATTTGGCCTGTCCCTTTAAAGTAGACAATTTTGTAACGCAGAAGTTAGTATAGTGCAATAATTCAATGTGACACCTCTAAAGATACAGCTCCATACACTATATATAGGTTGCACGTAAGGAAGGATCAGACTGCAAACATATTTTTGTGTCTGCTTTTCACATATGGTATGGCAATCCCTAGGCTACAGCCATATGTAGAGAACCGCATTTTAAGACTTATTGTCGGTAAGATTTATGGGAGTGATCTATGATCAGCAATTTTTCATGTCCTCATATCATGAGCAAACACACACACAGGGCCATTCCCTGAATAATCAGAAGGTGTAATACAGAACGCTCCCGTCACAGTGAATCTGTCAAGGAAGACCAAACTTTACACTGCTAAAAATGCACTTTGCCATTACAAGATTTCACTGGCGGAGAGTGAATGGAAATGACTAACAAGAGGAATAAACTGGAAATTATGCTTACAAATGAAAAGTGCAGCTGAAATATATTACATGTCATCCAGATTAGTGTCATGTACTTTCTACTTATAGTGTAACATAAACTGAAGTGAGCCTGTCATAATGAATCAGAATTACCACAAACAAATTTTTTGTCACCACCAATCGAATAAATGGGACGGTGGAGGGTAAATTCTGATTCCAAGGCTTATAATGCAGGTCAAGAGCCTGACAACTTGACCAGTGTGGCCCAGATGTCCCCAACCTTCTTGATACTGCCCAACCACTCATACTCCGACATTTCCCTTACCATTATATAAATTGACGAGACCACACCTGAAATTGGAGTATAATTTGCCATAGCAGCCTTTTTATTAACAAAATATTAAGATTTCAAAACCTTTTAAACATAAACATTTGTAAACAACAACTATCAGTTACATAGTTACATAGTTAGTCAGGTTGACAAAAGACACAAGTCCATCCAGTTCAACCATAAAAAAAAAAAAAAAATATCGTACAATCCCATATACCCAATTCTATACCCACAGTTGATCCAGAGGAAGGCAAAAAACCCCAGCAGAGCATGATCCAATTTGCTACAGCAGGGGAAAAATTCCTTCCTGATCCCCCGAGAGGCAATCGTATTTTCCCCGGATCAACTTAACCTATAAATGTCAGTACTCAGTTATATTATGTACATCTAGGAAAGTATCCAGACCTTTCTTAAAGCAATCTACTGAGCTGGCCAGAACCACCTCTGGAGGGAGTCTATTCCACATTTTCACAGCTCTCATGCCTAGTACACACGGCCGAGAATCTCATCAGGAAAAAACCCATTGTTTTTCCTGACGAGATTCTTGACAAGAATCTTGTCCCAGCCAAGTGTACACACGCTCGTTTCTTAAGAACTGCCTTTCTTTTGAATGGAACGAACGCGGTGACGTCATTGACTACGACGAGCGTGCGCTTGTCACATTAGATGCCGTCGCCGCCATCTTGCTACACCCTACCTATGCCTAGGATGCTACCGCACATGCGTCAAAGTCATTTCTAGCATGTGCAGGTTTCCACGTCAAAAGGTAAGTGTAAACACTCTCGGGTTTCTCATCGGGAAACAGGCCGACGTGAATCCCGACGAGAAAATAGAGAGCAGGTTCTCTATTTTTCTTGTTGAGATTCTGGCCAGTTTCCTTGACGAGAAACCTGAAAGCCTCGTACACACGCACGGTTTACTCGGCAAGAAAGCTCTGTCAGCAATTTTCTTGCTGGTTCTTGCCGAGAAAACCGGTCGTGTGTACGAGGCCTCACTGTAAAGAAACCTTTCTGTATTTGGAGATGAAATCTCTTTTCCTCTAAAGAGTGCCCCCTTGTCCTCTGTATTGACCGTAAAGTGAATAACTGAACACCAAGTTCACTATATGGACCCCTTATATATTTGTACATGTTGATCATATCCCCCCTTATTCTCCTCTTCTCTAGAGTGAATAAATTCAGTTCCTCTAATCTTTCCTCATAGCTGAGCTCCTCCTTGCCTCTTATCAGTTTGGTTGCCCTTCTCTGCACTTTCTCCAGTTCTCCGATATCCTTTTTGAGAACTGGAGCCCAAAACTGAACTGCATATTCCAGATGAGGTCTTACTAATGATTTGAACAGGGGCAAAATGATATCTCTCTCTCTGGAGTCCATACCTCTCTTAATACAAGAAAGAACTTTGCTCGCTTTGGAAACCGCAGCTTGGCATTGCATGCCATTATTGAGCTTATGATCTACCAAAACCCCCAGATCCTTCTCCACTACGGATCCCCCCAGTTGTACTCCCCCTAGTATGTATGATGCATCCATATTCTTAGCCCCCAAATGCATAACTTTACATTTATCAACATTAAAACTCACCTGCCCCATAGTCGCCCAATTAGACAGAGCATTGAGGTTGGCTTGTAAATTGGAGACATCCTGTAAGGACGTTATTCCACTGCATAACTTAGTGTCATCTGCAAAGACAGAAATGTTACTTTTGATCCCAGATCCAATATCATTTATAAAGATATTAAAAGGTAAGGGCCCCAGTCACTGCTGTACGAAAGCCCTGCCTCCCCTTTAAATAAACAAAACCCCTCCCACTCTAATCATTTTACTAATCCTTACCTTTTCCCTTCTTGCAAACTTCCCTGCTTTTAACCCCCATTGTTGCCTCCCCTTTACACACTGTCATGCCTAGCCCGACACTTTTTTTCTCTTCTTTCCTTTCGGGCCCCACTAGTGTACAAGGGTAAAATGGGGTCCAGGGATAAGGGTATAAGGCAGAGTTGAGGTTCTAAAGATAATGTACAAATATAGATTTTAATCTGGTGCCATCTGGTTATTGCAGGCATACAGATTTGTGGTTAAAGTTCAAGGCAGACCTCCATGAAGAACAGACTATATAACAGTGCTTAGAGTGTAAAAGGCTGGCTTTCTCGTTCAAATATTTTATTGAAAGGCAATGAGTATAACATGAACTTTACAAACATGAGGTATTCCAAAAAAGAAAGGGATCACAGAGGTATGTCTCAAGAGGCAGTAGTAGGTAATGACATAACCATACAATATAGGGATATAACAGTGGTACATAATAGTGCAAATGGAATAGGCCACAATAGTCCAACAGAGTCATAATATTGAGGACTAGGGAGGTAACCAAACCAGGACATGCAGCCACACGGCCAGGGTTGTTGGGGCTAGGAGGCCCCAGAGGTGGCTATAAAGCTGGGCTGTGATAGGAGGTAAAGAAACACTTTAATAGCCCTGTCCTCAGGGATTTCTAAATATATTCAGTAACCAGCTCTGTCTGTGACGGTATCCAGGTCTGCAAGGTACCAGAGTTAAAAGAGAAGTATGGGTTTCCTTTTTTTTGCTTACATCTATTCTATGTGAGCTGCTGATATCTATAAACCCTCCCAGCCCTCTCAGAAGTGCCCGCATTCTGTTAAAATTTAGATAAATACCTGTGGGAGGTTCTACAGTCTTTCATACAGCATCATCCAGACAATGGTGTGAATATAGAGTCTGGACCCTCTTTCTTGTCATTTTGCTTGACTGATGTCGGCTCTCCTGCTTGTTTCTGAGACTTCACAGAGCGTAGCTGCTCCCCCCTTCCTTCTCCCTCCTCCTATCTATCAGCACAGACACGTCTCTTAGGGGAGGGAGGACAGAGACAAGGGGTGTGTTGGTGTGTTGGTGCAGATGTACACACCCCCTGAGAACTTTTCAAACTGAAAGTGGACCGTTTTTGCCAGCTGAAGGAAAGTTCATGTGCACATGCTGTAAAAACGAAAAGAGGTAAAAAAAAAAAAGATTAGCTGATATGTGACTTATGTGTTATGTACTAGTTATTTAACCCATCCCATACTTCTCCTTTAAGATAAACCTGTGAGACGTATGCTACAAAGAGGACCATCTATTGTTGGTGCTCCCTCCTCTCCCATGCAGCTGCCATTGGCTGACTCAGTGGAGCCGGGTCACGTGACCAGACTGGAGTGGGCTGAAAATAGGTAAGTATAGAGATCTTTCTTAGACAGGTTAGTCAGCAGAGGTATTTGGAGGGGAGAGGGAGCATTTTTAAGAATAGATAGATAAAGTCTATAAAGCTACTTTAAGGGTCTGGTATGTGTGCAAAATGGCCTTCTGTTATTTGGGGCCCATTTTTTTCTTTTTTTATTATTTTTATTGATTTTAAAAGGGTATGACATTCAACACAGAGCCTATTGGGCATACCCAGGCTCAACAGGTCTCTAGGACCAGAACTATCTATACTTCCGGCCAGATCGCCACAGCAGTCTGAGCAGAAGTTTGGCCCCCTCTCCTTCCCCTGCAGTCTTCTGGGACAAATCACAGGTCCCAGAAGACTGCAGGCCCATTCACAAAGCGCAGTGGGAAGATGCCATCACCTGGACCCGAAGCTGATTGAAGAATTAGCTTAGGTGAAGTCGACGCTAAATCCCTGGACGGGTAAGTGTCCTTATATTAAAAGTCAGCAGCTACAGTATTTGAAGATGCTGACTTTTAATTTTTCTGGGGGCGACTGGAGCATCCTTTTTATCACAAAGAAGAAAACTTCATAAACCATTTAATCACAGCAAAGTTATGCTAGAAATCAGTTTCTATCTACATGGAATGTGCTTTGTTTTTTGGGCTTTGATAAATACAGAGCGAGTGCTACACTGTTACACGATTGTATTTGCTGTCTTCTGGAATGACACATTATTACAGTATATTGCTCATTAAAGGGATTTACACTTCACCTCCTAAATATTTCAAGGCTCTCACATACAGAATCTCCTTTATCGATTCCCTAGTCATGTGGGATTCCCTCCTGTGCTGTGGACTTGCCATCCCAGTGATTTAGGGGCTCTAAATTTATGGGTTTTGCATACACAGCAATATCTCCTTTGGTTTGTTTGTCCGGCTGTGTATAAGAAGGATTAGAGAGGCAAAGTTATGCCTTTCTACAGCCATATTATATGTCATTAGCCTAGGATGAGCTAAAGAAAGACATTGCTCCGCAGAATTCCTAACTGATAAGTGACACTGATTTACATGTTTTTACTGAATGTTCTCATGATGTTCTTCACAAAAGAAACTTGCACTGTAGGCTGAGGCTCCTAATACTGATCTCTGTCCCAAAATGCTAATTGCCTGGCTGTCTCTTGCTTTAATACATGGACCTGGAAAAATTAAGCGATATCTGGACTCTGTATCTTCGGCCCCTTTCACACTGGGGCGGGCAGGAGCGGTGGCGGTATAGCAGCGCGATTTTCAGCGCTGCTATACCGTCGTTCTTACCGCGGTATGCGCTCGCTAGGGGGGTGAATTTAACCCCCGCTAGTGGCCCAAAAAAGGGTTAATACCGCCCGCAAACCGCGGCTATTGCCACGGTTTGCGGGCGGTATTACCACGCTGTCCCATTGATTTCAATGGGAGACCGCGGTAAAGGAGCGGTAAACACACCACTCCTTCACCGCTGTAAAGAAGCGGCTAGCAGGACTTTTGGAGCGGTCCTGCTAGCGCACCGCTTCAGTGTGAAAGCCTTCGGGCTTTCACATTGAAGGCTAAAGGGCATGATTTTTACATGCGGTATAATAGCGTTAATATTAGCGCTAAACCGCATGAAAAACGCCCCAGTGTGAAAGGGGCCTTCATGTTTGTTTCAGGTCGGGGGAATCCGAAGGCACTGTTGTCATGCATGGAAGCCTGGTAGCCAGAATTTCCAAAAGGAAAAACCGTCAATGAGAGCTTCCATATGGAACTGAGTACAGGTTCCCAGTAAAGAGACATGCTAGTCAAGAAATAGAAAATATATTTAAATTAGTTATTATAGTAACTAGTTCGTTTTTAGAACTTAAAGTTATTGAAATTAAAAATGAACAAAGCGTATCCTTCGATTGTGTATACTTGCCTTGATCCAAAGCACCTACTGTGATTTCTGTCTGCTCTGTCATTTCTCTGCTATGTGCATGAGTCACGTCTGACAGTCTGTGCCCATACCAGACAATCCTGGGAGATGGCCCCGCCCCCCTTAAGCACACAACAGGTGATTGACAGCCTCAGCTGTGCATGTTTTGCTATGAGGCTGTGTAGAGGGGTGTGTGTCTATTTCTTCAACTCAGGTCTCAAGTTACACTCAGTACCCTGCTCTGTGCAGTGTGTGGCATCTGATCCCCGCTCCCTCTCTTTTAGAGCTCAGAAATGATGTGTAAAATGCAGTGATGTAAGTAACTGAGTTAGAATAAACAGAGTTACGTAACGCAGTTACTTTAGAGGGTAACGAGTAATCTAACTGATTACTCTTCCCCTCATGGTAACGCAGTTACCATTACTTGGGCGGTGTTACCCCAATTACATCTACCGCCACTAGATGGCAGTAGTGTAATTCCTCCTCTCCTCTATGACCGGGTCTCTCTCATGTCACGGCACTGACGGCAGTCACGCTGCTTCCCGCGGCCCCTCCTCTCTTCTCGTCCATCCCTATTTGCTTGTGACATCATCTGGGATGGACGAGAAGAGAGGAGGGGCCGCGGGGGAGTAGCGTGACTGCCGTCAGTGCCGTGACATGAGAGAGAACTTATTACACACGCATCCTGCGCTACTCTGCATGGCTGGTAAACAATGTGCTATGTGCCCTGCCCTAATGTGCTATGTGCCCCGCCCTGATGTGCTATGTGCCACATGTCCTTAAGTGCCCTCATGTGCTATGTGCCCTGTGCCCCATACCCTGATGTGCTATGTGCTATCATGTGCCCTGATGTGCTGTGCGCCCTGATGTGCTATGTGCCCCATGCCCTGATGTGCTATGTGCCCTCAAAAAAAAAGTCAGTTACTTTTGCTGAATAACTAATTACTTTTTCAATGTAGTAACTGAGTTACTAACGCAATTACTTTTTGGGAGAAGTAATTTGTAACTGTAACTAATTACTTTTTTAAAGTAAGATGACCAACAATGGTAAAATGTGTGTGTGACAGACTCACCCAGGACAGAGGCTTTTGGAGGGGACTGCAGGCTAGCCTCTTGCCTACTGACTATGGGCCCTGGCTTTTAAGGAAACACTACTCGTTGTGAGGTGTATGCCTGGGGGACCCTTGGAGGAATGTTACTTTGGATTTAAGTCCATGTCTCCCCAAGACACACAGACTATGAGACTCTAGGCCCGGAGTCCCTGTTTAGGGCCTAGCTGCCTCATTACCAATAGTGACTGCTTTACACTGTGAGACTCAAGGCAGATGTTGTCATCAGCTCAAGCCACCCATTTGGGGTCACCTGCTATAGTCTGTTTATTAGTCCCCCGCCCACTGTCAATTGACGGCGGGCGGAGGATACTCTCGTTCTGGGAGGACGTCATATGACGTCCTCCCTTTAAAACAAGCTAGGAGGCGCTCGCGCGCCGCCAGCGGCACGCGCCCGCCGCGTTCACAAGGCCCCGGGGCACCCGCGATTGCCCGGGAAACGAGCAGGAAAGTGGATCTCTGTGTGTAAACACAGAGATCCACGTCCTGTGAGGGAGAGGGGACCGATGGTGTGTCCCTTGTACATAGGGACAACCATCGGTCACCTCCCCCAGTCAGTCCCCTCCCCCCACATTAAGAACACTTTGAGGGAACATATTTAACCCCTTCCCGCCCCCTAGTGGTTAACCCCTTCCCTGCCAATCACATTTATACAGTAATCAATGCATTTTTATAGCAGGGATCGCTGTATAAATGTGAATGGTCCCAAAAATGTGTCAAAAGTGTCCGATGTGTCCGCCGCAATATCGCAGTCACAATAAAAAATCGCAGATCGCCGCCATTACTAATAAAAAAATAAAAATGCTATAAATCTATCCCCTATTTTGTAGACGCTATAACTTTTGCGCAAACCAATCAATACGCGCTTATTGCGATTTTTTTTTTTTTTTACCAAAAATATGTAGAAGAATACGTATCGGCCTAAACTGAGGAAAATTTTATTTAAAAAAAAAAAATGGGTATTTATTATAGCAAAAAGTAAAAAATTGTGTTTTTTTTTCCAAACTGGACGCTCTTCTTTTGTTTATAGCGCAAAAAATAAAAACCGCAGAGGTGATCAAATACCACCAAAAGAAAGCTCTATTTGTGGGAAAAAAAGGACACAAATTTCGTTTGGGAGCCACGTCGCACGACCGCGCAATTGTCATTCAAAGTGTGACAGCGCTGAAAGCTGAAAAATGGCTTGGGCAGGAAGGGGGTTTTCGTGCACAGTAGAGAAGTGGTTAAGGTGTTATGTGTCTTCCCATTGTCCTATTGTTTTGTCTGTCTGCTAGCAAACCATTGTGAGAAGTCTATACTTATGATAATGTGTACTGTACTTTATATCCAGGGTGAGGGGCTTGGTGCCAAATAGTCTGGGTGGGTACTGAGTCACCCTGGTGGCTAGTTGTTTAATCAACTTAATGTTTCTAGTATATGTTGGCTAGTTTGACTAACTCTTGGAGGATCTTCTATGATGGGATTAGCTATGAGTCAGCTCTACCTCGTTACATAAACCATTGTGTGATGTTTTAGGTAAATAGTTATCGTTCCTGTGGTGACTGACCTACTTTTCAAGTGTATAAAAAACCTGTATTTCTGTTCAATATACAGTCATTCCTTTGGAGTTTACCTCACATCTTGTCTGTGTACGATGTTTGGGGTAAAAAGAGCTGGTATTCGCTCTCAATCTGCTCAGAACTGTTTGGAGGGCAGGAGGCGCTGGATGGCGGATGGAAGCACCTAGTCAGGGAGCCCAAGCGTTTCCGACACAGTGTGCTTTATGAGGTTGTACAGAATAGAGGGCTGCAGATACATAGGTACAGCTTATGTAGGATGACTTATTTCATCTCTGTGTATCATTAGAGGCCAGTCACTTCAGTGGGTATATGTAAGGGTTTACACCCACTTCAACCACTTCCTGTCTGCCCACAGCCTATAAACAGGCAACAGGAAGCAGCGCCGATGCGGGTAACATACCTGTATGTCAGCCCACATCGGTGGCTCCTGCGTAGCTCACAGAACCCCCCCCCCCCCCCGAGCCTGGTGATCTGTATGTCCCACAGACAGAGCAGATTACATTAACGCTTTGTCCGGATGATCACATGGTCTTGTACCATGTGATTGTTGTGTCCAATTACAACAATCACATAGTACTCAATGGAAACCGAAAGTAAACATCAGTTCTCTCTGCTCCCACATAGAACTGATGCTGCTGCCTGTGAGTGCACAGCAGCCTGTCACACTACATGTACACTCACAGACTGCAGTGCCAGCCTGCACCAGTGTCCCTGATCACTGCCCCAGTGTCAGCACAATAAACAGTGCAGCCTGTCACCTGTCCCAGGGTCACCAATGCTCAGTCCATGAACCATACAGGTACCAACATCCTTATCACCAACATACCAGCTTCCTGATCACTGCCGTATCCCATACCAATGTCCTGATCATTCCCATACCCCATACCAGCATCCTGATCATCGCTATATGCCATACCAGCGTTCTGATCACCACCACATGCCATACCAGCATCCTGATCACTGTCATACCCCATACCAGTTTCCTGATTACCATTATATGCCATACAAGATTCCTAGTCACCACCATAACCCATACCAGTTTCCTGATCACCGCCATACGGCATAGCAGATTCCTGGTCACCACAATAACCCATACTAGTTTCCTGATAAACGCCATACACCATACCAGTTTCCTGATCACTGCAATATGTCATAGCAGATTCCTAGTCACTGCCATAACCCATACTAGTTTCCTGATCACTGCCACACACCATACCAGGGCCCTGATCACAGCCATACACCATACCAGCATTCTGATCCCCGCCATTCGCTATACCAGTGTCCTGATTCTTTCCATAATCCATATCAGCATCTTGATCACCGCCATGATATCCCATACCAATGTCCTGATCACTGCCATACCCCATACCAGCATTCTGATCATCGCCATATGCCATACCAGTGTTCTGATCACCACCACATCCTATACCAGAGTCCTGATCACTGCCTTACCCCATATCAGTTTCCTGATCACCGCCATAAACCATACCAGGTTCCTGGTCACTGCCATAACCCATACTAGTTTCCTGATCCCTGTCATATGCAATACCAGTGCCCTGATCACTGCCATACACCATAGCAATGTCCTGATCACCACCATACCCCATACCAGTGTCCTGTCATTTGCCATACCAGTGTCCTGGTTGCTTCCATAATCAATACCAGCAACCCATACTAGTTTCCTGATCCCTGTCATATGCAATACCAGTGCCCTGATCACCGCTATACACCATACCAACATCCTGATCACCACCATATCACATGCCAGCATCCTGATTATCCTGATTATCGTCATGCCCTATGCCAGCATCCTGATCATCGCCATACTCTACACCAGCATCCCGATAACCGCCATATCACATGCCAGCATTCTCATCATCGTCATACCCCATGCCAGCATCCTGATTGTTGCCATACCAGTGTCATGTCATTAACATTGCCATACCAGTGTCCTGAACGCCTCCATACCAGTGTCCTGATCATGGCCATACCAGTGTCCTGATCACTGCCATACCAGTGTCCTGATCACCTCCATATTAGTACCAGTGTCAACAGAGCCAGTGTCCCCAATTGTTTTCACTGTCCTGGTTCTCCAGGGCCTCCAAGAAATGTGATAGATACTCAGAAAATTTGATGCAGAATTTATGACCCTAGAATACCTTAATTGCTTCTTGCCCAGGGACATACCAGTACCAGCGATTCAGAAGTTGGTAAATGTAATCTGAGCTGCTAAAGAGTTTTGCCAAGTTCATATTGCTGTCAGTGTCCCAGATGGGAGAATACACTGAGGTTGATTTACTAAAACTGGAGAGTGCAAAATCGGGTGCAGATGTGCATGGTAGCCAATCAACCTCTTACTTCAGCTTGTTCAATTAATCTTTGACAAAAAAGAAAACCCCAAAACTGGATGCTGATTGGTTTCTATGCAGAGCTCCATTTGCTCTAATAAGCATTATCAATAGAACAGAAAGTTAAGAAAAATCCCTAATGTTTAATTTGCAAACAAAATAGGAATAGAGGGGGAAAATTCCAATGGAGACATTTGTTCTTGTGACAACTGCCTAAAGAGGATTTTTCCCATTTTGGAGAGATATTCCATCATTTGCTGTTTTACAGGGAGTGAAGGAAAGTATCCCTAATCTATTCAAAGGGAAAAAAGTTTTGACTTTGATTAAAGAGAAACCCCCAGCAAACCAGTCTATGAGTTTTTCAATGTTATGTTTCTAATGTTATATATAAACTTGGGCAGGAAATGATGGAAAATCACCCCTGTGGGGACACAGATGGCATAAATAACGATGTATCTAACTCTTAACTACTCTATCCTAAAGTTTTGGATTTGGATGCATTTTAACTACATGAGACAGTACACAGATTTTATTTTTCAGCCTCTACATTTGGGGTCTATTTTCATTAAAGTGACTGTAAGCACTAAAGGTTTCTTTTTTACCCAAATGCATTCTGTGCATTAAGGTAAAACAAAACTTGCAATGTCTGTTCCCCCCTCCCCCTTCCTTATACTTACCTGAGTTCTTTATCGATCCAACGCTGTGCCTAACTGAAGGTCTTCTCTCCTCTCTCCGTCTACTCACTGGGACTGAGGCAGCAGTGGGAGCCATTAGCTCCCGCTGCTGCCAATCAAATTCTGAGGAGGGAACAGGGGTTGTGGCCGAGCTGCGCTATGTGTGTCTATGGATCCACACAGCCCAGCTCGGGATCAAGCCGGAATGTCTGTCAGCCATAAAAAAGGAGGAGCCAAAACCCTGGTGGAGGGGACTCCAGAAGAGCAGGCTCGGGACTACTAAGAGCAGGTAAGTATAAACCTGTTTATTATTTTAATTAAAAAAAAAGACATTACAATCGATTTAAATAACCACAATTTGTAAACTATCATTCCCCTTGTCCTCTAATGTCCCCAGTAGCCTCTAAAATAACACAGGGGGCAAATAAATAAACATTGAGGGAAATCATGAGCTGTTATCCAAGAAACTAGCCAGGTTTCATTATTCAGAACAAATGATTAGTTCAGTAATTTTTTCAACTTTCCATCTATTAAATCTTCTGCCCTTGTTGTTTTAACTTTGGATAGTAAAACATTTTTATTCTGTCAGTAAATACCTTATACAGCCCACTTCTTGTTTCTTGTCTAGTAAAAAGCCTAGGCTTATGACATCATGCACAGCTCTCTCTCTCTCACACTCTTGTGAGAGTTTGCCAGGAAGAGAGAGGGGGGGGTGAGTCATAAGAGGGCCAATGAGAGCTGCAGAGCTGGAGATGTGCCTCTGTGTGTCTGTGTAAATCCAGGAAGTGAACAGGCAGCAGCTTCAGCTGCCCACAGTTAAAATGGTTGCAGCCAGACTTAGTGGAGGGTGATTTCTGTAGCATATTTGACAAGTACAGAATCACAGTATATATAAAATATGCAAAGTGGTTGGAGGGAAGCTTCAGAATGGCAAAGATGTTTTTATTACAAATTATGTGAGCAGACTGCAGTGCCTCTTTAACATCTTCCCAATACGTTCCTGCCCAAGGAAATAAACTCTAGCTTTGTGTCTATTATTTCAAGGGTTAAACAAGGCTAGTGTAATGTTGACAAGATGAAGAAACTGAAAGGGAAAAAAAAAAGTTTCGTGAATGCAAACTGATCTCCATAACTGAAATGAGATATTACTTTTGTAAACTGCTAAAAGCATAGCAATATCATCCATCATTACTAATTTAACACTGCAATCAATTGAGTTTGAGCTGGCTGTACTATAGCTGTTCCATTTCTATGTTATCTTGGGTCTTCCTCCATACAACCGCATGCACTAACAGAAACCACACATCATCTCCATTTTAACCATAATCAGGCATTTTTTCCAGGAAAAAAAATATGAGATGATACCATCAAAACAGGTCGCTTTGGGACCAGAAGGATGTTATTAGTTACTCAAGTCTTCTATGGAGAGATTTGGGAGTCAGTCTAATATATTGTGTTCATTCTGATAGAAGCTACTTGGAAAAAGGAAAAAAAAATCAATAAAATTGATTACTTGCATGCACAGCTTATACCGTCATGTACTGTTCCTGGACTGCTGCTAACCCTATCTGCATCTATATGCTGCCTTGTGGGTTCCTAGAGGAGGGTGACAATTTACCATGGGGCAACCTGTGCCATGAAGTATACAGATAAAATACAGATATGCCATAATAATACAACCATGATCCCAACAGAGGCAGTTAGGGAGGTAGCAGTGACATGGACTTTACATAAAACTGAACTCACTGGATTATTTCTTTTGTACCTTGAAAAACTGCAATAACTAAACCTCCATTCGTTTTTGTTCTGCCTCCTCATACAAGCCCTTAGTAAAGGCATCATGCTCCTGTAAGTGGACTAAAAAATGATTTGTTATCCTACATGTTCAACATATCAAGAAAGCGTAACCATTGTTTGCTTTATAAGTAGTGACAAGTCAGTGGAATTGAAGATATTTCACCAGTGGAGAGTCCACAAGAAATGGAAGAATCCAACATCTGATTCAGATGACCAGATACATAGGTGTGCACACAGGGTGTGCTGGGTGTGCCTGGGCACACCCTAATCACCCCATGAGGTGCAGATTCCTGCTTCCTGTCTCCCCAATGCAGTGCTGCCAGCTTCCCTCCTCTTCTCTCAGGAGTGGTGAAGGGGCTGGTAAATACCGTATATACTCAAGTATAAGCCGACCCGAATATGAGCCGAGGCACCTAATTTTACCACAAAAAGCTGGGAAAACGTATTGACTCGAGTATAAGCCTAGGGTGTCCATCTGCATGCCTCACTGTGCCTCACTTTGCCTCACTGTGTCCATGTGCATGCCTCACTGTGTCCATGCCTCACTGTGTCCATGCCTCACTGTGTCCATGCCTCACTGTGCCCATGCCTCACTGTGTCCATGCCTCACTGTGTCCATGCCTCACTGTGTCCATGACTAGACTGACGTTTAACATGGGAGTCTATGGAAGGGGTTCCTGAATTTAAAAAATCATTACTCACCGGCCGTAGATCCCAAAGGCAACAAACTTTGCACACTTATAGAGGATAAATGGATCTATATGTGTGCCAAGTTCCGGGTCCAAGGAACCTACGACTGCCCGGTACCGGGTCCCCAAAGTCTCCAGAGAAATTACCGTTTAACATGGGAGTCTATGGAAGGGGTGCCCGGTTTGAAAAATCGGTGCTCCCCGACCGTAGGTCCCCCGAACAACAAACTTTGCACACATGTAGAGGAAGAGTAGGGCTACATATGTGCCAAGTTTGGCCGGTACCGGGTCCCCAAAGTCCAGGAGATCAGGCGCAAAAGGGTGACTCGAGTATAAGCCGAGGGGGGCATTTTCAGCACAAAAAAATGTGCTGAAAAACGCGGCTTATACTCGAGTATATACGGTATTTAATTAACCAATGCCTTCCCTTTCTGAATGAACACAGTGAGGGATCTGTACCAATCGCTCCTGTCTTCATTCTTAACTGAAGCATGGTAAACTATGTTTATTGCAGGCTGCAGAGAAAGGGACCGGGGAATCTCTGTCCTCAGTTTCTTTCTCTGTCTCAAAAGTTAGACATCAGGGGTCTGTTTAGACCCTTAATATTTTACCAAAGCTTTTAAAAAAAAAATGTAAAATAAAAAATAATGGAAAAAATTACTAGAAAAAAAAAAAATACGGACACCACTGTCCTACTGACACCTATATTTGCTCTACTGGCACCATCCACTGACCTACTGACAACAATCGTTGCTTTACTGGCACCATCCACTGCCCTACTGACACCAATCTTTGCTCTACTTACACTGTCCACTGCTCTGCTGTGTTTGTGCTCTGGGGTGCACACCTTAATGCAATAGGCTGCGCACACCAATGACCAGATACCATACAACGCTGCAATATATGATTTGGGTAAAGTTGACCCTTTCTCTACCAGAGCAATTTTTCTAAATTTTTCTTTGTTACATTTACCAAATCCATTTTCCTGGTGCCTACATGGCATCATACCTCCATATGCCACCATGGATAGGCAACAGTGAAAGGAAATTACCGTAAGTATTGATACAATTTTCTTTTTTTACACTATGTGATAATTGAGCTGCAGTTCATCAAACCTATATTTTCAGGAAAGAATTATACTCACGCTAATTTTAGTACACACAAGTATGATAAAATACCTATTTTTTTTTTAAATATAAAATATGAGGTTGTCAAGTAAATGGACACTGAATATGTCAAGCCAGGCAGCACTAGGGTCGTCGACTTGAATCCTGACCATGGCACTACCTGCACAGAGTTTGCATGTTCTTCTTGTGCCTGCGAAGATTTCTATTGGGTACTCCGGTTTCCACCCACATCCCAAAGACATGATGGTAGGTTAATTGGCTCCTGTCTAAATTGGCCCTAGTATGTACTGTATATGTATGAATGTGAAATAAGGACCTTAGATTGTAGGCTCTTTAAAAACAGGGACTGATTTGAATGTACAATATATATGTATATTGATGGCGCTATATAAGTACCTGTAATAAATAAAATAAATAAAACCACAAAGCTGCATATATCCGTGAAATAGCAAAAAACAATGGTACCAGTTATCAGTTTTGAGTTAATAATGAATGATGGCTCTAGAATTTAACTTTTTTTTTTTTTTTTTTTTTTTTACTTTTGGTTTTATACCTGCTGACAGTTTTTTTTTTTTTTGGTCTACCTGTAAGGCAAAAGGCATAATGAGCTAGTATGCACAGCATACTAGCTCATTATGAAATACTTACCTTAGAACGAGGCATCGGTATCTCAACCGGTCCACGCCGAGGGAGATGACATGTTGCCTTGGCGTGTCTTCCGGGTATCGCGGCTCCATCGCTGTGAATGGCTGGAGCCGCGATGTCGTCACTCCCGCGCATGCGCGCGGGAGACTTCTTTCCGGCAAGGTCCGGCGTCTGCCAGGCATTCAGCTGAGAATTACCTGTAGGCAAAAGTAAAAAATTTGACTATACAACCACTTTAACATGTTTGGTCAATGTTTGACAGATCTGAACCTGAAAGTGCCAAGAGCTGAGCGCTTCTGGGTTGATACGACCCAGAGGAGATCAGAGAACGCTGATCCCCTGCCACTCTCCATCCTTATACCTATCATAGAGGTCTTGGGCACCCAGGGCAGACAAGTGATTCTGGGACACGTCGGGGAAGTGAAATAAAATAAACCTACCTGCCTGCTTGTAGTTCTTTAAAAGGTACACTGAGCTTTAAAAGGTACACTAAGCTGTGAATGTGCCGCAATGACTGAACACCTGCATATGCACGGAACTTATGTCACCCCATGCTGGCCAATCAAGACGCGCAAAGACTGTCAACTAGAAGAAGCCAGGGAGAAGGTGCCAGCGCCAAAGAGGGTACTTGCAGGCGTTAGTCCGTTGGAGACAAGGTGCATATTGCAGACTTTAGTTCCATTTTAACTATTATGTCGGCGGCAGTAAAAAGACTAAAGCCCAACTGAACTTTCGGTTTCTTTAAGCTCAATCGATTCCAGGTGTTTAAAAAAATGTACAACGTACAAAGGCTTACAGTTTATTTTCTTTAAAAAACAATTACCGGTACAGCCTTAGTAGAGAACCGTTCCTGCCAGCATGCTGTAGACAAGGATCCCTGCTCTTTGCATGGAAGCAGTGGTCATTCTAAAGAGGTCCAACCTGCCCCCTGCTAAGTAAAAGCTAAAGCTCTCAATCAGCAGGGAACATGAGTTTTTCTGATTGGTAAGGTCTAGTTCTGACTTCTAAGGAGGTGTGTCAGACCTCTGCAGGAAGACCACTGCTTCCTTTCTGCTCTGTGGCTGCTTTCAAAAGAAAACAAACTGTCAAGCCCTGTACACACGATCGGTTTTACCGATGAAAACAGTCCGATGGACTTTTTTTCATCGGACAAACAGATTGTGTATGGGCCCCATCAATCTTTTTTCCATCAGTGATTAAAAATAGAACATGTTTTAAATTTAAGCAATGGAAAAAAAAACAATAGCAAATTCCGATCGTCTGTGTGGAACTCCATCTGAGAAAAATCCATGCATGCTCAGAATCAAGTCGACGCATGCTCAGAAGCATTGAACTTCATTTTTCTCGGCTCGTCGGAGTGTTTTACGTCACGGCATTTGGGACGGTCGGATTTTTGACTGATGGTGTGTAGGCAAGACTGATGGAAGTCAGCTTCATCGGAAATCCGATGGAAAGGTCCATCGGATTTTATTCCATCGGAAATCCAATCGTGTGTACAGGGCTTTAGAGTTTGCAAATCTTTTGCTTTAATGTACTTGGAATATTTGGAGCTGAATTAAACTAAAAGTTAATTTTGGTTTTCTAGTAGGTCTTTGCAGAGTGTACTTAGAGTAGGGTGACCAGACATCCCTGGCTTCTGGGGACAGTGTCCGGATTAAGGACACTGGACACCAAGTCTGTCCCCGGTTTTGTCCCCGGATTGGATTTGGGCTGGGGCTGGGGCAATTTCAAAGACAGTCAGTGCAGAATTGAAAAACAAAAATCTGAATTAAACACCTCCGCTCTGCTGCACCTACTAGCTTAGGGGGGTGTATTTTTTTCCATTATCTGTGCCCCTTCCTGATGATCATGTGCTGGTCGGAGTGGAGGGAATATTTCTTCCGTTTCGGGTGCATGCCCATTCAGCTCCGCTCAGCTCAGCTCCGCTCGCATGTTCTTCTGCCTTGGTTCAAGTCCCGGGCAGCCGCCTGCCTGCTTATCTCCTTGCCTTCCCTGGTAGAGTGATCTTCCTTCGCTCCCCACCCAGTAGTAGCCGGGCCCGGAGAGTGAGACTTGAGAGGCTATGAGGCCGGCGGCGGCGATGGCCAGAGAGTCGCTGATTGCCGCAATTACTAGAAAAATAAAATATGTCCCCGGATTTAATTAAAAAAATCTGGTCACCTTACTTTAGAGGCTGAAGCTTTTGAAGCTACGTGGTGCCTCTCTCAGAACAAGGGTAGATCGAGTCCTCTCTCCAAGGGCTATGACAGATTAATGTTGCCTTCTAATTGGTCTACATCAGCATCCAAATAAAGCCCAACACTAAGCAGTCCACCTTAAACCTCCAAGTGGAGACCCTACACAAAACAATTCAGATCAAGAGAGAAAATTCGAAGAGAGCTGCTACAGCACTGGAAGCATCAGTAAGCAGCTTCTAAAAACATAAATTAGGTCAATAATGGGGGACGTAATGCAAAGAGTGACACACTAGGCGGGTATTCTGCTGGTTCTAGACTCATTCTTACCGGTTTATTGAATACAGCAGTATTAAGAAAAAATGTGATGTGCCAGGTGCAGTGAGCCTTATCAACCAATTAGAAATCCTATTTTATTCGTTTACAGCAGACACAACAGTGAAAAGTAAAAGAGGATTGGTTATTATGGCTTCCTTGAGGTTTCATTTGCCGTATTACATTAGTTGGTGTGTCATGGATAAATTATGGGCGTATACATATTTATACAAGAAAATATGATCCCTATCATTTTTCAAAGCTAATGATTTGAAGCAAAATAGTAAGAGGAAAAAAAAACAGCAAATAAAAAACTGCATAACAATGGACAGAACAAAAAGAATTTTAACAATTTAGTAGGAGCGATCATGCTGAAAACCATGATAAATTATCACAAATAAAGAGCTTTGTTGAGAAAACCACACCATTATCTGGAAAACCTCAGTCTGAGATTCTACATATATAAAATCCTGAAAATTAAAAATAATGCTAATTTGCAAGTCATGGATTTTCTGGTAATATAATAAAGATGAACTAAGTAAAACGAAGCATTATTTATATCTGTTCTATCCGCATAACATTATCTTGCTAGAGCTTGTTGTTTCTCACCATCTTGTCTTCTTCTGCATTTGGTTTTACCTTGTGGTTTATGCAGTTCTCAAAAAGGGTATTGTCAAATTACAGTACCAATGTCTACTCCTAAGCCTGGTGCACATTATCAGTTTTTTTTTCGGTCAAACCAGCGGGCTGAACGAAAAAAAAAAACTGAAGAGCATGGGAGGAGATCATGTACTAACTATCCAATGTTAGTACAGTGATCTCCCAGCTGAGCTATTGTGTTCTGACAGGGGGACGGCCCCACGCCAGAACACAACGGTCATTTGGCCAACTTCTGTCGGGCTGGCTGCCGTACACATGGGTCGAATGTCAGCCGATTTCTATTGAACCGGCCAATACCGCCCGATATTTGACCCGTGTGTACGGGGCTTTATCATTATTATTAATATTATTATGCAGGATTTATATAGCGTCAACAGTTTGAGTAGCGCTTTACAGCATGAGGGCTAAAGATCCTGACAAGCCTTTAGTCAGGTTCTACTAACACAAAGGATCAGGACTACACTTCTTTTAGTGTTTGACTTTGGTAATATGCACTATATCACCAAAAGAATTGGACTGCCTGCCTTTACACGCACATGAACTTTAATGGCATCCCAGTCTTAGTCCATAGGGTTCAATATTGAGTTGGCTCACCCTTTGCAGCTATAACAGCTTCAACTCTTCTGGGAAAGCCGTTTAGGAGTGTGTCTATGGGAATGTTTGACCATTCTTCTGGAAGCACATTTGTGAGGTCAGGCACTGATGTCTCTGCTCTAATTTATCCCAAAAGTGTTCTATCGGGTTGAGGTCAGGACTCTGTGCAGGCCAGTCAAGTTCCTCCAACCCCAAACTTGCTTGAGTCCTGACCTCAACCCGATAGAACACCTTTGGAATGAAGTTGAGTAGGGACTGCGAGCCAGGCCTTCTCGTTCACATCAGTGCCTGACCTCACAAATTTGCTTCTGGAAGAAAAGTCAAACATTCCCATAGACACACTCCTAAACCTTGTGGACAGCCTTCCCAGAAGAGTTGAAGCTGTTATAGCTGCAGAGGGGGGGCCAACTCAATATTGAACCCTACGGACTAAGACTGGGATGTCATTAAAGTTCAAGTGCGTGTAAAGGCCCAATACTTTTGGTAATATAGTGTATCTTTAAGGCATTTTGAATAATTACCCACCATTTTTTTATATTGGAGTTGTGAAATTATGATCACTCCCCCATGCAAAATCTCTTTTAGTTGTAAGCTGTTTGTGGGTTTTCTAACATGAACTGCCAATTTCAATCCCTTTACAACATTAAATGGATTTCAAATCAGGGCTTTAAATAGACCGGTCCATAAATTGCCCATTTCTTTATCTTGAGACATTCCTTGATAGATTTGCTAGTGAGATTCAGTTCATTATAATGTGAAAAAAAATCAATTTCATGTTTAAACGTTTAGACAGGTGGACTCACATGACTGTAAGCTGCCCATACCATGAAGCAGCAAAGCAAACTCAGACTATAACATTTCCACCTTAATGCTTCACAGTTAGTATCATGATCTTCTCCTAAAATGCTATTTATGGCACCAACTATGTCTATTGTTACTGCGGCCAACTTTATCTTTTGTTCCTTAGTCTACAGCACATTGTTCCAGAAATCTAATCGTTGTCCATACGTTGAATAGGAAACTATAATCTTGCTCTAATGCTTTTCTTGAACAGCAAAGGCTTTTTCCTCCATCTCCTATGCAAATTAACAGCAATTTCTTTCAGAAATGCAAATTTATTGCAGATGTATCACTTTGACACCAACCGAGAATTATCTGAAGATCCCACAGTGTAAATGTTGGGGTTCTTGAAGACTACTTTTAGCATCAGACAGTCAGTTCTTGGGCTGACTCGACTGAGCTGGACCGAGCTGGGCTGACCGGTCATAGACAAATGAGCAGTCGTTTGATACCTATGCCACTTATAGATTATTTTCCTTACAGTTAAATTATTGATTTCAAATAAAACATTTGTGTGAGAAGGCTGAGATGGAAGTAGCCATCTCCAGGACTAATGGACTAGTTCTAATGTATGATTCGTTTCTGATGGGAAATTTTTCTGACAGGATGACATGAATCGAGCAATTCCAAGTGCGTACAACTGGAAAGAACCCTGCAAAATTGAGGACAGAAAGCATTTGCACTTGGAAGCTGTAGCCAGCAGCCATTTTGGGAAAGCCGGGGTCCTAATAAGATGCATTAAACCATACCTCCCAACATTTTGAGATGGGAATGAGGGACACCTACTAGCAAACGTATGTAGGCATAGTACACGCCCCCTGCCACACACCCTTAAAGGAGAATTAACCCCAAAAAAAGGTTAATTAAATCAACAAGTGCTTTTTTTTACTAATACTATTCCTTTATATTTGCTTTTAAAATTTACAAATGCAGCAATTTAGAAATTGGATGAAAGGCTTAGCACTAGACATGTGCACACTGAAATATTTTGTTTCGGAATTTCGTTTTCGTCCGAAAAATTTATTAATTTAGTTACTCCCGAAAATTGTTTTTATTTATTTTGTTTCGTTAAAAAAATGCATTAGTCCAAAAATTCAAATTAATTAAGGTTGAATCTGTCATTGAAGGCTAATGGTGTCTGTCGAATGTTCTAAGAAGATTCGACGGGATAGCTAAACTGTACAACGCCGCAATCGTACATTTCCGGTTGAATGTTCCGCCTACAAGCTATAGTAGAATTCTAATGTTGTATGACACTAGTAATAATTATATTTATAAATCATTATTACTAGTCAACCAACATTCAAATTCTTCTATAGCCTATGGGCTGAGCATTTGACCGGAAATGTATGATTGCAGCGTCGTACAGTTTAGCTGCTTGTCGAATCTTCTTAGAGCTTTCGACAGACACCATAAGCCTTCAATGACAGATTTGATGTTTGTATGTTTTTCGCTGCTTCGTCAAATCTTCGTCGTTCATGTCGAATGGTCTACCCCAACACTGTCTCTATAATGTTGAATCTTTTCCCTCTATGTCGAAACTTTCCTCTCTATGTAGAATAATCTTGGACTAATAGAGTTAAGGTTAGGCACATTCGACCGCAGGTTCGATAGACACAGATTGTTATTGTCAGCGTCATGTCAAATCTCCTATCTATATCGAACTGTTGTAGCAACGAAAACGAAAATAAAGCATTTTTTTATGTCGGATCTTTCGGATTTCGAATTCTGCGCGTTCGTTTTCGTTTGTTAAAACGATAATGAAAATACCCGAAATTCGGATGGAAACGAATGCACATGTCTATTTAGCACTGGGAAACACTTTTTGAAAGATAAAAAGTGCATTTTATATACAACTATATAGATCAGACCAAAATAAGGGACAAATGAGGAGGAAAGAGGGACAGCGGGAATTTGCTCCAAATCAGGGACAGTCCCTCAAAATCAGGGACAGTTGGGAGCTATGGTAATATGCTTAGAACAGAATGACTGGTTATGGCCATGAAGCTAGTGACCAGTAGACATGTGCACACTGAAATATTTCGTTTCGGAATTTCGTTTTCGGCCGAAAAATACATTTATTTAGTTACTCCCGAAATTCGTTTTTATTTATTTCGTTTTTCGTTAGAAATTGCATTCGTCCGAAAATCTGAATTAATTAAGGTCGAATCTGTCATTGAAGGCTTATGGTGTCTGTCGAATGTTCAAAGAAGATTCGACGGAGCAGTGAAACTGTACGACGCTGCAATCATACATTTCCGGTCGAATGTTCCGCCCACAAGCTATAGAAGAATTCTAATGTTGTATGACTAGTAATAATTATATTTATTCATTACTATTACTAGTCGACCAACATTAGAATTCTTCTATAGCCTATGGGCGGATGCATTTGACCGGAAATGTACGATTGCAGCGTCGTACAGTTTTGCTGCACCGTCGAATCTTCTAACTTTCGATGCTTTGTCGAATCTTCGTCATTCTAGCTATTTTACTGCTCCTCCTCTTTGGTTACAATCAGCCAATAACATTCATCATCAACTTTATTTTTATTTTACTTCCCCCACCCAATTCCAGCAGTGATCTTTTCTCTCTATATCGAATCTTTTCTCTCTATAATAACAAATCTTTTCTCTCCTATGTCGAATCTTTTCTCTCCTATGTCAAATCTTTTCTCTCTATAATGTCGAATCTTTTCTCTCCTATGTCGAATCTTTTCTCTCCTATGTCGAATCTTTTCTCTCCTATGTCGAATCTTTTCTCTCCTATGTCGAATCTTTCTCTCCTATGTCGAATCTTTTCTCTCTATAATGTCGAATCTTTTCTCTCCTATGTAGAATAATCTTGGACTAATAGAGTTAAGGTTAGGCACATTCGACCACAGGTTCGATAGACACAGATTGTTATTGTCAGCGTCACGTCGAATCTCCTATCTATATCGAACTGTTGTAGCAACGAAAACGAAAATAAAGCATTTGTTTATGTCGGATCTTTCGGTTTTAGGATTCTGTGCTTTCGTTTTCGTTTGTTAAAACGATAACGAAAATAGCTAAAATTCGGACGAAAATGCATTCGGACGAAAACGAATGCACATGTCTAGTGACCAGCAGCCATGTAATAGCCTAATAAGAAATACAGCAGTGTTTGTGAGAGAGGATATTAAAAAATGTATAAAGGGACTATCTATTGCCTAAAAAGTTAAAAAAGGAAAAGGAGGAAAGCGGTAAAGCTTAAATGCTTTGCACCTTCCACTTCACTGAGCGGCTGGCCAAAGCAAGGATTTCAACAAAACAGTTATTTCTCAAGCAAGCTTAGACTCAGTTATAGGTTATAGTAGTGACTGTACAAATATATTTACATGAGAAGATTTTGAGAGACCCAATTAATACCTCCTGAACTATCCTCTACCTCACTATTGGCAGACTGTCCATTATGCAAACAAACCTTAGCTGCCACGTACTTAGCTTTCTATGTAAAGATAAATAGGCCTGTAGTGACAAATATCCTACTCGCAGACTCTTCGTTATTTCATTGTCATTAAGCTAGGATTAGATGGAGGAATTTCAAGAGAGAAACATACGACTGTATCGGAAAATAATTCAACCCCTCTGGGCAGGTGAACGGCACCAGTCCCGTGCCCGGCCTAATTAAGCATAAACATCATTTTTCCTTGAATGGACGTAGTCTGTCATGAAAAACCTCAGCTAATCCATACGGAGCAGAAAGCTACAAGACAATTTGTTTGTCTGTGGCCTATGGATTTCCTGTTAGTCTTGAAGCTTTCTGTTTAATTGCTCAGATAAGCCCAACGTGCACTGATTCCAGCCCATATCTCTTGGCATGTTGGAAATGGACATAAACTGTTTAACCCTTCATGACTCAAGAGACTTTCTGCGTAATACAATTTAACAGCCTTCACAGAAAAAGCACAGAGAGGAGTTCTTCATTTTCAAAGCAAAACTCCAGTAGAGTCACATGCTCATATAATAGTACCTAGTTATGTAGAGCACTATTAGTTAGGTGCTAGCTAGGTTAGGTAAATTTAGGTCTTTAGCTGGCTGTGGATTTGACTGCTCCTTCCTGTTTTCTGGGGACTTCTGGAAAGTAGTGGGCCAGGAGAGTCAAATCTACAGTTTGAATATTTATGTGGTCCCAGCCAATCCCTAGGTTGAGGGTGCCCAATATATGGCGGGGAGAGTGCATAAATAGTTACAGGCCTACCGCAGAGGTGTTCTTATCCAGTAGAAGAAGTTCCCCACGTGAAGGGCTGCTGTCCTTCTGGACAGTCCAGCTGTGTGTCTACATTTTCTCATTCAGGTCCTAGCTGTGGCAGAGCTGGGGCCTAATCTACTGAATTTTGCTGGAGCTGACCAAGGGATTTACCTGGAGATCTGATCTGAAGAGCTCACAGGAGACATATCTGGCTGATATTGTGAGGAGGCATCCAAATATCCAGGGACATTTGTGAGTACAGGCTGGTGTCTGAGATCCCAGTGACTGTGTGCTGCTCCTATCCCTCATACATCAGTGCCAACCTGGGTTGAAAAGTGAACATTCTTTACGGTGTCCCTGTGTAGTTCAGCCCATTATTTTCTGCTGCAAGAACTGAGCTAGGAATGTTGAGAAAAAGACGGGTGTCCTTAGGTTACTACATTGTCCTTCAGAAGTATACCACAGTTGCCCTGCACTAATCCAAGTTTAAGTTTAATAAAGCAAAAAAAAAAAAAAAGGATACCCTAGACTGATCATTTAGGCAGAAGAGCTACTGAGATTGTGTGCCTGGCTGCGAATGCACTAGTTTGGGAAAGTACCTTGGGACCATTCAGCAGGTAGATGCGGCAATAACACACACAGTCCGGGTGCCATGTAAATAACAGTCCGGGTTCCATGTAAATAACAGTCCGGGTGCCATGTAAATAACCGTCCGGGTGCCATGTAAATAACTTGTATTAAAGTAAAGCAAGACAGTTCACAACAGACCCAGTGGGAAGATAGCACAACCGGGAACACTCACGGATTCCAACAGCGTGTAGAGAAGCAGGTTTCAGCTAAACTGACAGCACATGTTAGGAGGGGCAGAATGCAGCCTGGCTGTCTAGTGCCGAAGTGTCCAGAGAAGAAGCAAACCCTATGCTTTTCCTCCTTATCTGTTACCTTTCCCTGCCGCTAGTACTGTCCCTGACAGACGGGTACCCGTCTCTACACTACCCACTTGCAGTCGTGTGCCAAAACCTGGGGAGCAGGGACTTAAAAAGATTCTGCTGACCCAAGTTGGCTGGCAAAGGTCACCAGGATGCAGTGTAGCCAACCGGATTGCTGTCTCCAGGAACCCACAGAGAAACCAAGTTTCCACTGACTTCCTCTCCAGGCAGTTGAGAAAGCAGACTGTATCTGCCTACAAGTGTTCATATTCACCAGCACACCATGGATCAACAATCAACATCCAAAAGTTTCTGTATTGCAGAAAGATCACATCACAGAGACAAGTGCAACATTTCGGGGCCGCGCGGGACCCCTTCGTCAGGCACGTAAAGGGCTCCTGCGTGACTCTGAAATGTTGCACTCTCTGTGATGTGATCTTTCTACAATAAAGAAACCTTTGGACGTTGATTGTTGATCCATGGTGTGCTGGTGAATATGAACACTTGCTTGATGTTTCCAGGACCCAGCTGGTAATCGCTGCAGCACCCACCACTTTATGAGCCCTTTTTCCAGGAACGTTAGCGATAGGAATATAGATGAGACTGCACCTGCCTACAAGCGGGCCCTTTCAGGGGTGAGCTCTACAATAGGATGACATTATCCGCTTAAGCCACATTTGGCTGTCCAAAGACCGGGCCACTCTTTGCGATTCGGCACTGCGTCGCTTTAACTGACAATTGCGTGGTCGTGCGACGTGGCTCCCACACAAAACTGATGTCCTTTTTTTCCCCACAAATAGCGCTTTCTTTTGGTGGTATTTGATCACCTCTGTGGTTTTTATTTTTTGCGCTATAAACAAAAATAGAGCGACAATTTTGAAAAAAATTCAATATTTTTTACTTTTTGCTATAATAAATATCCCCCAAAAATATATAAAAAAACTAATTTTTTCCTCAGTTTAGGCCGATACGTATTCTTCTACATATTTTTGGTAAAAAAATCACAATAAGCGTTTATTGATTGGTTTGCGCAAAAGTTATAGCGTCTACAAAATAGGGGATAGTTTTATGGCATTTTTATTAATATTTTTTTTTTTTACTAGTAATGGCGGCGATCAGCGATTTTTATCGTGACTGCGACATTATGGCAGACACATCGGACACTCTTGACACATTTTTGGGACCATTGTCATTTTTACAGCGATCAGTGCTATAAAAATGCACTGATTACTGTAAAAATTACACTGGCAGTAATGGGGTTAGCCTGTAGGGGGCGCTAAAGGGGTTAAGTGTGTCTTAGGGAGTGATTCTAACTGTTAGGGGGCGTGGCTACGAGTGACACATCACTGATCACTGCTTCCGATGAGAGGGAGCATTCGATCAGTGACATGTCACTAGGAAGAACCGGGAGATGTTGTGTTTACACTGACATATCCCCGTTCTTCAGCTCTGTGACCCGATCGCGGGACACCAGCAGACATCAAGTCCTCGGGTCCCGCGGGCACGGTCGCGAGCGCACGTCGGCAACTTAAAGGGGACGTATATATACGCCATTTGCCCAGCCGTGCCATTCTGTCGACGTATAAGTTTGTGCGGCTGTCCTTAAGCGGGTTTTTTATAGTACTTGTTTTTTTCCCAGAACTGTCATATCCTGTAGACCCCTGGTGCCCAACCTGTGTCTCTTTGGTACCTACAATATATTCCTTAGGGGTTTTGGTGCTTATTCAGGCCAGTCAAGGGAAAATACTCCTCAGATTGGTTTATAGTAGTTAAATGGTTTGGTTTATGTTTTTCACACTATCTTTTGTTCTTTCTGTGCAGTCCATCCAAGCACAAAAGTCGAAGCATTGATTTGTAAAGGAGCTGTAGTAGCAGAGAGCTCTAGTAGTTTCATGTAATGTGTCTTCAGTGTATGACTGTCTCCTGAAGCATGTCCCCAGTCTTCAACAACTCCTACAGCATGTTTGTTATCTTTGATCAACTCCTGTAGCTTGTCTGTTGTCTTTATTGGCTTTCTGTAGCATCACATAAACTGGATGATGTGTGGCCCTATAGTGATGTCAGGGGACACACTTGACAAATTAAGTTTACCACCACTGCTGTAGGCCCTTTGTAGGAACATCCTGAAGATGTGTGTGCTCTCCAACAGCTGCTGAACATCACAGTTTTACTGCAGCAAAATTGGCCAGCACATTGGGCGTTGGCACAGCTGCTTATAGTCAAACTTTGGAAGGCATAGGAAAGAGTGACACCTCTGCAGCAGCTCCTATATAGCTACAGTACAATGACTAAGCATTGTCATCGTAGAAAGTGTCAGTGGGTACAGCTTGCTTAAAAATGTAAGTAAAACCTTTTAGAAAAAAAGGTTTAAAATTTATCTAAACCCCAAATCTGTTTGTTTGTCCTCATGTCTTACAGATTTCTTAAGAAAATGTTTTTTTTTAAGAATATATTGAAACTTTTTATCTGGAGATCCTGCCAGTGACAGCATTTCTGTGGCAGGTTAACAACGCTAATTCACTGAAGAAATTCAGGTATGCCATTTTTTACATAGTTGGTAAGGTAGAATAAATACACTAGTCCATCCAGGTATACCTGTGCACTTGGTTTATGTGTGTTCATGTCAATAATCATTTCCCATATCCCTGGATATCTCCCAAGAGTCCTTTAAAACAATCAATATTTACTGCTGAGACCACCAATTGTAGAGGAGAGTTCCATATCCTTACCACCCTGACAGTGAAAAAAACCCCCACACAGCTTAAGTTTAACTGCTTCACTTCCAATCCCATTGTGTGGCCCCATGTCTTCTTACCCTCCCTGAGACTGAATAGTTTCCTACCTACGCTGGGGTCACCGTTGAGATATTTGTATATCGCTATCATATCTCCTCTCAAGCATCTCTTCTCCAGGGAGAACATTGGTTAAGCTTGGACCAATGTAACTAGGCATATACCATACCAGCAAAATCCCTGTAGCAGGCACCACTACTCTAGTGATCTCTGTTAGCTTCTGGGTCCCATGCCGAGAGACTGCTCTGCACCGGCTGCTAGGTCAGTGAGAGAGGCCGATCTGGTGGTTGCTAGATCCAGGGTGGAAACTGTTTGTCCTCTGGATCAAGAGAAGTACCCGTGATCCGCAAGTACAAGATTCCCCTAACCCTCCATCCCTCTAACTGACTTTGTTGAATAAAACCATTGGAAAAGAGACTGTGTGTTGGTGCTGACATCTGTGAACAACTCTTCAATGGGACCCCTATGATGGACACAGTGGAACAGTAAGGTAACGGTAAAGACCCAAAATTAAACCAGCAGCTCCGGCGGGGGTAGTGCTACATACATAAGTAGGAAACAACCTATTAGACTTACTAAAGTGTAGGGCCTCAAAACCATCCGCCACCCCCGACCCTGCTGTAAATTGAAGGATTGCGGGAGTGGAGTATAACAAATTCAGGTGCAGCTCCCGCTGGGGGTGCACTGCCCTCGCTATATGCTGTAACTGTGCGGCTAAGTAGTAAAACCAAGGGTTGGGCAACGCCAGTTCTCCAGCTTCTTTTGGGCGCTGCAGCTGTTCCAGTTTTATTCTGGCCGATTTTGACTGCCAGAGAAGCGACCGGAAAATCGAGTTTATAATGCAGATTTTTTTCATAGGAATGACCATTGGGGTGTTGTGAAGCACATAGAGCAACTGCAGCATCATAATCATCTTAATAAGTAGACTTGTGCACAACGGAAAAATTCGTTCCGTTTCGGTTCGTTTCTTTCCGGTCCTGTTGATTCGTAATCATTCGTAATTTTGCTAGACGGGATTTTTCGTGTTCGGACTCATTCGTATTTTTGCAAGCGACATTTTTCGTTGAATTTTTTGTTGCTTTATAATTCGTACTTTCGGTAGAGTACGTTGTTTTTCGTTGATTCTGGACACAACTCCTACTTTCGTAACTTTTTTTGGGTTCGTACTTTCGGTAGAGTACGTTGTTTTTCGTTGATTCTGGACACAACTCCTACTTTCGTAACTTTTTTTGGGTTCGTTGATTCGTAATTTTCCATGTCTCTCTCACAACGACGCTGCCTATTATGCCTAATGTGCTTCGAATGGATTTGTACTTTTCTAAATACATTGCGGTTATTTGTAACGATTCGAAATCTCGTATTTTACTTTCGTTTTTAACATGCGGCTATAGGCTCCGCCCCTGTACACCATTTTGAGAGGGTTCAGCACGGTGAGGGAGAAGCAGAGAGCAGAGCAGAGTGTTATTGTGCTTCGAATGGATTCGAAATCTCGTATTTTACTTTCGTTTTTTACATGCGGCTATAACCTCCGCCCCTGTACACCATTTTGAGAGGGAGTTCAGCACGGTGTGGGAGAAGCAGAGAGCAGAGCAGAGTGAGTGTTATTGTGCTTCGTATGGATTCGTACATTCGTAACTTTTTCATAACGAATTATGCCGAAGACATTCGGGCATTCGCTATTTGCGGTATAATTTATTTCGGATTCGGTCTTATTCGTAATTGCTTTGTTCGGAAATTCGAATGCTTCCGAATGTCCGAAAGTTGCTAAATTCGGACGAATTTCAATTCGTTACGAAACGAATTGCACAAGCCTATTAATAAGGTTTACACGGCCCACCAGGGATATCCTAAGCCTGCTCCATACTTTAACACTATCTCGGCAGCGGTTAAGCAAAGAGGTCAAATTAAGTCCAATATAGTCTAGTGGTTGGGGAGTTACCTGTATACCAAAATATCTAAAAGAACCTGAAAGTGGAATGTCCTGTATGGTCAGCACAGCGTCACATCCAGCAACATAAGAGAGGACTTAGTCCAGTTTATAACTAAACCGGAGTATTCCCCAAACCCCATTATCACCCTCATAGCCTCCCGAAGAGAAGTAGATGTATCCCCAAGGAACAACATCGTATCGTCAGCATACATCATTATTAGGCTTGTGCAATTCGTTTCGTAACGAATCAAAATTCGTCCGAATTTAGCAACTTTCGGACATTCGGAAGCATTCGAATTTCCGAACAGAGCAATTACGAATAAAACCGAATCCGAAATAAATTATACCGCAAAATAGCGAATGCCCGAAGGTCTTCGGCATAATTCGTTATGAAAAAAGTTACGAATGTACGAATCCATTCGAAGCACAATAACACTCACTCTGCTCTCTGCTTCTCCCTCACCATGCTGAACTCCCTCTCAAAATGGTGTACAGGGGCGGAGGCTATAGCCGCATGAAAAAACGAAAGTAAAATACGAGATTTCAAATCCATTCGAAGCACAATAACACTCACTCTGCTCTGCTCTCTGCTTCTCCCTCACCGTGCTGAACCCTCTCAAAATGGTGTACATGGGCGGAGCCTATAGCCGCATGTAAAAAACGAAAGTAAAATACGAGATTTCGAATCGTTACAAATAACCGCTATGTATTTAGAAAAGTACAAATCCATTCGAAGCACATTAGGCATAATAGGCAGCGTCGTTGTGAGAGAGACACGGAAAATTACGAATCAACGAACCCAAAAAAAGTTACGAAAGTAGGAGTTGTGTCCAGAATCAACGAAAAACAACGTACTCTACCGAAAGTACGAATTATAAAGCAACAAAAAATTCAACGAAAAATGTCGCTTGCAAAAATACGAATGAGTCCGAACACGAAAAATCCCGTCTAGCAAAATTACGAATGATTACGAATCAACAGGACCGGAAAGAAACGAACCGAAACGGAACGAATTTTTCCGTTGTGCACAAGTCTAATCATTATCTTTTCATGAAGTTCCCCATACCGGAAGCCCTGTATAGATGTATTAGAGCGTACCATTGTAGCCAGAGGGTCTATGGCCAGGGTAAACAACAGAGGGGACAGAGGGCAGCCCTATCTTGTGCCTCTGTATAGTTTAAAACTAGGTGACAACCGGCCTCCCTCCCTGATGTGCGCCACCGGTGAACAATATAGCAATGGAACCCATGAAATGAACCTACCCCCAAACCCAAATTTGAGCATAACTGCCCAGAGATAGTCCCATTCGATGCTATTAAAAGCTTTGTGGGCATCAAGGGACAGTAACGCCCGGTCCCCACCATTATCCGCTGGAGACTGGATATTGACTAAAGAGCCGGCGAAAATTAATGGCCGTTGATTTTTGGGGCACAAATTCCGGATTGATCCGAAAGGATAATCATGGAGATCATCATGTTAAGACGTAACGCCAATTTTTTGCCAAAATCTTGACGTCAATTTGCGAAATGACTTCCTGAGTTTACAGTAAAACAGTGACTCAGAAGCAAGTGGAGATCACTGGGGCAAAGGTATCTACTACAGTGATTTAGACTGGATTTAGGCTGTCCGGCATATAGTGGGGCCACCCAACCAAATGCACCAGGTTTCAATGTACAGCCAATGCTCAAGGTTCCTAGCTGGACATTGGAACCTGGTGCACTTGGGAGCATTCAATTAACATTCTTTGGTTGGGTGGCCCCAGTATATCCTGTCTAGATTCAGGCCTAGGTGCAACTCCATGTCGGCTAAGTGGGCAACAGCAATCATATGCCTTGTTTTTATGTGACAGCTGTACATTCTATCTCTGCATTACTTTCATCATAAGATACATTTTCCACATTGTACACCACTAAAGAAGGAAATATAATTTTCTGAAATGTGTTGGGTGATCCTGTATTAACAATGTCCCAAGATAAGATACAGGACTATGTTAACCGGGATTGTGTGGTAGGTAAATACCAATATGCTGTTAAACACATGTATACAAAGAAAATCACCAGTAATTTGGTTTTATTTGAGTTTTAATACCTAGTTTTAATAAAGTTTAACATATTTTTAAGACAGTTGTATTATATTTCCTTAAAAGTCCCATTAAAGGGGTATTCCAAAACACAAATAAGAAGCATGCATCTATCCACCAGGGACACAGACAGCAATAAAAACCTGACTGAGGTTATAAACCTTCACTGCTCAAAAATGGCTAAAACTCAATAAAAGCTTTACAGCATAGACACTAAAAGATAAAAAAATGTAAAAACGATAAATAGATTACATAATTATTTTTTTGTCTCAGGCTACTAATATCAGAACTATCACCATATTATCTCTGCTAAAGACTTCACACAACAAGAAAAGACATACCTATTACCACTTGTGAAAATGAAAAACGAAACCATCCACTTACGCCAATAAGCAGTGCACATTCTCAGTGCTAGCAGTGGTTACAAGGTGCGATGTACACTCAACAGAATGTCTCTTTATTCAATACCGCAGCCTTCTAATTTAAGACAATTACTGGATGTAACTTTTACCCTTGCAATGCCAGGAAGTCTGCAGAGCTCTGGTATGGTATATCGTATAGCACAGGGATATGTAATTAGCGGACCTCCAGCTGTTGGCAAACTACAAGTCCCATGAGGCATAGCGAGACTCTGACATCAGCAAGCATGACACCCAGAGGCAGAGGCATGATGGGACTTGTAGTTTTGCAACAGCTGGAGGTCCGCTAATTGCATATCCCTGGTATAGCACAACAAATAGGTAATACTTATGCAAAGTGGAAAGCTGTTTACCAGTGCCTGCTTTTTGTGTTTCGGTTTACCTTTCTGGAGAATAACACAAAGCTAAAATAAGAGTGGGCTTTTGTGGTACATCTTAGAAACATGGAAAGTGAGAAACCTGTTGACATCCCTTTTACCAGCTGCTAACCATTGGGAAGTGAGAGATGCATGTGTTAGCCACACCCCCGCAGAGCAGTTGTTTGACCAGCACCCCTGAGCAACCCCAAAGCTGCTACTGCTTAGTGCTGATTGGTTACATCTAATGTGACATGGCACAGCCTCAGAGACCTTGGAAGAGGAATGTGTTTCCAAACCCACAGACAGGTCTTATAAAATAAATAAAAGTTATCAAAAAAACCCTGAAACATAAAAGTCCAAATGATAAAACAGCTCTATAGTTGGATAAATGTCCACTTGCATAAAAAACATTCGGGTGATGACACAGTAGTAAGTCTTAAATCCGTGAGTGCTTCTAAACAGTGGATCAAAAGTGCACCCTACACCTGTTCCCAGACTACACCACACGTGAGGCACTCTCACCCATCGGGGTGCAAACTCACCACAATGATGAAACAAATGGGCCTTAGATATTAGTACTGGTGGGCTCTCTCACTTGACCATCCATCATCACCAAGCAGGGGGCAGCATGGGTTAACTCCATATAATATTCATATAAAACACAAAAGACACTGACATAGTGTAATCCTGTTTTAATGAATGAAAAATACCCCCATGCAGCAAACCCCCGCTACAAATGCACGTACAAAAATAACATCAGTCAAACAGCATATGTGTGTATGTATTCACCGCTTTACACCGACCACAGCAGTGCCTGTATTGCTGGGGGAATTCCTTCCTTATTGTGGCCAGTTAGCAGGGAACAGCATCCATCAGGTCCTATTTACAGAAGCGTAGTTGTAGCCACGCCCTGACCGGTTTCGTCCAATCGACTTCAACAGACACCCTCTGCTAGGAGCTGCTAATTTGTCCCAAGGTCTTTTTCCCCAAAAAATGTACAGCAGCAGCCAGGCACACAGCAAAATCCACAAATAAAATGAACAGTCTAGGGGGTGCTTTTTTTAAAGTTCATTGCTGGATAACATGGATAGGGCCAGTGGTGTATTTTGGTTTTGTGCTGCCCTAGGCAAGAATAAAATTGGGTGCCCCCATCTAAATTTGTGCCAACCCTTCCTGTTTAAGATCCACCCCTTCATCTGTAAACTTCACCCACCCCACTTTAAGCTCCACCTCTTCATATTAGAGTTCCACCTCTTCCTCTCTGTGCGTTAAAAGCAGATAACAAGTGCATATATTTTGCTGTGTCCCAGACTGCGGACATGGCGCAAGAGATTGTCAGAGACTGCGGACATGGCGTAAGATATGGTCAGAGACTGTGGACATGGCGCAAAGATATGGTCAGAGACTGCGGACATGGAGCAAGAGATGGTCAGAGACTGCAGACATGGAGAAAGAGATGGTCAGAGACTGCGGACATGGCGCAAGAGATGGTCAGAGACTGCGGACATGGCGCAAGAGATGGTCAGAGACTGTGGACATAGCGCAAGAGATGGTCAGAGACTGTGGGCATGGCGCAAAAGATGGTCAGAGACTGCGGACATGGTACAAGAGGTGGTCAGAGACTGCGGACATGGAGCAAGAGAGTGTCAGAGACTTCAGGCATAATACAGGAGATGGTCAGAGACTGCAGACATGACGCAAGAGATGGTCAGTTGGCGGAAAGTTGGCAACTCTGCGCCAGGGCCCCCTACATTTTGGGATGTCCCCCCTAATGCCAGCCTAATTTAGTGGGGGGGGCATGGGGGGTGGCAATTGTCCCCCTGTAGCAACGCCACAGGTATACACTGCCCCCCATGAAATACGTCTTGTTTGCCTCTCGGTAAATACAACCCTGGATAGGGCACAGGGAGTGGTCAGATACTCCAGAACTTTAAATAGCAATTCTTTCTTTTGCAGCTACTTTTCAGAACGGTCCCTTTAACAACAGCTTGGGGGTATAGATAGCACATGGAACACTATAAGCAATGTATAGCTCAGGCAAGCCTCAGAATTAGTACACCAGGGGTTAACAGCATAAACATTCACCCAGATCCTGCACTTAGGTTGGTACTCACAAGTCCTTGAGTACTTGGATGCCTCCCAGAGTCAGGCTGACATTTCCTTAGTGAACTCTGAGACTGGATCCTAGGTGAAATCCCCCTTCTTTAGTCTCACAGAAAATAGGCCCCCTACCTCCCCCCAGAGTTGGGACCTCTACGAGCTCCTGATAATGGTGCTGGGCTGCCTAAGATGATAACAGGGCTCAAGGTTGGGTTCTTCTCCTCCTGGACAAGACAGGGCAGCCTTAGGTCCTATACTATTTATGCACTCCCCAGCCACCTACTGGGCACCCTTCCCCAGGGATTTTCCGGAACCACATAAATATTTAGACACTCCTGCTCACTGCATTTTTGAATCCTTGAGAAACAGGGTAAAGCAATCAAACCTGCAGCCTGCAAAGCCCAGAACAGCCCAAGGCAATCACAAGCTGCTCAAATGATTACAAGAGAGCCAAAAGGACAAAATTTATCTAGACTGAGTAGCAACCTATCTAGGGAGGCGCTACATACTGTTAGCATTAGTAAATGGATAGCAAGGCATTTTGTATATGTAGCGTCCTCCTCACCCCGTCCTCTTTAGCTAGGGGTATGTCACGCGACAGAGTGAGGTGCGCTACGGCCCATGTCCTCCCCACGGCTGTGGGTGAGGTGAAGGCCAGTACCAATCTTTTCCTCGGGCCAAATGTGTGCTGGTTATGAGGGTCAGTCCTTCCGTGCCAGAATCTCCCTTTGCTCCCATTAACAGAGTCCATACACCCATCAAAGTCCAAACTCAGGTTTATTGCGTATCTCACATACAGTCAAATGCAACGGCATGATACGATGGGGAAGCAGGTCGAGGCACTGTACAGATTCCTAGTCCCTACAGGGGAAGATGTCCTCCAAGGGAGTTACCGAAGGCCCATCCGTCACCGGGTTGACACTACACCGGGTCTTCGGGCGGGTGACCTCCCCAGCCTCCTCACCTCAGATGCGGGTCCCCTCGCAAGGGGCGCCCTGGAGCAACTTCACCCTCGCGGGACTCAGTCGGAGTCACCGGGTCCCAGGCCTCCTCAATAGTACCTCATCCCAGGCTGAAGGTGCCTGGGATGGACTCCATCTTCATTCCGGCCAGGCCTAGGGTGCCTAGGCCGGAACCTTGAACCGCCCGCACCCAAGCCTAAGGTGCCTGGGTGCGTGAAGGGATGATCCCCCGAAGAAAAAGAAGAACCTCGTGGCGAGGGCGTCTCCCCCTTTTATCTCCTCACATCGACACCACGGCGGGTTCCCCGCCCCAGCCGTACCATCTCCGCAAAGGGACAAAAGAAGGGTAGTACTGTGGTAGTGATTCTACCCTGAGCCAGTAGGTACACTGACACCCACTGGTCAAGGAGAATATCGCACCACCCAATCCTCCACGAACAACAAAAAGGGGTCTGAACCCTAACATAATCACACACTTGGGTCACACTACCCCCAGGTGTATCCCACTAAATTGAGGACCCCGCTACACACTCCCCCCTGTGATTTGACGCTGGTCCCCAGCGTCAGGTGCACACCCATGTCTCCCATTAACGTGGTGACATGGAGTGAACCCCAGAGGCTGTCCCCAAACTTTGAATACTGTACATGCCAAGACCTGTTCAACAGAAAAAGGGAAATATGACACGATAAACTCTCATATAAAACTTCTGATTTGTACACATTTACAATCCCTCCCATTCCTAATCAAAAACCACCCCACTCTCAGCAGTCTTGATCGATGAATCTCCTGCAGAAGGGAAACAAAAGAAACAACATCCTAACAATCTGTGCCATTTGGCATGAATGGGTCTGTCAGCCGAGAAACCCATTCACTCCAATAAGTAAAGTGACGTATGTGTAACATTTTCAAACAATCGTTGCACAACACTGCCACCTGGTGACAGCGCCGCGGTCACAACACTTGCCGAAGTCTTCATTCTTCCTGCTTTCCTACTCTAACTCTATCCCCAAATGTCTCTGCCTTTTGGCACATGAAGAAAAGGGAGAACAAAAAAAAAACAACAGCTCCCAAGTCTCCAGTGAGTGAAAGAAAAGCCCAAATCAAAACAAAAGTAGGGCACAGTTCTAGGCGTCTGGGAATGTCTCTTCCAGAAAGTTTCAACAGCAACAAAATAGGAGTTCACTTCTCCTACAAGTAAAATCTTGGATCCGGCAAAAACAAGGGCTTCAGGTGTTTGTCAAATACTTCCACCGAATATTCGACGTCTCCTCCTTCTTTCCTGCAGATGAGCACCTTATCAGCATGGATATGGCGTCCCAGTCTCCAATCAGCTTTACAGTCTTTAAACTTTTTAGACACCGGCGGCGAACATGACAGGTATCGCCGGGCATGGGGCACTTTGAGTTTTTCCCACACAAACTCGTCATACCACCGTGGTCGCAAGACCTCGACTTCATACAATAAGTCCCGAGGCAAGTAGGGGTACTCCCACCCATATTCACGGGCGACTCTCTGGGAGAAAAGTCTCTGCAATCGAGCTAGAGGCGGCATCACATCTCGCTCACCTTCTCCTGGCTGTACGATCGCCTCCGGGTGCCGAGGTACCTTCACCATCTCAGGCGGCTTTGCTCTTGGTGCCCGCAATGAAGCACGCTGCATCCCCACTATCAGAGCGGGTGATGTGGTTGAATGTGGAAGGCTATTTGTAGGACTAGGCTTCCTCAATAACTCCGGGGCTTGCACCCGGAGCGTACTGTCATCTATGGACATGGGGGAGTCCTGTGGCTTACTCTGCAAGGGTAGCGGGCATCTGTCCCAGCCCTTCCGGTGAAACAGCTCGTCTATTTCTCCGTCATCCCCACAGTCCGACAGCGACTCTAGATCGGAGGTGTCATACATCTCGGCGGGAAGGTAGTCTCTAGTAGACGGAAGGCTACCCTCCCTTGTGGGCTCCATCGGCTGTGGACTCCCGACACCTCCAACCAACACCACAGTCCCAGCCCCTGGCTCACCTGGACCTTTTTCAGCACTGGGATGTCCAGGATTCTTCCGACCGGATCCATCCAGGTCCGGCAAGCAGCGGGGCGAAGCTCGACCACGACCACAGGAGGCCTGCACCAGGCCTATCTTCCTCTTCGGGGGTGGCAGAAGGGAGTCTGTGGTGACCGAAGCAGTGTCCTCGGATTTTTCTCTCTCAGTCTCTGGTTGGGCAGTCACTTCACCCTGGTCAGCGCGTACGGGAACCTCCGCAGAGGCCTGGATCTTTCCCTCCGGAGTGGCGGTTCCTGTGATGCAGTTGAGGCGAAGGGCCCGGGGCCTTACTGTGGATGATTCGACCTCAAAAAGAAACTCTTTGCACGCTTCACATCGCCCGAATGGCTTTAGTTGGACCACCAGTCCCGAGCATCCGGGACAGATCACACCGAGGGCCTCCGTGTCTCTGCATGAATACAGAGCCAACTGTCCTCGGGGCCTAAGTCTTATCCCCGTGTCTGTCAGTGGAGCAGCAAATGCAGTCATCTTGAAAGGATAAGGTACCGACATCCACTGGGAGCCTGAGTTCACTCCGACCACTTGCTGCTCCATCACGCGCTGACCACGCGCCGGAGTCTCCACATGTATCTCCACACGTGGCCAGACTCCTCCCACGACTTGCACACTTTCGCGGGCTTCCGCCAGCCTCCGCCCACGAATTGTACAGTCACGGGGTGCCTCGTGGCGCAGTGCATTAACAGTCCCCACATGTAGTACTTCACACGGCTGGACCTCTCCCTTTTTTACGCTCCTCCGCGTGGGCCTTTCCCGACTTAGGGTCATGTCCACAACTCCGAGCAGGGATGCACTTTGGCCAATCACATGGCCGACCTGCTCGGACCTCCTCCGGGCAGCAAAGTTCAAACACAGCCGTTCCAAACCTCAGGGTCAACACACATTTCATCCCGGACGAGCCCCCACGTGTAGCGTCCTCCTCACCCCGTCCTCTTTAGCTAGGGGTATGTCACGCGACAGAGTGAGGTGCGCTACGGCCCATGTCCTCCCCACGGCTGTGGGTGAGGTGAAGGCCAGTACCAATCTTTTCCTCGGGCCAAATGTGTGCTGGTTATGAGGGTCAGTCCTTCCGTGCCAGAATCTCCCTTTGCTCCCCTTAACAGAGTCCATACACCCATCAAAGTCCAAACTCAGGTTTATTGCGTATCTTCACATACAGTCAAATGCAACGGCATGATACGATGGGGAAGCAGGTCGAGGCACTGTACAGATTCCTAGTCCCTACACTCCCTGTGCTATGACCAGGGGTTGCAGGAGTCTTGATTAGAGCTCCTCTGCTGCGCTATAGCCCCTATCAGGGGAAGATGTCCTCCAAGGGAGTTACCGAAGGCCCATCCGTCACCGGGTTGACACTACACCGGGTCTTCGGGCGGGTGACCTCCCCAGCCTCCTCACCTCAGATGCGGGTCCCCTCGCAAGGGGCGCCCTGGAGCAACTTCACCCTCGCGGGACCCAGTCGGAGTCACCGGGTCCCAGGCCTCCTCAATAGTACCTCATCCCAGGCTGAAGGTGCCTGGGATGGACTCCATCTTCATTCCGGCCAGGCCTAGGGTGCCTAGGCCGGAACCTTGAACCGCCCGCACCCAGGCCTAAGGTGCCTGGGTGCGTGAAGGGATGATCCCCCGAAGAAAAAGAAGAACCTTGTGGCGAGGGCGTCTCCCCCTTTTATCTCCTCACATCGACACCACGGCGGGTTCCCCGCCCCAGCCGTACCATCTCCGCAAAGGGACAAAAGAAGGGTAGTACTGTGGTAGTGATTCTACCCTGAGCCAGTAGGTACACTGACACCCACTGGTCAAGGAGAATATCGCACCACCCAATCCTCCACGAACAACAAAAAGGGGTCTGAACCCTAACATAATCACACACTTGGGTCACACTACCCCCAGGTGTATCCCACTAAATTGAGGACCCCGCTACACATATATTTGTTTTAAATAGTTTTTGGCCTAGGCCAAAATGATGTCATACATCCCAGGAGTCTTCATGGGATTTTTTTTTCTTTCATCCACGGAAGAGGGGACAAGGGGATTTCTTAGCTAAGCACACTCACCTGTCTGCATACCTGAGCTAAGGGCAGATAGATTCCTAGAAATAAATGCTGTATGAATTATTTGCCCTTACTCAAGATGGCCACTGCTGGAAGTGCAAGGGGGTGTTTTTTCCAACAAAATAAATCAAGGAGACAAGGATGGATGGGTGAGTTTGCTTTGAACTTTAAAAATTAATTAAATTGCCTTTTCGGTTTGTGGTGCACCAGATATAGTTCCACCTTAAAAGAGAAGTATGGTCAAAACTTTTTTGGTTATACATCTATTATAGATCACAGGAATGCACTTATTTTTGTACTCCTGTGACTCAGAATCAGCCAACAGTGGGCTAAAAGCATGCTGTCAGATGATGTCACAGAGCCGCCCCGGGATCTGGAAGGATCCTGACCATATTGTCAGGATCCACCCAGCTGTCTGATTGAGCCGGAGCCAGCTTTGTCCATCCCCCTCCCCAGCCCGGCGCTCCAGTGAGTGTTGGAGGGGCAGAGCGGAGAGCGGTTATCACTCAGTTCTGGGTCTTATTGCATGGGACAGCTTCAGCACCACATCAATGCTTCAGCATAGAGGTAAGTATGTAGTGCATGTTTTTTGTTTTTTTATAACCCCATATTTCTTCAATAAAGATAAAAAAGGACACAAATCAATCAAGCTTTCTATTCATTAGCCCATCTAACGAGCAGGGCCCTCTGATTCCTCCTGTAGTGAATTGTATTGTAACTGTACTGTGTGCCCCGATGTTGTAAAGTAGAAAACTGTTGGTGCTTTATAAATCCTGTATAATAATAATAATAACGTAAATGTATTTTGTAAAGGAAACAATGTAAGTAATTGAAATTGATCTGATATAAGCTTTATGCAATCAGCTGTACAGCAAATCTGAAATATGGAAAATGAGAAGCAGCACAAGGAGCTGCAGTGCTCATATGCAAACAAGGAGCATGCTTATTGGAGAGTAAAGCAGACTTACAGGGAGATGATCTCATCAGCCTGCTGTATTTTCATTGTCCAGCCACAGGCTAGGGGAGGGACAAGACCTGGAAGCGTTACATAAAGTGGTTATAAACCTGAGTCATGGAATTTGAGCAAAGCACAAATATCTGTAGTGTTTACTTATCTCTCTCTAAAGCTCTAAGTGTTGTTCATTTCTGGTGCTCCATTCCACTGTTATTAGCATGGGACACTTCTGAGAAGTTTTCCTGACACATGAGATACATTTGTGTCGGGAGGGGGGGATCTCAAAAAGGAGCTTGTCTATTCACAACACAGCTCTTCTGCTGTGTGGAGGGGGGTGTGTTCCTTTCCTCCAATCAGCTCTCACACACAGTAACTGCAGTCTCTCAGCCCCCTCCTCTGTGCTGCTGACAAATGAAGAAAGATTTTTTTAATAAGATCTGCCATTTTGAAAGGGTGCAGATAAACGAATAAAGCCTATGTAGAAGTAGTTGTTTTATCTCTGTGTATCATCTGAGGCTGAGAAAACAAGACGTACTCCATATTCCCATCGCACACGTTCCTGGATAAGCTCGAAAAGATTTGGGTGCTGCAGCAACAACCAGCTAGGGAATGGTCCATTGAGAAAACAAGAAGGACACCACTTCAGGTCAAGTGATTAGGCTGATTAGGTTCCACGTATAGGTGCTAGCCCCGCTGTGCTTTTGTGAAACTGATATCAAAGAAAGAAATGGCTGCACACCAGGCCTAAGACTGAAGCCTTGTACACACGGGCGGGAATCCCGTTGGAAAAAAAAAACTTCAGTTTTCTCAAAGGGATTCCTGGCAAGCTTGTCTTGCCAAGCCCCATGTACAGACAGCCATTCAAAAAATCAGCCGTTCTTTTGAATGGCAAGAATGCGGTGACGTCATCGATTAGAACGAGCCGGCGCTCGTCACATTCGATGCCATCGCCGCCATCTTGCTACACTCCACACTAACCTTGTATGGTACCGCGCATGCGTCAAAGTCTTTTCGAGCATGCGCGGGTTTACCTCGGACAGGTAAGCATACAGACGACCGGTTTTCTCGGCAGGTTCTCTATTTTTCTCGTCGAGGTTCCCGGCAGTTTTACCGATGAGAAACCATACACACGACCGGTTTTCTCGACAGAAAGCTCTCCCAGCAGTTTTCTTGCCGAGAAAACCGATCGCGTGTACGAGGCCTGAGTCCATTTATTGTAATTATCCAAAGTGACACACACCGAACAGGGACAGGTGCAGATGGTTGATGCGTTTCACACAAGAATACTGTGCTTATTCATGGTGTGCAGCCATTTCTTTCTTTGATATTTGAGATTGTTCACTTCACTGGGTATATGTGAGGGTTTACAACCACTTTAACTTCAGCAGAATAAAATCAGGTCTTTGGCCCCTGCCAGATCAGGCTCTGCTATGTCTGTTATATCTGCCCGGTGTTCAACTATAGGCTAAGTTTACACTTGCGGCTCCCCTAAAAAGCAATTGCTTTTCATAGACATTTGACAGGCGGCGAGGAGGCAATATGTTGCCTCCCCGTCACCTGCTTTAACCCTGCAAATTGCACACCACCATGATGCTAATGCGGTTGTGGCGCAGCCCCATTTACTTGCACATTTACAGGCACTACCACTGCCGAACATGACATGGGGTATAATTTTTGTTCTGGCTAGAGCATGTAGACAAGTGGTTCTCAACCCTGTCTCTCTTAGATAAAATATCTGTCCAAAATACCAAGCCATTGACTCTGATTTGACCACTTGCCGACCAGCCACCGTCATTATACTGCGGCAAGGTGGCACGTTCCCACAAATCGCCGTAGGTGTACGACAGCTCGGTAACTTGCTTTTCTGGGCACGCTTTTGTTGACGCTCCCATTGGCCAGCGGGGGAGCCGATGAGCAGGTCCAATCGTTCCCCGCAGTGACAGAACCGGGATCTGCCTGTGTAAACAAGGCAGATCTCCGTTCTGAAGGGGAGATCACACAGATCTATGCAGGAATATGAATCTGTGTGTTTCCCCAGTCACATAGTCCCCCATACAGTTATAAAACACCTACAGGGAACACATTTAACCCCTTGATCGCCCCTGATGTTAACCCCTTCCTCTGCAGTGTCATTAGTACAATAACAATGCATAGTTGTAGCACTGATCAATGCAATAATGTCACTGGTTCCCCACAAATGTCAGTTAGGTGTCCGATCTGTCCGCCAAATTATCGCAGTCCCGCTAAAAATCACTGATCACTGCCATTACTAGTACAAAATAAATAAAAATGACATAAATCTATCTTCTATTTTGTAGACGCAAACCAATCAATATATGCTTATTGGGATTTTTATCAGAAATTTGTAGCAGAATACATATCCACCTAAACCGATGAATAAATTATTATTTTTACGTTTTTTTAAAAAAAGTTTCATAGCAGAAAGTAAAAAATATTTTTTTTTTTAATTGACGCTCTTTTTTTTGTGTATAGCGCAATAAAAACCGCAGAGGTGATCAAATACCACCAAAAGAAAGCTCTGTTTGGGTACAGCATCGCACGACCGCGCAATTGTCAGTTAAAGGGACACAGTGCCGTATCGCAAAAAATGGCCTGGTCAGAAAGTGGGTAAATCCTTCCGGGGTTGAAGTGGTTAAAGCACCTGTGCAAGATAAAGGAAATCCTGCAAACATGGCCTGTTGGGGGTACTTGGGGACAGGGTTGAGAACCACTGATGTAGACAACCTTGTTTGACTACCTTTGTAGCTTAAAGCGGGGCTCCGCCGTAAAAAAAAAATATTAAAAGCCAGCAGCTACAAATACTGCAGCTGCTGACTTTTAATAAATGGACACTTACCTGTCCTGGAGTCCAGCGACGTCGGCAGCAGAAGACGAGCAATCGCTCGTCTCTCGGCTGCCCCCGCCGCCATCATCGGTGAGGGAAACAGGAAGTGAAGCGTTGCGGCTTCACTGCCCGGTTCCCTATTGTGCATGCATGCGCAAGTCGCGCTGCGCCATCCTCACTGTTTCCCAGAACACAACGGGGGGGGAGGTAACTGACGTACTGCCCGCAGGTCCCCGCAGAATCTATGCCCAGAAGTGGGTGCAAATACCTGTCTTAGACAGGTATCTGCACCCACCTCCCCCCTGAAAGGTGCCAATTGTGGCACCGGAGGGGGGGAGGAATCCGATGAGCGGAAGTTCCACTTTAGGGTGGAGCTCCGCTTTAAGGGGGGCAGTTGGTTACTGGTAAAAACATGCTTCTACTGCCTATTTTTACCCCCTCCCTCGTGTGTAAATACTGTAAGCCCTTAAAGTGTTAGTTTGACCTTTGCCATGCTAGCCATCAAGAACAGGAACTAAAGCGTCTCTTGCCTTTAGAGTTGCCAGCAGAGGTTAGCTAAGGCTGAGCTTCTACACATGACTTTATTTTAATTTTGTCTGAAACACTTTGTATTTGTTTGCTTTCCTCAGACAAATAAAATGTGTTTGCGCTGAGATTTGTTGGCAGGACGTGCTCAGAGGTCACAAGTGTCTGGGTCTGCAGGTAGTTATGCAAAGTTCAGTCACTTAGATTACGCTGGCTTAGATTGATTAAAAGATCAGTTATGCAATTTTTCTGACATCACAAATTATTTACATAATAATATGAATGAAATGCCGTAATGAAAACAGTGGGAAGACATAGTAGTATAAGACAACGGTCAAAGCACTCGCATTTAAAGTAATATTCAATAAAGTCTTTTTTTTAGTGCATGGCCATACCTCACTGGTCTGTATGCCAGTATGGGGTGTCCTGTGCTTGGAGCTGCTGTTATCATCCAAGAACACAACCCATCCTAATCGCTTGTCGCCCGCTCACAGTAGATATACTGCAAGCGGGTGGCACAGCCAGGCAACACAACGTATGGGTACTTCCTAGTTTGGCGGCGTACAAGCGCGCGCCCCCTGCTGACCCATGCTGGGATTAGACACAACTTTGTCTGAAGATTTCACCCAATTATTTTGGCTGAAACCTGCAGATAGACTGTGGCCAATCACAGCACAGAGTTCTTGACAAACATGCAGAACTCTGTACACAGACAGCGATCTGTCTGTTCTCCTTCCCAAAATCAACTCTGAGTGCAGGAAGAAAAGGCAGCTAGCTCTGTTAGTAAAAGCAGGGACCCTCAAGTCGCTGATCACCGCCATTAGTAGTATGTCTGTACGAATCAGTATCTTAATCACAATCAGAACTATACTGTACTAGTGTCCCTAATAGCATAGTGTCCCCAAAAACGCAGTTTGGTTTTTACCCAAGACATGTAGCATTTTGGCCTAAATTTATGACGAAATAAAATTTTATTGGATATGTTTTACAACACCAAAAGAAAGCTTTATTTGTGTGAAAAAAAGTATATAGATTTAAATTAAATTACACTTCGTACAGTGTTGCATGACCGCGCAATCGCCAGTTAAAGTAGCACAGTGCTGAATAGCAAAAAATGCCTTGATCATGAAGCGGGTAAAACCTTCTGGAAGTCAAGTGGTTAAAATACAAAGATAACTGGAACTAAATGACACACATAAACAACCAATATATCATAAAAATGACCATGCCATTTTATAAGAGGGCAAAGAGTAACTCCACTTTTGTGGGGAAAAGACACTTCTCTCTGGGTGATCTATGTACATGGCAGATTCCTAAATTTTGTTATTCTGAGGAAATAGCTATTTCTCTGTGTCATGTGCAATGAATCTGTATGGAAGGGGCTTTGTCATTAGAAAACAGCTGCTGCACTTGCAGGGTTCCAAAGTGGGAAGTGGTACAGTCTGCATAGTGGTGTGATTGCCCTTTGGGAGTTTCTAACCAAAAATAAAAATTTTGTTGCAGGGGATGCCTAAAATCTGACTTGTATCTTAGTGCAGACATCTGGGAAAATCAGTAAGTAAATCACACATGCAAGAAATTACATTTCTGGGGGGCGTTCTGTACAACAGGGGTTTATTTATACTAGTGGCGGCTGTTGTTTTTTTTTTCTTAGGGGGGGTGGTCGGTCGGTAGGTTGGTAGGCATGTAGGCACTTACTCTGACACTTACCCCATCGGTTGCAGGTGGGCTCCTATGGGCGGTGGGCAGCGGTCGGGTTGCGGGCTCCTATGGGCAGATTGCGGGCTCCTAGGGGCGGCAGGCAGTGACCGGGTTGCAGGCTCCTATGGGCAGGTTGCGGGCTCCTATGGGCGGCGGGCAGCGGCCGGGTTGCGAGCTCCTATGGGCGGTGGGCAGCAGCCGGGTTGCGGGCTTCTATGGGCAGGTTGCGGCCTCTTACGGGCAGCGGCCGGGTTGCGGGCTCCTACGGGGGGCAGGCAGCGGCTCCTGTGTCCTCTGCTTCATGGCGGCTTCCACTGTGCGGCTCCTCCCTTCTCCTCCTAGGCACCCAATGTAAAGTATGAATGTGTTAACACCCACTTCCAAGCATGTGTACAAAAGGTATTTCCGCACTGCTATAAGGTATTCTGGTAGTGTATCAACTGCTACAAAGCACTGGAAAGGCAAAAACCATAACCTAAATGGGAAATATATATAAGAAATAGTGCTGAGTTGTTGTAAGCGATCCTTAGGTCAAAATATTTTGACCTAAGGCTCACTTACAACAGCTCAGAACTATTTCTTATATACACTTCCAAGCATGTTACTTGTTAGCCCATTTGCATGCAACACACCAGATTGGCTTCCAATCTTGTGCTTCCCTTGTATAGTCTGTGTGTTGTTATACAAGGAAATGCAAGATTTGGTTACTTATACTAGTTGCATTAAAATTATATATTTAATGATCCAACAAATGCAGAGCTACATTAATGTGTGTGTGGGGAGGGGGGCCACCTCACCCTGCACGTGGGGGTACCTTTCCTGCGGAGCGTGCTCATCAATGCCCAGGACCTTTAAATATTTTCTTTCTTTTTTTCAAAATTGTATTTTTTTGGGGTTTTAAAAGAAGATATAAAAAATTGTTACATAATGCACAATGCACAAATATCAAAAACATAATGATATCAGAGAAAAAAAAAGAAATAGGAGGTACAGATAAACAATGTCCATAAATACAGAGCACAGGGGTGATCTGCACAGCTTATCAAAAGTATAAAAATAAACAACTCGTAGGTAAGTAATAGAAATCAAAAACAGAGAATAGATGGTATATGATAGGAAGCAGGAGACTCAGGAAGGCACCAAATGGCATACATAGAAACAAGGGGGGGTGGGAGGAGATACGATCAAAAATACGATCAAAAATACTACAATGCTAATACAATTTAAGATGTGATAATTGGCATAGGGGTCCCATATTCTGATCGATCCCATTGTTCCCAAACTTTATCAAATTGGGGATGATATCATGTACAGAGGCCGTTAAATACTCCATCCTCCGAATCTCAGCCACCAGGTGAAGAAATCTGGACGACGGAGGAGGTGTGTTGGACAACCAGCACAATGGAATAAGCCTTTTAGCAGCTAAAGAAATTAGCTGATTGACTTTTTTGGTTATGCCTGAAAAAGGAAGACCTAACAGATAATTTAAGGGATCTAGCGGAAGGGACACGTCCACCACCTTCTGTATTAGTAGCCTCACATCATGCCAAAAGGGTTGGATCATAGAACATTGCCAGAAAATAAGAAATAAAGAACCTGTGTCAGTCCCGCAATGCCAGCAGCACAACGAGACTGAGGAATCATATTTGTGAATGATATCAGGGGTTTTATACCAAAACATGAGGATCTTAATGGACGTTTTCCTTTTGAGTTACACATTTGGAGGACTTGAAAGTAGAGGACCAAATCCTATCACATACCTGGACCGTAATAGGTCTACCTATTAAATGGGACCATCTCCTCATGTAGTGATGAGTGGTCTCGGTAAGAGGGGTCGACTCATGGAGGATATGGTGGATGGAGGATATGAAATGTAGTTGGTAAGGACCCTGTGCGCATAAATACTGGAAGGCGGTTGGTTTATCAAGGGTCTGGGTAGGAGATTTGGAGTGAAAGAAATGTCTAACCTGTAAATAAAAATGAAAAAGTTGGGGGGGGGGGGGGTATATCAAATTTCCCACGTAGAGTATCAAAAGTATGTAATCTCCGCGTGATAGGATGAACCAAATTCCAGAGCTGAAAAAGAGGGGCATTAAGCCATGGGAAAACCCTGCCCAAGGACAGACTGTCTGGTATGATTGGGTTAAACAGCACATTCGCAAGAGGAGGGCAAGGTGAAGCAAGAGGATAGCCTTTGAGGCATTTACGCCAGATGGTTAAAGTGAAGGTCATTGGAGCAGTACATTGACGTTTAAAAATGGGATCCAGGGATGGGAGGGCACCCCAAACTAAAGAGCATGGGTGAACCGGGTATAACACTCTCTTTTCAATGGCGGTCCATTGATTTGGTGCATGTAAGGAGGACCATGAAACAATAGCCCTCAAGTGTGAGGCGTAATAGTATTTAATAAAATCCGGGGCACCCAATCCCCCTGGATCTTGGGGCAAATACCACTAAACTCGCTATGCGGTGGGTCCTATCCCCCCATATGAACTTTAGAAAACTCCTCTGAAGTGCTTTTAGTTGAGAGGAAGGCATTGCAACTGGTAATGTTTCAAAGTGGTATAGTAGTCTGGGTAAAATAGACATTTTTAGGACATTAATCCTACCCAACAGAGACAGGGGATATTTTGTCCAGGCTAGCAGGGATTTGTTAATGTCTAAAACCAGAGGGGGGAAATTAGCAGGATAAAGGGAAGAGTAAGAGGGGGTGAGAAGGATACCTAAATATTTGAGGGAGGCATTGCACCATTTATACCATTTATAAGATTCTTTAGGCTGAGATAAAAGAGATGACGGGATGTGTTTGGGGAGGGCTTCAGTTTTGGAAGTGTTAACCTTATAACCGGAAATGGCACTAAAGGAGGACAATAATTTGTGCAGTGAAGGGAGAGATATCAATGGGTTAGTAATAGTGAGCAGGATGTCATCTGCAAAGAGCGACAATTTATATTCCTCCTGTCGCATAACCACTCCACGGATACCTGGATGAGTGCGGATGGACTCGGCCAGGGGTTTTAGACATAAAATAAAAAGTAATGGTGATAAGGGACACCCCTGTCGAGTTCCATTTGTCATGGGGAAGCCAGGCGACAGGAAGGATGACATCTGAACTTGGGCTGTGACTATCAAGTAAAGGGCCTCTAGAGCTTTTAGAAAAGGGCCACTAAAACCGTATGCTTTTAAGGTAGCAAACATATAAGGCCAACTTAGCCTGTCAAAGGCTTTTTGTGCAACTAAACTTAAAACCAATGCCGAACGGGAAGACCTGTCCAAGAGATCTATCAGATCTATTGTACGGCGGGTGTTATCCCCCGCATGCCTGCCAGGGACAAAGCCCACCTGGTCTCTATGGATCAGTCTGGGAACAAGCCTAGATAGTCTGGATGCAAGAATTTTGGTAAATATTTTATAATCTGAATTTAAAAGGGCTATGGGCCTGTAATTATCTGGGATAGAGGGGTCCTTGCCAGGCTTTGGGATGTCAGAAATGTAAGAGTGGGAGAATTGTGGGTGTGGGGATGTACCCTTAAGCAGGGAATCGTATAAGGTCAGCATGTGTGGAGACAGAATGTCAAAGAACGTTTTGTAGTAGAAATAGGGCAAACCATCAGGGCCAGGTAATTTATGTAAAGGAAGATCCTTAATTATAGTTAAAAGCTCCTCAGCCGTTATAGCCGTATTCAAGCTACCTAAATCTGCTGAAGATAATTTTGGAAGTTTTATGTTAGAGAAAAATGTCTCAAATTTTCCCTGAGTAAAATTAAAGTGATTCTCCGGGGTCAGACAATTATCCAATCTATGGTAGAATTTGCCAAAAATAATTGACATCTCACGGGGGCAGTGTGCTCTAGATCCGTCATCCTGTAGAAGGAAGTCAGAGAATGAATTGAATGGACGTGGGTGTAATTTGTTGACTAACATTCTATGAGGTTTATTCGAGTATTCATAAAATTTTTGTTTCGTCCAAAGTAAGGAACTGGCTGCCCTGCCAAGCTGTATTAATTTGATTTGTTCTTTGAGGGAGGTGACCTTTCACAATTTCATCACCGTGGGGCCACACAACAGCCGCTGCTCCACGGTTACTAGAGCAGATGTCAGGGACTGTATAAGTCCATTTCTATCTTTCTTCAACCGAGAGCTTTCAGCTATGCAAGCACCACAAAATACAGCCTTGTGTGCCTCTCACAGCGTAGAAAATTCGAAAACCGACCCCATGTTAAGCTGGAAGAAATCTTCTAAACTTTTTGCTAAAGTAGAACGTGAAACTTCAGATTGTAGGAGGTGGTCATTAAGACGCCAATGACAAGATCTGGTGTAAGCCTGAGAAATAAGGTCTAACACAATGGGAGCATGGTCCGACCATGTAATGGGTGATACCTGTATATCAGACTCAACCACATAGGGGATGAGTGGGGCTGATATAAAAAAGTGGTCAAGACGTGAGTACATTTTATGAGCTGAGGAGTAAAACGTGAACTGTTTAGCAGAGGGATGCTTGATACTCCATGAGTAGGGATGAGCTCGGTGTTCGAGTCGAACATACGTTCGACTCGAACATCGGCTGTTCGATTGTTCGACGAAGATCGAACGATTTGGGCCGTTCGCGCCTAATTCGAGTGACGCGAACGGCCCACAATGCACTATGCCATCGCAGTGTCATCCAGGCGCTGTGATTGGCCAAGCATGCACTGTGACCCCGCATGCTTGGCCAATCACAGCGCCGGCAGCGAGGAGAGCAATGATTGGCCACAGGCAGGATGCCTGTGGCCAATTATTGCTGAGGGTGTTTAGTACACGCCCCACACTATAAAAGGCCGCCAGCACGGCGGCCTAGTGTAGTGTGTTCCGGAGCAGGGAAAGAGAAGCATAGGCAGGGACAGTGACATTTTTTTTCTTGCTTAACCTGGATTCCTTTAGTTTAGGGAAAGAGAAGGATAGGTAGGGAGAGTGTCAGTGTGTTTTAGTGTGCTAATCCTTGTTTGTAGGGACAGGGAAGGACAGTGAGGGAAATTCTCCTTGTGCTATAGTGTGCTAAAGCATTGATCATCAACCATCTTTAAAAAAACATTTTTTCTAGGGACAGAAAACTATAGGTAGTGTGACAGCAGGAAGGTAAAGTCACCTGGTTGCATCCAGGGGGGTAGATATATTTCGCCCAGATTCAGGCTTTACGCCGACTTATACAACTAGGGAGTTGATGAAGCCCAGCTGAGGCTAGTGGGCTCATGAATGACTCATACCTCTAGGGAGAGGGCTGGGCGTCGTACAGACAGGGAGTTGATGAGGCCAGCTGAAGCTTGTCAGCTCATTTAGGCCTCTATAAGAACTCCCAGATTCATTAGATGTTAGCTCATGCCTGGACCCAGACCTGTGTGGACTGTCTAGGGAGAGTGAACCCCTGTGCGGTGAGAAAAAGCCTGTGTGGCTATTTGCTTGGACATTTAAAACCAGGGACTTAGGGACTAGGACAGCACTAGGCTGATCCCAGTTGTTAGTTAGGAAACCTGTATGTTTAGTCAGAGGTCAAGTTGACCAGGATTTATTTTGTTTATATGTTTCTTTTGGCTTTGCTGTGTTTTGTCACTGTAAATAGAAAATAAACCGCACCTTTTTTTTGATTTTGAAAACCACAACCTCCGTTTGCTGGGCCTGTTTTTGTATGGGGAGCCCATCCCGGGGGTCACACACACCCGCTGCCGAGCTAACCCCCTCACAGTTGGTGGAGAACCAGTGGCAGTTTTTTTTAAGCCAGCATGGAGGAGATACTGAAGCAGCTGGCTCTAGCAAATGCCAATCAACAGCAGACAAATGCAGGTTTGCAAAAGAGCCTTGCAGCTCAACAACAGAACTTCGCAGCCCAGCAGCAAGCTCATCAACAGAGCCTTGCAGCCCAGCAGCAAGCTCACCAACAGAGTCTGGAAGCTCAGCAACAAGCCCAGCAGCAATCTGAGGCCCGCTTCATAGACCTGTTACAGAAGCAAGAGCAGAGACTACAACAAATGGAAGCAGTAATGCAGCAACGTCCGCAGACCAGTGAGGAAAGCCGTCCCACTAATACCGCGTCCTTTGGGGTGAGTCGTTTATTGACAAAAATGACTGGAGAGGATGATCCAGAGGTATTTTTGACCACATTTGAAAGGACTTCTGAAAGAGAAAAGTGGCCTGAGGAGCAGTGGGCTGGACTGGTGGCTCCTCTGTTAACTGGTGAATCGCAGAAGGCTTACTATGACCTAGAGCCTGACCAAGCAAAAGACTATGTGATGCTAAAAGCTGAGATATTGGCAAGGCTGGGTGTCACCCAGGCTGTCCGGGCTCAGCGTGTGCATAACTGGACTTTCCAGCTTGGAAAACCCCCCAGGTCTCAAATGTATGATCTCATTCACCTGAGCAGAAAGTGGCTACAGCCAGAGACTTTGTCCGCACCAAAGATTGTGGAACGTGTTGTAATGGATCGGTTTTTGAGAGCTCTTCCTACTGCCATCCAAAAGTGGGTAAGCCATGGAGACCCAGAGACGGCCGATGGTCTTGTGGATCGTGTGGAGAAATACTTGGCTACAGAGAACCTGACGGCCTCTTCCAGAGACACTCGGACTTTCCACCCTAAGACCAGACCATCCCCAGGGGCGGATAAGAGGATTCCAAGGGGTAAGGGTGGAGAGAGTGAGAGGGTGGGAGCTCTACCCCAAGTTTGGCGAGAACAGCCTGGGAAATCAGCGGCTCAAGAGGCGGCAAGAAGGATCGTTTGCTACCGCTGCCGGCAAGCGGGACATATTGCAGCCAATTGCCCGGTTGTGGAGGAACCCATGCAGTGTGACTTTCTGACGGGCAGACGTCAGTCGCTGTGTGCGACAGTCGCATGCACTGCCATTCGAGGAATTGAGAAACATTTATGCAAAATGTGTGTTAATGGTAGAAATGTTGTGGTATTGCTGGATTCAGGTAGCCTTGTGACCCTGATAAAGGCTGAGTTAGTTAAAACAGAGGTCTCTGGGAATAGCAAGGTAGCTGTTATTTGTGTGCATGGGGACACCCGAGAGTATCCAGTGACTACAGTGTGTTTCGAGACCCCCAAAGGTACCCTCTCTCATCCAGTGGGCTTAGTATCTCAGTTACCGTATGACGCCATTGTGGGAAGGGATTTTCCGAAGTTCTGGGAACTGTGGGATGATCCTGAGCCCCCCACTGGTGCCCCTATGTACCAGGAATGTGATAGCCAGAACTCCCCTGAGAGTGGTGAGGACTCTCCGGAATTTCCCTTATCAGTATTGGCAGGGGAGACTCAAGAAACTGGAGAGGAGCCCACCTCCTCAGACGAAAACCTACCGTCTGTGGAGTTTTCTGATCTTGAGGTTCACAGGGAAAACTTTGCCACAGAACAGTTGAAAGACCCCGCCCTAATAAAGGCACGCGAAAACGTAGTGAAAATAGATGGCGAGTTAGTGAACCCAGATAATACCTGCACTTACCCATACTTCAGCGTAGAGAAGGACCTACTGTATCGGGTGGCAAAAAGGGCAGAAGAAACCGTTGAGCAGCTTGTGGTGCCCAAACCTTACAGGAAGTTGGTGTTGGAGTTGGCCCATGGGCACATTCTTGGAGGTCATCTGGGGACAGAGAAAACCCGAGAGAGGGTATTACAGAGATTCTATTGGCCGGGGGTGATGAAGGACATAGAAAATTATTGTTCCTCCTGCCCTGTGTGTCAGAGGTCGGCCCCGATGCCACATTTCCGTAGCCCGCTGGTCCCTCTACCCATCATTGAGGTCCCGTTTGAGAGGATCGCCATGGATTTGGTAGGTCCTATAATCAAGTCCGCTAGGGGGCACCAGTACATATTAGTTATAATGGACTATGCCACCCGTTATCCAGAAGCGATCCCTCTCCGAAATACCTCGGCCAAAACCATAGCCAAAGAGCTATCTCTTGTGTTTAGCCGGGTGGGTATTTGTAAAGAACTGCTTACGGACCAAGGTACACCCTTTATGTCCCGGGTTATGAAGGAGCTGTGTAAATTGTTCAAAGTGACGCAATTACGTACATCTGTGTATCACCCCCAAACCGATGGGCTGGTTGAAAGATTCAACAAAACCCTAAAACAAATGTTGAAGAAAGTGGTGGATAGAGATGGAAAGGATTGGGACTGTCTACTTCCTTATCTGATGTTTGCTATTAGGGAGGTGCCCCAATCCTCTACGGGATTCTCCCCCTTTGAGTTACTGTATGGGAGACACCCCAGAGGGCTGTTGGATATTGCCAAGGAAACTTGGGAAAGTGAGAGTTCTCCCCACAGGAGTGTGATTGAGCATGTCGCCCTGATGCAAGACCGAATTGCACAGGTAATGCCCATCGTGAAGGAACATTTGGCCCAAGCGCAGTTAGCACAGCAGAGAGTGTACAACCGTGGAGCCAAGACCCGTACCTTTTCCCCGGGGGATAGGATACTGGTACTTGTCCCTACGGTTGAAAGTAAATTCCTTGCCAAATGGCAAGGCCCCTACGAGATAATGGAAAAAGTGAGCGAAGTGAATTACAAGGTCAGACAACCAGGAAGGCGAAAGCCCGAACAGATCTATCACGTTAATCTGTTGAAAGCCTGGAGGGATAGAGAGTCCCTAGTCGCAGACACTTGGTCACCAGCTCAAACTGGTTGCGTGATTCCTGAGGTTGGAATAGCAGCCACCTTGTCACAACCCCAACAACAGGAGGTTAAGGAGTTTGTGCTACGCAACAAGGAGGTATTCTCTGAGCTGCCGGGACAAACATTTGGGGTAGAGCATGACATCATTACCCCGCCCGGTGAAAGGGTGAAGTTAAAACCCTATCGGATCCCAGAGGCCCGACGGGAGGCAATACGGGAGGAAGTACAGAAAATGCTGAACTTAGGGGTGATAGAGGAGTCCCAAAGTGATTGGTCTAGTCCCATTGTGTTGGTGCCTAAACCGGATGGGAGCTGGCGATTTTGTAACGATTTTCGTCAGTTGAACAAAGTTACAAAATTTGACACCTACCCCATGCCACGTATAGATGAGTTGATCGACCGGCTGGGAACAGCCCGATACATGACGACTCTTGACCTCACAAAAGGGTATTGGCAAATCCCCCTGGCCAAATTGGCCAAAGAGAAAACCGCATTTGTAACCCAAGACGGGGCGTTCCAATATAAAAGAATGCCGTTCGGGTTACAGAATGCGCCGGCCACATTCCAGCGGAAAATGGACCAGATGCTGAGGCCCCATCGGAAGTATGCTGCGGCTTACCTGGATGACGTAATTGTCCATAGCACAGATTGGGCCTCACATCTGCCAAAAGTGCAAGCAGTCCTGGACTCTGTTCGGGAAGCGGGGTTTACGGCTAACCCCAAGAAGTGTACCATTGGGCAGGAGGAGGCCAAATATCTTGGGTACACCATTGGGAGGGGAGTAATAAAACCCCAACTCAACAAAGTCGAGGCCATCCAGAGTTGGCCACGTCCCAACAGCAAGAAGCAGGTACGAGCCTTTCTGGGAATCGCTGGGTATTATCGGCGATTCATTCCCCACTTTGCTTCTAAGGCTGTGCCCCTAACCAACCTAACGAAGGGGAAAGGGTCGGTCATGATTAAATGGACCCCCGAGGCTGAGGCAGCATTCCAATTCTTGAAACAAGCCTTATGTAGCCAGCCAGTGTTGTACTCACCCGACTTCTCTAAAGACTTTGTCGTACAAAGTGATGCGTCAGATGTGGGGTTAGGAGCAGTATTGTCCCAGGTCTGGAACGGGGAAGAGCACCCAGTCATTTACCTCAGCAGGAAGTTGAAGTCCCATGAGGTAAATTACGCCACCGTTGAAAAGGAGTGTTTAGTGGTGAAGTGGGCTCTAGATTCCCTTCGGTACTACCTGCTAGGTAGGCACTTTGACATGGTTACGGATCACGCTCCGTTAAAGTGGATGGCTCAAAACAAGGAAACAAATAGAAGAGTGAATAGGTGGTTCCTGGCCCTCCAGGAATTCAACTTCACAGTAAAGCATCGCCCTGGCGTTCAAATGGGGAATGTGGATGCTTTGTCTCGAGTACATGAATGCCTGATTGCTGGTGTTCCAACCCCGAGGTTAAAACAAGAGGGGGGGTATGTGACAGCAGGAAGGTAAAGTCACCTGGTTGCATCCAGGGGGGTAGATATATTTCGCCCAGATTCAGGCTTTACGCCGACTTATACAACTAGGGAGTTGATGAAGCCCAGCTGAGGCTAGTGGGCTCATGAATGACTCATACCTCTAGGGAGAGGGCTGGGCGTCGTACAGACAGGGAGTTGATGAGGCCAGCTGAAGCTTGTCAGCTCATTTAGGCCTCTATAAGAACTCCCAGATTCATTAGATGTTAGCTCATGCCTGGACCCAGACCTGTGTGGACTGTCTAGGGAGAGTGAACCCCTGTGCGGTGAGAAAAAGCCTGTGTGGCTATTTGCTTGGACATTTAAAACCAGGGACTTAGGGACTAGGACAGCACTAGGCTGATCCCAGTTGTTAGTTAGGAAACCTGTATGTTTAGTCAGAGGTCAAGTTGACCAGGATTTATTTTGTTTATATGTTTCTTTTGGCTTTGCTGTGTTTTGTCACTGTAAATAGAAAATAAACCGCACCTTTTTTTTGATTTTGAAAACCACAACCTCCGTTTGCTGGGCCTGTTTTTGTATGGGGAGCCCATCCCGGGGGTCACACACACCCGCTGCCGAGCTAACCCCCTCACAGTAGGGAGAGTGTCAGTGTGTTTTACTGTGCTAATCCTTGTTTCTAGGGACAGGGAAGGACAGTGAGGGAAATTATCCTTGTGCTATACTGTGCTAAAGCATTGATCATCAACCATCTTTAAAAAAACATTTTTTCTAGGGACAGAAAACTATAGGTAGGGAGAGTGTCAGTGTGTTTTACTGTGCTAATCCTTGTTTCTAGGGACAGGGAAGGACAGTGAGGGAAATTCTCCTTGTGCTATACTGTGCTAAAGCATTGATCATCAACCATCTTTAAAAAAACATTTTTTCTAGGGACAGAAAACTATAGGTAGGGAGAGTGTCAGTGTGTTTTACTGTGCTAATCCTTGTTTCTAGGGACAGGGAAGGACAGTGAGGGAAATTCTCCTTGTGCTATACTGTGCTAAAGCATTGATCATCAACCATCTTTAAAAAAAAAATTTTTTCTAGGGACAGAAAACTATAGGTAGGGAGAGTGTCAGTGTGTTTCACTGTGCTAATCCTTGTTTCTAGGGACAGGGAAGGACAGTGAGGGAAATTCTCCTTGTGCTATACTGTGCTAAAGCATTGATCATCAACCATCTTTAAAAAAACATTTTTTCTAGGGACAGAAAACTATAGGTAGGGAGAGTGTCAGTGTGTTTTACTGTGCTAATCCTTGTTTCTAGGGACAGGGAAGGACAGTGAGGGAAATTCTCCTTGTGCTATACTGTGCTAAAGCATTGATCATCAACCATCTTTAAAAAAACATTTTTTCTAGGGACAGAAAACTATAGGTAGGGAGAGTGTCAGTGTGTTTCACTGTGCTAATCCTTGTTTCTAGGGACAGGGAAGGACAGTGAGGGAAATTCTCCTTGTGCTATACTGTGCTAAAGCATTCCTCATCAACCATCTTTGAAATCCTTGTTTTTTGGACAGTCAGGGAAATTGTCATTGTGCTATTCTGTGCGAAAGCAATCATCCTCAACCATATTTAGAAATCCTTAAGTAAAGGGACAGAGAAGGACACCTGAAGGTAGCCCTTATTGCTTTTTTCCCATCTCCCTGCAGGCCATCCATTAGAATGTCTGGAAGGCAAACAAGGAGAGGCAGACAGTCAGGAGGCAATAAAAGAGGGCAAGCAGGCTCTGTGTCTGGGGGCAACAGTGCTGGTCGTGGACGCGGTGCATTGTCATCAGCACATGGCCATGGGACACGCTTGTCCTTCTTTTCGGCAGCTGGACATGTTGAGCCACATCATGCCGAAGACTTGGTAGAGTGGATGACCAAGCCCTCCTCCTCCTCCTCATCCTCTCTCACCCAGGCTCAGGGTACTGGCAAAGCAGCTGCCAAAGCGTCCTCTTCCCTGGTATCAATGTCAGACTCATCATCAGTCACTCCTTCCCTAGACCCACCATGTCCTCCTCCTGAGGAGTTCCCCCGAACTGTTTGAGCACAGTGTTGGGTACATGCTCCAGGAGGATGCCCAGCGTTTCGAAGGGTCTGATGATGAAACCCAGCTACAGGAAGGCAGTAGCGTGAGAGCAGACAGAGGGGATGCTCAAGAAGGACACCAATCTGGCAGTCATGTTCCAGCAGCTGCAGCATACTGCCAGATTGGCTCCAGTGATGAGGAGGGAGGGGATGATGAGGTCACTGACTCCACGTGGGTGCCTAATAGGAGAGAGGAGGAGGAGGAGGATGAGGAGGAGGCACATCTCCAACGAGGCAGGATGCCCTTTGGTGGCCAGCGTAAGGGCAGTACACCGACGGAATCACACCGCAGAGCTCCGCCTGTGCAGGGCGCTGCCTCTGCCCGTCATTCAAAAAGTTCTTTGGTGTGGGCCTTTTTTGAGGCTAGTGCATCAGATCGCACAGCTGCTGTTTGCAACATATGTCTCAAGCGTATATCGCGTGGCCAAAACATCAGCCGCTTGGGTACCACATGCCTGACCAGACATATGTTGACCTGCCATGCAGCTCATTGGCAAGCCTACCTCAAAGACCCACACCAAAGAACAAAGCGGACCTCTCCTTGCACCGCATCAGCTGGGATCTCCAACCCCACTATAACTTCAGTCCTCTCTGAAACATGCACTGAGAAGAATGAAGGTGTAGAATTAGGTGTGTCACAGCCAAGTACTTGCGGCCACTCTGCTAGCAGTACACCGACGTCCGATTCTAGCAGGCAAATTTCCCTGCCCCAGCTGCTGGACCGTCGAAAGAAGTTCACTCCCAGCCATCCACATGCCCAGCGGTTGAATGCTAGCTTGGCTAAATTGCTAGCGCTTCAACTGCTGCCTTTTCAGTTGGTAGACTCGGCCCCCTTCCGTGAGTTTGTGCAATGTGCGGTTCCTCAGTGGCAGGTTCCCAAACGCCACTTTTTCTCACGGAAGGCTATTCCGGCTCTCTACCGGCATGTGGAAGGCAATGTCTTGGCCTCGCTGGACAGGGCGGTCAGCGGTAAGGTGCATATTACCGCTGACTCATGGTCCAGCAGGCATGGACAGGGACGTTACCTTTCTTTCACGGCCCATTGGGTCACTCTTTTGGCAGCTGGGAAGGATGCAGGACAAGGTGCAGTAGTGTTGGAGGTTGTTCCACCGCCACGCCTACAAAATGCTACTAGTGGTTGTGACACACCTCTCTCCTCCACCCCCTCCTCTTCTTCTTCCTCCATGGCCTCTTCCTGTGCTTTGTCCTCTGAACCAGCGGTGCTCCGTAGCCGTTCAAGGGGCTACGCAAGTACGCAGGCAAAAAGATGCCATGCCGTGCTTGCGCTGGTGTGTTTGGGGGACAGAAGCCACACTGGGGCAGAGGTCCTGTCTGCTCTGCAGGGCCAGGCCGAGAGGTGGTTGACGCCACGCCAGCTTAAGCCAGGAATGGTGGTTTGCGACAATGGCACCAACCTCCTCTCCGCCCTCCGACAGGGACAACTGACCCATGTTCCCTGTGTGGCTCACGTCCTTAACCTGGTGGTGCAGCGGTTCTTGGGCAGGTACCCGGGCTTACAGGATGTCCTGAGGCAGGCCAGGAAAGTCTGTGTGCATTTCCGCAGATCTTATAATGCCAGTGCTCGCCTGGCTGAGCTGCAAAAGGAGTTGAACCTGCCCAAGAACCGCCTTATATGTGACATGCCCACCAGGTGGAACTCAACGTTGGCCATGCTGCAGCGGCTGCACACGCAGCAGAGGGCCATCAATGAGTACCTGTGCGACTACGGCACCAGGACAGGGTCAGGGGAGCTTGGTTTTTTTTCTCCACGCCAGTGGGGCATGATCAGGGATGCATGCACTGTCCTGGCACCATTTGAGGAGGCCACGAGGATGGTGAGCAGTGACAGTGCATGCATCAGTGACACTGTACCTCTTGTCCACCTGTTGGAGCACACGCTGCGTGGAATAATGGACAGGGCACTTGAGGCAGAACAGAGGCAGGAAGAGGAGGACTTCCTTGCCTCTCAAGGCCCCCTTTACCCAGACAGTGTTCCTTCTGTCCCACCCATCGCACAGGAAGAGGAGGAGGAGGAGGAGGAGGAGGAGGAGGATTTTGTCAGCATGGAGGTGGAGGCTGGCACTCAGCATCATCAGCAGCAGTCTTTTAGGGATGATTTACAGTCCCAAGAAACCAGTGGACTTGTACGTGGCTGGGAGGAAGTGGCTGCGGATCATGTCGTCCTTAGTGACCCAGAGGACTCCGGACCGAATGCCTCAGCTAACCTACGCTGCATGGCCTCCCTGATCCTGCAAAGTCTGCGGAAGGATCCTCGTATTCTTCGGATCAAGGAGAGGGACCATTACTGGCTGGCCACTCTCCTTGATCCACGGTACAAGGGTAAGGTTGCGGACCTTATGTTACCGTCGCAGAGGGAGCAGAGGATGAGACAACTCCGGGAGGCCTTGCAGAAAGGTCTGTGCAACGCGTTCCCAGAGACTGGGAGGTTACAAACTCCTGGTCCTGGACAACGAGTTGCTGAGGCTTCGGCCAGTCAAAGAAGGAGCGGTGGGGAAGGTGGCCGTCTGACCGATGCGTTCAGACAATTCTTTAGTCCGCAGCCCCAAAGTATGATCGGTTCCAGCAACCATCGCCAGCGTCTGATAAACATGGTGCAGGAATATCTAGGGGCAAGGTCAGACTTGGACACCTTCCCCACCGAAAATCCTCTGGCTTACTGGGTCTTGAGGATGGATCACTGGCCAGAGCTTTCACAGTATGCAATTGAGCTACTGGCCTGTCCTGCATCCAGCGTTCTTTCGGAACGCACATTCAGTGCTGCTGGAGGATTTGTCACGGATCACAGGGTGCGCCTGTCCACCGACTCGGTTGATCGACTGACTTTCATCAAGATGAACCAGTCTTGGATCACCACCAGCTACCACACACCTGATGCTGATATAACAGACTAATTGATTTTAACATGTCACATTCCTTCAAGACTGATGCTGATGCTGAGTGCCTGTGCTGTTATGTTGACTGGCTATCCTCCTCCTCCGAGTCCTCAATGATACGATTGATGATGATAGCTTGGAAGATCATTTTTGTTTATGGGTGCCGCCACCAGTGCCTAACGCCCAATTTTTCAGCCCCTGTTTAACAGGGGCGTGTAATTACAATTTTTGAAGCAATACTTTGCAACAGGGCTCATTGCTGTGCTCCAAGTACAGTATCTGTGAGGGGTTGCAGTGTTGTGCCACCAGTGCCTAAGGCCCAATTTTTCAGCCCCTGTTTAACAGGGGCGTGTAATTACAATTTTTGAAGCAATACTTTGCAACAGGGCTCATTGCTGTGCTCCAAGTACAGTATCTGTGAGGGGTTGCAGTGTTGTGCCACCAGTGCCTAAGGCCCAATTTTTCAGCCCCTGTTCAACAGGGGCATGTAATTACAATTCTTGATCTAATAATTCACAGCAGGGCCCATTGCTGCACCCACCAAGAGTAACTCTGAGGGCTTACAGTGTTGTGGCAACGCCACCACCACCACCACCACCACGAAAGGCCCAATTTTTCAGCCCCTGTTCAAAAGGGGCATGTAATTACAATTCTTGATCTAATAATTCACAGCAGGGCCCATTCCTGCACACACCAAGAGTAACTCTGAGGGCTTACAGTGTTGTGGCAACACCACCACCACCACCACGAAAGGCCCAATTTTTCAGCCCCTGTTCAACAGGGGCATGCAATTACAATTCTTGATCTAATAATTCACAGCAGGGCCCATTGCTGCACCCACCAAGAGTAACTGTCAGGGCTTACAGTGTTGTGGCACCAGCACCACCATCAAAGGCCCAATTTTTACTACCACTGTTCAACAATTATATGTAATTACAATTCCTGATATAATAGTTGACAGCAGGGCGTTCCAGCACCAACCAAGAGTAACTGTGAGTGCTTACAGTGTTGTGCCAACACCAACAACTAAGGGGCCTATTTCTGCAGCGTATATACGGCAGGTCCCTACTTTCAAACATCCAACTTACTAACGACTCCTACTTGCAAACGCAAGAAGACAACAGGAAGTGAGAGGAAATCTACCCCTAGGAAGGAAAATTCTCTCCTGTAAGAATTAATATGGGAGAAAGGTGTCTCCTCTGTACTGATGCTTTATCACCAATCCTTGTTTCAAGAAAAACACCACATTTCAAAAACAGTTGTCATTGGGACGGAAAGTGAGGTGAAATGTTCTGAACAGGGGCACAGACAGCAAAACAAATGTTACAGGGGTGATAACCCTTACCTATGTTTTCCAAAAAGCTTAAAAATAGATTTTTGGGCTGGAGCTACACTTAAACAATGTACCTGTTCAAAATTACAAACAGATTCTACATAAGAACAAACCTACAGTCCCTGTCTTGTATGCACCGCCTGTATACGGCTGTTCAGAGTATATAGGGCCTTTTTTATTTTATATGCGGGGTTCCCCTTAATATCCATACAAGACCCAAAGGGGCTGGTAATGGGCTGGGGTAGGGGGGGGGTCATGGGGTAGCTATGCCATTTTTCTTAAAGATTTTCATCCATATTACCGGGACCAGACATTACATTAAAGCCGCAAGCAGTTTTAAATGGCTTTTTTTTCCTTTAGAAGTGTCATTTTGTGCAGGGACAGTTCTAAATACGGGAAACACGTGGCACTTCACAGGCATACTTTAGACACCCCCCAGGTAAGATATTTAAAGGAATATTTGACTTTTTTAATTTCACTTTATGCATCATTAAAATGACTGCTCCCGAAAAACGACCGTTTTTAAAACTTCTTTTTGCATTGATACATGTCCCCTGGTGCAGAACCCGGGTTCCCAAACCCTTTTTAGGACAATAACATGCATAATAGTCGTTATAATTAGCACTTTAGAATTCGAACGTTCGCATCCATTGTATTTAATAGGGTTCTAATGTTCGTACGAACTTTCGGTCCGTTCGCGGGTTCTGGTGCGAACCGAACCCGGGGGTGTTCGGCTCATCACTATCCATGAGTCGAAAAGTTGACGAGACCTAATACATTTGCGGAAAGAATTGGCTTGGGATGTAATCTTTTTAGAAGGTGTAGTACTAAGGAGAGTTTGTCTATCCCTAGTGGGTGACATAACCAGATTAAAATCCCCACCAATGATCATAAAAGGTTGAGAACAGTATTGAGGGGAGTCAAAAAGTTTGTTAAGAAAGTCAATCTGACCTGTATTGGGGGCATAGAGAATGACAAGGGTGAAAGAAATGGTCATACACTTACAGTCTAGAATGAGAAATCTCCCATGAGGATCAGCATGGGAGTTTTTAACCTTGATAGGGCACGATTTCTTAATCAGAATTGCCACTCTCGTCTTGCCCATGGAATCAGAGGCAATGAAGGAGGTGGGGAAAAACTTTGAGGCAAATTTAAGTGAACCACCCGCCCGGAAGTGAGTTTCCTGAAACATTACCACATCTGCGCCTGAGACCCTGAAATCCTTCAGGGCCATCGAGCGCTTACGGATGGAACCTAGACCTTTCACATTATATGACATGATCCTTAGAGCCATGTATGTAAACTGTTCAGATAAGCTTGTGTAAGGACAGTAAATATGAAAAAAGACAAAATATAGAAAACATAAAAATAAATGCAGGACTGTTTATAAACATTGCTGGTAGCAAAAACCACTCGGTACCTAACTATCAACGAATATACCCTGTAGAGGGACTGCTGTAGGTTAGGAAATCAAGAACATTGCAATTTCAACCTATAGAGCTGACCTATGAACATGGACATATGAAAAAAAAAAGCAAACAGAAAAAAAAAGAAAAATAGAACTTACGTTTTTGAAGACCTGAGAGGCATCCGCTCTTAGGAGGCCCTGGACATAGTCCAGGGCCAGGTAGGGACACATGCGGACTTCCATCAGGAGTCTCTGAGTAGAGAGATGGGAAGGACCAGCTGCTCACCTTATGAACTCGGTAGCGTTTAGTATAAGTCCGACGTAGTAGAAGGCCTGTTAATAGTGAAAAGAAATAGTCAGCAGATAAACAGGAACAACTGTCAACTGGGGTACGATGACAAAAAACAAAACAAAAAAAACACTAATAATAGTACCCCATGGGTAGGGGAAAAAAATCCTAAACAGGGTAGACACAAAAACTTGTAAACCAGAGCAGCGAACTTCGTTTCTCTTGAACTCCTTCAGAAGTTCATTAAAGAGTGGGTTGTTTGACCTGAGACAGCAAGTCCAAATCCTAATTTGTACAAACTAATTTACTCATTATGGAAGAAAAAAAACAGATAACCAGCAGGATCATACCTTCAGATCATGATTAAATGTAATTGGTGCATAAAAAAATATCGAAATGATCGCTATGGGTGACAAGTTACCTGTAGAATAACAATACTAAAAATCTTGCGTCTGCTTTGTTGCTGGTATGTGAGACATAAGCGGTCTCTTGCAGCAGGCATTCAATGTCAAGCAGAGTTTTCCAAACATGGGTTCAGTGACCTAATTGTGAATGTTCTCTGCTGCTGTATGGAAGAGATGTACTTTTGACCTGATTGTTTTACTCTCAGTATCAACATTGATTTTTGTTTCTCTTCCTGTAGCTTAAGTTTTTAGCATTATTTCCTTTTTTTTTGTTGTTTTCATCCCAAATAACGAATGCACTTAAAAGCAACCAGAAAATTGGACAAAAATACCTCAAAATATTAGTTTGCAAGTTTATCTCTAGGGAAACTCTAGTCAAGATGAAAGTCACAATAAAACGCTGAAAAAGGTATGTCTACCAGCATTCTTTTGCGGGAAGAAACCCTATAGTTAGGTTGTGAGGATTAGGGTGACTACATGTCTCGGATTGCCCGGGAGAGTCTCGCATTTTGCAGGTCTGTCCCGGGCACATTCATTCCAGGACAATACAGTGTCCCGGAATGAAACTGACACAGCCACCCCCCCCCCCCCGGGTCAATCTGATGCCTCCAAAAAAAAACGCCACATCACTGCTTTACTCACTGACAGTACTTGTCCTGGCCAGCAATGCCTGGAGGAGCACAATCCCATCCCCTGCTTGTGATTGGAGAAATCATAAATCCCGTCTCTTATGTCTCTTTGGATTTTTGGGAAGGGAGGGTGTCCCTGAATGCATACCTCCCAACTTGTAAAAGTCCCACTGCGGGACATTGATGATCTCCCCTCTCCCCTGCAAACGAAAGTTGTTGAGTGGGGGGGGGATGGTGCCGCGGGACATATTTCTCCGCTGCCCTGTCGCCAATCTCGGGGGGGGTGGTGCCGCCTATCGCGCGGGGGGGGTTACCTGGCTCGTAGTTTCTGCACTTCCTGGCTGTGCCTGCTCTGCGGGATTAATACAGCTATCGCGGGAATGCGGGAAGGAGGGGCCTGTGCGGGAGAAACCCGCAGAATCCGTGCCTGTTGGGAGGTATGTGAATGGTAGTTTGGAAATGTGGTCACCCTAGTGAGGATATGCACTAATTTTATTTTCATACCTTATTCCATAGCAGGGGTCTCCACACTTTTTAAATAAAGGGCCATTACACTGTCTCCCAGACTTTAGTGGGGTCACACTGTGGCCAGTGGAAGTGTGGAAGTGTAAAATGGCCGACATCTATCAGTGGGAATGGACAATGCCTCAGGCTCAGTGGTTAGTGGGAGTAAAATATGTCTCATGCCGCGTACACACGATCATTATTCACGGCGGTTAAAAAACCGCCGTGAATAATGACAGGAAAAACGAGGGAACCGCTTGGTTCCCTACACACGGTCGTTTTTCCCGTCATTTTTTCTCTTGACGAGAAAAACGACCGTCTGTGGGCTCCGTGGCAGTGTCTCCCTATGGGAAAACTGCCACGGAAAAAAATGCTGGAAAAAACGATGAGAAAATTTAGAACATGTTCTAATTTTTCTCGTCGTTTTTTATGCCGTTTTTCTCAACGAGAAAAACGACATAAAGCCCACAGACGATCGTTTTTCTCGGCGAAAAAAAAAAATGCAGTTTTTCTCGTCGAGAAAAGCGGTCGTGTGTACGCGGCATCAGAGTTGGTGGTAAGTAGAAGAAAAAAATGGTCTAGTGCCTGTGGTCAGTCAGAGAAAGAATATCGCCCCATAATTTGTGGCAGTTTGACATTAGTGCAATGTTGTTGGTGTCAGCGAGAAGAATTGTGCCCCATCAGTGGTGACAGTGGAAGGAATTGTGCCCATCTTTGGTGTCAGTGGGAGAATCGTGCCCATTGTTGGTGTTAATGGAAGAAGTTACGCTCCATCGTCGTTGTCAGTGGGAGGAATTACGATATGCCTGTTGTTTGTGCTAGTTGAAGAAACAGTGCCTCATTGTTGGCACCCGTAGGAGGAATATTACCTCAGGAACCAGATAAAGGCAAGCAAAGAACCACATTTGATCCTCTAGAGTTCATTATGTTTGACTTAGGGAACAGTCACACTTGTGCCCTAGTGTTGCATTTATTTTCAATTTACACAAATTACATTGACCTGAATGACACAAAGCAGCAAAATGCACCGCAAAATGAGCTTGTGTTCTTTTTTGAAGATATGATAAAGCAACATGTGTCAACAGATGGATAGATTGTTTCTTGGATTGTGTCATTTTACCTGTGCGGGTAACTGAAACAAAATTTGGGACAGTGGGGTTGATGTACTAAAGGCAAATAAACTGGGCCCTTTGCAAGCACAGTTGCACTCTTCAAAGGCATTGCTCCAGAGCTTTATAAATTAGGGTAAGCTCTGCTGACTTCCATCATCCAATCACGTGCAAGCAAAAATGCATTTTTTTTAAAAATGTCCTTGCGTGTGATTGGGTGTTCTTTGGAAAGTGAAACGTCACCTCATTTACTAAGCTCTGGAGCAACTGTGCTTGCAGTCTATTTGCCTTTAGTAAATCAACCCCAAAGCATCCAGTGTGAACAACCCACTGTCCCCTAGGAGAAGCCCCTAAGAGCCGGTTCACACCAGGGCGACTCGTCAGGCGACTCAGTCGCCGGCCTTTTGCGTCCCACGCTTTTCAATGGAACCGTTCTAAGTAAGAGCGACTCAGGTCGCTCCGACTTAGAAAAAGGTTCCTGTACTACTTTTGGGGGCGACCCAAGGCGACCTGCATTGACTTCTATACAGAAGTCTTATGCAAATCGCCTCGGCGGGCGTCTCAAGTCGTCTTGAGATCGCGCCACCGAGGTCACCCCCACAAGTCGTGCCGCGTCGCGCCACCCTGGTGTGAACAGGGTCTAAGGATATAAAAACCCATGTTCACTACATATTGATTTTAAGATGCTTTTTCAGTTCTCAGAATACTTTACAACTACTCTCTGATCCCCCTTCTCACATCCCCCAGCCTTTTTTTCAACTGCAGCAGGTCCTTTAAATGTTCTCTTTTTTTTTACTAGTAATGGCGGCAATCAGCGACTCTCTGTCCGTCGCCTCCCGCCTCACAGCCTTTCAAGTCTTACTCTCTGGGCCCCCGGGTACTACTGGGTGGGGAGCGGAGGAAGATCACTCCACCAGGGAAGGCAAGGAGATAAGCAGGCAGGTGGCTGGCCGGGACTTGAGCCAAGGCAGAAGAACATGCGAGCGGAGATGGATGGGCACCCGAAACTGAAGAAATATTCCCTCCGCTCCGACCAGCACATGATCATCAGAAAGGGGCACAGATAATGGGAAAAAAAATCACCCCCCCCATAGCTAGTAGGAGCGGCGGAGCTGGGGGGGTGTAATTCAGATTTATTTTTTTTTTGTATTCTGCACTGTCTTTGAAATTGCCTCAGCCCCTGTTCAAATCCAATCCGGGGACAAAGCTGGGGACAGACTTGGTCTGGGGACAGTGTCCTCAATCTGGGGACTGTCCCCTGAAACCGGGGATGTCTGGTCACCCTACTCTAGAGACACACACAAGCCAAACATGGTGCAGCCAAACAACCCATTGCAGGAATTCTATTTTTGTTTGCAGTGGTACATCAGCAACCTTGTAATGGGTAAAATAGTATCTGCATACTTTTGGCAGAGCAGAGAAAAAGATGTCTAATCAACCAAGTTTGGTCACCGCTAACCTCATCTCCCAGGAGAAGACTAGAATAATAATAAGAATAATATCAGGCTGTGTGTTCTTGGTCTGTCTTTTGCTGATTGTGAGCTGCAGTAGTGCAAATCCTTTTATGTTAGTTTATTGCATTTTCATTTAATCATTAGGCTTTGAAGCAAAATTTTAATTTATACAAAACTTTTCACTGTTCCACTCAGCCCTTTAGGTTATAACCTAAAATAATGAATTTTTTTTTTTTTAGTAATGAAAACCCTGGAGTGGTGACACTCATGTTACAACTTCAGTCAGCCAGTGGGTGCCTGGGCCAGAGAGAACTCTCGGCAGCCTGGAAACCCAATTGTCTTTTGGATTAGATAGATTACAAGGCCAAAATCCCACCTATCAAATAAAAAACAGGAGCACTCATAGTTGGTTCTGCTTAACTTGTGGGCCTCAGAGCAGTTACCTTTTCTCCAATCACTGCCGTTATGCTGTCTCAGGTCAGGATAGACTTTAATACAGGTCTCTTTGTCCTGTTAGCGCTTCACTTTTTCCACATTTTGTTATGTTACAGCCTTATTCCAAAATAAATTCATAATTTTTATTAATATCATCAACATTCTACAAAAAATACCCCATAATGACAATGTGAAATAAGTTTGTTTTAAATCTTTGCAAATTAATAAAATACAAAACAAAAAACAAAACGTATGTACATAAGTATTCACAGCCTTTGCCGTGACACTCAAAATTAAACTCAGGTGCATCCTGTTTCCACGGATCATTCTTGAGATGTTTCTCCCACTTGATTGGAGTCTATCTGTGATAAATTCAGTTGATTGGTCATGATTGGGAAAGGCACACACCTTTCTATATAAGGTCACACAGTTAACAGTAGATGTCAGAGCACAAACCAAGCCATGAAGTCCAAGGAATTGTCTGTAGACCTCCAAGACAAAATTGTATTGAGACACAGATCTGGGGAAGGGTATAGAAAAATGTCTGCAGCATTGAAGGTCCCAATTAGCACAGTGGCCTCCATCATCCGTAAATGAAAGAAGTTTGGAACCAACAGGACTCTTCCTAGAGCGGGCCGCCCAGCCAAACTGAGCAATCGGGGGAGAAGGGCCTTAATCAGAGAGAGGACCAAGAACCCGATGGTCACTCTGAGATATGAGAATCTTACAGAAGAACAACCATCTCTGCAGCACTCCACCAATCAGGCCTGTATGGTAGAGTGGCCAGATGGAAGCCACTGCTCAGTAAAAGGCGCATGACAGCCCGCCTGGAGTTTGCCAAAAGGCACCAGAAGGACTATCAGATCATGAGAAACAAAAATGATTTGCTCTGATGAAACAAAGAATGAACTCTTTGGCCTGAAGGGCAAGTGTCATGTCTGGAGGAAACCAGGCACCGCTCATCACCTGGCAAATACCATCCCTACAGTGAAGCACGTGGTGGCAACATCATGCTGTGGGGATGTTTTTTAACGGTAGGAACTGGGAGACTAGTCAGGATCAAGGGAAAGATGAATGCAGCAATGTACAGAGACATCCCTGATGAAAACCTTCTCCTGAGCGCTCTGGACCTCAGACTGGGGGGAAGGTTCATCTTCCAACAGGACAACGACCCTAAACACAAAGCTAAGATAACAAAGGAGTGGCTACGGGACAACTCTGTGAATGTCCTTGAGCGGCCCAGCCAGAGCCTAGACTTGAACCCGATTGAACATCTCTGAAGAGATCTGAAAATGGCTGTGCACCGATGCTCCCCAACCAACCTGATGGAGCTTGTTAGGTCCTGCAAAGAAGAATAGGAGAAACTGTCCAAAAATTGGTGTGTCAAGCTTGTGGCATCATATTAAAAAAAGACTTGAGGTTGTAATTGGTGCCAAAAGGTGCTTCAACAAAGTATTGAGCAAAGGCAGTGATTACTTATGTACATGGAATTTTTTTTTGTTTTTTATTTTTCTAAATGTGCAAAGATTTCAAACAAACTTCTTTCACGTTGTCATAATGGGGTATTGTTTGTAGAATTTTGAGGAAAATAATAAATTTAATCCATTTTAGAATAAGGCTATAACATAACAAAATGTGGAAAAAGTGAAATGCTGTGAAAACTTTTCGGATGCACTGCAAGCATGTATGAGAGCAGGGTGCAGTGTGGTGTGTCAGCATACAGACACCACACACAGGCCAAGGTGAAGGAGAACAGTGTATTAAGAAAGCCCCAACAATGCACAACTACACCCGGTGGGTAGGCACAGGCAACCAGAGCCACCTACAAACTGTGGTAGAGGAGCTTTATCTTGAGATGCCAACAGACTCTGCAACGAAGAGTGGGAGTGCGGCCTGGTCAGTCCACATTCATAGTCCCTTCACTTTCCCTACTCCTCTGGAACCTCTCCCTGCCACTATGCTCTGTCCCTGAGAGACAGGGAATCTGTTCCTACACTAGTCCCTCACCAAAAAGTGCTCCAAACCCGAGAGCCAAAGTCTTAGGCCTCGTACACATGGCCGGTTTTCTCGGCAAGAAACAACAAAAAAACTGCTGGGAGAGCTTTCTTGTCGAGAAAACCAGTCGTGTGTATGTTTTCTCATCGGGAAAACTGCCGGGAATCTCGAAGAGAAAAATAGAGAACCTGCTCTCTATTTTCTCGTCGGGGATTCTCGACGGCCAGTTTCCCAACGAGAAAACTGTGTGTGTATGCGGCAACAAGCTTACCTGTCCTCCGGTAAACCCGTGCATGCTCGAAATGACTTTGACGCATGCACGGTAGCTTCCTCGGCATAGGTAGGATGTAGCAAGATGGCGGCGACGGCATTGAATGTGACGAACGCATACTCGTTGTAGTCGATGACGTCACTGCGTTCGTTCCATTCAAAAGAACGGCGGTTCTTTGGAATGGAGTGTGTGTACACTCGGCCGGCACAAGATTCTTGTCAGGAATCTCGTCAGGAAAAACAACGTTTTTTTTCCTGACGAGAATCTCAGCCGTGTGTACTAGGCTTTAACCACTTAAGCCCCGGACCATTTGGTAGCTAAAGGACCAGAGGTGAATTCAGAATTTTGCACTGCGCTGCTTTAACTGTAAATTGTGCGGACATGCAATGTCGTACCCAAATGAAATTTGCGTCCTTTTCTTCCCACAAATAGAGCTTTCTTTTAATGGTATTTGATTGCCTCTGCGATTTTTCTTTTTTGCGATATAAACGGAAAAAGACCGAAAATTTTGAAAAAAAATGATATTTTCTACTTTTTGTTATAAGAAAAATCGAATAAACTCAATTTTAGTCATACATTTAGGCCAAAATGTATTCAGCCACATGTCTTTAGAAAAAAAAATGTCAATAAGCGTATATTTATTGGTTTGCGCAAAAGTTATAGCGTTTACAAACTAGGGTACATTTTCTGGAATTTACACAGCTTTAAATTTATGACTGCCTATCTCATTTCTTGAGGTGCTAAAATGGCAGGGCAGTACAAACCCCCCCCAAATGACCCCATTTTAGAAAGTAGACACCCCAAGGAAATTGCTGAGAGGCATGTTGAGCCCATTGAATATTTTTTTTTTTTTGTCCCAAGTGATTGAATAATGACCAAAAAAAAAAAAAAAAATTACAAAAAGTTGTTACTAAATGATATATTGCTCACACATGCCATGGTTATATGTGGAATTGCACCCCAAAATACATTCTGCTGCTTCTCCTGAGTACGGGGATACCACATGTGTGGGACTTTTTAGGAGCCTATCCACGTACGGGACCCCGGAAACCAAGCACCGCCTTCAGGATTTCTAAGGGCGCAAATTTTTGATTTCACTCCTCACTACCTATGACAGTTTTGAAGGCCATAAAATGCCAAAATAGCACAAAACCCCCCCAAATGACCCCATTTTAGAAAGTAGACACCCCAAGGAAATTGCTGAAAGGCCTGTTGAGCCCATTGAATATTTTTTTTTTGTCCCAAGTGATTGAATAATGACAAAAAAAAAAAAATTACAAAAAGTTGTCACTAAATGATATATTGCTCACACATGCCATGGTTATATGTGGAATTGCACCCCAAAATACATTCTGCTGCTTCTCCTGAGTACGGGGATACCACATCTGTGGGACTTTTTAGGAGCCTAACCACGTACGGGACCCCGGAAACCAAGCACCGCCTTCAGGATTTCTAAGGGCGCAAATTTTTGATTTCACTCCTCACTACCTATCACAGTTTTGAAGGCCATAAAATGCCAAAATAGCACAAAACCCCCCCAAATGACCCCATTTTGGAAAGTAGACACCCCAAGCTGTTTGCTGAGAGGCATGGTGAGTATTTTACAGCTCTCATTTGTTTTTGAAAATGAAGAAAGAACATTTTTTTTTTCTTTTTTTTTTCAATTTTCAAAACTTTGTGACAAAAAGCGAGATCTGCAAAATACTCACAATACCTCTCAGCAAATAGCTTGGGGTGTCTACTTTCCAAAATGGGGTCACTTGGGGGGGTTTTGTGCCATCTGGGCATTCCATGGCCTCCGAAACTGTGATAGGCAGTGAGAAGTGAAATCAAAAATTGACACCCTTAGAAAGCCTGAAGGCGGTGCTTGGTTTTTGGGGTCCCGTACGCGGCTAGGCTCCCAAAAAGTCTCACACATGTGGTATCCCCGTACTCAGGAGAAGCAACAGAATGTATTTTGGGGTGTAATTCCACATATGCCCATGGCATGTTTGAGCAATATATCATTTAGTGACAACTTTGTGCAAAAAAAAAAAAAAAAATTGTATTTTTTCCGCAACTTGTGTCAACATATAAAATATGGGGTCATTTGGCGGGGTTTTGAACTGTTCTGGTATTTTATACACAACATTAGGAAGCTTACATCGACTCTTCTAACCACTTGAAGACAAAGCCCTTTTTGACACTTTTTGTTTACATGAAAACATATTTTTTTTTGCAAGAAAATTATGTTGAACCCCCAAACATTATATATATTTTTAAAGCAAAGGCCCTACAGAATAAAATGGTGGGTGTTGCATTTTTTTTTTCTACACAGTATTTGCGCAGCGATTTTTCAAACGCATTTTTGGGGGAAAAATACACTTTTTTTAATTTTAATGCACTAAAACACACTATATTGCCCACATGTTTGATGAAATAAAAAAGATTATCTTAGGCCGAGTACATAGATACCAAACACGACATGCTTTAAAATTTCGCACAAACGCGCATTGGCGACAAACTACATACATTTTTAAAAGCCTTTAAAAGCATTTACAGGTTACCCCGTTAGATTTACAGAGGAGGTCTACTGCTAAAATTACTGCCCTTGATCTGACCTTCGCGGTGATACCTCACATGCATGGTGCAATTGCTGTTTACATATGACGCCAGACCGACGCTTGCGTTCGCCATTGGGCAAGAGCAGGGCAGGACAGGGGTGCTTTTTTTTTTTTTTTTTTTTTTATTAATTTTGCTTTTTTATTTTATTTTTAAACTGTTGCTTACATATTTTTTTTAATCACTTTTATTGTTATCTCAGGGAATGTAAATATCCCCTATGATAGCAATAGGTAATGACAGGTACTCTTTTTTGAAAAAACTGGGGTCTATTGGACCCTAGATCTTTCCTCTGCCCTCAAAGCATCTGACCACACCAAGATCGGTGTGATAAAATGCTTTCCCAATTTCCCAATGGCGCTTTTTATATCCGGGGGGGGACATTCCCTCCCACTGCTTGTAAAAGCAGTCCAGAGGCTAATTAGCCACTAGGATTGCTTTTACATGAAAGCCGGCCGCTGGCTGAAAAGAATGATACCAAGATGATACCTAAACCTGCAGGCATCATTCTGGTATAAACATTCAAAGTCCAGCAACATACCAGTGCGTTGCTGGTCCTTGTTGGACATGTATTGTAATCTTTTTTTTCATGCAGCCTGTTGGCTGAACGAAAAAAAAAGATTGATCGGTGGGTATGCCCACCATTAGAATACCGCCCTTCATCCACCCACTTCTAATGATGGGCATACATGCACCATTTATATATGCCGAAGCATGGGGGCATCTTCTCGCAAAAGTTATGCCGCGTACACATGGTCAGACTTTTCCACGGGCAAGCCTCCGTCGGAATTTCGACCGTATATACGCGGCATTAGGAGCAAAATCGCTCCTCTGCTCCTGCTGCCCCAATGCTTCGGCATATATGCTTTTTTTTTTTAACTGTGGTGGTGAAATCACCTCCTACAGCACTGGAGTCGCAGGGATCAGGCCTGTCTCTGCGAACGCTGCAGTTATGTGTGTTGTGTTTTGCAAGTGACAGTGATCGATCGATACTGCACTTGGGTGGCCTGGGCTGGACGGAGGGGCAAAACGCAGGTGCTAGCAGGTATCTGGGCTGATCCCGCAAACACTGCGTTTTTGGGAACCCTAAACTGATGGGGACGCTAGTATAGATCTGATCAGATCAGATATTGAGCTGATCAGATACTATACCACTAAGGGGGGTGTATGCTTCATGCGTGGGTGTTAGCGCTACTGGCACTAACCTGACGCTGCCTGGGGTGTGACGCAGACCCTCTCTGACGCTAAAACCTAATTGATATCACCCGCCGGGCGATCAGGGGGTTAAACCTTTATTGGGTTATATACGGCGGGTGCCCTGACACTATAAAAAGCAAACTAACTAACCAGCGTCACTCGTAACACTTATATGATGATCACTGGTGAAAGGGTTAACTAGGGGCAATTAGGGGGTTACACCTTTATTAGGTAATATATTGGGGTACCTGACGCTATAAAAACCTGCGGCGAACCTAAAAAAAATTACTGGCTACCGATCAGCATCACCGACGCTAAGACATCGATCAGAAAAATGATCGCATAGCGACGGCGGTGCTAGGGGGTGAAAGGGTTACCTGGGGGGTGATCAAGGGGGTTAAACCTTTATTAGGTAATATATGGGGGTACCCGACGCTATAAAAACCTGCGGCGAACCTAAAAAAAATTACTGGCTACCGATCAGCATCGCCGACGCTAAGACATCGATCAGAAAAATTATCGCCTAGTGACAGTGGTGATAGGGGGTGAAAGGGTTACCTGGGGGGCGATCAAGGGGGTTAAACCTTTATTAGGTAATATATGGGGGTACCCGACGCTATAAAAACCTGCGGCGAACCTAAAAAAAATTACTGGCTACCGATCAGCATCACCGACGCTAAGACATCGATCAGAAAAATGATCGCATAGCGACGGCGGTGCTAGGGGGTGAAAGGGTTACCTGGGGGGTGATCAAGGGGGTTAAACCTTTATTAGGTAATATATGGGGGTACCCGACGCTATAAAAACCTGCGGCGAACCTAAAAAAAATTACTGGCTACCGATCAGCATCACCGACGCTAAGACATCGATCAGAAAAATGATCGCATAGCGACGGCGGTGCTAGGGGGTGAAAGGGTTACCTGGGGGGTGATCAAGGGGGTTAAACCTTTATTAGGTAATATATGGGGGTACCCGACGCTATAAAAACCTGCGGCGAACCTAAAAAAAATTACTGGCTACCGATCAGCATCACCGACGCTAAGACATCGATCAGAAAAATGATCGCATAGCGACGGCAATGCTAGGGGGTGAAAGGGTTATCTGGGGGGTGATCAGGGGGTTAAACCTTTATTAGGGGGGGTTAGGGGGCTACACTGGACCTAAAACTAAATGTAGTGACACTTTTACAGTCACAAATGTCACTGATTGCAGTGATCACTAAATAAATGGTCACTGCAATCAGTGACACTGTGACTGGGGGCTGGGGGGTGATCTGGGGGTGTCTGGGGGGGCCTGGGGGGGCGATTTATGTGCCTATGTGTCCTGGTGTCAGTGTGCTGTTTTGTGTACTAACCTGCATCTTCTCCTGTACGGCGCTCGGTATATGTGAGCGCCGCAGGAGAGATGACATCACTTCCTCCTTCCTGGCAGGCAGGGGAAGCTCTCTCATTCGCCGGGAGCGATCGAGAGGGGGTGGCCGGAATCGAACGGCCGTCCCCTCATGCCGGATCGCTCCCGAAGGTAAAACGACCACCCACTGTAAAGAAGGGGGGTCCGATCGGACCCCCCAACTATACAAAGGCAATCACGTATATGTACGTGATTCTGCCTGTCGGTGCCATTCTGCTGACGTATATTTACAGTGGGCGGTCGTTAAGTGGTTAAATAGACACTGCCCTGACCGAAGATGGCCACAGAGGTCACCAGGCACCAATTGGACAGCTGTTCTCCAGGAGACCGCAGGAAATCAAAGAGGAACCAAATTCCTCGTGACTTCCTTTCCCTTCTACATTGCCACTTCAGTCGCTCGCCACCTACAGTGGGGAGTAGAGACTGCACCTGCCTCCATGTATTCAACCCAATCCCAATTTTTTTTAAATAAAGTGATACATACAGGTTATGAGGCTAGCTGACAAAGAACAAATCAGATGAGATGGTGAAGTACAAGGTTCATCCAATCTTCTCATCTGTATCAATTAAGGAAAATATATACTAATGCCAATTTATATCAGACCCATTTTCTATTTGCAACTAAAATTGCTTTTACCCAGGGCTTTTTTTCTCAGAGGATAGGTGCAGGAGCTCCTCCTTTGTGAGTCACCCATTGACTCCGCCCCTACCCACCTCCAAGCACTGTTCCTTGGTTCCGCCTCCTACCCACCTCCCAGTACCACCCCTTTTGGAGAATACAGAACCAAGTATCATTTTATAGTGCTAAGTATTTTGTATGGAATTTGTTAATGATAACAAGACAATCAGTAAAATGGATTTAGCAACAATGGACACCCCAGTGACAATACACTCCCAACAGCCAGCATGAATAGACCCTCCAGCAGCCAGCAATATTAGACCCCTCCCTCAACAGTAGATCCCTCCAGCAAAATGATTGACCCCCTGCTACATAAGACCCACCCCAGCAACAATACAACCCCCACTGGCAACAACAGACCTCCACAGCAACAATAACCCCCCCCCCCACCTGCAAAAATAAGTCCCCCCCAGCACCAATAGATTCCCCAGTAGCCAGCATTAATAGACCCTCCAGCAGCCAGCAACAAAGACCCCTTCTTCAACAGTAAATCCCTCCCAGCAACAAAAGACTCACCCAGCAACAATAGATCCCCCATCTTCAGCAAATAGATTCCCTTCAGCAACAACAGATTCCACAGCACCAGCATCAATAGATCCTCCTGCACCCCTTGCCATTACATATATTCAGTTCTGGAGGTGCCGGAACTGAGTTCCCCCGCGTTCCTGCTGAAAAAAAGCCATGCTTTTACCTATACCCTTTACACAGAACCTAGCTCATCTGGTTTGCAGATCTCTTAGAAGATGCTTCACATAGTGCATCAGCTACATAACTAAGATTCACAGATGTCTGGATGTTTTAGCTGTTTTCACAGGCTTTGTCAAAATTGACCACCAGACCCTGCAGAACACATTTTTGCACTTTATTTTTTATAATGAAAGCCTGTAAAACGGCGGAGATTTTAAGGGGGAGTCCCTCCCACGTAGCCATGGCTTATTAATAACCAGATTGAATATGAAATAACAGAGCCAGGAATGTGAATTTGTATAACCACAAACACGTCCAACAGGAAGGAACATGGTCGCGTGATTTGAGGATTCATCTGGAGATTTATTTACCCATCAGAATTCAACCAGAGATCCGTATGTTTGTTTAAAAAATGTATTTTATGCAGGTACAATGTGCCTCCAATAACAAAGGAACATTTATAAAATTCACGCTGGCTGAAAACTAGGTGATTTCTACACCCTACATATTTTTCCAAAGCACATGGTTTTGTAGTACTATTGTCATAGGAACCGCTGGATAGGATGGGTTCTCTTTTTTGCCTCAATCTTCTCAAGAACCTCAGCCCCTCTGACACACCAGGTTGAGTGTACAAACATACAATATCACAGTAAATCATTGAAAATAATACTTAGTACCTACAGTGCCTTGCAAAAGTATTCACCCCCCTTGGCATTTTTCGTGTTTTGTTGCCTCACAACCTGGAATTAACATGGATTGTTTCAGGATTTGCATCATTTAATTCACAGAACATGCCCACAACTTTGAAGATGTTTTTTTTTTTTTCTTTTATTGTGAAGCAAACAACAAACAGGACAAAATAACAGAAAAAGTCAATGTGCATAACTATTCACCCCCCTAAAGTCAATACTTTGTAGAGCCACCTTTTGCGGCTATCACAGCTCCAAGTCGCTTTGGATAAGTCTCTATGACCTTGCCACATCTTACCACTGGGATTTTTGCCCATTCCTCCTTGCAAAACTGCTCCAGCTCCTTCAAGTTGGATGGTTTGCGCTTGTGAACAGCAATCTTTAAGTCTGACCACGGATTTTCTATTGGATTGAGGTTTGGGCTTTGACTAGGCCATTCCAACACATTTACATGTTTCCCCTTAAACCACTCAAGTGTTACTTTAGCAGTGTGTTTGGGGTCATTGTCCTTCTGGAAGGTAAACCTCCGTCCTAGCCTCAAATCACACACAGAGTGGTAGAGGTTTTGCTCAAGAATATCCCTGTATTTAGCACCATCCATCTTTCCCTCAACTCTGACCAGTTTCCCAGTCCCGACTGCTGACAAACATCCCAACAGCATGATGCTGCCACCACCATGTTTCACTGTGGGGATGGTGTTCTTTGGGTGATGTGATACGTTGGGTTTGCGTCAGACATAACATTTTCTTTGATGGCCAAAAAGTAAAATGTTAGTCTCATCGGACCAGAGCACCTTCCCCCATACATTTTGGGAGTCTCCCACATGCCTTTTCGCAAACTCAAAACGTGCCATTTTGTTTTTTGCTGAAAATAATTGCTTTCTTCTGGCCAGTCTGCCAAGAAGCCCAACTCTTTGGAGCGTACGGCTTATTGTCGTCCTATGTACAGATACTTCAGTCTCTGCTGTGGAACTCTGCAGCTCCTCCAGGGTTACCTTAGGTCTCTGTGCTGCCTCTCTGATTAATGCCCTCCTTGCCCGATCCGTGAATTTTGGTGTGCGGCCGCCTCTTGGCAGGTTTGCTGTTGTGCCATGTTCTTTCCATTTGGTTATGATAGAATTGATGGTGCTCCTAGGGATCATCAAAGATTGATTGTACTTCTCAACAACATTGTCCCTTACTTGTTTGGAGAGTTCCTTGGTCTTCATGGCAGTGTTTGGTTAGTGGTGCCTCTTGCTTAGGTGTTGCAGCCTCTGGGGCCTTTCAAAAAGGTGTGTATATGTAATGACAGATCATGTGACACTTAAATTGCACACAGGTGGACATCATTTCACTAATTCTGTGACTTCTCAAGGTAATTGGTTGCACAAGAGATTATTATGGGCTTCATAACAAAGTGGGTAAATACATGCGCACATGCCAATTATCATTTTTTTATTTGTGAAAAATAGTTTTATGTATATGTTTTTCTAATTTTACTTCACCAACTTAGACTATTGTGTTCTGATCCATCACATATAATTCAGATTAATCACCTGCCTACCGGGCACGAAAACCCCCTTCCTGCCCAAGCCGTTTTTCAGCTTTCAGCGCTGTCACCATTTGAATGACAATTGCGCGGTCGTGCCACCTGGCTCCCGAACAAAATTTGCGTCCTTTTTTTCCCACAAATAGAGCTTTCTTTTGGTGGTATTTTATCACCTCTGCGGTTTTCATTTTTTGCGCTATAAACAAAAGAAGAGCGTCAAGTTTGAAAAAAAACACAATATTTTTTACTTTTTGCTATAATAAATATCCATTTTTTTAAATATTTTTTTAAAATTTTCCTCAGTTTAGTATTCTTCTACATATTTTTGGTAAAAAAACAATCGCAATAAGCGTATATTGATTGGTTTGCGCAAAAGTTATAGCAGATATAAAATAGGGGATAGATTTATAGCATTTTTTTTTTTTTTATTATTATTTTTTTTTTTACTAGTAATGGCGGCGATCTGCGATTTTTATCGTGACTGCGATATTGCGGCGAACACATCGGACACTTTTGGCACATTTTTGGGACCATTCACATTTATACAGCGATCCCTGCTATAAAAATGCATTGATTACTGTATAAATGTGACTGGCAGGGAAGGGGTTAATACTAGGGGGCGAGGAAGGGGTTAAATGTGTTTCCTAGATGTGTTCTAACTGTGGGGGGAGGGGACTGACTGGGAGAGGTGACCGATGGTTGTCCCTATGTACAAGGGACACACCATCGGTCTCCTCTCCCTGACAGGACGTGGATCTGTGTGTTTACACACACAGATCCACTTTCCTGCTCGGTTACTGGGCAATCGCGGGTCCCCAGCGGCCATCGCGGCCACCGGGCACGCGCATCGGGTCCCCAGCGGCAGCCCCCTTGCTGCTTTTAAAGCCGCGATGTCATATGACGTCTGGTCAGAACAAGAGAGTCTTCCGCCCGCTGTCATTTGACGGTGGGCGGTAGACAACTGGTTAAAAAAACATTGAAATAAAAGGCTGTAATGTAACAAAATAGGTAGAAAGCCAAGGGGGGTGAATACTTTTGCAAGGCACTGTAATAGTAGGGCTATTAGGGTGGTTAAAAGAAAACTGGCACCAAATCAGGTAGTAAAGACAAACGTAATATATTATAAAAATATTAAATCTGCACTATCCCAACCAATATGTTTTAAGATTATTAAAAATCACCTATAATCATATCATATAAACCAAATCAGGTATACACATAAGACTTGCTAATTAATTGTGCAAAATTTCATACAGTAAAGAGCAACAAAATTCAAAAGATATCACAAAGTGAACATTTCATATAAAGGGCAATGGGAAAATACATATAACACTTAATTTAAAATAACATGTTTAACCACTTCCCGCCCGCCGGCCGTCAAATGACGGCTAGACGGTGCGGCTCTTGTTCTGGGCGGGCGTCATATGACGTCCTTGCCTTCCCAGGCCACTAGGGGGCGCACACCAGCTGCGTCACTGGGGACCCGATGCGCGTGCCTGGCGGCTGCGATGTCTGCCGGGCACCCGCGATTGCCCAGTAAAGGAGCAGGACCGTGGATCTGTGTGTGTAAACACACAGATCCACATCCTGTCAGGTGAGAGGAGACTGATCGTGTGTTCCTTGTACAGAGGAACACCGATCAGCCTCTTCCCCTTGTGAGTCCCCTCCTCCTACATTTAGAATCACTCCCTAGAGAACACATTTAACCCCTTGATCGCCCCCTAGTGTTAACCCCTTCCCTGCCATTCACGTTTATACAGTAATCAATGCATTTTTGTAGCACGGATCACTGTATAAATGTGAATGATCCCAAAAATGTGTCAAACGTGTCTGATAAGTTCCCTGCAATATCGCAGTCACGATAAAAATCGCAGATCGCCGCCATTTTGAGTAAAAAAATAAATAAATAATAAAAATGCTATAAATCTATCTCCTATTTTGTAGGCGCTATAACTTTTGCGCAAACCAATCAATATACGCTTATTGCGATTTTTTTTTACCAAAAAATATGTAGAAGTCTTTCTTGAGTATTTTCTTTTCACCCCCTTTTGCTTTTTCTCCTTTTTACTACCTTCCACCACATCCTTTTCTGCTCCTTCCCTTCTTCTTTTCCCTCTCTTTCCCTCCCCCTCACCCATTTTACCTTATTTCTACCTTTTTTCTTCTTTTTCCCAATCTTTTTTACCTTTTCATATATTCACAACACTTTCATTTACACTTACCTTTATTGTCCTTTCAACAGGCCCCCATTCCTGGGATTATCACACCACACCCCTGTCAGGGTACTTACTCACACCCATCAGCCCTTCACCTGCCTGTGTTGGATGTTGCTGCCCTACCAAGCCACCTTAGCGCCTGGAGGTGGGGCCCCTACTGAGTGCTGGCAAATCTGGATTGCATGCTGCATTTGCTCAGCTGCTGATGTAAGTTGGACGCAAGAACTCCCTATATAATTTGTTTAAATTTTTAAATTCAATATATTTTCTTTCCCCTCTATACCCCATTATAATCATTGTTAAATACTTATTTAAAGTGTATATCCTCCTTTCTTTAGATTACTCCATGTTTTTTTGCTCCTGATGAGCGTTTTTTAGACCTCGAAACGCGTAGAGCCACCAAATTCTTACCATCACTGTACACCATGGACCAATTTCTATGATTTACCTATGTGTCTAATCTATGCTACATGTATCATTGTGGTATTTATCTAGTTTCTTCCACCCCCCCCTTCTTTTATATGCAAGGATTTTTTAGACCAATCAGGTGCTTGTTACACATTGGTTATATATACATTGACATGAGTTACCAAGTGTTTTTTACTGAGAATATTTTTTATTGACTATGTATCTGTATGTAATTTATGCTCTATATGTATCTAAAAATTATTATGAGGCTATATGCCCACAATATGTCATATAAGTGTTTTTTCAATAAAATACATGTTTCTATTAGTCGCTCGACTTTCTATTCTTAGATTTGTACTGCTGTGTGCTCCATTTAAAGTCCCACCTTCGCCCATTCCCCCTTTCCCTTTTTTAATCCATGTAGAAGAATACGTATCGGCCTAAACTGAGGAAAAAAAAAAAAATTTGGATATTTATTATAGCAAAAAGTAAAAAATATAGTTTTTTTTTCAAACTTGTCACTTTTCTTTTGTTTATAGCGCAAGAAATAAAAACCGCAGTGGTGATCAAATACCACCAAAAGAAAGCTCTATTTTTGGGGGTACAGTGTTGCATGACCGCGCAATTGTCATTTAAAGTGTGACAGCGCTGAAAACTGAAAAATGGCCTGGGCAGGAAGGGGGTGAAAGTGCCCTGTATTGAGGTGGTTAAACAAAATACATTTTTATATTGTGACTGTACATCCCATGTGCACATATTCACTAGTGACTGTAAAGTAGAAAAAAAAAAAAAATTGTGAAAAATTACAGTCCAATTAATGTCCGTCTTAGTGCAAAGGAAGGTAAGTGCTCTTGTGCTATCCATTGTAATGAGTCTCTATAGTAGGCACCACTTCACTTCCACCCCTGTGCTCATGCAGACAAACAGGCTGCTTCCCAGAACATCCCACAAGGAGATCAAAAGCACTTAGAAATATCCTCTTTAAGGAAGCCCGACTCACTCACGAGTGGTCCCCCAAATGTCCTGATAAGTTCCCGGCTCCAACCGATATATGTATTAGAAGTAAGGAGGAGAGCTCATAGGGCATTACTGTATAAAAGTTTATTTAAAAGCATAACATATTGTATTTACAGACTGAGTAAATGTATAAGGCATACGGACATCACACAGACACGGCCGTTCCACCACTCTATCGGACCATGCGTGTTGACGTCAAACCGCTAGCTTAGACTGACACGTTTTCCCTCAATAGGCGTCATTTGGGATTGGAGGCTGTGTCCTACGTGTATACCTGATTTGGTTTATATGACTCTAGGTGGTTTTTTATAATCTTAAAACATATTGGTTGCGATAGCGCACATTTTATTTATTTTTTACTGTTCTGTAGTATAGTGTTCAACTACTTTTTTGTGCAGCAGTCTCACTATTGAGAGCCAAGTGTGAGTTCCAGCAACTTTGAACTAAACTTAATATATTGTCAGCTAATATTATTGGGAACTAGGCAAGCATAAAATGGATTAACAATGCTAATAACACAATTTAGCATACAAAGTGATTAACCGTAAGGATCAGGCATAAGAAGACATTTTGGATCCAGATCAGCATAAACAGTAACACGGCCACCTCAAGTGCAGCAGTGAGCAGTAGTAAAGCTTGAAGTAGTATTAAACCGAAAGGCAAACATTTATTATATTGCAGATTACCAATTCTTAGATGTGATAGCTGCATTAGTTTCCTTTTTTAGACTTTTTTTCTTTTATTTACATCTGGTAATCCAGCCAGCAAGTCAGTTGTTTTTAACAGCACAAGCTCTCCAGCAGAATGTATCAGCGTACATGGATGAGACAAACCATTTAACACTGGCAGGGGTGATTAAATGATCAGATTTTAATTGTTCATGCAAAACCTTTATCCCAAAAGAAAAAAACTGTTTGCTGTAACTGCTAATAAAGTGTGAGCTGGAGTGTGGCTTTAATTTGTTAGTGTTTCTAAATCTTCTAATATATAAAAAAAATCTACTCCCCCCCCCCCCCAGACTGACAATGCTGCTGTCTGCTGTTGCTCCTGTGCTCATTTCTCCAGAGTTGTGTCTCGCTAATATCGGAGGTGTGTTACTAACCAGATCACCAGGTGAAAACAGAGGGGAAAAAGCCAAAGAAAAGAAAACTGATGCAGCTGCCTCATCTAATGATTGGTAAGCTGCAATATATTAAATATATTTTAGGTTTAGTACTGCTTTAATCTACTGAGTGCTGGAACTTTACTGCCAGAGTGCATTTATGGCGCCGATGTTAGTCCTAGACCGACTGGGTATGCCCTGTCAAAGAGAAAAGGAGGAAGGGGACTTTGGAGGCAGGGGAGCAAAGGGGCTTGAAGAATAATTATTACAGGAGGGGAAGTCCTTTGAGATGTTCTTCTGCCGCCTATCATTGGGGCCCTTTAAGAGCATTGGTGCACGTGAAGCGTACCTCATTTACTAAGCTCTGGAGCAACTGCACTTGTAGAGTTTATTTGTCTTTAGTAAATCAACCCCCATAGGTGTTCTCTCTCTAACTCCCTTGGTGCCAAGAGGAAGAACTTTCCCAGGCAGTTTAGTAAACATAATTTCTCCACTCCTCCAACTACACAGTGCACATTGGGATCTGTAGTGTAAGGAGCCCATTCATCCCATTTTATGGCTACCATCTCAAACTGCAACTCCCAGGATTCTCAACGCTCTGCAAAAAAGTCTATATGCTTGCTTTTCTTTAGCACTGCTGGCTGGAGCAGAATAGTGCAGCATATTATTAGTATCTCAGTAGAGTGAGAGAATAATAAAACTCAATGGGGGAAATTTACTAAAACTGGACAGTTCAAAATCTGGTGCAGCTCTACATAGAAACCAATCAGCTTCCAGGTTTTATTGTCAAAGCTTAATTGAACAAGCTGAAGTTAGAAGCTGAGTGGCTACCATGCACAGCTGCACCAGATTTTGAGTGCTCCAGAATCAATAAATCCCCCAAGATATATTGCTGTAGCCCAGCACCGGGCTACAATTTTTTTCTACCATTTAAATCAAAAATGCGTGTTTTGCCAGGAAATAACACTCTTTCAAATTATACTGTACCACACGGACCCTTTTCTCCTGCTTACCTCCACCTTGCAGGGATAAAGGCACACCGTGCCACAAGCCCGTGTCCTCCTTATCAGAGGTCAAGCGGTGTTAACAGATTTGGGTCCTGCAGCGAGTTACCTCCATCCATTGGTTCTCGTCCCTAGAGTATAGGGAAAAGTCCATGTTCCTCCCCAAAGAAAGTCAATGTCCACACAACTTCAACTCCAATGAAGAGTTTATTTTCCTTTGCCTCATTTAACGGGGAAATTGAAGAGAGAAAGAAGCTAGCGATGTTAGGAGGTAGATTCAGGCACATACCACTTAGCTTACTCGTCGCCACTCGATCCTGAGTGGGTTTAGCTCATCCGGATAGATCCCTCTCACAGTTCTAGCAGCCGGAGTGGAGCTCGAACAATACTGTAACTTTGTCCCCCCGCATGGGACGGGTTGAGGAGATCCTCTAATAGAGCAGAATCCTGTTATTCATGAATCCAGAACTTCACTTGAACCTCTGTAAAACTTAAAGAACCGATGATGCCAATGGGCACATTACAGGGTTATCTTGCGAAGCAAGGAATCCTTCCCTCTGACAGGTCACCAGGCCTCTCCCGAGACAGCGACCTACTATCACTCATCTCTTCCATGGGACGGATCCTCCCCTGGCTTCCTCTCAGTCAGAGCGGGTTACCCTACCCTGGGACTCTAGTGTTCTAATTGTTGGCCCAGTTGAAAGTACTGGGCCCACCAGGAACTTTGTAGCCTCGGGCTAAAGGTGCCTGAGACTCCTCGACCAGATCACGCACCCCCATGGGGCACACTCCCTTGCCCTCCTCCAGGGGCACGCACTTCTCCTAATGGCGTCTGCCCTTTATGTATCCCCTCCCGGCATGCACAGCAGGCGAAACCCCGCCCCCCGCACGGTAGCCGAGAGAGGACACCCAATCGCGCCACTGTGTCACCTGAGGTTCAACCCTGGGCTGGGCAACAGTGCCACCCACAGGCCTAAATGGAACCATACACCAGACAACACTTCAGCAGAGCAGAGTCCAGTATAACAAATTAGAGAACCTGAGCCAACTATGGCTCATACTACCCCTAAATTTAGTACACAGCGACCCCCATATTGAGGTACCCGCTACAATACTATAAACAAGAAAGTTGAAATTGCAAAAGAATATAGGTGATCAGCTAGGTGTTGTACTAGCAACCTCCATTTTCATAGTCTTTCGCTTTAGAGCAGTTGCTCAGTGTGTCTATATATTTCTGTGCTGTTCAATACATACCAGAGTGTGACCACTGTTTCCAGTGCACTACGTAATATGGAAAACGTGGTCACAGCCCTCCATTCCTTGGCACTACATCTGTGTTGGGACATTTTTGCTAAAGGGGTGTGACTGTTATCTCAGCTCTGCCAGTATAGACCATTAAAGGAGAGACAAGGTAGTAGCATGTGACTGTAGCACGTGATGTGTTCTGTAGCCTCATACCGGAAATATCCACACTGTGAAATCATCTAATGCTGCGTACACACGATCTGACCTTTTTCTGACCAAGCTCCCATCGGAATTCCATCGTAAAAAAAAAGGACAGGTTCTATATTTAAAATCCGATGGAATTCATCTGAATTTCTCCGGTGGGGGCCCCCACACGGTCGGAATTTCCGATGAAAAAACACAGTCGGACTCCATGTGACTTTTTTCATTGAAAATTCCTATCGTGTGTACAAGTCATAAGGCCACTGTGTTGCCCACTGTTTTCCTTGCTGGAAAGGAAGCTGCACTGCTTTCTCCCAATGACCTCCATGACACTACAGAACACAGTAGTCACGTAGAGATAGGTGGGAGAAACCAGGGAGCATTGCAGGGGACCAAGATGATTGACAATAATTGAAGTGTCACTTCCCAGTAGACCTCAACAAAGGATGTCTATTGAATGGGAGCAGCTTTCTGGTGGCATGGGTAGGTAATTATTCACTCTCTTATTTTGTAGCTTCACTTGTTTGGGAATTAAGTGATAAGGCACCAGCACTCCATTTTTTTTTTATTTCCTTGATTTATTATTATTATTATTATATTATCATTAGTAAATCATTAAAATAAAAACATGCAGTGATTTTGTTAAAAAAAAAAAAAAAAAAACACCCTTTCCCTGGCATTTCACTAATGGAAATGTGTCTAGCTTTCTGATGACAACCCAAGCTATTTCTATATATACCTTTGTACTGCTAGAAAAGAAAAAGGCAAACTTGGACCTGCTACCCACACACACATAGCTCTCAACTGTCCCTGATTTCGAGGGACTATCCCTGATTTGGAACAATGTCCCTCTGTCCCTCTTTTCTCCTCATTTGTCCCTCATTTTGGTCTGATCCATATAGTTGTATCTAAAATGCACTCTTTATCCTTCAACAAGTGTTTCCCAGTGCTAAACTTTTTATCTAATTTCTAAATTGCTGCATTTGTACATTGTAACCAATATAAAGAATAGTAGTGGTAAAAAAAGCCCTTGTGGATTTAATTTACTTTTTTTTGTTAATTACTCTTTAAGGGGGTGTGGCAGGGGGCGTGTCCTATGCTTACATATGTTTGCTAGTAGGTGTCCCTCATTCCCATCTCAAAGTGTTGGGAGGTATGCATACAGAATTATGGGGGGGGGGGGCATGTATTGTATAAAATTATTATAGAATTTGCAGCCCTGGAGGTTTACTAATGTGAAGTTCCTCTGTTGATCCCCTAATCCTCTCCTTGATCCTCCCGCTATGACATGAACAGTGAGAGGAGGAAACTGCAGGAGGAACTTCATAACACTTAGCCAGACTATGTTAAATTTTATATAGAACCTGGACCTTTTACCAGTATTGTTAAGCCTCGTACACACGATCTGACTTTTCCGTAGATTTCTGTCCAAAGGGCATTGTCCGTGAACTTGGTATGCATGCACACGGCAGGACTTTTTCAGCCAACAAACACAAACGTAGTGACGTAATAGACATACTACGTGGTTTTTCTGCTCTTTACCGCCACCCTTTGGGCAACTTCTGCTATTGTTGTCTGATCTTTAGCATTGGTTCTGAGCATGCGTGCTTGTACTTTGGACTTGTGTACACACGATCGGTTTAGCCGACGTAGGACATTTGTTTTGCCGGAAAGTTTGTGTTCTCACAGCGAACATTTGTCCGATGAAAAAACAAAAAAGTTTGTCCGATGAAGCGTACACACGGTCGGATTGTCCGCTAAAACAGGTCCATTGGACATTTGTTGTCAAAAAGTCTGATCGTGTGTATGGGCCTTTACACTTACTTGGGATATATATGGTATTTCTACACAAAATATCAGCTATACGTTGGAAAATATCACCTCCTACTTTATTAGCTAACATCTTATTTTAACTTTACTCATTACAGGAAGGTCCTCCCTTCTGCCTGCACCCACCTCTTATACATTTGCCCAAAAAAAGTTAATTATTTTTTTTTTCTTTGTTCGCTTTTTAAATCTCAGCCTAGTTCAGGTTGTTTTAGTGCGGCCCGGCGCATGTGCAGAGATACCACAGATACCTTGCACATGTGTGAGATCCCATAAAGCGTCTTCAGGGATGTGTGATGTAGCCATTCCAGAAGCACTATGCAGGATCTCGTACATGTACACATGTGCTGCACGGTCCATGCTAGTGAACCAGCAGAGATTAGAGGACTGTCTGCACAGGTTGGGGGTCTGGCGTATGCACCTGGTAGAGATGCGCAGCGTGTCTGTGTGTTCTCTGGATCTCCATTAAAGATGGCGGCGTTGGAGAAGAGCAGCAAACAGGATATTTATGATTCAAGCAAAACAACACTGGTCTCCATTGTGTAGTAAGTATTTTTTTTATATATACAAGTCATCATCCATACATGGATCGAAATCTAGCTGGTTCAGTAGGGGCCGCCAAATTTCAAACCATGTATGGGCAGGCTGGTTGTACACAAGTCGATCCATTAATTGACTTGTGTACAACCAGCCTGTTGGAAAATTTGCTTTCGATCAGCGCTGCCGGCTATAGCTATTAGTGTATTCTGACACCCGGGGAAATCTCCCGTCTGTCAAAATACAAAGGCTCAGCGGAAGGAATTCCCCCTTCCACATTGAGTGTGTGGATTTGAGTAATTTTCTTTCATTCAACCAGCGGGTTGCACAAAATAAAATGATTTGCGTATGGCCAGCCTTAGGGATTTTTTTTTGGGGGGGGGGGGGGGGGCTGTTAGGCAAAGTTAAAGAGGTTGTAAACCTTGCTTGGTAATTTTTACCTACAGGTAAAATGAATATCTCCTAAACGTGACGGAACTTCAGTGCTTCGTGCCGGAAACCGAGGGCTCCCGTGCGCATGCGTGGGAGTGACGTCATCGCAGCTCCGGACAATTACAGCACTGGAGCTTGTGAACCCGGAAGAAAGACAGGGGGAACATGTCAGCCCTCTCAGCAGTGACATGTTCTCAGCTTCGTTCCAAGGTGAGTATTTCATATTGTGCTAGTATGCGATGCATACTAGCACATTATGCCATTTTCTGCACACGTCATTTCCTGCCGCTAACCCGCATGGAACCGAGGCTTGGAACGTGTGCCAGCCATGGGGAAACACATGCTGCATAACGTCCTTACATAGCACTGCTGGAAAGACTTGGTGCCGGTCTGGAGGCACTAGAAAATGTGAGTGAGCATTGTTTTTATCTAAACTTTTTATAATAAAAAGCTCAATATATTGAGCAGTGATCGATTCTTTGCTTTTTATGAGATCTTGAGATTTACAAATAAGGAGATTTATGGGATGAATATCGGCTGGGTAAACGGCAGATTGTTTCCTAGGTGTGGAGTGGTTAACCCTACTGCCGCGTACACACGACTGTTTTTCATGACGAGAAAAATGCAATTTTTTAATTTGGTCATTAAAAACGATCATGTGTGGGCTCCAGAACATTTTTCACGACGTGAAAAATGGCCATTAAAAATTTGTAACGTGCTCTAATTTTTCTCGTGAAAAAAACGAGCATGCTCAGAAGCAAGTGATGAGACGGGAGCGCTCGTTCTGGTAAAACTAGCATTCGTAATGGAGATAGCAAATTCGTCACGCTGTAACGGACTGAAGAGCACGAGGCTGAAAAGCGCGAATCGTCTCTTCTCAAACTTTACTAACACGAGGATCAGCAAAAGCAGCCCAAAGGGTTGCGCCATCCGAATGAAAGTTCCCTTTTATAGTGCCGTCGTACATTTCGTACGTCACTGCGCTTTGCTCGAGCATTTTTTTTCATGATCGTCGAGAAAAACTTTGTTTTTTTCAATGACATTAAAAACGGTCGTGTGTACGCGGCATAAGATAAACCAAAGGCGTTTTTACATCCTAGCTGAGTGCCCACTTCAGAAGTTGGTGGTGGTAGCACAAATTGGTGGACTACTTCTTTATAGCACGGATTTGCACACATGAGCATATAATTGAATACCTTTGAAGAGGATCACTGGGACTTTTCAAGAGCACGTTTTAATGATTTATACACATGTTAATTTTTATTTTATTTTCATAAATTTATTGTTTTTTGTGATATATTTCCCTGGGCATATGTGAATGTGCATACAGGAGATGTTACTTGTTCTAGAGTTTTGTTCACAAAAATTATTACTTTTTCAATAGCACTGTAGTTTGTATAGTGGTACTACACTGATAATATACTGTAGGGTTGGCGCAGTTACCATTTTCTTTTCACATTATGCCATTGGCTTGCAGGTTTTTTTTTTTTTTAACATCCGCAGTTTACAACCGCTTTAAGTTCTTATTTAAAGCAGATCTTCATCTTTTATCTTCTCTTCCATGCTCATCTTTTTTGCATCATGTGACATTACCGATCCTTATGGCCCGTACACACGGTCTGACTTTTTGCCAACAAACTTCGAAATTAGCAGGTTTTCCAAAAAATCTGACCGTGTGTACGCTCCATCGGACAAACTTTTTCGGTTTTCATCGGACAAAAGTTAGCTCTGCAAACGGACAAACTTTTCGGGAACAAAAGTCCGATGGTGCAAAGTCAGACTGTGTGTACAGAAATCCATCTGACTTTTGTCCGAAGTACAAATACGCATGCCCAGAACGAATGTAAAATCAACCAACAATAGCAGAAGATGACCAAAGGGTGGCGGTAAAGAGCAGAAAGAACCATGTGATGTTGGGAAAGTTTTGGGAAAGTTTGCAGAAAAGTCCTGCCGTGTGTATGCTATGGGTGTGCCCGGCCAACTCCCTTCGGACAAAGATCCACGGAAAAGTTTGTTTGAAGTCCGACCGTGTGTACGAGGCTTATCTCTTACTTTCTGCCTGTTGTGGTGGGTGGTCCTTACTCCTACACTGAGTATGACATAATGGCGTGTAATTGCTCTTTACTGCAGTAGTAGCAGGCTGGTGTGATGAAGAACACAAAGGGAGTTTGTCCATGAAATGCTGGGCTCACGGAAATGGATTCAGTGACGCTGGTAATCATTCAACCTAAAAGCGGAGCACCATCTGCTGGAGTAGCAAAACTTCTGCGGGGGAAAGCGCTGGATTGATGGTGAGTATTGCAGCACTAGCTGCTTTTTGATTTGTCCTAGTACTGGTCTTTGTCTTTTGTCTGTTTTCTACTTAATCTTAATGCCTAATAGTATGTATTCATTTAAAAAATCATGAATTGTATTTCTAAATGTAATTAGCTGAACTTGACTTTATATCAGCTCCTTGTAATTTCCTGTACAGCAGTACTTACATTGGGAGATAGAGGAGAGATGCTAGAAGCTAATTTTGCTGAAAAGGGTAAAAGGCTTAAAGTGGTTACAAAGGTGGAATGTTTTTTACCTTAATGCATTCTATGCGCTAAGGTAAAAAAACGTTCTGCATGCAGCTTGATCCAGCAATGTGTACGAGAGCAGAGGCTCTCCTAGCTCTCTCCTTTTTCATTGGCTCAGACACAGCAGTGGGAGCCATTGGTGAATCACAGCCAGTGAGGAGGGAGTGGAGGGCAGGACCATACCCCACTCTGTGTGTCTTATGGGTACACAGAGCGAGGCTCGGGAGCGAGCACGCATTAGTGATCCCATAGCAAGCGGATTGCCATGAGAGCCAAGAGCGCCGGAGGGATGACCCCAGAAGAAGTAGGATCAGGGCTGCTCTGTGCAAAAACATTGCACAGAGCAGGTAAGAGTAACATGTTTTTTCATATATATATAATTTCAACCTTTACAATCACTTTAAGCTGTCCAAGCAATGTAATAAATGAATGAGAGAAATCTGTGGACTACCCCCTCCATGCTATATTGCGCAGATCGAGGAATCTCCCCTCCAGCTATTGTTTTCTGATGCCCTTCACCCGTGGCTGTCCAAATAACTGACAGCGGCTACATATGATCAGACAATTGTCTGCCCAGCTTCTTAAATTTTCAGATGAAAGGATGGGTGCTGACAAGGCCACTGACAGGTCAAATTTTGGTTGGTTCATCAGAAACTGGCTGTAATTTGCTCTGTGTGTGGCCAGCTTTACAGGGGAAAGAGAGCAGAGTGATGACCTCAGTGGTCTGCTGCTGCTCCTTCACTGCCAAACCACAGACCAGGGGAGGGCTGGCGGCCTTAGGCCTGGGGGGCAAGTCCATTCAAGTGGCCCGTTGAACCGCCGAATCAGCTCACCATCCATGGCCCACCTGGTTTTTCAGTGCAGCCTTACCAGTGCCCATCAGTGCAGCCAACTCCAGTGCCCATCAATGCAGCCTGATCACTGGGGCAGGTTACATGGGGTGTATGGGGGGGGGAGCTGGGGGGTCAGCTAGGGGTGTCAGGGTCTCTCACCTCAGCGATCTCAGCTCAGCAAGTCCTTGCACGCCACGGTTTCCTGCGGGGTTACGCTCCTGATCCTGGGGTCAAGTTGCAGCCAGCGCCCAGCCCTTCAGCCCGACTCCCTGGCACGCCCTGCCTCTGCCTGCTTCCAAGAATCCGGTCCCAGGGAGTTGTAGTTTCCTCTGCGCTGCTGTGTTTTCCACCCACCAGAAGCTTGAGTGCGGACTACAACTCCCGGAATGCAACAGCTAGTGGTCAGCCGCCATGGCCATGCCCCCGGCCCGACTTCCTAGACCAGACTAAAAAAGAAAATGGTAGCGGGCAACGGCTGCCGGCCATTTTGAACATAAGTTAGTGCGGCCTGGGAGGCAATTGCCAACCTGCCCCCTGGCCCAGCCCTCCCCTGCCACAGACTGTGGGGGAGTAGAGAGTTGACTAGTCTTAATCAGATAACTGCAGTAGTGAAAAGTCAGGTCAACAACCTGGCAGTGCTGTGCAAATCTCAGGACCGGCTGAAAAGCAATACAAATCCTTTAGTCGTTAAATCAACTATGTGTATTTTATTTATTCTTTATTAATCAACCAAATGTGTGTTTTATTTGTGTATTCATCTTTGTCTGGAGTTCAGCTTTAAATTTCTTCAGTGCAGATTTACTTTAAAAACTTTTACAAGCTTATCTTTGAATGACATTTAAATATTTCATATAAACCCACTCGCAGTTTATGATTGATGGCCCTTTAACTTCCAAACAAGCCCCAGCCAGGGTTTTGGAAGCAGCAAAGGATTTCGGGTTCTAATATTTTCGTGTGTCGAGGCTGTGAGAGGAGGACTGAGCTCACTCAGCTGCTCTCGATAAAGCCAGAATCTAGAAGACTAGAGGGGGTCACCTTGACTCTTTAAGGCCCACGTCTAAACTAACCTTGAAAAGTCTCCTATTGTTGAAAGCGCAGACATCAAAGGTCGACGTATCAAGAAGATTGCTCTGACACTGCACAGCCAATTATTTCTTTGTCCTTTCATTTTCAAATAGAATTGAAGAAGTTTTAATATCACTGAAAAGGCAAATGACATCACCTGAATCTGCTGTTCTAACAATGAACCGATAACAGAGTTCAGCCTTTAATAGATTTAATGGCTGTGATAATGGCTTGTCACATCTGCTTCAAGTCAAACTATATAATATACGTATATAAAAAAAAAGATATATAAAATACTGGTATATCAAAATAAAAAAAGGCAGTTAACAAAAAGAATTACTGATCTCCATCCACTGACAGTGATCATCACTGGGGAATCAAGCTGGTGAAAAAAAAAAATATATATATATTTATATATATATATATATATATATATATATGTAGCACCACCCTCTCCTCCTAGGGTAAAGGAGAGGCACCCATGCCACAAACCCGTGTCCTCTAGTTTAGAGGTTAGGCAGTGTATATGTACCTGGCTGGGTCCCGCAGCGAGTTACCTCCTTCCACTGGTTCCCATCTCCAGAATGTAGAGACGAGTCTGTACTTTTCCCTCTTCAATAAAGTCAATGTCCAAACCACTTAAACTCCAACGTTGAGTTTATTTTGTATCTTTGCTGGATAGATAAGAGAGAGTAGATGAGAGAGATAGTAGTTGAACTAGAGCAGATTCAGGCACAGAGCTCCCAGATTTATCACCACTCGGTCCCGAGTGGGTACAGCTCACCCGGATAGTCCCTCAATAGTCCTAGCAGCCGATGTGGAGCTCGAACAAGCTATCTAATCCTCCGAGGACAAGTTCAGTCTGTCCTCAAAGAGCAGCAGCACTCCGCAGGGTCAGTTCTGTGGAGCATTGGATCCTTCCCTCCGACAGGTCACCAGGCCTTTCCCGAGACAGCAATCTAACTATCACTCATCTCCTGTTATGGGAACGATCCTCCCATGGCTTCCTCTTGGTCGGAGCGGATACCCTCACCCGGGCATCCTAGGACTCCAAAGTTCTGCCTGTAGACCCAGTTGAAGGTACTGGGCCTACCCGGAACGTTGCGGTCTCGGGCCGAAGGTGCCCGAGACTCCTCAGTCGGGGTACTCACCCCTTCCTTAGGGGGAACACTCCTCCGGGTACTTGTTCCCGGGTCTCTCCCTGAACAAATTGGTTCTGCCTATTTTATATCCTCTCCCGGCATGCACAGCAGGCAGAACCCGCCCACTGCATGGTAGCCGAGAGAGAACATCCAATAGCGGCAATAGCGCCACCTGCAGGCCACAGGGAACGCTACATAGGCAACACAGCAATAAAGCAGAGTCCAGAACAATTAGAAGGCCCGAACCATAATAGTGCTCGGGTCAGCCCCCTAAATTTAGACATAGGGACCCCCCCTAAATTTAGAGTACCCACTACACATATATATATTTAATATATTTATATATATATATATATATATATATATATATATATATTTGTTTTTGTTTTTCCACCAGCTTGATTTCCCAGTGATGATCACTGTCAGTGGATGGAGATCATTCATTTTTTTCTAACTGCCTTTTTTTATTTCCATGAAGAGACGCAAACTGCTGAATTGATCTCTGCACACATAGAACAAATACATTGCCAAACATTATATATATATATATTTTTTATTATTATTACAAATGGAGATTCAATTTCTTTAAAAAAAAAAAACTGTACTTCATTATCACTTTTATACTAAGCTTTCATCATCTTCTGCTCACTAGTTTATGTATAAAGTCAAATTAAGGGCTCATTCAAACCAGATGCCTTCTTTTAGGATTCTACTGTATTTATTACAGGCATTTATAGAACACCAACACCTACATTTCCATCAGTCCCTGCCCTCAGGGAGCTTACAATCTAAGGTCCTTATCTCACAATGCATACACATACAATCTAGAGTAAATTTAAACAGAAGCCAACAAACTTAACATAGACGGTTCAAATCTTTGCCGGTACAGCAGGGCCCGGACGAGATCCGAACCATGTATGGGCAGGCTGAATGTACCCAAGTCAACTTGGATAAAACCAGCCTGTCAGATTTTACAAGTGATTATTGCCAACCGCTGTTATAGCCGCTAGCAATAACCACTGTGTTCTCCCGGCAGGGACATCTTGTTATTTTTACATACTGTCTCCAGTGCAGTACAGTGTTATTATATAACGGTTGTGGCAGTGATCAGGGACACTGAAAAAAAAAAAATTATATATATATATATACCGGTATATATATATATATATATAGTCGGGGCCCTATGACCGAGAGAGATGTGGATCACATAAACACGCGACAAGACTTACAACATAAAGAGACCTGAAGTGTGCCTTGGTGGTCTGGTCGGTATGCTAAGAGAAGGGGGCATACCCAAGATAAGTAATGGGTAGTTAATAAAGAAGGATATACTGAGAAGTGCCCTCAAAAAGGGAAGGGCGGGAGGGTATCGAATGCGCAGACTCACGAACATGAGGTGAGCTGGGAAGAGTCGGCCCAGTGACGTGTAATATCGCGCACTGAACCAACAAAGAGCATGGGCGAGTGGGCTGCTTAAGTACCCTCCGGGCTCCTCCGATAAATTCAGGCCACCATACTGGCCTTCCTATTTATGGTCGTGGCCCTATGACCGAGAGAGATGTGGATCGCATAAACACGCAACAAGACTTACAACATAAAGAGACCTGAAGTGTGCCTTGGTGGTCTGGTCGGTATGCCAAGAAAAGGGGGAAAAAGACTCAGATAGGGGAATAACTCTTAATTGATTCTTGTGTTTATTGAGCCAGCTTGGTAAAGGCTTGTGCCATTTCTTCCTGAGGATTTGGGATGTATGTGGCAAAATAAGCGGACTTCCATTGGCCTAGTTCCTTGGTTATGTGGTCTGGTACTCCATGTTGGGAGGCAGTTGGAGCTGCTCCAATCCAGAAGGGATGTCTAGGGGACTGACTGGGGTTGAAGCCCAAGTTGTTTAGGAGGATCCTGACATGTTTGATAAACTAGCTGCCACTCAGGGGGCTGGTTAGAAAGGGTAGCAATGAGCTACCATCAGATTGGCTGGGTAGATGGGACAGTAGTCGATCGAGCACCGTCACTGAGTACCAGGCGTTGTTAGTCTGAAACGGGTTTATGTCAAAACCCGGGGGCCGGTTTGTTGAGTTTTGCAGACTGTGAGATGAAGGGTGTAATGGTTTGGAAAGCGAGCCAGGTGGCGTCGGAGAAGTGTATGACTGCCGGATCCGCTGTGTTGCGTACCAAGGAGTGGTTAATGAGCTGGGTTGCGTTGGTGAGATGCGACTTCAGTCCATCGTCAGCAACCACCAGGGTGGGACAGGAATAGTTGTTGGGTCGGCTCCAGGCTCCTGCTGAAAAAACAAAGTAAGGTTGAAACGGGACAGCGTATCAGCTGCGATTTTGTATTTGCCTGGAATATGTCTACAGAGGACTACAGAGGATATTAAACAGAGTGCCTGCGAGCCTGCGCAGGAAGGACATGATGGGGAGTGACTTTGATCTACCTTTATTGATGATGTTGGCCGTGGCCTGATTGCCCGTGGTGAAGAGCACTGTCTGTCCTGTTCAAGTGTGGCCTCAGACCTGGGCAGCTCCCACAATGGGGTACAGCACAAAGAGTGATGAAGCAGAAATTGAAGAGAATTTCTGGGGTCCAAGGTTCGGCGAACCAGTGGCGGCCGGAAAAATGTCCGCAAAGCCCGTGGAGGCTGCGGCATCAGTGAGCACCCGTGGTGGTTCGGCTGACACTGCGGGGATGAACATTGAAATCCTGTTCTATCAGGTGGGGAACTTGTCCCACATAGCTAAGTCTGCTACTGATGCTTGGTCTAGTTTGAGAACTTGGTCTGGATGTTGCACTGGTGTGAGAAATTAAAGACAATGCACAGGTACTCAACAAGACAATATACGTGCACTCGCTGACCAACGTGCACTCGCAGACCAACGTACATTTGCTGACCAAAGTGCACTCGTTGATCAAAGTGCATTTGCTGACCAACGTGCACTCGCTGACCAAAGTGCACTCGCTGACCAACCTGCACTCGCTGACCAACCTGCACTCGCTGACCAACGTGCACTCGCAGACCAACGTGCACTCGCTGACCAACGTGCACTCGCAGACCAACGTGCACTCGCTGACCAATGTGCACTCGCTGGTGCCGGATGGAAACCTGAACTAACCTCAGGGAGAAAGACAGAGAAGGATAAGTGGCCCGCGTGCCACTGGAGATGAATGGCCAACTGGGTGTTTGTGTGGCTGATTGTTTGTCACTGAGGTGTGTTTGCAGGTTAGTTTGTATGCGGGTTTGCACATAGGTGCGTGCCGCAAAGTGTTTTATACTACTGGAGACAATTTTGCGTGGTTGCAAGCAGTGGCGTCACTAGGGTTGGTGTCACCCGGGGCGATAAAAAATGGTGTCACCCCCCCACCAACTATAGCCCCCTCTCAGTACAGATCTCCTCCACTAACTACAGACCCCCCTCCCGCAGTATAGATCCCCCTCCCTCAGTACAGACCCCCTACTAAGTAGAGACCCCCCTCCATCAATATAGACCCCCCTCCCTCAGTATAAACCTCCCCCTCAGTACAGACACCCCCTCAGTGCAGACCTCTCCATCAGTACAGACACCCCCACCTCAGTGCAGACCCCTCCATCAGTACAGATACCCCCACCTCAGTGCAGACCCCCTCAGTGCAGACCCCTCCAGTGCAGACCCCCCTCAGCAGTACAGACACCCCCCTCAGTGCAGACCCCCCTCAGTTACAGACACGCCCCCCTTACCTTACAGACATCAGAACAGCAGATACACACAGCAGTGTGTGTCCCTCGAGCGCAGGCTCCTCCTCCTCTGTGGATGTAAACAGAGAGGAGGGGGTGGTGGCTTTGTTCTGCTCCGCTGAGGGACACAGTCGCAGCGCGAGGCACAGGGTAGCAGGCGGTGTTAGTGGTGCCACGACCCACGGGTGTCACCCCTCTGGCGGGTGTCACCCCTCTGGCGGGTGTCACCCGGGTGCAGTTCGCAACCCCCCCGCACCTGCCTAGCAACGCCACTGGTTGCAAGGGTGTCAGTGAGTGTCAGGTTGCGTGGTTGCAGGGGCCTCGATGAGTATGAAGGTTTGTTTTCTGAGATGACATTGCGTGGTTGTAAGGGTCTCGGTCTGGTTTGCTGACACAATACTGCATGGTTGCAAGGGTCTCGATGAGTATGACGTTTTTTTTTTATGATGAAATTGCATGGTTGCTGTAACGACACCCCCCAATATGAAAGGGGTTAACGCCGTTTAGAATATTCCCTCTCTGAACACACAACCACTATCGACCCTCCACAGCCAGGCGACCACTTCCCATAGGATTAATCCTTCCAGAGATACGAGACAACGCTCTGTATTTCAAGTTCCAAAACAGGGAATGACTTTATTTTCAAAACACATGGTAACACATTTCTCTTCAAAACCCTTCCCTCCCATCCTTGGGGGAACAGGGTGGGTTAAACTGTCCAATGACAATGGTGATACAGGTCAGGTGTGTTCAAACTTCTCCTTCAGTAAACAGTCTTAGCAGGAGGGGTGATTCCCCCCCCCCTCACAGAAGACACTTCAACATCCCATAATATGCAGCCAGACGGTCGACCAGCTCCAATCCACATCGTCACAGTAGCAGACTTAATTCATAATAGACAATAGAATGCAATCACACCTCATCACAGCAAGGATTACACAACCCCCAACCACAGTACACACCCAATCTAGATACAATGTATAAACAGCATTGAATGTGGCTATCATAGGTCATAGTGGGGTTTTTCCATTCACCCTGTGCCCAGAGTGACCCCCTGTCACACATCTCCCCTTTCGGCAGGAGACTAACAGAGGAGGGGACCCCAGACGGGTTGACACCGAAGTTAGTCCATAGGTCCATTCTTCTAATGTCTGGGCAACCCATCACCATTGCACTAGGGGCCCGAGGTGACGTCTGTTTGCCGGGACAACCCATCAGCATTGCCATTTTGCTTACCGGGTCGATAGCTGATGGTGAAATTGTAAGGTTGTAGGGCTAGGCTCCACCGCAACAACCTGCCATTGTCTCCTGAGACCCGGTTAAGCCAGACCAATGGGTTGTGGTCGGTGACCAGTGAAAATTCCTGTCCGTATAAGTAAGGGTTCAACTTTTTAAGGGCCCAGACCAGGGCCAAACACTCCTTCTCCACTGCCGTATAGCTCACTTCCCGGGGTAATAGCTTTCTACTCAGGTATGTGACAGGGTGTTCTCCTCCATCCTCCCCAACTTGGCTCAGCACAGGCCCCAGTCCAAACATGGAAGCATCTGTGTGGACAAGAAAATGTTTGTTAGGTACTGGGGCAGCCAAGACAGGGGCATTTACAAGTGCTTGCTTGAGGGCTAGAAACGCGGTTTCACAAGCTGGAGACCACAGGACCTGCCTAGGTAAATTCTTTTTCGTCAGGTTCATCAGGGGTTTGGCGATAGCACTATAATTAGGGACAAAACGTCGGTAGTACCCTGCAGTCCCCAAGAAGGCTAGTACCTGGGTCTTAGTACGGGGCGTGGGCCAGTTAGCTACTGCCTCTACCTTGGCTGGCTCTGGTCTCTGATTCCCACACCCCACTCGGTGTCCCAGGTACTGCACCTCCGCCATACCTAGATGGCACTTGTCTGGTTTCAAGGTCAGGCCTGCGGCCCGAAATTTGTCCAGAACCACCCCTATGTGAACCAGGTGCTCCTCCCAAGACCCACTGTAGATCGCAATGTCATCCAGGTATGCACATGCAAAATCCTGGAAGCCATCGAGGAGCCTATCCACCATACGTTGGAAAGTGGCCGGGGCGTTTTTCATCCCAAATGGCATGACCCTAGACTGGTACAGGCCAAAGGGGGTAACAAATGCCGACTTGGGGATAGCATCCTCGGCCAGGGGGATCTGCCAATAACCTTTACACAGGTCTATTGTAGTTAAATAACGTCCCCTGGCAATTCGATCTAGCAGTTCGTCTACCCTGGGCATTGGGTAGGCATCGGTGGTGGTCTTCTCATTGAGTCGCCTGTAGTCCACGCAGAACCGGGTAGTTCCGTCTTTCTTAGGCACCAGGACTACAGGTAAGGCCCAAGGGCTGTCAGAAGGCTCAATGACTCCTAACTGAATCATCTCCTGTATCTCCTTCTGCATTCCTTCTCAGGCTGCTTCAGGGATACGGTAAGGGGGCTGTCGAAGGGGTGCTTGTCCAGGGGTCTCTACCTTATGCACAGCCAGGGTCGTATAGCCCGGTTTTTGGGAGAACGTCGCCTGTTTCTCCCACAGAAGCTGCTTAGCCTGTTCCTTCTTTGTGGGGCTTAACCGGTCTCCTAGCTGCACAAGGTTAATGAGGTCAGTCTGGGGCTCTCTCTCTAGTAAGTCAGGGAGGGGTAGACCTTCTGAGTCATCCGCAGCAGGGGCACATACTGCAGCAACATCCTCTTGCCGTTCCTGATACTCCTTCAGCATGTTCACATGAAAGGTTCGCTGGATTCTTTCATCTGCACAGCTGGCAATAACATAGGTAGTATCACATACCTGGGCTACTACTTTATACGGGCCCTGCCAAGATGCCTGCATCTTGTCGGTCTTCACAGGTTTGAGCACTAAGACCTTCTGCCCAACCTAGAAGATACGCTGTCGGGCCCCCCGATCGTACCATCTCTTCTGTCTTCCCTGGGCTGCCTGGAGGTTCTCCCTTACCATCAGAGACAGTTGCTCCATGCGGTCCCGGAGTTCCAGAACGTAGGGCACTATGGGGGTCCCTTCTTGCTCTGCCTCTCCCTCCCAGTGTCCTCTGATGAGATCGAGGGGTCCGCGGACCCTTCTCCCATAGAGCAACTCTAAGGGCGAGAACCCCGTAGATTCCTGGGGTACCTCTCTGTACGCAAATAACAGGTGAGGCAGGAATCTCTCCCAGTCTCTGCAAGCGTCCGAAAAGGTCCTCAGCATTTGCTTGAGGGTCCCGTTAAAGCATTCGCAGAGACCATTAGTCTGGGGGTGGTAAGGTGAGCTCAGCAAGGGCTTAATATTGCACACCTTCCACAACTGCTGGGTGAGCACCGCGGTAAACTGGGTTCCCTGGTCAGAGAGAATCTCCTTAGGGAACCCCATTCTGGTAAAAATCTTAACCAGGGCATCAGCTACTGTCTCTGCTTCAATGTTAGACATAGCTACTGCCTCTGGGTAACGGGTGGCGTAGTCCACCACGGTGAGAATATACTTCTTCCCGGATGGACTAGGCCTGGCTAGGGGACCCACAATGTCAACGGCTATGCGGTAAAAGGGCTCCCCAATAATAGGCATGGACATGAGTTTAGCCTTAGGGTGGTCCCCCCTCTTACCTATCCGTTGACATGTGTCACACGTTTTGCAGTATTGTCGCACATCCTGGCTAAAATTGGGCCAGAAGAAATTCTGTGTAATCCTATGGGCTGTACAACGGAACCCTAGATGTCCCGCTAGCGGTACATCATGCCCGATTCGCAGAATCTCCAGCTGGTATTTCTTAGGTAACACCAGCTGTCGTTTCTGCGAAGGGGCCTTACTTCTCCGAGCTGGCTTAGGGATCCTATACAGTCTATCCCCCACCCATTCAAAAAGCTCCCCGTCTATTCCCCTTTCCTGAGTATCTGCCTTAGCCCTATACTTGTGTAAGGTCGGGTCCTCCCGAGTTTCCCTCCCGAATGCTTCTGGGGTATCCCAGCCTAAGGTACGTGTCGGGGAAGGTAGTCTCACCTGTGTCTCAGCAGCAAGCGGGCCGCTTCCAGCAGCACGTGTCTGGGCACGGGTAGTTACTGGGTTGACTTCAGCGGGGCCCATCGGGGCGTAAGCAGAAACAAGGGGGGCCAAATCATTCCCCAGTAGTACATCCGCTGGCAAATCCTTCATTACCCCCACATTCACGTGTCCCAAACCAACCCCCCAATCCAGGTGAACACGGGCAACGGGGAGCCGGAAGACGGTACCTCCCGCTACTCTTACGGCTACAGTGTCTCCGGTATGTTGGCTCTCTGGGATAAGGTTCTTCTGCAGTAGGGTCATGGTGGCACCAGAATCACGTAATCCATTGGCTACCTTTCCATTAACCCGGACAGTCTGCCTGTGTTGTTGCCTGTTGTCCCGGTTAGCTGCTTGTATTGGATCAGCCTTGTGCAGGATTCCCCAATGTTCTTCCTCCTCAACGCAGTGGGCCGCAGGCATGGATGTGTGGGGGCTCCCCCTTGCTGGCTGTCTCCATGACTGGGACTGGCTGGCTGGATTCAATGGACAGTCTGGCTTTTTGTGTCCTAGCTGTTTACATCCGAAACACCTGATGGGTTGTGCGTAGTCCTGGGCATTGAACCTGGGCTGCTGAGGGTAAGTGGCTGCTGGGGTTGGTGCTGAAGCTGGGTTAGAGGCTGATAAACTGGGCCGAGATGGTGGATAGCGCTTGCTTCCGCCTGACCTTCGAGAGTCTAGATATTTATCGGCCAGCGTAGCCGCTTTCTGTACAGTCCGTGGTCGCTTATCTCGCACCCAATCCCGTAGTACCGGAGGGGTGTGGTTAAAGAACTGTTCCAAGAGTACTAGCTGGGTGATGTCCTCTATGATATGAGCGTGGCTTCCCTGAAACCAGCCCTTAAGGTCTCGCTGCAGACGATGTGCCCACTCCACGTATGTTATGTTGGCGTGTTTCCGGGATTCTCGAAACTTAATCCGGCTGGCTTCGGGTGTAATGGCAAATCGGGCTAGCAGAGCTTCTTTTACCCGGTCATAGTCTTTAGCGTCCTCATCCTCCAGGGTCCCATCCGCATCCGCCGCTCTGCCCATTAAATTACTTGCCAGTAAGGCGACCCAATCTTGGGGCAGTACTTCATGTATCTGGCATAGTCTCTCAAAGTCCTGCAGGAACGCTTCAATTTCCTCCTCTCCTTCCTTAAATAGTTTGAACGCCCGAAAGGGCAACTTACGGAAAGGCGCTGCATCTTTAGGTGTTGTCTCTGATTGCCGTATTTCCGCCATTCTCTGCTCATGTTGCCACTCATCCTGCCGCTGGATGTCTCTAATGGCTTCCCGTATGGCGGTCTCTGATGGACTAGCACCATATAATGCTAACCGCTGTCGAAACAAGTCTTCAACTGACCGGGGTCCTGCATCACCATCCCTCTGATCCATCTCCGCTAGTTCCCTGATCAAGGTGGCCTTGTTCTTTGTCCCACCGGTGCCTCCACGGCTCTCAAGTAAGTCTTTCAGCGTGGCTCTCCTGCAGGCTGCATAGCTGGTCATTCACTGCGGTGGTTTGGAGTGTCCCAGTAACTGGAGGGAATATCCCACCGCTGCCAACCAATGTAACGACACCCCCCAATATGAAAGGGGTTAACGCCGTTTAGAATATTCCCTCTCTGAACACACAACCACTATCGACCCTCCACGGCCAGGCGACCACTTCCCATAGGATTAATCCTTCCAGAGATACGAGACAACGCTCTGTATTTCAAGTTCCAAAACAGGGAATGACTTTATTTTCAAAACACATGGTAACACATTTCTCTTCAAAACCCTTCCCTCCCATCCTTGGGGGAACAGGGCAGGTTAAACTGTCCAATGACAATGGTGATACAGGTCAGGTGTGTTCAAACTTCTCCTTCAGTAAACAGTCTTAGCAGGAGGGGTGATTCCCCCCCCCCCTCCTCACAGAAGACACTTCAACATCCCATAATATGCAGCCAGACGGTCGACCAGCTCCAATCCACATCGTCACAGTAACAGACTTAATTCATAATAGACAATAGAATGCAATCACACCTCATCACAGCAAGGATTACACAACCCCCAACCACAGTACACACCCAATCTAGATACAATGTATAAACAGCATTGAATGTGGCTATCATAGGTCATAGTGGGGTTTTTCCATTCACCCTGTGCCCAGAGTGACCCCCTGTCACAGTTTCAAGGGTCTCGACGAGTGAGGGGTTGCTGAGACGACATTGCATATTGCAATGGTCTCCAATGAGTCTCGGGCTGCTGAGACGACTTTGTATGGCTGCAAGGGTCTGAACAGGTGTCAGGTTGCTGAGACGAGATTGTGTGGTTGCAAAGGTCTAGACGAGTGTGAGGTTGCTGAGATGATATTACGTTTTGCAATGGTCTCAAATGAGTGTCAAGCTGCTGAGACAATACTCCCTGACTTTTTTTTTTGTTAAAATGAAAACGACTGTAAACGAAACGCTGGTACCGCGTCTGGCAGCGTTTACAAGCTGTTACAGGCATTGGCGTTACGAATGCCTCTGAACATCCATCTGAACCCATTTTTTTTTCCAGAAAGGTTTCTAAACTCCACTGCCTAGAAACGACTGTAAACGATCCTGTGTACATGTACTGATAAGATACCTAAGAGGAGAGATCGGGATCCCGTGAACATGTAATGATAAGATAACATAGAGAAGAGATCAGGGACCCGGTGTACATGTACTAATAAGATAACATAGAGGAGAGCTCAGGGGCAGCTGAAAAACGCCCAACTGTTCCTAAACGTCCGTTTACCAACAGCAGTGTACATGAGGCCTAAGACGATTTGTCTGGCTGCAAGGGTCTCAATGAATGTCAGGTTGCTGGGGCGAGACTGTGTGGTCACAAAGGTCTTGACGAGTGTGAGGTTGCTCGAGATGGTATTGCGTGGTTGCAAAGGTCTCGATGAGTGTGGGGCTGCTGAGATGGTATTGCGTTTGCAAGGGTCTCAACAAGGGGGTCAGGCTGCTGAGACGATTTTGCGTGGTTGCAAGGGTCTCAACAGGTGTCCGGCTGATAGGCCGAGATTGCGTGGTGGCAAAGGGTTTTTTATTTTATTGTTTTTGTTTTTTTTTGCGTTTTGCAAGGGTCATGTGTTGCATTTTGTAAGGGTCTTAACAAGGGTGTCAGGCTGCTGAGATGATTTGCATGGTTGCAAGGGTCTCAACAGGTGTCAGGTTGCTGGGCCGAGATTGCGTGGTGACAAAGGGGGTATTTATCTATTTTTATATGTATATATGTAAATATATATATATGTACATATATCTTTTTTTTATGAGGGAGATGTTGTTGAGACGATATAGCGTTTTGCAGGGGTCTCAACAAGAGTGACAGGCTGCTGAGACGGTTTTGCATGGCTGCAAGGGTCTCAACTAATGAGAATTGGGTTACTGAGAAAGAATAGAAACACCTGGTTTGTTTGGCGGCTTACTGTACCCTTAAGCGAGAAGTATAAGGTATAAGGACAACGTCCGCTTGATTCGTAGGTTCCATAGGGACCACTAACGAACGATATGGGAGACAACGACTGGTAACGGATTGATAGGACATAAAGAATGTGATAAAAATAGTGATCGTGCGACTGGGTTCGCTTTGGACTGGAGCGGGTGTGCAACACATCCGAAGAGTGTGGTGTGGCACCGTGCATGACGCACAGAAAATAACTTTGGTTTGGTAAATAAATGAGAGAGAACAACCATGTACAAACAATTCGTAAGTTCCGCTGCGGGAACTAAAGCACACGGCGTGGGGGAAACAATGAATGGCAACGGTAGCAAGTATGCAACGTATCTGATACAAATCGGTTGTAAAGAGAAATGACTCGGATACGAATCGGTTGTAAAATGTATGAAATTAATCAGATACGAATCGGTAGTAAGGAGTATTAAATGATACTGATACAAATTGGTTGTAGAGTGTATGCTACCCCTTGCTCTGAAACTGAACACCTACCAACCACCCATCCCCCCAGGCTAATCAAGTGCAGACAAGGCACCAGGTGGGTCTAATTACCACCTCAATCTGCCAAAGAACCCATACAAATAATACATGCTCATCTCCAAACGGATGAGACGGCAACCCCATTGACAATGAATTTTATAACCAGTGAAGCCTATGGCGAGTGATATCGGACAACCCCCGACAGTGGCTCGGAGGCTTGGATTTACAAATGAATCGTATGTTTGGCAGAAGGAACTTACGAATGTACTACGCCTGTGCCGAATGATGTTGGGACATGAGCGACAATAACTCGGAGGCAGGTTTTTTACGAAAGGGATGCAGGACAGAAAGCATAACGAATTTCAAAATTGCACATGATACGAAAAGGTTCGAATACTACCTCCGATAGTGAGCAGGAACCGCCGACGAAGACCACGAACGGAGAAGCCGAAATGCACTTGCGATCGAACATGAGGTGAGCTGGGAAGAGTCGGCCCAGTGACGTGTAGTATCGCGCACTGAACCGACAAAGGGCATGGGCGAGTGGGCTGCTTAAGTACCCACCGGGCTCCTCCCATAAATTCAGGCCACCATACTGGCCGTCCTATATATATATATATATATATATATATATATATATATATATATAATTATTTTCTTTTCTATTTAAATTTTTTTCTTGTTTTTACTATTTATTTATGTAGCGGGGATTTAAATTTGGGGGGGAGCATCTGGGTTATTTAACCCAGATGTACTAATTGTTAGGGAATCTGAGAATCCATTTTGTGGTTCTTGGAGGACTCTGGTGGTGCAAGGTTCCCTGTGGCCTGCAGGTGGCGTTGTTGCCCTGGGCCGGAGTTGAACCTGCACTGCAAGACTGTACCTTTTTGTCCTTTCCTGGCGCCGGTACGGCGCCAAGTTCAGAGAGGAAGGTGGTTCATGTTCAATGACCGGTGGCAGCGGTCCAACTATTCAACTCAGGTCAGTGGCAGAGACCTGCTATTAGGCCTGTGGCAGGGGCCTCAATGGTTCATCCGGTCGGTGGCAGCGACCAAAACTCACGGTCGGTGGCAGAGACCGTGCGCCAGGCCTATTCGCTAGCAAAGGAATTGGAGAGTTCAGTTGTGCCTTGGCCTACTCGTACCCACACCCCTGTCTGTCTGTTACTGAAAGTTCAACTGATTGTGTTCACCCTGAAAGTCGAGAAATAAAGGAGTGTTGGACTTTCGATTGGTGTGGGGCTCTATGTTATTGGCAGACACATCTCCACGGAACAGCTGGAGGCTTCGTATGCAGTGAACAGACCCAGAGGTAATTCAAGTAACTCTGCTCAACCCTCATACACAACCGAGGGGAGAGCTTGGCGTAGTGTTCCTGCACTCTCCTCTCCCAGGTACCCCTAGACACAAGCCAATCAAACGAGAAAACCCGAGAGGGAGAGTGAGGCTCTGCTACACAAGGAGCATTCCAGGAGGACATCCCATGATGTCCACACAGAATGACGAAAGTCCCACTTGGCTGTCATTTGACTATAGGCCGGGTGGGAAATGGTTAATGCCACTTTAATAATGTCTATGGGTACAACATACCTCCCAACTTTTTGAGATGGGAATGAGGGACACCTATCAGCAAAAGTAAAGGGGCTTTAAAGGGGCATTGTACAAAAAAACAAGATTGGTTAAACCCAGTTCCTTATTTTACCACTACTATTCCTTTATATTGGCTTTTGAAATTTACAAATGTTGCAATTTAGAAATCAGATGAAAAGTTTAGCACTGGGAAACACTTTTTGATAGATAAAAAGTGAATTTTATATACATCTATAGAGATCAGACCAAAATGAGGAACAAATGAGGAGGAGGAATGAGGGACAAATCTCAGGGACAGTCCCTCCAAATCAGGGACAATTGGGAGCTATGGTACAAGTTCCATAGGGTAGAATGATGATCATGTCACGACCGTTTTTCATGACGATAAAAATGAAATTTTTAAAAATGGTCGTGAAAAACGGTGGTGTGTAGGCTTCAGAGCATTTTTCTCGACGAGAAAAATGCCCGAAATTTTTTTAGAACCTGCTCTATTTTTTCTCTTCGTTTTTCACGTCGTTCTTTTTAACGTCGTGAAAAACGGTTGTGTGTATGCATTTACGAGGGAAAAAAAATGCGCATGCTCAGAATCAAGTATGAGACGGGAGCGCTCGTTCTGGTAAAACTAGCGTTCAGAATGGAGATGGCACATTCGTCACGCTGTAATGGACTGAAAAGCACGAATCGTCTCTCACCAAACTTTATTAACACGAGGATCAGCAAAAGCATCCCAAAGGGTGGCGCCATTTGAATGGAACTTCCCCTTTATAGTTCCGTCGTAAGTGTTGTACGTCACCGCGCTTTGCTCGAGCATTTTTTTTCACGAACGTGTGTATGCAAGGCAGGCTTGAGACGAAACACGAAAAATCACGTCGAGAAAAACGTTGTTTTTTTCCATGACATGAATAACGGTCGTGTTTACCAGCATGTTATTGTAGTATGGGAGGTAACTCACACAAGCACAGGGAGAACATGATAACTCCATACAGGTAAAGTTCTGGTTGGGATTCAAACTGATGACCCCAGTGATGCAAGGCAGAAGTCCTAACCACTAAGCCACTGTAGCTCAATGCACTCAAATGCAAAGATAAAAAAAACAGGAGGGGCTGTTAAATTGAAGTGCATTGGAAAAAAAGTCCAGCATACTGCATTCTGAGTGGGTTAATCTGCCATTTGCCATTTAAATACATTGAAAGGAAATTCTTCAAAGTGAAACATAAATCATGACAACACATCAAATGCTAAAGTCTCAGCTTAGTCAAACATTTATACACTTGCCGACATTTACTGCTACAGGATATCTGCTCTGCGCAGAGTCACGTGTATATATACGTGATTCTGCACTACCAGGTATCGGGCGCGAGTGTGTGCCGCCGGCGGCTCGCTTCAGCTGTAATTGTTCAGTACACTGACAGAACGGCAGTCTGCCTATGTAAACAAGGCAGATTGTCATTCTGTCAGTACAGGAGGCATGGTTCCTGTGTTTCTGTAAAGCAGGAACACCGATTCATGCCTTCCACTAGTAAAAGCACCTCCCCACTACACTGAAACACATCTTAGGCACACAGTTAAACCTTTGATCGCCACTTATGTTAACCCCTTCCCAGCCAGTGTCATTAGTACAGTGACAGTGCATATTTGTAGCACTGATCACTGTAATAATGTCACTGGTCCCCAAAAAAGTGTCAGTTAGGTGTTCCGATTTGTCTACGGCAATATCGCAGTCCCCCTTTAAGTCGCTGATCCCCGCCATCACTAGTAAAAAAGAAAAAGAAAATTAACCAATCAATGTACTTTAATTGTGATTTTTCTTTAACCAAAAATGTATAGCAGAATAAATATTGGCCTGAATTGAAATTGAAAGTTTATAATTTTTTTATTGGATGTGTTTTAGAGCAGAAAGTAAAAAAAATATATATTTTTTTCAAAATTGTCGGTCGTTCTTTGTTTATAGAGCAAAAAAAACCCCCGCAGAGGTGATCAAATACTACCAAAAGAAAGCTCTATTTATGGGGGGAAAAAAAGGACATAAATGTTATTTGTGTACAATGTCGCACGACTGTGCAATTGTCAGTTAAATTAACACAGTGCTATATCGCTAAAAAATGGCCTGGTCATGAAGGGGGTAAAAACTTCCAGAGGTGAAGTGATTAAAGAAAATCAGTACCAGGAACATTACTTACAATCAATGTAAGGTGTCCCTTGTGCTGCTGGTTGATGCTTTAGTAGAAATCTTCTGTCCTGTGACCCAGATCTTGTGGTGAAATTTAAAATGGCAAAAAGAGATGTACCTGCAAATGTTGCTGCTACTTCTGAAAGTGTTGATTTCCTGTCCCCACTCCCAAAGTTACATAGTTACATAGTAGGTGAGGTTGAAAAAAGACACCAGTCCATCAAGTCCAACCAATGTGTGTGATTATATGTCAGTATTACGTTGTATATCCCTGTATGTTGTGGTTGTTCAGGTGCTTATCTAATAGATTCTTGAAACCATCGATGCCCCCCGCTGAGACCACCGCCTGTGGAAGGGAATTCCACATCCTTGCTGCTCTTACAGTAAAGAACCTCTACGTAGTTTAAGGTTAAACCTCTTTTCTTCCAATTTTTGTGAGTGGCCATGTGTCTTGTTAACCGCGTCCCGACCGCCGCACGCCGATATACATCAGCAGAATGGCATGGGCAGGCAAAAAGGCGTACCTGTACGTCCCTTTGAATTTGCCGCCTAGCGGGTGCCCGCGCCCACCGCATGCCTCGGGAGTGTGCTCGCGGGTCCCGCAAACTCGATGTTCGCTGGCGGCCCGCGATTGCTGTGTGGAGAGGCAGAACGGGGAGATGCAAACAAGGCATTTCCCTGTTCTGCCTAGTGACAGGACAGAGATCTACTGCTCCCTGTGATCGGGAGCAGTGATCGCTGTCATGTCACTGGTAGCTCATCACCCGCACAGTTAGAATCACTCCCTAGGACACACTTAACCCCTTCATCGCCCCCTAGTGTTTAACCCCTTCCATGCCAGTGTCATTTATGCAATAATCAGTGGCTATTTATAGCACTGATCGCTATATAAATGACAATGGTCCAAAATAGTGTCAAAAGTGTCCGATGTGTCTGCCGTAATGTTGCAGTCCCGATAAAAATCGCAGATCGCCACCATTACTAGTAAAAAAAAATATTAATAAAAATGGCATAAATCTATATCTATCTCCTATTTTGTAGACGCTATAACTTTTGCACAAACCAATCAATATACGCTTATTGTGATTATTATTTTTTTACCAAAAATATGTAGAAGAATACGTATCGGCCTAAACTGAGGAAAACATTTGTTTTTTTATATATTTTTGGGGGATATTTATTATAGCAAAAAGTTAAAAATATTTCTTTTTTTTCAAAACTGTCTCTCCTCTTTTGTTTATAGCGCAAAAAGTAAAAAACCGCAGAGGTGATCAAATACCACCAAAAGAAAGCTCTATTTGTGGGGAAAAAAAGAACGTCAATTTTGTTTGGGTGCAAAGTCGCACGACCGCGCAATTGTCAGCTAAAGCGTCACAGTGCCGAATCGCAAAAAATGCTCTGGTCAGGAAGGGGGTAAATTCTTTCCGGGACTGAAGTGGTTAAACTCCCTTCCACAAAAAAGTTTTCTCCCTATTGTGGGGTCACCAGTACGGTATTTGTATTTGTAAATTGAAATCATATCCCCTCTCAAACGTCTCTTCTCCAGAGAGAATAAGTTCCGTACTCGCAACCTTTCTTCATAACTAATATCCTCCAGACCCTTTATTAGCTTTGTTGCCCTTCGCTCCATTTCCAGTACATCCTTCCTGAGGGCTGGTGCCCAGAACTGGACAGCATACTCCAGGTGCAGCCGGACCAGAGTCTTGTAGAGCGGAAGAATTATCACTGGTCTCTCTCTCTCTGAACTCCACTGTTCGCAAGAACTACATCCTGTATTGATGTGAAAGTCAGCAGGGGGAGCAAACGGGGTGATTGATAGTCCTAGAAGCGATGGTTTCCCAGAAGACATTAATATCTGATTATATAATAGTGTCATATTTCATAGACTGGTGTTGGGTAGAACAATGTTAGACAATACACAGATAAGTTCATGCAAATTAGTTCAATCAATGGGTCTCGTGTACAATGCTAGAATGGCTAACCAAGTATCCAGTATATCTGAGATTTCATAACATTTATTGAAGGTCTAGAAGTATCAAATATCTATCTATCTATCTATCTATCTATCTATCTATCTATCTATCTATCTATCTATCTCTATCTATCTATCTATCTATCTATCTATCTATCTATTCTCTCTATCTATCTATCTATATATTTCTCTATCTATCTATCTATTCTCTCCTATCTATCTATCTATCTATCTATCTATCTATCTATCTATCTATCTATCTATCTATCTATCTATCTATTTCTCTATCTATCTATCTATTCTCTCTATCTATCTATCTATCTATCTATATATTTCTCTATCTATCTATCTATCTATATATCTATTCTCTCCTATCTATCTATCTATCTATCTATCTATCTATCTATCTATCTATCTATCTATCTATCTATCTATCTATTCTCTCCTATCTATCTATCTATCTATCTATCTATCTATCTATCTATCTATCTATCTATCTATCTATCTATCTATTCTCTCCTATCTATCTATCTATTCTCTCCTATCTATCTATCTATCTATCTATCTATCTATCTATCTATCTATCTATCTATCTATCTATTCTCTCTATCTATCTATATATTTCTCTATCTATCTATCTATCTATCTATCTATCTATCTATCTATCTATCTATCTATCTATCTATCTATCTCTCTATCTCTCTATCTATTCTCTCTATCTCTCTATCTATATGTGTTTGTATCCCAGAATAGACTATACTGAATCTTGCACATATTGCAGAAAGATTCGATGTGAAGAACAAGAAATTCTTAGTAAATCTCTGCTGCGGAAGGAAGTGGCTTAGCATGTTGTCCAGACATTTGGTTAGAGTTATCAGTGCTCCTTCTGTGTTGTTTAGATGATTATTTGTGATAAAAATAACATTGTGTATATCGGCTGGTTTTAGTGGTGTGGTTATGGTCACAGCTTTATGCTGAAAGAGCTGTGATAACAAGCGTATTGGCAACACAGAGAAAAACAATGACATTTAAAGCTAAATTCTAGGCAAACAGTTTAGTACACAGATGAAATACGTATGGTATATGGGGGCTGTTTTATTTCCCCAAGGATTTGTATTTTTGTCCATCCATTTCTGGGATTTATACAGCTCTGCCCTAGTGCACAGCCCTACCTGGTAGGGCAGGAGACCAGCCTTTTGTTTATCACAGTTACTAAAACAATTACAGGTTTTGTCCCTCCCCAAACCTGTGATTGGACAATGAATGGGAAGTAGCACACTGATGAGCTCATCTCGCTGTGCTCTTTCCTCATACCAGCATGTTCCTTGTTGGCAAGGAAGCTTTTCAGCGCAGCGGACTGGTTCCCTGTCCTTCCGTTCCCCTTCCAGTCTGTGCTCCGTTGTAAAGGAGATTTTAAAAGGCTGATACTAAGTCAAAATAAGGTAGTTACACTGATAAAAAATATGTAGCAATACCCCCTAGAGGGCCGCTGGTAAGTTTTGGGTTTTGCACGTTACCTCTTCAGCTGCATTGTCCGGGTAGGAAAGTCTGTAGTAATGCAATGTCCACACCAATGTAAAACCTCAAACAGTTCGGCTTTATTTTTCTTATGCAGTAAACGTTGAGAAGTAGAAGGTATAGAAGAGTAGGGGAAGGTTCAGGCACTCTCCACAAAAATTGACAAAGGTATAAGTTCAAAGTCACTCGCCACTCTCAATGTTAGAGTGGTTATTGGTCACCCGGATAGTCCCCTCTCACATGGCCTAGCAGCCAGGTTGACACACGAATCAGCAACGGTACACTGTCTCTGCCACAGACTGCCCATGATGAAGTAGGTCTCTGCCACAGACCTTTTGAAGTGTACAAAGTCTCTGCCACAGACCTTTTGAAGTTGAGTGAATGGATAGTCCAGGAATCCTCTGCCACAGAATTTTAAAGTCCCAAACTTCCAGCCGTACAGTTAAAGGGCTTTTAAGCCAATCTGGCGAACTGCAGGGCTTGTAGTGTAATGGATCCCTCCTTGACAAAGTCACCAGGCCTCACCCGAGACAGCAGCACTTTGCCGGTCTCCTCCAGGGCAGGTCCTCCCCTGGTCTCCTTCACCAAGATAGCTCTCCATTTGGACAGACAGCATGGGATCCCTTTTCCGAATGTAGGCCCTAGCCAGACTAGCTGGGCCCACTAAGCAGCGATGCAGCCTCGGGCCAACGTGGCCCCGAGACCAAGACCACACACACATGCCTCTAGCCTGGAGGGCTGCGAGGCGAGAACGGGCCCCAATAAATGGCATCTGCCCCTTAAGTATCCCCTCCCAGCAGGCACAGCGGGTCAACCACTCCCACTGTACCACTGCTGAGAAGGGACACTCAATGCACCATGGTCTACCCGTGTTCCAACAGGTGCCTGAGGTGGTAACGCCACCTACAGGCAATAAGGGAAAAATACTATCGGGCAAACTACAGCTAGAGTAGAGGTAAAACCAAACACAATTCAACCGTCTGAGCCCAACTACTAGCTCAGACACCCCTCTAAATTTAAATAGCGTCCCAACCTTTTGGGGTGGGCGCTACATACACCCCCCTCTCAAAAAAGACACTGTCCCCAGTGGCTGGAGAAAAATAAAAACCTCAAGCCTAAGGTTTTGGTGCCTGAACCAAAAAAAACTGGGAAGGGGAAAAGAAGAGGAAAGAAAAATACACAGTATACAATAAGGAATGGTATAACTCTCCATATATGACATCTAGATATATTACGCATTATATATATATATACACTACCACCCATCATTAACTGTCTAATACCACCCCATTCTCCGATGGTCTCGACAGCAGATCCGGTACCTAAGAGAAGACAAAAAAACATACATAGCAACCACATAATCCTAAACTATCAGTTATCTGTACACAGAAGACAAACTGTATCCCCGTGAGAATGCAGTTTTCCTTCTTTAAGTTTTAATCTCTGTGATAGCAATAAGAGTCTTTCCCTAATTCAGCAAACCACATCCACCTAATGTTAGAGGCATTAAAATGTCTCTTTTTTTTCTTTAAAGAGGGGTTGAATTATAAACATACAAAGAATCAATGTTGAAAACGGTGCCTTTCAGCACCCTACTCTATCTGGTTAAACCCCCAAAGTTCAGTTAGAGGAAGGAACAAAACTGTTCTTCAGAGATATCAAACACATTCTCTGCCCTTTTCTTTTCTTTTTCAAAGCATTTTTCCCTTTTAGGGTACAGGAGGTAGAAAAACAAAGTCAAGTTTCCATTTTAAAATGTCATAGGTAGAAACTTGGATCAGGTAGGGTCACAGATTTCCACTGTTTGTCCAGGGTGGTTATAAAGTATACTGCATCCTCCTTTCCTGGACAGCAGAGGACAACCCGATCAGCTTGAATGTGCCGGCCATAGCTCCAGTCCAAACGGCACCCCCTGAACCGATCGGCCATGGTAACCGAGTGTTCAAAGTTTTTGAACGGCTTGGGTTCTTTAAGATAGTCCCAGATGGTGTCCCCGTACCATTGCTCACGGCAAGCTTCAATCTCTAGCATAAGTTCTTTGGGTACGTAGGGAAACTCCAAGCCGTACTTGGTAGCTAACCGCTTCATTAAGATCCGCTGTAGGCGGGCAAGGTTAGGTAGAGACCAAGGGTTTCCCGTCCCAGGCAGTACATACGAGTCCGGCGACTTAAGGACCAAAGACTTGGCAAATTGAGGCCAGGGCCCGTCATTGGGTACAGCCTCCTTCTTTACAACAGGGGTAGGGGTTTCAACCCGGGGTGTAGTGTCCCCAGAACTCATGGGTGAACCCTCTTGGAGGCTGCGGAGCGGGGTAATATGTTTTTGATTGTCCCATCCCTTTTCCAAAAATACAGCCTCAATCAGCTCGTCATCCCCAACATCTGAGGAGGATTCAAATTCCGAGGAATCCAACTCCTCGGCGGGTAGGTAATTACGGGCCATAACAGTCACTTTATCCCCAGCTTCCTTACCGGTTCCTGTTGCGGACTTCCTGGGGACTTCACCGCTCTCGAGGTCTGATTCCGGCAGCCGCTGGGGTAGGCTTCGACCGCGGCCACGGGAGGCCTTAACATAGCCCACCTTCCGTTTGGCAGGCGGGATGGAGACACAGGTAGTGGCGGTGGCAGCGTTCGCTGCGATGTCCGCTGGTGGCTCTGTGGTGGTGGCGACATCCACTCCAAACTCCCTTGCTGTCAGATTTAAGCCAATCCGGCGAACTGCAGGGCTTGTAATATAGCGGATCCCTCCTTGACAAAGTCACCAGGCCTCACCCGAAACCCACTTTTGCAACTTGCACCTACAGGTAAGCCTAGATTAAGGCTTACCTGTAGGTGCAAGAAATATCTCCTAAACCTACACGGTTTAGGAGATATTTACTAAAATAACGGCACATTCATGGGGTTAGTCCCATTCACAAATTCGGCTAAGTCCCAGCAACGCTTGGGCTTAGCCGAATTTGACGGCTCCCGCGCGCATGCGCGGAGTCACGTCTTCGCCGCTCCGGCCAATCACAGCGCCGGAGCGGCACTGTGATTGGCTGGAGCGGCGATACCCGGAAGTAACATTCCGGCTATCGCCGCAGCGATGGCTGCGGCTGGAGAGAGGGACACGGACGGCTTCGGGGGCCCTGATCTAAGGTAAGTGGTACATAATGAGCTAGTATGCTAGTCATACTAGCTCATTATAGCTTTGTCTTGCAGGTTGGCTTAAAAGAAAAAAAAATTATGTACAGCCACTTTATTAATGCTTAAAGTGAAACAATAAACGTGAAATATTCCTTTAAATTTCGTACCTAGGGTGTGTATATATAGTATGCCTGTAAAGTCACGCTTGTTTCCTGTGCTCTTAGAACTGTCCCTGCACAAAGTGTCATTTCTGAAGGAAAAAAAGTCATAATAGTCAAAAATAAAAAATGCGTGGGGGTCCCCCCAAATTCAATTACCAGGCCCTTCAGGTCTGGTATGGATATTAAGGGGAACCCCGCCGCAAATTAAAAAAAAAATGCGTGGGGTTCCCCCAAATATCCATACCAGGCCCTTCAGGTCTGGTATGGATTTTAAGGGGAACTCCCCCAAAAATATATACCAGACCCTTTATCCGAGCATGCAACCTGGCAGGCCGCAGGAAAAGAGGGGGGGACGAGAGAGCGCCCCCCCTCCTGAACCGTAGCAGGCCACATGCCCTCAACATGGGGAGGATGTCCCCATGTTGATGGGGACAAGGGCCTCATCCCCACAACCCTTGCCCGGTGGTTGTGGGGGTCTGCGGGCAGGGGGCTTATCGGAATCTGGAAGACCCCTTTAACAAAGGGGACCCCCAGATCCCGGCCCCCCCCTATGTGAATTGGTAATGGTAGGTACCCCTACCATTTCACAAAGAAAGTGTAAAAAAAAACCAAAAAAAAAACACACAGACACCTTGAAAAAGTCCCTTATTAAAAAAAAAAAAAATTCCAGCGATGAAATCCAGTGTCCCGCGGCGATCCGATGTCCAGCACTGTCCACACGAAACCACCGGGCAAGGGTTGTGGGGATGAGGCCCTTGTCCCCATCAACATGGGGACATCCTCCCCATGTTGAGGGCGTGTGGCCTGGTACGGTTCAGGAGGGGGGTCGTTCTCTCGTCCCCCCCTCTTTTCCTGCGGCCTGCCAGGTTGCATGCTCGGATAACGGGTCAGGTATGGATTTTTGGGGGAACTCCACGCCATTTTTTTTTAACCACTTCCCGCCCAGTCAATAGGAGATTGACGTCCGGGAAGTGGTTCTGTTATCCACACTGGACGTCTATTGACGTCCTGCAGGATAACAGCCGCTGCGCGCCCGGGGGGGCCCGCATCGCGGCGATCGGTGGAGCGGTGTGTCAGTCTGACACACCGCTACACTGATCTCGGTAAATCACGGCTGATCACGGCTGATCACGGCTGATCACGATGTAAACAGGAAGAGCCGTTGATCGGCTCTTCCTCACTCGCGTCTGACAGACGCGAGTAGAGGAGAGCCGATCGGCGGCTCTCCTGACAGGGGGGGTTCGCGCTGATTGTTTATCAGCGCAGCCCCCCCTCGGATACCCACACTGGACCACCAGGGAAGCCCCAAGCATGTGGATGGCCAGGTAAGTCCCCCATGGCCATCCACATGCACAAATACACAACATATGCCAATCAGTGCCCACAAATGGGCACTGACTGACACCATCATGGCACGACCAAAATGTATGATGCCCAGCAATGCCAGCCACCAGTGTCATCAGTGCCACCTACCAGTGTCCATCAGTGCCACCTATCAGTGCCCATCTGTGCCCATCTGTGCCCATAAGTGCCCACCTATCAGTGCCCGTCCATGCCACCTATCAGTGCCACCCATAAGTATCCATCAGTGCCGCCTATGAGTGCCCATCAGTGCCGCCTATGAGTGCCCATCAGTGCCGCCTATGAGTGCCCATTAGTGCTGCATACGAGTGCCACATATCAGTGCCCATCAGTGCCGCCTATGAGTGCCCATCAGTGCCGCCTATGAGTGCCCATCAGTGCCGCCTATGAGTGCCCATCAGTGCCGCATACCAGCGCCACATATCAGTGCCCATCAGTGCCGCCTATCAGTGCCCATCAGTGCCGCCTATCAGTGCCCATCATCAGTGCCACCTAATCGGTGCCACCTCATTGGTGCCACCTCATCGGTGCCCATCAGTGTCGCCTTATCAGTGCCCGTTAGTGCCGCCTTATCAGTGCCCGTCATTGAAGTAGAAAAGGTACTTATTTACAAAAAAAAATTAACAGAAACAAAGAAAAACTTAGTTTTTTTCAAAATTTTCGCACTTTTTTATTTGTTGTGCAAAAAATAAGAGGCGATCAAATACCACCGAAAGAGAGCTCTATTTGTGGGAACAAAATGATAAAAAAATTGTTTGGGTACAGTGTTGCATGACTGCGCAATTGTCATTCAAATTGTGACAGCGCTGAAAGCTCAAAATTGGCTTGGACAGGAAGGTGTATAAGTGCATGGTATTGAAGTGGTTAAATTTGGGGTGGAGTTCCCCTTAAAATCTATACCAGACCTGAAGGGCCTGGTATGGATATTTGGGGGAACCCACCCATTTTTTTTTTATTTGCGGCAGGGTTCCCCTTAATATCCATACCAGACCTGAAGGGCCTGGTAATTGAAATTGGGGGGACCCCCACGCATTTTTTTTTACCAATGACTTTTCTATGTATTGCCGGGATCCGACAATTCATTATAGCCGCGAGTGAGTTTTTAATGACTTTTTTTCCTTCAGAAATGACACTTTGTGCAGGGACAGTTCTAAGCACGGGAAACAAGTGCTACTTTACAGGCATACTATATACACCCCCCAGGTACGAAATTTAAAGGAATATTTCACTTTTATTGTTTCACTTTAAGCATTATTAAAATCACTGCTCCTGAAAAAACGGCCGTTTTTAAAACTTTTTTTTGCATTGATACATGTCTCTTGGGGCAGGACCCGGGTCCCCAAACACTTTTTAGGACAATAACTTGCATATTAGCCTTTATAATTAGCACTTTTGATTTCGAACATTCGAGTCCATTGTATTTAATTGGGTTCTAAAGTTCACGCGAACATTCTGTTTGTTCGCAGGTTCTGGTGCGAACCGAACAGGGGGGTGTTCGGCTCATCCCTAGTCATGACTCTGTGCAGGCCAGTCAAGTTCTTCCACCTTAAACTCACTCATCCAAGTCTTTATGGACCTTGCTTTGTGCATTGATCCAAATCATTTGGTGGAGGGGGATTATGGTGTGGAGTGGTTTTTTAGAGGTTGGGCTTGGCCCCTTAGTTCCATTGAAGGGAACTCTTAAGGCATCAGCATACCAAGACATTTTGGACAACTTCATGCTCCCAACTTTGTGGAAACAGTTTGGGAATGGCCCCTTCCTGTTCCAACATGACTGCACAGTACACACCAGGGCAGTGTCGACTGGTGCTCAATTTTTTTGGGGGGGCGGCAAACCTGGCCCCCTCATTCCCTCCCCTATTGCTTGATCGATCAATTGCCCGCTCGCCTGACCGCCGACCAGCCCTGCACTTACCCATCCAGGTCGCTTCTTTAGTGGCTTTCCCCCTGCATCTCCTGGTGAGTCCCGGTGGTCGCTTCTACTCCCAGCCAATCGGGTCTAAGGACCTACTTGTCACACAAGTGGGTGGGCTCAGGGTGCAGTGCTCTGTGCTCTGAGCCTACCCTTTTTGAAGCCAATTAGAGTCTAAAGCCTCGTACACACGGCCGAGTTTCTCGTCGAAAAAAACACGTCGTTTTTTTAGACGAGATCCTTGGACAAGAAACTTGTCCCGGCCGAGTGTACAGACGCTTGATTCAAAGAACCCGCGGTTCTTTGAATGGAGCGTACGCGGTGACGTCATCGACTACGACGAGCATGCGCTCGTTACATTCGATGCCGTCACCGCCATCTTGGTATACCCTACGTATGCCTAGGAAGCTACCGCGCATGCGTTGAATTCATTTCGAACATGCGCGGGCTTCCCGGAGGACAGGTAAGTGTACACACACTCACTTTTCTCGTCGGGAAACAGGCTGACGAGAATCTCCACGAGAAAATAGAGAGCAGGTTCTCTATTTTCTCGTCGAGATTACTTGTCGGTTTTCTTGACGAGCAACCATACACACGAACAAATTTCTCGGCAAGACATCTCTGCCAGCAAGTTTCTTGCTGGTTCTTGCCGAGAAACTCGGTCGTGTGTACGAGGCCTCAGGCTCTAATCATGTGCTTAAAAAAAAAACATTGAAATCCATGCGTCTGGCGTCCTGCATGGAGATTAGAGGCCAAGTGCATGGATTTGGGGGACAGCGCTTCTGCGCCCCTTATGAGTGGCTGCCACTGCACCAGTGCAAAAACAAGGTCCATAAAGACATGGATGAGCGAGTTTGGAGTGAAGGAACTTGACTGGCATTCACAGAGTCCTGACCTCAACCCGATAGAACACCTTTGGGATGAATAAGAGCAGAGACTGCGATCCAGGCCTTCTCATCCACATCAGTGCCTGACCTCACAAATGCGCTTATGGAAGAAGGGTCAAACATTCCCATAGACACATTCCTAAACCTTGTGGACTGCCTTCCCAGAAGAGTTGAAGCTGTTATAGCTGCAAAGGGTGGGACAAATCAATATTGAACCCATCGGGCCAAGACTGGGATGCCATTAAAGTTCATGTGTGTGTAAAGGTAGGCGTCCCAATACTTTTGGTAATATAGTGTATATACAGGTGCATCTCAAAAAATTTGAATATCATCAAAAAGTTAATTTATTTCAGTAATTCAATTCAAAAAGTGAAACTCATCTATTATATACTATATATAGACATTACACACAGAGTGATATATTTCAAGCATTTCTTTCTTTTAATTTTGATGATTGTGGCTTACAGCTAGGGAAAACCTAAAATTCAGTATCTCAGAAAATTTAGAATATTACATACGACCAATAAATAAAAAGGATTTTTGAGGCCGGGTTAACACCAGTGTGAATTGGATGCGGGTTTCTTCACACCCAATTCCTCACACCCAATTCCTCACATCCAATTCCTCACATCCAATTCGCAGATCAGGAGATTATGACTGGCTCTCTATGGAGTCAGTTCATGCAGCGGCTCCAGTAGTCCTGTGTGTCTTTTGGTCCATTTCAGGTCTGACCTCAACCCAAAATTCTGTCTGAAATCAGACCTGAAACAGTTAATGGAGACGCACTGGACTCCTGCTGTGAGCCGCTGCGTGCTGTGGGGTGAACCCAGCCTAATACAGAAATGTTGGCTTACTGAAAAGTATGTCCATGTACTCAGTGCTGTGTTTTGGCCTAGGCCGACAAGGCCTAGGCCTAGGGCGGCACTTTGCAGGGGGCAGCAAAAAAGCCGCCCCCCCCGCATGAGAAAACCCCCCCCGACCTGTCTTCCCGATTCCTGTCTCTCGTGGCGGCCTTCCGCACATATGCAGCCCACGGCGGCCGGCTTGCTGTACCTGCGCCGACACTTGCAAATATGGGCAACTAACAGTATATGGGCGTGCATGACCGAGGTGGGCGACTCGCGCCACCATAAGCGGACGGTGACTGGCTGCGTGTAAGGTGACTGGCGGAGGTGGAGCCCTATGCTCCACCCAACCTCCTCCGCACGGCTTTCCTTCACTGAATCTTCTCCTCGGCACCGGGGCGGGTCTGGCTGTGACGTCGGGAGGAGGAGGAGGAGAGAGAGCGAGTCCATGACAGCAGGTACAATTGAATAAATTATTTCACTATTACTTTTGTAATGTAAGCGTGTCAATTACATAAAAAGTGCTCATTATGGAAATTAATATAGCGAACATGGTATTCTAATAAAGTGATCCATGCTACAAACTCATTAAACAAGTTCACATTTAGTGATAGTTCATGTACTACAAACTTTGCAGTACATGAACTTTCACTTAATGTGGACTGTTATTGAGTTTGCATTGATTTCAGCATGCATGGAGCACTTTATTGCAATATCATGATCTGCATATTAATTAACTTTCACTGAATGTGGACTGTTAATGAGTTTGCATTTCAGCATGGGCACAGTGGTTGCAATTAATGGGCACAGCGGCTGCATTTGATGGGGCACAGTAGCTGCGTTTCATGATGCACAGTGTCTGCGTTTGATGATGCACAGTGGCTGCGTTTGATGATGCACAGTGGCTGCGTTTGATGGGGCACAGTGGCTGCGTTTCATGATGCACAGTGTCTGCGTTTGATGATGCACAGTGGCTGCGTTTGATGATGCACAGTGGCTGCGTTTGATGATGCACAGTGGCTGCGTTTGATGGGGCACAGTGGCTGCGTTTGATGGGGCACAGTGGCTGCATTTGATGATGCACAGTGGCTGCATTTGATGGGGCACAGTGGCTGCGTTTGATGGGGCACAGTGGCTGCGTTTGATGGGGCACAGTGGCTGCGTTTAATGAGGCACAGTGGCTGCTTTTAATGATGCACAGTGGCTTCATTTGATGATGCACAGTGGCTGCGTTTGATGCACAGTGGCTGCGTTTGATGGGGCACAGTGGCTGCGTTTGATGATGCACAGTGGCTGCGATTGATAGGGCACAGTGGCTGCGTTTGATGGGGCACAGTGGCTGCGTTTGATGGGGCACAGTGGCTGCGTTTGATGGGGCACAGTGGCTGCGTTTTGATGGGGCACAGTGGCTGCATTTGATGTTTTCTTTTCCGGAATTTTTTAGTTTGTTTGCGCCCCCAAAAAAATTTGGAGCACCAGCCGCCACTGGCATGTGCAAAGTGCTACATGCATGCTGAAATTAATACAAACCCATTAAACAGTCCACATTCAGTGAAAATGCATTAATATGCAGATCATGATATTGCAATAAAGTGCTCTGTGCATGCTGAAATCAATGCAAACTCATTAAAGAGGAGTTCCACCCCCACCCTCCATGAAAACATTAAAAGTCAGCAGCTACAAATACTGTTGCTGCTGACTTTTAATATTAGGACACTTACCTTTCCAGGGATCCCGCGATGTTGACACCTCCGCCGATTTTCAGATTGGCTCCCGGGTTTTGCCACCGTCATTCATGGTAAGGGAAACCGGCCGAAACCCTACTGCACATGTGCTAAGCACGTTACGCTTTCTTAATGGCCCAGTGGAGGAAGCAGGAGGGGGGCCTAACTTCCAAGGGGTGGCGCAGTCTCCCGGAAGTGGGGAAGGGTACCTGTCAAAAACAGGTACTCGTTCCCTCCTCCCCCCTGAAAGGTGCCAAATGTGCCTAAAGAGGAAGGGGTGTGGTTTACAAATGATAGTGTGTGTCTTAAACAGGAAGGGGTGTGGCCGTGGCAGGAAGGGTTGGTCCTATTTAAATAGGGGGGGTGCATGAGCTTAGTCAGGCCTAGGGCAGCACAAAACCTAAATACACCACTGCATGTACTGTATAGTAGGCACTCGGTATTTGGTTGGGGATCCTTTTGAATGAATTACTGCATTAATGAGGCGTGGCATGGAGGTGATCAGCCTGCGACACTGCTGAGGTGTTATGGAAGCCCAGGTTGCTTTAATAGTGGCCTTCAGCTCATCTGCATTGTTGGGTCTGGTGTATGGGGTTTATGTCAGGCGAGTTTGCTGGCCAATCAAGCACAGTGATACCATGACCATTAAACCAGGTATTGGTACTTTTGGCAGTGTGGGCAGGTGCCAAGTCCTGCTGGAAAATGAAATCCGCATCTTCATAAAGCTGGTCAGCAGACGGAAGCATGAAGTGCTCTATAAGTGCTCTATAGGGCTGTGCTGACTTTGGACTTGATAAAATACAGAGAACTAACACCAGCAGATGACATGGCTCTCCTAATCATCACCGATTGTGGAAACTTCACACTGAACATCATGCAACTTGGATTCTGTGCCTCTCCACTCTTCCTCCAAACTCTGGAACCTTATTTTCCAAATGAAATGCAAAGCTTACTTTCATCCGAAAATAGAACTCTGGACCACTGAGCAACAGACCAGTCCTAATTCTCCCTAGCCCAGGTAAGACGTTTCTGACGTCTTGAAGCACTGACACCAGCCATAGTCCACTCCTTTTGAATCGCCCCCAAATTATTGAATGGTCTTTGCTTTAACCACTTGAGGACCGCCGCACAACGATATACGTCGACAGAATGGCACGGCTGGGCACAAGGGCGTACAGGAACGTCCCCTTTAAGATCCCAGCCGTGGGTCGCGTGCACGCCGCCGGCGGCGCGCTCGCGACCCGGTCCTGAGCTCCGTGACCGCGCCTGCGGGACCCGCAGACCTGATCGCCGCCGGTGTCCCGCGATCGGGTCACAGAGCTGAAGAACGGGGAGAGGTAAGTGTAAACAAACCTCTCCCCATGCTTCCTAGTGAGAGTGTCACTGATCGTCTCTTCCCTGTCATAGGGAACGACGATCAGGGATGTCACACGCCAAGCCGCGCCCCCCTACAGTTAGAATCACACATTACTTCACACTTAACCCCTTTAGCGCCCCCTACATGTTAACCCCTTCACTACCAGTGTCATTTTCCCAGTAACCAGCGCATTTTTATAGCACTGATCGCTGTAAAAATTACAATGGTCCCAAAATAGTGTCAAAAGTGTCCGATGTGTCCGTTATAATGTCTTCTGGACAACTGTCAAGTCGGCAGTCTTCCCCATGATTGTGTAACCTACTGAACCAGATTGAGAGACCATTTAAAGGCTCAAGAAACCTTTACAGGTGTTTTGAGTTAATTAGCTGATTAGAGTGTGACACCATCAGTCTACAATATTGAACTTTTTCACAATATTCAGATACAGAATTTGGGGTTTTCACTAGCTATAAGCCATATCATCAAAAGAAAGAAATGCTTGAATTATATCACCCTATGTGTAATGATTCTATATAATATATGAGTTTCACTTTTTGAATTTTATTACTGAAATAAATAACATTTTTGATAATATAATTTTTTTTTGAGATGAACCTGCATACAAATGTCTAGCCTTGCATTTCTATTTTAAACTGAATGAATTGTTTTACAAGACGAGGGTTCACATGTACTGTAAAGCCGTGTACACACAATCGGTTTTACAGATGAAAACAGTCCGATGGACTTTTTTCATCGGACAAACCGGTCGTGTATGGGCCCCATCGGTCTTTTTTCCATGGGTGTTAAAAAATAGAACATGTTCTAAATTTATCCGATGGGAAAAAAAACGATAGCAAATTACTATCGTCTGTGGGGAACTCCATCGGAGAAAAAACCCACGCATGCTCAGAATCAAGTCGAGGCATGCTCAGAAGCATAGAACTTCCTTTTTCTTGGCTCGTCGGAGTGTTTTACGTCACGGCGTTTGGCACGGTCGGATTTTTGACTGATGGTGTGTAGGCAAGACTGATGGAAGTCAGCTTCATCGGATTTCCGATGGAAAAATCCATCGGTTTAAAATCCATAGGAAATCCGATCGTGTGTACAGGGCTTAAGGCTGCCACATAGGGCAATGGATTGGCAGTTGGCAGGGCCGTGAAGTCAGAGGAAGTCAGGCATCAGCAACAAAGTGAAACTAAATCAGAGAGGGGCACAAAAGAAGTTTTTTAGATTAAAAATGTTCTTTGTACTTAGATAGCATGTTTCCTTTTTAAAGTTCAAAATTACGTAGGGTTCAGTTTAATGACATTTCAGTGTAGTGTGCTGATTGAATGTACTAAGCAGGAGAACCCTTTGCACCTGCCAGATGTACTGCTGGGGGTATATTCACCACATACTGAGAACCGCTGATGAAGAACCAGGTCAGTATTATAAAATAATGAATGGGGGGAAAATCTCAAGGCTACAGTGATTGTGAAGTTGAGAAATGAAGATTAATTTACCCTTTTCTTAAAAGCAAAGTATGTCAATTAGAAGAAAATTGATTAGTTCTCATCTGTGGTATGTACTACTAGCAGCAAAACAAACAATAGCAAGAGCTTGGAGACAACAGTTTATATCTTTTACAGAAGTCCACCACCGTTTAGATTTATTTTTTATCAATGAAAAGCTCATCAGAATTCTTTGAAATATGCACAGGAAATTTTTAAAAACATAGTTACATAGTCACATATAGAAGTTACATAGTAGGTAAGGTTGAATAAAAACAATAGTCCATCCAGTTCCACCTGTGTAGGTAGGTGTATGTGTGTCAGTGTCGAAAATCATTTCCCATATCCCTGTATGTTGTGTTCATTAAGATGCACATTCAAGAGTCTTTTTTTTTTAAATATCCATACTCCCCGCTGACACCACCAATTGTGGAAGAGAGTTCCACATCCTTATTGCCCTGACAGTGAAAAACCCCCTACACAGCTTAAGAATAGATTAAATCGCTTCTCTTCCAATCTCAATGTGTGGCCCTGAGTCCTCTTACACTTCCTGAGACTGAATATTTTTTTCCTATGCTGGGATCACCATTGAGGTATTTGTATGTAGCACACAGATCCTTTACCCTGCTTACCTCCACTTGCAGAGTGGGACACACCATGCCACATGCCCAGTATCCTCCATCTTGTAGAGGGTGAGCGGTGTTAATAGTTTTGGGTCTTGCAGCGAGTTACCTCTTTCCATTGGTTCTCGTCCCTAGAGTGTAGGGAAAAGTCTATTCTCTCTCTCTCTTAAGAAGGCCATTGTCCAAACAGTATTAAACCCAGTGTTGTAACTAACGCCGTTTAAATAAACAGCGTTTGGTAACGTAGCCACTTTTTGGGGTAACGAGTAATCAAACTGATTACTCTTACTCTCGTGGCACCGCCGTTCCCATTACTTGGGCGGCGTTACCCCAATTACATCTACTCGCCGCAGCCGCCACGAGTAGATGTAATGTGTAAGACTAAATAACTGCAAGTCGCCGTCTGCCTACCTGAACAGCGTGTCATGCAGACAGACGGCGGCCATTGCAATTTTTAAAAGCCGTGCCTCCCGAGTCCTCGTCGTCTGTGATAGGCGGAACACTCAATTTCACAGCAGGCAGTGTTCCGCCTATCACGGACATCCTCTCATCCTCGTCTGTGTTATGAGGATGAGCGGATGTCCATGATAGGCAGAACATTGAATGCTGGGAAATTGAGTGTTTCGCCTATTACAGACGACGAGGACTCAGGAGGCGCGGCTTTTGAATACTGTGGAATTGCCGCCGGGACGCCGCCGATCAGGTAGGGGGCTAGGGGCACACTGCACAGTAATTGAAGCATGGGCACAGTGAGGCATTGGGCACAGTGAGGCATTGGGCACAGTGAGGCATTGGGCACAGTGAAACACGGGCACAGTGAGGCATTGGGCACAGTGAGACACGGGCACAGTGAGGCATTGGGCACAGTGAAACACGGGCACAGTGAGGCATTGGGCACAGTGAGACATGGGCACGGTGAGGCATTGGGCACAGTGAGGCATTGGGCACAGTGAGACACAGGCACAGTGAGACACAGGCACAGTGAGGCATGGGCACAGTGAAGCATGGGCACAGTGAGACATGGGCACAGTGAGGCATGGGCACAGTGAGGCATGGGCACAGTGAGGCATGGGCACAGTGAGGCATGGGCACATAACCAATATTATTTATTGTTATCCCTCCTATTAATTTATACATTGAAAAAATTACATATATATCATCCTTCTGCCGCCCCGCCCCCGCCCCCGTGTATATTTAACCACTTCTCTACTGTGCACGAAAACCCCCTTCCTGCCCAAGCCATTTTTCAGCTTTCAGCGCTGTCACACTTTGAATGACAATTGCGCGGTCGTGCGACGTGGCTCCCAAACGAAATTTGCGTCCTTTTTTTCCCACAAATAGAGCTTTCTTTTGGTGGTATTTGATCACCTCTGCGGTTTTTATTTTTTGCGCTATAAACAAAAGAAGAGCGTCCAGTTTGGAAAAAAAACACTATTTTTTACTTTTTGCTATAATAAATACCCATTTTTTTTTCAAATAAAATTTTCCTCAGTTTAGGCCGATACGTATTTTTCTACATATTTTTGGTAAAAAAAAAAAAATCGCAATAAGCGCGTATTGATTGGTCTGCGCAAAATTTATAGCGTCTACAAAATAGGGGATAGATTTATAGCATTTTTTTTTTTTATTAGTAATGGCGGCGATCTGCGATTTTTTTTTATTGTGACTGCGATATTGCGGCGGACACATCGGACACTTTTGACACATTTTTGGGACCATTCACATTTATACAGCGATCCCTGCTATAAAAATGCATTGATTACTGTATAAATGTGATTGGCAGGGAAGGGGTTAACCACTAGGGGGCGGGAAGGGGTTAAATATGTTCCCTCAAAGTGTTCTTACTGTGGGGGGAGGGGACTGACTGGGGGAGGTGACCGATGGTTGTCCCTATATACAAGGGACACACCATCGGTCCCCTCTCCCTCACAGGACGTGGATCTCTGTGTTTACACACAGAGATCCACTTTCCTGCTCGTTTCCCGGGCAATCCCGGGTGCCCGGCGGCAATCGCGGCCGCCGGGCACGCGCACCGGGGCCTTGTGAACGCGGCGGGCGAGCGCCGCCGGCGGCGCGTGCGCGCCTCCTAGCTCGTTTTAAAGGGAGGACGTCATATGACGTCCTCCCAGAACGAGAGTATCCTCCGCCCGCCGTCTATTGACAGTGGGCGGGGGACAAGTGGATAATATAACCAATATAGTTACTTTGCTGAGTAACTAATTACTTTTTCAATATAGTAACTGAGTGAGTAACTCCATGACTTTTTGGAAGAAGTAATTTGTAACTTTAACTAATTACTTTTTTAACGTAAGATGAACAACAATGATTAAACCCAATAAAATAGTTTATTTTTCTTGCTCACAACTTGACAGGAAAGGTTGGAGATAGAGAAAGTTGAACAGGGAGGCAGGTTCAGGCACGCGGCACTTAATTACCCTCGTCGCCACTCAAGCCTGAGTGGGTTTTGCTCACCTGGATAGTCCCCTCTCACGGTCCTAGCAGCCGGTGTGGAGCACGAACATTTACTTTTAAGTTCTTTTCCTAAGGATACGATCAGGACGTTAGCCTCTAAGTCCCGAACTTCCCAGCACTTGTAACACTTAAGACCTTAGGTGCCAATGGGGCACGTTACAAGGCTTTTGGCGGATAATGGAATCCTTCCCTTTGTCAGATAACCAGGCCTCTCCTGAGACAGCGACTTCCTTCACCGATCTCCTGGATAGGTCCTCCCCTGGTTTCCTCTCTTTAAGAGCGGGTCACCCTCCCACGGGTACCCTGGGATTCCACTGTTTTTTTTGGTGTAGGCCTCAGCTGAAGGTGCTGGGCCTACCTGGAATGATGCAGCCTCAGGCTAAAGGTGCCCGGGACTGAACACACACGCACCCCTGGCCTGAAGGGCCAAAGGGCGCGAACTGCTCCCTGAATAATGGCGTCTGCCCCTTATGTACCCTCTCCCAGCATGCACAGCAGGTAGACCACACCCACTGCACGGCTGCCGAGAGAGGACACTCAATAGTGCCGCAATGCCACCTGTGGTTCGACCTGAGACCTGGGCGACAGCACCACCTACAGGTCACAGGGAACTGTACTGCCAGTCAACATCACAACAGAGCAGAGGCCCATTGAAAGAATTTTAACAGCCGGAGCCTAACTATTTGCTCAGGCTAACCCCTAAATTTAGGCATAGCGACCCCAGTTTTGGGGGTCCGCTACATGTATATCGCTATCATTTCTCCTCTCAAGCGTCTCATCTCCACTCCAGGGAGAATAAATTTAGTGCTTGTAGTCATTTGTTGTAATTGAGGTCCTCCAGTCCCCATATTCATTTTGTTGCCCTTCACAGGACTCTCTCCAGCTCCAGCACATCCTTTCTGAGGATTGGTGGCCAGAAATGGACAGAATACTCCAGATGTGTCCTAACCAGAGTTTTATAAAGTGGTAGGATTATCGTTTTATCTCTGCAGTATATCCCCTTTTTTATGCAGCTAATATTCTGCCGGCTTTGGTAGCTGCAGCCTGAAATTGTATGCTATTGCTCAGTCTGTCATGGACATGGACTCCGTGGATTGAATACGCCCACCCTTCTTTGTCTACTGCTGCTATAAGAACTGAGGCCCTATGATTCCGGCTGGGGTGTCCCTGACGTCCTCCTTTCCTTTTTCCCTTCTTTTTTCTACACTTTTTCTTCTCATATTGTCTTCGGCTCTCCTACTGTGGAGGCCCCTGCTTAAATAATTATTGGTTTTCCACATAGCAGACCCAACGTCCGCACCAAACCTATGAGTGCCCTTTACTTCTTTACTGGCTCTCAGTTTATGTTTTAGCATACCTTGGTAAATCATTATTGTATTGCTATTATGTACTTCAGTATACTTACTAATCAACTCTCCGGTTACTCTTCTATTACTTGATGTTTGAAGCAGAGGCGTTGTAAGGGGGGTGCGGGGAGTGCGGGCCGCACCCGGGTGACACCCACCAGAGGGGTGACACCTGGCACAGCACTGCATTGAGAGGCGCAGCGCTGGCCGCGGCTCTCTCCTCTTCCTCCTTCCCCGGCGCCCGCATGTCCTCCGGGAACCGGCACTGCGATCTACAACGGCACTTGTGACAGGCAGGTGGGGAGAGGTCACGGTGCCAGTGTCCTATCACAATTGCAGTCCTCAGACCGACGTTGATGCCTAGGCTCCTCCTCCACTCCACACTGACAGTATATCCACAACAGGAGGAGGAGCCTAGGAAGAGGGACATTCGTGTGCACAGAGCAGCGCTGATCTGAGGTCTGTAAATGTTGGAAGGGGAGGTACACGGGGGGGGGGGGGGATTACATTAGAGGGATTGCAGGGGGGTGTTACTTTGGGGGATTTCAGGGGGGTTAACATTAGGGGGATTACACAGGGGGGTGTTACATTAGGGGGATTACAGGGGGGTAGCATTAGGGGCATTACACAGGGGGGGTTGCATTGGGGGGGATTGCAGGGGGGTAATATTAGGGGGATTCCACAGGGGGGTGTTACATTAGGGGGATTACAGGGGGGTAGCATTAGGGGCATTACACAGGGGGGGTTGCATTGGGGGGGATTGCAGGGGGGGTAACATTAGGGGGATTCCACAGGGGGCGCGTTACTTTAGGAGGATCGCAGGGGGGAAGCATTAGGGGGATTACACAGGGGGGGTTACATTAGGGGGAATACACAGGGGGGGTTACATTAGGGGGATTGCAGGGGGGTTACATTGGGGGGATTGCAGGGGGGTAACGTTAGGGGGATTACACAGGGGGGCACGTCACTTTAGGGGGATTGCAGGGGGTAGCATTAGGGGGATTGCAGGGGGGTTACATTGGGGGGATTGCACAGGGGGGTTACATTGGGGGATTACACAGGGGGACGTTACATTAGGGGATTACACAGGGGGGCGTTACATTAGGGGGATTACACAGGGGGGGCATTACATTAGGGGATTACACAGGGGGGGCGTTACATTACAGGGATTACACAAGGGGGGCGTTACATTAGGAGAATTGCACAGGGGGGGCGTTACATTAGGGGGATTGCAGGGGGTAACATTAGGGGGATTGCACAGGGGGGGTTACATTAGGTAGATTGCACAAGGCGGTAACATTAGGGGATTACACAGGGGGCAGAGCTGTGCTGATGCGCTAGCCTGCTCAGTGCCCTGGATTGCTCATGCTCAGTGACCGGGGGGGGGGGGGGGTGACACCATATTTTACAGCACCAGGTGACACCAACCCTAGTGACGCCACTGGTTTAAAGAAAACAGTTTTTGGAACTCACTGATATGACAATCTTGCCCCTACATCTGCATGAGGTTATACTCTTTATCCTTACAATTGATTGTAAACGATCACCTTGTAAAATTACTCATTCAGTTTATAATAGAAATGAAAGGAACATCATTTTTGTATAGATGTAAAAATACATTATAAAAACCTTTTTTCCATCTTTTATAAGTGATCACATTCCCTCTGTTCTCAGCTGCTTAAAGTGGTTGTAAACCCTGGAATTTTTATTTATTTTTTATATCCCACCTGCAAGACAAAGCCATAATGAGCTAGTATGACTAGCATACTAGCTCATTATGCATCACTTACCTTAGATCGGGGCCCCCGAAGCCGTCCTCGTCTCCCTCTCCAGCCACAGCCATCGCTGTGGCGATAGCCGGAAGGTTACTTCCGGGCATCGCCGCTCCAGCCAATCACAGGGCCGCTCCGGTGCTGTGATTGGCCGGAGCGGCAAAGATGTCACTCCGCGCATGCGCGCGGGAGCCGTCAAATCCGGCTAAGCCTGGTTTGTGAATGGGATTAACCCTGTGAATGCGCCATTGTCTACGGCCACCATCTTGCCTCGATGTCCTGTCACTGATGTCAGTGTATCGCTGCTCCGGCGCTGTGATTGGCCAGAGCGGCGATGACGTCACACGCATGCGCGCTCGGGCCAGCAAGATTCCATTCCGAGTGCGCATGCATGTGATGTGATGTCATCGGCGCTGTTTTTATAGCAAATATCTCCTTAAACGTGTAGGTTAAGGAGATATTTCTTGCACCTACAGGTAAGCTTTAATCTAGGCTTACCTGTAGGTGCAAGTTGTCAAAGTGGGTTTACAACCACTTTAACCCTCTTGTATTTTATTTTATTGTAACTGTATGGTCTCCATTTATATTGTAAAGCACTACGCAAACTGTTGGCGATATATATCCCGTATAATAAAAATAATAATATGAATAATAATAATGTACACTGCTCCGTTTGCCAAATGGGCTGTATTCTGTTCATTCAACCTTATTATTCACATACACATGCATGGCCAGGAAAAGGACTCATGTATCTCCCATTCAGAAATCTGTGTCACCTGCTTACTAACCAAGCAGGGAATGTGTCAAGCAATGGTGCTGATTTATTTTCCAATGAGCAAGCTTGAGATGAATAGGTGAAATGGGAAGCTACGCAATTCAACCAAAAAAACAATGTCACCTTCCTGGCTGTTCTGTGTGGCAGATTATCGTGATCACAATATTGACTCAAGGAATTACTAATAATGGGCCAGGTAATGCCATTATGTACATATGTACACAACACATACAGTATGTACTTTAAATGTGCCTTTAAAGTTGAACTCCAGGAATTATTTGTATTACATAATTACATTGGTCCAGTTTGGCACAATGTACCTATGCATTACTCATACCTGATGAACCACTGGGGAAGCTGAATATCAGTTGGCACTGCTACAGTGATAGCTTCAGTCTTCTGGGTCCTTCTCAGGTTCTATGGTACTGACCACAGGTGGTCACCAGTACCATTCATAGAACACCTTGTATTTTTATCCATTTATTCCAGGTGTGCTCTGGTTGGATGAGGTGGAAATCATGATGTCACTGCCCCTCCTTCCCAGCTTGTTCAATTAAAACAAATATAAGGTATATGTTCTCTGAATGGTGGTGGTGGTGGTACTGGTGCGAGTCACTGTGGTTTGTGTGTAGTAGAGCAGCTGTTCACATAGATCCTGGGCAGGACACAGAATATTGTGAAAATCACTGTATTAATGCCTGTCGAAAGGTACAGTTTACTTTTCTGCAGAGGTTGAAGGGGTGGGGGGTCAGCTTGTCAGTGCTCAGACCATATGCCGCACACTGCATCAAATTAGTCTGCATGGCTGTCGTCCCAGAAGGAAACCTCTTCCAAAGATGATGCACAAGAAAGTCCGCAAACAATTTGCTGAAGACAAGCAGACTAAGAATATGGATTACTGGAACCATGTCCTGTGGTCTGATGAGACCAAGATAAACTTGGTTGGTTCAGACGGTGTCAAGCGTGTGTGATGACAACGAGGTGAGGAGTACAAAGACAAGTGTGTCTTGCCTACAGTCAAGCATGTTGATGGGAGTGTCATGAGCTGGGGCTGCATGAGTGCTGCCGGCACTGGGGTGCTACAGTTCATTGAGGAAACCATGAATGCCAACATGTACTGAGACATACTGAAGCAGAGCATGATCCACTCGCTTTGGAGACTGGGCCGCAGGGCAGTATTCAACATAACGACCCCAAACACACCTCCAAGACAACCACTGCCTTGCTAAAGAAGCTGAGGGTAAAGGTGATGGACTGGCCAAGCATGTCTCCAGACCTAAACCCTATTGAGAATATGTGGGGCATTCTCAAACGGAAGGTGGAGGAGCTCAAGGTCTCTAACATCCACCAGCTCCATAATGTCATCATGGAGGAGTGGAAGAAGACTCCAGTGGCAATCTGTGAAGCTCTGGTGAACTCAATGCCCAAGAGGGTTAAAGCATTGCTGAAAAATAATGGTGGCCACACAAAATATTGACACTTTGGGCCCAATTTAAACATTTTCACTTAGGGGTGTACTCACTTTTGTTGCCAGCGGTTAGGGATGAGTCGAACACCCCCCCCCGCTTCGGTTCGCGGCAAAACATGCGAACAGGCAAAAAATTTGTTCGACACGCGAACACCGGTACAGTCTATGGGACATGAACATGAAAAGTCAAAAGTGCTTTTTAAAGGCTAATATGCAAGTTATTGTCATAAAAAGTGTTTGGGGACCGGGGTCCTGCCCCAGGGGACATGTATCAATGCAAAAAAAAGTTTTAAAAACGGTCGTTTTTTCGGGAGCAGTGATTTTAATAATGCTTAAAATGAAACAATAAAAGTGAAATATTCCTTTAAATTTCGTACCTGGGGGGTGTCTATAGTATACCTGTAAAGTAGAACTTGTTTCCCATGCTTAGAAAAGTCCCTGAACAAAATTTAATTTCTAAAGGAAAAAAAAGTCATTTAAAACTGATCGCGGCTATAATAAATTGTCGGGTCCCGGCAATACAGATAAAAGTAATTGAAAACAAACAGCATGGGTTCCCCTTAGTCCATTACCAGGCCCTTTGGGTCTGGTATGAATATTAAGGGGAACCCCGAACCAAAATTTAAAAAAAAAGGGTCGGGTCCCCCCCAAATTCCATATTAGGCCCTTCAGCTCTGGTATGGATATTAAGGGGAACCCTGCGCCATTTTTAAAAAAATATATGGCGTGGGGTTCCCCCCAGAAATCCATACCAGACCCTTCAGGTCTGGTTTGGATTTCAAGGTGAACCCGGCACCAAAATTTAAAAAAAATGGCGTGGGGTTCCCCCCAAAAATCCATACCAGACCCTTATCCGAGCATGCAACCTGGCAGGCCGCAGGAAAAGAGGGGGGGACAAGAGAGCGCCACCCCCCTTCTGAACCGTACCAGGCCACATGCCCTTAACATGTTGATGGGGACAAGGCCTCATCCCCACAACCCTTGCCCGGTGGTTGTGGGGGTCTGCGGGCGGGGGGGCTTATCGGAATCTGGAAGCCCCCTTTAACAAAGGGGACCCCCAGATCCCGCCCCCCCATGTGAATTGGTAAGGGGTACATTGTACCCCTACCATTTCACAAAGAAAAAGTGTGAAAATTTTAAAGATGACAGGAGACGGCTTGGGACAAATCCTTTATTAAAAACAAAAAATAAAAAAAAACATTCCAGCGATGTAATCCAGTCTGTCCAGCGTTGTAATCCATTCTCGATGTCCAGCGATGATTCATTCTCCAGCGCTGCTCTCCAGCGAGGAACAAAGCACGATCTTGCTTGCACCGGCTCTCCACTTCAGCGAGAAATTACGCACAATCCTCCCTGCACCGGAGCCCCCCGGCTAATGACGCGCAAGCTATTTGACAGTTCTTTTATAACCGAGGGCGGGGCCACCCGTGACGTGGACGGGTGACCCTGCCCCCTCTAACGCGTCACAGGGGTATCCTCACTGGGGTTTCCCGTGACACGTTAAAGGGGGCGGGGTCACCTGTCCAAGTCACGGGTGGCCCCACCCTTGGTTATAAAAGAACTGTCAAACAGCTTGCGTGTCATTAGCCGGGGGGCTCTGGTGCAGGGAGGATTGTGTGTCGTTTCTCGCTGGAGTGGAGAGCCGCGATCAGTTTTAAATTCCTTTTTTTCCTTTTAGAAATGTCATTTTGTGCAGGGACTTTTCTAAGCACAGGAAACAAGTGCTACTTTACAGGCATATTAGAGACACCCCCAGGTATGAAATTTTTAAAGGAATATTTCACTTTTATTGTTTCACTTTAAGCATTATTAAAATCACTGCTTCCGAAAAAACTGCCATTTTTAAAACTTTTTTTTGCATTGATACATGTCCCCTGGGTCAGGACCCGGGTCCCCAAACACTTTTTATGACAATAAGAGCCGGTTCACACAGGGGCAACACGACTTCCAGCGCAACTTTCACAGGCAACTTGGAGACGACTTGAGCACGAACAGCAGCGCGACTTGGAGCGACTTACAACGCGACTCAAGTTGCCTCCAGGACAGGCGACAAAGCCAGTGGCCAATCAAATAATAATCTGCTCTGTGGAAGGGAGGGGTTTGCCCTTAAAAACAATTTTCACTTCCTCGAAAGTCGTTTCAGTCAAGACAGTGATCCGACTTTGGAGGCGACTTCCATTGAAATCAATGGATACAAGTCGCCTAGAAGTCGGATTGAAGTAGTACAGGAACCTTTTCTGAAGTCGGAGCGACTTCAGAAGTGTACATTAAGACGGCTCCTATTCACTTCCATTGAATTTCTAATGTCCTGCGACTTGGGGCGACTTCAAGTCGGATCCCAAATCACCCCTGTGTGAACCGGCTCGAACTTGCATATTAACCTTTACAATTAGCACTTTTGATTTCTCCCATAGACTTTTAAACGGTGTTCCGCGGCTTTTCAAATTTGCCGCAAACACCCCAAATTGTTTGCTGTTCGGCGAACGGGCGAACTCATGTTCGACTGAACAGATAGCCCATCCCTACCAGTGGTTTAGACATTAATGGTTGTGTGTTGAGTTATTTTGAGGGGACAGAAAATTTACACTGTTATACAAGCTGTACACTCACTACTTTACATTGTAGCAAAGTGTCATTTCTTCACTGTTGTCACATGAAAAGATATAATAAAATATTTACAAAAATGTGAGGGATGTACTGTACATATCTACTTCTACACCATTTGTCTGTCACAATGATTACAGATGCTTTTTGATAATTGATCTATGGCATTTTTGTCTTAGTTTTATACAGTGTACTGTGTATATTCATTTTTGCTGTACCTTTTGGCTTCAGGAAAGGGGTCCTGCATAGGGCCAAACCATCTTTTCTTCTCATACAGTTGTATACTCATTTTCTAAAGGACTAGCTATTCTTTGTTATCTCCTAAGTAGACAAAGGACACGTTTCTTAACTTGCCTTGGGGACCTTTACATATTAGTGTAGGTATCAGCTAGTGTATCAATTGGGGACTGCAGCTTTTGTGTGAGAAGGCGGGGCTTATTGCTTAAGGTGGGGCTTATCACGGGCAACGGTTCAAGATCTGGTTCAGGCGGTGTAAATACTATCAATGCTCTTTTTATGCAGATGGAGTGTTAAAAAATACTAGACTGCAAAATGAGCTTGAACACTGTATATAGCATATGGTGTGTTTATCGTACACAAAGAGAAGAGAACATTGCCAAGAATGGGACAAGAAGGTTGACAAGATCTCAGAATTCTGCACTGACATCCAGAGCACACAACACCGCTCTGCACTTCAGCACAAGACAAATTGCACACTCTCCAAATTGCTGCCTGAAGCTTATTTTCTTTAATTGGCTCAATGCAAGAAAATGCCGTTAGGTGAAAGAATGTAGAACACAGGTGCGTACCGGGAGCGGCATGACTTTGAAAATAACAATTTACATTTATTTAGAACAGCGTGATTTGTCCATACATAACACAAACAAACTGAGGAGCCATAAGGGTCTAAAGAGGGAGGATTCCAGCACAATAGGTTATATATATATATATATATATATATATATATATATATATATATATATATATATATATATATATATATATTATAGTACCGTGTAAAAGTTTTAGGCAGGTGTTAAAAAAGTTTTAGGCAGGTGTTAAAAAACATTGTTGAGAATGCTTTCAGAAATAGAAATGTTAATACGGTAGTTTATTTTTATAAATTAACAAAATGGAAAGTAAAGGAACAGAAGAGAAATCTGAATCAAATCAATATTTGCTGTGACCACCCTTTGCCTTTTAAACCAGCACCAATTCTTCTATGTACTATGGGTCGTCAGTGCATGTCACTGGCAGCTAAAACTCCTGAGGGGGCTGTTTAAATATTTGGATATCTCGGACAGAAAAACTGTCATCTGCGCCACAATAGGTAGCTGCCTAGACTACTGCAACTCTCTTTATCTGGGATTGCCAAAGATGTTAGTGCAGAAGCTTCAACTTATTCAAAATGCTGTGGCTAGGTTACTCATGGATGTCCCACTGAGAGATCATATCACCCCTGTCCTCTGCGTCTTGCACTGGTTGCCGGGCCACTATCGCACCTTATTTAAGGCCGGGTGTATTATGTTTAAGATAATGAGAGGCCTGGCCCCAAGCTATCTCTGCTCTCGTTTTCATAAACAAGCTTTTCTTAGATCACTCAGATCTACTGGCAGAGATCTCCTCCACATCTCGGTGCCCAAGAAGATCCGGCGTGGTGGTCGGGCCTTCTCCCACCAGGGTGCCGTTTTGTGGAATAGCCTCCCTGTCGAGCTCCAGGAGGCCCCTACTATTCCGGTCTTCCGCGGGTTACTGAAGACTTGGCTTTTCACGCAAGCCTTCCCACCGTAGCCTCTCCCTTCCACCCTTTCTGCCACTCTGTGCTGCTTCTGGTTTCTGGGTTCTCTTTTCCCAGAAACTCTGCTATGCACGTCGGGACCCTTCGGGGTAAGACCGCGCTATATTAAGATACCTCTCAACTCAACTCAACTCACACAGTTTTTGAAGGAATTTGGCAGGTAGGTTGTTCCAAACAGCTTTGAGAACTAACCACATATCTTCTGTGGATGTAGGCTGCCTCATATCCTTCTGTCTCTTCATGTAATCCCAGACAGACTCAATTATGTTGAAATCACGGCTCTGCAGGGACCAAAACATCACTTCCAGGACTCCTTGTTCTTCTTTACACTGAAAATAATTCTTAATGACATGTTTGGGGTTGTTGTCCTTGTTTGTGTACTGGTGCGCAGTCATGTTGGAACAGAAGGGGGCCGTCCCCAAACTGTTCCCACAAAGTTAGGAGCATGAAATTGTCCAAAATGTCTTGGTATGCTGACGCCTTAAGAGTTCCCTTCACTGGAACTAAGGGGCCAAGCCTAGATCCTGAAAAGCAACCCCACACCATAATCCCTCCTCCACCAAATGATTTGGACCAGTGCACAAAGCAAGGTCCATAAAGACATGGATGAGCGAGTTTGGGGTGGAGGAACTTGACTGGCCTGCACAGAGCCCTGACCTCAACACCTTTGGGATGAATTAGAATTGAGACTGTGAGCCAGGCCTCCTCGTCCACATCAGTGCCTGACCTCACAAATGCACTTTCTGGAGGAATAGCCAAAAATTCCCGTAGACAAACTCCTAAACCTTGTAGACGGCCTTCCCAGAAGAGTTGAAGCAATACTTTTGGTAATATAGTGTGTATATATAGCCCATATTTCCACTACTGCCACCCACATCTGCACTTACCCATGCTTCTAAACTCTCTGGGATAGAACAGTATGTGGGCAATGGGCACATCCCTACCACATATCTTAGTTGCGCAGACATAGCCTAGACAAAAAAATGATTACTACTTTTTCCATTATAAAGGCATTATAATATATTAAATACAATATTGTAAAAGTTTGGTGAAAGGTTTAGTGTAGTATAACACTTTGGGTTGTTAAAGTGGAAGAAAAGCCTAACTAGGCTTGTACACGTTTAAAAAACACCAGCGCTGCTGCAAGGAAGAAGCAGCGTTAAAAATGCGCTGTTAGCCGCATTTTTGATAAATGCATACTAGCTCATTATGAAATACTTACCTTAGAACAAGGCGTTGGTAACTTACCTGGTCCACGCCGAGGTAGCCGACATGTTGCCTCAGCGTGTCTTCTGGGTATCGCGGCTCCAGTACTCTGAGTGGCTGGAGCCCCAATGTCGTCACTCCCGCGCATACGCGCAGGAGACTTCTTTCCAGCAAGGTCCAGCGGCTGCAGAGCCTTAAGCCGAAAGTCCCCTGTGCGCATGCGCCACTGCATTCAGCGGCTCATTGTGAGGGGAATATCTCCTAAACCGTAAAGGTTTAGGATATATTTTTTTTTACCTACAGGCAAGCCTCATAAACGAGTACCAAATCCAATGACCATTTGACGCACAAGCCTCATAAAGTAAAGGAAGACTTCCTTTACCATACCTGACTGTGCCAAATCCTTCTTCATTTATGTCTCACGTGCTCCCCCTTCCAGACACTGCGGCTCACATTGGGAGGGTTTTAGTAACAGAGGCAGTGCTGTCAATCCAGAGAGCAGTGGGCAGGACTAGATGTGGCCAGGCGCTGATTAACAAGCTACTGGCTTGTTATATCAGCAGTGACGATGCTGAAAGCCACCCCCCTGCAACATTTTTTAATCCCACTGTAGTGGAAGAAGGCTAAGCTAACATGAGAGTGACAACTCTGCTCTGACTACAGGAGCAGTGCAGTATCATTGCCACTCCATCAGATGGACTTCCCTGATAGGATCAACAGGTATTTGTGGGACACTGCAGGGGAACTAAAAGAAAACTGTAAGTGCACGTGGTTTTATAATTAAGTGCTGCAGCATGTATTTTTTATTGGGAGGTCATAGTTATACTATAAGAATGCCAGAGGCGGCTCTAGGCTTTGTGAGGCCTTAGGCAAAATTTTACATGGGGCCCAACTCACGCCGCCCATGATGGGAAAAATTATTCAAGCACAAGAGCCTCTTCCCCACAACCCTGGCCGGTGGTTGTGGGGTCTGTGGGCAGGGGGCTTTAACAAGGCAGCCCCCAGATCCTGCTTTTTAATAACTGATCCCGCCCCTTGTGACAACATTGACTGAGGGCATTTTGGGTCATTGACGTCACAAGGGGTGAAGTCACCGATATTTACTGGTTGTTAGGGATGCTGGCGGCCCCGCTCCTGAGTCAGGGCTCATAACGCTGCCTGAGCACAGCAGCGTTAAAGTTCCCTGTCCCTCAAAACTGTTGTAATGCATTGGGCAAGCTAGGCGGCCGCGAGGCCCCTGTGAGTGTGAGGCCTTAGGCGACCGCCTAATTTGTCTAATTAAAGAGCCGCCTCTGAAGAATGCCTTACTTTTTTATTACTTACTTTTATTTTCCTCCTGTCAAAGCAGAAGTGTGGGACTACTTGTTATGTGTCAAGGGCACCCTATCACCTGCAAGATCTTAAAGCAAAAAAGGAAAGGCTTTATCAAAGCCAACTCTGGAATGGTCCTAAAATAAAATCTATCTGTTCTTTGCAAGATATATTATGCCTGGGATTGTGCCATATATTTGTGTTTTTCTTTGTATGTGTTCATGCACACTATAAGCTGATGGAGAAATAATTTTGTCCTTGATTGTGGCTCACTAATGTATGAGAATGCCTCCCAAACCTGGTTAAGGGACCATATAAGGAAGGTTACATTAGCTGACTTTATACTATAGGAATGTCATTATCAAGCTCCTTCAGGAGTGTGTGCCATCTTCTTTAAAAGGTAATACTACTCTTTCAAGAGCTATAATTGGTTATTACTTACCCACTAGTCCATATACTACAGCCAAAACGGGAATAAGGTAGTTCCGTCCCAGGGCTGCTGCATGCACGCACTTGGTTTGATCATCGTGCCAAGCCATAAGGGGGACTCCTTGGCGAAAGGCATCTATAGCTAAGTACTATTATTACATTTTCCAATATTATTACATTTGTTATCTTTATCTGTTATTATTTAAATAAAATAAATGTTATATACAGTTTGATTTAACCTACAAGTGTTTGCGCAATCCCTCTTTGCACATCAAGAAAAACCCCAAAACCATAAACTATCACATTAACCATGATAAAACATAGGCATCTACAGATGGTTAGAAGCAGGGGCGTTTAGAGGTAGAAAAACTGCATTCAGAAGAGGCGCGTTTGAGCATTAAAAATGCTCAAAAGCGCCTAAACCGTTTATGCACGCTTCTGCGTTAATACATTCCAGGGTGGATTTGATTTAAATCAACTTGAATTATATCATCATATTTAAAGAGCAACTGTCATCTCTGTCCTGCCACGGCTCCTCCTCTGACCCGCTGTTGACTCACCGTCAGTCCCATTCACTTTAATAGGACGTGGCGGCAGCAGGTGAGTGGATGCCGCTAACAGGCACTGCCATGATAGATCTGAAATGACAGGCGCTCTTTAAATGTAAGGACTTGCTGGTAGTTAGAATCTTTATTATTTGCAAACAAAATTAAGGTTTCCTATTTAGAATAAAAAGCTGCCAGGTTAGTAAAACAGCAATATCAGAACCGATTCAATCATACAGTTTGTAGTGTACATAGATTTGCAAAACAATGGGATAAAGGAATATTCCTGAACTTTGTTTTATCTCATGGTTACTGTGAAATTGTGTGAATGCATCAATGCAGTGCATGTTATTTCAGCTTGTAGAGCTTAGATTAATTGAATGAGTTTACCAAAAATGTAAATATTGCAGAATATACAGCCTCATGCTACATAACTAAGCTCCATTTAATGATAAACAAATTAAATTATTAAGGTATCTTAAATAGAAAAATATCTTTAGATAGATTTTACTCCAAAAGCATTTTGCAAACAAATTTGATAAAAAATCAAAAAAAACATCAGATTTAAATACAAAAAAATAAGATTTATCTTGCCGCCCGCCGTATAGCAAAATAACGCCAGCAAAGTGGTTTAGTTATCCTGATGTCATATGACGTGATTAGGATAACATAGCTGGCGCGCCCAGAGCGGCGAGCGGAGGTGCTGTGTGTCAGTCTGATACACCGCAACTCCGATCATGCTATGGAGCCCTTGACGGAGGCTTCTTACCACGTGATCAGTTGTGACCAATCACAGCTGATCATCGCGTGAACCAGGAAATGCCGGTAAACGTCTTTCCTCAGTTCACACTGACAGGGAGAGCCGATCAGCGGCTCTCCCTGTCAGACGGGGGGTTTGTGCTGATAATCAGCACATTGATTATCAGCACAGCCCCATCAAAAGGTGCCCATCAGCTGCCAATCAGTGCCCATCACCTGCCAGCCTGTCCCCCTCTATAAAGCCTGTCAGTGCTCATAAATGTACAGATAAGTGCACACAACAGCGCCAATCAGTGCTCAAAAAAGTACCAATCAGTGCCCCATCAGTAATGTCTGTCAGTGCCCTATCAAAGTGCCAATCAGTAGCAATCAGTAATGCTTGTCAGTAGCTCCTCACCAGTGCTGCCTATCCAGTGCCACCTATCACTGCCCACCAGTGCCGCCTATCAGTGCCATCAGTGCCGCCTATCAGTGCCGCAATTGCTGCCTATCAGTCCTGCCTATCAGTTCCCATCAGTTTTTTTTTCAAAATTGTCGGTCTTTTTAAATTTATAGCGCAAAAATCAAAAACCGCAGAGGTGATCACATACCACCAAAAGAAAGCTCTATTTGTGGGCAGAAAATTATAAACATTTAGTTTGGGTACAGTGTTGCATGACCGCGCAATTTTCATTCAAAGTGTGACAGCGCTGAAAGCTAAAAATTGTCCTGAGCAGTAAGGGGGGGGAGGATTTATTTTATTTTTTATTATTATTGATTTTTATCCACTCTGATAAATTCTGATGGTCAGAATAAATTAATATTCTGTCAATAGACTGAATTAATGTCAGACTCGTGAAAGCACGTTAAAGCGGAGCTCCACCCTAAAGTGGAACTTCCACTCATCGGAACCCTCCCCCCCTTCGGTGTCACATTTGGCACCTTTCAGGGGGGAGGGGGGTGCAGATACCTGTCTAAGACAGGTATCTGCACCCACTTCCGGGAGTCCTCTCTGCGGGTATTCTGCGGGTAGTACGTCACTTCCCGCAGAATACCGTAGTGTTCTGGGAGACACTCGGCTCCCAGAACACAACGGGGACCAGTGAGAACGGCGCAGCGCGACTCGCGAATGCGTCGTAGGGAACCGCAAGGCTTCACTGCCTGGTTCCCTCACCGAGGATGGCGGTGGGGGCAGCAGAGTGATGAGCAATTGCTCGTCTTCTGCTGCCGACGTCGCTGGATTCCAGGACAGGTAAGTGTCCTAATATTAAAAGTCAGCAGCTGCAGTATTTGTAGCAGCTGGCTTTTAATATTTTTTTTTCAGGGGAGCTCCACTTTAACATGCATAAAATGCACTTGAATGTGCGTGCAAAAAACGCGGCTTTTTACTGCATTTTTCTGCTGCTAAATTCCTGTAGGAAAAACAGGTGTCATAGAGAATCCAGTGTGCATGTGGCCTAAGGGTTAATCCACCATGATAGTTCACTTACTAGTCTATGTAAAATGAATTCCCCATACCGTTTGCATTTTGGAAGCTCACCTTTCCAAACTCATTAGCAGTTTTGTGTAGGCAGTGCAAGCTCTCCCATGTCACACATGATTGGAACAGAGCAAGTCCCGATTCAATTAGGGACAGGTCCAGGTTATTAAAATCCCCACTAAGAAAATGGAAACCTTCATTGAAAGTGAGCTGCGTACATCACATATTCCTGGTTTCCCCAAGCTGGCCGTAAAGCCATCAGCTCCTAATTTGGGCCTGGTGATGTTCAAAATTGTTATGTGGCCATGATTACCCATCTACATTTCTTATGTGCGTGTTTTAATCTCCAAATTGCAAAAACATTAACATTATTGATTGATAAAACATCAATTCGACAGAAATTTAATTAAATTAAAATGTGTCGGGTAGAGGTCCTCACCGCACAAGGTATAAATCTTTGGCATTAAGTTGACAAAGACAGTCGCAATTGATGTTGTTTATTTATCTCTTGCTGGTTGTCTACCTGCATTACCGATAAATGAGCTCATTGGGAGATGGGCTGCCCTTTACCGGGCTTGGTTCATCCGGGTGACGGAGTCGCAGTGACGAAAATGCATTAAAATTATGAGACTTTTAGTGCGATTGTATCAGTGGAATGATTGGAATCTTTGCTTACCGTAAACATGATCTCTTAGTCATTTTTCCTGTTGTTGCAAATATACACATGATAAGATTTTAAATACAAAAAAATATATAACTGTAACCAGTTTACACGTATTTCCTTTCTTTGCAAAGGATTCAGTGCAGCAACTGACAGCCTTCAAACTATGGCTCTAATTTACTTATATGTGGGATGGCGTGACATTAAGGTTGACTTTACACCTGTGTGTTGTATTTACACACAGGCAATAATGTGTGTTGTACTAAACCACTTTTATGGTGTTTAAATTAGTAAGTTTTTGCTAGAAAATTACTTAGAATCCCAAAACATTATATATTTTTTTTTTTTCAGAGACCCTAGAAAATAAAATGGCAGCGGTCTTTCAAACGCAATTTTTTAGGAAAAAAATACACTTTAACCATTTCAACACAGGGCACTTAAACCCCCTTCCTGCCCAGGCCATTTTTTAGCTTTCAGCACTGTCACACTTTGAATGACAATTGCGCGGTCATGCTACACTGTAACTATGTGAAATTGTTATCATTTTCTTCACACAAATAGAGCTTTTTTTTTGGTGGTATTTAATCACTCCAAGGTATTTTTTTTTCCCCCAAAAATTTAAAAAGTTCTTAAAATTTTGAAAGTTTTTTCTTAATTTCTGTCAGTAAATGTTGCAAATAAGTCATTTTTCTCCTTCACTGATGGGTGCTGATGAGGCTGCACTGATGGTCACTGATAGGCTGCACTGATGGGCACTGATGAGGTGGCACGTATGGGCACTGATAAGGCGGCACTTATGGGCACTGATTAGGTGGCACTGATGAGCACTGATAGGCAGCACTGGTGGGCACAGATAGGCAGCACTGGTGGACACAGATAGGCGCAATGGATAGGCGGCACTGATAAGCACTGATGCGCATTGATGGGTGGCATTGATGGGCAGCAGTGATGAGCATTGATGGGCAGCAGTGATGGGCATTGATAGGCAGCACTAACAGCCAGCACTGACTGGCATCACTTGTGGGCACTGATTGCTGGCCCTTTTGGGCACTGGTTGGTGGCACTTTTGGGAACAGATTGGTGGCAATTATGGGCACTGGTTTGCACTGATTGCCGGCAGTGGTGGGCAATCACTGCTGGCACTGTGGGCACTTAATTGTAATCAGGGCACTGCTAGGATGCACGTGTTGCTAGTGCGTCCTAGCAACACTGCGCGGCAGTGATCGCCACGCTGCGCCCCCCGGGGGTGGGTGAGAGCGGTCATTCTGGGCGGCTGTCATATGACGTTCCCCCAGAACGAGAGCCGCACCGCCCAGCCGTCATTTCACGGTGGGCGGGCGGCAAGTGGTTAATGAATTAAAAAAAAAACACAGTAGTTACCTCAATTATTTTTTTGGTATAATGTGAAAGATGATGTTACGTCAGATAACATGTCATGCTTTAAAATTGTGCACGCTCGTGGAATGGTAAAAAACTACGATACTTAAAAAAATCCATAGGCAACACTTTTTTTTTACAGGTAACCAGTTTAGAGTTACAGAGGAGGACTTTTGCTAGAGAGCCCCAGAATGACGTAATTTGTGATGAAACGCGTAGGTGGAGCGACATGCTGATATCACTATCTCTCTCTCGTGTGCCAACATACAGGTTAGTTTGATTGTGTGCCGGCCGACACACCAAATTTAAGGTGCTTTTACATACTTACTGCTGTAAGTGTATTTTTAATAGCATAAAATCCTTGGTGGGTTTATTATGTAATGTGGAGCCTTCGGTCTCTTTTTGGTGCCCAATCCCTTTTCTACTCATTGAGGGACATCAGAAGCGTGGAGAAGCCCTAAGCTGTGGAAAAAGGCCACCGGCTTGGTTTTAAGCCACAGGCGCACACTGACCCCCTGTAAGAAGGGGTCCACATGTGCTGGTAAGCAGTTTCTACAGCTGGTGGTGGATTCACTGCGGTTTTTGGTGATCGATGATGGACACTGCCATTAAGGAGGTTGATCTATTATCACATTGCTTGTGGACATATTTGCACAGATGATTATAATCCATATGGATTCATCTATGAACTTTATATTTAATGTTTAGCGCGATTCTTACTTTTTATTTACTGCTTATTCTTATTCTAGGGATAGTTGGTTTATAGCGCAGTATATATTTTTTATTCTGATTACCTTGTGCTAGATTTATTGCTCTCGCTCTAAGGATTGTGGTGATACCTCACATGTGTGGTTTGAACACCGTTTACATATGCGAGCGTGACATTGGCTTCTGCGCATGAGCACAGAGGGATGGGGCGCGTTTTTTTTTCCTTTTCCTATTGATCTTACTTTTTATTTTTTATTTTTACACTGCCCCTTTATTTGTATTTATTTTTTTCTCACTTTTATTCCAATTACAAGAAATGTAAACATCCCTTGTAATATAAATAAGCATGACAGGTCCTCTTTATTGAGAAATCTGGGGTCAAAAAGACCTCAGATCTCTCATTTACCTTTAAAAGCAAAAAAATATATTTTTGACATTTTGACTTTACAAAAAATTTTTATTTGTTTTTGCCCACGAACCAGAAGTAAGGTTGCTTCAATTCTCCAAGGGCATAGAGCTGGGTGGGGGCCATCTTGCCCTCACTCGACTTCCTGCCCAGCAAACGGCCGCATTGGATCGCTTCCAGGCTTAACAGCTGAAACCTGCTGATCGACTGTGTCCAATCACACACAGAGTTTACAAACACACAGAACGCTGTGACATAGGAACATCAATCTGGCTGTTTCTTCTCCCTGAAAAGTAAGTAAAAACAGCACACATTACACATATTACCCTCCCTAAGCACACAGTTAACCCCTTGATTGCCTCTAGATGTTAAATCCTTCATTTCCTCTCATCATTCATGTCATTTATTATGCATTTGCCAATCAGTGCCTGCCCATAAGTGCCGCCTATCAGTGCCACCTGTCAGTGCCCATCAGTCAGTGCCAGCCATCACTGCCAGCCATCACTGCCAGCCACCTGTCAGTGCCACCTATCAGTGCCATATATCAGTGCCCATCAGTCAGTGCCATTTATTAGTGCCAGCCACTTGTCAGTGCCACCTATCAGTGCCCATAAGTGCTTCCTATCAGTGGTATCTATCAGTGCCCATCAGTCAAACTTTCACATGACATTAAAAAATGTGTCGGTAATCGGTATCGGCGAATACTTGAAAAAAAGTATCAGTACTTGTACTCAGTCTTAAAAAAGTGATATCGGGACAACCCTAAATTTAATTTTCAATCTTTTTTCATTGCCTCGTTTAGCAAGAGTGAACTTGCTAGGCCAGGCCCTGGGTCCCCAGCCAGCACAATGCCTTTCATACTGACAGGTGTTGGGACCAGTGGCGTAGCGTGGGCGGGCCAGGAGGGCGGTTGCCCTGGGCGCAAAATTTAGAGGGGCGCAGCCGCAGGCGGCAGGTTACCTGCCGCTCTTCTCCTGCACTGTGCTGTCTAGGAGACTGTGAGCTCTTCCGCTTCACTATGAGAAAGAAGTTGCGGTGCAGTCCCGGCTTAGGCTCCAGCAGTGACACTGACACAGCAGTGAGTAAATGTACATGAAAATGAAGATCCCATGGATTGTGACCATGCGGAGACTGAGAGGAAGGAGGAGGGCAGGTCAGTATAGGAATCAGGTAGGTCAGTGTAGGTCAGTGTAGGTCAGTATAGGAATCAGGTAGGTCAGTATAGCAATCAGATAGGTCAGTTTAGTGGTCAGTGTAGGAATCAGGTTGGTCAGTGTAGGAATCAGGTAGGTTAGTGCAGTGGTCAGTATAACAATCAGATAGGTCAGTTTAGTGGTCAGTGTAGGAATCAGGTAGGTTAGTATAGTGATCAGGTAGGTCGGTGTAGGGGTTAGGTTGGTCAGTACTACTGTACTAGTGGAAGGGACTCAATGTGTGCTAAAAATCAATGGGTTAGGGGGCGCAAATCTCTTGCCCTGCCCCGGGCGCTGACAACCCACGCTACACCACTGGTTGGGACAAAGTATCACACTGCCAAAAGATTTAAACCATGTAACCATAATGAGCACCCCTGGCAATGTTATAGTTTGTCCCAGGCCCTGTCATTGTCACTGTTTTTGGTCAACTTGGTCTGCATGTAAATATGGAGACAAAAATATCAATAAAGGCAGGCAAGATAAAAAAAAGAATGTTTTATACTATTATAACAGTATAACTTCATCCAGTTAGAATATATTATTTGTCACAAAAGTGGTCCTTTCTTTCTTGATGCAGCCAACTGGAAGATCAATAAGTTTCCTAATTTGCCTGTAAGATAACCCCAGACATGTGATAGTGATTATGTATATGAAAAATGACTTACTCTATGGTAAAGCATGTATTCCCAGTACAGGCCACATATATTCCAAATGACTAGATGTGCAAACCAGGTTTCTAGGCCAGGGCATCTAAGGCCTTTCTGAAGACCTTACTAACTCTTAAGACCCAATACCTATGACAAATGGAGTCGCTGGGAAACGTGGCTGAGAGAATTAGTCATGGCAGTGACACCGGCTCACCATCACTGTAATGAGTATGGAAAGCTCCTTGTGGGTTTAATACAGAGCCCCACACACACAAACATCATCAATATCTTTGGGAAGTTTACTGTTTGTTTTGATTGATTACAAGGTTGTATCCGACATAAAATTAACAGGAAGCTTTATTAGTTTATGAGCGCTTTTATTGCATCTTTCAATTTAAAAGCACTTTCCATATATTCTGTGGTCTGATTTCATAATGCTGCTGCAATGAGCACTTTAGATTCTTACTAAAGAAGAGAGACTTGGAAGCCTCATGTAACCTCGCAGACGGGATTGGATAAATGTTTACCTCTTTAAACCCTCAGGATCCACCTCTGCTGCCCATGCTCTCCATAATATCCTCATATTTTAGTTATTTTATTCCATTTGATGCTAGAACGTAATCAGGTATAAAAAACGTAATCAGATATAAAGGACACACATTAACACAGCTCTGTATTCATTAATACATCTTTAAACAGGAATTAATACAAAATTTAATTGTATCTGAGTACTAGGCTTGTGCAATTCGTTTCGTAACGAATCGAAATTCGTCCGAATTTAGCAACTTTCGGACATTCGGAAGCATTCGAATTTCCGAACAGAGCAATTACGAATAAAACCGAATCCGAAATAAAGTATACCGCAAAATAGCGAATGCCCGAAGGTCTTCGGCATAATTCGTTATGAAAAAAGTTACGAATGTACGAATCCATTCGAAGCACAATAACACTCACTCTGCTCTCTGCTTCTCCCTCACCATGCTGAACTCCCTCTCAAAATGGTGTACAGGGGGCGGAGGCTATAGCCGCATTAAAAAACGAAAGTAAAATACGAGATTTCGAATCCATTCGAAGCACAATAACACTCACTCTGCTCTGCTCTCTGCTTCTCCCTCACCGTGCTGAACCCTCTCAAAATGGTGTACAGGGGCGGAGCCTATAGCCGCATGTAAAAAACGAAAGTAAAATACGAGATTTCGAATCGTTACAAATAACCGCTATGTATTTAGAAAAGTACAAATCCATTCGAAGCACATTAGGCATAATAGGCAGCGTCGTTGTGAGAGAGACACGGAAAATTACGAATCAACGAACCCAAAAAAAGTTACGAAAGTAGGAGTTGTGTCCAGAATCAACGAAAAACAACGTACTCTACCGAAAGTACGAATTATAAAGCAACAAAAAATTCAACGAAAAATGTCGCTTGCAAAAATACGAATGAGTCCGAACACAAAAAATCCCGTCTAGCAAAATTACGAATGATTACGAATCAACAGGACCGGAAAGAAACGAACCGAAACGGAACAAATTTTTCCGTTGTGCACAAGCCTACTGAGTACCACAAAAAGAAAACCTTATTTAAATTTCAATTGTGCGGTCATGCAACCTTGTACCCATATGAAAGTTTTTTATCATTAGATAGAGCTTTCTTTTGGTTTTATTTATTCACCACTGGATTTTTAATATTTTGCTAAACAAATAAAAAAATATATATATATATGTGTAGTGGGTACTTGAATTTAGGGGGAGCATCTGGGTGCTAGTGTAACCCAGGTGCCTTGTTTGTTAGGAAATTCAAGGTTCCCTTTGTGAGTCTTGGAGGACTCTGGTGGTGTGAAGTTCTCGCCGGCCTAAAGGTGGCGTTGTTGCCTTGGATCGGGGCAAGGCTCGCACCGCAAGACTGTGCCTTTTTGTCCTCCCCTGGAGCTGGTACAGCGGGGCAGGGAACCCGCTGTGGCGCGAAGGGAGAGGTCATAAAAGGGGCGGACGCCCTGACCTTGGGATTCAGAGTTGGAGGATGCGGCCACACCCAGGCACCTTCAGCTTGGGTGCTGGCGTTCCGGTGCTCCAGGCCTAGATGCCCTTGGTCTAGCTGGAGCGGAGATGGAGTCCATCTCAGGCACCTTTAGCCTGGGGTGAGGTACTATGGCGGATGCCTGGGGCTCAGTACCTTCGACTGAGTTCCGCGAGGGTGGAGGAATCCGAGGGGGCCCTAACTCCTTGGGTGCCCATGTCTGAGTTTGTGAGGACTGGTGCGCAGTAACTTCTCCGAAGAGTCCGGCGCTGCATCGCTGGTGACGGAGAGGTCTCCACTTCTCCCTTGGATGGATTTCTTCCTCTGACAGGGGCAAAGTGAGCAAAGGTAATTCACGTTCTATATCACCTAGTCAGTGGCAATGACTATTCACCACTGGTGATAGCACAGTGGGCAGCAGCAGAAGGGAAGGGATTGTGCCTCGATCTGTCCCCATTTTCCAAAGAAAAGAGATTGTTTTATTGCTTGGCAAGAAGAATAAAACTGAGTTGGACCTATTCACTGTGTGGAACTCGGGTTACTAAAGCAAAGGAGTCAGGGACGAAGGACTGGACTTGACCCTATGACACCTACACAAAAGCCCAATCTTCTGGCCTTCACCTCTTAGTTACGGAGGACGTGGGCCGTGGTGTGTCTCATCTCCCTCTCCCAGATACCCCTAGACAACAGCCATATAACAGATAGAGCAAGGGAGAAGGGGTGAGTCCGCTACATATATATATATATATATATATATATATATATACTTCACTAATGTACACTGATGAGGCTGCACTGATGGGCGCTGATGAGGCTGCACTGATGGGCGCTGATGAGGCTGCACGGATGGGCACCGAAGAGGCAGCAGTGAAAAACTGCACTGATGGCTACTGATGAGGCTGTACAGCACATGCACAGTTTTGAAGCCAGCCGGGCTCAGGCTCGGGCAAGCCTGGGGCCTCAGGTAGACTTGGGCAGGCTTGGGCACAGTGATGTCACAGAAAGGAATAGAGGGGGAGGGAGCTGAAAGAGTGGGAATTCCACTGGGACAGGAGCCAGGAGGACTATCACTGGAAAGGGCTGAGGAGAAGGATCAAACCAGAGGACCTCGGCCGTCTGACTGAGCCTGCCCTGCACGGTGCACCCGGGTGACAGCGAGCATTATGGATGAGGTCAGTTACAGCACCTCCAACCAGGCTACACAGTCTTTGGTGGTGGGGGGTGTCACTGATGTAAGGGAGGGAGTGAATACATTAAGGTAAGGGGGGGCACTGATATATAGGTTCCCTCTTATATCAGTAACCCTCCCTTACCTTAGTGTATTCACTCTACAGAAGGTGGTCTGTGGTCACTAGAGTACCCCCACCACATCAGAGTTCCCGGTGTTCTCCATTAAATCGGTGTCCTCAGAGTTCCCCTTTACATGAGAGTCTGCAGGACCCCCCTTACAGTGCAGGAGGGAACTCTGCCAACCCTGTTTTTAAGGGGAACTGTGGTGTAAAGAGGAATGCTGAAGACCCTGATGTAAGTGGGAACTCTGATGTAAAGGGGAACACTGCAGACTCTGATGTAAGGGGGGCTCTAGTGACCAGACCTTACATCAGATTTCCCCTTTACACCAGAGTCTGCAGCAATCCCCCTTACATCATGGTATGCAACATTCCCCTTTATATTAGAGTTTCCCTTTACATCCGGGTCTGCAGCGTTCCCCCTTGCACTGTAAGAGGGAATTCTGCAGACTTTGATGTAAGGGGGACTTTGGTGTAAGGGAGAAATTTTTGGACTGTGATGTAAAAAGGGGAACTCTTTGGAGTCTGATGTAAGGGGGAACTCTGTGGACTGTGATGTAAAGGGGAGCTCTGTGAGCTCTTGTGTAAGGGGGGCTCTGGTGACCAGAGACCCCCGTACATCAGAGTTTCCATTTACACCAGAATTTGCAGCATTCCCCCTTACATCAGGGTCTGCAGGGTTCCCCCTTGCACTGTAAAGGGGAACCCTGCAGACTCTGATGTAAAGGAGAACTCTGTGCTGGGTTATATTAACCTGACTTCATGTAAAAGGAGAAATATGTTTTTGCCTTTTGTTATACCTTAAGCACATTGCTAATTGCATTAGCTACCGTACATGTTTGTGGCTTAAATATTGATATTTGCACTGATAACGGTCATTTTGACTAATTTTATGAACTGTTAGATAAAACGTTGTCTCTGTCCGTAAATTTTTTGTGTCGTCTTAGCAAATTTGACTTCCGGAGGTTGGCAACCCCGGCAGAGGCCGGTTAAACAGTGGTGAGGAGTGGGGGTTCGGGTAAGTAAATCTTTTTTTTCATTGTCCCCCTAGACCAGGGGTAGGCAACCTCTGCCCTCCAGCTGTGGCGAAACTACAAGTCCCATGAGACATTGCAACACCCTGACAAGCAGAGGCATGATGGCATTTGTAGTTCCACCACAGCTGGAGGGCCGAGGTTGCCTACCCTTGCCCTAGACCTTAGCAAGCAATGAGCCCTTGCAATGCAGATGCAGGGATAATTTTTTATTTGCCTGGAGTTGGGCTTTTAAAATACATGCATACAGATCTGCATTCATTTGTGACTACCTGCCTAACATTCAGCTTTAAAGAATACTGAAGATCAGAGGCCAGTATAAGATGTATGTCCCGGGATCTAGACAGCACAAGACAAAAAATTGTTGAGAGTAGTGCATTGAACTTGCAATAAGCGTTTTATTCAAGTGGAAATTTAAAGAGGCCTAATGAATGTCACCTATGAGAGGACACTCAGAGAGTGTCATTGTAATATTATTGATTTACCCACAGACAATAACTGTCCAGACACAGACAAGAAACACAAAATTGCACTTGGCTTCCTGCTACTAAAATGGATTTTCCCACTGAAAACCACACAGTTTGTTGGGACTGGCTCTAGCACATTCTTTCAAAATAAAATAAAAATATTGTGACATTTTGCGATGTATTTTTCACGCTGGAACTCGATGTGGTCCATTTCACACTGCAGATGTGCTGTGCATGAACTCAGCTCACATGGGAAGGTGCTTTGGCCTCTTAGCTTTTCCAATTATGGGGCATTTAACCAAAAAAAAAACATGTGTCATCTCAGTCTGGAGAGACAATGTATTAACCCTTTTATATTTCAACATATTTTTTATTCATTTTCAAGATTTTTCACAAAACAACACACAACAACAAAAACAAAAAATTACAATCAAGCTTAATGTCTAATGAAAACTGAGATGTCCATTATAATTCTAATATACTAAAATGGCTCATTTACAAAATTATACATCTCCCCAGAAAACCCTTTTATAAAAAAATAAAAAAAAAGTGGGGGGTGGGAAAGGAAGGGGAGGGAGGGAAGGATACATAGGACTGTCTCACTTGAATATAGTAGGTAAAATGTAGAATCTTCTTCATCATTTACTAGTTTAGGATAAACTAGAATATATATACGCTCCAGCATCAATGAACCTGAAAATTAAAAAATTCCAGGAACCTTGATGAGTCTTTAAATGTTATCCAGGTCTGCCACACCCTTTTAAACTTCTGTATAGTATCATTATTTTCAGCTACCAGTTACTCCATATGCATAATACCATCATGAGTCTCAATCCACTCCGGAATCGTAGGGACAATAGAAGATTTCCAATATCTTGGTATCAATTGTCTAACTGCTGAAAGAAAAACAGAGGAGGGTTTTTTTGGTTTTAGGTAGTAATCTAGGTAATAAAGAAAAAAGAGCCAATTCAGCAGAATTGCTGATTGACTCGTCCACAACGATGTTATATAGGCTGATCACTTGATCCCAAAATTTATAGATAGAAGGACAAGCCCACCAAAGATAAGAAAAAGGTTACCTATAGCGACATTACAACGCCAGCATAAATCTTATTGTTTTGAAAAGATTCGATTTTAATTAACTGGAGTGCGATACCACCTAGATAGCAATTTAAAATTGCGCTCTTGGGTATCACAAGCTATTGAAAATGTATGAGTATTAATAAAAATTTGATCCCAGTCTTCCTTTTGTATTGGGCGGTTTAGTTCCATCCCCCATTTGGCCGTATATGATGGTAGACCCGGTGAATTAAAAATAGATAGTAATATATATACAGTATCTTAGATATGGTATGTGTTGGTGGTTCCAAAGATATACATAACTGTTCAAAATCAGAAAGTGGTCGATGAATAGAATGTTTTGGGGTTAAAGGACAATTAAAAACTCTGTAGTTGTAAGTAAAGAAACCAAATGCCTTTCTTCTGATCATGTAGAGTTTGAAAATTTACGAATGACATAAATGTATTCTCCAAAATCATATGTCTAATCTGGGGCCAAAATGATTTGTCCCAGCTTAGGATAGCATATGAATGGACACCAATAGGAAAAGAAGGATTATCTATTAAAGGAATAAGAGGACCTGGAATAGAAGACAAGGGAAATAATTTTATGTAATGATGCCAGCATTCCAAAACCATATAGGTAAGCCAAGGCCAGGAAGAACGTGGTCCTATATTTTTAGGAAAGAGCCACAAAGCAGCTTTAGGATTTAAAGGAGAAGAACCTATTTCCAATTGAACCCATTGCTTATCATGGGATTAATGAAACCAGACCAAAATGCCGGAGAATATAACTGCTTTGTAATAATATTCAAAATCTGGCAAGGCTGCTCCTCCACGAGCTTTTGAGTGACAAAGTGTTTTCCACTTAATTCGGATTAACCCTTTTATAGATGAGACATCTGGAATATATGAGGACTGTTTTATAAAAATGGAGGAAAGGAGAATGTCTTTGTTGTTCATATCAACAAACCTTTATTATTCTGCCTTAGACCAAAGAATGATGAAACTTGATTATTTTGAAAACGGACAGACTCTGACTACTTACCAAAATAAGTTTGCACTTATTTTCATTTGCCAACCTCACTCTAGATTTGATGACAGTGATGTTGAATTTGTGTTCGTAAAGCAGCCATTCCATGGTTCCATGGATCCCTAGGGCTCTTCTAGAGGTTGGCCGATTGACCTTCCATTTGATGGTGCCTGCATGATTTCAGGTCCAATGCCACTTGGCAGAGCCAGTTGTATGATCCAAGGATCTTTTTAGCTGTTTGTAAGGGTGGCATTCTGACCTCAACTGTAAGGGGGGGGGGGGGCATGCTTCCACCTGGCCACCATTGTAAGGAGCATTTTTGCCACTGACCCCAATCATAAATTTTAGCAGGGGTTCAAGACCTGAAAATTATTTCAAAGGTGCCTTACAGCCTTATGCAAAGTCTCCTGTGCCAACCCTTTGGCCTTGGAATTGGTGAATGTTTATTGTTTTATATCCTTTCCCACAAATATTTCTGCAGAGAGGAACAGGAGAAAGATATCACAACCTGGAGCAGCTCTACACTGCCCATTTCTCTAGACATACTGATCAATGTTCTGTTGTGGTCAATGACCATTCTACAGCCAATAAAAAATCAGAAGGCTTATTTTCAAATAATGTCAAGTAGGGATGAGCCAAACTGCCCTGGGTTTAGTTGGAGCATTGGAGCAGGGTTTCGGGGAACTTCAAAGACGTTTGGATGCTAAACGTAAACCCCATTAAAATCAAAGGGGGCTGAATTTGTGAAATTAACAATGCCCATTTTCTGGGCTAATAGGAAAACATTGTCAAAAAACAGCATGAGGGCGATCATATTTTGGCAATGATGTCATCTCCCCCACAATCCCTGCCCCTTTACTTACATGGCTGGGTTACCTGGCCATGGAAGTGAATGGGTCAGGTGACATCAGTGGTTGATAAGGACACAGCAGGTGCAAGCACCCACCACTTCCTTAGCAACCATGCTAGCATAGAAAACTGGAGTGGGAGAGAGCATGCATTATTGTTGTTAAAGGCCCCTTGAAAAGGAAAAGGAGCCCTGGTGGCTGGAATCATGGCTAGTAGAATGTAAGACTGGGTTCACACATATGCGGCCGCGGTTTCAGTGCAGCAGTCCGGTGCAGTTGGTGGTTATGACTAAGGCCTTATAGGCTGAAACGCGTCAACCTTTCCTATTTGCGTTTGTCTACTGTGGCTTGTCAATAAATACATACATTTTTTAAGAGCAACGACCGGATCATCTTTTTTTCATTCACTTCTACTCAGCCAGCGACTGTGGATCGAGCACCTGGGAGCTCTGTTTCTATGTGATGTATGGGTAGTAGCACTAACTTTTTTGTTTATAGTCCGGTGCAGTTCTCTTCACCGGTTCAGGTGCGATTCAGTTGCAAATTTTTACCTAAAATCGCACCTGAACTGGACCTGAAAACGCACAGGAGACATTTTTAAAGCTGCACTGCGGCCGGCCCGCACATGTTTGAACCAGCTCCATTGAAAGCCGGACCGATTCACATGTTATGTGAATTGGATGCGGTTAAAAATGCATCCAATTCACATAACATGTGAACAAGTTTTACATTTACAATATCTTATCTTGTTTTAACCACTTCAATACCAGGCACTTTCCCCCCTTCCTGCCCAATCCAATTTTCAGCTTTCAGTGCTGTCACTTTTTAAATGACAATTTTGCGCTCGTGCTATCACCCAAACTACATTTTTATCATTTTGTTCCCACAAATAAAGCTTTCTTTTGGTGGTATTTGATCATCTCTGCGGTTTTTATTTTTTGCTAAACAAATATAAAAATACTGAAAATTTAGAAAGAAATTAAGTTTTTCTTTGTTTCTGTTATAACATTTTGTAAATAAGTAAGTTTTTTCTTCTTCACTGATGGGCTCTGATGAGGCTGCACTGACCGGCACTGATAAGACGGCACCAATGAGGTGGCACTGATGAGGTGGCACTAATGGGCACTGACAATGGGCACTGATAGGCGGCACTGATGGGTACTGATAGGTGGCACTGATATGCAGCACTGATGGGCACTGATAGGTGGCACTGATATGCAGCACTGATGGGCATTGATAGGCGGCACTGATGGGCACTCATAGATGGCACTGATGGGCACTGATAGGCGACACTGAAAGGCTGCACTGATGGGTACTTATGGGTGGCACTGATATGAGGCACTGCTGGGCACTGATGGGCACTGATAGGCAGCACTGATGGGCACTGGTAGGCGGCACGGATGGGTACTGATGGACACTGATGGGTGGCAGTGATAGATTGCACTGAGAGGCATCACTGATGGCACTGGCAGGCATTGCTGATGGGCACTGATTGGCATCTGCCTGGGCACTGATTAGCATATCCCTGGTGGTCCATGGTGGCATACCTGGTGGGCGTCCTTTATGGGTATCCCTGGAGGTCCTGGCGTCATTCCCTGGTGGTCCTGGTTGGGCATCCGTGGGGGGGCTGCACTGATAAACAATCAGCGATGACTTCTGTGTCAGGAGAGCCGATGATCAGCTCTCCTCTACTCGCTTCTGTCAGATGTGAATGAGGAAAAGCCAATAAACGGCTCTTCCTGTTTACACTGTGATTAGCTGATCACGTGGTAAAGAGCCTCCGTTAGAGGCTCTTTACCGAGATCGGTGATGTGGTGTGTCTGACTGACACGCGATCGCTACGCGCGATCGCTTCTTATCTTAGCTTATCCTATATGACGCCAAGTCAGGATAACTGAACCACCACCCGGTCGTAATTTTGCTATAGGCCGGGCGGGAAGTGGTTAAAGATTGTAAGGAGTGGGTTTAATGGCCCTTTTGAAACCCAATCAGTAGGTCGGAATGTTCCCACCTGCTCTTCCTATTAAGAGTTTGTCACGGATTTGTTCAACAAAAGAACATACTGTACTGTATGTACTACATTAATAATTATGCTACCAAAATTAGTATGTACTGTAAATTGACTCCAGCATTGCTCCTGTTTCTTCTTGCTGGAGGCTGCCATTTTTTTGAAGACCAGAGCAGTCACTTCCTTATTAGAATCTCTTGCTCTCTCATTGGTCTCAAAAACTATACACTATGTCACTTTCTTCAATTAAAATGTGTGCATCTTGTGTATGTCTTGTCGAACTTAGAAAGGAAAGGTGACAGATGCTCTAAGCCTGGTACACACAATGAGATTATCGGCCGAACAATCCTCTTTCTTTTTTTTTTTTTTTGCATGCTGATCTCATATCGAAAATGAAGAGTTTACTAAAGTTACGAAAAATTCTTGTACCACAGAATAAAATTCGGAAATTATTCAATGTGTTGTACAACTGTACTGATTAAAGGAAATTTTGTACGATTTAGTATCGTGCGAGAATTTTTTTTGTGCTTGTCCCATAGGATAATATCAAATGAACTGTCATGATCGACTCTCTTTACTAAAGATCAGATTATTGTACAATCGTTTCAAAAGCAGTATTTTTCGTATGATTTTCTGTGTACGGGCCATTACAGTGCAGAGGTTCACAGGCTGCAATGAGGGAGAAAGTGGAGAATATCAGGGAGGGAGAAGAGATAAGACACTATTCTTGTACATTTAACTCTTTTGTGTCTCCCTCAGGGCCGGCGCTCCCACTAGGCGAATTAGGCAGCCGCCTAGGGCGCACTGCCACCTAGGGGCGCAGCCACAGCCGCTGGGTCCCCTGCAGAGTATCGGTTCCCCTCCTAGCGGGTGGTGGCTGATGCGGAGTGTAGCGGCTCCATATGGCTGGCTGCAGAGTGGCTGGGCGGGGAGAAGGAGCAGGCAGATCTTCCCCGGACTAAGCCAGGGGTGACCATGCTGATGTCCAGCAGCAGCCGTGGGTGTCAGCTCTCTGCCCGCCCCGCCTCCCTCCCTGGATGATGTGCAGCCATTGGAGGAGCAGGGCGGGCGGCATTGTGCATAGAAACAGCCAGAAAGGAGGATCCACCCAGGTCTGGACTGCCCATAGCACACATGCTGGGCCGAGGCCGCCGAGCCACTTGTCCTGCAGGAGCGAGGAGCCCAAAGCAAAGCTGCTGCTGCAGCTTACCCAGCCTCTCCGCGGCCGCCCGCCGGAGCCCGGGGGTGGAACCGAATGATCAGCTGAAGGGGGGAGGAGCTGGAGGAGGTCTCCTGTGTGTGACTGGTGACACTAACTGCTGCCTGACATGTGGAGGGATGAAAAGAAGTCTCCCAAGGTAAGAACTTGTCAGGTGGTGGGGGGAAGCGCTGGGGATGAGGGTTTCCAGTTCTGCCTCCACCTGGCAGCACCCCCCTCTCCCTCCACCTGGCTGCACCCCCCCCTCTCCTGTCCACCTGGCTGCACCCCCCCTCTCCTGTCCACCTGGCTGCACCCCCCCCTCTCCTGTCCACCTGGCTGCACCCCCCCTCTCCTGTCCACCTGGCTGCACCCCCCCTCTCCTGTCCACCTGGCTGCACCCCCCCTCCTGTCCACCTGGCTGCACCCCCCTCTCCTGTCCACCTGGCTGCACCCCCCCTCTCCTGTCCACCTGGCTGCACCCCCCCTCTCCTGTCCACCTGGCTGCACCCCCCCCTCCTGTCCACCTGGCTGCACCCCCCCTCTCCTGTCCACCTGGCTGCACCCCCCCTCTCCTGTCCACCTGGCTGCACCCCCCCTCTCCTGTCCACCTGGCAGCACCCCCCCTCTCCCTCCACCTGGCTGCACCCCCCCCTCTCCGTCCACCTGGCTGTACCCCCCTCTCCTGTCCACCTGGCTGCACCCCCCCTCTCCTGTCCACCTGGCTGCACCCCCCCCTCTCCTGTCCACCTGGCTGCACCCCCCCTCTCCTGTCCACCTGGCTGCACCCCCCCTCTCCTGTCCACCTGGCTGCACCCCCCCTCTCCTGTCCACCTGGCTGCACCCCCCCTCTCCTGTCCACCTGGCTGCACCCCCCCTCTCCTGTCCACCTGGCTGCACCCCCCCTCTCCTGTCCACCTGGCTGCACCCCCCCCCCTCTCCTGTCCACCTGGCAGCACCCCCCTCTCCCTCCACCTGGCTGCACCCCCCTCTCCTGTCCACCTGGCTGCACCCCCCTCTCCTGTCCACCTGGCTGCACCCCCCCCTCTCCTGTCCACCTGGCTGCACCCCCCCTCTCCTGTCCACCTGGCTGCACCCCCCCCTCTCCTGTCCATCTGGCTGCACCCCCCCCTCTCCTGTCCATCTGGCTGCACCCCCCCTCTCCTGTCCACCTGGCTGCACCCCCCCTCTCCTGTCCACCTGGCTGCCCCCCCCTCTCCTGTCCACCTGGCTGCACCCCCCCCTCTCCTGTCCACCTGGCTGCACCCCCCCCCTCTCCTGTCCACCTGGCTGCACCCCCCCTCTCCTGTCCACCTGACTGCATCCCTTCACCTGGCTGCACCCTCCTGTCCACCTGGCTATATCCTACTTCCACCTGGTTGCACCCCCCCTCTCCTGTCCACCTGGCTGCACCCCCCTCCTGTCCACCTGACTGCATCCCTTCACCTGGCTGCACCCTCCTGTCCACCAGGCTATATCCTACTTCCACCTGGCTGCACCCCCCTCTCCTGTCCACCTGGCTGCACCCCCCTCTCCTGTCCACCTGGCTGCACCCCCTCCTGTCCACCTGACTGCATCCCTTCACCTGGCTGCACCCTCCTGTCCACCTGGCTATATCCTACGTCCACCTGGCTGCACCCCCCTCTCCTGTCCACCTGACTGCATCCCTTCACCTGGCTGCACCCTCCTGTCCACCTGGCTATATCCTACTTCCACCTGGTTGCACCCCCTCCTGTCCACCTGGGTGTATCCCACCTCCTGTCCACCCTGCTACATCCCTCCAACTGGCTGCACCTCCCCTCTCCTGTCCAACTGGCTGCACCTCCCCTCTCCTGTCCAACTGGCTGCACCTCCCCTCTCCTGTCCAACTGGCTGCACCCCCCCTCTCCTGTCCAACTGGCTGCACCCCCCTCATGTCCACCTGGCTATATCCTCCCTCCACCTGGCTGAACCCCCTCTCCTGTCCACCTGTCTCCATCCCTCCACCTGGCTGCACCCCCCCCCCTCCTGTCCACCTGGCTCTATCCCTCCTGACTGCACCCCATCTCCTGTCCACCTGGCTCCATCCTTCCCCCCACCTGGCTGCACCCCCCTCTCCTGTCCACCTGGACCAGTTCTGGTGCTAAAATTATTGAATTCATTTTATTTTATTTATTTATTTTGGGGGGGGGGGGCGCAAGTAGCTGGTCTCGCCTAGGGCGCAAAATGGTCTAGCACCGGCCCTGGTCTCCCTGGCAGCAGAGTTTGTCTGGTCACCTCTCCTGCTTTTCTTTTCTCCCTCCCTCCCTCCCTAATCTGTGTGCCCTCCGGACAATCTGTGTCATTCCTGTTGCTTTCTTCCTCCCTCAGCAACAGTAAATCTTAGGCCTCATGTACATGGGGAGTTAGAAAAAACAAGTTGCCACTACCAACGCCAGGAAAAGGTGGCTGTAAAAGCGTGCTTTTTAGTAACTTCTTGCATTTCCATTAATGCGTATTTAGCTGCGTTAGTTTTTAGCAGCCTTTCTCTGCCTCTATTCAAAATCAATGGTTTCCTATGGTAGCCGTCTACTGATCCGACATTGATTTGAATAGAAGTCGCATCACAGTCTGATCATCATGACCTGACTTCTGGTGCGACTTGTGCTCTGAGGATCATAAAGGGGAACCCCACACCAAAATTTAAAAAAAACAGCGTGGTGTCCCCCCCAAGATCCATACCAGGCCCTTTGAGTCTGGTATGGATCTTGAAAGGGAACCCCACACCAAAATGGAAAAAATAATGGCGTCTGGCATTTAAGAAAACCCCATGCCCAAAAAAAAAAAAACGGTGTGGGGTCTTGCCAAAATTCATACCAGACCCTTATCCGAGCATGCAGCCCGGCAGGTCAGGAAAAGGGGGAGGGGATCAAGCATGTGACTCACCCCCCCTGGACCAGGCCACACGCCCTCAACATGTGGGGTATGGGTGCTTTGGGGGGCTCTCTGGTTTTGGGGGGAGGACCCCACGCCATTTTTTTTCCATTTTGGCATGGAGTTCCCTTTCAAGATACATACCAGACTCAAAGGGCCTTGTATGGATCTTGGGGCCCACATCATTTATTTCTATTTAATTTTGGCATGGGTTTCCCCTTCAAGATTTTCAGAGCACAAGCCGCACCACAAGTCGGATCATTGTGATCCCACTTGGATGCGACTTCCATTCAAATCAATGGGCTGAAAGCGCAGCTTAATGCTTTATCTTAATGTTTACACACATTTACACGCAGTTACAAGCATTTGGCATTTGGCATTGGAAATGCCAGTAAACTATAGTCCTGAACATGATTTATCTGCTTTCAAAAAACCGCCTGTAACCTCAACTGCCTCTAACCTACTATAAACGACTGAGTGTACATGTACACATAAGATAACATTGAGGAGAGTTCAGGGGCTGCTGAAAAAAACGCCCCAACTGCTCCTAAACATGAGTTTAGCAGATGCAGTGTACACAAAGCCTTAAGCCCTGTACATACGATCGGTTTTACCGATGAAAACAGTCCGATGGACTTTTTTCATCGGACAAGCCGATCGTGTATGGGCCCCATCGGTCTTTTTTCCATTGGTGTTAAAAAATAGAACATGTTTTAAATTTATCCGATGGAAAAAAAAAACAATCGCAAATTACTATCATCTGTGGGGAACTCCATCGGATAAAAAACCCACGCATGCTCAGAATCAAGTTGACGCATGCTCAGAAGCATAGAACTTAATTTTTCTTGGCTCATCGGAGTGTTTTACGTCACGGCGTTTGGGATGAACGTTTTTTTGACTGATGGTGTGTAGGCAAGACTGATGGAAGTCAGCTTCATCGGATTTCCGCTGGAAAAATCCATCTGTTTAAAATCCATAGGAAATCCGATCGTGTGTACAGGGCTTTAGAGCTCTCAGCAGATTGGCCTCTAGCGGCTCTGAATTTAGCAACTGAGCATGTGCAGATCAGGTTAGACAGTGCATTACCAGATTTTAAACAGTATAGACACTAGGGATGAGCTTCGTGTTCGAGTCGAACATACGTTCGACTCGAACATCGGCTGTTAGATCGTTCGACGAAGATCGAACGATTTGGGCCGTTCGCGCCAAATTCGAGTGACGCGAACGGCCCACAATGCACTACGCCATCGCAGTGTCATCCAGGCGCTGTGATTGGCCAAGCATGCACTGTGACCCCGCATGCTTGGCCAATCACAGCGCCGGCAGCGAGGAGAGCAATGATTGGCCACAGGCAGGATGCCTGTGGCCAATTATTGCTGAGGGTGTTTAGTACACGCCCCACACTATAAAAGGCCGCCAGCACGGCGGCCTAGTGTAGTGTGTTCCGGAGCAGGGAAAGAGAAGCATAGGCAGGGACAGTGACATTTATTTCTTTCTTGCTTAACCTGGATTCCTTTAGTTTAGGGAAAGAGAAGGATAGGTAGGGAGAGTGTCAGTGTGTTTTACTGTGCGAATCCTTGTTTCTAGGGACAAAGAAGGAAAGTGAGGGGAATTCTCCTTGTGCTATAGTGTGCTTTAAAAAAACATTTTTTCTAGGGACAGAAAACTCTAGGTAGGGAGAGTGTCAGTTTCTTCAACTGTGCGAATCCTTGTTTCTAGGGACAAAGAAGGAAAGTGAGGGGAATTCTCCTTGTGCTATAGTGTGCTTTAAAAAAACATTTTTTCTAGGGACAGAAAACTCTAGGTAGGGAGAGTGTCAGTTTCTTTCACTGTGCGAATCCTTGTTTCTAGGGACAGGGAAGGACAGTGAGTGAATTCTCCTTGTGCTATAGTGTGCTTTAAAAAAACATTTTTTCTAGGGACAGAAAACTCTAGGTAGGGAGAGTGTCAGTTTCTTTCACTGTGCGAATCCTTGTTTCTAGGGACAAAGAAGGAAAGTGGGGGGAATTCTCCTTGTGCTATAGTGTGCTTTAAAAAAACATTTTTTCTAGGGACAGAAAACTCTAGGTAGGGAGAGTGTCAGTTTCTTTCACTGTGCGAATCCTTGTTTCTAGGGACAGGGAAGGACAGTGAGTGAATTCTCCTTGTGCTATAGTGTGCTTTAAAAAAACATTTTTTCTAGGGACAGAAAACTCTAGGTAGGGAGAGTGTCAGTTTCTTTCAGTGTGCGAATCCTTGTTTCTAGGGACAAAGAAGGAAAGTGAGGGGAATTCTCCTTGTGCTATAGTGTGCTTTAAAAAACATTTTTTCTAGGGACAGAAAACTCTAGGTAGGGAGAGTGTCAGTTTCTTTCACTGTGCGAATCCTTGTTTCTAGGGACAAAGAAGGAAAGTGAGGGGAATTCTCCTTGTGCTATAGTGTGCTTTAAAAAAACATTTTTTCCAGGGACAGAAAACTCTAGGTAGGGAGAGTGTCAGTTTCTTTCACTGTGCGAATCCTTGTTTCTAGGGACAAAGAAGGAAAGTGAGGGGAATTCTCCTTGTGCTATAGTGTGCTTTAAAAAAACATTTTTTCTAGGGACAGAAAACTCTAGGTAGGGAGAGTGTCAGTTTCTTTCACTGTGCGAATCCTTGTTTCTAGGGACAGGGAAGGACAGTGAGTGAATTCTCCTTGTGCTATAGTGTGCTTTAAAAAAACATTTTTTCTAGGGACAGAAAACTCTAGGTAGGGAGAGTGTCAGTTTCTTTCACTGTGCGAATCCTTGTTTCTAGGGACAGGGAAGGACAGTGAGTGAATTCTCCTTGTGCTATAGTGTGCTTTAAAAAAACATTTTTTCTAGGGACAGAAAACTCTAGGTAGGGAGAGTGTCAGTGTCTTTTACTGTGCGAATCCTTGTTTCTAGGGACAAAGAAGGAAAGTGAGGGGAATTCTCCTTGTGCTATAGTGTGCTTTAAAAAAACATTTTTTCTAGGGACAGAAAACTCTAGGTAGGGAGAGTGTCAGTTTCTTTCACTGTGCGAATCCTTGTGTAGCGGGGTGTTCCCCTATATTGGGAAGAAACTACATTACCCATAACCCCATTCTTGTTGTGACGTTCCACCGCAGAGACTCATGGGAGGGGTTATAAAAGGAAGAGGCGGGGCCGGGCTCGGCCTCTTTGGCGACACGAGACTTCACGGACGGATCCTCCTGTGCGGATGTGTCGGAGGGGCAAGGCCTGAAGCCTGAGGCCTTGCTCTGCACCGAAGAGCCTTCCATCCTCCCCTCTGCGAGCCTGGGTGGCATCTGACTTTGTGAGCTACCGCCTTGTCGGATCAGGGACCCGATCGTTGGAGAGATCGAGAGTGTGTGACACGGCCGGTGGAGGTTTTCCCGGACTGGATCCGTAGTCCGGCGGGTGAGAGGGCATAAGCCCAGCTTAGATACTGTTGCTGTGTATAGGCCTATAGACTGCCGTGGCCTACAAGTTATTTTCATACCCCTTGGATTACAAAGTTATACTCTGTTTAAGTGCACCACCATTACAGACCTGCCGGTGAAGAAAGAAGGACTAAGCTAAATATTAGAACCAGGCCTGGTGGGGATTCTAGCGTGTTTGATTGCTGCGCCATAGGGCACTTAGTTAACGGTCGCCCGTATGGCGCACTTGTAGCGTGTGTTACTATATAGTGTGTTAGAGTGGCAGGACGCTGCCCTTAGGAGTGATTGTTTAGAACTGTGATTATTGTTACCCCTTTTATTCATATTGAGAATTGATGAGTAAAACACTTTACCTATTACAATTCATTACTGTGTCCTTGCTTAGTTATTCTATTGCATAGGACATATCATTGATTGTTAGTACTAGCTGTGCCAGAAGGGGATAGAGCCTATTGCCGGGGGTTGGCGGAGCTGCACTCAGGGCCCAAAATCTAATTCTGCGGCCTCCTTAGTTGGAGGTATCGCTACACGTGGGGGTTCTCGTCCGGGATCCTGATGCAGCAAGCGAACGCCAGAAGTGCCAGCATGGACCCCATGGATCCAAGAGCGGTAGAAGAGTGGTGCAAAGCCGCTAATACAGAGCCAAAACAGTCGATAGCCATTAGCCTTCCTGGCGAGAAATGGTCAAGTGAGACGGTAGAGGAACTGCTGAGTTCAGTGTCCCCAGATCACACACCGTGGGTGATAGACATGAAGACAGACCCAAACATCTCATATCAATACGCATTAGTGGAATATTGGGACGGGATGCCAGAGGCCTGTAAGCACAAGTGTCTGCGGACGCCAGACAACAGAACATTTAGGCTGGCGCACGCAATAACTGTAGAAAGGGAACCATCCCCTACGGGATCGCCACAGGCTGCGGCCCGAACTACACCTGAAAGAGAAGACAGGGCGCCACCTCCGGTGGCACCTGCATCGGCCACTGCTATATCACCAGAACTGATAAATGCAATAGGGGATTTGCTAGCCAAATGTCAGAAGACAAGTACGGTGCATGTGGAAACTAGCTACCGGAGACTAAAAATAATCTCAGGGAAGCTCCCTGTCCCGGCAGGGGAAGAAGATTTTGATACTTGGGTGGAACAGGCATTACAGGCAGTGGAGGCATGGGAGGTGCCGGAGGCACAGAAGAGGCAGCGAGTGTTAGAAAGCCTTAAAGGTGCAGCAGCAGAAGCAGTGAAAAGTTTCCGGTTTGGGAATGCAGGGTGCACGGCGCAGGATTGTCTAGCTATGCTGCAGGAAGAGTTTGGTCAATTAGACAAGGTGACAGAGACGGTCTACCAGTTTGAACACACTTTCCAAAAACCGGAGGAGAAACTTTCCGAGTATGTCAGAAGGCTAAACAGGCTGCTGTGCAAGATTGTGTTAAAGAAAGGGATGAAGCCCCAAGATGCCGATGCGGCAAGAATGAAGCAAGTCTTAAAGGGAGCGCTACGCTCCGATCCAGTCTGGCTGCACCTGAAAACCTTGGGTGGAGGAATGTTGCTGACTTATGCTGATTTAATAAAAATTATCAGAGATGAGGAGGCGCTGCAACAGGACCAGCAGAAGGATAAGACAAGTGTTGTACCCGCACAGGTGCTGGTCAATCCAGTGATGACCCCTGAAAGAGAGGCGGAGATAGACACCCTAAAAACTCAGATGTCCAAGGTATTAGAGATATTGACCTCTCTGATAGCAAAAGACACAGAGTGTCCCAAGAAGAAGGAAAGTCCAAGGAAGAAATTGTTCCCGATTGCCTCAGCACCCGAACCTTTACAAGAATGGGGAGATATAGTCTGCTTCAACTGTGGGGGAGTTGGCCACATTGCAGCCACATGTTCTAGTCCGAAGAAGAAGAGACCAGACAACCGCAAGCCGGCGGGAAACTTCAGAGGGCCCCGGTGAAGGAGTCAACCGGGTGCCCACCATCTTCAGTAAACTCCAAGCTGAATGCAAAGAAAAACAAAAAGAGAGATAGAACACCAAAGGGGAAACGTAATACCCCTCAACAAAGCTATACTCCAAGAAGAAGGGGGGAGACCCCTCAGGAGAGGCACGGCACCCCCCAAAGGAGGTGCCCACCCAAGAAAAATAATAGTACACCTCAGCGGGTTCCTACACCCATTAAAAGGAGGGAAGTCAGTGCATACCAGGCTCAAGAAAGGTTCAAGTCCAAAGGGAATAGGACAAGAGAGAGTCCAAAGGGAAAAGGTCTGAAGAAGGCAGCTCCTGCCGGACCATATCCAGAGAAGCTGGTAGGCCCATCCCCTATAGTGCCCATTCAAGTGGAGGGAGTCTACACCAGGGGCCTCCTGGACACCGGGGCACAAGTGACCCTACTATACCGGGACTTCTACGACAGGCACCTGAGTCATCTGCCTATCCAGAAGATAGAGGAGCTGGAAATATGGGGAATTGGAACCCAGAGTTTCCCTTACGACGGCTACCTTCCCGTCCAAATAACCTTTGACCCATCCGTGGCTGGGAAGGCCGAAGTGTTTGACACCCTGGCAGTTGTGTGTCCTAGGCCGCCTGGAGCCAACAAGAATTCCCTTATAATAGGGACAAACACGGACCTGGTCCGAAGACTCCTGACCCCTCTAGTGACGGAAGAAAGACAAGCAGCTACCAAGATCCATCCCATGCTGAAGACAGCCTACCAACGGCTGGTCCAAGAGCGGGAGACCCCTGGAGAGGGGATAGGGAAGTTGTGGAGACTTGGAAGAGAAGGGGTAGTGTTGCAGCCCGGTGAAGTAACCTGTCTCAGGGCCACTGTGAAGCTTACTTGGGAACAGCCTGGTCCCTTTGTCATGCTGGAGTCAGACCCAAGGGGTGAATCCTCAGGCCTGGAGGTGATACCGGAAGTGATTCCGCTGAAGGTCCTGAAGAAGGCCCATTATAGAGTTCCAGTGAGTGTTAGGAATACTACCAAAGACCCCATGGACATCCCAGCCAGAATGTTGCTAGGCCAGGTGAGCCCGGCGGCCCCTGTTACCCTGTCAGAAGTGAAGAGGACAGGTGAAGAAGCGGATGTTTGGGAGAAGCTGACCATGGAAAACCCGAATCTGTCCAGGGCTTGGAAAGAGAGAGCCAAGGCCCAGTTGAATAGATGGGAGAAGATCTTCTCTAGGGATGAATTTGATGTGGGGTGTGCAAGAAGTGCCACCCATCGGATCCGCCTCCAAGAAGATAAGCCCTTCCGAGAGAGAGTCAGGCGGGTCCCGCTAGCAGATCTGGAGGATCTGAGGGAACAACTTGCAGAACTCAAGAGGACTGGTGTGATACGGGAGTCCAGAAGCCCATATGCCTCTCCCATAGTAGTGGTCCGAAAGAAGAATGGATCATTGAGGCTCTGTATAGACTACAGGACTCTCAACAGGAGAACCATACCTGACCAATACACCACTCCGAGGATAGAGGATGCCCTACAGAGCTTGTCTGGGGCCAAATGGTTCAGCGTTATGGATCTCAAGAGTGGGTACTATCAGATTCCGATGCACCCAGCAGACAAGGAGAAGACAGCTTTCATAACCCCAGTGGGGTTCTTCGAATTCGACCGGATGGCCCAAGGTCTGTCTGGAGCCCCAGCTACTTTCCAACGTCTCATGGAGAAGACAGTAGGGGACATGAACTTGATCGAAGTCCTTGTATACCTAGACGATGTCATTGTCTTTGGGAAAACCTTGGAGGAACATGAAGAGAGGCTGGAGAAAGTGTTGAGAAGACTCAGTGAGGAAGGGCTTAAGCTTTCGCCTGAGAAGTGTCGGTTCTACCAGTCTTCTGTGAACTATCTGGGGCACATAGTATCTGAAGAAGGGGTGGCCACAGACCCTGAGAAATTGGAGGCAGTTACCTCCTGGCCACAGCCCACCACAGTAACAGAACTCAGATCCTTCTTGGGCTTCTGCTCCTACTATAGAAGGTTTGTGGAGGGATTTGCTCGAATTGCTAGACCATTGAATGAGTTGCTCAAGACTGAAGGAGAGGAGGATGGATCGGGGCCCAGGAGGCCAGGAGAGTCCATCAGAGATCAGTGGAATCAGAGGTGTGAAGAGGCTTTCCAGGAATTGAAGAGGAGCCTGACCACTGCACCAGTCTTGGCCTATGCAGACCCAACCAAGCCCTATGAACTGCACGTGGATGCTAGTCACGACGGTCTGGGAGGAGTACTTTACCAAGAACATGAGGGGCAATTGCGGCCTGTTGCCTATGTGAGTAGAAGCCTGACCCCCTCTGAGAAGAACTACCCCACTCACAAGCTGGAGTTCTTGGCCCTCAAGTGGGCGGTAGTAGACAAGCTCAAAGACTACCTGTACGGAGCAGAGTTCACTGTGAAGACCGACAACAACCCCCTTACCTACCTGTTCACCACGGCCAAGCTGGATGCCACTGGACACAGGTGGCTAGCCGCACTGTCTGGATTCAACTTCAGCCTTAAGTATAGACCAGGAGTGGGGAATCGAGACGCAGACGCCTTGTCCAGAAGATCTCATTCCCCGACCATTGAAATAGAAGATTGGACCCAAGTGGCACCGGACGGGGTGCAGGCCCTTTGTCAAGGAGCTGCATTCCAAGCCCGAGGATGCTCCAGAGCAGAGGAAATAGGAGTTACCACGGTGGGAGTCCCCAAACACTACGGTGGAGTAGCTCAATTGGAAGAGGGCAACCTACCAAGATTGTCCAAAAAGGAATTAAGGTGTGACCAATTGGAAGACCCCATGGGGAGATTGGTCCTGGAGGCCTTGGAAAATCAGGATCCAAACATACTCATGCGTCAACCCTCCAAAGAAGCTCGCCTACTGAGGAAGGAGTGGGATAGGTTGCAGTTGCATCAGGGAGTGGTCTACCGAAGGGGCCCCTCTGATGATTCAGAAGATAAGTGGCAGATGTTCCTCCCAGAGAAACATCGGGAGACTGTTTTGATGGCCTTGCATGACAATCATGGCCACCTAGGGGCTGAAAGGACTTTTCAACTTGTCAGAAGTCGGTTCTATTGGCCCTGCATGAGGGCAGAGGTAGAGGAGTACTGCCACTCATGTGCGCGATGCATCCAGAGGAAGACTTTGCCCCATCAAGCTGCCCCAATGGGCCATCTACAGAGCCAAGGGCCTATGGACCTGGTGTGCATTGACTTTCTCTGCCTCGAACCCGACCTGAGTGGACTAGGAAATGTTCTGGTGATAACCGACCATTTCACCCGGTATGCCCAGGCCTTCCCCACCAAAGATCAGAAGGCCTCCACCGTGGCCAAGGTACTTATGGAGAAGTATTTTGTCCATTATGGGCTGCCACAGAGACTCCATTCAGATCAAGGGAGGGACTTCGAGAGTAAGCTGATCCGGAAGCTCTTGGATTCGTTGGGAATCAGGAAGACTCGAACTACACCTTACCATCCTCAGGGAGATGCTCAGCCGGAAAGGTTCAACCGAACCCTGCTCAACATGTTGGGGACTCTGGAAAGCGAGAAAAAGCAACATTGGAGCAAACACATAGCAGCCATGGTACATGCTTACAACTGCACCATCAGTGATGCTACAGGCTATTCCCCATATCGACTCATGTTTGGGAGAGAAGCGAGACTACCGGTGGACCTGGCTTTTGGCACCTCACTGGACCATTCCTCCGTCACCTCTCACAGAGGATATGTGGATAGGCTCAGACACAGCCTGAAAGTAGCCTATGAACAAGCTCAAGCGGCCTCAGATCAAAGGGGAGCTCGGAATAAAAAAAATTACGACCTGAAGGTCCGGGTACAAGACCTACAGCCCGGGGATCGAGTACTGTTGCGCAATCTGGGAGTCCCCGGAAAGCACAAGCTTGCAGACAGATGGAGATCTGAACCTTATGTCATCTGCAGGAAGTTGCCGGGCCTACCTGTCTACAAGGTGAAGCCAGAGGGAAAGGTAGGCCCACTGAAGACATGGCATCGAAACCACCTGCTCCCACTGACGGAGGCAGTTAGAATACCTTCCGTGGGAGACTCCCCTGCACCGGCCTCTATCTTGGATACTCCTAGACCGCACACTCGGTCACAGACCTCCCGAGCTGGAAATGGAGAAGCCTCCCAACTTAGTGGGGATGAAGAAGGAGAGCTTGATTGGCTGTGGTCTTCCCCAACTCCAGGAACTTCTATCATAGATCTTCCAGTCACCCAAGATACCACAGATGAAACGCTGAACCCAGAGGCTACAGAATTCATCCCTTTCAGTCCTTCAACAGATTACTGGGAAGATGCCCATGATAGTTACTCCGAGGAAGAGGAGCCTGAGGCGCCAGAGCCAGAGATTCCAAGAGAGCAAAGAGCTCGAAGAGTCATTCAACCTCCTAAGAAGCTGACCTACCCCCAGATGGGGAACAGTTCGGAAGACTCTGTGGTCACTGCTAGGAGAAATGCTGAGATTCCGGATCCCTCCACTGTCCATTTGGTGGAGGGCAACCCCAGCTCACTCTCTGGCACAGTTAGTCAGGCCACCCAAGATAATGTGACCTGTGGGCAAGGGAATTCAACCCCTCAGTTATGGTGGGAATCCCCTATCCCAACATCGTTTTCAGAATTGTCCAATGTTGTATATAGTTGTTGCTAAAATTTATCTTTGGGGACCAAAGAGTTTAAGTGGGGGGAGTGTGTAGCGGGGTGTTCCCCTATATTGGGAAGAAACTACATTACCCATAACCCCATTCTTGTTGTGACGTTCCACCGCAGAGACTCATGGGAGGGGTTATAAAAGGAAGAGGCGGGGCCGGGCTCGGCCTCTTTGGCGACACGAGACTTCACGGACGGATCCTCCTGTGCGGATGTGTCGGAGGGGCAAGGCCTGAAGCCTGAGGCCTTGCTCTGCACCGAAGAGCCTTCCATCCTCCCCTCTGCGAGCCTGGGTGGCATCTGACTTTGTGAGCTACCGCCTTGTCGGATCAGGGACCCGATCGTTGGAGAGATCGAGAGTGTGTGACACGGCCGGTGGAGGTTTTCCCGGACTGGATCCGTAGTCCGGCGGGTGAGAGGGCATAAGCCCAGCTTAGATACTGTTGCTGTGTATAGGCCTATAGACTGCCGTGGCCTACAAGTTATTTTCATACCCCTTGGATTACAAAGTTATACTCTGTTTAAGTGCACCACCATTACAGACCTGCCGGTGAAGAAAGAAGGACTAAGCTAAATATTAGAACCAGGCCTGGTGGGGATTCTAGCGTGTTTGATTGCTGCGCCATAGGGCACTTAGTTAACGGTCGCCCGTATGGCGCACTTGTAGCGTGTGTTACTATATAGTGTGTTAGAGTGGCAGGACGCTGCCCTTAGGAGTGATTGTTTAGAACTGTGATTATTGTTACCCCTTTTATTCATATTGAGAATTGATGAGTAAAACACTTTACCTATTACAATTCATTACTGTGTCCTTGCTTAGTTATTCTATTGCATAGGACATATCATTGATTGTTAGTACTAGCTGTGCCAGAAGGGGATAGAGCCTATTGCCGGGGGTTGGCGGAGCTGCACTCAGGGCCCAAAATCTAATTCTGCGGCCTCCTTAGTTGGAGGTATCGCTACACTTGTTTCTAGGGACAGGGAAGGACAGTGAGGGAAATTCTCCTTGTGCTATAGTGTGCTAAAGCATTCCTCATCAACCATCTTTGAAATCCTTGTTTTTTTGACAGTCAGGGAAATTGTCGTTGTGCTATTCTGTGCAAAAGCAATCATCCTCAACCATATTTAGAAATCCTTAAGTAAAGGGACAGAGAAGGACACCTGAAGGTAGCCCTTATTGCTTTTTTCCCATCTCCCTGCAGGCCATCTATTAGAATGTCTGGAAGGCAAACAAGGAGAGGCAGACAGTCAGGAGGCAATAAAAGAGGGCAAGCAGGCTCTGTGTCTGGGGGCAACAGTGCTGGTCGTGGACGCGGTGCATTGTCATCAGCACATGGCCATGGGACACGCTTGTCCTTCTTTTCGGCAGCTGGACATGTTGAGCCACATCATGCCGAAGACTTGGTAGAGTGGATGACCAAGCCCTCCTCCTCCTCCTCATCCTCTCTCACCCAGGCTCAGGGTACTGGCAAAGCAGCTGCCAAAGCGTCCTCTTCCCTGGTATCAATGTCAGACTCATCATCAGTCACTCCTTCCCTAGACCCACCATGTCCTCCTCCTGAGGAGTCCCCCGAACTGTTTGAGCACAGTGTTGGGTACATGCTCCAGGAGGATGCCCAGCGTTTCGAAGGGTCTGATGATGAAACCCAGCTACAGGAAGGCAGTAGCGTGAGAGCAGACAGAGGGGATGCTCAAGAAGGACACCAATCTGGCAGTCATGTTCCAGCAGCTGCAGCATACTGCCAGATTGGCTCCAGTGATGAGGAGGGAGGGGATGATGAGGTCACTGACTCCACGTGGGTGCCTAATAGTAGAGAGGAGGAGGAGGAGGATGAGGAGGAGGCACATCTCCAACGAGGCAGGATGCCCTTTGGTGGCCAGCGTAAGGGCAGTACACCGACGGAATCACACCGCAGAGCTCCGCCTGTGCAGGGCGCTGCCTCTGCCCGTCATTCAAAAAGTTCCTTGGTGTGGGCCTTTTTTGAGGCTAGTGCATCAGATCGCACAGCTGCTGTTTGCAACATATGTCTCAAGCGTATATCGCGTGGCCAAAACATCAGCCGCTTGGGTACCACATGCCTGACCAGACATATGTTGACCTGCCATGCAGCTCGTTGGCAAGCCTACCTCAAAGACCCACACCAAAGAACAAAGCGGACCTCTCCTTGCACCGCATCAGCTGGGATCTCCAACCCCACTATAACTTCAGTCCTCTCTGAAACATGCACTGAGAGGAATGAAGGTGTAGAATTAGGTGTGTCACAGCCAAGTACTTGCGGCCACTCTGCTAGCAGTACACCGACGTCCGATTCTAGCAGGCAAATTTCCCTGCCCCAGCTGCTGGACCGTCGAAAGAAGTTCACTCCCAGCCATCCACATGCCCAGCGGTTGAATGCTAGCTTGGCTAAATTGCTAGCGCTTCAACTGCTGCCTTTTCAGTTGGTAGACTCGGCCCCCTTCCGTGAGTTTGTGCAATGTGCGGTTCCTCAGTGGCAGGTTCCCAAACGCCACTTTTTCTCACGGAAGGCTATTCCGGCTCTCTACCGGCATGTGGAAGGCAATGTCTTGGCCTCGCTGGACAGGGCGGTCAGCGGTAAGGTGCATATTACCGCTGACTCATGGTCCAGCAGGCATGGACAGGGACGTTACCTTTCTTTCACGGCCCATTGGGTCACTCTTTTGGCAGCTGGGAAGGATGCAGGACAAGGTGCAGTAGTGTTGGAGGTTGTTCCACCGCCACGCCTCCAAAATGCTACTACTGGTTGTGACACACCTCTCTCCTCCACCCCCTCCTCTTCTTCTTCCTCCATGGCCTCTTCCTGTGGTTTGTCCTATGAACCAGCGGTGCTCCGTAGCCGTTCACGGGGCTACGCAAGTACGCAGGCAAAAAGATGCCATGCCGTGCTTGCGCTGGTGTGTTTGGGGGACAGAAGCCACACTGGGGCAGAGGTCCTGTCTGCTCTGCAGGGCCAGGCCGAGAGGTGGTTGACGCCACGCCAGCTTAAGCCAGGAATGGTGGTTTGCGACAATGGCACCAACCTCCTCTCCGCCCTCCGACAGGGACAACTGACCCATGTGCCCTGTGTGGCTCACGTCCTTAACCTGGTGGTGCAGCGGTTCTTGGGCAGGTACCCGGGCTTACAGGATGTCCTGAGGCAGGCCAGGAAAGTCTGTGTGCATTTCCGCAGATCTTATAATGCCAGTGCTCGCCTGGCTGAGCTGCAAAAGGAGTTGAACCTGCCCAAGAACCGCCTTATATGTGACATGCCCACCAGGTGGAACTCAACGTTGGCCATGCTGCAGCGGCTGCACACGCAGCAGAGGGCCATCAATGAGTACCTGTGCGACTACGGCACCAGGACAGGGTCAGGGGAGCTTGGTTTTTTTTCTCCACGCCAGTGGGGCATGATCAGGGATGCATGCACTGTCCTGGCACCATTTGAGGAGGCCACGAGGATGGTGAGCAGTGACAGTGCATGCATCAGTGACACTGTACCTCTTGTCCACCTGTTGGAGCACACGCTGCGTGGAATAATGGACAGGGCACTTGAGGCAGAACAGAGGCAGGAAGAGGAGGACTTCCTTGCCTCTCAAGGCCCCCTTTACCCAGACAGTGTTCCTTCTGTCCCACCCATCGCACAGGAAGAGGAGGAGGAGGAGGAGGAGGATTGTGTCAGCATGGAGGTGGAGGCTGGCACTCAGCATCATCAGCAGCAGTCTTTTAGGGATGATTTACAGTCCCAAGAAACCAGTGGACTTGTACGTGGCTGGGAGGAGGTGGCTGCGGATCATGTCGTCCTTAGTGACCCAGAGGACTCCGGAGCGAATGCCTCAGCAAACCTACGCTGCATGGCCTCCCTGATCCTGCAAAGTCTGCGGAAGGATCCTCGTATTCTTCGGATCAAGGAGAGGGACCATTACTGGCTGGCCACTCTCCTTGATCCACGGTACAAGGGTAAGGTTGCGGACCTTATGTTACCGTCGCAGAGGGAGCAGAGGATGAGACAACTCCGGGAGGCCTTGCAGAAAGGTCTGTGCAACGCGTTCCCAGAGACTGGGAGGTTACAAACTCCTGGTCCTGGACAACGAGTTGCTGAGGCTTCGGCCAGTCAAAGAAGGAGCGGTGGGGAAGGTGGCCGTCTGACCGTTGCGTTCAGACAATTCTTTAGTCCGCAGCCCCAAAGTATGATCGGTTCCAGCAACCATCGCCAGCGTCTGATAAACATGGTGCAGGAATATCTAGGGGCAAGGTCAGACTTGGACACCTTCCCCACCGAAAATCCTCTGGCTTACTGGGTCTTGAGGATGGATCACTGGCCAGAGCTTGCACAGTATGCAATTGAGCTACTGGCCTGTCCTGCATCCAGCGTTCTTTCGGAACGCACATTCAGTGCTGCTGGAGGATTTGTCACGGATCACAGGGTGCGCCTGTCCACCGACTCGGTTGATCGACTGACTTTCATCAAGATGAACCAGTCTTGGATCACCACCAGCTACCACACACCTGATGCTGATATAACAGACTAATTGATTTTAACATGTCACATCCCTTCAAGACTGATGCTGATGCTGAGTGCCTGTGCTGTTATGTTGACTGGCTATCCTCCTCCTCCGAGTCCTCAATGATACGATTGATGATGATAGCTTGGAAGATGATTTTTGTTTATGGGTGCCGCCACCAGTGGCTAAGGCCCAATTTTTCAGCCCCTGTTTTACAGGGGCGTGTAATTACAATTTTTTTAGCAATAATTTGCCATAGGGCTCATTGCTGTGCTCCAAGTACAGTATCTGTGAGGGGTTGGAGTGTTGTGGCACCAGTGCCTAAGGCCCAATTTTTCAGCCCCTGTTTAACAGGGGCGTGTCATTACAATTTTTGAAGCAATACTTTGCAACAGGGCTCATTGCTGTGCTCCAAGTACAGTATCTGTGAGGGGTTGTAGTGTTGTGCCACCAGTGCCTAAGGCCCAATTTTTCAGCCCCTGTTCAACAGGGGCATGCAATTACAATTCTTGATCTAATAATTCACAGCAGGGCCCATTGCTGCACCCACCAAGAGTAACTCTGAGGGCTTACAGTGTTGTGGCAACGCCACCACCACCACCACGAAAGGCCCAATTTTTCATCCCCTGTTCAAAAGGGGCATGTAATTACAATTCTTGATCTAATAATTCACAGCAGGGCCCATTCCTGCACCCACCAAGAGTAACTCTGAGGGCTTACAGTGTTGTGGCAACGCCACCACCACCACGAAAGGCCCAATTTTTCAGCCCCTGTTCAAAAGGGGCATGTAATTACAATTCTTGATCTAATAATTCACAGCAGGGCCCATTCCTGCACCCACCAAGAGTAACTCTGAGGGCTTACAGTGTTGTGGCAACACCACCACCACCACCACCACCATGAAAGGCCCAATTTTTCAGCCCCTGTTCAAAAGGGGCATGTAATTACAATTCTTGATCTAATAATTCACAGCAGGGCCCATTCCTGCACCCACCAAGAGTAACTCTGAGGGCTTACAGTGTTGTGGCAACACCACCACCACCACCACCACCACGAAAGGCCCAATTTTTCAGCCCCTGTTCAAAAGGGGCATGTAATTACAATTCTTGATCTAATAATTCACAGCAGGGCCCATTCCTGCACCCACCAAGAGTAACTCTGAGGGCTTACAGTGTTGTGGCACCAGCACCACCATCAAAGGCCCAATTTTTACTACCACTGTTCAACAATTATATGTAATTAAAATTCCTGATATAATAGTTGACAGCAGGGCGTTCCAGCACCAACCAAGAGTAACTGTGAGTGCTTACAGTGTTGTGCCAACACCAACAACTAAGGGGCCTATTTCTGCAGAGTATATACGGCAGGTCCCTACTTTCAAACATCCAACTTACAAACGACTCCTACTTGCAAACGCAAGAAGACAACAGGAAGTGAGAGGAAATTTACCACTAGGAAGGAAAATTCTCTCCTGTAAGAATAAATATGGGAGAAAGGTGTCTCCTCTGTACTGATGCTTTATCAGCAATCCTTGTTTCAAGAAAAACACCACATTTCAAAAACAGTTGTCATTGGGACGGAAAGTGAGGTGAAATGTTCTGAACAGGGGCACAGACAGCAAAACAAATGTTACAGGGGTGATAACCCTTACCTATGTTTTCCAAAAAGTTTAAAAATAGATTTTTGGGCTGGAGCTACACTTCAACAATGTACCTGTTCAAAATTACAAACAGATTCTACATAAGAACAAACCTACAGTCCCTGTCTTGTATGCACCGCCTGTATACGGCTGTTCAGAGTATATAGGGCCTTTTTTATTTTATGTGCGGGGTTCCCCTTAATATCCATACAAGACCCAAAGGGGCTGGTAATGGGCTGGGGTAGGGGGGGGGGGGGTCATGGGGTAGCTATGCCATTTTTCTTAAAGAATTTCATCCATATTACCGGGACCAGACATTACATTAAAGCCGCAAGCAGTTTTAAATGGCTTTTTTTTCCTTTAGAAGTGTCATTTTGTGCAGGGACAGTTCTAAACACGGGAAACACGTGGCACTTCACAGGCATACTTTAGACACCCCCCAGGTACGATATTTAAAGGAATATTTGACTTTTTTTTTTTCACTTTATGCATCATTAAAATGACTGCTCCCGAAAAACGACCGTTTTTAAAACTTATTTTTGCATTGATACATGTCCCCTGGTGCAGAACCCGGGTTCCCAAACCCTTTTTAGGACAATAACATGCATAATAGTTGTTATAATTAGCACTTTAGAATTCGAACGTTCGCATCCATTGTATTTAATAGGGTTCTATTGTTCGTACGAACTTTCGGTCCGTTCGCGGGTTCTGGTGCGAACCGAACCCGGGGGTGTTCGGCTCATCACTAATAGACACTTATTTTTCATGTTTTACATAGCTATACCTGCAAAAGGAGCCCATCTGAGGTGATGTATCACGGCTTGAATTTTTTGACTAAAGTTCCACTTTAACCCCTTTGGAGCTGGTGCCTCCTGGTCCTTTAAGGGGTTTAGATTACGAGAGGCGGGGATTTATGACAATGTGACCACCGTGATTGGCTGTCACGGCGGTCATGTGATTGGAATGCTCCTGAACGCAAGTAGCGATCGAGAACTTTCCGTTAGCCGCCGGTAATTGTGCAGGGAACGGCGCACGCCCTCGACACAGCTGTATACACACCATGTGGTTCAAATAAGTTGCCACTGGACACCAAGGCCCACCCGCCGAGAGGCCGTATATTTGCATGCGGCCGGCGCCAATGGGTTCAGGACCAGGTTTGATTCTCAGCAGTCAAGTAATTTACAAAATTTACAAGCAAAAAATAGTCACAGATCCCTACATGTAGGGTACAGAACTATAAAGAGATGCAAGAGTGTGAATCTCCAATTTGGATTTAAGGGATTTGACAGGTATCTGGGTTTACACTCTGGAGGATGATTAAGGCAACTTAGGCATATTAGGGTCTGGGTCAGCTCTTCAGCCCCTGAAGTCAACTAAAATGTAATTATCACCAAAAAATCTCTAGATCCTTCCTTATAAAATGATTAGCAGTCTGCTGTCCAGAACTTTAAGTAGCAGGTGAGGACAACATTTACACAAATCACTGCCGGCAATTAGAACCATACAGCAAACACCTAGACACGGCATGTGAGGATCATCCAGCTGTAAAACATTCACATTCATATTTGAAGCATACATCCATACATCTCTATGTACTGTATACAGTATGTGTAGAATTTCAGAGCTGGCTGACATGCAGGCCTTGGGGTGTTTCCTAAATGAGCTGTGTCGTACGGATAACCTTTCATTTTTGGTCAAGTCATTTGTCAGGCACAAAGTAAGCATGGCTGACTATGCAAAACAAGGAGCCCTGGAAACTAAAGTGGAAGTGGAAAAAATCAGGACACAAACAAATGAGACAAAGCTGATTACAATATTGCCACGAGGCATGTCTGCTGTCGCCACAACCTGCAAATAATTCAAGCCTTCAGTACTTTTGCTGGAGTTTATTTTTATTGTTATTTTAGTTATCGTTGTTTTTTTGTATCATTATATATATATATAAAACCGTATATATTGTGTGAAGTACTCCATTTTTTTTGTACTAGTAGTCCTAAAATACACGTTACCTTTTTGCAAATGCTACTAAAACTCAGTGAAATAGAACAGAGGCATGTATTAATTTGCAGTTTCAACTAGGTACCTGCTTCTGGGGGTTCCTAGGGCCTATTGACTTTATTTACTGTAAAGTAGAGACACTGTTGGGGGCCTTTCACACGGACGGATAGAATGGTGCTTTTAGCTGCGGATTTTCTATTTTTCTACCGCAGCTAAAAGCACACAGCGCTTTCCTATGGCCCCATTCACACACAGCGTTTAGCTGCGATTTCGTTACATGCGGTTCCGTGCGAATAGAAAAAATAGAATTGAATGCGTCCAGGTGCGATGTAGCGCAGCTATCTGCAAACAACCTCATGTAATCGCAGTCTTTTGAGTCAGCTGCGGATAGCAGCGTGAGAAAAAAAAAATCACCCGGAAGCGCATCATAACCAGTAGGTGTACCTGGGAAATGACACAGGAAGTTCAGAGGGATATTGGAAAGAGGAGAAGGCAGCATGGCGGCGCGAGATATATCACATGAGGCCATAATATCCCTTGTGCATTCCTGACCAGAGTTATGGGACTCAGAATGCCCAGGATATGCCGATCGAGTGTTGAAGAGATCCAAGTGGGAGGAAGTATACAAATTTGTCACACCGAACTGGGACAATATGTCTGCCACTGAGCAGGATAACCGAGGTGAGTGCAATGTTTGTTGTGTCTATGAAGCAGGGTACACATGTATCATAGCTGTTTCCCATAATAACCACAAACAGAAGATTTACCCCCTAAATGACCAGGCCATTTTTTAGCGATCCAGCACTGTGTCACTGACAATTATGCAATGCTGCAAACAAACCTAATTTGAAAATGGGAAATTAAATGGTTGGTGTCTTCCCTTAAGTTTTTTCTAGGGTGGGGGGGGGGGGGGTGAGCAGAACTCTCTCGACTTTTCCTAACTTGCGTTATGTTTGATATATATATTGCAGGAAAAGAGGTTTATACACGTTGGAGGTCCCTACGTGACCGGTACAAGAAAGAAGTTAATGAAGAGAAGTCTGCGGAGAGAAGCGGAGCACCCTCAACTCGTCGCAGGGCTAACCCCCATGCAGAGGCTTTGTCTTTTTTGAGGCGCACCACCGAGATGCGCTCGTAAGTATATATATTATATATTTTACTTTTAACAAATTTGTGGGCAGTATAGCCGCACTGTCCTAATGATTTGAGTGGGCTGGAGAGGTGTAGGAGCGGTATACACATCGCTCCTTCACCACTCCAAGGATGCTGCTATCAGGATTTTTGGTTGCGTTACCGCTCCAGTGTGAAAGGTGTCTAAACCCACCCTGCTCTATATAGAGGGCTATTCTGTAGTGTACACATGACAGTATTCATGTTATTTTTAAACTTGTAATTTTGTTATTATTAGAACTGTGTCAAGTGTTCCTGAGAGAGCAAGCGCAAGACGTGAAAGTTTGTCACCAGATGACGCAGACACCAGTCAAGAAACCAATTCAGAGTCACTTTCATCCCAAGAATATCAACCATCCAGTGAAGAACCTGTGGTATGTACTTTCAAAACGTCACAATGATGGTTTTTAATGGGGGGGGGGGGGGGGGGGGACAGTGTCAGTGTGTGTTTTCTTTTAGTTTTTGTATTTTTTTACAATAAATTTTTATTTTATTCTTTTTTTTTTTTCAGCCCTCTCTTTCGTGAGATATCAGGGGTCTTAACAGACCTCTGACATCTTCCCTTTGAGACAGGGAATGGGACTAGGGACACAGATTCCCCAGTCCCTTTCTCAGCAGCCTCCGCTGCGCTGAAAATGAATGGAGAGAAGACAGCGGCTTCTCTTCATTCATGAACTGAAACATTGTAAAAACAGTTTTGGTGGTCTTCTGGCTGCCAATACAGTGACAACAGGTTTTCGGGGCTAAAACAAGTGCCTGTGTCTGATCTACTGAAAACAGGTGTTGCAAGCTCGGACACGACTTTAATAATTGTGCAAGCATCATGTTTATTATTATGTAAGTGTGATCTCAACATCAGAAGCATAATCTATATATTTGATCTATTTGCAGGCAAATGTAGGTAGGAGAGGACAGTCTACTTTCACCAGCCGTAAAAAACGTACTCAACAAGAGACACCTTTTGAGGAATATTTTAACCGTATTATAGCTGAAATGAGAAACCAATCGCAAAACCAGGCCAAAGATGATGAATTTCTCAATATCTCAGACCCAGATGTTATGTTTTTGAGAATGTTGCTTTGTGTAGTCAGGGAGATTCCTCCTGATAAGCGCACTGAGGTCAGGGGTGATATACATGCCTATTTAACGTATATTGTATCCGCTTGCAAAGAGCAACGCCCATATCCAAAATTTCAGCCATGGGCTATGGGTTTTAATTCACCCAGTGGCTCTTTGAGTCGACCAATGGCCAATCAGCAGTTCCATGACACAACACCTGCCATTAATCCTTATGCAGGACCCCCACCGATGTATACACCTTACCCACCTAATCCTGGTTATCAAAGGATGCACGTGCAGCCACACCCAGTTACTTCACCCTCATCTTCCCAATCAGGATCAGGATCACCCATAGATGTTGGCACTGAACCAAGCCACTCTTCCCTGCGTCCCCCTTATCCGGTGTATGAAAACTTGTAGTTTTGACCTTTTAATTTGTTATATTACTGTTTAATTTTTTTATGTTTTGTTACTTGAATTTTATTGATACCTACCTCAATATCCGCTGAACTGTACGGATGTAAGAAACTGTACTGTACTGTTACAAGCTTCCATATCTTGCTACTCCGCCACGCTGGCTCTCACAGTACCAAAGCATTGTTTAGGTTGAGAGCCAGCATGGCCGACTAGAAAGATACTGAAGCTTGGCCCAGTGGGAGATCCCCCAATCTACACAGTGCAGCATACATGGCGAAATCAAAATTAAGGTGACGAAGGTTAGGGTTTTGACACTTTCTCTATGGGGCCATGCCTCAGCAGACTGGCCATACACCTATAGGTTATCTTATGTTTTTCTATGTTCAGATGGAAAAAGTGGAACAGATTCCTCCATCTCCGCTAAACTGCAGATGTAAGAATCTCCCACTGTTCCAAGCTTCCATATCTTGCTACTCGGACGACTAGAAAGATACTGAAGCTTGGCCCAGTGGGAGATCCCCTCCCCCCCATCTACACAGTGCAGTGTACATGGACAAATATAATTCCATCTAATCATAGACATTATGCAGATAATCTATAGGTGTATGGTCAGCTTTAAGCACTAAAAAACCTTTTTAAATTCTATGCTTACATTTGGACATTGTTATCAAACAGCCGCTACACAACAGTTCGTAAAGTTGTGAAAAAATGTTTCAAAGCTGTTTACTGCACTCACAGTGTCCACATATAGTCAAACATATGGTTAACAGCACTTTAGAAATACTCTATATTTTAGGGGGGGGGGGGTACAGAGTCAATTTATACTTGAAAATAGAAGAAAATTCTCTATATTCCTAAGGAATTGAAAAGATAGTTTTCTATACATGCAAGCATTCAATGTTTTGTAAGGTTTGTCTATTTTTTCTACCTTTTTGTTATTTAACATGGCAAAGATATAAAAATAAAAACAATTTAATTGTAAAAAATTGTCAACTACTTTATTTCAAGAACAAATTTAAACTGTAATATAAGGTTGATATAACATGGCTAACAAAGATCTCTTTACAAATGGTCATATTGCCATGGGAGCTGTCCATCCTCTGTCAAAAAAAAATCTGTGAAATCCTCACGCACTTGTAGAGCTTGATTCGTGGGACGAGTGGCAGTAACACGACCTCTGTGTTCTGCGGAAACAGGTAACGCTAACGGGGATTCGGTGGGCACGATCTCCTTACCCCTCAAATAGTTGTGGAGAACACAACATGCCAAAACAACATTGACCGCATGATCCACTTCTAGGTGCATGGCTGTCATCAAAACACGCCATTTGGCAGTGCAAATGCCAAATGCGCACTCCACCATTCTCCGGGCTCTACTGAGACGGTAATTAAAAATGCGCCTCCTGTCAGTGAGACCATGCCTCGTATAGGGCCTGAGAAGGTGGGTGGATAAGGCAAATGCCTCATCTCCCAGCACAACAAAAGGAAGATCTGGCACAGCAGTACCAGGAAGAGGCCTTGACTGTGGCACATTGAATTCACTATTTTCCAATCGCTGGCCCATCATAGAATTACGGAAAATTCTGGAATCTCCAGAACTCCCGTAAGCTCCCACATCCACAGCAATGAACCGCATGTTGGCATCACTGAGCCCCAGGAGGACAATGGAGAAATATTTTTTATAGTTGAAATAACGGGAACCAGAGTTTGGTGGCTTGATGAGACGGATATGTTTCCCGTCTAAAGCCCCAATGCAATTTGGGAAGTTGGTCTTCTCCCAAAACTCCTCAGATATTTCCTCCCACAGACTGAATGTTGGTTCCGGCATGACACTGCTTTTCAGCTCTTCCCGTATAACTTGACATGTATCATGGACTATTGTCGATACAGTAGAAATTCCCATTAGGAACTGATGATGAAGGGAGGTGAAGCTGGCACCAGTGGCAAGGTATCTGCAATACAAAAAAGACACATATATTTATAGCTATATATTATGCAAGAACATACATACACACTATTGTCAATAATATTGGTACACCTGCATGTACATGAATTTAAAGCATCTGTTCAAGATATGGAAAACCTACCTTAAAGTAAGTAGCAGCCGCTCTTCTGCACTAATGCTTCTTCTCATGTTGGTCCTGGTTCTGCTCAGGCGTGTTCTACAGAGTTCCAACAGCTCATCGAAGCTTGCCACGGACATCCGAGTATAATTGTAGAACTTGTCCCCATGGGTCCGCAGCTCACCGAACATGAGGGCAAAGTAGCCAATTGATAGACGCTGTGAGGTTAGGGGATGGACCCAGTAATGGCGGGGACGTCGCCTAGACTGGATCTGTCTTCTCCTCTTCATCCTCATCATCAGCAACATGAGCATCGCCAGCAAACTCATCATATTTGCATTCATTTTTGCAAATCTCAGGCACAACACACCAATCACTCCTCTCACCTCTAAACTCCAACACACACTCAGCAAGTGAACAAAGAAACAGGAAATAGATGGCAGAGGACCGAAATGCATCATGGTTAGATCCAAGGGACAAAAAAATAAAATAAACAGGTTGCTATGGGAATAACTAACCGCAGCTAAACGCAACCGCAAATAAACGCACGTATACGCAGGTAATCGCAATGTACAAATGCAGCTAATCGCATTGCCTGAAGCCTTGAATTTCAAAGAACAAAAAACAGGCTTTTTACTGCGGCAATTTTGCCGTCCATGTGAAAGGGGCCTTAACTTAGCATAATGGGGTTGATTTACTAAAGGCAAATAGACAAAGACTATCCAATCACAAGCAAGGAGAAACAAACAGCATTTTTGCTTGCACATTATTGGATGATGGATGTCAGCAGAGCTTCCCCTCATTTACTAAGCTGTGGAGCAACTGCACTTAATTTCTCTGTCAGCTTTTCATTTCCATTACATTGTGTGATATTAAATAACAACATGAGAATTATGCCTTGCATATGTGATAGCAATTTAGGACATGATATGACGGAGAAAGGTATTGGACATGAAAGCCCCAGCTGGGCAATATGAAGATCTTTTCCTAATATGAAGGTCTGGATAGAGGTCTCCAAACATTTCAGTACTAGAGCCACATAGTAGATTTTACAAATATTTGTGATCCAAGAAATATTACCCCTACATCAGGGTCCCTGTCAGACTCCCCCTTACATCAGAGTATCTATGGGAGTTGACTCCTACATCAGGGTCCCCATCAGAGCTCCCACTTACATCAGGGTCCTCATCAGAGGTCTTCCTTACATTAGGGTCCCCATCTGAGCCTCCCCTTACATCAGGGTCCTCATCAGAGCCCCCCTTTACATCAGGGTCTCCATCAGAGCTCCTACTTACATCAGGGTCACTATCAGAGCTCCCTCTTACATCAGGGTCCTCATTAGATCCTCCCCTTACATCAGGGTTCTCATCAGAGCCCCCCTTACATCAGGGTCCCCATCAGAGGTCTCCCTTACATTAGGGTCCCCATCAGAGCCTCCACTTACATCAGGGTCCTCATCAGAGCCCCCCCTTACATCAGGGTCCCCATCAGAGCTCCTACTTACATTAGGGTCCCCATCAGAGCTCCCCCTTACATCAGGGTCCTCATCAGAGCTCCCCCTTACATCAGGGTCCCCATCAGAGGTCTCCCTTACATTAGGGTCCCCATCAGAGCCTCCCCTTACATCAGGGTCCTCATCAGAGCCTCCCCTTACATCAGGGTCCTCATAAGAGCCTACGCTTACATCAGAGACTTGAACAGAGTCCCTGCTTACATTAGAAGCGGAGATCATAGACAACCTCTGCTGACCCTAACCCTCATATAATTATTGAACCTGTGCCAACTGAAAATACCTGGGGTACCATATCCTGGAATCTATCAGAAAATGGAAAAATGTTTGAGGGATATGGATCTTCTTGGTACCACCATAGATATTATATAAATAGGGGTTGATTTACTAAAGGCAAATAGACGGTGCACTTTGCATAGTGTAGTTGCACTTTGCAAGTGCAGTTACTCCAGAGCTTAGTAAATGAGGTAAAGTTTCACTTTGCAAAGAGTACCCAATCACACGCAAGGAAAAAAAAAAAAAGCATTTTTGATTTTTGCTTGCTCATGATTGGATGATGGAAGTCAGCAGCGCTTCTGCTCATTTACTGAGTTCTGGAGCAACTGCACTTGCAAAGTGCAACTACACTATGCAAAGTGCACTGTCTATTTGCCTTTAGAAAACAACCACATAATTTTTGTTAACATACAAAGTTTTATTACAAAAAATTACTTAAATAAAAATCCAACGATCAGGATATTACAAGTTTGGATACTCATACAAAAGCATGGCTCTCAATTAGCTGAAACACAGTTCCTTTGTTTTGTTATGTGCCCATATTTATTAATATATCTCAATCGTTATTAGTGATCAGCAACGCAGGGGAATATGCTTACAGCTGATGTTTCTCAACATGTTTCATAGTAATGTGCCGCTTCCTAAGGAGATTAGAGAAAATAAGGTGTCTACAAAAGAATATAAAACATACCCACCCAGTTGTGTGACAATAGCAAATTAGTATTCGCTATTGTCTTCCTGATTCTCCTTCCAGGCCAATCAGGAAGCAGGTGCTGAGACCCGATGGGCCGAGAGGAGAAGCAATCCTATTGGCCGCCGATGAGTAGGAGACACAGAGGAAGCCACCGTGAAGCCAAGGAGGAGACACAGGGTGAAGCCGCCGTCCCGGAGAAAGTGTTGGCCGCAACCTAGATGGGGTAAGTGCAGGGTGCGGCGCGGCTGATCCGACTGACCGGGGGGGGGGGGGGGGGGTGTCGGGCAGATTGTTTGCCGCCCCAAAAAAAATATAGCACCAGCCGCCACTGGTCTCGAATCTTACCCAGGGGCACAGGACAATCCAACCCACTAGGCCAAAGACAAGGGCCACATCTCTCCCCAGGTGGACATGGGAGCAGTGCTAGCAAGCTAGGAATAAAAGCTATAAAATTAAACAAAATTGGTAAAAAGATGTAAATGATTCCAATTAAGAAACACATTAGATCACCACATGACCAGACTAGAGTTTGATCTACCTACCAAAACTCAACTATGATGAAAAGTAAATGAATGATGGACAATGCAGCAGGGACATGGAAAAGTTAAGGATGGAACCCACTTTAATCAGAAACATCCAAAATCTACAGGATGCGGCAGCGGGTACAACAGATTTTAACATATCAGATCTAAAGAGGCCTTTAATCTCAAGCTCTAATGTCAATAAAGATAAAAGGAAGAGGGAAACAAGTGAATCCATATGTCCAATAAAAAATGTACAAATGTATAGAAAGCGTCAGTGGATTAAAGAGCCATAAGAGTGAAAGAAAGGGGGGGGTCCAGCAATACAGCCAAACTGCACTTTCCAAAGTGTACAGCGCACAACCTACAACCATATGGCATGCCTAATGTTTGAGCACAAACAAAAATTTGACACAGGAATGTAAAGATTTACTCTACTTTAGGCTGTGCATACAGAGCAACAAATGACACCATGAAACGACATGATCAATGCTTATCCCATGCAGGTGAAAACACAAGGTGCAGGTAGGAAGGTTTATAATGCTTTAGAAAAAGTATAGCAATGAAGTGAAAATGGCCCTCGTTCCATTTGCTAGCTTTTGAATACTTGTGCTCAATTTGAAATCAAATGTGGCCTTTTAGACATTTGACATTAAATACCGGGGTTATGGCAGCAGCTAGCTGCCATAACCCCAGTATTGTTATTTTCTGTGGGCAAATTGGCGTCGGAGAAAAGTGGTCCCGCCAACAAATTCCCCACGGGATCACTTTTAGAGGCGGCAGGAGAGGTGCCTCAGCCGCTTCCCAGTCGTTTCCAAGCTTACCGGAGCTGTCGGTAAAACCTGGAAGCAATCCGATGCAGCCGTTAGCTGGGCAGGAATTCAAGTGAGCACGTGATGGGGGACTCATCTCTATGCCTTTTGGAGGACCGGAGCGACCTCTAATTTCACTTCCGGCACTCTGGCATTAACACATTTTTATTTATTTTTTAAAGTTAAAATTTGAGAGCAATAATTTGCGTAAATAGCGTAAGACCTCCTCTTCAACTCTAAACAGGTAACCTGCAAAAAAAATTAAACTGTCGCTAATGGAGATTTTTAAGTACCGTCGTTTGTCGCCATTTCTCAAGCATGCACAGTTTTAAAGCATGACATGTTAGGTATCTTTTTACTCGGCGTAACATCATCTTTCACATTATAAAAAAAAATTGAGGTAGCTATTTACCCCCTTAATGACCAGGCCATTTTTTATTATATGGCACTGCGTCGTTTTAACTAACAATTGCGCGACGTTGTACCCAAACAAAATTTATGTCCTTTTTTCCCAGCTCTGCAACTATAAAACTGTGTAGCGGCGGCGGGCGGCTGTATACAGCAAGACTGCGTACCCCCTGCCCTTGGTCCACGTACCCCTAGGGCCGCAGGGCTGGTGCAAGGATTTTTGACACCCAAGGTGAAACCTCATGTTGCTGCCCCCTCTTAGCTTCACCCACCCCCGTTGCCCTGCCTATGTATACCCCACCTTTTTAATGAAGCACCCTTTAAATGCAGCCTACCAGCGCCCATCAATGCAGCCTACCAGTGCCCATCAATGAATGTTTGCTTGCTTCTATTCATTTTGGAGTCGGGACACAGACACAGTCCTCCGCTGCCGCTGCGCCTCTGACACTATGTGCGAACGGAGCGGCGGTTGCCTGCTGATGCTGAGACTTAGTTGCTTGCTGAATAGAGTAGGAACAACAGTGACCGGGCGCCCTGGGCAGCAGTGCGCCCTAGGCGGCTGCCTAGTTTGCCTAGTGGTAGCACTGGACCTGCCTAGGGGTATGTGTACCACGGGTTGAGAAACCCTGCTCTAAGTGACAGCTCTGAGTTTGCTGGGTTCCCTGACATAACATCCAAGATGGCAGTGCCTAGCGGCAATCTCAGGGCTTTTGGATGTCACCACACACGGAAATATTTTACAGGTAAAAAACACACATAAAATATGTTAAATAATCTTATGGGAAGATTTTTGTTAAAATTAATGGTCAGGCGATAGAGTATCTTTAAGGTTGTAGCAGGGACTGTTGATGCCCTGCAGATCAAACCCTGCCCCAACCCCCTCACACTAGAACAATCATTTTGGGTGGAGTGATTTTTTTGTATGCAAAGCTGGGGGGGGTTTGTCTTCCAGTGTGGCAGTCCCTGTAAGACTGTTTCAACAAGGAATTAAAATTCTAGGTCATTTTTATCCTTGAAGGATGAGCGCAGGTCTGAAATAATTTGCATTGATACGAGAATGATGCTTCGCATTAGCCGTGATCAAACAGTCGCACTCCCCCCAGAACCAAAATGAATTGTTTCACTCTCATCTTCATTCCGCTGTTTTTGAGCAAAAACGCTGACTTTGATGAAATTCGCTTTTAATTCCTCACACGTCTGGAAGTTATTTTTCTGTGAACATGGAGCTTTAATTGTAGTTGATATCCCTTTTTTCACCTTCATTTGAATGTTATAATTGGATTGGTAAGATACTTTGTTTAATAAACTGTGTTTTTGCCAAGTTACATCAAGGACAATGTTCAGATAGGTGGCTTAGCTGAATAGTAGTGAACATAGGGCATAAAGACCTATAAAAGTGTCTTAAAGGGTTAGTTCTCCCAAAAGTGATATTTAGTTATATATGCAGCCTGGTGATCCGAGTCAATGCCTGGCTTCTTATACAGTATGTATTGGAAACTACAACTGAGAGATCTCCCTTCTATGATTCCCAAATCTCTTCCTATCTATCTGGGAGTTTTGGATGTTACTGCCCACCTGTGCATGTCTCATCCCCTCCATAATTTAAAATAGATTAAACAAACTCATTTTTAAAGGTAGGAACACTAAAGCCGCGTACACACGATCGGTTTTACAGATGAAAACAGTCAGAGGGATTTTTTTCATCGGACAAACCGATTGTGTATGCGCCCCATCGGTCTTTTTTCCATCGGTGTCAAAAAATAGAACAGGTTTTAAATTTTTCCGATGGATAAAAAACCGATAGCAAATTCCGATCGTCTATGGCAAGTCCATCGGTTAAAAAACCCACGCATGCTCAGAATCAAGTCAACGCATGCTCAGAAGCATTGAACTTAATTTTTCTCGGCTCATCGGAGTGTTTTACGTCACGTTTGGAACGGTCGGTTTTTTGACTGATGGTGTGTAGGCAAGACTGATGGAAGTCAGCTTCATCGGTTTTCTGATGGAAAAATCCATCGGTTTAAAAACCATAGGAAATCCGATCGTGTGTACAGGGCTTAAGAATGGCCACAGCAGATATAAGAACTCAACTGCAAGGACCTCACCAATAAAGTCCCTTAAAGATATGTAGCACTATCCCCGCAAGGACCTCTGGTTTTGACTGGCTCTTTCCTAAACAGTACAGAGGCAGTCTGTCAGGGCCTGGATCTGAACCCAGGACCTCAGCTGTATCTGGCTGAGGCTCTTCTCACTAGACTTGCACATTACGGATTTTTTTTTTTTAGTTTAGTTTAGTTTTCATTCGTAAAATATATAATTTCCTATGCTCAAATACAATACAACACCCTTCTCACCCAGTTCTCAGAAATGCACTTTGCCTGTAATCCAACTTCCAGCACAAAATTAATCAGCTGATTGGACAACTAGTTGACCTTTTGTTTCATTAGACCATTAATGAATCATGCCGAATTCATTCGTTATTTTCGTTATAATTTCTTTCCTATTAGATGAAATTCATAATTTTTTTATTCGGATGCATCCGAATGTCCGAAAGATGCAAAATTCAGCCGAATTTCATTTCGTTACGAAACAAATTGCACGTGTCTACTTCTCACTGTGTCACCTGAGATGCTGGACAGCTCCTCTGATTGGTTAGGACTTTCTTGCCTTGTCTCTTGTTTTCTGGTGAACCTTGAACTCTTTGCTCCTTCTATGAGCTTCCTGATTTAAGCAATGTCTCTGCACTTCCTGTTTGACAGATTATTGTGCTACCTCCACACAATATCTTGCTCTTGTCGCTCCTGCTGCCGTCCATATCTTCACTACCACTTTGGCTTGTTCCTCCTGCAACTACTCATTACCAACCTTCAGCTTGTTTACTGGATATGCTTCTGCTTATCCCTACCTTCTATATCTGTTGCTGAACCTCTGCTTGCTCACCTCCTAATGTGGTGATCCTGAGGACCACAACCTGGTATTAACTCACAGCCACAGCAAAACTCATCTCCACCATTAGGAGCTCTGGAGAACACCAGTTAGTACTTAGACTTCACACCTCAGATGAGCTTGTGTCATCTGCCAGGGTGACCTGCTTCTGTACTTATCCAGCTGGTTGGTGGGTTTCTAGCTACTGCTATAGCTACTGGCCTCCGAGCCTGACTCCAGATTGTGACACCGCCAGTCACCCAAGCATTGGTGCATTCATTCTGGCTCCAATAAACCATCTAGGGTTAATTATTGCTTGCAGAACTTGTAACAGGAGAGGGAGCAGGGTATGGGATACTCCAAAATGGTTAGTACTTAGCAATTAGAGGACAGTCTTCTCCTTAAGCAACAGTGAACACTGAATAGTCTATTTCCTTCACAGCTGAAAACCATGGGGGGGGGGGGGGATCACTCTGGAATCTGGCTACCTTGTTCCAATGTATAACTACTGGTACCCAGTGCAATCTTCAGAACACTATTCAGTCACAGGGATCACCTTTAGTGTCTTTACTCACAAGCCCCCCAGGACACCTGCCTCCTTCCATCCTGCTCCAGACACCACTTGGTGAGGGAGATAATTTGTCTCCAGACCAGATCCCTTGAAGAAAGCTTGCAGTCAGATCCAGGCTGCTTCTAGGTCCCAGCACTACAGCTCCTAACCTTGCAGTAACGATGACAAAAAATGGCGGAGTCTCTCCCAAAAGACAGGTACATGCCTGTCCTAACCAGAGGGGGAGCAGGATGGGACCAGGGCCATCTTGGCAGGATCCACTGACCAATACAGGTCCCGTACACACTTTAAAATGTAAATGCTAACAGTACATTTCACTTATTAGTTCCCTTTTGGTCTGTTAAATATACCATTGAAATCGTTTTATTATGTCTGTTTGACAAGTGCAAAAAGCTGTTCATCCAGCCAGAAATCTTGTTGACAACCTCCTGTGCACATTGCCTCTATTATCAGGTAGCATTGTTACCTGCTATCATCGTGGACTACAAAATCCCTCTCCTGGTATGGAGAAGAGCAGGTGTTATGTAGTCCTAACGCACTCCTTGTCCTAGGGTGACAATGCTTCTCAGTATGGTTTTCACACTAGGACAGGAATTAAGTTAATGGTAGGCTTGCCAGGTTAAAATAAAGAAAAAAGTGTGAAGAAAATTAATGCAATCAAAATCAATCTAATGAAATAATTTTTTTGTACTTGAGTTTAAATACACTTTAAATATTAAAGACCAATGTTAAGAGAAGATTAAGATAAGTGTTTGCAGGAATAGTTTAAATAATAGGGTCAATTTCGAGTTAGGCTACGGTTAGGAGTAAGAAGGCAGCATGGGATCCTGCTGATTCTTGCAACAGTGAATTATAGAGAACATAGAATTTAAACCTAATGCACTTCTTGTAATGGGTATTATTTTCATATAACATTTAGTCACTAATGTATATTAGTTATTGCTTTTTAAGCACCTTCCTTTCATCCAGCACAAACTTCACTCCTAATTTTTTTCATATCTGGACAACTACTAAGAATCTCTTTAATTTTCAGGAGCCGAACATTTACGTTTTTGGATGTATGGAAGAGAACTGCAAAGGGTGTTGCAGCCAAGGCTATACAGGCTTACAAGATAAGTAAATGTGGCACTTCAAAAACCCACACTTAAGCCCTGTACACACGATCGGATTTCCTATGGTTTTTTAACCGATGGAATACTCCATCGGAAAACCGATGAAGCTGACTTTCGTCAGTCTTGCCTACACACCATCAGTCAAAAAAACGACCGTTCCAAATGCGGTGACGTAAAACACTCCGATGAGCCGAGAAAAATGAAGTTCAATGCTTCTGAGCATGTGTCGACTTGATTCTGAGCATGCGTGGGTTTTTTATCCGATGGAGTTCCCCACAGACGATCGGAATTTGCTATTGTTTTTTTTTCCATCGGATAAATTTAAAACATGTTCTATTTTTAAACACTGATGGAAAAAAGACCGATGGGGCCCATACACGATCGGTTTGTCCGATGAAAAAAGTCCATCGGACTGTTTTCATCGGTAAAACCTATCGTGTGTACAGGGCTTAACTCTACTAGTGCATACTTTTTTTATAACCTGCTGGAAGCTGTAGCCATAAGCATAAAAAACATATTTCCCTAGAACACATCTAATACATATGACAACACGAGTTCATGATCTAAAGATTTGAAGGAAGATATGCTTCGGTTGTATAGCAACTTTGTGTTTTCCTTTCAGTATGCCTTATAAAGCTAAGACTATTTGATGGAGAATCCAGTTGCTTCAGATAACAAGAATGGTTCTTCTTGAAATCCTGTAGCCCGGTGTTGGAGATAGACTCATTCTGACTCTCTGAGCAATGAGCAGTTCCAAAATATATTTTACACACCTGATTTATGGAGTGCTTGAAGAAGATTCATTACACATTATTTTAATTTTAAGTGAATTTTATGCCTCAATAAAACTGCCAGCTTTGAACAAGCACTTACTGAACCGATGTGAGGAATTTGCGTCAAAGGTATTTGAATTCAGAGCAGGTAGCATGAAACCATATAGAATAAAGGTGACATTAAAGGTGACATTAATACCATCTGCTTTGTACATCATCTTACAAACTCTGTGTCTTGCATCTGTAACAGTTTGGTTTGACCACCAAGCAATGAAAAGCCAGATACCCTTTACAATCCGGAAGCAAACTTGTCATTTTCAGAATACAGTGTAAAAGTGAATAACGTAGAAACGCTTCCAGTACAACCAGTACTAAGAAAATATGTCATGTCCTATAAAAGAGGAACTGAAAACTTCTCAGACACGATCTACTTTGAACACTCAGGAGATCTGATCTAGTGAGCCTGATCTTGTAAGCCCAAAGGAGGAAATGTCTCAGTCAACACAGACTCATGGAGAAACAAAAATGCCTTAATAATTAAAGACTAAGCAGAGCTAGCAAAGTGATACAAAAGATGATGCCTGTACTCCACTCCCTATATTACAGTAATGTGAGAAACTTTTTGTCTTCATACAATGACCCTAAGGCCTCATGCCCACGGGCGTTTTTTCAGCCGCGTTTTTGAGCGTTTTTTACAGCTTAAAAACGCCTGTCCATGTTAGTCTATAGCTTCATGCCCACCTAGGCGTTTTTGAGCTGTAAAGAGCATAGGCGTTTGTAAGCTGTAAAAAAAACCCAGGGCCAGTGCGTTCCTCAGCGTCAGAATTTGGCAGGAAAAAACGCGAGCGTCAAAAAACGCGCAAAAACGCGCACTAACGCGCACTAACGCGCAAAAAACGCGCACTAACGCGCGGTCGCGTTTTTAGCTCCGACGTTTTTTTGTTTTTTTGTTTTACAATATTTTACAATATTTTACAATATTTACAATAACATGGACAGGCGTTTTTAAGCTGCAAAAAACGCAGCTGTAAAAACGCCAGTGGGCATGAGGCCTTAAGAACAACAATAGTCCACTAAAGCTGATCAAGAACTGTAAGGCCGCGTACACACGGTCGGATTTTTCAACAGACAAACCTCCGTCGGAATTTCCGACCGAAAAATAGAGAACTTGCTCTCTATCTAAGTCCGTCGGAAATTCCGACAGAAAAAGTCAGATGGGACATACACACGGTCGCAATATCTGACGAAAAGCTCCCATCTGACTTTTTCTGTCGGAAATTCCGACCGTGTGTACGCGGCATAAGATTTATCTTGTTTTCTTATCCACTTTAAACAGCATGGATGGAGGAATCTCCCCTGCTGGCCATTGTATTCTGACAGCATAATATGTGTACAGTGGCTGCATCTAATTGGATGTAGCTGCTGTTTGGGCAACAATTTTCCACTCGGCTCCTTCAATTTTCAGATCAAAGGATGTGGTAGGGGAAGGTGCTGACAGGGCCATCCATGGCTCAAAATTCACTCTGTGTATGGACATCTTTGGAGATTTGAATAACTACCAAATGCCACTTTAGTTCCGAAATCCTTCCTAAGCATTAATATCCCACGAAGACCATAACTTTTAAGAACCCTACTCCCATATTTCAACTTTGGAAGTTATCTCTCTATTTTCTGACATGTTAATAAAGCTTACTTCAGTGTTTAATATAATTAAAGGTGGGATAACCATGTATGTATAGGGTACAGTGGCACCATAAAGGTAGTTCAGGGATCAAAATGTGACATTCAGAAAACTATTATGAAAGAAAATAGGGGTCTCTGCATATTGTCCCCATATACTGTGACCTGAACTGTACTGTTATTTGTTATACATGACAGATCATTTTTGTAAATCTGCCAGCATTGGCAAGGTTTTGCAAAGGTCGAGACCACTTTCTAGTTCACTTAACACATCCAACTCTAGGTTCCTAAATGTGAATCTCCACCCACATTTTGGGCTTGTGTCATTGCCATCAGTTTTCCATCAGTCTTCTTTTTCTGAGATAATTTTGAACTCATTGACAGATGCATTTGTCTTGCAGTTGATCTCATTCGGACCTGTTTCAATGGGATTTGTATTTCCTTAGACTTGTATGGAAATGCGCAACCCACTTAATGCTAGCAAAAGTCTGTTGACACAGACCTTTACCCTGATCTTATGAGTTTCATCTTCATGCTGTAATTGCCCTATAGACTATGTTGAGTTCTAATAATGCTATGGTGCAGTCCAAATAAGAGCAATCACTTCATAATGACAAACTGCACCTACATGTATGGGTGCCATGCTGCCTCTACACAGTAGGAAAATGCCTATGTAGGCCCTATACACACATTCACATTTTAATGCATTTAGCAATACCCCCGAAGGGGCCGCTAGTTTAAAATTTGGGCCTGCCGTTATATTTCTTTTCACCACACTCGTCTTAGGGGTTCCTCTTGAAGAGCTCTTATGAATGACCACACCAACACTTGGTTTCTTTTTCTTCAAGAGTTTTATTATAAACAGTTCCAACAGAGGGGTAGAGGGATAGGGGAGGTTCAGGAACCTTGCTTTGCGGATCACAGGCACAATCTTAGATCCAGAGGACAAATCAGTTCCACTCTGGATTCAGCAACCACCGGATAGGCCCACTCTCACCGACCTAGCAACCGGTGCAAAGCTCGCTCAAAGTCTCTGCCACAGACTTGGTGAGTGCCATCCAGTCGTTCCACAATCTTCCACCACAAGATCGTGTAACCACACTGACACTTTGCAAAAGTTCCTTCAAAAAGTACACAGCTCACGGTGCCAGAATCTTTCAGCCAGCCGGCAGCACCGTGAGTCAAACTGGCCAGGATGCGTCCTTCAATTAAGTCCACAATTGTTTCGCTTCTTCCCGCAGACAAGATCGTGTAGGACCATCCCTGGACTAGTAGGCCCCAGAAAATCCTGGGCCTACTTCTCAGTTGCAAAGCCTTGGGCCAGCAGGCCCCGAGGCCGGAAATGGCTTGCACATCCCTGAGGCCAGGAGGGCCATCAGGTCAGGATCCATCAACGAACCCCGATAGAGCGGTCTCTGTCGCTTAAGTACCCCCTCCCAGAATGCACAGCGGGTTGACCATGCCCCCTAAGCCACTTCTGGGAAAGGAATACCCAATTCATCCAGCCAGCTGCATTTACAACCTTGACCTGTGGTGACAGTGACACCTACTGTCAAGTAGAAAAACTTGCAACCCAGCCGAACTGAAACAGAGCCAACAATTTAGCATAATTCCTTCTGAGCTGAACTACAGACAACTAAACTTAACACATAGCGCCTACCCAACAGGAGCAGGGCGCTACATGCGTATGTTGGAATGTGCTAAAATACATGTGTCATCAAAGACAATAGACATGTAGGGAAATGTTACCACTCCAAGTCTGTAAAAAAATAATTTACCTCTGGAACTCCTGGTGCTCAGCCCAACCACGCTCTATGAACGTTCATCAAAGAAAATGTTATAGATAGAGCCTATTCACATATGAGTGCTGCCGTGCATTTTTTAAAATGGCACAGGTCCATTTTTTTTTCAGCTTTAATTTGTATTGAGGCCCAAATAGGTCAATGATAATTTATGTAAGATGTGTTTTTATAGTTTTCATAAAAAAAACTATGATGTGTGAAAACACATTAAAATTGCTTGTCAACTGATGTGCAAAATGCATGTGCAAAATGTATTAAAAAAAATATTACAAATACATGAAAATGGGTATGGAAAGGTGTGTACCTAGACTTAGGCTGCAGATGGGTCGACCAATTGGTTGATAAAAAAAAAAGAATGATCTACCCAGTCCACAGAAGTGAAGTGGAAGGAGGAATCTTCCCCACTGTGCTATAGTATTCTGGACTACTCTGCTGTCAGAATACTATAGCACAGTGGAGAGGATTCCTCCATCCACCTCACTTGTGTAGATGGGGTAGCCCGTTCTTTTTTTTTTTTCAATCAGCCCACTGGTTGACCAATCTGTTGACAGCCTACCGTCTACAGCGCTGATCGAATACATTTTTTCCAACATTTCTGTTTGACAGGTGTTGATCACCTTCTGTTGAGCAGTAACAGCCATAGAGGGATCGAAATTCGGCTGGTCCATGCTGTACTGGCTGGAATTTGCTCCATCCATGGTCAGCTTTAGGTAAGAGCAGGGGACCCACACTGCAGGGCACATGGTCTCCCAATGCAAATCCAACTATTTTCTGATCTAAAGGACCCCCTAAAGCAGTCCATTTGAAGGGATCAGACAATCTGAACCATTCTGCACTAGAAATCCACACCAATCAATTATTATCTGACGTCTTTTGTCCCAGTAGAGTAAACCATTTCCCACCTGTGGGGTAGAGATAAGGCATCTGAGTATAGGTGAATTGAAAATATAACCTGATCACACCATGTGTCTTCTATAATCTGTATGTATGTACAGACTCAGTGCACAAGCAACATCAGAGAACTGCACTTGCTTGAAATGTTAGATGTAGCCCAGTTCAGGCACCCTATCAGTACTTGCCTGAGCCAGGTTAGGTAAATTGACTCCAGCTAACAATCACAGACGCTTACATTTCTGCCATCAAATCAGATCTATAAATTGTAAAAAAATTGTAAAAATTAGGTGTTTATCTGCAATCAAAATACAGCAAATTCACACCAGCAGAAGTAGGAATTTGGAGCCTGTCAAGTTTTCCATGACGTACAGGCTGCACATACCAAATGCATTGCAGTTCATTATTACATAGCTCCCAAATGTCACTTTTTAGTGCCAGAATCCTCTCTATCTTTTTCTGCCTGCTTTGTTTCTTCTCAAGGCTAACATGCAATAAACAAAACCAATTTTACACAGTGCGTGCTTTGTTCTAATCAAAGCAATGATAAATACATGTACTTACGGCATATGATTTTATATTGCATTTTTTTTCTATCCCCTTCTTATTTTTACTTTTATGTATCTTTTTTGTATATTTATTTAATGGACGAATCCATCCAAACTTGCTTTTGTTGATATAGGAAAGAATGGTATATTTTTTAGTAAGCACATATTTAAATCGATATTGCTGTTTTAGGGTTGGTTTTGCAGCATAATTTTTTTTTAAATTAATTTTAGGTACTTATATAGTGCCATCAATTTACACAGCGCTTTACATATAGTATACATTCACATCAGTCCCTCCCCTCAAGGAGCTTGCAATCTAAGTTCCCTAACTCACATTCATACACTAGGGACAATTAAGACAGGAGCCACCAAATACACCACCAAAAACATCATCAGAAGTCTCCGAGACAGCACATCACCAAATGACATCATTTCTACAAAACTCCTGAAAGAATGTACCGACATCTTGGCACCCACCATAACACATCTCGTAAATCAATTGTTCAAAGAAGGTATTGTTCCGATCTCCCTCAAGCAAGGCATAGTCAAACTCCTCCTAAAAAAAACCAACCTCGACCCCAAAGACCCAAACTACCGCAGACCGGTAACAAGTCTTAACACCATCTCAAAGAGCATGGAGAAAGCAGTAGTACAACAGCTACAACTCCATTTGGACTCCCACAAACTCCTGGATCCACTACAATCAGGCTTCCGGCCAGGCCATGGCACAGAAACAGCCCTTCTCAAAATATGGGATGACGCCCTCAAAGCTGTAGATGACGGAGAATCATGTCTTCTGGTACTGCTGGATCTCAGTGCAGCGTTCGACACAGTAGACCACAAAACTCTACTCATCCGCCTTAAAGAAGTAGCAGGAGTCGCAGACCCTGACCTACCCTGGTTCGCATCCTTTCTAGAAAATCGTTCACAGACAGTAAAACTAGGAGCCTTCACCTCTGAAACTCGCGCAATTTCTTGCGGAGTCCCTCAAGGATCACCCCTGTCACCCGTGCTCTTTAACATCTAACTTCGCCCACTCCTCAAAATCATCAGCAAACAGGACCTGTGCTACCACTCATACGCTGACGACACCCAACTTTACTTTCGTATCACCGGAAAAAAAGACCAATATCACGGACTGGAAAATTGCCTCACATTGATCGATGATTGGATGACTGAGAGTTCCCTCAAACTTAATGGATCCAAAACAGAACTTCTCCTCCTTCACACAAACTGAAAGACAAAAACTAAGACTTCCTGGACACCACCCACCATTCTTGGACAGACCATTACCCCGAGCACCAAAGTCAAAAGTCTCGGAGTCATCTTTGACTCGGAGATGTCGATGGATGCACAAATAGGATCAGTAGTCAGCGGATCGCCCCATCTCCTACGCCTGCTGTGTAGACTCATCCCCTTCATCCCAGAAGAGGACATAGCAGTAGTAGTTGGAACAATCATCAACTCCCGACTCGACTACGCAAACTCCCTCTACATAGGACTACCTAAATACCAGATTTTGCACCTACGAGTCGTTCAGAACACGGCAGCCAGACTGGAAACAGGGAAAAAACCTTGGGAATCCATCACCCCTTCACTGAGGACCCTGCATTGGCTAACAGTAAAGGATCGGGTCACATTCAAGACCCTCTGCCTCACCCACAAGTGCACACAAGGAAACGCTCCTCAATATATATGCGAGAAGATAAAACTCTACACCCCCAATCGCATTCTCCGATCAACCAACCAAAACCTCCTTCACATCCCCAAGTCCCGCTACAAATCGAAGGGAGAACGAAGATTTGCAGTCCAAGGACCACGGCTATGGAAAGCTCTACCCACGGACAAAAAACGTAAGACCCACCTCTTCTGAAGGTTTAGGACGTCCATGGAGGCAAGCGCCTTGAGGCGATTTAGTTCACATTTGTAGCGCTATACAAGTAATTCACTCACTCACTCACTCACTCAATTAAACTACCTGCATGTCTGTCAGACTTGTACGTACTAGACTGGAGAGACCAATGTAGCAGAGGAAGGTCTCCCTTACGTGTCCGACTCACGGCCCCTGGTAGTATATACAGGAGGCACGGGAGTGCGGAGTGGTGTGAGAGCCTGGCGGGTATTTGCAGGGGATGCGGCTCAGGATCCAGGTGCAGAGGAGATGGTGTTCAGCTGGACAGGCAACAGGAACACAGGCAGATGATGCTGAGCAGGAGCAGAGCAGGATAGTCGGGTCACAGGCAGGGTCGGCAACTGGCAGGCAGCAAAGTACAAAGGAGCAGGCAGGTTCAAGGTCAAGGCAAGCCAAGGTCAGGTGCAGGCAGAAGGCAAGGGTAATCCAATAGACAGGCCGGGTGATCAGGAGACAAGTGTAAAGACAGATAACAGGAGCAAATGTCACGGGAAGCTGCAGCCAAAGGTGTGCCTTTCATAGGCAGAAAGTGGGCCATTTTGGATAGTCTGTCTACTACAACAAAAATAGTAGAAAACCCCTCAGCCAGGGGAAGTTCCACAATGAAATCCATCGAGATCATCTGCCAAGGTCTTTCTGGGACAGGTAGAGGCTTTAATAGACCCCAGGCTCTTGCCCAGCTACTCTTGCTTCAGGAACAGGTATTGCATGACTCCACATAGCTTTTACAGTCGCTCATCAGCTGAGGCCACTAAAATGTGCGCTGAATCAGTTCAGCCGTCTTAAGAGCACCGACTTATGGTCGTGGCAAAGCTCCATCACTGCTACCCTTAGGTTCTCCGAGACCACAATTTTGCCTTTATGCCACATCAACCCATTTTGGGCCCTTACACAGGTATCAGGAGATGGGGTCACTCCAGCAGAGGCTTGTCTGATTCGGGATATGAGATCCCCTTGAAGCAACAGGAAGTTCCCCAAAGGGAGGATGGTGTCTGGGAGTATAGATCTCTCGGAATCGTTGAACATGCGGTAGAGTTCATCTGGTTTGGTATTTTTTGACCCAGGTCTGTACGTATTGTGAAACAGGAATCTTGAGAAAAAAAGTGCCCACCTTGCCTGCCGTGGTTTCAGTCTCTTGAACGTTCTTAGATACTCTAAGTTCTTATGGTCGGTGTAGACCAAAATGGGATGTGCAGCACCCTCAAGTAAGTAACGCCACTCTAATGTGGCCTTGATGGTCAAAAGCTCTCGACCCCCCACATTATAGTTCTTTTCCGCTGTGGATAGTTTGCGAGAAAAGAAGGCCACTGGATAAAGAAGGGACTTGGCTCCTTGCCATTGGGATAGCACAGCTCCTACCGCGATTTCTGAAGCGTCCACTTCAAGGACAAACGGTAAAGCAGGGTCAGGGTGTTTCAAGATGGAGGCAGAGGTGAACAACTCCTTAAGCTTCTCAAAGTTGGATTGGGCCTTGGAGGACCAACAGAATCGGGTCCCTTGCTTGGTAAGTTTGGTAAGGGGAGCGATTATCGCAGAAAAGCCCCTGATGAATTTCCGGTAAAAATTGGAAAAACCGATAAAACGCTGAACCCCCTTTTTATCTGTGGGAGCTGGCCAATCCAGGATGGCAACAACCTTCTGAGGATCTATTTTGATGCCTTCAACAGAGATGATTAATCCCAGGAATTGGATGCATTGCAGTTCGATTTCTCACTTCTCTGGTTTAGCATAAAGTTCATGTTGCCTGAGCTGGGTTAGAACATTTCGGACATGCCTGCGGTGGTCATTTACTGTGGGAGAGAAGATCAGGATGTCATCCAGGTAAACTATGACGTACAAATCCAAATAGTCACAGAAGATGTCGTTGACAAAATGTTGGAACGTGGCTGGTGCATTACACAGCCCGAAGGGCATGACAAGGTACTCGAAGTGCCCGAATCGGGTACGGAAGGCCGTCTTCCACTCATCTTCCTCCCTGATACGGATTAAATTGTAGGCTCCTCTCAGATCAAGCTTAGTAAAAATAACTGCGGATCCCAACCTTTGGAAAAGTTCAGGCACAAGGGGCAGTGGGTAATGTTTTTTTATGGTGATTTTATTCAATTCCCGATAATCGATGCAGGGTCGTAAAGAATGGTCTTTTTTTTTTGACAAAAAAGATACCAGCACCGGCCGGAGAGGTAGAGGGACGAATAAACCCCTTCTTTAGATTATCATCGATATAAACCTTCAGAGTGCCCAGTTCCTGCTCAGTTAAAGGGAAGATTCTTTCAAATGGGACTTCGGTTCCTGGTAGTAACTCTATAGGGCAGTCATAAGGCCTATGTGGAGGAAGGGTCTCTGCCCCCTTCTTGCTGAACACATCCAGAAAGTCATGATAGGGTACAGGGATTGACTGCCCTAGTTCAGAGCCAGTGTCAAGGCAGAGAAGTTGTGGGGAATTAACTGAGGTTTGTTGCAAACAGTGCTGCTGGCAGTAACTGGACAAGAACTTGATCTACCCCAGTCAATACTGGGGTTATGGGCTTGCAGTCAGGGCATCCCCAAGATGATGGGGAATAGGGATGAGCCGAACACCCCCCGGTTCGGTTCGCACCAAAACTTTCGAACGGACCGAAAGTTTGTGCGAACTTTAGAGCCCTATTAAATAGAATGGACTTGAACGTTCAAAATCAAAAGTGCTAATTATAATGACTAATATGCTAGTTATTGTCCTAAAAAGGGTTTGGGGACCTGGGTCCTGCCCCAGGGGACATGTATCAATGCAAAAAAAAAGTTTTAAAAACTGACGTTTTTTTCGGGAGCAGTGATTTTAACCAATTGCCGACCGCTCACGGCATATATACGTCGGCAGAATGTCTCGTACAGGCAAAATCACGTACCTGTACGTGGCCCTTTAACTGCCGACGTCGAGGTCGCGCGCGCGCGACCCCCCTGCCTTCCCCGTGAGTGGACCGCGGGTCCCGCAGACTCGATCGCCGCGGGGATCCCCGCGATCGTCTCACGGAGGCTCGGAGCGGGGAGATGTGTGTGTAAACACAGCATCTCCCCGCTCCTCTACTGACACTGTCAGCGATCTCCGCTCTGTGTAATCAGAGCGGAGATCGGTGACGTGTCAGTCGTAGCCACGCCCCCCCTCAGTTAGTAACACGCCCAAAGGCACACTTAACCCCTTCAGCGCCCCTAGTGGTTAACCCCTTCACTGCCAGTGTCATTTTCACAGTAACCAGTGCATTTTTATTGCACTGATCGCTGTGAAAATGACAATGGTCCCAAAAATGTGTCAAAAGTGTCCGATGTGTCTGCCATAATGTCGCAGTTATGAAAAAAATCGCTGATCGCCGCCATTACTAGTAAAAAAAAAAAAAAATCATAAAAATGCCTTAAAACTAAACCCTATTTTGTAAACGCTATCATTTTTGCGCAAACCAATCAATAAACGCCGATTGCGATTTTTTTTACCAAAAATATGTAGAAGAATACGTATCGGCCTAAACTGAGGAAAAAAAAAGTTTTTTTATATATTTTTTTGGGGATATTTATTATAGAAAAAAGTAAAAAATATGTAATTTTTTTAAAAATTTTCGCTCTATTTTTGTTTATAGCGCAAAAAATAAAAACCGCAGGAGGTGATCAAATACCACCAAAAGGAAGCTCTATTTGTGGGAAAAAAGGACGCCAATTTTGTTTGGGAGCCACGTCGCACGACCGCGCAATTGTCAGTTAAAGCGACGCAGTGCCGAATCGCAAAAAGGGGCCTGGTCATAATGGCCCGTATTGGTCCGGGGTTTAAGTGGTTAATGACGCTTTAAAAACAAAAAAAGTGAAATATTATTTTAAATATCGTACCTGGGGGGTGTCTAAAGTATGCCTGTGAAGTGGCACGTGTTTCCCGTGTTTAGAACTGTCCCAACAAAGCTACATTTCTAAAGGAAAAAAAGTCATTTAAAACTGCTTGCGGCTTTAATGTCATGTCTTGTCCCGGCAATACCGATGAAAATCATTGAGAAACATGGCATGGGTACTCCCCCTCCCCGAGCCCATTACCAGCCCCTTTGGGTCTTGTATGGATATTAAGGGGAACCCCGCACTCAAATAAAAAAAAAGAAAGGCGTGATGCCCCCGTCCATATATACTCTGAACAGCAGTATACAGGCGGTGCAAACAAGACAGGGACTGTAGGTTTTTTGTTACGTAGATTATTTTTGTAATTTTGAACTGGTCCATTTTTTAAGTGTAGCTCCAGCCAAAAAATCTATTTTTAAGCTTTTTGGAAAACATAGGGAAGGGTTATCACCCCTGTAACATTTGTTTTGCTTTCTGTGCACCTGTTCAGAACATTTCACCTCACTTTCCCTCCCAATGACAAATGTTGTTTGAAAATTTGGGGTTTTTATTGAAACAAGGATTGGTGATAAAGCATCAGTGGAGAGGAGACACCTTTTTCCCATATTAACTCTTACAGGAGAGAATTTCCCTTCCTAGGGGTAGTTTTCCTCTCACTTCCTGTTGTCTCCTTCCATTTGCAAGTAGGAGTCGTTTGTAATTTGGATGTTTGAAAGTAGGGGCCTGCCGTATATACTCTGCAGAAATTTGGCTCATAGGTCTTGGTGTTGCCACAACGCTGTAAGCCCTCACAGTTACTCTTGGTGGGCGCTGGAATGCCCTGCTGTGAACTATTATATCAAGAATTGTAATTACATGCCATTGATGATTGAACAGTGGTAGGAAAAATTGGGCCTTTGGTGGTGGTGCTGGTGCCACAACACTGTAAGTTCTCACAGTTACTCTTGGTGGGCGCAGGAATGGGCCCAGATGTGAAATATTAGATCAAGAATTGTAATTACATGTCCCTGTTGAACAGGGGCAGAAAAATTGGGCCTTTGGTGGTGGTGGTGTTGGTGGTGGTAGTGGTGTTGCCACAACACTGTAAGCCCTCATAGTTACTCTTGGTTGGCGCAGGAATGGGCCCTGCTGTGAATTATTAGATCAATAATTGTAATTACATGCCCCTGTTGAACAGGGGCATAAAAATTGGGCCTTAGGCACTGGTGCCACAACACTGCAACCATTCACAAATACTGTAGTTGGAGTGCAGCAATGAGCCCTGCTGCAAAGTATTGCATCAAAAATAGTAATTACACGCCCCTGTTAAACAGGGGCTGAAAATTGGGCCTTAGGCACTGGTGCCACAACACTGCAAACCCTCACAGATACTGTAGTTGGAGTGCAGCAATGAGCCCTGCTGCAAAGCATTGCATAAAAAAAATTGTAAATACACGCCCCTGTTAAACAGGGGCTGAAAAATTGGGCCCGGAAACAAAAATGTTCTTCCAAGCTATCAGCATGATCATTGAGGAGGAAGAGGATAGTCACTCATCATAACAGGATAGTCACTCAGCATCAGCATCGGCAGTCTTGAAGGGATCTGACATTTCCCAAAAAATTATTCGGTTACATCAGCATCAGGTGCTTGGTAGCTGGTGGTGATCCAAGACTGATTCATTTTTATGAACGTCAGTCGATCGACCGAGTCGGTGGACAGGCGCACCCTGTGATCGGTTACAAAGCCTCCAGCAGCATTGAATGTGCGTTCCGAAAGAACGCTGGATGCAGGACAGGCCAGTAGCTCAACTGCATGCTGTGCAAGCTCCGGCCAGTGATCCATCCTCAAGACCCAGTAACCCAGAGGATTTTCTGTGGGAAAGGTGTCCAAATCTGATCTTGCCCCTAGGTATTCCTGCACCATGTAAACCAGATGCTGGCGATGGTTGCTGGAACCGATCATACCTTGGGTCTGTGGACTAAAAAATTGTCTGAACGCATCGGACAGACGGCCACCTTCTCCACCGCTCCTTCTTTAACTGACCGAAGCCTCAGCAACACATTGTCCAGGACCAGGAATTTGTAACCTCCCTGTCTCTGGGAACGCATTGCACAGACCTTTCTGCAAGGCCTCCCGAAGATGCTTCATCCTCTGCTCCCTCTGCGACGCCACGATACGGTCCACAACCTTACCCTTGTAACGTGGATCAAGGAGGGTTGCCAGCCAGTAATGATCCCTCTACTTGATTGCACGAATACGAGGATCCTTCCGCAGGCTTTGCAGGATCAGGGAGGCCATGCAGCGTAGGTTTGCTGAGGCATTCGGTGCTGAGTCCTCTGGGTCACTGAGGACGACATTATCCGCAGCCACCTCCTCCCAGCCACGTACAAGTCCATGGCTGTCTTGGGACTGTAATTGATCCCTTGAAGACTGCTGCTGATGCTGAGTGCTAGTCTCCACCTCCATGCTGACACAATCCTCCTCCTACTCCTCCTTTTCCTCTTCCTGTGTCATAGGCGGGCCAGCAGGAACATTGTCTGGATAAAGGGGGCCTTGAGAAGAAAGGAAGTCCTCCTCTTCCTCCCTCTGTTCTGCCTCAAATGCCCTGTCCATTATTCCACGCAGTGTGTGCTCCAACAGGTGGACAAGAGGGACAGTGTCACTGATGCATGCACTGTCACTGCTCACCATCCTCGTGTCCTCCTCAAATGGTGCCAGGACAGTGCAAGCATCCCTGATCATGGCCCACTGACGTGGGGAAAAAAATCCAAGCTCCCCTGACCCTGTCCTGGTGCCATATTGCAACAGATACTCATTGATGGCCCTCTGCTGCATTTGCAGCCGCTGCAGCATGGCCAACGTAGAGTTCCACCTGGTGGGCATGTCACAGATTAGGCGGTTCTTGGGCAGGTTCAATTCCTTTTGTAGGTCAGCCAGCCAAGCACTGGCATTATATGACCGGGGGAAATGCACACAGACTTTCCTGGCCTGTCTCAGGACCTCCGGTAAGCCTGGGTACCTGCCCAAGAACCACTGCACCACTAAGTTAAGGACGTGAGCCAAACAGGGCACATGGGTCAGTTGTCCCTGTCGGAGGGTGGAGAGGAGGTTGGTGCCATTGTTGCAAACCACCTTTCCTGGCTTAAGCTGGCGTGGCGTCAACCACCTCTGAGCCTGCCCCTGCAGAGCTGACAGAATCTCTGCCCCAGTGTGGCTCCTGTCCCCCAAGCACACGAGCTCAAGCACTGCATGGCATCTTTTTGCCTGCGTACTTGCGTAGCCCCTTGAATGCCTATGGAGCACCGCTGGTTCCAAGGACAAAGCACAGGAAGAGGCCATGGAGGAAGAAGAAGAGGAGGGAGTGGAGGAGAGAGGTGTGTTAGAATCACCAGTAGTAACATTTTGGAGGCGTGGTGGCGGAACAACCTCCAACACTACTGCACCTTGTCCTGCATCCTTCCCAGCTGACAGCAGAGTCACCCAATGGGCCGTGAAAGATAGGTAACGTCCCTGTCCGTGCCTGCTGGACCATGAGTCAGCGGTAATATGCACCTTACCACTGACCGCCCTGTCCAGCGAGGCCAAGACACTGCCTTCCACATGCCGGTAGAGACCCGAAAAAGTGGCGTTTGGGAACCTGCCACTGAGGAACCGCACATTCAACAGACTCACGGAAGGGGGCAGAGTCTACCAAATGAAAAGGCAGCAGTTGAAGTGCTAGCAATTTAGCCAAGCTAGCATTCAACTGCTGGGCATGTGGATGGCTGGGAGCGAACTTCTTTCGGCGGTGCAGCAGCTGGGGCAGGGAAATTTGCCTGGTACAATCGGACGTCGGTGTCAGGGAAATGGCCGAGTTATTGGCATTCCTGCCAGTGTTCGTCATGGCCGGGCCAGACTCATTCCTATGCGCAAGCGCACACGCAGATGTGCCGCGGCGCACATAGGCGCACGCAGATGCGCCGCGGCGTGCACAGGCGCACGCAGATGGCGTGGGCGTGCTCTACGGCTTATTTAAACCTGTCACTGGCGCGCACAGGTTGCTGGATTATCATCAGCTTCCTGTATCTCCTGTGTCTCCTGTATCCTGCTTATCCTGAATCCCCGGCTTGACCCTTGGCTTGTATCTGGACCTGTGACCCTGCCTGTCTCCTCGTATCTGACCCCGGCTTGGCTGACTACTCCATTATCTTCTGCTCCCGTGCTTGACCCGGCTTGTTCCTGTGATTACTCTCGGACTGATTCCTGTGTTTGACCCCCGGCCTGGCTCCAGACTCTGTTCGTGGTTTACCTACTGCTCCACACCAGAACCTCTCCTTGCACGGCTACTAAATCTGTTCTCCCAGCACACCCCAGCTACCCTCTGCCTGCATCGGCCCAGTCAGCAGCAGTACCGGCAATCCGTGCACCTTTGGGCCCCAAACTCCCTGTCTCATCTCCAGGGGTGCGGTGCACTTAGCCGCAAGGGGCGCCCTCTCAGCAATCCGGCCTCACACTAGAGACTTGACAGTCGGTGTACCGAAAGGAGATTGCCCGCAAGTACTTGGCTGTGACACACCTAATTCTACACCTTCATTCCTCTCAGTGCAGGTTTCAGAGAGGACTGAAGGTATAGTGAGGTTGGAGATCCCAGCTGATGAGGAGCAAGGAGAGGTCCGCTTTGTTCTTTGGTGTGGGTCTTTTAGGTACGCCTGCCAACGGACTGCATGGCAGGTCGACATATGTCTGGTCAAGCACGTGGTGCCCAAGCGGCTGATGTTTTGGCCACGTGAGATACACTTCAGACATATGTTGCAAATGGCAACGGTGCAATCTGCTGCACACGTCTGAAAAAAGACCCACATCAAAGCACTTTTGGAATAACGCGCAGAGACAGCAGCGCCCTGCACATGCGGAGCTCTGCGGTGTGATGCAGTCGGTGTGCTGCCCTTAAGCTGCCCCCTGGAGGGCATCCTACCTCGTTGGAGATGTGCCTCCTCCTCCTCCTCTCTCCTATCAGGCACCCTCTCTCTGGGCTCACGTTACTGCATTCCTCTAGCTGAGTTCCATCATCGGCCCCTTAAAACGCTGGGCATCTTCCTGGAACATGTACCCAACACTGTGGTCAAACAGTTCGGGGGACTCCTCAGGAGGACATGGTGGGGCTAGGGAAGGAGTGACTGATGCCATTGAGCCGAGGGAAGAAGCCGCTTTGGCAGCTGCTTTGCCAGATAAAGTACCCTGAGCCTGGGTGAGAGAGGATGAGGAGGATGAGGACGGCTTGGTCATCCACTCTACCAAATCATGGGCATGTTGCGGCTCAACATGGCCAGCTGCCGAAAAGAAGGACAAGCGTGTCCCATGGCCACGTGCTGATGAGGATGCACCGTGTCCACGACCAGCACTGTTGCCTCTAGACACAGAGCCTGCTTGCCCTCCTTTATTGCCTCGTGACTGTCTGCCTCTCTTTGATTGCCTTCCAGACATACTAATGGCCTGCAGTGAGATGTAGCTGCACAAAGGTGGGATGTATATATATATATATATATATATATATATATATATATATATATATATATATATATCTGTATATATATATATATAATGCAGCTATCAGATTCCACTGCCTGCTGTGGTATTAGTATGAGGAAAGCAGAAAAGGTCTTCAGTTAGTTTTAGGTGAACACTGTGCAGAGGACACCTGTGGTTTTATTACGAAAACACCACAAATTTTATTCAGGTTCCTTTAAGTTAACGCTCTGCAAAGGACAGAAGTACTGCAGTACACTACATGAAATTAATGCAGCACTCTGCCTGTGGTTTTGTTATGAGAACACCACTAACTGTATTCAGGTAAGCTTTAGGTGAACGCTATGCAAAGCACACAGTACACTAAGTGAAACTCTGCTGCAGCTAGCACAATCACCTGCCTGCCTGTCACACTATAGAGAACATCAGTAACGGATCTAGCTAAACTAAATACAGTGTATAAATATATATACAACACATAGGATGCATATATATCCTCTACACACTGTAACAGCAGCTAACTGACTCGCCTGCCTGCTCTCTCTAACTCAATATAAATGACACTGTCTCTCTCTCTGTAACTCTCTCTTTCACAAACGCCAATACACTACACAAGGCCGACTTCCAGGTGGCCTTATATAGTGTGGGGCGTGTACCTACTCCTCTGAGCCATGATTGGCCAAAGCCACCCACACGCACAGGCACACGCGCACCGTGCCCGAACCACACTGGCAGGCACACCAGCTCGCACAGGCACGCGCGCACCAACACGCAAAGAAACACGCAGGTGCGCGCCAATGCGACCAACAGTGTGTCCATCCTGGGAACCTCTCTGACAATGTCTTTGGAGTGTGGAAGAAAACCGGAGTTCCCGGAGGAAACCCACACAGGCACAGGGAGAACATGCAAACTCCAGGCAGGTAGTATCATGTATGGGATTCGAACCAACGACCTTAGTTGTGCTAGGCGGACGTGCTAAACACTTAGCTAAACACAAACTTATGTTTGACATATATCATCTCTATGGTTCACTTAGTTGGTTTTGAGCACAAAGAGTTACACATTGTCAATTAGTGCACTATAATTAGGTTGGTGGTTAGCGCATCATTAATTTGTCTTATCAATCACTTTACGGTCACAGAATATTTTTACTTTGATTGCAGCTTTCACCATTTGGTCATCTTTTTATTGTATTTTCACTGTTTATTTCATAGCGCTTTAGTATATATCTATTTTTATACTTAGCCACTGTGTTGCCCAACAGGCTGCAAAATGCACTGGAATGTGGAAAAAGTAGTGCAAGCTACTTTTTCAGAATATACTTTGGTACCATGCAAGATTTGACAATTCATTGGCACCTACACTCTCTTACAAGGCCAGCCTGCCTTTCTTGCACTGTATTTTTTTGTAAACCAGCCCCTAAAGTACATATAATGAAAGGCAAAACTTTTTTTTTTAGTTTTGGATAGAGTGGAGAGGAATTAGCACACCTAATAGGTTTATATTGCTTTCTGTGCCCCCGTTACGGAGCTTCCCTCTCTCTATTTGTCCTGTTTACCATTATTATTGAAAGTGAAAGTAAAGAAAATCCAAATTTTGGGTCGTCCCCAAAACAGTAATAGAGGAGAAAACTTCCAATGGGGAAACTAGTTCTGATAACCTTGGGGACCCCAAGAGATTCCCTTAATTTGCAGGGATTTCCTCTCACTTCATGTTTTGGCTATGGGACAGGAAGTGAAGGCAAATCTCCTCAATGGGACACAGATGGTAAAAAAAAAAAAATCTGACAGGGGTTATAACCCTTCCTTTTTCTATTCAAAACTAATAAAAAAAGTTTTGCCTATAGTTCTACTTTAACTCTTTTATGTCTCCCTGGTAGCAGAGTTTGTCCTGTCAGCTCTCCTGTTTTTCTTTTCTCCCTTCCTAATCTGTATTCCCTCCTCACAGTCTGTCATTCCTGTTAATTCTTCCCCCTCAGTAAATCTTTTGGCTGTCAGATTAGTCTCTAGTGACTCACTGGTTGTTGGTGCAGTGCCAAGAACAGAGAGCCACTGAGGCTGTGCAGAGCAGGGTGAAACAGTATAGGTACTTATTTTTAATACATAGCTATACCTGCAAAAGTGGCCAACATGAAGTGCTCTATCAGAACTTCATTTTCTGACCAAAGTTCCACTTTAAGGCTTCTTTTCCCTTTATTTCACTTGATGATCTGACAGTTCCTGTCTTAGGGTGTCTCCACTCTATGGATGAGCAACTTTAACATTTTTGGACAGCAGCATTGTCAACCTGCAGAGGAGGAGGTAGTCTTAGACTAGCAGATTTAGATAGACTTAAAGTGTTTGTTACCCCCAACACTTTATAATTCTGTTATGTGCCTGCTGTACCATGTACTTGTATGAGAAAGTATCCTGTTCTCTTTGTATTACTTCCTTTGTGTGAGATTCCTGGTGTTCATGCTAGTCCCCTTGCTTTCCTATTAAAAACTGACCACATTAAGCAGGAGAGAACACCATGGTCAGTTCTCTAGTTATGCTGGGAACTCACTATGCTCTCCTCCAATAATCAGACTTGTCCTGGCAAGCTTTGTGTGCTGCTGCTTCTCCTCTCTCCACATCTTATGTAGCTGAGAACAGAGGCAATGTGATCACTTATAAAAAAGGGAAAAAAAGGATACAGGGGGCGTGGTCTGAGCATGGCCGGGTGAGGATGCACGATACACGAGCTCCTGGATCTCCACCAGCTAGACTGATCAGCTCTCTCAAGCGACAGCGGCATGTATCGAGCATACAGCGGGAGACCAAAACTTACCGCAAAGGAGTTAAGGCCAGCAAATCTCAATCTGAGATCTAGCAGTTCTTCTCGGCTGCTCAGGGACATGGGTCCGGGAGCAAGATGGTGAGTACACAAGGCCAAGATATTAGGACCCTGTCTCCGCAGACAGCGCAGGCTTCACTAACCATCATGGTGAGCTCAGACACTCCTCAGGACACTCCTCAGGACACTACTCAGGACACTCCTTAGACTCCGGCAACAGGTGGACAGCTTCCCTTCCAGCAGGGCGGTACAGAACTCGTGCAGACAGAACTGCAGACATTGTCAGATCATCTTACAGTTGATGAGACTGCAACAAATACTTTGAAGCAGCGGGTGACTGTTTTGGAGAGAGATAGATTCTCCCATATGGAAGCTGCTGTGGCACTACAATTGCAGATGGAAGACCTGGAGGATCATAGCCGTCAAAATAATCTGCGGCTCCAGAAGCCACAGTTCAAGGGAGCCTCCGAGACACAGTAATATCTATTTTTCAAAAGGTGTTGGATGGTACTTTACCCCCGAATATGGATCTGGATAGGGTCCATAGAGCATTGGGACCTAAGCCTACAGATCCTAACCGCCCCTGAGATGTGATATGCCGCCTACAACTATTATACACATAGGGAGGCTATACTTCTGAAAGGCTTGGGAGGCAGGAACAGTAGATCACGATGATGCACAGTTAAAAATACTTCCTAACTTATCAAGTGCCATGTTGCAGCGTAGAGCTTTTCTCCAGCCAGTTCTAGACCGGGTACGGCAGTCGGGCTATACTTATCATTGGAGGTTCCCAATATCGGTCTTAATACGAAAGGGCTCTTCTTCATTTACACTTTGATCCCGGGCTGACCTACTGGATGTTTTTGCATTTTTGGACTCCAAACCTTTCCAGGTCTCTGACTGGCTGCAGCTACTCCCAGGGATGCCAAATCGCATAGGAGCCATGCTCCCGTAGACAGATCTATCCACACACAAATTGAGGACCTGTGGAAAGCCTGGAGCTGCTGCATCAGATAGATCATAAGAGTTTTAAATAATTGATCAACAGACTCATAAGGTCTCAGGCTTTACATTGGGTCTGATCTATCTGATAAGATAATCTGATAAGATAAGCAAAGTATACAGAATATATAACTGATTAGACATTTTAGATTTTGAAATACTAAAGGTTAGGGGATGTATTCCCCCTGCTTGCATAACTTTTATTTTTCCTTTTTTTCTGTGGCTCTAACTGATGGGTACTCAACTTAAATAATGTTTGGAGGATTATGTACTTCCCTCACTCTGGAAAATCTAGAACTTTATATGATCTTCCAATTAATTACAGCCAAAGTGTGTTTATTTATTTTGCACTCTGATAGACCGGAGGGCAGTGCTCCCCAGATCCCTGCCATGGTGGAGATGTTTGAAATTGTGTGTATTAGAGGATTTGTTTAGGGGTGCATGGATAATATAGTGGTGATAGGGGGGTATGATGATGTTATTAGGTGAGAGTGGAGTTAGGAGAGTTAGCTGGAGTGGGGGGGAGGGGGGATCTTTTTTTTTTTTTGCGTTGTATGTTGGAGCCAGGGAATTAGAATGTGGTTTGGTTTCCAGTTGGGGATGATTGTTACTTGATAATGGAGACTGGAGAATCGGGTGCCTCGGTTCTCCCCCCATCTTGGATGAGTGGGTTGTTTTCTCGAGGCACCTGGTCCTCCTCATTATACCTTCCATACAGCAAAGGATTGTTTGAAGAGCTAATTCATATAATGTAAGACTGAAGGGTCAAGCTTCTCAATCCCGGACTCAGTAGTGAAAGTGGCAGTATAAGTGGGGTAGAGGAGGTGGCGGAAATATGGGGAGAGAGATAGGACTGGTATTGTGCAATTTGGTGGGCAGTGAATGGTGAGAGAGTGAGGGAGGACGAGGAGGAGAAATGGAGATTTGAGTGGCTGGGTATGATCCTTAAGGACTTACCAGGGTGTAAGTAATATGGTGGAAGGTGCTACTAAAATGATCAATAATAACATTTATATGTTGGAGATAGCCCCACCACCACCAAAATAGAGAGAGGGGAGGTGATGGGGGCACCTTCCCCTTTTTTTGCGCTAATTATTCAAACACAAGAGATTGCTGAGGGTCACATGAACACAACATTTATGATAACACTGTGATGTGTGGAAAGGGCATGGGGGGATAAGGATGTGATGGTATTTGGATTTGGATGGAGTGGTTCTTCCCTTTTTTTTTTTTTCACCAGTTATTTTAACACAACGAGAGCACTAGAATTGTAGCGGGTCACATTTACACATAATGGGCAAGAAGAAGTAACATTAAGATAGGTTGGTGGGTTATGGAGGAGTTGGCATTAGTAATTGAAATAAAAATGTTTATTTTTTTATTTTGTTTCAAACACAGTGAGAGCACTAGAATTGTAAAGGAGCACATTAATACACAATAAGTAAGACGGGAAACACAGAGAAGGGTTAGTGGGTCAAGGGGATGTTTTTATAAGGATTTGTAGGAAAGGGTGGGGGGTCCCCTCTCTCCCCCACATTTGGTATAGGGGCCGCAATTAGTTATCCTGGGATATATATATATATATAAGTAGAAATAAAATAATATTTTATGGTACCCAATTAGGTAGGAGTAAACCTTTTGGGTATAACTTTAATTTTCTACATTGAAACAAAAAACAGGAAATCGCCCCGGGACTTTAAATGAGGTGAATGCGGTTAGCCAACAATTGACAGAGTAAATGCAGTCTTAAAATGTATTAAAATTGTCATGCAAACATAAACAACATGAATCATAGCCAAGCCACTGAAATTATACATACAGTAAAAAATGTCATTACACGTATCAGGGTATAAAATGTAAATTGCAAAGTACACAGGCATGAAAAGTATTCCAACACGTTTCGCAAGACCATGCTCGCTCCATCAGGGGTAGATGCACGTGTAGTACATCTGTAGAAGTATAATGAACCAAATAAGTATCAACACAGAGATGGTATCGTGACAATTAGTCAACAGGGTCCAAAACACAGACTAACAAATGCTGAATACCCAGAGGCGGCAGTAATGAGCGTCTGGCTCTGGAGCTGAGAAGGCAGAGGTAAAACCAACCCAACAGAGCACAAACGGGGGGCAGACATGGCCGGAATGGGAGTGTGTGTCACAAAAGATCTCCCAGTATACATTTATAATATCAACTGAAACATAAATGCATATGTATCAATAGATGCTGTCATAACAGCATAGAAGTAAAGAAGTATATGATATAAGTATGTATATGCATGAACCAATCTGGGCTTAGATTCTAGGGGACAAAAAATAAATAAATACATATATATACCGTATTTATCGGCGTATAACACACACTTTTTTCCCCTTAAAATCAGGGGAAAATCGTGGGTGCGTGTTATACGCCGATCCCCCGCCGATCCCCCGCTGAAACGAGCGAGAGGAGCCGAGATACACAAAGCCGAAGTACACTCGGCTTTACTCAGCTCCTCTCGCAGTCCCGCCCACCTCCACTGACATACAGAAAGCCGAGTGTACTTCGGCTAGTCTCGGCTCCTCTCGCAGTCCCGCCCCTGACTGTGAGCAGAGCTGAGTCTAGCCGAAGTACACTCGGCTTTCTGTATGTCAGCGGCGCAATCAGTGGATATGGGCGGGACTGCGAGAGGAGCCGAGTCTAGCCGAAGTACACTCGGCTCGGCTCGCTCCTCTCCACAGCGGAAATCGGCGCCAAATTCAAACACTGGCACTGGGCAAGGCAAGGCTGCAAAGGCACTGGGCAAGGCAAGGCTGCAAAGGCATTGGGCAAGGCAAGGCTGCAAAGGCACTGAGCAAGGCAAGGCTGCAAAGGCACTGGGCAAGGCATGGCTGCAAAGGCACTGGGCAAGGCATGGCTGCAAAGGCACTGGGCAAGGCTGCAGATGGACACTGGGCAAGACTGCAATGATGGACACTGGGCAAGGCTGCAGATGGACACTGGGCAAGGCTGCAATGATGGACAAGGCTGCATTTAAATGTAAGTTTTTTTCCTTGAACTTCCCTCCTAAAAAATTTTTTCCTTAAAATTCCCTCCTAAACTTGGGGTGCAAGTTATACACCGACGCGTGTTATACGCCGATAAATACGGTATATATATATATATATATATATATTGTAACCTGGGGGACAGGTAGTAGGTACAAAAAGCTCCCTGGGATGAGCAGGCACAGATACCAAGTCCATTGGATCACTGAAAACACAGTGTGGTTTATTGGTGCTATATACAATGTCAATGACAGGTGCTGTACAGTGTGCTGAAAACAAACAGAAGAAAAAATATCTAAACAAAAGCCTAGCCGTGTCTCGGCTCTAACTACACAGTATGTACAGGCCCTCACTACCCGGCTGGTCAAGCCTACCGCTTGTCAGCTTCCACATCCAACAGAGAAACAAGTTTTTACGCACCTTCTTGCTCTCACAGACCAATGCTGTCTGTGTTTCCCAGGCTGAGCCAAGGCTGTCTGCTCAGGTGAGCTTTTAATTAACCTGGGGGAGAGAACCAACACCTGAACTGGATCCTGGCTCAGAGATCCCTGAATGTATATGAGAGGAGCCTGGGAGATGTATAAACCCCGAATAGGACTTTCCCAGGCTCTCTCTGGGATGCTCTGTCACAATATATATATATATATATATATATATATATATATATATAGCAATTTTTGTTGTTCATTTTCCTTTAGATTTACTTTCAACTATGTAGTGCAAGGGCCTGCCTGATTGCATACAAACTGAAAGTGTTTAGGTTTGACCTCATATTATATGGTTTTGGTAAATCTAAATGAACATTGTACAAGAAAATTTAATAAAAATTGTATAGTGTGTAGCAAGCTTAAAGCCTCGTACACACGGTCGGACTTTCATTGGACTTTTCCATGTTTTTTTGTCCGAACAGAGTTGGTTGGGAACACCCATAGCATACACACGCTCGGACTTTTCTGCAAACTTTCTTAAAACTTCTTACAACATCATGTGTTTTTTCTGCTCTTTTCTGATCTTTACTGCCACCCTTTGGTCAAATTCTGCTATTGTTGGTTGATTTTAACATTAGTTGTTTTGTCCATCGGACTAAAGTCCGATGGTTTTCTGTACACACGGTCGGATTTGCTCCATCGGACTTTTGTTGGGCAAAAGTTTGTCCGTTTGCAGACCCAACTTTTGTCCGATGAAATCCAAAACCAAACGAAAAAAGTTTGTCCGATGGAGCGTACACACGGTCGGATTGTTGGTCCAACTTGCTTAAAACTAAGTTTGTTGGGCAAAAGTCTGACCGTGTGTACGGGGCTTAAGGCTTGATAATTTATTCTGCATTTATTCTACATGCTTCTATACAAGAATGTCTGCATGATACAAACTCGGACTATCAACATGATCTCAGTAGGTGATAAGATATGCTTGGAATTTTTGGAAGACAAACTGTAACACAAACTGTGTAAATAAATGAAGAATGAGCTTAGGAAAAAATGACTGTGTGTCATTCAGGCCTTCATCCTTTTATATTATGATTTCCACATGCAATGTGCCAATTGGAGCTCAACTTCAGCCAGCACTTAGTTTTAATTTGAAAAATGAATGAGTAGAAGGGAAGAAACTTGGCAAGGTTTTTATTGCTGTCATTTTTAAAGTTGTGAAGATTTCCCCTCACTCCCTATTCCAATAATAGGTGCCACCAGAAAAAGATGTGATGGTAAATTTCCCCAATGGCGGCACAGAGAGTGGAGAGAAAAAAAAATAGTTTATTTTGTATAGTAGGGAACGGTCTGATTTTGTTACTGTCTGTATTGTCACCGGGGAGACCAAAACAGGATGTCAAGGAGGAAATCTCCCGTGTGGGGACACAAAAGTTATGATTTGGACTCCAAGTCAGGTATTTTTTTTTTTTTTTTTTACATAGTTAGTCCGGTTGAAAAAAGACACAAGTCCATCTAGTTCAACCATAAAAATAAATAATACATTTTTTATTAGATTTATAGAGAGTAATACAAAGCCATGAAAGGCTACAAAGTGAACAATGCATTCAGAATGTAAATATGTATACAAAATATTGAGTATCAAAGATATTCGTATATAACTTTTTGAAAGCATAACTAAGTACTGCCTTAGGCATCGAAATTAAGAACTGTAGAGCTGTTGGTAACAAGAGCTTCAAATCTTTAAGGATCTATATATGTAATAACCGGTAAATATACAATAACCATAAGGAGAAGCAGTGTCCTAACCAGTTTGTCAAATTAGTATTATGAGATTCAATAGCAGATGGCACCTTTGGGCAAAGGGTCCTCAGAGCCAAATAAAGTGAGCAAGGTTAGTGACTGAAAGGATTATTGAGGGAGAGTGCATCTAGGATCTAGAAGCCATAGCTCCCATTGTGTCAGAAATTTGTGGACACATAGATAGATGAGCTTTGGCAAACATGTACTCCATGGCGCAGTGATCCTTAAGGGCATTGAGTATTAGTTGGAAGGTAGGGGGGTTGTTTTTTTTTTCATCTGGCTATTGATAGCCTAGTGGCAATTAGGAAGTGCGTGATCAGAGGGTGTATTGCTGGGGCCAGGCTTCAAGTCCCATTCCCAAAAGGGTCATCTGGGTTAATGAAGCAGCAGTGCTGATGAGTGACTTGAGGCAGGCCTCTATTTCTGACCATATACTGTAGGTCTTACCACAGGGCAGTCCCACCAGATGCGACGAGGGGATCCCTCCAAGGAACAGTTGCTCCAGCAGTTAGGGGAATATGTAGGGAAAAAATTGATAACTTGCAAGGAGTATAATACTATCTGTGGTAAATGTTCATAACTGTTTCCCAATGTGTGATGTTTTTGGAAAAAGTTTGGGGCTCTTTGCCACAGTACGCTGGGGGCAGAGAAGTGAAGAGATGATTCCCAGTATGTCATATCAGGGGATTTGTAGTCAGCATGAGGGGCTGGTGAGAAGTTTATATGTAGTAGATATTCCTTTAATTGGTTGTGTTGCGAGATTCATAATAAGGAATAAGGTTTCGGTAAGTCAGGTATTTCTATTGATGATCTTCATGAAGCAGGCTGGACTTATTCCCATCTAGTGATCATTCTAGTGGTCATTCCAATGGTCATTATAGTGGTCATTCTAGTTCATTCAAATGTACAGTATCCACTGTTGTTCGCAATCGCATTATATAATGAAGTACTTACATAAAACATTATTAGAATATTATATGATCATTGTATAGTTTCCAATGGGGACACTAGTACTGGTGATAACCAGAGATTTCTGCCCTTTGGAGGGATTTCCTCTCACTTTCTATTTCGATCATGGTATAGGTAGTAAAGTAAAATCTCCCCAATGGGACACTGAAGGAAAAAATAAAGTTGCCTGGGGTTATATCCCTATCCAAAAAAAAAAAGATTTTCCTTTACTTCTCAACCACTTGACCTCCTGAAGATTTACCCCCCCCCCCCCACTCATGACCAGACACTTTAACTGACAATTGCATGGTCATAGGAGACTGTACCCAAATAAAATGTATGTCATTTTTTTTCTTTTGGTTGGTATTTGATCACCATTGCAGTAAACATAAAAAGAACGACAATTTAAAAAAAAATATATATATATATGTATATATATATATATATATATATATATATATATATATATATATATTTTTTTTTTTTTTTTACTGTCTGCTATAAAACATATCCAATAAAAAAAAAATCTTTAGAAATTTAGGCCAATATGTATTCTGCTACAAGTTTGGGGGATTTTTTTTTTCCAATAAGCGTATATACACAAACATTATAGTCTACAATCTATGGTATATATTTATGGATTTTTTTATACTAGTAATGGAGGCAATCAGCGATATAGCAAGACTATAGCGGGACTGCAATTTTGCGGCGAACAATTGGACACTAACTGACCCTTTGCAGGAACCAGTGACACTAATGCAGTGATCAGTGCTAAAAAAATGCACTGTCACTGTACTAATGGCACTGGTTGTGAAGGGGTTAAACATCTAGGGCGATCAAAGTGTTAACTGTGTGCCTAGCCAGTGTTTTTGTGCACTGCATGAGGTGCTTTTACAAAATACACAAAATCCAGCCCTTCCCCCTGTCAGAATGGAGAACTGCCTTGTTTACATAGCCAGATCCCTGTTATGTGTATTTTACAGACGACCGGCGGGTGCCAGCGGACATCCAGTGCCTGGCACCCGCAGATCGGCTTCTGCTGTGAATAATCAGACCACTGGCGGCAAGCATTCCCCCTGCAGGTTGAAGTGCAGAATCACACACACATATATATATATATATATATATATATATATATATATATATATATATATACACATGATCCTGCACAGAAGAGCCACCCTGTAGCAATAAAACTGCTATGGGGCGTTTTTTTAGTGGTTAATTTCTCAATAAAAATTATATAAACTTTATAGACATTGGAGTACATTATGACTTATCATATTTATTTCTTCACCAGAATTACTATTGGCCTTTTGTCTTTAATTATTTTGTTTAATGAAAAGACAAGGATGAAGAAAGTCTTCAGATGGTTCCCACACACGGATAATCAGGACAAACCACTCATAGTTGGAACACTGTTGATAGAAGCACTGTTATTGTTGGTTATATTAGCAAAACAGGGCCAATTAAGAGCTAATTCTGTCTCATACAAGGTCATGAGGAGCAGATAAGGCAGCTGGAAGACCAGACAATTCCAATCCGGCTGACTCATAGGGAATAAAATATCTGACAAACATCTTTTTTTTCCTTCCTCCCTAATGTGACTCAGCACAATGTTACAGGATAGAGTTCTCTGTGTTTTTCTTTGTCTTTTTTTTTGCCTCTGTAAAAATGTTACTTTTGGTCTTGTAACTCCAGGAAAAGGATGCTTTTTAAAAAGTAGAGTATTGCACCTTATTCTACTGAATTTTACTATATTGTATCATAATTTGTGCTTATGTAATACAGGTCAACTCAACTACAGCTGAAAACTGGCCTGGGCAGGAAATTGGCCGGTATTTAAAGCGGAGTTCCACCCAAAAATGGAACTTCCGCTTTTCGGAATCCTCCCCCCCTCCGGTGTCATATTTGGCACCTTTCGGGGGGGAGGAGGGAGCAGATACCTGTGTAATCCAGGTATTTTCTCCCACTTCCGGGCATAGGTCGCCACGGCGACCTACACCACGTCCGGCGCATACTCCGTCCCCCCACACACACAGGTCCCAGAAGACAGCAGGGACCCATGGGATCGCGCAGTGTGACTCGCGCATGCGCAGTAGGGAACCAGGAAGTGAAGCTGCAAGGCTTCACTTCCTGATTCCCTTACCGAAGATGGCGGCGCCTCCACCCGAGAGCCGAGGGACAGATCGGCTTTGGGTGCCGACATTGCGGGCGCCCAGGACAGGTAAGTGTCTTAATATTAAAAGTCAGCAGCTCCAGTATTTGTAGCTGCCAACTTTTATTTAATTTTTTTTCAGCGGAACTCCGCTTTAAGTGGCTAAAGGGACAGTTCGCCTTTACCACAAAACTGCTTATGCAGATAAGGGGCATCTGTAGATAAAAACAAACTGTGCAGCTTTGATTAAAGATGAATAAATAATATTTCTATAAGTGTAGACCATTTACATACCTTATGAAACCTGACTGGAATACTCCCCGGACATTGCTAAGTGAGGCCTGGTCATCACTGCTCTCCTCCACCATCAAAGGAGTGAGCTCTCAAATTCTGAGCTCAGAGCTACCACATCAGGGGAGAGAAAGAGTCTGTGAGAGGGTTTGATTTAGACTCTAAATCAAACCCTCTCACAGACTCTTTCTCTCCCCTGATGTGGTAGCTCTGAGCTCAGAATTTGAGAGCTCACTCCTATGATGGTGGAGGAGAGGAGAGCAGTGATGACTAGGCCTCACTTAGCAACATCCTGGGAGTACTTGGCAATGTCCTGGGAGTATTCCAGTCCGGCTTCATAAGGTATGTAAATGGCCTACACCTATATCAAAGGTATTATTCATCTTTAGTCAGAGCTGCACAGTTTGTTGTAATCTACAATCTGCATAGGCAGTTTTTTTTTTGCAAAGGTGAGGTGAACTATCTTTTTAAACAGAACCCCTACTAGTTAGCAGTATTTTCCAACATGTAGCTGACTTCCTGTCTAGTAATCCTTTATAAGAATATTCTCAGCAGGTACTTTTGGATCTCATTTACCACTTCAGCCCCAGAAGGATTTACCCCCTTAACCACTTGTCCCCCGCCCACTGTCAATTGACGGCGGGCGGAGGATACTCTCGTTCTGTGAGGACGTCATATGACGTCCTCCCTTTAAAATGAGCTAGGAGGCGTGCGCTCCCCGCCAGCGGCGCGCGCCCGCCGCGTTCACAAGGCCCCGGTGCGCGTGCCCGGCGGCCGCGATTGCCGCCGGGCACCTGCGATTGCCCGGGAAACGAGCAGGAAAGTGGATCTCTGTGTGTAAACACAGAGATCCACGTCCTGTGAGGGAGAGGGGACCGATGGTGTGTCCCTTGTACATAGGGACAACCATCGGTCACCTCCCCCAGTCAGTCCCCTCCCCCCACAGTAAGAACACATTGAGGGAACATATTTAACCCCTTCCCGCCCCCTAGTGGTTAACCCCTTCCCTGCCAATCACATTTATACAGTAATCAATGCATTTTTAAAGCAGGAATCGCTGTATAAACGTGAATGGTCCCAAAAATGTGTCAAAAGTGTCCGATGTGTCCGCCCCAATATCGCAGTCACAATAAAAAATCGCAGATCGCCGCCATTACTAATAAAAAAATAAAAATGCTATAAATCTATCCCCTATTTTGTACACGCTATAACTTTTGCGCAAACCAATCAATACGCGCTTATTGCGATTTTTTTTTTTACCAAAAATATGTAGAAGAATACGTATCGGCCTAAACTGAGGAAAATTTTATTTAAAAAAAAAAAAATGGGTATTTATTATAGCAAAAAGTAAAAAATTTTGTTTTTTTTCCAAACTGGACGCTCTTCTTTTGTTTATAGCGCAAAAAAGAAAAACCGGTGATCAAATACCACCAAAAGAAAGCTCTATTTGTGGGAAAAAAAGGACGCAAATTTCGTTTGGGAGCCACGTTGCACGACCGCGCAATTGTCATTCAAAGTGTGACAGCGCTGAAAGCTGAAACATGGCTTGGGCAGGAAGGGGGTTTTCGTGCACAGTAGAGAAGTGGTTAATGACCAGGCTCTTTTTTGCGATACTGCACTGCGTCGCTTTAACTGACATTTGCGCGGTCGTGCAACGTTGTATCAAACAATATTTATGTCCTTTTTTTTATCACAAATAGAGCTTTCTTTTGGTGGTATTTGATCACCTCTGTGGTTTTTATTTTTTGCTCTATAAACAAAAAAGGACCGTCAATTTTGAAAAAAATATATTTTTATTTTTTTGCTATAATAAATATCCCCCGAATTTTAAAAAAAAAACAAATTTCTTCATCAGTTTAGGCTAATATGTATTCTGCTACATATTTTTGGTAAAAAAAATTGCAATAAGCGTATATTGATTGGTTTGCACAAAAGTTATAGCGTCTACAAAATAGGGAATAGATTTATGGCATTTTTATTATTATTTTATTTTTTACCAGTAATGGCGGTGATCAGTGGTTTTTAGCAGGACTGCGACATTGCAGCGGACAGATCGGACACTTTTGACACTTTTTTGGGACCATTGACATTCATACAGCGACCAGTGCTATAACAATGCACTGATTACTGTATAAATGACATTGGCAGGAAAGAGGTTAACACTAGGGGGCGATCAAGGGGTTAAGTGTTCCCTAGGGAAAAGTTTCTAACTGTGGGGGGGGGGGGAGTGGACTGACTGGGAGTAGAGAGAGATCGTTGTTCCTGATCACTAGGAACAGCTGATCTCTCTCTCCTCCTGTCATAACAGGGATCCCGTCTTGTTTACATTGACAGATCCCCGTTTTGCTTCTCTGTGGATCGATCGTGGGTGGCCGGTGGACATCGCGGCCACCAGCCACACGCATCGGCTCCGGCACCACGCGCGCACCCATTGTATCTATTGCACGAAGTGCCATACTAGTACGACGATTCGAGAAATAGAGCCGCCCTGCTGCAGTTTAACTACAGCGGCTGGTCGGAAAGTGGTTAAAGTGTAACTAAAGGCAAAAAAATATGTTTTTGTTTCAGATAAAGTGGAGAGGAATTATAACCCCTGTCAGTTTTTTTATTGCTGGCTGTGCTCCGGTTAAGGAGATTTCCCCTCTCTATTCATCCCGTTTACCATTGTCATTGAAAGTAAAAGAAAATCCCAAATTTTGGGTTGTCCCTAGAAAAGTAATAGAGGGGAAATCTTTCAATGGGGACACTAGTTCTGGTGACCTGGGGGTCCCAAAGGGATTCCCTTAATTCGCAGGGATTTTCCCCTCACTTCCTGTCTTGACTATGGGACAGAATGTGAAGGAAAATCTCCCCAATGGGACACAGATGGCGGAAAAGAAATCTGACAGGGATTATAACCCTCCCTTGCTCTATCCAAAATGAAAAAAAAAAAAAAAAACGTTTTGCCTAAAGTTCTACCTTAACCTAAAATGGCAGCTGATCTATAGAATTAGGGTGCACAGCCAAATGACATACATGACAATATTTTAATGCTATGCAGAAAATACTATTTTACATAAATACTGATTGTAGTTAGTACCTTCTTCCGCATAAAGTATATCTATGTTTAAATTAAGATGAACGTGGCCCTTTAATCTAAACATAGCTTTCACAGAGGATAGTATATAATAAAACAGGAGATGGGTAGCATACTCCTTGATTCGGAAGGAAGTATTGCATTACTAAACATGTAGTGTATTTGTGGAATGTCCTTTCAGTTGAGGTCAAACAAGTATGTCAAATCAATCGGAGATTCAGGTCATTATTAACAGTGGTGCTGATTAAAGTAAAACTCCAGACATAAGATTTTTTTGTTCACTTCATTTTTCCCGTATTTACTCGAGTATAAGCCGACCTGAATATAAGCCAAGGCACCTAATTTTACCACAAAAAACTGGGAAAACGTATTGACTCGAGTCTAAGCCTAGGGTGTCCATCTGCATGCCTCACTGTGTCCATGTGCATGCCTCACTGTGCCTCACTGTGTCCATGCCTCACTGTGCCCATGCCTCACTGTGCCCATGCCTCACTGTCATTGTGCCCATGCCTCATTGTGTCCATGACTCACTGTGCCCAATCTCCCTACCTGATCTCCTGCGCTGTGTGACTAGACTGACGTTTAACATTGGAGTCTATGGAAGGGGAGCCCAGCTTTGAAAAATCTGTGCTCGCCGGCCGTAGGTCCCCCGGACAACAAACTATGCACACTTGTAGAGGAAGAGTGGGGCTACATGTGTGCCAAGTTTGGGGTCCAGGAGACCAACGGCTGGCCGGGATCAGGCGCACAAAGTTGAAGATGGACACAGACTCGAGTATAAGCCGAGGGGGGCATTTTCAGCACAAAAAAATGTGCTGAAAAACTTGGCTTAAACTCGAGTATATACGGTAATAGGTAAAGGTTGGAAAATCTTTGACTTATATATTTGTTTGTGTTCTTATTGGATGAGACTTCATGACCAAGTGATGGCAGTGCCAGTGAGTGAAAAAAGAGAGTGCTTCAATGATGACATACTGTACACAGCATTAAAAATATACATTTTTAATATAGTAGGTTGTTAGGTTTAATTGTTGTATGTATCCTTGATAGAGAAATTGTGAAAATCTCACCAAACAAGAAGACAGGTGAAGGATCTCATCCAACTTTTCTCAACCAGGGTTCTTCCTAAGGTTGCTAAGGGTTCCTTGAGCAGTGAGTGAGCAATGGATAATTGATCTTCCACCTAAACTGATCACCAGAGGACAACTTCCCACTGACATTTCCCACAACATAAGGGGTTACAGCTAAAAAGACCACTAATGTTAGGGCAAGCCACAATTTTTACTATTTGCATTTTTTTTGCTGTTGTTGTTATTAATAATTACATTTATTTACTGTGTCATAAACAGCAAGTGGGCATTAAAAAATTCTGACCTCGGTGACAAATACTCTATGTATGTCACATTCTTAAAATTTGTATTGAAAATTCATGCTATAGTACTGTGAGCTTTAGATGTAAACATTTTTAGCGGGGGGTTCCCCAAGACCTTAATATTTTTTCAAGTGCTCCTCAGGGATAAAAATGTTGAGAAAGACTTATCTAATCCTTTCCAACTCTCAAAACTTTTGGTCAATGTTACACATTTTTACTGACTTAATATAAAAATGCTGTTGCTCACAATGACCAGTTAGATTCCTATGTAAAAGCTCTGGGGCCATCCTAAAATGTTTTAAACACAATTCTGAGTTTGAAAGTCATAATTCTAAGTTTGAAAGTCAGAATTCTGAGATTAATAGTTTGGGCCATGCTGAAATTTTTTTTAAACACATTTCTGAGTTTGAAAGTCAGAATCCTGATAAGGTCCATAAAGACATGGATAAGCGAGTTTGGGATGGAGGAACTTGAGTCCTGACCTCAACCCAATAGAATACCTTTGGGATGAGCGGAGACTGCGAGCCAGGCCTTCTCATTCAACATCAGTGCCTGACCTCACAAATGCGCTTCTGGAAGAATGTCAAACATTCCCATAGACACACCCCTAAACCATGTGGACGGTCTTCCCAGAAGAGTTGAAGCTGTTAAAGGCTCCAAAGGGTGGGCCAACTCAATATTGAACTCTACGGACTGGGATGACATTAAAGTAAACCTCAGTCCTGTAATTGTACCTATAGTTATTATTATTATTCAAGCCTATAATAAGGCCTACCTATAGGTACTGTAAATATCTTCTAAACGTGCATGTTTAGAAGATATTTACTATATATGCAGCCGCTGATGTCATCGGTGCATGCGCTTTGAAGCAACAGCCACCCGGGCAGTTCCTCCAGAATCCTGTGCCGTAAATGACGGCTCCCCCGTGGATGGGCGGGAGTGATGTCATTTCGGCTTCGGCCAGTCACACAGCAGAACTGGAATGGAAGACGGGAGAAGATGGCCTTCGCTAGAAGGCTTCGTTTTCAGGATGCATACTAGCACATTATGCCTTTATCTTGCAGGTCTGAAAAAATAAAAAAAAAGCACCCAGTGGTTTACAGCGGCTTTAAAGTTCATGTGCGTGTAAAGGCAGGCGTCCCAATGGTAATATAATGTATGTGCAGGTTTGATCAAATCAGTTGCTTGTCTAAGAGAACAGTTCTATACATCATAACTAAAGCACTCCTCACAACAGGTGCACATCACAAGAAAAGTTAATTTCTGGACCTGGAATATTTCCACATTATGAGCGCTGTCTTATTTCTATGGGTAGCCTCACATTGGGGTCTGAAACGTGTTATTAAACATGATAATAAAAAGTGAAGACATGCCTAGTGGAGAAACCCTTTGAAGATTTTTGTTTGCACTTAGTCCAGAAATGGAATTCCACACCTGATTTATTTTTGCTATTTTATTATACTGTATGTTTTCCTATATGATTTAATAAGAGTTTATTCAATATTATCTTCAAACTGCATATCCCTTACTGGTTGATTTCAAGCATTTGATTATAATGTTCAAATTTTTTACATTGTGTATACTCTAGCATGCTCTGGATCATTTATGTTGCTATGTTAACAAATCCAGATGGATTGGTTATGGATATGGTTCGAATCTCAGCCGGTTCAGCAGGGACTGGTGAGATTCGAACTATGTATGGGCAGGCTGATTGTACCCAAGCTGATTGATCGATCAACTCGGGTACAACCAGCATGTCGGATTTGTCATGTGATTATTGCCAATAATCACTGTGTGTTCTCCTGTTAGGGACGGCACCCCACTCCTTCCTCCCAGCCCCGCCGAGTGAACACAATAGCTCCACGGGAGGGATTCCCCTATCAAAACTGACCATGTCGATGGGGGAATTGAGTTATTTTCTTTCCTGCAACCCGTGGCTGCAGGAAAGAAAATTGCACCGTCTATAGCCGGCTTGATGAGTCAAACCAATCACTGAACTGCTAATGCTATCTAGCATACACTGCTAATGTGCTTATGTCAATTAGCCTTAAAGCTAAAAAAACTAAAAAAATGGGCTGGTCAAAATTCTTGACACCCTTTCAAAATTGTGGATAAATAAGATTCTTTCAAGCATGTGATGCTCCTTTAAACTCACCTGGGGTAAGTAACAGGTGTGGGCAATATAAAAATCACACCTGAAAGCAGATAAAAAGGAGAGAAGTTCACTTAGTCTTTAAATTGTGTGTCTGTGTGTGCTACACTAAGCATGGACAATAGAAAGAGGAGAAGAGAATTGTCTGAGGACTTAAGAACCAAAATTGTGGAAAAATATCAACAATCTCAAGGTTACAAGTCCATCTCCAGAGATCTAGATTTGCCTTTGCCCACAGTGCGCAACATTATGAAGACGTTTGCAACCCATGGCACTGTAGCTAATCTCTCTGGGCGTGGACGGAAGAGAAAAATTGATGAAAGGTTGCAACGCAGGATAGTCTGGATGGTTGGATAAGCAGCCCCAAACAAGTTCCAAAGAAATTCAAGCTGTCCTGCAGGCTCAAGGAGCATCAGTGTCAGCGAGAACTATCCGTCGACATTTAAATGAAATGAAACGCTATGGCAGGAGACCCAGGAGGACCCCACTAATGACACAGAGACATAAAAAAGCAAGACTACAGTTTGACAAAATGTACTTGAGTAAGCCAAAATCCTTCTGGGAAAACGTCTTGTGGACAGAGGAGACCAAGATAGAGCTTTTTGGTAAAGCACATCATTCTACTGTTTACAGAAAACGGAATGAGGCCTACAAAGAAAAGAACACAGTACCTACAGTGAAATATGTTGGAGGTTCAATGATGTTTTGGGGTTGTTTTGCTGCCTCTGGCACTGGGTGCCTTGAATGTGTGCAAGGCATCATGAAATCTGAGGATTACCAAAAGATTTTGGGTCGCACTGTAGAGCCCAGTGTCAGAAAGCTGGGTTTGCGTCCGAGATCTTGGGTCTTCCAGCAGGACAATGACCCCAAACATACATCAAAAAGCACCCAGAAATGGATGGCAACAAAGCGCTGGAGAGTTCTAAAGTGGCCAGCAATGAGTCCAGATCTAAATCCCATTGAACACCTGTGGAGAGATCTTAAAATTGCTGTTGGGAAAAGGTGCCCTTCCAATAAGAGAGACCTGGAGCAGTTTGCAAAGAAAGTGTGGTCCAAAGCTCCTGGTGAGAGGTGTAAGAAGCTTATTGATGGTTATAGGAAGCGACTGATTTCAGTTATTTTTTCCAAAAGGTGTGTAACCAAATATTAAGTTAAGGGTGCCAAGAATTTTGACCAGCCCATTTTTGGAGTTTTGTGTGACATTATGTCCAATTTGCTTTTTTTCCTCCCTTTTTTTGTTTTGTTCCAATACACACAAAGGGAATAAACTTGTGTATAGCAAAACATGTGTTACTGCAATACTTTTATGTGAGAAATACTTGACTTTCTGGAAAAATTTCTGGGGTGCCAACAATTTCGGCTATGACTGTATACTCCCTCCCTCTGTCACAATTTCACAATTGGATATTATTTTTTTTGTTATTTAGGAGGTTTTTTTTTGGTGCTATTTGCAATTCTCACCTAGGAGAGAATGAAGTTTGTGTTCCTTACCTCCCCCTCTGGCTGTGCATGTGCAAATGTGCTGCAAGGTTTTGGGTCCCAAGTAAGCTCTGCGTCATATCTGCACATGTGCAGGTTTCCTCCAAACATGTGCACACACGTGGATTTCCCCCACGCACACGCAAAGACGGCTATTATGGAGGGCCCAAACCTTTGCTGTATAACTGACTGCCCGTACCGCCAATATGGGCAGGCAGTTACTGAAGTCCAGGAAGATCAATGAACTATGAGAGAACTCACAAGCGCCCCCACAGTTCATTGAGAACTACAGGCCATCAGCTGAAATGAATTAATTAAAGTGGTAGTAAACCCGCTGATTTATTTTTTTCTAAACCTTTAAGGCAAAAGGCATAATGAGCTAGTATGCACCGCATACTAGCTCATTATGAAATACTTTCCTTAGAACGAGGTGTCGGTATCTCACCCGGTCCACGCCGAGGGAGCGGTAATTTTCCCTCGGCGTGTTTTCCGGGTACCGCGGCTCCGGCGCTGTAAATGGCCGGAGCCGCGATGTCGTCACTCCCGCGCATGCGCTGCTGAAGTCAGCGGCTCATTGCAAGGGGAATATTTCCTAAACCGTACAGGTTTAGGAGATATTCTTTTTACCTACAGGTAAGCCTTATTATAGGCTTACCTGTAGGTCGAAGTGTAAAAATAGGGTATACAATCGCTTTAATTTACAGAACTCTGCGAATGAATGACAGCCATGTGGGCGCAGCCCTGCATGCAGCTCTGTTTCCTTATCATAACTGCAGGTGCAGGGATAAAGTCCTCTGCCTGCTGTCACAGGGAGGGGGGATTGGAAGGGGGGTGAAATGGGGGGTGCTGAACATGGTACATGTTACCCCCTTAACCTCTTCTGGCCTAAATTGCCGGGAGGGCATCCATGTATGACTCGGCTGATCACAGATCCTGGCCCCTTATCATGTGAATAGCTGTCAGCCAATGATAGCTGATCACATCGTGAGGAGAAAAAAAAAGCAGATTACTGGCTTGTGTAAACAGGACATCTGTCCCGCACACTCCACACCCACTGCTGCTAAGCAGTGCCCCCCCAGTGCCACCTACCAGTGCCCACCAGTGCCACCTATCAATGCCCACCAGTGCCACCTACCAGTGCCACCTTTCAGTGCCCATCAGTGCTGCCAATCATGCCCATCAGTGCCTCATCATCAGTGCCACATATCAGTGCTGCCTATCAGTGTCACCTACCAGTGCCTATTAGTGCCCATCAGTACTACCTATCAGTGCCCATAAGTGCCACCTATCAGTGCCCTTCAGTGCTGCCTATCAGTGCCCTTCAGTGCCGCCTATCAGTGCCACCTATCAGTGCCACCTATTAATGCAGCCTCATCAGTGCCCATCAGGGTCACCTATCAGTGCCCATACGTGCTGCCTTATCAGTACCTCACATTTGGCACCTTTTCGGGGGGAGGGGGAGTGGGTACCTGTTTTTTACAGGTACCCTGTCCCCACTTCTGGGAGACCGGGCCGTGACAAATTACGTCAGCAGCTACGTCAGCTACTTGGCCCCCCTCCTCCCTTCTCCCTCCTTTTCTGCCGGCAGTGAGAGAGTGCAGCACACTTCGTGCATACGCAGTAGGGACCCTGCCATGAAGCAAAAGGTTACACAGCGGGGTTCCCTTACCTGCAATGGCGACAGCAGCACCCGACCAGCTAGGGTTGCCACCTGTACGGGATTCACCCGGACAGTTCGGGTTTTAATCACGTGTCCAGGTTTCAGGTGGACTGAAACCCGGACACATTATTGAATTCAGACCAGGCTGTGGCTCCCCAACTAACTAAGATATTCACACACAAATCTGTTGCTGTCCGAGAGCTGCAGCGGCCGTCTGGCATCACTGGAGGGCAGGGTGATGATGTCAGGAAGAGTATTCTTGCCAGACCCACCATTCGCTGCAGCATGCTATGCACACCGCACTACTACTCTCCTTGGGGCACCCAAAGGTGTCCTAGGCCGCTAAAGTGTTCGGGTTTGGCTTGAAGAAAAGGTGGCAACCCTATGACCAGCCGATGTAAACATTGGCTGCGGTGCCGACATCGCTCGACTCCAGCACAGGTAAGTGTCCTAATGTTGAAAGTCAGCAGCTACAGTATGTGTAGCTGCTGACTTTAAATTTTTTAAGGGGCGGGTGGAACTCCACTTTAAGTAACCATTTGGCCTGTGTGGGTAAAAGAAGGACAAGAAAAAGAAAGAAAAATGCCTAGGCGGAACAGGCACATATCAACTGACCTGAGGCACCTGTGCTAGATTGTGCTAAACCTGGTCATCTGGCTCATCCGAACATTTGTATGTATTCTGTGAAGTGGGGAGAAGGGAGGGGTACTGGGACAACTACTGGTGCCGGATTATCAGAGGAGAACAACAGGTACCAGGAAACCTAACTTTCTGTTTGCTGTAACTAATGAAAGACTGAAGGTTTGATTGATAACTAAAGTACAGACTTTTTTTTTTATATAAATATTTGTAATAAATATTAATACATTTTGGGACCCTTAAATTATTTATTGTGGTTTAATTTATTCTGAGCTTGCAATATTGTAAGGACTTTATTAAAATAAGTTATTTTGGGGTACTACTATGGTGGGTAAGCAATGCTATTTTAAAACTGAATATCTTGTATGTATTTCCAAAAATCCATTAATTCTGCCTAAAAGCAGCATTTTTCATAACAAACCACATATAATTACTGGATTGTGTATAAAGCCCACAGAGCTAATAAATGTTTTCAACATTTTATTTTACCTGTAATTTGCAAGTCTGCTTGTGAGATAGCCTGTTTATTTTAAGAGCATTGAGAAAACTATGAATAAAAAAAAAAAAAAATCAAGCTGATAAAAAAAAAACATTCAAAGCAAAAAAATTTAAATGTGGCATCTTTCAAAATAATTTAGTACATACAAAGTCAACGGCTCTTTTTTTTTTTTTTTGGTGTACCTTAAAACGAATCGCCTTGTCTGGACCAGTACTGTAGTTGTTCCTGCAGAGATAAGTGGAGATAAGTTAAGCACTTGGAACATAGAAGGGTCTTCAAAAGGGGACTTATCACAAGTGATAATTGCTCCCTGCACAGAAGCTGCTGCCACCCGCCACCTGTCTAGAGTTTGAGGTGACAACCTATAAGTCCCACAATGCACTCTCCAGCTGTTGTGAAGGTTCAAGGTCCCAGCCATATAATTATTTTTAAAAGAAAAAATACAGTTCTAGGAATTTGTCTCAACTTTTTAAATGTTCTGTGGATCTGGAAGATAAAGGGATTTAACATGCTAATGGTTGAACTGATAAACTACTGAGCAGGAGCACAAAGTTCACTATAATCTTGATGAACAATGATCACTGCACGTTCAAGAGCTAAAGACCGCCCTGAACATTAAGCAGAGAGAGAGATAGTGAAGGCTTCAAAGGGGAGCCATTCTTTGATAAGGGGGTGGTGTGTTTCTTGGAGGGAGGCCTGATCAACAGCTCAAGTCCTGCAGCTGTCTATCAGCGCACACAAGTCCTGTAAGATCATATTAGTAGAAACTATCAGCAGCCAACAGTAGAAGCTGTACAAATGGCAACTTTATTCTTCTTGGGTGGGGGATGTCTGGCTAACTCCAACAGAGGCTCTATTTATGCTAGCCATAGACCTAATGCCCCGTACACACGACCGGTTTTCCCGACGAGAAAACTGCCATTTTTTAGATTGGTCGGGAAAACTGGTCGTGTGTATGCTCCATAGCAGTTTTCCCGACGAGAAAACTGCCCGCGAATTTTTTTAGAACCTGCTCTATTTTTTCCCGTCGTGTTTCCCGTCAGTCTTTTTCTCGTCGCGAAAACCGCTCGTGTGTATGCTTTTCTGAGGGGAAAAAAACGCGCATTGCTCAGAATCAAGTATGAGATGGGAGCGCTCGTTCCGGTAAAACTAACGTTCGTAATGGAGATAACACATTTGTCACGCTGTAACTGACTAAAAGCACGAGGCTGAAAAGCGCGAATCGTCTCTCACCAAACTTTTACTAACACAAGATCAGCAAAAGCAAGCCCAACGGGTGGTGCCATTTGAATGGGATGTCCCCTTTATAGTGCCGTCGTACGTATTGGACGTCACCGTGCTTTGGTCGAGTGTTTTTTTAATGAACGTGTGTATGCAAGGCAGGCTTGAGAGGAATCACGTCGGGAAATACGCTGGTTTTTGGCATGTCAGGAAAACCGGTTGTGTGTATGGGGCAATAGATGATGGTTGGAAGTGTAGGTGTGATATGACTGTTTGAAGTATTTTGGGTCAGATGCAGGCATAAACATGAAAACTATGGTCACTCAAATGTTTCTGTCTCTGCTCCGACAATTCTGGCTTATATCTGCAGAACAACAAAGATTAGATATATTTTCCAAACCTGCTTGATCTCTTATTCTTTTAGAATAGTTAGCTGGAGGTATGTGCTTGGGCAGTAGAAAACAGATTGCTTGTTCTCTCCAAAAATGGTTGCCTAATGTCAATGGCTAGCTTTAAAATTGGGCAAAGGTGCCATTTTGTTTTAGACCTTCTCTGCTAACTTTAAAAGCTGATTGACATCTTCAATCAGCCATGAAATCAGTTGCAGGAAGAAGCATATTTTCAGCTCCAGCATGATTGCTTCTTTTTCCCCTAACACACTTAGGATGCTTTAATGCAGATACATATATTCTGAAGATGGACGAGGCTAATGAATAATAACAGAATGCCATTGTCACTGCTCCTTTTATGTTCTTACTTATGGTACACAGTGTGGCAACATGCAGTGCAATGCTGAGTCAGAGAAAAAAGGTCAATGAGGGCATTACTTAGGGTGTAACTCATTGTGGGGCCCATAAGAGGGTTGCCTGTCTGTGATTCCGTTAGTTATGTTCTCGTCATTAAAGTAAAATGTGTACTTACCACTTCAACAAGTCAGCATGACAACTTGACAATGTGTGGGAATTCAATATAGCCTACAAAGGAGGAGATTTACTAAAACTGGGGGAACCCAGAATCTGGTGCAGCTGTGCATGGTAGCCAATCAGCTCCTAACTTCATCTTGTTCAATTAAGCTTTGACAATAAAACCTGGAAGCTTATTGGCTACCATGCACAGCTGCACCAGATTTTGTACTCTCCAGTTTTAGTAAATCAACCCCATGGTTTGCAAAAGGCTCCATTTTTTCTTTGTTTTATTTTGGTATTTCTAGTATTTATTTGCCAGCATATGACAGTAATTTTGGTGCAGAGCTTTCAGCACCCCCAGTCTTTTTTGTCCTGGGGTAGAGGCAACTTGCAGAGGACTGGAGGGAGCAGCCATCCTAATCCATCTGGTGGTACTGTCCTACCGTTGCAGACCATTGCTATCCCCAAGACCTGTTTAAAGTGCTCTGTAGTGTGGGACATTTTTTATGTATCTTCTGCCAACAGCACTATAGTGGCCTGGTAAAAGTATCACTTAGGGTACAACATGGAGGAAACAGATGACTCTGCACCACAGAACTTGGTGGGAGCAACACCTCAATGAGACAAGTCAGCAGCAAAAGGCCTGCTCTCCTTCTTGTTCCTCACTTTTGCCATTTTCCCCCTCCACAAAATCCTCCGGCTGTATCTACTGCAACATCTGTGACCTCTAGTTCTTGGGGGGGTCTTGCAAGGGGTTTAAGTGGCTTAAGATACACCACGTCAAGAGAGAAGTCATGGGGCAACATTGAGGAGGGTCAATGGGTCAAGCAAAGGCCTGCATAATTCTCCTGCACCTACTCGACGTTTCCAGCAGCATCTTTCTAAGGAAGGTGTCACTTTCACAGCTGCTGTAGCAAAAGAAAAATGTCCCCAAAGCACCTCTATGCCCATCATCTTAATGTCAGTTTGGCAAACTGCTGGCTTTGCAGCTGCTCCCATTTACTGCTCATGAGTTCAGTCCCCTTCAATAAGTTGATGGCCTGTGCTACACCACAATTGCAGATACCCAGCCATCTTTATTTTGTCCAGAAGGCCATCCCTTGTGGAATGTACTGTGCCTGTGTCATTGGATCATGCTGTTAGTGGCAGGGTACACATGATCACAGTAAGCATATACAGGGATGCTTTGTCTCCTTTATAGCGCACTGGGTCAATCTTCTGGTGGCAAGTATGCAGGATGGGGCACACCACTAGAACTGGTCTTATCTGATGGTGACAATGCAGTCACCTGTATTCCCCTCCTACTCACAAGATTCATCATCTGACTCCTTGGAACCAGCATTAACCCCCCTCGTGTTGCAGCTCAACAGAAGCCACAATGAGCCAGAGCTGGCAGCTCTCTAGGCCAAAAGGTGACTGACAGCTAGGCAAGGTTGTGTGTGACAATGGCACTAACCTGCTGGCCGCACCTCGCCAGGGAAAATCCACACATGTATCTTGCCAGGCACATGTCTACAACCTGGTGGTTCATCGTGAAGTATTTTGATTTATAGGACATTCTTCATCAGGCCAAAAGGGTTTGTGGCCATTACCTAGCAGAAATGCAGCAACAGCTGCCTGATTTGTGACAACCCAATTTGCTGAAATTGAATGTTGGCCATGCTTTAGAGGCTTCACCAACAGCAGTGTATTATCTGTAAATAGCTGAGCAAAGACAGGCTCTGGGGAGCTGGGGTTCTTTTTTCACAGCATCAATGGCTCATCATTCAGGGTGTGTGCATCATTTTTGCACCTTTTGAATATGCTATCAAAATGGTGAGCTACAACAAAGTCAGAATCAGGGATAGAATCCCTCTTGTGCTCTTACTGGAGCTCCTGGAGTACACACTCCATGACTTGTTAGACCAGACATTGGAGGCACAGCAGCAGAAGGAAGAGGAGACTTGCTGCTGTGTCAAGGCCAGTGGATCCTTTGATTACTCCATTCCTGTGAGGCAGGGGCAGCATGAGGCAGAGGTGAAATACAAGGAGGAGAAGGATGGTTGGAGTGCTGGCTGTAAGAGGGAGATAGGGGCAATCTTCAAGGAGGACGTTTCCCCCCTCCCAAACCCTAATGCCGCGTACACACGATCGGACAATCCGACAACAAAAACGTGGATTTGTTTCCGACGGATGTTCGCTCAAACTTGTCTTGCATACACACGGTCGCACAAATGTTGTCGGAAATTGCGAACGTCAAGAGCGCGGTCACGTACAACACGTACGACAGCACTATAAAAGGGAAGTTCAATACCAAGTGCGCCACCCTTTGGGCTCCTTCTGCTAATCTCATGTTAGTAGAAGTCTGGTGAGAGACCATTCGCGCTTTTCAGCCTTGTGCTTTTCAGTCCGTTACTGCTTTTTGCAGCATGCCGAATGTGCTATCTCCATTACGAATGCTAGTTTTACCAGACCGAGCGCTTCCGTCTCGTACTTGATTCAGAGCATGCGTGGAATTTTGTGCAGCGGAATTGTTTACACATGCTCGGTATTTACCAGAACGGATTTTGTTGTCGGAAAATTTGAGAACCAGCTCTCAAATTTTTGTTGTCTGAAATTCTGACAGCAAATGTCCGATGGAGCCTACACGCGGTCGGAATTTCCGACAACAAGCTCCCATTGAACCGAGTGTGTGTACGCGGCATTAGAGTTGTATTTGATTAGGTTGAGATTTTTTTGTGGACAGCAACACAGAGAGCAAGGGGTCCTCTGCTGCGGGCACTTTGTAGCAAATGGGATTCCTATTAGATCCCAAATACAATCGGAATACAAGGGGAAAATGGCCTATCTATATCCACCATTCTATAGGGAGCCCAAAATGCGTTGTGTTTGAGGATGTTCAGTGTAAGAATCTTTTTTACACATTTACTGATGGTGAAAGGATCTCCTCTGATGATCAATGTGCCCTCTAATCCCTGAAAGAAAGAGCAGCAGTGGCAAGAGCTACCTGTTTTAAGAACCTTTTTAAGCCATAGTGGCCAGAAAGCTCTTGAACTGCATGGTTGCTGAGTGCATCAGCATGCTAATTAAATATTTAAATACAACTCTTATGTCTTCATTACTTTCTTTTTCTTGTGTGTACAAGGTCGGAATTTCCGATGGAAAAAGTCAGATTTTCTGACCGTGTGTATGCCCCATCGGACTTTTTCCATCGGAATTTCCGACGGACTTAGATAGAGAGCAGGTTTTTTTTCCGTCAGAAATTCCGACAGAGTTTTGACCGGTCAAAAGTCCGGCCGTGTGTACGCGGCATAACATGTTTCATTTTTGCCCTTGGCCCACTTATGCCTGAAATCAGCCCAGTTTATAATGTACAATAAACATTGTTCGGCCATGTACACAAAGACATGCAGATGTTCACAATGTGAATGTCAATTCCTCACAAAGTATAAAGCCTCTATTGTAGCCAAGATTTCCTCCACAGTCATGAGCCGCTTAGTTATTCCCAAATAGTGTTTTCAGCTAGAGCCCACACTATCCTCTAAATATAAAATCTCAGCAGTTAACACTTCTCCACAGCCTGCTATGAGTAGATCCTGGATTCCATTATTTATCTCAGTCCTCTCCCTCTCCTCACTTCCTGTTGTCATTAATTTTTAATCAGGCATTTAAAATAAATAAGTATGCAGAGTCACCGTGCCTCTCTCTGTGCATGCAATGGATGTTTTGGGTAAAGTAATAGTGCAGAGAAGTTGAGAACATTTAATCTCATTCTAAGTTGGCTGAGCAGCAGAAGAGGAAAACAAGAGTGGTGCTCTGGTTTAAATAGTGTAGGAGACATAGGAAGAGTTCTGGCATGGGGACAGTAAGATAGGACAGTAATAAAACACTAGCAAACACCGCCAGGGCCCTTAGAACCCAACCGGGTCCAAGAATATTTCCTTCTTTTGTAAAATTGTTAGATAGGGCTTTTGGGTTACTTTTGGTCCACCTCACTAAACCTTGACTGGGTTATGCTTTATATCTGGCAGTGGACCATTTAAAAGCCTAACTTACACTAGTTGGCAAAAATATTTATGGATTTATACCTATTTCTGTATTCCTACTTGTGGTTTAGTTTAGGATCCTGACACCACTGGGGCTAATCTTAGGGCTTTGACCTTGTAACCTTACATAGACAAGCTTTCACTTGTCTATGTGAGTTCCCCATAAGGTCCTTCAACTCCCTTGACATGAAGGTAGCCCATGTCTATGGCTAAATTACGTAAAGTTTACCTTCTCATCAAATACGCTTTATAATGTGACAAAGGTTCGCTAACTAGACGCCAATGCCCCAAAAAAATAAGGTGGAGCTATTTTTTCACCAAAACAAATGGAAAAATCCCATACTGAAAGAATGTAGGAAAGTGCTTGTTTGAGGAGACGTCATTCATAGGACAGCCTGTGTACTAATGCTGCGTACACACGATGGGAATTTCCGACAACAAAACCGTGGTTTTTTTTCCCGACGGATGTTGGCTCAAACTTGTCTTGCATACACACGGTCGCACAAATGTTGCTCGGAAATTCCGATGGTCAAGAACGCGGAGACGTACAACACTACGACGAGCCGAGAAAAATGAAGTATAATGATTCCGAGCATGCGTCAAATTGATTTCCGAGCCTGCGCAGCACTTTTGTGCGTCGGAAATGTCGGAAACGTCAGAAATGCCCAATTTCTAAGCTCAACAGAACCCTACATATATGTTTCTTCCCTACTCCTAGGGATTCTAATGCTGCGTACACAGAACTTTTGCTGTCGGAAAAATTGAGAACTTATTCTCAAACATTTGTTGTCAGAAATTCCGAAAGCAAGTGTCTGATGCAGCCTACACACGGTCGGAATATCCGACCAACAGCTCACATCGAACATTTGTTGTCGGAAATTCCTATCGTGTGTACTCAGCATAAGAATCCCTAGGAGTAGGGAAGAAACATAAATGTAGGGTTCTGTTGAGCTTAGAAATTGGGCATTAAAGCTCAGCTCTGTGCTGGCCACAAAACTTTAATGCGCCTTCCTACCACCCCGGCAAATGCAAAAAAGTTTTTACCAGCTAATTTTTTCTTACTAGCAGATGATTTAACAGAGGAATGCTAACCCTTAATCAATGATCTTACAGTCTTCTTCACAGATGGTTCTGGTATTCTGATAGTATCTCATTTAAGGCCTCTCCTCTCCTCCAGCCAGCTGGCCTTCTTGCTGACATCACCACGTGCAATGCAGAACCACTGGCCACCACTGGTCCTGTATTGTACCTGATGATGTTGAGAACTTGCTCGCATGCCGCCGTTGAAAAGAAGAAACAAGCATTTAATTTGCATATGTTGGGAAAGATAAAGTGTAGTTATGCTGACCAGCCTGGAGTTGAGCTTTAAAATCATTATCCTATGAGTACGAAATGTTAAAAAATGCAGTACTTTCATTTCATAGAAAGTACTGACAGATGTTGAACACCACTTCACTTTCTTTCCCAATACTCTGTTATAGAAATACTGGTCATGTTACTACTTTCTTCTGCATGAAGATGAAGACTTGGCACAGCGTGGTCTTCCAGAAAGCACTGTTATAGCTGACATTCTTTCCCCTTGTCGAGTCCCTGCACTGTGCTGATCTACATAAATCCCTCCACTGCTTCCTGTGTTAGGATCCTTCCAGGTCAGCTTTCCTGAGCTCCCAGCCCGAGGTAAAACCCCTTTACGACAGGGGTCCCTCAAGGGCCACCGACAGCCTCTTCTCAGCACTGCTTCTCCATCTTCCACCTGACTACCCTGCTGGCATAGCCCGTGTCTATTTATGGGTTATCCCAGTTTCCTGCCAGCCCCCTTCTGGGGATTGGCCGAGAGCCCATAAATATTCAAGGCAGCTCCTCTTCACCTCCACCCACTAATTCTAGAATGTTCCCCAACTTTCCAGATACCAAGGGAAGGCATCAGAGAGCTGCCAGGATGAGTCGTCCCGCCCTGGCCTCTAGTAACCCTGACCCAATTTAGTGACTCAGGTTTATCCCTGGCCAGAAAAATGCTTTTACCTGCTCTCACTTCTAGTAGCAAACACTAGAGGGAGCTACACCTGTTAATTAATTTCTTTGGAAGTTCTTGGAATAATGAGAAGCACACCTGTACAATCAAATAACCAAATGGGTCACGGTGTGCTTTCACAAAACGTGGGGGTGGCTTGCGGGCATGTGGAAGTAAAATATAAGCTCCTCTTTAACTAATATTTAATGACCACAGGTAAGTAAGTGTTAAAAGTGGCTACTGGACTAAAAGCATGTTGACATAATTACTGCAATGTAGAGCTGTTATTGATGATTTATGATGGCCCCGTTCCATATAATTCTATTCTTGTACTCGTTACACTGGTCTGTTACATAAGTGGTACTTTTAGTTGCAGGTTCCTTGAATTGCTTATCAGGCCTGAACCTGGTGTACTCTGGTGAGGTTGATTAGGATGTAATCTGGGGATTTTTTTTTTTGTCATACTGAAAAGGAGCTTCAAAGAGTATCAGTTTTCTAACAGTTGTCCGGCAAGTGTTCTCAAAATGACAGAGACCTCTTTATTAGCAGCTTTTGCTTATAGGCTGTAATGTGCAGAACACAGCACGGAACAGGAAGGAAACACAGCACCACATACACAGGGAGCACAGCACTACATACACAGGGAGCACAGCACCACATACACAGGGAGCACAGCACCACATACACAGGGAGCACAGCACCACATACACAGGGAGCAGAGTACCACATACACAGGGAGCACAGCACCACATACACAGGGAGCACAGCACCACATACACAGGGAGCACAGCACCACATACACAGGGAGCACAGCACCACATACACAGGGAGCACAGCACTACATACACAGGGAGCACAGCACCACATACACAGGGAGCACAGCACCACATACACAGGGAGCACAGCACCACATACACAGGGAGCACATCACCACATACACAGGGAGCACAGTACCACATACACAGGGAGCACAGCACCACATACACAGGGAGCACAGCACCACATACACAGGGAGCACAGCACCACATACACAGGGAGCACAACACCACATACACAGGGAGCACAGCACCACATACACAGGGAGCACAGCACCACATACACAGGAAGCAGAGCACCACATACACAGGGAGCACAGCACCACATACACAGGGAGCACAGCACCACATACACAGGGAGCACAGCACCACATACACAGGGAGCACAGCACCACATACACAGGGAGCAGAGCACCACATACACAGGGAGCAGAGCACCACATACACAGGGAGCACAGCACCACATACACAGGGAGCAGAGCACCACATACACAGGGAGCACAGCACCACATACACAGGGAGCACAGCACCACATACACAGGGAGCACAGCACCACATACACAGGGAGCACAGCACCACATACACAGGGAGCACAGCACCACATACACAGGGAGCACAGCACCACATACACAGGGAGCAGAGCACCACATACACAGGGAGCAGAGCATAACATACACAGGGAGCAGAGCACCAAATACACAGGGAGCACAGCACCACATACACAGGGAGCACAGTACCACATACACAGGGAGCACAGTACCACATACACAGGGAGCACAGTACCACATACACAGGGAGCACAACACCACATACACAGGGAGCACAGTACCACATACACAGGGAGCACAGCACCACATACACAGGGAGCACAGCACCACATACACAGGGAGCACAGCACCACATACACAGGGAGCACAGCACCACATACACAGGGAGCACAGCACCAAATACACAGGGAGCACAGTACCACATACACAGGGAGCAGAGCACCACATACACAGGGAGCACAGCACCACATACACAGGGAGCACAGCACCACATACACAGGGAGCACAGCACCACATACACAGGGAGCACAGCACCACATACACAGGGAGCACAGCACCACATACACAGGGAGCACAGTACCACATACACAGGGAGCACAGCACCACATACACAGGGAGCACAGCACCACATACACAGGGAGCACAGCACCACATACACAGGGAGCACAGAACCACATAAACAGGGAGCACAGAACCACATACACAGGGAACACAGTACCACATACACAGGGAGCACAGTACCACATACACAGGGAGCACAGCACCACATACACATGGAGCAGAGCAGCACATACACAGGGAGCAGAGCACCACATACACAGGGAGCACAGCTTGGCATAAATACAGGATGCACATAGCTGGACACACACAGGGAACACTGCACACAGAGGGAGTACAGAACTAGACACACTCACAAAGATTTTAAAACACTGCACACACAGGGAGCACAACACTGCATACAGTAGGGTGACCAGACATCCCCGGTTTCTGGGGACAGTCCCCGGATTGAAGACACTGTCCCCGGACCAAGTCTGTCCCCGGTTTTGTCCCTGGATTGGATTTGAACAGGGGCTGGGGCAATTTCAAAGACAGTCAGTGCAGAATTAAAAAAAATAATAATTCTGAATTACACCCCCCCCCCCCACTCAAGCTTAGGGGGGTGTATTTTTTCATTATCAGTCCCCCTTTCTGATGATCATGTGCTGGTCAGAGTGGAGGGAATATTTCTTCAGTTTCAGGTGCATGCCCATTCAGCTCCACTCGCATGTTCTTCTGCCTTGGCTCAAGTCCCATGGCCAGCCGCCTGCCTATCCCCTTGCCTTCCCTGGCGGAGTGATCTTCCTCCGCTCCCCACCCAGTAGTAGCCTGGGCCCGGAGAGTAATACTTGACAGGCTGTGAGGCGAGTGGCGGCGGTGACGGGCAGAGTCGCTGATTGCCGCCATTACTAGTAAAAAAAAAAATATGTCCTCGGATTTCATTTTAAAAATCTGGTCACCTTAGCATACAGGTGCACAGCCCTGGACGCACAGGGGGCACTGCGCTGAACATACGCAGGGAGCACAGCACTGGTCACACAGGGAGTACAGCAATGAACACAAACAGAGAAAACAGCACTGGACACACAGGGAGTACAGCAATGGACACATACAGGACACATAGCACTGGACACACACAGGACACATAGCACTGGATATACACAGGACGCACAGTATTGGATATACACAGGGGGCACAGCATTGAACACGCACAGGATGCACAGCACTGGACACACACAGCATAGCACTGGACACACACAGCATAGCACTGGACACACACAGGACACAGCACTGGACTCAAAGAGAGGGCACAACACTGGACACATACAACGCACATCACTTGACACACACAGAGAGCACAGTCCACACAGAACAGCACATAAATATGCACAGGAAACTTTTTTGCAACATTCATTTCTATGACCTAGTTCCCATCATTCAGTAGTAAAATGAGCCATCATCACTATATACCCTACAAAGAAAGAATTCCTCTCCAATTAACAAAAAGTTAAATCCACATCCAGGCAAAATGATCTTTGTTGAGGATAAACACCACCTACCCTACTAGGTTTCTGTACTGAACGCACATTCTGTTTATCCGTGTAGTATATTTTCCCAATAAAAGCTAATTACATTTTATTAATGCATATCATTTAAATAGTCGTTTGTGACTCTAATCTACAGGTTAATGTACCTTGGTAATTGAGTTTTGCAGTGTATATTCAGCCAGAGTGGTTGTGGCGGTATGTGTAGTGTTACTCTGGTAATTAGATGATTAAGCTGTATGAGTGGAAGTCGTTTCTACAAGGGTCCTGAACCAACATCACAATACCCAACATGCAATGTAATTTTCTCCACTGACCCATGACTAAAGGGCTGTATTGTTTATCCACCAGCCTGTTTCTAGCCTGAATCTATTACCAGCTGCTCTAATTGGACACCTACAGATAATGCTTATGTAGGTTTTTATTCGAGGAAAGGCTAATAGGCATTATTTGCATGCCATTATTAGGGAATGGTTCAATGAGGGGCATGGGGCAAGCTTTTCTGACCTCAGGCAAAGACTTGCCAGACACTGGCAAGAATCGGGCATACGTCTCAGATTAAGTATAACAGGCATAGATCAGGTAAGGTGGAATACGTTTTTAATAAAAAAGGAACGTAATGCAAGCTTTATCAAAAACAACGCATTTTGTATTTCTCTTAAGGAAACGAAAAATAAAGCCATGCCACTCTCGCCTCTTAAGGCAGCTATAAGATTATTATTATTATACAGAATTTATATTGCGCCAACAATTTACGCAGCGCTTTACAACATGAGAGCAGACAGTACAATTACAATACAGTTTAATACAACAGGAGTCAGGGGGTCCTGTTCGTTAGAGCTTACAATCTAAGAGGGGGGGTCAAGACTCAGAGATACAAAAGGTACTGTATATACTCGAGTATAAGCCGAGTTTTTCAGCACATTTTTTGTGTGCTGAAAATGCCCCCTCGGCTTATACTCGAGTCACCTTTTTGCGCCGGATCTCCCGGACTTTGCGGACCCGGTACCGACCGGCCGTAGGTCCCCTGGACCCCAAACTTGGCACACATGTAGCCCCACTCTTCCTCTACAAGTTTGTTGTCCGGGGGGCCTACGGCCGGGGAGCACCGATTTTTCAAAGCCGGGCTCCCCTTCCATAGACTCCCATGTTAAACGGCAATTTCTCCTGTGATTTTGGGGACCCGGTTACGGCAGATCGTAGGTCTCCTGGACCCTAAACTTGGCAAACATGTAGCCCCATTTCTCCTCTACAAGTGTGCGAAGTTTGTTGTCTAGGGAACCTACGGCCGGGAAACACAGATTTTTCAAACCCAAACACCCCTTCCATAGACTCCCATGTTAAATGTCAGTCTAGTCATGGGCACAGTGAGGCATGGGCACAGTGAGGCATTAACACAGTGAGACATGGACACAGTGAGGCAAAGTGAGGCATGCAGATGGACACCCTAGGCTTATACTTGAGTCAAAAAGTTTTCCCAGTTTTTTGTGGTAAAATTAGGTGCCTCGGCTTATACTCGAGTACATACGGTAATAACTGTGGGGGATGGACTGATGGAGAAAATATATGTACAGTTGTTAGGGGGGCAAGATACGCCTTTCTGAAGAGATGAGTTTTCAGAGATCGTCTAAAAATGGACAGGGTAGGAAATAGCTGGACATATTGTGGTAGGGAGTTCCAGAGGATGGAAGAGGCTCTGGAGAAGTCCTGGAGGATAGGCCTCTCTGAACAGATGAGTTTTGAGACATCGTCTAAAAATGGACAGGGTAGGAACTAGTCGGACAGATTGGGGTAGGGAGTTCCAGAGGATGGGAGAGGCTCTGAAGAAGTCCTGGAGGATAGACCTTTCTGAACAGATGAGTTTTCAGAGATCGTGTAAAAATGAACGGGGTAGGAAATAGTCAGACTGATTGGGGAAGGGAGTTCCAGAGGATGGGAGAGGCTTTGAAGAAGTCCTGGAGGTGAGCATGGGAGGAGGTGACAAGAGAGCTAGAGAACAGGAGGTCTCTAGAAAATTGTGCTTTTTTTTGGTGCTCATATCTCACTGCAGAGGAATATGTTTTAGGTGCCAATAGTTTAGGTGTTACATAAGGTACTAAGTGTTGGTTTTAAAGCCTAATTTAATGTTAGGGAGGTAGGATTAAAGTGGTCCTCGCCAGCGCTCCTGGCCCCTACCTCTTGACGAGTGTCCTCACAGAAAGCAGCTTGCTATAGGGGCACCCGAGCCTAGCCGCTGCTCTGTGTGTCCATTCGGCCCGACCCCTCTCTCTCTCCTCATTGGATAACTTACTTTGATTGACAGCAGTGGGAGCCATTGGTGCCGCTGTGTCTCAGCCAATCAGAAGGGAGAGTTCAGGACAGCCAAGGCACTCGTGCACATCGTTGGATCAAGATGGGGCATTGGGGGGGGCTGAGGGGGACTGCTGCAGACAGAAGGTTTTTTATCTTAATGCATTAAGATAAAAAACCTTCTGTCTTTAGAACCACTTTAAGCTGCAATTAGAAGCAGAGGGAGATGTTTACATGCCACGACCGTGGCTAAATTGACACCACATGTAGCGATCGGCAAACGGCATGCCCGTCGAACATTACACATGCAATGGGGAAGCGTCGCAAACACGTGGGGTTCAATGCACGCGGTTGCAGCATGACTGTCTGCAAAAATGGGGTTTAAACAGGCAGTTAGGAGGCGTTGCATCACTTCCTCAATGCCTTATGTTTGCTTCTAGAATGCGATCTGGAAGTGAATTGGGCTTCGGAGACAAGGGAGATTTCGACATACGTCTAAATCTACCTTTAGGGATACGATTAGGGTTAGGGTTTAAGGCTTAGGTTAAGATTATGTTTGGGATAGGTTTAAGTCCAATTGTACTTTGGGCCAAAAATTGTAATAGTAGATATCCTACAGCTTCTTAAAACAGGCCTTCACCTGCCCCACCTACTTTCCATCATTCCATTCCTCCCCATTCCTCTCTCACAATCAAACATTTTTTTCTTCTTTTTTTCCTTTTATTACCTTTTTTAAGGAACATGTCCCAGCAATTCCTTATTTCTTTCCTAGGAAAGAATGGTGCATTCAGTTGCCCTTAGCTCCCTGAGATACTCATGTCACGCATTCCAGGAGGCCTCAGGGTATTCTACAGTGCATGAGTCATGGCACATCATCAGGGGACTGGATGTCTCTTCCTGGTTCTGCAGAGCATGCACATCACTATGAGACTAGTTGCAAGATACAGCTGGCTCCTAATGATGCCAGAAAAGAAGATGATGGTGCGTTACTGATTGAGAAGCAGCAGAGCAGCGTATACCTCCATAAGACCACTGGATTTGGTGGGCACGTGTTTTTTTTTTGTGGATAACCCGGCAAAAATGTTAGGGGGGACATAGTGGTGGCAAGATATGTTTTTCTTTAAAGGAGAACTTTAGTTGAAGAAAAAACAACTTTAATTCTGCGATCACACGACCGTTTTTCATGACGAGAAAAATGCAATTTTTTTAATTTGGTCATTAAAAACGATCATGTGTGGGCTCCAGAGTATTTTTCACGACGTGAAAAATGGCCATTAAAAATTTGGAACATGCTCTAATTTTTCTCGTCGTTTTTCACGTCGTCGTTTTTCTCATCATGAAAAACGGCCGTGTGTAGGCTTTAACGACGTGAAAAAAACGCACATGCTCAGAAGCAAGTGATGAGACGGGAGCGCTCGTTCTGGTAAAACTAGCGTTCGTAATGGAGATAGCACATTCCTCACGCAGTAACGGATTGAAGAGCACAAGGCTGAAAAGCGCAAATCGTCTCTCACCAAACTTTACTAACACAAGGATCAGCAAAAGCAGCCCAAAGGGTGGCGCCATCCGAATGGAACTTCCCCTTTATAGTGCCGTCGTACATTTCGTACGTCACCGCGCTTTGCTCGAGCATTTTTTTTCATGATCGTGTGTAGGCAAGGCAGGCTTGAGAAGAATCATGTCGAGAAAAACTTCGTTTTTTTCAATGACATTAAAAACGGTCGTGTGTACATAATGCCTCGTACACGTGACCGGTTTTCCTGGCAGAAAAACTGCCATGAGAGCTTTTGGCCGGGAAAACTGGCCGTGTGTATGCTCCACCGCAGTTTTCCCGACAAGAAAAATGAGGGGAAAAAAATGAGAACATGCTTTCTTTTTTCCCACCGGGATTCCTGGCAGTCTTTTTCCTGGCAGTTTTCCTATGGGAAACACTGCGATGGAGTATACACACGGCCAGTATTCCCGGCCAAAGCTCTCACTGAAAAATCTCTTGTGTGTACAGGGGGAAAGTTACCGAGCAGGTTCTCGGTTTTCCCCTCGGGATTCCTGGCGGACTTTTTACCGCTTAGAATCCCGTACGTGTGTACGAGGCATAAGGGTCTCTTTTGCAATAAAAGCTTATCACCTTCCTTCTAGCAAGTTTCTAAATATTGTACATTGAGCTGCTGTCAGGGAAATGATGCTCAAGCCCACGCTCAAAGGAATTCCCATGCGCATGCTTGCAGAAGGGTCCATAGAACTGTGCACAGCATTAGTACTCTACACGAGCACGTACGCGTGTGTTCATTAGCACTCTGCATGTGCTCATTTGCATGAGCGTGCTTGTTTGATGGACTTTGGCAGAACATGGCCTATTTAAAGCCTTAAGCCTTGGGTCGAATGCCGGGTATCATCGGCTGGTTCAATAGAAACTGGCCAACTTTTGGCCCATGTGTATGGCAGCTGGCCGGACAGAGGCCGGACGTTCGCCTTGCTTCTGTCGATGGAGCATGATCGGAAAAAGTCTGTCGATTGGCTCCCGATCAGCACTCTCAGCCATTGGCAGAGAGCGCTTGCCAGAGTGTTCGGGCAGAGGTGGCCGCCCCTGTCAGAAGACAATAGCACAGCAAAGGAAATCGCTGTACTAACAATCTGGAGCTGTACGTTTTTTTTTTTCGTTTAGCCCTGCTGTGTTGAAAAAAAAAAAAAACGAATAGTGTGTACAAGGCTTAACAGGGCTCAGGTTCATTGCTGAGTGGTCATCAGCTTTTTCTGCTTGTGACCTGACCCTGTGTTCATCCATATCTTGACCTGGCTTGCTCTTTCTGCTTGTTCCTGAACTTCTGTTGCTGACTCTGGCTTGTGACCCAACCCTGCTTCCTGCCTGCTCTTCCGCTACTTCTTCTGCTCACCTGACGCTGACCTTGGCTTGGCTCTGGCTCTGATCCTATTTCCTGACTGTGTACCCCTGCTGCACAGTTGTTGCTGACCACTGCCTGTCTGAATACACATACTAGACCAAGAATCTGTCTGCTGCCAGCTGGTCTGCTTCAGCTCCGCATCTTCTACCAAGACATTCTAAATCAGATCTTCTACAGGCACCCATGCCACTCTATGCCCTGTTATACCCTATCAGCATCCCCAGGGGCAACAGGACAAGAGCTGTAAGTGCAGCCCTTTCATGAACTTGCCCTTGACCAAGTACGTGACAGCTGCTCAGCTCTTTGTATAATCTTGGCATGCCTTGTTGCTTAGATGAACTAACTGGGAGTTACGTCATTTTGGGCAGGCCAAAAAATCTGGCTGCATATGCCTAACCCAAATGAATAGGCCAGCGGAGATGAGGAAGCTTGCAGACCTCACATTGCTTAAGGGTAGGTAATCACTGTGGACTTTAGTTCTTCACTCCTCTCCACTCCCTTTGAGCTCTGGGTGTCAACATCGTTATGGTACTGCAACATTTAGGATCTCCCCCACCACCAGAGGAGGAAGAGGGTAAAGAGGACCTGTGACGTACCGGGTCCCAGATCAAAGACATCTTATACAAGTAATAATAAAGTTTTCTTCAAAGTGTTGGGTTGGGGGGGTGCTTCAAGGGGGGCAGGAGATAGAAGGGGGGCTTTATCCTGCAGTTAGGCTTTAAGTACTAGGGTTCAGTTTCAAGCTTAGCAACGATTTTCTTTTACTTTTTAGATTGAGGGGAAAGAATTAGAACCAATCTTTTTTTATTTAATTTTGAGCCATCATTGGGAAAACCTCTCATTTCTTTATGTCTGGGTTGGAATATTGACCCAGAGAAAAAATGCAGGACAATCCCCAACAGGAGCATGGACAGTAGGGATGAGCTTCGAGTTCGAGTCAAACCCATGTTCGACTTGAACATCGTCTGTTTGGCTGTTCGACGAATTTCGAACATTATGGGCCGTCCGCGCCAAATTCGAGTGCCGCGTCACGGCCCATAATTCACTGCGGCATTTCTGATGATTGGCCAAGCATGCACTATGATCCGCATGCTTTGGCCAATCACAGCGCGGAAAAAACGGAGAGACATAATTGGCCAAAGCCAGGGTGGCGGTCTTGTGTAGTGTGTTGGCGTTGGTTAAAGGAAAGAGACAGAGAGAGAGAGACAGTGTAATTTGATTTGAGTTAGATAGAGCAGGCAGGTGAGTCAGTTAGCTGCAGTTACAGTGTGTAGAGGATATATATGCATCCTAGGTGTTGTATATATATTTACTGTATTACTGTATATTTACTGTATTCAGTTTAGCTAGATCCGTTCCTGTTATTCTCTATACTGACAGGCAGGCTGGTGATTGTGCTAGCTGCAGTGTTTCATACTAATACCACAGGCAGGGAGTTCAAAATTACCAACAGATTCTACGTAACAACAAACCTACAGTCCCTGTCTTGTTTGCACATAGGGCCCCATGGGGCGTGGTCACCGGTTGATGTCACCCGGTGACCCCGCCCCCTTATGGCATCACAGTCCCATCAAGCCCCTAGACTTACACTATAAGTCATTGCAAACCACGCACACGGCATTACAGCGGGGGAGAGCATCATGTGAACATCGGAGAAGAGGGAAGAAGACAGCGGAGAAGACCGGGCCAACGCTAGCAAAAGAGCGGCAGAAGATAGCGGAGGAGCCCGGCAGAAAAAGGCAGTAGAACCGTAGAGCAGGAGAAGAACCGGAGAGCGGGAGAAGAGAGTGGAGAAGTCAGAAGAGACCCCCGAAGTCGAAAGAAGACCCCAGGAGCTGCCTAATAAATTACTTTAAAATCCTGTCTAGTGTGTTTTTTTTATTGACACTTTTTGCCCCCAGGTGAATGGGTAGGGGTACGATGTACCCCATACTCATTCACATAGGGTGGGGGGCCGGGATCTGGGGGCCCCCTTATTATAAAAGGGGGCTCCCAGATTCCGATAAGCCCCTCTCCCGCAGACCCCGACAACCAACGGCCAGGGTTGTCGGGAAGAGGCCCTTGTCCTCATCAACATGGGGACAAGGTGCTTTGGGGTGGGGGGGCGCAGTGCCCCCCCTGCCCCAAAGCACCAACCCCTCCATGTTGAGGGCATGTGGCTTGGTATGGTCTAGGAGGGGGGGCTTGCTCGCCCCCCTTTCCTGACCTGCCGGGCTGCGTGCTCGGATAAGGGTCTGGTATGGATCCTGGGGGAACCCCCACGCCATTTTTTTTTGGGTGCGGGGGTTCCCCTCAAGATCCATACCAGACCAAAGGGTCTGGTATCATCATGGGGGGAACCTCACGCAAATTTTTTTTGATCCGACTTCTGGTGCGACCGCTATTCAAATCAATGGGCTCCCATAGGGAACCATTGATTTTAAGGGGCAGAAATCCCCCCATGGCCCATGAGGCAGAAATCCCCCCATGTGAAGTGGATGCCTCTTCCTTTGCTTCTGGCACTATTTTCTTGAATAAGCCTGCTAACGTTATTACAGTATCATCCTCCGTGTTTGTCCAATCCTGGGTCAACGAGGGAAACAAAGCTATTGATTTGTGAAACACTGGATTCCCCTCTGGCCTGGGATCAATGCCAAAGAAGTTTGGCCAAATTTCGATTTTATTAGCAAATGAATTGCAGTTCAAGGATGCCAAAATGCGAAATTGATATTCATTAGCAAATTATCTCCAGGTTTCTAATCTCTCTATTCATTCCTACAGTGGGCTGGGAGCGTTCAGAGCTTAATATGTGTTCACATGGCTGCCGCAGAGATATTTGAATCCTCTTAAATGGGAAGGTTTCGTTTACACAGCCAGATGCATCATCCTTCTAAGCACCATTGTGTGCCATCACCGGAGAGCCATAGAAAAGACAGCAAGTCTACCTCTACTGAGTACATTTATTATACACACACAACACATTTCTGCTGAGCAGTTGCAGACAAGCTTTTAACTTCTCGAGTTTTAAATTAATATCACCCTTGCAGCAAAGGATTTTAGACAGAGTGTCTAAAATATGTGTAGATATCTGGGGAGTGCATTGAAGAAAAATTACCGAGCTTAATGGGAAGGTCTGGAAGTACGGTACATGGCAGATCTCTCCATCCCTGGTAGAAACAAATTCTAAACCAAAGTATAAAAAAAAACTATTACAAAAAAAAAATGCAACTATGGAAGCAAGAACAGTGATACAGTGACCTGCTTATTCTATCCAGATAACCCCCCTGTGCTGAATTGTGTTATAACTGTACCAGCTACCTTAATTTTGTAAAAAATTGTGCAAACTGTTGGCACTATATAAAAATCTTTATAATAATAATGTGCTCAGTGGCGGATGGTGCTCAAAATGTTTTGGGGGGGGGGCAAACAAAATTTCTGAAAAAACCCCATCAAATGCAGCCTCAATGTGCCTTAAAACGCAGCCACTGTGCCCATCAATTGCAGCCACTGTGCCATCAAACGCAGCCACTGTGCCCATCAATTGCAACCACTGTGCCCATCAAATGCCACCACTGTGCCCATCAATCGCCGCCACTGTGCCCATCAAACGCAGCCACTGTGCCCATCAATTGCAGCCACTGTGCCAATCAAAAGCAGCCACTGTGCCCATCAATTGCAGCCACTGTGCCATCAAATGCTGCCACTGTGCCCATCAAATTCTGCCACTGTGCCCATCGAATGCTGCCACTGTGACATCAAAAGCTGCCACTGTGCCAGCGAATGCCACCACTGTGACCCCCCCGCCCGCTTGCCGTCTGCCCGGGACTTACCCTGTCTCGGTGGGGCAGCGGCGAGCCGTGTCCTCCATGTGTCTCCTCCTGATAGGCGTCCAATCACAGTGCCTGTCTTTTCAGCCAATCAGGTGACGGGTAACAGACCTGAGCACCTGATTGGCGGACAGGTGGAACAGTGTTAGAAAAGCGAATATTCATTCGCTGTTCTAACACAGCTGGGTGAACTGCAGGCGTCAAGCATGGCGCTCGCTGTTTACCTTTTTTGATGCCTATCAGAGCCTATGGCTCTAATCAGGTGCTTTGAAAACACCCCCCATGCTATGCATGAATCTATCCATTATTCGTAGAGGGGGTGGCTGGAGAGAGGGGGTGGTGCCTGTGCGCCATTATGGACGCACCGCCACTGAATGTGCTATAGCCAGACCATCCACTTTTCTGGGTTTAATATGAGTTTTTATCCAATACAGTTAAAATGTAGTATGCTTTTTACAGTGCTTCTGGAACGACTGCAGTCTCTTGTTACATGATTCTGTGCCATGCTGTCTAAAGCCCGGTGCACACGAGCAGTTTTTTTGGGGTTTGTTCGTAAAAAAAATTGTCAGCTCCAGTCGGAGTCGTTGTACTCACTATACAAAGTAAGTACAGCAATCTCCACCACTGAGCTGTTGTGTTCTGACAGGGTTACACCCCCCTCGCCCTGCCCCTATGCCAGAACACGCCATTGGCTGAGAGCGCTGATCAGGAGTCGGTCGGCTGCTGGTTTTCCAGCTTGCACATCTGACAGACCAACATACACACAGGCCGAATGTTGGGCATTTTTTTTTTTATTCAAATGTTTTTTATTGAGTTACAGCATTATACAGAGAATAGAAATATGGGTACAACAGAATTTCCGTACAGGCCATTTTTTTTTTAACAGGCTGATGTCTCCCGTGTTTAACTCTTTTTATTATAAAGAATTTATATAGCGCCAACAATTTAAGCAGCACTTTACACACATGAGGGTAGACAGTACAATTGCATTACACTTTAATACAGTAGGAATCAGAGAGCCCTGCTCCTTAGAGTTTACAATCTAAGAGGGAGGGTCAAGAGATACAAGAGGTAATAACTGTGGGGGGTGTGCTGATAGAGAAAATACATGTACAGTTTTCAGGTGGGGACAGGATAGGTTTCTCTAAAGAGATGAGTTTTCAGGGATTATCTGAAAGTGGACAGAGTAGGAAATAGTCGGACAGATTGGGGTAGAGAGTTCCAGAGGATGGGAGAGGCTCTGGATAAGTCCTGGAGGCGGGCATGGGATGAGGTGACCAGGGAGCTAGAGGAGGAGGTCTTGGGAGGAACAAAGTGGATGATTTCTGATAATCTATAAATCTGCTAATACATTTACCACTAGCCTCCCCCAGATTGAGAATGCTGCTGTCTGCTGTGCCTCCTTCATCCAGTCTTGGTGTCTGTATGATACAGGAGGTGTGTTACTGGCGTTTTAAATGGCAGTGATCTCAAGCAGTCTAAAGCTAGCCATACAAGGCCTTAAGTTTGGCCAATTCCAGTTGAATTGGTCACAATTTGAGCCAAGGATGGTGCTATCCACACCAAGCGACTGGACAGAAATTTAAAATCAACCGATTTGGGTAGTAAATTGTTGGCCAAACAGTTACTGCAACCATCAGATGCAAACACTGTTCAGGTTTTCAGACTGCTGCAGTTGTTGCGACTGTTGGAATACAAAACCAGCGCTGCCTTTGTCCATGATGTTTAGTAGACATGTGCACTGCCAAAAAATTGGTTCGTTTTCGTTTCATTCGTTTTTTTTTTTTTTTTCGTTTTTCTTTTCGTTTTTCGTTATGATCGCAATTCGTAAATTCGTAAGTGCATAAATGTGAAAATTTGTAAATTCATAAATTCGAAAATTCGCAAATTCAGAAATCCGAAAATAAGAAAGAAAATCCGAAAATTCAAAGGAATGACTAACTAACTAACTAATAATAACTAACTATTAAATTATAGGTATTGGAATTAGTGAACGTAACTAATACAAATTTATCGGAAGTTACGAATTATACAAAATAACGAATGCCGCATCTAAACAAATGTAACGGAACAAATTAATAATAAATAAAAATTATAATAATAATAAAAAGTGTTTATTATTATTTTTATTTATTAGTATTAATTTGTTTCCATTTGTTTAAGATAAGGCATTTGTTATTTTGGATAATTCGTAACTTCCGATAAATTCGTATTCGTTACGTTCACTAATTCCAATCCCTATAATTTAATAGTTAGTAATAGTTAAGCTCTGTGTCGAGTGGTTTCCTCTGCACACTTACCACAGGAGGTCGCTTAGCGGCATTTAGGTTATACAAAGAATACCTTGTATTTTCTCTAATGAATACAAGTTCTTCTATAATTGCAGAGGGTAGAGATTGTAACATCACCTCCTCTCCTCTCCACCTTGTCCAATCAGAGAACTTCTTGTATTTATTGAAACAAATACAAGTCGTTCTGTGAATGGTGGTAGTGCTGAGCAAGTGACTCCATGTGGTCAGTGTGCAGTGAGGAAGGCACTTTGTTACAGCTGTGCACACTATTATAGCTTTTGTCAGCTTCTCCAGCGGCTCCTCAGGTATGAATTATGCATACTTCCATTGATCCAAGCTGGACCAATGGAAGTATGCAATATAAAAAAAAAGTTCAGATTTCTCCATGCTGGGCAAAGCTAAGGCTGTCCTCTTCCTATGCAGGAGCACCTACCCACCCTACCTTTATTCTCCTGTAATTCCACTTGGCTAATGGGGGCAGGAGAAGCCACTGAGTAAAAGGTATTAGTGACTCAGGTTATGGCTTCACAGGACTATGGACCCTTCCCATGTGAATGGCCTAGCACCATCCCAAATGGTGAGTAATATGCTTCTTCATACCTGGAGGTATTTGGTATTTAAGTCTCTGCTGGTGGACGAATAGTGTGGTAATTGCAGTGGTCCATCAGGTATGGGATATGCATAGTAAATAATAATAGTAAATATAGATGAAAGAAAGAGGGTGCATTGGCCTAGTGCATTATCCCACACATTTTATTTAAAATAGAATTAAATAAATAGGTACTACTCACAAACATAGGTAGTATAAGCCCTCATCAGGCAACTCAACTTGGTTACACTCTCCCAAACTCTCCAAACACTTGAGCATAAGGGGGGGGAGGCCTCCCCAGGTCCCTGCTGGCTAACGTGTTTCGAAGGCATATCCTTCTTTTTCAAAGCCAAACCGCAAATGATCTTTCATCTGTCTTTACAGTGTTCTGAGGACAACCCCTGGTCCTAGAGGACAGCAAGGCTTCAAAAAGAATTATCCATCTTTGCAACAGAGCTATTGTTCCATCTGGTTATCTCACTCATGCGCAGAAGATCATTGTTGTAGCTTGTGATGGGATACACATACTTATAGTGGGCCAAGCTAGACCAATGTGTCTATGCAATTAGGATCATACCTGGAGTTCAGCTTTAAAGTAGGTACACAACACCTTTATATAACTAAAACTGTTCTGTTTACTGAAAAATAAAATAGGGGTAGTGATTTTTTTTTAGTTGATAATACACAGCACTAGACAAGTGAAACCCTTTGCTGCTCCTCTACCACACTGCCTAGACTAGTGTACCATTAATTCAGGGGTTGCCCCTCATTTGCATGTATATAGGGTCTTGCACAGAGCCGAGTAGCTTCCAGGCAGCTGGTGAAATGCAGACCTGTCAGGTAGATCTATTTTTGTCTCCTCGGCTTCTTTCTGTGGGGCACTGAAAGAACTGGTAGACTGCCAAACCATTCCAGCTCTTTCCCTCGCATTCCCCTCCACTCACATCAAAAGATTCTGTGAAATTGTACAGATGTACTTCCCCTCGCTGTTCCAGGACCCTGGCTCGTGCCATTAGCTGGTATTTAGCATGGACATACTGTCAGGTGAAGTACTTTGTAGCAAGTATAACACAATTTGCTCTGTTAATTGGTTCTCCTTTCACATTCCCCATTACTGTACCCACTGAGAGAACTTTAGAAGATTACAGCTGAGACAGCCCTCAGCGTACGCTGTGCAGCGTTCTGGATTAACTGTTTTCTTGCTAAACTTTGCTGCAGATCTGTTCATGGGTGGCAGTAGAGTTTGCTTGTTTTCATGGACACTAGTACCATAATGATCACGGCCTCATTGCCACGATGGCAGCGTGTTGACCAAACAAAAAGGAACAATATGAATCTCCAATCAATAGCCAAAACTTTTTATATCAATATCAAACAATGGGCAATAGTATAAATAGTGTATTACTAGTATCAATAGTGTATAGTGTATCAATAGTATCAACAGTGTGTTAATAGTATCAATAGAATCAATAGTGTATCAATAGTATCAATGATGTAATAGAAATATCAATAGTGTATTAATAGTATCAATAGTGTAATAATAGTATCAATAGTGTATAGTGTATCAATAGTGTAAAAATTGTATCAATAGTGTATCAATAGTATCAGTAGTGTATAGTGTATCAATAGTACCAGTAGTGTATTAATAGTGTCAATAGTCTATAATGTATTAAATAATATCAATATTGTATAGCGTGTCAATAGTATAGTATTGGTATCAATAGTACATAGTGTATCAATAGTAGTAATTGTGTAATAATAGGACTTTTTAATAATCAGGGCTTTTTTTCCCAGAGAATAGGTGCAGGAACTCAACCATGCTCTGCACACACCCCGGGCATCTGCATCTCCCTTCTCCCCGTCCTGCACTCAGTGGGAACCACTCAGGAGATTAGACCTGAAGGAGCCAAGCTGTCACTTGTAAACACAGAAGTCTGACTTCTGTGTTTACAGATGACAGCTTGGCTCCCACAGAGCAATAGTGGTGAGCAGGGAGCAGAGGGCCTGAGCTGGAGGTGGTGAAACTGAGTTCCACCAAGTTCCAGCTTAAAAAAAGCCCTGGCATCAATAGTTTATAGTGTTTCAGTGGTGTATCAATAGTAGCAATAGTGTATAGTGTATCAAAAATATCAATGGTGTATTAATAGTATCAATATTGTATAGTGTGTCAATGGTGTATTAATATCATCAATAGTGTATCAATAATATCAATGGTGAAAGAATAGTATCAATAGTGTAATAGCATCAATAGTGTATTAATAGTATCAGTAGTGTATAGTATATCAATAGTATCAATACTGTATAATGTGTCAATGGTGTATTAATAGTATCAATGGTACATAGTGTATCAATAGTATTAATTGTGTATTAATAGTATCAATAGTGTATCAATATTGTAATAATAGCATCATTATGGATACTTTCACATCATGTGACAACGTCATCCGAATGAAACAAATGCATTTGTTAATTTTGTTATAACTTTTTTCGGATTTCTTACTATTTGATACTATGTCCATTCGGAGATTTGTACACATCTGAATCTCCAAAAATGAAATTTTCATCCGAAAAATGAATTGTAACAAAATGAAACACACATGTCTATTGCAGAGCATAGCAGCCTGGTCAAGCTGTAATGTTAAAATGCCAGAGAGCTGCCGGTGAGGCGGTAAAAATGTGCCTGTCTTTACCACCCCCTGGTCGCCAATGTGAAAGAGCCCTTAAAGCGATATTAAAGGCATTTTTGTTTTTAATAATATACATGTTATACTTACCTGCTCTGTGCAGTGGTTTTGCACAGAGCAACCCCCGATCCTCCTCTTCTCGGGTCCCCCCGTTGGCACTCCTGATTCCTCCCTCCTGCCGAGGGTGCACCCAAGCAGGCTCGCTCCTGAGATGCTGCTCTATGGGTCAATTCACACACAGAGCAACGGCTTGGTCCCACCCCTCTCTCTCCTCATTTGCTGTGATTAATAGCAGCCAAAGCAAATGGCTCCCGCTGCTGCCTCAGGAGAACGAGGAGGCAGAGTCCCCAGAGAGCTGAGGCCAGTGCCATAGATAAGGGGGTACCACCAGTCCTTCTGTATGGGGCCCGGGACAGCAAGGAGGCCCAGGCAACAGGGTGAATTGGATGTGGACAGGGAGGGTGATCAGTGCGGCAGGGGGGGCAATTACTGAAACTGATCCTTTGTATGGCTCTCTCTGCAGCAGCTGAAAGCTGGCTTCTTCTCCTCTCTCTCCGATTGGCTTTTAGCTGCTGCAGAGAGAGCCATACAAAGGGCCGGTTTCAGTAATTGCACCATACATTTCCCCCTGCTGCCCAGGCCCCCCTTTGCGCCCCCTCCACCCCTGGAGTGCTGCCAGCTTCCCTCCTCTCCTTACCGCCGGCAGCTGCAAGCACACAACATTATTGTTCAAGAGAGGTCCAGTAAATATGTCATATTTACCAGCCCCTTCCTCTCCTGAATGAACACAATGGGGGTTATTTACTAAAGGCAAATCCACTTTGCACTACAAGTGCAATCTACAAGTGCAAAGTGCACTTGAAATTGCATGGAAAGTGTACTTGGAAGTGCAGTCGCTGTAGATCCGAGGAGGACATGCATGGAAAATAAAAAACAGCATTTTAGCTTGCACATGATTGGATAATAAAATCAGCAGAGCTTCCCCTCATTTCAGATCTACCCCTCAGATTTACAGCGACTGCACTTTCAGTGCAATTTCAAGTTCACGTTGCACTTGTAGTTTGCACTTGTAGTGCAAAGTGGGTTTGCCTTTTGTAAACAGCCCCCAATGAGTGATTGGTACTGATCACTCAATGTGTTCATTCATAGCTGAACCATTGACTGTATCAGGGCCTGTGTCAGGTTGTCTGTATGGGGCCCTGTGGTTTCTAACAGCAGCCGTGGCCGAGTGCGTATCACTGGATGGTGATGGGGCTCAGGTAAGTATTAGGGGGCCTGAGGGGGGCTGCTGCACACAGAAGATTTTTTTTATCTTCATGCAAAGAATGCATGATGGTAAAAAACCTTGTGTCTTTACAATCACTTTAATTTGTATATTGTATACCTGCCTGCCATTCAATTTGAAGTATTCAGAAGCTGAAATATTCGTTTTGGGTGGACTGACCCTTCCCATATAAGACAGAGATCAAATTCTTGGTTCTAAAACAAATATTTGTTCCTGAAAAAGATGATATTCCTGCTCCACGTCACCCGGACGAGAGGTATAAATGTCAGTAGAAGCTCTGCGGGTTCCTTTGCACAGGAGTCTGTTGAAGTGAGTAGCAGAAATATACATAGACGCCCGTCTGCTGTACGCTATTCACACAAGCTGATCCACTAACCAGCTTATGTAGGAACATAATGTATTCAGCGTGAACCAGAAACCCCACTCGCTGATTCCCAGCTTCCTAATTTGATTGTAATTGTGTGTTTTCTGATACTTTGTACATCCAGCCACATTAATATCCAGACTCATGCATAATAAAATGCCCTATCCAGCCTCGCAAACGTTCTCCTACCGGGAGAGAAAAACAAAGAAGTCATCCGGATATTAGATAAAAATAATAATAATAGTGATTTGATTCTGCCTCGTGTACGCTCCACTCTGGCATAGGCATAGAATCTTTTATGTAGGAATAACAGACGGGTGATTGGAAGTTCTTTGCTTCTTGTCTGCTTCCAGATAAAAAAATGGAAAGAGCACCTGTCATTTTGGAGCAAATAACATTATGCAAAATAATATAGAACAGGGGTCTCCAAACTTTCTAAACAAAGGGCCTTCAGACTTTAGAAGGGCCAGACTGTGGCCATTGGAAATAGAAAATGTCTGTTGCTCCAGAGCTTAGTAAATGAGCAGAAGCTCTGCTGACTTTCATTATCCAATCATGTGCAAGCAAAAATGCTGTTTTTTTTTTTTCCTTGCGTGTGATTGGATACTCTTTGCAAAGTGAAGCTTTACCGCATTTACTAAGCTTTGGAGCAACTGCACTTTGTAAAGTGCATGGTCTATTTGCCTTTAGTAAATCAACCCCAATTTTACCATATTTTTCGGCGTATAAGATGACCTTTTGTACTTAAAAATATCCCCCAAAAGTCGGGGGTCCTCTTATACGCCGGATGCGGGCGTCCATTATTCAAAAGCCACGCCTCCTCCTCATCCTGTTCCGTGATAGGCGGAACACTCCACCTATCATGGAGATCCTCTCATCCTCGGCCTCGGACGAGAGGACCTCTGTGATAGGCGGAACACCGAACACAGGCTCTGCTGGGAAACTGAGTGTTCCGCCTATCACGGAACAGGACGAGGAGGATGAGTGGCTTTTGAACAATGGACGCCCGGAGTCTGACTCTGCATACAGGGATCTGGAGATCGGCACAGTGAGGTAGGCAATGAGCACAGTGAGGTATGCAATGGGCACAGTGAGGTATGCAATGGGCACAGTGAGGTAGGCAATGAGCACAGTGAGGTAGGCAATGAGCACAGTAAGGTAGGCAATGAGCACAGTGAGGTATGCAATGGGCACAGTGAGGTATGCAATGAGCACAGTGAGGTAGGCAATGAGCACAGTGAGGTATGCAATGAGCACAGTGAGGTAGGCAATGAGCACAGTGAGGTATGCAATGAGCACAGTGAGGTAGGCAATGAGCACAGTGAGGTATGCAATGAGCACAGTGAGGTATGCAATGGGCACAGTGAGGTAGGCAATGAGCACAGTGAGGTAGGCAATGGGCACAGTGAGGTATGCAATGGGCACAGTGAGGTAGGCAATAAGCACAGTGAGGTATGCAATGGGCACAGTGAGGTACGCAATGGGCACAGTGAGGCATGCAATGAGCACAGTGAGGTAGGCAATGAGCACAGTGAGGTATGCAATGGGCACAGTGAGGTATGCAATGAGCACAGTGAGGTATGCAATGGGCACAGTGAGGTATGCAATGAGCACAGTGAGGTAGGCAATGAGCACAGTGAGGTATGCAATGAGCACAGTGAGGTATGCAATGGGCACAGTGAGGTAGGCAATGAGCACAGTGAGGTATGCAATGGGCACAGTAAGGTATGCAATGGGCACAGTGAGGTATTGTCACGTACCTGGTAGGTGAGCCCAACGTGCAGGGAGTGGCCTCTCGTAAACCTCTAGCTCGAGAACCCCTGATAGAGCAGACAGGGGCTCAAGAGGGCAAAGGGACACAAGTGCCTGGCAGGAACTGAAGCAGGTGGAGGTAGAAGCAGCAGTCTGCAGCTGAAGGTAGCTGATGGAGGCGTGCGGTGGTCCGCAGCAGACACTTGAGGACCAGGAGACAGGCTTAGAGAAGACAGGCCGGGTCAAACACAAGCGGGCAGATAGGTGCAAGCAGGATCCAGGAGTAGTTAAAGTCCAGGCTGGGTCAGTATATCAGGCGGGCAGCAAACTGGTTGAAAGGAGCAGGCAGGAGCGAAGTCGGGACGAGCCGGGATCAAGGCAGGCAGCAAACAGGAGAAGTCAAGGGAAGCCGGATCAGGTATCAGAGTAACACAATCAGAGGTTCAGGCAGTAAGGGTCTCAGGGGAACGCTGTAGACCGGACAGCAAGGATGCAAGGTGACAGCTCTCCTTAAATAGGCAGTCTTGGCGCCAAGTACCGTCATAGGTGCGCGCGCCGTTATCGCGCATCCGCGCGCGCCCGTGCGCCACTATCGCGCATTTGCGTGCGCCCGTGATGAGCTATCGCGCAACCCACGCGCTGCTATCGCGCACCCACACAGTGCTATCGTGCATGCGCGTGCGCCGAACAGGTCTCCTGTGCACAGGTATTCTGAAACCCAGATTGCTGGGATGATTGTGAGAACGTCTTTCCTGACAGGTATGCAATGGGCACAGTCAGGTGTGTCGGAAGAGCAGTCGTCTTATACGGCGAGTATATCCCAAAACCAACCTTTTAGCTGGAAGATTAGGGGGTCGTCTTATACGCTCAGTCACCTTATACGCGGGCAAATACGGTACCTCTTTGTGATGTTTTTATGTTATAATTGAATACCTTTTTTGTTCTTTGTATATTTAGTTCTTATACAGTACTTTTAATGCAGACTTCATTGATCCCAATACTAAAAGAGACTCTGTGGCCAAGCCTTTTATTGAAAAAAAACCTTTTCTTAAGATTATAAGTGATTACATGTGTATTTGATATTAGGCCTTTTCTTATACAGACATCCAAAAGCCCTGAGTCTGCTGCAGGGTGCCGCCACCTTAGATGTGATTCAAAAGGCCCATCAGACTCACAACTGTCATTCAATATTATTCACTCTATATTATTTCCTTTATCATTATTTATTATAATTATTATTATTATTAGAATTATTATCATTATTATTATTCATAGTAGTATGCACGCTATATTATTTCCTTTATAGATGGGAGAGGCTCTGGAGAAATCCTGGAGACGAGCATGGGAGGAGGAGACGAGAGAGCATGACAGTAGGAGGTCTTGAGAAGAACGGAGAGGACGGTTTGGGTGATATTTGGAGACAAGATTGGTGTTGTAGTTCGGGGCAGAGTTGTAAATGGCTTTGTATGTTGTGGTTAGTATTTTGAATTTAATTCGCTGGGTGATCGGGAGCCAGTGTAGGGATTGGAGGAGAGGGTTGGCAGACACTGTGTGGTTGGTAAAGTATATAAGTCTAGCAGCAGCATTCATGATAGACTGAAGAGGGGATAGCCTATGAAAAGGCAGGCCAATGAGAAGTAGAGTTGCCACCATTTCTTTAAGCCAAACCCGAACACTTTAGCGGCCTGGGAAACCTTTGGGTGCCCCAAGGAGAGTCGTAATGCAGTGCGCATAGTGTGCCGAAGTAAACAGTGAGTGTGACCTAATTGCTCTTGCTGACATCATCACCCTGCTCCCTCCCCTCCCCCACCAGTGATACTGAACCTGCCCCCAGACAGCCACTTGCAGATCCTGGATGGCAACAGATTTGTGTGTGACTATCTTGGTTACCTGGGGAGCCACAGCTCGATCTGAATAATGTGTCCGGGTTTCAGTCTGTCTTAAACCCGGACACATGTTTCAAAACCCGGACAGGTGGCAACCCTAATGAGAAGGGAGTTGCAATAGTCAAGGCGAGAGATAACGAGGGAGTGAATGAGTAGCTTGGTGGTTTCATTTGTTAAAAAGGGGCGTATTTTAGAGATGTTACGGAGGTGAATTCTACAAACTTTTGACAACGATTGGATTTGAGGCTGAAAGGACAGGTCAGAGTCTAGGATTACACCTATTACCCTGGTGTGAGGGGAGGGACTGATGGTTGCATTGTTGATTTTGATGGAAAAGTCATGGAGGGGGGCACGAGGAGGGGGAATATTTATAGCTCAGTTTTAGAGAGATTTCATATAAGAAAGTGGGGAGACATCCATGCTGATATGTCAGTTAGTAAGTTAGTAATGCGAGAGGAGACTGAAGGAGTGAGGTGAGGAGTAGACAGATAGATTTGTGTGTCAGCAGCGTATAAGTGGTATTAAAAACCGTGGGCGGTTATCAAGTGACCAAGGGAGGAGGTGTAGATAGAGAAGGGAAGGGGTCCAAGAACAGAGCCTTGGGGGACCCCCACAGAAAGGGGAAATGGAGAGGAGGAGACAGAGTTTTAGGTAACACTGAAGGAGCGTTGAAGAGGGCCAATGAGAGCTGCAGGGCTGCAGAGATGGAGGTGTGCCTCTGTGTGTCTGTGTAAATCCAGGAAGTGAACAGGCAGCAGCTTCAGCTGCCCACAGTTAAAATGAATGCCGCCAGACTTAGTGGAGGGAGATTTCTGCAGCATATTTGGCAAGTACAGAATCACAGTATATATAAAATAATATGCAAAGTGGTTGGAGGGAAGCTTCAGAATGGCAAAGATGTTTTTATTACAAATTATGTGAACAGACTGCAGTTCCTCTTCAAGGTTAAAAATTGTTCATGACATCTGCATACGTTTGCCTGCTGATGACATATATTACAAAGTCTGCTAAGGTCAATAAAAACTTTGTGATATAGGTAGGGTTGCCATCTGTCCAGGATTCACCCAGACAGTTCAGGTTTGGAATCATGCGTTCGGGTTTCAGACTGCCTTAAAACCGGAGATATTATTTAGACTGGACTATGGCTTCCCAGCAGGGTTGCTGGCTGCAGATGTCTGAGCTGAGAGTGTCTGTTACACTCTTTCACACTGCCCAAAGCCAGCACTAACAACCCCCCCCCCCCAACACACACACAGATGGGGGAGGAGAGAGGGCTCGATCTGCACCTCTTCCCCCCACCCCTACCCCTCTGTGTCTGCCCACACTCCACTCCCCGGCGCTGTGCCTCAGAAAAGGAAAGTTGGGGCCCAGAAATTTGAAGTCCAGCAGCCTCAGATACATCTGGATGAGAGGTGCTGACTGCCAAGGGGTGAGTGAGCTCACCATCCATCCCTGTCTGTGACTGAAGTCTCCCCCCTTCTCTCTCCTGCCTCTGAGTGAGTACACTAAGGTAAATCAGGGTTCTCAGAGCACCCCTTATATAACAGTTCTCCTTTACACTAGAGGCCACAGTGTTCCCCCTTACATAAGAATCCTCACCGTGCGTCAGAATTCTCAGTGTTCCCCCTTAAATCAGGGTTCCCAGAGCATCCCTTATTTTAGAGGCCCCAGAGTTCTCCCTTACATCAGAGTCTGCAGGGTCCCACCTTACAGTGTAAGGGAACTCTGCGAGTTCAGATGTAAAAGGGGGACTCTTGTTATTAAAGTGGATGTAAGCCCACTCTCATCCTTTCTAAACTACTGCCATAGTGCTGATCTATAAGGATATAGATGCCTCCTGCATGTATCCGTATCTGTCAAATGTCTCCCCTCTGTCTGTTATAAGAACTGAAAAACTGCAGATTCTGTGGGTGGATCTGTTGTCTGGAGCTCGGTGGGTGGAGTTGTGATTTCAGTAGACTCCCCGCCCACCTCTACACTCCCCTTGTCAACATGCATTTTTTCCTGTGTATTCCTTCTGCTATGATCACTAACATCCAGTCAAAACCCAGAAAAGTAACCACATGACTTCAGAAAAAGAAGTGGGGGTGGGAATTAAAAAATAATCCCTGTCTCAGGCTAGTGCATGAGATATGTAAATAACCTGTCACTCACAGCAAGGGGGAAGAACGGACAAAAGTTTTCTCCTGTTTGTCCGTTTATCTCACTGGAAAAAGAAAAGAGGATTGCTCAGAGCTGTATTAACTCTTTGTGGCAAGACTGGGCACAGATGATAGGAAATCCTATACTATACATTGTGACAGCAAAAAAAAACAAAAAACGGGTTTACATCCACTTTAACTTCATACGATTAGAAATGTTATTTAATAGCAAAATATATGTATAGTTTATACTATAAAAAAAAAAAAATTGCCGTGCGCCGCTAAAGTGTTCAGGTTTGACTTGAAGAGAAGGTGGCAACCCTAGATATAGGAAAGCTTATCTAATTGTTTTAGGCCAAATCTGAATACAAATATTGAGATCTGATCACTGAAGAATTTTTTTTAGCGCTTTATTCTCCAATGCACATTTTGCGGAATAGTTGATTACACTATTAAATGATATACTTTAAAAAGTGCCCTATGCTTGCTGTTGATGTGTCAGGAAGCTTTAAGGAAATTCCTAAGGTCCACTCCCCAGAGCATGCACCCGAATGCCTTGTTTTCAGTGGTTTTCTGGAGATTACGGGAGTAGAATTGAAACATGCATATGAACATATCCCTTCTCCATTAAACTGAAGGAAGTGATCTTTTATTTCAGGGGTGTTGGCCAATCTGTCAACTTCAGACTGACAAGTTTAACTCAAGAAAAACAAGACTTAAATTTTTTAATGGCATGTCAACTCTTATCTATTATTTCAAAAATTTGTTTAGAATTTCGGGGAGTGTTTTGCCCTTCAAGCGACCTGACGTGTGACTAATACTGCTGTAATGAGTGGAACATTGGGATGTACATCTTCATGTAAAACTCCCACTTTAGCACAGCAGCATTAATCCTTAAAGACCTCAAAACAAATGTACTAAGTTCTATTTTAAACACGTACATGCACACAACTGGAGCTGCTAAAATTTGTATTTAACTTTAAGGTATGTAAATTGTATGTGGAGTGCAAGTGCATTGTAATTTCCTCTGATTGATTGAATAATAGCTGAAATTTTAATTTGGCTGTTAGTTAGGCTTCATTCACACTTGTTCAACTCCAAAGTTGCGCCGACTTTGGAGTGCAACTTTGACGCAACTTTGAATGGGTGCAACTTGGAATACGACTTTGGCTTTGGCCAGTGATAATGGACAACTGTTGCATACAAGTTGCATTGTATACCATTCAGGTACAATGCAACTTTTGAGGGTTAACATTGAAGTCTATGGTTGAAAGTCGGACAAAAGTAGTGCATGAACTACTTTGCAGTTGCTGCAACTTTAAAGCCGTGTACACACGATAGGTTTTACCGACGAAAACAGTCCGATGGACTGTTTTCATCTGACAAACCGATCGTGTATGGGCTCCATCGGTCTTTTTTCCATTGGTGTTTAAAAATAGAACATGTTTTAAATTTATCCGATGGTTAAAAAACCGATAGCAAATTACTATCTTCTGTGGGGAACTCCATCGGATAAAAAACCCACGCATGCTCAGAATCAAGTCGACGCATGCTTAGAAGCATTGAACTTCATTTTTCTCGGCTCATCGGAGTGTTTTACGTCACCGCGTTTGGAACGGTCGGTTTTTTGACTGATGGTGTGTAGGCAAGACTGATGGAAGTCAGCTTCATCGGTTTTCCGATGGAAAAATCCATCGGTTTAAAAACCATAGAAAATCCGATCGTGTGTACAGGGCTTAAGTCACGCATATATGAATGGTTATCATTGGAAAACATGGCAAATGACTTATCATACAACTTTGATGTCCAAAGTTGCATGAGAAGTCACACAAGTGAGAATTGAGCCTTAGACAACCTTGCTGTAGCTGATCAATTGAGGGAGGTGGAAAAGAGATGAGTTGGCATAAACCGATATTACTTATGTGCAGCCCAAAGTAGAACTATGGCTCTTCAGTTCTGAGAAAAGTCTCACACCTTGGTTTTGCCAATGAAGTCCACACAATGCAGCTTCCTGTTATGGAGTGGCAATGATGCTACACTGCCCCTGAATACAGTGCCGAGTTGCCACTTTCATATAGGGTGTCCCTGTTTGCTCCACAGTGCGATAAAAAAAATGTTGCAGGGGGCATGGCTGTAAACATTTTTAATACTGTAGCTTGTCAATTACACCTGGCCACACCCAGTCCTGCCCACTTCTTTCTGGATTGACAGAACTGCCTGTTGCTAAAACCCTCCCAATGTGAGCTGCAGTGTCTGGGAGGGGAGAATGTGAGACACAAATGAAGGAGGATTTGGCACAGTCAGGGAAGGTTTTAGTTTATTTTCTGAGGTTTGTATATCACATAGTACCTGGTTTTGTGACCAGTGTCATCTTAAGAGCATTATAGGCCCCCGGGCAATACACTGCACTGGGGCCCTGTCTACACAATCACGCACGAGAATTTTTTACTGACAAAAATCATGACATTTACTGGCAGAACCACATTTTTTACTGCCACTGCAAAAAGGTACCTAAAATTACAGTTTTCAGTGCCAAACAGTGCAAATGTCAGTATTTAAACTATAAACATATAGATTGTGCTATTAGCAATGTGTTTAAGTTAAACAAAAGTAAAAAAAAAACATTTCTTCATTGACATGAAGGTCAGGTTACTATAACCCAGCCAGCACAGAGTTTCCTCTTACATCAGAGTCTGCAGGATTCCCCCTTACAGTGAAAGGGAACTCTTATGTAAAGGGGAACGCTGCAGATCATGATGTAAGGGGAAACGCTGATGTAAGGGGGGCTGTGGTGACCAGAGACCACCTTATATCAGAGTCCACTGTTTTCTCTTTACATCAGAGTTCCCACTTACATCAGAGCAACAGAACACCCCCCAATCTCTTTGTGCAAGCTGCACAGTCAGCCAGACAGCCACTCACCGTACGACACCGACCAGGGCACTCCGTGTCTGTACTGGCTGGTGGCTGGGCAGGTTACAGGCTCACGAAAACCGGCACTGCCGACAGGGGTCCGACTCCGCCACACTCTGCTTCAAGCCTGCTGTGCTGTCTGCTCTGACAACTCTACTCTGTCCATTCACCCTCAGCTCCTCCTGCTTTTTTTTTTTCAAGTCTGGCGGGTGTGGCTAACGTCATCATCGGCGGACAGACAGAGGCAGCACTCGTGGAGGATCGGATCTTCTCTGCGATTTCCGCAAACTGCGCATGCAAAGTTCTGACCCGCGGCTTCCCACCATTTTTTACTGGGGTCGCTGGGCAGCCGGTGGGGCCCCCCAGGCAAGTGTGGCCCCCGGGCAACTGCCCAGCGTGCCCAATGGAAAAGATGGCCCTGTTTGTGACTTGTTTAGACTGCCATACAAAGGCCTTTAGCTGTACTTTACAGGGAGCAGGGTCTCCAGACTGCTTGATGTTCCCTCCAGCACTGCTGCTGATAGGTTGACGGGAGTCCCTACTCCTATCAACCAGCCACCAAAGCGGTGAGCCAATGCTGAATTAGAGGGAATTCAGGATTGCTCTCTCCTCTTTCAATTCCTCCCCTTGATCACTGAAGACAAATATAATTAAAGTGTTCCTAAACCCACAACAATAGAATCAGTCTGTATATGCAGTAAAGCATGCCTGTTATACTTACTGTAAAACTTAATGGGTTAATCTTCCACATTTTTTCACAGTCCCCAATCCATCTCCTGATAAAAGAGAGCCTTTGGGGCACCCTGCACATGCTTGGTTTGGTGTGTGTCAGCACTGTCCAGACAGAGGGTCAGGGGTCCTGCAGCCTCATAGGACAGTCAGAGTAGAATGAAAACTCCTCCTTCAAGCTTTAACCAGACACTGATAGACCGCTATATACTGCTGATGAGACAAGGTATTTTCCAGTATATTTACTAAAATAATTGCATTTCCGTGTTCTGTGTACTGTGGGAGGCCAGATATAGTGAATGCAGGGTCCTGGGTTTAGTAACACTTTAAATATGGGCCTCACAGTAGGTTAGTGGTTAGCACGTCTGCATTGTAGCAGTATTTTTATCTGCATGGAGATTGTATGTCCTCCCTGTGCTTGTGTGGATTGGCCCCACACTCAAAAAGACATGCTGGTAGTTTTATTGGCTCCTGTATTAATGCAAGGTAGAGACCTTAGATTGAAAGCTCCTTGAAGGAACTGACTGATTTGAATGCATGATGTATGGAAAGCACGGCATAAATTGCTGGTGCTATATAAGTTCTTGTAATAAATAATTTATATAATTGATATAAGGGCTGTACAAGCAAACTTAAAGTATATCTAAATAGCTTCATTTTAGTTTCAGATAAAGTAGAGAATGGTTAAAACAGATGTCAAGTGACATGAAATCCTCTTTTAAGCCGGCCATAGATAGAATGAATCTTGGCCGGTTCAGCAGGGACCAGCCGAGATTCGATCCATCTATGAGCAAGCTGATTGTACCTAATCTGATCGACTTGGGTACAATCAGCATGTCCGACTTTTACCATGCAATTATTGTCAGCGACTATAGCTGCTAGCAGTAATCTCTGTGTTCGCTCGGCTGGGACGACTCCCTACGCTCACCACCAGGAGAACACAACAGCTCCTCTGGAGGGACTCAGTCATCAACACTGAGTGTGTTGATGGGGAAATTGAGCAATTTTCTTTCCTGCCCGTGGTTGCAGGACAGAAATCTGCATAATTTATGGCTAGCTTTAGTGTTACCATCAGAAAATTCTCCCTCTATTCCTGTTCTAGTCATAGCTAGAGGGGACACTAGACAACACAAGAGTCCCTAGAGGGAACACTGACAACACAAGAAACCTGTAGGAGTTCTAACTCTTCCCTACTGTATCCAAAACCTAAAAAAAAGTTTGCTTTAAACAAAAGGTCAACAAGTCAACCCCTTAAAATAGTGGTGTTTTCCTTTTGGGTTAAATCCAATGTATCTTCTGAAGGCCCTCCTGGCAGAGTTTTTCTCCATGGATCTGTGTTTATGTGTCTTCAAGGCTATAAACTTCCCAGTTATCTGCTTATTCTGGATTGTCACTAGGGATGAGCTTTATGTTCGGGTCGAACATGAGTTCGACTCGAACATTGGCTGTTCGCTCGTTCGTCGAAATACGAACATTATGGGGCGTTCGTGCCAAATTCGAGCGGCACGTCACGCCCAATAATGCACTGCGACTTCGCAGTGCATTGCTGTTTGATGATTGGCCAAGCATGCACTATGACCCGCATGTTTTGGCCAATCACAGTGCCGTAAGCAAAGAAAGCCATGATTGGTCAAATCCAGGGTGCCTTTGGCCAAATTATGGCTCAGGGAGTTCACGCCAAACGCTATATAAGGCCGCCTGCACGTCGGCACTGTGTAGTGTGTTGCTGGCGTTGACCTACAGTCCCTATCTTGTTTGTAACCCGGGGACCCCCTGTATATATATATATATATATATATATATATATACACACACTGCATCCAGTTTAGCTAGATCTGACTGCAGACCGTTCCTGGTGTACTGTTTCTAATATACTTCAGGCAGGCAGGTGATTCAGCTAGCTTCAGTGCATTTAGTATATATATATATATATATATATATATATGCATCCCAGCTTTTATATATATATATATATATATATATATATATATATATACATACACTGTATCCTGTGTAGCTAGATCTGACTGCAGACCGTTCCTGGTGTACTTTTTCTAATATACTGTCAGGCAGGCAGGTGATTCAGTGATCTGCAGTGCATAAAATATATATACAGTCTCCTACATATACAGTATATCCACTGCATTCTAGTCTAGCCAAGCCTATACCTGACTGCAGGCCATTCCTGGTGTACGTTTTCAAATACACTTTCAGGCAGGCAGGCCAGGCAGGTGATTCAGTGATCTGCAGTGCATAAAATATATATACAGTCTCCTACATATATATCCACTGCATTCTAGTCTAGCCATGCCTATACCTGACTGCAGGCCATTCCTGGTGTACATTTTCAAATACACTCTCTGACAGGCAGACCAAGCAGGTGATTCAGTGATCTGTGGTGCATAAAATATATATACAGTCTCCTACATATATATATATCCACTGCATTTAAGTCTAGCCAAGCCTATACCTGACTGCAGGCCATTCCTGGTGTACGTTTTCAAATAAACTTTCAGGCAGGTGATTCAGTGATCTGCAGTGCATAAAATATATATACAGTCTCCTAAATATATATCCACTGCATTCTAGTCTAGTCAAGCCTATACCTGACTGCAGGCCATTCCTGCTGTACGTTTTCAAATACACTTTGAGGCAGGCAGGTAATTCAGTGATCTGCAGTGCAATAAATATATATACAGTCTCCTACATATATATATCCACTGCATCCAGTCTAACCAAGCCTAAATCTGACTGCAGGCCATTCCTGGTGTACTTTTTCTACTAAACTTCAGGCGGTGTTTTGCTACTCAAAATTTACAGCATGTCTGGAAGGCCACCAAGAAGAGGCAGACACTCACAGGCCACTAAAAGAGGGCAAGCAGTCTTTGTGTCTACAGCCAACAGTGCTGGTCATGGACACGATGCATCCTCAGCACGTGGCCGTGGGGCACGCTTGTTATTTTTTCCAGCAGCTGGCCGTGTTGAGCCACAACATGCAGAAGAGTTGATAGAGTGGATCACAAAGCCATCCTCATCCTCCTCATCCTCTGTCACCCAGGCTCAGAGTAGTTTGGCTGCCAATGCAAGTGGCCTATTCCATCGGCTCAATGTCATCAGTCACTCCTTCCCTAGCCCCACCATCATACATGGAGGAGTCCCTGAACTGTTCGACCACAGTGTCGGGTACATGCTGCAGGAAGATGCGCAGCATTTTGAAGGCTCCGATGATGGTACCCAGGTTGAGGAAAGCAGTAACGGGAGCCCAGAGAGAGGGGGGTGCCCAAGAAGGACATGAAACTGGCAGTCATATTCCCCCAGCTGCAGCATACTGCCAGGTTTGCTCCAGTGATGAGGAGGGAGGGGATGTTGAGGTCACTGACTCTACAGTACGTGGGTGCCTAATAGAAGAGAGGAGAAGGAGGCACATCTCCAACGAGGCAGGATGCCCTGCAGGGGCCAGCTTAAGGGCAGCCACGCGACTGCATCACACCGCAGAGCTCCGTATGTGCAGGGCGCTGCTGACTCCCAGCATTTTTTCAAAAGTTCTTTGGTGTGGGCCTTTTTTGAGACGTGTGCAGCAGATTGCACCATTGCTGTTTGCAACATATGTCTGAAGCGTATCAAGCGTGGCCAAAACAGCAGCCGCTTGGGCACCACATGCTTGACCAGACATATGTCGACCTCCCATGCAGTCCGTTGGCAACAGTGCTTAAAAGACCCACATCAAAGAACAAGGCGGACCTCTCCTTGCTCCTCATCAGCTGGGATCTCCGACCCCACTATACCTTTAGTCCTCTCAGAAACCTGCACTCAGAGGAATGAAGGTGTAGAATTAGGTGTGCCAAGTACTTGCGGGCAATCTGCTATCACTACACCAACATCTGACTGTAGCAGGCAAATTTCCCTACCCCAGTTGCTAAACCGTCAAAAGAAATTCGGTCCCAGCCATCCAAATGCTCAGCGGCTGAATGCTATCTTGGCTAAATTGCTAGCCCTCCAACTGCTGCCTTTTAAGTTGGTAGACTCTGCCCCCTTTCGTGAATTTGTAGAATGTGTGGTACCTCAGTGGCAGGTTCCGAAACGCCACTTCTTTTCATGGAAGGCCATTCTGGCTCTCTCTCGGCATGTGGAAGTCAATGTCTTGGCCTCGTTGGACAGGGCGGTCAGCGGTAAGGTGCATATTACCGCTGACTCATGGTCCAGCAGGCATGGACAGAGACATTACCTTTTTTTCACGGCGCACTGGGTAACTCTGCTAGCAGCTGGGAAGGATGCAGGACAGGGTGCAGTATTGTTGGAGCTTGTTCTGTCACCACGCCTCCAAAATGCTGGTAGTGGGGATTCTGCCACACCTCTCTCTTCCACCCACTCCTCTTCTTCTTCCTTTATGGCCTCTTACTGTATAGATTTGTTCTCTGAACCAGCAGTGCGACGTAGGCATTCAAGGGGCTACGCAAGCACTCAGGCAAAAATATGCCATGCGGTGCTTGAACTGGTGTGCTTAGCGGACAGGAGCCCCACTGGGGCAGGCTCAGAGGTGGTTGACGCCATGCCAGCTTCACCCAGGAATGGTGGTTTGCGACAATGGCACCAACCTCCTCTCCACCTTCCGACAGGGACACTTGACCCATGTTCCCTGTTTGGCTCACGTCCTTAATTTGGTGGTGCAGCGGTTCTTGTGCAGGTACCCAGGCTTACAGGATCTCCTGAGGCAGGCCAGGAAAGTCTGTGGGCATTTTCACCGGTCATATAATGCCAGTGCTCGGCTGGCTGACCTTCAAAAGGAATGCAACCTGCCCAAGAACCGCCTCATCTGTGAAATGCCCACCAGGTGGAACTCAAGCAGAGGGCCATCAATGAGTACCTGTGTGAGTATGGCACCAGGACAGGGTCAGGGGAGCTTGTCTTTTTTTCGCCACGCCAGTGGCTACTGATCAAGGATGCATGCACTGTCCTGTCACCATTTGAGGAGGCCACGAGGATGGTGAGCAGTGACAGTGCCTGCATCAGTGATACCGTCCCTCTTGTCTTCCTGTTGGAGCACACGCTGCATGGAATAATGGACAGGGCACATGAGGCAGAACAGAGGGAGGAAGAGGAGGACTTCCATACCTCTCCAGACAGTATTCCTGCAGGCCCGCCGATCACACAGGAAGAGAAGGAGGAGGAGGATGAGGATTGTGTCAGCATGGAGGTGGAGCCTAGCACTCAGCATCAGCAGCAGTCTTCAAGGGATCGTTTTCAGTCCCAGAAACCCATGGACATGTACGTGGCTGGGAGGAGGTCGCTGCGGATCATGTCGTCCTAAGTGACCCAGAGGACTCTGGACCGAATGCCTCAGCAAACCTACGCTGCATGGCCTCCCTGATCCTGCAAAGCCTGCGAAAGGACCCTCGGATTTGTGGTATCAAGGAGAGGGATCATTACTGGCTGGTAACCCTTCTTGATCCACGTTACAAGGGTAAGGTTGCGGAACTTATCCAGCCTTCGCAGAAGGAGTAGAGGATGAAAAATCTTCGGGAAGACTTGCAGAAAGGTTTGTGCAATGTGTTTCTAGAGCCTGGGAGGTTACAATTTCCTGGTCCTGGATAACAAAAATTACACATCCCCTTTGTCCCTAGTGGTCTGTCCAGTGCCCTGCATGCACTTTTATATTATAAATAGTTTTTTCTGCCTGGAATTTGGAGATTGTCGATAGCAACCAAAAAGTGTCCATTTATAGCGATAATAAATTAGAATCACTTGCAGAATTGAGCGATAGCGATTTGTGGGGAAATTCGTCATCAAACACTAAATCTAATGACAGCGACAATTCTGCAACTGAGCAAATTTCAGTGTTTTTGATTTGATTACATTATTGAATAATTTTTATTATTATTATATTATTATTTGTTATAATTATTTATAGTTATTTATTATATTATAATTTATGATTTTGTGTTTCAAACTTTTTCATACCCGGGATGTCTACTAGACTCTTGTTTGGACAGATTTAAGTGAGTTTTCCTAAGAATTGCAGGCTTACAATATAAAACGCCAAATTTCCATGCAAAATAATTACAGTGTTGTGCCACCACCACCACTGCCTAAGGCCCATTTTTTCTGCCCCTGTTGAACAGGGGCGCAGAAATAAATTTTTTGATCTAATATTTCTCAGTAAGGCCCGTTCCTGCACTCAACAAGAGTATCTGTGAGGCTTTACAGTGTTGTGCCACCACCACCACCACCACCGCCTAAGGCCCAATTTTTCTGCCCCTGTTTAACAGGGCTGCGTAATTACAATTTTTGATATAATATTTCACAGCAGAGCCCGTTCCAGCGCCCACCAAGAGTAACTGTGAGGGCTTACAGTGTTGTGCCACCACCACTGCCTAAGGCCCAATTTTTCTGCCCCTGTTTAACAGTGGCATGTAATTACAATTCTTGATATAATATTTCACAGCAGGGCCGGTTCCAGCGCCCACCAAGAGTAACTGTGAGGGCTTACAGTGTTCTGGTACCACCAACACCTAAGGCCCAATTTTTTGCAGAGTATATAGGGCAGGCCGTATAGTATATATAGGTGGTCCCCTACTTTCAAACATCCGACTTACAAACGACTCCTACTTACAAACTTTGGGAGACAACAGGAAGTGAGGGGAAATCTACCCTTAGGAAGGGAAATTCTCTCCTGTAAGAGTTAATATGGGAAAAAGGTGTCTCCACTGATGCTTTATCACCAATCCTTGTTTCCCTAATAACCCCAAATTTTCCAAATCCAATTGTCATTGGGGCAGAAAGTGAGGTGAAATCTTCTGAACAGGGGCACAGACAGCAAAACAAATGTTACAGGGGTGATGATAACCCTTCCCTATTTTATCCAAAAAGCTTAAAAATAGATTTGTTGGCTGGAGCTACACTTACAAAATGTACCTGTTCCAAATTACAAACAGATTCAACTTAAGAACAAACCTACAGTGTCTGTCTTGTTTGGACTGCCTGTATACTGCTGTTCAGAGTATATATATATATATATAGGGCCTGGGGGCCCCACGCCTTTTCTTTTTTTAATTTGGGTGCGGGGTTCCCCTTAATATCCATACAAGACACAAAGGGCCTGGTAATGGGCTGGGGGGGGGGGGTAACCATGCCGTTTTTCTCAATAATTTTCATCTATATTGTCGGGACCCAACATTACATTACAGCCGCAAGCAGTTTTAAATGACTTTTATTCCTTTAAAAATGTGATTTTGTGTAGGGACTGTTCTAAACAGGGGAAACACGCGCCACTTTACAGACATACTATAGACACCCCCCAGGTACGATATTTAAAGGAATATTTCACTTTTTTTTTCACTTTAAGCATTATTAAAATCACTGCTCCCGAAAAGACTGACATTTTTAAAACTTTTTTTTGCATTGATACATGGAGCAGGACCCCAAACACTTTTTAGGACAATAACTTGCATATTAGCCTTTAAAATTCTCACTTTTGATTTTTGACGTTCGCGTCCCATAGACATTAACGGTGTTCGAATGTTCGCACAAACTTTCGGTCCGTTCGCATGTTCTGGTGCGAACCGAACCCGGCGGTGTTCGGCTCATCCCTAATTGTCACCATCATTAGACTTTGTAATGGGCAGTGTAGAACTGGGTATTCTTTTGGGGATGTCTCATCATTAAAATGAGGTCAGCATGTGACTTGCCATCAACCACCGAAAACTAAAATGCCCATTTTTGGGTGAACTTGACTGTTTATTTTGTTCAAGGCCAGACCAAGGGGTAGGCAGAGGGGCAGCCGTCTTGAGAAATTTGGTAGGAAGGGGGGCAGGGCCTGCAACCTATGCTGTTGTAGTAGTAGGTAACAGCTCATGGTGGGGTGCACTTTAGCCTTTTTGCCTTGGCTGCTAAAGGACCTTGTCCTGGCATTACATATGTATGTGACATGACAAAACAAGAATGATACAGTAACATTTTCCATTTCCATACCAATGTACAATATCTTGTCACCACACTAGGTGACAATAGCTTGATTAATAAATAGTATCTAATATGACACATCGCTGTTTGTTGCTTTTTTTTTTTTTTTTCATTTGATTTGCCTGTCACTCTCATTTTCATGTTTGATTCATTGGTTCATTCCTTCTCAAGATATGATTCATGGATCAATTTGTTTGCAAATATGATTGAAACACAGCAAAAGCTATTTTTAAATACTGTCTTTTTGCTGCGAAGGTGTAAAGCCGTTAACAAAGGTGCAAAATCAATAATAACAGCAATCTTCTGAGGATTTACCAGTTTCAAGCAATTGAAATATACATTATAGATGCACATGGTGGATACAGAGATACATTAAAATAAACCACACATTTGGAATAAACTGGACGACAAAATAGGAAAACAGCTACGTATTTTAATGCCAATTTTATTCATAAAATCTATACATAGGTAACTGGAAGAAGAATGTCTGTGTGATAGATATGTGCATGCATGCATTATTTTGCTTTGTTGCTACTCCATAGCCCATGATCAGACCATCTTGTCTCTGGACAGCCATGTTGTGAACAACCCAGTAGGGTGAAGCAGAATGGACCACACAAAGTTTAGATTATCTTACCGTCAGGGGTGCTGCTAGGTTGTCAGAATATTTCTGCTTGTTAAATACATAAATGGGCCTTTAATCAAATCAGTAGAGGGAGATATAATCATCAAATACCCCACTCAAAGGTGAAGTCTACCCCAAATTGGTATTTCAGGATAGATGCAATAGTGTCATGCTCCAACTTAGACCGCCTTTGAAAGTTGGCCTTAATATTACCCTTAAGCCTCCCCCATCATCCCAAAACCCCTCCACGGTGCTATTGAATGTGATTGGGTAGAAATGCAGATAAAAAGCCTTTGATGCTGTAACTATGTTTAATGGGACCCCGCAACAAAGCCATAAAGGGGTCTTCTGTCTCCCCAGTCTCTGTTTCCAAAGCAAATCCACTAGTGGTGTAGACCAGTGGCTCTGAACCTCAGTCCTCAAGTACCCCCAACAGGCCTTTTTTTCAAGTTTTTCTTTACTTTGCACAGCTGCTTTAAATCAATATCAATGACATGGCATTGATAAGAACAATTTTATCTAAGGGAAGTTCCCAAAACATGGCCCCGTTGGGGGAACTTGAAGACTGAGGTTGAGAACCACTGATATAGACTGTTTTGCAGCAATTTTATGGAGACTTTCAAACTTTATATACATTAAATTCTCCCGAATGCCAATGCAACCTGCATAATTCATTGAACTCCATAGCAATTCCATGGTTTGATATGACTACAGTTTCACCCTTGACCTGCATCACTACACCAGTGTCCAGGAGAGTCATGTGAGGGGCAGGGACATTTTTTTGTTTATTATTTTGTCTGATTCCATCCCTAGAGGGCACTCTCTGGGACACCATGGCAAAAGTGATTTATATGGGCATCTGTCATTTTTAGAATGTACTTGCTTGCAAAGAGTACTATATTTTGCCAACATGGGCATAGTTTACCTTAAAAGCTGGTGGGAATAAATGCATAATTGATGATAATTTGTGCATGCTCTATGATATCCTAGAAATATATGGGATAAGGTTGGCAAATAGCACATACCACTTAATTATATTCCCCAAATATAAGTTTCTGACCCTTTTCTTACTGAACCTATTACCCATAGGCCAGAATGAGACATGCGATTTTCTCAAATTTTCTATTTGCTTTAAAATAATTTTAGTGAACTGGCCTGAAATTTCACCTTGTAGTGGATTAACAGGGCTATTACATAAGGTGCAAGACACAATAGTATATATAAAGTTCATTGACTAACAGCAGCCAATCAAATTTCAGTTTGAGGTCAAAACAGTGGAAGATCAATGCTGATTGGTTGCTGTGGGCTAATTAACTTCACACACTTTGGCTTAGTGCGTAAATCAGCATGTATTTAAAGTAATTTTAAAGTAGTTCAACTAAATTATTTTATAAATTGGTAAGACACCTGTAATGAGAGTCAATATCAAATGATAACGTTACTTGAAAATATACAGGATATAAGCAGCTGTATTTTGTAACTTCAGTGACAATGTTAAGGGTGAAATGTTCACTATTTTACAGTGAAACACGCTAGCAACATTAAACACAACACAATGTGTTAGTGATCTGTTCTGGTCTTTATATCAATTAAATAAGCATGTAGTTGCTTTCCCAGCAGTGTACATGTGTCCGGACTACATATAAATGCAGTTGTTTGGATCACTTATTTAGTGATAAGTCAATATAAAGTGAGGCAAGGGAGGTTTGGGGGATCTTTCACCTTGCTTGACCCAAAGTCCCACAGTCACCTCTTGCACTACCATCATTATAATTACAATCTTGAACATTTTGTTGACCTTTCTTTCTGACATTCAAACCTAGCAACACCCCTGCTGTCCAGTAATAAGGAAGAATGGAGAGAAAAGAAGAAACGTTTCTGATTTTTCAGAAATTTATAAATTTAGATTTAGTTTAAAACATAGAAAATCAAAAATATAAAACCTTTAAAATTAAGGTTACGATCAGTTAAATAATTTTTTGCCAAAAGATAATAAATAAAATGATACTTTTACTTAAGTCCTAATTTTGGTGCAGAGTGGAGTTAAGAAAAATATGATAAAAACATAGAGTTACAAGTATCGACCAGTGAAGGGTCAGTCTACCTACAACTGAGAATTTTTGGTAGTTGGTGGACCTCACAGTTATATGTCTTAGGGACTCTTTTGGTGAAATCTCTGTGCTGAGTTTCTAGGCCTCTATACCTGCTGTGACCACTATATATGAATTTATATATTTTCATCTTTAATCTTAATCTTTATAACAGGCTACAAGAATATGCAAAGGTGGTGGGAACACCTCATACTCCCAGGTGGACAGGGATAGAGTTGGGAATTCTAGCATTTAGATCTCAATGTTAGAGTACCTATAACATATAAAAAGACAGGAACTGATTCAGCTCACCACGCTCCACTTATTACTAAAGAATTTCTTTTTGGTAGACTGACCCTTTAACACTTTGAACTGGTGATTCCCTGGGCCTGTAACTATACAGCAGAGGAGACCCTCTTTTCTGTGACCACTTAATCAAATTGTTTTTTTAACAGCTATAACGGTATTTTGAGCTCTGACTTCTCATAAACATGATATTTATTAGCTTCTATGAAAAACAAAACATGACTCATTGTTGGTCTGAAAACTGTGAAGTCTTTTTTTTTCCACTTTTCTCTTTTTAATGGTTATATTTTGTGACTGCACATAAGGCTCAAAACAGTTCTTTTTCAATATTTTGAATACATCCTGCCACATTTATTTTCCATTTAAAGAAGAATTACACTCTAAAACTTTGAAAATGGGGTTTTGTTTTTTAAAATCAAGAGCTGTTAAAATCATTGAAGGATCAGCTTTGGATAGATGCTGGAGGTCCATATCTCTCTTGAGTATTGTTGAGTCTACTGGTAAGATATCTGTGTTAGAGCACCCTCCTTTCCAACCCTTCTATGGTCATTATGAGGGGCTCTCACTCTTCCTGTTGGATTGTTTTATGAGTAATATTTTGGAGAAGGTGGAAGTAGAAGCTGGAATATGCAAAGGTGGTCAGAAATACCCAACCATTTCGGGCCTTTTCTCTCACTCACTTTCTTTCCTTTTCCTTCTCCTCCTTTTTTCTTTCCATTATTTTTTTTTTTGTTATTCTTTTTAAAGAATTCTTAATTGGATGCTGATGGGAGACTATGAAGCCTCTTTAATTTCCATCAGTCTTTAAGGTATTGTGTTATGAGGCTGTGAAGCAATTAAAGTTTCCCACCTTTTCCATGTACTTAAGATATGTGGACATACAGTTTATCTGAACACTACTTCATAACTTTTCCCATCCATAAAGCTTTGCAATAGGCTCCTGATACAGCAGGCCTCGTAACCCTAGACATAAGATTGCTATATTGAATCAAGACTGTATGTTAGGCCTTCCTTTATTGCCATATATGCATTCCGAATTTTACAATAAGGCATTTGATCACTTCGGAGGGTGCATCCTCTTGTTAATATCTATTTTGATATTGTATATGATTTTACACATGATGTTTAAAACTTTACAATAAAAATTATTAAAAGAGAAATACCCAAAACTTCCAGGTGGACATAGAGTCAGGAATTATGATAGGAAGGGTCTCTCTGTTGGAGTATCCAAAACGTAGGAGAAACCAGGAGCAGACTTCGTACATCAGCATCCACCTATACCGTAAATATCACTTTTAGATAAGCTGACCCTTTAAGTTTTACTATCTTTTTTGCAACTGTGGATAGTTTAGATATTTAGCGTTTTTCTTTAAAAATACAGAGGGCCTTCTGCGATGCATCTCCATAGGCTCCAAGAAACCAGCAATTCCAAACATTATTACAATTCTTTTATGTCAAATAAAACATTATATCTTTTCACTTAAGTCTAAAAATTTCAGATTTATGGCATTCACACTATTATTCTTTACTGGCTGTATGCATAATGAAGGCGATGCCCAACGCAACCAAACTCCAGCTGTTACATCATCTTTTTGGTCGCAATGGGCAACACCTACCTCTTTCTCTTTCCAGTTTTTATAAGCCTAGTTGGAAGACAGAAATATATCAAAAAGTACAGCAGGCACAATTGAACTGTCTGCAGACAGAGGTCTGATGTGCAGGAAACGTTTAGTCAGCACAACTAAGAAAGCTCTTTCGCTTTTGCATTTCCATTTTTTTTTTGTCTGTAGTGTCCCTTTAATTTTGGATTAATTCCCAAAAAATTCTTACATTCTCTGTCACATTCCACTAAAGCATGTACAGTGACAGCAATCTTTTTTTCTAATTTAATAATTAACTTTTGGATTGGTAAAAATATGCCACTTAGCGAATCCATTGGCAAGAGCCAATTATGATATTCTGCATTCAACTGTCACATAGTTCAACCTGCTCAAAGAAGTTTGTATTTAATAAAGACAAATTCTGTATGACACAAGAGGTGCTATTTGTACATACACATATTAATGCCTTCATGGTTACTCCTACTCAGTAGTGCAATAACAGTGCTAGTACTGCCTCTATTCAGCTATATAGTATATGTTTGCATTGGCTTGTTATTGCATTTACAGCTAAATCACTTACATTAAGTTTATATAAGTACAGCTTTACATCGTATAATATACAAGGTGGACAAACATGTGGTCCTCGTCACAGAAAAAAGAACAGAGAGTTATGAAAACAGTTCCACAGTAAGGGTATGTTTACACTGGCGTGATTATTACGTCTCGATGAATATGAGTAAAACATGAAAGGTTATATTGATGATTTTTTTCCTTTCTAATCCTTCAGTCTTTAATCTGGCTTTAATCCAAGTAGTGTTTTTAATCCTTCTTATTTTTCATATAGACTTTTATCATTGATCAATTGCATAATTTAAAAAAAGACAGAAAGTAATTTAACAATAAAATTCTATTTTTCACTGACTGTGATTTAAATAAAAAATATAAAAAAATCAAGATCGAATTCTGCAGCATTCTGCAGTTGTAAATATAAAAATAAAACACAATTCAGGATAACAGACAAGAGAAGGTAAGGGCTATAGGATTTTTTTTGTTTGTTTGTTTCTCTCCAGCTCTTTGGAAAACAACTATAACTCTTTCAACGGAAGTAAAAATGCATGTGTATAGATACCCCAACTGTTTTTGAAAAAGAGCTAGGACCCAGATCAGCCAATCAGATCTCTGCTTTTGCTACTAACCTGTTCTATAAAATGTCAGGATCTGATTGGTTGCTGTGGGTTAAAACACTTTGTCATAACATTTTCACAAAGGTCCTCAAACATAATTCCCTAAACTGATAAGCAATTTACAGAACAATACACCCCCACTGCAAACATTTGACAGTGGAGTGGCATTCCTGTATAACAGCATCTTAACCTGAATGCTTTTATATGGTTCCAAAACTTTTGTAACTAGGCTACTCTTAGGCCCACAGTGTTGCCTTGCTGTGCCCTGAACCCAGCTGTGACAATGTGACATAAGACCTTGATTCACATCCATTCCTGAACAGTGAGATGACCTGGGAACAGAACGTTGATGCCATGCTGACATCTAGCTGTATTGTATGAGTCTCCATCACTCTAGGTGCCATTGTCTAGCTCCAGCATCAAGAAAGTTTCCCACCTTTTTTCTGGTTTAGACATGCCTCTCTCTCTGTACAGTAGTAATTACCCCAGCTGACCACCAAAACCTTAATGGGAAGAAGATGGTCCAGCAGCTTACTGGAAGTTCAGTACAGCACCACTCTGCCTTACTAGTACTTCTGCCTTAAAACTGAGCTAAAGAGATCTTTTTATTAGAATTACAGAACACTGTGTATCATTTACCAAAGTATCTTGATGTAATGCGTATCTTAAAAAGTCCATATAATTTTTCTGCCACTTATCTAAACTGGACAAAGTAATGGAATAACAAAAATGGCTCATTTGGGAAATACGGACTATTTGAGATTGTCCTTTTTACAGACATTTCAATAAACGAGGCATGTTACAAGATGAAATGTTGTATTTCATGGTGGAGGTGAATTATTCCTTTTAGTTTAAAAGAAACAAACAGACGATTTAACGCCCTTCATGATTTGTGATCGATGAGTCATGGTATATAGTAGAGATGAGCAAACACACCAGATCCAACATATATTGTGCTGATTTTCCCATGTGGATATGTGTAAGGCTTGTACCATTTTTAATAGCTACTTCATTTCCACAATATAGGTATGTCCTCCCATCCGTTCTTGTACCATTCTGCCCTTTCCCATAGGTTATATCATTAGACACCATTCCCATAAAAAAAAAAATGGAAGAGCAAAGAAGCAACTACCAGTAACTATTTTTGAGTGTGCTACTGCTGGACGCTCACTGCCATTGCTAACTACTGCCATCCATCATAGGTCACAGTCACAGTGCACCACAGACTGCTGTGCTCTCACTCAGTGCCATATCATCAGTGACAGCCACTCTGATTAATCACTGTTAAAACACATAAGAGATCTCATCGGTCTTCTGACCCCCTTTTAATGGAATAAAGAAGGTTACCTCTAGCATTGAAGTGCTGCCACCCATGTTTTGTGTTCACCCAATGCGTGTTGTTTGATGGCGTACACAACTGCACTTCCCACACAGTATGTAATAGCTACAAAAAAAGCAGAGGGCTATCCAGAGCCCATCCGCCCTATACGCTCACTATGCAAGCTGCGTAGGGCCCCGCAAATTACTCGAGGCCCCGCCTACCCCTCGTGTCATAGCCATAGTTGCCAACTGTCCCCAATTTCCACTAGAGGTCCACGGCCACCATTTTTAAGAAGACCAAAACCCAGGTGGCTAGTACAATAGAATATTAAGCTGCTGCGGCGCCGCAGCAATTAAATTTCTATTGCAGCCACGCGGCCGGCTCCGCCTCTACTTTGTACCCCCTCGGGAAACCGTAATGTCGGCCCAGACACTGTTATACCGATGCAAGGATGGCTCCAATAGGGGGACACCTGACTAAGGGGGGCTCCAATAGGGGGACACCTGACTAAGGGGGGCTCCAATAGAGGGACACCTGACTAAGGGGGACTCCAATGGGGAGACACCTGGTTAAGGGGGGCTCCAATGGGGGGGGCACCTGATTAAGGGGGGACTCTGCTGGGAATGCCTGATGTATGGAGGGACTCCACTGGGTACGCCTGATGTAAGGTGGGACTCCGCTGGGAATGCCTGATATATGGAGGGACGCCGCTGGGAATGCCTGATGTAAGGGGGGACTCTGCTGGGAACGCCTGATGTAAGGGGGGACTCCTCTGGGAATGCCTGATGTAAGGGGGGACTCTGCTGGGTATGCCTGATGTAAGGGGGGACTCCGCTGGGTACACCTGATGTAAGGTGGGACTCTCCTGGGTATGCCTGATGTAAGGAGGGACTCCGCTGGGGGCACCTGATGTAAGGAAGGACTCCGCTGGGGGCAACTGATGTAAGGAGGGACTCCGCTGGGGGCACCTGATGTAAGCCCGGACTCCGCTGGGGGCACCTGATGGCATCTGGTGGCAGGCGACATGGCAGGTGACAAACTCGGGGGTTAAAACTGATTCTGCATTATGGTGAGTTGAACTATTTAATTTTATATTACAATGTCATAATAGAAATAATGTGCTTCAATCACCCTGACACCATACCAACCATGGTGCCGGGATGATTGAAGCGCTAACACCAGGTGTTTGGAGTATCTTTATATGCTGATTGTTAAACTTTCTGTAATACACACATTTCTATTGTGGTGTAGGATCTGGGCCTGCTGTCCCTCCATCCCTCTTTTTCTCTCTCTCTCCCTCTTTCTCTCCTTTATTTCTCTCTTTCTCTCCCTCTTTCTTTCTTTCTCCCTCCATCCTTCATTCATCTCAGACTCTAACCACACCCCTTCCGAGCCACGCCATTTGAGCCACGCCCACTATTTTGCATGAACCACACCCATTTTTTGCCACACTTTTTATATTACACTATGTCACTTCTACAAACTAAGGCCCCGCCCCTGATTATACCAATCATGGGTCAGGTAGCGGGCCCCTTAGCAGAATTTTGCTTAGGGCCCCAGGGAGGTCAGGATCGGCACACTACACTATTTCAAGCAAATGGAAAAAGAGAACATTTTGGGGTTTATTGGTTGCTTGTTCTGTCAGCAGTAAAACAGACCTGTGTACTAAAGAACTAAGCACCCAAAGATTCTCTCAAAAAGTACCTGGTCTGTGATAGCGCTGGACAGATAGAAATGGGATATTTGTGCTTTTGGATTTAACGCAGAATGAGTCCTCATTCAAAGAGGCGGACAAACAGTGATTGAGCAGTGTAGACTAAACCTTGTTATGGTCTTGGGCTGCTGCCTCTCTAATAGTCTCAAAAGAGGACATAAAGTAGCTATGATGCTTCGGGGTAAGTGTTGAGGAGTACACTACAAAACTTCATGGCACTTAAGGAGTTTTAGTCCAAATTTATATTGATATAGAGTATTAAGATTCATTTACTGGCTTATCACGATACTCTATATTAGCCTTTCTCAAACTTTTCAAGACAGAGGAACCCTTAAAATAACTTTACGATCTCAGGGAAACCTTGATAAAAATTACTATGTCTCCATGATAAATTAGTGTGATGGTCAGTGGGAAGAATTCTCCTTACACTTGTGGTCATTGGGAAGAATTACCCCCTTAAGCCCTGTACACACGATCGGATTTCCTATGGTTTTTAAACCGATGGATTTTTCCATCGGAAAACCGATGAAGCTGACTTCCATCAGTCTTGCCTACACACCATCAGTCAAAAAACCGACCGTTGCAAACACGGTGACGTAAAACACTCCGATGAGCCAAGAAAAATTAAGATCAATGCTTCTGAGCATGCGTCGACTTGATTCTGAGCATGCATGGGTTTTTTATCCGAAGGAGTTCCCCACAGACGATAGTAATTTGCTATCGGTTTTTTAACCATCGGATAAATTTAAAACATGTTCTATTTTTAAACACCGATGGAAAAAAGACTGATGGGGCCCATACACGATTGGTTTGTCCGATGAAAAAAGTCCATCGGACTGTTTTCATCGGACAAACCTATCGTGTGTACACGGCTTGACAGATAGCTAAAAAGATTAATGGTGTCAGTGGAATTGTATCTGAGAGACAGAATATGATAATTGTTCAAAGAACCCCTAGCTACCTCTGGAGGAACCCAAAAATGTGGACCCAAACTCCTAAAGTGTCATGAAGTTTTGTACTGGGCACTCCTCAAAACTCACACCAATGCTCAAAAAGTAATTGGCCCAAAAAACATTTTTGTAGTCAAGCCACAGCTAGCAACCATTTTTACAATTTTTTTTCCAAAAGGTTAAACAGCCATAATTTTTAGGCCAGAGTAATTTCTCTAGCACTTACAGTAGGTCAACCGATGAGCATCATTGTCTTCTTCACTCAGAAAGTTAATCTCTTGTGCACTTGTTAACAAAAAATTTATAAAAAATTATAAGTGCTACAAATTTACCAGGGTGACAAATACTAACCATATTGTGTTTTGTTCCCAGAGTTCTAACAAGTGAATTTTTATTTGCGCTTCCATTGGAAAAAAGTAACCCTATAAAAGCCCATAGTTAGAATATATGCAAGCTTCAGTAAATGTTCACACCATAATAAATCAAATCAGGCAGGTAAGGTGGATTTTAAGACATTTGCTCATCTCTTGTTGATGTGGATGGGCACCACCATGGTGCTGAGTATGGGGAGTGTAATGTCTAGTTGAGGTAGTTGAGATGGTGAAAGAGAAGAATGAAACGTAAAGTATTGCTTAACGTTAAACCACAGTTTATGATTAACTATTATATCGTATATGTTTCCTGAAATTCTGTGGTATCAAAAAAATTCTGCTATCATGACCAATGTGGTGAAAGACAGTTTTCGATGTTGACCAGTGAAGTCTGAAATTGACAATGATTTAAAATATCTTACAAAGCTCTTTATATATATATTTATAACTTAATGAGTGAGCCACATCAGAGACTGTGTAAGGGCATGCTAAAACCATAAACTAATAGCCCCTGGTTGTGAAATAAATCATGTATTCATTTAAGACATTTCAAATAAATTGTCATAAACAACTCCATCATCTAAAGTGTTTTATCAATTACCTATGGCGTGCCTACATTTGACATTTATGTGTATATAAATAATTTTCGTGTAGTAATCAATGCAAGATTGGATCGATGTTTGCCATGTGCAAAAATATTGAATAATTCTTTTTGATTTGGCATCTAAGAGAAAACTATCTAATAGAATCAACATGAAGGAAAAAAAAATTCTGACCTTGAGAGTGGAAGACAACAGGAAAAGCTGCTCTTGTTGCCCCCAGTAACTGTATTCCCTTTTCAGTGCTTTGGTTTAAAAATCAAGCAAATTGGTCAATTTGTAAATAAGGCTGCTATTTAAAGCAACTCAATATCTGAAGCATACACCTCAAACAAAGTGTTGTCTAGAGCAGTGTTTCTCAACCTTTTTTCAGTCAATTATGGACAATCTCGAGGCTCTCTTTAAAAATGATGGACAGTCTCAAGGCATCCCATTCTAAAATGTAAAAACTATTTTAATAGTTTTACATGCAGCAACATCCACAAGTCCAAGTAGGACACCCAAGAGGGGATTTATTCTTCCAAAGCAAATACACTTTTGCAAATTGGTACTGACTAGTATTCCAATGTTTCTCCATCAGTCAGCTAATGTGAATCCACTGCTGATGGAGAGGGGCAGGGGTTGGTCAAACAAGGATGCTATGCAGGCGACTGACATCCTCCTTATCAACTGATGACGCCATTGGTCATTAGGACCCTGACAGCTAGAAGGTTGTAATGGTGCACAACGAAAACATGTGACTTGGTGTAAATAAAGGCAGCCTTGATCCACACACCGGCTTGTATACAATTATTGAGCAATTTTTAGGCATTTTGCCAAGGGGCTCCTGAAGAAACCTCAAGACACCCTAGTTGAAAAAGGCTGCTCTAGAGAGATCTTAAAAACATACTTCTCTTGCTGCCCGCGGCACTGATAACTCACTTAAGAAATCTTTAGAAAGTGTCACTTCTTGGAGTTCCAGATCCCAGTACCCCACTACTCCCAATAGTTCTAACTGCCGGTCAATATGTCATTGCTGTGCCCTGTATCAATGTGGAGGTCGTGGGGGGGAAAAGGGAATTAACACTCCCGAAAGTCAAGTTTCTCTTTGCAGGGAAGACTTTGTTTGAGGTTTTAGTTTTAGCAACAGAGTCACTTTAATTCACCTGAGCCTTGCTCAGTCTGCAGAGAATCAAATCACAATTCTCTTTATTAATAACTTGTGTTAGTCTCTTCAGATCAGACAAATCCATATGCAAATATTCAGGAGAATCAAAAAGTAATGATTTAGTGATTCTCCTGATTCAATCATCTCTACTATCTTTTATTCTTTATAGGCAATATAAGAAACTGAAATAAAGGCTATGTCAGGTTGCTAAGAGCTGAAGAACAGTCGCTCCTTTGGGTACTTAGATAAATTAGACCCCGGTACTCAGGAAAAAATGGTAACCCTTAGTAAGGGAGGCAAAATTGTGTCCCATTACCGGATGAGGCTGAAAGGGTCCCTGTAAACCTTTTGCTTGCACATTTAGCCAATACTGTTGAGATGTCTTAACTGAAGAGCCTATTCTGTTAATGGTGCTTTCTTTTTCTGGTCTCCTCCTGAAACTCTCATTTGTCATAAAAAAAGGGTTTATTTTTGCCCAGGACTGTTTTCCTCCTATTGCTGACCCTGAGCGAGACCACCATCCTTCCTTTAGTCCCTTCTGCATGTCATTCAGGAGATGCCTTAAAGTAGAACTACTGTATAGGCAAAACTTTTTTTCCATTTTGGTTAGATTAAGAGTGGGTTATAACCGCTGTCATTTTTTTGATCATCTGTGTCTCATTGGGAAGGTTTACCTTCACTTCCTGTCCCATAGCTAAAACAGGAAGCGAGAGGCATTTCCCTGCAAATAAGGGAATCCCTTGGGACACCAGAACTAGTGTCCCCATTGGAAGATTTCCCCTTTATTAATTTTCTGGGGGACAACCCAAAATTTAGAATTTTCTTTTACTTTCACTTTTAATGATAATGATAAACAGGACAAATATAGAGGGTGAATTTACCTAAAGGGGGCACAGAGAGCAATAAAAACCTAATAGGTGTTCTAACCCATCTTTACTCTGTCCAAAACTAAACAAAAAGTTTTGCCTTTAGTTATACTTTAATGAAATAAGCCTTTCATTTACTTCTAGTTACTGGCATGTGAAGTCTCGCTCACTGCTTTAGAACCTTTAATATTGCTGTAAGCTGGCTGGGAGAGGTAGCGCCAGCCAGATTCTGAGGCTGCAGATAGCCATAGAAAAGGAGTCCCTGGTGGCTAATGCATCAGATTTCTTGTTATGGCTTCATATATATGTTAATGTGGTAGTTTTCTCACTTTAAATTGGTATTAGTTTAAGCTGGGAGCAAAAGTACCCATTAGAAAGCCTTGGCTTCTCCCCAGCAGCTTATACACCAAGGTTGGAGTATTCTAGGATACAGCCATCATAATAAACAAAATGACAAGGCATTAAAGGTCTCTTGGTGGAGCATCAAAGCATTTGAAGTTACCAAGGCAATGGGCTGTGGGTCTTGGATAAAAACTGTGTTCCAGTACATGCATATGCAATTGTTTTCTGTTCTTTTGTAATTAAAAGCATATAGGGGTTGATTTACTAAAGGCAAATAGGCTGTTCACTTTGCAAAGTAGCGTTTTACTTTAAAGGGAATTCTCCATAAGGTTAATGAATGAGTTGGAGTTTTGCTAACTTCCATCATCTGATCATGTGCAAGCAAAATCCTTTTTTTTTATTATTATTTCTCTTTACATGTGATTGTATATTCTTTGTGAAGTGATATTCAGCATATTCACTAAGCTAAGTGAAAAATCCCCTTGGAAAAATATCATGCTGTACTCCTTTATTGATTCAACACCATATATGTCTGATTGCCATGGGCTACTGCATATTTTTTTTCTGACCACCCTTTTTCCCATTGTGTAATCTATTCTGTAGAAAATAAAACAGTAATGACTGTGAACACTTTTATACATTGCCTTATCTAGCTGTAGATTTCCAGTAAGCCTACGGAGGCACATGCCTACACCTGCACTGTTCAGAAGCAGCAGCAAAATAATTTATGTTGCTCCCCACTTTTCTTTTTTATACCTTCTTTCCAGTTTATACCCAGTTGCAGATTTTCTTCCAACTAAATTGCCTCTGAAAAAGGATCTTATCCATCTACCAACAACATCTTCTTGAGTGCAGCTGACAAAAACATTATATGTCTCACTGGTTTGCCACTGGAAGTCTGATCTGAACAAATTGCACATAAGGAGTTGTTTTATCAGGCACCAACGGTTCAAAGGGAGTCTTGGACTTGTTTCTAGAGACAACTTAGCTGGAAGTCAAAGTGGGTGGAGCAACCTTTTAGTTACTTATCTAATGAAAATCAGAAAGTGGTTGGTTCAGTGGAAAAAGCATGCAGTGTGGGGCAGCAGACTAGGTCAACACAAATTGTACAGCTAAAATTGTGTACCTAAATTACATGATGAATAAAAGTTTTGGCAAACCAAAAATATATATATATTGATATGTACTAAATTATTGACTTTTACATACCATGACTGTTCAATGGAAGCAAATGAAATGCTGGTGAGAGCTGAGCTCTATACATTAAACTGTATAAGTTTCTTTCCTAACATCATGGATGAATACATTATGATCAGCAGAGACGTCTGCACCATGCTTGGCCCCCTCTTTCTTGCCCTGGGGGGGTCTCCATTACACTGTCATTCTCCCCCAGCAGGGAAGTAGTTTACTTTTACATTTATATACAGTGAAATTTTGTACAGCCGTATATACAAGGTTGATTTCATTGCTTTTTAGTGTCTTTAGAACGTTCTACCATCATTGATGGTTTACTTACTTTTAGTCCACTTTTGTAATATAAAAGGTGATTAGTTGAACTTAGTAGAATGACTTTCTGTGCCTTTTGTAGAGTTACTGAGATCCTGGGACCTTTTGCTGGCTGAGTACAGAAGGAATATCATCGATATGTAGAAATCCTGAGGATTATTGGTATTTGTGGAGTCAGAATTTTGAGTTCACATTGTGTTATTGTGAATGTAGTCACCTGAGGACAGATTTAAACATGTGTAGCACATTTCTCTTCATTGTCAAGACCAAATCCATTGAAACAGTCATTGGCTTAAAGGATGAAGGACGGATATTTCCTTCACAGAGCCTGTTGCATATTGAGGATTGTGATTGACCAGAAGCAATTCATACCTAGGGCGGCCATTGTTAGAAAGCGTTATAAAGATCCTAAGAAAAGCATGCAACCAAAAGTGTTGAAGCCAAAAGTCCCACCAGAGTTAATGGTATTTACAATGATGAGGTTTCATGGTGTTGCCTGTCCATTGGGGAAGTGAAGCAGTCCTCTCTGTGGAAAAGGCTAAAATGAGGAGGGTCTGAAGTCACCAGCGGAGCAGAGCGGGGGAGCTCTCACGGAAGCTTCCCGACTTTACTTCACCTGCAAATGAAAAAGAGCATTTCAGTTTTTGTAAGAAAAGCTGGCACAGTTTGGTGATATGGAACATTCAATTGGCAACAATGGTGGTGGTAAGAAAAAATGAATAACTCATAGCAACGATCAGGAGAAACAACATTAAATATATTAAACAGATATATTAAGTTTAAAGTAGATCTCCAGGAAGATATAAAAGGCAAACAATAATGCAGCTCTGCACCATTACATTTATTTAAATGTTTTAATTCAAGTAGTGTAAGCACCTGAATTTGACATGGTATTAGCCTTTTGTTACTCTTGTACTCTCATTTTCAGTCCTGTACACAGACTGGAAATGGGAGGAGCAACATAAGAAGTCAGTGGGTTGTGCTGTAATGAATATGTGGTAACAAGGAACATGCTGATAGGAGGAAAAATCTGATTAAAGCGGTTGTATACCCTATTTTTGAACTTTTACCTACAGGTAAGCCTATTATAAGGCTTACCTGTAGGTAAAAAGAAAAACTCCTAAACCTGTACGGTTTAGGAGATATTCCCCTCGCAATGAGCCGCTGACTGCAGCGGTGCATGCGCAACGGGGATTCTCGGCTAAAGCCTGGCAGCCGCCGGACCTTGCCGACGCACGGGAGTGACGACATCGCCGCTCTAGCCACTCACAGCGCTGGAGCGGCGATACCCAGAAAACACGCCGAGGCAAGATGACATCTCCCTCCGCGTGGAACAGGTAAGTTCCCAACGCCTCGTTCTAAGGTAAGTATTTCATAATGAGCTAGTATGTGGTGCATACTAGCTCATTATGCCTTTTGCCTTTCAGGTATGAAAAAAAAGCAGCAGCGGGTATACAACCGCTTTAATAAAGAACTATGCTCTTCAGTGTTCTGCTTCTCCTTTTACTATCCAGCCATGGGGGGGAGAGGGGTAAGACTTTAAGTGACACGTAATTGCAGCAGAGAAAAAACACGTCTCTTGCTCTGCCGGACAGGGCTGTACTGTGTAACTATCCGGACTGGATGGACAGAAACACAAAGTTGGAAGGATCTAGAAAGCATTGTCTACCTGAGAAAGGGATGAAAAATTATCACAAGAAGACTTTAGGAACAGTCAGCTACATGCTGGTTCCAGGGCAGTGATGTCACTCATAATCAACAAATTCAGCTTCAGTGGCCCAGAACCAGCATGCAAAAGACCATAACTACAATGTTGACCGCAGCACTGCCCACTGGGGTTTCTTAAATCCCCCATTGTAGACAGCAAGGGGGGGGCATATAAAGCCATTTGTCTTTTCCATAGTACCAAAACGCGCTATGCGCTGTCTTTGTTAGTGGAAAATTCAACATTAACAGATTCCCTTAAAAGTTCCTATCCTGTACATACAAACGAGGCAGCTATTTCTCTGTCTCGGCCAGTATTCAGGGTTTTCATTCACACTCTACTGGTATAATATGTAATGGGCAATGGGCAACTACTTCATTACTGGCACAATTCTTTTGATTAAGAGCTTTCAATGTCAAAATCAAACATACATTTCCCTCTATTAAATGGAGGCATTAAAATACTGCACCACAACCATGATCCTTTGGCTAGCAGTTACGGTACCTCCAATTGACTTTAATAGACATGCCTGACAGGCGGTGCCACCCTTCAAACTCAGCTACCCGGGTTCAAACTGCTGCAGCCATGAAGCAAAGCATATCAGTCGCGGCATGTGTACAGCCCCATCCAGCTGCAATGGTAGAATTTAGTGGCCGATAGAGGGACTTAACCTACTGTTTTTATGGCTGCCTATGTGATAGAGCCCTAACTCATACACTAGCTCAACCCACTGTAACGGATAACTGTATGATATCTGAAGGTGTTCAACTTTAAGAAACCAGATAGCTGATTCATATTATTAACAGTGTTGAGTTTTACTGCCACATCTAGACACATCTAACTTGCCAGAAAAGTAGTGTAATGCTTTAAAGGCAATATTCAATGTCTCTTTACTATGCTATGTTCTCTTGGCCTAAATTTAAATTCATAGTTTCATTTTCAAAGAGTTTTAGGGCCAAGACATTTTCTGAGCCAAGTCTGGCTGCACTCAGCTCAGGTGCATCTTCCATATTCATAAATAATGTAGCTCTGTTTTACAAGAGGAAATACAGTATATCTTTATTCTTGACATCCATCTTGGTACTTTTGAAAGCTAAGAATCCTGGCTGAAGAAACAAAACAAAACAAAAAAATCATAGACTATCTTGTAAAATAAATATTTAGTGCTCATATTACATAGGCTTTCATTGAAAAGATCACAAGAAAGTAGAACTAGTTACTCTTTTCATTTGAGAGGTTAGGTCATGTACACTGAGGACAACAAAACAAAATCAGTTATTTATATAAAAACAGCAATGGATTCTAAACACACTTTCCCGCATAAAAATAACAAATAAGGACATTTAGTTCCACCCCTGAGAAACCCAAGCCACCAGTGACCACACCCAAGTTCCCTAAAAGCCTCACCTATTTCAGACATGCCTCACCCTTCAGGAGCCTGATGATTTTGAATGTCACAAGAAGAAGAAGTTTGGGGGTTTATATAAGGACATGCTGGTCCTATAATAATTCTGCCATAGGACTAAGTTATTTATAGTAATACTTGGAATACATATTGAAGCAGGCTTCTTGAGTGGTTTTAGCAGCATGTATATCTGTGAAAGAAAATCACCTTGAATGTAATTTTGGGTTTTAGTAGCTGTCTATAAAAGACATAACGTAAGAGGGAAGAGTTCAATGGCAAGTGACAACATTAATAAATAGGATTAGATTTTGGAGGCACACTAGCGATGTCCTCATTGTCCTGTATGCTTACTATGCCACAGAGGTGAACTGACTAGGCTGCACTGTAAATATATACTCAAGGACAATCCAGATATTCTGACTTATAACTTTCTATAGTTAAATAAAAAAACAACTCTAGGTAACAATGACAATCAATTGGTGAACTGCTAACGATATCCAGGAAAGACTGCACTAAAGTCAGCAAAGTCTATGAGTTCTAAAAAAACTAGAGCAGACATATTCATGCTTTTCTCTGTGTCCCTCGGTATGATGATAGAATCTTGCCACATAGGGGGAGATTTACTAAAACTGGAGAGGGCAAAATCTGGTGCAGCTCTGCATAGAAACCAATCAGCTTCCAGGTTTTATTGTCAAAGCTTAATTGAACAAGCTGAAGTTAGAAGCTGATTGGCTGCCATGAACAGCTACCCCAGATTTTGCAATCTCCAATTATAGTAAATACCCCCATAATTCTCTGCTGTGCAACCTCCCTCTTTTGCTCCAGTGTGTACAGGCTAGGGATTAGTAGGCTCATGTAGAGGGTGGTGAACATTATCACAAGACAAGTGTAGCGCCCTGCTCCCAATGAGTGGGCACTATATGTTGAAATTTAGTTGTCTGGGCATTCGTTTAGCCCAGAGAGAGATTGTTTATTCAAATTGTGGCACTGTTTCAGTTTGGTTGGTTGCATGATTTTTCCCCCACCGGTGGGTGTCGCTGTCACCGCTGGTCAGGGTTGGAAAGGCAACAGGCTGGACGTATTGGGTACCTCTTTCCCAGCAGAAGCCCAGGGGGCGTGGTGAACCCGCTGTGCATGCTGGGGGAGGGTACTTAAGTGACAGACGCCATTAGGGTGGAGCAGAGTTTGGGGTTGTCTTCTTCGAACCTCACCTGAGGGCCCTCCTGGCCTCAGGGATGTGTTGGCAGTTCCCGCCTCGGGGCCACGTTGGCCCGAGGCCTCGCAACTGAGATGTAGGCCCAGGAGTTGCTGGGACCTACTGATCTAGGGACTATCCTGTGTCGCCTTGCCTTATGGAAGGGACCGAGCAATTGAGGACTCAATTGGAGGATGCACCTGGATCCCAAAATCGACCTCACAGTGCTGCCGGAGTGGCTGAAAGATCCTGGCACTGAGAGCTGTGTTCTTTCTGAGGGAGCTAACCCAGTGAGGGGTTATACAGGTCTGTGGCAGAGACTAGTCTATTGAACAAATTCCAATACCAAGTCTGTGGCAGAGACTATTCTATTGATCGAGTTTCGCACCGGCTGATAGGCCAGTGAGATTGGGCCTATCCGTTGGTGGCTGGGTCCAGCGTGGAGACAGTCGCTCCTCTGGACCTAGGAAGTTTCCGTGATTGACAAGTAAGATACCCGAGTCCTCCCCATTCCTCTACCCTTCTGTTGGAACGTTTTATTCAAATAAAACTCTTGAAAGAGACTTTGTGTCGGTGCAGACATTTCTTATGGATTGACTCTTCAAGGAGAACCCCTGAGCCGAAGATTTGGAACAGTAAGGTAACGTGCAAAGACCCACAACTAAACCAACAGCTCCTACGGAGGTACCGCTACACAAGAAAAAGAGGGGAAATCTTTGAAAGGGAAGAACAGTTTTGCTGACAGCGGTCTAAAAGGGGGCTACCTCTCATGCTAGGGAGATTTCCTTTGACTTCTTGGTATGTCTCTGGGCAACAGAAGTTCAAACCTTTCCCTGTGCTATCTCAACCTAAAAACATAGATATGCTTTAACTACCATAGAATTTTGGGTTTGTTCACAAACTGCAAAAACACAGGGGTGCATTTATAAAAAAATGTATAAAAAGAAAAAAAAAAACGAAGAGCTATTCATCCTGTGAAGCCCTGTACACACGATCGGATTTCCTATGGATTCTAGTCTGATGGATTTGTCCATCGGATATCCGATGAAACTGTTTTCTATCAGTCTTGCCCACACACCATCAGTCAAAAAACCGACCGTTCCAAACGCGGTGACGTAAAACACTCCAATGAGCCGAGAAAAATTAAGTTTAATGCTTCTGAGCATGCGTCGACTTGATTCTGAGCATGCGTGGGTTTTTTATCAGATGGACTTGCCCATAGACGATCGGAATTTGCTATCGGTTTTGGATCCATCGGAAAAATTTAAAACATGTTCTATTTTTTAAAACCGATGGAAAAAAGACTGATGGGTCCCATACACGATCGGTTTGTCCGATGAAAAAAATCGGACGGTTTTATCGGTAAAACCGATCGTGTGTACAGGGCTTAATACTGTATGTATATTTGTTCTGTGTGAATGTTGGTAACATTGAATGGTGCCAGGCTATTTTTTCTCTAGGTTGCCTATAATCCAAAAGAGTAAGCGGCACTCACAGGTCTTGAAAGGTGAACGCACAATGCACAATGAAGCTTTTATTTTAACGTTTCGATGAGGCTCAAGCTCGTTTTCCTCAGCACTCACTCTCTAGGTTCTCTCTAGGTTGGATGTTATTTATTTATAAGAAAAGTTGAAATCATGAAAAGTCCACATTACAGCCATTAGATGGTGTTGATGATAATAGCTAATAAGCATTTATTTCCTGTGTTTGCCAGCTCCATCTAATGGCCAAAGTGCAGTATTTTCCTTTTTCACGCTATTCTTAAAGTGGTTGTGAAGGTGGAATTTTTTTTTACCTTAATACATCTCCAGCATTAAGGTAAAAAAAACTCCAGTGTACAGGACCCCCTCCCCCCAGTTCCCTCCCACCTTATACTTGGGTCTGATCTCGATCCAATGGACACACAGAACGTGGCTCGGTATCAGTCCCACATGAGTCAGGGGGGAGAATGGCGTCCCTACAAGCACCTGACCAATGATGGATCAGATTGAAAGAGGCCGGCAGCTACTCATCCTTAAGGTGCTTGTGTCTTCCACTGCATGGATGATTACAGGACTTATCTGAGCTCGGGTTCCATAGTCTGGGAAGATGTTTCTGACATACTGGACCTGCTTTATTCTTTATCTATCTCCCGCATGTGCGTGAAATACCACAGGGAGTTTTTTATCAATAAATTCCTGTTTTTATTTTACTTAGTACATTTAGTGGCTTTCTTTTTGTGCTTGGTCTCTTTCCAGCTATTTGATGTCCCTGCTCATGCATTATATTGCTTCTTGGACTGTAGCTGATGATCGCTTGTTGCTAGGGGTTACTTGTGTCAGTTTAAATCACCTATTGGGGTTCAATGGAATTTTTATATACGTATGTGATTCAATGGCGGCTGGTGCTCAAAATTTTTTGGGGGGCGCAAACAAACTGAAAAATTCTGAAAAAAAAACCATCAATTGCAGCCTCACTGTGCCATTAAACGCAGCCACTGTGCCCATCAATTGCCACCACTGTGCCATCAAACGCATCCACTGTACCATCAAACGCAGCCACTGTGCCCATCAATTGCTGCCACTCTGCCCATCAAACGCAGCCACCGTGCCCATCAATTGCCGCCACTGTGCCCATCAATTGCTGCCACTGTGCCCATCAAATGCAGTCACTGTGCCCATCAATTGCCACCACTGTTCCCATCAAACGCAGCCAATGTGCCATCAAATGCAGCCACTGTTCCCATCAATTACTGCCACTGTGCCCATCAAACACAGCTACTGTGCCATCAAACGCAGCCACTGTACCCATCAATTGCCGCCACTGTGCCCATCAAACGCAGACACTGTGCCCATCAAACGCCGCCACTGTGTCATATCAAATGCTGCCACTGTGCCATATCAAATGTTCCCACTGTGCCCATCAAATGCTCCCACTGTGCCATCAAATGCTCCCACTGTGCCATCAAATGCTCCCACTGTGCCCATCAAATGCTTCCACTGTGCCCATCAAATGCTTCTCCTGTCCTCTCTTCCCATCCTCTGCTATGATTGGATGCCTGATAGGCATCCAATCACGGCACCTGTCGTTTCAGCCAATCAGGTGACGGGTAACAGAGTCGAGCACCTGATTGGCGGAGAGGCGGTTTAGTGTTAAGAAAGCGACTATTAATTCTCTTTTCTAACACAGCTGGTTGAACTGTGAGCGCCAAGCATGACGCCTATTAGAGCCTGTGGCTCTAATCAGGTGCTTCAAAAACACCCCCCACCGCTGTAATTCAGGAGCCCGAAAAGGGTCCGGGCGCCTGAATAGGGGGTGTCAGCGGCAGCCATAGATAGATTCATGCAATGCATAAATCTATCTATTGGTGATAGAGGGGGTGGCTGGAGAGAGGGTGCGGCGCCCGTGCGCCCTTATGGACGCACCGCCACTGATGAGATTTATTATTGGTAGATGAATGCTTTTGCTCTGAATAATAACAACAATGCATGAGTTAACATTTGTCATTGAATTTGAGATGCACCATCCAAGTGGTTTTGAGCGCATGGATTGTGAGGGTTTTTTTTTTTTTTTTCTCACGTAGGCAAAAATGACATTGTTCGTCCCATTCCCCCTCTCTGCCTACAGCCTCCTGGGACATGTCACATGTCCCAGGAGGCTGCAGGACCAGTCACACATGCGCACGTGGGAGCCAGAAAGTCCCAGTTGGATCCCAAATCGAAGATAGTGGCACCGTGAACCCACAGGGAGGAGAGAATTCGATGCCAGAAGACAGCACTGAGCTCCTTGGACTGGTAAGTATCAGATTTTAAGTTAGCAGCTACAGTATTTGTAGCTGTTGACTTTTTTTTTTTTTTTAAATGTGTGACATTCCTCTTTAATTGTGTAGCTATCACTAGTATTCTCAAGAATATTCTTCCTCTAAAAATTGATGGTTACAGGATGATGGTTACAGTCAATGGCTTTACTTCCTATGGGAAAGTACCTTCACCCGTAACAAGGGTGCTGTCGGATGCTGAGCTAAATTTGGAAAGTTGTTCCTTATTTTATGCTAGGGAAGTAAATTGGCACTGCAGTATATAATAGGTCATAACCTGCTGGCCCCTGAAGAGTGAAGAGCTTTAATTCTGCATCTTGTGTCACTAGCAAGGTCACAGCAGATGGGATGGATGGCTGTTCAGATATAGAGACTCATCAGTGTCTCACCCCTGGGGAAGGTGATACACTGGGTCAGCTGGGATCATGGTAGCATAGCTTGTAAACGCAGTAAGAGGCTACATTTTTCAGTGCTGCTTCCTTAACCTCAACTTTGTTATGGTATCCTCTTCCCACACTGCCGCCTTTCCTGATGTCCTCAGCTCTGTCACTCGCTCTAACTTACTCTGCAAATTACTTCTCCAAAAAAGTACCTTGCTGTAGCTTCAAGAGCATTACTACGCAGCTTTCCAGATATGAATACAGCATACGTACAACCCACCATGGTAATTAATGGGACATGGTTTTTAAAGTAGATGTAAACCAATCACTATAATTTAAGCTTTAACGTATTAATGTTCAAAATGTATTTAAAATATTTTTAAATATTCAACATTTGTTCAAATGGTGGTCCTGCCATGCAAAAGTCATTGTTCAGGCACTTCTTCTTTTAGGGTGAAAACACTCTAGCCCTGTACACACGATCAGATATCCTATGGATTCTAATCCGATGGTTTTGTCCATCGGAAATCCGATGAAGCTGACTTCCATCAGTCTTGCCTACACACCATCAGTCAAAAAACAGACCGTCCCAAACGCGGTGACGTAAAACACGCCAATGAGCCGAGAAAAAGGAAGTTCAATGCTTCTGAGCATGCGTCGACTTGATTCTGAGCATGCGTGGGTTTTTTATCCGATGGTCTTGCCCACAGACGATCGGAATTTGCTATCGGTTTTTTATCCAACGGATAATTTTAAAACATGTTCTATTTTTTAAAACCGATGGAAAAAAGACCAATGGGTCCCATACACGATCGGTTTGTCTGATGAAAACAATCCATCGGACGGTTTTCATCAGTTAAACCGATCGTGTGTACAGGGCTTAAGTCCCCGTCTCCTGATTGTGCTCCTGAATTGTCCCCTTTACGATGTCGGTGGAGACTTTAAGGGGGAGATTTACTAAAAATGGTGCATACAGAATTTAGTGCAGCTGTGCATAGTGACCAAGCATCTTCTAGGTTTTATTGTCAAAGCCTAAAGCCTGGTACACACGATTAGGTTGGAGCTGCTGTACTAACGATCTGACGTTAGTGCAGTGATTTCCCCCGCTGTTCTTTTGTGTTCTGACAGGGGGGTGTCCCCCCACCAGGACACGCCAGTCAGTACTCCCTATGGTCAGTGCACAGGCATGCAAAACTGTTCTCGTCATCAGGAAGCCTGCCCAGAAAATCTCCATGCAGTCACCACCAGAGTGCAAGCTCAAGGACGGGAATTGCCTATGGGAAATAAGCAGCACTTGTAGGGAAAAAAAAAAAAGGATAAAACTGTAACCTTTGTAACCCTTATCAAACTGAATAACCCTGAAGTGAGAAAATGTACATGGGGGGGTGTATGGGAAATAGAAGGGGTCACCTAAATACTTTTCTGCGACGATGAGTCGATCAGGAAACTCGGGGCTTCTAATTGGCATAACCATGTTCTGGGTCAGTAACTCAGATAGTAGTGAAGTGAATGGATAGGTATGACAGCCAAGGAAGTGGAAGTTAGTAAAGGCAGCCTCTGTACTACCTCAATCTTGCTATCTTCTGAAGGATGATTTTATGGCATTAACCTAGGGATGAGCTTGGGTTCAGGCGAAACCCAGAAGTCAGCTGTTAGCGCCAGCCCAATAAGCTTTGGACTGGCCATTCTTCATCTCACAGCTACAGGTATATAAAGGGGAGGGGTTGTTCTTGACATCATTGACCTAATAAGGCTATGTGGTTTGGTTAATTGATGGCTTCATATTTTTGTTATTATCCAACTGTATACTAATTATATAACTATGAGGTTAGTTAGGCAGCTTCTACACGCAAAAGGGTTGCCACAGTGACCTTAGGCTGTCATTGGGATGGGTACATTTAGTAGTTCCAAGTAGACCAATAGGAAAACCTTTTTTTTTTTTTGGATAGACTAAGGGAGGGCTATAACCCATGTATGGTTTCTTTTTTTCTGTCTTTGTACCATTGGGGAGATTTACCTTCACTTCCTGTCCCATAGCCAAAACAGGAAGTGAGAGTAAATCCTTGCAAATTAAGGGAATCTCTTGGGGACCACCAGAACTAGTGTCCCCATTGGAAGATTTCACCTTTTATTACTTTTCCGGGGACAACCCTAAATTTGGGATTTCCTTTTACTTTCACTTTCAATAATAATTGTAAACAGAAAAAATTGAGAGAGTGAATCTCACTAACGGGGACACAGACAGCAAAAAAGGCTGACAGGTGTTCTAATCCATCTCCCCTCTATCCAAAACTATATACCTTATCAGCGTATAACACGCACCCTAACTTTAAGAGGGAAGTTTCAGGAAAAAATCTTTCCACAGCCCCCTACGTATAACATGCAGGCACAGTTTACCCTCTATTTTTAGGGTAAAAAAGTGAGTGTTATACGCCAAAAAATACAGTACTTATATAATATACTTATACTTTAAGTGGCACACTACAATGTTCAGATCAATAGTTGAGTTAGTTCTAACATAACTTGTGTACAAAAAACATCCTACATGTTTCGGGGCAACACACTACCCCCTTCATCAGGGCTAACAGAAGTAAAGATAAGCATAATGATTCCAGGGACTATTGAAAACCGAACCGGTAGAGCACTATTCAGCAGCAAGTCCCTATTATCATTGGGGTCCGCATAGTCTGTATGTTTGTGTAGCGGGTGTTTGAATTTATGTGAGGACTCTGGTGGTGTGGGGTTCCTTGGGGCCTACAGGTGGCGTTGTTGCCTTGGGCTGGAGCTGAACTCACACCGCAAACTGTGCCTTTTTGTCCTCCCCTGAAGCTGGTACAGCGGGGCGGGGAACCTGCTGTGACGCAAAGGGAGAGGTCATAAAAGGGGCGGACGCCCTGACCTTAGGGGCAGGGAGTTTGAGGATGTGGCCGCACCCAGGCACCTTCAGCTTGGGTGCTGGCGTTCCGGTGTTCCGGGCCTAGGCGCCCTTGGCCTAGCCGGAGCGGAGATGGAGTCCATCTCAGGCACCTTTAGCCTAGGGTGAGGTACTATGGCGGATGCCTGGGGCTCAGTACCTTCGACTGAGTTCCGCGAGGGTGGAGGAATCCGAGGGGACCCTAACTCTTCGGGTGCCCGTGTCTGAGTTCATGAGGACTGGTGCACAGTAACTTCTCCGAAGAGCCCGGCGCGGCATCGCTGGTGACGGAGAGGCCCCCATTTCTCCCTTGGACGGATTTCTTCCTGTGACAGGGGCAAAGGGAGCGAAGGTAATTCACGTTCTATATCATCTAGTCAGTGGCAGTGACTATTCACCACTGGTGACAGCACAGTGGGCAGCAGCAAGAAGGGAAAGGATTGTGCCTCGATCTGTCCCCATTTTCCAAAGGAGAAAGATTGTTTTATTGCTTGGCAAGAAAAATAAAACTGAGTTGTACCTATTCACTGTGTGGAACTTGGGTTACTAAAGCAAAGGAGTCAGGGACGAAGGACTGGACTTGACTCTAGGACACCTACACAAAAGCCCAATCTTCTGGCCTTCACCTCTTAGTTACGGAGGACATGGGCCGTGGTGTGTTTTATCTCTCTCTCCCAGGTACCCCTAGACAACAGCCATATAACCGATAAAGAAAGGGAGAGGGGTGAAGCCCCATACACGTGGGGGCATCGTATCCGGGATATGTGTATGGTGTCTGAAATTGAACTTTGCTGCCTGGAGGAGTTCCGAGTAGGTCGGCCATATTGGCAAAACCCACCACGAGGCAACCCATAACTGTGTAGTTCGTGGGCAGGGCAAGGGAGAAGCCCGCGAACAAGTGAGAAGCCCGCGAACAAGTGCAGAAGGTGGGAGGAGTCTGGCCACGTGGACGTACGCACGTGGAGATTCCGGCGCAGGTGGGTCAGTGCGCAATGGAGCAGCAAAGAGAGAGGATGGCTTCAAGTGCTCCGTGGATTTCCGTTCCTTCCTTTGCGGATATGTCTTCTCTGGCTGCTCCGATTATGGATACGGGGTAAGACTAAGGCCCCGGGGGCGATTGGCTCTCTATACCTGCAGAGACATGGAAGCCCTCAGTGTGATCTGTCCCGACTGTTGGGGACTAGGGATGAGCTTCGTGTTCGAGTCGAACATACGTTCGACTCGAACATTGGCTGTTCGATCGTTCGACGAAGATCGAACGATTTGGGCCGTTCGCGCCAAATTCGAGTGACGCGAACGGCCCACAATGCACTACGCCATCGCAGTGTCATCCAGGCGCTGTGATTGGCCAAGCATGCACTGTGACCCCGCATGCTTGGCCAATCACAGCGCCGGCAGCGAGGAGAGCAATGATTGGCCACAGGCAGGATGCCTGTGGCCAATTATTGCTGAGGGTGTTTAGTACACGCCCCACACTATAAAAGGCCGCCAGCACGGCGGCCTAGTGTAGTGTGTTCCGGAGCAGGGATAGAGTAGCATAGGCAGGGACAGTGACTGTTATTTCTTTCTTGCTTAACCTGGATTCCTTTAGTTTAGGGAAAGAGAAGGATAGGTAGGGAGAGTGTCAGTGTGTTTTGTGCTTCTGCTATAGTGTGCTTAAAAAAAAACATTTATTCTAGGGACAGAAAACTCTAGGTAGGGACAGTGTCAGTTTCTTTCACTCTGCAAGTCCTTGTTTCCAGGGACCTGGAAGGACAGTGAGTGAATTGTCCTTTTGCTATATTGTGATTAAAAAAAACATTTATTCTAGGGACAGAAAACTCTAGGTAGGGACAGTGTCAGTTTCTTTCACTCTGCAAGTCCTTGTTTCCAGGGACCTGGAAGGACAGTGAGTGAATTGTCCTTTTGCTATATTGTGATTAAAAAAAACATTTATTCTAGGGACAGAAAACTCTAGGTAGGGACAGTGTCAGTTTCTTTCACTCTGCAAGTCCTTGTTTCCAGGGACCTGGAAGGACAGTGAGTGAATTGTCCTTTTGCTATATTGTGATTAAAAAAAACATTTATTCTAGGGACAGAAAACTCTAGGTAGGGACAGTGTCAGTTTCTTTCACTCTGCAAGTCCTTGTTTCCAGGGACCTGGAAGGACAGTGAGTGAATTGTCCTTTTGCTATATTGTGATTAAAAAAAACATTTTTTTCTAGGGACAGAAAACTGTAGGTAGGGAGAGTATTTTTTTTCTTTCACTCTGCAAGTCCTTGTTTCCAGGGACCTGTAAGGACAGTGAGTTAATTGTCCTTGTGCTATATTGTGCTGAAAAAAACATTTATTCCAGGGACAGAAAACTCTAGGTAGGGACAGTGTCAGTTTCTTTCACTCTGCAAGTCCTTGTTTCCAGGGACCTGGAAGGACAGTGAGTGAATTGTCCTTTTGCTATATTGTGATTAAAAAAAACATTTTTTTCTAGGGACAGAAAACTGTAGGTAGGGAGAGTGTTTTTTTTCTTTCACTCTGCAAGTCCTTGTTTCCAGGGACCTGTAAGGACAGTGAGTTAATTTTCCTTGTGCTATATTGTGATTAAAAAAAAACATTTATTCTAGGGACAGAAAACTCTAGGTAGGGACAGTGTCAGTTTCTTTCACTCTGCAAGTCCTTGTTTCCAGGGACCTGGAAGGACAGTGAGTGAATTGTCCTTTTGCTATATTGTGATTAAAAAAAACATTTATTCTAGGGACAGAAAACTCTAGGTAGGGACAGTGTCAGTTTCTTTCACTCTGCAAGTCCTTGTTTCCAGGGACCTGGAAGGACAGTGAGTGAATTGTCCTTTTGCTATATTGTGATTAAAAAAAACATTTTTTTCTAGGGACAGAAAACTGTAGGTAGGGAGAGTATTTTTTTTCTTTCACTCTGCAAGTCCTTGTTTCCAGGGACCTGTAAGGACAGTGAGTTAATTGTCCTTGTGCTATATTGTGCTGAAAAAAACATTTATTCCAGGGACAGAAAACTCTAGGTAGGGACAGTGTCAGTTTCTTTCACTCTGCAAGTCCTTGTTTCCAGGGACCTGGAAGGACAGTGAGTGAATTGTCCTTTTGCTATATTGTGATTAAAAAAAACATTTTTTTCTAGGGACAGAAAACTGTAGGTAGGGAGAGTATTTTTTTTCTTTCACTCTGCAAGTCCTTGTTTCCAGGGACCTGTAAGGACAGTGAGTTAATTTTCCTTGTGCTATATTGTGATTAAAAAAAACATTTATTCTAGGGACAGAAAACTCTAGGTAGGGACAGTGTCAGTTTCTTTCACTCTGCAAGTCCTTGTTTCCAGGGACCTGGAAGGACAGTGAGTGAATTGTCCTTTTGCTATATTGTGATTAAAAAAAAACATTTTTTTCTAGGGACAGAAAACTGTAGGTAGGGAGAGTATTTTTTTTCTTTCACTCTGCAAGTCCTTGTTTCCAGGGACCTGTAAGGACAGTGAGTTAATTGTCCTTGTGCTATATTGTGCTGAAAAAAACATTTATTCCAGGGACAGAAAACTCTAGGTAGGGACAGTGTCAGTTTCTTTCACTCTGCAAGTCCTTGTTTCCAGGGACCTGGAAGGACAGTGAGTGAATTGTCCTTTTGCTATATTGTGATAAAAAAAAACATTTTTTTCTAGGGACAGAAAACTGTAGGTAGGGAGAGTGTTTTTTTTCTTTCACTCTGCAAGTCCTTGTTTCCAGGGACCTGTAAGGACAGTGAGTTAATTTTCCTTGTGCTATATTGTGATTAAAAAAAACATTTATTCTAGGGACAGAAAACTCTAGGTAGGGACAGTGTCAGTTTCTTTCACTCTGCAAGTCCTTGTTTCCAGGGACCTGGAAGGACAGTGAGTGAATTGTCCTTTTGCTATATTGTGATTAAAAAAAACATTTTTTTCTAGGGACAGAAAACTGTAGGTAGGGAGAGTGTTTTTTTTCTTTCACTCTGCAAGTCCTTGTTTCCAGGGACCTGTAAGGACAGTGAGTTAATTTTCCTTGTGCTATATTGTGATTAAAAAAAACATTTATTCTAGGGACAGAAAACTCTAGGTAGGGACAGTGTCAGTTTCTTTCACTCTGCAAGTCCTTGTTTCCAGGGACCTGGAAGGACAGTGAGTGAATTGTCCTTTTGCTATATTGTGATTAAAAAAAACATTTATTCTAGGGACAGAAAACTCTAGGTAGGGACAGTGTCAGTTTCTTTCACTCTGCAAGTCCTTGTTTCCAGGGACCTGGAAGGACAGTGAGTGAATTGTCCTTTTGCTATATTGTGATTAAAAAAAACATTTTTTTCTAGGGACAGAAAACTGTAGGTAGGGAGAGTATTTTTTTTCTTTCACTCTGCAAGTCCTTGTTTCCAGGGACCTGTAAGGACAGTGAGTTAATTGTCCTTGTGCTATATTGTGCTGAAAAAAACATTTATTCCAGGGACAGAAAACTCTAGGTAGGGACAGTGTCAGTTTCTTTCACTCTGCAAGTCCTTGTTTCCAGGGACCTGGAAGGACAGTGAGTGAATTGTCCTTTTGCTATATTGTGATTAAAAAAAACATTTTTTTCTAGGGACAGAAAACTGTAGGTAGGGAGAGTATTTTTTTTCTTTCACTCTGCAAGTCCTTGTTTCCAGGGACCTGTAAGGACAGTGAGTTAATTTTCCTTGTGCTATATTGTGATTAAAAAAAACATTTATTCTAGGGACAGAAAACTCTAGGTAGGGACAGTGTCAGTTTCTTTCACTCTGCAAGTCCTTGTTTCCAGGGACCTGGAAGGACAGTGAGTGAATTGTCCTTTTGCTATATTGTGATTAAAAAAAACATTTTTTTCTAGGGACAGAAAACTGTAGGTAGGGAGAGTATTTTTTTTCTTTCACTCTGCAAGTCCTTGTTTCCAGGGACCTGTAAGGACAGTGAGTTAATTGTCCTTGTGCTATATTGTGCTGAAAAAAACATTTATTCCAGGGACAGAAAACTCTAGGTAGGGACAGTGTCAGTTTCTTTCACTCTGCAAGTCCTTGTTTCCAGGGACCTGGAAGGACAGTGAGTGAATTGTCCTTTTGCTATATTGTGATAAAAAAAAACATTTTTTTCTAGGGACAGAAAACTGTAGGTAGGGAGAGTGTTTTTTTTCTTTCACTCTGCAAGTCCTTGTTTCCAGGGACCTGTAAGGACAGTGAGTTAATTTTCCTTGTGCTATATTGTGATTAAAAAAAACATTTATTCTAGGGACAGAAAACTCTAGGTAGGGACAGTGTCAGTTTCTTTCACTCTGCAAGTCCTTGTTTCCAGGGACCTGGAAGGACAGTGAGTGAATTGTCCTTTTGCTATATTGTGCTGAAAAAAACATTTATTCCAGGGACAGAAAACTCTAGGTAGGGACAGTGTCAGTTTCTTTCACTCTGCAAGTCCTTGTTTCCAGGGACCTGGAAGGACAGTGAGTGAATTGTCCTTTTGCTATATTGTGATTAAAAAAAACATTTTTTTCTAGGGACAGAAAACTGTAGGTAGGGAGAGTGTTTTTTTTCTTTCACTCTGCAAGTCCTTGTTTCCAGGGACCTGTAAGGACAGTGAGTTAATTTTCCTTGTGCTATATTGTGATTAAAAAAAACATTTTTTCTAGGGACAGAAAACTGTAGGTAGGGAGAGTGTTTTTTTTCTTTCACTCTGCAAGTCCTTGTTTCCAGGGACAGAGAAGGACACCTGAAGGTAGCCCTTATTGCTTTTTTCCCATCTCCCTGCAGGCCATCTATTAGAATGTCTGGAAGGCAAACAAGGAGAGGCAGACAGTCAGGAGGCAATAAAAGAGGGCAAGCAGGCTCTGTGTCTGGGGGCAACAGTGCTGGTCGTGGACGCGGTGCATTGTCATCAGCACATGGCCATGGGACACGCTTGTCCTTCTTTTCGGCAGCTGGACATGTTGAGCCACATCATGCCGAAGACTTGGTAGAGTGGATGACCAAGCCCTCCTCCTCCTCCTCATCCTCTCTCACCCAGGCTCAGGGTACTGGAAAAGCAGCTGCCAAAGCGTCGTCTTCCCTGGTATCAATGTCAGACAAATCAGCAGTCACTCCTTCCCTAGACCCACCATGTCCTCCTCCTGAGGAGTCCCCCGAACTGTTTCAGCACAGTGTTGGGTACATGCTCCAGGAGGATGCCCAGCGTTTCGAAGGGTCTGATGATGAAACCCAGCTAGAGGAAGGCAGTAGCGTGAGAGCAGACAGAGGGGATGCTCAAGAAGGACACCAATCTGGCAGTCATGTTCCAGCAGCTGCAGCATACTGCCAGATTGGCTCCAGTGATGAGGAGGGAGGGGATGATGAGGTCAATGACTCCACGTGGGTGCCTAATAGGAGAGAGGAGGAGGAGGAGGATGAGGAGGAGGAGGCACATCTCCAACGAGGCAGGATGCCCTTTGGTGGCCAGCGTAAGGGCAGTACACCGACGGAATCACACCGCAGAGCTCCGCCTGTGCAGGGCGCTGCCTCTGCCCGTCATTCAAAAAGTTCTTTGGTGTGGGCCTTTTTTGAGGCTAGTGCATCAGATCGCACAGCTGCTGTTTGCAACATATGTCTCAAGCGTATATCGCGTGGCCAAAACATCAGCCGCTTGGGTACCACATGCCTGACCAGACATATGTTGACCTGCCATGCAGCTCGTTGGCAAGCCTACCTCAAAGACCCACACCAAAGAACAAAGCGGACCTCTCCTTGCACCGCATCAGCTGGGATCTCCAACCCCACTATAACTTCAGTCCTCTCTGAAACATGCACTGAGAGGAATGAAGGTGTAGAATTAGGTGTGTCACAGCCAAGTACTTGCGCCCACTCTGCTAGCAGTACACCGACGTCCGATTCTAGCAGGCAAATTTCCCTGCCCCAGCTGCTGGACCGTCGAAAGAAGTTCACTCCCAGCCATCCACATGCCCAGCGGTTGAATGCTAGCTTGGCTAAATTGCTAGCGCTTCAACTGCTGCCTTTTCAGTTGGTAGACTCGGCCCCCTTCCGTGAGTTTGTGCAATGTGCGGTTCCTCAGTGGCAGGTTCCCAAACGCCACTTTTTCTCACGGAAGGCTATTCCGGCTCTCTACCGGCATGTGGAAGGCAATGTCTTGGCCTCGCTGGACAGGGCGGTCAGCGGTAAGGTGCATATTACCGCTGACTCATGGTCCAGCAGGCATGGACAGGGACGTTACCTTTCTTTCACGGCCCATTGGGTCACTCTTTTGGCAGCTGGGAAGGATTCAGGACAAGGTGCAGTAGTGTTGGAGGTTGTCCCACCGCCACGCCTCCAAAATGCTACTACTGGTTGTGACACACCTCTCTCCTCCACCCCCTCCTCTTCTTCTTCCTCCATGGCCTCTTCCTGTGGTTTGTCCTATGAACCAGCGGTGCTCCGTAGCCGTTCACGGGGCTACGCAAGTACGCAGGCAAAAAGATGCCATGCCGTGCTTGCGCTGGTGTGTTTGGGGGACAGAAGCCACACTGGGGCAGAGGTCCTGTCTGCTCTGCAGGGCCAGGCCGAGAGGTGGTTGACGCCACGCCAGCTTAAGCCAGGAATGGTGGTTTGCGACAATGGCACCAACCTCCTCTCCGCCCTCCGACAGGGACAACTGACCCATGTGCCCTGTGTGGCTCACGTCCTTAACCTGGTGGTGCAGCGGTTCTTGGGCAGGTACCCGGGCTTACAGGATGTCCTGAGGCAGGCCAGGAAAGTCTGTGTGCATTTCCGCAGATCTTATAATGCCAGTGCTCGCCTGGCTGAGCTGCAAAAGGAGTTGAACCTGCCCAAGAACCGCCTTATATGTGACATGCCCACCAGGTGGAACTCAACGTTGGCCATGCTGCAGCGGCTGCACACGCAGCAGAGGGCCATCAATGAGTACCTGTGCGACTACGGCACCAGGACAGGGTCAGGGGAGCTTGGTTTTTTTTCTCCACGCCAGTGGGGCATGATCAGGGATGCATGCACTGTCCTGGCACCATTTGAGGAGGCCACGAGGATGGTGAGCAGTGACAGTGCATGCATCAGTGACACTGTACCTCTTGTCCACCTGTTGGAGCACACGCTGCGTGGAATAATGGACAGGGCACTTGAGGCAGAACAGAGGCAGGAAGAGGAGGACTTCCTTGCCTCTCAAGGCCCCCTTTACCCAGACAGTGTTCCTTCTGTCCCACCCATCGCACAGGAAGAGGAGGAGGAGGAGGAGGAGGAGGAGGATTGTGTCAGCATGGAGGTGGAGGCTGGCACTCAGCATCATCAGCAGCAGTCTTTTAGGGATGATTTACAGTCCCAAGAAACCAGTGGACTTGTACGTGGCTGGGAGGAGGTGGCTGCGGATCATGTCGTCCTTAGTGACCCAGAGGACTCCGGAGCGAATGCCTCAGCAAACCTACGCTGCATGGCCTCCCTGATCCTGCAAAGTCTGCGGAAGGATCCTCGTATTCTTCGGATCAAGGAGAGGGACCATTACTGGCTGGCCACTCTCCTTGATCCACGGTACAAGGGTAAGGTTGCGGACCTTATGTTACCGTCGCAGAGGGAGCAGAGGATGAGACAACTCCGGGAGGCCTTGCAGAAAGGTCTGTGCAACGCGTTCCCAGAGACTGGGAGGTTGCAAACTCCTGGTCCTGGACAACGAGTTGCTGAGGCTTCGGCCAGTCAAAGAAGGAGCGGTGGGGAAGGTGGCCGTCTGACCGATGCGTTCAGACAATTCTTTAGTCCGCAGCCCCAAAGTATGATTGGTTCCAGCAACCATCGCCAGCGTCTGATAAACATGGTGCAGGAATATCTAGGGGCAAGGTCAGACTTGGACACCTTCCCCACCGAAAATCCTCTGGCTTACTGGGTCTTGAGGATGGATCACTGGCCAGAGCTTGCACAGTATGCAATTGAGCTACTGGCCTGTCCTGCATCCAGCGTTCTTTCGGAACGCACATTCAGTGCTGCTGGAGGATTTGTCACGGATCACAGGGTGCGCCTGTCCACCGACTCGGTTGATCGACTGACTTTCATCAAGATGAACCAGTCTTGGATCACCACCAGCTACCACACACCTGATGCTGATATAACAGACTAATTGATTTTAAAATGTCACATCCCTTCAAGACTGATGCTGATGCTGAGTGCCTGTGCTGTTATGTTGACTGCCTATCCTCCTCCTCCGAGTCCTCAATGATACGATTGATGATGATAGCTTGGAAGATCATTTTTGTTTATGGGTGCCGCCACCAGTGCCTAACGCCCAATTTTTCAGCCCCTGTTTAACAGGGGCGTGTAATTACAATTTTTGAAGCAATACTTTGCAACAGGGCTCATTGCTGTGCTCCAAGTACAGTATCTGTGAGGAGTTGCAGTGTTGTGCCACCAGTGCCTAAGGCCCAATTTTTCAGCCCCTGTTTAACAGGGGCGTGTCATTACAATTTTTGAAGCAATACTTTGCAACAGGGCTCATTGCTGTGCTCCAAGTACAGTATCTGTGAGGGGTTGCAGTGTTGTGCCACCAGTGCCTAAGGCCCAATTTTTCAGCCCCTGTTCAACAGGGGCATGTAATTACAATTCTTGATCTAATAATTCACAGCAGGGCCCATTGCTGCACCCACCAAGAGTAACTGTCAGGGCTTACAGTGTTGTGGCACCAGCACCACCATCAAAGGCCCAATTTTTACTACCACTGTTCAACAATTATATGTAATTAAAATTCCTGATATAATAGTTGACAGCAGGGCGTTCCAGCACCAACCAAGAGTAACTGTGAGTGCTTACAGTGTTGTGCCAACACCAACAACTAAGGGGCCTATTTCTGCAGAGTATATACGGCAGGTCCCTACTTTCAAACATCCAACTTACAAACGACTCCTACTTGCAAACGCAAGAAGACAACAGGAAGTGAGAGGAAATCTACCACTAGGAAGGAAAATTCTCTCCTGTAAGAATAAATATGGGAGAAAGGTGTCTCCTCTGTACTGATGCTTTATCAGCAATCCTTGTTTCAAGAAAAACACCACATTTCAAAAACAGTTGTCATTGGGACGGAAAGTGAGGTGAAATGTTCTGAACAGGGGCACAGACAGCAAAACAAATGTTACAGGGGTGATAACCCTTACCTATGTTTTCCAAAAAGTTTAAAAATAGATTTTTGGGCTGGAGCTACACTTCAACAATGTACCTGTTCAAAATTACAAACAGATTCTACATAAGAACAAACCTACAGTCCCTGTCTTGTATGCACCGCCTGTATACGGCTGTTCAGAGTATATAGGGCCTTTTTTATTTTATGTGCGGGGTTCCCCTTAATATCCATACAAGACCCAAAGGGGCTGGTAATGGGCTGGGGTAGGGGGGGGGGGTCATGGGGTAGCTATGCCATTTTTCTTAAAGAATTTCATCCATATTACCGGGACCAGACATTACATTAAAGCCGCAAGCAGTTTTAAATGGCTTTTTTTTCCTTTAGAAGTGTCATTTTGTGCAGGGACAGTTCTAAACACGGGAAACACGTGGCACTTCACAGGCATACTTTAGACACCCCCCAGGTACGATATTTAAAGGAATATTTGACTTTTTTTTTTTCACTTTATGCATCATTAAAATGACTGCTCCCGAAAAACGACCGTTTTTAAAACTTCTTTTTGCATTGATACATGTCCCCTGGTGCAGAACCCGGGTTCCCAAACCCTTTTTAGGACAATAACATGCATAATAGTTGTTATAATTAGCACTTTAGAATTCGAACGTTCGCATCCATTGTATTTAATAGGGTTCTAATGTTCGTTCGAACTTCCGGTCCGTTCGCGGGTTCTGGTGCGAACCGAACCCGGGGGTGTTCGGCTCATCACTATTGGGGACTGGTGGTCCAGCTGAAGCCGTTCGGGCGATGTGAGGTCTGCAAACAATTTCTCTTTGAGGTGGAACCATCCACAGAAAAGCCTCGGGCTTTCCACCTCAACTACCTCACAGGGACTGCCACTCCGGAGGGAGAGATCGATGCTGGTGCGTTCCCCGTGCGCACTGATCCGGGCGAAGTGACTGCCCAAGCGGAAGTGAAAAGAGAGAAATCCGAGGATGCTGCCTCGGTCACCAGCAGGTCCCTGCTCCAGCCGCCAAAGAGAAAAGTCGGCCTAGTGATGGCCTTGTGTGGTCGTGGAAGAGTTTTGCCCCACTGCTTGCCTGGCCTGGATGGCTCCGGTAGGAAAAGTCCTGGACATCCCTGTTCTTTTAAAGGCCCAGGTGAGCCAGGGGTTGGGACTGTCTGCGTGGTTAAAAGTGGCGGTAGCCCACAGTTGGTAGAGGCTGTCAAGGGGGATAGTTCCGTGACTGGGAATTATCTGCCCGCTGAGTGCTACGACACCTCTGACCTGGATTCATTGTCTGACAATGGCGATGATGCGGAGATAGACGAAATCTTCGAACAGAAGGGATGGGACAAGATGAAGCTACCCTCGTCCTGTGTCGCAAGGGACCTGCCCATGTCTACTGGAGATAGTACACCTCGGGTAGAGGCTTCGGTGCCAAGGGAAGAAGCTGGTTCTCTGTCTGAAGTTCCCCTTTTGGATTCAACATCCTTTTCACCTGCTCCTGTTGCGGGAGTGCAACGTCAATCACTGCGGGCTCCTAGGCCCAGGTCTACCGATGTGGTAAACGCACCTCGCCACCCAGAAGCGATTGTTCCACCTGGAGAAGGAGACCGAGCTACTATGCCACCTTTGTAAAGACTACTGAGAATGGGTGGTCCTTAGATAGCCAGAGGGAGGGATGAATGTAAATGTGTGAGATATTTAAAGTGTTTTATTGGAAAGTTTTACAGGTCTTGGCACAATTCAGGGCTAAATTGTGTAGTTTGGTTTCTGGGCTGAACTTGTCATGTCACCACCCTTGTGGGATATGAGTTTGTACCAGACACTGGGGACCAGTGTCAAATCACCAGGGGGAGAATGTAGCGGGTGTTTGAATTTATGTGAGGACTCTGGTGGTGTGAGGTTCCTTGGGGCCTACAGGTGGCGTTGTTGCCTTGGGCCGGAGCTGAACTCACACCGCAAACTGTGCCTTTTTGTCCTCCCCTGGAGCTGGTACAGCAGGGCGGGGAACCCGCTGTGACGCAAAAGGAGAGGGGTGAGGCTGCTACATCTGCTTCTGCTAGCCCTGGTGGAGGGGGTGGTGTATACCCCCCGAAATGCGTTAAAATGCAAGTTATTTTTAAAATAACACAATTTTTGGGCTCAACATTACAATGTGGCACTTCACTTACCCAAACAAATCTTTTTGGCTGGTAAAAAAACTCCCATATAAGTAATTTACCTGTGTCTTTGGCTGTTTACCTGGAGTTCAGCTTTAAATAATGTGCACAGATTGTGCGAAGAGTTAAAATTTTTGTTACCTATGAAAAAAAAAAAGCAGCACAAACCGAGGTAAAAAAAAACATTTGAAGTGTAAGCCGTGAATCCTTATATACCCGTGTGTTTCTACCTTTAGAAGAGGCAATAAAAAAAACAAGACGCTGAAAATTATCCGAGGAATAAAAATGTACATGATAAAACTCTTCATTCAAAACTAATTGTGAAGCATTTGCTGTCTTTTATTAAATTAGAGAGAAGATGAAATAAATATTTTATACTGGCGGCCACAAAGTGGGAAAATACCGCGTGTTTGGGATTTTAGTGCCCTCAGAGTGGAGAAATTTATCTGCAACGAGCGGAAAATAGACAGCATGCATAAAATTCAGCAGATTCCCGCTAGTAAAATTATTTATCAACTTAACAAGGGAGGGACCCAGCTTGTGACAACAGGCCAGTGAGACAAAATACATGCCTTTATATTTTACCTTTGGGTTACTGAGCCTATAAAAATGCCACCTGACAAGGCCCTCACATAAAAATGTCTTTGTAAATGAGCTGCATTGTTAGAGAAACACAGGCCAACGTGCAGTTTGGTAGCTGCAGACCCAAAGACGCATAGACATTTGCTGAGGTGCCACAGTTGGCACCAAACAAGGATGTCAATTCAATGCTTTTAATGAGGGGTATATATGATTTACACAGGTTCCAGGGAAAGCTGATGTGGAACAAACAAGGTGTACTTCAGTTAATTGCCTCAGGCTGCCCCAGACCTTTGTAAATCATAAGAGAGCCGTATTAAAAGGATGATTTGGCATGCTTACAAGAAACCTACTTGTGGGCTTGTAATGTTGACTAACTAAGTCGTTGAAACATTAAACCCAAACTCCAGGAAAAAACGTATGCCCTGTACACACGATAGGAATTTCCGATGAAAAAAGTCAGACGGAGTCCGTTGGGGTTTTTTCATCCAAAATTCCGACCGTGTGTGGGCCCCATTGGAGAAATTCCGATGAATTCCATCTGAATTTTCAAATAGAACATGTTCTATTTTTTTTCCGATGAAATTCCATCGGAATTCCGATGGAAGTTTGATCGGAAAAAGGTCCGATAGTGTGTACGGGGCATAACTTTGAACCACAACTTTCTCCTACCCCCCTTTAACCCATTCTCCTAGCCTGTCCAGTCCTTATCTAGTGAAGACACATATACTCACCTAAGCCCCTAATCCAGGTGGTTCCTGTGTGGGGAGAACCGATCCAGTGCTACAATGGTGGCCCGAGACCACAGGTCCCCTGACATTCCCCTTTGATGGTGTTGTACCTCTCTTTCTCCTGAGAGGACCTTGCTGATAGCCATCCAATAGTAATTGTATATGTCATACGGGCAGTGGCGTGTCAACTCAAAGAAGGATACTTCCAGAAAGTAAATAGAAGAGGAAAAGACTCTGTAGTCCGAGACCACAGGTCCCCTGCCATCCCCCTTTGATGGTGTTGTACCTCTCTTTCTCCTAAGAGGACCTTGCCGGTAGCCACCCAATAGTAATTGTATATGTCATAAGGGCAGTGGCGTGTCAACTCATAGAAGGATACTTCCAAAAAGTAAATAGAAGAGGAGAAGACTCGGTAGTCCGAGACCACAGGTCCCCTTCCATCCCCCTTTGATGGTGTTGTACCTCTCTTTCTCCTAAGAGGACCTTGCCGATAGCCATCCAATAGTAATTGTATACGTCTTATGGGAAGTGGAGTGTAAACTCGGAGAAGGATCCTTCCAGAAAGTAAACAGAAGAGGAGAAGACGCGGTAGCATGGGATCACCCGCCCCCTGACATCACCCTGTGATGACGTGGTCCTCTTTTCTCCCTTGAAAGTACCCCTCAATCAGCCATGCAATAGGAATTGTCCATGTCTCACAAGCATGGACACGAGAAGACGCACCCTTGCAGGAAGTAAACAAAAGAGAAGATTTGGGCCAGTAGAGTCATGTCATCATGGCTTCAAGTATGTTAAAAATGGCATTTAGCCATTTTTTTACTATAGAAATCAGTTAGAGTGGGGTGGGAGGTAAAGATAGGAGGTGGGTTATTTTTATCTCAGAGAGGGGCTTTAAAAACATACTCCATCTTTTTACCGTGTTTCACATTTAAGGTGTAACATGAAACATTGTTGCCTGCCCCCACACTTAATATGATCCCCTCCGCACTTACTTGAATTGCGGTGTTCTTCTTCCTATAGGGGTTTATTTACTAAAATTGGAGAGTGTAAAATCTGGTGCAGCACTACATAGAAACCAATCAGCTTCCAGGTTTTGTCAAAGCTTAATTAAGCAAGCTGAAGCTAGAAGCTGATTGGCTACCATGCACAGCTGCACTCTCCAGTTTTAGTAAATCAACCCCACAGTGTCCTAGTTTTTTTAATGTACTCACAGCTGCTTCTCCCATTCATCAGGATCTGTGAATGGGGTGACTACAGGCCCCTTCTGTCCCATGGCAGAATTACTTAAATATCTTGACAGAGTACAACATTTGTAGTCCAGGTAAAGTGTTTACTTTCTCCAGCCCCATAACTGAAGGTCCGTCCTTTCGTTTGAGATGAATCCACTAGGCACTGATTTAGGTTAAAATGCTTTTCAGGCTTCAATGCAAAAATATAGAAAATGCACTTATTTTTTTTTTTTTTTACTAATGTAGGTAAATTTATTACATGTTTGCACAAGGGAAAATAAAAAGACCGCTAAATACACAGATGAGATATATACAGGAAGCTGTTTTAGCCAGAGGATTTGTATTCCCAACCTGTGGACAGTGAAGGAGAAGCAGCAGCCTGATGAGCTCATCTCCCTGTCACTCTGCTCTGTCCTTCTATCAGCATGCTCCTTGTCAGCACATGAACGCTACAGCCTAATGTTTTGGTTTCTGCTGCTTCTCTCCCAACCAAGTCCTACTTTATAGATAATAGTAAGTGGCGGATACCAAGTTTAACTCAGGTACTTGCATTTAATAAATACACGTAATGACTAATTTATGAAGACAGATCTGCTGTAACTTGTCTTCTATATCTGGTCGGCTGTGGAGTTCAGCTTTAAAATGAACGTAATTTAAGCAAATTGTCTTGAAGCTAAACCTACAACATGGGGAACTGGCTATTTCTACGCTCTTACTTAAAGTGGTTGTAAACCAACGAAAACGAAAAAAAAATAACCTGCAAGATAAAGGCATAATGAGCTAGTATGCATAGCATACTAGCTCATTATGAAATACTTGCCTTGGATCGAAGCTCCCGCAGCAGTCCCGGCACACTGCTCTGGCCGGCGACATGTCTCCCAGAGTTATTTTCAAATATCGCGGGCTCCGGCGCTGTGATTGGCTGGAGCCGTGATGAAGAAACGGCACGAGCGAGCCGTTTCTTTAGTGTGCATGTGCCGATGAGGTTGGCACCTGCTGATACAGTGAATATCTCCTAAACCGTGCAGGTGAACCTTATTATAGGCTTACCTGTAGGTAAAAGTGGATTGTAAGGGTTTACAATCACTTTAATGCATATAGTGCAGAAATAAAAATTTTGGGGAATCCCAATACATACCGTATATACTTGAGTATAAGCCGACCCGAATATAAGCCGAGGCACCTAATTTTACCACAAAAAACTGGGAAAATGTATTGACTCGAATATAAGCCTAGGGTGTCCATCTGCATGCCTCACTGTGCCTTATTGTTTCCATGTCCATGCCTCACTGTGTCCATGACTAGACTGACGTTTAACATGGGAGTCTATATAAGGGGTGCCCGGCTTTGAAAAATCAGTGCTCCCCCGCCGTAGATCCCCCAGACAAAAAAACTTTGCACACTTATAGAGGAGAAATGGGGCTACATGTGTGCCAAGTTGCGGGTCCAGGGGACCTACGATTAGCCAGTCCTGGGTCCCCAAATTCACCGGAGAAATTGCCGTTTAACATAAGAGTCTATGGAAGGGGTGCCCGGGTTTGAAAAATCGGTGCTCCCCTTGCCGTAGGTCCCCCGGACAACAAACTTTGCACACTTGTAGAGAAAAAGTGGGGCTACATGTGCGCCAGTACCGGGTCCCCAAAGTCCGGGAGATCAGGCACAAAAAGGTGACTTGAGTATAAGCTGAGGGGGGCATTTTCAGCACAAAAAAATGTGCTGAAAAACTTGGCTTATACTCGAGTATATACGGTAAGTTCAATTTACCAAAACAAGAAGCAATTAAAGGCATATGAGACACTCCACCACTGAAATGTAATATTTTATAATACATTGTATTTTTTTTTTTTTTAAGGTAAATAAGTAAATTGTATCTAAAGCAAAACATTTTTTGTTTTTTAGTTTTGAGTGCTAAGTGCTTTGAGTGCTAATGGCCTGGCGGGCAGGCCAAATCCCACCCGCCAGGCCATTTTATGTGGCCCTCGCACCTCTCCTGTAGCTGCAGCACCCCCTTGTCTCTGCCCACACCTTGTCTCAGCAATTGACAGCAGAGAGGAGGACAGAACTTCTCTGCCAGATCCTGCATATCTACATGCAGCCGCAGAGAGGCTCATCTCTGCCCCACCTGCCTCAGCAGAGGAGGATAGAATTCCTACAGATCCTGTGCCTCTCTGTGCAGCCGAAGCACCTCCTTGTCTCTGCCTCCGCTCAGTATTCAGCAAACTCCAGCAGCTGACTCCAGCCTTCCTCTGGTCCTCCTCCAGACCTTGCAGTTTCTGCTTCTCAGCTCCACCCTCAACTTCTTCCTGGCAGCAGCACAAGGTAAGCAGGGTGAACTGTGATGTAGGTAAGGGTGGGGTTACTTGTGATGGTGGGGGGGACATCTAGTCTTACAGATACAGCCAGCCCTTTGGGGGCAACCATAAGGCTGATGTGGCCCACGATGAAATTGAGTTTGATACCCCTGATCTAGGTGATCCTTGTCACAAGTGATGAGAAATACAAAATTTTTCATTGTCTGCAAAACAGAAATACGGGAGAAATCTTCCAAAAGGGACACTTATGACAACTTTGAGATTTCCTGCAATTTGGGGAAATTTTTCTTAGTTCACCTTGTGTCTACAGGACAGGAAGTGAAGGGAACATTTGCCAATAAAATACACGTATTGCCTACCCTATTCAAGTAAAAAAAGAGATAATAGATGTACTATAAAAAAAACTTAAATTAAATATAAATATGGTCTGTCCCAGTGGAGCATGGAATTGACCTTGCCGACCGCTTAATTATAAATGTACGTCATTATTTTGACATTAAATACCGAGGTTATGGCAGGCAGTCGGCTTTAAAACTGGTCCCAGCAGCGGATTCGCCGCAAGATCACTTTAATAGGCAGCTGAAGAGGTGCCTCCCCCTCCCCCAGCCTCTTCATGGTCAATTCCGAGCTTACCGGAGCCGACGGTAAGCCCGGAGCCGATCTGATCCCTGTGATGCCTGGGAAGGAAGTTGAGTAAAGGCAAGATAGCCCCCCGCTCAGCTTTTTGCAGAGGCGCATTGCCAGCGGTATTACTGCGGTTTCCCATTGCTTTCAATGGGCAGCAGCGGTAAAGGAGCGGTAAACACACCGCTCCTTCACCGCTGCAAAGATGCGGCTAGCAGGACTTTTGGAGCGGTCCTGCTAGCGCACCGCTTCAGTGTGAAAGCCTTCGGGCTTCACACTAAAGACTGCAAGGCGCATTTTTTTCAGGCGGTATAGCAGCGCTATTTTTAACGCTAAACCGCCTGAAAAACGTGTCAGTGTGAAAGGGGCCTAACTCTAAACAGGTAACCTGTAAACATTTTTAAAGCAGCGCCTATGGAGATTTTTAAGTACTGTACCGTAGTTTGTCGCCATTCCACGAGCGTGTGCAAATTTAAAGCATGACATGTTAGGTATATATTTACTCGGCGTAACATCATCTTTCACATTATACAAAAATATTGGGCTAACTTTACTGTTTTTTTTTATTATTATTCATTAAAGTGTATTTTTTTTCCCAAAAATTGTGTTTGAAAGACCGCTGCGCAAATACAGTGTGACATCAAATATTGCAACAGCCGCCATTTTATTCTCTAGGGTCTCTGCTAAAAAAATATATAATGTTTGGGGGTTCTAAGTAATTTTCTAGTAAAAAATACAGATTTTTACTTAAAACAACAAATGTCAGAAAAGGTTAAAGATGATTTATTTATTTATGAATTATTCATGTTTCTTTTTTTCCGTACCGAAAAGCATAAAGGATTGCTAGGATAAAGAATGAAGTGAGTTGCTGGCAACGGGATGGAATTGGAAGGTTACTATGTTCACGGGAACCTAAGAGTTAAAAGATACTCAAGCCGGGAGATCTGCATATAGAGTAAAACTGAACAGACAGCGTAGCATGGACCTGATTTTGCATTATGTGTGAATTTCTCACTCCAATACCCTTCCATTAGGTGAACACACTGAGATCTTGCTTAAAACAAATCACACATTGCCATATTTAAATAACATGGCTTATTATACCAGGACAAATTATCATTTGTCGTCCCCTTACTGCCTATACTGTAGTTGACATTTGCTCCCCTTTTTAACTTGTAGTATTTTTGACCTAGATTACACAGATTTGTAATTTAGTCAGAATAATTAACCAGAAGTAAGTGGTAACCAATTATTATCTATCAGTCTGATGCACATGGACCAACATCAGTCATTCTGCCAGATAAAAATCAGATCAAGCCATCTGGAGGTTGATTAATGTGACAACGTCCCCCTGAGATCTTGGGTTTTAAATTATGACTGCAGATAGAACAGGACCATACAGTCGTAATGGAAGACTATGGAATGTGGACAACTTAAAGTAGAGACATTTTTTTCAATATATATTAGGAAAGTTTTAATCCGTATCAGGTTATTTTAGCTGTCTCTGCCCCACTGAGAAGATTTCCCTTCACCAGGACAAATAGAGAGGGTGAATCTGCCTAGCTGGGGCACAGTCAATAATTAAACCTATGAAGAAGGAAGAGGGGTTGGGAATTTATATGGGGCATCGAACATAGTTGAACAATTGCCTCCATCCCTGTTACATGAAAAATATGGGGTAACGGTTTGGGACTTAAACTTGACAGGAGGTCTAAACCAGCCTATTTCAGCCAAGGTGCCCTGAGTTTTTTTCAGGGGTGCCTTGGCAAAATGCCTAAAAATTGCCCAAAAAAGTATAAAAGCCAACAGGTACTGTATATCAAGCCTTTAGTTACACAAAGCCACAGGTTTTTATTTTGCACCATTTCAACCTTCCAGCCACCGGCGTCCTAACAACCAATGTTGTTATCAGTTTTGATAAGAGGGGTGTTGATCGCCTGGACAACATCCTTGTTTGACCCTTCCTTGCCCCTCTCCATCATCACTGAGGTCACATTGATGGAGAGAAACGGAGGGAGAGGAGAAACGCTGGATTACTAGTCAGTACCAGTGGGCAAAAGTGTATTTGCTTTGGAAGAATAAATTACTAAATTAATGTTGGGTGTTCTACGTGCAGGGCCGCCATCAGGAATTTTGGGGCCCCTTACACAGCTTCAGGCATGGGCCCCCTGGAGCAGAGGAGAACCGGGGGGGAGCTGCCACCGCAAATTGATGAGAAGCGGGTGCTGCCGCCGCAAATTGTTGAGGTCGGGGGGGCTTTGGGTGCTGACGAACAAGAAAAAAAAAAAGAAAAAAAAAAAAGGGGGTTGCCATCCGGGGCCCTGAGGACCTCCGGGCCTCTGGGGACGTCTGGGCCCCTTACAGTAAAAATAAATAAAAAATTTATGAAAAAAAAAAAGATTTAAAAAAAAAAGGGGGGGGGTTGCCATCCAGGACTCTGGGGACCTCTGGGCCCCTTCCAAAAAAAAAGAGGGGGTTGCCATCCGGGCCCCTGGGGACCACCGGGCCCCTTACAGGTGTACTGCCTGTATCCCCCTGATGGCGGCCCTGTCTGCGTGTGTCGATGCTGACGCATTATGTAAAGCATGGGTGCTCAACCTGTGGCCCTCCAGCTGTTGCGGAACTACAAATCCCATTAGGCATTGCAAGCTACTGTCAGCTAAAAGCATGACTCCCAAAGGCAGAGGCATGATGGGAATTGTAGTTCAGCAACAGCTGGAGGGCCACAGGTTGAGCACCAATAATGTAAAGGATGCCTTGAGACTGTCTATAATTTTAAAAGGTGCCTTGAAATTGTCCATAATTTTAAAGGGTGCCTTGACTGAAAAACAGTTGAGAATCCCTGGTCTAAACATTCCCCACTTTCCAAAATAAAATAAACAATTCTATTTTACATACAGGTTTATATAAATAATTAGGTATTTGGTGTTAACACTTTAACAACCTTCTTCTTTGCGTAAATTGGAAGTATATACACTATATTACCAAAAGTATTGGGACACCTGACTTTACATGAACTTTAATGGCATCCCAGTCTTGGTCTGTAGGGTTCAATATAGAGTTGACCCACCCTTCGCAGCTATAACAGCTTCAACTCTTCTGGGAAGGCTGTCCACAAGGTTTAGGCACATTTGTGAGGTCAGGCACTAATGTGGACACGAAGGCCTGGCTCGCAGTCTTCGCTCTAGTTCATCCCAAAGGTGTTCTACCGGGTTGAGGTCAGGACTCTGTAAAGGCCAGTCAAGTTCCTCCACCCCAAACTCGCTCATCCTTGTCCTTATGGAGCTTGTTTGTGCACTGGTCCAAATCATTTGGTGGAGGACGGATTATGGTGTGAGGTTGTTTTTCAGGGGTTGGGCTTGGCCCCTTGGTTCCAGTGAAGGGAACTCTTAAGGTGTCAGCATACCAAGCAATTTTGGACAATTCATTCTCCCAACTTTGCGGGAACAGTTTGGGGATGGCCCCTTCCTGTTCCAACATGACTGCGCAGCAGTGCATAAAGCAAGGTCCATAAAGACATGGATGAGGGAGTTTGTGGTGGAGGAACTTGACTGGCCTGCACAGAGTCCTGACCTCAACCTAATAGAACACCTTTGGGATGAATTATAGTGGAGACTGCGAGCCAGGCCTTCTCATCCACGTGCCTTACCTCACAAATGCGCTTCTGGAAGAATGGTCAAACATTCCCATAGACACACTCCTAAACCTTGTGGACAGCCTTCCCAGAAGAGTTGAAGATGTTATAGCTGCAAATTGTGGGCCAACTCAATATTGAACCCTACGGACTAAGACTGGAATGCCATTAAAGTTCATGTGCGTGTAAAGGCAGGTGTCCCAATACTTTTGGTAATAAAGTCTATATGTATATGGGGGCATATATTTGTTTATTACTATGGCAGGCTCTGCTTCCTGATAAATAATAATGCAAAGTGGATTTGCTTCTATGGGGTTGACTTACTAAAGACAAATAGACGTTGCACTTTGCAAAGTGCAGTTGCACTCTGTAAGAGCAATTGCTCCAGAGCTTAGTAGATAAAGCAGGCCATACACGGGTCGAATTTCGAACTAATTTTATTTTCAAAATCAGAAAGTTCGTTTTTTTTTTTGATCCGATGATTCCACCATTGATTTTCGAAATTCGGCCGACCAAACCTTCATGTTGCCGGGAATATTCTTTTCTCTCCGGGAATATTCTTTTCTTGCACATGCGCATTTTTTTTTTCAATTACATTTCTCGCACAATTCTCCCATCATTGATCAGAAAATTGTTTGTTTTTCAAAACATTTCCAACGTGTCGGATTCCTCAAATTTGATTGCCGCACGAAAATCGGCGGTTGCTGCAGCCCACTAACGGTGCGAAATTCGTACGAAAATTCTTTGATGCGATTTTCGAAAGAAAATTCTTTCGAAATTCGAACCGGGTATGACCGCCTTAAGCAGAAGCTCTGCTGACTTCCATCATCCAATCATATGCAAGCAAAAATGCTGGGTTTTTTTTTGTTTTTTTTTCCTTGCATGTGATTGGGTATTCTTTGCAAAGTGAAGCTTTACCTCATTTACTAAGCTTTGGAGCAACTGCACTTTGCAAAGTTAACAGTCTATTTGCTTTTAGTAAATAAACCCCTATGGATCATCAGTAGAATCTCTGCAATGTAGACGTTGACCCTACATGGATACATGGATTTTTTTTTTTTATTTGATCAACCATACAATCCAATAATTTAATTAATCTGTTGTTGGATCCTAATGTTTAAGTCATCAGCAATGGAAGGCTAGGGTCAATCCAGTCATTTATAATAATAAAAATCAATCAGATAACACTGGCTGCTGAAAACAAATTAGAGAAATATTGCCTCCTCCTTTTTGAAAGCAATCGAATCATCCCAGTGATCTCTCGAAAGACAGCTCATCACCACAACCACCGGAATTTACCAACCCAAGTATTTTCATCTTCTATCGGATATTATAAAATGGGGGCAAAATAGTGTGCAAAAATTAATGATATTTTCCAGATTCAATAGAAATATCGACACGATCAATTCATCGAATGAATAGGCCAATATGTGTGATTAACATCAGAATGGCCACAGAGAGAACAATGAACAAGGAGATATCTTTCTGTTACGGAAAGTGTTGGGATTTGACTGAGGCCTCGTACACACGACCGATTTTCTCGGCAAGAACCAGCAAGAAACTTGCTGGCAGAGATGTCTTGCCGAGTAAATCGGTCGTGTGTACGCAGCTATCGGGTTTCTCGTCGAGAAAACCGACAAGTAACCTCAACGAGAAAATAGAGAACCTGCTCTCTATTTTCTCGTCGAGATTCTCGTCAGCCTGTTTCTCGACGAGAAAAGTGCGTGTGTGTACACTTACCTGTCCGCCGGGAAGCCCGCGCATGTTCGAAATGAATTTGACGCATGCGCGGTAGCTTCCTAGGCATACGTAGGGTATACCAAGATGGCGGCGACGGCATCGAATGTGACGAGCGCATGCTCGTCGTAGTCGATGACGTCACCGCGTACGCTCCATTCAAAGAACCGCGGGTTCTTTGAATCGAGCGTGTGTACACTCGGCCGGGACAATTTTCTTGTCCAAGAATCTCATCGAAAAAAACGACATGTTTTTTTCTACGAGAATCTCGGCCGTGTGTACGAGGCCTAAGAGTGCCAGTATGGTGGAGCACTTCCTTCTCCGTGATCACTCCCTTCAGTCTGAAATTTTCCAACAAGCTGGAAAAATGTTTGTAATTAAAACATATCTGTAATTACAAGCACTTCCAACAATCAATAGCAATAATTATCACCCGTAAGATATCACCACAAAGCCCTATCAAATTGTGGGCCTCAGCTGAGCTTATCTCCGAAGCCAAGAAATTGTAATCGCATTCACTATTAAACAAAGGACCACTAAGGGCCTATAAACATTTTCCCTTTTTTACTGCAAATGATGTTGAAGCTGCATTAGAAATAGGGCCTGAGTGAGATATCTGGAAATTGGAAGATTTCAGCGAAATTTTGCCATTTTGACCAAATATATTTGATTCAATGGCGATGGTAAAATTAAAGGGTTTTTTTTTTTTTTTTTTTTTTTTTTTTTTTTTAACGAGGCTATTGTGAGCTACCCTGGACCTGTTGTTGTATGTATTCTAATTCTAATATTATTTTTTTTACTGAAAGAAAAAAACTGAAAAAATGTATATAGGTAAAAAATAAAATAAATAAATATAAGCAACAGTACACAATAACAATTAATCACACACACAAAAAACAAACAAAAAAAAAAAAACACTAATACGTAATCACAGCCTCCAAATTATTATTGTTATATATTATATTAATATATAATTATTATTATTATTATTATTATTATTATTATTTCAAGGTCATTTTGCATATACAGTTCAGTGAGCAAAATCAACAGTTTCAGAAAAAATGATAATTTTGCAGTGAAACCAATTCACGGAAATGATTCTATTCCACCCTAATTTTAAATTAGAAATGTAATTCCCTGTAATGTAGCTGGTTCTATGTGCGCGCATTACCATTTGCATAGGTGTGATTGGGACTCAAAAGTGCCATTAGATATCTTTATGATAACATATTTATTGAAATTTGCAAGAGTAAGTATTGAAAACAGAGAAAGCCAAATTAAAAATAATGGATAAAATAACAATTTAGATTGTACTGAAAATGAATTATAGTTTCCTATTAAATAGGCGTATTTAATAGGAAATATGTAAAACAATAAAAAAAGCAGTGGTGACATATTACCAATCAAATATATTTCCTTTACTGATCTGATGGCAGTAAACGGAGATGGCATGCTATGGATACTGCACTTTGCACTTCACGGTTGAATATTTTATTTAATTGGATAGAACATGTAACTTTTTCTATACATTTTTTAAACAACCTGAAAAGGTTTAGTCTTATGCCGCATACACACGATCGTTTTTCATGATGAGAAAAATGCAATTTTTAAAAATGGTCTTGAAAAACAGTCGTGTGTAGGCTCCAGAGCATTTTTCTCGACGAGAAAAATGCTTGAAAAAAAATTAGAACCTGCTCTATTTTTTCTCGTCGTTTTTCACGTCGTGAAAAACGGTCGTGTGTATGATTTAACGAGGGGAAAAAAATGTGCATGCTCAGAATCAAGTATGAGATGGGAGCGCTCGTTCTGGTAAAACTAGCGTTCATAATGGTGATAGCACATTCGTCACGCTGTAACGGACTGAAAAGCACGAATCGTCTCTCACCAAACTTTATTAACACGGGGATCAGCAAAAGCGTCCCAAAGGGTGGCGCCATTCGAATGGAACTTCCCCTTTATAGTGCCGTCGTACGTGTTGTACGTCACCGCGCTTTGCTCGAGCATTTTTATTTCACGAACGTGTGTATGCAAGGCAGGCTTGAGAGGAAACCCGAAAACTCACGTCGAGAAAAACTTCGTTTTTTTCCATGACATGAATAACGGTCGTGTGTACGCGGCATTAGGCCTCGTACACACCACCAGTTTTCTCACCAAGAAAACTGCTGGGAGAACTTTTTGCCGAGAAAAACGTTCGTGTGTATGGTTTCCCGGCAGGAAAACTCCCAGGAATCTCAACGTAGTCGATGACGTCACTCTGTTCTTGCCATTCAAAAGAACGGTGGTTCTTTTGAATGGCCATCTGTACACAGGGCTTGGCAAGACAAGCTTGTCAGGAATCCCGTAGAGAAAACCAACGTTTTTTTTTTTCGACGGGATTCCCGCCCGTGTGTACAGGGCTTCAAATTTCATATATTGTTACTATTTAAAATTTTGTGATTTTATATATTGAGGATCCCTGTGTGGTGCAAGTAAAGTCTGATTAGATTTTTTTCTGTTTTTGGATTATTATGGTATTGCGGATCTGGTACCGGTTTTATTTTGGCATGTTTTTCTTCACATTGCCAGCAAATTTAAAAAAGTAAAGGAAAGTAATTAGTTATCTTGTTCCTGTACAGACTGCTCTCTATACAGATTTACCCAGTGAAAAATACTTGCATTTTGCTGTTGTTTGATAGTCATGTTGCCTGTCCACACCGATTTATAGTTATCTACAGCTAACAATAGAAAAAGTTTAGTGGCTTGCGTATTAAAAGTGCACTAATACTATATTTATATTTACTATATTTATTTTTTTATATTGAAAAGTAGCCTGGAACTGGTTGACTGCAAATAATAAAGATTAATTTGACGAAAAGCTGAATTCCAGGCAGATATAAAAAAAAAAATGATTTAAGCTCTGTATTCATTAATATATAGTAATAGTATTTTTTTTTCTTTAACCACTTCAATAACAGGCACTTTTACCCCCTTCCCGCCCAAGACAATTTTCAGCTTTCAGCGCTGTCACACTTTGCAACGCTGTACCCAAAGTACATTTTTATAATTTTGTTGACACAAGTAGAGCTTTCTTTTGGTGGTATTTAACCAACACTGAGTTTTTTATTTCTGCTAAATAAAGAAAACATTTTTAAAAAATAAATAAAAATTGCTTTTGTTCGTTTTTGTTATAACATTTTACAAATAAATAATTTCGTTGGTGAAAATATCTCAAATCAGTGTATATTATTTAGTCTGTAGGAAAGTCAAAGAGTACACTAACTATGGTATATATATATGAAAATTGATCAATCCTAATGTAATCCTAATGTACTGATGGCCTATGTAATTTCTTGATGCCCTAAAATGCCAGGACAGTACAGATATCACCCAAATAACCCCTTTTTGTAAAGTAGACAGTCTATGGTATTTAGTAAGAGGCACGGCAGTTTTTTTAAGTAATTTTTTTTGTAGTTTTTTTTGTAAAATTTAAAAATAAATACGTTTTTTTTTTTTTTTTTTACATACTGTCACCAGTGCAGACGCAGTACAGCATATTTATATAGGTGGTGTGGCAATGACCAGGGACATTGATTGGTGACAGTACGAATTTTTTTTTTTTTTTATAATTTTATTTTAGTTTATTTTTTATTACATTTTCTTCTTTTTTTTTACGATTTTTTTTAACACACCGTGACCAGAGCAGTATAATGTTACCATAGTAACATTGTACTACTCTGGGGAAGTAATCAGGATTTTATATTTTTGAACACATTATCTTTGCATATAAAAGTGAATTACATTGCGATATGCAAGCATTTTACTGACTCAAGCTGATTCATTCAGTTTTCTTTTGTTGAGATTATCTGTGATTGGCCCTGTCTGCACCATGTGTTCAACTTGACCAATCACAGCTAGCAACACAATTGTACACAATGGATGGCATGAAAGGAAGCCATCCATTGTGTACAACTGTCTTGTGACCTGCTGTGATTGGTCACGGCGGTTACATTGTACCGGCACCGAGCTGCACTTAGCTGGCGCCCCTTGTGTTCCTTTTTACAAGTATCCAATCAACTGTGCTGCAGTGCTCATGTGCTAACAAGGAACTCTCTGATAGGAGGAGAAAGTAAACTGACAGGGAGATGAGCTTATCAGTTTGTTGCTTCTCCTTCACTGCCCAGTAATAAGGTAGGGGCGGGACAAGACCTGTAAGTGGTACTTAACTGCAGCAAAGAAAAATTTAGGTCACTTCCCCCTGCCAGACAGGATTTTACTGTTTAGCAAAGCTGTGTTAATCTGAGGATTGGATTGACAGAAAAAAAAATCATGTTAAACAGCTTCATTGTATCTTGTATCTTATTGTAGCTTCATTGTATCTATATCATATGGGTAGTTAACTGTATTCTGGGAGTTGAGCTTTAACCGCTTAGTGACCACCCCACACAGATATACTGCGGCAGGGCATAAGTGATCTGACACTTCCGGGTCTGGGGCGCGCACGCGCGCTGCCGGCATGCCCGCTCCCGCTGTGATTGGACACAGCGGGAGCCAATCAGCGGGTCCAGTGGATCCGATGTCCACCGGGACACGCCGATCGTTCTGGAGATCTGCAGAACGGCGGTCTACATGTGTAAACAAGGCAGATCGCTGTTCTTTGAGAAGGGAAGATAGAGATTTTGTGTTTCTGCTAAGCAGGAACACCAATCTCTGTCTTTCCACAGTAAATGCTCCTCCCACACAGTTAGAAAGCACTCCCAGGGAACACATTTAACCCTTTGATCGCCCCTGATGTTAACCCCTTCCCAGCCAGTGTCATCAGTACCGTGACAGAGCATTTTTTTTTACCACTGATCTGAAAAGGTTAAAAGAAAAAATATATTTTTTTTTGAAAAGTTACTTTATCCCTGGACTTAAAAAAATAGGGAGATCTGGAATAATCTCGGCACACATTCACAGATACTGTACAATAATGCTGGGATGAGACTGCAGATGATGTTGAATTAAAGCCAGCACACGTTACATTCATTCTTTTATTGTTTCATGTATAACATTTTTTTTTTTTACTTGTCTATATGTCAGATGCTGATTTATTGGGGGAATTTCAGCTTTGCAATGCCTCTATTCTGCTGTCTCAGAGGATAGGATTTAGATAGCAGCCAAAAACAATCCTATGTCACTTGCCAAAGATTAATAAAGTGCATATTGCCATATTACAATCCTCCAGACGGGGGTCTTTATTTAATAACATGGCTTCAGCAAAGAACAGGCTTGTAAAACAGTAACCCATAGCAACCACAGATCACATTCATAGTTTGAACTGCACTAACCTGCTAAGATCTTGTTGCCATTGGTTCTTTGTCACATTATTAAATCAGCCCTATGGTTGTTTGAGTACCAAGGGAATACCACTAAGGCCGAATTGTATTACTTTTCTAATATTATTCTCAAGATTGTATAAGGGAAGACAAATGTCAAGCTTTAAAGTGTATTTCCACTTTTGCAGCCAAATTGGGATAACACCTAATTTATATTTGTTACATGTTGCCATTAACATAGCATACCTTAAAAAATGCTTAAAAATTGCTGGTTACCTTTTTAAGTGTTTATTACTTGCTTAAAAATCCTTCCATGCTCTCCCTGTTTGTAATGTTTAGGAGGGGGCTGTGGTGTAATGTTTAACTAGTTGCCGTACGCCCACCGTCATATGACGGCGGGGCGATTCGGCTCTCATTCTGGGACGACGTCATATGACAGCGTCCCAGAATGGGAGCTCTCGCGCGCCCGCGCCGTGTAGCTAGGACACGGCGCGACCCCGATCTCTGTAAAGAGCCGCGTCCGCGGCTCTTTAACCATGTGATCGGCTGTGTCCAATCACAGCCGGTCACATGTAAACACGGAGATGCCGGTAATCGGCGCTTCTCGCCTCACACTGACAGAGTGTGTGGGGAGGAGAGCCGACCAGCGGCATCTTCTCGTAGGGGGTAACACAACATGTAATCAGGGCACTGATCATCAGTGCCCTGATTACATTATAGCGCCAAACAGTGTCACCAATCAGTGCCCACTATTGTCGGCAATCAACGCCCACCACTCCCCACAAGTGCCATCAGTGCCCATTAGTGATGCCAGTCAGTTCTGGCTATCAGTTCTGCCTATCAGTGCTGCCCATCAATGCCCATCACTGCTGTCTATCAATGCCCACCAGTGTCGCCCACCAGTGCCGCCTATCAGTGCCCACCAGTGCCGCCTATCAATGCCAATCAGTGCCACCTAACAGTGCCCATCAGTGCCGCCTATCAGTGCTTACCAGTGCCACAGATCAGTGCCACCTATCAGTGCCCATCAGTACCGCCTATCAGTGCCCACCAGTGCCGCCTTTCAGTGCCCACCAGTGGCGCCTATCAATGCCAATCAGTGCCACCTAGCAGTGCCCATCAGTGCCGCCTATCAGTGCTCACCAGGGCCACAGATCAGTGCCACCTATCAGTGCCCATAAGTGCCGCCTCATCAGTGCCCATAAGTGCCACCTCGTCAATGCCCACCAGTTCAGCCTATTAGTGCCCATCAGTGCCGCCTCATCAGCGCACATCAGTGAAGGAGAAAAATTACTTAGTTACAAAAGAAAAATTAAAATTTTCTATTTTTTTTGTAAAAAATAAAAAACCCAGCAGTGAGTAAATACCACCAAAATAAAGCTCTATTTGTGTGAAGAAAATGATAAAAATTAAATTTGGGTACAGTGTAGCATGACCGCGCAATTGTCATTCAAAGTGCAACAGCGCTGAAAGCTGAAAAATGGCCTGGGCAGAAGTCTTGTTTTTTTTAAATAACAAACATGTCATACATACCTGCTCTATGCAGTGGTTTTGCACAGAGCAGCCCAGATCCTCCTCTTCTCGGGTCCCTCGTCGGCACTCCTGGCCCCTCCCTTCTACCGAGTGCCCCCGCAGCAAGCATCTTGCTGTGGGGGCACCCGAGCCAAGCTGCTGCTCTGTGTGTCCATTCAGCCGTGGTTCGGCCCTGCCCCTCTCTCTCCTCATTGGCTCAGTGACTTTGGTTGACAGCAGAGGGAGCCAATGGCGTCAGCTGCTGTGTCTCAGCCAATCAGGAGGGAGAGTCCTGGACAGCCAAGGCTCTTGTGTAACAATAAATAACAAAAGTTGCCATGATAAGTGTAGCAAAATACTGAAACTGAGAAATGGTTTGGATCACTTCAAAGGTGACAGCAAAGATTCATTCCAGGAAATGTAGAGGCAGAATGTCTACTGATGTCTGAATAAGTAAATTGGGTTAATTGGGGGTCTGAGGTAGCGTTCCATTCATCTATTGTCAGTATGTTAATGACCATCTATTATCTGCTACGGGATGTAATTACACTCCTAGTAATGTGTCTGGCACGGTTTCATTGTTATGGGTAAATATGCAGAGACCAACGTCTCACGCATCCCAGGTGGTTAGAAATAGTCCCAGGTAAGTAAATCACTGTCATCTGTTAATTGTTGAAGGGAATGCCCCTGTAAAATGAGTTAAGAAAACCCTTGCATGGGAAATGATATAAAAAGGCAGCCTGGGCAAAATAAAGTGTTGATTTACTCCCAGAACTGTGTGTCATCCAGTTACTGGGGGGGTAACAGGTTGCCTTGGATAAGTCAGTACTTCCTCAGCTTCAAGGATTTCCCAGCGGACGTTGGAGCTTCCACAACACTGGTTGGCAGCGGTGGGATTAAAGCCTTGCAGCAAGAGGAAGCAGCATTCATGCAAATTCGGCTACACGAATGGAAGTGTGAATGGAGACAAACTATGCTGGATTAAAACGAGCAACGTTAAAGGATTTGCTGGAAGCAAGAGGGAAGAGCGCCAGCAATAAAACCAAAGCCGAGCTGATTGCAGAACTGACCGAGGGAGATCAGGCACACAGTATGGCTACAGAAGCCATGGAGACCGAGTTTGACCAAGAAGTGAAACGCAGGCTAGCGTTTTATGGAGAAAACCCCTCCACCGAGCTGGTACAGGCAACGTTAGCCCAAGTGGATGCCTTTATCACGGCGAGAGAAGAACGGGAGACCCAACTCTGGCTGGCGGAACAGCGTGCCTCTGAGAGACTGCTAACGACTACACCGGCACCAGAGACAAAACTAAAAGTACCCCATGATGCCTTTAAAAATTTTTTGGAAGCAGAGGAAGAGATTGATAGCTTCCTGCAGGATTTTGAACGGCAATGCAAGCTGTACCAAGTACCCCAGACAGACTGGGTACGGATCTTAGCTGGTAAGCTGTCAGGCCGTGCAGCAGAAGCCTACAGAGCCGTGCCAGAGGAGGAAATCGCAAGCTATAGCCGGGTAAAGGAAGTTATTTTGGCAAGGTATGCCATCACCCCAGAAGCATACAGGAGACGCTTCCGGGACACAAAGAAACAGGAAAAGGACTCCCACACCGAATGGGCTTGCCGAATGCAGAGGGCAGCCCTAGCTTGGCTACAAGCCAGTCAGGCAACCACAGCAGACGCGATCACCCAGCTGATTTTACTGGAGCAATTCTTTAATGGACTAAACCCAGAGGTACAGGAGTGGGTAAGGGATCGCAAACCTACCACTCTCTCGGAAGCGGCCAGGCAAGCTGATGAATATCAAGATGCCCGCCGGCCATCACAGACTAGCTTCCGACCAAGCACCAGACCACTGAACCATAACCCAGGGCCCCCAGCTACACAACGACCCGGGCTAATCCCTAACTCCCCTGCAAATCGATACCTCGGGCGCAAGGGAGTGCAGTGCTATTCATGCAAGCAATTTGGGCACTATCAGAGAGACTGCACTCAGAACCAGGACCAAGCTGCATGGATTCGACCAGGGCCACCCCCTCCAGCACAGGCTGCCGCTCATTGCTATCACACGGAAGCGGCCCCGGTCAACCGAGGAGCAGGAGAATTTGAGGAACACTGGAGTATCCTACACGAGGCTGACCCAGTACAGGCGGCTACTGACAACAGGCAACACCATCGCCAGTCAGTACAGCTGAACGGGAAGACTGCTCAAGGTCTACGAGATTCCGGCGCCACCCTCACACTGGTCAAACGTCACCTGGTTCCAGAGGCCGACCACACCGGGAGTTCCGTAGTTGTGCGGGTTGCAGGGGGAGCAGTACACAGGCTACCCACGGCAAGAGTACACCTGAACTGGGGTGCCGTCTCCGGATTAATTAAGGTGGGGTTGATCCAGGAACTTCCCGCTGATGTCCTGCTGGGGAACGATCTTGGCCAGTTGACTTCTGCTTTTGCATCAGCCCCGGTTACCAACGAGATCTACCCCGTTACCACCTGGTCCCAGGCCCACACCACGGAAAACAGAGCATCCTCTGAGGCTCGGATGCTTCAATGTTTGGATTGGGCGCGGTATTGAGCCAGGTAGGAGCAGATGTCGGAGAACACCCCGTAGTTTACTTGAGCAGGAAGCTTCTCCCCAGGGAAGTGAGCTACGCCGCCATAGAAAAAGAATGCCTGGCTGTGGTGTGGGCCCTAAAGAAGCTTTAGCCCTACTTGTACGGACAACAGTTCACCCTACTCACAGACCACAACCCGTTGGTATGGCTAAATTGAGTGGCAGGGGACAATGCCCGGTTGTTGCGCTGGAGTCTGGCGTTACAACCGTATGACTTTACTATCCACTACTGACCCGGGAAACAGAACGGCAATGCTGACAGATTATCGCGGCAAACTGAACTGGAAAAGTGATCCGTGAGTACTCTCCGGACATCCCCAAGCCGATCCGTTAAGGATCAGACTGTGTATGCCGGCTTGTGGGTAAGGGGGAGCAGTGTAGCAAAATACTGAAACTGAGAAATGGTTTGGATCACTTCAAAGGTGACAGCAAAGATTCATTCCAGGAAATGTAGAGGCAGAATGTCTACTGATGTCTGAATAAGTAAATTGGGTTAATTGGGGGTCTGAGGTAGCGTTCCATTCATCTATTGTCAGTATGTTAATGACCATCTATTATCTGCTACGGGATGTAATTACACTCCTAGTAATGTGTCTGGCACGGTTTCATTGTTATGGGTAAATATGCAGAGACCAACGTCTCACGCATCCCAGGTGGTTAGAAATAGTCCCAGGTAATTAAATCACTGTCATCTGTTAATTGTTGAAGGGAATGCCCCTGTAAAATGAGTTAAGAAAACCCTTGCATGGGAAATGATATAAAAAGGCAGCCTGGGCAAAATAAAGTGTTGATTTACTCCCAGAACTGTGTGTCGTCCAGTTACTGGGGGGGTAACAGGTTGCCTTGGATAAGTCAGTACTTCCTCAGCTTCAAGGATTTCCCAGCGGACGTTGGAGCTTCTGCAACAATAAGCAATCAAAATGATTAGAAAAAATTATAAAAAAGTGTCCATAGAGTAAAACAGTTCATGTTGTTCTCCAACAAAAAAACAAAAAAAAAACAGTGATTGAAAACAAAGTCTCCTGATAGGTGTCCAATTTAGGAGAACAGGTAATTTGTGAGAGCCGATCACCCAGGTGCACCTCCACAATAGATCACATAAAATGCCCCTTTACCAGAAATCTAGACTCCAAATTATAAGAGTCTAGACAAACGTGGGTTGTATACACAGAAGATCTGATCAACTCCCTCTGTTTAAGCTGAATTGTAAGGATCACTCCATATCAAAGCCCATAGGAAAGAAAATAATTGCCCACATAGTGTAAAACTGTATAACAAATTATTGAAGAAAAATTATGCTAAAAACTCACAGAAATTCAGATAAAATCCAGCATGTAATGATCAAAAGTTCCCAGGAACTGGTCCGCTTGTAAACAGATTCAGCGTGCATGGTAAAATCACTGACATGGGCTCCGCCCTATGCGTTTTGTCAGAGTTGACATCATCAGGGACATGAGGTCCATGTCCATCACCACGCAAATATATACTGTCCACAGCAGAAAGGGCACAGCCATTCCCGCAAGTCTAATCAAACCTCTCACAAGTATGGCCACTGTTGTATTAAGACAGATGGCCAAGCCTCAGTTTAAGGACAAGATGGCCACCTTGTTGTGGGCTGAGGGGGGCTGCTGCACACAGATTTTTTTTTTTATCTTAATGCATAGAATGCATTAAGATAAAAAAAAGCCTTCTGCCTTTAGAACCACTTAATTAACCCTGTTTGTACTGTGCTTGCAGTTCTTCGTTATCAACTTTAAACTAGATTTGAACACATTGGGGTTGATTTAGTAAAACTGGAGAGTGCAACATCTGATACAGCTGTGCATGGTAGCCAATCAACTTCTAAGTTCAGCTTGTTCACTGCTTGTTTCAGCAAAAAAAAAATGGAAGCTGATTGGCTACCATGCACAGCTGCACCAGATTTTGTACTCATCAGCTTTAGTAAATCAACCCCTGCCTTTCCCGGCAAAGGGTTAAGTGTTTAGAAACTGCCCTCCTGCATTGTATGTTAATGAGGTATAGCTCAGTCTGTATGAGGACAAAATCACTGTTAAGCCTGGCTGAGAGCGCTGATCCCGGAGCCGGCTTCTGTCGGACCGGCTGACATACGTCGAATGTAGGACAGTTTCTATTGAACAGGCCGATGTCTCCCGACGTTCGGCCCGTGTGTACTAGGCATAAGACTGTCCAGAAATTTTTTAAATTAGGCTTGACACCTTCTCTTTAGAAACTGCTAAAATCATTAAAATGTAGGTATGCTGTGTGAATGGGAACACATAAAAAACATATAGTAGGGTTTTCTCAAATTTAAATCTGAACTCCAGTGTACACCACTGAAATAGAAACATGAGAGCTATCTTACCTACCAAAGGTTTAGTATTACTGTTCAGCCATTCCTAAGATTTACATAGCCCTATTTTACACAGTGTGGTTACCTCATTGACCCTAGCATGTGATTGGACAGAAAAGAAACAACAAGAGACACATGAGTTCATCTCTCCCATCAGCATGTTCCTTGTCAGCACATGTGAATGCAGGACTCCTCATTGGTCCTGGGTACTGCCCCACCCTCTCACTGTCTGGGTACAGGGGATTACAAGAGGCTGATATCAAGTCAAATTTAGGTATTCAGACTTGTTGTATTTAAAATACATTACAGTATTTTTTAATAAATACATAACTTCATTCAACTGTTTTTTTTTCTAGATAACCTGGGAACAACAGCCCTAAGATGGTGCCTAACTAAGGCAGACCATAGACAGTGTGAATTTCTTTCCTGCAATCACGGGTTGCAGGAAAGAAATTTGCACAATTCCCCCATCAACACAGGCAGTGTTGACTGGGGAATCTTTCCTGCCGAGCCATTGTCTGACGAATAATCGCAAGCGAATCCGGCAGGCTGGTTGTACCAAAGTTGATTGATCGATTAACTTGATACATTCAGACTGCTCATTATTGGTTCGAATCTCAGCTGGTTCAGCAGGAATTCAAACTGTCTATAGCCGGCCTAAGGCTAGCTACACATGGGTAGAATATGAGTTGACAAATTTGGTTAGAAGCCCTGAAAATGTATGTAATAATAAAAAATAAAAAATGGCGCAGAATGAGTTCTAGGCAGAGTATATAATCAAAAGAGTCAATGAATATAAATCTTGTAAGCACCAGCGGCAGCTACCATGAGCAGAAGCAGGCTCTGTAAAATATGATGCAAAAGAGAAAGGTGCGCCAAACTAAGTGCAGTAAAACAGGCTTTAATGGCAAAATTATATAAAAAACAGCCAAATGGCTACTCACAGGATGCAGGACAAATTAAGGCATGTAAGGGGTTAAAGGTGGTCTGGAGTAATCTAAGGCGGTCCTCAGGGGAGATGTAAGTTCCAGATGACAGAAGTTGCTAAAGATGGCTGAAGGCAGGAAGGCTGGGAGCAGGTTGCGGTGTCAGCAGGGGAAGTCAAGGCATCCGAGCTGTGGGTGGTGTGAGAAACCCTGTCCGACGGCACGCTGCGCTCCACGCTGAAGCGCACGCTAAAGCGCTCGCTGAACTGCAGCTTCCTGGTTGTCTCCTGTCTATCCCAGTGATACAGGGTTTCTCACACCACCCGCAGCTCGGATGCCTTGACTTCCCCTGCTGACACCGCAACCTGCTCCCAGCCTTCCTGCCTTCAGCCATCTTTAGCAACTTCTGTCATCTGGAACTTACATCTCCCCTGAGGACCGCCTTAGATGACTCCGGACCACCTTTAACCCCTTACATGCCTTAATTTGTCCTGCATCCTGTGAGTAGCCATTTGGCTGGTTTTTATATAATTTTGCCATTAATGCCTGTTTTACTGCACTTAGTTTGGCACACCTTTCTCTTTTGCTGAAAATGTATGTTCAATCGCTTTGCCAATGGTTTGAATATCAATGTTTAAATTTGAAATGCATGGAAGTAATGTGATGTTCATGCCGGTGACTCTACCACATACCATACATACCATAAATAAATCAACAAATGTTCATGATAAAAAATGAACTGTCCCCATAAACCATTAGTAAGTAACTAATGTCAGTTATGATGAAACTAGTAGGGCGGAGTTTATGTCTAGTCATGCCACGCTAGTTTACATTGCAATCTGCAGATTGTTTTTAGCCAGGATTCTTTTATCCTTACTTTTTTGGATTTGTTACATTTTATATTCTCAATAAACCATCCTGGTTTTATGCTATGTGGCGAACTTTCCTTTTATCTTTAAAATCTCAGGTTTACTGGGAGAATCAAAACTGCACATATGCACGCCGAAAGACCAGCAGAAGTGCCTCCTTATCTAAATCATAATTAGGAGCTCATCTAGTGGGATTTTGTAATAGGAGTTACTAATGCACTAACCACATCGGGTATAAATACACAACGACTAAAAAATATATATACACAAGCAGCAGCCATAGCAAAGGAAGTGTTATCCTTTGAGAAAGTGACGTTGAGCAGTCATGCAACGCGTCAGGGTACAGAGCTGTGGTGACATCACTTCCGGTCGTGGCTGAGTCCAGAAGCTGGAATACACACTGTGTCATGCTGTTTTAATCATCTGAATTGTACGTTTTTTAACCTTTATTATTAAACGTATATCTGAAATACTACACTATGGAGTCCCCCCTTCCCTGTCTTTGTTATCTGAGTACCTAAAATGGGAAACCTGATTGTGGGCGATTGAACAAGAAAAGAGAGCACTCAGCTATTGGAGACTAACAGAAAGGCTTAATTTTAAGCCAGATGAGGTGAGAGGCTGGGGGAAACGAGGGCACCTGCACAGGATTGAAGCACTTTGCATGTTTTCTTGGCAGTTGGAGAATACTTCCTTTCAAAAGTTGACTTGTTGCAATTTTGCCCTTGGATCTTTATGCACATTGTTTGGACTGTTTCAGAAATTTTCCAGCATGGAGGAGTTTTTTTATTTTTTATTTTTTTATTGAAAATTGCTTGTTTGTACTGAAAGTGGTTGTAAACCCACTTTGTAAACAAACACCTACAGGTAAGCCTAGATTAAGGCTTACCTGTAGGTGCATGATATATCTCCTTAACCTACACGGTTAAGGAGATATTTGCATTTAAAACCGGCGCCACTGACGTCACGCGCATGCGCATGGGGTTAATCCCATTCAAAAATTCGGCTAGGTCGCAGCATTCGACGACGTAGCCGAATTCGACGGCTCCTGCGCGCATGCGTGGAGTCACGTCTTCGCCGCTCCGGCCAATCACAGCGCCGGAGCGGCGCTGTGATTGGCTGGTGCGGCGATACCCGGAAGTAACATTCCGGCTATCGCCGCAGCGATGGCTGCGTCTGGAGAAAGGGACGCGGACTGCTTCGGGGGCCCCGATCTAAGGTAAGTGGTACATAATGAGCTAGTATGCTAGCCATACTAGCTCATTATGCCTTTCTCTTGCAGGTTGCCTCAAAAAAAAAAAAAAAAAGGATTAGTGGGTTTACAACCACTTTAAGACTGTTTTGACACTGAACGTTTTTTGCACAGAAATAATCTATTTCTTATTTTCTGATTTTCAATTTTTATTTACTTTCACTTTTCACATTATTGCTGCACTTTTTGTGCCTGATTTTGCACTTTATTTTGCACTGAAGAAATACTTATTAGTACTTTTATTACTTTGCACTCATCCGCATTTGCTTTTATGCACCAAGGAATTTTTATATTTATTTATTTAAGATTTATCTGATTTTGTGCACAGTAATATATTTGCACATGAACATTATTTATTTGCACAGGAATGTTTGCCATATATTATTTATTAATAGATCATTTTGAGTAAGCGCCATTTCACCCCCTCTTTAACAAATCATCTAGGGGGATGTCACCTTTCTCCAGGTAGGCTACTATTATTATTTATGGTACTTATATAGCGCTGACAATTTACACAGCGCTTTACATATACATTGTACATTCACATCAGTCCCTACCCTCAAGGAGCTTACAATCTAAGGTCCCTATCTCACATTCATATACTAGGGCCAATTTAGACAGAAGCCAATTAACCTACCAGCATGTCTTTGGAGTGTGGGAGGAAACCAGAGTACCCGGAGGAAACCCAGGCAGGCACAGGGAGAACATGCAAACTCCAGGCAGGTAGTGTCGTGGTTGGGATTCAAACCAGCTACACTTTTTACTGCTAGGCGAGAGTGCTAACCACTACACCACTGTGCCGCCCAGGGATTAACCACAGCTAGGCAAGTGACAACTCAGTAGGTCCAAGAAATTGAGGGGAAGAAGTAAGAATAATGCTGTAACCAGGGTCCTGGGGGGGAGGGGGTATTACAAATTTATAGATATACATTCCTATGGGGTAGAGGGGGAGGAGACAACCTATGTGTATGCTGCAATAGAGCTCACCAGGTCACTTTCTGTTCATGATTAGATATTTTCTATAAATATTCTCAACTCCTTAATTAAATCAGTTGGAGTGTTTGGGTGTGAAGCTCCCAACTGTCCCTCAATTGGAGGGACTGTTTTTCTTTGGGAACCAGATCTGTCTGTATTTCCTTCTTCCCTATTCAGTTGTCCTTTTTTTGACCTGACTTATAGACCTCCATTTACAAATGTTAACCTCTTTCACCAAAACGTGGTGGTTAAAAAATATTTGTGGGTTTAACCAATCGTAACTAGGGTGTGGCAGATGTGTCGTTTGCCTACCTACTAAAGCTGGCCATACACTGGCAAATTTTGGCCACCTCCCGGCGAAATGGCCAAAATGCGCTTAATGGGTGGTCCCAAATTGAAGAAGCCAGGCAGAAAATTGTCAGCCAAACGCTCCTGCATCCAATCTGATGGGTGTTTTGATAACTGATGTCAAAATTCGAAATCTGCAGTGAAGATTTGTCCATGCACACTGTGTAGCTTTTGGATGGAGCAATTCATATGCATATGGAAAACATCTATTTGCATATGACCATCTTTAATAGTGTCCCCCTTTCTCATCTCAGAAAGCCGGGATGTATGGTTGTGTTCATTCAGATGCCAAGAAAAGAACATTGGGGTTAATTTACTAAAATTGGAGAATGCAAAGTCTGCTGCAGCTCTGCTAAAAACCAATCAGCTTCCAGGTTTTTTTTTCTGTCAAAGCTTAAAGTGGAGTTCCACCCTAAAAAAAAAAAAAAAAAAAATACACGAAAATCCTGCAAAAAAAATTAAAAAAAAAATTGAAAAAAATAAATAATGTTTTACTTACCAGAAATGGCAGTTGCTATGTGGGTGTTCCTAATCTGCCTCTTCCCAGTCCGCGGCAGGTCTTCTTCCTCTTCCTACTCGCAGTGTCTTCTGGTGAATGGGGAGCGCTGCCTTCTGGGAACTGTGTGTATCCTAGAGAGCAGCCGCCCATTCACAAAGCGCCGCGCAACTCGAGCATGCGCAGTAGGAAATGGGCAGTGAACCTGCAAGGCTCCACTGCCTGTTTCCCTTAATGAGGATGGCGGCGCCGGGACTTGCCAGGATCGAGGGATCGGCCTCGGGGGACCAACATCGCGGGCGACTAGGACAGGTAAGTCAGCAGCTACAGTGTTTGTAGCTGCTGACTTTAAAATAAAAATTGTGGGTGGAACTCCGCTTTAATTGAAAAAGCTGAAGATAGAAGTTGATTGGCTACCATGCACAGCTACACCAGATTTTGCACTCTCCAGTTTTAGTAAATCAACGCCACTGGACATTATCAGGGCAGCTGTTAGGAATCATGGGGCCCCGTACAGCCTACCAGACGAGAGGTGGAGAAACCTGGGTGAGAGACACAGAGGGCATTGTTCTCCACTGATCCTCCTGCTGTCTGGGCCCCTCAGCGTGCCAGGGCCCCCTACAGGAGGGCTGGTGGTCCCCCCCTATCAGCAGCCCTGGACATTATACATGATGCTTGTTCTATGATGTCATGGTACTCACTAATGTCTTATTCCTCAGTGGAACCTCCAGGAATGTTTAATTTTCCTATTCGGTAGACAGATGATCATTTTAACTCTTTCATCCAGGGCCATCTTTAATATTGATTGGACCCTGGGCAAAAAATGTCTTGGGCCCCTGAGCTGAACTAGCCAGGTCACATGATATTGACATCACACATGTGGGCGTGTATACAGGCTGCAGTGGAAATCTCCTCCTACCTGAACTCTCAGCACTGGAGAAATTGTGTAGTTTATCACTGACCGTGGTAGACAGATCAGCCAAAAGGGTATAGTAGTAGCAATATTTTAATGTAAAAAGAAGATTTATAAGCTGTGGGCAGGCAGGTGACCTATTTTTCATATTACTGGGTTTAGTAACACTTTAATGACCACAGTTGCAGGCAGGACTTTCAAACATGCCCCTTTATCTCCCCAGTGGGCAGCATTCAGTATAGGTGATGGTGGAAATTACCTCAGGGGGGGCATGATATACATATGAATACCGCCTCTATTTACATATGACTGCTGCTGGTCCGTCTCTATTTACATATGAATGCCATCGCTATTTGCATATCAATGTTGGTATTTACATGTAAACTTAGGGTCTGCAGGTGAGTCATCTGTACACAACAATAGGGCAGAGCTGGGCAGCATTAGTAACAGAACTTCACACTGAGATATCAGGACACAGCACGGGACTAAAACCTCAAGGGACGAGGGAATTTAAACTGGGATAGTTGGCAAGTATGAGGCAGCTGCTTTGGGCCCTACAACAATGACAGGGCCCAGGGCAGCTGTCCCTTTTGCCCTGCCTTAAAGACGGCCCTGCTTTCATCCCCACTCTATACAGCAGATCTATGGCTTTTCATAAATGTTCTGATAAAAGTATTCATTTCATCAACAGTATAAATAAATCTGATTTATTCACTTGGTAAGTGTTTCTTTGTCTGAGCTTTTATTAAATGCGTAGTCAAAGACCGAAGCAGTCGTTTTAAATCACTTTTTGGGCAGTTACACTGGCAGTGAGAATACAGTGCAAAGTACACTTTAGCACAGAATGTAAAACAAATAGTAAAGAATGGCAGTAGAATATGGCTATGATACAGAGGGACCCCTGACATAACTATTAAATCATCTATATTGCAATAATTATTGGTTATTTGATATAGTGAAATCTATGCTCTGAAAAGAGAATATTCAAAAGCATTCCACAATCTTAACCATCTAAGTCCAATAATTATACGGTTAAGGAGTAACTCCACGTCTGTTGAAAAAAAAAACTTCCCTCTGGGTGATCTATGTACATTGCAGGGATGTTAACAAACTTTGTTGCAGATTCCTACTTTTTTGTTATTCTGAAGAATAAGTTTGTCCGTGTCCATGTACAAAATTTATGTAAATCAGAGTGATTTTAAAATGATCAAACAGCTTCTGCACCTGCAGGGTTCTAACGAGGAAACAAGGAAAATGTCAGGGTCTGCATCCCTTTAGACATGATTTCCATTTGGAAGTATCTCACCAAAAAAAATGTTTTTGTTGCAGGGGATGCCAAAAACCTGACTTGTATCTTAGGCAGACTTCTGGGAAAATCAGTGAGCCAATCACACAAGCAGGAAATTACATTTATTGGGGGTGTTCTGTACATCATTTGTATACAGAACATCTCCAGGTTGCCATTTTGCATTGCATTTTCAGAAAATGACAGAGATGCAAATTGGAAAGGAAAGTTGATTTTAATAACATTCAATTATAATATGGTTTGTACATGCTATATTATTTATTATTATTATTATTATTATTTTATTTATGTGTTTATTTAGCTATTTTTTCCCATTAAAGTGGAGTTACCATTTAAAGTTTAATATGCTTATAATTTGCATTTCCTGGTTCCTCCCTCCAATCAAAATGCTAATTAAAAGTTTAAATAAAACCATTTCATTTTAATTTCATATCCCACTTTAGACCTAATTATATCATCACTGGGTCTCTGTGCTCCTTTTTGCAGTACAGGCAGATTGTGACTGGTGGGAGGGGCCAGCAGTGTGCTGTACATAGCTTTTTGACAACATCACAGCACCATGCCTGCCAGTTCTTCTCTCAAGAGCCCTCAGACTGATGCACGCAATGAGTTGGCTATTGGGAGGGGTTATGCAAATAAAAAATGTCTATTTGCATTCATTCAGAAAATACAAAGCATTCTTTGAATGGCACCAATGCCGAGCGTCCGACCTCCTGTATTCAGAATGCAGCAAGCCAGCTGCTCGGCGCAGGATCCAGAAGCAAGCGGACAACACTGGAGTAGCGGTGTCTACTTCAGTGATTTTCCAGCTTCCAGGGGCTTTGTATAAGCTACATCCATACCGGGAATTCTTCTTAAAGCGTAACTAAACCTATCGATTTAACCGTTTCAAAAAACAGTGCAAGGAATGTAACTTTTGCTCTCAACCAAACTGTCAGACCATCAAATAGTTGGTGCCATAACTGATCACATGTGCAGCATCATGGCGGTTGAAGATCAAACAGAGGCCAAGATGGCAGCTTAGAGTAATGTAGGAAAGATGATTGGCACTCCGGTTGTTGCTCTTAAAAAATTGTAATTTTATTGAAAAGCCATAGTGCACAAACGCAGTTAAAAACAGTTGATGTGTTTCAGCCTATAAGGCCTTAGTCATATGGTGGTTATGACTAAGGCCTTATAGGCTGAAACGCGTCAACTGTTTTAATCTGCGTTTGTGCACTATGGCTTTTTAATAAAATACGATTTTTTAAGAGCAACAACCGGAGTGGCAATCATCTTTCCTACATTACTCTACTCAGCCAACGACTGTGGATCGAGCACCCGGGAGCTCTGCTATCTATGTGTTGTATGGGTAGTAGCATAGATTCTTCTGTTTACAAGATGGCAGCTTCCTTGGCTGAAAATGATAGGAGGGTTTAGTTACGTTTTAAAGGACCAGTATCATGAAAAACGAATGTATTTTAATAACTGTATGGAGTATTGTATGTAATCATAGTATTGAGTACATGGATTATTTTTTATTTCACATCTCATTTTTATTATTGTATCTAAATTTATATGCAGACCAAGTTGATGAGGATGATAAAAACTATAACACTGCCGGAGGTGCTTACAATGCTCACATTTTATTCACAGTGTTTACATTTTACAAAAATGCCCTAATTGCTCAGACTCCCCAGGCAGTGTGATAGTTTGTCCCAATCCCTGGCACTGTCACTTTTGTTGGACAATTTGGCCTTCATGTTAATGATGAGTAAAGTGTAAATATTAAGTGAAAAGTATAAAGGAGTGTAACAAAAAAAAATAAGAAATAATAACCTGCATACTATTATCATATGTATTAACCACGTACAGTTGCCAGACTACAATATTTCCATGATAGTGTTTTTTTGAAGAAAATTAATCTTAAAAAAGATCTTTCTTAGACGTCTCCAGAAAAATCGATTTCTACAGCTGGAATTGTTGGCTGTTTTCCATTTAACAAATCATTTTTTTTGCATGTCTGATTTAACATCTTAGGTTAACTGAATGGTAATACATAATACACGTGTGCTTTTTTTTTTTTATGAATTGTATTTTTATTAAAGCGGAGGTTCACCCAAAAGTGAACCTCCGCTTTTCGGAACCCTCCCCCCCTCCGGTGTCACATTTGGCACCTCTCAGGGGGGAGGGGGTGCAGATACCTGTATAAAACAGGTATTTGCGCCACTTCCGGGTATAGACTCCCGCCCCCTCGCGCCCCCGTTGTGTTCTGGGAAACATAGCTCCCAGAACACAGCGGGGACCAATGAGGACGGCGCAGCGTGACTCGCGCATGCGCCGTAGGCAACCGGGCAGTGAAGCTGCAGCGCTTCACTTCCCGATTCCCTCACCGAGGATGGCGGCGGGGGAAGCCGAGAGCCGAGCGGTAGCTCGGCTTTGGCTGCCAACATCGTGGGCGACCTGAGCAGGTAAGTGTCCATCTTTTAAAAGTCAGCAGCTGCAGTATTTGTAGCTACTGGCTTTTAAAAAAAAAAAATCCGGTGAACCTCCGCTTTAAATTTTCACAAAAATACAGGAAGAAAAGAATAATGAAAACAATTGAGAGTATGCAATACATATTTTAATAGAAGAAAAACATACACCACATAGTAAGGCCACATAGGAAAGATTAAAATGCCACCTACGTATCAATAACACCGTGTTTTAGCCATGTAGGCTGGGGGGAGGGGAAGGGCAGGAGGGAGGGGGACCCAGGGAGTGGGCGGAAAAAAAATAGAAACGTATATATCACACAAAAAGGAATGGTACTCTCTGATTCTGACGTCAGCGAGGTCCCCAGGGTGCCTAACCTGAAGAACAAAGGCACCCCGCGGGAGACTCACCTACCAAGGGAGGGAGAGTGGGGGAGGGGGGGAAGCACCAAGGAATCACAAAAGAAAACAAGCAAGCGGAGCCTTGGGAACCAAATGAAATCAGGTAATGTTAGGGGGGAATTGTACCATTAGCAGGGTAAGGGAATTGCACTGGGGTTAAGTTCTGAGTGGTCCCATAAGTCCCAAATGTTCGAAAATTGAGGATGTGTTACTACTGCAGTAAGGTGTTCCATCCTGCAGATCTGCTCCAGTATTTGAAGAACCCGTGGGAGAGTAGGCGGAGAGGGGGATAACCACCTCAAGGGTATGTATGGCCCATCTAGCTGCCAGAAGGATAAAAGCAGTTAATTTTTGGGTGCACCTGGGGATGCCAGGTACCGGCAGGCCTAAAAGATAATGGACCGGGTCCAAAGGGAGATTGGTTGTAAGTAGGTATTATAGATGGACCTGGATGGAGGACCAAAATGGTTGAATCAGGGGGCATTCCCAAAAAATATGGAAATGCAAGCCAATGTCGCCCTGGCATCTCCAACACACCCGGGGAGTCTTGGGATCAAATTTATGCATGATTTCTGGAGTCCTATACCAAAAAAATAATATTTTGTAAGTAGTCCCCCTCTGCTCCACACAGCGGGACGATTTGGAAACAGCCTCCCATATCTTTTGCCAAAGAGGAAGAGGAATAGATCGCTTGACCAACTGGGACCATTTCTGCATGTATGAGTGGTATGTGTCAATAAGTGGAGTAGCGTCATGTAGGAACCTGTAGATGTCTGAGATAAGGCGAGTTTGATATGGGCCTTGAGCACATAAAAGTTCAAATGGGGTAGGCTTATTTAGGGCTAAGGTAGAGGACTTAGAGGCAGAATAGTGTTCAAACTGGAGATAGGAGTAGAATAGTTGCTTAGGGATCTGATGTTTCCTTTGTAATTCATCAAAAGGCAAGAGTGTGTAAGTAAGCGGGTGCTATGTTTCATAGCTGAAAGATTCCGGCCTGCGTCCATGGGAGCATGCGGATATAAGATAAGCTATCCGGGATGTCAGGATTAAACAGCACATTTAATAGGGGCGGACATGGAGATTTGCGGGAAAACTGGTTGGAACATTTCTTCCATATGGAGAGAGTAAATAACATCGGGTGCAGACATAGACTCCTAAGTTGGCTCATGGAAGATTCCAAGCTCGCCCAAACCATAGAACAGGGATGGACCGGCCTGGTGACACTCTCTCTCAATCTCCGTCCAAATGCTAGATGCCATTCTAGAGGACCAGGCAATGATCAGTTTAAGATGGGTGGCGTAACAATATTTAATAAGGTCAGGGGTTCCCAACCCACCCCTCATTCTAGGAGCTAGCATCAACCGGCTAGCTATCTGGTGAGATTTATAGTGCCAAATAAAGTTGAAAAACGCTCTCTGAGTAGCTTTGAGTTGTGACAATGGGAGGGGAACTGGTAGAGTTTCAAATAGGTAAAGGAGTCTCGGCAAAATAGACATCTTCAAGAAATTTATACGACCCAAGAGAGAGATGGGATAAGCGTCCCACTGTCTCAAGAGTCTGTTAATGTCACGGAAGAGTGGGGGGAAATTGGCCTGATAAAGAGTTGAATAGGAGGGGGATAAATTTTTCCCCAGATATTTAAGGGAAGTCGGGCACCAGTGATAGAGGTAATTCTGTTGGAGAGTGGCGAGATCCGAGGGCGGAATGTGTATTAGCAGAGCTTCTGTTTTACTTGCGTTGATTTTGTATCCCAAAATGAAGCTGAATTCTTTTAACAAGGTTATGAGATTTGGGAGGGAGGTATGGGGCCTGGTCAGGGTTAGCAGGACATCATCTGCAAATAAGGATAATTTATACTCTGTCTGGCGTAATGAGACCCCACGGATATCTGGGTGAATGCGGATGGCTGCAGCAAGGGGTTCCAGATAGAGGATAAAGAGTAGAGGGGATAACGGGCACCCCTGCCTGGTATCATTACTCAGGGAGAAGGATGGCGATAGGTAGGAGGATAGTTGTACTTGGTAGGAAGGTCGGGAATAAAGGGCATGCAAAGCTGCCATTAAGGGACCTCCAAAACCATAATTGGAGAGGGAAGCAAACATAAAAGGCCAGCTGAGCCAATCAAAGGCTTTTTGTGGGTCAAGGCTTAGTATCAGAGGTGGGTGAGTCGTTTTATTTAACAGATCTATGAGATCTATGGTACGTCTCATGTTGTCACCGGCGTGTCTGGCCATCACAAAGCCTACTTGGTCTTTGTGTATGAGATTGGGTATCGGGTGGGAGAGTTGGTTAGCTAAAATCTTAGTAATTATTTTGTAGTCGGAGCTGAGTAATGCAATGGGCCTATAGCTGTCAGGAATCAGGGCCGCCATCAGGGGGGTACAGGCAGTACACCTGTAAGGGGCCCGGATGGCCCCCCATTTTTATTTATTTTTTGTAAGGGGCCCAGAGGGCCCCGAATGTCAACCCCCTTTTTTTTTATATAATTTATTTTATTATTCATTTTTTATTTAATTTGTTTATTTATTTATTTATTTATTTATTTTGTGTAAGGGGCCCAGAGGTCCCCAGAGGCCTAGAGGTCCCCAGGGCCCTGGATGGCAACCCCCCTTTTTTTTTTGTTGTTCTTCTGTTCTTTTTGTGTTCGTCAGCACCCGAACCCCCTGCTTCTCAATTTGTGGCACCCCCCCGCTTCTGCTTCTCAATTTGCGGCAGCCACCCCCGTTTCTCAATTCACGGCGGCAGCACCCCCCCCCCGCCCCGGTTCTCCTCGGCTCCAGGGGGCCCATGCCTGAAGCTGTGTAAGGGACCCCAAAATTCCTGATGGCTGCCCTGTCAGGGATAGAGGGATCCTTACCAGGTTTCGGGATCACGGAAATATGAGCATGAAGGAATTGGGGGTGGGGCACCGTACCTTTAAATAGTGAGGTAAATAGTGAAATCAAGTGTGGGCTCAAAATTTGTAAGGAAGTCTTATAATAAGAGTATGGCAGACCATTTGGGCCAGGGGATTTTTGGGTGGGAAGGTGTTTAACTACATCAGCTAATTCTTCAGGTGTGACTGCAGATTTCAGAGACGAGAGGTGGTCAGATGATAGTCTGGGTAGCTGTAGAGATTAAAAAAATGAGTCAAATCTCTCCTGCGTAAAGTTATAATTAGGGTCTGTTTGCAGAAAATTTTATAAATTGCGGTAAAATTCCCCAAAGACCTTGGACATAGTAAGGAGGCAATAGGTGGGAGTACCATCTGCTTGTCAAAGAAAATCTGGGGATGAGTGGAAGGGGCGGGGTTTCAGCTTGTTCACTAATATTTTATGGGGCTTGTTTGAGTATTCATAAAATTTCTGTTTAGACCATAAAAGGGATTTTATCAATGTTTTTCATTTTTAATGATCTAAGTTGATTTAGAAAAAAGACAATGGCTCGGAGCCCAGCCACTGTGGGGAAGGACAGCAAGGATCTCTCAGCTTTGCTGAGTTTAGACATGATAGAGGAGTGGTGGAACACTGCATCCTTTTTTTAACGAGAGCTCGTAGCAATACATTGTCCCCGGAAGACAGTCTTATGTGCCTCCCACAAGGTGGAGGGCCCTGAGACCGTGCCTGTATTAAGTTAAAAATACTCAGCTAGACCCCCAGACAGTTGAGCTTTAGTTTCAGGGATACAGAGAAGGGTCTCGTTGAGACGCCAGTGACATGTTCTGGGGGAAGCAGATGCGAGGGCAATGTCAAGCTGTACAGAGGAGTGGTCTGACCAGGTTATGGTGTTGATTCCAGAGGAGACTGTGGATGTCAGGAGGGGTGAGGAGATGAAGAAATGGTCTAGTCTAGAGTAAAGTTTGTGGGGGTGAGAATAGAAAGTGTATTGTTTATGTGTAGGATGTTTGATGTCTAAAAGATTTTTAGTTCTAATAAGTTTACGGAAGGATTTGGAAAACTTGTCTAAAGTGTCAAACATGGTGGAGAGAAATCGGATCTGACCCGAATCAGGAGCATAGACATTAACAATAGTAAGAGATCGGGTGAGGAATGAGCAGTCCAGGATAATAAATCTGCCCTGGGGATCCAGATAGGAGGATTTCATGCGTAATGGACATGAGCGTCTGATTAAAATAGCTACACCCGCTTTCCGAGATGGAACAGAAGCCATGAAGGAGGTCGGGAAATGTTTACTGGTGAATTTGAGGGATCCCCCAGGGCAGAATTGTGTCTCCTGGACCAGAATTATATCAGCTCTGGAAGCTTTAAACTCTTTCAAAGCCAGCCACCTCTTTTGAATAGAGTTTAAACCTTTAACATTACATGTAAGAAATATCAGTGCCATAAGGTTTAACCTGATAAAAGAGCAATAGATTCAATATACAGTACACATTGGGTGGGTGATTCCATGGTGCAAAGGTCACATAGTGGGTATAAGATACCATATCAACGTTTACAACAGTAGTAGCATTGTGACATGAACAACATAAGTCTATGAGGTGTAGCAAGTCCAGGTAAAAAAAAAGGACCTGAGGAAAAAAGGAAGAATAAAGGAAAAAAGAAAAGAAAAAAGCAGAAAAATTAAAATAAAAAAGGCGAAGAAAAAAAAACTCTTTACGTCATCCAGACAGAAACCTGGGACGCCGAATGCCTCCAGGAAACCCAGGTCTGAGCCTTGGGTTGGGAAGAGGAGCATGAGGACCTCCAAAAATGGGGACGGGAGGTCCCCCGCCGTCCTTTGGAGCATATAAGCCCTGGTTACAAATTGGATACCGTAGAAATAAAGAAACTGTCAAACCAGGGTGTCTTAGAACACAACAGGCGGTGCACCCCACGGGCAAGGGGGTGGGTAGACCCGCTCAGGGGGCCCAAACAAAATTAAAAGCAGGGCCGGAGCCAGACGGGTGTGCTCTCAGGTTGGGAACCCAGAAGTATGGCGCCTTTGGGGTGTAAAGTTGGACTTGGGTGGTTTCCGTCTCACTGGGGTCCAGATGCGACTTGGGACCGACAGTGGTTTAGAAGTGGCTGGAATTGGTGCAGGATCCTCATCAAGATCCAAGTTGCGTAGGAAGGTGTCACTCTCCTGAAGATCCGATAGGAAGGATTGTATGCCATTACAGGATGCAGAAAGGCGAAAGGGGAACCCCCATTGGTATAGGACTTTGTGGGTCTGGAGATGTAGTGTCAGTGGGCGAAGATTCCTCTGTCTCGCCAATGTAATGGGTGAAAGGTCACCTTTGAACTCAAACCTGGACTGATTGTGGGTGGCAATGGTGAGAGCTTCTTTGCTGTCATAATAGTGAAATCTGACAATCACACCTCTCGGGTTGGCTCCAGCAGGGGGTTTAGGAGCAAGTCATCTGTGGGCCCTGTCTAGATGCCAGTCTATGTCAGGTATATTAGGGGCCACAACATTGTACAGGCTCAGGAGGTAGGAGCGTAGGTCTCTGTCTTCTACTGCTTCAGGGAAGCCTCTGATCCGCAGGTTTTGTCTGCGTTCCCTGTTCTCAAGGTCCTCCTGTTGGGCTTGGAGCTGGGTGACAGTGTGTTTTATGGTAGCATTGTCCTCCTCAAGCACTTGCACATACTGCACCAATTCGTCAAACTTGAACTCCAGGGTGTCAGTGCGCTCTCCAAGTTGGCCTATTTCCCCTATCAGTTCTTTGGCCAGTTTCCCTACCTCCTGTGCAATGTTATGGGAGATAGCTTGGAGCAGGGATTGCAATTTAGCATCCAGAACATCTGCTGTTAATGGGGGGGCGATCCCTGTATAGGAGTAGGGGTTATATCAAAAAGAGTACCTGTTGGAGGAAGTGGTCCATCGTGGAGGAAGCCCGAGGTTTTATAACTGCGGCGTAGTTCTGTCTCTGATCCCCAATCTTGCCCATGGGGTGCACAGCCGTCGCTGGAGACTGATGGGGTGACTCCCGTGGAGAATGGAGCTTCGGATCAGTCAGCGGGAGTCCCGGAGAGGCGGCGGGGGGCAGAGCTCTGGTCTCACATGTCCGCCATGATCAGAAGCCACGCATGCGCCCCTACACATGTGCTTTTTATGTACCTGGAAGCATTATTTTGATATTTTTGGCACCATTGCTTGTGAATTTTTCAAGTGAACAATCTTTTTCATAGAAGATATCCTAAAGCCGGCCATACTGTACATGGATTGAATTCCAAAAGAATTTTCTTTGGAAAGTTGTAACTAAGAATTTTCATTCAAATTTCACACCATTAGTGGGCTGCACCAACAGCTGATTTTTGTGCAGCCATCAAATTTAAGTGATCAGGCATGTTGGAAATAGCTTGAAAAACCAAACAAATTTCTAATCAATGATGGGAGAATCGTGCGAGAAATATAATTGAAAAAGAAATGTGCATGAGCTGTGACCTGGAAAAAGGGAAGATTCCCAGCCACGAAAAAAAAAATTCTGTAGCAACATGAGGTGATATTGAAGGCTTGATTAGTTGAATTTGTTCGGAATTTGACCCATGTATGGCCTGCATTACTCTTCACCAAAAGATCCTAAAGGATAAGTTCACCTTGCAGGTATAAAAATGTGTATTTATTATTTATTTTTAGGAGCCTGTAAAGCATTGCACCTGCAATCAGCAGATCTTGGGCGCAATTTCAGGCTCCTGAAGAGTGTCTCTGTAGCTGTTTGCCTGTACCTTGCCTGTGCTAACAAAGCAAACAGAATATTGGCATGCTAAAAAAAGGGGAATAATTCCAGAGATAAAACGATAATTCTACCGCTCTACAAGACTCTGGTCTGGCCGCACCTAGAGTATGCTGTCCAGTTCTGGGCACCAGTCCTCAGGAAGCATGTACTGGAAATGGAGTGAGTACAAAGGGCAACAAAGCTAATAAAGGGTCTGGAGGATATTAGTTATGAGGAAAGGTTGCAAGCACTGAACTTATTCTCTCTGGAGAAGAAACGCTTGAGAGGGGATATGATTTCAATTTACAAATACCATATTGGTGACTCCACAATAGGGATAAAACTTTTTTGTGGAAGGGAGTTTAACAAGACATGTGGCCACTCATTAAAATTAGAAGAAAAGAGGTTTAACCTTAAACTACGTAGATTTTGACTAGAAACTAGTAATTTGGACTTTCAAAGGCACACGGTAAACAAGGTAAAAAGCTAGGGGTATTTTAATATAGAAAATATCATATAAAAAACAGTTACCGTATTTATCGGCATATAACACGCACTTTTTTCCCCTTAAAATCAGGGGAAAATCGTGGGGGCGTGATATACGCCGATACTCACAGATCCCGGGGATCTCCGCTGACTGAGCGGAGCGCAGCGATCGCCGCCGAGATACACATAGCCGAGTGTACTCGGCTTTTCTCGGCTCTACTCACAGTCACACCCAGTCCCGCCATTGGACCTGTGTTATGTCCATCATAGGGCGGGACTCGGCGTGACTGTGAGCGGAGCCGAGAAGAGCCGACTAGAGCTGAGTACACTCGGCTATGTGTATCTCGGCTCCACCCAGTCCCTGCGTTCTCGGCGGCGTTCCGCTCCGCCCAGTCTCAGCGGCGATCTCGGATCTCGGCAGCGCCAATTTTGAAATTCGGGCAAGGCTGCAATGAAAACTGGGGGCAAGGCTGCACTGGACACTGGGGCAAGGCTGCACTGGACACTGGGGAAAGGCTGCAATGGACACTACTGGCAAGGCTGTAATGGACACTGCTGGCAAGGCTGCAATGGACACTGCTGGCAAGGCTGTAATGGACACTGCTGGCAAGGCTGCAATGGACACTGCTGGCAAGGTTGCACTGGACACTGGGGAAAGGCTGCAATGGACACTGCTGGCAAGGCTGCACTGGATACTGGGGAAAGGCTGCAATGGACACTGCTGGCAAGGCTGCACTGGATACTGGGGAAAGGCTGCAATGGACACTGCTGGCAAGGCTGCACTGAAAAGGCTGCAATGGACACTGGGGCAAGGCTGTAATGGACACTGCTGGCAAGGCTGCACTGACAAGGCTGCAATGGACACTGGTAAGGCTGCATTTAAATGTACGTTTTTTTTCCTTAAACTTCCCTCCTAAAAGTTTTTTCCCTAAAATTCCCTCCTAAACTTGGGGTGCGTGTTATACGCCGGCGCGTGTTATACGCCGACAAATACGGTATATAAAATCGAGTAGATATTCAATATTATAACTGGTCCACATAGGTTATCACAGTATTAACAATAAAGTACAGTTTCCTTAACCTCCCTGGCGGTATTCCCGAGTCTGGCTCGGGGTTAAATTTCAGCACCAAAAGCGGTAACCCCGAGCCAGACTCGGGCTGCGTCGCAGTGATCCAGGCAGAGTTACTTACCTTGTTCCCTGGATCCTGCGATGCCTCCCCGCTGTGTGTTCGAGCCGTGTCTCCTCGCTCGATTCACACACTTCCGAGTGCCGCCGAGCTCCGTTCCCTGCGACGTTACGACGCACGGGGACGGAGATCGGCGCCAAATTCAAAAAAGTAAACACATAGTATACATACAGTACACTGTAATCTTACAGATTACAGTACTGTATGTAATAATTACACACCCCCTTTGTCCCTAGTGGTCTGCCCAGTGTCCTGCATGCACTTTTATATAATAAAAACTCTTCTTTCTGCCTGGAAACTGGAGATTGTCCATAGCAACCAAAAAGTGTCCCTTTATGTCAAAAGTGGTTTTAGACCAGCTAAAAAACAGCGATAATAAATTAGAATCACTCGCAGAATTAAGCGATAGCGATTTGTGGGGAAATTCGTCATCAAACACTGAAAAACACTTTTATTATTATTATTTTAATAATTGTTATAATTATTTTATAGTTATTTATTTTATTATAATGTATAATTTTGTTTTTTGAACTTTATCATACCCGAGATGTCTACTAGACTTTGGTTTGGACAGATTTAAGTGAGTTATTCCTAAGAATTACAGGCCTGCAATATAAAACGCCAAATTTCCATGCAGAATAATGGTACCGCTTTCAGCACCTAAAATCTGACAGAATCATACCGCCAGGGAGGTTAAATAAACTCAAATGAGTGAGATAAGGTAGTAGCAATATAACTGTAGAGTGGATAACCAAGCAGTGGGTCCAGAGGAGAAGGAGAACTTGCTCTACATGTTACGCGTTAGTGTAGCTTCCTTAGTAGCATAGACATATGAATAGAATTGGCCGTGTTGAAAGAACAACAGTCAGCCTAGCCCAGACAATGGCGATGTATTGTAACATATGGCCAGTCAAGGGAGTATTATCATGTAGAAATAATTAAGGTAATTGATAGGACGATCTGTGCTGGTAAGCAGGGAATAGAGGAGAGGAGACTCAGCTGATCCGGTGTAAAGATACTGTTTTAAAATGCTGGAGCGGCGTTAAACAAAGTCAGCTTGGTCCAAACTACCATAGTAAACCTGGTCTACTTAATAGAGAGGTCAGGGCCCTTGTCAGGGTTGTGGTTTGCCGTCAGCGAGTATTCCTGGACTCTATTTGATCGCCTATGTAGAGGTCCTTTACTGTAAGAGCGGCAAGGATGTGGAATTCCCTTCCACAGGCGGTGGTTTCAGCAGGGGGCATCGATAGTTTCAAGAAACTATTAGACAAGCACCTGAACGACCACAACATACAGGGATATACAATGTAATACTGACATATAATCACACACATAGGTTGGATTTGATGGACTTGTGTCTTTTTTCAACCTCACCTACTATGTAACTATGTAAAAAAATGACACGAAAAATCAATGAACTACTAGAACTCTCACTAGTGCCCTGGTAGTTCATTGAGAACTATAAACCGTCAGCCGCAAATTCTGGTGGTACTTGTAGTTCATTCATTCACAGAACTCTGTGAATAAAGGGTGCGCCCATGTGGGTGCAGGGAGAAGTTCCCCAGCCTGCAGTCACAATTACAAGGGTGATCTGGGAGAGGCTGTGGAGCGGGAACATGTTACATGTTCCACCCTATAAGAGGGTGGAACATGTAACATGATCCCAAAGGTGAACTTATCCTTTAATCATTTACAAGGCTTTTTTTTCTCAGAGAATAGGTGCAGGTACTCTCCTCTTCCAAATCATTCCTTGTCTCCGCTCTCTACCTATCTCCAAGCACTGTCCTTTGGTTCCATCCCCTACCCACCTCCTAGTCTCACCCCTTTTAGAGAATACAGAACCAAGTATCATTTTGGGGTGCTAAATCATTTGTACAGAATTTGTTAATGATAACAAGAAAACCAGTAAAATAGATCCCCTGCAGTCAAGAATAATAGACACCAACAGCAGCAATATACCCCTCCCCCCACAATAAAATACCCCCTAGCAACAACAGATATACCCAAGCAACAATAGATCTCCCAGGAACCAGCGTCAATAGCTTCTCCAGCAGCCAGCAACAATAGGCCCCTCTCTCAACAGTAGATCCCTTCTGGCAACAATGGACCCCCAGAAACATTAGATCCCCACGTCATCAACAATAGACCTTCCCTGCAACAATATGCAAGTGACAATAGAGCCCCCAGCAGACAGCATCAATAGGCCCTCCGGCACACCCCAGCACTCATTGCCATTACATACACTCAATGCTAGAGGTACCAGAATTGTGTTCCCCCGGTGAAAAAAAGCCCCAATCATTTATACAAAAAAAAAATGTAAACCAAAGGCCCATGCAAAATTGATCCAGGGAATATTTGATTGCCTTATGGTATCAGGAAGCATTTTTTCCCCCAAATAAGCAAACTGGACCATGTTTTATAAGGCCCCTTTCACACTGGTGTACTTTTGTCTCGCTTTTCCATGTCAACAAAAGCACAAAATAACGATTTCCTAATAAATACTATGTAACTGTTCCCACCGCCCTGCCCTGCACTTTGTAAATTCTGGATGCTCCATTGACTTATAATAGAAGGTGCCTTTTTTGGTACAGGTTTTCAAACGCACAAAAAAAAGACACCTTCCATTGTAGGCCAATAGGAACGCATCAAAAGCTCATTAGTGTAAAAGGGCCCTAAGCTGCACAAAAGCGTAACAAAATCGCATAAGTGTGGAAAGGATCTAAGTGTTTTTATGCCTTTCTCTGGGTTCACTGTGGGTATAGGGTTCTACTGTTTATGGTGTTCTATTACTGGTTGAACTCGATGGACTGGAGAGCTTTAAGGTGGAAGAAAAGTCTAACTATTCTTAAAAAAATGTGCCTCCCGCCCCTCCTCCTAGCTATTCTGAATACCCTGTATAAAAAAAGATCTGTGTACTTACCTATTTTTACTCCGGTCCAGTCCGGTCACATGATCCTGCAGCTCCAGCTCACCTGTGTCAGTAAGCTGCTGCAGGGGGGAGGAGGGAGCTCCGGCAACAGCTGAGCCATGGGAGCCTATGGGTGACGTCATAAATCCAGGAATTCACTGCTGTTGCTGAGCACTCCCGTACACAGGGGAGCAGGAACTGCCGAATCACATGACTGGGCCAAACCAGATTAAAAAAAGGTACACAGATGTTTTTTTACAGGTATGCAGAAAAGGTAGGAGGAGAATGTTTTTAACAATAGCTGGGGTTAGCTTTAACTACCGCTTTATGTTAAAGTATAACTGAAAGTATAACTTTTTTTAAGTTTAGGACAGAGTGGAGATGGATAGAACACCTATCGTTTTCATTGCATTCTGTGCCCCTGTTAGGGAGATTTACCGTCCAGTGGCGGCTGGTGGTGGGTTCTTCTTTTGGGGGGGGCGGCAAACAACCGGTGGGCTTAGAACGCAAGGCTCTGCACTCCAGGGGCCACCCTTTTTTGAAGCCTATTAGAGCCTCTAGCTCTTATCTGGTGCTTAAAAAAAAACACCTTCCCCGCATTGGAATCTATAGTCCGGTGCCCTGATATGTAGACCAGGGGGCAAGACGCATTAATAGGGGAGACGGCACCTGTGCGCCGTCTATGGACGGGCCGCCACTGTTACAGTCTCTATTTGTCCTGTTAACCATTATTATTGAATGTGAGATTAAAAGAAAATCCCAAATTTTGGGTTGTCCACAGAAAAGTAATAGAGGAAAAATCTTTCAATGTGGACACTAGTTCTGGTGGCCTGGGGGGACCCAAGGGATTCCCTTATTTTCCGGTACTTCCTGTTTTGGCTATTGGACAGGAAGTGAAGGTAAATCTCCCCAGTATGACACAGACGGCAAACAAAAAACGTACAGGGGTTATAACCCTCCCTTACTTTATCCAAAATAAAATAAAAATTGGTTTTGACTATAGTTCTACTTTAAAACTTACACAAGACTGAGGACTTCCTGTCCAAACATCAGAGCTGTCACAGCAGAAGGGGAATGAGTCACATTATCGCCATACCCATTAGTATTTGGTACAATTTGTTGCTCTTAGCAGCCAGATAGAGCAGCAGGGATGGAAAGGGACAGGAAGTATAAGCAGTTGGAGGGGCTGCCATTAAAGTGAACCTGTTGCTTTGCACTGGATGGGCAAGTTGCTAGATTTTAGCAGAAGGACACTTACAGGTCCGGCAAACTCTGTCCTTTATCAATGATTAGCATTACACAAAGCACAGAAACAGACAACTAGAAATGCAGGCTGTACAGTAGCATTGCCATTTTATTGTTGTGTCTACAACAAGCACAGTGCTGATCAAGCTTTAAACTACTTGGAGGAAAGTTCAGAACTAATTTTAGAAAGCATATTTTACTATAAGAGTAGTTGATGCTTGGAATAAACTTCCAGCAAAGGCAGTGAGCCAGTCAGGGCTGCTGCTAGAAATCACGGGGCCCCGTACAGGCTACCTGGCCGGGCCCCCACCAATATATCAAAACAAGATTTTCACTAAAAATACACAAAAATCATTATTAGCGGACACAAACATAATACAGAGCCTGTGTGAATTAACCCTTTTTTTATCGTTTTTTATTTTATTTAAAAAATGTTAAATTTTTTAAATAAAATTTTTTTTTTTTAAATGTTTAATTTTTTTAACAGGACAGGGAAGACAACAGTGCCACGGTAGGGGGGCACGCAGCACAATGACAGGGGGGGTCAAATGGGGGGGATCAGAAGTAAGCAGAACAAGGAGGGGGATCGGTGCAGGGGAAGCGATTACAGGAACAATGCCCTGTGTCTGTGTCTCTCCCTGCAGCAGCTGAAAGCCAGCGGGAGGGAGCGAAACTGACTTTCAGCAGCTGCAGAGAGCCGCACAGGGCATCTTTCTGTAATTGCACCTCCACCAGACCACAGCCATTCCTCCTGCTGTTTGGGCCCCTCTGTGTGCCCGGGCCCCCTACAGGAGGACTGGTGGTCCCCCCTATCAGCGGCCCTGCAGCCAGTCAACAGTAAATGACTTCAAGCATGCTTGGGACAAACATAGATCTATAGTCAAACAAAAAAGAAACAAAAGAAAAGAGAACAAAAACAAATCATGTATTATAAAAAAAAAGGGCAGGTTTGATGGACCATTCAGTCTTTTTTCTGCCGTCACTTTCTTATGTTTCTACTGTATGTCCTCAAACATTTTTGCTAAGCGTTAAAATGCAAAAAATGTTCACATGTGCTCTTCAGATGGAGGCATGGAAATTCCACAAGTTTTTTGCTTCAGAAAATTGTGCTTTATTTTTGTTTTGTTTTTTAGCATGATCTCTTGTGACTTAAGTAGTCATAAGTAAGACTTATTGCAGCAAGATAGCCATATACCATATTTATGTTCTTAGTGGCCTATTCATAGCTGCCATTGTTTAGGGGAGGGGGGGGGGCAGACAGCAATAAAAAACTGACAAAGGTTCCAACTGTTTACTTCTCTATCCAAAATTAGAAAAAATGCATTTTGTTCATGGAATGTAAGATTCTATAAATACGTCTTACACTCTACCTCCATTTATAATGTAAAAATTTCTGTACATATAGATGAAGGTTCTTAATAATTTAATTTACCTTCCCAGCAGTCTTCAAACTGACAAGGTTGTTCATAGACAAGATGTTATGGTGTCAGAACACATCAAATGTCAAAGTTCTGCAGATGTTTTTCACCTTTTAAATCCCTGACCAGAGACATATCTCTTCAGCCTTACATGTCAGTCATCCCCTATGGATGAAATCTGATTTATCTCCCAATGGTAATTCGACACAGAACACAGTGACTGGAAAAACAGTTCTTACAGGAAATAATCATTAACCCTCTCCAAGTCTCAACTTAAAGTGATTGTAAAGTCTCGTTTTTTTCCTATAAAAATAACAAACATGTTATACTAACCTGCTCTGTTGCAGTGGATTTGCACAGAGCAGCCCCAATCCTCCTCTTCTCGGGTCCGTCTTCTGTGATCCTGGCCCCTCCCTCCTGTTCAGTGCCCTCACAGCAAGCAGCTTGCTATGGGGGCACCCGAGCCAAGTCACAGCTCCGTGTGTCCATTCAGACACGGAGCCCTGACCCGGCTCTGCACCCTCTCTCCCCTGATTGGCTAGCTGACTTTGATTGACAGCAGAGGCAGCCAATGGCGCAGCTTTTGTGTCTCAGCAAATCAGGATGAAGAATCTCGAAAGGCTGAGACACGCGTGGACATCACTGGACAAAGAGGGAACTTAGGTAAGTGTTAGGGGGGCTGAGGGGGGCTGCTGCACACAGAAGGCTTTTTATCTGAATGCATAGAATGCATTCAGATAAAAAACCTTCTGCCTTTGCAACCACTTTAAGACTGGCAGGATGTTTCTATAAGCAATGTAGCCCTACCACTAAATTGATTAAAATGGCTTCCCAACCTCCTCAATCTTTAAAGGAAACCTGTGATCATAGAAACATGGCAACACATGTTGCAGTGGGACCCCCAGTCCCACCACCACATCATTTTTTTTTTCAATTGCAAAACCCCTGGTGAGTACAGTCTAACATACAGGTATGTGATTCCTTTTTTAATGCATTGCTCTATATGGTATAGCTATGCATCTGTATGTTTTAGTAAGAGGAGCCCAGCAGGAACTAAGTGGCATTGGATGAGGGATCACCCACGCTTCTGAAACAAGAATGAAGGAATCTTGGCATATAAGAAACAGGTAAAGAGATCCATTGGACCCTTATTAGTTCACTCTGGAAGACCTGCTCCATTTCATAGCACCCTCACCACTGATCGCAGCGTAAACCTGACTCATTGGGCATGCAAACTTTATTATGGCGACCGTGTCATCAAATTAAAAAATCTTCAAAAGAAGAGTACCTGTAAAAGAAGATTTAAGGCCCACTTCTTTCCTGTGCTGCTAGGACACTGGTCCATCCAGTAAGAAGCCTCTGCTGAAATCCATAGGGAAACTGGAAGTGTGAGGCCCCATGCACACGAGACGCTGTTATTTGCTGTTAAACGCGCGTTCAGAGGCAGTTGGACACTTTTTTCAACTGCTCCTGAACACATTCAATGTTATCCTATGTGTCCATGCACACAGTCTCGTTTATTGCCGTTTTTAGGCAGTTGCGTTTAACCTCGTTTTTCCAGAAGCAAAAAAATGGGTTCAGACGCAAAAGTTTTCCACGTTTCAGACGCAAAACGCGGCTAAACGCCGCTAAACGCGGCAAAACGCGGTACCGGCGTTTTGCCGCGATTTCGTTTATTAGCGTTTTTAAAGGTGACCTATTTTTTTACATTAGAAATCTCAAAAATTATGGCAAATGATGAAAAACCATCAAAAAAATATGAAAAAAAACTGTAATTGCTTGCATTGCACTGTAGACAATCCACAACTTGTGGCAGGTGACGTGGCAAGTGGACAATCCACAACTTGTGGCAGGTGATGTTGCCAGGTGACGTGGCAGGTGGAAATCTACAAATTGTGGCAGGTGACGTGGCCAGGTGACGTGGCAAGTGGACAATCCACAACTTGTGGCAGGTAACGTGGCCAGGTGACGTGGCCAGGTGACATGGCAGGTGATGTGGCCAGGTGACGTGGCAAGTGGACAATGCACAACTTGTGGCAGGTGACGTGGCAAGTGAACATTCCACAGCTTGTGGCAGGTGACGTGGCAGGTGACATGGCCAGGTGACGTGGCCAGGTGACGTGGCCAGGTGATGTGGCAAGTGGACAATCCACAACTTGTGGCCAGGTGACGTGGCAGGTGACGTGGCAAGTGGACAATCCACAGCTTGTGGCAAGTGATACGCTAAATACAAGTACACTTCTGCTCTCTCAGCTGCTGGTCTCCCAAAATGGCTGAAATGGTTAAATAATAATGTTTTTTGAGCTTAGGGAGGGTCTTATGATGTTTCTTAAGTAAACGCCTATAGACGCAAACGCGGTAAAACGCGGTAAAACGCGGCTAAAATCGCGGCAAAACGGGCGTTTTTAAACGCCGGTTTTAGCCTTTAAAAACGTGTGTTCAGCAGAGTTTGCCCCGGCGTCTCGTGTGCATGGGGCCTGAATCTCCTGGGTGCCCCTGCAGCTCTTATTGGTTCCTCGCTTTGACTTTCAATTATTGCAGGTTAGAGTAATAGCATGGAGGTCAGCAGAAGGAACAAGTGAGAGATGTTGCGGACCCAGGAGATAGACATCCCGGAAATGCTGGGTTCGCTAAGGATTTCAGCAGAGGATTTCTATAGATTGGAGTGGCATTCTGGCAGGGCAAGCAGTATGGAGAGTCTTTTATTTTTTTTACAGGTACACTGCGTTAAGGCTTTTTTATTATTATAATTATTATTTTATGACAAGTACTATTCTTCCTTATTGGGTTTCTCTTTAGTAAGTAAAGTGGGCCTCTGCAGGCTCTGCAGTGCAGGGCTGAACTTGTAATCGGTCAAAAGGCCCACTTTACCAGTTCCCTGAAGGTACTGGTTTACCCAATTAGGCCAATCAGCCATTTTCAGCAAATAACAGATGTATGCTGACTTTTCACTACAATTTCAGTTTTGAGGGAGCAGATTTACTCATCCCTATTCTGAACAACCACTGACTGCTGCAGACTTTCAGTTTATAGAGGAAATACACATGTAGCGCCCTGCTCCCAATGACTGGGCGCTATGTTTCAATTTAGAGGGTATCTGAGCCAATAGTTAGGCTCAGATGTAAATAATTGATGCTAAATTAGCCTCTGTTCCGGCTATGGCTGTGTTGGGCAGACTTTCCACTGTTCGCCTGTAGGTGGCGTTACCACCTCGGGCCAATGTGGAAGACTGACAAGCCAGAGTGTATTGGGTACCTTCCCCCGGGAACAGTTCAGTGGGCGTGGTCTACCCGCTGAGCATGCTGGGGAAGGGTACTTAAGGGGCAGACGCCATCTTTTGGGGTCCTTCGTCCCCCGCGGCCCTCCTGGCGCGAGGGGTGTATCGTGTGTTTCGGGCCTCGGAACCATGCTGGTCCGAGGCTGCAACTCTACCAGATAGGCCCAGTTATGCTGACTGGGCCTACAGTTTGAAGGTGATCCTGTGCTGTCCGTCCTGAGGGAGGAAGCCACTCAATGGGAGGAAACCAGGGGAGGACTTATCCTGGAAAAGACCAAGCGGAAGGCTGGTGTCTTGAGGAGGGCCTGGTAATTCTATTGGAGGATGCACCGCAGTTAAAGTTCACCTTACAGTCTGCCGGGTTGGCTTAAAGGCTCTTGACGGTTTGGCTGGAAGTTCGGGCGTTAAATCCTGTGGCAGAGGATCCCGGATTATCCAATTTTGTCCACAACCGGTCTGTGGTCCTGATCATAGTTGGTGCATCATTCCGGCTGCTAGGCCAGGTGAGAGGGGCCTATCCGGGTGAGCAATACCCACTCAGGGAGGAGTGGTGGCTAACTTTATACGTGAGAAGTTTCCCCAGTGATCTGTACTGTGTGCCTGAACCTACCCCTTCCCTTCACCCTTCTACCATTGTTCATCTGTTTATGCAAAAGGAAAATAAAACCTATCTGCTTAAGATTTTACATCTTGTGTGGACATTGGAGTTTCTACAGACTTTCTTCCCCTAGACAACGAATACTGAGGCCCAAAGGCCCAAAACTAAAACCAGCAGCTCCCGCGGGGGTGTGCCACACACACATTTAATAAAAGAAATGTATGGCATTTTGCATTTTCTTTTTTAAATTATTATGATCAGAACAAAAAATACAAATGACTTTATATTCAGTTAAATTTGAAATATTGTATATAAATATTTCCCATTTTTATTTCCAGGACACGTGTGGTGCTTTAAGCTCCTTTTCATGCGTTTAGCGTGCTGTGTATAACTGCTGTACAAAAGAGACCGCAATAGCTCAAGCTCAAATTTGCACAGAGAACTGAATGGGGTTCATTTATCAGAGTAGAGGCTGCTCACACTTCAAAAAGAACATTCATTTACATGAAAAGCAGTAAAGCTTTGTTCACTTACTCATCTTATTCACTAAACTAAGTGAACAGCCTTATGCTTGGTACACACAGGAATTTTTTTTGTTAAACCCGGTGGGCTGAACGATACAAAACCTTACAGATTGCTGTATTAACATATCCAATGATAGTGCGGCAATCTCCTCTCTGAGCTATTGTGTTCCGCACGCCAGAACACAGTGATCAGGACTCGCAGCTATTGGCTTCTGTCATATAAGAAGCTGTACACGTGGGCCCACAGTTGGATGGTTCCTGCTGAACCGACCTCTTTCAGCCAACCAACCCATTTGGTCTTCCCCACAAAACCACATTTCCAGCATTTAATTAGGACTGCAGTACTTAGAAAAGCCTGGCCCAGAAGAGGCATTTGGTATTTTACACATCTGTTGGGGGGGGGGGGGGGGGGTCCCATCCTCAGTTTATCACGTGCTCTAATAATATGAAACTAGCAGTCTTTGCTCAGCAGCCAACAAAAGTACTTTATCTAATTACTACCTTATAATGGACATTCACACATGGCATTTCTCAAGAATTTTTAAACACTTTCATTCAGCTTTTGATCACAAAAACAACTAAGCCAATTAATGTAACCTACCAGCAATGATTCAAACAAAATGATGCATCACTCAGAGCAGTGGAGTTTAGGTAAAGACTAGAAGTCACAATCTGGGTGCCTAAGCTGTGATATCCTCCCATCCACCAAAAGACAAGACAGTCCTTGAGAAAAGACAACTCGCAACCCCATAGTCTTCAAGTATTTTATTTTGCTATACCAGTGAGTACACAGACAGTGGCAGACGCGTTTCGGCGATAAGCCTTGTTCACAGCACACCTACCATCAATAATGTTTTTTGAAACTTTTTGAAAAAACTGAAACTGGTGGCCATAGGTTTTGTTTGGTTGGTTTGTCATTTTTGTAACAGACAGCTGGTTGAAAGTGGTTGAAATTGCCTGCCAACATAGCCATGTGTATACGGCCAATTGCTCCAGTTTTGTTAAAGTGGAAGTAAACCCATCGATTAAGCAGTTTAAAAAAATCAGTTACATTCCCGGCATGCCGGGAATGCCAACTGTCACATTGGTTGTGCTCTCAACCAAACTGTCAAACCATCCAATGGCTGGTGTCATAACTGATCACATGTGCAGCATCATGGCAGTTGAAGATTAAACAGAGGCCAAGATGGCAGCTTCCTTGAAAATGATAGGAGGGTTTACTTCCACTTTAAAAATAAAATAAAAAAATTGGGGTTGATTTACCAAAGGCAAATACACTGTTCACGCTGCAAGGGAATTTCCTCAAAGCTTAGTCAAGGAGGTGTAACATTGCACATTGTTTAAATAAATTTCTATCTGATAAAAAAAAAGGAATACCCAATCACGTGCAAAGAAAATAAAATAAAAAACAGCATTTTTGCTTCAACATGATTGGATGATGGAAGTCAGCAGCAGACCTTCACCTCATTCACTAAGCTGTTGTTAAATGTACAGTCTATTTGCCTTTAGTAAATCCACCCCACTCTATTCTGTTATCTGGATGCATCTGTACCTGCTATGATAGTGTTTTTATATTAATTCATTATTGCCCTGATGTATATCTTTCTTCACATATAAATGCAGATGGAGCTGTTCTGCAAAATTGACAGTGTTGGGACATACAATAAATGGGGTTTTTGAGCAGCTAAAAAAAAAAAAAAAACACAAAAAATAAAAGCCTATGAATAAGATGAAAAAAGGGTAATTGTTTCAATTAGTATCTGTGGTAAACTATATGCATAAATTCATGTGAAATAAAATAGGAAGAACTAAACTGAATACTTTCTTTAAATATATTAATCACATACAAATAGAATGCAATATTTTCTGTCTACTACTGAAAAACAGGAGTACTTTAAATATAAAAGGCAATAATACAGTTGGGGTCTCACTATAATAAAAAAAAAAAAAATTTTATTTATTTTTTATAGTAGTTTAAAGTAGTTTTAAGCCTGTGTTCATCACAAATTCAATACCCAATCAGATTCAGGAGAATAAAAAAAAAAAATGTCAATTTGTTTTGCACTGAGTGAAATTTCTACATCAACATTAGTAAATCAGTAACCTTCACAATTGCCATACAGCATCAATGTCAACAAAGTCTCCTATGCAGCAGATAAGTCTGCTTATTACTCTAAGTATAAAAAAATAAAATCCATAAGATCATTATTTATTTTGATTTTTATTATTATATGCAGTTTTTGTTACATGTGATTATTTATCTTGTCTTTGTCTAAACTAAGAAAGTGATTTACTAAGGTACAGAGTCTTACTCTGGCCCAGATTCTGTCATTTTTTAAAGGGAACTCTTGACCCCCTTGTATTTTATTAAGCCTGTGTTCATCATAAACTCAATACCCAATCAGATTCAGGAGAATAAAAAAAAATAATATACCCCTGAACTGGGCATTTGGTAAAAACACAGACCAATGTCATTTTGTTTTACACTGAGTGAAATTTCTACATCAACATTAGTAGATCGGTAACCTTCACAATTGCCATACTGAATCAATGTCAACAAGGCTGCTTATTACTCTAAGTATAAAAAACAAAAATCCATATGATAATTATTTATTTTGATTCTTAGTATTAATACATGTGATTATTTATCTTGTCTTTGTTTAAAAAACGAAAAAGCTGTAAATTGTATCTTAATGTGCTAAGTCTTACTTTTTAGTGGTGCTCCATTGCGTACACTAAATAAAATTAATTAAAAAAGAAAGAAGAAAAATTTTCACCATAGCAATGACAATAATCAGTCTTTTTTTTTTTGCTCTAAAACTTGGTGTCATATGCAATTTTTGTTACATGTGATTATTTATCTTGTCTTTGTTTAAAAAAAAAATCTGTCTTTTTTATTTATTTTTGCTGTGACACTTGGGGGGTTATTTACTAAAGGCAAATCCACTTTGCACTACAAGTGCACTTAAAGTACACTTGAAAGTGCACTTGTAAGTGCAGTCGCTGTAGATTGCTGTAGATCTGAGGGGAAGCTCTGAAATGAGGGGAAGCTCTGCTGATTTTATCATCCAATCATGTGCAAGCTAAAATGCTATTTTTTTATTTTCCTTGCATGTCCCCCTCAGATCTACAGTGCACTTGTAGTGCAAAGTGGATTTGCCTTTAGTAAATCAACCTCTTGGTGTCATATGCAATTTTTGTTACATGTGATTATTTATCTTGTCTTTGTTTTAAAAAAAAAAAAAAAAACGCTGTAAATTGTATCTTAATGTGCTAAGTCTTACTTTTTAATGGTGGTCCATTGTGTACACTAAATAAAATGAATTGAAAAAGAAAGAAGAAAAATCTTCACCATAACACTGAAAATAAGTCTTTTTTTTTTTGCTTTGACACTTAGTAGTATAAATCAGCTAAAAATAAAAATAAATACTTCTGCTATTTAGTATAAGCATTATAAACAAATGAATGACAAAAAATAAAATAAAAGTGAGTGAGATGTATTTTTTGTTAGATTGGCTCAACCCTCTATCCCTTATCATGGTACAGAGGCCTGCAACGTAAATTAAAGGCATATTCTATCAACAACACAATGAAATAAATGAATACATAAACAAATACATAACATTTCAATAGGATATAGAAAATGCATTGTTTTTCACAAAAACTGTGAAAATATTGCCAGTACATATAATTAAATTGCAGGGCATGATGGGATAATTTAGGGTTAATCATCCTTAGTCCAATCCTTGCTGTGTTCTTCCCATTAACACACAGAGATAGTATATCTTGCTAAATCAAAGCTCACCTGGGATTTGTGCTTTTCTCTTTTTTTTTTTTTTTTTATCAGTTGGAATTTGCTTTCCTCCCAAGAGTTTGTCTGTACGTGAACCTCCAGCATCCTGGTCTCGATATAACATTTTAGCGCATTCAATAGCTATTTGTCGAGCTACATGTACCGTGTGCCCTCCTTATTTATTTCTTTATACCGACATGGAATGTAAAGTGAAGACGTACCTTTTGAACTTCAGGCATCAACGATTTTCACATCACCGATGTGGAAGATTCCCGAGTGTACCTGGGCGAGCGGATATATCAAAAGAAACAAGAGTTCATGAATATTCACAGCTTAATACAGAGAGATCTCATACTTACAGCACCTAAACACAGTGATTGTATTTTGTCTTGTATTATAAAACATTTATATAACATGGTACAGTTGGAATTCATCAAAACTTTAACCACTTCAGAGACCTTGGCTGACTGAACAATTTTTTTTTTCTTCAACTTTTGAAGATGTACAGTTTGCTGACTTTTGTATTAATTTATAAGCTACAATGCTTCAATAATAAATTATTTAATATTTAAACTAAGAAAGTAATTTACTAAGGTACAGATTCTTTAAAAGTGTCATTTTTTTTAAAGGGAACTCTTGACCCCCTTGTATTTTATTGTAAAGTAATTGCACAGCACTTTACAATATAAAGGAATACTGTATAAACTGTTGGCACTATATAAATCCTGAATAATAATAATAATAATAACTTAAAAAAAACAGACCACTAAAAAAAATCAGATCACTGTTTTTTTTGTTTTTTTAATTGATAATTACAATTATTTTAAATTAATAAATGTTTCTGGGCTTACTCAGCATAATAATCTCTAAATGCATTTTTTATCACAGTGCTATCATGGAATTCTTTATTTGTCATTGTGTTCTATTCCAATGTACGATTTGACAAAGTTTAAAATTTACAAATATTTATAAAAACACAAAATAATTGTCGGCCTCACCCTGACTATTATTTTTATGATTTTCTATTTGTAAATCATCAATAGATTTCACCTGCTTATACAAGCTAAGGTTGACCATACATTATACAATTGTCTTGTACAATGTTTCTTTAGATTTACCAAAATCATATAATATGAGGTCAAACCTAAATACCTTCAATTTGTATGCAAGCAGGCAGGCCCTTGCACTACATAGTTGAAAGTAAATCTAAAGGAAATTGAATTAGAAAATTGTATAATGTATGGCCACATAGGCGTGCACACAGGGTGTGCCAGGTGTGCCTAGGCACACCCTAATCACCCCATGTTCATTAGCATTATTCAGGAGAAGCACCAGGTGGGTGGTTGGGGGTGCCAGCGGCCATTGTAAATGCCCCCATTATATTAAAATCTAGGTTCGTCTTTAGGAACACATTACACCCGTATTTAGGGTGTATAGCAATATGCTCCCAATCAATTGGCTCCCACCACCAGCGCCCCTTCCTGTGACAGCAGGTGGCGTTCATGTGTGTGTTTGAGCTTTGGGGTGCACACCCTAATGCAATAGGCTGTGCACACCTATGTATGGCCAGCTTAAGTGTTGGGGAGATAATGGAGTTGAGTTAGTAAAATTGTAGAGTGCAGAATCTGGTGCATCTCTGCATAGCAACCAATCAGCTTCCCAATCAACTCCAATGTGTAGAATACCAGTAGCTACCAGTGTACATTTTTTTTTCAAGCTTGGTTGTTTCTAAAAAAATTAAGGGGGCGCTAAAAAACAAACTAAAATAATAACTAATAGCAAATATTCAGTACAGTGCAATAATTGCATGAGCTATACAGCAAAAATATATATATAATTTTTTATATTTTTATATTTTTTATATTTTTTTATAATATATATATATATATATTTTTATAATATAAAACATAATATATATATATATATATATATATATATATATATATATATATATATATAAATAAATTGCTGTATGGCTCATGAATTATTGCACTTTACTGAAAATTTGTTAATATTTATTATTTAAGTTTATTTTTTAGCCCTCCCTAACTATTTTTTGCTTATATGATTTATAGTATAGGACTATTCCTACACAATTGGGTTGCAGCTTTTAATTGGTCTCATAGTTGCACTTTATATATCATATTTTATTTACAAGTGTAGTGGTGTATCGCTAACTGTAGTGTATCCCTAATTGTAGTGTAGTATCCCTAACATTTATTTAAAAAATAAATAAAACTGAATATAAATAACGCAAGAATATAAATATGTAATAAAATATAAAATAAAAAGTAAAATGTATGTTACACTGCAAACAATAACAAACATTTTTAGTAGTTACTAATAAAAAGAATTATGTAACAATAATAAATATAACATTATTATAAAATAATATCATAACTTGTATAGTTCGATTACAGTTTGCATGCATGTATAAAAAAAATACCTAATTTAAAATGTATGTCTAGCACAGAGTTGCACTTTAAGGATCAGTTTACCATTTGTGCTGCAGTTGCTATAAGTGTTTCTCAAGGCAAGGGGATCGGTTTTGTAATTCAACCTAAAGAGTTGTTCATCTTTATTTATCAAAAGGATTAGTTACTTAGTGAGTCATCACTTCTGTTTTTGTTTTCTCCTCTTCAAAATAGTTTCCGTTTTTTTAATATTAGCAAATGAGATTATCAGTAAATGTTCTATAGTCTTCAGACTGCGATCCCTTTATCAGAAAAGTTTATGTACAATGAACTTTTGCTTAGTCCCATATAATGTAAGGGGCTTATAGAGACTTGCACCCAGGAGGTCCTTGTTGCACTGGAAAACTGTATTGGGAATGTTCGATAAGTCTTTCTACATTTAAAAGACGACTCAGCCAGTTTATCTTAGATGGTCAAGCTTTAAGCCTGCCTTTGCTATTTCTGCAAAAGACAGGCTAGTTTATTGCTTATTGGAAGGGTGCTATCATTTTCAGAATTTTGATTAAGACCGCAGAACCCCCTGGCTGATTAAACTAAAGCCATACGAATATGTTTATTAAGACACGATAGGCCGCAAATGATACCTTGCACCGCTTAAGGTGTCACTTCAACATTTCCACCCTCCAGATCCTCTGGCATGTTATTTTTGGAGCATACGTTCAGGGCTGCCTTAAATGCTGCTCTTGGCATCGTGCCCAGGATCTCTTAAAGTAGATGACATTTTTAGACATTCGGTGTCATTTTCCTCAATATGACCTCTACTTTCATGCCAGGGATGAATCCATCCTGTTATTAATGCATTCAGTTTCATGAGGGGAAAAAAAACGCTATTCAATTTTCACACCTGAATAGAGTCCAAAAAAATCCTAGTTTGCTCCAGTTATCGTTGTGCTGATGAGTTGAAGTCGGTCTTTCACTGTAGGTCTTTCACTAGGTTTATGGCTTTCGCTCTAGTGGGATGATGGAAAAAAGTTTTAGTGTTATGGTGTACCTGAACCCAAGAACAAAAATGTAATGCAGCTTACTAGTTCTGAGATGTGGTGGCTGCATTCGTTTTCTTTTTTTCTTTATTGTTATTTGGTGATCATGTCAGTAACACTCTTCACAAAGCTCCCTCACTGTACTGTATTTATGGAGGACCAATATTGTCATGTTGTGTGTTACAACTATAGAACACCTTTGCGACGGACCATCATACACCCAGCTTGGGTGCCTCAGTCAAGATTTAGCTTCCTCCAGTCTGGAGCCAGGAACCAGGTATTATAGATAAATATTGCACCCAAGGACTAGACGATACTAGCTTAGGTGCAAACTGGAACTGTTTATTGTAAACTCACACAGAATATATATCATGCAAGATCAGATAAGAGTTTGATCACATTATCCTAACCCATGGGTCTCCAAACTTTCTAAACCAAGGGCCAGTTGACTGTCCTTCAGATTTTAGAGGGGCCGGACTGTGGTCATTGGAAGTAGAAATTGTCTTGAAATCAGTGGAAGTAAACAGTACAATTTTAACATTAGAGAGAGGAATAGTGCCCCATCGTTGGTGTCAATGGGAGAAATAGTGCCCTGTTGTTGACGTCAGTAGCAGGAATTATGCCTCATTGTTGTTGTCACTGTATGGAATAATGTCTAGCATCAGTGGGAAGAAAAGTGCCCCAAGGGCCAGGTAAAGGAAAGCAAAGGGCAGCATCCAGCCCCTGGGCTGCAGTTTGGAGACCACTGTCCTAATTGCAAACTGTAAACAGCACATCTAAGGAACAGCTACCATAAACATAAGCAGTGATCTAATTAAACAGTAAGCTAATCAACATAAACATATAAAATCCCACAATAGTTCAGTAACAATGTAAAGTGGACACAATATTTATCACCTCTCCAAGAGATGAGCAGACAGGCAGAGATAATAGGTGACTCACTTAACAATGGGAATTCACACCTAGGAAAACCCACAAGAGACCCCAGCATCAGGTTGATTTGAGCTGATTATATTAACATCTGCTCTGAGTCTCACAATCTAAAGCAGTCATTGCTGGTTTGGGCCCAAAGATCACCGAATCCGTATCCTGGTCAGGGATTCCCAGAGTCTGTGTGCTTCGGGGAGACATGGACCCGAATCCAAAGCAAGTCCACTCCAAGGGTCCCCAGGCACACAACTCCCAATAGAGCCCCCTCAAAAGCCAGGGCTCATAGTCAGTAGGCGAGAGGATACCATACAGTCTCCTCCAAAAGCCCCTGTCCTGGTTGCTTCTGTCACAACCATCCTTTATACTCATAACTTGGTGGGAGGTTCTGTTGTCCACAGAGAAAGCAAGGAAAAATGCTAAGTGCACAAGAACTTATGAGTTTACTAGATTTCTGGAAGGATGAACAAGTATTTTTCTTGCACTTTTTAACCATACATACCAAAACACCTTCAATGGTATATTTAACAGACCAAAAGAAGTAGATAAGTAAAACGCGCTAGTAATCAAATCGAATATCAGCACCATCTCATACAATATAATTACATTCACTACTGAACTAAAAGCAACTTACAGTGAGAAAGTGAAATCCAATTACCTACGTAACCTCTTTGGATGTACTATATACGCAGGGGTGGGCCGGGCCGGGGGGCAGGGTGGAAAATTCCCCCCCCAGCTGCCCTACTTTATATGCATAACGGCCGGCGGCTGCCCGCTCGTGATTTTTTTTCTTTCAGAGGAAGTCATGTCAGTGCAGGGGCCGTGAGCTGAGGCAGAGGGAGGCGCGCCGAAGCTCAAGTGCCACTCACTTATGTAGCAGGGGCCGCACATCCCGCTGGTCGCGCTCCCACTAATCCACTGACAGTGGAGTGAGAGACAGCCTGTCAGCTCCTGCAGGGGATTTCCCCCCTCCCTCTCCTCCAAACACTGCAGCATGTGTGAGCTCCGCTCGCAGAGCCCGGCCGCCCACTCTGTTCCCTCCCCTGCTTCCTCATTGATAGGGGGAGGGAGCCTATCAGCCTCCAGTAGCTGCAAAGCATCGTGGGACATGTAGTTCCTTTCACCAGCAGTCCCATTAGCAATACTTGGGGGCAGAAACTCCCCAGCCTGTCCACAGGAGGACGAACGAGAGGCGGCGGGGGAGCTGACTGTCACTCCATTAAGGCGAGAGGACAGAGCAGAGATAATGTAAGTTTTTTGGTGAATGTTTTTTTTTTTTTTTTTTTTCATTAGAAAGAAAGGTCTTACACAATGAATATTTCTCTCTTCCTTCTCATTGTTTCATGCTGGGAGCTGAAATTAACCCCTTAACCCTTTCATGCCTAACCAGTGGCGGTGCATCCATTAGGGGCGCTCGGGCCCCGCCCCCTCTGTTTAGAGTGGATAGATTCATGCATTGCATTCATGCAACTCTAAACAAATAGAATTCTAGAATGCATCACTAGAGGGATCACCAGAAGGAAGAATGAGGTTCTGATTCCCCTATATAGATTTTCAGTAAGGCCTCATTTAGAATACGGTGTCCAGTTCTGGAGACCTCACTTACAAAAATATATTGATAAGATAGAACGAGCCCAGAGATGGGCAAAAAAAAAATAGTGAAAGTTCTGGGGGATGAAACATATCAAGGGAGACTTCAGGAATTTATTATGTACAGTCTGGAATAAAGAAGGAAAAAGAGGGGGGGGGGGACATGATTGAAGCTTTTAAATACATCAAGGGGGTGAATTAGGTTTAGGAGGTCAGTATTTTCAGTATGATGTTAAGAACAAGAACCCGGGGACATGACCTCAAACTAGCAGGAGGAAAGTTCAAAACGAATCCTAGAAAGCATTATTTTACTGAAAGGGTAGTTGATGCTGAGAATAAACTTCCAGCAGAGGTAGCGAGTCAGTCAACAGTAAGTGGATTTAGACATGCTTGGGACAAACATAGATGTATACTCAGACTGGAAGCTGACTTTGCCTGTGGATTTACCAAGAAAGCGACACACCAGCAAAGCTGCCATACAATACTGATGCTGAGTGCGCTTCTTGTGCATGTGCAAAACAGCTGGAATGTACGCGAAGGTGGTCGGTGCATGTGAAGTGTTATGCAAGGGCAGGGCGAAAGAGGAAACTTGCTGGGGTTTCCCCTATCAACACCAAAAAAATTACAAACAGTGAGCAGTGGCAGTAGAAGAGAGAAACATGGGGGGGGGGGCACAGGGTGGAAGGAGGGGGGGGGTGTCATTGTCAAAGGGCAGCAATGGCATAGCTATAGCTGGCCAGGGCTCTGACCATTCTCCCACAGTATAAAATACAAGGAGCATCAGGCTGGAAGACTCTCTTTTTATTCTTTTATGTTCTGCGCAAGAGATATGCAGAATGCTCTCACTTTCTCTCTGTGTCAGACCAGAAGGGGACATGCAACTCAACACCCCCCCCCCCCCCCCTCAGATATTTTATCCACTTTTCTAAGAGAGTTTTTTTTCACTTTTTTTGTATCTCCTTTATTTCTGTTTCAAACCTAGGCTTAAAGCAATCTGGTCAATAGCCATTTCAAATTTTTTAAGGCGTTCTTTAACCACTTCCATACAGGGCTTTTTGTACCACTTCAATACCGGGCCTATTCTAGCACTTCTCCTACATGTACAAATCATCATTCTTTTGCTAGAAAATTACTCAGAACCCCCAAACATTATATATGTTTTTTTAGCAGACACCCTAGGGAATAAAATGATGATCATTGCAACTTTTTTTCTTGCACGATATTTGCGCAATAATTTTTCAAACGCCTTTTTTTAAAAAAAAAATGGTTTCATGAATTAAAAAATAACAAAACAGTAAAGTTAGCCCAATTTTTTGGGAAAATATGAAAGATGATACGCCGAGTAAATAGATACCTAACATGTCACACTTTAAAATTGTGCACACTCATGGAATGGCGCCAAACTTCAGTACTTAAAAATCTCCATAGGCGACATTTTAATTTTTTTTACAGGTTACCAGGTTAGAATTACAGAGGAGGTCTAGTGCTAGAATTGTTGCACGCGCTCTAACGCACGCGGCGATACCTCACATGTGTGGTTTGAACGGTGTTTACATATGTGGGCGACTTACGTGTGCATTCGCTTCTGATCGCGAGCTACCGGGGACAGGGGCGTTTTAATATTTTTTTTTATTATTATTTTTTTTTACAATTATTTAACTTTTTTTTTTTTATCACTTTTATTCCTATTGCAAGGAATGTAAACATCCCTTGTAATAGGAATGTGTGTGACGGGTCCTCTTTATTGAGAGATGTGGGGTCAATAAGACCCCACATCTCTCCTCCAGGCTGGAAAGCATGAGATCAGTGAAAATGTTTTCACTGATCTCATACTTACAGCCGCAATGGCGGCTTTGTTTACATTTGAGGACCCGGGCGTGACGTCATCACATCGCGCCTGGGCCTCCGACGATCATAGAGATGACTGGTGACCATCTGGTCACCAGTCATCTCTATGCTCGTCACGTGACCCACCAACGGCGCCGGAAGATTCGCTCCGGGTCCCCGATCGCACGGGAGACCCCGGAGAAGCACCGGATGGCGGCGGGAGGGGGGGATGTCCCCTCCCGCCGCCTATAAGAACGATCAAGCGGCGGAACCGCCGCTATGATCGTTCTTTTGGTGCACAGAATCGCCGGCACTTTAAAAGGATATCTGAATGATGCCTCTAGCTGCAGACATCATTCAGATATCCCCCTACAAAGCCAGGACGTCATATGACGTCCACCCAGGATGGGAGATCCCATCTGTGGACGTCATTTGACTATGGCTGGGTAGGGAAGTGGTTAAAAAGGGCCAGTGACCAGATTGTTTTTAGCCTTGGTTTGATACAGCATTAAAGGAGATACAAATCCATAATTGGCCTAGGTTCTTCACCTCTTCCCTCCCTGCCTATTGTAAAATGACGGCCGGGGTGGGAGCACTGTCGTTCTGGGAGAACGTCATATGATGTCCTCCCGGGATCGTGCTTCATATGCGCCCCACGGGCCGCACTCCGGCGCAATCTGTCACCCGTCGTGTCCACTGTACCAGCCCACTGCCGGTACCATGTGATCGCTGTGGCCAATCACAGCAGATCACATGACAGTTGTACACAATGAAAGGCTTTGTTACATGTGTACGATGATGAGCTCTGTGATTGGTCACAGTCATTGCATGGTATAGACAGGGCCAGTCACAGCCCATCTGTACCATGTGATCGCTGTGGCCAATCACAGCAGATCACATGACAGTTGTACACAATGAAAGGCTTTGTTACATGTGTACTATTATAATGAGCTCTGTGATTGGTCACAGTCATTGCATGTTACAGACAGGGCCAGTCACAGCCCATCTGTACCATATGATTAGCTGTGGCCAATCACAGCTAATCACAATAGTAAACACTGAATGAATAGTTTTCATTCAGAAAAAATTGGTTGCTTGTAAATGCACAGTTATAAGCAATCGTAGTGTGTGATTTAATAAAAAAATAAAAAAATAAATCCTGATAACCTGTGTTCTCCTAGTGAAAGTAGCACATACAGTACATTAGTACAGTGGCAGTGCATATTTTTAGCACTGATCACTGTATTAGTGTCACTGGTTCCCGCAAAGTGTCAAAAGTGTCAGATAAATTCAGATTGTCCACTGCAATATTGCAGTCCCACTATAAGTCGCTGATCGCCGCCATTACTACTGTAGTAAAAATAAAAAATAAAAAAAATCCATAAAAGTTTGTAGACACTATAACGTTTATGTAAACCAATCAATATACACTTATTGGGATTTTGTTTACCAAAAATATGTAGCAGAAAATATATTGGCCTAAATTGATGAAGAAATTTGTTTTTTGTTTTTTTTTTTATTATTGGATGTGTTTTATAGCAGAACGTAAATATATATATATATATATATATATATATATATATATATATTGTGACAGCAGGAAGGTAAAGTCACCTGGTTGCATCCAGGGGGGTAGATATATTTCTCCCAGATTCAGGCTTTATGCCGACTTATACAACTAGGGAGTTGATGAAGCCCAGCTGAGGCTAGTGGGCTCATGAATGACTCATACCTCTAGGGAGAGTGCTGGGCGTCGTGAGGCAGGGAGTTGATGAGACCAGCTGAAGCTTGTCAGCTCATTTAGGCCTCTATAAGAACTCCCAGCTTCATTAGATGTTAGCTCATGCCTGGAACCAGACCTGTGTGGACTGTCTAGGGAGAGTGAACCCCTGTGCGGTGAGGCAAAGCCTGTGTGGCTATTTGTTTGGACTTTTACTAAACCAGGGACTTAGGGACTAGGACAGCACCAGGCTGATCCCAGTTGTTAGTTTAGGAAACCTGCATGTTTAGTCAGAGGTCAAACTGACCAGGATTTATTTTGTTTATGTTTCTTTTTGGCTTTGCTGTGTTTTGTCACTGTACATAGAGAAATAAACCGCACCTTTTGATTTTGAAAACCACAACCTCCGTCTGCTGGCCCTGTTTTTGTGTGGGGAGCCCAACCAGGGGGTCACACACACCCGCTACCGAGTTAACCCCCTCACAGTTGGTGGAGAACCAGTGGCAGTTTTTTTTAAGCCAGCATGGAGGAGATACTGAAACAGCTGGCTCTAGCAAATGCCAATCAACAGCAGACAAATGCAGGTTTGCAAAGGAGCCTTGCAGCCCAGCAGCAAGCTCATCAACAAGCCCAGCAGCAATCTGAGGCCCGCTTCATAGACCTGTTACAGAAGCAAGAGCAGAGACTACAACAAATGGAAGCAGTAATGCAGCAACGTCCGCAGACCAGTGAGGAAAGCCGTCCCACTAATACCGCGTCCTTTGGGGTGAGTCGTTTATTGACAAAAATGACTGGAGAGGATGATCCAGAGGTATTTTTGACCACATTTGAAAGGACTGCTGAAAGAGAAAAGTGGCCTGAGGAGCAGTGGGCTGGACTGGTGGCTCCTCTGTTAACTGGTGAATCGCAGAAGGCTTACTATGACCTAGAGCCTGACCAAGCAAAAGACTATGTGATGCTAAAAGCTGAAATATTGGCAAGGCTGGGTGTCACCCTGGCTGTCCGGGCTCAGCGTGTGCATAACTGGACTTTCCAGCTTGGAAAACCCCCCAGGTCTCAAATGTATGATCTCATTCACCTGAGCAGGAAGTGGCTACAGCCAGAGACTTTGTCCGCACCAGAGATTGTGGAACGTGTTGTAATGGATCGGTTTTTGAGAGCTCTTCCTACTGCCATCCAAAAGTGGGTAAGCCATGGAGACCCAGAGACGGCCGGTGGTCTTGTGGATCGTGTAGAGAAATACTTGGCTACAGAGAACCTGACGGCCTCTTCCAGAGACTCTCGGACTTTCCACCCTAAGACCAGACCATCCCCAGGGGCGGATAAGAGGATTCCAAGGGGTGAGGGTGGAGAGAGTGAGAGGGTGGGAGCTCTACCCAAAGTTTGGCGAGAACAGCCTGGGAAGTCAGGGGCTCAAGAGGCAGCCAAATGGATTGTTTGCTACCGCTGCCGGCAAGCGGGACATATTGCAGCAAATTGCCTGGTTGTGGAGGAACCCATGCAATGTGACTTTCTGATGGACAGACGTCAGTCGCTGTGTGCGACAGTCGCATGCACTGCCATTCGGGGAACTGAGAAACATTTATGCAAAATGTGTATTAATGGTAGAAATGTTGTGGTATTACTGGATTCAGGTAGCCTTGTGACCCTGATAAAGGCTGAATTAGTTAAAACAGAGGTCTCTGGGAATAGCAAGGTAGCTGTTATTTGTGTGCATGGGGACACCCGAGAGTATCCAGTGACTACAGTGTGTTTCGAGACCCCCAAAGGTACCCTCTCTCATCCAGTGGGGTTAGTATCTCAATTACCGCATGATGCCATTGTGGGAAGGGATTTTCCGAAGTTCTGGGAACTGTGGGATGATCCTGAGCCCCCCACTGGTGCCCCTATGTACCAGGAATGTGATAGCCAGAACTCCTCTGAGAGTGGTGAGGACTCTCCAGAATTTCCCTTGTCAGTATTGGCAGGGGAGACTCAAGAAACTGGAGAGGAGCCCACCTCCTCAGACGAAAACCTACCGTCTGTGGAGTTTTCTGATCTGGAGGTTCACAGGGAAAATTTTGCCACAGAACAGTTAAAAGACCCCGCCCTAATAAAGGCACGGGAAAACGTAGTGGAAATAGATGGCGAGTTAGTGAACCCAGATAATACCTGCACTTACCCATACTTCAGCGTAGAGAAGGACCTACTGTATCGGGTGGCAAAAAGGGCAGAAGAAACCGTTGAGCAGCTTGTGGTGCCCAAACCTTACAGGAAGTTGGTGTTGGAGTTGGCCCATGGGCACATTCTTGGAGGTCATCTGGGGACAGAGAAAACCCGAGAGAGGGTATTACAGAGATTCTATTGGCCTGGGGTGATGAAGGACATAGAAAATTATTGTTCCTCCTGCCCTGTGTGTCAGAGGTCGGCCCCGATGCCACATTTCCGTAGCCCGCTGGTCCCTCTACCCATCATTGAGGTCCCGTTTGAGAGAATCGCAATGGATTTGGTAGGTCCTATAATCAAGTCCGCTAGGGGGCACCAGTACATATTGGTTATAATGGACTATGCCACCCGTTATCCAGAAGCGATCCCTCTCAGAAATACCTCGGCCAAAACCATAGCCAAAGAGCTATCTCTTGTTTTTAGCCGGGTGGGTATTTGTAAAGAACTGCTTACGGACCAAGGTACACCCTTTATGTCCCGGGTTATGAAAGAGCTGTGTAAATTGCTCAAAGTGACGCAATTGCGTACATCTGTGTATCACCCCCAAACCGATGGGCTGGTTGAAAGATTCAACAAAACCCTAAAACAAATGTTGAAGAAAGTGGTGGATAGAGATGGAAAGGATTGGGACTGTCTACTTCCTTATTTGATGTTTGCTATTAGGGAGGTGCCCCAATCCTCTACGGGATTCTCCCCCTTTGAGTTACTGTATGGGAGACACCCAAGAGGGCTGTTGGATATTGCCAAGGAAACTTGGGAAAGTGAGAGTTCTCCCCACAGGAGTGTGATTGAGCATGTCGCCCTGATGCAAGATCGAATTGCACAGGTAATGCCCATCGTGAAGGAACATTTGGCCCAAGCGCAGTTGGCACAGCAGAGAGTGTACAACCGTGGAGCAAAGACCCGTACCTTTTCCCCGGGGGATAGGATATTGGTACTTGTCCCTACGGTTGAAAGTAAATTCCTTGCCAAATGGCAAGGCCCCTACGAGATAATGGAAAAAGTGAGCGAAGTGAATTACAAGGTCAGACAACCAGGAAGGCGAAAGCCCGAACAGATATATCACGTTAATCTGTTGAAAGCCTGGAGGGATAGAGAGTCCCTAGTCGCAGAAACTTGGTCACCAGTAGGGATGAGCTTCGTGTTCGAGTCGAACATACGTTCGACTCGAACATTGGCTGTTCGATCGTTCGACGAAGATCGAACGATTTGGGCCGTTCGCGCCAAATTCGAGTGACGCGAACGGCCCACAATGCACTACGCCATCGCAGTGTCATCCAGGCGCTGTGATTGGCCAAGCATGCACTGTGACCCCGCATGCTTGGCCAATCACAGCGCCGGCAGCGAGGAGAGCAATGATTGGCCACAGGCAGGATGCCTGTGGCCAATTATTGCTGAGGGTGTTTAGTACACGCCCCACACTATAAAAGGCCGCCAGCACGGCGGCCTAGTGTAGTGTGTTCCGGAGCAGGGATAGAGTAGCATAGGCAGGGACAGTGACTGTTATTTCTTTCTTGCTTAACCTGGATTCCTTTAGTTTAGGGAAAGAGAAGGATAGGTAGGGAGAGTGTCAGTGTGTTTTGTGCTTCTGCTATAGTGTGCTTAAAAAAAACATTTATTCTAGGGACAGAAAACTCTAGGTAGGGACAGTGTCAGTTTCTTTCACTCTGCAAGTCCTTGTTTCCAGGGACCTGTAAGGACAGTGAGTTAATTGTCCTTGTGCTATATTGTGCTTAAAAAAAACATTTATTCTAGGGACAGAAAACTCTAGGTAGGGACAGTGTCAGTTTCTTTCACTCTGCAAGTCCTTGTTTCCAGGGACCTGTAAGGACAGTGAGTTAATTGTCCTTGTGCTATATTGTGATTAAAAAAAACATTTATTCTAGGGACAGAAAACTCTAGGTAGGGACAGTGTCAGTTTCTTTCACTCTGCAAGTCCTTGTTTCCAGGGACCTGTAAGGACAGTGAGTTAATTTTCCTTGTGCTATATTGTGCTTAAAAAAAACATTTTTTCTAGGGACAGAAAACTGTAGGTAGGGAGAGTGTTTTTTTTCTTTCACTCTGCAAGTCCTTGTTTCCAGGGACCTGTAAGGACAGTGAGTTAATTGTCCTTGTGCTATATTGTGCTTAAAAAAACCATTTATTCTAGGGACAGAAAACTCTAGGTAGGGACAGTGTCAGTTTCTTTCACTCTGCAAGTCCTTGTTTCCAGGGACCTGTAAGGACAGTGAGTTAATTGTCCTTGTGCTATATTGTGCTTAAAAAAAACATTTATTCTAGGGACAGAAAACTCTAGGTAGGGACAGTGTCAGTTTCTTTCACTCTGCAAGTCCTTGTTTCCAGGGACCTGTAAGGACAGTGAGTTAATTTTCCTTGTGCTATATTGTGATTAAAAAAAACATTTTTTCTAGGGACAGAAAACTGTAGGTAGGGAGAGTGTTTTTTTTCTTTCACTCTGCAAGTCCTTGTTTCCAGGGACCTGTAAGGACAGTGAGTTAATTTTCCTTGTGCTATATTGTGCTTAAAAAAAACATTTATTCTAGGGACAGAAAACTCTAGGTAGGGACAGTGTCAGTTTCTTTCACTCTGCAAGTCCTTGTTTCCAGGGACCTGTAAGGACAGTGAGTTAATTTTCCTTGTGCTATATTGTGCTTAAAAAAAACATTTATTCTAGGGACAGAAAACTCTAGGTAGGGACAGTGTCAGTTTCTTTCACTCTGCAAGTCCTTGTTTCCAGGGACCTGTAAGGACAGTGAGTTAATTGTCCTTGTGCTATATTGTGCTTAAAAAAAACATTTATTCTAGGGACAGAAAACTCTAGGTAGGGACAGTGTCAGTTTCTTTCACTCTGCAAGTCCTTGTTTCCAGGGACCTGTAAGGACAGTGAGTTAATTTTCCTTGTGCTATATTGTGATTAAAAAAAACATTTATTCTAGGGACAGAAAACTCTAGGTAGGGACAGTGTCAGTTTCTTTCACTCTGCAAGTCCTTGTTTCCAGGGACCTGTAAGGACAGTGAGTTAATTTTCCTTGTGCTATATTGTGATTAAAAAAAACATTTTTTCTAGGGACAGAAAACTGTAGGTAGGGAGAGTGTTTTTTTTCTTTCACTCTGCAAGTCCTTGTTTCCAGGGACCTGTAAGGACAGTGAGTTAATTTTCCTTGTGCTATATTGTGCTTAAAAAAAACATTTTTTCTAGGGACAGAAAACTGTAGGTAGGGAGAGTGTTTTTTTTCTTTCACTCTGCAAGTCCTTGTTTCCAGGGACCTGTAAGGACAGTGAGTTAATTGTCCTTGTGCTATATTGTGCTTAAAAAAAACATTTATTCTAGGGACAGAAAACTCTAGGTAGGGACAGTGTCAGTTTCTTTCACTCTGCAAGTCCTTGTTTCCAGGGACCTGTAAGGACAGTGAGTTAATTTTCCTTGTGCTATATTGTGCTTAAAAAAAACATTTATTCTAGGGACAGAAAACTCTAGGTAGGGACAGTGTCAGTTTCTTTCACTCTGCAAGTCCTTGTTTCCAGGGACCTGTAAGGACAGTGAGTTAATTTTCCTTGTGCTATATTGTGCTTAAAAAAAACATTTATTCTAGGGACAGAAAACTCTAGGTAGGGACAGTGTCAGTTTCTTTCACTCTGCAAGTCCTTGTTTCCAGGGACCTGTAAGGACAGTGAGTTAATTGTCCTTGTGCTATATTGTGCTTAAAAAAAACATTTATTCTAGGGACAGAAAACTCTAGGTAGGGACAGTGTCAGTTTCTTTCACTCTGCAAGTCCTTGTTTCCAGGGACCTGTAAGGACAGTGAGTTAATTTTCCTTGTGCTATATTGTGATTAAAAAAAACATTTATTCTAGGGACAGAAAACTCTAGGTAGGGACAGTGTCAGTTTCTTTCACTCTGCAAGTCCTTGTTTCCAGGGACCTGTAAGGACAGTGAGTTAATTTTCCTTGTGCTATATTGTGATTAAAAAAAACATTTTTTCTAGGGACAGAAAACTGTAGGTAGGGAGAGTGTTTTTTTTCTTTCACTCTGCAAGTCCTTGTTTCCAGGGACCTGTAAGGACAGTGAGTTAATTTTCCTTGTGCTATATTGTGCTTAAAAAAAACATTTTTTCTAGGGACAGAAAACTGTAGGTAGGGAGAGTGTTTTTTTTCTTTCACTCTGCAAGTCCTTGTTTCCAGGGACCTGTAAGGACAGTGAGTTAATTGTCCTTGTGCTATATTGTGCTTAAAAAAAACATTTATTCTAGGGACAGAAAACTCTAGGTAGGGACAGTGTCAGTTTCTTTCACTCTGCAAGTCCTTGTTTCCAGGGACCTGTAAGGACAGTGAGTTAATTTTCCTTGTGCTATATTGTGCTTAAAAAAAACATTTATTCTAGGGACAGAAAACTCTAGGTAGGGACAGTGTCAGTTTCTTTCACTCTGCAAGTCCTTGTTTCCAGGGACCTGTAAGGACAGTGAGTTAATTTTCCTTGTGCTATATTGTGATTAAAAAAAACATTTATTCTAGGGACAGAAAACTCTAGGTAGGGACAGTGTCAGTTTCTTTCACTCTGCAAGTCCTTGTTTCCAGGGACCTGTAAGGACAGTGAGTTAATTTTCCTTGTGCTATATTGTGATTAAAAAAAACATTTTTTCTAGGGACAGAAAACTGTAGGTAGGGAGAGTGTTTTTTTTCTTTCACTCTGCAAGTCCTTGTTTCCAGGGACCTGTAAGGACAGTGAGTTAATTTTCCTTGTGCTATATTGTGCTTAAAAAAAACATTTTTTCTAGGGACAGAAAACTGTAGGTAGGGAGAGTGTTTTTTTTCTTTCACTCTGCAAGTCCTTGTTTCCAGGGACCTGTAAGGACAGTGAGTTAATTGTCCTTGTGCTATATTGTGCTTAAAAAAAACATTTATTCTAGGGACAGAAAACTCTAGGTAGGGACAGTGTCAGTTTCTTTCACTCTGCAAGTCCTTGTTTCCAGGGACCTGTAAGGACAGTGAGTTAATTTTCCTTGTGCTATATTGTGATTAAAAAAAACATTTTTTCTAGGGACAGAAAACTGTAGGTAGGGAGAGTGTTTTTTTTCTTTCACTCTGCAAGTCCTTGTTTCCAGGGACCTGTAAGGACAGTGAGTTAATTTTCCTTGTGCTATATTGTGATTAAAAAAAACATTTTTTCTAGGGACAGAAAACTGTAGGTAGGGAGAGTGTTTTTTTTCTTTCACTCTGCAAGTCCTTGTTTCCAGGGACCTGTAAGGACAGTGAGTTAATTGTCCTTGTGCTATATTGTGCTTAAAAAAAACTTTTTTTCTAGGGACAGAAAACTCTAGGTAGGGAGAGTGTTTTTTTTTTTTCACTCTGCAAGTCCTTGTTTCCAGGGACCTGTAAGGACAGTGAGTTAATTGTCCTTGTGCTATATTGTGCTTAAAAAAAACATTTATTCTAGGGACAGAAAACTCTAGGTAGGGACAGTGTCAGTTTCTTTCACTCTGCAAGTCCTTGTTTCCAGGGACCTGTAAGGACAGTGAGTTAATTTTCCTTGTGCTATATTGTGCTTAAAAAAAACATTTATTCTAGGGACAGAAAACTCTAGGTAGGGACAGTGTCAGTTTCTTTCACTCTGCAAGTCCTTGTTTCCAGGGACCTGTAAGGACAGTGAGTTAATTGTCCTTGTGCTATATTGTGCTTAAAAAAAACATTTATTCTAGGGACAGAAAACTCTAGGTAGGGACAGTGTCAGTTTCTTTCACTCTGCAAGTCCTTGTTTCCAGGGACCTGTAAGGACAGTGAGTTAATTTTCCTTGTGCTATATTGTGATTAAAAAAAACATTTATTCTAGGGACAGAAAACTCTAGGTAGGGACAGTGTCAGTTTCTTTCACTCTGCAAGTCCTTGTTTCCAGGGACCTGTAAGGACAGTGAGTTAATTTTCCTTGTGCTATATTGTGATTAAAAAAAACATTTTTTCTAGGGACAGAAAACTGTAGGTAGGGAGAGTGTTTTTTTTCTTTCACTCTGCAAGTCCTTGTTTCCAGGGACCTGTAAGGACAGTGAGTTAATTGTCCTTGTGCTATATTGTGCTTAAAAAAAACATTTATTCTAGGGACAGAAAACTCTAGGTAGGGACAGTGTCAGTTTCTTTCACTCTGCAAGTCCTTGTTTCCAGGGACCTGTAAGGACAGTGAGTTAATTTTCCTTGTGCTATATTGTGATTAAAAAAAACATTTTTTCTAGGGACAGAAAACTGTAGGTAGGGAGAGTGTTTTTTTTCTTTCACTCTGCAAGTCCTTGTTTCCAGGGACCTGTAAGGACAGTGAGTTAATTTTCCTTGTGCTATATTGTGATTAAAAAAAACATTTTTTCTAGGGACAGAAAACTGTAGGTAGGGAGAGTGTTTTTTTTCTTTCACTCTGCAAGTCCTTGTTTCCAGGGACCTGTAAGGACAGTGAGTTAATTTTCCTTGTGCTATATTGTGCTTAAAAAAACATTTTTTCTAGGGACAGAAAACTGTAGGTAGGGAGAGTGTTTTTTTTCTTTCACTCTGCAAGTCCTTGTTTCCAGGGACCTGTAAGGACAGTGAGTTAATTGTCCTTGTGCTATATTGTGCTTAAAAAAAACATTTATTCTAGGGACAGAAAACTCTAGGTAGGGACAGTGTCAGTTTCTTTCACTCTGCAAGTCCTTGTTTCCAGGGACCTGTAAGGACAGTGAGTTAATTTTCCTTGTGCTATATTGTGATTAAAAAAAACATTTTTTCTAGGGACAGAAAACTGTAGGTAGGGAGAGTGTTTTTTTTCTTTCACTCTGCAAGTCCTTGTTTCCAGGGACCTGTAAGGACAGTGAGTTAATTGTCCTTGTGCTATATTGTGCTTAAAAAAAACATTTATTCTAGGGACAGAAAACTCTAGGTAGGGACAGTGTCAGTTTCTTTCACTCTGCAAGTCCTTGTTTCCAGGGACCTGTAAGGACAGTGAGTTAATTTTCCTTGTGCTATATTGTGCTTAAAAAAAACATTTTTTCTAGGGACAGAAAACTGTAGGTAGGGAGAGTGTTTTTTTTCTTTCACTCTGCAAGTCCTTGTTTCCAGGGACCTGTAAGGACAGTGAGTTAATTGTCCTTGTGCTATATTGTGCTTAAAAAAAACATTTTTTCTAGGGACAGAAAACTGTAGGTAGGGAGAGTGTTTTTTTTTTTTCACTCTGCAAGTCCTTGTTTCCAGGGACCTGTAAGGACAGTGAGTTAATTTTCCTTGTGCTATATTGTGCTTAAAAAAAACATTTATTCTAGGGACAGAAAACTCTAGGTAGGGACAGTGTCAGTTTCTTTCACTCTGCAAGTCCTTGTTTCCAGGGACCTGGAGAGACATTGAGTGAATTGTCCTTGTGCTATATTGTGATTAAAAAAAACATTTATTCTAGGGACAGAAAACTCTAGGTAGGGACAGTGTCAGTTTCTTTCACTGTGAAAGTCCTTGTTTCAAGGGACAGAGAAGGACACCTGAAGGTAGCCCTTATTGCTTTTTTCCCATCTCCCTGCAGGCCATCTATTAGAATGTCTGGAAGGCAAACAAGGAGAGGCAGACAGTCAGGAGGCAATAAAAGAGGGCAAGCAGGCTCTGTGTCTGGGGGCAACAGTGCTGGTCGTGGACGCGGTGCATTGTCATCAGCACATGGCCATGGGACACGCTTGTCCTTCTTTTCGGCAGCTGGACATGTTGAGCCACATCATGCCGAAGACTTGGTAGAGTGGATGACCAAGCCCTCCTCCTCCTCCTCATCCTCTCTCACCCAGGCTCAGGGTACTGGAAAAGCAGCTGCCAAAGCGTCGTCTTCCCTGGTATCAATGTCAGACAAATCATCAGTCACTCCTTCCCTAGACCCACCATGTCCTCCTCCTGAGGAGTCCCCCGAACTGTTTCAGCACAGTGTTGGGTACATGCTCCAGGAGGATGCCCAGCGTTTCGAAGGGTCTGATGATGAAACCCAGCTAGAGGAAGGCAGTAGCGTGAGAGCAGACAGAGGGGATGCTCAAGAAGGACACCAATCTGGCAGTCATGTTCCAGCAGCTGCAGCATACTGCCAGATTGGCTCCAGTGATGAGGAGGGAGGGGATGATGAGGTCAATGACTCCACGTGGGTGCCTAATAGGAGAGAGGAGGAGGAGGAGGATGAGGAGGAGGCACATCTCCAACGAGGCAGGATGCCCTTTGGTGGCCAGCGTAAGGGCAGTACACCGACGGAATCACACCGCAGAGCTCCGCCTGTGCAGGGCGCTGCCTCTGCCCGTCATTCAAAAAGTTCTTTGGTGTGGGCCTTTTTTGAGGCTAGTGCATCAGATCGCACAGCTGCTGTTTGCAACATATGTCTCAAGCGTATATCGCGTGGCCAAAACATCAGCCGCTTGGGTACCACATGCCTGACCAGACATATGTTGACCTGCCATGCAGCTCGTTGGCAAGCCTACCTCAAAGACCCACACCAAAGAACAAAGCGGACCTCTCCTTGCACCGCATCAGCTGGGATCTCCAACCCCACTATAACTTCAGTCCTCTCTGAAACATGCACTGAGAGGAATGAAGGTGTAGAATTTGGTGTGTCACAGCCAAGTACTTGCGCCCACTCTGCTAGCAGTACACCGACGTCCGATTCTAGCAGGCAAATTTCCCTGCCCCAGCTGCTGGACCGTCGAAAGAAGTTCACTCCCAGCCATCCACATGCCCAGCGGTTGAATGCTAGCTTGGCTAAATTGCTAGCGCTTCAACTGCTGCCTTTTCAGTTGGTAGACTCGGCCCCCTTCCGTGAGTTTGTGCAATGTGCGGTTCCTCAGTGGCAGGTTCCCAAACGCCACTTTTTCTCACGGAAGGCTATTCCGGCTCTCTACCGGCATGTGGAAGGCAATGTCTTGGCCTCGCTGGACAGGGCGGTCAGCGGTAAGGTGCATATTACCGCTGACTCATGGTCCAGCAGGCATGGACAGGGACGTTACCTTTCTTTCACGGCCCATTGGGTCACTCTTTTGGCAGCTGGGAAGGATTCAGGACAAGGTGCAGTAGTGTTGGAGGTTGTCCCACCGCCACGCCTCCAAAATGCTACTACTGGTTGTGACACACCTCTCTCCTCCACCCCCTCCTCTTCTTCTTCCTCCATGGCCTCTTCCTGTGGTTTGTCCTATGAACCAGCGGTGCTCCGTAGCCGTTCACGGGGCTACGCAAGTACGCAGGCAAAAAGATGCCATGCCGTGCTTGCGCTGGTGTGTTTGGGGGACAGAAGCCACACTGGGGCAGAGGTCCTGTCTGCTCTGCAGGGCCAGGCCGAGAGGTGGTTGACGCCACGCCAGCTTAAGCCAGGAATGGTGGTTTGCGACAATGGCACCAACCTCCTCTCCGCCCTCCGACAGGGACAACTGACCCATGTGCCCTGTGTGGCTCACGTCCTTAACCTGGTGGTGCAGCGCTTCTTGGGCAGGTACCCGGGCTTACAGGATGTCCTGAGGCAGGCCAGGAAAGTCTGTGTGCATTTCCGCAGATCTTATAATGCCAGTGCTCGCCTGGCTGAGCTGCAAAAGGAGTTGAACCTGCCCAAGAACCGCCTTATATGTGACATGCCCACCAGGTGGAACTCAACGTTGGCCATGCTGCAGCGGCTGCACACGCAGCAGAGGGCCATCAATGAGTACCTGTGCGACTACGGCACCAGGACAGGGTCAGGGGAGCTTGGTTTTTTTTCTCCACGCCAGTGGGGCATGATCAGGGATGCATGCACTGTCCTGGCACCATTTGAGGAGGCCACGAGGATGGTGAGCAGTGACAGTGCATGCATCAGTGACACTGTACCTCTTGTCCACCTGTTGGAGCACACGCTGCGTGGAATAATGGACAGGGCACTTGAGGCAGAACAGAGGCAGGAAGAGGAGGACTTCCTTGCCTCTCAAGGCCCCCTTTACCCAGACAGTGTTCCTTCTGTCCCACCCATCGCACAGGAAGAGGAGGAGGAGGAGGAGGAGGAGGAGGAGGAGGAGGATTGTGTCAGCATGGAGGTGGAGGCTGGCACTCAGCATCATCAGCAGCAGTCTTTTAGGGATGATTTACAGTCCCAAGAAACCAGTGGACTTGTACGTGGCTGGGAGGAGGTGGCTGCGGATCATGTCGTCCTTAGTGACCCAGAGGACTCCGGAGCGAATGCCTCAGCAAACCTACGCTGCATGGCCTCCCTGATCCTGCAAAGTCTGCGGAAGGATCCTCGTATTCTTCGGATCAAGGAGAGGGACCATTACTGGCTGGCCACTCTCCTTGATCCACGGTACAAGGGTAAGGTTGCGGACCTTATGTTACCGTCGCAGAGGGAGCAGAGGATGAGACAACTCCGGGAGGCCTTGCAGAAAGGTCTGTGCAACGCGTTCCCAGAGACTGGGAGGTTGCAAACTCCTGGTCCTGGACAACGAGTTGCTGAGGCTTCGGCCAGTCAAAGAAGGAGCGGTGGGGAAGGTGGCCGTCTGACCGATGCGTTCAGACAATTCTTTAGTCCGCAGCCCCAAAGTATGATCGGTTCCAGCAACCATCGCCAGCGTCTGATAAACATGGTGCAGGAATATCTAGGGGCAAGGTCAGACTTGGACACCTTCCCCACCGAAAATCCTCTGGCTTACTGGGTCTTGAGGATGGATCACTGGCCAGAGCTTGCACAGTATGCAATTGAGCTACTGGCCTGTCCTGCATCCAGCGTTCTTTCGGAACGCACATTCAGTGCTGCTGGAGGATTTGTCACGGATCACAGGGTGCGCCTGTCCACCGACTCGGTTGATCGACTGACTTTCATCAAGATGAACCAGTCTTGGATCACCACCAGCTACCACACACCTGATGCTGATATAACAGACTAATTGATTTTAAAATGTCACATCCCTTCAAGACTGATGCTGATGCTGAGTGCCTGTGCTGTTATGTTGACTGGCTATCCTCCTCCTCCGAGTCCTCAATGATACGATTGATGATGATAGCTTGGAAGATCATTTTTGTTTATGGGTGCCGCCACCAGTGCCTAACGCCCAATTTTTCAGCCCCTGTTTAACAGGGGCGTGTAATTACAATTTTTGAAGCAATACTTTGCAACAGGGCTCATTGCTGTGCTCCAAGTACAGTATCTGTGAGGAGTTGCAGTGTTGTGCCACCAGTGCCTAAGGCCCAATTTTTCAGCCCCTGTTTAACAGGGGCGTGTCATTACAATTTTTGAAGCAATACTTTGCAACAGGGCTCATTGCTGTGCTCCAAGTACAGTATCTGTGAAGGGTTGCAGTGTTGTGCCACCAGTGCCTAAGGCCCAATTTTTCAGCCCCTGTTCAACAGGGGCATGTAATTACAATTCTTGATCTAATAATTCACAGCAGGGCCCATTGCTGCACCCACCAAGAGTAACTGTCAGGGCTTACAGTGTTGTGGCACCAGCACCACCATCAAAGGCCCAATTTTTACTACCACTGTTCAACAATTATATGTAATTAAAATTCCTGATATAATAGTTGACAGCAGGGCGTTCCAGCACCAACCAAGAGTAACTGTGAGTGCTTACAGTGTTGTGCCAACACCAACAACTAAGGGGCCTATTTCTGCAGAGTATATACGGCAGGTCCCTACTTTCAAACATCCAACTTACAAACGACTCCTACTTGCAAACGCAAGAAGACAACAGGAAGTGAGAGGAAATCTACCACTAGGAAGGAAAATTCTCTCCTGTAAGAATAAATATGGGAGAAAGGTGTCTCCTCTGTACTGATGCTTTATCAGCAATCCTTGTTTCAAGAAAAACACCACATTTCAAAAACAGTTGTCATTAGGACGGAAAGTGAGGTGAAATGTTCTGAACAGGGGCACAGACAGCAAAACAAATGTTACAGGGGTGATAACCCTTACCTATGTTTTCCAAAAAGTATAAAAATAGATTTTTGGTCTGGAGCTACACTTCAACAATGTACCTGTTCAAAATTACAAACAGATTCTACATAAGAACAAACCTACAGTCCCTGTCTTGTATGCACCGCCTGTATACGGCTGTTCAGAGTATATAGGGCCTTTTTTATTTTATGTGCGGGGTTCCCCTTAATATCCATACAAGACCCAAAGGGGCTGGTAATGGGCTGGGGTAGGGGGGGGGTCATGGGGTAGCTATGCCATTTTTCTTAAAGATTTTCATCCATATTACCGGGACCAGACATTACATTAAAGCCGCAAGCAGTTTTAAATGGCTTTTTTTTCCTTTAGAAGTGTCATTTTGTGCAGGGACAGTTCTAAACACGGGAAACACGTGGCACTTCACAGGCATACTTTAGACACCCCCCAGGTACGATATTTAAAGGAATATTTGACTTTTTTTTTTTCACTTTATGCATCATTAAAATGACTGCTCCCGGAAAACGACCGTTTTTAAAACTTATTTTTGCATTGATACATGTCCCCTGGTGCAGAACCCGGGTTCCCAAACCCTTTTTAGGACAATAACATGCATAATAGTTGTTATAATTAGCACTTTAGAATTCGAACGTTCGCATCCATTGTATTTAATAGGGTTCTAATGTTCGTTCGAACTTTCGGTCCGTTCGCGGGTTCTGGTGCGAACCGAACCCGGGGGTGTTCGGCTCATCACTAGTCACCAGCTCAAACTGGTTGCGTGATTCCGGAGGTTGGAATAGCAGCCACCTTGTCACAACCCCAACAACAGGAGGTTAAGGAGTTTGTGCTTCGCAACAAGGAGGTGTTCTCTGAGCTGCCGGGACAAACATCTGGGGTAGAGCATGATATTATTACCCCGCCCGGTGAAAGGGTGAAGTTAAAACCCTATCGGATCCCAGAGGCCCGACGGGAGGCAATACGGGAGGAAGTACAGAAAATGCTGAACTTAGGGGTGATAGAGGAGTCCCAAAGTGATTGGTCTAGTCCCATTGTGTTGGTGCCTAAACCGGATGGGAGCTGGCGATTTTGTAACGATTTTCGTCAGTTGAACAAAGTTACAAAATTTGACACCTACCCCATGCCACGTATAGATGAGTTGATCGACCGGCTGGGAACAGCCCGATACATGACGACTCTTGACCTCACAAAAGGGTATTGGCAAATTCCCCTGGCCAAGTCGGCCAAAGAGAAAACCGCATTTGTAACCCCAGACGGGGCGTTCCAATATAAGAGAATGCCGTTCGGGTTACAGAATGCGCCGGCCACATTCCAGCGGAAAATGGACCAGATACTGAGGCCCCATCGGAAGTATGCTGCGGCTTACCTGGATGACGTAATTGTCCATAGCACAGATTGGGCCTCACATCTGCCAAAAGTGCAAGCAGTCCTAGACTCTATCCGGGAAGCGGGGTTTACGGCTAACCCCAAGAAGTGTACCATTGGGCAGGAGGAGGCCAAATATCTTGGGTACACCATTGGCAGGGGAGTAATAAAACCCCAACTCAACAAAGTCGAGGCCATCCAGAGTTGGCCACGTCCCAACAGCAAGAAGCAGGTACGAGCCTTTCTGGGAATCGCGGGTTATTATCGGCGCTTCATTCCCCACTTTGCTTCTAAGGCTGTGCCCCTAACCAACCTGACGAAAGGGAAAGGGTCGGTCATGATTAAATGGACCCCCGAGGCTGAGGCAGCGTTCCAATTCTTGAAACAAGCCTTATGTAGCCAGCCAGTGTTGTACTCACCCGACTTCTCTAAAGACTTTGTCGTACAAAGTGATGCGTCAGATGTGGGGTTAGGAGCAGTATTGTCCCAGGTCTGGAACGGGGAAGAGCACCCAGTCATTTACCTCAGCAGGAAGTTGAAGTCCCATGAGGTAAATTACGCCACGGTTGAAAAGGAGTGTTTAGCGGTGAAGTGGGCTCTAGATTCCCTTCGGTACTATCTGCTAGGTAGGCACTTTGACATGGTTACGGATCACGCTCCGTTAAAGTGGATGGCTCAAAACAAGGAGACAAATAGAAGAGTGAATAGGTGGTTCCTGGCCCTACAGGAATTCAACTTCACAGTAAAGCATCGCCCTGGCGTTCAAATGGGGAATGTGGATGCTTTGTCTCGAGTACATGAATGCCTGATTGCTGGTGTTCCAACCCCAAGGTTAAAACAAGAGGGGGGGGGTATGTGACAGCAGGAAGGTAAAGTCACCTGGTTGCATCCAGGGGGGTAGATATATTTCTCCCAGATTCAGGCTTTATGCCGACTTATACAACTAGGGAGTTGATGAAGCCCAGCTGAGGCTAGTGGGCTCATGAATGACTCATACCTCTAGGGAGAGTGCTGGGCGTCGTGAGGCAGGGAGTTGATGAGACCAGCTGAAGCTTGTCAGCTCATTTAGGCCTCTATAAGAACTCCCAGCTTCATTAGATGTTAGCTCATGCCTGGAACCAGACCTGTGTGGACTGTCTAGGGAGAGTGAGGCAAAGCCTGTGTGGCTATTTGTTTGGACTTTTACTAAACCAGGGACTTAGGGACTAGGACAGCACCAGGCTGATCCCAGTTGTTAGTTTAGGAAACCTGCATGTTTAGTCAGAGGTCAAACTGACCAGGATTTATTTTGTTTATGTTTCTTTTTGGCTTTGCTGTGTTTTGTCACTGTACATAGAGAAATAAACCGCACCTTTTGATTTTGAAAACCACAACCTCCGTCTGCTGGCCCTGTTTTTGTGTGGGGAGCCCAACCAGGGGGTCACACACACCCGCTACCGAGTTAACCCCCTCACAATATATATATATAAATATATATATATACTTTTTTTTGTTTGTTTATAGTTCAAAATAAAAAGCAGTGATCAAATACCACCAAAAGAAAGCTCTATTTGTGGAAAAAAAAGGAAACAAATGTTATTTGGGTACAACGTTGCATGACCGTGCAATTGTCAGTTAAAGTAAAGCAGTGCCGTGTTGCAAAACATGGCCTGATCATGCTTGGGGGTAAATTTTCTGGAGGTCAATGGATTTTTGTGTGAGAGCCCAGGCAGGCAAGGCAGCTTTTACAAAGAAAAGAAAAAAGGGGAAGGGAGAAGAGAAAAGAAGTGCCCCATGTCTACAGTACATGTATATATTGTCTTCCGAGCCAACTGTAGCTTCACCCAGACAAAATGAAGCATGAGAGGCAGGTTGCTGAGAGCAGAACATGTGACAAAAGGCTGCAGTGGCTTACACTGACCTTTCAGAATCTCACAAATTCAGGCTACAATGGATTAAATACATTTCAGATTAAAGCTAAATCAAAGACGCATTGTGATTTTAGTACATTTACTGTATCTAGTTTCCTTTTTTTCCCTTGAGTTACTCTTCAAATAATTATTATAAAAATTATTAATTTTACCATACAAGAGCCTTTTTCAGACTTGATTAATTGTTTACATGTTTTCACTCCAATTTACAGAAAGAGACTTTGCTAAAATGTAACGATCTATTAATTCCAACTCTTTTATTATGACCTAAATCATTTTCTAGATGAAAATGTACAAGTCAATTGAATTAACAATTACTTACAATAAACAAGCATTAAGCATGTGGCTTAATTTATTCAACGTTGATCAGCAAACATTAGGCCCGCAATGAAAAGTGTTTGGCACAGTTTACTATGAGAGCAAAACAAAAAGGACCATTTTTTTATCGGAACAAAAAAAAAATATTAGTGTACAATGTCTAAATTAGAACCCCCAAACATTATATGTTATTTTAGTAGAGACCCTAGGGAATAAAATGGTGGCCGTTACAATTTTTTATGACACACGGTATTTGCGCAGCAATTTTCCAAATTTGTTTGGAAAAAAAAAAACAGTTTCATGAATTAAAAAAAAAAAACACTAAAGTTAGTCCAATTTTTTTGTATAATGTGAACGATTCTGTTACGCCGAGTAAATATTAACCCAACGTGTCACACTTTAAAATTGCGCACACTCATGGAATTGCGCTAAGCTTCGGTACTTAAAAGTCTCTATAGGCGACACTTTAAAAATGTTTACAGGTTACCAGTTTAAAGTTACAGAGGAGTTCTAGCACTAAAATTATTGCTCTCGCTCTAACATTAATAGCAATATCTCACATGCGTGGTTTGAACACCGTTTACATATACAGGTGCAACCTACATATGCAATCGATTTTATGTGCAAGCATGGGGGGGCGCTTCAAATTTTTTACACTTTCCCTCAAACTTTTTTTTTTTTGGATCACTTTTATACCTTTTACAAGGAATGTAAACATCCCTTGTAATAGGAATAGGGCATGTCAGGTCCTCTTTACAGAAAGATCTGGGGTCTATGAGTCCCCAGATCTCTCCTCTAGGCTGAAAAGCCTAAGATTAAAAAAAAAAGTAATCTCAAGCATTCCAGCTAAAAAACCTCAGTGTTTACATTTGCCGGCGCAGGAAGTGAAGTCATGTCGTCGCTCCCAGCCTCCAAAGGTCATAGAGATGGCCGTGGACCACCTGGTCCATGGTCAGCTCTATGGTAAACTGCCGCTAGGCCGATTAATTCTCTGGCTCGCCCAGGCGAGCCGGTAGAAGCACCAGAGGGTGGCGGGAGGACGGAAGAGGTGATGGCAGGTGGATAGGACTTAGCCCGGGTAGGGTGGTGTGCAAGGTGACAACATTTCAAAGAGTGACCAGCTGTCATATAATAAATTATTTTGGCCCCTTTTTTGCTTAAAGCATAAGAGAATACGGCAATAAGAAATAAACACAATTCATTTATCTTATAGAACGTAAATTGATCAGTACAGTCATGAAGATCTATGGAGTAGTTGCATAAATTGTCCATATCACTGAAATGTAGCTATCACTATAGAGTGTCCCTGAGCAAACACTGCAGCTCTATGCATGTGCATGACCGCTTGCATAGTGCCAGCTGGAAAAAGACTGTAATAGTCAACTATGGGCTACCTGCAAGCTAAGCTGCCCATTTTGCTTCTGTCCCTTGCCAAATCTCTAATTTGTTACCCCATTAACTGCAGCGTCACTAGCATAACTTCTCTGATGACAGAACTGAACACTAACAAACCCAGCCTTGTACTCTATACTTTAAGTTTCTTAACCTTTTCAGTGGGCTTCTCCAAAATCGGCCACTGTGCAACAATAACATATCCACCTGCAGTTATCGGTACTGAAAAAGGCTACAACTTTATATTATAATTTTGCATATCAGTGATTATGCTATATACATTTGCTCAGGCCTGAATGAAAGTGTTATTAAACCCAGGACTCTGCATTCACTATATCTGGTCTCCCACAGTTCACAGAACATGGAAATGCAATTATTTTAGTAAATAAAAACTGCAAAATACCTTTTCTCATCATCAATAGTGATGAGCCGAACACCCCCGGGTTCGGTTCGCACCAGAACCCGCGATCGGACCGAAAGTTCGTACGAACATTAGAACCCTATTAAATACAATGGATGCGAACGTTCGAATTCTAAAGTGCTAATTATAACAACTATTATGCATGTTATTGTCCTAAAAAGGGTTTGGGAACCCGGGTTCTGCACCAGGGGACATGTATCAATGCAAAAAGAAGTTTTAAAAACGGTCGTTTTTCGGGAGCAGTCATTTTAATGATGCATAAAGTGAAAAAAAAAAAGTCAAATATTCCTTTAAATATCGTACCTGGGGGGTGTCTAAAGTATGCCTGTGAAGTGCCACGTGTTTCCCGTGTTTAGAACTGTCCCTGCACAAAATGACACTTCTAAAGGAAAAAAAAGCCATTTAAAACTGCTTGCGGCTTTAATGTAATGTCTGGTCCCGGTAATATGGATGAAAATCTTTAAGAAAAATGGCATAGCTACCCCATGACCCCCCCCCCCCCCCTACCCCAGCCCATTACCAGCCCCTTTGGGTCTTGTATGGATATTAAGGGGAACCCCGCACATAAAATAAAAAAGGCCCTATATACTCTGAACAGCCGTCTACAGGCGGTGCATACAAGACAGGGACTGTAGGTTTGTTCTTATGTAGAATCTGTTTGTAATTTTGAACAGGTACATTGTTGAAGTGTAGCTCCAGCCCAAAAATCTATTTTTAAACTTTTTGGAAAACATAGGTAAGGGTTATCACCCCTGTAACATTTGTTTTGCTGTCTGTGCCCCTGTTCAGAACATTTCACCTCACTTTCCGTCCCAATGACAACTGTTTTTGAAATGTGGTGTTTTTCTTGAAACAAGGATTGCTGATAAAGCATCAGTACAGAGGAGACACCTTTCTCCCATATTTATTCTTACAGGAGAGAATTTTCCTTCCATGGGGTAGATTTCCTCTCACTTCCTGTTGTCTTCTTGCGTTTGCAAGTAGGAGTCGTTTGTAAGTTGGATGTTTGAAAGTAGGGACCTGCCGTATATACTCTGCAGAAATAGGCCCCTTAGTTGTTGGTGTTGGCACAACACTGTAAGCACTCACAGTTACTCTTGGTTGGTGCTGGAACGCCCTGCTGTCAACTATTATATCAGGAATTTTAATTACATATAATTGTTGAACAGTGGTAGTAAAAATTGGGGCTTTGATGGTGGTGCTGGTGCCACAACACTGTAAGCCCTGACAGTTACTCTTGGTGGGTGCAGCAATGGGCCCTGCTGTGAATTATTAGATCAAGAATTGTAATTGCATGCCCCTGTTGAACAGGGGCTGAAAAATTGGGCCTTTCGTGGTGGTGGTGGTGGTGGTGGTGTTGCCACAACACTGTAAGCCCTCAGAGTTACTCTTGGTGGGTGCAGGAATGGGCCCTGCTGTGAATTATTAGATCAAGAATTGTAATTACATGCCCCTTTTGAACAGGGGCTGAAAAATTGGGCCTTTCGTGGTGGTGGTGGTGGTGGCGTTGCCACAACACTGTAAGCCCTCAGAGTTACTCTTGGTGGGTGCAGCAATGGGCCCTGCTGTGAATTATTACATCAAGAATTGTAATTGCATGCCCCTGTTGAACAGGGGCTGAAAAATTGGGCCTTAGGCACTGGTGGCACAACACTACAACCCCTCACAGATACTGTACTTGGAGCACAGCAATGAGCCCTGTTGCAAAGTATTGCTTCAAAAATTGTAATGACACGCCCCTGTTAAACAGGGGCTGAAAAATTGGGCCTTAGGCACTGGTGGCACAACACTACAACCCCTCACAGATACTGTACTTGGAGCACAGCAATGAGCCCTGTTGCAAAGTATTGCTTCAAAAATTGTAATGACACGCCCCTGTTAAACAGGGGCTGAAAAATTGGGCCTTAGGCACTGGTGCCACAACACTCCAACCCCTCACAGATACTGTACTTGGAGCACAGCAATGAGCCCTATGGCAAATTATTGCTAAAAAAATTGTAAGTACACGCCCCTGTAAAACAGGGGCTGAAAAATTGGGCCTTAGCCACTGGTGGCGGCACCCATAAACAAAAATGATCTTCCAAGCTATCATCATCAATCGTATCATTGAGGACTCGGAGGAGGAGGATAGCCAGTCAACATAACAGCACAGGCACTCAGCATCAGCATCAGTCTTGAAGGGATGTGACATGTTAAAATCAATTAGTCTGTTATATCAGCATCAGGTGTGTGGTAGCTGGTGGTGATCCAAGACTGGTTCATCTTGATGAAAGTCAGTCGATCAACCGAGTCGGTGGACAGGCGCACCCTGTGATCCGTGACAAATCCTCCAGCAGCACTGAATGTGCGTTCCGAAAGAACGCTGGATGCAGGACAGGCCAGTAGCTCAATTGCATACTGTGCAAGCTCTGGCCAGTGATCCATCCTCAAGACCCAGTAAGCCAGAGGATTTTCGGTGGGGAAGGTGTCCAAGTCTGACCTTGCCCCTAGATATTCCTGCACCATGTTTATCAGACGCTGGCGATGGTTGCTGGAACCGATCATACTTTGGGGCTGCGGACTAAAGAATTGTCTGAACGCATCGGTCAGACGGCCACCTTCCCCACTGCTCCTTCTTTGACTGGCCGAAGCCTCAGCAACTCGTTGTCCAAGACCAGGAGTTTGTAACCTCCCAGTCTCTGGGAACGCGTTGCACAGACCTTTCTGCAAGGCCTCCCGGAGTTGTCTCATCCTCTGCTCCCTCTGCGACGGTAACATAAGGTCCGCAACCTTACCCTTGTACCGTGGATCAAGGAGAGTGGCCAGCCAGTAATGGTCCCTCTCCTTGATCCGAAGAATACGAGGATCCTTCCGCAGACTTTGCAGGATCAGGGAGGCCATGCAGCGTAGGTTTGCTGAGGCATTCGCTCCGGAGTCCTCTGGGTCACTAAGGACGACATGATCCGCAGTCACCTCCTCCCAGCCACGTACAAGTCCACTGGTTTCTTGGGACTGTAAATCATCCCTAAAAGACTGCTGCTGATGATGCTGAGTGCCAGCCTCCACCTCCATGCTGACACAATCCTCCTCCTCCTCCTCCTCCTCCTCCTCCTCCTCCTCCTCTTCCTGTGCGATGGGTGGGACAGAAGGAACACTGTCTGGGTAAAGGGGGCCTTGAGAGGCAAGGAAGTCCTCCTCTTCCTGCCTCTGTTCTGCCTCAAGTGCCCTGTCCATTATTCCACGCAGCGTGTGCTCCAACAGGTGGACAAGAGGTACAGTGTCACTGATGCATGCACTGTCACTGCTCACCATCCTCGTGGCCTCCTCAAATGGTGCCAGGACAGTGCATGCATCCCTGATCATGCCCCACTGGCGTCGAGAAAAAAAACCAAGCTCCCCTGACCCTGTCCTGGTGCCGTAGTCGCACAGGTACTCATTGATGGCCCTCTGCTGCGTGTGCAGCCGCTGCAGCATGGCCAACGTTGAGTTCCACCTGGTGGGCATGTCACATATAAGGCGGTTCTTGGGCAGGTTCAACTCCTTTTGCAGCTCAGCCAGGCGAGCACTGGCATTATAAGATCTGCGGAAATGCACACAGACTTTCCTGGCCTGCCTCAGGACATCCTGTAAGCCCGGGTACCTGCCCAAGAACCGCTGCACCACCAGGTTAAGGACGTGAGCCACACAGGGCACATGGGTCAGTTGTCCCTGTCGAAGGGCGGAGAGGAGGTTGGTGCCATTGTCGCAAACCACCATTCCTGGCTTAAGCTGGCGTGGCGTCAACCACCTCTCGGCCTGGCCCTGCAGAGCAGACAGGACCTCTGCCCCAGTGTGGCTTCTGTCCCCCAAACACACCAGCGCAAGCACGGCATGGCATCTTTTTGCCTGCGTACTTGCGTAGCCCCGTGAACGGCTACGGAGCACCGCTGGTTCATAGGACAAACCACAGGAAGAGGCCATGGAGGAAGAAGAAGAGGAGGGGGTGGAGGAGAGAGGTGTGTCACAACCAGTAGTAGCATTTTGGAGGCGTGGCGGTGGGACAACCTCCAACACTACTGCACCTTGTCCTGCATCCTTCCCAGCTGCCAAAAGAGTGACCCAATGGGCCGTGAAAGAAAGGTAACGTCCCTGTCCATGCCTGCTGGACCATGAGTCAGCGGTAATATGCACCTTACCGCTGACCGCCCTGTCCAGCGAGGCCAAGACATTGCCTTCCACATGCCGGTAGAGAGCCGGAATAGCCTTCCGTGAGAAAAAGTGGCGTTTGGGAACCTGCCACTGAGGAACCGCACATTGCACAAACTCACGGAAGGGGGCCGAGTCTACCAACTGAAAAGGCAGCAGTTGAAGCGCTAGCAATTTAGCCAAGCTAGCATTCAACCGCTGGGCATGTGGATGGCTGGGAGTGAACTTCTTTCGACGGTCCAGCAGCTGGGGCAGGGAAATTTGCCTGCTAGAATCGGACGTCGGTGTACTGCTAGCAGAGTGGCCGCAAGTACTTGGCTGTGACACACCTAATTCTACACCTTCATTCCTCTCAGTGCATGTTTCAGAGAGGACTGAAGTTATAGTGGGGTTGGAGATCCCAGCTGATGCGGTGCAAGGAGAGGTCCGCTTTGTTCTTTGGTGTGGGTCTTTGAGGTAGGCTTGCCAACGAGCTGCATGGCAGGTCAACATATGTCTGGTCAGGCATGTGATACCCAAGCGGCTGATGTTTTGGCCACGCGATATACGCTTGAGACATATGTTGCAAACAGCAGCTGTGCGATCTGATGCACTAGCCTCAAAAAAGGCCCACACCAAGGAACTTTTTGAATGACGGGCAGAGGCAGCACCCTGCACAGGCGGAGCTCTGCGGTGTGATTCCGTCGGTGTACTGCCCTTACGCTGGCCACCAAAGAGCATCCTGCCTCGTTGGAGATGTGCCTCCTCCTCATCCTCCTCCTCCTCCTCTCTCCTATTAGGCACCCACGTGGAGTCAGTGACCTCATCATCCCCTCCCTCCTCATCACTGGAGCCAATCTGGCAGTATGCTGCAGCTGCTGGAACATGACTGCCAGATTGGTGTCCTTCTTGAGCATCCCCTCTGTCTGCTCTCACCCTACTGCCTTCCTGTAGCTGGGTTTCATCATCAGACCCTTCGAAACGCTGGGCATCCTCCTGGAGCATGTACCCAACACTGTGCTCAAACAGTTCGGGGGACTCCTCAGGAGGAGGACATGGTGGGTCTAGGGAAGGAGTGACTGATGATGAGTCTGACATTGATACCAGGGAAGAGGACGCTTTGGCAGCTGCTTTGCCAGTACCCTGAGCCTGGGTGAGAGAGGATGAGGAGGAGGAGGAGGGCTTGGTCATCCACTCTACCAAGTCTTCGGCATGATGTGGCTCAACATGTCCAGCTGCCGAAAAGAAGGACAAGCGTGTCCCATGGCCATGTGCTGATGACAATGCACCGCGTCCACGACCAGCACTGTTGCCCCCAGACACAGAGCCTGCTTGCCCTCTTTTATTGCCTCCTGACTGTCTGCCTCTCCTTGTTTGCCTTCCAGACATTCTAATAGATGGCCTGCAGGGAGATGGGAAAAAAGCAATAAGGGCTACCTTCAGGTGTCCTTCTCTGTCCCTTTACTTAAGGATTTCTAAATATGGTTGAGGATGATTGCTTTTGCACAGAATAGCACAACGACAATTTCCCTGACTGTCCAAAAAACAAGGATTTCAAAGATGGTTGATGAGGAATGCTTTAGCACACTATAGCACAAGGAGAATTCCCCTCACTTTCCTTCTTTGTCCCTAGAAACAACGACTCGCACAGTGAAAGAAACTGACACTCTCCCTACCTAGAGTTTTCTGTCCCTAGAAAAAATGTTTTTTTTAAGCACACTATAGCACAAGGAGAATTCACTCACTGTCCTTCCCTGTCCCTAGAAACAAGGACTTGCACAGTGAAAGAAACTGACACTCTCCCTACCTAGAGTTTTCTGTCCCTAGAAAAAATGTTTTTTTTAAGCACACTATAGCACAAGGAGAATTCACTCACTGTCCTTCCCTGTCCCTAGAAACAAGGACTTGCACAGTGAAAGAAACTGACACTCTCCCTACCTAGAGTTTTCTGTCCCTAGAAAAAATGTTTTTTTTAAGCACACTATAGCACAAGGAGAATTCACTCACTGTCCTTCCCTGTCCCTAGAAACAAGGACTTGCACAGTGAAAGAAACTGACACTCTCCCTACCTAGAGTTTTCTGTCCCTAGAAAAAATGTTTTTTTTAAGCACACTATAGCACAAGGAGAATTCACTCACTGTCCTTCCCTGTCCCTAGAAACAAGGACTTGCACAGTGAAAGAAACTGACACTCTCCCTACCTAGAGTTTTCTGTCCCTAGAAAAAATGTTTTTTTTAAGCACACTATAGCACAAGGAGAATTCACTCACTGTCCTTCCCTGTCCCTAGAAACAAGGACTTGCACAGTGAAAGAAACTGACACTCTCCCTACCTAGAGTTTTCTGTCCCTAGAAAAATGTTTTTTTTAAGCACACTATAGCACAAGGAGAATTCACTCACTGTCCTTCCCTGTCCCTAGAAACAAGGACTTGCACAGTGAAAGAAACTGACACTCTCCCTACCTAGAGTTTTCTGTCCCTAGAAAAAATGTTTTTTTTAAGCACACTATAGCACAAGGAGAATTCACTCACTGTCCTTCCCTGTCCCTAGAAACAAGGACTTGCACAGTGAAAGAAACTGACACTCTCCCTACCTAGAGTTTTCTGTCCCTAGAAAAAATGTTTTTTTTAAGCACACTATAGCACAAGGAGAATTCACTCACTGTCCTTCCCTGTCCCTAGAAACAAGGACTTGCACAGTGAAAGAAACTGACACTCTCCCTACCTAGAGTTTTCTGTCCCTAGAAAAAATGTTTTTTTTAAGCACACTATAGCACAAGGAGAATTCACTCACTGTCCTTCCCTGTCCCTAGAAACAAGGACTTGCACAGTGAAAGAAACTGACACTCTCCCTACCTAGAGTTTTCTGTCCCTAGAAAAAATGTTTTTTTTAAGCACACTATAGCACAAGGAGAATTCACTCACTGTCCTTCCCTGTCCCTAGAAACAAGGACTTGCACAGTGAAAGAAACTGACACTCTCCCTACCTAGAGTTTTCTGTCCCTAGAAAAAATGTTTTTTTTAAGCACACTATAGCACAAGGAGAATTCACTCACTGTCCTTCCCTGTCCCTAGAAACAAGGACTTGCACAGTGAAAGAAACTGACACTCTCCCTACCTAGAGTTTTCTGTCCCTAGAAAAAATGTTTTTTTTAAGCACACTATAGCACAAGGAGAATTCACTCACTGTCCTTCCCTGTCCCTAGAAACAAGGACTTGCACAGTGAAAGAAACTGACACTCTCCCTACCTAGAGTTTTCTGTCCCTAGAAAAAATGTTTTTTTAAAGCACACTATAGCACAAGAAGAATTCACTCACTGTCCTTCCCTGTCCCTAGAAACAAGGACTTGCACAGTGAAAGAAACTGACACTCTCCCTACCTAGAGTTTTCTGTCCCTAGAAAAAATGTTTTTTTTAAGCACACTATAGCACAAGGAGAATTCACTCACTGTCCTTCCCTGTCCCTAGAAACAAGGACTTGCACAGTGAAAGAAACTGACACTCTCCCTACCTAGAGTTTTCTGTCCCTAGAAAAAATGTTTTTTTTAAGCACACTATAGCACAAGGAGAATTCACTCACTGTCCTTCCCTGTCCCTAGAAACAAGGACTTGCACAGTGAAAGAAACTGACACTCTCCCTACCTAGAGTTTTCTGTCCCTAGAAAATTTTTTTTTTTAAGCACACTATAGCACAAGGAGAATTCACTCACTGTCCTTCCCTGTCCCTAGAAACAAGGACTTGCACAGTGAAAGAAACTGACACTCTCCCTACCTAGAGTTTTCTGTCCCTAGAAAAAATGTTTTTTTTAAGCACACTATAGCACAAGGAGAATTCACTCACTGTCCTTCCCTGTCCCTAGAAACAAGGACTTGCACAGTGAAAGAAACTGACACTCTCCCTACCTAGAGTTTTCTGTCCCTAGAAAAAATGTTTTTTTTAAGCACACTATAGCACAAGGAGAATTCACTCACTGTCCTTCCCTGTCCCTAGAAACAAGGACTTGCACAGTGAAAGAAACTGACACTCTCCCTACCTAGAGTTTTCTGTCCCTAGAAAAAATGTTTTTTTTAAGCACACTATAGCACAAGGAGAATTCACTCACTGTCCTTCCCTGTCCCTAGAAACAAGGACTTGCACAGTGAAAGAAACTGACACTCTCCCTACCTAGAGTTTTCTGTCCCTAGAAAAAATGTTTTTTTAAGCACACTATAGCACAAGGAGAATTCACTCACTGTCCTTCCCTGTCCCTAGAAACAAGGACTTGCACGGTGAAAGAAACTGACACTCTCCCTACCTAGAGTTTTCTGTCCCTAGAAAAAATGTTTTTTTAAAGCACACTATAGCACAAGAAGAATTCACTCACTGTCCTTCCCTGTCCCTAGAAACAAGGACTTGCACAGTGAAAGAAACTGACACTCTCCCTACCTAGAGTTTTCTGTCCCTAGAAAAAATGTTTTTTTTAAGCACACTATAGCACAAGGAGAATTCACTCACTGACCTTCCCTGTCCCTAGAAACAAGGACTTGCACAGTGAAAGAAACTGACACTCTCCCTACCTAGAGTTTTCTGTCCCTAGAAATTTTTTTTTTTTAAGCACACTATAGCACAAGGAGAATTCACTCACTGTCCTTCCCTGTCCCTAGAAACAAGGACTTGCACAGTGAAAGAAACTGACACTCTCCCTACCTAGAGTTTTCTGTCCCTAGAAAAAATGTTTTTTTTAAGCACACTATAGCACAAGGAGAATTCACTCACTGTCCTTCCCTGTCCCTAGAAACAAGGACTTGCACAGTGAAAGAAACTGACACTCTCCCTACCTAGAGTTTTCTGTCCCTAGAAAAAATGTTTTTTTTAAGCACACTATAGCACAAGGAGAATTCACTCACTGTCCTTCCCTGTCCCTAGAAACAAGGACTTGCACAGTGAAAGAAACTGACACTCTCCCTACCTAGAGTTTTCTGTCCCTAGAAAAAATGTTTTTTTTAAGCACACTATAGCACAAGGAGAATTCACTCACTGTCCTTCCCTGTCCCTAGAAACAAGGACTTGCACAGTGAAAGAAACTGACACTCTCCCTACCTAGAGTTTTCTGTCCCTAGAAAAAATGTTTTTTTAAGCACACTATAGCACAAGGAGAATTCACTCACTGTCCTTCCCTGTCCCTAGAAACAAGGACTTGCACGGTGAAAGAAACTGACACTCTCCCTACCTAGAGTTTTCTGTCCCTAGAAAAAATGTTTTTTTAAAGCACACTATAGCACAAGAAGAATTCACTCACTGTCCTTCCCTGTCCCTAGAAACAAGGACTTGCACAGTGAAAGAAACTGACACTCTCCCTACCTAGAGTTTTCTGTCCCTAGAAAAAATGTTTTTTTTAAGCACACTATAGCACAAGGAGAATTAACTCACTGACCTTCCCTGTCCCTAGAAACAAGGACTTGCACAGTGAAAGAAACTGACACTCTCCCTACCTAGAGTTTTCTGTCCCTAGAAAAAATGTTTTTTTTAAGCACACTATAGCACAAGGAGAATTCACTCACTGTCCTTCCCTGTCCCTAGAAACAAGGACTTGCACAGTGAAAGAAACTGACACTCTCCCTACCTAGAGTTTTCTGTCCCTAGAAAAAATTTTTTTTAAAGCACACTATAGCACAAGAAGAATTCACTCACTGTCCTTCCCTGTCCCTAGAAACAAGGACTTGCACAGTGAAAGAAACTGACACTCTCCCTACCTAGAGTTTTCTGTCCCTAGAAAAAATGTTTTTTTTAAGCACACTATAGCACAAGGAGAATTCACTCACTGTCCTTCCCTGTCCCTAGAAACAAGGACTTGCACAGTGAAAGAAACTGACACTCTCCCTACCTAGAGTTTTCTGTCCCTAGAAAAAATGTTTTTTTTAAGCACACTATAGCACAAGGAGAATTCACTCACTGTCCTTCCCTGTCCCTAGAAACAAGGACTTGCACAGTGAAAGAAACTGACACTCTCCCTACCTAGAGTTTTCTGTCCCTAGAAAAAATGTTTTTTTAAAGCACACTATAGCACAAGAAGAATTCACTCACTGTCCTTCCCTGTCCCTAGAAACAAGGACTTGCACAGTGAAAGAAACTGACACTCTCCCTACCTAGAGTTTTCTGTCCCTAGAAAAAATGTTTTTTTAAAGCACACTATAGCACAAGCACAAAACACACTGACACTCTCCCTACCTATCCTTCTCTTTCCCTAAACTAAAGGAATCCAGGTTAAGCAAGAAATAAATAAATGTCACTGTCCCTGCCTATGCTGCTCTTTCCCTGCTCCGGAACACACTACACTAGGCCGCCGTGCTGGCGGCCTTTTATAGTGTGGGGCGTGTACTAAACACCCTCAGCAATAATTGGCCACAGGCATCCTGCCTGTGGCCAATCATTGCTCTCCTCGCTGCCGGCGCTGTGATTGGCCAAGCATGCGGGGTCACAGTGCATGCTTGGCCAATCACAGCGCCTGGATGACACTGCGATGGCGTAGTGCATTGTGGGCCGTTCGCGTCACTCGAATTTGGCGCGAACGGCCCAAATCGTTCGATCTTCGTCGAACAATCGAACAGCCGATGTTCGAGTCGAACGTATGTTCGACTCGAACACGAAGCTCATCCCTAATCATCAGTATATAGCAGTCTTGTGACTTCTATTAGTGTCTGGTTAAAACTTGTAGGAGGAGTTTCATACTGCTCTCACTGTCCTATGAGGCTGTTTGGCTCTATGCTGATCACATGCATCCTCCCAAGAAAAAAAATATTCTCTAGCACCAAACTGAGCATGTGCAGCTTGTCCCCTAGACTCTGTACTATCCAGAGATGAGTTGGAGCCACTGCAAGAAGGTGGGGAACAGGGAAGACAGGATCAAACAACCTTTTTTACACAATACAGAGGAATAACCCCTTAGGTTCCACAGTGAGTATAACAAGCATGCTTTACTGCATATACAGACTGATTTTACTAAAAAAAAAAAAAAAAAAAAAAGAAAAAATTGCAGCGCTAAATGGGTATGTGTCAAACAAATAAATGAATGAGTGAAATAAACAAATGTGCAAGGAAAAACTAAATATTTCCCTATGTGAATAACAATACAGTTTTTGAAAGAGTCCTTGATGGATGGTCCTCAAAAACACGTACAAACAATTGCAAAAATAAAAGTCCAATAATGTTCCACAATAATCCAAAAAGAATTTTGAGATGATTGGACTACAAATACTTCCAAATCAATATTGAAGAAAAAAAGCCACAACCAATATAAAGGAGGCTTCCCAGACTTAGTGGACCCTACTGAACATATGTCCAGAGGGTCAACATAGGCTTTTGATGTATATTCCTGAAGGGTCAACAGTTGATAGTTGAACCAAAGAATGTCTCTCACGACAGCTCACAATGAGGAGGTTGATGAAAACTTGAGATACGATGACTCAATGATGTTTAAACCGAATCAATAGCACAATGTGAAAGGAAAAGAAGAAGGCACATAGCGTGATACTGCTAAAAAACAGTGTATTTAATGTAGGTAATTGCACTTACATTTAAGTGGTTAAAAAGCGCTTCATGAAAATCAATGGCAACAGTGGAAATCCCGACGCGTTTCGCAAGAAATTTGCATCATCTGGGGTATGCCATTGATTTTCATGAAGCGCTTTTTAACCACTAAAATGTAAGTGCAATTACCTACATTAAATACACTGTTTTTAGCAGTATCACGCTATGTGCCTTCTTCTTTTCCTTTCACATTGTGCTATTGATTTGGTTTAAACATCATTGAGTCATCGTCTCTCAAGTTTTCATCAACCTCTTCATTGTGAGCTGTCGTGAGAGACATTCTTTGGTTCAACTATCAACTGTTGACCCTTCAGGAATATACATCAGAAGCCTATGTTGACCCTCTGGACATATGTTCAGTAGGGTCCACTAAGTCTGGTAAGCCTCCTTTATATTGGTTGTGGCTTTTTTTCTTCAATATTGATTTGGAAGTATTTGTAGTCCAATCATCTCAAAATTATTTTTGGATTATTGTGGAACATTATTGGACTTTTATTTTTGCAATTGTTTGTACGTGTTTTTGAGGACCATCCATCAAGGACTCTTTCAAAAACTGTATTGTTATTCACATAGGGAAATATTTAGTTTTTCCTTGCACATTTGTTTATTTCACTCATTCATTTATTTGTTTGACACATACCCATTTAGCGCTGCAATTTTTTCTTTTTTTGTTCTATGCACCTTTTTGTCCACAGGTTTTGCAGCCGCTTTTTTGGATTTAGTAGCAGCGCAGAAACTTTTGTGTTTGTTTCCAGACTGATTTTACTGTTGTGGGTTTAGTAACACTTTAACTGCTTCCCGACCGCGGCACGAGGATATACGTCTACAGAATGGCACGGCTGCGCAAATCGGCGTATATATACGCTCCCTTTAATTTGCGAGCTGTGTGGACCCTGTCGCGAGCTCCGTGACCGCGCCCCCGGGACCCGCGGACCCGATCGCCGCCAGTGTACCGCGATCGGGTCACAGAGCTGAAGAAGGTGAAGATTTTAGTATAAACACAACATCTCCCCGTTCTGCCGAGTGACACTGTCACTGATCGTGTTCCCTGTCATCGTGAACAGCGATCAGTGACGTGTCACGGCAAGCCACACCGCCTAACAGTTAGAAGCACTCCCTAGGTCACACTTAACCCCTTTAGCGCCCCCTACAGGTCAACCCCTTCACTGCCAGTGTAATTTCTACAGTAATCAGTGCATTTTTATAGCACTGATCGCTGTAAAAATGACAATGGTCCCAAAATGGTGTCAAAAGTGTCCGATGTGTCTGCCATAATGTCGCAGTCACGATAAAAATCGCTGATCACCGCCATTACTAGTAAAAAGAAAATATTAATAAAAATTCCATACAACTATCCCCTATAATGTAGACGCTATAACTTTTGCCCAAACCAATCAATAAACGCTTATTGCGATTTTTTTTTTTTTTACCAAAAATATGTAGAAGAATACGTATCGGCCTAAACTGAGGAAAACATTTTTTTATATATTTTCTGGGGATATTTATTATAGCAAAAAGTAAAAAATATTGAATTTAAAAAAAAATTGTCGCTCTATTTTTGTTTATAGCGCAAAAAATAAAAACCGCAGGGGTGATCAAATACCACCAAAAGAAAGCTCTATTTGTGGGAAAAAGAGGATGTCAACTTTGTTTGGGAGCCACGTCACACGACCGCGCAATCGTCAGTTAAAGAGACGCAGTGCCGAATCGCAAAAAGTGGCCTGGTCTTTGGTCAGCCAAATGGTCCGGGGCTTAAATGGTTAAAGCGGAGTTCCAGTGCCCCAAATACTTTTTTTTTTAAAACACTCCCTTGTACTTGTCTACACATATACACTCTCTCAATCACCATTGATTATGTTTAATTCTTATGCTGCTAGAATTAGTAAATAGATAGAAAAGTATATCAGATTTACTTATGTTTCTTGCCTAGGCAAATGATGTCATACATCCCAGGAGTCTTCAGAAGGGGAGGAGAGGAGGAGGGGTTTTCTCAGCTAAGCTCCCTCCTACATGCATGCTTGAGTTAAGGGCTTATGGATTTCAGGAAGTAAATGCTACATGAATCATCTGCCCTTACTCAAGATGGCAACGGCCGGAAATGCTAGAGGGTTGTTTTTCAAAGTGATTTCTCAACAAAATAAAGCATGGAGACATGGAAGAATGAGGGTGTTTGCTTTGAATATTAAAATTAATTAAATTGCGTATTTGGTTTGTGGTGCTCATATGCAGTGGAGATCAGCTTTAACCTGCCTCCTGGTCAGGAGTCGACCTATTCCATATGGGTCTAAAAACATAAGGTAGATTTCTCAGAGGGGTCCATGGAAGCCAAAAAGAGGGACTAAGAAGAACTCTCCATTCGACTGACCATCATCTCAGCCCCTCGATAAAGACATAAGATCCTTAAAGGAATGCTTAGACCAGAGTTTCTCAACCAGGGTTTTGTGGAACCCTAGGGCTCCTTCAGAGGTTGCTAGGGGTTCCTTGAGCAATGAACAATTTCTGCCTCTCAGATAAGTTCTCACTGACAACAATAAACCTTTTTAGATATCTGAAATGAGGTAATTATTCCCAATCTCCACAAGTGTGAGGAACATTCTCCCCACTAACCATCACACTAATGTATCATGAGTTGTAGATATAGTAACTTTTGGCAGGGGTTCCTTGACACTAAAAAGTTATTTCAAGGGTTCCCCAGTGTTGAAAAGGTTCAGAAAAACTGACTTAGACTGTACCATGCTAACTTCAAAGTAAACATCAAAGTTGAGGCTTGCTGTCTGCTCTAACAGGACCCATCTGGAGAAATTTGGGTAGTGAATGGTGAAATGTTACTGGAAATAGAGACCAAATGTGATGTGATTGAACCCATAATGTGGTATACAGTAGGTGATATTGTGTCAATCTTGCTGCTTTTATCGGCGAGATTGACCACCTATGAGCCCCATCGTGGGAGCCAGCGCCGAGGCGGAAGAAGACCCCCAAAGTCGGAAGAAGACCCCCGGAGCTGCCTAATAAATGACTTTAAAAACCTGTGTAGTGTGTTTTTTTTTCTTGACACTTTTTTCCTCAGGTGAATGGGTAGGGGTACGATGTACCCCATACTCATTCACATAGGGTGGGGGGCCGGGATCTGGGGGCCCCCTTATTAAAGGGGGCTCCCGGATTTCGATAAGCTCCCCGCCCGCAGACCCCAACAACCAATGGCCAGGGTTGTCGGGAAGAGGCCCTTGTCCTCATCAACATGGGGACAAGGTGCTTTAGGGGTGGCCGCAGGGCGCCCCCCTGCCCCAAAGCACCCACCCCCCATGTTGAGGGCATGCAGCCTGGTACGGTTCAGGAGGGGGGGCGCTCGCTCGTCCCCACCCCCTTTCCTGACCGGCCGGGCTGCGTGCTCGGATAAGGGTCTGGTATGGATTTTGGGGGGGACCCTTATGCTGTTTTTTCGGCGTAGGGGTTCCCCTTAAAATCCATACCAGACTTAAGGGCCTGGTATGCTCCTGGAGGGGAACCCATGCCGTTTTTTTATATAAAATTTGGCGTGGAGTTCCCCCTCATGATTCATACCAAACACAGTGCCTGGTATTGGCGGGGATTCAAGTCAGATCTTCGTCGCTTCTTTCTCGCTCTCGCTGTAATGTGTTTTTTCTTATTGCAGTGAGCGCAAGATGTACAGTACCCTGACGCCGAGAACCAGCACGATGGGATCGCGCTGGATACACATTCTCGCGGGCAGGTACTGTAGGTGCCCTGTGAGATTCTCCCTTCAAGTTGCACCATGGTAGGAGGGTAAGAATAGACGTAACGCAGCTGTGATAAGCATTAGGAGGACCTAAACGCTTTCCTTGCATAGAGTTTCTCCGCAGTCCCTATCTGCCAGTACTCAGCGTGAGGCAGAAGCTGCGATGCCGTACAAGGCAGAAGCTGCGATGCCGTACAATGCAGCCAGTTCATTATGTACTGAATCAGATTACAGGCATTGCAGGAGCAGAGCAAATAGGTGATGTGAAAGACTGCATAGAGACCTTCCTATCCAAACACGCTTACACACTATGGAAGATGTTATTTTCCTGCAATGCCCCTCCTGAGACTTGCAATTCCCCAGCTGAGATTAGTCAGCATCAGACAGTTAATTAACAAGTCATCATGTGGCTCTCTCCTCATTTCATGGTGCGCTTTCACTGCCAGGGGGATCCACAAGGCAAAGAGGAGTGAATGGTTAAAAGAGCAGTTATAGTACCAAGACAACACCTGGGTGGGGGGTACGGTGACACCTGAACTGTCTTTTTTAAAATGCATTTTTTTGTAGTCATAAGATCCTTGCCACAAAATGACAGCTCAACAGGAATTAAAGAGTTCAGGTTATATTTAGTGGTTGAACTACACAGAGGGCAGAGATGCAAATACATAGCACAGCACTAAGGAAGATCCTGAAACATCCTCACATCAATTCATAGATTTACGTCACATGCTATTGTTACCATGCACATAGAGGGTGATTTATAGGCTTTTTTTGCCTTCCTCTGGATTAACTGTTGGTATAAGATTTTGTATACAGAGGTTTTCTATTTATTTATTTATTCTGTTTATGTTATCTATTGGTTGAACTAGATGGACTCATGTCTTTTTTCAGCTATATAACTATGTATCACAATCACTATTAACCTATACATGTAAAGTAGCGCTATAATCTCCCAAAAATTCTAATAAAACATATACAATTTTATATAAAGAAACACAAATGAAATAAATACACAGCGGGTAAAATAAGTATTGAACACATCACCATTTTTCTAGGTAAATATATTTCTAAAGGCACTATTGACATGAACTTTCACCACATGTCGGTAACAACCCATGCAATCCATACATACAAAGAAACCAAAACAAATAAGTTCAGAAATTAAGTTATGTGTAATAAAATGGAATGACACAGGGACAATTTATTGAACACATGAAGAAGAATAGGAGGTGCAAAAAGGCATGGAAAGCCAAGACACCAGCTAAAATCTATCAGTAATTAGAAAGCAATTCAGCCCCTTGTCAGTGCAAATTAATATCAGCTGGTTCAGTCTTAACCGATGGCCTATAAAAAGGGGTCTCATTACCAAGGTGTCACACAAGAAACATCTCATGATGGGTAAAAGTAAAGACCTTTGCAACCTTATTGTTGAAAAACATACTAATGGCATTGGTTACAGAAGGATTTCTAAACTTCTGAATGTTCCAGTGAGCACTGTTGGGGCTATAATCTGGAAGTGGAAAGAACATAATTTCACCATAAACCAGCCACGGCCAAGTGCTCCTCGCAAGATTTCTGACAGAGGAGTGAAAAGAATTATCAGAAGAGTTGTCCAAGAGCCAAGGACCACTTGTGGAGAGCTTCAGAAAGACCTGGAATTAGCATGTAGAATTATTTCAAATAAAACAATGAGTAATTCACTCAACCACCATGGCCTGTATGCACGCTCACCATGCAAGACCCCATTGCTGAAGAAAAAGTATGTTAAAGCTTGTTCAAAGTTTGCCGCACAACATTTAGACAAGCCTGTGGAATACTGGGAGAATAGTCTGGTCAGATGAGACCAAAATTGAACTCTTTGGATGCCATAATACACACCATGTTTGGAGGTCAAATGGCAGTGCCCATCACCCCAAACCCCCCCCCCCCCCCATAACAACAGTGAAGTTTGGAGGTGGGAACATCATGGTGTGGGGCTGTTTTTTCAGCATACGGTACTGGCAAACTTCATATCATTGAAGGAAGGATGAATGGAAAAATGTACCAAGGCGTTCTTGATAAAAATCTGCTGCCATCTACCAGGATGATGACGATGAAACGAGGGTGGATATTTCAGCAAGACAATCATCCCAAAAACAAAGCCAAGGAAGCTCTAAATTGGTTTTAAAGAAAGAAAATAAAGCTGCTAGAATTCAACAGAAAATGGATAAAAGTTTTTACAGGTTACCAGTCTAGAGTTACAGAAGACATCTAGCACAAGAATTATTGCTCTGGCTCTAACGTTTGTGGCGATACCTCATGTGTGGTGCGAACACCGTTTACATATGCGTGCATGACCTATGTTTGCGTTCGCTTCTGCGCTTGAGCACGGAGGGATGGGGGCGCTTTAAAAAAAAAATCTTATTTTTTTATTTTTTTTATTTTTACACTGTCCCTTTAATTTTTTTTAATCTTTTATTCCTATTACAAGGATTGTAATAGAGATAAGGATGACAGATCCTCTTTATGGAGAGATTTGGGGTCAAAAAGACCCCAAGATGATTTTTTTTGATCTTTTGCTTTAAACAAAAAATGGTTTACTTCCAACCTGGACCCATGACAAAGTCAAAAGTCTCGGAGTCATCTTTGACTCTGAGATGTCGATGGATGCACAAAAAGGATCAGTAGTCAACGGATCTCACCATCTCCTCCGCCTGCTGCGTAGACTCATCCCCTTCATCCCAGAAAAGGACATAGCAGTAGTAGTTTACAATCATCAATTCCCGACTCAACTACGCAAACTCCCTCTACATAGGACTACCTAAATACCAGATTTTGCGCCTACAAGTCGTCCAGAACACGGCAGCCAGACTGGTAACGGGGAAAAAACCCTGGGAATCCATCACCCCATCCCTGAGGACCCTTTATTGGCTAGCCGTAAAGGATCGGGTCACATTCAAGACCCTCTGTCTCACCCACAAGTGCACACAAGGAAACGCTCCTTAATACTTATGCGAGAAAATAAAACACTACATCCCCAATCGCGTTCTCCGATCAACCAACCAAAACCTCCTCCACATCCCCAAGTCCTGCTAGAAATCGAATGAAGATTTGCAGTCCAAGGACCACGGCTATGGAACGCTCTACCCATAAACATCCGCATGGAAGAAAACCATTGGGCCTTCAGGAAAAAAATTAAGACCCACCTCTTCTGAAGGATCAGGACGACACTGGATGGAAATAAGCACCTTGAGGCGATTAAGTTCGCATTTTCAGCGCTATACAAGTTATTCACTCACTAACTCACTCATTACGTTGCTCTGGTCCTCCAAGGCCATAGAGGCGATCAAAGACAATCTAGTCTTTTATCGCCTCTTTGACCAGCCGGCGAGCGGCGGAGGTAATGCCAGCTGAAAAAAATAAATACTGGGGTTATGGCTGATAGCTTCAGCCATAACCCCGGTAAACTACTTGCAAACCGCAACACATATCTACGTATTGCGGTTGGCAAGTGGTTAAAATATATTAGAAGGCAAAAAAAAATCTGCATTTACTAGAAGGGAATATTGGTATGACATGGCAGGTCATGTACTGTAGGCCCATAAGCTCTATTCTGTAGAAGTCATGGTTTCCATACTCTGCGCTGATAATGGCCATCCAGCCTGAAACAGTTGTGTGAAGTTTGGAATAAATAACTATAATATTAGGCTGGATGTGGATTATACACCAGCAGTTCTGGATGTACAGTTGGCCCCAATGACAAATACAGAATGATTGGCATGCTCTGCCAGCTATCCTAAAATGAGGAGTAAGCCCAGGTTCACATTGAAGGCGGGTCTGAAATCTGACAATGCAGTCCGACTTCGGGGGCGATTGATTAGAAAACTTTTCGAATCGATTCGAAAATGAAAAAAAAAGGAAACAAATTAAACTAATTAAACAAATTAATGTAAATAAGGAATTAAAACAAAATGAAATTATTATTTTTTTTTTTCGTTCTGCACATGTCTAGTATGGCCTGCCTAAGTTTAATGCAATTTATTATTTAGTCGCCTTTGGAGTTTTATAAGGAAAATTATTTGTCGCTATTCCACAAGCGTGCGCAATTTTAAAACGTGACATGTTAGGTATTTATTTACTTTGATGTAACATCATCTTTCATATTTTACAAAAAAAAAAGGGGTATATATTGTGTTTTTTTATATACTGCGGCAGGATGGCACTGCTGGGCGAGCCGTTGTAGCTGTACGTCAGCTATTTAAGACGCTTTAGCAGGCGTGCGCGCCCGCAGCATGTCCCCAGAGACGATGCGTGCACTCGGTGGGTGCGATGCCCGCCGGGCACCCACGATCGCACGTGACAGAGCGAGAACCGGAATCTTTGTGTGTAAACACACACAAATCCTGGTTCTCTCAGGAGGGAGCAGACAGATCGTGTGTTCTTACTAGGTATGAACCGCCATTACTAGTATAAAAAAATAATAATACCGGTAATAAAAATGACATAAATCTATCGCCTATTTTGTAGACGCTATAACTTTTGCACAAACCAATCAATATACGCTTTTTGCTTCTTTTTTTTTACCAAAAATATGTACAATATTGGCCTTAACTGAGAAAAAAAAGAAATACATTTTTTTTAAATTTGGGATATTTATTATAGCAAAAAGTAAAAAATTTGTTTTTTTCAAACTTGTCGCTCTTTTTTTTGTTTATAGCGCAGAAAATAAAAACCGGTTATACAGTGTTGCATACCCACGCAATTGTCATTCAAAATGTTACAGCGCTGAAAGCTGAAAATTGGCCTGGGCAGGAAGGGGGTAAAAATGCCCGGCATTGAAGTGGTTAAAGTGTATTTTTCTTTTTATTAAATGTGCAAATAACGTGTGACATAAAAAATTGCAACAATCGCCATTCTATTCCCTGGGTGTCTGCTGAAAAATCAGCAAAAAAAATACTGATTTTAACTTCTAAACAAAAAGTGCAAGAAAAGGCTTCTTAAAGCGGAGGTCCGCCAAATTTTTTGCTTTTTAAAAGTCAGCAGCTACAAATACTGCAGCTGCTGACTTTTAAAATAAGGACACTTACCTGTCCAGGGCGCCTGTGATGTCGGCACCCGAGGCCGACCCATCCCTCGGTCCTCGGATGCTGCCGCCGCCATCTTCGGTAAGGGAATCAGGAAGTGAAGCCTTGCGGCTTCACTTTCTGGTTCCCTACTGCGCATGCGCAAGTCACGCTGCGCAATCCAAATGGTCCCTGCTGTCCTCTGGGACCTGTGTGTTTCCCAGAAGACAGTGAGGGGCGACTGGAAGTGACGTAGACCCCCCGCAGATTCTGCGGGGTCTATGCCCGGAAAAGGGTGCAAATACCTGTATTATACAGGTATCTGCACCCCCCTCCCCCCTGAAAGGTGCCAAATGTGACACCGGAGGGGGGGGAGGGTTCCGAAAAGCGGAAGTTCCATTTTTGTGTGGACCTCCGCTTTAATGTAAATAACGCTATTATATTGGTATGATCACTGTAATCGAATCCCGCCCCCTCCCCTCTAATAAAAAATGGTTTATGAAGAATACATCACAATACTGTCCACATAGCTCAGGAACGGCATCAAGAGAAATGATACAAAGGACAAGAATTCATTGCCAAAATCTTGGATCCAATTTTGCTTTTAAAGGTCTTTAATTATTGCTGATTTATTTGTAATGAAAAAAAAAAAAAGCTCTGGTGATACGAGAATAAAGGTGGATATAGGATCATCTTTCAGTGCTGTACCCTACCTGTACTCCTCAACAATTTAAAATGTCAGAAAGATGGACTTTTCATTTTTCAGAGTATAATAAAGATGGATTTTTAATTTTTCACGGTGAACCAGCTGTATCCAGTGCTGTCTTTTATAACATTTCTCTGCTTTGGCTGCGCAGGATGACTGCAGAGTGGTGGATAAAGAAATTTTTTTTTCAAGTTGTCCTTTTTTCATTTACATCGGGGGGAGGGGGGGGGCTGGGATCTGGGGGTTTGTTAACCACTCCAGCCCCTTCGGACCATTTTGGCTGCTTAAAGACCAGGCCACTTTTTGCGATTTGGCACTGCGTCGCTTTAACCGACAATTGCACGGTTGTGCGACGTGGCTCCCAAACAATATTGACGTCCTTTTTTTCCCATAAATAGAGCTTTCTTTTGGTGGTATTTGATCACCTCTGCGGTTTTTATTTTTTGCGCTATAAACAAAAATAGAGTGACAATTTTGAAAAAAAATGCAATATTTTTTACTTTTTGCTATAATAAATATCCCCAAAAAATATATATGTAGCGGGGTCCTCAAATTGATGGGATACACCTGGGGAATAGTGTGACCCAGGTGTATAATTGTGTTAGGGTTCAGACCCCTTTTTGTTTCGTGGAGGATTGGAGGATGTAGTATTCTCCTTTGCCTGTGGGTGGCGGGGTACCCACAGGCTTCAGGTAGAATCATCTCCTGCAGTGCTCCCTGTTTGTCCCTTCCCGGAGATGCTATGGCTGGGGCGGGGAACCCGCCGGGCCGTTGATGGGAGGAGATAAAAGGGGGAGACGCCCTTACCACGAGGTCTTGCGGAGAAGGAGGTCCTCGGAGGAGGAGGGTTGCGGTCCGCACCCAGGCACCTTAGGCCTGGGTGCTGGAGATCCAGGAGTCTGGTCCAGGTGCCCATGGCCTGGTCCGGAGTCATGTTGGCGTCCATCCCAGGCACCTTTAGCCTGGGGTGAGGTACTATCGAGGAGGCCTGGGGCCCAGTACCTTCGACTGGGTCCCGCTAGGGTGGACTGTCCGAGGGTCCCTGAGCGGAGGGACTCGTATCTGAGGTGAGGAGGCCAGAGAGGTTACCCACTGGAGACCCGGAGCAGCACCAACCCGGTGACAGTGGGCCTCTGGGAACTCTCTTGGGAGGACACATCCCCCTGATAGGGGCCACAGCGTATCGAAGAGGGCTCCATTGCTGTTCATAGGGGTTGCTGGAAGAGACCCCATCTTTCCTGTTCTGTAACAGCCGGATTGGCTTAGGCGCCGCTGGTCATAGTACAGTGGCATAGAACTTAAACTTTAGGAAGTGCCTCGATCTGCTCGCCCCACCGTTGGCAAGGTTATAGGTCCCAACCAGTTTGCTGCAAAAGAACTGTTTATTGTGCTTTGCTTATTGGAGTGTCAAATAAACAAGTGTTGGACCTTTCTCCGGTGTGTGAACTCCAGTTACTGGAAGCAAAGGGGAGGCTGGTGAGCTTGCAAATACAGAAACATCAGTAAGTGGCCTTCACCTCCCTACTACAATGGGGAGGACATGGGCCGTGGCGCATCTCACTCTCACAACCCAGGAACCCCTAGACATGAGTTGGTGTGTAACCGATAAAGATGGAGAGAGAGTGAGGCCGCTACACGTGGGGGCTCGTGAGTCCGGGATAGAGTGTGTTCTAAAGATGGACTTGAGAATGTCTACATTTGAACTTTGCTGCCCAGAGGAGTTCCGAGCAGATCGGCCATATTACTGGCCAAAGTGCGTCCCTGCTCGGAGTTGTGGAAATGACCCTAACACGGGAAAGGCCCATGCGGAGGAGCGGAAAAAGGGAGAGGTCCAGCCGTGTGACGTACTGCACGTGGGGACTGTTAACGCACTGCGCCACGAGGCACCCCATGGCGACATCATTCGTGGGCGGAGTCAAGAGGAAGCCCGCGAAAATGTACAGCTCATGGGAGGAGTCTGGCCAAGTGTGGGGATACACGTGGAGACTCCGGCGCGGGGTCAGTGCATGATGGAGCAGCAGATAGTCGGGATGACCTCAAGTGCCCCGTGGATTATGGTTCCTCACCCCACGAGAATGACTTCCTTTGCTGCCCCCATCACAGACACGGGGATAAGACTTAGGCCCCGAGGGCGGTTGGCTCTGTACACTTGCAGAGACACGGAGGCCCTCGGTGTGATCTGTCCCGGCTGCTCGGGACTGGTGGTCACCCTGAAGCCATTCGGGCGATGTGAGGAGTGCAGAGAATTCCTTTTTGAGGTTGAGTCGTCCACAGCAAGGCCCCGGGCCCTTCGCCTCAACCACCTCACGGGTACCGCTACTCCGGAAGGGGAGATCAAGGCCTTTGTCGAGGTTCCCGTGCGCGCTGACCAGGGCGATGGACAGCCCAACAGAGAAAAATCCGAGGATGCTGCCTCGGTCGCCACAAGTTCTCTGCTCCCACCCCCGAAGAGGAAAGTTGGACTAGTACAGGCATCCTATGGACGTGGTCGAGCTTCACCCCGCTGCTTGCCTGGCCTGGATGGCGCCGGTCGAGAAGGAAGTCCCGGACATCCCAGTCCTCTACAAGGGTCAGGTGAGCCAGGGGCTGGGACTGTGGTGGTGGTTGGAGGTGTCGGGGGCCCATTGGAGGTGGAGCCCCCCAGGGAGGATGATTCTGTGTCCACCGGAAGATATCTGCCTGCGGAGATGTATGACACCTCCGACCTAGAGTCGCTGTCTGACTGCGGAGAAGATGTCGAGTATTCGATAGAGGCATTTGACAAACACCTGAAACCCCTGTATCTGCCGGATCCAAAGTTTTATTTATAGGAGAAAAGAACTCCTGTTTATTTCCTTTGTGCACTTGAACTTTCTGGAAGAGCCATTCCCAGACACCCAGGACTGTGCCCTGCTTTTGTTTTTATTTGGGCTTTTCTTTTTCTCATTGGAGACTTGGGGCTGTTGTGTTTTTTTGTGTTTCCCCTTTTCTTCATGTGCCACGAGGCACCCCATGGCGACATCGTTCGTGGGCGGAGTCAAGAGGAAGCCCGCGAAAATGTACAGCTCATGGGAGGAGTCTGGCCAAGTGTGGGGATACACGTGGAGACTCCGGCGCGGGGTCAGTGCATGATGGAGCAGCAGATAGTCGGGATGACCTCAAGTGCCCCGTGGATTATGGTTCCTCACCCCACGAGAATGACTTCCTTTGCTGCGATCGGGTCTGCGGGTCCAGCAGGCGCGGTCACGGAGCTCAGGACCGGGTTGCGAGCGCTTCGCCTGCCGTGCGCGACCCACAGCTGGGCATCTTAAAGGGGACGTATATATACGTGCTTATGCCCAGCCGTGCCATTCTGCTGACGTATATGTACAGGCGGCGGTCCTTAAGTGGTTAAAGGGTGCTTCCAGATTTTGATAAGCCCCCGCCCACAGACTCCCACAACCACAGCCCAGAGTTGTGGGGAAGAGGCCCTTGTCCCCTTGGTATGGCTCTTTAGGAAGGACCCAATGCTGTTTTTACATTTTGGCGTGACCCAAAGGGCCTGGTATGTATTGGGGGTGGGGGACCCCACACTGTATTTTTTTCAGAATTTTCTATTGCGATTAAACAAAATAAACTAAACAAAACTAATTCTAAAACGAATCAACAAAACAAAATTAGTAACATAGCGAATCTATCCGAAACAAAACACATTTTTACGTTTTGCATATGTCTAGTAATTTGGGACTTTCCTCCACTCACAGCATAAACAGGATACCCCAAAACTGTAGAACAAAAATCTAGGCTTTCTGTACTTAAAGCGGAAGTAAACCCATCCATAAAACAGTTTCATTTCCGGCACATGCCGGAAATGTAACACTCCCATTGGTTGTGCTCTCAACCAAACTGTCAAACCATCCAATGGCTGGTGTCCTAACTGATCACATGTGCAGCATCATGGCAGTTGTAGATTAAACAGAGGCAAAGATGGCAGCTTCCTTGGCTGAAAACGATAGGAGGGTTTACTTACACTTTAAATGCAGGCTGTATTATACAACCTCTATACTAGGGTGACCAGACATCCCTGATTTCAGGGGACAGTCCCTGGATTGAGGACACTGTCCCCGGACCAAGTCTGTCTCCGGTTTTGTCCCCGGATTGGATTTGAACATGGGCTGGGGCAATTTCAAAGACAGTCAGTGCAGAATTAAAAAAAAGTCTGAATTACACACCCCCGCTCTGCCGCTCCTACTAGCTTAGGGGGGGGGGGTGTATTTTTTTCATTATCTGTGCCCCTTTCTGAGGATCATGTGCTGGTCGGAGCGGAGGGAATATTTCTTCAGTTTCGGGTCCATGCCCGTTCCGCTCCCGCTTGCATGTTCTTCTGCCTTGGCTCAAGTCCCGGCCAGCCGCCTGCCTATCTCCTTGCCTTCCCTGGTGGAGTGATCTTCCTCCGCTTCCCACCCAGTAGTAGCCGGGGCCCGGGGAGTAAGACTTGACAGGCTGTGTGGTGGGCGGCGGCGACGGGCAGAGAGTCGCTGATTGCCCTCTTTACTACAAAAAAAATATGTCCCCGGATTTCATTTTAAAAATCTGGTCACCTTACTCTACACTGTACTCTCCTGGCTGTCTTGCACAACACCAGGCTGTACTGGGAAAACTTCTTAACAGTTCCTGGCTGTTTTGCACAACTCCTAGCTGCACTACACTTGCTTGGGGAGGGGGTTAGACCACCCCACAGTCACTTATCCTCCATATAACAGGATCAGTTGCTCACTCAATCCCAGAATGGTTGTGCTAGTTCCTCCCACCAACTTCCTTCTGGTTCTGCTCATTCTAGACACAGCTCTCTTCGGTACGCCCCCTAGATAAGACTAGCTGGGACCTCAATGTCTTCAAAAGCTCCTCTGGCTTCCTCTCTTTCTCTCTCTGCCCCAGAACCCCTACACAGGGGTCTCCTCCTAAAGGACTGGACCCAAGAACTCTGCACCCTGGCTGCCAGGCCTCAGTATATTTATGGGCTCTCCCTCCGTTTTCAGGGATTGACCAGAGTCTCAATAAATAGTCAGGCTGCCTGTCCTGCTCTTCTTCCTACTATACTTCTAGAAGTCTCTAGAAGACGGGGCGGAGTAGCAGAACAGCAACCTGGGAGACACTGAACAGCCCTAAGTTACAAACCCCTGTTTAACTGTTACAGAGGAGCCACACTAAATTTACCTAGCAGTCTGCTCTAAACTAGGAGGGCGCTACACTAGTAGAAGGATAGAGCAGAGTGAGAAGGAAATTTACCTTATTAGTCTGCTGCTGCTCTTTCACTGTCCAGTCAGCAGGCTGCGAGTGGCTGGGAGAGAAAAGAGGACACCATAGCACTCCGTAAAGTGGGCTTTATCCATTAAGACAACTTTTTCTCTTTTTGGTTTCTTTCACCACCTTCTTATAAAAATGGAGAAATGTTTCACAATTATCTCCAAAGTTTACTACCTTTTTGTGTTGCAAGGTAGCTCTTCCTGCTTTCAGGCCTAGACCGGGCCACATTGCCTCTTAGAAAAGCCACATCACTAGCAGCTTCTGTGTGCATGTGCATACCTCCCAACTTTCTGAAATGGAACTGAGGGACGCCTATTAGCAAAATTATGCAGGCATAGGACACACATCCTAATGCCGCGTACACACGATCGGAATTTCCGTCAACAAATTTTCGATGTGAGCTTTTGGTCGGATATTCCGACCGTGTGTAGGCTCCATCGGACATTTGCTGTCGGAATTTCCGACAACAAATGATTGAGAGCAGGTTCTCTATTTTTCCGACAACAAAAGTTCTTGTCGGAAATTCGTGTGTATCCAATTCCGATGCACAAAAATCCTACGCATGCTCGGAATCAATTCGACGCATGCTCGGAATCATTGAACTTAATTTTTCTCAGCTCGTTGTAGTGTTGTACGTCACCGCGTTCTTGGCGATTGGAATTTCCGAGCAACATTTGTGTGTATTGTGTATGCAAGACAAGTTTGAGTGAAAATCCGTCGGAAAAAAAAAACACGGTTTTGTTGTCGGAATGTCCGATCGTGTGTACGCGGCATTAACCACTAGTCAAATGACGGAGGGACGAAGAGCCTCTCGTTCTGGGCGGATGTCAAATGACGTCGCGCCTTCCCGAGCCACTAGGGGGCCAGCGCCCGCCGCGTCACTGGGGACCCGATGCGCGTGCCCGACGGCCTCGATGGACGCCGGGCACCCGCAATGGCCGCCGGGCACTCACGATGGCCGCCGGGCACCCACGATTGCCCAGTAACTAAGCAGGACCGTGGATCTCTGTGTGTAAACACAGAGATCCACTTCCTGTCAGGGAGAGGAGACCGATGGTGTGTCCCTTGTACATAGGGACACCGATCGGTCACCTCCCCCAGTCAGTCCCCTCCCCCCACAGTAAGAAACACTCCCTAGGGAACACATTTAACCCCTTGATCGCCCCCTAGTGTTAACCCCTTCCCTGCCAGTCATGATTATACAGTAATCAATGCATTTTTATAGCAGGGATCGCTGTATAAATTACAATGGTCCCAAAAATTTGTCAAAAATGTCCGATGTGTCCGCCGCGATATCGCAGTCACGATCGCCGCCATTACTAGTAAAAAAAAAATGCTATAAATCTATCCCCTATTTTTGGAATTGCTATAACTTTTGCACAAACCAATCAATATACGCTTATTGCGTTTTTTTTTACCAAAAATATGTAGAAGAATACGTATCGGACCTAAACTGAGGAGAAAAAAAAAATGGACATTTATTATAAAAAAAAAGTAAAAAATATTTCGTTTTTTTTTAAACTTGTAAATTTCTTTTGTTTATAGCGCAAGAAATAAAAACCGCAGAGGTGATCAAATAACACCAAACGAAAGCTCTATTTGTGGGGGAAAAATTATAAAAATTTCATTTGGGTATAGTGTTGCATGACTGTGCAATTGTCATTCAAAGTGTGACAGCGCTGAAAGCTGAAAAATTGCTTGGGCAGGAAGGGGGTTAAAGTGCCCTGTATTGAGGTGGTTAACCACTTGACCACTGGGCACTTAAACCCCCTTAATAACCAGACCAATTTTCAGCTTTCGGTGCTCTCACATTTTGAATGACAATTACTCAGTCATACAACACTGTACCCATATGAAATTTTTGTCCTTTTTTTCACACAAATAGAGCTTTCTTTTGGTGGTATTTAATCACTGTTGGGTTTTTTATTTTTTGCGCTATAAGAGAAAAAAGACTGAAAATTTTGTAAAAAAATGATTTTTTTTTCGTTTCTGTTATAAAATTTTGCAAATTACTATTTTTTCTTCATAAATTTTGGCCAAAATTTATACTGCTACATATCTTTGGTAAAAATAAGTACAAATTGGTGTATATTATTTGGTCTTTGTGAAAGTTATAGAGTCCACAAGCTATGGTGCCAATATCTGAAAATTGATCACACCTGAAGTACTGACGGCCTATCTCAATTCTTGAGACCCTAACATGCCAGAAAAGTACAAATACCCCCCAAATGACCCCTTTTTGGAAAGAAGACATTCCAAGGTATTCAGAAAGAGGCATTGTGAGTTTTTTGAAGTTGTCATTTTTTCCCACAATTCTTTGCAAAATCAAGATTTTTTTTTTCTCTTTTTTTTTTTTCACAAAATTGTCATATTAGCAGGTTATTTCTCACACACAGCATATGCATTCCACAAATTACACCCCAAAACACATTCTGCTATTACTCCCGAGTATGGCGATACCACATGTGTGAGACTTTTACACAGCGTGGCCACATAGAGAGGCCCAACATGCAGGGAGCACCTTCAGGCGTTCTGGAGCACCCAGGCCAATTCTGACATTTCTCTCCTACATGTAAAAATCATCATTTGTTTGCTAGAAAATTACATAGAACCCCAAAACATTATATATGTTTTTTTAGCAAAGACCTTAGAGAATATAATGGTGGTTGTTGAAACTTTTTATCTCGCACGATATTTGCGCAGCAATTTTTTTAACGCGTTTTTTACGAAAAAAAAATGTTTTGTGCTTAAAAAAAAAAAAAAACAGTAAAGTTAGCCCAATGTTTTTGCATAATGTGAAAGATGAAGTTACGCCGAGTAAATAGATACCTAACATGTCGCCCTTAAAAATTGCACACACTCGTGGAATGGCGCCAAACTTTGCTACTTAAAAAATCCCCATAGGCGACGCTTTAAATATTTTTACTGGTTACATGTTTTGAGTTACAGAGGAGGTCTAGGGCCAAAATGATTGCTCTCGCTCTAACGTTCGCAGAGATACCTCACATGTGTGGTTTGAAAACCGTTTTCATATGTGGGCGGGACTTACGTATGCGTTCGCTTCTGTATGCGAGCTCACGGGGACAGGGGCGCTTTAAAAAAAAAAAAAAAATTTATTCTTCATTTTACTTTATTTATTTTAGTTTGACATGTTTTTCCGCCCTAAACATTTTTTTGATCACTTTTATACCTATTACAAGGAACGTAAACATCCCTTGTAATAGGAATATGGCATGACAGGTCCTCTTTACAGTGAGATATGGGGGGGGGGGGTGTCAATAAGACCCCACATCTCACCTCTAGGCTGGGAAGCCTGAAAAAAATACAAAAAAAAAAACAACAATCCTGGCTTTGATCGTAGCGGTGAGTCGGTAGAAGCACCGGAGGGCGGCGGGGACGGGGGGGACGGGACATCCCCTCTCGCCTCCCGTAAGAATGATCAAGCGGCGGGACAGCCGCTATGATTGTTCTTATGGTGTAGGGAATCGCCGGCTGAAAAAGCTGATATCTGAATGATGCCTGTAGCTGCTCCCATCATTCAGATATCCCCGCACAAAGTCAAGGACGTCATATGACGGCCGGAGGGCGGGAAGTGGTTATTGCAGAGTATTGCCGGGCATTGCGGAGTATTGCTGGGCATTGCGGAGTATTGCCGGGCATTGCGGAGTATTGCAGGGCATTGCGGAGTATTGCGGACTATGGCAGGGTATTGCGGTGTATGGCAGGGTATTGCGGTGTATGGCAGGGTATTGCACGGGTATTGCACAGGGTATTGTGGAGGGTATTGCACAGGGTATTGTGGAGGGTATTGCAGAGTATTGTGGAGGGTATTGCAGAGTATTGTGGAGGGTATTGCAGAGTATTGTGCAGGGTATTGCAGAGTATTGTGCAGGGTATTGCAGAGTATTGTGCAGGGTATTGCAGAGTATTTTGCAGGGTATTGCGCAGGGTATTGCAGAGTATTTTGCAGGGTATTGCAGAGTATTTTGCAGGGTATTGCAGAGTATTGTGCAGGGTATTGCAGAGTATTGTGCAGGGTATTGCAGAGTATTGCACCAGGGTATTGCAGAGTATTGCACCAGGGTATTGCAGAGTATTGCACCAGGGTATTGCAGAGTATTTTGCAGGGTATTGCAGAGTATTTTGCAGGGTATTGCAGAGTATTTCGCAGGGTATTGCAGAGTATTTCGCAGGGTATTGCAGAGTATTTCGCAGGGTATTGCAGGGTATTGCAGAGTATTGCACCAGGGTATTGCAGAGTATTGCACCAGGGTATTGCAGAGTATTGCACCAGGGTATTGCAGAGTATTGCACCAGGGTATTGGCAGGGTATTTTGCAGAGTATTGGCAGGGTGTATTGCAGAGTATTGGCAGGGTATAGCACAGGGATGGCTGAGCAGGGATGGATGGATGGCTGGATCTGTGACTGCAATTGTCACAGATCCAGCCCACAGTGCTGCTGCTGCCATCCGCCGGGAGGAACCGGCGTCATCAAATGACGCCGGTCTGTTTACAAGTGATTGCTCCGTCATTTGACGGAGCGATCACGTGGTAAACGGCCGCTATCAGCGGCGATTTACCGCGATTCGTGATCCGCCGGGTCCTCTGGACCCGGCGGTCACGGAGTTTCCCGTGTGCGCGCCCCAGGGGGCGCGCGGGAGCGCGATTCTGGGAGGACGTTATATAACGTCCTCCCAGAGTTAAGCAACCACCTTGTCGACGTTATTTGTCGGCAGGTGGTTGTTAAGTGGTTAAAGGAAAATTGTACAAAAAAATTATTGGTAAAACCCACAAGTGCTTTTTCTTCTGGAATTCTTCCAAATTCAGCAATTTAGAATTTGGATGAAAGGTTTAGCTCTGGGAAACACTTTTTGATAGATAAGTAGTGCATTTTATATACAGCTATATAGATGAGACCTAAGTGAGGAGGAAAGAGGGACAGAGGGACTGTGTTCTGAAGCAGGGACAGTTGGGAAATATGCATGTGCAGAAACCCCCCGCACATGAGCAAGTGCACTGCAGGTCTCTGCCACATCCCAAATACTCGGCAGAGACTTGTGCCACATGTAAGGCATCCCAATACTTTTGGTAATATAGTATATATGTAAAGCGCTGCACAAATTGTCAGTGCCATATAAGTACCTGAAAAAAAAAAATACATCAAAAGGAAGCAAATAAGAGAAGGGTCTTATTAGGGTCTATATACACTTTAATTGTAATTGATGTTGTCCACATTGCTGAGCTGTGTAAATTCCAGGACTGGAAGGACCGAAATGCAAATCATGTGCTTAGTAATCCCGTGTATGCATTTCATTTGTGTGTTTTGCTGTTTGCACGGAGTTCAGCTTCAAATCAAAAGCATCAATACAGCATTGAGCGGTCATTGTACGTAGCACCTGCGTAGCTTTTTCTATTGACGTCATTGGCCCCTATGGTTTTACTTATCCGCTGCAGTATTTCAGAAGACAGAACAGCGTCAACCATCATCCTGCAGGATGGAAAAGCTGCTAAGCCGTCATTGCTATGATCTCACAGGTTTCTCAGTGACACCACTGACGCGGGGACCTCCTTTCCTTCCAGTGATAATACCACCAATGCAGGGATATTTTTTCCCTCCAGTGACTCCACCCATGTTGGAAAAAAAAAATTCTACCAGTGACGCCGCTGAAACGGGGACACTTTTTCTTGTCCAGTGATGCCACCAATGCAGGGGCATTTTTGATCTTCTAGTGACACCACCAATGCTGTATCCCAGCCTAGGCCAACAAGGCCCAGGCCTAGGGCAGCACTTTGCAGTGGGGCAGCAGGGAAAGAGTCCCCGCTGGCTTGCGCTACACTGTTAGTGGAGCGCCAGTTATATGGGGTGGACTGGGCTGAGAGGCAAATTAGTCTAGCGCCCCCATAAAGCGGCCGCACTGCTTCCGGTATTTGGGCGGCCGGCATTCCGCAACTGTGGGGGGTGCCACTTCTAATTTCATATCATCCTGGACCACAAGCCTTTCTCACTGTGCTATATGTTTTCTGCTGCATTATTGGCATGGTTATATCTTCTTAGTACTCTTCATAAAATTATCAGAAATTTGTGCTTAAAGTGGGGTTCCAATCACATTTTTCATTTTTTAAAGGCATGTTATTTCAGCATTCAATACAGTGGTACATATAAGATGACTTACTATTTTAAAAACCGCCGCCGATCTGCCGAGTTACTGCATAAAGAGACTTTAAAAAAATCTTTGCTGAAGTTTTCATTTTGCTTGTGGGCATGTGAAGCCCACAAGCATTTACTTCCTGGATTGTATTGACGAGTGATTCTAGCCATAGGGGAAGCACACTGCATCCTGGGAAATGATGACACACATTTCCCAGGAGCAGTGGGGAGCTGAGGGAGATGATGTCAGAATCCGAGGTGATTCAGAAGGCAGATTTTGTGGGACCGCATAGCAACAGGTACTTCCAGGTGAGTAAAAAAAATATTTTTTTCAAATGTTTTTTTTTTTAGGCTATATACACAATAATGCTATTTTGTATTTTTGGTGGAAACTCCACATTAAGGTAGAACTATAGACAACACTTTTTTTTTTCATTTTGGATAGAGTAAGGGAGGGTTATAGCCCGTGTCAGTTTATTTTTTTGCCATCCCTATCCCATTGCAGAGATTTCCCTTCACTTCCTGCCCCATAGCCAAACAGGAAGTGAGAGGAAATCTATGCAAATTAAGGGAATCCATTGCCCCCCCCCCCCCAGGCCCTCAGAACTAGTGTCCCCACTCGAAAAATTTCAGGGCGGGTCTTAAACAGCAAAGGGTGTGGCCTTGACAGAAAGGGGTGGGTCATATTTAAATTAGGGGGTGCACAGGTTTAGTCAGGCCTAGGGCAGCACAAAACCTAAATACACTACTGGACACCACCCATGCTGGAACATTTAAAAAAAAAAGAAAAGAGGGCGCACCAACCTTGCGCATTACCCAAGTGGTGCTTATTGGTGGAAAAAGAAAATAAATATACTCACAAACAGATGGCTAGGACCTCTGGCGTGCTGGACAAGGTCCTGGTGACCTGGCCACGTTGTGTCCATTGTGGACTTGAAATGCTTTTATGACTACCGTATATACTCAAGTATAAGCCGACCCGAGTATAAGCCGAGGTACCTAATATTACCCCAATAAACTGGGAAAACGTATTGACTCAACTATAAGCCTAGGGGGGGGGGGGGGAATGTGCCCATTGCCACCTCACTGTGCCAATTGCCCAATCTTACTGTGCCCATTGCCACCTCACTGTGCCACCTCACTGTGTCCATTGCCACCTCCCTGTGCCACCTTACTGTGCCCAACCTCACTGTGTCCATTGCAGCCATTGTGCCCGAGTGTACCTGAAAATCTTCTTATAATGCGGCCGGCGTCCATTGTTTAAATATTGCGTCTTTTCATCCTCGGACAAGAGAACGTCCATGATAGGTGGAACACTGAACACAGTGTCTGCTGGGAAACGGAGTCCGAGAATGAGAGGACCTCCGTGATAGGCGGAACACTCAACACAGTGTTTGCTGGAAACGCCTATCACGGAAGGGACCAGGAGAAAGCTGCGATATTTAAACAATGGACGCCGGCCGCAGTATAAGAAGATTTTCAGGTACACTCGAGTATAAGCAGAGGGGGGGACTTTCAGCCCTAAGAAAAGGGCTGAAAAACTCGGCTTATACTCAAGTATATACGGTAACTTGTTTGTGAGTATTTATTTTCCTTTTATACCAATAAACACCATTTGGGTAATGCGTAAGGTTGGTGCGCCCTCTTTTCGTTTTTTCTACAGCGTTTCCATTGGGTGTCCTCTGAGCCTTGGAGGGCAGCAAGGTCTGTGCATTCACCCGGAGTCACCCGGAGCCATAGAGATCATAGGCAATATCCGCCGTCACATTACTTTCCAGCGCAGGAGAATTTGTTTGCTATTTTCCTGGAACATTTTTGAATGGGAACAAATATAAAGTAGCGGTGATCACTAGATGCAGAGTGCCTCCACTCCACTGGATGAAGGAGCACAGGGGGCACATTTGGGGAGTGTTAGGAGTACTAGCTGATTTAGGTACACTAACAAATTGAAGCCCAAGCGCCAGCTAACAATTTTTAAGAAGTTACAGCAGTTTTATTGTCTTTTGGGATAAAGGTTTTACATCAATGAATAAAAGATAATTATTGTGCGCACCCCTGTCAGTGCTAAATGGATTGTCTTATCCCTCTAATTGCTATATTTACAGGACAGCTTGTTCTGTTGAAAAAAAATAAAAATAAACAGACTTACTGGCAGGAATACCAGGCAAAAAAAAATAAAAAAATACATTAAAAAAACAAAGACCCTGGACTGATCATTGAATAACAAGCAAGCGGGAGAAGGGTGGAACAAGTGGAAACCCCTAGCAACCAAGTGGAAACTATTAGCAACCAGCAGCAGGTTATCAGAAAGAGGCCTAAGAAGTCAACACTCAGCAAGCCCTAAGGGGACAGTGATATATATATATATATATATATATATATATATATATATATATATACGGTATATATATATATATATATATATATATATATATATATATATCCCTCTAAATATATACTGTATATAGCACAGCTTCACTAAGCACCAGTTTGTAGAGATTTGCATGCCCAAAATGTAAACATGATATCTGGACACTGGATATTAAACCGAAATCTGCATGGATTGGAAGGCTCTTTTAATCAGATTTCAATAAAAAAATAAAAATAAATTGTTAAAATAATAAAAATACATAATGTGACTCTAAATCGTTTTGGGAAGACCTGAGTGCCTTAGAAGAAGTGAATAGCAGTGATAATTCTTTGAAAATACATTATTATTATTATTATTATTTATTATTATTATTATTTTATGAATAATTTGCTATCCCACTATTATTCACCTGCTAATATATTGCTTAGGATCCAAGGTAAAATTTGCTCCCACTATAGAGATCTCCAAGCTGTCATTTGCCTTCATCAGGCACCTCACATGCCTGATGAAGGGGTCCTGTGTGACTCCGAAACGTTGCACTACCTGTTCTGTGATTGTGATGATTCTTCAATAAAAAAACGTTTGGATGCTACTTGACAATTCATGGTGTACTGGCAAATATCCTCATTATTAGTAACACTCTCTGGCACTCAATTTGCAAGAAAGTTGCATCAAAGTAGTGCAGGAACCTTTTCCAAGTCGCTGAGACTTTAAGTTGCATAGATTGGAATGGGTGCCATTGAAGTCAATGCGTTGTTTCTTGTCGTCATGCAACTTTATGTATCCAAAGTTGCATGACAAGTCGCACTAGTGGTAACGGAGCCTTAGGTAGGCCATACACTAAATGAGTTTCTTTCCTGCAACCCATTCGCTTGTTTCTCCCATCAACACAGACAGTGTAGATCAGGGATATGCAATTAGCGGACCTCCAGCTGTTGCAAAACTACAAGTCCCATCATGCCTCTGCCTCTGGGTGTCATGCTTGCTGCTGTCAGAGTCTCGCTATGCCTCATGGGACTTGTAGTTTGGCAACAGCTGGAGGTCCGCTAATTACATATTCCTGCTGTAGATCCTGGAATCCCTCCTGCTGGGACATTGCGGAGGAAGGAGGGGGGGGGGGGCAGTGGAGGCCGCCCCTCGCCGGGAGAAGACAGTGATTATCGCTAGCGGCTATAGCAGTCACCTGCAATAATTGCAAGAGAGTCCAGAAGGCTGGTTTACCGATTGATCAACTTGGGTACATTCAGCCTGCCCATACATGGTTCAAATCATTCAGCCTGCCCATTAACGGTTGAAATCTTAGCTGGTTCCTGCTGAACCGCCCGAGATTCGAACCGTTAATGGGCAGGCGGAATGATTTGAACCGTGTATGGCCGGCCTTGCTGTATTAAAGCTGATGTCTGATTTTAGTGGTTGAGTTTAGATCTACTGATAGGTGGCAGATGGAGAGGAGTGGGCTCTAAAACGATTGGAATCGTTGGGAAATCGTCCACCGTAGTTATGCCTTGATTCAAAAAAATAAACATACCGGTAAAAGATCTCCGTAACAGAAGAGATTAAAATTAAAGAAATAAAACATAATGTAGAGTGACTGTGTAATTAAAAACCCCACAAGCATAAAACGGTATAGGCTCATGCTGGGAAAATAAGCTTTTTTGTTACTTTGTATTATAATGTAACAGATATTTAATAAACATATAAAGTGTACCAATTTACTAAACATAAATTGCTACTTAGAGCTGCTAGGCAGACAACTGTTGTAATGTATACACCTAATATAAGAACATTTTGTCCCTGTTCCTGAAGAAATACAGTGCACACCCTTCAGGGGTTATTGATATTTTGAGGGCCAGAAGGGCCACTACTCATAGAGCCAAAGCAGAAGAGCAAAGCCTCCTATTGTAATTAAAGTAACACTAAACTCTGTTATATATAAAAAATATATATTATATTCAAGTATGTATTCTTAAAGTGATATTAAAATGGTTGTAAACCCTTTTAACATTTTTTTTTTTTTTTTAAAAACTAACCTGCAAGACAAAGGCATAATGAGCTAGGATGACTAGCATACTAGCTCATTATGCATCACTTACCTTAGATCGGGGCCCCCGAAGGCGTCCTCGTCTCCCTCTCCAGCCGCAAGGTTACTTCCGGGTATCGCCACTCCAGCCAATCACAGCGCCGCTCCGGCGCTGTGATTGGCCGGAGCGACGAAGACGTGACTGCGCGCATGCGCGCGGGAGCCGTCAAATCCGGCTAAGCTGGATTTATGAATGGGATTAACCCTATGAATACGCCGTTGTCTACGGCGCGCATGCGTCGTAGACATCAGTGCATGTCATTTTTAGCAAATATCTCCTAAACTGTGTAGGTTTAGGAGATATTTGTTGCACCTACAGGTAAGCCTTAATCTAGGTTTACCTGTAGGTGCAAGTTGCAAAAGTGGGTTTACAACCACTTTAAAGTCTTGTTGTTTTTGGGTTAAAAATAACAAACATGTTATAGTTACTTGCTCTGTGTAATGGTTTTGCACAGAGCAGCCCAGATCCTCCTCTTCTCGGGTCCCTCTTCTCTGTTTCTGGCCCCTCCCTCCTGCCGAGTGCCCCCACAGCAAGCAGCTTGCTACAGGGGGCACCCGAGCCGCTGCTCTGTGTGTCCATTCAGACATGGAGCCAAGGCTTGGTCCCACCTCTCTCTCCTCATTGGCTCACTTAGCCAATGGTGCCCGCTGCTGTGTCTCGGCCAATGAGGAGGGAGAGTCTCAGACACCCGAGGCTCTCGTGCAACATTGCTGGATTGAGATGGGGTTCAGGTAAGTATTAGGGGGGCTGAGGGGGGCTGCTGCATACAGAAGTTTTTTTTTTATCTTAATGCATAATATACATTAAGATAAAAAAAACTTCAGTTTTTAGAATTTAGAACCCCCTTAAGCCTCGTACACACGATCGGATTTTCCGCTGACAAAGCATCGGACTTTTGTCTGAAGGGCGTGTGCCTGGATTTTGTCTTGCACACAAACGGCACACAATTGTCGGCCAACAAACACGAACATAGTGATGTACTACGTGGTTTTTCAGCTCTTTAGCGCCACCCATTGGGCTCCTTCTGTTAATGTTGTGTTTGGTGAGCATTGATTCCGAGCATGCGTGTTTGTACTTTGGACTTTTGTACACACAATCGGAAAATCCGCCAACAGACCGTTGTCCGTGGAAAATTTTAAAGCCTGCCATCCAACATTTGTCTGCGGGAAATCCAACAACAATTGTCCGAAGGAGCGTACAAACGGTCGGATTTTCCGCCAACAGGCTGTCAACACACAATTCCCGTCGGAAAATCTGATCGGGTGTACGAGGCTTAAAGCTTTAAAGATAAAAAGTACAAGCAGATTAGATGCTACTGTATGCACAGCTGCTCCAGATTTTGGCTTCTCCAGTTTTGATAATTAGTCCTCTTTGTTTTGTAAAGTAAAGAAAAGAGCAGTAATCATATCATTTATTCAGGATTCAGTATGATAGGTTTGATTAAATATATTTAGTATATGATTATATGATTATTTAGGTTTATAATGCAGTCAATGTGAAGTTCCCCTTTGGTGGCTGCTCTTTTAGTTGACATTCAATGTTCTCTGCCCCCCCCCCCCCTCCATACCGGGGTTACCAACCTCCTGAAGTGATAATATACTGACATGACACCAAAAATGTACTGACAGAGAAGAGTTTTTTTTACAGAAATGACACATAAAAAATTACTGACAGGGCCAATTTTTTTTTACTGACAGTTAAAAAAAATTGGGACAAAATTACAGTTTTTACTGCAAATATCAATATTTAAGCTACAAACATGCTGCTAGTGATATTAGCAATGTGTTTTACGGTAAAACAAAAGGCAAGCAACATATTTCGCCATTTATATGAAGGTCAGGTTAATATAACCCAGCACAGAGTTCCCCTTTACATCAAAGTCTGCAGGGTTCCCCTTTATAGTGCAAGGGGGAACTCTGCAGACCCTGATGTAAAAGGGAACACTGTGGAGTCTGATGTAAAGGAGAACTCTGAGGACTCTGGTGTAAGGAGCAATGCTGCACACTCTGGTGTAAAATGAAACTCTGATGTAAGGGGTCTCTGGTCACCAGAGCTCCCCTTTATATCACAGTCCACAGAGTTCTCCCTTCCTTCAGATTCCAGAGTTTTTCTTTACATTACAGTCCACAAAGTTCTTCATTACATTAGAGTCCACAGAGTTCCCCTTTACATCAGTGTCTGCAGGGTTCCCCCTAAGGCTTGATTCACACCTATGCATTTGTAGGGTTTTTTGCATTTTGCAGATTTTCAGTACAGTCCATTTAATATGGTTTCCTATAGAACACATTCTGTTGTGCAAATCTGCAACATACAAATGCACTAAAAATGCATAGGTATGAATCAGGCCTTACAGTGTAAGAGAGAACTCTGCAGACCCTGATGTAAAGGGGAACACTGTGGAGTCTGATGTAAATGAGAACTCTGAGGACTCTGGTGTAAAGGGAAACTCTGATGTAAGGGGGTCTCTGGTCACCAGAGCTCCCCCCTTACACAGACTCCACAGAGCTCCCCTTTACATCACAGTCCACAGAGTTCCTCCTTCCTTCAGATTCCAGCGTTCTCCTTTACATTACAGCCCACAAAGTTCTCCCTTACATTAGAGTCCACAGAGTTCCCCCTTCTTTTAAATTCCAGAGTTCCCCTTACATTATAGTCCACAAGGTTCTCCATTACATTTGAGTCCTGGACTTTGGTGTAAGAGGGAATGCTGCAGACTCTGGTGTAAAGGAAAACTCTGATGTAAGGGGGTCTTTGGTCACTAGAGCTCCCCCCTCCCTTACACAGACATACATCGCAGTCCACAGAGTTCTCCTTTACATCAGATTCCAGAGTTCCCATTTACATTACAGTCCACTAAGTTCTCCCTTACATTAGAGTCCACAGAGTTCCCCCTTACATCAGATCCCAGAGTTCTCATTTACATTGCAGTCCACTAAGTTCTCCCTTACATTAGAGTCCACAGAGTTCCCCCTTACATCAGATCCCAGAGTTCTCATTTACATTGCAGTCCACTAAGTTCTCCCTTACATTAGAGTCCACAGAGTTCCCCCTTACATCAGATCCCAGAGTTCTCATTTACATTGTAGTCCACTAAGTTCTCCCTTACATTAGAGTCCACAGAGTTCCCCCTTACATCAGATCCCAGAGTTCTCATTTACATTGCAGTCCACTAAGTTCTCCCTTACATTAGAGTCCACAGAGTTCCCCTTTACATCAGAGTCCACAAGGTTCCCCCTTACAGTGTACGGGAGAACTCTGCGGACCCTGATGTAAAAGGGAACACTGTGGAGTCTGATGTAAGGGAGAACTTTGGTGTAAAGGGGAATGCTGCGCACTTTGGTGTAAAGTGAAACTCTGCTGTAAGGGGGTCTCTGGTCACCTAGAGCCCCCCTCCCTAACACAGAGTCCACAGAGCTCCCCTTTACATCACAGAGTTCCCCCTTATATCAGATTCCAGAGTTCCCCTTCCCCTACATTACAGTCCACAAATTTCTCCCATTAGAGTCCACAGAGTTCCCCCTTACAGCTTTTCATGATTACCACCCCTTTGCGTTGATTAAGAAAAAATAATTTAATTAAACATAGGCATTGCATCGTGCATGAGTGTATCCTATAGGATTTCATAGCCTTGGCTCTCCTAGAATCACCCAGTGACATCACCCTCACCTTTTATGTAAGGTCTGCTATACAACATGCTGTACTTTATCCTTGTGTAACATAACTGTTCTCTATGCCCGCTGCCCACTTCGTCAATTTCTGCAGTCACTTTTTGCTAGCTGGGCATGTGACCACCAACATTTGTGCCTATTAACACTCCTGGTGTTACTGGTTGGCAATAGGGATGAGCTTCGTGTTCGAGTCGAACATACGTTCGACTCGAACATCGGCTGTTCGATCGTTCGACGAAGATCGAACGATTTGGGCCGTTCGCGCCAAATTCGAGTGACGCGAACGGCCCACAATGCACTACGCCATCGCAGTGTCATCCAGGCGCTGTGATTGGCCAAGCATGCACTGTGACCCCGCATGCTTGGCCAATCACAGCGCCGGCAGCGAGGAGAGCAATGATTGGCCACAGGCAGGATGCCTGTGGCCAATTATTGCTGAGGGTGTTTAGTACACGCCCCACACTATAAAAGGCCGCCAGCACGGCGGCCTAGTGTAGTGTGTTCCGGAGCAGGGAAAGAGCAGCATAGGCAGGGACAGTGACATTTATTTCTTTCTTGCTTAACCTGGATTCCTTTAGTTTAGGGAAAGAGAAGGATAGGTAGGGAGAGTGTCAGTGTGTTTTACTGTTCGAGTCCTTGTTTCTAGGGACAGGGAAGGACAGTGAGTGAATTCTCCTTGTGCTATAGTGTGCTTTAAAAAAACATTTTTTCTAGGGACAGAAAACTGTAGGTAGGGAGAGTGTCAGTTTCTTTCACTGTGCAAGTCCTTGTTTCTAGGGACAGGGAAGGACAGTGAGTGAATTCTCCTTGTGCTATAGTGTGCTTTAAAAAAACATTTTTTCTAGGGACAGAAAACTCTAGGTAGGGAGAGTGTCAGTTTCTTTCACTGTGCAAGTCCTTGTTTCTAGGGACAGGGAAGGACAGTGAGTGAATTCTCCTTGTGCTATAGTGTGCTTTAAAAAAACATTTTTTCTAGGGACAGAAAACTTTAGGTAGGGAGAGTGTCAGTTTCTTTCACTGTGCAAGTCCTTGTTTCTAGGGACAGGGAAGGACAGTGAGTGAATTCTCCTTGTGCTATAGTGTGCTTAAAAAAAACATTTTTTCTAGGGACATAAAACTCTAGGTAGGGAGAGTGTCAGTTTCTTTCACTGTGCAAGTCCTTGTTTCTAGGGACAGGGAAGGACAGTGAGTGAATTCTCCTTGTGCTATAGTGTGCTTTAAAAAAACATTTTTTCTAGGGACAGAAAACTTTAGGTAGGGAGAGTGTCAGTTTCTTTCACTGTGCAAGTCCTTGTTTCTAGGGACAGGGAAGGACAGTGAGTGAATTCTCCTTGTGCTATAGTGTGCTTTAAAAAAACATTTTTTCTAGGGACATAAAACTCTAGGTAGGGAGAGTGTCAGTTTCTTTCACTGTGCAAGTCCTTGTTTCTAGGGACAGGGAAGGACAGTGAGTGAATTCTCCTTGTGCTATAGTGTGCTTTAAAAAAACATTTTTTCTAGGGACAGAAAACTCTAGGTAGGGAGAGTGTCAGTTTCTTTCACTGTGCAAGTCCTTGTTTCTAGGGACAGGGAAGGACAGTGAGTGAATTCTCCTTGTGCTATAGTGTGCTAAAGCATTCCTCATCAACCATCTTTGAAATCCTTGTTTTTTGGACAGTCAGGGAAATTGTCGTTGTGCTATTCTGTGCAAAAGCAATCATCCTCAACCATATTTAGAAATCCTTAAGTAAAGGGACAGAGAAGGACATCTGAAGGTAGCCCTTATTGCTTTTTTCCCATCTCCCTGCAGGCCATCTATTAGAATGTCTGGAAGGCAAACAAGGAGAGGCAGACAGTCAGGAGGCAATAAAAGAGGGCAAGCAGGCTCTGTGTCTGGGGGCAACAGTGCTGGTCGTGGACGCGGTGCATTGTCATCAGCACATGGCCATGGGACACGCTTGTCCTTCTTTTCGGCAGCTGGACATGTTGAGCCACATCATGCCGAAGACTTGGTAGAGTGGATGACCAAGCCCTCCTCCTCCTCCTCATCCTCTCTCACCCAGGCTCAGGGTACTGGCAAAGCAGCTGCCAAAGCGTCCTCTTCCCTGGTATCAATGTCAGACTCATCATCAGTCACTCCTTCCCTAGACCCACCATGTCCTCCTCTTGAGGAGTCCCCCGAACTGTTTGAGCACAGTGTTGGGTACATGCTCCAGGAGGATGCCCAGCGTTTCGAAGGGTCTGATGATGAAACCCAGCTACAGGAAGGCAGTAGGGTGAGAGCAGACAGAGGGGATGCTCAAGAAGGACACCAATCTGGCAGTCATGTTCCAGCAGCTGCAGCATACTGCCAGATTGGCTCCAGTGATGAGGAGGGAGGGGATGATGAGGTCACTGACTCCACGTGGGTGCCTAATAGGAGAGAGGAGGAGGAGGAGGATGAGGAGGAGGCACATCTCCAACGAGGCAGGATGCCCTTTGGTGGCCAGCGTAAGGGCAGTACACCGACGGAATCACACCGCAGAGCTCCGCCTGTGCAGGGCGCTGCCTCTGCCCGTCATTCAAAAAGTTCCTTGGTGTGGGCCTTTTTTGAGGCTAGTGCATCAGATCGCACAGCTGCTGTTTGCAACATATGTCTCAAGCGTATATCGCGTGGCCAAAACATCAGCCGCTTGGGTACCACATGCCTGACCAGACATATGTTGACCTGCCATGCAGCTCGTTGGCAAGCCTACCTCAAAGACCCACACCAAAGAACAAAGCGGACCTCTCCTTGCACCGCATCAGCTGGGATCTCCAACCCCACTATAACTTCAGTCCTCTCTGAAACATGCACTGAGAGGAATGAAGGTGTAGAATTAGGTGTGTCACAGCCAAGTACTTGCGGCCACTCTGCTAGCAGTACACCGACGTCCGATTCTAGCAGGCAAATTTCCCTGCCCCAGCTGCTGGACCGTCGAAAGAAGTTCACTCCCAGCCATCCACATGCCCAGCGGTTGAATGCTAGCTTGGCTAAATTGCTAGCGCTTCAACTGCTGCCTTTTCAGTTGGTAGACTCGGCCCCCTTCCGTGAGTTTGTGCAATGTGCGGTTCCTCAGTGGCAGGTTCCCAAACGCCACTTTTTCTCACGGAAGGCTATTCCGGCTCTCTACCGGCATGTGGAAGGCAATGTCTTGGCCTCGCTGGACAGGGCGGTCAGCGGTAAGGTGCATATTACCGCTGACTCATGGTCCAGCAGGCATGGACAGGGACGTTACCTTTCTTTCACGGCCCATTGGGTCACTCTTTTGGCAGCTGGGAAGGACAAGGTGCAGTAGTGTTGGAGGTTGTCCCACCGCCACGCCTCCAAAATGCTACTACTGGTTGTGACACACCTCTCTCCTCCACCCCCTCCTCTTCTTCTTCCTCCATGGCCTCTTCCTGTGGTTTGTCCTATGAACCAGCGGTGCTCCGTAGCCGTTCACGGGGCTACGCAAGTACGCAGGCAAAAAGATGCCATGCCGTGCTTGCGCTGGTGTGTTTGGGGGACAGAAGCCACACTGGGGCAGAGGTCCTGTCTGCTCTGCAGGGCCAGGCCGAGAGGTGGTTGACGCCACGCCAGCTTAAGCCAGGAATGGTGGTTTGCGACAATGGCACCAACCTCCTCTCCGCCCTTCGACAGGGACAACTGACCCATGTGCCCTGTGTGGCTCACGTCCTTAACCTGGTGGTGCAGCGGTTCTTGGGCAGGTACCCGGGCTTACAGGATGTCCTGAGGCAGGCCAGGAAAGTCTGTGTGCATTTCCGCAGATCTTATAATGCCAGTGCTCGCCTGGCTGAGCTGCAAAAGGAGTTGAACCTGCCCAAGAACCGCCTTATATGAGACATGCCCACCAGGTGGAACTCAACGTTGGCCATGCTGCAGCGGCTGCACACGCAGCAGAGGGCCATCAATGAGTACCTGTGCGACTACGGCACCAGGACAGGGTCAGGGGAGCTTGGTTTTTTTTCTCCACGCCAGTGGGGCATGATCAGGGATGCATGCACTGTCCTGGCACCATTTGAGGAGGCCACGAGGATGGTGAGCAGTGACAGTGCATGCATCAGTGACACTGTACCTCTTGTCCACCTGTTGGAGCACACGCTGCGTGGAATAATGGACAGGGCACTTGAGGCAGAACAGAGGCAGGAAGAGGAGGACTTCCTTGCCTCTCAAGGCCCCCTTTACCCAGACAGTGTTCCTTCTGTCCCACCCATCGCACAGGAAGAGGAGGAGGAGGAGGAGGAGGAGGAGGATTGTGTCAGCATGGAGGTGGAGGCTGGCACTCAGCATCATCAGCAGCAGTCTTTTAGGGATGATTTACAGTCCCAAGAAACCAGTGGACTTGTACGTGGCTGGGAGGAGGTGACTGCGGATCATGTCGTCCTTAGTGACCCAGAGGACTCCGGAGCGAATGCCTCAGCAAACCTACGCTGCATGGCCTCCCTGATCCTGCAAAGTCTGCGGAAGGATCCTCGTATTCTTCGGATCAAGGAGAGGGACCTTTACTGGCTGGCCACTCTCCTTGATCCACGGTACAAGGGTAAGGTTGCGGACCTTATGTTACCGTCGCAGAGGGAGCAGAGGATGAGACAACTCCGGGAGGCCTTGCAGAAAGGTCTGTGCAACGCGTTCCCAGAGACTGGGAGGTTACAAACTCCTGGTCCTGGACAACGAGTTGCTGAGGCTTCGGCCAGTCAAAGAAGGAGCGGTGGGGAAGGTGGCCGTCTGACCGATGCGTTCAGACAATTCTTTAGTCCGCAGCCCCAAAGTATGATCGGTTCCAGCAACCATCGCCAGCGTCTGATAAACATGGTGCAGGAATATCTAGGGGCAAGGTCAGACTTGGACACCTTCCCCACCGAAAATCCTCTGGCTTACTGGGTCTTGAGGATGGATCACTGGCCAGAGCTTGCACAGTATGCAATTGAGCTACTGGCCTGTCCTGCATCCAGCGTTCTTTCGGAACGCACATTCAGTGCTGCTGGAGGATTTGTCACGGATCACAGGGTGCGCCTGTCCACCGACTCGGTTGATCGACTGACTTTCATCAAGATGAACCAGTCTTGGATCACCACCAGCTACCACACACCTGATGCTGATATAACAGACTAATTGATTTTAACATGTCACATCCCTTCAAGACTGATGTTGATGCTGAGTGCCTGTGCTGTTATGTTGACTGGCTATCCTCCTCCTCCGAGTCCTCAATGATACGATTGATGATGATAGCTTGGAAGATCATTTTTGTTTATGGGTGCCGCCACCAGTGGCTAAGGCCCAATTTTTCAGCCCCTGTTTTACAGGGGCGTGTAATTACAATTTTTTTAGCAATAATTTGCCATAGGGCTCATTGCTGTGCTCCAAGTACAGTATCTGTGAGGGGTTGTAGTGTTGTGCCACCAGTGCCTAAGGCCCAATTTTTCAGCCCCTGTTTAACAGGGGCGTGTCATTACAATTTTTGAAGCAATACTTTGCAACAGGGCTCATTGCTGTGCTCCAAGTACAGTATCTGTGAGGGGTTGTAGTGTTGTGCCACCAGTGCCTAAGGCCCAATTTTTCAGCCCCTGTTCAACAGGGGCATGCAATTACAATTCTTGATGTAATAATTCACAGCAGGGCCCATTGCTGCACCCACCAAGAGTAACTCTGAGGGCTTACAGTGTTGTGGCAACGCCACCACCACCACCACCACGAAAGGCCCAATTTTTCAGCCCCTGTTCAAAAGGGGCATGTAATTACAATTCTTGATCTAATAATTCACAGCAGGGCCCATTCCTGCACCCACCAAGAGTAACTCTGAGGGCTTACAGTGTTGTGGCAACACCACCACCACCACCACCACCACGAAAGGCCCAATTTTTCAGCCCCTGTTCAACAGGGGCATGCAATTACAATTCTTGATCTAATAATTCACAGCAGGGCCCATTGCTGCACCCACCAAGAGTAACTGTCAGGGCTTACAGTGTTGTGGCACCAGCACCACCATCAAAGCCCCAATTTTTACTACCACTGTTTAACAATTATATGTAATTAAAATTCCTGATATAATAGTTGACAGCAGGGCGTTCCAGCACCAACCAAGAGTAACTGTGAGTGCTTACAGTGTTGTGCCAACACCAACAACTAAGGGGCCTATTTCTGCAGAGTATATACGGCAGGTCCCTACTTTCAAACATCCAACTTACAAACGACTCCTACTTGCAAACGCAAGAAGACAACAGGAAGTGAGAGGAAATCTACCCCTAGGAAGGAAAATTCTCTCCTGTAAGAATAAATATGGGAGAAAGGTGTCTCCTCTGTACTGATGCTTTATCAGCAATCCTTGTTTCAAGAAAAACACCACATTTCAAAAACAGTTGACATTGGGACGGAAAGTGAGGTGAAATGTTCTGAACAGGGGCACAGACAGCAAAACAAATGTTACAGGGGTGATAACCCTTACCTATGTTTTCCAAAAAGTTTAAAAATAGATTTTTGGGCTGGAGCTACACTTCAACAATGTACCTGTTCAAAATTACAAACAGATTCTACATAAGAACAAACCTACAGTCCCTGTCTTGTATGCACCGCCTGTATACGGCTGTTCAGAGTATATAGGGCCTTTTTTATTTTATGTGCGGGGTTCCCCTTAATATCCATACAAGACCCAAAGGGGCTGGTAATGGGCTGGGGTAGGGGGGGGGGGGGGTCATGGGGTAGCTATGCCATTTTTCTTAAAGATTTTCATCCATATTACCGGGACCAGACATTACATTAAAGCCGCAAGCAGTTTTAAATGGCTTTTTTTTCCTTTAGAAGTGTCATTTTGTGCAGGGACAGTTCTAAACACGGGAAACACGTGGCACTTCACAGGCATACTTTAGACACCCCCCAGGTACGATATTTAAAGGAATATTTGACTTTTTTTTTTTTCACTTTATGCATCATTAAAATGACTGCTCCCGAAAAACTACCGTTTTTAAAACTTCTTTTTGCATTGATACATGTCCCCTGGTGCAGAACCCGGGTTCCCAAACCCTTTTTAGGACAATAACATGCATAATAGTTGTTATAATTAGCACTTTAGAATTCGAACGTTCGCATCCATTGTATTTAATAGGGTTCTAATGTTCGTACGAACTTTCGGTCCGTTCGCGGGTTCTGGTGCGAACCAAACCCGGGGGTGTTCGGCTCATCACTAGTTGGCAAACCAGTCTCAGAAGTAAGCATACATACTACACAGTGACACCGGGTGGAAGTATTCATGTTGGCTGTACAACTTGGCCTGTGTCGGTGGGCTTTTGTTTGTGTTGTTGTGGTTGTTCCCCCAATACAAGTCAAAGGTAAAGCAGACACAGCTTAGGCGTCATTCACACAGCCATCAAAAAACTCATATATACAAGTGTTTTTAATTACAGATCTTAATGCAGCTGCATTGTTTTCAATAGAGCCAGTCACACAGGTGTGTAAACATTAACTGCTTTCACATCCGTAATACAGAATCCCAAAAATCTGCGTCTATGAACATTCACTTTCCACACTTACGCGTATAAACTCATGTAAACAGGTTTGTAAGCATGTAAACATTGTACCCCCAAACATTATATATATATATATATATATATATATATATATATATATATATTAGCAGAGACCCCAGAGAATAAAATGGCGATCGTTGCAATATTTTATGTCACACAATATTTGCGCGGCCTTTCAAATGCAATTATTTGGAAGAAATACACTTTCATGAATTAAAGTAAAGTTAGCCCAATTTTTTGGTATAATGTAAAAGATGATGTTTTGCCGAGTAAATAGATACCTAACATGTCATGTTTTAAAATTGCGCACACTCGTGGAATGGCGACAAACTACATCACTTAAAAATCTCCATAGACGACATTTTAACATTTGTACAGGTAACCAGTATAGGCTACTTTCACACTGCGGCCACTGCCGCGTTGGCGGTAAAGCGCCGCTCATTTTAGCGGCGCTTCACCGTAGTTTTAGCGGCGCTATTCGGCCGCGCTAGCGCAGCACTTTTAACCCCCACTAGCGGCCGAAGAAGGGGTTAAAAGCGCCTGCGTTGCGGCGTTCAAAGGTGTTTTGGATTAAGCGTTTCCCATTCATTCCAATGGGCAGGGGCGGTTTAAGAGCGCTGAACACAGGAGCTGCTTGCAGGACTTTTTTTCCCACCCCGCAAGTACACCGCTCCAGTGTTAAAGCACTCAGGCTTTCACACTGGGGTGGCACCGTTTTCAGGCGCTTTACAGGCGCTATTTTTAACACTAAAACGCCTGAAAACTGCCTCAGTGTGAACGTAGCCTTGAAGTTACAGAGGAGGTCTAGTGCTAGAATTATTGCTCTCGCTCTAACGATCACAGCAATTCCTTATGTGTGGTGTGAACACTGTTTACATTTGCGTACACTTTTTACTTTTTACACTTACGTATGCATTCGCTTCTGCACGCGAGCACGAAGGGATGAAGCGCTAAAAAAAAAAAAAAAAAACGTATTTATTTTAGTTATTTTTTTTACACTATCTCTTATTTTATTTTTTCTCTGATCACTTTTATTGCTGTCACAAGGAATGTAAACATCTCTAGTCATCTATAGCCAGTGACAGGTACTCTTTATGGAGGGATCTGGGGTCTATAAGTCCCCAGATCCCTCCTTTGCACTTAAAAGCATTCAAAACAGCTGGATTTTTAAAAAATTTGGCACCTTTAAGTCTTCAGTAAACCGGAAGTGATGTCATGACATCGCTTACGGGTTACTAGATCCGAGACCATATCAAAGCCAATTCCGGCATCGTTTGGGTCTCTGGCCAGCCGGCGGAAGTGCCGGCTGGTCACTCAGGCCTCCTGGTGGGACGGTAGAGACCAGGCGAGCCGCGGATGGACGGGGGGTTGGGGGATGTCCCCTCCCACTGCTTGGGATCGGTTGTTATCATAAGAATGCCGACCGTCGACTCTAAAAAACATTACCGCAAGCATCCCCTTCAAGCCAAAGACCGCATATTTGCATTATGTCGGCTGGAAGGGAGCTAAACAAAGGGGAAAAAGAAATTATCATTATGTACACATAGACATCTTTACAGAAGTATTTTACTGATCATTACCCAGGAACTTTTCTCCTAGAAAACACATGTGACAACATCAGTAAAATCCTGCCCAAAATATACTAACCCTGACCTTTGACCCTGACCATGACCTTTGACCCTTACTTGACCCAAACACTAACCCTGGCACTGACCTAGATGAAACCTTGCTCTAGGTATTTTTTATTTTATTTTTTATTATTTATATAAGTTTTTTTTAATTTATTTTTTTATACACACTTTTTTTTCATATATGCGGCCCCATGAAAAAAGCCCAGTGCAATGGAGCCGCATATAAGTGTTAGGTCGTCGGGAAGAGGTTAAGTAGCACATGTGTATGGACTTGTTAAAAAGTGTATTTATTTACACTTTTCCTTTTTTTTTTCCCCTTACTGGTTTTTAACTTTCAGCTCACATTGACTTCAATGAGTTCAGATTTGACACCCAAACTTCAGTAATGTTTGCTGTACATGTCTTGAACAAAAACTTCTGGAAGCTCAGGGCCGCTGATGGGGGGGACCACCAGTCCTCCTGTAGGGGGCCCGGGCTTACTGGGGGGCCAAAACAGCAGAGGGAATCAGTGCGGTCGGATGGAGGGGCAATTACTGGATGCCCTATGTGACTCTCTGCAGCAGCTGAAAACGGGCTTCTCTCCCTCCCACCGACTTTCAGCGGCTGCAGGGAGAGACACAGGCACTGCTACTGGCTTCCCTGTCCCATTAAAAAAAACAAATTGTAACCCTGTATTGTTTTAATCCCTTGTAAAATTTAATAAAACTCTTGAAAAAAATGTTTTAAAAAATTGTAAAAAAAAAAAAATCTACATATTTAAATGTTTTTTAAAAAAAAATATATATAAAATGTTTTTGTTCAAAAATGTAAAAAAACTATTTAAAAAGGGGCTAATTCACACAGCTTCTCTGTTATCTTTGTGTCCGCTAAGAATGATTTTAGAATATTTTAAGTGAAAATCTTGTTTTGATATATTTGATAGGGGGGCCCTGCCAGGTAGGCTGTACGGGGCCCCGTGATTTCTAACAGCAGCCCTGTGGAAGCTAATTGGTTTCTATGTAGAGCTGCACCAGATTTTTCACTCTCCAGTTTTCATAAATCAAACCCAGTATGTCAAGCATTAAATAGCAAAACGTATTATTATTTTTATTAAAATATTAAAAATAATTATTATTATTATCATTATAATTATTTTTTATTTTTATTTTTCTAAATAGAATTAAAAGTTAGGTGTGAATTCCGTCATTGCATAGCATTACAAGCTTCCAGATGTATTTTAAAAATTGGCCTAAAATGCATCTGAATGTATGTATTTTAACACCTGGGTCCATGAGGCCCTTATACTTGACGCTCAAAGCTATTGCTTCTAACCCATCTTTGGCATGCTTGTACATCCACAAGGAAGGCTCAGCAGGCATATGGTTGACTTTTTTCACATCAGGCCCTGTGTCAGTAGAAACAGGCTTCCTTCAATCAATTTGTACCCTTATTTTGCACTTTTCATATACCAAAATTTGTATTGAAAAAGAAATCAGTCAATAAATAGGCTATATAAATATTTAATAACTGTAGCTTATATAGTATCAAACATATTAAACTAAAAAAAAATAAAAAAAAATTAACGGAACATAAAATGTTTATTATCCAAGGACAATTCTTATTATAATAACATTATATGTAATATAAAATTCTAAGTATTAAAAATCAAATTACCGTATAGGTAAAAATCCTAATATAACCTTCATTAAATTACTTTTGCATCCTAAGAAATTAGGGTGGAATGGGGGAATGTAAGAGATCAGTCTGGAAATTGGAATAAAGAATTATTTAGATGAAAACGATGAATTTAGAGTTTTGATTGACTTCAATTTTCGAGTTATGTGAAAATCGAATTTCTGTTATAGGTCATACATATATGCATATGATTTGGTAATCAAAGTAAGAACACAAATACCATTTATTTAGTGAATTTTACTAACTCCTTCAGACAATCAGCCTCAATTTTTTATTTTCTGTCTATAATTTATGTTTATACCTATTAATTTATGTTTATATCTATCATTTATACGTTTTGTTTTATTGAATTTTCATCTATGTTACTTATATACACATTTCTGGTGGACGGCTATATATTATATATAATAAATACTGTATCAAAAATTCCTCCTTGTCTTTTTAGGTTACATCAATTAATCAAATCTTAGATGTCTAACTGCTGCTTTCTTTGGGGATATCCTGCCTTTAATATAAAAAAATAGAACATTTGAAGGATCAAATACTCTAAAGAAAAACCATGCAATAAAATTAAAGCTTTCTTTGAAACTGGCAACCCTGCATATTTTATTAACACTAAGCATGTAAGCTCAAGGAATAATAAGCTATAACAAACCACCCATGCATTAAACATCAGTGCAATTAAATTTTACAAGGCTACATAAAGCAAAGAATTTTACCAGGTGTATTAAACTTTTGGAAAATGTGGCAAAAATAACGGAATTTAAGACACGTTTTATAGAACACTAAACTTAAATGGTGAAAGTTACATTATTGAAAGAGCTAATAGTTACGTTTATAACAATTCATGTAAAAAAATCCTCATACTAGTTCAGCATTTTTTTTTTACTCAAAAACACATATAAATGTATTTCTATTCATTTATAAAAAAAAAAAAAAAAAAATTTAAAATATATTTTTTTACATGTGACTGACAACTATAAATAAAAAAAGAAGAAAGAAAAAAAGAAAAACTGTACACAAAGAATTGAAGTAGTAGAAACGTGCCTAAATAACCCGACCGTCATTTACAAAATCTTGCTCTGGCTCTTTCAAAATTACATTTTAAAGTTCCACAATATTCCAAATAAAATGCCTTGATATTTATTGCTAAATAGGAGTAATAATTAGAATACTTTGGTACAGCATTTTTGAAGTAACTCCCTATATGTGAATATTGTTAGGACCGCCCTGTCTCTTTCTCCTGCCTTCTCAAATGGCATGAACAAAATTATTTAAAGAAACATAGAAGAGTGAAGGCAGAAGTCCATCAAGTCTGCCCCATTTTTTTATTTTTATTAGAATTTTTATTTTATTTTTTTAACTATTTTATACAACATAGTTATATCTCTCCCAAACAGGAAACCAAACCACTCAGCTATTTTATTCCACAGTCTTTTTATTAATCTACACCCAAAAGGCCTATTACGGGTGTTAAAGTGGACCTATCATGTGCCGACCGCCGCACGACGATGTGCACGGGCAGGCAAATGGGCGTACCTGTACGTCCCTTTAAATTTGCCGCTGCGTGCCTCGTGAGTGCGCCCGCGAGTCCCGGGAACTTGATGTTCCCGGGCGGCCCGCGATTGTAAACAAGGCATTCCCCTGTTCTGCCTAGTGACACGTCAGGGATCTCCTGTTCCCTGTGATCAGGAACAGTGATTGCTGATGTGTCACTGGTAGCTCCTCCCCCTAACAGTTAGAATCACTCCCTAGGACACACTTAACCCCTTCACCGCCCCCTAGTGGTTAACCCCTTCACTGACAGTGTAATTTTTACAGTAATCAGTGCATTTTTATAGCACTGATCGCTGTAAAAATGATAATGGTCCCAAAAATGTGTCAAAAGTGTCTGATGTGTCCGCCATAAAGTCGCAGTCAGGATAAAAATCGCAGATCGCCACCATTACCAGTAAAAAAAAAAATTAAGAAAAATGCCATTAAACTATCCCCTATTTTGTAGACGCTATAACTTTTGTGCAAACCAATCAATATACGCGTATTGCAATTTCTTTTACCTAAAATATGTAGAAGAATACATATCGGCCTAAACTGAGAATTTTTTATTTATTTTTTTTAAATTTGGGATATTTATTATAGCAAAAAGTACAAAATATTGCTTTTTTTTTTAAATTGTCACTATATTTTTGTTTATAGCGCAAAAAATAAAAACCGCAGAGGTGATCAAATACCACCGAAAAGAAAGCTCTATTTGTGGGAAAAAAATCATATCAATTTTGTTTGAGAGCCACGTCGCACGACCGCGCAATTGTCAGTTAAAGCGACGCAGTGCCGAATCGCAAAAAGTGTCCCGGTCATTTGGCAGCCAAATGGTCCGGGGCTGAAGTGGTTAAGGTAAATTAAGGTTAAGGTAAATTAATACAGTATATTAAAATAAATAAATGTGCATTTTCTCAAATAAAATGCACCTCTACCGAGTAGCTAGTAGCTTAGGTGACCCAAAATAAATCATCTGCAAATACATTCTTTACATCATAGTTTTCGATAACCCCCAAAAAATGGGAATTTAGGTCAACACACAACACACAAAATGCAAATACGGTTGCGTTCCTTCACAGCCATGAGCACAAAGAAAGACATATGCAGGTGTTTTTTGCACCATGCCTTCCTGCTTATATAGACAAAAGGAGTCTCGAGGATTTCAATACGCTTTGTGTTGTTAGAGATTGGCACAAGTCACTAGATAGGGACCAGATGGAAATATTCTGGAGTCTCTAGCTATGAAATCCCATAATAACTATTGCAACTGAGCCATACAAACTAGGCTGCCATGCGAACTAGACTGCAATCAATCACATACAAGAGTTGACGAACAGCTAAAGTATCCCTGGTACCACACTGGGGTCCTGTGCCTCTCCCTCTGGCCACGGGTGCCAACAATCTTAGGGTTCTATCATCTCCCTTTAAACTCCAAATAATGTGCTTTGGTGATGCCATCGTGTGTCCAGTTAAAATGGGTGTTTAGTTTCCTGTTTTATATATTTCAGTGATACATCTGCTTAATTTTTTCCATTGTCCAAGATTTTATTTGTTTCAAATAAATAAAACACTTGGAACCAATTCAAATTGGAGCTTAACAAATAGGAGTGAATATACGGAAAACAAGAGTATACAATAAAACTAGATTTGTCCCAAGGAGGAGGGACAACCAGGCAGACAGAAAAAAAAAAGCGAGAACATAATAGTGGATCGTTGGAGCTCCATGTTTACTTCAGCTTAAGAAGAACCTTGTTTGGGTGTGCGAGTAGACTGTCATGGATATGCATTAATGTCTGTCTGCCATCTTACCTTCCTCCTCATGTGTTCATCTAGAGACCAGACCTCCTTCACCTGGCTTCCTTTATAATCTCCTCCCAGCCTGACTCCACCCCAGGCCCTATCACTGAACACTATATTAACCTGTGCACTGCAAGCCTGCTTTGCTGATCAACGTGTTTGTTAGGCATTGTGTGTTTGGGTTCCTGCCTGCCGTGTGCTACGTCTGTCTCTCTGTTACGTTATTGGCTTGTCCCCGACTATCCCTGTCTGCTCGTGACCCTTGACCTTCGGCTCGTTCTTCGTTATCCTTGTCTGCTTGTGGCCCCTGACCTTCGGCTTGTTATTCGGTTCTCTCTATCGTGTGCTGCTGCTTCCCCTTATCCTACGGGGCGTGAGCTAGGAAACTCCAGGGGCCGCGACCTGGTCCCAGCCTGCAGCATAACATCCTCACCACTAGAGGCCCTGGAGAAGACCTGCTGGGTCTTAGACTCCGCGCCCTGGGGAATCTTGGCTCTCGCTTCCGTTGGGATCCCGGTTGTGCTCCTCTGGTCCCGCTTTCCACAACCACCCAGTTTCCTATCCACAGAAGCCAGCCATAGGGTTCACTACCTCGCGGTGCACTCCTGTCCCCCTACGGTGTGCATCTGTCACCTGGCCACAGGTGACCCTGACAGTTTGATCAGCCATGAACCCGGCTGACATCCCGCTTCCCGCGGATGATCCATTGCAGGGCATAGTTCGCAGACTTGAGACCCAGGAATCAAATCAGACCCAGGTGATGCGATTCCTCCAGGATCTGGCTTCTCGATTCGAGCAGCTTCAGGTCTCCTTGGGAACCCCGAATCCGCAACCCCAAGTACAACCAGCGGCTGTACCTATCGCACCAGTCGCAGCCTCACACTCACTAAGATTGCCAGCTCCGTTCCGTTTCTCTGGGGACTCCAAGGCCTGCAGGGGGTTTCTCAGCCAATGCACTATTCATTTTGAGCTTCAGCCTCAAAGCTTCCTATCTGACCGGGCTAAGGTAGCCTATATCATTTCCCTCCTCTCCGGTGAAGCTTTGGCCTGGGCTGCCCCCCTGTGGGAGAGGAACGATCCGGTGGTTTCCAGTCTGTCCGAATTCTTGAAGCTCTTTCGTAATATTTTCGAAGAGCCGGCTCGGGCTTCTTCAGCGGCTAGTGCTGTCTTACGTCTTCGCCAAGAATCTAGTTCAGTGGGGCAATATGCTCTTCAGTTCCGTATCCACACAGCTGAATTGAGCTGGAATAATGAGGCCCTGGTCGCTACCTTTTTACATGGCCTCTCTGACCGAGTGAAAGACGAATTAGCGGGAAGAGCCATTCCCGTCGGTCTGGACGATGTAATTTCATTATGCAACCAGATCGACATTCGTTTTCAAGAGAGGTCCTTAGAAAAAAGACGCCAGCACTCTCTGGGTCCTAGCCAGTCTGAGCTCCCCTCCCTTCATTCCGTGGAGCATCCTCTACCTGCTGAAGAACCTATGCAGCTGGGCCGGACCAGACTAACCCCCGAAGAACGTGCTAGGCGCAGAACTCTGGGCTTGTGCCTCTATTGTGGGGGCAAGGGTCATTTTCGTGACTCCTGCTCGCTTCGTCCGGGAAACGCTCGGGTCTAATACATTTGGAAGGTGGAGTATTGGACCCAGAAACATCACCTTCTCGCCTGCTCTTGCCGGTGTCCCTTCATGTAGGCACTTCTCCTCAGTCAACCCTTGCATACCTGGATTCCGGGGCTGCCGGCAATTTCATGGATTGGAGAACTGCTTCTTCTATGAAGCTTACCCTTTCACCTCTCACTACCCCATTGGTAGTCTCGGCAATTGATGGCACTGTTCTCCCAGGGGGCCCTATTCGCTTCCAGACGCTACCCATTAGGATGTCGGTAGGGATTCTCCACCAGGAGTGGATATCCTTTCTTATTCTACCCAAGGCCTCTACCCCAGTTGTATTGGGCCTCCCTTGGCTACAGCTCCACTCTCCACATGTGGACTGGGTCTCTGGGCAGATCCTGGCCTGGGGTTCCTCATGTTTCTCGTCGTGTCTTCTCAAGGTGACCCCCAAGGAGAGTCTTCCGGTTGCTGCCACTTCTGTTTCTTCTGATCTTCCCGCCGCATACAGCGATTACCGGGATGTGTTCTGTAAAAAATCAGCTGAGGTGCTTCCTCCCCACAGGTCTTTTGACTGTGCTATTGATCTTGTCCCCGGAGCAACTCTACCCAGGGGTCGTACCTACCCTCTGTCCATCCCAGAGACCCAGGCCATGTCGGAGTATGTAGCAGAGAATCTGGAGAGAGGGTTCATCCGGAAATCCTCATCGCCTGCAGGGGCAGGGTTCTTTTTTGTTGCCAAAAAGGATGGTACCTTAAGACCCTGCATCGATTATCGGGGTTTAAATGCGGTTACTATTAAAAATCGATACCCCTTACCCTTAATATCTGAGCTATTCGATAGGTTGAAGGGTGCCTCCATTTTCACCAAGTTGGATCTCAGAGGCGCGTACAATCTCATTCGAATACGGGAGGGTGACGAATGGAAGACTGCATTTAACACTAGAGACGGGCATTACGAATATCTGGTGATGCCTTTTGGTCTGTGTAATGCTCCAGCCGTGTTTCAAAACTTTGTCAATGAAATCTTCAGAGATCTGCTGTACCAGTTTGTTGTCATCTATCTGGATGACATTCTGATCTTTTCTGAAAATCTGCTCGTCCACAGAAACCATGTCCGCACTGTACTTCAACGTCTTAGAGAGAACAATCTCTATGCCAAGCTGGAGAAATGTTCCTTTGAATGTTCTGAGGTCCTGTTTTTGGGGTGCTTTGTCTCATGTTCGGGGCTTCGTATGGACCCTGGGAAGGTCTTGGCTATCACCAACTGGCCTCTTCCTGCTAGCCTCAAGGCCACACAGCGCTTTCTTGGCTTCACTAATTATTATAGGCAGTTCATAAGGAATTACTCTTCCATTGCCGCGCCTATTATCGCTTTGACCAAGAAGGGTGTGAATGCCAGAGACTGGCCTCCCGAAGCTGTCTCTGCATTTCACAACCTGAAACAGGCCTTTGTTTCTGGCCCCCTCTTGAGGAGACCAAATCCTGGGAATGCATTTTTTATTGAAGTGGACGCTTCCTCAATGGGGGTGGGAGCTGTGCTTCTTCAAATCTTTGAGAAGAGACGCCAACCATGTGCGTTCTTCTCCAAAAAAAATTCTCAGGCAGAGAGGAATTATGCCATCGGTGATCGGGAACTTCTCGCAATTAAATTGGCGTTAGAGGAGTGGCGTCATCTCTTGGAGGGTTCCCCTCACTCCATAACGATCTTTACCGATCACAAGAATTTACAGTATCTACAGAATGCTAAACGTCTGAATCCTAGACAGGCCAGGTGGAGTCTCTTCTTTGCCCGTTTTAATTTCACGATTACCTACAAACCTGGTTCCTGCAACGGTCGGGCTGATGCGCTCTCTAGGTCATTTGACACTTTGGACGAGGAGTCCGCCCCTGAACCTGAGCCGATCATTCCCACCTCATGCATTGTTGCCCACTCTACCACCCTGAAGTCTAAAATTCCGCCTGGTAAGACCTTTGTCCCCACTGAGCTAAGAGCTAAGATCCTTCGTTGGGGACATGATTCCAAGGTGGCAGGGCATTCTGGATTCCTCCGATCCTTCCTACTCATCAGTCGTCACTACTGGTGGCCTAATCTCCGCTCAGACGTCAAAGACTACGTTAAAGCTTGTCATGTCTGTGCTCAGTCCAAATCCTCCACACAAGCTCCTGCTGGTCTCCTCATGCCCTTGCCTATTCCTAAGGAACCCTGGGCCCATATTGCCATGGATTTTATCACCGATCTCCCACTGTCTGAGAATAATACAGTCATTTGGGTGGTAATCGATCGATTCTCCAAGATGGCTCATTTTGTTCCTCTTCCTGGTCTTCCTTCTGCCCCTGCCTTGGTTCCCATTTTCATTCGAGAAATTCTCCGCCTACATGGGGTCCCTTCTCATATTGTTTCCGACAGGGGAGTCCAATTCACGTCTCGTTTTTGGAGAGCCTTTTGCAAATCCCTCAATATTGTCTTGGATTTTTCTTCTTCTTACCATCCCCAATCCAATGGACAGACTGAGAGGGTTAATCAGGAGTTAGAGGTCTTTCTTCGCACCTTTGTGTCTTCTCACCATGACGATTGGTCCTCTCTACTCCCGTGGGCAGAATTCTCCCATAACAATCATGTGAATACCAGTTCGCAGAAGACACCCTTTTTCACAGTTTATGGAAAACACCCTCAACTTCCTCTTCCTATGATCTGTTCTCCAGACATTCCAGCTTTGGCTTCGGTTCAGGAGTCTCTCAATTCCGTTTGGGGTCACGTTCATGATTCCCTCCGGGCAGCTGCTGAAAAATTCAAAGGCTTTGCCGACCGCCGCAGGCGTAAACCGCCTTCTCTTCAGCCTGGGGACAAAGTCTGGCTCTCTACCAGGAACATCAAGCTCCGAGTTCCTTCTCTGAAGTTTGCTCCACGATTCATCGGTCCATACACGGTAACTGCTAAACTGAATCCGGTTTGTTTCAAACTCCAGATTCCTAAGAGCCTTAAAATCACTAACTCCTTTCATATTGCTCTTCTAAAGCCTTTAGTCCTCAATAAATTCTCTCGTCCTCTTCCTACCGTGGCGCCTGTCTCGGAGGATAATCAGGAGTACGAGATCAGTCAAATTCTGGACTCCCGACTCTGTAAAGGCGTTCTTCAGTACCTCGTTCATTGGAAAGGGTTTGGTCCTGAGGAGAGGTCTTGGATCACTGCATCTGAGGTCTTTGCACCTCGTCTGTTAAAGGAGTTTCATCTGAAGTTTCCCTCTAAACCTGGGCCCAGGCGGGGAAGGGGGAGGCCTCGTAAGAGGGAGGGTACTGTCATGGATATGCATTAATGTCTGTCTGCCATCTTACCTTCCTCCTCATGTGTTCATCTAGAGACCAGACCTCCTTCACCTGGCTTCCTTTATAATCTCCTCCCAGCCTGACTCCACCCCAGGCCCTATCACTGAACACTATATTAACCTGTGCACTGCAAGCCTGCTTTGCTGATCAACGTGTTTGTTAGGCATTGTGTGTTTGGGTTCCTGCCTGCCGTGTGCTACGTCTGTCTCTCTGTTACGTTATTGGCTTGTCCCCGACTATCCCTGTCTGCTCGTGACCCTTGACCTTCGGCTCGTTCTTCGTTATCCTTGTCTGCTTGTGGCCCCTGACCTTCGGCTTGTTATTCGGTTCTCTCTATCGTGTGCTGCTGCTTCCCCTTATCCTACGGGGCGTGAGCTAGGAAACTCCAGGGGCCGCGACCTGGTCCCAGCCTGCAGCATAACATCCTCACCACTAGAGGCCCTGGAGAAGACCTGCTGGGTCTTAGACTCCGCGCCCTGGGGAATCTTGGCTCTCGCTTCCGTTGGGATCCCGGTTGTGCTCCTCTGGTCCCGCTTTCCACAACCACCCAGTTTCCTATCCACAGAAGCCAGCCATAGGGTTCACTACCTCGCGGTGCACTCCTGTCCCCCTACGGTGTGCATCTGTCACCTGGCCACAGGTGACCCTGACATAGACATAGCGGAGTTGTAGGGCAGATGGGACAATTTGTAACCCTAATGCCCTGTACACACGATCGGATTGTCCGATGGGATAAAATCCGATGGAATTTTCCATCGCAATTCCGTTCAAGCTGTCTTCCATCAGTCTTGCCTACACACTGTCAGTCCAAATTCCGACCGTCCAAAACGCGGTGACCTACAACACTATGACGAGCCGAGAAAAAGGAAGTTCAATGCTTCCGAGCATGCGTCGACTTGATTCTGAGCATGCGTGGGTTTTTTCTCCGTCGGAGTTCCACACAGACGATAGGAATTTCCTATTGTTTTTTTTTTCCATCGGAAAAAAATAAAACATGTTCCATTTCTAGACACCGACGGAAAAAAATCAGATGGGGCCCACACACGATCTTTTTTCAACGGAAAATCCGATCGTGTGTACAAGGCATAACAGCCTGTAGAAGTGTAGCATCCAAGTATGAGGCTTAACCACTTCAGCTCAGGAAGGTTTTACCCCATACATAACCAGGCTATTTTTTGCTTTTTGGTACTGCACTACTTTAACTTTTAACGCGGTCATGCAACATTGTACCCAAACAACATTTATATAATTTTTTTTACACAAATCAAGCTTTATTTTGGTGGTATTTGATCACCACTGTTTTTATATATATATATGAATATATAAATATATATATATATATATAAACAAAAAAAGACCCACATTTTTGTAAAAAAAAGGCCAAAATTTCTTACTTTCTGCTATAAATCACATCCAAGAATTAAAAAAATCGAATTTCTTCATAAATTTATCGACGATGGGACGATGGGAGAGGGCCCCCCCCCTCCCGCCGCTCTCCCGTGCCCTCCGACGCTTACCGGAGCCGTCGGTAGCAGCGGAGGCGATCGGGTCCTCTCTCCTGCTTGGTATGGATACGAGTGAAGGGAAGATGGCCCCCACCCGCCTCCATACCATAGCAGGGCGGAAACGATGTCAAAACGTAACTTCCGCCCATAGCTCTTAAAGGGCCATTGTTTTTTTTTGTTTTTTTTTCCATTTAACAACATTTTTTTTTTTTTGCATTTCAGTGTAAATATGAGAGAGGTCTTTTTGAAAATAAAAATAAAACGTAAAATAAATAATAATAAAAAAAAAAATATGTTCGCGTGCAGAAGCGAAGGCATACGTGAGCAGCGCCCGCATATGAAAACGGTGTTCAAACCACACATATGAGGTATCACGTGATCGGTAGAGCGAGAGCAATAATTCTAGTTCTAGACCTCCTCTGTAACTTAAAACATGCAACCTGTAGAATTTTTTAAACGTTGCCTATGGAGATTTTTAAGGGTAAAAGTTTGTCGCCATTACACGAGCGGTCACAATTTTGAAGCGAGATATGTTGGGTATCAATTTACTTGGCGTAACATTATCTTACACAATAAAAAAAAAAATTGGGCTAACTTTACTGTTGTCTTATTGTTTAATTAAATTTTTTACATTTTTTCCCCCAAAAAGTGCACTTGTAAGACCGCTGCGCAAATACGGTGTGACATTTTATTCTCTAGGGTGTTAGAAAAAAAAATTATAATGTTTGGGGAATCTAAGTAATTTTCTAGCAAAAAAACTTGTTTTTAACCTCCCTGGCGGTATGATTCTTTCAGATTTTTGGTGCTGAAAGCAGTACAATTATTTTGCATGGAAATTTGGCGTTTTATATTGTAGGCCTGTAATTCTTAGTAATTACTCACTTAAATCTGTCCAAACAAGAGTCTAGTAGACATCCCGGGTATGATAAAGTTTGAAACACAAAATCATAAATTATAATATAATAAAAAACTATAAATAATTATAACAAATAATAATATAATAATAAAAACAAATATTCAATAATGTAATCAAATCAAAAACACTGAAATTTGCTCAGTGGCAGAATTGTCGCTGTCATTAGATTTAGCGTTTGATGACGAATTTCCCCACAAATCGCTATCGCTCAATTCTGCAAGTGATTCTAATTTATTATCGCTGTTTTCTAGCCGGTCTAAAACCACTTTTGACATAAAGGGACACTTTTTCATTGCTATGGACAATCTCCAGTTTCCAGACAGAAAGAACAGTTTTTATAATATAAAACTGCATGCAGGACACTGGACAGACCACTAGGGACAAAGGGGGTGTGTAATTATTTTATACAGTACTGTAATCAGTAAGATTACAGTAAACTGTATCTATACTGTGTTTTTCACTTTTTGAATTTGGCGCCGAACTCCGCCCCCGTGCGTTGCGCCGCTCACAGGGAACGGAGCTCGGCACTCGTCAGTCACCAGTGTGAATCGAGTGAGGAGACACGGCTCGCACACACAGCGGGGAGACATCGCAGGATCCAGGGGACAAGGTAAGTAACTTTCCCTGTATCCTGCAATGCGATCCCGAGTCTGACTCTGGGTTACCGCTTTTGGTACTGAAATTTTACCCCGAGTCAGACTCGGGAATACCGCCAGGGAGGTTAACTTGTAAACAACAAATCTCAGAAAGAGGCTCGGTTCTTAAGTGGTTAAATCATTCAATTATGTGCAAGGCAAAATCCATGGAAAGGCCAAATCTTGACTTTCCTAACAGCATAAGTTAACCCCGTGGAGTCAGAAGTGTTTTTTTTTTTTTTGTAATGATCACTCCTCGCTCTAACACCTTGAAGTTAAATCTGAACATTTTGTTACGTTTATTCCATGAATTATTTGGTCGTTTCTGTTTAGTGGCATTAGAACCGGCTCCAGCACAGGAAGACTTTTTTTAGACAACGCTGCGAGCAGAAGCTCGGGAGTAAAATGGGGCAGGAGACGCCTCCACTTCCAAATTCTAAGAGAAAGTTGTCTGGAGATGAATGATTATCAAGAAACATATGTGCTCCTTAGTGTGTGACAGGTTGACCTTGCCAAGCCTACTAAAACTGCCAGGCTGACAGTGAGGATATAATCCACAGCAAGTGTATTGAATTTTTAAACAGGAAAACACCTTTTAAACCTGCCTGCCGAAAATCTCATTATGTGTTAAATTCTGCTTACTCCGAGTTTACTGCAAATTGGACTTTCTCCGGCGTTTCCGCCGCACAGAATTTCCCCCTCTATAAAGCTTCTACTTGCTTTGTTTGCAACACAACTGGAACGGACTTAAATTGGCCATACACCAGGTGAATTTCGGCTGGTTGCCGATGGACACACGAAAATTGGAACCATAGGTGGCCCTGACAGCTCCCTCCCAACCAACATCCATTGATTTTCAAGAAAATTGGTGATTGATAAGAGGCTCCCTCCATGGATACCGGCTGTCAGAATACAATAGCTGGTATAGATTTGGATGCAGCCTAGGTTTATCCCCCAATTTTTCCTCCCAGCCCCTTCGATCTTCAAAATGAAGGATGTTGGGTGGGAGGTAGCAGTCAGGGCCACCCATTGTTTGAATTTTGGCCGGCTTATGCTGAAAAAGAGAAATCTAGTAGTTTTCTTGAAATTTAAAAAATTCCTAAATCTAATACAATGAATAGAGTTCTAAATTGAACAGATTCCTCCATCCACGCTAAATAGCATAGATAGAAAAACATATTAGATTTAGAACGTTATTCTATTTCTGTTAGATCTTTTAGATTTTGGGATTAATTAAATTTCAGGAATCTACTAGATTTCTCTTGTTCAGCATAAACCGTCTGAAATTCGAACAATGGGTGGCCTTTCCCGCCCAACATCCTTCAAATTGAAGATCAAAGGAGTGGGCCATGGGTCGGGAGGAGTGGGCCATGGGTCAGGAGCAGTAGTGTATCTAGGTTTTGTGCTACCCTAGGCCTGACTAAACTTGTGCACCCCCTAATGACCCACCCCTTTCTGTCACGGCCACACCCCTTTTTTGAGTGGGAACACTAGTTCTTAGGGCCTGGGGGGGGGGAAATGGATTCCCTTAATTTGCATAGATTTCCTCTTACTTCCTGTTTGGCAGGAAGTGAAGGGAAATCTCTGCAATGGGACAGAGATGATAAAAAATAAACTGACATAACCCTCCCTTACTCTATCCAAAATGGAAAAAAAAAAGTGTTGCCTATAGTTCTACTTTAAGCACAAATTTCTGATAATTTTATGGAGAGGACTAAGAAGATATAACCATGCCAATGGTGCAGCAGAAAACATATAGCACAGCAAGGAAGGTTTGTGGTCCAGGCTGATAGGACAGTCAAAATTAGAAGCAGCTTACGTTACACTAACAGTGTAGCACAAGTCGGCAGGGACTCATTCCGTGCTGCCCCCCTGCAAAGTGCTGCCCTAGGCCTGGGCCTTGTTGGCCTAGGCCAGGATACAGCGTTGGTCGGGAGGAGTGGGCCATGGGTCAGGAGGAGTGGGCCATGGGTCGGGAGGAGTGGGCCATGGACAGTGGCTATCACAATACCATAGCCAGTAGTCAGAATTCCTAAATCTAATAGATCTAATAGAAATCTAATGCCGCGTACACACGATTGGACATTCCGACAACAAAATCGTGGATTTTTTTTCCGACGGATTTTCGCCCAAACTTGTCTTGCATACACACGGTCACACAAATGTTGTCGGAAATTCCGATCGCCAAGAACGCGGTGACTTACAATACTACAACGAGCCGAGAAAAATTAAGTTCAATGATTCCGAGCATGCGTCGAATTGATTCCGAGCATGCGTAGGATTTTTGTGCGTCAGAATTGGATACACACGGTCAGAATTTCCGACAAGAACTTTTTTTTTGGAAAAATTGAGAACCAGCTCAAAATCCCGACAGCAAATGTCCGATGGAGCCTACACACGGTCGGAATATCCGACCAAAAGCTCACATCGAACATTTGTTGTCGGAAATTCCGATCGTGTGTACGCGGCATTACAGTTCTAAATCTAATAGGTTCCTCTGTCCATGCTTAACAGTATGGATGGAGGTATTAGATTTCTCTTGTTCAGCAGGAACCGGATGACATTTGGCCCCTTCCCGCCCAACATCCTTTGATTTGAAGATTGAAGGAACCGGAATGAAAACTGGCGGCTGAACAGAAGCTACATTCAATCAAATATAGTCAATTTTTGGGATCTCTGACAGACGTGGGCACTAGATGTCAGAATAGAAAATCTTATAGGGGCAAAGTATATTAGATTCCTAAATCCAATAGATCTAACAGAAATCTGAGAGAGTTCTAAATCTAATATATTCCAACTTCCAGCGTGGATTCGATTTCTCTTGTTCAGCCTGCAGGTTGAATTACAGAAATCTATACATTTGTGGCTAGGCTTATTCGCGGTATCACATAGCATCCAATCAGATTCTATTTTACTGCTGTCAGATCAAGGAATGTTTTCTGATTGGCTGCTGTCAGTGTGTTGTCTGCTCTTTGCACAGCCTAAATCAATAAGCTTGATGTTTAGGTACGTTTTGTAGCTGGATTCACCTTGTTGCAATGTTGATGTAAAGCAATACTAATAATAATGATCTGAGAATATGCAGCGCCTAACTTTTTGCTTTAGTCTTCAATAATGCTATATGCAGTTCTAGCAGTCAGCTTACTTTTTGAATTTCCACTTTCTGCACCTCTTAGTTGCCTGATTAATTCAGTTTACAGACACACTCCATGCAGCTTCTAGTGGTCTTCTCAGTTCAATAAATCTCACACACACTCCATGCAGCTCTTAGCTGTCTACTGAATCCAACTTCAAGGCCTGTCAGATGGAATGACTTCCCGTCGGAAAAAAAAACGTTGGTTTTCTCGACGGGATTCCTGGCATGCTTGTCTTGCCAAGCCCTGTGTACTGACGGCGGTTCTTTTGAATGGCAAGAACGCGGTGACGTCATTGACTACGATGAGCCGGCGCTCGTCACATTCAATGCCGTCACCGCCATCTTGCTTCACCCCACACTAACCGTGTATGCTACCGCGTATGCGTTGAAGTCTTATCGAGCATGCGCGGGTTTACCTTGGACAGGTAAAATCTTTTTTTTTGTTGCCTCCACAATCCCAAACACTAGAGTTTTTTTCACCAATATTTACCAGGGATGATGGCAACTACATGTTTGGACGCATGAGTTGTTCTATTTTCATACCTTGGACAGGTAAGCATACAGACGACCGGTTTTCTCGGCAGGAAACACTCTGCCGAGAATCCCAACGGGAAAAATAGAGAGCAGGTTCTCTATTTTTCTCGTCGAGATTCTCGGCAGTTTTCCCAACGAGAAACCATACACACGAACGGTTTTCTCGGCAAAAAGCTCTCCCAGCAGTTTTCTTGCCGAGAAAACTGGTCGTGTGTACGAGGCTTTAATCTTAATTGTCCATATTTTCCTGACCAGTATTAATGAACATCATTGCCTGCATACAAGCCCTGATGAAGGATTCATGAGCCCCTGAAATGCATGGATATACTTTTGCTGTAAATAATAAACATGCATTGCACTAAATCTGGAGTTGCGGTGCTCTCATCCTTTTATGAAGTAATTTAATTCAGATGCACTCCATGCAGCTACTCAATGTCTAATTCATCCACATATATGTGACGGCAGTACAGGAGGACCACAATGCACAGCCGCAGTACATACACGACAATGGAGAGCCGCCATTCTGTGCTGAAAGTATGCTTACTATGCGCTACCAACATGATGACTGAGCTGTCATCCTTTGCGTTTGGGAGCTTCCAATTATGTAAGTACTGTGACAACCAATCACAGCAGTCACATGATCAGGAAACCCGCATCTGCTTCCCCACACTGAGACCCTCTTAACCCATTCCCGCCTGGCCTATGGGCGGATGACGCCAGGGCGGACCTCTCGATGATCCGGGTGGACGCCATATGACGTCCTCCTAGATTGCGACACGCAGGGGCACGATTTTTCACCGGCTGCATCCACTGGACACAGCTGATGACTGATCGCTATACCAGACCGCTGCCGGTACCATGTGACTGCTGTAACCCAATAAATCAGGTCACATGACAGTTGTAAACAATGGATGGCTTCCTTTCAAGCCATCCATTGTATACAATTGTGTTGCTAGCTGTGATTGGTCACAGTGACTACATGGTGCTCAATTGCTGGGAGGGCGTCCCTGGACGTCCTCCTGTTTATTTCCTCCTTGCGCGCCGCCGTGGGCGCGCATCGGGGAAAATCTGTACCCGCCATGTCACGTGGGTGCCGTTGAGCATGCCTGGCAGCCGCGATGTCCGCCAGGTAGCCGCGATCGGCATTTACAGAGCCAGGGACGTGGATCTCTGTGTGTAAACAGGGAGAGGAGACCGATGGTGTGTCCCTTGTACATAGGGACACAGATCGGTCACCTCCCCCAGTCAGTCCCTTCCCCCACAGTAAGAATCACTCCCAGGGAACACATTTAACCCCTTGATCGCCCCCTAGTGTTAACCCCTTCCCTGCCAGTCACATTTATACAGTAATCAGTGCATTTTTATAGCACTGTTCGCTGTATAAATGTGAATGGTCCCAAAATAGTGTCAAAAGTGTCTGATCTGTCCACCACAATATAGCAGTCCTGACAAAATCGCAGATCGCCAGCCATTACTAGTAAAAAAAAAAGTCATAAAACTATCCCCTATTTTGTAGGCGCTATAACTTTTGCGCAAACCAATCACTATAAGCTTATTGTGATTTTTTTTTTTAACAAAAATATGTAGAAGAATACATATCAGCCTAAACTGAGAAATAAAATAGTTATTTTTTTTTAAAATTGGGAGATTTATTATAGCAAAAAGTAAAAAATATTGTGTTTTTTTCAAAATTGTCAGTCTTTTTTTGTTTATAGCGCAAAAAATAAAAACCGCAGAGATGATCAAATGCCACCAAAAGAAATCTCTATTTGTGGGAAAAAAAGGACGTGAATTTTGTTTGGGAGCCATGTCGCACGACCGCGCAATTGTCATTCAAAGCGTGACAGCGCTGAAAGCTGAAAATTGGCCTGCGCAGGAAGGGGGTTTAAGTGCCCAGTAAGCAAGTGGTTAAAAAAAAAATACTGATCACTTCTCCAGAGTATTACAATGTTACATTATATTGCTCTGGTCAAAGTGTGTTAAAAACTAATCGTAAAAAAATAAAAATATAAAATAAAAATGTAATTAAAAAAAAAGTATTTTGTTTTTATTTATTTTTTCATACTGTCACCAGTCAGTGTCCCAGGACACAGCCACAGCTGTTATATGACGATGCTGTATTGCACCAGGGACAGTATTTAAAAAAAAAAGAAAAAAACATTTTTATTTTCTTAATTTCCATAAAATTATGACAAAAAAATGGCAACTTCAAAAAACTTATTATGCCTCTTACTAAATACCTTGAACGGTCTACATTCCAAAACGGGGTCATTTGGGGGAGATTTGTACTGTCCTGGCATTTTTGGGCCTCATGAAATGATATAGTCCATCAGTACATCATGATTGATCAATTTTCAGATATATCCCATAGTTTGTGGACTCTATAACTTTCCTACATACTAAATAATATCCACTGATTTGGGTTATTTTCACCCAAAAAAATTTGCAGAATACATTTTGGCCTCAATTCATAAACACAGATTATTTATTTGCAACATTTTATAATAGAAAACAAAGAAAACTTTTTTTATTTTTTTTTCAAAATTTGTGGTCTTTTTTCATTTATTTAGCAAAAAAATAAAAACCCAGTGGTGATTAAATACCACCAAACGAAAGCTCTATTTGTGTGAACTAAATGATAAAAATGTCAGTTGGGTACAGTGTAGCATGACCGCGCAATTGTCATTCAAAGTGTGACAGCGCTGAAAGCTAAAAATTGGTCTGGGCAAGGGGGTAACGGTGCTTGGTATTGAAGTGGTTAAAGTGTCACCAGGTGGCAGTGGCAAGGGGTTAACTATGAGACACATGCTATGCACTTACAACAGTCAATGTATAGAATGCCCCCAACTGCTATTGTTACAATAAAGCACATTTTTATTTTTTGGGTTCTTTTTGCACTAGCAGAGAGACTTAATTTCAAAATCATTAATATTATTTTACAATATAATATTATTTAATATTATAATGATAAATGGTAATTATTAGTATTATTATTATTAGGATAGAGGAGTTCTATTATAAATAAAAAAAGTAGAGTAGAAGCTGAGCTTAGTAAATAAGGTGAGGCTGTTTTCACTTCAACCAATCATGTCTAGCAAAAATCGTTTTTTTTTTAATTTATTTTTTCTTATTTTCTCCACAAATTATTCGGTATTCAAAGTCAACACAAGTTCTCTGTATTTACTAACTTTTATTTGCTAAGTGGACAAACTCTACTCCTTTAGCAAGCCAACCCTAAGAGCCGGTTCACACCAGGGCAGCGCAACGCGGCACGACTTGTGGGGGCGACTTTGGCGGCGCGATCTCAAGACGACTTGAGACGCCCGCCGAGGCGATTTGCATAAGACTTCTGTATAGAAGTCAATGCAGGTTGCCTTGGGTCGCCCCCAAAAGTAGTACAGGAACCTTTTTCTAAGTCAGAGGCGACCTGAGTCGCTCTTACTTAGAACGGTTCCATTGAAAAGCGTGGGACGCGACTTGTCAGGCGACTGAGTCGCCTGACGAGTCGCCCTGGTGTGAACCGGCTCTTACTGCCTCTCTGAACTTACAGTAAATACACCCAAATAGGCACATTTAGAACCTGTCTTCTTGAAGCATGATTAAACAAACCAGAATTGCCACACAACAGCTGTAAATAGAAGACTATTGCACCTTGGGAGCGTTCAAACCCATGGCACATAGACCTTTCTCCAAACCAACATTTAGATCAGGATAGGCAAGGCAACCATGGCACTCCAGCTCTTATGGGACTACAAGTCCCATGAGGCATTCCTAGATTCCTAAAGGCAGGGGCATGATGGTATTTGTAGTTTCACTACAGCTGGAGTGCCGAGGTTGCCTACACCTGTGACATCTCAAACATACCAGTGAAGGTCACTGAGGATCCAGCAGTCAGTGTTTTTTATTTGGGGGTGAGGGGCTGCCAGCAAAGTGGACCTTCTGGAGTTCTGCTTTAACCACTTGCCGACCGCTGCACGCCGATATACGTCGGCACAATGGCAGCGGTGGGCAAATGGACGTACCTGTACGTCCCCTTTAAGAAGCCGTGCAGCGGGTGCGCACGTGCCCGCCGCACTCTCCGTGACCGTGCCCGCGGGCCCCGTGAACTCGATGTTCGCGGGCGGCACGCGATCGTATCATGGAGAGGCAGAACAGGGAGATGCTTATGTAAACAAGGCATTTCCCTGTTCTGCCTTGTGACAGGACAGTAATCTACTGCTCCCTGTCATCGGGAGCAGTGATCAGTGTCGTGTCACTCGTAGCCCACCCCCCCACAGTTAGAATCACTCCCTAGGACACAATTAACCCCTTCCTCCCCCTAGTGGTTAACCCCTTCACTGCCAGTGTCATTTACACAGTAATCAGTGCATTTTTATAGCACTAATCGCTGTATAAATGACAATGGTCCCAAAATAGTGTCAAAAGTGTCCGATGTGTCCGACCATAATGTCGCAGTCACGATAAAAATCGCAGATCGCCACCATTACTAGTAAAAAAAAAAAAAATTTTATAAAATTGCCATAAAACTATCCCCTATTTTGTAGAAGCTATAACTTTTGCGCAAACCAATCAATATACGCTTATTGCGCCTAAACTGAGGAAAAAAATTAGTTTTTTTATATAGTTTTTGGGGATTTTTATTATAGCAAAAAGTAGAAACCGCACTCTCTATTTGTGGGGAAAAAAAGGACACAAATTTTGTTTGGATGCAACGTTGCACGACCGCGCAATTGTCAGTTAAAGCGACGCAGTGCCGAATCACAAAAAATGGCCTGGTCATTGGGCAGCCAAATCCTCTGGGGATGAAGTGGTTAAGGAACATTAAAATTAATTGTGTTTATTTGCTGACTTTTGGCCAATTCTACGGCCAGTATTAGTCTTTGAAGATTTGTCCCTTTCATTTCTGCAGACATGCTCCTGATTCTTCTGTTCATTCATGTTATTATTTATTTTATTAAGATAAATGCATTTTTCTGTGCATCTTCCATGAACCAGTTAAAGGGTGACAACCCTCTGTCCCTGTCTCCTAATTGTGCTCCCAAAGGAGGCTACAAGCAGCACACATTGCACATGCTTGCTCCACTGCTGTCACTATAAACAAACCGGTCCTGCAAGATGGCATGAAGACATGAAGTGGCTGCAAAGAGGCTGCCAGGGATGAACAGTGCTCATTCGAGACAAAGGATAAAAAAAGGAAAAGTGTATTTTGTTTAAAAAAAAAAAACAGCTGTGTATGCTATATAGTGCTTTGCATAATAAATGTCATTCAGTTAGGGCACCTTCAGACATGCTGCAAGGACTGACACTTCTCTGAAAAGCAATCCATGCCCAGATATGTTACCTCTTCACTATCTGATTTAACCCTTTAAATGTGGGGTGAGGCGGTTGTAGGTGGGACCCAAAGACCTGCATTAGCCTTGTTCTACATCCTAATACAGGTCTATGGGTCCAAACATGTAATGCAGGTCTATGGGTCCACACATCTAATGCAGGTCTATGGGTCCACACATCTAATGCAGGTCTATGGGTCCCCACAACTAATGCAGGTCTATGGGTCCACACATCTAATGCAGGTCTATGGGTCCACACATCTAATGCAGGTCTATGGGTCCCCACAACTAATGCAGGTCTATGGGTCTGTACAACTAATGCAGGTCTATGGGTCCCCACAACTAATGCAGGTCTATGGGTCCCCACAACTAATGCAGGTCTATGGGTCTGTACAACTAAGGCAGGTCTATGGGTCCACACATCTAATGCAGGTCCATAGGCGTGCACACAGGGTGTGCCAGGTGTGCCCAGGCACACCCTAATCATCCTGTGCAGAACAGATTCCCCTACTGACCTGGCTCCCCCATCTTCCCCCTACAGCACTGTCGGCTTCCCCCCTCTCCCACCGGTTGTTGCTGTGAATGTTTTAGGATGAGTGGGGGAAGGGGCCAGTAAATATGCCATTTACTGGCCCCTTCCCTATCTGAATAAACATTGTGAGTGATCGGTAGAGTGTGTTTGAGCTTTGGGGTGCACACTCTAATGCCAAAGGCTGCACACACCTATGTGCAGGTCTGTGGGTCCACACAACTAATGCAGGTCTATGGGTCCACACAACTAATGCAGGTCTATGGGTCCACACAACTAATGCAGGTCTATGGGTCCGCACAACTAATGCAGGTCTATAGGTCTGTACAACTAATGCAGGTCTATGGGTCTGTACAACTAATGCAGGTCTATGGGTCCACACAACTAATGCAGGTCTATGGGTCCACACAACTAATGCAGGTCTATGGGTCCGCACAACTAATGCAGGTCTATAGGTCTGTACAACTAATGCAGGTCTATGGGTCTGTACAACTAATGCAGGTCTATGGGTCCACACAACTAATGCAGGTCTATGGGTCCACACAACTAATGCAGGTCTATGGGTCCACACAACTAATGCAGGTCTATGGGTCCACACATCTAATGCAGGTCTATGGGTCCACATGACTAATGCAGGTCTATGGGTCCACACAACTAATGCAGTTCTATGGATCCACACATCCTAATGCAGGTCTATGGGTCCACACATCCTAATGCAGGTCTATGGGTCAATCTATACACAAATGTTTTGCCTTTTATTTCTATTTTAAACTGAATAGGTTGTTTTATAAGGCGATCGTTTGCCATCACTTTAAGGCTGGGTTCACACTTTTGTGATGACAGACATCGCATGTGATTCGCACCGCATTGCTGTGCACGTCACAATGTCTGTTCGATTCAAATTCAGCAAAATGTATGGTTGAAATTGCATTCGCTCGAAAATGGTGCAGGACCCTTTTTTTTGGTCCGCACTGGAATCTGATTGCATGGGTGTTCACACCTATGTGATCCAATTCCTGCACCATTTGCCAGTTCGCACTGCGATCTGCGAACCGTTTTGGGGTGTCATTAACTTTGCATTGACACTGGCAGCGTTTCGCAGATGTCAGTGTGAACCGCCGGCAGGTGACATGGGATGCGGGATCTGGAATCGTGCTGGTTCCCACATCGCATATATGTGAACCGGGACTCAATGGTTTGCCCCATATTTGTAACTGATACAGCTGGAAAAAAGCTTGTTTTGTTAAAAAATAAAAAAAGACTTACTGGCCAGATCACTACATGAAAATAAAAGAAAGAAAGCCAAAAAAAGAAAATAAATGCAGCCACCACATCTAAGAATTGGTAAGTGCAATGCAATAAATTTTTGCTTTTGGGTTTAATACTGCTTTAAGTTTATTCTTTCAAAAGTTTAAAGCAATCTTAGGAATGAACATTGATTACTCAATGGTTGCCAATGGCTATGGCCATTTGGTGCTGCTCTATACCTTATTTAATAAGCTTAAGTGATTGATGGAGACTAATTGGGTTGATGTAATGAAGGGTGTAAAGTCTGTTCAACTATTAAAGTCTATGGTAATTTTACAAAGTGGTTGTTAGTAAATAAGGGTGAATTTATCTTTAGTTTAATTACCAAATCATGTGCAAAATAATAAAAACATTTTTTTTTGCAAGATTGAGTATTCAAAGTCAACACAGCCTCACCTTATTTACAAATATACACTCACTGCAAAGTGATCTTCCTCTACTCCTTTAGGCCCCTTTCACACTGGCACGTTTTTCAGGCGGTTTAGCACTAATAATAGCGCTGTTATACCGCCTGAAAAAATCGTGCCCTGCAGTCTTTAGTGTGAAAGCCCGAAGGCTTTCACATTAAAGCGCTGCGCTAGCAGGACCGCTCCAAAAGTCCTGCTAGCCGCATCTTTACAGCGGTGAAGGAGCGGTGTGTTCACCGCTCCTTTACCGCGGCTGCCCATTGAAATCAATGGGACACCGCGGTAATACCGCCCGCAAACCGCGGCAATAGCCACGGTTTGCGGGCGGTATTAACCCTTTTTCGGCCGCTAGCGGGGGTTAAATTCACTCCCTAGCGGCCGCATACCGCGGTAATAACGATGGTATAGCGGCGCTGAAAATCGTGCCGCTATACCGCCACCGCTCCTGCCCTCCCCAGTGTGAAAGGGGCCTTAGTAAATTAACCCCCAATGCTTCATGATTAGAAGTGTCTAGAAGAATTTTTTCAAAGAAAGATTAATTCTTTTAAATATATATATATATATATTTTTTTTATATTTACCTAATAAAACAAATAAAAACATGCCACTGTGTTCACAATAATGCACATTTAGGAAAAATACAAGTGCTAAAAACACACACATACATACATACTCTGGAAAAAAAATTGCCCTTGTTTAACAAGCGTTTTATGTAACTGGCAACAATTTCTAAGTTCCAGACATAGACCAAAGTTTTCAGGTCTTGTTCCTGGAAATGTGTCGCTGGAAATATCCCGGAGTTTAAACACTGACCAATTGCACAATCCCATTCATTTTTTGGAACATTACATTCAGTTCTTGCTATTGGCCTTTTTTTTTTTTTTTTTTTTTAAATAAATAGTTATTATTTGCCCGTGCAGTAAAACCTATGAAACCAGTAAGAATTTATCATGTCTCGGTCCGACTTCAGCTTGGTGAATTCTGATTGGTTGCTATGAGCGACTGCACTTAAAGTATATGTGAATACAACTACTAAAATCTCATATAGATTTGAATGTTTTAAAGTGGCTGTAAACCCTTCCATATGCCCAGTGATGTGACTGGCCTCAGGTCATACACAGAGATGAAACAAATCCACCTACATAATTTGTACCTGCTTAGCTTGTCTTTTCTTCTCTACAGCCATTCAAATTGCTGAATTATAAATCTTATCTGGGAGTTCAGAAAAAAGGGGGCAGCGAGCTGAAGTCACACTCTGCAGAGCTCAGTGAGGAGAGCTCTGAGAGCTGATTGGAGGGTAGGGACCCCCCCCCCCCCCTCTACACTGCACACAGGAACAGAACTGAGACTGTCAATCAGCTGGAGGTCCCTCAACTGTCACCTTTTTTCTCTTGGTGTCAGAAAACTTATCAGAAGTGATTCATGCTGATAACAGAGGGACATGTTTTGTTCTTATTTCATGTCTGAGGTTTTAAAACCAGTTTAATGTTATTTCAGATTTAAAGTATATGCAAACCCCCACCTTGTAAACAAACCATTTAGTTTAAAATAGAAATGAAAGGCAAAATATGCATATATATATATAATTATTATTATTATTATTATTTCGGTACTTATATAGCGCCGTCAATTTATGCAGCGCTTTACATTATACATTCACATCGGTCCCTACCCTCAAGGAGCTTACAACCTAAGGTCCCTAACTCACATTCATACAGGGCCGTCGGAACAGGACAGGCAAAACAAGCAATTGCTTGGGGCCCCGAGCTGGCCTAGGGCCCCAGCCTGCTGCCTGTCACTGTCCTCGATTTTCGCCCGGAGCCGATCCGCGGATTGCAGCCTTAGGAAAGGCCGCGGCTTCGGCCTAGCTCCGGAGCGGCGGCCATCTTGGTACACCCGGCGGTGACAGGCCGCCGCTATTGCTTATGGGAGTTGTAGTCCACAACGGCGGCTACGTGCTGATGCTTCCTGCTCCTGGGGGGAGGAGTCAGTGTCAGTCACAGTCACTCAGGAGGGCAGCGCAGGCGTGCTACAACTCCCATTGCGGTCGGATCATATTTTGCCTGCCAGACAGTGCCTCTGGAAAAGGTAAGTCAGTGAATGACTTTTTAATGGAGTGATAAAGTCTCTAATAGTTCCACAAATAAAAAAGTAAATACGTTTTCTTGAAAAGTAGTAAAGAATCTGTCTTTCTTTGGCTCCACAAGCATGTACTTGTACTGTTGTACATGATTATTCTGTTCTTCTGTCCAGTAATTCAGCCAGGCCAGGATCAGGATCCCTGAATATTAGTGCGCGGCTGCAAACAACTTCCTGGTCACAGCAGCCTGCTTCTCCATCCCAATCCCCACTATTGGAGAAATGTCCAGTATCAGGGTTTTTTTAATTTTTTTATTTAAATAAATAAAAAAAAAAAAACCCTGATACTGGCCTTTTCTCCAATAGTGGGGATTGGGATGGAGAAGCAGGCTGCTGTGACCAGGAAGTTGTTTACAGGAGAAAAGCGCACGAATATTCAGGGATCCTAATCCTGGCCTGGATTACTGGACAGAACAGAAATCATGTACAAGTACATGCTTGTGGAGCCATAGAAAGACTGACAGATTCTTTACTACTTTTCAAGAAAACGTATTTACTATTTTATTTGTGGAACTATTAGAGACTTTATCGCTCCATAATTATTTTTGAATACTTTTATTATTTTAACAGTGGACATTACAGGGGGAGATGTGGACAGTACAGGGGGGAGATCTGGATATTACAGTGGGGGAGATGTGAACATTACAGGGGGAGATGATGTGGACATTACAGTGGGGGAGATGATGTGGATATTACAGTGCGGAGTCCCCCTGTCCATCCCACGGTCCCCCTGTCCATCCCACTGTCCATAAACAGTCCTAAGCAGCATCTTAATGTTAATGTGAGTGCGTATGTGTTTTAAGTATGTTGGATTATTTGCAACAGCAGTATTTGCACTGTAAACCTTTTTTATTTATATAAAGTGTGGGTGAGCTTAAACTGTATTGCTATGCTGTGGTTCCTGTAGGCTTTGCGTGAGTACGCGGGGGGGGGGGGGGGTTGGGGGCGCCTCCATGTCCATTTTGCTTGGGGCCCCCAAATTCCTTCAAACGGCCCTGCATTCATATACTAGGGCCAATTTAGACAGAAGCCAATTAACCTACCAGCATGTCTTTGGAGTGTGGGAGAAAACCGGAGTACCCAAAGGAAACCCACGCAGGCACAGGGAGAACATGCAAACTCCAAGCAGGTAGTGTCGTGGTTGGGATACGAACCAGCTACCCTTTTTACTGCTAGGCGAGAGTGCTACCCACTGCACCACTGTGCCGCCCATATATATACATACACACACATTATAAATACCCTGTTTCCCGTTATTATAGGTGATCACATAACCTTTGTTCTCAGCTGCATAAAGAGCTCAGAGAGCTAGGGGAAGAAAAACAGCAGTACACTGGTCTTCCCAGTGAACAGCTGTGCAGGGGAACATGTCAGGACAAGTCTGATCATTGGAGGAGAGCAGGCTGAGTTCTCAGAAAACTGACGATGCTGTGCTCTCCTGCCTGGTGTGGTCAGTTGTTAATAGGAAAACAGAGGGATTGGCATGAACACCAGGGATTTCACAAATAGACAGGAAGAAGCTACAAAGGGGCGACAGAGATCAGCAGCACTGAGATATAATAAAATATAAAAAAAAGGTGAACATTTTTATTTTATTAACAAAATCCATGGCAACAACTTATCATAAACAATGGGGTTGCTTTATTATAACATGAGAGTCTAAAATCTGGTACATGGTAGCCAATCAGCCTCTAACTTCAGCTTGTTCAATGAAGCTTTGACCAAAAAAAAACAACCTGGAAGCTGATTGGTTTCTATGCACAGCTGCACCAGATTTTGCACTCTCCAGTTTTAATAAATCAACCACAATAGGTGAGATTTACTAAATCTGGTGCAGCTGTGCATAGTAACTTGGCTTGTTCTATTTATCTTTGACAATACTACACAACATTCATCCGACTTTCATCCTACTTTGCTCTGCGACATCAGTCCTACATTGATCCTACATTGGTCCGACATCCATCCGACATTCATGAACAGGATACTACTTTGATCCGACATTGTGATAGTCTGACTTGTCCTTTGACCAATCAAAACAATCCCAGGGTGAGATAAATTCCTTTTACTGCTGCTGTAATCACCATGTCGGATGTCAAATGTCGGATGGTTAGGACAAGGATCCTACTTTGATCCGACTTCAATGATATTCAATGGGCTGAAGTAGGATCAAAGTCGGACAGAAGTAGTACAGGGAGCATTTTTAATGTCGGACCGACTTGTGTCAGACCAGTTAAGACGGCTCTCATTGGGATTCATTGATTTTCACACGTCATGCGACATGAACTCCTAATGTCGGAGCGTTTGTCGGACAAGTGTGAACCAGGCCTCAGGCCCCTTTCACACGGGATGGATCAGTCATGATCCGCCCCGTGAACCTCCACTTGCTCAGCGGGGATCGCTCCATTGATCCCCACTGAGCCGGCGGATGACTGGGCGGTTCCCGCACACTGTGCAAGGACCGCCCTGTCAGATCTCCGCTCTCCCCTATGGGGGATCGGATGAACACGGACTATCTGTCCGTGTTCATCCGATCCGCTCCGCAGACGGATAGAAAAATATACATTTTTCTATCCTGAAAAACGGAGCATCGCGGACACGGATAAGATCAGATGTCAGCGGATGTTCATCCGCTGACATCCGCTATCCCATAGAGATACATGTATGTCCGTTTTTCATCCGAAAACGGATGTGTGAAAAACGGACATACGGTCCGCCCGTGTGAAAGGGACCAAAAACCTAGAAGCTGATTGGTTACTATACACAGCTGCACCAGATTCTGTGTTCACCAGTTCTAGTAAATCCCTCCTCTTCCTGAAGCAAACTGAACATCATTCACTTTGGGTTTATATCTACTTTAAAAATTAGCACTCGTCGCTGAAGGTTGCAAAACAAAAAAAAAAATGTACTTTGCAAAAAATAGAAAATAAAAAAATATATATATTTTTGTGCTACGGTCCTCTGAGGATAACTAGATTTAGTAGATCCTTCGGTATGTTCTCGCATCTCCTTTTAAGATCTACGTATAGACTTATACATACGTATACAAGCACTTATACATAGGTATACAAGCACAGGCACGCAGGAAGTATTAACTAGCGATTAAACCAGAGTCAGAGGCCCCCGGTCCCTTCTTATACGCCTGTTCTATGCCTGCCATGTTACATCAATATGCAAGCGATAGCACTAGTTAACACCATTTCCTTTGCAGATTGAAATCACAAGGTGAGAACACCGTTGCTCTATCTAAAATTGAGCATCTAGAAAAGTAGAACTGTCAAGCTTACATAACAAGTCAAAGAACAATTTGTAAAGCACAGAAATGCATCTTAATCAACCTACTAATAATCAGAGTTTGTTGTTCTAATCAAATAAAATATGAAATTGGAGTCACTGCCTTTAGTCTCTTTTTTATCGTCCTCTGATATCTGTTCTTATCATTCATTTTTTCACTTAGAATAAAGGAGAAAAATTTGTATTGTATCATTGATCTGCTTTACAAATGTAAAATGTAACATAATAATAGAGCCTTTCTCTACCTGACGGGTTCCTTGGAATAACCTTTAGGTCTCGGGGAGCCTATGCTGCTAATTATTATATCTGCAGCTTACGGGACATCGATATGAACAGAAAGTTGTGGATATAAGAATAAATGAAAGAATAAAGAATGTGGCCTACATAGTAAACTTGACACCTAGGGCTGCTCTATACAACCCGCTATTTTTCAGTAATAATAATGAATGAAAAAAATAATAATAATGGCCAAAAGAGAAATGAAGACCATGATTATTGTAGTACTTTGCTCATATTGGTGGTTAGTAAAAAACATAAAGTGCCCCCTTACATTGGCAGTCAGTATAGTGACCCCTTAAACTGGGTCAATGGTGGTCAGTGGAGAATGGTCTCCTAGTTTGATGGTGAGTAGAGAAGGGCCCCATTACACAGATGGTCAGTGGGAAGAATGCTCCCGACATAGGCATTGGTGGTCAGTAGTAAGATTGCTCCTTATATTTGATGGTCAGTGGGAAGAATAATCCTTACATTGGTGGTTAGAGGAAAGAATACTACTTACAGTGGTAGTCAGTGGAAAGAGTTCTCCTTACATTGGTGGTCAGTAGGAAGAATGACCTTTCTATTGGTGGTCAGTGGGAAGAATGCCCCTTACAATGGTGGTCAGTAGAAAGAATGCTCCTTACATTAGTGGTCAGTGGGAAGAATGCCCCTTACATTGGTGGTCAGTGGGAAGAATGCCCCTTACCTTGGAGGTCAGTGGGAAGAATGCCCCTTACAATGGTGGTCAGTGGGAAGAATGCTCCTTACATTGGTGGTCATTGGGAAGAATGCCCCTTACACGGGTGGTCAGTGGGAAGAATGCTCCTTACAATCATGGTCAGTGGGAAGAATGCTCCTTACAATGGCGGTCAGTGGGAAGAATGCCCTTTACAATGGTGGTCAGTGGGAAGAATTTATCCTTACATTGATGGTCAGTGGGAAGAATGCCCCTTACATTGGTGGTCAGTGGGAAGAATGCCCCTTACATTGGTGGTCAGTGGGAAGAATGCTCCTTACATTGGTGGTCAGTGGGAAGAATGCTCCTTACATTGGTGGTCATTGGGAAGAATGCCCCTTACAATGGTGGTCAGTGGGAAGAATGCTCCTTACAATGGTGGTCAGTGGGAAGAATGCTCCTTACAATGGCGGTCAGCGGGAAGAATGCCCCTTTACAATGGTGGTCAGTGGGAAGAAAGATCCTTACTTTGATGGTCAGTGGGAAGAATGCCCCTTACATTGGTGGTCAGTGGGAAAAATGCTCCTTACATTGGTGGTCAGTGGGAAGAATGCCCATTACAATGGTGATCAGTGGGAAAAATGCCCCTTACATTGGTGGTCAGTGGGAAGAATGCTCCTAACAATGGTGGTCAGTGTGAAGAATGCTCCTTATATTGGTGGTCAGTGGGAAGAATGTCCTGTTTCATTGGTGGTCATTGGGAAGTGTTAAAGCTCCCCATACAGAGAGCTAAAAAACAATGGTGTCAGTAGTAACTTATCTGAGAGGTAGAAAGTGCTCATTGCCGAAGCATCTCCTAGCAACCATTAAAGGAACTTTGGTTGATTAAGCTGCTGTTATAAATAAACTCACAACTCTGAATATCATTTAGCGATCCATTTAAGTCTATGCAAACCCACTAAATCACTAAAAATTTGTATAAGCTTTAATTTTATCAATATTATTTGCAAATACAGTGTTAATATTTTTAAACCTGCAGCTTACATTAAAATAATACATGGTGATCCTGCCATAAAGGTTCTGTTTAGGCACTTCCTGTTATATGCGACTATATTCTGTCACGGCCTCCTGCCTGGTCACCCTGTCAGATGGCTTCTGATGGAGAATACAAGTGGCTGTTTTCAGCACACATTGCACAGCCATGATCCACTGTTGTCACCTTCGGGAAACCTGATCTGAAAATTGTCATGCAGCCATTGCTGGACTGCAAGTGCATGAAGACAGAAAAGGCTGCAGGTGATCGGCAGAACTAAGATGCAACAAAGGTTAAAGAAAGGTAGAAACCAGTATTAAAAAATAATAGCAGTTTATGACATGCGTGGGTTGATTTACTAAAACACAAGAGTGCAAAATCTGGGGCAGCTGTGCATGGTAGCCAATCAGCTTCTAACTTCAGCTTGTTCAATTAAACTTTGACATAAGAAAAAACGGAAGCTAATTGGTTTCTATGCAGAGCTGCACCAGATTTTGCACTCTCCAGTTTTAGTAAATCAACCCCACAATGCGTAGGCACACTATTACTCTCTTATCAATGGTTTCACCCAAGTCACACAACTTTCACCCAAAATTCACACATTTTGCACACAAGATTCAATTAATAAAATGTCTAAAACTCAAGTGAACATTGTATGAACCATGGCTGAAAACAATGATAAATAGGCCTATTTTGGTTAACATTGACTTTAAAGGCTTGAAGTCATTGACCATTTAGATAATAGATTTAAACCACTGGTGGCTTTGTACTCCTTCTGTGAAGGCCCACATTTTCTTTTTTTAAGTTCTAAAGCTGTAGAAGATCCAGCAGCTTACTTCAGTAACAGCCTTTTGCTAAAATATTTTATATGAGGGTCTCCAGGGACAAGGTTGAGTTGGGACGAAGCCTCCCATTATTTTACAAGTATAAAAAAAAAATCAATGGACCTGCGTACCCAGAGACCGGCAAACCTCTGACCAAGAAAATAAGGTAGTAAGAGCTCCACAATTATGCTCGGCACTGCGCACCGCTGAAACCAGGTGCTGTTTTTCTACCTATGTTAAATGATATTGAGTAGAGGTACGAGTGTGTGGAAGCAATTGTTCCGTTCTTTAGGGAAAAAAGGGAACAATCACTGATCAGTCTTAAAGATATTATACGTCGGAAAAGCTCCGTTAGTAATATTGAGTTCTTCTAAAGCTTGCAAGGGCTCACTATTGCTCTACACTGCCCAAGTGATGCTCAAACTGGTTCTGGTGTACATAGCTGGCCTTACTTGTTTTCATTAAGGCCTTTTCACCTTTACATTCCGGATACTCACTTATCCCTTTTCATCTCATTTTATCAATCCTAAATCATTGTAGAATATGTTGATGGGATACATAAAGACTTCTAATAATGACCTTTAGGATATCTGAATTGCCTTGAAATGGCATATATTGCGATTATTATGACCACTGATTATACTACATACAATTTAAAATGCGAGACTGCGTCCATAGATAAAGCTTTTTATCAAAGTTATCTTAAAACGAAATCACTAAGCTGTCGCAGATTTGAATCCATATTGCAGTAGTATAATGAAAAGTCGCAAATACCGCCACCTAAATGGAATATTTTAGGAAGGACTGGCAAATAGAAAAATCTACTATAGTATGGTAAATTAATATATACTTGCAATATCTCTTGGTACAATTTAACACATTGTGGACTCTGATTCGCCTACACTCAGCAGCCAGCTGCAGTTAAGTGATTCTGTCCGGTCGGTCCTATTAGAATTGCCGATTGCCACCTCATTAGCAGGTACATTTAATATATCCAATAAAATCTAGCTGTACCATACCCCCATTTTTCCCTCTCGGCAAAGCGCCAAGTGAGAAAACCCAATAGCTATGGAATAACGTATAGAATTGGGTAAATTTACTATACATCTAATTAAATAAGATATATTCTACGAGGACGGTCAACCAAAGGTCAACTCCATCCCTTCTGTTGAAGTCAAACTAAAACCAGCCCCAAATCCAAAAATAATAATAATAAAAAAAAAATCACTTTCATCTCAATAGACACATATTATTATACTTTTAAGCACACATCTAGTCTCTTATAAGGTTTCCAGAATCTGATACAAGCATACGGACAGCAGTAAATTACATTCTGTTCATTGGTCAGAATTAGTAATGCAAATGACGGATGCTTGAGGGAGGCCAACCATAGGTGGCTTTAGCCATTTGCTTATCAAATTCTTTTAATGGGTTCATAAAAGTAATCACACACAAGAGGGCTTATTTCCACCTCTGTGTGTACAAGGAAGACACAAGGGTAAATGTAGACATGAATTAAGCATTAAACACTTGACTTGCTTGAATTGTAATCTTCATAACCCTGCACCCCGCTCCCTGTTATCCGCCTAATATTAATCTCCGGGCTGACATGAGCCAGCCAGACACATTCCTGCATAAAATAAATATTGATTTAATTTACAGTACATATTAACAGGTTTATATTTGAAAACTACTTAAGTAGCAATGTCAATAGCAGACTGCGCTAGCAAGTTTTTCACCTGTTTTATGTACTTTAATAATGTATTTCGCGACAACAAATTTAATTTTTTTTACAGTGGACGATTCAAATTTGTTCTTGCATATGCCCTTTTTTTTATTTTTTTATTTTGAGCATCTAAAAATAATTACTGGTGCTTTCTCTTTTATGATTTCCAGGGAAACTTTTAGGTTTCAGAGATATAAAAAAAAAAGTAAAGAAATGATGCAATAATTGTGAAACAGCTTAAAAAATAAATGAAAAAGGGAGAAAGAAAAAGAAAGGGATAGCAAGGGGTATAAAGGCTCATGCAAACTGGAAAGGGATTGTAGTTAGGATTCTTTTTGTTTGTGAAGCTGTATTATTATTATTTGTAGTGTTATATCGTGAGAAAAAAATGCCATCTCAGAGTATATAAACGAATATTTTTCCCCATTTAGAAAAATACATTTGGTTAGGGTAAATGAAAATTTGGACTGGCATGCCAAACTGTCAGATGTTAAGATGGATTTTTATCTATAGAAAAAAGAAAAAAGAAAAATATATATTTTTTCAAATCTATTAAACTGTTTTACAACAGCTGCACTGTCTTAAAATATGACTGTTTCAAATGCTAAGTTATTTGCGGAAAATAAATACAAAAAGGTTATTTTGCTGCCATAAGTTTGGCTGATCTCCAGGACTCCTAAGCAGGTGTTGCTTAACGGGATTTTAAATTAACCGTGTTAGCTATTTTATTTATAAAAATGGATTTCTCTTTTAAATTACACAAATAATGTTACGCAGAGAGCAATCCAGGCATTTGACAAAGATAATTCTTATGTACCCTATACATAATTTACGAACTCAGCGCAGGAAGTCAGGAATATTTGTTACAGCATTTGCGTTCAGGGATATATTTCCCCAAATTTATGAATGGTGCTATTTGAAATGTGGAGTTGCTACAGACATTGTATCGTGGCGAGTAACAGATGTCTTGACGAAAGTTTCAAAAGGCGTGCTTGTGGTTGAAATAAACTCTGTTAAACGTGCAGAACTAGGATTGGGATGCGCCATGCAGATTACATAGTTTCCAAATATTATACGCCTTTTTTTTTTTAACTTAAACCCCCATAACCGGCCCTTTTAGTGCCATCAGCGCCTCGTGATCTTTTGTTTTTTGACCTCAGATTACATGAAATATGATAATATAATAAATGTTACGAATAAAGTTTTGCTCTACAGAAGGGCAGAGCTTGGATTCAATAGCCCACCCTTAAATTCGTCCATTTTTTATTTCAAATGAAGAAAATTATACTGATGATATTTAAATATATAAAACTAACCGACCACAGGATTATTTTATATCTCTTCCTATCAAAGCAGACAGCTTCAAACATGTAAATTCTAATTTGATTGCTGAAAATGATAAATCTCGCAGTTGATCGGGTGGGCGTGCGTGACGCTAAACATATTTATTTTATTTGTCAGTGTCCTTCGTAAACAAGCTTCTGTCACCGAGTAGTGCCGTACGATTGGGAACTATGGCAAAAGCTATAAATAATTCATAACACATATGTGCATATATAAGCTCGCAGATCATGTATCACAGCAGGCACTGTAGAGTCTAAGGGCAATTGCTATGGGATGATAGCAGGTTCATATTAGGTGAGCGAGGCAAGTGTGAAGTGTATGCCTTTGCCTCTTGCGTTAAAAACAAAACATGCACGTTGCCAAATGCGGAGATCCCTATAGGGCTACATAATATATTTTCTGAAGCTGGCTTCAATCATTCAGCCTCCACTTCCTACAGTCTATAGATCACAGCCATCTCTGACCAAGGCTGTGCCCATTTAGCCCTTGTCCTTCAAGATACAACACATGCATTACCCAACAAAAATCCTACCAAATTACTAAAGCCCTGTGACTTTTATCTTTAGAGTATTTAAGGATTTAAAACCCAAAAAAAAAAAACCTTCAAGGGTCAAGCAAAAGAAAACACGAAGGTTATAGGAACATATTTTGCAACTTTATATACTTAAGATAAGAGCCAGCCGGCGGAGAATAATAATCACAGTTTATGTCTGAAGGGGACAGATGTTTGCTGAAATTATTACCCCACCCCCTCCCCATCTTAAAACGCTGCTCAGTGACAACCGGCTAAATCTGTATAACTTCTCAGTATTTGCATTAAGCGTATGGTGTGATCTGTTGTGTTTCAGCAAGCCATGGGTTAACAACCTCTCTGTTCAGTACTAATATCTCCCTGCTCTGCTAGGTAGAAGTCCAGTCCACCGACTTCATGTGTCCTCCAAACTTATCAGTGCACAGAAGCTTCAGGAGAACATTTAACGCTTCCACGGCTGGTGCAAAGCACAGGCAGCAAATGCATGGGCTAAAGCATCAATGCACAGCCCATAGGCCAAACTATATGTGTACAAGGATGACACAGCAGACTAGGGGGGAGCATTAGCCTACCGGCAAGCCAATATTTGATTAAAGATAGGATTAGATATAGCAAAAAAATGACTTTTTACAAGATAGCACAACAAAATCTTCCAAATCCATCTTTGCTCATCCTTTGACTACACATTAACTAGAATATGTACCTAAAAAAACTGGAATAGGGGTCTGTAATCATTATCCAAACAGCAGTGTCATGCAAAGGGTCAGATGTCAAAGGGTGATAGTTCGGTGTTTGGAAAACCAATGACTATTTTAGTTTTCCCTTTGTGGCTGGAGTGTCCTAGGGGATATATGATCACAGATAGAAAAGGAAGTGAGTATATATATATATATATAAAAATATATATATATATATATATATATAAAAATATATATATTTTTTATTATTACTTGTATATTTTTTTTTATGTCACTGTCTTAACATAATTAAGGTTATGCTAGTTGGGAGAATAAACCACACATCTATAGTACATGCATTGAAAACGATGTCTCAAACAAGGTACCCTACGTCAGGAGATTGATATGTGATCATGACACTAATTACTGCTGCAATTAGACTTCCTTTCAAAGTTTGTCGCTGCCTATTCGGTCCCTATACAACACGTTCTGCCTAGAGATATTGACACCATCCTCTGTAAGGCACATTGGCTTTCAAAATAATAAAAAAAAAATTATAACAATAATGCAAAGGAACTTTTCTAACTAATAAAAGCTAAATTGAATGCATGTGTAGGCTGATTTAAGAAGAATTGTACTGAAGCAGTCAGGCAAGGCTTGGATCTGACAATGACATTGCAGAGAGGTGGAAAGAGTTATTATACATGATGAAGTCTGAGTGGGCAGATCATATCTAAAGGACAAAAGAGTAAAGGAAGTAGAACAGGTAACATCCATCAAATTAAGGAATTTACAAAAAAAAAAAAAAAGAGCCTATATCCTACACTCAAAATATATTGGTTGCATAGAGCGACTTGTATCCTTAGGAACAAGTCTATCCCAAAATGTTGCCTATATTGGACACCAATCCTGACACCTTGCAAATTTAATTGAAAAAAATAAACAGCATAACTTTTTATTTTTTTTTAGATCACACCCCAATGCAAATTCAGAATCAAAAACTGCAGTTTATTATTGTAGATTATTTTTTTCTTTTGATATGACCATAGGACATGAAATGACAGAGCACAAAATACATCACGTTTCGTTAGTAACTCAAAATATATAAAAAAAAAAATTTTGCACAGCAAAATATGGATAGGAAAACAAACAAACAAAAATAACATTATATAGCTGACACAGATTTCTATCTATTATGGATAAGTTTACGTTCATTTGTAAAAAGACATGTTATCAGTCCCTGATAATACATTTTCCTGGTTATTGCATTTAAGACTTGTGAAATTTGAGACGCTACAGAAGATCCAGTTCTGCACCATAATATTAAACTGTAAATAATAAAAAAAAGATAATCTGCATTGTTTTAAAAAGTGTGCAGTAATGCCTTGATAACTGCATCATTTTTGTATTAGCGTTTTAAAACAAATTTGCATTTTATTTTATGCTTGCAGGTTATATCTTAGTGCAATTCAGTCCCAAATACTTCAATTTTTAAAAAAAATAATAGAAAAACAAAAAACAAAAAAACAGACACTTTTGAATGCATCTACCCCTTGAATATACATAAAGCTATCTACCCTTTTAATACTTTGGTTTTAAAATACAGTCAGTGGTAAAGCTTGGGTTTTTTTTTTTTTTTTTAACTCATACCCAACTTATATTTAAGTTGCAAGCACATGCGTTGGAAACTACCTTTAAAAATAGTCCCATTCCTACACCCCTTTCAACATCACGACAGTGAACAACTTAGTGCATCATCTGTAAAATATACTACATCTAAAATGGGTCTAACCTGTTCTATTAAAACTAAAACATTCCTTTATCTGTTGCAAACATTTAAGAAGCGCTCACAAATTCTACGGAAAATAAACATAAAAATATGTACTACAAACCCATAGCATTCCACATTTGACAGCAACCAAATGCAAAAAAGGGTATTTTTTTTCTTCTTTTTAAATAAAATTTAAGACCGTCATTAGCTCACAGCATTTAGTCCCAACACAAGTTCCTCAAAGTTGCTTATATTTTTAAAATTTTGCCACATTTAAATATGAAAAATCCATTTTGCCATCTTTTGGAGGAAAAGCAATCAGTGCATTTTAAAATAATAACAAAGACATTTTGCAACTATGCAAAATTAAAACAAACAAAAAAAAAAAAGCATTGTTTATTTCTCTAGCAGATGCAAATGTTAGGGGAAGATCTAGATTGCACTTTTTTTTTTTGTCTTTGAGTGATGAGTAACAAAAAAAATAATAATGTCATGCCATATTTTGTCCAGAAGTCCATTTTCCAAGCAAAAGAAAAAAAAAACAAAAAAAACAAAACAAAACAAAACAAAACATAATTATACCATACATGTCCAGCATGCAGGGCCTTCTTAATAATATATTGTCTATTTTTCCATAAAGTCTTATGACATTTACAGTTCTTTGTTGCCAAGACATAACAGCAAGCACAATGCATGAGATGAGCATGAATTTTTAATGGCAGGCCAGTTTCAGTCATTCTGGGCCATACAGTCACATGAAAAACTGAAGTTTTGATGAAGAGGCTTCATTTTGGCAGGTTGCTTTACACGTCATCTCCTCATTTATTTATTTTTATTTTTTTTGTTTGTTTTAGGTCAGCAACTCTCAAAATGATGAATTCAGCGAGACAGTCTAAAAATTCACATTTTTTTTTTTTTTTTTTATTGCAAGCTCATATGAAGGACTCGGGATGGCAACAATTCTGCTTTTTCTCTTTCTTTCTGTCTTTGACACAGCAAGCTCATAAACTCATGACCTTTAAAAAAAAAAAAAAAAAAAAGGAAACGTAAAGCGGATGGTATTAAAGAGTAATCTTCATATGAGTGCAAAGGGTGTTAGATAGGTGTAAGGCAAGCCCAGAAAAGCATGGAAAGAAAGTAGTAATGTAAAAGACCTAATAGAACCCTCCCATCTTCACAGAATTATAGGAAATAAAAGCACTGAAGACAGCTAACTGTAAAAACGTCTACGTTTCTAGCGCAGTGAACACATTGTTATTTCTATACCAAGTCAAAAAAGTGGATATTATATTGTATCGGTTATGGTAAAAAAAAATAAAAAAATTGTATTAATAGCATAACCGATACAATATATCTCCATGATATATGGGATATAAAGCATGCCAAGGTAATACTATTGCTTAAATTAGTCCATTGCCAACTGTCTAGCCTGTGATGCAGCTTTAATATGACCAATTAAAGATTTCATTACAGCTCACCGAAGCAGTTTAGATTGATATCTATCTTCTATGGGCTGGTTGTCTGGGTAAAAGTCTCAAGACTTAGGCTACTCATTGACACAAGGCAAGCAATCTCCAGACTTGTGGCAGTTTCCTCCCTGATAGAGTTTCATACAAACAATTTTTCTACTAACGCTAATGACTTCCTCAATAGAGAAAATCAAACGCTCGCAGAATACACACATGACAGTGACAGTCAATACCGAGAAGGTGCATGTGTATTGCTTACGATCGTCATAAGATGAGAAAAAGATTTTCCGCTTGGCGGAAAATGGTTAAAAAAAAAATCCACTTCTACAACAATTTTTTTTTTTTTTAAATAATGGTCTGTCGCGAGGAATGCTTCTTCTAAAAAATGTAATTAAAAATATTAAAAAATTGCATTTTTTTAATAGAAAATTAAAGCGCGACTCAAAAATCACAAGTTTGGACTGCTATCTTATGTTTGTGAGTAGCCAACTTTCTAAGTTCTAATGTGTGAAGGTGTACAACTGGCTATGACAGAAAAGATTAATTGGCTGTTTAGTAAGGTGGACCTGTTCCCTTATATTAAGAAATGCTCAATTTACTAAGCATCCTTACCACCCTCCTGAGAAAAAAAGCATAGCTGCCAACACTTTAAAATAAATGACTGGGGCACGCTGGCTTTGGGCTAGTAAATGGTCCTGCTTGCAAAATAGTGTCTCAAAGAGTAGAGCTAGATACATATCTATAAACTATTTACTGTTTTAAATAAAGGTAATCTAAACATGCATTATTGCTTTCTAAACACTGACTGCCAATAAATAATAACTTGAACATTTTAATGCTAAATAAGAATTTTATTCTGCAGCTCCCCAGTTATGAAAACTTGGGACAAGCAACCTGCAAGGACCAATCATTACTTAAGACTGTCCCTGGAAATAAAGGACTTAGGACTGTCCATCCAATACAAGTCATTTAGCAACTGTCTAGAACTGACTGTTCTGCTAAAAGTCCTTCCAACTTTTAAAAGTGCACCAGAATGTAGCTGTGATTATAAAGTATGGGCATGCAAGACTATGAAATGCAGAAAGGACAAGGTAAATCAATGCAGGACAGAAAAAAAAAAAGGTTAGAAAATGGACTGTTGTCATTTTAAGAAAGGAGGAGGGGGGTGTAGGAACTTTTTGGGAATTAAAGGGAACATGAGTTCAGGTTATGGCCAACTCCTGAGTACAGAAGAAGAAGGCAGGATGAGTTTCTCACCAGTCAGACGGGGAAATAAGATGTGGTCACCCCTAGAGGCTTTGAGCATGCACAGTTAATACAGCATGTGGACCAGGAAAGGTTTAATAAGGTCCCACACCTCACTGGATATAGTAGAAGAGGGCAGGATACGTTTCTAGATAGGATGTGAATAATCTGTCTAGAGAAAAGTCTGGACATGAACAGTTAACACAACAGGGGCACCCTGTGGACAACAAAGGGTTTAGTAAGGGTCCCCTACACCAGTAGGTATAATGAAAGAGGACAGGATGAGCTTCTAGCCAGGGTCACTGAGAAATGAGAATGGGAATAAAGAGAGTCTCTGAACATGCAGAGTTAATACAACAGGGGCACCGTGTGGACAAGGAAGAGTTTAGTAAGCGTCCCACACCCAACTATGTATAGTAGAACAGAGAAAGACAAGTTCCTAGCTAGGGTGAAGACAGCATGAGAAGAGAAAAAAGGAGAGTTTCTGCACATACAGAGTTAATATAACAGAGGCACCATGTGGACAAGGAATGGTTTAGTAAGAGTTTCTTGCACTACTGGGTAGATTAGAAGACAGTTTTAAGCCAGAAGGTAGGAAAGACAAGATGTGGTCACCCCAAGAGGCTAAGATTTATTACAGCCTGGGCACCGTGTGGACAAGGAAGGGTTTAGTAAGGTCCCATATCCCAATAGGTATAGC